>CM067845.1:534622108-537122108 GCA_034509565.1 Triticum monococcum | reverse complement strand
GTCTCACCGAGAATACGTTATGCCCAAAGCCTAACAGAATCGGTCCTACCGAGTTGCATGTCAGTCCCACCGAAAATCTCTAACCGTCACTAGGTTTACCTTTTCGGTCTGACCGAGTTTATTGATTTGGTCCCACCAAGATTGGTAGATTGTGTGTAACGGTTGGATTTTGTGTGGAGGCTATATATACCCCTCCACCTCCTCTTCATTCGGAGAGAGAGCCTTCAGAACACATACACCATTCCAACTCATATGTTCTGAGAGAGAACCACCTACTCATGTGTTGAGACCAAGATATTCCATTCCTACCATATGAATCTTGATCTCTAGCCTTCCCAAGTTGCTTTCCACTCAAATCTTCTTTCCACTATATCCAAATCCTATGAGAGAGAGTTGAGTGTTGGGGAGACTATCATTTGAAGCACAAGAGCAAGGAGTTCATCATCAACACACCGTTTGTTACTTCTTGGAGAGTGGTGTCTCCTAGATTGGCTAGGTGTCACTTGGGAGCCTCCGACAAGATTGTGGAGTTGAACCAAGGAGTTTTTAAGGGCAAGGAGATCGCCTACTTCATGAAGATCTACCGCTAGTGAGGCAAGTCCTTCGTGGGCGATGGCCATGGTGGGATAGACAAGGTTGCTTCTTCGTGGCCCCTTCGTGGGCGTTTGCTTCTTTGTGGACCCTTCGTGGCTGGAGCCCTTCGTGGACTCGCGCAACCGTTACCCTTCGTGGGTGGAGCCCTCTGTGGACTCGCGCAACCGTTAACCTTCGTGGGTTGAAGTCTCCATCAACGTGGATGTAGGATAGCACCACCTATCGAACCACGGGAAAAACATCCGTGTCTCCAATTGCGTTTGAATTCTCCAAACCCTTCCCTTTACATTCTTGCAAGTTGCATGCTTTACTTTCCGCTACCAATATACTCTTTGCATGCTTGCTTGAATTGTGTGATGATTGCTTGACTTGTCCTAAAATAGCTAAAATCTGCCAAGAACTAAAATTGGGAAAAGGTCAAGTTTTTATTTGGTCAAGTAGTCTAATCACCCCCCTCTAGACATACTTTCGATCCTACAAGTGGTATCAGAGCTTTGGTCTCCATTTGCCTTGATCTCCATAGCTTTTGGTGGTCATAGCCTTGGTTTCACAACCTAGGAGAGTATGGCGTCTAGCGAGGGAAATTATCACCGTAGAGGTCCTTACTTTGATGGTACTAATTTTGCTAGTTGGAAGCATAAAATGAAAATGCATATTCTTGGACATAACCCCGCCGTTTGGGCTATTGTGTGTGTTGGTTTGCAAGGTGACTTCTTTCATGGGAGAGAACCAAACCGTGAAGCTACCGCGGATGAGTTGAAGATGTTGCAATACAATGCTCAAGCTTGTGACATTCTCTTCAACGGATTATGCCTCGAAGAATTCAACAAAATCAGCCGTCTTGAGAATGCAAAGGAAATTTGGGACACTTTGATTGATATGAATGAAGGTACCAACTCCGTCAAGGCATCCAAGTTGGATGTGCTTCAAATTCAACTTGACAAGTTCAAAATGAAGGATGGTGAAGGTGTCGCTGAAATGTACTCTAGGCTTGCTCTCATCACAAATGAGATTGCCGGCTTAGGAAGTGAAGAGATGACCGATAGATTCATCATCAAGAAGATTCTAAGAGCCTTGGATGGAAAATATGATACCGTGTGCACATTGATCCAAATGATGCCCAATTATAAAGATCTCAAGCCAACAGAAGTGATTGGAAGAATTGTTGCTCATGAGATGTCACTCAAGGATAAAGAGGAACTTCACAACAAATCAAGTGGTGCCTACAAAGCCTCATGTGAAGCCCCTACATCATCAAGTGAGAAACAAAACTTCAACGAAGAATTGAGCTTAATGGTGAAGAACTTCAACATTTTCTACAAGAGTAGAAGCAAAGATAGAAGCTTCAAGTCAAGGTCCTACAATGACAAAAGATCTTCTAGTCGAGAGCGAAACTGCTACAATTGTGGAAGACCCGGACACTATTCCAATGAGTGTACGGCTCCCTACAAGAGAAGAGAAGACTCTCCAAAAAGAAGAAGCAAAGATTCACCACCAAGAGAGAGAAGGTGTAGAGATGATCGTTATGAACGAAGATCCTCACGGAGAAGCAAGGATTCGGAAAGGAAGGAAAAATCATCAAGGAGCTACACAAAACGAAGAAATCAAGCTCATGTTGGTGAATGGGTATCCGGCTCCGACTCCGACAGCCACTCCGAGAGCAGTTATCACTCCGACTCCGAAGATATTCAAGATGAAGGTGTTGCCAGTCTAGCACTTGTGTCATCCAACTCCTACGACATATTTGATTCACCAAATGAAGGAATTGGAAGATGCTTCATGGCCAAAGGTCCTAAGGTAACACACCCCGAGTATGTTGATTTTAATAGTGATGAAGATGACTTGTTAGGTGATGATGATTTACTTGTTGACAACTCTAGTGATGAATACTATGATGGAACATCAATTAATCATGCTAATCAAGATGATAAGGAGAAGATTGAGGCTCTAACTAAAGAACTAAACACTCTTAAGTTAGCTCATGAAACTATCTTCGAAGATCATTGAGAACTTTTAAGAGCTCATGAGAAATTACGCTTTGAAAAGCTCAATCTTGAGCAAGAGCATGAGTTTTTAAAAGCAATCAATGATGATCTCCGCAAGAAAAGTTCTTCTTACATTGCCAAGCGTTTACTCTTATCCACTTACATGCCTCAAGTCAAGTCTAGTAACAAGAACAAGAAAGATTCTTCCTCTAGTAGTAACAATGATCATGCTAAATCCAATATTGTTGCTTCTAGTAGTTCTCTTGATTCCACTAATGATTCTCTTAGCCAAGTTACACTTGAGCAAGAAAACAACTTATTGAAGGGAATTATAGAGAAAGGAGTGTACAAAAGCCTTGCCGGGAGTAAGCAATTCGAGGAAATTGTGCGCAAGCAAGGAATGCACCGAAAGAATCAAGGTGTTGGTTTTGAACGAAAGTTCAATGCCAATGGAGTTGAGTGGGAAGAAGATCAATGCCCCAAGACAAAGTTTGTTCCTCAACAAGAGAAGTATGATACTTCCTTCAAGGGGACACAAGATCAAGATGATCTTGCACCACAAGACTACAAGCAAAAAGGCAAGGACGAGCTTCAAGAGGAGATTGATGCATTTGAAGAAGCTCCTAAGACCTTTGTCAAGTGGATTCCCAAGACCACGTCAAGTTCCACTTCATCAAGTACGACTACAACTCCAAGGATTCCCATCAAGATGGTGTGGATCCAAAAGAAGAAGAACTAGAGAGTTCTTGAGGGTGACTCCGCCGGCATACTTCACTCTTATCATTTTGGCGAGAACAAGTGCAATCAACTTCCACATCTTGCACTAGTTCAAGGAGTCACAAAACCCTCTTGTTGGTAAGACAAGGGACAAGGTAACCTAAAAGTTTTCATGGACATCATCTTGTGTGTGCATCACTCTATGTCTATGGATATCCCTGTTTGTTCCTTGTGGGACTAACCCATGTAGGTATTGAAAGTGCAATTCACTCAAATGGATAGCTCCAAATGATCTACATCAACATTGAGCATCCACATCTTCAACATCTACATGAAGTCATCATCGACAAAAGCCAAGGTTAGTTCATCCCTCCTAGGGGGGGATATCACATCTAGCGGGAGCTTTACTCTAAGACTTGAGCTAAAGCAACTCTAAAGATGTGAACACAACAATGCTTTATGTAAAAGTGGTAACCCCACTTGAGCTTAAACGATGAGTATGACCTATGATCAAGTTTTCTCACTTGACTCCTAAGTCAATATACTCATATATAGATGACCTAGTCATCGCAAATTGCTTGATAGATGCTATAATTGGTTGTGCATGCTTTGTCACATATTTCATTTGCCATCTTATTGTGTGAGCATGTGGGTTGCATATTTTACTCATTCAAGGACATCCACTTGTTGTTTTGATTGTTTGGCTTTTTTTTTCTTTTGCCAAGTGGATGGACAAGAATGCCTAAGAACCTCCTCTAGCTATCTACGCTTTTCTCGTCTCAAACTCTATTCATGCTACATCACAAAATTTGATCAAGTCCGATTCGAACCACTCTGTGTGAGGAGGGCTCGGAGTCCCCGATTCGTCATAGACTTAAACTTCCAAAACCTCTTTGTGATTCTTTGTCTGACCGATTCCTCACTTTCGGTCCTACCGAGATCATTAAGTTGATCTAGGTTTTCGATCTCGGTGCAACCGATTTGAACTTTTCGGTCACACCGAGTTGCAGTAACTGCTCGCAGTTATGCATCTCGGTGCCACCAAGTTGTTCCACTCGGTCACACCGACAGGGTTGGGCTATATATAGTCACGGGCAAAAATTTGGAAATTTCTCCGAACCCCTTTGCCCGCGCGATAGCCTGGTCTGCCAACTTGGTCTCCGGATCGTCTCCTCGCTGCCAGCAGCCTCCTCTCGCTGGTCTCCGTCGCCGTCAACGGGATTCTACCCCGCCGTTGCCGCCGTAGCGAGTCTCCGCCGCACTAGGGTATGGACTCGATCTTTGTGCTATTCTCCAATCCGATTCCTAGCACATTGTGATCATCATGATTCTTGCCACGTTTGATAAACTCCTATCCAGTCAATGAACTCGTAGATGAGGTTTAATTCGAAAATTTTAGGGTTAGGTTTCCGCCGAAACCATCTCGGACCCACTGAGTTGAAAAACTCGGTCCCATCGATTTGGTTATGCCATTGCACAAGTGAGACTCGGTCTGACCGAGAATTACTTATCGGTGTGACCAATTTTGGAATTCTGTGAAATCCTAGCAGTCTCGGTGCCACCAAACTGTGACTCGGTCTGACCGAGTTCACTAGTTTAGGTTCCAAAAATGCTTCGGTATCACCGAGTTTAGAAATCGGTAGATCCGAGATGCTTTCAGTGGGAAACTAAAACTAAGTTTTTGGATTATTCTTTTGCAAAAATCTCTGCATTTTGTGATGCTCATCTACTCTATCTCATCTATAACCTATTCACAGGGTCAGCAGTCAGAGCTACCACACGACAGAGAAAGAAGAGAACCTCAGACTCAGAAGATGAGGATTATGTGGCAGAAGAGGAAGCAACCACCAAGAGAGTTCAGCCAGCACAAGGTACAAAGCCAGGGTTGAAGTTCAAAAGGCCTGTAGGCAGGCAGCCTATGTCAAAGGCAAGAGCTTCAACTGAGTAGCCCACTCCCATTGAGCCAGTTGCTGCTGAGGGAAAGAAGAGGAAAGAAAGGGTGAAGAAAACTGTAGCCAGAGTGCTTGGCAAAGCTTCCATCATGGAAGATGAGGAGGAAGAAGAAGAGGTGGCTGCACCAGCACCAAAGGCACCCAAGCTGATGGGTGATGCCATAAGATCAGGGGGAGCTGCTTCCAAGGCCAAGCCAGCTCCAAAGCCCAAGCCAAAGAGGAATACAAGAAGCACCCAGCTGCTGAGAAGAACAAGGACCCAGTGCCTGAAGCTGCAGAAGAAGAGGAAGAGAATGTCCTCAGGAAGCTCAAGCCCAAGATCCCAGACCACAATGATGCTCATCCTGTGCCTGAGGATATGAAACTCAGGAGAGATTCAGGCCTCCGGAAGTGGAGAGAAGCAGACTCGTATGCTTCAAGGAGAAGTACTGCAGTGGACTACAGGTTTCACACCAAGGAGCAGCAAGATTTCTATGAGACAGTGCTGCTAGACAAGAAGCCCATTGTCTGTGACATGAGATGGGTCGATTGGCAATATATCAAGGATAACGAGGAGTACTTCCCTGGAGTGCGGGACATCTTTAAGGCGTGTGGAGTAGAGAACTTTGTTGGGCAGAAGCTCACAAAGTGGAACGAGGAACTCGTCATGCAGTTCTACTCCACAGCCCATTTTTATCCAGATGGTAGGATAATTTGGATGTCAGAGGGTATGAGGTACCAGTCCACCGTTGCTGAATGGGCTCAGCTGATATATGCCCCACAGGAGCAAGCAGATGACTTGGACGTTTATGCCAAGAAGAAGATGGACCACAACTCTATGTCCAACATGTACAAGGAGATTCCAAATGAAGCACTTGACACTTTCAAGTTTGCCTCAGTACATTATCTTCTATCAGGGCTGCCCACTATCAATTGGATATTGAGGCACACCTTATTGCCCAAGTCTGGAGATCACAAGATGATCAGAGGCCACGCGATCAACTTGCTTCATATCTTTGACGTGCCTCAAAAATTCAAGGTGATGAGCCTAATGGTAGAGACCATTCAGAGGACAGCAGGAGACCAGAAGAGGAGCTGTGGATATGCCCCACAGATTCAGGAGCTCATCAACTCCAAGATGGGCACGGGCATATACCTGTTGGACAAGGAACACCTGCCTATCCGTCCGGACTTTGAAGATAATCAAGTGGTCATGACTGAGAATGAGCCTTCATCTGCCCAAGCACAAGCCACGAAGGAGAAGGCTAGGAAGGAGAAAGCTGCCAAGATGCCTACTCAAGCGGAGGCATCTGAATATTTTCCGAAAACCAAACAAGAGCAGCTTGGTTACTTGATTGCATCCACCCTGCGGATTGAGCAAGGACTAGCCACCCTAACTCAAAACCAGGCAAGCTTAGAGAGGATCATGGAACAAAAGTTCTATGACTTGGATGTCAAAGTGACAGAGATTCAGTCTGTAGTGGAGTAGCCCCAGGATGACATGCAGGAGAGGAGAGGCAAGACTACAACTGATGCTTTGCCAGAGTGCCCCGAGCTCCGAGGTTGTCTGCAATGCCACTTCCTGACACAAGGGCAACCGCCTCAGCTCCAGCCGCAGCATCAGCTCCAACTCCAGCGTCTACTTCAGCATCTACGGAAGCCTTCGTACTTGGAGTGATCCGGACTCCACCACCACCTGAAGATCAAGCCTGAGTGTCGACTTAGCACTATGCATTTTCTAGGAACTTTTTGGTAACTTGTTGCCAAAGGAGGAGAAAATGTATAGATCATAGGCTTCGGGAGAGAGTGTTGCTTTTATTCTCTCTTGTTTTATTTGGTGTTTTTTCGAACTTCGTTTGCTTTTGTGTGATATACTACGTCATTATCTGTGAGACATCGATGATCATGTGTTTGATCATAAGCTACACTTAATGTTTGCTTAATGCTACTTTTATCCTATCTATCTTATGAGATCATTCACTATTCTTGGTGATGAGTGCATGTATTTCATTCTTATCGTTTTAAGCGCTCCACCAAGATGTATGTGACATGGAAGAGTAACCCATGAATCTAACTCTTTGTGCATTTGCAGTCCAAAGCAAATTTCAAATATGCACAAATTTATGGGGAGCTCTTACTTATCACATACTTCTCAAAGCGACGATATAGTTCATGCCTATTATCATTTGTCGAAGCTTTGATCTATATGTTGTCATCAATTACCAAAAAGGGGGAGATTGAAAGTGCAACTATCCCTAGGTGGTTTTGGTAATTCATACCAACATATAGCTCATTGAGCTAATGCTATTCCAAGATGATTATTTCAGGAAAGCTCAATGATTGGCATGGCATGGATGTGAAAGTGGAACCCTCAAAATGCAAAGGACAAAGGATTGGCTCAAGCTCAAAAGCTCAAGACTCTTTATTTTATACTTTAGTGATCCAAGATCACATTGAGTCTTTAGGAAAAGCCAATACTATCAAGGAGGGATGAGGTGTTGATTAATGAGCCTCTTGCTTCATGTGCTTAATGATATGCTCCAAAATCCTCAGCTACTTTCCCATATCCACAAAGGACCTAAACCCTAAGCCAAACTCGGTCATACCGATTCTATCTATCCGGCGCCACCGAGTTTCACTTGTCATAAGCCACTGCCAAACCCTAGCAATTCGGTCCTACCGATAGGGATCTCGGTCTCACCGAGATGGGGTTGCAAACTCTCTGTTTCCCTTTTGTAACTTTTCGGTCTCACCGAAAGAGCGAATCGGTCCCACCGAGATTGCAATGTAAACTCTGTGTTTCCCTTTTATAACTTTTTGGTCTCACCAAAATATCAAATCGGTCCCACCAAGTTTGCCTGACCAACTCTCTGGTTAGGTAATTACCAAAATCGGTCTCACCGAGTTTGTGTAATCGGTCTCACCGATATTACGTTATGCCCAAACCCTAATAGAATTAGTCCTACCGAGTTGCATGTCAGTCCCACCGAAAATCTCTAACGGTCACTAGGTTTACCTTTTCGGTCTGACCGAGTTTATTGATTCGGTCCCACCGAGATTGGTAGATTGTGTGTAACGGTTGGATTTTGTGTGGAGGCTATATATACCCCTCCACCTCCTCTTCATTCAGAGAGAGAGCCTTCAGAACACATACACCATTCCAACTCATATGTTCTGAGAGGGAACCACCTACTCATGTGTTGAGACCAAGATATTCCATTCCTACCATATGAGTCTTGATCTCTAGCCTTCCCAAGTTGCTTTCCACTCAAATCTTCTTTCCACTAGATACAAATCCTATGAGAGATAGTTGAGTGTTGGCGAGACTATCATTTGAAGCATAAGAGCAAGGAGTTCATCATCAACACACCGTTTGTTACTTCTTGGAGAGTGGTGTCTCCTAGATTGGCTAGGTGTCACTTGGGAGCCTCCGACAAGATTGTGGAGTTAAACCAAGGATTTTGTAAGGGCAAGGAGATCGCCTACTTCGTGAAGATCTACCGCTAGTGAGGCAAGTCCTTCGTGGGCAATGGCCATCGTGGGATAGACAAGGTTGCTTCTTCGTGGACCCTTCGTGGGTGGTTGCTTCTTCGTGGACCCTTCGTGGGTGGAGCCCTCCGTGGACTCGCGCAACCGTTACCCTTCGTGGGTTGAAGTCTCCATCAACGTGGATGTAGGATAGCACCACCTATCCGAACCACAGGAAAAACATCCGTGTCTCCAATTGCGTTTGAATTCTCCAAACACTTCCCTTTACATTCTTGAAAGTTGCATGCTTTACTTTGCGCTGCCAATATACTCTTTGCAAGCTTGCTTGAATTGTGTGATGATTGCTTGACTTGTCCTAAAATAGCTAAAATCTGCCAAGAACTAAAATTGGGAAAAGGTCAAGTTTTTATTTGGTCAAGTAGTCTAATCACCCCCCTCTAGACATACTTTCGATCCTACACCTGGTATTCGGAAGGCTGAATTTGTGGTGCTATACATGCCTAAGCAGGACAAGGCCGACTCCTCGCCCGAAACGGAAAAAGTCTTTAAGAACTTGAGACCTCTCAAATAGCGACCAATCTCTCGCCTTATCATGATAGTCAGTTTTCGGCTTTCTCTACTGAGGTGCTCGTCCGAAAGGACCGGGACACAATCGCAGTAGTTCTCCCACCGCTACCTTAGCCGATATAGCGGAACATAAGGTACCAAAGCATGGGAGCCGGGCAAACCCAACTATTGACACAAGACATGATTCGGAGCTGATGCATATAATGCTATAAGTTTGGGGTGCCGCACTTTTGAAAGTGTTCGGACTTCTCGCGCCGTATTATGGGGTAAACGAAAGCCCCTGGCATACTGACCGTGGCCGAATTTACGGGTGCGGATTATCGTAAATGCACAAAAAGGAAAATAAGAATGAATAATGCAATAATAGACTAATGTTATGCATTGTTATTTAAATAATACGTCGAAGTGTACTGGTACAGGTAGTGCAATAAGTAGAAAGTAGGACTATTCGAAATGTCCTATCCAAGGGGAAGCTGCGTATGGATAGTAGAAAGCGGGTATTATTAGTAGAGACCACCTTGGGGTTCCCGTGTACATCTTAGCTTCTTGCCGCCTTGGTTGTTCCTTCCCGTAATGTGTCCGGCAATCATACTGCCGGAAAGGGCTTCCAGAGAGTTAGGCCCTGGAAGCAAAAATAAATGATAAAGGTATACAGCCCCTAGGGCGGTTAAGTCCCATTGTGGGACGTGCCCTGATCGTGCCCCCGCCTATGTCCATGGAATTTTTAGTGCGTAATTATGTGCACACGGCACGGATTTCGTCTCTTGACTGGGACTGGGACGGGGTCCGAATTGCTAGGCGAGCTCTGAACGTGCCAGGCGATCCTGTTGTAGTTTACTCCGGACACGCTTGAAGGTGTTCGGGTGCTCTATCGCCGAATTAGTGGTTTGCCTTGAAAGGTTGCTTTGTGGTTCTCCTGCGAGGGTTGCAGTGTCACTACAAAAAAAACACACATCAGTGACATTTTGGGTCGAACGAAAAAAAATTATGTCATACATATGACACTTCTATGACGATAATTGTGACAAAACCAAGTATCATCATAGATGTGGTGGGCTCATACTTCTTTGACAAAAAACCATGACGGAAAAACTGTGGTAGAAGCGAGGGGGAGGAAAATTTCGGGGAGTTCCTGGTTATGGTGGGAGGTCGGGGGCCGAGCGATGCGCGTTTCTCTCGTACACGTATCCGCGTGTGTGCGAGGCGTTGGGCTCTAACTGAACCCGAGCGATTGCACTGTAGGCTACGCGTTACTGAACCGGAGCGATCGATCGATGGCTGTTAACTGAACCCGATCGAGCCATTCCTTCGCTACTCCTGCTAACCGAAGCCGATCGATCGGATGAACAATGAGCGTTATAGGGGGGGGGGGGGGGTTGGATGAACAGTGAGCGGTTGCGCTACCTCTGGATGAACAGGACCCCGTGGTGTGGAGGGCTGGATGAACAGTAGACGGTGGAGGGGTTGTGACGCCCCGAGACCGATGTGCCAGGTGTCTGCCAGTTATTCGCTGTTGTTGCCTTGTCATTCGCTTGCGTGTTGCACCTTGTCATGTCATCATGTGCATTGCATCATCATGTTTTAAAGACTTGCATCCGTCCGGGTTTCCTAGTTCCATCCGTTGTCCGTTTTGAGCCCATACACACTTGCACGGGCCCGCGGCATGTCCGAAATATTATTTTATAAGTGGCCGGAAAATGTTCTCGGAATGGGATGAAAGTTGGCATGCGGTGTTTTTATGTTGTACGTAGGCCGCCTGCCAAGTTTCATCGCGTTCGGAGTCCGTTTGACGCCCCAAAGGATAACTATAGCGGCAGTATAGCCGGTTTAACGTCGGATGTTTTCGGTCTCTGAAAATTGTTGCTGGACTTTCCCTCTCTTTCCTCTCTAGCCCATCTACACAGCCCACCAAGGCCCAGCCCACTCCTCGTCGTGCCTGGAGCCGTCCGATCGTGATCCGAGGGTTCGAAAACGGATGAAAACCCCTAACCCTAAACCCCTGCCTATTTAAGAAGCCCCCCATTGCCATTTTCGGTTGCCCCTAGCCTTCCCCTACCCTCAGCCGCTGCATCCCCCTCGAAAACCGCACCACCAGACAGATCCTTCCACCTCCTCCTCGTTTTCCAGAGAACTCCACCTCCACCTCACCACTTGGTGCGCAGTCATTGGCTATGCCGTCACCGCCAGCCAGCCTCCTCCACTCCCCTCGCGCCACGCGCCCCTGCTTGCCTCCCACCTTGCGCAGGGCCCGCGTAACCCAGATCGGGGCCCTGTAAGCCCATCTGCGCCGGAGACATGCCGTCGCCTGCTTGCTCCCGCTGCACCTCCTCGATTCGATCCGGATCGGGAGGGAGCCGCCGCTCGATGCTCCCGCAGGACCCGCTGGCCACCGGAGCACACCTTATCGCGGGCGACCCCTGCTCCGCGATGTCGCCCAGGTCGCGTCCCAGTCGCCCTCTCCTCCCTTCCTCCGTTTCCCTTCTCTTTCTCTTACAGATCTCTCTCTCTCTCTGGCCATGGATAGCGCAGTTGCCCGGAGCTCCTCATTGCCGCTCAGCTTCCGACGTCGCTCGGATTCGTCGGATCTGGCAAGTTTCCGTCCAGATCCGTCCGTTCCCCAGCCTTCCGCTGTCTTCAGCCCTCGCCGTCACCGGAGAGCCATCCACCGTTGTCCTGCTTCCTGTCGTGGCCAGACGCATGAAGAAGGCCGCCTCCGCATCATCGGTTGTACGTGAGTCGGCCTCCTCTCCAGTCTCGTGGGCCGCAAGCACGCACACGGCCCAGCGCTGCCGCATCTGCCGTGCCAGCCCAAGATTCACGCCGCCCGTTCCAGCCTGCTTCCGCTCCGAACTGGGCCTGGCCCATGGGTGAGGCCGCCCCCCAAGCGCCCTCCTTTTTTTCTCCTTCTCTATTGGGCCGGCCAGATTCGGCCCAGTGTAGCATTTTTTTCAGATCTGTGAATTTTTCAATTTCCAGGGATTTGCACTTTTGCAGATCAGCCCCTAAACTTCATGCATATTTTAACTCACAAATTAAGCATCACATGTAAAAACTTTGTATATGAAACTTGCTTAGCTTTCATATAGTTTAATAATATGCAACTTTCATCTATGTTTAAAATGTCTAAAATGTTGTTTGTTTAACGTTGCATAAATGACATGCTAAAATGCTTTAATTCATAACTAAATAACCGTAGCTCGGATTTTAATAAAATTTATATGTAAATGGGGTAGAAAAATGCCTAGTTTAACATGGTGGCATCACTATGCATGTTTAATAACTCTAAAATTATGTTTAAGGCAGAACAGTACCAAACCTAATACATGCATATGAGGAGTTTTCGGACTTGTTGTTTTGTTGTTCCGGCCTCATTTAAACTTGCCTAGATTAGATAGTTTCATCATGTGTCACCTCTTGCCATGCTCACAACATTTAATCTTGTCGGATACATAGACGAGAGAGAACTAAATAAGTCATGTGGAGTTTTCTTCAATATGCAACTCCGTTGCATAATGTGCTCCACTTAATTTGTAGGATTGTTTGTGCACTTTGCCATGCCATGCCCCATTAAACCGGACATGCATCATACTTGGTTGTGCATCATGCCATGTTTATGTGTTGGTTGTTTACTATGTTGTGTGCTTCTTTCCGGTGTTGCTTCTTCGGGTTGGGTCCGATAACGTCGTGATTGTGAGGACCTGTTCGACTACGTCCGTTTGTCTTCTTCATGGACTCGTTCTTCTTCCATGCGGGATTTCAGGCAAGATGAACATACCCTCGAAATCACTTCTATCTTTGCTTGCTTTGTTGCTCGCTCTTTTGCTATGCCTATGTTGCGATACCTACCACTTTCTTATCATGCCTCCCATATTATTAAGCCAAGCCTCTAACCCACCTTATCCTAGCAAACCGTTGTTTGGCTATGTTACCGCTTTGCTCAGCCCCTCTTATAGCGTTGTTAGTTGCAGGTGAAGATTGGAGCTTGTCCCAAGTTGGAACATGGATATTTTGTTGGGATATCACAATATGTCTTATTTAATTAATACATCTATATACTTGGTAAAGGGTGGAAGGCTCGGCCTTATGGCTGGTGTTTTGTTCCACTCTTGCCGCCCTAGTTTCCGTCATATCGGTGTTATGTTCCCGGATTTTGCGTTCCTTACGCGGTTGGGTTATAATGGGAACCCCTTGACAGTTCGCCTTGAATAAAACTCCTCCAGCAATGCCCAACATTGGTTTTACCATTCGCCACCTAGCCTTTTCTTTCCCTTGGGTAGGCTTGCCCAAGGGTCATCTTTATTTTAACCCCCCCCCCCCCCCCGGGCCAGCGCTCCTCTGAGTGTTGGTCTGAATTGAGCTGCCTGCGGGGCCACCTTGGGGAAACTTGAGGGTTGGTTTTACTCGTAGCTAGTCTCATCTGAGTGTGCCCGGAGAACGAGATATGTGCAGGTCCTATCGGCATTTGTCGGCACATTCGGGCGGTGTTGCTGGACTTGTTTTACCATTGTCGAGGATGTCTTGTAACTGGGATTCCGAGCCTGATCGGGTCCTCTCGCTAGAAGGAATATCCTTCGTTGACCGTGAGAGCTTGTGATGGGCTAAGTTGGGAAACCCCTGCATGGTTTTGAACTTTCGAAAGCCGTGCCTGCAGTTATGGGCAGATGGGAATTTGTTAACGTCCGGTTGTAGAAAACCTGAAGATGACCTTAATTAAAATACATCAACCGTGTGTGTAACCATGATGGTCTCTTTCCGGCAGAGTCCGGGAAGTGAACACGGTGTTGGAGTAATACTTCACGTAGGTTGTTCTAGGATCACTTCTTGATCATAGTTGTTCGACCGTGTTTTTCCTTCTCTTCTCGCTCTCATTTGCATAGGTTAGACACCATACATGCTAGTCGCTTGCTGCAGCTCCACCGCATACCTTTTACCCTTCCTATAAACTTAAATAGTCTTGATCGCGAGGGTGTGAGATTGCTGAGTCCCCATGACTCACAGATACTTCCAAAACCAGCTTGCAGGTGCCGTTGAACCGTGCAGATGACGCAATCAAGCTCAGGAGGTGCTCGATGAAGATCTTGTCCTTTGTGTTGTTTTGATCCAGTTGATCAGTAGTGGAGCCCAGTCGGGACGATCGGGGATCTGTGTAGCTTTTGGGGTAGTCTTCTTTTATTTTGGTTCCATAGTTGGACCTTGATTGTATTTGTATGATGTAATGCTTTATTCATGTAATTGTGTGAAGTGGCGATTGTAAGCCAACTATGTATCTTTTTCCCCTATTGTATTACATGGGTTGTGTGAAGATTACCTCACTTACGACATTGCTTTCAATGCGGTTATGCCTCTAAGTCGTGCTTCGACATGTGGGAGATATAGCTGCATCGAGGGCGTTAAAAGTTGGTAACAAAGCCTTCCCCGACCTTAGGAGCCCCCCTGCTTTGTCGAATAGCTGGCGTGGTTGAGTCTAGAAAAATGTTTTGAGTCATTTAGGAATTATATATCGGAGAGTTAGGAATTCTTTTTACTCCCCAGTCCCTTCATCGCTCTGGTAAGGCATCCTGACATAGAGTTTTGACTCTTGTCTTCTCAAATTTCACTAAAACAAGTTTTAGGATCACGCGGGTATCTCGGAATCGTTCCGATGGTTTTCTGACGAGAACATTATTCTTGGTGCCTCCTGACATTTAGGGGGTGTGGTAGTGTCCCGGGTTGTTGAGCTCCGAGGTGTTGTCATCACAATTTTATCGTTGCAGTTCTGGAATACCTGAGTTTATGTTCGCCGACATTGAAAATCTCTTTTATTCAGTTGTTGGTGAGATAACCTCGACGCCACCCCGTACTGGGGCGGGAGTTCGGGAGTATTGCCATAACTCGTAGAACGGATGCTTTTCGAAGGTTGAGGTAGACGATTTCCGAAGGTTTCTTGGTCATGTGTTGAAGGATGGATACAGCTGGATGTAGGATTTGTTAGTTTTGGGTGAGATATTATGCTTCCCCTGTATCCCCAAAACCTGATTGCATAACTGGGAAAATTTCGGGAGTTTATGAGTGGGAATTCAAGTAGCTCTTAGGATATCTTTCCGACAGATGTATGATATGAAATTGGGGTTCGACGTCTAGTGGTACGCCTATCCACGGTTGGTTTTACAGTGGTCTCGTTATGTCTTAAAGAGTCCTTGGCTATGCCGACTCAGGGACGCTTCGTATGTCATGTTCACTTCCTTGTACATGATGGTGTTGTATGATCGAGCCCGCGTAGGCCCCACCACGAAAACTTCGGACGAAATCTCTATCATATGTTTGTTCCGGCTTATTCTGCAAGCCAACCCTTTGTTTTTGTTTTGAGTTGTGGTATTCGAGTTGCTTCAATGTCAAGTGTTGATTCCATACCTTTCCTAAATGGTGTTCTCATACTCCGATGTGAATACCAATCCCTCTTGATCATCGAGATTGTTTTGTCAATTTTTTTTAACCGATGTGTTTCTTTTCAAGTGGATCCTATCTTTGTCAACATTCGCAAGATGAACTCAAGTCCTCTCAACGGTGTTCATTTCATTCGTCCCAAGCTGCCTTTGTTTTCCCAACCTCCCACCATTTTTCTTCAAGGACTCAGATTTCTCAATCAAGTATCATTTTATTGATGGAAGTCTCTCCATTCTTTTCCTTCAATGTTCTTATCCGGTGATTCTCATGAAGATTCTAGCGGAACCTCAAGTTCATCATTATTCATTCTCTTTCTTCTCCGGTGAAACTAATTCAAGCTTTGTTGATCATATCCTTCCCTCGTTTCAAATGCCTTCTCATGCCGGTACACCTCTTAATCATCCACTTCTCGATATTCAATTGTTCTGGAGTGTTCAAGATATTTCAAAGATTCATGGTTCCACTCTACATTCATTCAAGATCTTTCGAGGATGTTACCTCATTCAAGCCATCACTTTTCAACCGGCACAATCTATCTTCTAAATCATTCAACGGTGTTTTTGTTTTGAGTGGGCCCTAACCCACAGGTCTTTTCCAGGATCTTACCTGGCTCTTCTTATTTTACCTTCTCAAATTCTTTTCAAAGTTTGATGTAAGAATGAATTATCATTAGTCTTATATTTTTTTTCTCCAAGACCTGTCGAATTCTTTTCATCGTTGGTTAACCTATTCGTTTTGATTCTTCCAGAGTGCCTAAATAAGTCATGATGGTATTTCTCGTCGTCATTCTCAGTTTGGAAGACCGGAGAAGATTCTTCTTTCAACCTTGCTCCATTCTCTTCAAGATTCGTCATTCGAGATTATTGCCATCCTCTCATAATTGTTTTTTTATTGTCAGAATTCTTTTCATCTATCCAGAGCAATTCAAGAGTCTTCTTAGTTTGTTTCTCCGGAGCCCATCATCTCAAAATTATTCATGTCAGCTTTCAGCTATCATTCAAAAATCTTACTAGTGCATCGCCCAAATATCCTCTAATCAGCTTGTGATCTATTCGTTCTCTTGGATCTAAGTTCACTCAAGCATGTTCATTCATTTGCTAATTCTTCCCGGTGTTTCTTTATCTTTACTTCGTTCATTTTCAATTCTTACGGTGGTTCGTTCAAGATTTCTCTTCCTTCGTTTATCATATCAATTTATTCGTTGCTTCAATCATACCGATGGTTCATTGAAGACCTTCTCCAGGTTGTGCTATATCTACCTTAATCCTTTCTACGAGAATAAGTAGTGTGCCAAATCCATTGTTTTTCATCAATTTAATTGGTGAAGGAGAAGCATAATGTAATTCTTATTCTTGTTTCTTTGAGGGGATACAATTCCTTATTCCGGAGCCTCATCAAAATTCTCGGTTTCAATTGTTTCATCTTTCTTTTCCCGGAGTTCCAAGTTTTTCTCAATTATTTCATCCCAAGGATCCATCTAATCATTACGAGGATTCACCTTGTGTTTTCAACGTCTTTTTCCTTTCGTTTGATCATTCTTTTATTACCGAAGTTCACCATGGAGGCTCTACACGATGGCTCACCAATCATTTAATTCCTTCTCGAAGTGCTCATCAAGATACTTTTTCAGAGGAACTCAAGTATTCTTTATCTTGCATTTCAAAGTGCAATTCTTTCAGCTGTATCATTCGGGGTGGTATTATGTCATTCTTGATAATTTGAGTTCATGTCTCATGATTCACATGTTGTTAAGAATGAGGTATTTTAAATCCATCAATCTCGTCATTGGAGTTACCTTGGGTTATTCTTCACCTAAAGCTTTCCCTAAGGATTGTTGCTAATTATGATGCTTAAAAATGACCCAAGTTCTTTTATCCTCCCGGTGATATACTTTCTCGCCTCCTTGTTCATATCATGCCAATTCTTTTTCCCGTGAGTGGCAGGTTGTCACCTCATAATTTGAGATGTATTCCATAAGACCATATCAAGCGTATTCTTTTCGTTGTTGGTGTTCCAACAATTCCGTTCGACCTTTTGGTTAAGGATACCTTTTCAACTCTTTTGTGTTAGAAGTTGGCATTTTCTTCTCCATTCTCCTAGTTCAATTATCTATCTTCTATTCTTTTGTTCCGGAGGCATTGTCATGTTGCTCTCTTCGTCCTATCATCTCGTTTTGCCAAGATCATGTTCTTTCCTTTTTTTGCTTATATTTTCAACCGGAGTGTCATGCCCCTCTTCTTCAAGTTCTTCCCAGTAAATCAACTTTTGCCCCCTTCTCAACCAGAGTGCCGTCTGAAATCGTTCTTATCCATTGTGCCATTCTTTCATTAGTTCTGGAGGCAGTGTGTTGTTGATTTCATCAAGTATCATCCAATCTTCCCAAGTTCATATGCAATTTCTTTCCATTCAGTTGGAGTGTTGTCCAAATTATATCATTCTTTCCCTTCCATATCTTGTTCTAATCGGAGTCTCATCAAAGTGCTTTCCTTTTGCCAAGTTCTTGTTCAATTCCTTTTCTTTTCAAGCGGAGTGCTGCCCGAATTTGTTCTTCCTTGTTACTCTTCCCTACCGGAGTGTTTTCAACTTTGTTCTTCTTCATTGCATTCTTTCTTTCAATTTGTTTAACTTCTCAAGGTTCTTTGGTCTCACTCGTTTGTCAAAGAAGCAACTGAGTCTTACCTCTTTTTTTTCTCTTCTGGTTTCCCTCCACTGCCATTCTAGATCTCGGGACGAGATCCTCTCGTAGTGGTGGAGTGTTGTGATGCCCCGAGACCGATGTGCCAGGTGTCCGCCAGTTATACGCTGTTGTTGCCTTGTCATTCGCCTGAGTGTTGCATCTTGTCATGTCATCATGTGCATTGCATCATCATGTTTTAAAAACTTGCATCCGTTCGGGTTTCCCAGTTCCTTCCGTTGTCCGTTCCGAGCCCAGACACACTTGCACGCGCCCGCGGCGAGTCCGAAATATTATTTTAGAAGTGGCCGGAAAATGTTCTCGGAATGGAATGAAAGTTGCCATGCGGTGTTTTTGTGTTGTAGGTAGGCCGCCTGCGAAGTTTCACTGCGTTCAGAGTCCGTTTGACGCCCCAACGAATAACTATAGCGGCTGTATAGCCGGTCTAACGTCGGACGTTTTCGGTCTCCCAAAACTGTTGCCGTGCTTTCCCTCTCTTTCCTCTCTAGCCGATCTACACAGCCCACCTAGGCCCAGCCCACTCCTCATGCCTGGAGCCGTCCGATCGTGATCCAAGGGTCCGAAAACGGATGAAAACCCCTAACCCTAAACCCCTGCCTATTTAAGAAGCCCCCCTTGCCATTTTCGGGTGCCCCTAGCCTTCCCCTACCCTCATCCGCTGCATCCCCCTCGAAAACCACACCACCAGACAGATCCATCCACCTCCTCCTCGTTTTCTGGCGAACTCCACCTCCACCTCGCCACTTGGCGCGCAGTCATTGGCTAAGCCGTCACCGCCAACCAGCCTCCTCCACTCCCCTCGCGCCACGCGCCCCTGCCTGCCTCCCACCTCGCGCAGGGCCCGCGGAACCCAGATCGGGGCCCTGGAAGCCCATCTGCGCCCGAGACGTGTCGTCGCCTGCTCGCTCCTGCTGCACCTCCTCGATCCGATCCGGATCGGGAGGGAGCCACCGCTCGATGCTCCCGCAGGACCCGCCGGCCACCGGAGCACACCTTATCGCCGGTGACCCCTGCTCCGCGATGTCGCCCAGGTCGCGTCCCAGTCGCCCTCTCACCCCGTCCTCCGTTTCCCTTCTCTTTCTTTTACAGATCTCTCTCTCTGGCCATGGATAGCGCCGCTGCCCGGATCCATCCGTTCCCCAGCATTCCCGCTGTCTTCGGCCCTTATCGTCGTGGGAGAGCCTCCTCTCCGCGTCGTCGGTTGCATGTGATTTGGCCTCCTCTCCAGTCTTGTGGGACGCAAGCACGCACAAGGCCTAGCGCTGCCACATCTGCCCCTCCAGCCCAAGTTTCGCGCCACCCCTTCCAGCCTGCTTCCCCTCCGAACTAGGCCTGGCCCATGGGTGAGGCCGCCCCCCCGAGCACCCTCCTTTTTTCTCCTTCTCTATTGGGCCGACCAGATTCGGCCCAGTGTACCATTTTTTTCAGATCTGTGAATTTGTCAATTTCCAGGGATTTGCACTTTTGCAGATCAGCCCCTAAACTTCATGCATATTTTAACTCACAAATTAAGCATCACATGTAAAAACTTTGTATATGAAACTTGCTGAGTTTTTCATCTAGTTTAATAATATGCAACTTTCATCTATGTTTAAAATGTCTAAAAAGTTATTTGTTTAACGTTGCATAAATGACATGCTAAAATGCTTTAATTCATAACTAAATAACCGTAGCTCGAATTTTAATAAACTTTATATGTAAATGGGGTAGAAAAATGCCTAGTTTAACATGGTGGCATCACTTTGCATGTTTAATAACTCTAAAATTATATTCAGGGCAGAATAGTTCCAAACCTAATATATGCATATGAGGAGTTTCCGGACTTGTTGTTTTGTTGTTTCGGTGTCATTTAAACTTGCGTAGATTAGATAGTTTCATCATGTGTCACCTCTTGCCATGCTCACAACATTTAATCTTGTTGGATACATAGACGAGAGAGAACTAAATAAGTCATGTGGTGTTTTCTTCAATATGCAACTCCGTTGCATAATGTGTGCTCCACTTAATTTGTAGGATTGTTTGTGCACTTTGCCATGCCATGCCTCATTAAACCGGACATGCATCATACTTGGTTGTGCATCATGCCATGTTTATGTGTTGGTTGTTTACTATGTTGTGTGCTTCTTTCCGGTGTTGCTTCTTCGGGTTGGGTCCAATAACGTCGTGATTGTGAGGACCCGTTCGACTACGTCCGTTTGTATTCTTCATGGACTCGTTCTTCTTCCTTGCGGGATTTCAGGCAAGATGACCATACCCTCGAAATCACTTCTATCTTTCCTTGCTTAGTTGCTCGCTCTTTTGCAATGCCTATGCTGCGATACCTACCACTTGCTTATCATGCCTCCCATATTGTTAAGCCAAGCCTTTGACCACCTTATCCTAGCAAACCGTTGTTTGGCTATGTTACCGCTTTGCTCAGCCCCTCTTATAGCGTTGTTAGTTGGAGGTGAAGATTGGAGCTTGTTCCATGTTGGAACATGGATATTTTGTTGGGATATCACAATATCTCTTATTTAATTAATGCATCTATATACTTGGTAAAGGGTGGAAGGCTCGGCCTTATGCCTGGTGTTTTGTTCCACTCTTGCCGCCCAAGTTTCCGTCATTTCGGTGTTATGTTCCCGAATTTTGCGTTCCTTACGCGATTGGGTTATAATGGGAATCCCTTGACAGTTCACCTTGAATAAAACTCCTCCAGCAATGCCCAACAATGGTTTTACCCTTCGCCACCTAACCTTTCTTTCCCTTGGGTGGGCCTGCCCAAGGGTCATCTTTATTTTAACCCCCCAGGGCCAGCGCTCCTCTGAGTGTTGGTCCGAACTGAGCTGCCTGCGGGGCCACCTCGGGGAAACTTGAGGGTTGGTTTTACTCATAGCTAGTCTCATCTGAGTGTGCCCTGAGAATGAGATATGTGCAGCTCCTATTGGGATTTGTCGGCACATTCGGGCGGTGTTGCTGGACTTGTTTTACCATTGTCGAGGATGTCTTGTAACTGGGATTCCGAGCCTGATTGGGTCTTCCCGCTAGAAGGAATATCCTTCGTTGACTGTGAGAGCTTGTGATGGGCTAATTTCAGACACCCCTGCATGGTTTTGAACTTTCGAAAGCCGTGCCCATGGTTATGGGCAGATGGGAATTTGTTAATGTCCGATTGTAGAAAACCTGAAGATGACCTTAATTAAAATACATCAACTACATGTGTAACCGTGATGGTCCCTTTTCGGCGGAGTCCGGGAAGTGACCATGGTGTTGGAGTAATGCTTGACGTAGGTTGTTCTAGGATCACTTCTTGATCATAGTTGTTCGACCGTGCTTTTGCCTTCTCTTCTCGCTCTCATTTGCGTATGTTAGCCACCATACATGCTAGTCGCTTGCTGCAGCTCCACCTCATACCTTTTACCCTTCCTATAAGCTTAAATAGTCTTGATCGCGAGGGTGTGAGATTGCTGAGTCCCCGTGACTCACAAATACTTCCAAAACTAGCTTGCAGGTGCCGTTGAACTGTGCAGATGACGCAATCAAGCTTAGGAGGAGCTCGATGAAGATCTTGTCCTTTGTGTTGTTTTGATCCAGTTGATCAGTAGTGGAGCCCAGTTGGGACGATCGGGGATCTGTGTAGCTTTTGGGGTAGTCTTCTTTTATTTTGTTTCTGTAGTCAGACCTTGATTGTATTTGGCTGATGTAATGCTTTATTCATGTAATTGTGTGAAGTGGCGATTGTAAGCCAACTATGTATCTTTTTCCCCTATTGTATTGCATGGGTTGTGTGAAGATTACCTCACTTGCGACATTTCTTTCAATGTGGTTATGCCTCTAAGTCGTGCTTCGACACGTGGGAGATATAGCCGCATCGAGGGCATTACAGGGGTGCCCGTGGAGGGGTGGTTGAACAGGTCCCCGTGGTGTGGAGGGCTGGATGAACAGTAGACGGTGGAGGGGTGCCCATGGAGGGGTGTTTGAACAGTAGCCGGTGGAGTAGCGCGCGGTGGAGGCTGGATGAACAGGAGCCCGTGGAGGCTGGAGCAGGTCGATGGTGGAGATGAACAGTATCCCGTGGAGTCCCGTTTTGTGGTACGCCACACCCATTGTAACACACCGGATATGATTTTCCCCAATATGTAATCCAACTCTTGCCGTTTCTGGCGTTAAGTTATTTTATTTTCTCGTGTTCGGGTTTTTGTCTCCGTGTGGTGTTATCGTTGTCATGCATCTCATATCATGTCATCACGTGCGTTGCATTTGTATACGTGTTCATCTCATGCATTCGAGCATTTTCCCCGTTGTCCGTTTTGCATTCCGGTGCTTCGTTCTCCTCCGGTGGTCTTTTCTACCTTTCTTTCGTGTGTGGGGATTAAACATTTTCGGATTGGACCGAGACTTGCCAAGCGGCCTTGGTTTACTACCGGTAGACCGCCTGTCAAGTTTTGTACCATTTGGACTTCGTTTGATGCTCCAACGGTTAACCGAGGGACCGAAAAGGCCTCGTGTGTGTTGCAGCCCAACACCCCTCCATTTTGCCCCAAAACCCACCAAAACCCTCTCCATCATCTAGAGCGTTCGATCACGATCGCGTGGCCGAAATCCGCACCTCATTTGGACTCTCCTAGCTCCCTCTATACCTATTTAAAGACACCCCCGAATTTCTCCTTCCCCTTCCTCCCGAAACCCTAGATCCATCCCCACCCGCCGCCGCCGGACAAAGTCCGCCGGGCCGGACATTGTCCGACCCACTCCGGCGCTGCCACGTCAGCCCCGCGAGCCCCACATTGCCGCCACTCCTGCCGAGGCCCACGAGGGCCCAAGGCCGGCCCTCTCCCGTCGCCGCCTGGGACAGAGGCGCCCGTGTCGGCTGCC
Source organism: Triticum monococcum (assembly GCA_034509565.1). Lineage (NCBI taxonomy): Eukaryota > Viridiplantae > Streptophyta > Magnoliopsida > Poales > Poaceae > Triticum > Triticum monococcum. The sequence goes on along the minus strand of CM067845.1, from coordinate 537,098,853 downwards.
TCTTCTCCTACCTCGCCCCGCCGCCGCACGCCGTTCGCCGCCCGAGCTCCGGCGAGCTCCGGCGCCGCCCCGCCGTGCCGCTTCCGGTGCCGCCACGGCTCCGGCTACCACCGCCCGGCGAGGCCCGGCCTTCCTCCTCCCTCTTCAACGCTGCCTCCCCGAGCAACTCCAGCGACCTCGACTCCGTCTCTGGCGAACCTCGTAGATCGCGTCGGCCAGATCTGGATCCGGATCCCGTCTGGGTTGACTTTTCTGCCCGAAACCCTAATAATTCGCTCATGTTCATCATGTCGTAACTTGCAAAATGTTCGTCTCAGAGAGCACATCATTTCATATCATTGCATCATTTTCATTTGAGTTCATCTTGATGCCCGAAATGCTGTTGGAAGAGTGCTATTTGAGATAATTGTCAGATCTGCTGCTCCAATTAGATATTTGTCATTTTTGCCATGATTATTGTGTGCATGATATGCCCCTGAGCTCTACATGTGTTTTGTTATATATTTTGCCATCTATCCAGAGGTGCAACCCATGTATTTTTGTGATGTGTGTGGTGACTAGCACAAGCTTGCAAAGTGGAGCATTCGTTAATGCTGATTTCAGGGACTTAGCATTTCCACTAAGTCCTTGATCTGTTTATCTCATTAGGCCATATGTTCATGTTGTTTCCTAGTGATCTGTGCCTCTTTTGAGGATGATTACTAAGGATGTTTTGTTAATCTTGTAGTGCTCTATCCATCCATGTATTTGTTTGCAATTATGGAGCACCCTAGCTTGAGTCAATCGAGCTCTACTTTTGTCATTTCGTGAATCTGGGTAGATTGTCTACTTGTTAGCGATTTTGCCGAGGATGTTGTAGTTGATCCGTGCATGCTATGTTATTGTTCTTGCCTTGTCTAGCTTGCATTTTGTGTATTCTTGATGGGTGTATGCTTAGATTGTCAAGACTTGCTCTGTAGTGAGTGCATCGAGCTCGTAAACATGCCTACTTGATATCTGTTTTCAGCATGCTCCAGTTTTCACTAAGTCTGAGAACTGATTATGTTTTTGCCATGTTCACATGCTTGCAAATGTATTTTCTGATCCCTTTTGGCTCAAGGTCACTAAGGGACTTTTGTTAAGCTCTTTGAGTAGCTCCATGCCAAGCTTTACTTTGCCATGTTCTGGTCCTGTAGCATATTGTTTTCATGCTCCAAAGAGTGCTATCTAATCTGAAATTCCAGACAAGTGTTAATTTCACTATGTCTGAGATCTATTTGCCAAATGCATTTTTGCCATGCTTGTTTGAACCTGTTAATGGATGAATTGGCCGTAGCTCAGTGCTAGTCTTTTGTTAAGCAGCATGAGTGGATCCCTGCCATGTATTTTTTTGCCATGATTGGGTGCTGTAGCATGGTCATCTTGTTGCATTTAGATGGCTACTTGCTGTAAATCGCAGAACATGGCCATATTTGAATTGCTTGCCATTTCCAAACCGTAACTCCGATCCCGGTGATCTTTATATCGTTTTCAAGCGATTTCATCTCATCTTTCCAGTGGCACACTTGGTTTTCCAAGTTGAAGCCAGGTTCATTCATTCCTTGCCAAATCTTGCATATGCATCACATATTGCATCCCGCATAGCATACCATCTTTGCATCATGTTGTTTGAGTTTGCATGTGGTTGATTGTGCTCCGTTTGCTTGTTTGTCTTGTTTGGGTAGAGCCAGGAGACGAGTTCGCTAATGAGGAGCCCATTGAGTTTGCTTTCGAGGATCCAGTCAACTCTGACAACTTTGCAGGCAAGATGATCATACCCTCGAAATCACTACTATCTTTGCTTTGCTAGTTGCTCGCTCTTTTGCCATGCCATGCTACGATGCCTACCACTTGCTTTCAAGCCTCCCAAATTGCCATGTCAAACCTCTAACCCTCCATGTCCTAGCAAACTATTGATTGGCTATGTTACCACTTTGCTCAGCCCCTCTTATAGTGTTGCTAGTTGCAGGTGAAGATTGGAGACCGTTCCTTGTTGGAACATTATTTACTTGTTGGGATATCATTATACTGCCATGTTATCTTAATGCATCTATATAGTTGGTAAAGGGTGGAAGGCTCGGCCTCTCGCCTAGTGTTTTGTTCCACTCTTGCCGCCCTAGTTTCCGTCATATCGGTGTTATGTTCCCGGATTTTGCGTTCCTTACGCGGTTGTGTTATAATGGGAACCCCTTGATAGTTCGCCTTGATTAAAGCTTTTCCAGCAATGCCCAACCTTGGTTTTACCATTTGCCACCTAGCCTCTTTTTCCCTTGGGATTCCGGAGCCCGAGGGTCATCTTATTTTAACCCCCCCCCGGGCCAGTGCTCCTCTGAGTGTTGGTCCACCTGTCAGCTGCCGGTGGCCACCAGGGGCAACTCTGGGCTGGCCTACCCGTACCTAAGACAATCTGAGTGTGCCCTCAGAAAGAGATATGTGTAGCTCCTATCGGGATTTGTCGGCACATTCGGGTGGTGTTGCTGGATATGTTTTAACTTGTCAAAGTGTCTCGAAGAACCGGGATACCGAGTCTAATCGAAACGTCTCGGGAGGAGGTCTGTTCCTTTGTTGACCGTGAGAGCTTGTCATGGGCTAAGTTGGGACTCCCCTGTAGGGATTTGAACCTTCGGAAGTCGTGCCCGCGGTTATGGGCCGATGGGAATTTGTTAATGTCCGGTTGTAGATAACTTGAACCTTAACTTAATTAAAATGAATCAACAGTGTGAGTTACTGTGATGGTCTCTTCTCAGCGGAGTCCGGGAAGCGAACACGGTGTTGGAGTAATGCTTGCCGCAGGATGCTCTTTTAGTTACTCGTTCGCGCTTTGCCTCCTCTTCTCGCTCTCTTTTGCGAACAGGATACCCACCATATATGCTAGTGGCTTGCTGCAGCTCCATATATTTTTCCTTGCCTTACCTATTAAGCTTAAATAGTCTTGATCGCGAGGGTGCGAGATTGCTGAGTCCCTGTGGCTCACAGATTACTATTAAACCAGATGCAGGGGCTGATGATTCTGTTCCAGATGATGCCCTTGAGCTCAAGTGGGAGTTCGACGAGGACTCACGCCGATACTACGTGTCTTTCCCTGATGATCAGTAGTGGTGCCCAGTTGGGGCGATCTGGACCGTGTGGCATGTTGGGTTTATCTTTTATTTTGGCGTCGTAGTCGGGCCATGAGTGTTTGAATGTTGTAATGCTATTTATGTACTTTGATTGACATGGCGAGTGTAAGCCAATTATGTTATCTCCCCTTTTGTTATCTATATATTACATGGGATGTTGTGAAGATTGCCTAACTTGCGACATTGCTTTCAATGCGGTTATGCCTCTAAGTCGTGCCTCGACACGTGGGAGATATAGCCGCATCGAGAGCGTGACACCCCTCCCGAAGAACAGGACCCCCGGTTCAACTGTAGGAGGTCCGTTTCATCCGTTTTGCGGTACGCCACACCCCTCCCGATCAACAAGACCCCTGTTTCGACCGTAGGACGTCTGTTTCGTCTGTTTTGCGGTACGCCACACCCCTCCCGATCAACAGGACCACCATTTCGACCGTAGGAGGTCCGTTTCCTTCGTTTTGTGGTATGCCACACCCCTCCCGATCAATATGACCCCGTTCCGAACGTAGGAGGTCCGTTTCCTCCGTTTTGCGGTACGCTAGGCCTTGTTTCCATCACATGTTCCGTCCAAGCCCTCTCGATGAACACGACCATGCATTCTGTTCCGACCCAGCCGGTTGGCTCCCACGCGTTATGTTGCCTCCCGACAAACAAGACGCATTCCGTTGCCTCCCCATTAACACGATGCATTCCGTTGCCTCCCCATGAACACGACGCATTCTGTTGCCTCCCCATGAACACGATGACGATGTTGTTTCTCCGTTCTGACCCAACCATGTACACGATCCCTGGCCGTATGTATGCGCGTGTAGGCGTTCGAGACCCCGCCTGTATGTACGTGTACATGCTACGTGCGCACCTCTACTACGACACGTGCGCGCCTCTACATCCACCAATATATATCTACGTACACGTTCGCGACCAGAATGACAATGCTACGTACGCTTCGACCAGGTGGGTCCCGACTGTCAGGCACTTCCTTGCGTGCGAAGATGTAGCTGGTAGGTCCCAGTAGTCATGGGGGAAACGTTTTTTTCGCGAAATACGGTGGCCCGTCCGGTGGGTCCCCGTTGTCAGGTGGAGGAATAATTATTTTGCACGTAATAAGGAGGCACTTCCTTGCTGCAGCCGTGGACCCAGCTATCAGCCTCTCCACGTACAGTCCACGTCCGATGGAAGCCGTTCCTTGACCACGTTGACCACGCCGCACCGAGAGCACCATGGCGGTGGACGACGGCGATGCCTAGGAAGGGGACGACGCGGAGCTGAGGAAGACGCATTAGTGGATGCCCACGCGTAGAGGAGTACGAGGGTTCACTGGTTCGCTGCGGTGTGAGGCTTTCGTCGCCGCAGAATAACAGGGGGTGTGGGTGAGTAGAAGGATGGCCTGGCTAGCGGTGGGAGTAGTAGGGGGCGGTGAGGCCTCCGCCGCTTCGCAGCCGGCCACGGGAGGCAGGAGCACGAGGCACGACCGGCGCTGGTTTGGGCGGCTGGAGCACCAAGACCAGCGATTGAAGAAGCACTACGGTCATTGGATGGACATCGTACGGTCACTGGAACTAGAATCGTGCATATTGACTAAGTTGACAAAGCCCTCTGTCGGTGTCAAAATCGGCGGATCTCGGGTAGGGGGTCCCGAACTGTGCGTCTAGGCCGGATGGTAACAGGAGGCAAGGGACACGAAGTTTTACCCAGGTTCGGGCCCTCTTAATGGAGGTAAAACCCTACGTCCTGCTTAATTAATATTGATGATATGGGTAGTACAAGAGTAGATCTACCACGAGATCGGAGAGGCTAAACCCTAGAAGCTAGCCTATGGTATGATTGTTGTTGTGTATGTTGTCCTACGGACTAAAACCCTCCGGTTTATATAGACACCGGAGAGGGTTAGGGTTACACAAAGTCGGTTACAATGGTAGGAGATCCACATATCCGTATCGCCAAGCTTGCCTTCCACGCCAAGGAAAGTCCCTTCCGGACACGGGACGGAGTCTTCAATCTTGTATCTTCATAGTCCAGGAGTCCAGCTGAAGGTATAGTCCGGCTATCCGAACACCCCCTTATCCAGGACTCCCTCAGTAGCCCCCGAACCAGGCTTCAATGATGATGAATCTGGCATGCAGATTGTCTTCGGCATTGCAAGTCGGGTTCTCCTCCAGATTCCGTGTACCTGTTGAATAAAGTCTGGTTTCTTGTAGATGTTGCGCTCCTTGGCTTCTACGCCCAATAATGGCCATTTCCCACATGTCAAACGAATATGAAAAGTCTGATTGTTTTTACATTCACACCCCTAGCTGCGTAAATGAGCTGCCCTATTTATGGGGACGAGGGTTTAGATCCAAACCGCATCTTCCCCCTTCGCGAGTGTTCATCAGAGCGCTTCCGACAAAGGTCCATTCCACCGTGGCCAGCCATCGCAACTCCTCCTTTCGCCCTTCCAGCCCTCAGCCTGGATATTGGGAGAGATGCTCCGTCCCGCATAGCGAGCTAGTGATGCTCCAGACCAAGGGATTTCTCCCCGGCCTATATGATCCCGGTTCGAGCCGGTCTTGCCATCTATAACGGCAGAAAGCAAGCGCAGAGTGCCCCTAATCCCTCCAAAGGAGAGCGGGTATGCCTCGTCCCTTATTTAATAAGGGGGCTCGGGTTTCCAATCCATCCATTTCTCCGGGGGCTGCTGCAGTTCTACAGCCTCCAGCTACACAATCTCACGCCTGCCTCCGTATTGCATATCGCGGGCTTCGTAGCCCTCTGCGAGTTGTTGTTGGGTGTCGAGGCTCATTTCGGGCTATGGAAAAGGTTATTCTGCCTTGTGCCCCGCTCTGAGGAGGGGTCAATGTATCAAGTGGGCAGAGCCGTAGTGTGGCGCATCGTGGGGACCGGATATCTGTCCGGAACCCCAAAGAAGGCGTCCGAAGACTGGCCCTCGGAATGGTTTTATATAGAGGACGTCCCGCTGCCGGATCCTTCCCGGATCGGCCTCCCTGAATTCGACAGTGCTCCCTTAAAGAAGCGCCTAAGCTGGCGTCCACGGAGCCCTCAAAGGGAAAGTGACAGGGACATCATTTACATGATGGGACAGATAAGATTATTAGCCCATTCCGGACTAACCATGATCGGGGATATGGCCGGATGCATCATGCGGGGGGTGCATCCGCTTCAGTACAGAAGCCACCCCATGTGGGACTTCAACAGGGAGGACGACGCCACCCGCTACGGCCGTAAGGGGCCGGATTCAGCTGCCGCTCTACTGAAGATCTTGTCCACTTTGTACAAGGGAGAAGAGGAGGAATTTCTCCGCGTCAACCCACAGGGTGGATTCCCTATGCACAATCCCCCAAGCTGGGTAAGCGATCGCATTTACTTGCCCATCCATTTTGTATTCCCATTGTTAAATATTTAGCCTAACGACTTCAACGCAGGAACTGCGCCGGGCTGTTAAGGAAATAAACAACCCTCCTCCACAACCCGAGGACCCAGGACAGTCCCTTGACCCGGCCTCTCAAGAGGATCTGGACATATCTGTGGAGCTGATCAATGGAGTGTTCCATCAATTGAGCAAGGACAATGCCTTTGTGGCCATTACGGCCGATTACCCAGGGCTAATCCCGGCCTCCCAGGTAACTGAGATCGAAGTCCTAGTACCCCGAATAGATGTCCGCCCTCTTGTGCTTTCAGTTTCCTAATTACAACCAAGCTTTGCAGGGGAGGTTTTTGAGTCGGGAGGCCGAACCTGCGGCGGCAAGCCAATGAGGGGCCGCAGGGCCCAGTGGGTAGAAAAGAGGCGTAGTCCGGACCGAGGTGTTAGCGCAAAGGTATGGCGCGCCCCCTTATCCCAGGTGTTACACCTGCGGGGCATATTAACAATCGTGCTCTCTTTAGGACAAAGAGACCTCGCCGGACTATACCTAGAGAGGCTGCCAACCGCTCCACCACCAGCCAGGCTCCAAAGCCTGGTCCGAAGGCGGAGACGAACACAAGGCGCGCACTGGACGATCCTCCGATGCAGGAAGTGGACAGGTTGTCTGCTACCAACTCTGAGGTGGAGAGTGCCATGAACCATAGGCGTCACCGGACAATTCTTCGCGACGCTTGTTTCTCCCAAGAGGCATTAGATGCCTTTAATTCGGGAGATGCGTACCTCCGTGCCGCTCAAAATGGTCTAGCCAGAGCCAGGGAGCAATATCTAAAAGACATACGGGTAAGAAAATTTTGGTAACTATATATATATAGCAGTAGCCCCCGAGACTTGAAATAGTTAGAATAACTGATTTAAGGATCATTTGTTATGCAGGTTCTTACAGAAAAGAATTCCCTACTGTCCAAGGAGCTGGAAGAGTGCAAACCCAACTTGAGGCCGCACTAGCCGCGGCAGGGGAGCCCAAGGAGACACCCTCTGGTAATATACACTTCGAAAGATAAGTATTTTGCAAAGCACGGCATGGGTGCAAATCTGACAAATGAAATTGTAGATGGCACTGGATTGAATCCGGAAAGGCAACACCTCCTACGCCAGCTAAAGGCTGGTGAGAAGGTGCTGACAAAGGTGAGGGGGAGAATGTAACGATCTCCAAGATGCCAACACGAAGCTGGGCATCGAGCTGAAAGATGTTCGTGCCCAGCTGTCAGACTCCGTTAAGGAGAATCAGCGGCTTCGGCACTGCATATTTAGTAAGTGCTTGAACAAACCTTTGAAAGAAAGTTCGACGGGGAAGTAGACTAACAGAGTAATGTCTGTAGGTGTGCTAACAGGTCGTCCTGCAGAGGAGATGCCCGGTTCTATGGGTGACCTTCTTCCCGAGCTCTCGCAACTGCTCGATCGAGTTCAGTAGGCGATGCAAGGCATCGCCCAGGCCCTATGGCCATCCATCTCCATGCCCGAAGGTCTTGGAGAGCTTGCGGAGATGCTAAAGGGAGCACGGCGGCGCTTCCGATTGTGGAAGATATCGGCCTGCCGTCAAGGCGCTAGGGAGGCCTGGGCCATGGTGAAGACGCGGTACACAAAGGCTGACCCCAACCACATGGCCGAGGTCGGTCCTGTAGGGCCCGATGGGAAGGAGATCCCTGTAAGCTTAGTATACGGCCAAGTAGAGTTGGCCGCAAAGTATTCCTAGCAGGACTGTAAATTAGACAGCCTGTTAGATGGTATTGAAGAGGAATACAATCAGTCAAAATGCATATGTAATTTAATTGACATTTATAATGCCTTCTAGCCGGATTGTAGATCATTTGTCATGGCCGACCTTTTGGCCGGTCCGGAGTGTGTCCGAATTCCCATGCGGTTATATAGGAACCGGGGAATGCATGGAGACCAGGCGTAGGGGTCATTAGTGCGTGAACAGAAAAGTGCCCAACTAGTTATGTTATATTACATGGTTAGTAAGAAACATCTTTCAGGGAGAATAGTTGCGTTAGGGGTTCCTTTCCCTGGGAGGCATGCCCTAAAGTGCATGTCCATGCTACGAAAAGAAATGCAGGAAAAACATCTGGGGGCGTATAGATAAATAAAATAAAAAAAGATCATCTTTAGTTCACTGACCAAATATTCCCTTAAGAACGCTAGCTTTCGGCTTCACCCAGTCTGAGGTACACGTCCGGCTGACCCGGCAGTAATAATCGTAGAGGTGCTCCCTTTACCACCTAGCCGAACAATCGGGAATGTAGGGGTAAGCACAGGAGCCAGGCAACCCAGCTTGGCCAAAACTTAAGTCATATCGATGCATATAATGGTGAATAAAAGGTACATGCGGAAGTGTAACACATGTGTTGGGCATGAAGCCCGTATAAATAAGCTTCTGTTTAAAGAAGTCCCCAGGTTTAGTGAGCGCGGATAGCGCGTCTCTTTATGAGCCTTTAAAGGCTATAAGAGAGAGGGAGATAAGAAGAGGAATGTAAGACAGAAAGTATATAAGAATGGATAGAGGAAGGAGACGAACATAGAGTCCGGCGCTAGGCATAGAATCTTCGGAGAAGGGCAGCGTTCCATGGGTTCGGCTCGAGTCGGTTATCCGATGCATCTCGCAGGCGGTATGCTCCACCAATCAGGACTTGGTCAATTATGATGGGACCTTCCCACTTGGGCTTGAGTTTGTCCTTTTTCTTGTTCGGTAGTCATAGAACTAATTCGCCAACGTTGTAATTTTTTGCCCGTACTTCTCTGCTTTGGTATCTTCGAGCCTGCTGTTGGTAGAATGCGGAACGGGCTTTTGCCAAGTCACGCTCCTCCTCCAATGCGTCCAAGTTGTCCTGCCAATCGAGCTCGGCTTCTCTTTCTTCGTGCATGCACACTCGAGGTGAGTCATGAATTATGTCACAAGGAAAAATTGCCTCTGCGCCATACACCATAAAGAATGGTGTGTATCCGATGGTGCGATTCCGCGTGGTCCGCAGCCCCCAGAGTACGGAGTCGAGCTCCTCTACCCAGTGCGTGTTAGATTCCTTGAGGGACCGCACTAATCTAGGTTTGATGCCGCTCATGATGAAACCATTTGCACATTCGACCTGGCCGTTAGTTTGTGGGTGATAGACGGAAGCATAATCGAGCTTGATGCCCATGTTTTTGCACCAGAGTTTTACCTCGTCGTCCGTAAAGTTCGTGCCGTTATCCGTGATGATGCTATGGGGGCCGCTGTAACGGTGTACAACCCCGTATATAAAGTCTATCACCGGTCCGGATTCGGCCGTCTTAATAGGCTTGGCTCTAGTCCATTTGGTGAACTTATCCACCATGACCAGTAAGTATTTTTGCTTGTGGGTTTCGCCTTTAAGGGGTCCAACCATGTCAAGCCCCCAGACCGCAAAGGGCCAAGTGATGGGGATAGATTGGAGGGCGGTGGGTGGCATATGGCTTTGGTTTGCAAAAAGCTGGCAACCGGTAAATCGTTGGACTAAATCCTGGGCGTCTGCCCGAGCCGTCGGCCAATAAAAGCCTGTACGGAAGGCCTTGCTTACAAGGGACCGAGCTGCCGCGTGATGACCGCCGAGTCCGGCATGAATTTCAGCCAGGAGGTTCCGCCCTTCCTCTTCGGAGATGCACCTTTGAAGGACTCCGGTAGTGCTTTTCTTATAAAGCTCCCCCTCATGGACTTTGTAGGCTTTGGATCGCCGCACTATGCAGTGTGCCTCATTTTGGTCCTCGGGGAGTTCCTACCTAGTAAGGTAGGCGATGAATGGTTCTGTCCACGTGACGATAACGGCCATTATTACGTGTGCTGAAGGTGTTATTTCATTGGCAGAGCCTCCGATTGTGTCGGAATGTTCGTTGTCGGGCAGTGCGGTTGGGTCCGGGCTGTTATTGTTCGGCTCCCCTTCCCATACTACGGATGGCTTGAACGGCCTTTCCAAGAAGATCATGGGGGGGGACTACATCGCGTTTTGCGCCGATGCGTGCCAGGACATCTGCCGCCTGATTATTTTACCGGGCTACATGGTGGAACTCAAGCCCTTCAAACCGAGCTGACGTTTTTAGGACGGCGTTGTGGTAAGCTGCCATTTTTGGATCCTTGGCATCGAAGTCTCCATTTATTTGGGATATTGCAAGGTTCGAGTCCCTGCGCACCTCTAGGCGTTGAATGCCCATGGATACTGCCATCCGGAGACCATGTAGAAGGGCCTCATATTGGGCTGCATTGTTGGAGTCCGTGTACATAATCTAGAGTACGTATTGAACTGTGTCTCCTATGGGGGACGTCAAAACGACGCCAGCCCCTAGTCCGGCCGACATCTTGGAGCCGTCGAAATGCATGATCCAATTTGAATATGTGCCGTACTCTTTAGGGAGTTCGGCCTCCGTCCATTCTGCGACGAAGTCGACCAACACTTGCGACTTGATGGCTCGCCATGGCTTATAAGTTATGTCGAACGGGAGGAGCTCAATGGCCCATTTTGCAATCCGGCCCATTGCGTCACGGTTGTTTATAATATCGTTAAGTGGTACTTCCGAGGCTACTGTTATTGAACACTCTTGAAAGTAGTGTCGTAGCTTCCGGGATGCCATGAATACCGCGTAGGCAATCTTTTGATAATGCGGGTACCGTGATTTGCAGGAGTGAGGACAGTGGACACATAATAGACCGGCTTTTGAAGGGGGAATTTGTGTCCGTCCGTTTCTCGTTCGACGACGAGCACTGCGCTTACAACCAGATGTGTTGCTGCAATGTATAATAGCATTGGTTCGCCAATGTTTGGCACTGCCAGGACTGGGTTTGTTGCCAGTATGGCTTTTATTTCGTCGAGTCCGGCCGTGGCTGCATCCGTCCATTCGAGTGTTCGGTGCGCCCAAGGAGGCGGTAAAGGGGTAGGGCCTTTTCTCCCAAGCAGGAGATAAAGCGGCTTAGAGCCGCCACGCATCCGGTTAATTTTTAAATTTGTTTGAGGTCCTTTGGGATATCCAATTGTGACAGAGCTTGGATCTTGGCTGGATTCGCTTCAATTCCTCTACCGGATACAATGAAGCCCAAGAGCTTTCCGGCTGGGACGCCGAAAACGCATTTTTCCGTGTTGAGCTTGATGTCATATGTTCTGAGGTTATCGAATGTGAGCCTCAAGTCGTCTACTAGAGATTCGACATGTCTTTTTTTGACGACCACATCATCTACATATGCCTCCACTGTTTTGCCGATCTGGTTTGCCAGACATGTCTGAATCATGCGCTGATATGTTGCGCCGGCATTTTTGAGCCCGAAGGGCATTGTGTTGAAGCAGAATGGGCCTATGGTGTGATAAATGCCGTTGCAGCTTGGTCTGATTCTTCCATCTTGATTTGATGGTAGCCGTAATATGCGTCGAGGAAACACAATGAGTCATGTCCTGCGGTAGCATCGATAATTTGATTGATGCGGGGGAGGGGGAAGGGATCCTTTGGGCAAGCCTTGTTAAGGTCTTTAAAATCAATGCACAGTCGCCAGGATCTGTCTTTCTTTGGTACCATCACCAGGTTTGCTAGCCAGTCCGGATATTTTATGTCTCTGATGAATCCGGCCTCCAATAGCTTTGCTAGCTCCCCTCCCATGGCCTGTCTCTTAGGTTCGGAAAAACGTCAAAGAGCTTGCTTGACAGGTCTGAATTCTTTTAGGATATTTAAGCTGTGCTCGGCCAGCCTGTGTGGGATTCCTGGCATGTCTGAAGGGTGCCAGGCAAAAATGTCCCAGTTCTCTCATAGGAACTCGCGTAGTGGGGCATCTACATCAGGGTTTAAATGTGCCCCGATGGAAGCTCTTTTATTGGGGTCCGTTGGATGGACCTGGAATTTGACTATTTCATCCGCCGGTTTAAAGGAGGTGGACTTGGATCTTTTGTCGAGTACCACGTCGTCTCTATTCACCGTGGAGTGTAGTGCAGTCAGTTCCTCAGCCGCTAGGGCTTCGGATAGTGCCTCAAGGGCCAGTGCGGCTGTCTTGTTTTCGGCGCGGAGTGCTATGTCCGGATCACTAGCGATAGTGATGATCCCGTTGGGCTCGGGCATCTTGAGATTCATGTACCCATAATGGGGTATTGCTTGGAAGATTGTAAACGCTTCCCGCCCTAGCAGAGCGTGATAACCGCTGCTGAACGGAGCCACATGGAACATGACCTCTTCGGACCTTTAATTATTCGGCATGCCGAACACCACATCTAGTGTGATTTTTACTGTACAGCATGCTTCCCAACTGGGGATTATTCCTCTAAAGGTTGTGCTGCTTCGCTCAATGCGGTTCCAGTCTATTTCCATTTTTTAAGGGTTTCCAGGTAAATAAGGTTCAATCCGCTGCCGCCGTCCAGGAGTACCTTGGTAAGACGAAAGCCATCCACTATTGGACTGAGGACCAATGCAGCTGGTACTCGGGCTATTCAGAATTTAGGTTCATCACTGGCGTTAAAGGTAATAGCCGTGTCACTCCATGGGTTTATTGGTGCCACTTGGTAGATTTCGGCAAGGCTGTGGAGTGTCCTTTTTCGCATGTTATTTGATGCGAAAGTCTCGAAGACTGTTAATAATGTATTGGTGTCTCTGGGGTGGCTTTCTGTGGCCTCCGGAATTAGGAGATCTTCGCCAATTTTGGCCACCTGCCGGAGTATCCAACATGCTCTAAGGCTGTGAGTTGGTGTGGCGTCCTCTGTACTGTGAAATTTACAGGGTCCATTAAGCCATCCTTCCAATACGGTTCCATGCCCTGTAGAGTGTTTTTGCTTTTTGGTGTTTGACCCGGGTGTCTGGCGATGATGCACCCTTTTAGTTCGGTCTGGGTTTGCATTCAGGGCCGGATTGTCCCAAAATTTTATTTCGGTTTTCCAGGCGCTTTCCATCGCACAGTACTTTCGTACTATGGACGCCAAGTCAGCGAAGCGTGTAATATCACGGCGACTTATGGCATTGATGATTCCCTTGTCCGTGCAATTATTGCAGAAGAATGAAATCGCGTCTTCCTCGCGGCAGTCCTTTATCCTGTTCATAACCAGGAGGAATCTGGCCCAGTAATGATGTACTGTTTCTTTAGGCTCTTGCCTAATTTGGGATAGATTGCTAATGTTCGGGTGGGTGGGTGGAATTAAATCCGAAGCCTCACCCCATCTGAGGCTCTGGGGCCGAGGAATTTCCGAACTCGAAAATTTGGATTCCTGGATGTTGTCCAATGAATCCAGTCCGTCGCCTAACTCTAAGTTCAGGTCTTGAGTGATATCCTCCCCTCCGCGGGTATTCGGCTTGGAGGGATCGGGAATCTGGACGTAGCTAGTCCTTAAGATAGATGAGGGGTTGCCGCACTGTCCCTCTACCATGGCAACGTGATGGGTGACATGGGGAGAGTTAATCTCTCTCAGATTGGGCTTGGTCCAATCTGGTCGTAATCCGTAGCGACTCCCAGGGCGGCGATGCGATCCAAGAGCTTGTTTATGGAGGAGGGCTCCATTGGATCTAACTACTCGGCGAGTTTCGAGCTGACATGAAGATTGTTTTCGATGGCTTGAGAGGTCATTGTCGGCGCAGAACCCGAACAGGTGGTCAGAAGGAAACCACCTAGCCGGAGGGTCTGGCTTACAGCCAAAGCTCCCTTAGCAATGGTGCCGTCTTTAAAGACGGGACGAGGCATCCTTCCTGATGGCGACAACACAGAGGAACTCTCAATGAAAGAACCAATGTCGGTGTCAAAACCGGCGGATCTCGGGTAGGGGGTCCCGAACTGTGTGTCTAGGCTGGATGGTAACAGGAGGCAAGGGGCATGAAGTTTTACCCAGGTTCGGGCCCTCTTGATGGAGGTAAAACCCTACGTCCTGCTTGATTAATATTGATGATATGGTTAGTACAAGAGTATATCTACCACGAGATCGGAGAGGCTAAACCCTAGAAGCTAGCCTATGGAATGATTGTTGTTGTGTCTATTGTCCTACGGACTAAAACCCTCCGGTTTATATAGACACCGGAGAGGGTTAGGGTTACACAAAGTCGGTTACAATGGTAGGAGATCCACATATCCGTATCGCCAAGCTTGCCTTCCACGCCAAGGAAAGTCCCTGCCCGACACGGGACGGAGTCTTCAATCTTGTATCTTCATAGTCCAGGAGTCCAGCTGAAGGTATAGTCCGGCTATCCGAACACCGCCTTATCCAGGACTCCCTCACCCTCCGTCCCCGTCAACTTACTAGGCCCACAAGTCAGCCAGCCACTATACTGGGTCCCAGCTAACAGGGGGAGTATTCATTTTCTTGTGCGTAATAAGGAGGCACTTCCTTGCGTGCGAAGATATCACTACTAGGAAAAGGGCTATAGATAATATGGACACTAATGGTGCACCAGACATGTGGTGCGCCAATCCTATATAGCAGTGGCGCACCATGTGCTGGTGTGCCATTACTGTCTGTCACACTAATGGCGCACCGCACCAATGGTGCGCCACTACTAACATATTTTTTTTCCAAAAATACTAATGGCGCACCCGGTCAGAGTGCGCCATTACTAGTTTTAACTAGTAATGGCGCACCACTCACCCCGTGCGCCATTACTAACAATTTTTTTCCAAAACTAGTAATGGCGCACCTTGGTACAGTGCGCCATTACTATTCTTCCCCCCTCTATCCCTTTTCCCCTCGCGGCCCCCCGTGCCAGATCCCCCCACACCCTCCCCCGCTCCACCGCTACCGCCGACTCCCCGCACCCTCCCCCGCTCCAACCTAGATTAGGCTAGGTCGCATCGCGCCCCCAACCCCATTTGCCGCAGCCGCCCGGCCCACCCCACCCCACTGGCAGCTGCACCTTGTTCCGCCGCCGTGACGAGGAAGCCGGAGCCCGAAGGTGGAGACTTCGGTGGGGCTACTCGCAGTCCATCGACGGCTGACAACGAACGCCGACGCGACACGACGAGGCCGGCCCACGACCACGACCACGACCGGCATCCTCCTCCTTTCTATGGTGTGCATCTCCGATGCGATACCAACCACCGCCTCGTCAACGAATGTAAATGATCCCTCCCTCCCTCCCTCCTCTACTCCTCTCGTCTATATAGTGTAATAATTTTTATCAATAACAAAAATAATTAAAAAAAGTTACTAATGGCGCACCGGGAGGGGGTGTGCCATTGTTATCAATGAAAAAAGTTACTTATAGCGCACCCCGCGGTGGTGCGCCATTGCTATGGATGTACTAATGGCGCACCCCCGGGAGGTGCGCCATTGCTATCCCTTTCCCCTGCCTCCTTCCCTTTCCCCTCGCCCCCCGCGCCGATCAAATCCCTAGCCCCCGAGCATCCACCGCCGCCGCTCTTTCCCCCTCGCAACCGACGACACCTCTCCAGCGCGCCTCGCCCCCACCTCCAGCGCTCCTCCACCCATTACCACCGCAGCTCTTCCACCCATCACCACCGCAAGCCGTCGCCACCCCCGAGCATCCACCGCCGCCGCCGCTCCCAAGCATCCACCAGCACCACCGCCACCCCCAACCAACCATCCACCGGGGCCGCCCCCTCCCCCTCCTGCCAACCATCCAGCACCCTCCACTGGACCGCAAGCCACTATCGTCGTCGCCCCGAAGTAGCAGATCGAGCGGAGACAAGACGCTGTCTCAAAGTAAGTTGCTCTCTATTCATGCAATTATCTTGCTACTACAGCTGCAATCCTACAATTATCTTGTGGTGATGGTTTGGATCAAAACAGAGGTGCTAGCAAAGTTTCATAATTTTTGGAATTGTAGGAAATGAAGTTCCTTCACAAGCCACAAATGTTGAAAATTTGGAACTTGTGATCAAGAGATGTTTGGGAAAAAGGAGTGTAGGTACTGTTCTTGTGTTGGGATAATTTTGTAGATTTCTAGGAGCTAGGGGAAATAGGGTTGTAGTTGTAAACTGAAAATGGATCAGAATGGAAAAGCGGGTGTTTCTCTCAAAATATTCAAAAGAGTAGGATTGGTCTTTCTTTCTCGGTGTACTAAAGTAGGGGTACCTTAGTATCCCGAACTTGTGCACGGGTAGTCGCAGCATCCCGCGGCAAGGCTTGCTGGGTGACCGCCAAGATCCTCCATGGTTCCTTTGGAGCCATTCAAGAACAAACTATCCAAGGCCCCGGCAAGAAGAGCTAGCCGGGAAGGAGACAAGACCCCAGCAAGAGGAGCTTGCCGGGAAGGCCAACCAAGGCTCGGCGAGCGACAAGCTCCCGGACGCGAAAAGACAACAAACGCGGCAAGGCTCTTGCCGCGGCAAGCTTCCACTCTGTACCTGCGCTCCAGCGCATCTACCAATGTGTCGCTCTGGGACCCTTCCAAGCGTACGTGGCGGAAAGCTGTGCAGCCAGAGGTACACGGTGGCGAGCGGCGCTGACAAGCTTGCTGTCGTGGCAAGCAATGGCGTCCCTAGCGGTCCCTTTCTGCACCGTCTAGGCGACACAGACAGACATTTAATGCCTTTGTCCCCTGCCGTCAGGGTTAGGTATGATAACACTGTTGTAGGCGGCGGTGCCAACCGCAGTTCCTTTTTTCCATTTTTGCCCTTCTCTATGTTGCCACCTGTCGGTGACCCCTTTAGCGTATAAAAGGAGGCCCATGCGCAACGTAGAGGGGGTCGGCCAACAGAACACACTCACGCTCGGTCCCGCTAGTCGCTGGAGTGTACTGTAGCACACCGCGCTCCCGAGCAAGAAATCAATACAAACACAAAGCAGGAGTAGGGTTTTACGCATCCGTGCGGCCCGAACCTGGGTAAACCGATCGTGTCGCTCGTGCGCATCGCCTCGATCTGCTCTTCATGCTCTCTCCGCCCCCCTGCCGAACCACAAGGGGCTCGGTCCGACGTCGTCCCATAGGTGTCCGTGGGGATCAGCACCCCCGACATCTTTGGCGCGCCAGGTAGGGGAGACTGCCGGCAAGAAAGAGCTTGCCGGTCGTGACGCCGAGCCGAGCGAGCCTGCCGAGGAGACGAGCGGCTCGTTGGATATCGACTCCTCCTCCTCGTCTTCAGATAGCACGCCGCAAGTAGAGCCTCCATCTCCACCAAGAAGGCGCCTCCGCAAAGTCGGGGACATGGCGAGGCGGCAGGCGAGTCGACGGTCGCCGCGTCGCGCGACACGCTCCACCGCGGCAAGCACCGTTGCCGCGGGCGCGCCCCAAGCGGTCGCGACAACTGGAGCAGGGTCTTCCCGGACCACCGCTTCTGCTCCCGCCAAGCTGCTCCTGCTCCGCCGCCAAGGACCGGAGAGCTTCTTGATTTTGGCCCCGGAGCTCCTCCGCGCGCTACTCAACATCGACTCCCGCCTTGGCGACAAGCGCTTTCCCGGGAATCCAGCTTGGCCTGCCGGGCGCGGTAGAGTGATATCAGTTTCCGTAGCAGCCGCTCCTCCTCAGGCTCGCTGCTGCTGCTGCTTGCCGCGTCAACCAGCGCCAGCCCGGCAGAGGCAAGCACTTCTCCGTCGAAGATCTCTCCCTCGACCGGCGCCCTGGAGCTTGACGCCCAGGGGAGGTTGATGAAGATGTCGTCGCCAACCTTCAAGTATACGCCAGGCTGGGGCTCTTCGGAACATGGCGCGGCGGCAGCAGCGGAGGGGTCGGCGGTCGGTGCAGCGCCTGGCGCTCTTGCAGCCTCCGGGTCGTCAGTACGATCGCCGGACCCCCCGTCTGCTTCTGCTGCGGCAGCCCTGGCGGCCTCTTCGTCGGCGGGCTCATCGGCGCTGGCTGCTTCCTCGACGGCAAGAGCGTCGTCGGCGGCAACTTCAGTCTCCATCGGCTCTGCAGCAGATGGATCTGACAGCGGGGAAAGAGGAGAAGAATCAAACAAATATCCAAGAAAAAGAAGAAGAAGCTCAACGAGAAGAAGAAGCCAAGGGAAGTTTTGGAGCAAGGAGATTACCTGTGCCAAGCTCTGCGGTCGTGGTCTCCGTTGCTGGGGGGCCGCTGGTGCTGTCCCTTGCCGGAGACCCCTCCCTTGCCGGGGGCTCCTCCCTTGCCGGAGCCTCCTCCCTTGCTGGAGAGCTCTCCCTTGCCGGGGACCTCTCCCTTGCCGGTGGACTCTCCCTTGGCGCTTCGGGGGCAGCCTCCGGGCTCTCCTGGTGGGGCTGCTCTGCTCCTGCATAAATCAGCAAACAGATATCAGCAAAGCAAGACTCTTCATGCGCACCCAACAGAGGGAAGTGAACAAGGAGTACCTTGGTGCTCGGATGTGCTTGCGTCTCCGTCGACCAGAAGAGGTAGTAGTACTCCCTCAACTCCTTCGCGTCAAGCTTGGGAGGGAAGATGGCCCGCTCCTTCCGCAGCGCTGCAAGCCGCTGCGCCTCGGTCGTCTTCACGGCCTTCCCCTTGTCGGCTTTCAGAGCCATGGCGGAGGTGGTGGAGGAGGTCGACGGTGTTGGTGGTGCTGGTGGCAATGGCGGGAGCAAGGCGCTGCTCTCTTGCTGCTTTGGGAAGACGGAGGCGGGACATAGGCTTCTGAGATTGGAGAGGAAAAGGGGCGAGTGGGCGCACTACCCCTGCTTCCCCTTGCTTATAAGGGGGGAGGTGGTGTACGTTCCGACTTTCCTAATAAAGAAACCGCCCACGATCTCTCCCACGACGCCGCATTCGACGCATGCCATGCGGGGAGGGCGCGGTGGATGCGGAGTGAGATACGGCGTAACCTAGGCCGCGCGTGCCCGTGCCCTGTTTTGGGCCTTGCCCAACAGCGCTCGGCACCATGTATGGCCCAGGCCTGGGGGCTCCTGTCAGTGTAATAAAGTAGGGGTACCTTAGTATCCCGAACTTGTGCACGGGCAGTCGCAGCATCCCGCGGCAAGGCTTGCCGGGTGACCGCCAAGATCCTCCATGGTTCCTTTGGAGCCATTTAAGAACAAAGTATCCAAGGCTCCGGCAAGAAGAGCTTGCCGGGAAGGAGACAAGACCCCGGCAAGAGGAGCTTGCCGGGAAGGCCAACCAAGGCTCGGCGAGCGACAAGCTCCCGGACACGACAAGACAACAAACGCGGCAGGGCTCTTGCCACGGCAAGCTTCCACTCTATACCTGCGCTCCAGCGCATCTACCAACGTGTCGCTCTGGGACCCATCCAGGCATACGTGGCGGAAAGCTGTGCAGCCAGAGGTACACGGTGGCGAGCGGTGCTCACAAGGTTGCCGTCGTGGCAAGCAATGGCGTCCCTAGCGGTCCCTTTCTGCACCGTCTAGGCGACACAGACAGGCATTTAATGCCTTTGTCCCCTGCCGTCAGGGTTAGGTATGATAACACTATTGTAGGCGGCGGTGCCAACCGCAGTGCCTTTTCCAGTTTTGCCCTTCTCTACGTTGCCACCTGTCGGTGACCCCTTTAGCGTATAAAAGGAGGCCCATGCGCAACATAGAGGGGGTCGTCCAACAGAACACACTCACGCTCGTTCCCGCTAGTCGCTAGAGTGTACTGTAGCACACCGCGCTCCCGAGCAAGAAATCAATACAAACACAAAGCAGGAGTAGGGTTTTACGCATCCGTGCGGCCCGAACCTGGGTAAACCGATCATGTCGCTCGTGTGCATCGCCTCAATCAGCTCTTCGTGCTCTCTCCGCCCCCCTGCCGAACCACAAGGGGCTCGGTCCACCGTGGTCCCATAGGTGTCTGTGGGGATCAGCACCCCCGACATTGTTCAATAATGATTTATAGGAATTATAGGGTCTCCCAAAAATTTTGTGGCAATATTTAAAAAATTATTTGAATTAGTTTTAGTGCAACAGAGGCAACTCAGAGTTTGAAAATGGCATTAAAAGAAATTGTTTTCGGGGTAAATTCTATTATGAAATAATTCCTATTGTTATTTAAAATATAAATGAAATGATTTAAGAAAACTACCAAAGTCCACATTATTAGCTCCAATATTTCTGAATAGAATGGAAGGAAGAATTTCTGCTAAGTGATTTCAATATATGAAGTTTCAGAATAATATATAGGATTGTTAATTTTTAACCTTGGTTGTCATTGTTTCTATTTGTAACGGTCTGAAGAATGACTCATGTTGTTTGTGCTATCGGCTACCTAACAATCTCTAAGTGAAAGACAATTTGCTTCGAAGGAGTAGTTTCAGTTTGCTTGCAAGGAGTAGTTTCAGTAAAGTTTTAGCATGGTTTTAGTATAGTTTTAGTAGCTGATTTGCTATTCACTTTGTGCTATTAGTTTGCTTCCATCTTTGTGCCCACTCTGAAGAATATTCGTATATGCTTGGGACTAAACAAAATTATACAATGAACTTCTGCAGGCTGATGTAAGTTGGACCATCCTCTGCAGCCAACTTCTCTTCGGCAAGAGGAAGAAAGGAGAATAAGGGTACGGTTTCACCCCTAGAAGATATATTGCTGTACCCCGAGTGAGGGGAAGGACTTTTCTGGGTTTTGTCTCCGACCATCATGTCGTGATGATTTTGCAGGTACCTCGAGAGGCCCTTGAGTTTGCTGGAATGTCGATTAACTTCCGTTCCGGCAAATTCAGGTACTCCATAGGTCCTATTTTCATCAAAGGTAATGCTGAAATTTTTCGTGAATTTTAGCATGACTTTGCTAAAAATAGGACATATGGGGTACTTGCGACAAATGCATGGGCCAGGGTATCTTAGTACTTAATTAAGTAGGATCAACTGCCTCTTGTGTTATACATATAGAAGTCTGATATCAACTCATAGTTATTACTAATGTCAGTTGATCATCATCGATAAACCCTAATCTGGTGGGATGACCTACTAAAAAGCCCATACCACATATTGTATTTGGATGGCCCTCCTAACCCTTGACCATAAATACTTGAGATGGATGTAGCAGGCTTAAAGAAAGAAATGTTTTTTTTGGCCAACTCCACTGGGCCTGGCTGAAAATGCACAAGTGTGCATTACTAACAATATTCTATTGTAAAGCTAAACAGGAAAGAGGAACCACTCATCCTAACCATTTGCTCTCAAAATTACCACTTCACTTCTTACTACTGAAAATCTTAGACCATCTCCATTCACCAATTGCTCAAACCTGTTCGAAGGGCGTGTTTTCACCACACTATGGATTATCTCATTGGACCCAACAGAGATGATGTAGTTTTGAATTATGAACGTTGGAAATGTCGTCATCAGACAATGAAATTCTCCTGGGGGGTGCAGCTAGTGCCACGACGATCGAGGTCTGTGCTACATGCCTCACCTGGACAATGATCGGCACTTCAGCATTAAACTCGAGGAGACCTTCGATGTTGAAATGGTACGCAACGACGACAAGTGTTCTTTCATAATTAAGCATGACTACAACTATTTCAACGTGTAATTTTCATCTTTTACAATTCAAGTAGCTTATCTCATGCCATGCAAGGCGCTATGCCTTGAAGAGGATGGGTTTTGAAGACCATGAAAGTTCTGAAACAAAGAAAATTCACCTAAGGACTCATCATGATGTGGATTCTCAATTCTGAGAGCGTAACCCATTTTGGTTGCAAAAAATGGGAAGCACTTGGCAAGATTTATGGTTTTGATGAGGGTATGCTTGTCACCATGGATCTCGGTGATCCTGAAATCAAGCATTACAGCCCATATTGTGCCCATATTGCGGCATGAAATGAAGAAGTTGTATGATGATGATTAGTAGGACTTGTTAGGGTTAGTATTACTTCCGGAAAACTCGCTACTCGTGGTCTCGAGACTTGCAATGTTCTATTTTTGTTTGGTCTTTTGAATTCGGAGACTAATATGATGAATTGTATTCGTGGACTAATCTTCTATTGTATTCGATGAGTCCGTTGTTGTTGTGTGGTGCTGTCTATATTCTGTACAGTAATACATTTTGTAACCTGTGCAAATATCAGAAAAAAATCCCTAATATTCATATTAGTGGCGCACCACCAACTAGTGCGCCATTTGTAAGCCAGAGCACACTAGTGGCGCATCATCAACGAGTGCGCCATTAGTAAGCCAGAGCACATGGGTAAATATGGCCCCTGGGAGGCATACTAATGGCGCACCGTGGGTATACTAATGGCGCACTGCGTGGTGCGCCATTCGTATACCAGATACTAATGGCGTACCCGTGGTGCACCATTAGTAAAAAATTCTAATGGCGTGATGCTAGTGGCGCACCTGTGGTGCACCATTAGTAGGCAAAACAAGTGTGCCACTTTTAGGCCTTTTCCTAGTAGTGTATAGCTGGTGGGTTCGAGCTGTCAGTGGCGGTAACGTTTTTTTGCGAAATACAGCGGCCCTTTCGGTGGATCCCTGATGTCAGGTGGAGGAACAATATTTTGCGCGTAATAAGGAGGCATTTCCTTGCGTGCGGCAGTGGACCCAGCTGTCCGCCTCTCCACGTACGGTCCACTTCAGATGCTTGTCGGTCGTTGACCACGTTAACCAGGCCACGCCGAGAGCACCAGGGCGGTGGACGACGGCGAGGCCTAGGAAGGGAATGCCATGGAGGTAGGGAAGACTCGGTAGTTGTTTCTCACATGGAGGGGAGTACGACTGTACGAGGGTTTACTGGTTCGTCTGCCGTCGCCAGAGAATAACAGTAGGTGAGGGTGAGTAGAGGGATGCCTAGGCCAGCGATAGGAGTACGGTGGGGCGGTTAGGCCTGCACGGCAGCAGAGCCGGCCGCGGGGAGGAGGGAGCAGGCAGTCCCGTCGGTGCTTGGTTGAGTGGCTAGAGCAGGAAGAGCAGAGATTAACGAAGCACGCCGGCCGTTGGATGGCCATCCAACAGTCATTGCTTGTGCGTCAACCTTTTTTTAGGCAAGCCTCAAATCTATGGAAATAGCATACATCCCATCTACCATTATTTCTAATACTTTACAGCCCATTTGCTAATTATTAAGGTTTTTTTGGATCCCATATTCTTTCTGTTAGCATTACAGCCCATATTGTGGCCACAGCTAAAAAATATACGAAATTTTGCATATTTCGGTGCGGTCCCAACTATTTTTAATCCCGAAATTTTGACTCACAATCAAACTGATTTTAAAAATAAATGTATATCAATATGAAATCCTACAAATTCTCCACGCATAAAAATTAATGTAATTTAAAATTTCGAAATGAAATTTTTTTTGAAACTAATTGCCGGTTTGATGTGTTTTAAAAATGTACATCCCATTTGTCATTACTGATGGCCCATTTTCTCGGCCGGCCGAATGAAAGCTCTCCTCGTCTTGAAAGATTTGCAGCCCAACAGGCCTGACAAAGCGACTTACTTGGAAAATCACAAAAAAACTGGGTTGTGGTCGTGGACCCAGTTGTCAGCCTCTCCATGTACAGTACTCTTCCGATGGAATGTTGTTGACCACATTGACCACGCCGCGCCGAGAGCACCAAGGCGGTGGACGACAGCGAGGCCTGGGAAGGGGACGACGCGGAGTCGGGGAAGACGCGGCAGTGGATGCCCATGCGGAGAGGACTACGAGGGTTCACTGGTTCGACTGCGGTGTGAGGCTATCGTCGCCGCATGGCCTAGCTAGCGGTGGGAGTAGTAGGGGGCGATGAGGCCTCAACGGAAGCACAGACGGCCACTGGAGGCAGGAGCAGGCGGTCTCCCCGGCGCTGGTTTGGGCGGCTGGTGCAAGAAGAGCATAAATTGAAGAAGCAGCAGGACAGTTCGATTCAAATCCAATGGTTACTACTAGTAGAATCGTTTGTTGACTAAGTTGACAAGCTCAGCGTATGCGTCAACTTAGTAGGCCCACAGGTCATCCTCCCAACCGGTGCGCCCCAGATGTCAGTGGGAGGAATCATTTTTTTTTGCGTAATAAGGAGGCCAGGCCAGCGGAGGGAGTAGGGTGGGCCCGGGAAGCCTGTGCGGCATTTGTAACGCCCTCGATGCGGCTATATCTCCCACGTGTCGAAGCACGACTTAGAGGCATAACCGCATTGAAAGCAATGTTGCAGGTGAGGTAATCTTCACAACAACCCATGTAATACAATAAGGGGAAAAGGATACATAGTTGGCTTACAATTGCCACTTCACACAAATACATGAATAAAGCATTACATCATCCAAATGCAATCAGGGCCCGACTACGGAGCCAAAATAAAAGAAGACTACCCCAAATGCTACACAGATCCCCGATCGACCCCAACTGGGCTCCACTACTGATCAACTACAACGAAACAACACAAAGGACAAGATCTTCATCAAGCTCCTCCTGAGCTTGGTTGCGTCATCTGCACGGTCTCATCAGCACCTGCAAGCTGGTTTTGGAAGTATCTGTGAGTCTCATTAATCTCGCACCCTCGCGATCAAGACTATTTAAGCTTATAGGTAAGGTAAAGGTATGAGGTGGAGCTGCAACAAGCGACTAGCATATATGGTGGCTAACATATTCGCAAAAGAGAGCGAGAAGAGAAGGCAAAAGCACGGTCGAACAACTATGATCAAGAAGTGATCCTAGAACAACCTACGTCAAGCATTACTCCAACACCGTGTTCACTTCCTGGACTCCGCCGAGAAGAGACCATCACGGTTACACACGCGGTTGATGTATTTTAATTAAGGTCAACTTCAGGTTTTCTACAACCGAACATTAACAAATTCCCATCTACCCATAACCGCGGGCACGGCTTTCGAAAGTTCAAATCCCTGCAGGGGAGTCCCAACTTAGCCCATCAAAAGCTCTCACGGTCAACGAAGGTTATTCCTTCTAGCGGGAAGACCCGATCAGGCTCGGAATCTCGGTTACAGGACATTTCGACAATGGTAAAACAAGACCAGCAAAGCCACCCAGATGTGCCGACAAATCCCGATAGGAGCTGCACATATCTCGTTCTCAGGGCACGCGGATGAGCAAGACGTCGGGTAAGCCAGCCCAAAGTTGCCCCTGGTAGCCTCGGACATCGCTCAGTTGGACCAACACTTAGGGAAGCACTGGCCCGGGGGGGTTAAAATAAGATGGCCCTTGGGCAGGCCTACCCAAGGGAAAGAAAAAGACTAGGTGGCGAATGGTAAAACCAATGTTGGGCCTTGCTGGAAGAGTTTTATTCAAGGCGAACTGTCAAGGGGTTCCCATTATCACCGAACCGCGTAAGGAACGCAAAATCCGGGAACATAACACCGATATGACGGAAACTAGGGCGGCAAGAGTGGAAGAAAACACTAGGCATAAGGCCGAGCCTTCCACCCTTTACCAAGTATATAGACGCATTAATTAAATAAGAGATATTGTGATATCCCAACAAGTAAACATGTTCCAACAAGGAACAACATCTCCATGTTCCAACAAGGAACAAACTTTAATCTTCACCTGCAACTAACAACGCTATAAGCGGGGCTGAGCAAAGCGATAACATAGCCAAAGAACGGTTTGCTAGGACAAGGTGGGTTAGAGGCTTGGTTCAACAATATGGGAGGCATGATAAGCAAGTGGTAGGTATCGCAGCATAGGCATATATAGCAAAAAGCGAGCAACTAGCAAGCAAAGATAGAAGTGATTTCGAGGGTATGGTCATCTTGCCTGAAATCCCGCAAGGAAGAAGAACGAGTCCATGAAGAAGACAAACGGATGTAGTCGAACGGTTCCTCACAAACGCGACGTTACCGGAATCAACCCGAAGAAGCAACACCGGAAAGAAGCAAACAACAAAGTAAACAACCATCACATAAACATGGCATGATGCACAATCAAGTATGATGCGTGTCCGGTTTAATGAAGCATGGCATGACAAAGTGCACAAGCAATCCTACAAATTAAATGGAGCTAGTTGCATATTGACAAAACACCACATCAATTATTTAGTTCTCTCTCGGTTATGCACTCAACAATATTACATGTTGGTTAACATGGCAAGAGGTGAGGCATAACAAAACTACACCATCTAAACTATTTAAATGGGGCCCGATATAACAAACAACAAATCCGGTAAATCCCCATATGCATTAGTAATTTATTGCAACAACAATTTAAACATTTTAATTGTTGTTATCATGATGCAGATGACATGAACAAGTTTATGCAATTTTTTATTAACAGTTGACAAGAGCATTATGAAGCATCTTTTCACTGTAGTAGAAAGAAAGGGGTGCCACGGCGACGATAACAAAACGGTGCCACTGCAACGTTCCGGTTCCGACAACTCATTGAGAACGTCGGTGCAAAAGAAAGTGTGGCGGGAGCGTGCAAAAGATGGTGGGGTGATCCCGGTTACCGGGTTCCCACGAGTCAACGACGGCATGGCAACGAGGAGGAACCACTAACGTTCACGAGCGAAAACAACAACTAAACATGCATCTCATACAACAGATGCTTTCGTCCACGGGTCATCGCCTCGGCGGTTATACCTTCCAGGTGCATTCTCGGAGCGGTTCGGGTTCGTAGAGGAAGTAGGCGTTCTCGCGACGGTGGTGGTACAAGGTCATCGTAGGAAGTAGTCGTACTCGCGATCTTGTCGGATCCACGGTGATGGTAGTGAAAACTTGGAGAATCCGAGTTCTTCGGAGGTTGTCATCGAACTTGGTCAAATACATGACGTGGGTAGACGTTCACTCGACGGCCTTCGGCGACGGTAGTTGTTCTCATTTCGTCGTGGAACTTGGCGATTTCGAAGACGGTGGAAGACGAACTTGGCGGTCCTCGTTGACCTAGTACTTGGCGTTTCTCGGTTCGGTGACTGTTTTCAGCATCGGACGTCGAGGTACTTGGCGGACTCGCACGGGGCAGCAACATGTAGTCGAACTAGGGTCTCAGTCCTGGCGCTCAAAAGGGTACTTGCGGTTTTGATGAATCCGTAGTGGTACTGGGCGAGATCATGGCCACGACAGTCTTTGAACTTGGTTTTCCTGTATAAGACTCCACGGGTCCTGGGAGGACTAGGCGATGGCCATGTCAATGAGGCAACGGTAGATGATGAAGCACGGAGCAACAGCTCGAGTCGCGGGAGCAGCAGCTGTCACGGGCGGAGGTCGGGCTGGAGCTCCTAGGCGCAGCGGCACGGCGCTTGAGCAGGGTCCAGCGGCAAGGTAAGGCAACGAGGAGGAGCCTGCGAGGGACCCTGGCGGGGAGGCGGTGGAGGACGGTGCGCAGCTGAAGTGAGGTCGGCGGCGCTGTGAGCCGACAGGGTGGAGCCGAGGAGGACGTCCGGCGACGACCGGTGCTGGGGCTCTGGCGAGCTCTGGCCAAATCGGTTGGGACGAGCAGTGCGGGGGCTCCTACTGTCCGTGGAGGACGAAGTATGCGGGCACGGGAACGAGGTAGGACTCGACAGAGGAAGCGGGAGGCGGCCATGGCGCGCGGAGGAGAAGCAGGAGGAAGGCCATGGCAACGAGGAGGGGCGCGCGGGATCGGGCGTGTGCGGAGATGGCGGCCTCGCGAAAGAGGGAGGCACAGGCATGGGACAACGCTCGTCGGTGGGCCGGCGTTGAGGAGGGATCGGGTCGAGGCACGAGGAGCTCCTCTCCCTAGCGATGTGTGTGGAGGCGGCCAAGGAGGGATCGATGGGAGAGGGAGAGCGAGAGATGGGGATCGGGCTGCGGGGACTCCTGGCGGCGCGAGGAGGTGGACGAAGGGAAAAAGAGGACCGAGGGGGATTGGGCTGGCGAATCCTAAACGGCGCCCCTAGCGCCCGTAACAGGGTTAACGGTACACGGCGCACACCCCTCCTCCGCAATGGGCCAGCCCTTGTTCATTTTTTTTCTTCCGTAAAAAACAGCAAAAATTGGTGCCAAGCAGGACTTGAACACGCGCACTAGGGTTTCGACGCAACACGCGATAACCACCACAACCAGTCAACTTATCTGACCAGGAACAACTTCTTCCTTCTTTTAATCTTTTTGTTTTTCCTTTTCTTTCTTTTCTTTTTGTTTCTTGTTTCTTCTTTTTATTTATTCTTTTCCTTTTTTGTTTTCTTTCTTCATTTACTCTTTTCAAAATCGATGAACATTTTCAAAATCGATGAACTCTTTTTCAAAATCGATGAACCTTTTTCCGAAAATCGATGAACTTTTTTCAAAATCGATGAACTCTTGTTCAAAACTGATGACTTTTTTTCAAAATTGATGAACTTTTTTTAAATCCGATGAACTCTTTTCCAAATCGATTAACTCTTTTTCAACATCGATGAACCTTTTTCCCAAATTGATGATTTTTTTGCAAAATCGACGAACTCTTTTTCAAAACCGATGAACTTTTTTTCAAAATTGATGAACTTTTTTTAAAATTGATGAACTTTTTATAAAATTGATGAACTCTTTTCAAACTTGATGAACTTTTTTTTAAAATCGATGAACTGTTTTTTAAATTCACTAAAGAAATTCATGAACTTTTTCGAAACTTGATGAACCCTTTTTCATTAAAAAAATGTAACTTTTCCAAAAAAATCAAGTAACTCAAAAATCAAATAAATAGCGCATATAAAATGGTTCTTAAAGTTTTTGCATTGTTATTGATCACAACTCCTCAGCAGGTGTGGTGGTTAGCCAAACAGTCCGTCAGTTTCTAGTTGCGCGCCGAGAGTTCGACTTCTCATAGCAACACATTTTTTGTGTGTTTTTCACGAGACAATTAATGGTGTCGCGCACGATGGGCCGGCCCATATGTCCACGCGCGTGGGCGCCGGAAGCTCTAACCGGCGCAGAAGGCGCCGATTAGGAGGTCCCGATTGGGATAGGTTAGAATTGGTGGGGGTCGGCTGGGCCCATGGGCCGGCGCGGGAGGTCTGCTGGCCTCGCTGCTGGTGGCCTAGGTGGGCTGGCGCGAGAGTGGGCCTAGGGAGGCCCAGTTGGGCTCTCTGCTCTCACTCTTTAACTTTATTTCTAAGCATAAAACAAAATTGGAGAAGAAAAGAAAGATGGAGGGGGTTTGGGAAAGAATTAGCGCATGCAAGTAATATTCCCGGACTCGCAAAAATGCGCTTGTTCCAAGAAAAATATGAGAGGCATGATTGCAAGGATTTAATTCAAAGTCATTTGAATTTAATTCAAATGGTTTGAACAAGGGCTAGGAATTAGAGGTGTCCAAAAATGTTCCGATTTTTGGTGGAGCTCCGGTAAATGATGAAAGAATTTATGGGCAAAGTTAAAGGCCAAGAGGCGTGATGACTAAAGCATTGGGATTTTGCAAGTGTGTTAAGGTGAATTCCAAAAGAATGGAAATATTTATAATAGCTCCCTAATATCGGGAGGATATGTTATAAAGAGAATAACCATGTGAATTCCCTCGGTTTAAATGGACCGAAGATCAATGCAATTTATTTCGTTGAGCTTTAAAATGGGTTGCATGATGACATGATGCAATGCACATGATGCAGAGATGAATGCAACCGACGAAATAAATCAACAATGAATCTCGGAAACCCTGGAAGGCATCTGAAGCTCCGGTCTTGGGGCGTTACAACACTCCACCACTACGAGAGGATCTCGTCCCGAGATCTAAGATGGCACCGGAGAGAAATGGAAGAGGAAGAGAAGAGGTAAGGCTAAGTTGCTTCTTTGACAAACGAGTGAAACCAAAGAACCTTGAGACGTTGAAAAAATTGAAAGAAAGAATACAACAGAGATGAACGAAGTTGAAAACACTCTGTTAGAAAAGAGGAACAAGGAAGAACAAATTCGTATAGCACTCCAGTTGAAAAGAGATGCAAGACTTGATAGGATGAAAAGGACTTGAGCAAAGGGGCACAACACTCCGATTAAATGGGTAAGCACGAAAAGAACACCATCCGAGATGATGAGAGAAAAGAGCAACATCACAACGCCTCCGGAAGAGAGAATAGAAAAAAATAGAAATCTTCTTCCACCAAGGTGATAAGGATAAAACTTGGATCATAGATAATCACCACAAAGAGCAACATTCCCAATGGAACGATTTAGGAGAAATATGACCCAAGATAACTCCAATGAAGAGATTGATGGATTGCAAAGGATCTCATGAACGAAATGAAAAAGATGGTTTAACATATCTCATTCCGGACAATTTGTGAATCGTGAAACACGAAGGGAAATTGTCAAGAGTGACAAAACACCATCTCAAAAGATAAATTAGAAAGAATTGCACTCTCGATCGCAAGATGAAGAAAACTTGAGCTCATTTGAAAAGAATCTCGATGAACACTACGAGAAGGAATTAAATCATTGATGAACCAACATGTAGAGCCTACATGAGGAAACTCCGGTAACAAAAGGATAATGAAAAGAAAGAGAAGTTGAAAACACAAGGTGAAAACCTTATAATGATTTAGATGGATCTCCGTGATAATTAAAGCTTGGAACTCCAGATAAGAAAGATGAACAATTGAAATCAAGAATTTTGATGAACCTCCGGAATAAGGAATTGAATTCACTCGATGAAACAAGAATAAGAATTACATTATGCTTATCCTTCACCAATTAAAGTGATGGCAAACAATGGATTTGGCATACTACTTATTCTCATAGAAAGGTTAAGATAGATATTGCGCAACTTGGAAAGGACTTCAACGAACCGCCGGTAGGATTGAGACAATGAATAAATAAATATGATAAGGAGGAAGAGAAATCTTGAACGAATCACTGTAAGAATTGAGAATGAACGAAGAAAAGAGATGAATCACCGGTAAGAATTTGAAAACGAACAAAGATACTTGGGAAAATTTAGATACAAGAGAACGAAGAGATCCCAGGCTGATTAGAGAAATTTGAATGATGCACCGGTAAGATTTGGAGAACAATAGCTGAAAGCTGGAATGAATAATCCCGTAATGATAGTCTTCGGAGAATCAAATTGAAAAGAGTCCTGGATTGCTCCGGATGGGTGAAAAGAATATCTCACAATCGAAAGCAATAATGAGAGGATGACACGAAGCTAGAGCCATGGATCCTTGAGAGAACGGATAAGATATGGAGGAAAACTCTTCTTCAGTCTTCAAATGTTGAGAATGATGACGAGAACCACCACTGAGAATTGTTGAGGCACTCCGAAATTAAAATTGGAAAGGTTGCACCAACGATGAAAAGAATTTGAGAGATCTTAGAGAAAGACATATGACTGATGACAAATCATACTTACGTCATACATTAAAAGAATTTAGGATGGCTCCGGGAAAAATAAGAAGAGTCCGGTAAGATCCTGGGAAAAGACCTGTGGGTTAGGGCCCACTCAAAAGAAACACCATTGAAATGATTGCTTGAAAAGAGAGATTCCACCAGTTGAATTAAATGGCTTGAATGAGATAACAACCTCGAGATATCTTCAGCACTCCGGAACAATTGAATATCGAGAAGTGGAATGATAATAAGGTGCACCGGTGAGAGAAGGTATTTGGACGAGGAAAAAGGGATATGATCAACACCGAAGCTTGAATTAGTTCCACCGGAGAAGAAAGAGAATGAATAATGATGAACTTGAGGTTCTGTTAGAATCTTCATGAGAATAACCGGATAAGAACATTGAAGGAAAAGAATGGAGAGACTTCCACCAATAAAATGATACTTGATTGAGAAATCTGAGTCCTTGAAGAAAACAAAGGGAGGGAGGGTGGGAAAAAACAAAGGCAACTTGGAGACAGAAGAAATGAACACCGTTGAGAAGAACTGATACTTGATCCTGCGGATGTTGAAATGTTTGATCCACTTGAAAAGAAAAACACGCCAGTTGAAAAGGATTGACATGACAATATCGATGATCATGAAGGATTTGTATTCACATCGGAGTATGAGAACACCGTTTAGAGAAGGTATGGAATCAACATTTGACTTCGAAGCAACTCGAATACCACAACTCAAAACAAAACAAAGGATTGGCTTGCAAAATAAGCCGAAACAAACATATGATAGAGATTTCGTCCGAAGTTTACGTGGTGGGGCCTACACGGGCTCGATCGTACAGCACCATCATGTACAAGGCAGTGCACATGACATACGAAGCGTCCCCGAGTCGGCATAGCCAAGGACTCCTTAGGACACAACAAGACCACTGTAAAACCAACCGTGAATAGGCGGACCAGTAGACGGCGAACCCCAATTTCATATCATACATCTGTTGGAAAGATATCCTAAGAGCTACTTGAATTCCCACTTATAAACTCCCGAAATTTTCCGGTTATGCAATCAGGTGTTGGGGATACAGGGGAAGCATAATATCTCACCCAAAACTAACAAATCCTACATCCAGCTGTATCCATCCTTCAACACATAACCAAGAAACCTTCGGAAATCGTCTACCTCAACCTTCGAAAAGCATCAGTTATACGAGTTATGGTAATACTCCCGAACTCCCACCCCAGTACTGGGTGGAGTCGAGGTTATCTCACCAACAACTGCATAAAAGAGATTTTCGATGTCGGCGAAACTAACTCAGGTATTTCAGAACTGCAAACGATAAAATTGTGACGAAAACACCTCGGAGCTCAACTCCCCAGGACACTGCCACAACCCCTAAATGTCAGGAGGCACCAAGAACAATGTTCTCGTCAGAAAACCGTCAGAACAATTCCAAGATACCCGCGTGATCCTAAATTTTTTTAGTGAAATTTGAGAAGAGAAGAGTCAAAACTCTACGTCAGGATGCCTTACCAGAGCGATGAAGGGACAGGGGAGTAAAAAAAATCCTAACTCTCCGATATATAATTCCTAAATGACTCAAAACATTTTTCTAGACTCAACTTGTCAGCTAATTCAATCAAGCAGTGGGGGCTCCTAAGGTCGGGGAAGGCTCTGATTACCAACTTGTAACGCCCTCGATGCGGCTATATCTCCCACGTGTCGAAGCACGACTTAGAGGCATAACCGCATTGAAAGCAATGTCGCAAGTGAGGTAATTTTCACAACAACCCATGTAATACAATAAGGGGAAAAGGATACATAGTTGGCTTACAATTGCCACTTCACACAAATACATGAATAAAGCATTACATCATCCAAATGCAATCAGGGCCCGACTACGGAGCCAAAATAAAATAAGACTACCCCAAATGCTACACAGAATCCCCGATCGACCCCAACTGGGCTCCACTACTGATCAACTAGAACGAAACAACACAAAGGACAAGATCTTCATCGAGCTCCTCCTGAGCTTGGTTGCGTCATCTGCACGGTCTCATCGGCACCTGCAAGCTGGTTTTGGAAGTATCTGTGAGTCACGGGGACTCAGCAATCTCGCACCCTCGCGATCAAGACTATTTAAGCTTATAGGTAAGGTAAAGGTATGAGGTGGAGCTGCAACAAGCGACTAGCATATATGGTGGCTAACATATTCGCAAAAGAGAGCGAGAAGAGAAGGCAAAAGCACGGTCGAACAACTATGATCAAGAAGTGATCCTAAAACAACCTACGTCAAGCATTACTCCAACACCGTGTTCACTTCCCGGACTCCGCCGAGAAGAGACCATCACGGTTACACACACGGTTGATGTATTTTAATTAACATCAACTTCAGGTTTTCCACAATTGGACATTAACAAATTCCCATCTGCCCATAACCGCAGGCACGGCTTTCGAAAGTTCAAATCCCTGCAGTGGAGTCCCAACTTAGCCCATCACAAGCTCTCACGGTCAATCAAGGATATTCCTTCTAGCGGGAAGACCCGATCAGGCTCAGAATCCCGGTTACAAGACATTTCGACAATGGTTAAACAAGACCAGCAAAGCCACCCGCATGTGCCGACAAATCCCGATAGGAGCTGCACATATCTCATTCTCAGGGCACACCAGATGAGCAAGACGTCGGGTAAGCCAGCCCAGAGTTGCCCCTGGTAGCCTCGTACATCGCTCAGTTGGACCAACACTTAGAGAAGCACTGGCCCCGGGGGGGTTAAAACAAGATGATCCTTGGGTAGGCCTACCCAAGGGAAAGAAAAAGGCTAGGTGGCGAATGGTAAAACCAATGTTGGGCCTTGCAGGAAGAGTTTTATTCCAGGCAAACTATCAAGGGGTTCCCATTATCACCCAACCGCGTAAGGAACGCAAAATCCGGGAACATAACACCGATATGACGGAAACTAGGGCGGCAAGAGTGGAAGAAAACACTAGGCATAAGGCCGAGCCTTCCACCCTTTACCAAGTATATAGACGCATTAATTAAATAAGAGATATTGTGATATCCCAACAAGTAAACATGTTCCAACAAGGAACAACATCTCCATGTTCTAACAAGGAACAAACTTTAATCTTCACCTGCAACTAACAACGCTATAAGCGGGGCTGAGAAAAGTGATAACATAGCCAAACAACGGTTTGCTAGGAGAAGGTGGGTTAGAGGCTTGGTTCAACAATATGGGAGGCGTGATAAGCAAGTGGTAGGTATCGCAGCATAGGCATAGCAAAAGAGCGAGCAACAAGCAAGCAAAGATAGAAGTGATTTCGAGGGTATGGTCATCTTGCCTGAAATCCCGCAAGGAAGAAGAACGAGTCCATGAAGAAGACAAACGAACGTAGTCGAACGGTTCCTCACAAACGCGACGTTACCGGAATCAACCCGAAGAAGCAACACCGGAAAGAAGCAAACAACAAATAAACAACCATCACATAAACATGACATGATGCACAATCAAGTATGATGCAAGTCTGGTTTAATGAAGCATGGCATGACAAAGTGCACAAGCAATCCTACAAATTAAATGGAGCTCAATATGCAACGAGTTGCATATTGACGAAACACCACATCAATTATTTAGTTCTCTCTCGGTTATGCACTCAACAATATTACATGTTGGTTAACATGGCAAGAGGTGAGGCATAACAGAACTACAACATCTAGACAATTTAAATGGGGCCCGATATAACAAACAACAAATCCGGTAAATCCCCATGTGCATTAGTAATTTATTGCAACAACAATTTAAACATTTTAATTGTTGTTATCATGATGCAGATGACATGAACAAGTTTATGCAATTTTTTTATTAAAAGTTGACAAGAGCATTATGAAGCATCTTTTCACCGTAGTAGAAAGACAGGGGTGCCACGGCGACAATAACGAAACGGTGCCACTGCAATGTTCCGGTTCTGACAACTCATTGAGAACGTCGGTGCAAAAGAAAGTGTGGCGGGAGCGTGCAAAAGATGGTGGGGTGATCCCGGTTACCGGGTTCCCACGAGTCAACGACGGCATGGCAACGAGGAGGAACCACTAACGTTCACGAGCGAAAACAACAACTAAGAATGCATGTCATACAACGCATGCTTTCATCCATGGGTCATCGTCTCGGCGGTTATACCTTCCAGGTGCATTCTCGGAGCGGTTCGGGTTCGTAGAGGAAGTAGGCGTTCTCGCGACGGTGGTGGTACAAGGTCGTAGTAGGAAGTAGTCGTACTCGCGATCTTGTCGGATCCACGGTGATGGTAGTGAAAACTTGGCGAATCCGAGTTCTTCGGAGGTCGTCATCGAACTTGGTCAAATACATGACGTGGGTAGACATTCACTCGACGGCCTTCGGCGATGGTAGTTGTTCTCATTTCGTCATGGAACTTGGCGATTTCAGAGACGGCGGAAGACGAACTTGGCGGTCCTCGTTGACCTAGTACTTGGCGTTTCCCGGTTTGCTGATCGTTTTCGGCATCGGACGTCGAGGTACTTGGCAGACTCGCTCGGGGCAGCAACATGTAGTCGAACTAGGGTATCAGTCCTGGCGATCAAAAGGGTACTTGCGGTATTGATGAATCCGTAGTGGTACTGGGCGATATCACGGCCACGACAGTCTTTGAACTTGGTTTTCCTGTATAAGACTCCACGGGTCCTGGGAGGACTCAGCGATGGCCATGTCAATGAGGCGACGGTAGATGATGAAGAACGAAGCAACAACTCGAGTCGCGGGAGCAGCAGTTGTCACGGGCGGAGGTCGGGCTGGAGCTCCTGGCCGCAGCGGCACGGCGCCCGAGAAGGGTCCAGCGGCAAGCCCAGGCAACGACGAGGAGCCTACGAGGGACCCTGGCAGGGAGGCGGTGGAGGACGGTGCGCAGCTGAAGTGAGGTCGGCGGCGCCATGAGCCGGCAGGGTGGAGCCGAGGAGGATGTCCGGCGACGACCGGTGCTGGGGCTCCGGTGAGCTTTCGTGAAATCGGTTGGGACGAGCAGTGCGGGGGTTCCTGCTGGCCGTGGAGGACGAAGGATGCGGGCACGGGAACGAGGTAGGACTCGGCAGAGGAAGTGGGAGGCGGCCATGGCGCGCGGAGGAGAAGCGGGAGGAAGGCCATGGCAACGAGGAGGGGCGCGCGGGATCGAGCGTGTGTGGAGACGGCGGCCTCCCAGAAGAGGGAGGCACAGGCATGGGCCAACGCTCGTCGGTGGGCCGACGTTGAGGAGGGATCGGGTCGAGGCACGAGGAGCTCCTCTCCCTAGCGATGTGCGTGGAGGCAGCGCAGGAGGCATCGATGGGAGAGGGAGAGCGAGAGATGGGGATCGGGCTGTGGGGACTCCTGCCGGCGCGAGGAGGTGGACGAAGGGAAAAAGAGGACCGAGGGGGATCGGGCTAGGTTAGAATTGGTGGGGGTCGGCTGGGCCTATGGGCCGGTGCGGGAGGTCTGGTGGCCTCGCTGCGGGTGGCCTAGGTGGGCTGGCGCGAGAGTGGGCCTAGGGTGGCCCAGTTGGGCTCTCTGCTCTCTCTCTCTTTAACTTTATTTCTAAGCATAAAACAAAGTTGGAGAAGAAAAGAAAGATGGAGGGGGTTTGGGAAAGAATTAGCGCATGCAAATAATATTCCCAGACTCGCAAAAATGCGCTGGTTCCAAGAAAAATATGAGAGGCATGATTGCAAGGATTTAATTCAAAGTCATTTGAATTTAATTCAAATGGTTTGAACAAGGGCTAGGAATTAGAGGTGTCCAAAAATGTTCCGATTTTCGGTGGAGCTCCGGAAAATGACGAAAGAATTTATGGGCAAAGTTAAAGGCCAAGAGACGTGATGACTAAAGCATTGGGATTTTGCAAGTGTGTTAAGGTGAATTCCAAAAGAATGGAAATATTTATAATAGCTCCCTAATATCGGGAGGATATGTTATAAAGAGAATCACCACGTGAATTCCCTCGGTTTAAATGGACCGAAGATCCATGCAATTTATTTAGTTGAGCTTTAAAATGGGTTGCATGATGACATGATGCAATGCACATGATGTAGAGATGAATGCGACCGACGAAACAAATCAACAATGAATCTCGGAAACCCTGGAAGGCATCTGAAGCTCTGGTCTTGGGGCGTTACAGCATTACAGCAGGCCACAAGAGGAGGGAGCAAGCAGTCCCGCCGGGCTAGTTTAGGCGGCTGGAGCAGGAAGATCAGAGATTGAAGAACCACGTCAGCCGTTGGATGGACATCCAACAGTCACTACTGCTAGAATCGTGTGTTCACTGACAAAGCCTTGCGTAAGCAAGTCAGCCTCGAAATATGTGGCGTGTACAACCCATTTGCTATTATTTTTATAATTTTTACTCATTTTCTAATTCATATGGAATTTATTGTAGCCCATTTTGCATTTTTAGAATTGCTGGCCATTTTCTGGTCAGTACGAGGGTCAAAAAATTAACTAAATATGTGGGAAATTTAGAAAATTCACAAATTTTTGCTGGGGAACAACATATTGTTAGTCCAAAAATTAATAGCTATACTAAAAAAAATTTAAAAATAAATTAGTACTATGTCATTTTAAATCCAATGAAATACGTATAAGATATCAGTGAAGAACAAAAACAAAAAAAGAAACTTATATCCCATTTGCTATAATTTTTTTGGAATTTTCAACCCCTTTTGATATTACTTTTAACAGACATTGACCATACTCTTAAGCCAGGCTGGAATGCATCCCTCCTCGTCTTGAAAGATTTGTAGCCTAGTAATTCGGAGAAAACATATAGGCCTAGCTTGGGTATTATTCAAAAAGAAATACTGGGCTACCGCTTTTCCTAAAGAACTGGTGCATGAGCATTTAGCTTTATTTATCTATTTATTTACTTATTTATGTTTAGGGGACCATGAGCATGTACCTGGGCCGGATTCATGTGAGAGCCTCCCTTACAGTTAATTATGGGCTTCTCTATTGGGCCTTCATCAGTGGGCTGCATGTTATCAACAAGTGGAAAATGTGTTCCGTATGAAAAATAGTATGCGCTACGTACGGTACGTGGCACTAAAGGATCGAACCGTGCAACGACTTCCAAAACATTGTGTTTGTCGTTCTAACAACACATTTATTCTGCCAACAGACGAAATATACTACTGATTGTACATTGAAAATAGCAGCAGCAACCAGGGCTGGGGGTGCAACAGAAGCAGTAAGCAGGCTAGAGGAGTGAAGATGCAGCTCTCTCTTCCAAACCAAACATCATCCATCATTACAAAAGGGCTAACAAAAAGAACAAGTGTATGCATCTAACTAACTGGCTCAGTTAGACATTACTATTTATTAAGCTGTGGAGATTGGCTGACGGCTTGAACCAGATGGGTGCCAGACGGGGGAAACTCCAGCCAGCAGGTCGAAGTTTGATACTTGCGACCCTCTCTCCTACTTTGGGCTGCAGAGCGGGGCCGGCACATACCAGGGTATGGTGCATGCAGTGACGCATGGTACGCTGTGTACACACAGTTTTGCCTGATGAACGAAACCGCGCTGCCATCATGATCCTTGCCGTTGGTTCTCTCGTGGTTAATCGGATAATTCGGTCCGACAAACAGAGAGCATGTACCAAGTCTACTTACCTGCCTCCAGTCAAAAATTCCTGAAGGCCCAGAGAAGCTGGGATCCTGCTCAAAGACCTTGCAGTGACTGTGATTGTATTCCGCGAAACAACACGTCCGGTGCGTGCGAACGATCATCAATCTTTCGCCATCGTCTGATCGAGCCAGGAACCACCTTCAACTGCCATGCCGCTTTTCTTTGAAAGGTTCTGGGATTAGGAAGGGTAGGGACACCAGGCGGCCTACAACATCATATCAAGTTGGAGTCAAATAACAAAGGGCTCTTGATTTAGTCAATCTTAAGAACAGCATGTTATGAGCATGGATATTTTTTCAGCAAATGTTGACAGTAATATAAGCAAGCCATCATGATATCATAGGAAAGTAACATACTGCTGTAATAGTCGTTTGTAGCAATGACAGGAGTAGGCCAGGAATACGTCCAGCCATAGAAGGAGTCGACAGCGTAAATGAAGACCTTGTGTTCAATGGCATCAGAGAACCATGGAGGATGTATGATCCTACGATGGACGTGCAGATTTATCCACTTACCGTAGTGACCTGTCAGATAGGGGAGACCGTGGTTGAAGAACGCAATTAGCCAGAAGTCTTTATAATTCGCAGATCTTGTGGGCACTTGGCATATTACAACCTTGAGCAAATCAAACTTGGTATCATGTTGGCTACTGTAAGATTCTAAGTATTCTGGGTCGCGGTGCCAAAGCAGTGCAGTGTTAATCGAAGGAAGGGGGATCAATCGTCGGGTGTAGACCTCCACGATCATCCAGCTGTCGCGACCATCGACGAGCACCATCCAAGACGTGTTCATGCCGACCCAGTACATACCGTTAATGTAGTTGAGGCTGATGGAGATCAGATCACAGTCAAGGGGGTTGATGCTTCCCACCCTACGATCATTATGCTACGTGACACGCCGTTTCTGAAGATCAGGCGGCATCAGCAAGCAAGGAGCTGGCTTAAAAAGCTCCGGCCCGAGTGCTTTGAGTAAACGGTATAGCTCCGATGAGCACGCGGCGAGCGGCATGGTACTGAGATTGTCCACACGTGAAACAATGAGCTTGATTACCTCCGTGGGGAGCGAATTCCGGCCACTCTTTCGGTGGACTAAGCTCAGTTCTGCCATTGTTAGTGCTTGGGTTTCGGATGAGGGGGGAGGCGCCTTAGCGGGGATGGAAGATTGGATGAGATTATGTGCGGACAAAGATGGAAAAGCGAATATGTGCTGTGGGAAGCGGATAGGTGATGATGACTACAGCACGCCGCTTGACTTACGAGACACATACCCGCAGTGTAGGGTCATATCGATGCCAGACAACTTGCTTGAGTGATCACAATACTGCTACTCCCGACAGTGCTATGCCCTAACTTGATTGAGTAGAGTAGTAGAGTAGGACTCTGCTCTACTACTAGCACCGGAGGAGTAGTATATTCTAATCTAAAATAGTTACATGCAACGCCCGAGCGTGGAACGACTACGAACTGTTCTCATAGACTATGTCTACGTGGTGTTTGGACATGGGCGACAACCTCAATGCCAACGGTGCTGCTCCCGTTGCATCGTATGTGTTTCTGTCCTTCATGTTTGAAATCGTGGTAGAAATTCATGTTTCTACTCTGTATCTGTAACACCCAGATGTAATTTACCTTATATGTATCCCAACTCTTGCCGTTTCCAGCCTAAGTTATTTTATTTTCCTCGG
This sequence comes from Triticum monococcum, assembly GCA_034509565.1. Classification (NCBI taxonomy): domain Eukaryota; kingdom Viridiplantae; phylum Streptophyta; class Magnoliopsida; order Poales; family Poaceae; genus Triticum; species Triticum monococcum. The sequence goes on along the minus strand of CM067845.1, from coordinate 537,058,010 downwards.
TATCGGGTTTTTGTCTCTCTGTGTTTTTTCTTTGTCATGCATCTCATATCATGTCATCATGTGCATTGCATTTGCATACGTGTTCGTCTCATGCATCCGAGCATTATCCCCGTTGTCCGTTTTGCATTCCGGCGCTCCTATCTCCTCCGGTGGTCCTTTCTACCTCTTTTGGTGTGTGGGGGTTAAACATTTCCGGATTGGACCGAGACTTGCCATGTGGCCTTGGTTTACTACCGGTAGACCGCCTGTCAAGTTTCTTATCATTTGGACTTCGTTTGATACTCCAACGGTTAACCGAGGGACCGAGAAGGCCTCGTTTGTGTTGCGGCACAACACCCTTCCAATTTGGCCCAAAACCCACCAAAGACCCTTCCATCACCTAGAGCGTTCGATCATGATCGCGTGGCTGAAAACCGTGCTCAATTTGGAGCCTCCTAGCTCCTCCAACCTATAAAACTAGACCTCCCCCCGAAATTTCGGGTCAAAACACCCCTAACCCTAGCTTCTTCCTCCTCCCGCCGCCGGACGCATTCGGATCGGACCGGACACGTCTGCCCGCCGCCGCCCGCGCCAATCGGAATCCGCCACGTGGCCGCCGGCCGCCTCCCGCCGCCGCGGGCCCGCAAGCCCATCCGCGGCCCTCCTCGCCGCGCCCCCGCGCCCGATCCGCCGCCTCGCCTCCTCCTCCGCTCCGCCGCCAAGCGCGCCGGCCACCGCGACGCCACCACGCCGCCGCATGCCATTGCCAGAGACCGCCCACCGACCCGGAGCTCGCCGTCGCCTCTGTAGGGCACCGCCTCGACCAGGAGCTCACCGCGCCGGAGCCCCTGCTTTCTCAGCCTCCCTACCGACCATCGACCCCCTCCGGCGAACTTCCTCCGTTTCCGGCGAATAGATCCCCGGCGGTCCTCGTTTTCCGCGACCTAGATCTCGATCGGGAGCATAGTAAACCCTAGATCCACTAGGGTTGGCTTTCCCCTCTTCCCTTACTTTTTAGCAATCTTCATCATGTCGTATCTCTGCATCCGTAGCTCTGATTTGGGCGTGTAGCATATCAAAATGTTCGTCTTGACGAGTACATCATTTCACCATTTTCATTTGAGCTCATCTTGATGCCCGAAATGCTGTTGGAAGAGGGCTATGTGGTGAATTTGTCAGATCTGTTTCATCATATAGCTATTTGTCATTTTTGCCATGATTAATGTGTGCATGATATGCTCCTGAGCCCTACATGTGTTTTGTTATATGCCATGCCATCTTTACAGAGGTGCTTACAATGTATTTTTGTGACATTTGTGGTGACTAGCGCAAGCTTGCAAAGTAGTGTAATCAGTAATGCTGATTTCAGGGACTTAGAGTTTCACTATGTCCTTGTCCTGATTTTGTCGTTATGCCATATGTTCATGTTGTTTCCTAGTGATCCGTGCCTCTTTTGAGGATGATCAGTATGGATGTTTTGTTAAAATTGTGGTGCTCTATCCATCCATGTCTTTGTTTGCATTTATGGAGCAACCTAGCTTGAGTCAATCGAGCTCTACTTTTGCTATATCGTGAATCCTGGCAGATTATTGACATGATTAGTGATTTTGCCGAGGATGTTGCTATTGATCTGTGCATGCTATGTTGTTGTTCTTGCCATTTCTAGCTCCTATGCCATGTCTTCTTGATGGTTGTATGCTTAGTTTGTCATGACATGCTCTGTAGTGAGTGCATCGAGCTCGTAAACATGCCTACTCGTTAACTGATTTGCATGCTCCAGTTTTTCACTAAGTTTGAGATCTATTTATGTTTTTGCCATGTTCACATGCTTGTAATTGTATTTTCTGATCCCTTTTGACTCAAGGTCACTAAGGGACTTTTGTTAAGTGCTTTGAGTAGCTTCATTTCATGCCTTGCTTTGCCATGTTAAGTTCCTGTAGCAGATATTTTTCATGCTCTAAAGTGTGCTTCCTAATGATAAATTCCAGACTTGTGTTAATTACACTAAGTCTGGAACCTGTGATCATTTGCATTTTTACCATGCTTGTTTGAACCTGTTAGTGGATGATTTAGCCGTAGCTCAGTGTTCATCTTTTTTTAAGATTCATGAGTGGATCCCTGCCACGTATTTTGTTGTCATGTTTGAGTGCTGTAGCATATTTATCTTGTTGCATTTAGTTGGTCACTTGCTGATTATCGCAGACCGGTGCCATATTTGTTTTGCTTGCCATTTCCAAACCATGCATCCGATTTCAGTGATCTTTGTATCGATTTCTACCGAAATCACCTCACCTTTCCAGTAGCGCTCTTGGATTTCCAGGTTGAGGCCAGGTTGAATCATTCCTTGTCAAATCTTGCATATGCATCTCATATCGCATCTCGCATAGCATACCATGTTTGCATCATGTTGTTTGAGCATTGCACGTGGTTGATTGTGTTCCTTTTGCTTGTTTGTCTTGTTTGGGTAGAGCCAGGAGGTGAGTTCGCGAACGAGGAGCCCGTTGAGTTTTCTTACGAGGATCAAGTCAACTCTGACAACTTTGCAGGCAAGATGATCATACCCTCGAAATCACTTCTATCTTTGCTTGCTAGATGCTCGCTCTTTTGCTATGGCTATGCTAGGATGCCTACCACTTCCTTATCATGCCTCCCAAATTGCCATGTCAAACCTCTAACCCACCATGTCCTAGCAAACCGTTGATTGGCTATGTTACCGCTTTGCTCAGCCCCGCTTATAGTGTTGCTAGTTGCAGGTGAAGATTGGAGATTGTTCCTTGTTGGAACATTGTTTATTGTTGGGTTATCACCATATTATCTTGTTATCTTAATGCACCTATATACTTGGTAAAGGGTGGAAGGCGCGGCCTTTGGCCTAGTGTTTTGTTCCACTCTTGCCGCCCTCGTTTCCGTCATATCGGTGTTATGTTCCCGGATTTTGCGTTCCTTACGTGGTTGGGTTATAATGGGAACCCCTTGACAGTTCGCCTTGAATAAAACTCCTCCAGCAATGCCCAACCTTGGTTTTACCACTTGCCACCTAGCCTCTTTTTCTCTTGGGTTTCCGGAGCCCAAGGGTCATCTTTATTTAAACCCCCCTGGGGTAGTGCTCCTCTGAGTGTTGGTCCGATGGAGTAGACTGCGGGGTCACCTTGGGGCAACTTGAGGGTTGGTTTTACTCGTAGGATGTCTCATCTGAGTGTGCCCTGAGAACGAGATATGTGCAGCTCCTATCGGGATTTGTCGGCACATTCGGGCGGTGTTCTTGGACTTGTTTTACCATTGTCGAGGATGTCTTCTAAAACCAAGATGCCGAGTCTGATCGGAATGTCTCGGGAGAAGGAATATCCTTCTTGACCATGAGAGCTTGTGATGGGCTAAGTTGGGTCTCCCCTGCAGGGATTTGAACTTTTGAAAGCGATGCCTGCGGTTATGGGCAGATGGGAATTTGTCAATGTCCGGTTGTAGAAAACATGAAACTTAACTTAATTAAAATGAATCAACCGTGTGTGTGACCGTGATGGTCTCTTCTCGGCGGAGTCCGGGAAGTGAACACGGTGTTGGAGTAATGTTTGATGTAGGTTGTTTTAGGATCACTTCTTGATCGTAGTTCTTCGTCCGTGGTTTGCCTTCTCTTCTCGCTGTCTTTTGCGAATAGGTTAGCCACCATATATGCTAGTCGTTTGCTTCAGCTCCACATCATACCTGACCTTACCTATAAGCTTAAATAGTCTTGATCGCGAGGGTGCGAGATTGCTGAGTCCCCGTGACTCACAGTTTACAAACCAAATGCATGGACCGATGATACCGTTCCAGACGATGCGCTTGAGCTCAAGTGGGAGTTCGATGAAGACTCTCTTCGTTACTATGTGTCTTTCCCAGATGATCAGTAGTGGTGCCCAGTTGGGGCGATCGGGGACTTTGTCACATGTGGGGGTTGATCTTTTATTTTGGTACTGTAGTAGGACCATGAGTGTATTGGATGATTGTAATGTTATTCATGTACTTGTGTGACGTGGCGAGTGTAAGCCAACTATGTATCCTTTCCCCTTTTATCTATTTACATGGTTTGTTGTGAAGATTACCTTACTTGCGACATTGCTTTCAATGCGGTTATGCCTCTAAGTCGTGCTTCGACACGTAGAAGATATAGCCGCATCGAGGGCGTTATAGTATCCTACTATTATGCTAGTCCACATGATTAGTTTCATCTCTGTTATAGCCTCATGATTTATTTTGTGCTTATTCGGATTAAATCTCGTAGTAACTTGCACATACATTCAGCTGGTGCAATGTCCCCTACAGCCACTCCCGTTTCATGGACGGCCTGGTCGATGCCTCCAAGGAGCCCTTCGTCCACTGCCATGAGTGCCCGATGCCATTTTGAGGCTCGCCGGGGGACATGGTGCATCACCTCACGGATGCGTGCAGCGCTAACTGCTGGCCCTTGGCGGAGAACATCAAGTACGAGACGTGCTACCCGTTCACCATGCCGGAGTCGCTGGAGGATCACCACCGCCTACTAGTCTCGGATGAGGACGGCAGCGTCTTCCTCTTGATCGTGGGCATCGGCGAGGCCCGCGCAGGCCGCTAACCCATCTCTGTAATGTGCGTCAGGGGCGACGCTGCTGACACTGACACTGACACACGGCCGATGTACGTGTGCGTGGTCAGTGTTACGACCCCTTCGGGTCGCGTGGGCGGCGACACAGGCCTCATCGAACGGACTTGGACTCTGGGGAGCTGGGACTATTCCGCCAATGTGGACTTGGAAAACCCATGGCATCCTTTACCAGCTGACGTGGCGCACGGGGACTCCAAGGAGGTTCACCTGGACATACGCATTATCAAGTTAAATGTTGATCATTAGTCATCGCTCAATGTAATCCACTGTCTAAGCATATGGAGACTTCCATGCAGGATCTTGCTCTATTGGAGTATCGCGCATGAATAAAAGTGTATCCGTTTATGCTTTAGTCTAGAATGTTCCATGTATGAATTTTTACTAAAGTACTGGTGAAAGACTTACGATGAACCATTTCCTACATCTCCTCTGCCCGCTTGCAAGTCATCCTGATTGAATCCCTCCGTCCAGGTGTATAAGGGCATGGTTACTATTACATAATAGTATAGCCAACTGTTGACTATAAGAAAGTGCCATGTCATCTGTAGCCAACGTGTATAACAATCGATACTATAAAACTAATTCTTAAAGATCATTTCTTGCAAAGCACAATAAGTGTTATTTCTTCACATGTTTTGGATGCAGGTTGAAAAGTTGAACGCTTTTGTTTGCAAAATATACCTTTTTATCTATTTCTCCCGGATGTTTGTGAGCTCTAGAGATGAAATAATATCCGAAGAAACCTATCGATACCCGTTAGACATGAGATGACCCCCACACCCTTTGTCAAAATAAACAACTCCCCTATCAATGCATTTCACTCTTCGGTGCAACGCACGGGCACCTTACAACTCTAGATTAGTGTGACCAAAAATTGAACTAACATTATATATAGTACGATAAATGCTGATGCATGTCACCTAAAATTATATCATTCAAAAATATGTGCAAATACGAATCCAACAATATAGTTTTTGTTGACATGCACTAACATTTTGTCAGTTAAATCTCCAGTCAAATTCAATGGGGGACTAATAAACCACAACTGATGTAGTACAAGTGTAGAGGGCAGCGCTGCATGGCAGTCTCACCTCTCACCCTACTCGTGGCGCGGCATTAAAGCTGTCATATCACAAAACCCAACCACTCCCAGTAATAAGTGGCCTGGTAAAATAAACGGACCAGCAACCATCACTTCCCTCCGTATTTTTTGCATTTCATCTCTCTGCATTTACTTTCTCCGGTTCATCTCGCACACTCGATCCCTAGCTACTACTCCTAGGGCCAGTTCTTTTGGCGGCTTCCCCAGCATTTCCCACAAGACTAGCCACAGTGGAGAGTAACAATAAGGCGCCTCACTCATTTATTTGGGTTTCTAAACTACTACTCCGTCCTGGTTTATTCCTCACCATTGTAATTTGTGCTAAATTTTGACCAAAGATTTAACTAGTTTATTACTCATCATTGTAATCCCTCCGTCTAGGTGTGTAAGTCATCTTACGAAAACCAAATAATCCCAAAACACTTAGGCGCGGTGCATTAACTTCTACCTCATTTCTTGTTTCTTGACATATCAACCAATAAGAGATAAAGAGTGTGCATGCTTTTAATGACTTGAGATATCAAACACGACATGCAGTGGTTAGTTCATTGCATGTAATACTATTAATTAGCAAATAAACATTAATGTTTCTCATTTTATCCTCCTCCTTGGTCAAGGTGCACTGCCTAAGATGACTTACTCACCTAGACAGATTTAGTAGTGCATGTGACATGCACTAACATTTCATTAGTTAAATTTATGATCAAAATTTGACACAAATTACAATGGGGACCAATAAACCAGGACGGAGGTAGTAGTTATGGGATTACTAATCTTGAAGCCTAAAAGAACTGGCCCCTGGTACTCCTACTAGCAGTAGTACTCAAGTTGGAATTCCAATTGCATGGCACAACTTGTTAGGCAAAAAATTCGATACAGGGTGTAGGAAGTGGTTTGGGAATTTCCATGCCTTTCCAACCAGTGAGATACTCTGTACAAAGTACGACAAAGAAATAACCACAGAGAAGGAAGCTAAAAGTAAACAATCAAACGAGCATTTTTGCATTTGTTTTGCATTGAATTGTTTCACAAGCTTGACTAGTGCTATCTTTCTACTTTTACAAAAACCGCATCGTAATATCAAAACGTGCATTTGCACGTACATAAGTAATAGTAGTACTCCATCCGTCTAGGTGTATAAGTCTTCCCTCCTTCTTGGTCATGGTGCACAACCAAAGATGACTTACTGACCTGGAAGGAGGGAGTAGCACAGTCTGCAAGCATATATCGAGATAGACGTGTAGTGCGATAGTATATACTAAAGTTTGTGCTATATGCACGTACTTGCAAAATGCGTACGAATACACAAGGTTTTCAAACTTTCCCTTTTACATACTTAATTAAGGACGCTAAAAATTCCTGAATGTTCGGGATTTATCATTTGCGTCCCAAAACTAATGAGATCGCCTTACGAAACAAAAAATATACTCCTCCTACAAGCCACAGCGCTCGCAGGAGCGCTTGCGGCGCGCCACGAGTGCCCTGGTGCGCGGATGTTTCCTTGCGCGCCAACACAACGCATCTTCCTCAGCCTCGCAACTCGCGAGGTGCTGATTGGCGGCTTGCCGACGGGCAAGCGCAATCTCACCGGTGTGGTGATCCGGCGCTAACAGGTACTCCTCCTCGTTGGAAGCGTGCACCCGGTCCACATACCGCCAAGCGTAGATGAGGCGCTTGGGCCCGACTACACTCAGGGCGTCGGCACGGGCGTCCTCCGCCACCCTCGCGGCCCTCGCACGAGCCTTCTGCCAAAGAGCCAATTTCCTGACTCTCTCGGACACGACATAGGCCTCCCAGGCAGCTTGTTTCGCGGTGCGCTTCTCATCCTCGGCCTTCTTCTCCGCCTCTATTTTGGCGTGCTCTGCTGGAGGCAAAGCCTCCCACAAGGCGACATCCATTTCTTTCCAAAGCTCCTCAAGGCTGGGGGGCTCGGCGGGCGGCATGGCGTTCTCCTCGTAGTGGGGAGTCAACGCATCCTCCGGCGCGCGTACTGGTGAGATTGGGAACAACGACGCGTCCACCTCGACGTGTCGCGGCGAGGAACGGAATGCCGACGCGTCCTCCTCGACTAGTGGTGTCGAGGAACGGAAAGGCAACACGTCGCTTAGCAGCGAGGAGCGGAACACCGACGCGTCCTCCTCGACTAGTGGCGGCGAGGAACGGAACGACGACGCGTGACCGTCCGCGCGGTGCAGCGAGGGGCTCCTAGGGCTTAGGAGTTGCGATGCCATGGTGGTCGACGTGAGAGGGAGGGGAGGAGATAGCGATGAATGTGAACGTGAGGGAGAGGAGATAGCGATGTCGTGCGAGGCGCAGTATTTATAGTGAGCAATGGCATACCTACGTAAGATATGGACTGAGCTGCACTGACTTAACTGCAGGTCCAGTTGCGTCACTAACATGTGGGCCAGACCCCCTGTTGGGCCCATATGTCAGTGACCCAATGCACCTGCAGTTAAGTAACATCTACGTGGGCATATTTGCTGGAGTAAATTATGGGGGAGCGAAGGGGTGGAAATATTGCTGGTTACAGCGGATTGGACGAGCGTGGGGGGAGGAGAGTCATGCATGCAGATTTTTTCACACGAGGTGGAGTGGTGGGACCGCCGGAGGGAGAAGGAGAGTTTGGTAGGCATATTGTTTCCACACATGGAGAGGAAAAGATTTGGAGACGAACGGGCTTCCTGCAGGTATGGGGAACGGTGCATAAGAAGTCATCTTGCATGCCGGGCTAGGTATAGTCTCAAGGCATTAAAAACATACACGCCCCACACATGTTCATATTTCAAGGTGCACTAAATTATTGCATCCGATGATTAAGGCTGGCCATAATGGTGGTATCTTAGCAGGTATCATGCACACGGGAATAGCAAACATGCTGATGTGGCAAATAATTAAAGAAGAGAGGGGGGTTAGAGTAACTAGTGTTCATGCATGCATTGGTAAACACATTTTTTTGTGAAGAACGACAGCACTAGTTGAGTACTTTTGCAGACTTCAAAAACTATTCCACCGCCTCTACTATCTTGCTAAGAGTAGGTGAAAATTTTCAATCGAGCCTTTTAAACTAGAAGGGAGGTAGTTGTACTCTAATAGCTAACATTGTTGTGATGACAAGATAGGACATGGCACGCACCTGGAAGGAGGAACTAGTCTGCATTGTGCATTTAAGTTTTATCTGAAGTCAATGTACCTCTACTTTCACCAGACTTATAGAAAATTGTGTCAACATTCACAATGTCAAATCAATATTTTTACACTCTTTATAAAACGTAGTTCTTATACTCATTATAATCAGTATTGTAGATATTGATATTTTTAGTATAAATTTGGTCGTGGGATTTCATTGATGCCTGTCAAAGCGGGGAGGAAGCGGATCTTAGGGCTTGCATTGCCGGTCTCTACATAGGTATTTCTCTTCATAATCCTCTAATTTTAGAGACTGATTGGGCTTTTGTGGTAGCGTCTCTTGCACCGGGGGACTATGACAGGTCTGCTATGTGTGACCTGAAGATGAAAGCGTTGAGCATCTCGAAGTTGATCAACAATCTTCAATTGTCAAATATTAGCCATTCGGCCAATAAGGTGGCACACATAATCGCTAAGTATATCTTTGACAATAGATTAGATGGTATTCTTGTAAATAACATACCGCCGTGTGTGGTGAATATTGTATCAAATGACTGTACTGGTGTGGCTGGTTAATTAATATAAGGTGGTATTCAAAAAAAGTAAAATTTGGTCAAACACTTTGCAAACGATTAACAGGAGTAAAAAGGACCGGAGGGAGTATCATGCATGCGGAGTAGGCAAAAAAATTGCTTGTCTAAAAAAAGGCAAAAAAATTGCTCATTCATAGCTGGTCGAAGTCTCAAAGGGCGCGACTGCGCGAGGGAGGCGACGGTCGTGGGAGGCGCGACATTTGACGGAATTAAGTGAAGATACATCCACGCGCCGGTATGGCGTGCGAACAGGCAGAAGCTATACCGTCAGGCCTACGATATGGGTCTAGTAGACTTGACATCTAGTGGGTCCCGCATAGTACTCGAGAACTCTTTGGGGGCTTGCAACCGTTTATCTACCGGGCAAGCCACCAACCTCACACCATTCGCACGCCCTACCTTACAACAGTTCGCTCACAGTCATCTCTTTCTTTCACATTAGTTCGCTCCCAGTTTTTTGCGGGGTACAACAGTTCAACTTCTCCTAACCCTCCGCCAAAATCCATGGCCTCCCAAATGTCCATGGTCGCCTCTGATTTCTAGCTGAGCCATCACCGGCGATGAGTTCATCCTCATCTACACACGTGGATCTGAGACGGTGAAAGCATGGCTTGCTCGCTTCCTACGCATGTTCAACAGTTCAACGGATGAGTGGGTCGCTGGGCTAGATGTTGAGTACACCACAGTCCTGGGACGATAGAAGGATCTAAAGGACGAAGAGAGGAAGAAGCCCGCCGTGATCCAGGTTTGCGTACATAACGTTTGCTTGGTCTACCACATATGCCATGCCGACGTTGAGTGCCAGGATTTTAAGAACTTCCTCAAGGACAAAAGAGTGAAATTCGTTACTGTAGGCTTTATGAACGACAGGGATGTCCTGCGTCGGATAGGTCTCATTGTAGGCCAGCCCTTCGATCTCCCGAAGGCAAGCCTGGTGTCCTCGTCTGAACCTTCAATGCTGACCCTGGCAGGAGCCATGATTGATCCTTCATATGCTAAACTGAAGAAACCTCATCATGAGTTTCATCATGCATGGGAGTCGAGGACATTAGATGAAGATCACATCCTGTACGCAGCAATGGATGCCTACCTTTGTTTAAATATCTACAAGGGTTGGATGAAGAAGCAGAGCCCAATGTCCGGTTCAAGCAAAGAAGCGTCGGCGAAGAGGAAGAGGAAGAGGGACGAGGACGAAGTCTAGGACGTGGACTCGGACTCCGAGTAGGTGGCAGTGCCATCGCTCATGCTGGTTCTACTGCCGTGTCAAGCGGACAAGTTGCTTAGTTTATTTTCAAGGGTGTGTTGGGCTGAGGCCCCAGCAGAACTATGTTTACTAGTTGCCAACCCGTGCATTCGCACGACCTAGTTTTTTTTACTAATATATATTTTAATTCAAACTTTGTAGATTTTGGATCTTGTTTAGCATCCAACACACATGGAACCAATAATAATTTGAAATTTGAAATTTTGGTGTCAATATAGTTTACATATGCATTGTGTTTTATCTTCGTGTGATTTCATACTATTTTATTCCTTATTTTATCCTAATTGTGCGGGGATTGCATGCCTACACATTCATTCAGATTTTAACAAACATATGCATTCAGATTTAACTAATGAAAGAATATTGAAGAAGCAACAAAAATATAGATGAAGGAATACCATAAATTCTATAGTTGCATTTGATAGATATATTATAAAAATCTTTATCATTCTAATATATGTGGATGTCAAGAATTATTATTTTTTATTTTAGGACACTCCACATGATTCGGCTTAGGATGCAAGTGATTATGGAATAGAAGGTTATTTTAACACAAATCTATGATATCGTCATAGCTAATTCTTACTTAGTAATTACATATTGGTTCGGTATACACCCTATTTGTGCCAGGATGCTTTTTGCGTGTCGAACTTGTCATATACTAAGTTTTATAAATTTGTAAAACATGGTGCACATAATGAGTCATTTTGCTCTCTTGCATTTCAAATGTCAAACTAAACTGAGTTTCTGTGAATAGATCATCTTCATAACAACATAAAAAATCTACGAAATAAAATACGTCTACATCTAATTCTGTCTCAGCACAGTAATTCTCGTAATGCAAAACTATGTGACAATATCAGCTAATAAAATTATTAAAAAGTGATACTACTACCATAAATATCGTCATAATAACATATCAATATTTTGAGTAGCATTTGCCCAACGTAATTATCCATGGTCCTGAAGATTTGCATGCATGAATGATGCATGTGTGGTTGCGTGCTGGCTGCTGGTGTACATAGTGATGAGAAGAAGCAGCGCAAGCAATCGGCTGGGAACTCTGTCATCCATTGATCTCTGTGGGCATACATGCTATTACTCTTTTTATTTTTTGCAAAATTGCACACATACAATACCCAAAAGTTCATCATTCAGGAACATAAAAATAAGATTAGAAAATAAACATTTGGATCCAAGTTAATTGGTACCCCTGATGAACTGTGGTGCGTGAAATAAGTAGACAACCGAACCTGTTGGTTTATTATTTTCTCTGTGTGACAAAAGCTAGATCGATATATAGATCTGAGTGACTTGTTCCAGATTCTCTGCATTCATGATTTATGTATGAGATTCATCTTATGTATATTGTCTCAAATGAACTTGAGTCTGCTACATAAACAAACAAAATCAGAACTTGTGATAAGAGAGACTAACCAATACATAGACTTCCGATCAAACTCACCCATGTCTACAGTTGAAAAGTGCAAACAATGGACATGGCACATGAAAAAATGAAAAATATATATTAATGTAGTCAATAGAGCGCTAACGATCAACATTGACTCCATGTCCAAACTCAGTATAGCACATAATCTATATATAATCATACTGATAAAACTTTCAACCCGTTAATGACAAAATATGTTTTAGCGCACACCAATGATTTGCAAGGAAAAAAATTGAAGAATACAACAATGTGAGGCTCTGCAGTAATGCAAAAACTACATGCCCGACGACACCTACCAGGCCTACCGGGGCGCCCTTGCCGCCACGTTTGCCAAGAACATGTTTTCCTCCTTGCAGCTCATCGCAACCTCCCCTGCCCACCAATCCCTAGATGCATTCGATGGAACTCAAATTCCCAGCGCCATAGATCAATCGGATGGAGAAAAACTTTATAAACTTTAGAATAAACATGTGTAATATAGATTAATCCCAGCAGTTATGATAAAGTTCCACCCGATGGATGCTATTAAGTTCTATAATTAGTATAGTAATAGAATAGACAAATGAAAGAAAATAGAAGAACACAAAATCTAGAAGATTTGCACCTGCAGTTTAGCCTCTAGAGAAGCGGCTACGAAATCCTAAGCTTTAACTGAAAGAAAATGAGTATAGAACAGTGATAAACAAAAGGTTCTCGTGTAGTTTGTTAGCAACATACTAAATATAATCAGTGGGATAATTAATTGTTAGAAAAAACTTTGGCCAAGAAGACGATTCGCTGACCTGCACAACGACCACAGACAATCTTGGCACCCAATGGGAGAAGGTTGACCAGGGACGATGTTGCCAACTGATAATAAGATGTTTAATTTATATAAGCTAACGTGATGATAGGCGTACCTGTGCTTCAGCCCAAACTCCATGAGGCGCCCAATATTTGTAATTGAGAATATTTAGGATTCAATCTTTGGAGAGCACATACCCACAATCAATGCAAACAGGATCATTGTCGTACTGGCCTGCAGTGTCGCCTATGAGCAGCGTGCAAGCAGACTGGCTCGCGACTTGATTTCTTTCAAACCAAATCCAACATCTAGCTAGCATGCAGCTCATCTGGTGACATGCACATGTAGAAGTCGGCGATGGGATTGACCTGAATATGCACATACATAACCTCCCGATCAAATCTGCACTTTTTCAATCTATCTAACAGGAACACAACGTATGCGAACACAGTGTGTTTATCTCAGAAAAACGGATCACGTATTATAGGGTGGGAGAGAACAGGTTGAGAAGGATCCGTTGCTTGCGGCGTCAGCAGCTCCCACCGACAACCAATTCCGATTGAGTTTAACAACGGCATGGCGTGGAGACTTGAAGAAGAGATGTAGGGGAGAGATCAAAGGGAAAGTAACAACAGATTCATGTGTAAACGCAAGAAAACAAACTTGATTCTGATGATAATTTTTTTTAATCTATTAATCTCCTTGAGCACCACAACCTGTACATACTCTGTCTCGCTTGAGAGATTCTATAGATTTGTTTTTCCTTGGCAGAGAGAGAGAGAGAGAGAGATCACGTAGAAGAGGAGGAAGCGTGGGAAGAGGTTGGGGAGTTGAGAGAGAGAGAGAGGATCACGTAGAAGATGAAGAAGCATGCATGGATGGATTTTTGTTTTACAATGTAAGTGTCCGTGGGGCAGAGGAGTAGATGAGATTATTTTTTTACGATAGAGATTCTCTTTTTACGATAGAGATTTTTTTCTCTTCAGGAGAGATAGATATTTGGTTAGTTTTTTTAGGAAAAAGAGATTTGTTGTTTTTAAGTTAGGAAAAAGAGATATGTTAGTTAGAGGAGGATGAAACGGTGGATTATGATTGTGTCTTCATTGTGGGCCTTTGAATAATATATTTTCTTCAGAATTGAGCAAAATTTCAGCGGTGAGTTATATGGGTAGATCTACACCGTAATAATTTGGTCCCACCAGATTAACGGCTTGTAAAATCTGATTAACATGTGAATTTCTAGAGAGTCGAGAATTAGTATAGGTATAGATGTTCTTTCTCGTTATTTGAACTCTTTAGTATGTATAGTAGTACTAGTACTATGTCTTACTACTGTTCTTCTTGAAGTTGGTACTACTGGTCGTATCTTCGTGTTCCTACTGTACTTAATATGTTCATACTAGTAGTATAATTTGGGTCAGTCGATTTGTGAAAGAAGTTCGACGAAGCGAAGGAAGAAGACGGCAGAAGAGGTGCAAGAAGCCCTTCTAGCCATCCATGTTGCATCAAATGGCTCACATGAGTTGACTGACCCAAATTGCTCCTTTAGATTGCAGGATACACGTGGCATTCAAGGTCTCGAAGGTAGATTCCGCGTCCGCACCCGGTTTGTGGGCTCGACGCACGCGCAACCGGCTTCCGCCACGACAGCCACCATGCGCGCCTCCTCTGCGCGGGCGGAGACGACAATGACACGCTAGTTCCTCCTCGCCGGCGTGCTGGAGCACGCGCTCGTCCTCCTCTTCGTACGCTGCGTGCATAGACACGGCTCAACCAGCTGCTCGCGTGCTTGGCAGCGCGGCGGCATCGTGAACAGGGACTGTAGACGACGTGAGCGGGTGAGCCTTCGGCTTCATGGCACAGGGATGGCAGCGACACAGCGGTGATGGGCGAGAAATTGTTGGCCGGAGCAGGCGGGCGCCGGCATGCGCAACGGCGGCGGTGGCATATTGATGAGTGTGCGTGTGGGAGCTTACTTTAGTTTTATATATAAGGTTGGTCAAACTTAAAAGAAAACCGTACTAGTACACGCGTAAACATTAGACTTAGGCAGCGCTTTTATTAGTTAGTACCACAACCATGATATGGAATACTGTGCAAGTGCGTGAACCGCGGCCGCGCGGTCGATTGAACGGTGCGTCACCGTGTCGTGCTCGAAGGACATCCACTGAACCTTTTTTTGTGTGTGAAAACAATCCTCGAATATTACTCAACTTTTTTTCCTGTGAAAGTTCTTGACGCTGCAATATTTCCATATATTTGAATTTAGCTCCAGTTCGTGTTTATTTGGATTTGGACGTTTTAGGTGCGCCCTAGTTTTTTTAATACTGATTTTATGTGTGTGACTGAGAGAGAACGTGTGTATGTGTCCATATGTGTGTTGTGGTGGAAGGGCAATGTGGAGACGGTGTGCGTGTGATACAGACATAGAGAGGTGTGAATGTGCAAATGATCATGCATGAGTGAGACATAGATAGATGCCGATACGTTGTGTATACATGAGAGAACGGTCTTCTAGTTTACTTGTGCGTCAGAGAGAGAGAGGGAGAGAGAGGGAGACAGAGAGAGGAGCATTCGTAACACAACAACCATCTCTCTCGATTCGTCCATCCCTCGCACGGTCGCATGCAACACATGCATCAACGCGCACATTTTGACACCCTCACCTGGCCCCTGCCCACCTCAAGGCCCGCAGAATCTCTTCGTGAATACCCATTTATCTCCTTAGGTTTGTTTTCTCTCAATATCTGACACACACACACATAGAGGCACACGCAGCACAACACGCACACACACACACAGTCCCCCAAGCACACAATTCATCCCCATCCAAGGTTATGCGGCGACCACTCTCGCTTGTGCTTCTTTGCACCCCAACATGCACAACACCTCAATCTTCAAAGAGGGCATCGAGAAGATCGAAGACGGCGACCACACCGCGCTAGAGAATGCGGGGTCATTTGGAAGCAGGGTGATGTGACGATGGCTGGCTGACTCCTCCCCCCACCCTCTCTCTCTCTCTTGCACAAAATTACCAATCCCTCTCTCCCCCGCACAAAATTGTCAATCCCTCAAGCCATGAGATCCTTCCCCTCTCGTCCATGTTTTTCTAGCTCTCTGATCAAACATGTTGTCTCTTCTCCTTCCACGTATACAGAATCCAGATGCAGACGCATCTCATGTATATTACATGTATCCATCTTTCTCACAGACCTAACTTCTTCCTCTCTCTTCCTCTCTTCCTCTCTCTCTCTCTCTCTCTCTCTCGTTAGGTTTGTCTCCTACTCTCTCGTCCACATACAAACAATCTTTCCCGCCCTATCTGCTCCATCTTCAAAAGCCCTCTCTGCACGTTTCATTCACACATTGGGATATGTCAAAATGTTGCTTCTATAATGGCTGATGTAGAGTTATGGTTGTTTTTGTTGCATCCTACAAAGTAATAACTATGAAATGCATTTAGATTCTTATTTGACTGGGATTATGTGAGCTTGAGCATGTTGTGAAGTACTATAGACCTTGCATACATCTTGGGATTCGACAAAGATTGTAACTATTGAATTGTATAGACCATTACATTCAAAGTCATTAGCCTAATATATTTATTTCACAATTTCAACAAATGATTAGTTCACTACAAACTAAGAAAACAAATGTGTACTCCCTCCGTTTTATTTAAGTCCGCGTATTAGCATTGGTCAAAGTCAAGTTTTGTAAACTCTCAGAAAGATTATAACAAAAAATATTAACATATACAATAACAAATCAATACCATTAGATTCATTATTGAATGTACTTTCACATCATACATATTTGTTATGGTAAATGTTTATATTTTTCTATAAACTTCGGTCGAACCTAATATGCAGAGTTTACTACTACTACTCGCTAGTTGTTTAGCCGAATCACTCAACACGCCACACACGGAGTCCAGTGTCACAAAATTTTGAGGTTGGCAGAAAAATCTACCGCGACCCTGATTCAAGCAGTGGGAAGTTACCATCATAGCCTTCGGAACAGGCCTACGAATGACGCTTCGTAGGGGGCTGTTTTTGTAACTTCGGGTTCACCCTACCCAGCCAACCCCACCCCGGCACCCAGAGTAGTACACATGAATACTCCCCATTTTCTATCCCCACCGCAAAACAGACTTCTCCACGGCACCACAGCCTTCATGCTCTTCCCTTTACATCGGCGCACTCGTCCACCATAGTGCATCTGCTTCATCGATGACCTCGTACGCCGCACTAGAGCTGGTCCACCGTCGTCGTCGTCGTACATGGAGCCTCTTCCCCGGCATCGTCTTCCACGGTCTCGGATCTGCTTCATGGAAGCCGACGCCAAGCGCAAAAGTACCACTGTCGTGGACAATGAACTGACTCCCGTTGGCGACCATGACTCACTGAGGCCGCCGCGACCATCGTTCTCCTCCTCGATTGGTAATGTGTGTACTGAATCACTTAGCAGTACATGTGCAGTTCCAATTTTGTTCATACCTACCCTTCAAATTTCCTGGGTGCTATTGTTCCCATAAAAGTAATTGGTTATAGCCTCCATTGTCCACAAGAATATCAGCTTGTAATTGTGCGTCACTCCTGTATCGCGCTGTGCTTGGGTAGGTTTTTCATCTGCAACCAGTAGTGTGGAAAATGATGGAAAGGTTTTTAGAACTAGCAAGATGCCCATGCGTTGCACGCATCAAGATGCCTTTGTATGAGTAGTTTATCTTGTGGGAGAAAAGGATGAACGAGGGAAGGCCTTATTTGCAAATCTGGAGAGGGGTATGGGTATCTTTTTGCAAAATTCCCATTTGTTTCCTTCCTATCTGTCAGATATAAATCAGACGGCCTATATTGCAAGAAAAAAAGTATAGAGAAAAAAAAGTAGGCAGTAAAGGAAGTAGAGATAAATATTAAGTATTAAATATAACAGTAGAGAAGAGAGTAGAGATAGCAGAGACGTCAGGAAAGGATCGCGCGCGCGGGAAAAAGCGGTCGGGCGTGCGCTAGATTTGGTGCGCGGCGTCCGGTGCGCTTTATAAAATCCAACGCCCTCCCACCGCTCTGTGCCTTGCCACCGCTCTCTCCCCACACTTTGTCTCACCACCGCTCTCTCCCCGCTCTTTTTCGCCTCGCCGCTGCCGCGCCACCATGCCGCCGCGTCGCCGGGAAAGTTGGGGATACCGCGGCGTCCGCGCGCGCCCCTCTAGCGGCTTCTCCGCCGAGATCCGGTTCGGCAGGATGCGCCTCGGCCTCGGCAATTTTGACACTGCCAACGAGGCTGCCCGCTTGTACGACGCGGCGGGGTGGCGCCTCCGGTGGCCTCATAGAACACTGAACTTCCCCAACGTGTCGACGCGGGAGTGGGCGCAGGAGCTCGTGCCTCTGCCGTGGCTTAGCACTGACGAGGATCGTTGCGACAACGGGAGGCAGGAGCACCGTCTCGGCATCACCGAGATGGACGAGGAAGCCATGGCGCTGTGGCGCCAACACTTCCCGCAGGACATCATCAACGATCGCGAGTTCTACGTGCAAAGGAGGGCGGAGAGGGATAAGAGGAGGGCGGAGAGAGCCTCCTATCGCGAGGACAAGCATAGGCAAAAGTTGGACGCTCAATTCAACATGAGCCTAGGAGCAGCGTCGCCCTGGGAATCCGACGATGATCGGTATCTTCACCCCTACAGTCATACATCGGAGGAGGAGGTCATCACCGAGGAGGAGTCGGACGATGAGGAGTAGTTGAATTATCTTTTTTTAATCTATCTATGTTGAGAACTATCCTCTACTCTCTAGTATCTACTTCTCGATCTCAGCACTGTAAACGCTTTTTAAAGAGCCGCACGTTGCGATTCTGTTGGAGATGCTCTAACATGGCAGATGAGTGCTTTAATGTTGCCCACAAGATGCGCAAGTATTAATAGTAGTATATTTTTCTTGCCATGTTGAGATTTTAAAACCACGAGTGCGAACATGCAGAGGAGAAATGAAGACCAAACACGGGATATTCGGGACATCTTCAAGGAGTGTGGCAAGTTAAATAGGAGCTGCACCGAACCTGTAAAACGAGCTTTGGTAAGTAACACCCTTTCAATTACTTTCGTGTAGCCACGTGTTCTTCAATGTGTATATGTTGTAGTTTCTGTTTCTCTTAAGCGTGGTGTTCTTCGATGTGTAATAAGAAGAGTCTTAATTGTCCTAATGCTTTCGTTTTTAGCTTGATGTAGGAAGTGGGTGTTCTCACCTTGTAGTCTGTTTTTATTTTTATTTTCCTTTTGAATTCACTTCTCCGAGTTCTATTTATCTGGCTTCTACTAAATGGATCTAGGTTGCTCTGAGTATTGATCTAAAAAAGACGTAACTTCATGTCAGTATGCAGTTCCTGCGAGGAGGGAAGTATGGTCAACCTTGAGATCATGTTTCCAAAATGAGGCTGGATTACACACAAGGTGCCAGTTCCCTAATGATGCTGGATTACACACAATCCAGGTGGAGTCGTCAGCTGTTCTTGTCCTCGTGGCATTAGTAAGGGCTGAAATAAAGCGTGCAACAGCCCTTGAGAATGTAGCTGAGTTCCTGAAGAAGTGAAAAGAGCAATCAGATGCTCTCTTCACGTAAGCCAAAGAAGAGATGGAAGAAGCCAGAAATAAGCTAGCAGAGGCAGAGCGGGCTAGGCATCTCCTGCTATCTAAAACTGTTGTCAATACAAAATTTCCTTCATAATAGCTAGGTTCAAATGTTTATCCACTCAGCATGCCTGTTGTGATGTCCGTGCATCTACTGATGTGGCACAAAATGTTTTTTTTTTCGGGCCATGTAATAACAGCAATTACTTTCCAAACAATAACAGACGAAGCATTGGACATGGTATAGTTCACGCGCAAGCCCGACACTCCAAGTTCAACTTCCACATCAAGCATTGGACATGGTATAGTTCACAGATATCTGCACATTCATACATAATTTCCACAACCATGATTCAGTTCAAAGCCAAAAAAATGTGAGGAGAGTTATAAATAAATAAAATCCTCTACTAGTTCCTGCTACTAGTGCGAGCACAACAAGTCAAGACCATGCATAAATTAATTATATTTTTGTCATTTTTTGTGTTCTAAAATGCCTGCCAGCTCGCGGAAGGACGTGTTGCTGGCACACGCGCGGATTCAATGAAGGTAGATGGGGCAGTCTTAAGCTGGTTGCACGCGGCGAGGAGGCGTGCTCAGCCGGGCCTGCAGCGAGTGCGGCCCTCTTGGCCGGCGCGCCGGTTCAATGCTTGCGCTATGAGAGGTCGCGTCCGTGTCAGAGCAATCACTCCCTCCAGTCCTTTTTTGTTTGGGTATAACAAAATCTCGTTTTCCATTCACATTTTACAAGTAAAATTCATGGACAAACTTTGACCCAAAGTACGATGGGGCCTAGTAAAGCAGAATGGAGGTAGTTGTTTTTTTAATCAAAGAAGGGTTTCCGCTTCCGATTTTCATTACTAAAAACCAGCATCTAAATCTAAACCATAGTATTTGCCCTAGAACTACCAGGTTCAAAATCTCGCAACATAAACCCATACAATCTCCATCGCAAAAAAACCATACAACCATACGCCAAGGAGGTACGTAGTACTATGAATTCCATTTTCGCTCCACACCAATAGTTGTAAAAACTACTTACTACTTATAACGCGCCATTGACCATCAACTCCTATGGATCAAATTATCACACGAGCTGACTATTCCTACAAAGGTGCTCCACCACATACCCGGTACCCGCGAATGCAGCAATCGTGTACCTAGGGTTTTAGGGTTTATTTGTTAACGTCGCCTTTACGTAACACTCATGTGTGCGAGACAGCGAGAGGCCGACTACATGCGTGCGCCTCTTCTCTTCGTATATGTACTCCGCCGTTTGTTTGGTGTCCAAAAAATTATAATAACTACTAGCAATGTGCCAATGCATTGCCACATGATCAAAGTAGATTAATACATATTCACTGATTTTATAGAAAAAAAGGTCTAGTTTTGAAATACGTATATCACTAAAAATATGTTATGTTTCACTCAAAATATATTCCTTTGGCGGTTTTGATGAGATAAGGGAGGAATGTTGTTGGTTTCAAGATTCGAGAAATGGTATATGTCTAATTTCTACTCTTACTAGCAAGATGCTCGTACGTTGCACGGAACATCAAGATCTTGTGGGAGAAAAGGATGAATGAGGGAAGGCCTTATCTGCAAATGTGGTGAAGAGTGCGGGTAAATTGCCACATTTTCCTTCCTGTCCGTCAGGTATAAATCAGACAACCTACATTGCAGGATGGCAGGCCCACCATCATCACCAACTCAATTTTTTATCCCTACTCTTATAAAAAGCATTGTCGGTGATGATCGTGTGCCTGCCATCCTGCAATATAGGCCGCCCGATCTATATCTGACAGATAGGAAGGAAACTATGGCAATTTTGCAAAAAGATACCCACACCCCTCTCCACATTTGCAAATAAGGCCTTCCCTCGTTCATCCTTTTCCCCCACAAGATAAACTACTCATGCAAATGCATCTTGATGTTCCATGCAACACATGGGCATCTTGCTAGTTGTTGAAAAAAGCCCATCTGTGTGTGAGAGAGAGTGAGAGTGGAGGAGGACGGAGTGCATGTGTGACAAAGACAAAAGGAGTGTGTGTGTGATAGGTATCAGCTTAAAATGAGGCGATAGTGTGTGTGTGCACGATCGAGAGGGCGTGTCTCAAGAAGGGAAGAAAACTCTACATAGATACAAGGAGCGGGAGAGAGATATGTATGCGATGGTGGAAGCACGAGTGTGCGGGTGTATAAACATATCTAGAGGCTAGCTAGTCGATAAATGTTTGTGAGAGAAATACGAGTCGGGGTGCGAAAGCGAGAGTTTTGTGTGTGAGAGAGAGATACGGTAGTCGGGAAGGGGAGTGCAAGCAAGAGTTGTGTGTGTGTGTGTGTGTCTGTGAGAGAGAGAGAGGAGATGGTAGTCGGGGTTGTCTGATCGGTAAACAAATGAATAATGTTAGTCTGGGATGGAGACAAAAAGGAGACCGCAACAAATGTTGTGTCTATAGGAGAGAGAGAGAGTAATTTTAGTGGTATGAGTCATATGTAGAGACATATAGGGTGTGTGATAGAATCCCATAGAGAGAAAGACAAAGTGAAAGACGAGTGGAGACTGTGTGTGTGGCGGTGAAAATAAAGCTTAGATACCGAGTGATACCAGAGAACAGTAGAGACGTGAGAGATAATGAAAACCATGTAATGTATAATGATAGGGAGAGTGTGACACTTCTCAAGGGAGACGTCGAGAGACCATGTTTGCGAGGATAGGAGAAACATGAAGTGAGCGTGCGGGTGAGGTGGAGAAAAGAGAGTGAGAGCTACCTGAAGGAGCATGCATGCGAGAGAGATGGGCGTGAAAGGAGTTTACAAAAAAGGGATTCAAATATTTGAATTCGAGATGATGATACATGTAATCCATACTCAAACTAAAATTGATCTATCAAACATACATACTCACATGAATTCACGCACATCTATGTTATTTAATATGTACATATTACTTATCCATACATTTTAGTAGAACATAATTTTGTTAAAAAATTTCGAATTCAACCTTAAGATTTCGAGATCGTTGTATTTGTAAATCATATTATACATATAAAGGAGCAGAATTCTTTGTTGTGCTTTTGAAAGTATATATAAAAGAATGATATATATAAAATGTTATTCCAATTGAAAATGGATCCCGCCCGGAAAAAATAGAATACAAACGGGATTCGAATTGAGTTGGCACGGTAAACGTGCAGTCTGCAAAATTTGAACGAAGCGGGGAAAGTCGCAGTAAGCGCCCGAAACCAAAATCTGCGAGATGGAAATCACTACTGCCTATCCCAGCTGCCACGCAAAGCCTATCTGCTGGATTTCTATAGGTTTCAATAGGGGTCGGTTTCTAATTTCACCCAAACGTGACGTAACTGCCTCTCACCCGGATTCATACATGGTGGGCGCCAAAACACAGTGTGTCCTCGGCGAAATCGACTCCCTTCCCGATTCATATACATACACGGTGGGCACAAAAAACAAACTCTTGTCGGCAAATATTCGGTGTATGCGAGATTACCATCCTATCCCCAACCGACTAATGTTGCTGTGATGTAGTAGAAATTTGAAACGGGGGCTAAGTTTGTAAAGTTCCTTGCATTTGAGACAAGCGCTCCCTGAATACATGGTTCCCCCCTTCCTCTCTACCTCCCTTTTCCCAATTCGTACTCCGCGGGTGCCAAAACACCCTCTCCACTGCACCCTCCTCCGTCCGCCGTCGTACACCACCCCATCCACCGCCGTCCTCCTCCACCATGCCAGAGCTGATACCCTGACGCCGTCGTCCATTACAAGAGATCGACCTCTCTCATCCACAGCTTCGGACTGGGATCCTTGCATCCCGTCCTCTCGCTTCATCCCCGCCGTCGTCCACCTTGCTGGCGCCGCCCCTACGACCGTCTCGTCCACTTCACCCCGCTGCCATCGTCTACCCTCCTAGATCTGCTTCCACACCGCCGACAGCCATCGCTTCCACAGCACCATCAAATTCTTAGCAGATGCGTACACGGCGCCGCACCAGAGGCGGTACTCTTTCGTATCTGCTCAACTTATTTATCACAGCAAGAAAATAGATCGCCACTGCTTTACTCTGATTTCTTGTCTTGGTTGTCAAGTTGTCTTTGTCCGGTTTGCACCTTCAGATCTGCCATGGCACGCTCAACACTATACTCCCAATGCTTATGGTTTTCCCCTTTTGTATTCCACAGTAGTTAAATCACAATAGACTAAATTTGAAAATTGGGTCAGTCGATTTTTCAGAGCTCGCCGGAGTTCGCCGGTCCAATCGAAGGGGCTCGGGTGGTTGTGGGGCCTCGCCGAATGAAGAAAACTCAACGCGGGTGGGGGTTGGTGCGGGGGTGGGGGTGGGGGTGGCGGAGGAACACAGGCGGTAAGGGCCGGTGGTCCGGCCGGCGGCTCGTGCGGTGTTCTGTATGGGAAGAATCAGAGACGAGGAAGAAGAAGGGTTAGGAGACGTAGGATCTTCATCCAACCGCCTGAAATGGTCAAGAGACATTTGGGAGTTGCAATCTTAATGCGCTCTGGTTCATCATGTGTGGGCACTGCGCAACCAACATTTTATTATCCAAAATCTGCTTGCTCTTCTTTACCATGTTCCTCTTTCGTTCTTCTTTAATATGTACTCTCTCCGTTCCTAAATACAAGTCTTTGTATAGATTCCACCATGGACTACATATGGAGCAAAATTAGTGAATCTACACTCTAAAATGTATCTGGATACATCTATAGGTGATCCATAGTGGAAATTTCTAGCAAGACTTATATTTTGGAATGGAGGGAGTATGATAGTAGTACAGTATGTTCCTTGTAGTGAAGATGAGCAGAGACATTTGCAGTGTAGAGGTCTATACGGTCGGTTGTGATGGACACTTTGAGCCTCTTTGATTTGTAGGATCTTGTAAACATAGGAATATGATTTGTTGTGGCCTGCCCACTTGAATCCTATAAGAATAGCAAGGAAATGCGGGGAGCTGTGCCGCCTTTGAGAGTTACACTGATATTAACAGTATCGCATCTTCACTTGAACAGAGCTGGTAACCGAAGCCTTTCTAGCCGTATCAGCAATACTAGCACATATATTCCAGCAAGTTCCGCTTTGCTGATTTTACTCTGATGCTTGAGGTTTTCTCGTTATATCTACACTATGATCTGTGTAGCTGCTTTGTGTCGCACTAGCAGCAGTCCACTCTTGAAGCTAAACACTGCAATGACTTACAAAATTGGCACCAAGGCATTGAGTGCCATTCTGGATGTAATGAAACTCATACGCTCCCCACCTGTTAATTTTTGTTCAGAATATGATCCTAATGACTATTCTAACCTCGAGGAGTCAAAGGCAGATGGCCTGTCCTGTTCACCCATCAAGGTGCCTATTCTAATTTGGCAATGTTTTATTGATTGCGGGTATCTTGCATATGTTGTCTTCATTTCTTCTACTTTGTTGCACCACCATCTGCTTAGTTTACTCATCATATATGTTGAGATGCCATGCCCATCCATTATCAATACATATTCCATCTGTCATCATACCATGTTTTTTCACTCAAATGATGTTATTGTGCATCAGATATCAAAAAGGAAGAGGGTCATTGCCGAACCTAAAGGAGCACCAGCAAAGTCCTTGAAAAACGTGGTGGTGCCGGAGAAATCAGACAGCACCCCACTTATATTGGATGTACAACCAGTGACACAAAACGTAGGACCGACTCAAGCAGACTGTACCCATACTTCACTGGCCACACCACTAGCCCCACCACATAGCACCTGCACTCCAGCAAAAGGTATACCGACTTCATTTGCCATAGCACTATTTGTACCACAGAAAAATCCCACTCCAGCAAAAAGTACCGCAAGTCCACTGGCCGAAGACCTATCCCAACTGCAGAGACTGCCAATTCCTGCAGATTGGAACCCCATTCCATTTATTCCCAGTTTAAAAGACAATACTTTCAATGTTGTTAGGGACTACGTGCATATATTCCCATCATGGGAAGATTCTTGTGAAGACAGACACCATTTTCACATCTTCCTGTCCAACTTACGTGTAAGTGCTATGATTCATGGTTATTATTTTCCTTTTTCCACTGATTGAACACATCAATAATTTACATTACATTGTTGTAACTAGGCCAGGGTCAATCTAGATAGTCATGACGAGCAAAGCTTGAGTGTGCTTTTTAAGGAAGCATTGCAGCAGTATCGGTGTTACCTGAGGAAATCACACTTTGATGGCAAGTCTATAAATGAATTTTTGGTGAAGTCTCCTGTGCTAAATTTAGAAGACATTGAATGGAAAAACCTTGTTATGCACTGGTCTCATTCCCAGGATGAGGTACTGTGTATGAAATCACATGACAATTTGAACTTCTACTTTTCCGCACGTGCCTTACGGATCTTTTTTGCAGGAAATCTGCTCGAAGAAGAATTCCGGTTTGACAAGAACGACCGGATATCGCAAATATGCTGCCCACTTCTTTGCTCCTGTTAGTACATGTTGCCATGTATCACTATACTTGCATACCTACATGGTTCATTATGGGACAGCAGTATGCATGATAGCTTGCTTATCAATTGTTCGCTCCAAATTATCCGATCTGTATGAATGGTTACATTAGTGTAGAATATATCCAATGCCAATGTTCTTTTAGCTCTGCATTGTTCTTGTAAATACATGTTGTCCTTTATCAGTGTACTTATAATGCCAGGTAGTTGTTCATGTACCATCACTCTGCAGCTTATTTTCCTTTGCCCTCCAATTTCTACACATCAGATCTATATTTTCTCTTACCATAAGGTTGGTACTGTAGAAGTTTAGCTGTGCATTGCTCTTGGCTGTACCTTTTGCCTGTATCGCTGCACTTACATTTATAGCTACTTGGTTATGTAGCATCACTCTTCATCTTATCTTAAATATTCTTAGTTTTTTCGCATATTATCACATCTATATTTACTCTAACAAAATGTAGAATAAAGGCAATGCTTTTGAAGAAGTTTCTGTGGTAAACTTCTTGAATTGCCCCCCCATCAGCATGGACAAGGACTTTATAGAGCCTGTCTTCACCAATAATGTAAGTTTGTCCATCTCAAGCCTTGAAACTTTGTTGTATATATTTGGTTAGGCATTACTACAAAAGCTCTTTATTTTTGGTATTTGCATCAAATTGCTTGTTTAAAGTTTATTATGTAGTTCATAAACAAAAGTTTGCCCTTTCTCAATTTAAGTTCCTTCTCCATACCATGTTAATTAAACTATATAGAGCAAGTGATCTTCTTTTGCACTGCATGTATGCTTCTGTTCTTCATCCGTAATCTAGTGGTGTGGTGAACCTACCCACTACAGCACAATGTCATATTCTGGAATGTCTTAACTATGAACAATGTCATATCATTCTACTATTATTTAAACCGTCTCTTTATTTGCCAATCTGAAATGGTATAAATTGACATCACACTAACCATTGATACTTATGACTTCTTGATCTGTAATCCAGTGGTGTTGTCAAGCTGCCAACTCCTTCACAATGTCATTTCCTGCCATGTCTTGACCTGAACAATACCATATTGTGTTAATGCAATTTTAATCTGTGTCACTTTATTCGTCAGTAAGAAATGTGATGAATTATCAGCCCTGATACTTTTATGTGCAAAACCTGTCATCTGTCTGCGTGTTTATCTTTCAGAGTGAGGAAGATATAAGTGTTGAACAAGCGTAATCTCATCATCTTGCTCAGCTGCTTGCACTGTAGCTCCCCAGCAGGGCTAACCTTTCTTGAACTCTATTGAAGTGCTGTCGGTTTTCTATATTATTTTGGCGGCGAGTTTATTTGCACTGGTGGCGATCTTTGATGCCCAGTGTATGTAATCTGCTGTCTACTTGTGCTTTATTATCATAGTGGCGAACTTTGATGCCCACTGGATGTAATATGCCGTAATTTCTTTATTGTATATTCTAGGTTTTTTCTTATTCACGATGCTGCAGTTATTTTACTCTATATATATATATATATATATATATATATATCTTGTCTTCGCAGTAAACCGGCCAAACCGTAAAATTACGGTACATAATCGGGGCGTCATGCAATCACGATGTAGGTTGGGCCTGAAATGTGCCGAACAGCTCACGGGCCGGCAGCAGCCCGAAATGAACTGCGGCCCATGATTGTGCGAATCAAATCACGGGATTTTAACAGGCCAAAATTGTCTCGGTCCTTGTTTGGCCCAATCAGATATCGGCTGCGAGCAGGCCGGATGCAAACCGGGTCGTAGTTAGGCCCGACTATATGATGAGCTTTTAACAGGCTGAAATTAATATAGGGCCGAAATGTTAAACGGGACCTTAACAGGGCAAAACTAATATCAGGCCGAATTACTAAGTGGGCCTTTAGCAAGTGGGCCCAAAAGCATAGTGTCTAGTTGACGGGCCGAATCTGATATGGGCCATAATTGAGCCCAAAGCCTCTTAAAGGGTCGGACCTGATCTGGGCCGTAATTTGGCCCAGAACGTAGTAGGCTTTGAATGGGACGGATCTCGTATGGGCCACTATTAGGCCCGGAGCGTGGCAAGCCATTAATGGACCGGATCAAATATGGCCCGGCACTTGGCCCAAAACATGGCAGCCAGTTAATGGGCCGGCCTACTAGGGTCCTCAAAATCTGATGTGGGCCTACAGCTGGGCCGGCCCATTAATGTCGGCGAAATCTCGTGGGCCTTTAGCTGGGCCGGCCCATTATGATCTGCAAGAATCTTGTGGGCCCTTACCTGGGCCAGCCAATTATGCCCATCAAAAATCTTGTGGGCCTTTACCTGGGCCAGCCCATTATGGCCCGCAAAATCTTGTGGGCCTTTAGATGGGCCAGCCCATTATGGTCCGCAAAATCTCGTGGGCCTTTAGCTGGGCCGACCCATTATGGTCTGCAAAATCTTGCGGGCCTTCAGTTGGGCTGGCCCATTTAAACTTGATGGGCTGGTCCACGTGTCAACATATCATAGGCGCGTCTTGCCCATTGGATGAGTGACACATGTGCCAACGCGGACCTGACACGTGTCTCCTCGAGCCAATGATGATTTTACACGTGGAAAATCCCCATTGGTCGGGGCTGTTAATGGGTTATCGGATCCAAAACCCGACCCGATAGCTTAACGGCGTTCCGTTACGGTGGATGCCACGTGTCGGTCACCCTTGACGAAAGCACTTCTGTGACGTGCGATTTATCGTCATGGAAGTGCACACTTCCGTGATGATAATTTTGGTAATGTCATGGAACACTTGTACGATAGCACAGGTATGACTATCTTGACTCTGTCTTAAAATCATCATGGATGTACATGCATGACAGAAAACGTGACCTACTTTGACAAACACATATCATCACAGAAGTGTATTTTTTTTGTAGTGTGTGCTCTTCCGTGCGGAGCGAGCGTTCTATATTTCCATTCACTGTTATGACCCACCGAGGTCCTGGCATCTTGAGCTTGAGGTATGTGTAATGCGGTACTACATTGAATTTTGCAAATGCAGTTCATCCGAGCAGTGCATGATAGCCATTGCGAAACGGGACGATGTCGAAGATTAACTCCTCGCTTCGGAAGTTGTCTGGTGATCCGAAGACCACTTCCAGTGTGATTGAGCCCGTGCAATGGGCCTCTACACCTGGGATGATGCCCTTAAAGGTGGTTTTGGTGGGTTTGATCATCAAGGGATCGATGCCCATTTGTCGCACTATATCCATAAGGACTCGAGTGAGGTGAAATCCGTCGATGATGGGGTCTAGCACCAGTGCGGCAGATCCTCCATGACGAATACTAGTGGGGTGGTCCCTGTGATCAAAGGTGATCGGGCAAGAAGACCATGGGTTGAACTTTGGGGCGACGGGGTCCATCGCATAGACGTCCCTTAGAGCATGCTTCCGCTCCCTCTTGGGAATGTAGGTTGCGTATATCATGTTCACCGTCTTCACTTGTGGAGGGAACCCCTTCTGTCCTCTCGTGTTCGGCGGCCAGGGCTCCTCCTCGTCATCACTATGTAGCCCCTTATCCTTGTTTTTGGCATTTAACTTGCCGGCCAGCTTGAACACCTAGCATTCTCTATTGGTGTGATTGACTGGCTTATTGGGGGTGCCATGGATTTGACACGAGCAATCCAGTATGCGATCCAAACTGGACGGAGCCAGAGTACATCTTTTAAATGGCCTTTTCCGATGACCGGATCTAGAGCCTCTGAATCCGGCATTGACTGTTGTATCTTCAGTGTTACCGCCATTATTGCGGCGCTTTGGTTTGTTACGATGTTGTCTGCCGCTGCCATCTTTGGTATCGGAAGTGCCCGGATTCCTCGATGTGTTATTGTTGCGAGCCAGCCAACTATCCTCGCCTGCGCAAAAGCGGGTCATGAGTGTCGTGAGGGCTGCCATAGACTTCGGCTTCTCCTGGCCAAGGTGGTGGGCAAGCCACTCGTCACATATGTTGTGCTTAAATACCGCTAGGGCCTCTGCGTCTGAACAGTCGATAATTTGGTTTTTCTTCTTCAGGAACCGAGTCCAGAATTGTCTGGCCGATTCCCCTGGCTGCTGAGTTATATGGCTCAAGTCATCAGTATTCGGTGGTCGCACATAAGTGTGTGGAAGTTGTCAAGGAATGCATCTTCCAGATCCTCCCAACTGCCGACGGAGTCCGCTGGCAAGCTATTCATCCAATGTCGAGCTGGTTCTTTGGGTTTTAGTGGGAGGTACTTGATGGCATGTAGATCCTCACTACGAGCCATGTGGATGTGAAGGAGGAAATACTCAATCCATATAGCGGGATCTGTTGTACCATCATATGATTCGATATTTACGGGTTTGAAACCCTCCGGGAGTTCGTGATCCATAACTTCATCAATGAAGCATAGGGGGTGTGCGGCGCCTCTGTGCCGGGCTATATCCCGATGTAGTTCATATGAGTCTTATCTACTGTATTCAGCCCGGCCGGATTTGCTTTTGGTGTATCCGGTGCGACGATCATCATCCCGTGTTGGCGCGCGTGTCCGTGACCCGTATATTGACCTTGCAAGTTTTGCCTTACCGTCCAATACGTCTCGCAGGTCCCATGTGTTGCCCTGGGCCCTGTTATTTTGGATTGAGTGGCGGCGGGGTGCAGGCTAAACTTCAAGCTGAAACGCCTCTCTGGCTCGGCCACGCAGTGGCCGGTCAGCCGCATCATACACTGGTAAATGAGGTTTCAATGCTTCCTCCTCGAGGTTAGGTAGCAACCTGTGTTTTGGGTAACTCTTGGAGGGGCGCTCCAGTTCATATTCCTCGGCCGCAAGGACTGCGGTCCATTTGTCTGCTAGCAAGTCTTGATCATCTTGAAGATGTTGTTGCTTTTTCTTCAGGCTATTTGTTGTGGCCATAAGCCGGCGCTTGAAGTGCTCCTGTTCGACGGGGTCCTCAGGCATGATAAATTCTTCGTCGTTGAGGCTCGCCTCGTCTTCGGAGAGAGGCATGTAATTGTCCTCCTCCGGTTCTCGATCTGCTGCGTGCCATGCAGGGCTGGCTTGTTCATCCTCCAGCTGTACATCATGCTGGAGGGGATTGTGGTTGTCTTCGGCACTATCCGGAGTGTTATTATTTCCTGTGCCGGTATCACTACTTTTGCTGTGGTGGGACTTAGAGTGGCGCCGCTGACGTAGGCGCTTGGGTTGCTTCTTGAAGAGGTCATCCTCTGTTGTCTCGTTGCCATTGCCTTCTTTAGGGGTGTCCACCATGTATATGTCGTATGATGAGGTAGCGTTCCAGCACCCTGTGGGCGGTGGTTCCTCCTCGTCTCCTGCATCATCGTCCATACCGTCATTGTCTTCGGAGTTGAAGTCGAGAAAGGCAGCTAAATCATCGATAGTGGCTACTAAGTGGGTGGTGGGTGGGCAGCAAATTTCTTCATCGTCTGCATCCCATTCTAGCTGGACATAGTTCAGCCAATGTTCTCCTGACAGGGAGAGAGACCTCAATGAATTTAGCACACCGCCGAAGGGAGAGTGCTGAAAGATATCCTCGGAGGTGAACTCCATGATCGGCGCCCAAACGGATTCGACGGGCACGGATGTAAGCGACTCGGAGTCCGTGGCCGGAGGTGAATCCAGTGGTTTGGCGACACGGTTCTCGTATGGGGTGAAGTCAGTATCCGGTTCTACTGCCACTAAGAGTGCGGCCTCCATGGCGGGGTCTATCTCTCCGCTTTCGGATGGCGCGATTTGCTCCAGATTGACGGCCAGTGTAATTGCAGATGCGATCTCCCGAACACTGTCCGACGGCAGAGTTACGTTGTGCTTGTCGTGACTGTGCAACGCACCTGACACGGGCTCGAATCCGTCGAAGATCAAGTCTCCGCGGATGTCGGCGGTGTAGTTTAAGTTTCCAAATCTGACCTGATGGCCAGGGGAGTAGCTCTCGATCTGCTCCAGATGGCCAAGCGAATTGGCCCGCAATGCGAAGCCGCCGAATACAAAGATCTGTCCGGGGAGGATAACCTCAACCTGGACCGCATCGCTACCGATGATCGAAGGAGCCATCAAGCCTTATGGTGACGACACAGTGGAACTCTCAATGCAAGCACCAACGTCGGTGTCAAAACCAGCGGATCTCGGGTAGGGGGTCCCGAACTGTGCGTCTAAGGAGGATGGTAACAGGAGGCAGGGGACACAATGTTTACCCAGGTTCGGGCCCTCTTGATGGAGGTAATACCTTACGTCCTGCTTGATTGTTCTTGATGATATGAGTATTACAAGAGTTGATCTACCACGAGATCGTAGAGGCTAAACCCTAGAAGCTAGCCTATGGTATGATTGTATGTTGTCCTTCGGACTAAACCCTCCGGTTTATATAGACACCGGAGGGGGCTAGGGTTACACAGAGTCGGTTACAAGGGAGGAGATCTACACATCCGTATTGCCTAGCTTGCCTTCCACGCCAAGGAAGGTCCCATCCGGACACGGGACGAAGTCTTCAATCTTATATCTTCATAGCCCAACAGTCCGGCCAAAGGATATAGTTCGGGTGTCCGGAGAACCCCTGATCCAGGACTCCCTCACTACCCAAAGCGCAAATTGCTACCTCAGTTCGACGAGGAGGCGCTGGAGTACATTCCACCATTGCACAATACGGCCGACCGACCACGTGCAAAACGGCAACTCATGTCGAACACCAGCCCGCCCCGCCTCATCACTCAGGTAGAGGTAAATTAGCCCACGTACATACCAGATCAATCTATGGATCGCGAGGACGCGCCTCGACACGCCACAACGGCCACCTATTCGGACGTGACAGACCCAGTCATGCGCGGGCTGAACAGCGCAGACGGATACTATCAGAGCTGCATCACGATACGGCCCGATATAGAGGCCCCGCACACCCTCATTGATTCACCGATGAGGTCCTGGTTCACGAATTACCAGAAGGATTCAAGCCTGTGAACATAGAATCATATGATGGAACCACAGACCCCGCGGTGTGGATCGAGGACTTCATTCTCCACATCCATATGGCCCGCGGAGATGACCTCCATGCCATAAAATACCTCCCTCTAAAACTCAAAGGGCCAGCTCAGCATTGGCTAAACAGTCTGCCTAAAAATTCCATTGGTGGCTGGGACGACTTGGAAGAGGCTTTCCTCGACAACTTCCAAGGTACATATATTCGACCTCCGGACGCTGATGACTTAAGCCATATAGTTCAATAGCCCGGAGAGTCCGCCAGGAATTCTTGACAAGGTTCTTAACTAAAAAGAACCAAATTTTCGACTGTTCGGATGGCGAAGCTCTAGCACCTTTCAAGCATAGCATCCGCGTCAAATGGCTCGCTCACTACCTCGGCCAAGAAAAGCCAAAATCCATGGCGGCGCTCACGGCACTCATGACCCGCTTTTGTGCGGGCGAGGACAGTTGGTTGGCCCATAGCAAAAACAATGCAAGCGACGCCGGCACCCCTGAAGTTAAAAGCAACAAAGACAAGTCCCGACGCAATAGATACAAGCGCCAAAACAACAGTGACAACACCGAGGATACGGCGGTCAACGCCAGATTCAGTGGCTCTAAGTCCGGTCAGCGGAACAAGCCGTTCCAAAAGAACAATTTGGGACCATCCAGCTTGGACCGCATACTTGATCGTCCATGCCAGATTCACGGCACCCCCGACAAGCCTCCTAATCATACAAATAGAGAGTGTTGGGTTCTCAAACAGGCTGGCAAATTAATCGCCGAGAATAGGGAAAAGGGATCGCAAAGCAAGGACGATGACGAAGAGCCACGACAACCGAACACAGGGGGACAGAAGAAGCTTCCCCCTCAGGTCAAAATGGTGAACATGATATCTGCTACCCACATCCCCAAGAGGGAGCGCAAGCGTGCGCACAGGGATGTCTATGCGATAGAGCCAATCACCCCAAAATTCAGTCCATGGTCGTCATGCCCCATCGCTCTTGATCGCCGGGATCACCCGACCAGTATCCATCACGGAGGATCAGCCGCACTGGTCTTAGACCCAATAATTGATGGGTTCCACCTGACTCGTGTCCTTATGGACAGCGGTAGCAGCCTCAATCTGCTCTATCAGGATACCATGAAAAAAATGGGCATTAACCCATCAAGGATCAAGCCTACAAAGACCACCTTTAAAGGAGGCATTCCAGGCGTAGAGGCCCGTTGCACGGGCTCAATCACATTAGAGGTTGTCTTCGGATCTTCGGACAACTTCCGAAGCGAGGAGTTAGTCTTCAATATCGTCCCATTCCGCAGCGGCTACCGTGCACTGCTCAGACGAACTGCATTTTCTCGATTCAACGCACTGCCACACTATGCTTATCTCAAGCTCAAGATGCCCGGCCCACGCGGCGTCATAACAGTCAATGGCAATACGGAATGCTCTCTCCGTACAGAAGAGCACATAGCTGCCCTAGGAGCAGAAGTACAAAGCGGCCTTCTCAAGCAGAACCTTCATTCGGCTGTCGAGCCCTCGAACACCCTTAAGAGGGTCCGAACTACTCTGCAGCAGGAAATCTTGGCTCATCAGGAGCTTGACTAGCAATCTAGCCTCCGTCTCAGTCCCGATCAAGCGGTGGCATGCGCGCATCGCGTACATAACTACGCACTCAAAATTCCATGGGCATCGACGGAGGCATAACTAGCTTGTGATCCACGGCACGGCTCAACCGACATCGGATACATACATACATACTTTCACTTCTGCTTGATTTCTTGCAGAGTTTAATCCTACAGGCCCCATCGGGTGGTCTGGTTATCGGTCCTCTTGAAGGATAAATACACCAAGATGGCGAGGAGTGTAGACATATGGGGACTTTTTAGGTGATTCCATTGACGATAACTCTACCTGTCTTCCAGGACCCACATGCAGCTCTCCCCTGGTTTCAACATGTTAAATAGCATGTTGCTTATTGCGCTACTTGTATCAATGCACCTTGACGTACTAATCACATTACAATGAAAACAGTTTGTAGCTGGAGTTGTAGAACCCCAGCTTTTTTACCTTTACATCTTTTCTGTTTTCTTTCTCTCTTTTCTTTTTTTTAGTTTCCCTGTGGATAACCCCATCAGGTAGCACCTGTACACTTTGGTATGTTTTGATGTCTGCCATGGGCTTTATAGCACCCCACATTATGGCAACAAAAGTCCGAACACTTCTTATAAGTATAGTTCGGCACCCCGAATTTAGCATTATATGCATTGGCTCCGAATCATTCCTTTGGTCAATAGTTGGGTTGCCCAGCTCCTGTGCTTGCTACCCTACGTTCTGCTACATCGGCTAGGGTAGTAAAGGGGGAACTACTGCGATTGTGCCCTGGTCTAAACGGATGAGCACCTTAGTAGAGAAAGCCGAAAAATGACTGTCATGATGTGGCGAGAGCCGGTCAGCTGTTCGGAGGTCTCAAATCGTTGGAGGTTTTTCTGCATTTCGCGAAGGATCGTACATCCCGATCAGACGCTGACAGCACTCTGGTTCATATACCAGGAGTTGCGCCTATATTTTATTATAAAACTCCTATGGATAAGTGAGGGCGTTCAAGCCGTATAGTTTGGTTGCCTGGTTCGTTGCGCTAAATAACTCCTTCAAGGACCATATAATTGGATCAAGATTGTTTATATACCATCCTGAACACCTCCGTACTACCTATGTGAGGGCAGAGGCCAACGACTGGCCTACCCTCAGATTTCACACAGCACGGCCGCGCAGGAGGCCACAATCTAAACATAAAATATATTACAAAGCGGATTTGTTGTCATCATACAAGACAAAATGCGAGAGTATTCACTCAAAAATAATGTCCCGCCCGCACTGTGTGGCTACAATACAAGACCCCTCTAGGACATCCGCCAAATAGCGCTCGGGTGTACGGTACTCATTGCCCTTCGGCGGCCCCTTGGTCAGCTCGATAGCGTCCATATTTGCAACCCACATCTTGCAGCGAGCAAAGGCCATCCGAGCACCTTCAATACAGACCGACCGCTTTACGACCTCAAGATGCGGGCAGGCACTAACAAGCCAATTCACAAGCCCGAATTAGCTGCTGTGTACTGGCATGGCAGGCCATAGCCGGACTATCAAGTCCCTCATGGCCAGCTCGGCTACTGTCGGTGTCAAAACCGATGGATCTCGGGTAGGGGGTCCTGAACTGTGCGTCTATGGCAGATGGTAACACGAGGCAGGGGACACAATGTTTACCCAGGTTCGAGCCCTCTCGATGGATCTTGATGATATGAGTATTACAAGAGTTGATCTACCACGAGATCATAGAGGCTAAACCCTAGAAGCTAGCCTATGATTATGATTGTTGTCGTCCTGTGGACTAAACCCTCTGGTTTATATAGACACCGGAGGGGGCTAGGGTTACACACAGTCGGTTACAAGGGAGGACATCTACATATCCGAATTTCCAAGCTTGCCTTCCATGCAAAGGAGAGTCCCACCCGGACATGGGACGAAGTCTTCAATCTTGTATCTTCATAATGCAACACTCCAGCCAAAGGATATAGTCCGGCTGTCCAAGGACCCCCTAATCCAGGACTCCCTCAGTAGCCCCTGAACCAGGCTTCAGTGACGATGAGTCCGACGCGCAGATTGTCTTCGGCATTGCAAGGCGGGTTCCTTCTCCGAATAATCCATAGAAGATTTTGAAAACAAGGATCGTGTCCAGCTCTACAAAACAAATTCCACATACCACCGTAGAGAGTATATTATTCCACAAATCTAATATGTTGACAACTTTTCATAACATGACATCACGCCATGGCCCGGTCATCATTCGAACTGTTTTTCTCAAGCAGCTACTGCACATATTGCGAGGCGGTTTTCTTGGCACGTCTTGTCGAGGTAGAGATCGTGTCCCCTTATCACGGGATTCTCATCAATACGGGTGTGGGTAACCCAACCACGCCTGCCGGTACGACTCCTCGATTTTAGGCAAGCTCTGAACGGCCACGCGGAGGACGCTTGATATTCATCCTCTTTATAAATGGGCCAAGGCATGTCCCTTTCTTCATGCGCTCGATCCTTCCCTTCCCCCACCTTGAGTTCCAACACCCAAGGCTCAGGCTAAGCGCTTCGGACCTTCAACCATGTCCGGATCCAACCTTCAAGGCCGGTGGATGGCCTCTTCTGTCACAGAGGAGGACATTAAGAAGCTAAGAGAAGCCAGGTATCTGACCGCAGAAATCTCGCACAGGCTGCCTGCTCAAGGGCAGGTCATCCCCACTTCCGAACCCAACGAGAGTGTCGTATTTGTTTCCCACTTCCTCCGAGGGCTAGGCTTTAGTCTTGATCCCTTTGTTAGAGGGCTTATGTTCTATTACGGGCTCGATTTCCACGATCTAACCCCATATCCCATCCTTCACATCTCGTCGTTTATCGTCGTGTGTGAGGCCTTCCTCCGCATCACCCCACACTTCGGCTTATGGCTCAAGACCTTCAATGTGAAGACAAAGATGATCGATGGCGACACGCAGAATATGAAGGTGCCATAATAAGCAAAGGCATCGATGCTCCATGGCCAAAGGGTTCCTTCCCGGAGGTGTCCCCGCCTTCCATTGGGGCCCCCCGCCACAACTGGCGTCATGGGTCAACAAGGGGCTGGACTGGGGGCCAGTTAATGACGTGCCGACATTGCAAAGTCCCATCCGAGATCTCCTCAAGAGGGACGTCAGTCTCGTCAAGGTAATGCAAGTTATGCTAGTTCGTCGGGTCCTGCCATGCCAACGTCGATCCTTCTGTATGTGGGAGTTCAACCTAAAAGGACCGCGAACTATCCAGCAATTCTTCGGCATGACGCTCGAAGGGATGTATGGATTGTTCTTCGAATCACGAATAAAGTGTCCGGACACCACCGAGGATGCGGGTCCAAACTGCAATCGTCCAGATACCCATGTAAGTAATTCTGCGGCCGAACACGTCGTATTTTCATTTGTCATAACATCATTCTGGAAAAATTGCTCTTGTCCAGGACTGCATAAGAAAGGCGAAGATGATCAGGTGTTCGACCCCCTTCCCAAAGGCTCACCGAATCCTGTACTAGCCAGGATGCTTCAGCACGCACTTTATCAAGTGCCACCAGGGGAACATAAAGGGAGTGATAAAGAAGCCGAAAGCGGGCCTCACACATTACTCATCCAAACTGGGGGAATTAGTGTCTCCGCGAAGGAGGATAATCGGGAAGAAGAATCTAGAATCCCCTCTCCCCAAGGAAGGAAAAGGCCGCCTTTGAAGACTTGGAAACGAAGGTTTCCAAAGGAGGGAAGAAACCTTTGCCAGGGGGCCCTGCCCCGGAGGGCGTCCTTACCGCACAGTGCCCGCACGGGGGACAACCCTCCACCGAGCTGTAAGTGAATCAAGAGTACTTTTGGTAAATATATCATGCTTTATCTCCGACGACAATAACTAAGACATATATGGAGAGCGAAACGCCTCCCCCTGACTCCTCGCCTCCTGGGGCGGACGACCCTGAGGTGTCTTCATGGAGGGTTTCTCCTGATCCGCCGACGCCAGAAGGTAACTCTTCGGCCACCCGAAGTCCGGGGTATTCGACTTCTAAGGAGAGCAACAAAAAGAGTCTGGGATTCTCCGGTGCACAACCAGACATGCTGATGGGTCTTTTGGAGTAAGCCGCTATCTCAGAGGAGCATAGTATTTAATGGGTATGGTGGTTGAGAGGATCTCAACCGCCAAAAGTGGGTTGCATGAAGCTTTTATGAGCCTGCTAAGAGGCTTTGAGGTACGCAAAGTGATATATAAAAAAATATGACGGTTCCGCACACTCTAGGTGTGCTCTATATAGATAGTAGCCCCTGAGATGCTGGTTGCTGTCCAGAGTTGGCAAACGGAGGATCGTAGTCCTAGGTAATGATCGCGCTACTTTTATGTGCAGGCGGCTGACGGTCCGGTGGGTGGCCGGACTGCTGAGTTTGTTGGACTTAGCCAGCAACTTGACTCGGTAGATGCTGACATCGCTTGTGAACATGCGGCTTGACGAGGCATAGGGTATGTATTTTCGGGTGGGCAACAAATATTAAGAGGAGCATGATGCTACTATCTATAATATGTTGTGACTGCGGATGGAGGTGCCGTCGTGGAAACCCTTCGGGCGGAACTCGCCCGAGCCAAGGAACAAGCCAGGAGGAGTGATGCGGCCACCCTAAAGGCGGCCGAAGAGTTAAGAGCCGAACGGGCTGCTCGTCGCCAGAGCGAAGATAAAATAGCCAAGATGGCTATTGAGCTGAAGGATGCCGCCGACCGGTATGAGCTTCTTGAAAAGGAAAGCCAAGCAAAAGCGGCGGGCCTGAAGAAAGCCAAGGTAGCAGCCAAGGAAACCTGCTCTGAAATCAGAGCGGCGAAGGAGGAGCTCCGTCAAGCCGGAGATATCATGGCTGGCAAGCCCTTTTTGTTGCGGACGAAGTTCGGAGATCCGAAGTATGCCCCTCTGGATCAATTACGGAGTGCTGCGGACGCGTATTCGGACCTGGCGATGAATGCTGCTGATGCGACTGAGTTTTTCAAAGAACAAAAAGATTGTGAAGTGGAAAAGTTGTTATGGTCGCAGTTTAGTGCTCCAACACGTCCGCTGTTGTTAAATGAGCAAATGGCCGAGTGGGCTAAGCTCCATAGTTTGTCTGAGCTTGCCATGAGGTCTGTCGTGGATCATTTTGGCTGGAAGGACCAAGGACGAATAGTTATTTTGGTTTAGTGCAACGATTCCTTGGTGATGTGCCGCATATCGACACTGTAAAGAGGTCGGCATGCATAGAGGGTGCGTGGATGGCTCTTGCCCGTGTTAAGACATACTGGGCTGAGATGGATGCCACCGCTATTGCAACCCGGGGTCCGGCCATAGAGCAGGGCTCGGCCGAGCACTATTTTGTAGAAGTCCTAGAAGGTTCTCGTTTAATATAGGCTCAGTGCTCGAAGAGTGTCATGTTCTAGTGACATGTATCCCAATTGTAAAAACAATGCTATTTGGATTATAAAGGCTGTGTTTATAATTTTGCCTGAAAGTATTATGATGCCTCCTGTGCGGCCGTTTTATGTATGTATATAACATGAAAGTTTGCAGTAGTCGGCTTCAGCCCCGACACATATAATGCGGGGGTTTCGGAAAAGTGCGTATTCACACTTGATCCAACGTCTTGGTCCATTAAGGAGGTGATAGCGAGGCGAACAAGGCAATCGTACTATATTGCTTTAACACTTTCACTTAGCCATAGGAGTTTGACAGTGGGGCTACTATATAGCCCTTGTACTTCCCGCTTATCCGAATACGGTGCGTGTACATACATGACCGGGAAACCGGTCCTTCGTTAATGCAGAGGAATCGTGAAGATTCCGCTAAGTCCTCGAGTGGTCGACCAGTCTCGCGCTTTATCATGACAGTCACTTTTGTCTTTCTCTACTGAGGTGCTCCTCCAGATGAACTAGGGCACATTCGCAGTAGTTCCCCCGGTGCCACCTAAGCCGGTAGAGCGGAACGTAAGGTAGCAAAACACAAGAGCCGGGCAAACCCAACTATTGACCAAAGACATGATTCAGAGCTGATGCATATAAGGCCAAACTCGCGACGCTGAACACTCACTAAGGTATTCAGTCTTTACAATGTATACTGGGCTGAGTAACGCCCTCGATAATAAGCCCTGAATTTCCATGTACGTGCATTAGTCTGACGTGACAAAATGTCAATAACGCCAGCATCCCTCTTGGTTATGTTGAGTAACCTGAGGGTGTGAAGCAACAAGAGACAGTAAAAAGGTTTACAAAGGGTCTTAATCTAAAAAGAAACCTTTGAACGGGGCCCTGCTACATGTCTGCGCTCGTGTCTCTGTTGTGCTGTATCCTGGAAGGGTGTAGCACGATGATCATCTGTAAGGGAGAAAAGCCCAGGTGAAAGTGTTCATGCGAAAAATTAGTTACTCTTAGTAAACCATTAAAAATCAATCTAAATAAGATCAAGCCGAACTGTAGTCCTTTTTACATGTGGGAAGCCCCTAGCACCACCTATGGGGGTATATCCATCGACCCAGGCTTAGGTTTATCTGAGCTGTTACAGCTAGTGGTGCGCCGGACTCGTCTAACCGTGTTCGTGGTCTTCATGACCAATCGTTTATTCTACTTGGAGAGGGCATTCAGTGATCGGCTCCTAAAGCCGCCACACATTTTTCCGCACATAAGGAACGTTTTGTGTTTTTGCTAACTATGATTATGCCATGTGGACCGGGCATCTTAAGCTTACGATAATCGTAATGCGGTATATCATTAAAATGAGCGAAGGCCGTTCTTCCGAGTAGTGCTTGATAGCCGCTTCCGAATGGAGTGATGTCGAAGGTTAACTTTTCACTTCGGAAGTTGTCGGGAGAACTGAATCCAACCTCTAGTACTAGAGAGCCCGTGCAGCGGGCCTTTGGGCCTGGTATTACTCCTTTAAAGGTAGTATTGCTTTGGCTGATTCTTGTCGGGTCTGTCCCCATTTTGTAGACTGTGTCCTGATACTAGTCGGGTGATCCCCGCGATCAAAAGTGATTGGGTAGGCCGACCAAGGGTTGAACTTGGGGGTAGAGGGCTCCACGGCGCATACGTCTTGGAGTTTTTGTTTGGTCCTCCTCTTCGTTACGTGAATCATGTTCACTGTTTTGACCTCCGGTGGGAATTTTTTCTGTCCCCCAGGGTTCGGCTGGCGAGGCTCATCCTCGTCTTCGCTTGGTGTCTCTCTCCCCTTTTGTTCGGTGTTTAGCTTCCCGGCCTGAATGAAGACCAAGCATTCTCTGTTGGTGTGATTTGCGGGTTTGTCGGAGGTGCCATGAATCTGACATAATCTGTCTAGAATCTTGTTTAGGCTAGACGGTCCATCTCTGTTGCCTTTAAATGGCTTTTTCTGTTGACCGGGTCGAGAGCTCCTGAATCCGGCATTTACCGTCGTGTTGTCTAGGCTGTCTTCATTGTTTCGACACTTGCTTTTATTGCATCATGGTTTTCCATTGCCATCCCTGACTTCGGATGTGTCTGGGTCACTGGTGCCGCTACGGGCCAGCAAACTATCTTTGCCCGCGCAAAAGCGGGTCATAAGGCTTATTAGGGCTGCCATTGTCCTTGGTTTTTCCTGGCCGAGGTGTCTGGAGAGCCATTCGTCCCGGACACTGTGTTTGAAAGACGGTAAGGCTTCGGCGTTCGGGCAGTCGACAATTTGATTCTTCTTAGTGAGGAATCTGTTCCAAAGCTTTTGGGCTGATTCTCTGTGCTGTTGAACTATATGACTTAAATCTTCTGCATCCGGAGGTCGGACAGAGGTCCCTTGAAAATTAGACCTAAAAGCATCTTCGAGCTCTTCCCAACTTCCAATTGAGTTTTCGAGGAGGCTCTCCAGCCAGTGCCGAGCTGGTCCTTTCGACTTGAGGGGTAAGTATTTCATGGCGTGGAGATCATCTCCGCGAGCCATGTGGATATGAAGGATAAAGTCCTCAATCCAGACCCCAGGGTCTGTCATTCCGTCTATGCCTCTATGTTCACAGGTTTGAATCCTTCTGGAAATTCATGATCCAGAACCTCATCGGTGAAGCATAGGGGGTGCGCGACACCCCTGTATTTGGATGTGTCATGGCATTCTGATGGTTGTAGTTTTTGGTTTTGATTCTGTGTCGGAGCGCGCTTCCTAGATCCGTAGATGGACCTGGTCATACCGGCTTTTTGGTGCAAGTCCTCACGTAAATCGTGTGCTGACTTATGTGCGACATCGTTAGCCGCCCTATCGCGGGCACGGGGTGGTCGATCCGGCTGATCGGCCGTTTTATTTTTTGGATGTATAGGCTCTAGAGCCTCGTCGAGCACTTTGTTCCATCTACTGCTGAGTGTATTTTGCACGGCCTTATGCCTTTGCTTCTGCTTCTTCAGACTCCTCGTAGTGGCAATAAGCCTTCTGTGGAGGTCCTCTTGCTCCAAGTGCCTTTTCGGGATGATGTGTGCATCGTCATCCGGACTGTTCTCCTCTCCGGAGACAGGTTGGTGAGCTTTACCCTCGGTGTCGCCGTGATCGGACAGCGGCTCCGTACTATGTTCGCCGTTCGCTGGTTCATCTTGCTCAGTCGCTAGGTCCATGTGGTCGTCGTTTGCGTTGGACTCGACCAGGGTATTATTCTTTATTGCGATGTTATCGCTGTTTTTGCTGAGGCGGGATTTGGAGCGGCGCCTACGTTGTCGCTTTGGTTGCTTCTCGTCATTGTTTTCTTTGGGTGTATCCACCATGTATATATCCTGTGATGAAGTGGTTGTCTAGCGCCCTGTGGGCGGTGGTTCCTGTTCCTCTCCTGCATCGTCGTCCATA
Source organism: Triticum monococcum (assembly GCA_034509565.1). Classification (NCBI taxonomy): domain Eukaryota; kingdom Viridiplantae; phylum Streptophyta; class Magnoliopsida; order Poales; family Poaceae; genus Triticum; species Triticum monococcum. The sequence continues at coordinate 537,014,621 of CM067845.1, read as the reverse complement.
CCGTCGATGTCTTCGGAGTCGAAATCAAGCATGTCGGTTAAGTCGTCGACAGTGGCTGTTAAGTGGGTGGTTGGTGTGGAGCGAATTTCTTCATTGTCCGCTTCCCACTTAAGCCGGACATAGTTCGGCCAAGGGTCTCCTGACAAGAAGAGAGACCTCAATAAAGTTAGCACGTCGCCCAAGGACGAGTGCTGAAAGACATCCGCGGAGGTAAACTCCATGATCGGTTCCCAATCAGATTCCATAGGCACGGAAGCAGGCAGTTCAGAGCCTGTGGCCGGGGACGAATCCAAGGGTCCAGCAACATAGGTCTCATAGGAGGTGAAGTAAGTATTCGACTCTATCGCCGCTGAGTGTGCGACCTCCATGTCGGGGTTCATCCACCCTTCCTCAGATGGCGTGATCTGCTCTGGATCGAGGGCCGGAGTAGCTACAGGTGTGATCTCCCAAACACTATCTGGCGGCTGAGCTAGGTCATGCTCGTCGTGACGGTGCAGCGTACCTGACATGGGCTCGAATCCGTCGAAGATCATGTCTCCACGAATGTCGGCAGTATAGTTTAAGTTTCCAAACCTGAACTGACGGCCGGGGGTGTAGCTCTCGATCTGCTCCAGATGGCCAAGCGAGTTGGCCCGCAGTGCGAAGCCACCAAATACGAAGATCTGTCTGGGGAGAAAAACCTCACCCTAGATTGCATCATTGCCGATGATCAAAGGAGCCATCAAAGCTTATGCTGACGACAAAGGGGAACTCTCAATGAAAGCACCAATGTCGGTGTCAAAACCTATGGATCTCGGGTAGGGGGTCCCAAACTGTGCGTCTAAGGCAGATGGTAACAGGAGGCAGGGGACACAGTGTTTACCCAGGTTCGGGCCCTCTCGATGGAGGTAATACCCTACTTCCTCCTTGATTGATCTTGATGATATGAGTATTAAAAGAGTTGATCTACCACGAGATCGTAGAGGCTCAACCCTAGAAGCTAGCCTATGATTAGGATTGTTGTCGTCCTGCGGACTAAACCCTCCGGTTTATATAGACACCGGAGGGGGATGGGGTTATAGAGAGCCGTTACAAGGGAGGAGATCTACATATCTGAATTGCCAAGCTTGCCTTCCACGCAAAGGAGAGTCCCACCCGGACACGGGGCGAAGTCTTCAATCTTGTATCTTCATAATCCAACAGTCTGGCCAAAGGACATAGTCCGGCTGTCCGAGGACCCCCTAATCTAGGACTCCCTCAGCCGCCTTGTGCAGCTCGACTAACTATTTCAGCTGGTTGCTGAAGGATATCGGATGTTCTGGCCCAAGATATTGAGACCAGAATAGCTTCTCCGTTGAACTCCCTTCCTCGGCTGGATAGAATTCAGCAGCATTGGATACGCTGCGTGGCAAATCCGTAAATGCCCCTGTAGAGCACAAAACTCGGGTAAGTAAAAGGAGTGTTTCCTTCACAGACTTGCTTCGCATAATGAAAGACTTACCTACCGCAGTCTTCTTAGCCGCCTGGAGTTCCTGAAGGGCACTTTGGGACTCGGCTCGATCCTCTTGTGCGCTCCGGCGGGCCTTCGCAAGTTCGGATGCCTATGTCTAAGAATCATGCTCCAGGGACTCGTACATCTTGACGGCATCCTGAAGCTCTTGTTGAACCTCGCTGACACGGGCCTCGTGCTTTTCGCGTACAGCGTGTTCCTTAGCCCGTTTGTCCTCGGCCTCAGCTAATGCCTTCTTGAGGGCCACCACCTCGGTCGTGGCCCCTAGCATAGTCCATGACACTTTAGTCAGCACGAAGTATTCATCCTTCCTAACATACACGCACAGGTTACTGCATACCTTGGCCATCCTCCAGCTGCTTCTTTACAAGGCTTACTCTTCCTCGGCCTACTCTAGGCTCTGATTCAGTTCGGAGACCTCTACGGTATGAGCGGCAGCAGCCAGCAGCGACACCTGCTTATTTAAATAGATATCATATGTTAGACTCCTGCCAAAATTGTTTTGATCCTCTGTTTGGCTTTTCTTTCTGGACACCGAACAGAGCATCAGGGGCTACTGTCTACGCTGTGATATTCTTTCTACAATTATTATTACCTAAAAGCCTGTTAAAAGTTTAGTGCAGGCGTCGGTGAGCCTGCGTTTGGCAGACTCAACCTTTCTGATCACCGTACCCATAAGGACATGGTGTTCATCTATAGATCATCCGGCGCCTCTGGTCGGACAAAGGTCACCAGCGGAACAGGCACACCCCCTCCTTTCGGTGAGGGCCGTTCGCCAGACTCTGGAGTCGTGCAGGTCTCCGGAATGATATCTGGCTGAGGGCCGAAAGGGACTCGGCCCCGACCATCAGGCCCCATGGGGGCTTCTTCCCCCATGTGTCCGGCGGCTGTGCAGTCATCCTTGGACTCCGCCCTGACGATCTCCGGAGCCTCCCCTCGGTCAGGAAAGGCCCTCTGGGACACCACCTCGTCATCGCCTTTGGGGAGAGGTAGAGTGAGCAGGTGGCGGCGGCATGCTAGCCATCTCCTTTGAGTCTAGCGAGCCCTCTGTCGAGGATTGCGGAGAACTGTCGTGGGCCAGACTGCAATAGCATAAATTAAACATATTAATATGACAAAAGGGAAGGGCCATACATTTCGACGAGCATAAGGTCTTTGTTACTAACGAAGCGGCCCGAGGCTTGGTCCAGGGCATTCGTTCCGGACTGCTATCGACATCCCACACGTAGTTATCCATGAGGGAGCCCTTCCCCCTCTTGGGTGCCTTCGCCTCCAGGTTCATGGAGGCCACCCTTTTCTTCCTTCCCCCTCAGGGGGGAGTTGTCTTCTTCCTCCTTGTCGTCGTCGTCTTCGGCGACCGAAGGGTCAGTCTCGTCTTCAGATGACAGGTCTAAAGTATCCTTTCGACGAAGGCCACTCCTGGTCTCCTTGGCCTCCTTCTTGGTCTTCTTCTCTGGCACGTTATAAGGCGCCGGGAACAACATCTTCGTCAAGAGTGGGGTCTCTTTGTCTTCGGGTCGCGGGGCTGGACAGTTAATCCGCCTCACTATGTTGGTCCAGGCCTAAGGAAAAAATTGATAGGAGAGCTTAGACTTCTTTCTCACAATACGCTAGTAAAGATTATGCCTTGAGAGCGTGAAAGAACTTACCAAATTGGCTTGGCGCTTTGAGCTAAGCCAATGATCCTCGGTTCTAGGCGGTAGCGTGGTGCCGAACAGCTCTAGCAGCGTCTGGTGCTTGGCCGGATTGAATTCTCACAAATAGCAAGTCCAGCGTTGGCACGGGAGGATCCGGCGGATGATCATAACCTGGATCACATTAACAAGCTTGATCTTGTTGGATATCATGTTCTGGACACACGTCTGGAGCCCTGTCAGCTCGCCCGGAAAACCCCAGGTTAGGCCCTTCTCTTGCGAGGAGGTGAGCCGCATCGGATCTCCGGATCAGAATTCGGGGGCCGCCGTCAAGTTGGTGTCGCGCGGCTCGGTGATGTAGAACCACCCTAATTGCCACCCCTTCACTGTTTCCATGAAAGAACCTTCGAGCCAGGTGACGTTGGGCATCCTACCCAACATAGCTCCTCCACACTCTGCCTGTTGACCGCTCACCACCTTCGGCTTCACAATGAAGGTCTTCATCCATAGGCCAAAATGAGGTGGGATGCAGAGAAAGGCCTCGCACATGACTATAAATGCCGAGATGTTGAGGAATCCCAGCCCGCAGAATAAAACATCAATCCGCAGACAAACGAGTGCAGAGGGAATCCCAGCCCGCGGACAAAATGTGTGAGGAACACCACTCTCTCATGAGGCTCGGGGGTGGGGACGATCTGTCCCTTAGCCGGAAGTCGGTGAACGATCTCCTTGGCCAGGTATCCGGCCTCTCGGAGCTCCCCTATATCTTTCCTCTTAATGGAGGAGGCCATCCACTTGCCGCCAGCTCCAGATTCAGACATGGTTGGGTGTTTGTTAGAATGGGAACGAATGAGGACTTGGGCGTTGGAGCTCAAGAACGAAGAGGCGGGAAGAAAGTGTGGGAGATGAAAGGGGAATCATATCTCCTTATAAGGGCAGTGAATATCGAACGCCCCCCCCCCCCATTCGCCTTAAAATTCGCCTGTTCCCAAGGACTGTGTAAATGACACCGTTGGGTTACCCACGCCTGTGTTGATGCGAATCCCATAATAGGGGGACACGATCTCTGCTTTGACAAGACATGCCAATGACAACCGCGTCTCGAAACATGGGGCGAAAAACGGTTCGGAATTATGACCGGATAGGCGTGACGTCACATTACTAAAGTTGTCAGCAGATTGGACTCATGTGTTATTATATTCTCTCTGCGGTTGTGTGCGGTGTGTGTTACAGGTCTAGACACGATCAATTCATCTGGAGACTATTCGGGAGTTCGGAAGGAGGAACCTGCCTTGCAATGTTGAAGACAGCACTACGCGCCGGATACCTTGTCATTGATGCCAGGTTCAGGGGCTACTGAGGGAGTCCTGGACTAAGGGGTCCTCGGGCGTCTGGCCTATTATCTATGGGCCGGACTGATGGGTTGTGAAGATATGAAGACTGAAGACTGTACTCGTGTCCGGATGGGACTCTCCTTGGCATGGAATGCAATCTTGGCGAACAACTATGAAGATTCCATCTTATGTAACCGACTCTATGTAACCCTAGATCCCCCCAGTGTCTATATAAACTGGAGGGTGTAGTCCGGAAAGGATATACTCAATACCGTAGTCATATAGGCTAGACTTCTAGGGTTTAGCTATTATGATCTCGTGCTAGATAAACTCTTGTAATACTCATATTCATTAAGACCAATCAAGCATGAAGTAGGGTATTACCTCCATAGAGAGGGCCTGAACCTGGGTAAACATCGTGTCCCCTATCTCCTGTTACCATCAACCTTAGACGCATAGTTCGGGACCCCCTACCCGAGATCTGCCGGGTTTGACACTGACAGAGGGTATGCGGGGGAAACAGTGACATAATGAAGAGTGACCTTAGGATCTCAGGCAAGACGGAGATGGAGATGGAGTGGTGCTAGGGGAGAGGGAGATGAGGCGAGGCATGCTATACAACAGCGGTGACAGTGACTGCACAGTCCACAAGCTGAGGCTGGCATTGGTAACCCGGACACGCCGCCTGGACTGGTGTCACCTTGGGCGCAGGGTCTTGTCACTTCACTATGAGGACCGTTTGAATAATAGTATTTTGACCATCAAGTGTACCACGGTTTTACTACTACTAGTAGTAGGAGTAGTTGGAACATGAGTACACTCCCATGCTAGCATGCCTCTGGGTTCAGTTCATCCTCCAGCTATAATCCATATTGCGAGCAAAACCAAATTCTCGTGTATGCGGAAGCGTGAAGAAGTACTTTTCTTTTTTGAGGATAACCGCATATTCCTTAACCGTAGTAGGAACATGAGTAGTAATCCCTCCGGTCCTCTTTTGTTTGTGCATAATTTTTTTAGTATTTCTCTAATTAGTCTGCGTATATACCCTTTAGCATGCGCCCATCTCCCTCCATGCCCCGCATTCACAACATTAATTAGCGTACGCATGAGCAGCTGCAGGCAGACTCCAGCCAATAAAATGCAGCATACGAGTGGGCCATTCTATGCGCATGGGAGAGCGAAAAGGCAACCGAAGAGCTCGTCCAATCCATTGCATGCAGCACTCAAACCAACGCAGCTCTCCTCATGCATGCGCATAACTTGTCCCATTTACTTCTCCATCGGGAACCGATTTTCCTCGGCTTTTTCACTACTCCTTGATCTTCATTTGCATCCAAACCACACTGAATTCACATTGTTTTAACCTCTTCACATCCTCCTGGAGTAATTCCGAAGCCCCTATAAATAATCATCTTCTTCAGGTAGACGAGCCATCTAATCCTAATTCTCCAAACCATAGCCCTCTGGTCCAGCGGTTCCAAATGGCGAAAGACATCGAGATGCAGGTTTTTAGCATCCAACATGTCCTCGTCGAAGGCTCGTTGAGCATAGTTGCCACAGTCACCGACCACCCAAGGATTGTTCGGAAGTGGAACAACAATGTATCCAACTCCCTCCAAAAGGTGGAGATGAATTTCATCGGTCTCCATGCAAAGTACACGGAGCGTGCCACTGGGAAGATCCAACGCGCCGTTGTCCTTCAGCTGTGCCTCGAAGATGATGTGTTGGTGTACCACATCATACACGTGCCCTCCATACCCGGTGAGCTTCACGATTTCTTGTCTCGGGAGGACATATACTTCTGTGGGGCAGCCATCCCAGGGGACAAACATAAGTCTGAGCCATACAACCTTGATTTGAAAAGCATCGCTGACCTACAAACCAAAATAAAAATTCCTGTAGAAGATTGTGATAAACCGACACCATCCATATTCAACGTAGAAAATTTTGTCCTCAGAACAAATCTTCGGAAGGGTGAGGAGACCCTGGCATTAAGGTCGTCTGGATGGGAGAATTATCCCTTGACGTACGAGCGGATAAACTATGCTGCCCTCGATGCCCGTGTGAATTTCGACATAGCTGCAAGGTCCAGAGAGCTTGTTGCGAAGCCGTCTCCGACAGAAAATGAGAAGAAGAAGATGCTGAACTAGCAGCAGGGCATTATGCATGGATGAACTATTTCCCTCTTGTAAAAAAATATTCCCTATCTATGTTTATTGATATAGATGGACTATTTCGATGGTCTGCATGTCTTTGGAACAAGCAGTAGCGTGGGTCCGCTTGACTATAAGGAAATATTTATCCGCCTAGCTTTCTATACTACTCCTTCAAGTGATCGGTATGCAATGCATGTGTCCGTAGACATGACAGCTTATCCATGGAAGTTCAACTGCGGCGACCATCATGTTTCATCCACTGCCACTCGCGATTCCCACGACGCCGCTCCAACCCACAGCACCACGTCCCCCGACATGCACCTCACCCCTCTCGGCCGCGCCGCCCTCTGCCTTTGTGTGCATGACATGTGGGCCACCTTAAATGCAGCGAGCATCAAGTTCCTACCACAGCCACACGCGATTCCCATGACGCCGCATGAACCCATTACACCACACGTCCCCCGACCTGCGGCTCACCCCTCTCGGCCCCACTGCCCCTCTAAATTTGAATTTGAAACTTATAAAATGAAAAGATTCAAAACAAATAAACTGGGAGTGTGTCGGTGTACAAAAGTAGGGGCTCTCCTTTTGACCCCTTTACTTGTACGTGGGCGGTCAGAGCCACGCGTCGCGGCCACACTTAGCAGGGCAGAGGAGGGAGGCCGGAGAGAAGTCAAAGCACCAAGGCAAACAAGACAACGCCAAGGCCGAGAGCACAAAGAGCACAGGGACGAAGCAGGTTCCCCTGGCAAGACTCTTGCCGGGGCAGCCTCAGCGGCCCCGGCAAGACCCTTGCTGGGGCAGCTCGCCCAACGCCAGCGGAGCGCACCACCCTTGAGCCCACGGTTTCCAATACCATCAACCACGTTCTGCCAGGGCTCGGGAGGCACCTCCATGTTGGCATGCAGATCTTTGTGAAGACAGAGACACACTCAGGATCAGATAAGGACCAGAAGACGGCGACCCTCAGCGGGATCCTAGCCGAGGAAGACCACAAGGCCCCTGGCAAGACCCTTGACGGGGATGAAAGCAAGGCACCTGGCAAGACCCTTGACGGGGATGACGGCAATGCCACGGCAAGACCCTTGCCAGGCCCCCGGCAAGTCCTTTGCCGAGGGCATCAGCAGGGCCACTGCCAGACCCGTACCAGCCAAGACTACCACCGGCAACCATAGTAGGCATTCTTGTGATCCCATAGGTGTCATTTCCCACCGACATATTTGGCACGCCAGGTAGGGGCGCAGTTGTGAGAATCTGGTCTAGCGGCCGGCTTAGCAGCTCCTCATGGCCATGGCTTTTGTAGAAGAAGACATCCAAGGGAACGATGGCGCCTGCAAGCGCGAAGGACGCCGGTGTGGGGACAAGAAAGCTAAGTCATACGAAACCTTAAGCAATTTCCTTTCTATATATGAGGTTATTGTCCTCGGAGGTCCTGCCCTATGTATGAAAGCCTGCATGCAAAGGGGCCCTTCCGCAATTGGCAATGCCCTTGTTTTGTTTCAAGTCTTCTCAACAACTCAAGTGGCCGCGTCGAGAGTGGCAGGGTAGCCTTCCACAATTGGCAACGCTCGGCAGCAAGCACACCCGGCAGGCCATTGAGGATCCGTCCTCAAGGTGCCGCGCTGGGTTTATGCGCTGGCAAGCCTGCCTATTTAACGTAGGGTAAACATATAGAGGGGAAGATCGAACAGGAAGATAACACGCATTGTATAGAAGGTGCTGCATAGTTATATTACATCAATTGTTGCTGCAGTTCTAACTAAAGATAAAAATTGTCTTGGTCGTGAACCTGCAGCAACAGTGGGAGACGGGGTGCCTAATCTCGGCGCTGGCCCTCCACCATCTCGATTTCACCGATGTGGTTGATGATGGGCTTGATACGCTCCTTGAGCGCCGCAAGGTCCACTCCCGCCGGCAAGCTATCCAGCGCGGCGTCGAAGTCGAGGTTGGGGTTCCAGTATGCCATCTTGGTGAGAACCTTTGTGATGGCACCCTGGCAAAGCCTCCGGGCCTCATTGGCCAGCGAGGCCGCCCGGTTGGGATGAAGCCGCTCCAAGGCACCGACAACCCTCTCAAAGAATAGGGTCAGGCTGCAGTTGGCGCTCAAGTTTGGCTCCGGGGTGTACCTCACATCTGGTATCCCCATGGTAGCCAGCTACGAGGTGGCCTTGTCGGCAACGGCGGCGAGGCGATGGTGCCCGCGGTTCTTGCCCTCCACGTGCTCCTTATGGGCGAGGGCGTCGTCCTTAAGCAACTGCTTCTCGGTCTCCAGGTTCTTGGTCAGGGTCTCCTCCCGGGCCTTGCTCTCCGACAACATCCCCTCGAGACCCTCCAGCTTCAGGTGAGGTCTCTAATGGAGTTATTGGCCTCGGAGAGCTCCCCAGGCCTGCTGAGGACCATGCCCTGTGCCTCCGTCAGGGCGCTGTTGATCGTGTCCTTCTCCTTGGACAGCGCCAGGACCTGGTTTTTTAGCCCGTCCCGCTCCACCTCCAGTTCCTTCGTCTTGTCGGCGTGAATCTGGGCCTGGGCATTGAGTGCCTCTATGTGCCACTGCTCCAGCCCCTGGGTCCGCTCCGCGACGAGCTTCTCCACCTCCTCATCCTTGCCGCGGAGTGTTGCGGCAAGCTTCTCCTCACACGCGGCAAGGTCGTCCTCCTGGGAGTTCAGCGCGGCCTGGTGCTGGGCCCGCACGGCCTCGGCTGCGGCGGCCAAGCTCTCTGCCGTCTCCTAGGCCTTCTCAATATTGGCCTGCTTCATGGTGAGCTCCACCTCACACTTGGCCAGCGCACCCTACGCGACCTTCAGCTCCTCACAAGCTTGGCGGAACCAATTCTGCGTCTCGGCGACGCGCACCTTGAGGTCCGCCTCCGACTTGTCCACCGTTGCCGCCCTGGACTTGGCCTTGTACAGGCGGGCGGGGCGGAGCGCTTGGGTCTTCCGGAAGTTGGCACCCATGGCCCGGAGAAGCCGCTCCTCCTGAGAGCCATCGCCACTAGCGCTCAGCTCGTCAACAACCTTGAGCCCGGCGGCGACAAGCACCTCTTCATTGAAAACCTCTCCCTCGATGGGCTCCCTGGAGCTCGGCGACCCGGGGAGGTGGACGAAGAGGTCGTCGCTCACCCTTAGGTACCTGCCGGTGCCGGAGGCACTAGAGGAGGAAGGCTGGTCATCAGCCCCCTCCTCCTCGGCAACGGGCTCGCCGGCCTCCCCGGCAGGTCCCTTACCAGCCCCCTCGGCAGTAGCCTTGTCGGGCTCCCCGGTAGGCCCCTTGGCGGCGTCCTTGGAAGCACCCTTGGCGGACTCTTCAGCGGTGGTCTTCTCGGCCTCCGTCGCGGCATTCTTGGCGACATCCTCGATAACGTTGTCCAGGTCATCCGGCTCCCCCGGGAGAGGATCTGGGTATCAGAAGGGGGACTGAAGCCAAGACCAGGATTCAAGAAGAACAGAATAGAAGGGACGGAGGGAGAGTGGCTTACCCGTGCTAGGCTGGGAAGCAGAGGCCCCCTCTCCGCCAGCATCAGGCATCGAGGTGCGGCCGCCGGTGCCCAAGCCTGCTCCTCCTCCTCCGTGTGTATGCGCTCGGAGCTTGGCGCCCTTGCCGGGGCCGCCCCTTGGGGCGGCGTGGTTGACTGAGGCGGCATGCTGGGGTTAGTCCTTAGGGGCCCCTCCTGCTGCTGTCCTCCCCCTGCGATCACGACAAGGTCGGTGCCAAGGATCATGCCCTTGGTACACATCGATGGGAAGTGAGTGGCAAACTTACACTGGGGGCTGCGTGGGGGGCTGCTGTCCGGACTGCTCACCACCACTAGTGGCGCCTTAGAGGTGCCCGTCGGGGGCTGGCCGCCCGCCGAAGACCCCTCTACACCCTCTGGGCCAGTGTCTCCATATCCCTGCCAATACGAAAACAAGTCAAGATGAGAAGTACAATCAGTGTTGTTGAAGATGACGAAAGGAAACGGCGCTTACTCATCCTCCTCCTCTTCGTCCTCTTCTGCTGCCTTCCTCTTCCTCCTTGGGCTGAGAGACCCGAGGTCAAAGAAGACCTCCGTGTCATCGTCTACGGGAGGAGGGGAAGCGGGCGGAGGGGTGAAGCAGGTGGAGTTGGGGGATGCTTGGACAAAGAAGCAGATGCTTTCTTCTTCGCCACTACGGCCTTCACCAACTTCTTCGCCGCCGCAGCCCTTGCTTGGCGCGCGGACGTCTCCTGGGTTTGCCGGGGTGGCATGGCCCTGCCGGGCCGGACCTGCTCGGCGGAGGTGGCCCGTCGTAGGACCCGCCTTTTCCCCATGGCTGGGGGCTCGGCAGCCTCAGCCTCCTCCTCGGACGGCTCATCATCGTCGTCTTCAATAAGAGGAGCCCCAGTGCCGATGTTGCTAGCCTCCCCAACAGACTCCACCCACTGGGCGAGTTCCTTCTACTCTGCGGCCACCGCGGCCTTGTCCTCCACGCCGCAGGCGCTCCTCGCCTCCTTGGCAAGGTCCGCCTCCGCCGCCCTGGCGGCGATGTAGTCCAGCTCCGCCCGGGTGGTGTCCTAGACGAGCCGCGGCTTGTCATGGACGTACTTCTCCTCCAGATTGTCGAAGAACTCCTGCACCTACTCCTCTGACGGCACGGCCAAGTTGGGGACAGGGCCATTCGTGTTACAGTCCGGCATCATAGCGATGATGTCGCTCCGGCGTGACTTATTGATCAGCAGGATCACCCCTGCCGGCAACCCAAACAAGGGACCTTGGCAACCTTGCCGGCCCTTGTGGCCTTGCCGGACCTCTCAGCCCTGCCGTTGCGGCCCATGTCGAGATGGAAGAGCCGCTGCCAGAAGTGTGCGTGCGCCAGCACGGTGAAGTTGTGGTCGAGGCTGGAGCGAAGCCTCATGATATCGGCCGCATTCGTGAAGAGCCAGGTCGGCCTCCCCTTGTTATGCAGCGGAGCGATCCGGCGGCGGGTGAAATCCGCCCCGATCGATCATCTCAAGGGTGAGCCCAGCCTCGGTGAGGCGGTGAATCCGTGTGACGGAGACCTTGAGCTTGTCGTCCTGGGCATCGACATTTCCCCAGTCGGTCCTGTGAACCGGCGGCGCCTGGCGAACCCGCCAGAATTCCTATGGGTCGTCCTCCTCGATCGAGCACCACCGGCTCCGCCATTCTTCCCAGCTCTCCTTCTGGGCGCTATCTGGGTATGCGGCCCCTTTGGACCTCAGGATCCAGGTGACGCAACCAGAGATGGTGCCTCTCCTCTGGATGTGAGGGTGAAAGTAGTGGCAGAAGAGTGTCGTGTTGGGGATGACTCCGGCGAAGCCCTCACAAAGGTGGGCAAAAAGAGCCATGCACGCCATGGCATTTGGGGTAAAATCCAAAAGGTGGAAGACAGATGTGTGCATGACATCATTGAAGAAATCAGAGAAAGTAGGGCAGAGGCCGCAGGAGAAGTAGTCGACGAAAAATGGGTACCGATTCGGGGTGGCCTTGGCGCAGTTTGTCGGATTTCGGGTTCCGGCAGACCCTTGAGGTTCGAACATCGGGGTGCACGCGGAGATCTCTCCCCTACCGATCTACGCCCAATCTTCTCGCGTGATCTAAGCTAGAAACAACGAACAATGCATCGGACACGAGGTTTATACTGGTTCGGGCCACCGTTGTGGTGTAATACCCTACTCCAGTGTGTGGTGTGGTGGATTGCCTCAGGGGCTGATGATGAACAGCACAAAGGAATAACAGCCTCGCGAGAGGTGTTCTTGGGCCGGTGCGATACACTACTAGGGTGAGCTCATCAGTCGCCTCTCTCTCTGCTAGGGCTCTACCAGATTTTTAGCTGTCCCTCTCTCTCGATCGGTGGATTGATCGATCTCTGTCTGGATGTCCTCTACTCTGTGGTGGCTAGCTCTATTTATAGAGGCACTGGGCCTCTCCCCAAATAATGAGCAGGAAGGGCGCCAACAATTGGCCATTTTGAAGGGGAACATCTAGTAAAAGTTATCATGACCAAAGGTGGTCTTCGGCTGCCAAAAGTACTGGCGATGACGCCGTCTTGGGCTCCACGGTGACCTCCGTCCTGCCGCTCTGCTGGTCTTGGTCTCATTGCACCAGAATGGTAACCTTTGCATGATGCCTTTGCCTGTGCTTGCACCCTTTGCACCAAAGAGGAAACAAGGACACTGCGCAGGCCGACGCCCGCCTGGCACCTGCCTGGTCTCGATCGTCATGGCTTGCGTCACGGGTTCCTCGCGAGGTACCCCTGCATTGATCTCTCTGCCTCCTCGCGAGCCTTCCTAAAGAGGCTGCCTTTGAGGAAGCTTCCGGTCGTCCGCCCCATGAGGCTTGGCCCCTCGCGAGGGTCTTGAGCTTGAGTTGATGAAGATGGGCCGTGCTGGGCCCCCACTTGAGCCACGCCGCAGGCCGCAGGCAGGCAAGTCTGGGGACCCCCGTCGCTAGAATGCCGATAGTAGGCCCGGGCCCAAGGCGCGCCCGGGATTGACCTAGCGGGGGAGCGAAGGGGCAAGCACGAAAAGGCGTGGGCCCCAACAGCCTGCGGCCTTGGGCACCACGTGGCGACTGATTGGACGTGGGCGTATGCGCTTCCCCACGATGCCTCGGCGACCGCATGACTTGACAAGTCCCTGCATGCAGAGAAAACGGTCATGATTACCTGTGATCATGGTGCTCGGCGGTTGTCCTCCTCTGGCTCTAAGTACGGGGCTGGGCGAGCCCCTCAGTCAATCCCTTCTTGCTGCTCCTCTTCTTCTTCTTCTTCTTCTTCTTCTTCTTCTTCTTCTTTGTTCTTGCTCCTCCTTAAAGCAATGGCACCAACCCGCTGGTTCATTGCAGAAGAGAAGGGAAAGGCCCCCCGAGCACTTCCGTCGAAGAAGCAGATGGCCCTCTGCCAACGAGATGAGGGTGCTCAGTTGGAGGCACCGAGGCCCTCGTACGAGCGGCCGCCGCCTGGGTTTCCGCTACCCTTGCACGCCCGCGTCGTAGGTCCTGGGGGAGAAGGCGTCGAGCGACATCGACGTTGCCACCGTCGATGCCGGCGAGTCACGGTGGTGCGCGTTGTTCCCCCTGGAGTCCACGTCGAGCGCTCCTCTCGTGAGCTCGTGCTCCATGCTGCCATGCCTACAAGCTCTTGGATCCGCCTCCCTCCTTCCTTCGCCTTCGAGATGCCACTGAGCGGGGCTCTAGAGCTCTGGCTGCAGCATGCCGATTGCGGCACCCTTGCGACCGGAGCGGAGGTCACGGTCGTCGCTCCGGGCAAGGTCTTCATGACCCAGGTCTGGTGCGAAATTGCCCGGATCTGCCGGACAGTAAGCGCCCTCGTAATTCATCTTCAATACGACGGCGCCTCCCTGATGTTCTTCAAGGTCTTTGATGCTGAAGGATGCCGGCTAGAGTGCTACCCCAGGGAGAGCGGCAGGGGTGACGAACTGGCGAGGACCTAGCCCGCCCATAGGCCCTCCAGCAGCTCCTCAGGCGGAAGCGGAGGAGCTGGGGAATCTCGCGGCTCCCCCGAGCTCCTCACGACTCCGGAGAGGAGCGACGATAGCTACGAGCCCCCGGGCTCGCTCCGTGCTCGGAGCGGGGCAGCTGCGTCCAGCCGCCGACGCCACTGATCTGGATGGGGTTGGCGCTGACGTTAGGCGGCCCACTCTTGATGATGGCGTCCCCTGCGGAGGCGCCGGTGATTAGCGTTCCTTATGATTAGTACTTTTGTTCCCAGCGAGGAATCGAAGCAACAACCCGTGGGGGTATGTAAGGCGCCTGCCATGTCTTTTGTGAACATTATATCCTTAATATGAATCAATGTGAGGTGCTTGTTCTGTCATGGCTCGGCTCCCCCTTTCTATCCTCACGAGGACTTGGCGCTCTACGCTAACAGGTCCCAGTCCCGAGGCAGGCTTCAGTTGTCGCTGGTATTCCAGGTCGCGATGCCGTGGTCAAGGCCAGGAGGTGAGTGACCCGAGGTCCGGTAAGAGCCCCTGAGTCGCGATGCTCGGGAGGTCCCCTTTAGCTCTCAAGCAGCCCTCGCTAAGCGAGAAAGGAAGGCAACATCGCCCTGACAGAGCACCACTGGGCGAGGGTTTTGCACTGCGTTGGTCCAACTCTTGCAAGGGAGTGACTTATCTCTTGACTTTGGTGTAGTTCCTCAATGAAGCGCCTGGCCCGAGCGGTGGCAGCTGAGGCGCTGCTGGGTTAGGCACTCACGAGCTTCTTCCCGCTCCCCCGCACTTTCCTTAATGCTCTACGTCCTCAGGTCCCAGCCCTCGAGCGAGCTCAGCTGCCACTGGTATGACAGGTCGCGATGTCGTGGGTCAAGGCCACGGGGTAAGGGCTGGATAGCCAGTAGGAGCCCATGAGTCGCGATGCTCAGGCGCCCCATTTTTAACGTGCAAGCGGTCTATGCCGGAGAGAGGGAGAGGCAGCTCGCGACATCCCTAGTGTTGCTCCTGGAGAAGGTCCTACACACCAATCATAAAGAAAAACAAGACCTGTTGTTACGGTTGCTAGCCAACCTTTGGTCGCTCCCAGGGAGTGATTGGGGCACTGAGGGCCTGGTGAGGTGGCGCCTTGTGGGGCTGCCACGGCCAGAGCTCGACCACTCAGATTTATCGGCATTGTAGGGACGGACCCGTGCGCAGATGCCGTGCCAAAGCGAGCGGCTCCATAGGTAGGCATCAATTGAGCAGGTTCTTAGGTCGGATACATTACGCAGGCAGGAGGAAATTCATTTTAAGTAGATGCGAGAAAAGCAAACGCCGCTGGGCCATGCCCGAGCAACTCGGGGGTGATGCAGCCCGAGGGGCGCCCCCAACAAGGTGAGTAAAGAGCATAAGCAAAACGGATACATGCCATAGGGACGGACCCACACGACCTGGGAATGATGCGGCCCTGTGGGCGCTCCCAGCTAAAAATAGAACTTAGAAAGATGTCACCTGGTGTCATTGAAGACGAAGTGATGTTGAAGAAGTGGGCACTGCGGGATGATGACGTCGACCCTCACGAGCCCCCAGGCCAAGGAGGCTCGGGAGGCTCCGGAGGCGCAGGTGGGTCTCCGAGCACCATCTCCATCTCCTCTAGGACCGCATGATGCCTGACTTCCTAAGCCTCCAGAATGCTCCTCTCCAGGCGCTGATGAGCGGTGACTACGTTCGACAGGCTGAAAGGCATGCAAACGTAGGTGTGGTGTGGACCTTCACAATGCCCCACGTGCGAAGGCTAGAGGCACTCCTGAGATGCAACTCGGTTGAGCCCTGGCACGTCGATGCAGACGCGCAGCCCACCATCCTCGCCTGGATGTGGGGCCACGGTGGGTAAGCGGCAGCTGCCGCGCATGACTCTTGACTCCTGCATCTCCTGGGTGTTTCTTGAGATGAACTCATGTGGGTTCGGTCTTCTGTGCCTTATACCTTCCTGAGGGAAACGTGCCTGGAAGCACCCCTCCACACTACTAGGAAAAGGCCTACTAATAGCGCACCAGTTTTGCCTACTAATGGCACACTCGGTCTTGGTAACCATCTGCTTTGTCATACTAATGGCGCACTCGGTCTTGATGCGCCATTAGTATCCTTTGGCATACTAATGGCGCACCTTGTGGTGATGCGCCATTAGTATGAATATTTGGTCTTTTTACTTTTCTGATTTTTGCACAGGTTACAAAATATATTATTTGACAGAATATAGACAGTATTACACAGCAACAGCAGATTCATCGAATACAATATAAGATTAGTCTCCGAATACAATTCATCATATTAGTCTCCGAATTCAAAAGACCGAACAAAGATAAAATATTACAAGTCTCGAGACGGCGAGTATCGAGTTTGTCTTCACATTACAAGTCGATATCAATCATCTAAACTACCATCACATAGAAGAGAGCTGCGGTCATCACGATGAGCATCATCGCGATCAAACTGGTCTTCATCCGGTTCCTCCAACGCTCCCTCCTCTCTCCCGCTAGATAGCGGTCGTATCTAGATTCGGCCTCCGCCCTAGTGGTGTACCCTTTGTAACTGTTACCGCTGAAACGGTGAACCTATCTCCGACACTCCTCCCAGTCGTCGTAGACTCCGGGAACCTTACCCATGTACACAACATATGACGACATCTCTGTGCACAAGCCGAACAATAGACAATACATACATAAGCAATATATAAGTATGCAACAAAAGGATCAGAAGAGAAAAGCAAGACATTAATAGCACGATTCATGGTCCTACTAATAAATAGCATCGATTACATCTAAGTTGAATGACTGTCCAAACCAAAGAGACATACAATTCATTAAAGTTTAATTACAAGATGAGCCAATCAATGTTTCAGAACTACACATCACTACTTTCGACTCAACTCATGGACAGGAGCGTGGATGAAGCCGTCGTCTGTCATGATGGTCACGAAATCGCGGGCGTTGTCAGCCTGCATTTGTAGCATTTCGTCTATCTCAATGTTGGACGGTTGATATTTGAGGAAGAACTGCCCCGACGTATGAAGGACATCTTGATGGATGATGTCCGCAAACTCCAACTGGATGCGAAAGAATTCTTGTCTGATATCCGCGTCCTGGATTGCCGGCAAGCTCGCGGCCCAATCTTTGAGATTATTTGGTAGCAGAAGGTGATGATGGTCCCTTACGATCGCCCGCATGTCATGGAGGGCATAGTAGGCATCCTTCTGACTGCCAGGCGGCTGCTTGACGTACCAGAATGTCGTATTGTGGGCGAACACGTGCTTGCCGTACTTACGAACTGCCCTAATGAAGGTGCCTCCAGATTTGGCGTAGCCAGGGAGAACATCATCAAGAACTTTCTTGATATTTGTGTAGTCTATCTTGGAGTTACGGTTCGGGTCGAAATACGTGGCCATGGAATATTTCGGGCTTAAGAGGATGAGTGTGCAATGTGTGTCACTGCACAGAACACAGAATGTTAGAAAAAAAAGAACGATCGAAATCTAAGAAATCATATATTACGGGGCGGTTAAGGGATGACTTACTCGGGAAAGTAAGGCACAAGGAAGTTATCCTTATCTGGGTTTGCCAGAATGACGTCTTAGAGGTGTGAACTCGCGACTTGGCGGTCCCCAGAGCTGCTCAAGAGCTTGGCACGCATGTAGAAGGGGTCGACGATCACGATGTTCGGGGTCTTGTCTCTAATGATCCGCATCTCCATACTCAGCGAAAACAGCCGAACGAAGGTGTAGTGCAGCGCATGAAGGTTGAACATAGCAAAGATGTCATCAAACCGAAGGACGATCGTACCCCCGATGGTGCCATCCACAAAGCCCTTGCCCTCTGGCACCTTGGCCACAAAAACTGAGTATGCCACATCATTCTCTCTGAGACGCCGCTTCTCCAAAGAAAAACACTGTCGTGCAGACTCCGCATATCACCGGTTGCAGCATTGAGCATATTTGTCGGTAGCATCGCCCTACCCTCCACATGCACCTTCCTCGAGATATCCTTAGGTGAATGTGGCCCGTCCTGAGCACGGATCGTACACGGTGCCGGCTGGCTCGCACCGGCGGCCTTTTTAGTCGTCCATTTTCAGCCCTTCTTCTTGATCTGCTGTAATGGGACCGAGTTCTGCTCACAGACCGCCTTCTTGAGCGTGTTGGGGCTGATAATATTTGGGACCTCCGCTATCTGAGGCTCGGTGAAGGCGGCAGCTGGAGGCGTCTCCTGAGAACTGAACACCCAGACGACGCCTGTTGCAATTGGTTTTCTCGCCGTACCAGCTAGATCGCGGTCGTCTTGTTTGGGTTCTTGAGAAGGAGGCCTGCAGAACTCGTCACCGTACCCATGTTCGGCAAAGTACTTATCGACGTTGGTAAATGTACCATCATCGTTGCCGTCGTCGTCCGGATCCTGTGCCATATGCATGTCCGGATCCTGTGCCATAGGGATGTCCGGCATGTCCGGTAGTGTTTTGGCGTTCTTGCCATGGCTTGGCGCCGGCACGACTGGCGGTCTTGTCTGTGGGGCAGTGTCCCCCGCCCCCAAACGAATCTGGCTCTTCGGCCAAAGCAGGGGCTAGATTACGCAGGCGCTGAGGGTCATCTCATCTTCTTCGTCGGCCCCAGCGGGTCGAATCGGAGGTAACAGCTCGTCGCAGCCTGGCAGCACCCGAACCACTTCAACCATATACATTGTGGGTGGCATCGGATTACCGTGGAACACGGGGTTGCCCGGTTGAACGATTCTGCCCTTGGCGACATCGACCAACTCGCCGCCCACGAAGTGCAGGAGAGTGCAAGGAACGTTGGCGGCGCCCTGTGAAAACATGTAGGGCGTCAGGGATGCGCAGTCAAAGGTGAGGAGATGAAGTGGTCGGCCGAGGGGCTTAGTTACCGTGATGCCATCGAGCTCGGCTAATGTCGAGGCACTGCCAATGGCGGGCGTGCAACTAACGGAGGGGCCGCTTGCTAGCGAGGTGCCGGCCGGCGTACACCCGGGTGCATTAAGCTCCAATGCCGGTGTTGGAGACACCAATGGCGCCGCTGCCGTAGACACCAATACCGCCGCCGCCGGAGACACCGATGGTGCCGCCTGCGCGTTGTGTGAGTTGCTGGCCGTGAAGATGGGAATCGGGGGCGGCCCCTGTTGTCCACCCGCAATCCACGTCTTTATCCCATGAATCAATGTAGGCATAATGCCGGTAAGCGTCGATCCCAGTTGTTGTTGCACTTGCTCTTGGACCATCTTCGGAATCCGCGACACTTGCACCTTGAGTACTTCAACCTCATGCGACTGGCTTTCCGAGCTGGTCTTTTTCTCCTTTCGCCCACCAGCGCCATAGTATGACGACCATTTTGTGGACAAGCCTTTGCCGGCCACACGACCAGCTGACGTCGGCTTATTGAGCTTATCCCTGTTTTTCATTACGTTCAATGTCCTATTCAAAGGGGTGTCGAAAGGGGAGCTCTGAGATGACCCCGCGCTACTGCTTTCTTTGTCTTGCGGAAGGAACGTGAACCGTTTAGAAATATTGGGGATTAATTAGAATGCAACCATATGGAGCTAATTATGCGGGGGTGTATTCCTTACCAGAACAAGCTCAAGCTCCTTGGTCTTCGGATCCGTAGTAAGCTCCTTTGTTACAGGGTCCTCCTTATACCGGGCCCTGAGAAAGTTCCTGGTCTGCTTGTCACTATATTTCTCGAAGCGGGGTGGTAGGCCTTGCTCGGCACGCTCCGTGTCCTCCTTGTCCCATACAGGCTCCGCCACTCTGTAACTGTCGGGACCGAGTTGGTGGACCCCTATGTTCAATTGCCGCATTTCTTTCCCCCACTGACTTGATTCGGAGGTTGCGGGGCTCTCGTACTTGATCTTGAACTCCTTGTAGTCATCTTCGCTCATCAAAGGATATTTCGCCTTGATCTTCTAATAACTATCACCTTTGTCAATCATTGCCTTCACCGTGCTTTTCCATGTAGACAGGGCCGTGCTCATCGTCGTGAGGGCGGCACCGTTCACTTTATTACCTGAGAGGCGTGTGTTTGCGAACTCAGCGGGGAACTTGTATCATTCGTGCAGCTTTGTGAAGAGGAGGCTGCGCAAATTCCCTCGGTCCTTATGCCTTAGGTTCTCGGTGTCGATCGAGGCAGTGCTCCGGAGAATGCACCCGAGCTGAATCGAGTACCCCTTGACTACGTGTTTGGGCACCGTCGGATGCCCGTTGGAGTTCACTTCAGTAAATTCCTCCCTGACAGCGCCAAGCACGTTCGGGCGCCGGTCCTTCCGTTGCCTCTTCAATTGGCTGCCATCTATGCGTGCGCCGCCATCATCAGTGGTGGCATCCGCGGCGCCATCATCAGTGGTGTCATCCCCGACGCCACTAGGGGTTGTGTAGTCAGGATCGGTGTCTTCCGCGGCATCCTCATAGCGGTGAGGTTCTTCTTCCAACTCCTGGGACAGCTCCCAGAATTGCTTGCCGCCCGAACCGCCGGCCTCATCGTTGTGGAGCATGTTTCGCTCTAAATAAGAAAAAAGTTTGGTCAAAAAGTTGGTTATTGTCAAGGAACAAGATCATGGTCTCATCATTTAGGGTTTGTCGACACCGAGGCATCCTAAAAGCTAAGCTTTTATCATTTAGGGTTTGTCGATGCCGAGGCACCCTAAGAGCCTAAGCGTACATCATTTAGGTTCTCATCGACACCGAGGCACCCTAAAAGCCAAGGTTTCATCATTTAGGGTTTGTCGACGCCGGGGCACCCTAAATGCTAAGTTTTCATCACCTAGGGTTTATCGATGCCGAGGCACCCTAGGTTGGGCCTAATCACTTGGCACTAATCAGTTGGCTCTATTGCCACCTATGTTGGGTTTATCTTCTAGGGTTTATCGATGCTGAGGAGAATTTCTAAGTTGGGCCTAATCACTTGGCTCTATTGCCACCTATGGTTTAATGCAGCAAGAATAAAGGGGCAGTTGATCCTACTTAATTAAGTACTAAGATACCCCGGCCCATGCATAGTAGCAAGTACCTCATATGTCTGATTTTTAGCAAAGTCATGCTAAAATTCATGGAAAATTTCAGCATGACCTTTGGTGAAAATAGGACATATGGAGTACCCGAATTTGCCGGAACGGAAGTTAATCGACATTCCGGCAAACTCAAGGGCCTCTCGGGTTACCTGCAAAATCATCACGAAACGAAGGGCCTCTCAAGGGCCTCAAGCAGCGGCGGCGTCTCCCAGGACCCCATTTTTTGCTAAATTTCTTTGAGCAACAATCAGAGCAGAAAATTCAGCATATTTCTATGCAATTTGTTTGGTATATATCAGGTTTTGGCTGTATTTGCAAATGCATTCCATGTACTGCAACCCTCGAGAGTTCCTAGCATGAGGTTTGTCCATCACTTTTGGCTCACTTATTAATCTACTCATCCTATGTCAATATCCACATGCTATGTCATCTGATGTTCCTGAATCATTGTAGTTTAGGCACCATACAAGATTGTTAGTTCAATGTGCTTTATATCCTAGTTATACTACTGCAGGAAAGGAGGATCATCATACACATATATATGTATAGCAATTGACAGGAGCTTCATCATTTTTAGTAACAACAATACATATATAGCAATTGGAAGCAAACAGATGTACACATAAGATAGAAATGTAGTGCTGGAAGTTTAATGCTTACAAAAGACTTGCTGAAATAGTGAAAAATATGGAGTCACCAAGCTGGCTAAGAAACTCCCAAAGTCCACTAGAAAATCCAAGATCTAATCCTGTTACACACATCATAACAATTTAAGATAATTAGGATAAGGATAGTAGGAAATGAAAAAGAAAGAGCTCAAAAAATAATCACAATAGAAAAATAATTAAAACCTAGTCCTAGAAGAAAATAAATCCTAAAAGAAAAGAAATCCTAAAATCTGGAGCAAGTCCTAGCAGTAGTAGTCCAACTAGATGGCCACCTCTACTACTCCTATCTCTTTTTAGCATCATCCACACGATAGTCCTAACTTTGTGAATTTCAAAAATAAAATAGAAGTCATGTATATAGTTCAAAGTTTGAAACATAAGGCAAGATAGTCCCAATCTTTGAGACTTCTCTTATGGTATATATATACTGATTAATTACTGAATTTGAGCATGTTGTATCACCCGCGGACTATTACGCGGTCGCGATGACCGAGCTGGCAGTGCATGGCAAGCAAAGAGGAGAAGGTGATGTGAGATAAATAATAATCATGAGCAAATTGCAGGGCATATGAGTTGGCCATTGGAATTTTGTTTGACACAGCTGAACAGCAAAGAAGGTGCCGTAGAAGCAGCTGCTACTGCTAGCTCCACTACATACATACTAGCCACTCTAAAACTACATCAAAATCAACGGGGGATGTATTCATAAGCAAGTTAAGCCCTGGAAGGGCGCAAATGTACAGACAAGAACAAGGCGTAACACATCAAAATCTTCATAAACAAGTCATATATCACAGGAGATCTATTAAGCCCTGGAACGGCGGAGACAGGGGCATGGAGAAACGCACCTTAGTGGAGAAGAACCAGGAGGGCCAATGGGAGCGGGACGCAGAGATCTTAGGTGCAGATATCTCCACAGACGGTGAGGCCGCGGTGGCCGGAGTTGGAAGAAGGCGCAGATGCCGTAGAAGGTGGAGGCGTCGGTGTCATAGAGGCGCCGATGACCTTGCCCTGCGAGACAGAGAAGGGACCGTCAGCTGCGCAGGCGGGGGGCAAGGGGAGGAGGAGGAGGGGCAAGGGGAGGAGGAGGGTCGGGGGGCGTACGGTGCTGCGTCGCTGCTCGGCGCCGACGGCGAGGAGGAGTCCGATGAGGGTCGGGGTGGCGGGGGTGGGGGCGCGGGGGCGGCGGGGGTGTGGAGTCCGGCGAGGGTCGGGGCGGCAGGGGTGGGGGCGCGGGGGCGGCGGGTGTGGAGTCCGGTGAGGGTCGGGGCGGCGGCGTCGTCGGTCGGGGCAACGCGCGGGTGGATCTGGTGGCGAGGGAGAGAGGGTCGAAGGGGATCTCGCGAGGGAGAGGGAGGATAGCTAGGGGGAAGCTTACTAATGGCGCACCACACCTCGGTGCGCCATTAGAAATCTTTTTTTAGATAGGAATGGCGCACCCCACAGCTGTGCGCCATTAGAATGTTTTTTATTACAGTTCGAGCACAGGTTATATTGCACCTAACCCAATCCACATCAGAACCCGCCCACTAGCCCGACTGGTCAGCACGCAGCACACACCAGGAGGTCCTGGGTTCGATTCCCATGCTCCGCAATATTTTTTTTGCATTTTAAATGTTGTTTGATATTTATTTGTGTTTAAATATGTTCAAACTTGTTTAAATCATAACAATAATATTTTTTTATAAAAGCAGTAATAATTTTTTTAAAAATATGTTCAAATTTGTTACTTGAAAATATCATCGGCGGCGGCGGCGGAGCGGGGGAGGGTGCGGGGGGTGCCCGTTGGCGGCGGTGGAGCGGGGGAGGGTGCGGGGGGCCGGGTGCTCGTCGGCAGCGGTGGAGGGGGATCGAGATCGAGTGTCCTCATGAATTCAAAAAGTGCCCGTGAAATTTAAAAATATTCATGATATCAAAAAGTGCCCATGAAATACAATCGAGAAATGAAGACTACGATTTAAATACAATCGATCTTAGCTAGCTACCTGTTCACAATCTTCTTGCCCTTCTTTTTCGCAAATGGAGTTCTTCTGTGGAACGGACGTCCTTTAGGTAGGGTGGTCCTGCTTCTTCTTGTGGTGTGTGCTGCTACTTCATCGTCGTCGTCATGTTCGATCTTCGGGTCGCCGTACTTGTCGAAGTCTTGCTCATTGGCTACTCCATCCATTCCGATGATCTTCCTTTTGCCTCTCCCCATGACAACACGACTGGGCTTTGACGGGTCGGTAATGAAGAAGCATTTGTCCACTTGGGGAGCCAGTACCCATGGCTCATTTTTCGCGGTGACATTTGCGCCCGCGGTCTTGGATTTGGCTTCGGGTATAACCATGGTGGTGAAATACCGGTCTTCTTTTAGGACGCTCTTGGCCCATCTGACACGGAACATCGGGACCTTCTCTCCAGCGTAGCTCAGCTCCCAGATCTCCTCGATCCTTCCGTAGTATCTGTCCTTGTCGTTACCGGTGTAGGATTCCATCGTTACCCTGGAGTTCTGATAACCATCGCTCTCCATGTCCTTGTTCTCGGTGTAGAATGTGTAGCCGTTGATATCGTATGCCTCATAGGTCATCAGGTTGTGCTTGGCGCTCTGTGACAAGGCGAATATGAGTTGTTCTTCCGCGGAAGAATCCTCATGTAAAGGGTATGACAGAAGCTTCTGCTTGAACCAACGCATGAAACATGAGTTGTGCTCTTTGATTATATCTCCGTCCGTCCTCTGTTGGCCTCGGTCATTGTACGTCTTCTCAATAAAGATTTTGTGCTCTACCACCCAAGGATCGACCACGTCTATGTGTTGTAGCGTGACTATGTTTGCTCTTTCAAAGTCGGAGAGTCGACCCTCGAAGTCGACATGCATTTCGCGGCGACCCTCACGGTGACCCCATCTAGCGAGCCTGCCGAGGTGCCTATTGACGGGTAGACCAACGGGGTTCTCGATGCCTAGATAATTCATGCAGTAGGAGATGCACTCTTCGGTCAGATAGCCCCTGGCTATACTTCCCTCTGGACGTCACATGTTGCGAACGTATCCTTTGATGACACCATTCATCCTTTTGAACGACATCATGTTGTGCAGGAACGTCGGCCCGAGTTGGATGATATCTTCCACGATATGGACCAGTAGATGCAATATAATGTCGAAGAATGCGGGCGGGAAGTACATCTCAAGCTCGCATAGTATCACCACGATCTCTTCCTGTAGCCTTCTGAGTTGCCTCACGCCAATCAACTTCCAAGAGATGACGTAGAAAAAGTTGCATAGGCCAAATAGCGTTTCACGGACGTGCGCGTCCATGATCCCATGGATTGCAACTGGAAGTATCTGCGTCATCAGCACGTGAATGTCGTGAGACTTCATCCCGCTGAACTACTTCTTCGCTGGGTCTAGGTATCAGCTTATCTTCCCCGCGTAACCGTAAGGAAGTTTTACTCCTACGAGGCACATGAAAAACTGCTCGATCTCCTCCTGACTTAGAGTGAAGCACGCGGGAGGGTAGTCACTTCCGGTCTTCTTGGCCTTTTTGCCTTTGCGACAAGTTTCTATCTCCTGCTTCGCCTCATCATCATCATCATTAGCGTGAAGCTCATGCCTAACGCCCATTGATTTCAAGTCTTCCCTTGCTTTCGGCCCATCTTTGGTCCTCTCTGGCATGTTGAGCAGGGTACCAAGCAGACTCTCGCACACGTTCTTCGTGATGGGCATGGCATCAAGGCTATGAGGCACACGGTGGATCTTCCAGTACGACAAGTCCCAGAAAATAGACCTCGTTTTCCATACCTTCAGCAGCGGCTCTGGCGCCTTTCGCTTCTTTCCCGGCTCTGGCGCCTTTTGCTTCTTCCCCGGCAGTGGGCAATCTTTCCAATTTTTCAACAGCTCGTCTATTTCCTCGATGCTCCTCGTACGCGGGCGTTTTCGGGGTTCGGTTTCACCATCGAACAGATCCTTGCATTTCCTCCACGGGTCATCGTCGCGAAGCCACCTTTGATGTCCCATGAACATGGTTTTCGAAGACCCGGGATCTCTATCTAGCTGGCGATACGTTGTGTCATCCATGCACCTTACGCATCCAGAAAATCCGTCGACTACCTGCCCCGCGAGATATCCTATCCGAGATAGTCGTGCACCGTCGTGAGCAGTGCGGCTCTCATAGGGAAATATTCTTTCTCTGCAGCCTCCCACGTATTGGCTGGCATTTTCCACAGCGTGTCTAGCTCCTCTTTCAGCAGCCCCAGATACAGATTGATGTCGTTCCCTGGTTGTTTCGGCCCTTCAATTAGCATACTCATGTGAATGTACTTCCTCTTCATGCACAACCAGGGCGGAAGGTTGTACATCCACACAAACACAGGCCAGGTGCTATGTGTGCTTCTCTGGCTGCCAAACGGATTGACTCCATCGGTGCTCGTGCTGAGCATGATGTTCCTTGGATCCTTCCCAAATTCTGGGTATTCGAAGTTCAACGCTTGCCACTGGCTCGCATCCTTAGGTTGACTCAGCATCTTGTCTTTTTTATTTATCTCCGGATCATTTCCGTCATCTTCCCGCTTCTTCTCCTCCCTATCCGCGTGCCAACGCAGGAGCTTTGCTACCTTATGGTCCGCGAAATACCGCTACAGACGAGGAGTGATCAGAAAGTACCACACCAATTTTCGAGGAGCTTTCTTCCTCTTCTTGTATCGAGTGACGCCGCACACCGGACATATGGTAGACTCCGCGTGCTTGTCCCAATAAATGATGCAATTGTTCATGCACACATGGTATTTCACGTGCGGTAAATCCAGAGGACACACGATTTTCTTCGCCTCCTCGAAACTGGTCGGGCACTTGTTCCCCTTGGGAAGAAGTTCGTGCCAGAATGACATGTTCTCGTCGAAGCTTGCGTCGGTCATTTTGTGTTTTACCTTCATCTCCAGATCCATGAGCGTTACTTTCAGGCGGGTATCCTCGGGCCTGCATCCTTCATACAATGGAGTAACAGCGTCTATCTCCAGTTGATCCATCTTGGCTTTCTCTCGGGCGGCGGCTCTTGCGTTATCCGTCTGCTTGAGAAGCAGCTCTTGAATATGAGGGTCCTGCACCCAGCCTCCATCGTCGTCTGCTCCGGCATCTTCATCTTCATGATCATGCCCTTCGTCTTGATCTTCCTCATCATCATGTACGATATCTTCTACATGATGACTGTGTACATCATCGCCGTCGTGATCATGTCCTGGAGATTCTTCGTCTTCTCGCCCGCCCTCGCCGCGGTGGTACTTGTCTTGTTGCCCTTCCTCATTTCTTGCCCGGCCCCCATGGACGACTTCATAGTCATCTTCATCACCTTGCGACCAATAGACATCCATGAAACCATGCAAGAGCAGGTGGTCCCGCACCTGCCCGGAATCCAGGTCCGCAATAAGGCTCTTTAGCTTGCATCTTCGACACGGACATCTTATCTCCGTCTCGTTCTTTTGAAGCATCTCGGCCTTTGCGGAGCTCAAAAACATATTCACGATGCATTCGGTCATCGTGCGAACCATGGTCGCCTGTAGGGTAAAGCAAAACGATATTTTAGAACCAAGAAATTTTTTTGGCATGACCTTCCCTAAAAATAGGACCAAAAAGAATGTATAGTGCCAAAATTCTCGCCGAAACGGAAATGAATCAACATTCCGGCAAAATATTGGCAACTATCGCATTTCAAATACCGGTACCTGCAAACACAAACATATATGCAACACCACAAACACATGCAACACCACAAACATACATAGATCTAGCTAGGCCACAAAAAGTGCATGTGCACGTTGTTGGAGCGAGCTAGGGAGAAAAAAAGTTGATCTACATCATGAAGATAGCTTTACCCTTACTTACCTATCAAAAAAGGTAATTTCACCACTTAATTTTGATGAATCTATGGTGGAAATGAGGTGAGGAGAAGGAGGCAGCCGAAAGCTTGGAGAAGGAGGTGGAGGGAATGAAGTGGGGAAAGTGAGTGGTAGGTGTTGCTGTCCAAAATATCTTGTTGGGGTCCCAGGTTACTAATAGCGCACCACCTGCAGGTGGTGCGCCATTAGTAATTTTGCAGAAAAGTAAAAAAAAAATATATATATATATACTAATGGCACACTTTTATAGGGTGCACCATTAGTAGTTTAAACTAGTAATGGCGCACTGTGAGGCGGTGCGCCATTAGTAGTTTTGCAAAAAAAGAATAAAAAAATTTCAGTACTGGCGCACTCCCTGTCTGGTGCGCCATTACTAGTTAGAACTAGTAATGGCGCACTTCGGTAGGATGCGCTATTAGTATGGATGTAAAAATGAAAAAAAATATCACTAGTCACGCACCTATTTTCTGGTGCGCCATTAGTGTCTTCCACACTAATGGCGCATCACCAACTGGTGCGCCATTAGTATATAGTTGTGGTGCACTACTTCCCTGGTGCGCCATTAGTGTCAATCCTATCTATAGCCATTTTCCTAGTAGTGCCAAGTGGTGCCCGAGCGCCTCCCTTGTGACCTTGGCAAGGTCGGTGGCTCTCCAAGAAAGAGCCCCCGAGCCCTGCCTGAGCAGGGCGCCGGGCGCGCCTTCATATGCGAGAAAGGGTGGCGCTCCCTGATCGGGCGTGAATCCTGACACAATACCCCAGGAGGCGCCTGCCTCCTTGTGGCTTGGGCCAGGCGAAACCTTCTTCTTCTTAAGGGTCGCCTCGGGAAGTCTTCCGTTCCTGTGGTCTGGGTCTTCGATTGCTGCGGCTTGGAACACGCGCTCAAGTGAACACACTGCGTCCCTTTCCTCACAGGGCACGGTGATGACTCCACCGCTTCCTGGCATCTTGAGGACATTGTATCCACGGTGAGTTACTACCATGAACTTGGCCAGGGCTGCGTACCCAAGGATGGCGTTGTATGGCAGACGGATGTGGGCGGCGTCGAAGTCGATGAGCTCGGTGCGGTAGTTGTTGTGCTGCCCGAAGGTGACTGGAAGGCGAACCTGCCCTATCGGAACAGTGAAACCATCAGTGACTCCTGAGAAGGGCTTGGTTGGCTGAAGCGGATCGTACGGCACTTGGAGATTATTGAACGTCTCGACGGACATGACATTGAGTCCTGATCCGCCGTCAATGAGTGTCCTGGTGACCTACACGTTGCTGATGATCGGGGAGAAAAGCATTGGAAGGACTCCGGCCGTTGCTGCGCACTTGAGCTGATCCGCTGAGCTGAACATGATGGCGCATGCAGACGACCTGAGTGGGCGCGTGGCCTCAAGCTTGGGGAGGACTGCATTCACCTTGCGAGCGAACTGCTTGAAGACGCGTTGTGAGGCTGGGGCCTGCGCGCCACCCAAGATGCAAGCGATCGCACGCGGCTCCTAAAAGCCCCCAGCCCCCTCGTCTTCATGTTGGTTTTCGTTCCTTCTTGGTGGTGCTGGCAGGGGAGGAAGGCCTGCGTTGCCGTGCGGGCGATCCTCACGAGGCTGATCTCTCCAGCCTCCCTCGCGAGGCTGGTCCTGCCAACAATCCTCGCAAGGTCGGTCACGCCACCCTTGACAAGGGCCACGGTGTTCCCATTGTTGGCCACCTCTTCCTCCTCCTCGGCCATAGCCCCTGTCATTGCGCTCGGGGCGTCAGCCGACACGTCCATCTCTCACGGCCCTAAGCTCTTGACATTCTTTGGCATTGTGGGTGTGGAGGTCGTGGTACATGTAGTACCGGCTGCCCTTGGATGACTGAGGCTGATCCCTGCCTTGCTTGGTGTCTGGTTCCACTACAAGCACGGCAGCGCCCTTGGGCTTCACGTCCTTGGCCTTGCGTTTCTTCTCTTCTGGGTTGGCAGCCGGGAGTTCGAGGAGGGAAAGGCGCCCTTCCTCAGCCCTGGCGCACTTGGTCGCCAAGTTTAACAGCTCCAGGGATGTGCATAGGTCTTCATGGATTGCTAGCTCCTCCTTCATCTTGATGTCTCGCATGCCATTGGAGAAGGCCGAGATGATGGCTTCTTCAGTCACCTTGGGGATCTTGAGGCGAGCATTGTTGAAGCACTGGATGTATTTTTGCAGGGTTTCCCCTTGCTGCTGCTTGATGCGGCGTAGATCGCTCACGGCCGGGTGCACAACTCGTCCCAAGAGGATATCGTGCCAGGAGCCAGCTTCAGGAGCCAGGTGCAGGCCCCGTCCTTGAGCGCCATGGGAAACCAGTTCGCCATGACCCTTTCGTCTCCGTTGGCGGCTTCGATGCATAGCTCGTAGAGCTGCAGGAACTCCGCGGGGTCCGCCGTGCCATCGTAACGAGGGGGTAGGTCAGGCTTGAACTTTCCTGGCCATGCGACGCCCCGTAGCTCGGGGGTGAGGGCGCAGCAGCCGGCTGTGGCCACCGGTGCCCTTTGCTGGTACTGAGCATGCTCTTGGGGATTGCCGCGCGCAGCCGCTTGAAGCGGGGCGGGGTCTTGGCGTGGAGGTGCAGGGACGCGATCTTGGTGCGCCGGTGCTGGGAGCGCGTGAGCACCTTCTCGGGGACGAGGGATCTCTTGGCAGCTCCTTTCTTTGTGCGCAGGCACCGGACGCGGAGGGTCTCGCCCTGGGGCTGCGCGCCTTGGAGCCAGGGCGCCTTCTTGGGGAGGAGGTGGTGGAGGCACCTCCTGATCTTCGCCTCCCACGCGGAATGGAGGGCGAGGCAGTGAGAAGGACGGCAAGGTGGAGTCCCCTGCTACGCTGATGAGCTCGGGGATGCGGGCGAGCCAGTCCTCGTAGAGGTCATCGACGGGGCGGTAGTGCAGGAGCTCTCTTCCCAGGAGCAGCGCGGCGTCTACGTCTGCGGGGGCGCGACGGGCGTGGGATGATGAAGCGGTTGGAGTTGGCGGCGGTATGGCGGTGTGGCCCTCCCGCCGTACCGAAGTATGCTGGGATGAGGCCTCTTCCTCGTTCCCCGCTGGACCGGTGGTGGCGTTGGCGGCAGGCGACGGGGAACGACGAGGGTGACCGCCGACGGGCACCGTTTGGGCGACGCGGGTGGCGAGAGCAGCCCGGCGCTCGGCGCGAGCCTGACGAGGGTTTGCCATGGACACGGTGGAAGATCACACGCGAACAGCGGAAGAAAGATTCTGGCGCACCCCTACCTGGCGCGCCAAATGTCGGATTTTGGGTTCTGGCAGACCCTTGAGGTTCGAACACCGGGGTGCGCGCGGAGATCTCTCCCCTACCGATCTACACCCAATCTTCTCGCGTGATCTAACCTGGAAACAACGAACAACGCATCGGACACGAGGTTTATACTGGTTCGGGCCACCGTTGTGGTGTAATACCCTACTCCAGTGTGTGGTGTGGTGGATTGCCTCAAGGGCTGATGATGAACAGTACAAAGGAAGAACAGCCTCGCGAGAGGTGTTCTTGGGCTGGTGCGATGAACTGCTAGGGTGAGTTCAGTCGCCTCTCTCTCTCTATCTCTCTCTCTCTCTCTCTCTCTCTCTCTGCTAGGGCTCTACCAGATTTCGAGCTGTCCCTCTCTCTCGATCGGTGGATCGATCGATCTCTGTCTCGATGTCCTCTACTCTGTGGTGGCTAGCTCTATTTATAGAGGCCTTGGGCCTCTCCCCAAATAATGAGCGGGAAGGGTGCCAACAATTGGCCATTTTGAAGGGGTACATCTAGTACAAGTTATCATGACCAAAGGTGGTCTTCGGCTGCCAAAAGTACTGGCGATGACGCCGTCTTGGGCTCCACGGTGACATTCGTCCTGCCGCTTTGCTGGCCTTGGTCTCGTTACACCAGAATGGTAACCTTTGCTTGATGCCTTTGCCTGTGCTTGCCCCCTTTGCACCAAAGAGGAAACAAGGACATTGCGCAGGCCGGCGCCCGCCTGGCACCTGCCTGGTCTCGATCGTCATGGCTTGCGTCACAAGTTCCTCGCGAGGTACCCCTGCCTTGATCTCTCCGCCTCCTCGCGAGACTTCCTAAAGAGGCTGCCTTTGAGGAAGCTTCCGGTCGTCCGCCCCGCGAGGCTTGGCCCCTCGCGAGGGTCTTGAGCTTGAGTTGATGAAGAAGGGCCGCGCTGGGCCCCAAGTGGAGCCACGCCGCAGGCCGCAGGCAGGCAAGTTTGGGGACCCCCGTCCCCAGAACACCGACATAGTTGGCGGGGATGACGCGCGTGGCTGGATGCCCCATCTGCTCCCCCCCGTCTTGCACCCCCACATGTGTTTGAAGCTGTCTCGGAGCTTGAACACATCGACCATCGAAGGGAAGTAGGCGAGCTGCATCCGCTTCGCCACCAACGCACTCTCCGGCTGCTCCGTCGCTCCGGCATCCTTGGCCACTCCCTTGCCATTGGTGGATTTGGCCGCCATGGCGGCTGGGAGAGCAAGAGACAGAAGACGGCGGAGACGCAGCGGCGACAAGCGAAGGCGAGAGCTCGAGAAGGAGGAAGGAAGGGGGCGGCGGCTCTGAGATTGGAGAAGACGCAGGGAAGGGGGTAAAGTGAGCAGCGCCCGCGGTTATTCCTTTTTTATGGGGGGGGGGGGCGAGCCGCCTCCTTTCCCATTAACTGTGATATGACGCATGCATGCGGAAACCGTCCCACGCATGACCCCCATGTCACGCACGACCCTCCACGTCGCCCATTCAACGCAGGTCGTGGGGAAGCGCAACGGACGAGAAGCTACTGCGGTAAAATCTGCTCCACCTGCCCGCGCACCTTCTCGGCCTAGCCCAACAATGCGTCGCGCTTATGTATGGCCCAGGCCTGGGGGCTCCTGTCGATGTACAAAGTAGGGGCTCTCCTTTTGACCCCTTTAATTCTGCGCGGGCGGTCAGAGCCACGCGCCGTGGCCACACTTAGCAGGGCAGAGGAGAGAAGCCGGAGAGAAGCCGAAGCAACAAGCCAGACAAGACAACGCCAGGGCCGAGAGCACAAAGAGTAGTGGGACATAGCAAGTGCCCCCGGCAAGACTCTTGCCGGAGCTGCCTCAGCGGCCCCGACAAGACCCTTGCCGGGGCAGCTCGCCCAACGCCAGCGGAGCGCACCACCCTTGAGCCCAAGGTTTCCAACACCATCAACCACGTTGGGCCAGGGCTCGGGAGGCACCTCCATGGTACCATGCAGATCTTTGTGAAGACATAGAAACACTCAGGATCAGATGAGGACCAGAAGACGGTGACCCTCAGTGGGATCCTAGCCGAGGAAGTCCACAAGGCCCCCGGCAAGACCCTTGTTGGGGATGATAGCAAGGCCCCCGGCAAGACCCTTGCCGGGGATGACGGCAACGCCACGGCAAGACCCTTGCCGGGCACCCGGCAAGGCCTTTGCCGGGGGCATTAGCAGGGCCACTACCAGACCTATACCAACAAAGACTACCACTGCCATTCGTATGCAGCTGCCAGGCCAACCAGCTGGGCAGGCACCTGCGTGGCAACATACAACTTCCAGGCCAAATCAGCAGGCACCTACGTGGCGGCGTGCGGACCTTCATGAAGACCCTACCACCGCAACACCTCAGCTGCCTGCCTGTCTACATGGCGCTGCATGCATCGCTAGCCTGGGCGCGTGTCGAAGCGAGGAGGAGCGACAACGGACAGGATGAGCCTCGGCCCCATCCCCGATAAAGCTAAGGGACACCTAAGTGATGCATTAAATGCGTCTTGTCCTGTAATACTGGTGATAAGCTCACAATACTGTAGGCCTTTCCACCTCCTGTGTGACACTTTGGCAGCCCCTTTCGACTATAAAAGGAGGCCCATGTCGTACTGGAAGGGGATTCGGCTCTTTTGAACTATGCAGCACTGTAGCTAGTTCAAAAGACCAAGAACACTGAATACATCAATCAAAGCAGGACTAGGATTTTACACATCCTCGTGGCCCGAACCTAGGTAAACGATCATCAGGCTGACTACTAATCCTGCTCTTCTCATGACCCCTCGCCCCGGCAACCATAGTAGGGATTCTTGTGATCCCATAGGTGTCATTTCCCATCGACAGAGAGAGGGAGTATATCGTAGGATGTGTCCCATATGAAACAAGTCCCCTGGTTTATCACCACGGAACATCAAGACGCCTTTGTATGAGTAGTTTATCTTGTGAGAGAAAAGGATGAACGAGGGAAGGCCTCTAGAGATAGAGATAGACACTACTACTACCAATGGGCTGGCCCATGCGTTTTAATGGATTCAAAGTAGTAGAATAATTCTTGTTCATGTGCTTGAAATATAAACACTCTAGTTTTGATATACATGTGTCAGCAGACATGACAGCTTGTCCATGGAAGTTAAACCACGGCGACCATAACGTTTCTTGTTTCAACCACTGCCACACCCACACGCAATTCCCACGATGCCGCTCCAACGCTACCTATAATCACGACGTCCCCCAACGTGGACATGGATCCTATGACATGGCTATCACTTCCTTACCCTGCCTTTCCTTCACTGACTGGTGGGACCCACACTTGCGGGTCCCACATGTCAATGATAGAATGGTAGGATTGTTCATGTCAGGGGATCCTCATCCCCCCCCCACGTGCGTCTCATCCCTCTCGGCCCCACCGCTCCTCTGCCTTTGTGTGCATGACATGCGGGCCAACTGAACTGCGGTGACTATCAACTTTCTACCACAGCCACACCCGATTGGACGTGGTTTGCCTGCTCCGCTGCTGTGCTCCGGTCCATACTCCCGCACCGTCGAATTTTCATCCAGCGGCTGTGACACATTTCATCCCAGGCATCAATCCTCAGCTGGAGTACTTCTGGACTACAGGTAGTACCCGCTGGTGTGGCCATCTACGCCTCATAACGCCCGACGCCCAGTTGTGGCACCCTCGCCGTGGCCACGCCACCACCAGCCGGTTCATCTGGAATGAGTGAGTCGTGAACCACACCACCACCATGAGAATGACTTGTGGGCCAGCCGCATTTAAGGACCGCATGTCATTGACTCATAGGCTGGGCACTAAGCCACTGAAGTTCGGTCTCGTGGGCCCCAAGAGGGAAATGTAAGTCCTGTGGCTTGCCTTGTGGTGCTCCCGCAGTACGAGCTCGTGCCAAACCTGGAATTTGTTTCTTACTACTACGAACTACTAGTAAGGTACACGTGCATTGCACGCATGAGATTCTGGTGGTTTGTGCATTATACTTCTACATGTGGAGTCTTCTAGATTCTACATGTGGCAAAATCTGGTGGAATGTAGATGATATCCAACGGCCAGTAGTGCTCGGATTTGCCATCTTTGTACCGTCGGATTGGCTTCATCCAACGACCAACTTTCAAATTTATGGTTTTGTTTGCAACCTAAGATTTCCACGCCTAAGCTTGGGCGTGCCACAAGTGTGTTTCGTTGCGTTCTCGTGTCAGCATAGTTGTTCCCTCTTCATGCATGCTCAGCTCAACACCCCTCTTCATGTATGCTCTCTTCATGCATGCTTCTAGTGTATTTGTGCTAGTCTAGTGTGGACTCTTGCACCCTCCATACACTCTACCAAACACCCAAAAGTGGGTCGAGAAGGGAACTCTTGGGATCATGCACCCTTCATACACCCTACCAAACACACCAGGCATGTGTTTGGTTCGTTGCTACACTTGTGGCTTGCCACACTTTTCTAGCTACATGGTCCACATGTCATAGACTCAACTTCTTGCCACACTTGTGGTGGCCATTTTGTTAGCCACATTTTTTGTGGCAGACACACTTTGACTAAGCTTAGTTGTGGCAAAGTTAGTCATGAATGAAGTTCAACCATGGAGTCTTCTAGATTCTACACGTGGCAGAATCTGGTGGAATGTAGATGATATCCAACGGCCAGTACTGCTCGGATTCGCCATCTTTGTACCATCGGATTGGCTTCATCCAACAACCAACTTTCAAAGTTATTCACACACTATATAGGGGGAATAGACATAGATGTACCGGCCCATTGCAAATGATCCAAAGTATATATGTTTAGTGGAGTGCACTCTAAACACATTATCTATTTATTCTTCTCTAACCTTTCGTAGCCACGCAACCAAGCCACATAAGCTTCATGGGTGCCCCCCACATCTTATTATTCATACTACATTGACTGAAAAAAGATAAATCACCCAAAACA
Source organism: Triticum monococcum (assembly GCA_034509565.1). Classification (NCBI taxonomy): domain Eukaryota; kingdom Viridiplantae; phylum Streptophyta; class Magnoliopsida; order Poales; family Poaceae; genus Triticum; species Triticum monococcum. The sequence continues at coordinate 536,978,826 of CM067845.1, read as the reverse complement.
AGATCTTCCCATTTTTTGTCCCTACGATGCTATGCCGTGCACGTACCTACTAGTTGTATAGTGGTAGTACTAGTTGTATAGTACTCCCCCCATTTCTTTTTAGTCCGCATATAAGGTTTGGTCAAAGTCAAGATTTTTAGAGTTTGAATAACTTTATATTAAAAATATAAACATTCACGATATGAAATCAATATTATCAGATGCACCATAAACTGTATGTTCATACTATATAGTTTTAGTATTGTAGATGTTCATATTTTTTACATAAATTTGGACAAATTTTGTGCAATTTGACTTTGACCAAATCTTATATGTGGAGTATAAAGAAACGGAGGGAGTACTACAAACTTGGTACTAGTAGGAGTAGATTAGTATGGAATGCTCCTACTCTATCAACGAGCCCCATCTGACACCAAATTTCTTGGCTTCCATGCTACAGCTAGATCTTCCCCTCGTTTCTGTTTTCCAAACCGGTTGTGGGTGGGGTGCAATTTGCCAATAGTCGGTTTGCTCAACGACGGTCCCACATGAAAGTGAAAATGCTAGGCAACACGCCTTCCCTAAGCTATGTGTCGTGCCGGACAGGCCGTGGAGTACTCCCGATTCCTGGGCGTGTGTGGGGGGAGTGCGACGCAAACGCGGCAGGCCTTTTCCTTTTACTAGCAATTTGCCCGTGCGTTGCGACGGATCCAAAGTAGTAGAATTGAAGTACTTGTTAACAAACTTGAAAGAAATCACTCTTGTTTTGATATACTCCTAATATATTACTCCCTCCATTCCGAAATATTTGTCTTTTTAGAGATTTCAAATGGACTATACCGTACGGATTATATAGACATATTTTGAAGTGTAGATTCACTTATTTTGCTCCCATGTAGTCACTTACTGAAATCTCTAGAAAGACAAATATTTAGGAGCGGGGAGTACTTTTCACTCAAAATATATTTCTCAGGCTGTTTTGATGAGGTGAGGGACGGATGTGGTTTCTTTCAAGATAATATGGGGTTTTCTGCAAATTGGAGTAGAGAAGTGGGCTATTGTTGCAAAAATGCCACAACTTACCTCATAGTCGTTAGATGCAAATCTAATGGTCAGAAACGACAGATGGCAGACACACCACGATTACCAACTGAGTCTTTTATAGGAGTATATATTTCTCAGGCTGTTTTGATGAGGTGAGGGAGGGATGTGGTTGCTTTCAAGATAATAAGGGGTTTCCTGCAAATTGGAGCAGAGAAGTGGGCTATTGTTGCAAAAATGCCACAACTTACCTCACAACCGTTAGATGCAGATCTAATGGTCAGAAACGACAGATGGCAGACACACCACCATCACCAACTGAGTCTTCTATAGGAGTAGGAGTAGAGAAACATGTATAAATTGTAACATTTTGGTTCTGCCCCTTGGCACGATCGATAGATAGAAATAACGATTGGAAACGCTAGGGTGGGGCTAATTCTGCCAGATAAGCAGGGTACGTAGTAGCTAGGTTGGTGAATCGTCGATTTGGTCACACGCGGTCCGACATGTTCTAGTGTTTCTAGCAAGATGCCCGCGCGTTGCACAAAGTTGATGGAAAAGGTAAGGTAAGCACAACTTATAAATTGACGGATGGAGTACTAGTTACAGTGATGCATATAATTTAGCAAAGGGATCGCACATGTCGGTATTGACTGGAACGATAATGCAATAGCACAATAAGAATTAAGGCCACGATGATGATGCGATCGTAGTGGTGGTTACTGAAGGCAATAAGAAAGATGCATCCATCAATGTACGACCTCCTCCTCCTTAACTTAGTGTGCCGGGCCACCGACCGACGGCTAAGGAGCGGCGGCTTTTGTGGCGAGGTCGAGGTGCTTCTCAGCAAAGGCATCCAAGGCTTCCAGCCAGTTGAGGAAGGCCAACGTCGTAGCATCCTCACTGGCCTTGTAGATACCTATCTACACGATTTTACTCGTACACGTGGATGTGTAGGTCGACGAATTCTTGCAGGGCGAGGCGCCTCACAGAGAGCGCGACCTCTAGGTAGACATTCTTCGTGGCGTCGGCGGGCAGTCGCAGGGTCACCAGTTCTTGAAAGAGGTTCCGGCCATGGAGGACGATTAGGGTGGCAGGCAATGAGGAGCCCGTGCGCATGGGCTCGAGGAATACGGCGATGTTGTCCGCGAGCTTCTTGAGGACGGTGAACTTGTTGGTGGTGGCAACGATCATCTGTTCCAACTAAGAGTCGTAGTTGGCGTCGATGGCGGCCATCCACCAGCCGGTCTCCAACACCGTCTGGAGACGATCCTCGGCGCCATGCCGTAGGCCGACGTCATGGACCATCTGGCACAGCCACTGGCCGCTCGCGCGCATCGCCGCCATGGGTCTAGAGTGAGCTCTTTTGCTCTTAGTGTATGTGCTTAGGCAAATGCTTAGGTCCGTACGATGATGGTAGATGCATTGGAAAGGAGGGGCGCCTTTATATGAGGGAAACTGTGTTGCATTCACATCGTGCAGCCTCTTTTCCCGGTCCTCCTCCCATTAATTCCTTCATGAATTAATTGAAGGAGGATGCATTGGTTGTTCAACATTTCGGGAACCGCTACTCCCTCCCTCATTTTCATTAAAGACGTATCAGGAACTGCACCGCCCGCTGTCGAATGGAATAGTACTGCGCCGCCCACTCCATGCCCGGCTCAACACTGTTGGAAATATGCCCTAGAGGCAATAATAAATTGGTTATTATTATATTTCCTTGTTCATGATAATCGTTTATTATCCATGCTAGAATTGTATTGATAGGAAACTCACATACACGTGTGGATACATAGACAACACCATGTCCCTAGTAAGCCTCTAGTTGACTAGCTCGTTGATCAATAGATGGTTACGGTTTCCTAACCATGGAAATTTGATGTCGTTGATAACGGGATCACATCATTAGGAGAATGATGTGATGGACAAGACCCAATCCTAAGCCTAGCACAAAGATCGTGTAGTTCATTCGCTAAAGCTTTTCTAATGTCAAGTATCATTTCCTTAGACCATGAGATTGTGCAACTCCCGGATACCGTAGGAATACTTTGGGTGTGCCAAACGTCGCAACGTAACTGGGTGACTATAAAGGTGCAGTACGGGTATCTCCAAAAGTGTCTGTTGGGTTGGCACGAATCGAGACTGGGATTTGTCACTCCGTGTGACGGAGAGGTATCTCTGGGCCCACTCGGTAGGACATCATCGTAATGTGAAAAATGTGACCAAGGAGTTGATCACGGGATGATGTGTTACGGAACGAGTAAAGAGACATGCCGGTAACGAGATTGAACAAGGTATCAGGATACCGACGATCGAATCTCGGGCAAGTATCGTACCGATAGACAAAGGGAATTGTATACGGGATTGATTAAGTCCTTGACATCATGGTTCATCCGATGAGATCATCGTGGAACATGTGGGAACCAACATGGGTATCCAGATCCTGCTGTTGGTTATTGACCGGAGAATGTCTCGGTCATGTCTGCATGGTTCCCGAACCCGCAGGGTCTACACACTTAAGGTTTGATGACGCTAGGGTTATAAAGGAAGTTTGTATGTGGTTACCGGATGTTGTTCGGAGTCCCGGATGAGATCCAGGACGTCACGAGGAGTTCCGAAATGGTCCGAAGGTAAAGATTTATATATGGGAAGTCCTGTTTTGGTCACCGGAAAAGTTTCGGGGTTTATCGGTAACGTACCGGGACCACCGGGAGGGTCCCGGGGGTCCACCAAGTGGGGCCACCAGCCACGGGGGCCACATGGGCTATAGGGGTGTGCGCCCTGGCCTATATGGGCCAAGGGCACCAGCCCCAAGAGGCCCATGCGCCAAGAGATAAGGGAAAGGAAGAGTCCTAGAGGGGGAAGGCACCTCCTAGGTGCCTTGGGGAGGATGGACTCCTCCTTGGCCGCACCCTTCCTTGGAGGAAGGGCCAAGGCTGCGCCCCCCCTCTCCCTTGGCCCTATATATAGTGGGGGGAAGGGAGGGCAGCCGCACCAAAGCCCTGGCGTCTCCCTCTCCCTCCCGTGACACATCTCCCTCCTCGTCTCTTGCGGTGCTTGGCGAAGCCCTGCTGGAGTACCACACTCCTCCACCACCACCACGCCGTTTTGCTATTGCTGGATGGAGTCTTCCTCAACCTCTCCCTCTCTCCTTGCTGGATCAAGGCATGGGAGACGTCGTTGGGCTGTACGTGTGTTGAACGCGGAGGTGCCGTCCGTTCGGCACTAGGATCTCCGGTGATTTGGATCACGATGAGTACGACTCCTTCACCCCCGTTCTCTTGAACGCTTCCGCTTAGCAATCTACAAGGGTATGTAGATGCACTCTCCTTCCCCTCGTTGCTGGTCTCTCCATAGATAGATCTTGGTGACATGTAGGAAAATTTTGAATTTCTGCTACGTTCCCCAACAGTGGCATCATGAGCTAGGTCTATTGCATAGATTCTATGCATGAGTAGAACACAAAGTAGTTGTGGGCATTGATTTTGGTCAATATGCTTCCCGTTACTATTCCAATCTTGATTCGGTGGCATTGTGGGATGAAGCGGCCCGGACCAACCTTACACGTACGCTTACGTGAGACCGGTTCCACCGACTAACATGCACTAGTTGCATAAGGTGGCTGGCGGGTGTCTGTCTATACCACTTTAGTCGAATCGGATTCGATGAAAAGGGTCCTTATGAAGGGTAAATAGCAATTGGCATATCACGTTGTGGTCTTTCCGTAGGTAAGAAACGTTCTTGCTAGAAACCCATAGCAGCCACGTAAAGCATGCAAACAACAATTAGAGGACGTCTAAGTTATTTTTGCAGGGTATGCTATGTGATGTGATATGGCCAAAGGATGTGATGAATGATATATGTGATGTATGAGATGATCATGTTCTTGTAATAGGAATCACGACTTGCATGTCGATGAGTATGACAACCGGCAGGAGCCATAGGAGTTGTCTTAATTTATTTATGACCTGCGTGTCAACATAAACGTCATGTAATTACTTTACTTTATTGCTAACCGTTAGCTGTAGTAGTAGAAGTAATAGCTGGCGAGACAACTTCATGAAGACACGATGATGGAGATCATGGTGTCATGCCGGTGACAATGATGATCATGGAGCCCCGAAGATGGAGATCAAAAGGAGCAAAGTGATGATGGCCATATCATGTCACTATTTGATTGCATGTGATGTTTATCATGTTTATGCATCTTATTTGCTTAGAACGACGGTAGTAAATAAGATGATCCCTCATTAAAATTTCAAGAAAGTGTTCCCCCTAACTGTGCACCGTTGCGAAAGTTCGTCGTTTCAAAGAACCACATGATGATCGGGTGTGATAGATTCTTACGTTCGAATACAACGGGTGTTGATGAGCCTAGCTTGTACAGACATGGCCTCGGAACACATGCAAACACTTAGGTTGACTTGACGAGCCTAGCATGTACAGACATGGCCTCAGAACACAGAAGACCGAAAGGTCGAGCATGAGTCGTATGGTAGATACGATCAACATGAAGATGTTCACCGATGTTGACTAGTCCGTCACACGTGATGATGGGACACGGCCTAGGTGACTTGGATCATGTAATCACTTAGTTGACTAGAGGGATGTCTATCTGAGTGGGAGTTCATAAGATGAACTTGATTATCCTGAACATAGTCAAAAGGATTTTGCAAATTATGTCGTAGCTCGCGCTTTAGTTCTACTGTTTAGATATGTTCCTAGAGAAAAATTAGTTGAAAGTTGATAGTAGCAATTATGCGGACTAGGTCCGTAAACTGAGGATTGTCCTCATTGCTTCATAGAAGGCTTGTGTCCTTAATGCACCGCTCAGTGTGCTGAACCTCGAACGTTGTCTATGGATGTTGCGAACATCTGACATATACATTTTGATAACTATGTGATAGTTCAGTAAACGGTTTAGAGTTGAGGCACCAAAGATGTTTTTGAAACGTCGCGAAACATATGAGATGTTTTGAGGGCTGAAATTGGGATTTCAGGATCGTGCCCACGTCAAGAGGTATAAGACCTCCGACGATTTTCTTGGCCTGCAAACTAAGGGAGAAAAGCTCAATTGTTGAGCTTGCGCTCAGATTGTCTGAGTACAACAATCATTTGAATCGAGTGGGAGTTGATCTTCCAGATGAGATAGTGATGTTTCTCCGAAGTCATTACCACCAAGCTCCTAGAGCTTCGTGATGAACTATAATATATCAGGGACACATATGATGATCCTTGAGATATTCGCGATGTTTGACACCACAAAAGTAGAAATCAAGAAGGAGCATCAATTGTTGATGGTTGGTGAAACCACTAGTTTCAAGAAGGGCAAGGGAAAGAAGGGATACTTCATGAAACGGCAAACCAGCTACTGCTCTAGTGAAGAAACCCAAGGTTGAACCCAAACCCGAGACTAAGTGCTTCTGTAATAAGGGGAACAGCCACTAGAGCAGAATTACCCTAGATACTTGGTAGATTAGAAGGCTGGCAAGGTCGATAGAAGTATATTGGATATACATTGTGTTGATGTGTACTTTACTAGTACTCCTAGTAGCACCAGGGTATTAGATACCGGTTCGGTTGCTAAGTGTTAGTAACTCGAAATAAAAGCTACGGAATAAACGGAGACTAGCTAAAGGTGAGCTGACGATACGTGTTGGAAGTGTTTCCAATGTTGATATGATCAAGCATCGCACGCTCCCTCTACCATCGAGATTGGTGTTTGCGTTGAGCATAGACATGATTGGATTATGTCTATCGCGATACGGTTATTCATTTAAGGAGAATAATGGTTACTCTGTTTATTTGAATAATACCTTCAATGGTCTTACGCCTAAAATGAATGGTTTATTGAATCTCGGTTGTAGTGATACACATGTTCATGCCAAAAGATATAAGATAGTAATGATAGTACCACCTACTTGTGGCACTGCCACGTAAGTCATATCGGTATCAAACCATGAAGAAGCTCCATGTTGATGGATCTTTGGGCTCACTCGTTTTTGAAAAGTTTGAGACATGCGAACCATGTCTATTGGTGTATATGCATGAAGAAACTCCATGCAAATGGACCGTTTGGACTCACTTGATTTTGAATCACTTGAGACATTCAAATCATACCACATGGGCAAGATGACTGAAAGCCTCGTTTTTCAGTAAAATGGAACTAGAAAGCAACTTGTTGGAAGTAATACATTTTGATGTGTGCAGTCCAATGAGTGCTGAGGCGTGTAGTGGATATCATTATGTTCTTACTTCACAGATGATTTGAGTAGATGTTGAGTATATTTACTTGATGAATCACGAGTCTGAATTATTGAAAGGTTCAAGTAATTTCTGGGTGAAGTTGAAAGATCGTCGTGACAAGAGGATAAAATATCTATGATATGATCATAGAGATGAATATCTGAATTACGAGTTTTGCACGGAATTAAGACATTGTGGAAATTGTTTCACAACTAATACAGCCTGGAACACCATAGTGTGATGGTGTGTCCGAACATCATAATTGCACCCTATTGGATATGATGCATACCATGATGTCTCTTATCGAATTACCACGATAGTTTATGGGTTAGGCATTAGAGACAACCACATTCACTTTAAATAGGGCACCACGTAATTCCGATGAGATGACACCGTATGAACTATGGTTTAGAGAAACCTAAGTTGTCATTTCTTAAAAGTTTGGGGCTGCGACGCTTATGTGAAAAGTTTCAGGCTGATAAGCTCGAACCCAAAGCGGATAAATGCATCTACATAGGACACCCAAAATAGTTGGGTATACCTCCTGTCTCAGATCCGAAAGCAATAAGGGATTGTTTCTAGAATTGGGTCCTTTCTCGAGGAAAAGTTTCTCTCGAAAGAATTGAGTGGGAGGATGGTGGAGACTTGATGAGGTTATTGAACCGTCACTTCAACTAGTGTATAGCAGGGCACAAAGAGTTGTTCCTGTGGCACCTACACCAATTGAAGTGGAAGCTTATGATATTGATCATGAGACTTCGGATCAAGTCACTCCCAAACCTCGTGGGATAACAAGGAAGCGTACTGCTTCAGAGTGGTACGTAATCTTGTCTTGGAAGTCATGTTGCTAGACAATAATGAACCTACGAGCTATGAAGAAGCGATGGTGGGCCTGGATTCCAAAATGGCTCGAAGCCATAAAATCCGAGAGAGGATCCATGTATGAAAACAAAGTGTAGAGTTTGGCAGAATGGCTCGATGGTCGTAAGGCTGTTGAGTACAGATGGATTTTAAAAGGAAGATGGACAATCATGGCAAGTATCACCATTAAGAAAGCTCGACTTGTCGTTAATATGTTTCCCAACAAGTTCAAGGAGTTGACTACGATGAGACTTTCTCACTCGTAGCGATTCTAAGAGTCTGTTGAAATTATATTAGCGATTATTGCATTATTTATGAAATCTTGCAGATAGGATGTCAAAACATTGTTTCCTCGACGATTTTTTCTTGAGGAAAGGTTGTATGTAATACAACCGGAAGCTTTTGTCAATCCTGAAAGATGCTAATAAGTATGCAAAGCTCCAGCAATCCTTCTAAGGACTGGAGTGAGCATCTCGGAGTTGGAATGTATGCTTTGATGATGATCAAAGAATTTTTGGGTCTATACAAAGTTTATGAGAAACTTGTATTTCCAAAGAAGTGAGTGGGAGCACTATAGAATTTCTGATGAGTATATGTTGTTGACATATTGTTTGATCAGAAATGACGTAGAATTTCTGGAAAGCATATAGGGTTATTTGGAAAGTGTTTTTCAATGGAAAGCTTGGATTAAGCTACTTGAGCATTGAGCATCAAGATCTATAAGGATAGATCAAAACGCTTAATGGTACTTTCAAGTGAGCACATACCTTGACATGATCTTGAAGGTGTTCAAGATGGATCAGTCAAAGAAGGAGTTCTTGCTTGAGTTGTAAGGTATGAAGTTAGGACTTAAAGCTCGACCACGACAGAATAGAGAGAAAGGACGAAGGTCGTCCCCTATGCTTAAGACATAGGCCCTATAGTATGCTATGCTGTGTACCGCACCTGAAATGTGCCTCGCCATGAGTCAGTCAAGGGGTACAAGAGTGATCCAAGAATGGATGACAGGACAACGGTCAAAGTTATCCTTAGTGACTAGTGGACTAAGGTATTTTCTCGATTATGGAGGTGGTAAAAGAGTTCGTCATAAAGGGTTACGCTGATGCAAACTTTGACACTAATCCAGATTATTCTGTGTAGTAAACTGGATTCGTATAGTAGAACAGTTATTTGGAATAGCTCCAAATGTATCGTAGTAGTTGCATCTACAAGATGACATAGAAATTTGCAGAGTACATACGGATCTGAATGTTGCAGACCCGTTGACTATAACATCTCTCACAAGCATAACATGATCAAACCCAGAACTCTTTGGGTGTTAGTCACATGGGGATGTGACCTTAAGTGTTAATCACATATTGATGTGAACTGGATTATTGACTCTAGTGCAAGTGGGAGACTGTTGGAAATATGCCCTAGAGGCAATAATAAATTGGTTATTATTATATTTCCTTGTTCATGATAATCGTTTATTATCCATGCTAGAATTGTATTGATAGGAAACTCAGATACACGTGTGGATACATAGACAACACCATGTCCCTAGTAAGCCTCTAGTTGACTAGCTCGTTGATCAATAGATGGTTACGGTTTCCTAACCATGTACATTGGATGTCATTGATAATGGGATCACATCATTAGGAGAATGATGTGATGGACAAGACCCAATCCTAAGCCTAGCACAAAGATCGTGTAGTTCATTCACTAAAGCTTTTCTAATGTCAAGTATCATTTCCTTAGACCATGAGATTGTGCAACTCCCGGATACCGTAGGAATACTTTGGGTGTGCAAAACGTCACAACATAACTGGGTGACTATAAAGGTGCACTACGGGTATCTCCAAAAGTGTCTGTTGGGTTGGCACGAATCGAGACTAGGATTTGTCACTCCGTGTGACGGAGAGGTATCTCTGGGCCCACTCGGTAGGACATCATCATAATGTGCACAATGTGACCAAGGAGGTTATCACGGGATGATGTGTTACGGAATGAGTAAAGAGACTTGCCGGTAACGAGATTGAACAAGGTATCGGGATACCGACGATCGAATCTCGGGCAAGTATCATACCGATAGACAAAGGGAATTGTATACAGGATTGATTAAGTCCTTGACATCGTGGTTCATCCGATGAGATCATCGTGGAACATGCGGGAACCAACATGGGTATCCAGATCCAGCTGTTGGTTATTGACCGGAGAACCTCTCGGTTATGTCTGCATGGTTCCCAAACCCGTAGGGTCTACACACTTAAGGTTCGATGACGCTAGGGTTATAAAGGAAGTTTGTATGTGTGTACCGGATGTTGTTCGGAGTCCCGGATGAGATCCCGGATGTCACGAGGAGTTCCGGAATGGTCCGGAGGTAAAGATTTATATATGGGAAGTCCTATTTTGGTACCTGGAAAAGTTTCGGGGTTTATCGGTAACGTACCAGGACCACCGGGAGGGTCCCGGGGGTCCACCAAGTGGGGCCACCAGCCCCGGGGGCCACATGGGCTGTAGGGGTGTGTGCCTTGGCCTATATGGGCCAAGGGCACCGGCCCCAAGAGGCCCATGCGCCAAGAGATAAGGGAAAGGAAGAGTCCTAAAGGGGGAAGGCACCTCCTAGGTGCCTTGGGGAGGATGGACTCCTCCCTGGCCGCACCCTTCCTTGGAGGAAGGGCCAAGGCTGCGCCCCCCCCTCTCCCTTGAATTTCTGCTACGTTCCCCAACAAACACGCCTCCTCGCCTCCATCAAACGCCTCCGTTAAACCCGCATGGAAACTGAGAAACCTACTCCGGCCACACGTCCATTCATGAGTGGGCCGGAATTAAACGCAACACCGGTCGAGCTCCTCCCGTCCTCCCTCGGTTTAAACCAGGCCATACGCCGGCCTCTATTTACACGAGGCCAGACAGATAGCGGGCAAGAATCGCACCCCTCCTCCGCTCCCCCATCTCCTCCTTCACCATTTTCACCACTCTTCTGATGGCTTCCGAGGAGCCATTCTCCTGCATATTACCCGGCTGGGTGGTCCGTCGAGCCCTCCGGATATGGGCGAGGCCGCTCGGTGCTTCACCAACCTCGCTTGTCCCGATGGAGCCAGTTGCCGCCCTAAGCAGGCATGTGGTTCAGCAACTCGCTGCTCCAGTTCAGCTCGATGAGGAGTGGCGAGTTGCTCCACGCCGGCACGGCGGCGAGCACACCGGTACGGGCGTCGCTGCTCCCGCGTCGTACCGCGCCACCAGTGTCTGCGGTGTCGCGCCTCCCGTGTCTGTGGGCGCGCCTCCCGTGCGTGCGGCAGCGCCATGCAGGCAGAGACAGAAGCCGGGTGTGTGGAGAGCGACGAGTCGGTGGCCAGCTTCTCCATGTCTGCCGCCATCATCGGGGAGAAGTAGAACACAGGAGGCCGCCACCACTTGGGTCCCATGAAGGCCACTACCGAGGCAATGACTGCGCATTCAGGTGGTTTCTTTGCTTCTTCGTCTCTTCCGAGGACCTTCGTCGACCCCGCAAAGTGTCGGTCGGACATGAGGAAGACAAATGGATCCGCGGGCGACCATTTAGATTATGTACTCCCTCTCCAGCTAGCAGTAAATTTTTGTTCTAAGAATGGATAAATTGTATGTATCTATAACTAAAATAAGCCTGGATACATCCATTTCTAGGACAAGTATTTCCGGACAGAGGGAGTATTAATTATACCAAGAGAGCCGGATTGGCACCGCTTAGTTCATGTAAATATAATGAAATCCATCATGTTTATATGAAGATCCGACTTTTTTATACAAAATCCTTCATGCTTATATGAAATCAGTCCGTGTTTGCACGAATTTCATCTGGTTGGTTAGAGTTGTGAAAATGTATGCCGCTGGTGTTTGATGTCGTCCTCCGCGGAGGGAAGCGGGAGGAAATTTGCCGGCTGCCGTTGGAGATGCTCTTATGCTGGAAATAATAGAGTGACATCCAATCCATTTGAGTTAATTGTGTGTATGATTGTCCCTCTATAAAAATTTAATTGCATGTAAAGTGTACACATGACATGCAGGGTGGCTACAGCTTCATACAAAAAGTTAAAAAGAAACAAGTCCATCCTTAATCTTGTATTCTAAGTACTCTGTGGGTTCCACTATTAGTACAGTAGCGAAAGAAGTATATATTAAATAAGTAATATATAATATAAAAATCTAAAGTTAAAGATAGAATTCGAACTCATATCATCGCTTTGCGAGCATCCGGCGCTAACCAGTCCAGCACATTTTTGTTGTAGACCATGCTGGAGATATATCTCCATGTCTACTCTTATACTCCATCCGTTCCTAAATATTTGTCTTTTTCAGATTTCAAATGGACTACCACATATGGATGTGTATGTAGACATATTTTAGAGTGTAGATTCACTCCTTTTGCTCCATATGTAGTCACTTGTTGAAATCTCTAAAAAGACAAATATTTAGGAATGGAGGGTGTACAAAACAGAGTTGGTGATGATGGTATGCGTGCCATCCTGCAATATAGGCCGTCGGATTTATATCTAACAGATAGGAAGAAAACTATGGCAATTTTGCAAAAATATACCCACACCCCTCTCCATGTTCACAAATACGACCTTCCCTCGTTCATCCTTTTCTCTCACAAGATAAACTACTGATACAAAAATGTCTTCATGTTCCGTGCAATGCACAGGCATCTAGCTAGTTTCTTTTAAAATAGTTACTGTGATAATTGGGTTGAAGTGATATATTTTATGCCTACCCCGAATGATTTCATATTCAGTAGTAGTAACAAAGAAAAGGTTGCCTTGTTAATTTACAGAAAACAGGGTGAAAACTATCACATGAGGCCGGTAAAAATGAGTCACACCGGGTTCAGCGTCATCGTCACTACAGCTGTGCGCGCGCAAGAAGTCTACGTATCGAGGGGGCTACTGAGCGAGGCACAGAGACACAATGTTCGAGAGAGAAACCAATTGACAAATTACGATTAGATCGAGTTGTCACCGTTCTGCTGTCATTGTTGGGGTGGGGGAGGGGGAGGGAGAGAAAGGCGCATCGAGAGTGTGCGCGGTAGGCGCAAAGGCACAACTAGCGAGTGTGTGTGTGTGTGTGTTTGTTTTGAAAGAGGAGTAGACAGATTACTATCAAGATCGAGGTGCTGCCCTACTCCTTCGGTGTCGGGTAGTGTGTGTGCGTGTGTGTGTGTTTGAGAGAGAAGCCAGTCGATAGATTAGTATCAAGATCGAGGAGTCACTCTACACCTTCGGTATTGGGAAGTGTGTGTGTGTGTGGTTGTGTGGGTGTGGGTGTGGCTGTGTGTGTCGAGGGGGCAGTGACACTTACATATCCCTACTCTTATAAAAACAGAGTTGGTGATGATGGTGTTCCTGCCATCCTGCAATATAGGCCATCCGATATATACCCGACGGATAGGAAGGAAACTGTGGCAATTTTGCAAAAAGATACCCACACCCCTCTCCGCATTTGCAAATAAGTCATTCCCTCATTCATCCTTTTCTCCCACAAGATAAACTACTCATACAAATGCATCTTGATGTTCGGTGCAACGCATGGGCATCTTGCTAGTAGGGAGAAGGATTTTGTGTGACACATATCTTGCTATGTTAAGGGATAGGTAGATAGCATTTGTGCCAGGCATACTTAAAGCATCACGAAGATAAACAAAATTGTGTGCATGCAAGTGCCAGAAAAATGAAGCGAGAAACAATGTGTGTGTGTGTGTGCGCGCACGCGCGTGTTTGTGTCTGTGTGTGTGTGTGAGAGAGAGAGAGAGAGAGGGAGAGAGAGAGAGAGCGAATTCTCAAAACAAAAGGTGCTCTGCTAGAATCCCATTGTATGTATTCATATTGTTCTGGAACTCGACTTTAGCTTAGGCATATGTGTGAGAGACATTGTTATACTTTGAGACATTAGTGGCTATGGGTGGGCGGAATTAAAGGGGTGGGCGTGTTCGACAGAGAGAGCACGTGTGTTTCTATGTGAGAGACTTGTAGGACGGGGTAGAAACACAAATTCTAACCTTGACGGAGGGAGAGAAATACATGAAGTGCGCGTGTGTGATTCCGATGCCCACAGGGAAATGAGATATGTATGCTTGTGAGAGAGATTGCACAATTCATTCACGTATCACTATCTATGATCGTGGACATGCATCGCTTGAACATAAATCAATATCTACTTCGTATCATGGCTAAAGGTACAATATCGATTCAACGCTATAAAGATTGGACACTCACGTATCACATTTTTTTCTATTTAAATAAACCTTTTCAATTGTGCATGCCAAAGTTAAAGTGATGTTTCTTCAAACAACCAATGTAGCTATCATGTACATGCACCATTGTTACTCTTGCATTCATAATCGTTAGTCTTGGATGATTTAAGGTTCTATTAGAAGTAATATATGTAATATTCATATATGAATTCAACGGGTACGCAATTTATGAAAAGGAGGCTATGTAATCATATGAGGTAACACTTTTAAGTAGCGGACTACAATATCCGTTTCTTTTTCGCGCCTCTACACTAACACGTCAATGCATTATGTTTAAAGTAAATAACCAATTGCACTAAATTATCTATTTACATGAGAAATACATAGGCTGAGCGTTTGATCCCTCCTTTTGTGAACGCGCCACTACACCCGTACGATTGGCCGCGCCCGTGTGAACGTCCAAGTTATCGGCGCATCATCCCGAGTTATTGTCTTTTTTATGGGGTGGACTTCACACCAGTTATTAACTGCTGACGCATGCCCCGTGTACACAGTCTCGCATGACCTTCCTGCTAGTACGGTCCAAAATTAGTTGAAACTGGATACGAACGATCCCGTGGGCGGCAAAATCTCCCGCCTCCTTCTAAAATTTCCGCCACCTTAGTCTTTAGCATGCGAAATTCCACTTTTGTCCTTGGTGTACGGAAACCAATAGTTACAATACTGTCCTCATCTACATAATAGGTCAGGGTTGCTTTGGTAACTTCCGGTTCCCCCCACTACACGGCACCCCCATTTCCTCTCCCACTCCCGCAAAAACGACTAACTCCACAGCGCCACAACATCTCACATCACGCCGTCCGTAGTTCATCGGCCTTTCTCTCCTCCCCTCTTGAAACCATAGACTGCTCATCCACCGGCGTACCAGAGCCCATTCACTGCTAGCGGCATCCACCTCGTCAGATCTGCTTCTGCGGCCGCATCTAACCCTCCCACCTCCCCTAGAAACAAGTAGACTGCTCATCCACCACTGTACCACAGCCCATTCAGTGCCGGCCTCGTCCACGGCGCCGGATCTGCTTCGCCGGTACTCTCGTCTACCACAGTGCATCTATAGCAACTCATTCGTACTCCCCACCGAAGATGCTTCATTCACCCCCCCCCCCGGAGCCCCCACACTGACGCCCCCGTCGACGGCCTCTGATGCTCTTCACCGACACCTTCCTCAACCCTACCGAAGCTGCTTCGCTGACACCATCGTCAACCCCACCGGGGTAGCTTCGGCTATACCATTTTCAACCCTACCGGGGCCGCTTTGCCAACTCACAAGTCCACAACCTCAGATATGCTTCCTCGCACACTCATCCAACCTACCGGAGCAGCTTCTGGCGCCCCGTCCACGTCCGCAGATCCGCATCGTCGACACCATCCTTAACCCAACCACCGGAGCAGCTTCACCTACACCCTCGTCCATGGCCACAGATCCGCTTCGCCCACACCGTAGTCCACCCTACCGGAGTAGCTTCACCTACGCCCTCGTCCACGGCCACAGATCTGCTTCGCCCACACCGTAGTCCACCCTACCGGAGCTGCTCCACAAACACCCTACTCCATGGTTCTAGATCTCCTTACCGGACCTCGACAGCCAGCGCAGCGTCATCACCCTTGACGTTTCTATCCTAATTCCCACCGTCTGGCAAGACGCCAAGCACCTGCCACGGCCTAGGTACTTGTCACCTTTAAACCCATCCAACATCACCTGCCTGATGTACTTCAAATATACTAACATGTCGCTGTTACCTGTTATGAAGCTGGAAAAACTACAAGGACGATGTTTCTTCTGGATCTAACAGCTTGGCCAACCAAGATCCTGGACCGAGGCATTGCTATGATCTTCTAAGCGTGTCTCTCTCTCTCTCTTGTATTGTTCTATGCCTGCCAGCGTGCTTTGCTAGGATTTTCGACCAGTAATCCCTTTGTGCAGACAATGATTTCTACTACTGGCTGCTAAATTAGATATGTAGATGCCATACATGATACTACCTCGTACCTCCGTTCCTAAATATAAGTCTTTCTAGATATTCCACTATAGGCTACATACAGAGCAAAATGAGTGAATTTACACTCGAAAATACATCTATATACATATGTATGTGGTCCGTACTAGAATCTCTACATAGACATATATTTAGGAACAAAGGCAGTACATTACACAAAATCATAGGTGGCATGTAGGAATTCCAGTACACTACATTAGGCTCCCTTAGATTGCCAGCTAGTCCAGCACACAGAGTCATGGATAGTTTATGTTACGCACACAATCATTAATTGGTGGTTTAAATATGCGCAAGGGATATGCAATGTATTATCATATAGAGATGTCTGAAATTACCCGTGTCAACTTGCAGATAGGGTTACACAATGAAAAAGTACAAGATGTATGTGGCAATTTCATGGAACATCGCAAAAAAGGAGAGCCGGCGGTCAGCCTATACAGTGTGTTATGGTACGTCACTCCTCCATTTCAATCATCGTTACATGTTACTTGTATGTCAGTTCTATTGGCCAAGTGTCTTAGGGACAGTGATTACGAGTCATCCTAAGAAAATAAGGACGTGTGAATATAAGCTCCATGTAATAAGCCAACCCATTATTTTCATCGTGTTTTCAGCTTATATTTGTTATTATCAGTGAAAAGTCTAGATTGCATTGTGTTTTTCATTTTCCTGCCCATATGAAAATTAATTTGACTTGCAAACATCACAAATTGAACCCAGTGCAGTAATTAATATGATAGGAAAACAGACCTTCACTATTTGCTCAAAATGCAAATACAAAGATACCATCTACTTGGCACAATCTACTTTGGTCAATGTTTTCCATAGAGATCCCATTGCCTAATTTAAACAAAAAACACATGACCCACATTTAAATGAAGAACAATTATTTATTGAAATTTGATGGTCCAAGTGGCTGGTTATTATCATATAGCAGCACCACCTGAAAGCATCATATAGCAGTAGCAGCTCATAGCAACTCATCATACAGGAGCAGCAGCAGTGTGCAATTCATCATATACCAGCAGCAGGTCATAGCAATTCATCATATGGGAGCAGCAGGAGTAGCTCATAGCAATTCATCATATAGCAGCAGCAGGAGTAGCTCATAGCAATTCATCATATAGCATCAGCAGGAGTAGCTCATAGGAATTCACCATACAGCAGCAGCAGGAGCAGCTTATAGCAACTCATCATATAGCAGCAGTAGCTCATAGCAATTCATCATATGGCAGCAGTAGCTCATAGCAATTCATCATATAGAAGCAGCAGCTCATAGCAATTCATCATATAGCAGCAGCAGGAGCAGCTCATAGCAATGCATCATATAGCAGCAGGAGAAGCAGCTCATAGAAATTCATCGTATAGTGGATCAGAATGAAAATTTGGCAAAAAAAACAGAGGAGATCCTCACCTTGTTGGATGAGCTCATCCTTCAACAGCGCCTCAAGGACACGGCCTAGGAGGTGGGGAGGGGTAATAAGGTGCCTTCTGCCGCAGTGTGGCATAAGCCGTAGTTGTGAAGGCCTGTCGGAGTAGTGCGTTGGACGAACCACAGTGGAGCAGCTGCTAGAGACCATGAGAATGAGGGGCGGCACCAGAGGGAGGAGCAGCCAGGGAGATTTTCCCCTACCCGCCGGCCATGTAGCCTAGCTGGACAGAGCATCGTCGATGACCAGGCCAGATGGGACTAGTGGCGATGGCTTGCTGGAGGAACCCTAGTGCGGCAGGTAGGGTATCGTGGTACAGGGAAAGGGGAGAGGAGATGCAAGCGGGCAGGGCAATGAACGCTTGCGTGTTTGTTTTTACTTGAGGGTGAGGTGTGACGCGGGCGTCACCAGTTGCATTTTGAGTGTAATATAGGCAGACAACAGAGTCATTTCACACTTCCCCTTCCCTTTAATTTTTAGTGAGGTTCTACCCGAAACACCCCCCTCCAAAGTGAAATTAGTTAAGCCCAAGCCCATAACTCAAAAATGATTTATTTACATCTTTTATGGCTTATTTTGAAAATAAGCCCTGAAAAGGTGGAATAGAACTGGCCCTTAACCTGCAATGATGAATCACGCCTGCCTACTATACACTACTAGGGAAAACATTATACACAGAATCTTAGCAGCAGCGCGGTCTAAAAACAGACGCTACTGCTAATTAGAAGCAACGAGCTTTAGAAAAGAGCGCTGCTAATGACTGAGTAGCAGTAGCGCTCTAGGTGAAAAGAGCGCTACTACTATAATTGCCACGGTGTTGCCTCCAGGCTAGATATAGTAGTAGCGCCCTTCCCGTGGACACGCTACTGCTAAAGAACTTAGTAGCAGCGGTTTTGCTCCAAACTCGCTGCTGGTAAGTATGACCGCAACTAATTAAGTTTAGTCCCATACTGCTAAGCGAACAAGGTGTTTACCACCTTAAATATGTTGCTTCTCAACCTATCTCGAGCACTTGGTCTTCATTGAACTATATGTGTATGATTTGTGGTTGCAATATGAATCCTCGCTTGTACCTATACAGGTAGAGTGAGGATTCTTGTTGACTATTTAGATTATACACAAAAAGATCAATGATGACCAATGTATATTTTTGATGTTTTTACTAAACAAAAGAAATAACTACTTCCATTAGTAGTAGCGGTTTTTCCCAAAACGCGTTGTAGATAAGTTAGCTATAGCGCGTTTTCTGTACGTGCGCTACTGCTAGTTTGAGTTAACCACCCCCCGCATCAAAATTTCGCTAAGTCCTCCCCCCCCACCGGCCTGTTCCCCTACTCCCTGTCGCTGCCGCCCGAGCCCGAGCGCCCCTGCGCCCTCACCGCCGCCGCCGCCGCCCGCCCTCAACCTCACCGCCGCCGCTCTCGACCACACTGTCGCCGCCCTCAACCTCACCGACGCCGCCCTCAACCTACCCCGCCGAGCCCGCCGCCTAGGACCGCCGCCCTCCCGATCCCGAGCCCGCCCGCGCCGCCCCTCCGTCGCCGAGCACCTCCCCGCCACCGTCTCTCCCTCTGTAAGCCCCCCACCCCTCCCCAACTCCCTCTCTCTTTGCTTAGTTAGTAGATGATTTTAGTAGTAGTATATGTTAATTTAGGGTTCATAGATAATGATTTTTAGAAGTAGTGGATATTAATTACTAGTAGTGATGGTAAACTAGTTGTATAATTAGCAGTAGTACAGGTTAATTAGTAGTAGATGTAATAGTTAGATGTTAATTAGTAGTAGTACATGTGCTAGTTTCTTTCTATTTATAGTAAGTTTATATTTAGTAAGAACTAGTTGAATTAAGAGAACTAGTTTAGTTTTAGTTGAACTAGTTAAGTTTTAGTTGAACTACTATAGTAAGTAAATTAATAACTAGTTGAACTACTTCATTTTTAGAAAGAACTAGTTTTTTCTTTTTATACTAAGTTCATATTTAGTAAGAACTTGTTGAATTAATAGAACTAGTTGAATTAATAAAACTATTTGAACATGCGATATTTGGTGTTATTTTTTAGTTTAAGCAATTATTTCATGTTTTGGTTACACCTCCGAGTGGCCTATGTTTTGCCGGACTGTTGATTAATTTCCGTTCTGGCAAATTTCAGGCGCTCGATATGTCCTTTTTTAGCAAAGGTCATGCCGGATTTTTCTGTGAATTCTGGCATGACTTGTGCTAGAATATGTGGGAAATATCAAGTGGCCTTGATTTTCTTTGAAAAATAATGATCTAATTTGGGTTTTTTAGTACATATATTTAATTGTACAAGTTTAATCTTTGAATTATGAACGTAGGAAATGTCGTACTCGGACGATGACAGTCTCCCGGGGAGTGCAGCTGGTGCCACGACGATCGAGGTATGTGCAACTGGTTCGTTGAGCTGGACGAAGATCAGCGCTTTAGCATTAAGCTCGAGGAGACCTTCGATGTTGAAACGGTACGCAACAACGACAAGTGTTTTTTTTCGTAATTAAGCATGACTTCAACTATTTCAACGTCTAATTTTCATCTCTTACAATTCGACTAGCTTATCCCATGCCATGCAAGAAGCTATGTCTTGGAGAGGATGGGTTTTGAAGACCATGAAAATTTTCAAACAAAGAAAATACACCTAAGGACCCATCATGATATCGATTTTGAAGTAAATCTGTATAATTCTCAGAGCGAAACCCATTTTGGTTGTCAAAATTGGGAAGCACTTTGCAAAATGTATGGTTTTTATGAGGGTATGATTGTCACCATGGATCTTGGTCATCCTGACATCGAGCAAGACAATATGGACATTTTGGTCCTTGTTGATACGCTGCCGATTCTACCGCAATGTGAGTTTCTCAAACATAGTTATTAACTAATTTATATTGTTTATTTCAAAATAGTTGATAGCTTATTTCCATTGACAGCTTATTTTGAATCTTCAAAGAATGTGCAGAAGATGGTAGACAAAACCCACTACACTGATGGCTCCAAATTAACTTATAAGGAGAAAAATCATCTGATTGCTTATTGTACTTTTTTGAGAATTACAATACCTATTATCGAACTCCTCCAAATTATGATGAATATGTGCCACTAGTGCACGTGTTGAACCACGATAACTTCTATGGAGATACCCTGGTAAGATATTTTACTATTACGACATCCGTGCATCTTTTCCATACTTCTAAAACTAGTACATCATTGCTAACTACGAAGTTATTACTATGTTTTTCAACAGAAAATCCCGATGGATTGTGTGCCTCATCTGATGTATTACAATGGTCGCCTTGAAGTTCTAAACCTACAGCCAGGTCATCCTACGGATCTCACCTGTGCATATCGAATTTCTGAAACCGGTGAACACATGCTAATCAAAGAGTAGAAAAAATGTTTGGACATTTGTAAGGAGGTTCTTGGAAGCAACATTAAGCGAAAGGCAAGAATTGGAGACAGGATAATCTGCATTCTCTATAATGGAGAGCGAGGGGCTATCTTGTTTTTTTGCTATTTTACCTTAGAGAATATAGTAGGTCCTAAGAGAATGTAGTAGGTCCTATGAGGTACAATTTGTTTATTATGTGACACAAAGTGTTAGAGTTGAAGATGTCAGGAGTACTTGTGATTACGACTAGTGACCAATGATATGATGATGATGATGATAAGTTGTTAATGATATGATGATGATGATGATATTTATTATATCATTGGGTGAAAGAACCGCGAATTAGTTTCAAGTGGATGTCCGTCCACTTGAAACTAGTCCACATGGTTCTTTCACCCCATGATGTAATAACTCATTATGATGTAAAAACAATTTGTAAATTCCTGTTGTATGAAAATTTGTGTAAAGGTGTACGAATACAACATGAAATAAAAAATAAATAAAATATGAAATAATAGTAGCAGCGTCGGCAGAGAGACGCGCTCCTACTAATTATTAGCAGCGCTCCTCCTGGAACTCGCTGCTACTAAGTCGATTTAGCCGTAGCGTGGGTGGAGGCACGCTACTGCTATTCGTTAGCTGTAGCGCCTTATCAGTAGCGCACCACCCCACGCTACTGATAGGTCTAAAACCCGCGCTGCTGCTAGCCTTTTCCCTAGTAGTGATAGTGTACATTTAGGCATCATCATACATGGCATAACCTAATACATGTGCATTCCATTGTAGAATCTGGAATATGCAATGTTTGTGTTAGTTCATACGTCGCACATGATGTTTAAATGCCCCTTAAATCTGGTCAGTCAAGTGATGGCCTTTAAGCCTCCTTCTTTGCTTCTTTTCTTGATATGTAAGATTTGCTCACACATCTATTCAATTACATGTTTGCATCAGCCAGCCATACTAGGACGATTTGATTTGATTACTTGTTTTTCTTGACCTAACACTCTAACAGAGCTTGTCAACGATTTAAACACTAAGGGCTGCTGTAGTGGGGCCTTTTCTAACTCATCGTTGACATAAAAGGTTTGGCTATGCACTAAAGTAGGCTCTCCAAGAGTACCTGGAGATCCAGTTCGAAGGTATGCCTAGTTTTTACATAGTGCAGACATAGTAAATAGTCATTTGATTGTGTGCAAGTGCAAGATATGCGGCATGTTTCATTATGTGGTGTTGTTTTGTTATAATCTCATCCTTTTGTGTTCACAGACTGGAAAGTATGCATATTTATCTTCCAAGGAGATGAGTAACTAGTTTGTGTCACCTTGCAGAGGGGGTGCAATGAAGATAAGATTGAGGACTTCCAAGTACGAGATGTAGGAAGGAGCCTTGCAAGAGAATTAGGAGCTGCACTGAGCCTCTTCAATCTGTTAAGGTAAGTCACTGTATCCAACTCAATAGTTCAATTCCTTGTTTGTTTCAGGCATACTTAATTTCCTCTTTTCAATTGTTTTATTTTTCCTTAGTTAATGAGATGCCCAAAGAATGATGCCTGATGTTGGGTACTTGTATAACTATTAGTTGACATAATTATAGGCCTTACCATTTAATTACTCTGCTGAAGTGTGCCTGGAGCTTTGAAGTCTATTAACCAACTATTATTGAATGAGGCTCACAATCTAGTTTATACTAGGCTAATGATTGCATAGTTTTGCTTGTTGTAGTATGTTTGTATGAAATCCTCTGTTGTTCATTATGCTCCCTAAGACTTTAATTGAGCTACAGAATGGCCAACTACTTGCTTACTTCTACGCAACGTGCTGTCTAAATTTGTAACTTCTTTGTATTTTGGATTGGGCCCCAACATCATGCTCCTCTGGTGAGCTAAGAGACATTTATGTATGCAGGCTGCACAGACTACCTTTTTTATAATTTTTAAAATATCACCTGCTTATGCTTCATGACGTGTAACATTATTGTTAGTCCTATTTTGCCATGTCCAAAATAGTCTGTCTTGCTCGCTTCACTGTTGTAACTATATTTTTGCCCTAGTCATGTGTACTTACAGAAACATTTCAGGATGAAGTGACATCAACACAAAGATCTGCGAGCAGTGCGGCATGGCCGTTACCGAATGATTATGGATTGGAATTGGAATGTGTTGATGTTCTCGACCATCAACTAGAGGTGGCAAGACAACGTGTACATGATTCTAAACGTACAATCAACAAGTTGAGACTAGACATGCAAGTAATCGATGCAGGAGTGAAAAAAATGAAACACGACACTGAGGTAACAACGAAGGAATTGGAGATTTTGCAGACTAAAATTTGTGCTATCTAAATCCGGCCAACCCTATTTTCTAAAGAGATAATAGTTCAAATGGTAAGTTATGTTGATGCGCGTACATGATGTATGAGCTGTATTTGCCCAGTGTATGTAGTTTTCTGTTTGTGTATGCTTTATTGTCACTAGTGCCGAACCATAATGCCCAGTGGGTATAATCGGCTGTAATTTCTTCCTTATATAGTGTAGGATTATTCTACATTTCTATGCCTTAGTCTCTTTATTGTATAGTGTATGTTTTTTAGAGGTGATAGTATAGAGTAGGATAATTCTTTGAATATGCTATGTCGTTCAAACGGGGGCCAACTCGCCCAAACGTTGTAGTGACCACGGCCGTCCACATGCCGTACGATCCATGGGCCATGTAAGTGATGGATGATCCATGGCCTTCTATGGGTTGTCGGTTCCGTGGGCCTTTATGGGCCGTCGGATCCATGGGATGTCGGATCAATGGGCCTTCTATGGTCCGTCGAGTTAATGGGCCTTCTACGTCCCGAAGGATCCATGGGCCTTCTACGGACCGTCTCATCTACGGGCCTTGTACGGGTCGTATAAGGGGTTGTAAATGGGCTAGAGTTGAAATCGTCCGTTCATGGGCCGACCATAATGGGCCGTCGTTAATCACCTGTATTTGATGACGCTATGAAAACGGCCCAACGTATTAACGGGCCACAAAGGCGCCAACTGTAACCACGGGCAGAATTTGGCCCACAAGCAGAAAATGATAGTAACGGGACGAAAGTAAATGAATGCTGGAAATGAGCCCAAGAATAAATGGGCCCTGTGAAGGCTGAAAGTTAACATGGGCTGGAAACGGCCAACGGTATAATGGGCCGTTAATGGGTATAAAGTGATACACTGTTCATTATGGGCCAGTTTTACCATGAGCCGTTAATGGGCCGAGGTTTACTAAGGGCCTCATATGGGCCGAAAGACGTCATGGGCCATACATGGGCCGCAAGTTAAAATGGGCTGGAATTATATTGGACAGCCCAGATGACGCTACTGGTCCTAATTCGGATAGGCCGTAAACGAGCCCTGGGTTAGTGGGCTGTAAATGGGCTATATGCGGACATGCCGTTAACACGCTTACCGTGGGCCCGGCCGCCACCATTTGACCAAGTCAAACGGGCCGGCCTTTTCACAGGAATGGGCCTCTGTTGGGCTGTGCCACGTGTCGACGTATCATAGGCGCTTTGGGTCCAATGAGTGTATGACATGTGTCCCAATGGCGAGCCGACACGTGTTCCCTCCAGCCAATGATGATTTTACATGTGGAAAATCCCCATTGGTCAGGGTTGTTAATGGGTTATCGGATCCAAAACCGGACCCATAGCTTAATGACATTCCGTTACGGTGGATGCCATGTGTCGGTCACCCTTGACGAAAGCACTTTTGTGACACGCGATTTATCATCATGGAAGTGGACACTTCCATGATTATAATTTTGGTAATGGCATGGAACACTTCTACGACAGCACAGGTATGACTATCTTGATTCTGTCATAAAATTGTCATGGATGTACATGCATGACATAAAACGTGACCTACTGTGACAAACACGTGTCATCACGGAACTGTATTTTTTTGTAGTGTTTCCGTAAAATGCTTGCTAAGTATGATGTTAACCATAGAATTGCATCACCTTATCATCCCCAGTCTAGTGGTCAAGTTGAACTTAACAATAGAGAAATAAAATTAATTTTGCAAAAGACTATTAATAGGTCCAGGAAGAATTGGTCTAAGAAATTAGATGATGCACTTTGGGCTTATAGAACAGCATATAAAAATCCTATGGGTATGTTTCCTTATAAAATGGTTTATGGAAAAGTTTGTCATTTGCCTCTTGAGTTAGAACATACAGATTTTTGGGCAGTCAAAGAGCTCAACTATCATTTCAAACTTGCTGGTGAAAGAGGTTATTTGATATCAGATCATTAGACGGATGAAGAACCCAAGCATGTGAAAATGCAAAGTTATTCAAAGAAAAAGTTAAAAGATGGCATAAAAAAGAATCCAAAATCAAGAGTTTAAAGTTGGAGAATATGTTCTTTTGTACAACTCCCGTTTTATATTTTTTGCAGGGAAGCTCCTCTCGAAATGGGAAGGCCCATATGTCATCGAGGAGGTTTACCGGTCTGGTGCCATCAAAATAAATAATTCTGAAGGTACTAACCCGAAGGTTGTCAATGGACAACGAATAAAGCATTATATCTTGGGTACGCCTACTAATGTTGAAATTATATTATCCAAACTTTGACACCGGAAGAACACATAAAAGAGTCCTTCTAGAACACTCTAGAATTGTGAAAATAAGGAGGTACGTGATACGGTAAGTAAACGGACTCCAAACAATCTGCAAAAATATTTTTTATCAGTTTGGAATATTTTAGAATTTTGGAAATAAATAAACTCCCAGGAAGCGTCCCCTAGTGGGCACAAGAGACAAGGCATGCAGCGCCCAGGTGGGTTGTGCCCACCTGGGACACCTCCCGTACTCCATTTTTCTTCCATGTACTTGTCCTCCAAGATAAAAATTTATATATACTTCCCGAACCTGTTAACCATCATATTGCAAATAAATCCTCTATTCTCTTTAGCCCTTGTTGTTTTCTATCAGGTCCCATCTACCATGGCTGCTTCAAGCTCCTCCAAACACAAGTTCTTCAAGAACGTTATCAACCCATATTTGTGGGAGGTGGTGCAGCACCCTCAGGTCATTGAGATGCATAAGGGGGTGCTTCACCTCCGCGATGTGCCTTGTCCCAAGGGACAGGAACCATGGAGGTCAGGCTTGAAGTTGTGGAACAAGACGTCTTCCGGTGCAAGGGGATGGTGGAGCGTGGGCTCAATGCCAATCACCTCATGATCGCAGACCATTCCCGTGATCTCAAGGTGGATGGCAAGCCTATGAAGGACATCATCTTCACCCTCAACGAGCAAATCAACTTTCTCCAAAGCCGGATCTATGATCTTCAAAACCATGTCTTTGAATATGAGGCGAGGTTCAAAGGTATGAGTTTGGCTGTTGGTTGCAGGACTTGTGAGACTCACTCCTCTTATGATGGTGGGCCACTACCATGGAAACCCGAGCACAAGATCTCTTCTTCATCGCCAACATCAACTTCTTCAACACCAAAATAGAATTGAGTATCGGGTATGGGCACTCCCCTGGGCTTCCACCAAGCTTGGGGGAGGTGCCCAGGTATCGTATCATCCCACTATCTTTTTGCTTTTACTTATCTTAGTTCAATGTTTTTGGTTTAGATGAAATAAAAGTTTAGTTTGATCCTTTATTCTTTGTGAGTTTGCTTAGTGATCTATCATTGTAGTCATGTGCAAGTTATATAATAAAGCATAGATTGAGTTTTTGATTTCTTTACTTTCATGTTGAAAATAAATAAAAGAAATAAGAAAGAAATGAAACGAGAAAGGAAAACAAACAGAAGAAAGGAAATAAATCAATAAGATTATATACTAATCCTATGGTAGGTGATGGCACCACATAAGGAAAAGTATAGTAGGAAGTTTTATTAGAGATTGACAAACATAGCATTAGTCAATGATGCAACTCATGAAAGAATTAATAAGGGAAGAGAAGATTCACATATAAATATACTATCCTAGAAATCTTTTGTGATTGTGAGACCTCATGAAAATATTATATGCCAAAATTGTTGACATTGGACAAGGAAGACAACTTAATGGTTTATGTTTGTTTATATCCACATAGAAGTCATATTGTCATAGATCCTTTAACATGTGATGCTTGCCCCCTACCTTTGCTAGCCAAAAATTCCGCACTAAGTAGAGATACTACTTGTGCATCCAAAAACCCTTAAACCCAAATCCTTTTCAAGTGTCCACTATACCTACCTAGGGATTGAGCAAGATCTCTCAAGTAAGTTGTCATCGGTGCAAAATGGCAAAAAAAATTGCTTTTAAATGTCTGAGATCATTTAGTGTAAGAGAAAATTGAGCGTTGTACGAACTTGGATGACAAAGAATAAAAGTGACAGACTGCATAATAAAGGTTGTCATCTTAAGGGGTAATACAACGTGACATTCTCTTGCATTAAGGGAATGAGAATACAGAGAAATAAGCGCATGGCAACATCTGCTTCCCTCTTTGAAGGGCCTATATTTTACTTTTATGTATTTACTTTTATGCAAAGAGTCAAAGTTTTCCTTCTATTCCTTTTTATTTTTTTCTCTTTTGGCAAGCATCATGTGGTGACGAAATATCTAGGCACATATGTCCAGTTGAATATAGATAGCATGAGTTATTATTGTTGACATCATCCTTGAGGTGAGTATGTTGGGATGCGAAACTATAAGTCCCTATATTTCTATGTGTCTGGTTGAAACGTGTTACTCATAGGTATGAGGTGAGTGTTAGCAATCATAAAAGACTATATGATGGTTGAGTGTGTGGACTTGCTTAAAAGGCTCCGACATGTGACTCTTCCTGAAAATATGATGAATTGTAGTTGCAAAGTTGACTAAGAACATAGTTTGTTGGTTTCTAATAGAGTTTTTGCTTTATACTTAGATTATGTGATGAACTGTTACTTATTCATAGGAAGTATATGATGCAAGTTCTATGATAAAGGTCTTATGTTTAAAAATTTTACTATTATAACAATCAACATGATGTTTCTCTGTCCGTATTTTGTTTTTGACGACACCTCTCTCTCAAAGCATGTGGACATGTTTTTCGATTTTGGTTTTCGCTTGAGGACAAGCGAGGTCTAAGCTTGGGGGAGTTAATACATCCATTTTGCATCATGTTTTATTACTGTTATTTATAATGTTTTTATCCATAATAATGCTTTTTGGAGTAATTCTAATGCATTTTCTCTCATAATTTATAAGGTACACACAAAGAGGGAGAATTCCGGCAGCTGGAAATTTGGACCTGGAAAAGCTGTGTCAGGCCACCTATTCTGCACAACTCCAAACAAGCTGAAACTTGACGGGCATTTTCTATGGAATATATAAGAAATATTGGAGCCAATAACTACCAGAGGGGGCCACTAGGTGGGCACAACCCACCTGGGTGCGCTAGAGCCCCCATGGGCGCCCTGGTGGGTTGTGGCCTCCTCGGCCCACCTCCGGTGCCCATCTTCTGGTACATAAGTCATTTTGACCTAGAAAAAAATAAGGAGAAAGCTTTCGGGATAGAGCGCTGCCGTCTCGAGGCGGAACTTGGGCAGGAGCACTTTTGCCCTCCGGTGGAGCAATTCCGTCAGGGGAACTTCCCTCATGGAGTGGGAAATCATCGTCATCATCATCACAAACAATTCTCCCATCTTGGGGAGGGCAATCTCCATCAACATCTTCAATATCACCATCTCCTCTCAAACCCTACTTCATCTCTTGTGTTCAATCTTGTTACCGGAACTATAGATTGGTGCTTGTGGGTGACTAGTAGTGTTGATTACATCTTGTAGTTGATTATATGGTTTATTTGGTGGAAGATTATATTTTTAGATCCATTATGCTATTTAATACCCCTCTGATCATGAGCATGTTTATCATTTGTGAGTAGTTACTTTTGTTCTTGAGGTTAAGGGAGAAATCATGTTGCAAGTAATCATGTGAACTTGTTATGTGTTCGTTATTTTGAGTAGTATGTATGTTGTTATTCCCTTAGTGGTGTCATGTGAAGGTCGACTACATGAAACTTCACCATATTTGGGCCTAAGGTAATGCATTGTGGAGTAGCAATTAGATGGTGGGTTGCGAGAGTGATAGAAGCTTAAACCCCAGTTTATGCGCTATTCTGTAAGGGACCGATTGGATCCTAGATTTTAATCCTATGGTTAGAATTTATTCTTAATACTTTTCTCGTAGTTGTGGATGCTTGCGGGAGGGTCAATCATAAGTAGGAGGTTTGTTCAAGTAAGAACATCACCTAAGCACCGGTCCGCCCACATATCAAATTATCAAAGTAGCGAACACAAATCAAACCAACCTGATGAAAGTGACTAGATGAAATTCCCGTGTACCCTCAAGAACGCTTTGCTTATCATAAGAGACCATTTTGGCATGTATTTTGCCTAAAAAGGATTGGGCTACCTTGCTGCATACTTGTTACTATTATTGTTACTTGCTCGTTACAAATTATCTTGCTATCAAACTACTCAACTACTTACAATTTCAGCACTTGCAGACATTACCTTATTGAAAAACTACTTGTCATTTCCTTTTTCTCCTTGTTGGGTATGACAAGCTTACATATCAAGAAGAGATACAATTGATTCCCTATACTTGTGGGTCATGACCGGCTGATATTTCTTGTGGGTCAAGTAACAGCACCGGCTCTTGCGGCTGATCATTTCAGTTCTTCCACCCTTTGTGGCAGCACAGACAGCCTCTCCAATACTTCCTTAATGAGGGAAGGTTCTTGCTTCTTATACAAAGTTGCAGTTATAGCCCGTTGAGGACCAGTGTGCACCTGCTCCACAATGATATATACCGCTTTCAACTTTATGCACATATCATCGCCAAGCTTGGAGCTTCTGGAACCTGTATTAGCGCATATGATTATAAACCGGCGTCAACGGTTGTTCCAAATTGATGAAGAAGTATTGAAGTATACTATTACTTACCAAAGATGGTTGATGTCATGCTGTTGATTTTGCTGTTGATTTTGCTGCTTCGGCATCTTTTGCTCTTTTCAATAGAGTTGCTGTCGGTGTCAAAACCGGCGGATCTCGGGTAGGGGTCCCGAACTGTGCGTCTAAGGCGGATGGTAACAGGAAGCAGGGGACACGATGTTTTACCCAGGTTCGAGCCCTCTTCGTGGAGGTAATACCCTACGTCCTGCTTGATTGTTCTTGATGATATTAGTATTACAAGAGGTGATCTACCACGAGATCATAGAGGCTAAACCCTAGAAGCTAGCCTATGGTATGATTGTATGTTGTCCTACGGACTAAACCCTCCGGTTTATATAGACACCGAAGGGGGTTAGGGTTACACAAGGTCGGTTAAAAGGAAGGAGATTTACATATCCGTATTGCCTAGCTTGCCTTCCACGCCAAGGAGAGTCCCATCCGGACACGGGACGAAGTCTTCAATCTTGTATCTTCATAGTCCAATAGTCTGGCCAAAGGATATAGTCCGGCTGTCCGAAGACCCCCTAATCCAGGACTCCCTCAGTAGCCCCTGAACCAGGCTTCAATGACGACGAGTCCGGCGTGCAGTATTGTCTTCGGCATTGCAAGGTGGGTTCCTCCTCTGAATACTCCATAGAAAATTTTGAACTCAAGGATACTATCCGGCTCTGCAAAACAAGTTCCACACCCCACCGTAGAGAGAATAATATTTCCATAAATCTAATTTGTTGTCACGTTTTGACAGCACGACATCATGTCATGGCCCGGACTTTATATGAACCGTTTCTTCTCAACCAGCACTGCGCATATTGCGAGGCGGTTTTTCTGACACGTCTCGTCAAAGCAGAGATTGTGTCCCCCTTATTACGGGATTCTCATCAATATGGACGTGGGTAATCCAATCGTGCTTGTTGGTATGACTCCTAGATCTTAGGTAAGTCCCAAACGGCCACAAGGAGGATGCCTGATATTCACCTGTAGCGACCCGACCACAGATGGTCAAGTCTCTGTGCTTCAGTGTCATCCTTGGATCGGTGATGCTGACACACACAGTAATCGAAGGAAGTATAACAAAGTGGCAATCACACACTTATTACATCGAATGTCTCAAGAGAGAGCTTATTACAATAATGTGGCTTCAGGTCATCTAACACGATAACAACGGAAGGCTTGGAAGATAAAGTGAGTCCATCAACTCCAACGGCATAGCTGAGCTGCACGGCAACGACATAACGAACCTTACTCCTCGTCGGAGAAGTCTGCAACATAATACGTTGCAGTCCAAAAATGGGTCAGCACATGGAATATGCTGGCAATACAACACAGTAGAGCAAGAACAGAATAATGCTATCACTACATGGATATTTGGTTGGTGGATAGATCTATGGTTATAGTTTTTGTGAAAAGCCAATTTTTCCCTACAACAAAGGAATAGATTTTAATTTAACTATCATGGTAGTTGAAACATCATTGAGAAGGTTCCTCCAACTCAATCCCAATTAAAGTGATTAACATCCCAACAATATTAATTAAGAATGAACGTACGGAAGCCAAACTCAAATAAAAGAGGTTGACCAGAAGGTTCAACTTAAGAACTCTGGTTCACAAGAAGAATCAAAACAAACGGAGCAACGAAACTCAAACGGCGAAAGAAAGAAGCTTCGTTTACTAATCTGAACCTAGGTCAAAATTTTACAGTCGCAAAAACTAATTTAAGTTGGTTGAATGGAAAGAGGGTCTCGAGACGAAGATCTAGGCGCTTGAATCGCCTAATTCCGACTAACGAGCGAAAAGATAAACAGAAACTAAGATCGGATCAGAAATCACGATCAGAAAACTCGTGGAATAATCCGAAAAAAAGAAAACTGATGAACAGACTAACGAACGAGCGTTCGTTAGCTGTAACTAATGGGCGAAAAACCACTCGTTAGAATGAACGTACGGACGAACGTCCGCTAACTATAAGAACCGAGAAAAGCTGGCGATCCGAAAAAAAAACGAATCTAGGGTTTCCTAAAAAACCGAACAGTTCTTAAAAAAACCGGTGGCTTGGATCCGGCAGCTACCTCCGGCGAGGGGCTCCGGCGAGGCAAGGCGGCGGGGCGGCGCGCGCGCGGGGAGGCGGCCTGGCTCGGCTGGGCCATAGGCCTAGTCGGGCGCGGAACTTTTTTTTAAAATATTCCGCCAACAGAAAAAAAATCTAAAAATGCCCAAATAAATTTTCACCGTCTAACTAAAATATTTACAACGAGATGAACATTTTCTTGGCCCTAAAATGCAAATTTGAAAATATACAATTTTTTTCTAAATGCAAATAAAATCCAAATAAAACAAATACTTGATTTTAATATTTTCCTCCTATGTTTCATTTATCTTGGAGAAGTCATATTATCTCCTCTCATATATTTTAATCTGAATATTTGCGGAGAGAAGAAAATAATTAAAATAAAAAATCCTCGTTTCAGTATTTGATAAAATCAATTATGAAAACCGGGAAATCCCCAACTCTCTCCAAGGGTCCTTGAGTTGCTTAGGATTTTGAGGATCGCGAGACGAAATGCAATTAAAATATGATATGCATGGCTGACTATGTATAACATTCCAAATTGAAAAATTGGGATGTTACATCACCTCTTTTATAAAGAGGGCGAGGCCTGTCCTTTTTTCCCTCTCGTGCTCAATCAAATCCTTCCCCCGGCCTCGAGTTCTAACACCCAAAGCTCAGGTCAGGCGCTTCAGACCTTCAACTATGTCCGGATCCAACCTTTAAGGTTGGTGGATGCCTTCCTCTGTCATAGAGGAGGACATCAAGAAGCTGAGAGAGGCCAGATATCTGACCGCCGAAATTACGCATAGGCTGCCTGCCCGAGGGCAGGTCATCCCTACTCCCGAACCCACCGAGAGTGTCGTGTTCATCTTCCACTTCCTCCGTGGACTAGGCCTCGCTCTAGATCCCTTTGTTAGGGGTCTTATGTTCTATTATGTGCTGGATTTCCATGATCTGGCCCCGGATTCCCTTCTTCACATCTCGTCATTTATTGTCATATGTGAGGCCTTCCTCTGCATTACCCCTCACTTTGGCCTATTGCTCAAGACCTTCGATGTGAAGCCGAAGATGATCGAGGGGCAGCACGCAGAGTGCGGAGGTGCCTTAATAAGCAAAATCACTGATTTTCCATGGCCAGAGGGTTCCTTCCCAGAGGTGTCCAGATTGTGGCAGTGGGAGTAGTTTTGCATCACAGCTCCCCGAAGTGCCAAGTGGGTAGCCGCCCCCACCTTTCGCTCGGGCCCCCCATCGCAACTGATGTCATGGATCAGTAGGGGACTGAGTTGGGGTCCAGCAAAGGACGTGCCAATATTGCAGAGCCGTATCCAAGATCTCTTTGAGAGAGATTTCAGTCTAGTTATGGTAATGCAAGTTATCCTAGTTCGTCGAGTCCAGCCTTGCAAACGTCAGCCCTCCGTATGTGGGAATTCAACCCGGAAGGACCGCGAGCTATTCAACATTTCCTCGGCATGACGCTCGAAGAGATGTACAAATCATTCTTCGACCCCAAATAGAGTGTCCGGACACCACCGAGGATGTGGGTTTGAGCTGCAACCGCCCTGCTACCCAAGTAAGTAATCCCATGGCCGAACATGATGTCCTTTTATTTATCATGGCATCATTCTAAAGAGTCGCTCTTTGACCAAGACTGGATAACAAAGGCGAAGATGATCAGGTGTTCGGCCCCCTTCCTGAGGGCTTGGACAATTTGGTACTGGACAAGATGCTCGAGCCGGCGCCTTATCTAGTGCCCTCGAAGGAAGATGGAGGGGGAATAAAGAGGGAGAAAGTGGGCCTCACTCGCACCTCATTCCAACCAGGGGAATGAGCGCCTCCGCGAGGGAAGGAAGAGGACTACCTTTGAAGATCCGGAAACTAATGTTTCCAAACGGGAGATGAAATATTCGCCAGAGGGTCCTGCCTCGAAGGGTATTCTTGCCGCACAATGTCCGTGCGGGGATCAGCCCTCTATCGAGTTGTAAGTAATCAAAATGTACTTAATAGTGAAAATATCCTACCTTACTTCCGAAGACAATATCTTATGCTTATAAATTGTAGTCCGGATTGTAGCCCTTCTCGACAGAGTTCGTCTTCGGGGGATCTTCTTCTGGAGTTGATGGAGAGCGAAACGCCTCCCCCTAACACCCCGCCTCATGAGGTGGGCGACCCTGAAGTGTCGTCGCGGAGGGTATCTCCGGATCCATCGAGGCCAGAGGATAACCCTGTGGCTACCCGGAATCCCCAGTATCCGGCTCCTAAGGAGAGCGGTAGCAAGAGTCCAGAACCGTACACTGTGCAGTCGGACGCACTGAAGGATATTCTAGGGCAAGCGGCCATCTTGGAAGCACATCGTACGCTGATGGGTACAGTAATTGAAGGGATTTCATCCACTGAAAGCAGATTGCACGAAGCCTTTATGAGTCTGTTGAAAGGCTTTGAGGTACGTGAAATAGTGTATGTTTTTTATAGTACCACACACATTAGGTGTGCCCTATGCAGATAGTAGCCCCTGAGACTCTGGTTGTCGTCGAGAACAGCGGCAACCCGAGGATCATATTCCCAGGTAATAACCCGACTTCCTTTATGTGTAGGTGGATGAGGCTTCGGTGGCTAGCTGAACTGATGGGTTTACCGAGCTAAAGCAGCAACTTGATGGGGCCGATGCCGATATCGTGCTTGTCAACCAACGGCTTGATGAGGCACAGGGTAAGTGATTTCTCTGGTGATCGTCACATAATAAGAGGAGCATGAGGCCAGTATCTTTAATATGTTGTGACTACAGATGGAGCTGCCACCTGCTACCTCTTGAGCACTGCGTTGGTTTTCCCCGAAGAGGGAGGGATGATGCAGCAAAGTAGCATAAGTATTTCCCTCAGTTTTTGAGAACCAAGGTATCAATCCAGTAGGAAGCTACGCACGAGTCCCTGGTACCTGCACAAAACAAATAAATCCTCGCAACCAACGGAAATAGGGGTTGTCAATCCCTATAAGATAATACTTTTGGTATTTTTATGATAAAAGATGCAAAGTAAAATAAAAACAAAGTAAATAGCAAAGGAAATAACTAAGTAGTAGGAGATTAATATGATAAAGATAGACCTGGGGGCCATAGGTTTCACTAGTGGCTTCTCTCGAGAGCATAAGTATTCTACGGTGGGTGAACAAATTACTATTGAGCAATTGACAAAATTGAGCATAGTTATGAGAATATCTAGGTATGATCATGTATATAGGCATCATGTCTGAGACAAGTAGACCGACTCCTGCCTGCATCTACTACTATTACTCCACTCATCGACCATTATCCAGCATGCATCTAGAGTATTAAGTTAAAAACAGAGTAACGCCTTAAGGAAGATGACATGATGTAGAGGGATAGACTCATGCAATATGAAGAAAACCCCATCTTGTTATCCTCGATGGAAACAATACAATACGTGCCTTGCTGCCCTTACTGTCACCAGGAAAGGACACCGCAAGATTGAACCCAAATATAAGCACTTCTCCCATTGCAGGAAAGATCAATCTAGTAGGCCAAATCAAACTGATAATTCGAAGAGACTTGCAAAGATAACCAATCATACATAAAATAATTCAGAGAAGATTCAAATATTATTCATATATAGACTTGATCATAAACCCACAATTCATCGGTCTCAACAAACACACCGCAAAAAGAAGATTACATCGAATAGTTCTCCACAAGAGAGGGGGAGAACATTGTATTGAGATCCAAAATGAGAGAAGAAGCCATCTAGCTACTAACTATGGACCCGTAGGTCTGCGGTAAACTACTCACACTTTATCGGAGAGGCTATGGTGTTGATGTAGAAGCCCTCCGTGATCGATGCCCCCTCCGACGGAGCTCCGGAACAGGCCCCAAGATGGGATCTCGTGGATACAGAAAGTTGCGGCGGTGGAATTAGGTTTTTGGCTCTGTATCTTATCGTTTGGGGGTACGTAGGTATATATAGGAGGAAGGAGTACGTCGGTGGAGCAACAGGGGGCCCACGAGGGTGGAGGGCGCGCCTGGTGGGGGTGGGCACGCCCCCCTACCTCGTGGCCTCCTGTTTCTTTTCTTGACGTAGGGTCCAAGTCTCCCAGATCATAATCTTCCTAAAAATCATGTTCCCGAAGGTTTCATTCTGTTGGACTCCGTTTGATATTCCTTTTCTTCGAAACCCTAAAACAGGCAAAAAACAACAATTCTGGGCTGGGCCTTCGGTTAATAGGTTAGTCCCAAAAATAATATAAAAGTTGATAATAAATCCCAATAATGTCCAAAATAGTAGATAATATAGCATGGAGCAATCAAAATTTGTAGATACGTTGGAGACGTATCAAGCATCCCCAAGCTTAATTCCTGTTCGTCCTCGTGTAGGTAAATGATAAAAACAGAATTTTTGATGCGGAGTGCTACTTGGCATAATTTAAATGTAATTCTTCTTAATTGTGGTATGAACATTCAGATCTGAAAGAATCAAGACAAAAGTTCATATTGACATAAAAATAATAATACTTCAAGCATACTAACAAAGCAATTATGTCTTCTCAAAATAACATGGCTAAAGAAAGTTATCCCTACAAAATCATATAGTCTGGCTATGCTCTATCTTCACCACACAAAATATTTAAATCATGCACAACCCCGATGACAAGCCAAGCAATTGTTTCATACTTTTGACATTCTCAAAACTTTTTCAATCTTCACGCAATACATGAGCGCGAGCCATGGACATAGCACTATATGTGGAATAGAGTGGTGGTTGTAGAGAAGACAACAAGGGGAAGATAGTCTCACATCAACTAGGTGTATCAATGCGCTATGGAGATGACCATCAATAGATATCAATGTGAGTGAGTAGGGATTGCCATGCAACGGATTCACTAGAGCTATATGTATATGAAAGCTCAAAAAGAAACTAAGTGGGTGTGCATCCAACCTGCTTGCTCATGAAGACCTAGGGCATTTTGAGGAAGCCCCAGTTGACCAAGGGGTTTGACCTCCCCTGGCTCAATGACACGTGAGGCCGCCCTGCTAACTAACCTAGATTAGGATTAACTAACCTAGCTAATTTAGCTTAGCTACTGTCATGCGGGCCCTGCCCGGCTAACTAAGTTAGTTAGGGCTAACCCTATTTAGGTTAGTTAGGTTAGCCGCTGACATGTGGGCCCCGGCCCCACTAACTTTTTAGTTAGGCTTAATTTAAGGTTAATTAACTATATTAATTAGCTGAGTCAATGACATATGGGTCCCACTGTCAGGTTTGACTCTGGTTAGGCACTGTTGACCAGCTGATGTCACAGTGACACAGTGCTGACGCAATAACTCATTTTCTCGATTTATTCTTTTTCAGGAAATTCCAGAAAATGTTCTAAACTTCAAAAAAGCATAGAAATTCAACCGTAACTCCAAATGAAATAATTTATATATGAAAATGATCAGAAAAATCCAAATAATCTGTTTATGCCATGTTCATGCATGTTTGAGCAAGTTAACTCCACTGACTAGGATAAAACATGATTAAGGTAAATTTGAAAAATAGGTTTGGAGTTGGAATTTGATGTAGTTTGAATTCCACTTCAATTAAAATGACTTGCTATTGCATTAGCTCAATTCAGTACCCTAATATGTCATATCATTCATTTGCTTGTGCATTGCATTAATTGAATGTTGTTTATGCTCCCTTGCCGTTAATTGTCACCTCTCAGTAGACGTGTTTCGACGACGAGTTCGATGACACCGATGAAGAGTTATATTATCTCCAGAAGTGTCAGGCAAGCAAAAACCCCTTGTTCATTCTGATACAATCCCACTCTCTCGCTCCTGCTCTCTTTTACTTCATTTGGACAACAACGATTCAACGGTTACATGTTGCGGTAGTTCAACCCCTTTCCTGTACATGACCTGTCATTGCCACAGTAGATAGATGAAACCCACTAGCATGAGTAGGAGTTGTTTGAGCCCTGATGTGCCTGCTCATTCATGTTTGTTTGTCATGCCTGCTATTGCTTAGGGTCGTGTCAGGTCTGATTCATCGGCGATGAATTGGAAAGTTGTGAACATGTCCTACTATGTGTGAGCTAAATGTGTTGAACATGATTTGGTAAAGGTATCGATGAGAGTCCATGTAGGAGTACAAGGTGGGTTGTTTCCTTGGAACCATCCTTAAGTACCGAGATCTGTATGTGTGATTTAAGAACCAGGTACTACCATGCATTGGGCCCGAAACCAATGGACCCTCTCGGCTTGTTAACCACTCTAGTCCTTTGTCCAGGAGTTGCAACTAGTTTCTGGTGTTTATAGGATATGTGTTGGCGGCTGTGCATAGCGTTGACCCTAGGGGTGGGCTATGATGCGGTAGATACACCACGGACGGGCATGCCGGGCGCCCGTTTGGTGTCTCGGAACCCTGTACACATCATTCGGGGCCGTATGTGGAAACCTCGGCCGGACTCCCTGCGGATGGAACCTAGATAGGCGATAAACCTGGACTAGATACTTGAGTGTTTGGGTAGGCCGTGGCCGACACCCTCGTTGGTCTTCCGCTTGAAGGTTGCCGAATACATGTCGTGTAAACGGCGGTAAGTGTTGAGAGCGTGTGTGAAGAAGTACACCCCTGCAGGGTTAACATCATCTATTCAAATAGCCGCGTCCGCGGTAAAGGACTACTTGGTTGCCTATACAGTTCATAGACAAGTGAAAGTGGATACTCTAAAATGCGCAAGATAAGCGTGAGTGCTATGGATGGCGTTCTCGTAGGGAGACGGGAGCGGATCCATGGTGGTGTATTGATATGGTGAATATGTGCACTCGTGTGCGCCACCTCAAAAGAGTTACTTGCAGTCGTAGTTTAAGATAGCCACCGAGTCAAAGCTGGCTTGCTGCAGTTAAACTCCACTAGCCCCCTGTTGATACCGATGCATATATAGCTAGTTCTGATGTAAGTCTTGCTGAGTACTTTTGTACTCATGTTTGCTTAATTTATGTTTTGCAGAGAGACTTCAGTCTCTCTAGTAGTTTCGCGTGGACTTCGACGTTTAGATTGATACCTCAGCTACGATCTTGTGCCCTCGGCAGGATCTGATAAATAGTCAGGCTTCTCAGCCTTTTTCATTTGTAGATGTATGTACTCAGACATGTTAAGCTTTCGCATGTGCTTTGATTTGTATGCTATGATTGTTGGGCCATGAGACCCATGTTTGTAATATCTCACTCCTCGGAGCCTAATGAATAAATACTTGAGTCGTAGAGTTATGTTGTGATGCCATGTTGTATTTGCACATATCGAGCATATTGTGTGGGATCCGACAATCTAGTTGTTTATCCTTGGCAGCCTCTCTTATGGGGAAATGTAGTCTAGTGCCCCTTGAGCCATAGTAGTCTGCTACAGCCCGGGTTCACTAGAGTCCTGCTAGCCTAGCACTACTGCTCAGGACACTTGACTGGCCGACATGTGTTTCACTTCGTTCCTATGGCTGTCCCTTCGGGGAAATGTCACGCAGTGACATCCGGAGTCCTGCCTAGCCTGCTACAGCCCGGGTTCCCCGGAGTCCTGTTAGCCCAGTGCTACAGCCCGGATTCACTCGTTGATGACTGGCATGCTCGATGTGATTCATGTATGCCTGTCCCCACAGGTTAGTGCCGCTCTGGGTTCACAACTAGCCATGTCAGCCCGGGTTCTCTGTGATATGGGTGCTAGCGGCACTATCATATACGTGAGCCAAAAGGCGCAAACGGTCCCGGGCCAGGTAAGGTGGCACCCGTGGGAATACCGTGCGTGAGGGCGCAAAGTGATATGAAGTGTTACATGCTAGATCGGTGTGACTTAGGATCGAGGTCCTGATAGCTTTGGTATCAAAGCCTGACTGCCTGTAGGATTACCAAGCCAAACTGGTCAAAGTTGTGTCTAGAAATGCTTTAGTTATGTAGATGAATTGATTGTGGAAGGGAACGTAAGGCTCTTTTTACTCCTCTACCTTATGGCCTTCTGATCTGATTCATCCTCTTCTCTTCTACGGGGTTTAAGAATTAGGCCTTCTCATCTATCTATCAGGATGACGTGTTACTAATCCATAGACTTATAGGATTGCTGGATTCAATTCTTAGTTCAGTTCCTACTATTTCTGTGTGTTGACAGTTGATCTCGGAACTTTGCTATTGTGATGTTAAGTGGTTATGCCACCATTTTGCAGGATGTCTCAAATCATTTTGAGCATTTACAGCCGTCATCCTAGGTTTCTAAATAGTCTGATGCACTTGCAAATCTTTCCTCCATGTTCTCGTTGTATTTTTGGGCCAGATTAAGCACACTAATCGGTGTGTTGAGGTACTCTGTTGCCTTGACGTGTATGTTGGAGCTATTATTATGACCATAGGTGTTTTAGGAGTCATCTAGTAATCTAGCCATGTTTTGTGTTCACGGTGTGATGATTCTGGCCACCATTCTCGAAAGCATCCCATGATGCCATTTAGTAGTAGGTATTCTATTCCTGGGTTCTTTAACCCGAGATTCACCCTACTTACCTCATGTTGATAGTGTTGCTAGTTCCTTTAGGATATTAGTAACCTTTGCATTAGTCCTCGAGGTCCGTGGTATATCATTCTTCCAAATACTATGAACCACCTATGGCAGAAGTTCTTTGAACCAAAAGATCACAACCAGATTGCTCTTGATGAGTTCTCCATTCTTCATTGTGAATCTGCCAGTCCTACCTTTCTACATGGATTATCTGGAAGAAATATGTTCAACTTGTTTGGCATACTAAATCTATGCATCCGCAACCCAGAAAACCATATGTTCCTTTGAGTTGTGCCTCTTTAGTTGTTTCTGACCTCCGTCTATCAGTTGATAGTCAAGAGTATGCACGCATTCGTTCATCGTTGCCTTTGCTCTTGCGTTCCGTCAAGCCATTCTATCTCGGAATGACTAGGAGAAACAAACTCCAGTACCTTATCCATTTTTAGGATTGGGTCAAAGCAGTTGTAATCCGCAGATCAAAATGACAATCTAGCTTTTGCTCTGTTCTACCATGGAGTGTCACCTTCTTCTTATCAAGAATGTCATGAGAATTGCACCACCTCTTATGAATTCTTGATTTAGTGATACTTCTTGCCATCATTGTTCATTCCTTGGTTCCGTGTTGTTGTAACCGGAATGCCGGCAAGTGAATCGTGATGTGTGAAATGAATACTCCTAGCAACTCTGTTGCTTGGTACTTAATGGATAATAATTTCATTCTTAGTGTGTTGGTTATTGAATCATCATCATAAGATTTATCGTGCGACCTAGTCCATTTTCCCTGGTGCACTCCTTGAACAGTGAGATAGGATTGTGTCAATCCATCACTCTCTTGATCACATCGTCTTGCCCTGAAAAGCAAGATTGTTCTCGAGCTTAGTAACATATTGGTGGTTCGTGATTTTCTGGATATCTTCACGGAAGTATCACCAGGTCGTCCCCTGACCGATATGTTGAGTTCGTGATCAAGTTGGTTTTCCAATAAACCACTCCTTCTCCAAGAATCTATGTTGGATATCCCTGAGCTAGTTGGTTAAGCCAAACAACAATTTGGAGAGTTTGAAGAAAAGCTTGTCTGAATTAGTTCATTCCAAAGGGATATCCTTGTGTGTGTGTGTGTGTGTGTTGAAGAAAGATGATACCTTCATCGATTGGTCCTCATGATCGGTTATTGGATCTATTGTCTTGTCCAAACCTTGATTTGAGTATGGGCTATTGTCAAATCAAATCAGAACCAATGATATTCGTAATGTTGTATTACTCGTGGTTGACCCCTCGAGCATGCACCATTATATCTTTGGGACTGACCAGTGCTATCACCTTGTTCACATAATGGTGGAATTCCAGTGATATGGAAATCCCGATGAGTTGTTGTTGAGCCCATCAGTAGCATCTTTTCTCCTCCATGATTCATGTTGAACATTAAGCTAGTGTTGGAAACTTTTGTAAGCATTTCTTCATGCTAGCTCATGAAGCATACACTTGGATGAAAGAGGTGACTTCCTTTGAACCACGTGCATTTGATGCAAGTTGCCGCCGTGAATTTGAGAAAGTTTGTTTTGCTTCCTCTAGAATCATCCCAAATCGGTCATGCATACGTGCGAAGTATTCTGTGGTTTGGAGACTTGCAACCTTCATCCTATATGTGTCCCTAGCACACCAAGCCACTGATTGAGTTGTTCAAGGAGAAGAAGTTCCTTTTTAAGAGCTAACCCGGGCTTAATCAAGGACTTCGTTATCCGCAGTGATGGTTCCCCACCTGAACTCAGTAGTGTTTCGTTGTAAGACAACTACGTGGTCATGCTTGTCTGGGACAATGTGTTCACATGTTTGTAGCAGAACCAGCTCATGTTTTGGAGCTTGCTACCGTAGTCCATTTTCCGAGAATCTCGCAACGCCATCTCATCGAATTGTGTTGAAACTTTCTGTTGCAGACATGTTGAGTCTGAAGTGTCCTGTTACTAACCAGATCTGAATCTCAGGCAGATATGATGGTTGGAACATTCCAACATTTGCATTTTGTTCCTAGCTTGCACCTCAGTAATTACTATTTAGGATCATCTTCAAAAGTGGTCCAACTATGGGTCCCATCCATCCCCAATGATAAGCAAAATCATCCATTGTATTGTCCTCAACAAGGTAGTCCACATCATCCATTCTGGTATGGGTATGCCATTCTTTCGAATTCGTTCACACGATCATTTGTGAATGCCTTAGGTTGGTATAAAGAATTTCAATGATTTTGTACCAAAAGTAATTCTTTTTGCCACTTAAGAGAATAGTTCTTAGTGTCACCTTCCCCGAGGTGCCCCGTTTTGGAATCATGGCAATTTCCCTCACTACTTTGAAACCCTCGTCAAATTGTTTCTTCTATCGCTCCTTGTCGGGGGTGTCTGTTCCCACGCACACCTATGGCGATCAGCGGACCGAGCCCCTTTCGGTTCGGCAGGGGGCGGTGGATGCACAAAGAGCAGATCGAGGCGAACGCACGAGCGAGACGATCGGTTTACCCAGGTTCGGGCTGCACGGATGCGTAAAACCCTACTCCTGCTTTGGTGGTTCTATTGAGTTCTTGCTCGGGAGCGGCGAGTGCTACAGTACACTCAAGCAGCTGGC
This sequence comes from Triticum monococcum, assembly GCA_034509565.1. Lineage (NCBI taxonomy): Eukaryota > Viridiplantae > Streptophyta > Magnoliopsida > Poales > Poaceae > Triticum > Triticum monococcum. The sequence goes on along the minus strand of CM067845.1, from coordinate 536,935,449 downwards.
GAGACCGAGCGTGAGAATGGCTGTCCCCCCCCCCCCTCTCTGTTGTGCATGGGCCTCCTTTTATATGTATAAGGGGTGACCGACACGTGGCAACAGAGGTGAGGGTAAAAATGTAAAAGGGGTGGTAGTTGGATCCACCGCCTACACGTCGTATCCTACCTAACCCTTACGGCAGGGGACAAAGGCATTAAAAGCCTGTCTGTGTCGCCTAGACGAGGCGGAAAGGGACCGTCAGGGGCGCCACCGTTTGCCATGATGGCTCCTTGTCAGCGCTTGCTTGCCACCGCATGCCCCCGGCTGCACAGCCTCCCGCCACGTACGCCAGGAATGGTCCCAGGGCGACACGTTGGTGGGTGAGCTAGAGCGCGGGCTGCGGGGTAGTAGCTTGCCGCGGCAAACGCCTTGCCGTGGATGTTGTCTTGTCGCGTCCGGGAGCTTGTCGCTCACCGGGCCTTGTCGGGGCGCAGAGCGCCGCAGCGAGCTTCTTGAGATGCTTTGGCTGGTCTTCCTAGCAAGCTCCTCTTGCCGGGGTCTCGTCTCCTTCCCGGCAGGCTCCTCTTGCCGGGGTCTTGCCTCCTTCCCGGCAAGCTCCTCTTGCCGGGGGCTCTGTGCTTCGAGTAGCCTTCCTAGCAAGCTCCTCTTGTCGGGGCCTTGGATACTTTGTTCTTGAATGGCTCCTAAAGGAACCATGGAGGGTCTTGGCGGTCACCCCGGCAAGCCTTGCCGCGGGTCGCTACGACTGCCCGTGCACAAGTTCGGGATACTAAGGTACCCCTACTTTAGTACACCGACACTCCTGATGCAAGTTTTGCCTCTCAGCTCCAGAGATGTTTCTATGTCCCATTCCGTGAGTTGATCTTGTGATCATCAAGATGATCCCAAGTTGCTCGAACCTCAAGATGATCGATTCTTCTAAAAATTGTCCCTTTCTACTCGTTGTCACGTTCGACGTAGTTCTCAAAGCAAGACGCCAAGATCAATATGATGCAATGGATCAATATATTCGAGAAGAGCAGTTGGGTCATGAGGATTGCATTAGATTTGTGTCCCCTCTGTCTTCTTACCTCACGTCTTGAATCTCGGGATGAGATTCTTGTTTAGTGGGGGTGAGTTGTCACAGCCCTAGAACTATTTGCAATAGTTGCATAAGAGAGCATCCATGCATCATGTCTAATTTCTGAAATTTGAATTGAGGTTTGTTGAAACCCTCAGAAATCAGTTCAAAAATAACCAACTTTAAAAATCTTCTCAAATGAGTCCAATAAAGTGTTCCTGTTATTCCATAGAATTATTGGCAAGAGCTAAAATTCAAACCAGTATGTTTATGAGCTCAGAAACATTTATTTTGGCCATTTGAATTAATCCAATAATTATTTTCTTTGGATTTATATTTAATATATATTAAATGTAACTTCAATAATTTTGGAAGTTTGTGAGTGGCTCTGTATATATTTTAGCAAGCCATATAATAACCTACAGAATTTATGAAATGATTTAGTGGCTAAAACTAAATCAAAACAGACAGGAAATAAAATAGAAAACAGAGAAGGAGGGAGTACCTGTAACTTACCTGGCCCACGAGAGAAGCCAGCCCACCAGGCCCATGTGCCAGTCATCCTCCTTGCGCCAGAAGGACGCCGGGCGCGTGCCCGACGCGCGCTGACAACCTCCACCTTGCCTGCCTGCCTCCTCGCCGCCCCGAATCGCCTAGAGGACGCCACGCACCCCCCCCGGACCGCTCTCACTCTTCCTGCGCTCTTCCCCCTCCTCTGCTCCCTCTCCCTCTCGAGCCCGAGCACAACCGCAGCCGCGCCGTCGTAACGCGGCAGCCACCGGCCTTACCGCGCCTCGCCGACATGTCCATGACCTCCGCCTCGACACCCTCATCCTCCTCGTAGACTCGCTCGACGCCAGATGCCCCAAAACGCCGCCCCCGACCTCGTCTTCATCGTTCGGCCACCGAGATCGCCGGCGACCTCCCATCTTCATCAGCTCCTCCCCGACCTCGCCGACCCGCTCGTCGTGACCATGGTGAGCTGCTGGCCATTCCCCCCTCTCCGTTCTCTTCCTTGCATGCCGTAGCAAACGCTCCAAGCTTGACCGCACCCGCCGCCGACGTGGCCCCGGCAACCAAATGGCCTGGGCGTCGTGTCCAACATGCTTGCCGCCTTGCGTAGCTGCTGTAGGTGCCATGAACGCGCTGCCACGGCCACTGCAGCCCCGTAGCCACAAACACCCGAACACCGGCACTGCCCCGAGCTTGTTTCCGGCGAGCTCCGGCCGTCCCCGCTGCTGTCGCATGCCGCCTTGGATGCGAGCGAGCCCCAGCTCCCCGCGCGTGCCCTCCGCTACTCGATTGGGCGCCGGAGGAGCAATTCCGTGCCCTCCGTCGCGTCAGCTGCCGCCGGCGGCTAAACGCCGGCGCGTTAGCCCTAGTTGACCAAGGGGTTTGACCTCCCCTGGCTCAATGACACGTGGGACCGCCCTGCTAACTAACCTAGATTAGGATTAACTAACCTAGCTAATTTAGCTTAGCTAGTGACATGCAGGCCCCGCCCGGCTAACTAAGTTAGTTAGGGCTAACCCAATTTAGGTTAGTTAGGTTAGCCGGTGACATGTGGGCCCCGGCCCCACTGACTTTTTAGTTAGGCTTAATTTAAGGTTAATTAACTATATTAATTAGCTGAGTCAATGACATATGGGTCCCACTGTCAGGTTTGACTCTGGTTAGGCGCTGTTGACCAGCTAACGTCATAGTGACGCAGTGCTGATGCAATAACTCATTTTCTGGATTTATTCTTTTTCAGGAAATTCTAGAAAATGTTCTAAACTTCAAAAAATGATAGAAATTCAACCGTAACTCCAAATGAAATAATTTATATATGAAAAATGATCAGAAAAATCCAAATAATCTGTTTATGCCATGTTCATGCATGTTTGAGCAAGTTAACTCCACTGATTAGGATAAAACATGATTAAGGTAAATTTGAAAAATAGGTTTGGAGTTGGAATTTGATGTAGTTTGAATTCCACTTCAATTAAAATGCCTTGCTATTGCATTAGCTCAATTCAGTACCCTAATATGTCATATCATTCATTTGCTTGTGCATCGCATTAATTGAATGTTGTTTATGCTCCCTTGCCGGTAATTGTCCCCTCTCAGTAGACGTGTTTCGACGACGAGTTCGATGACACCGATGAAGAGTTATACTATCTTCAGAAGTGCCAGGCAAGCAAAAACCCCTTGTTCATTCCGATACAATCCCACTCTCTCGCTCCTGTTCTCTTTTACTGCATTAGGACAACAACGATTCAGTGGTTACATGTTGCGGTAGTTGAACCCCTTTCCTCTACATGACCTGTCATTGCCAAAGTAAATAGATGAAACCCACTAGCATGAGTAGGAGTTGTTTGAGCCCTGATGTGCCTACTCATTCATGTTTGTTTGTCATGCCTGCTATTGCTTAGGGTCGTGTCAGGTCTGATTCATCGGGGATGAATTGGAAAGTTGTGAACATGTCCTACTGTGTGTGAGCTAAATGTGTTGAACACGATTTGGTAAAGGTATCGATGAGAGGCCATGTAGGAATACATGATGGGTTGTTTCATTGGAACCGTCCTTAAGCACCGAGATCTGTATGTGTGATTTAAGAACCAGCTACTACCATGCATTGGGCCCGAAACCAATGGACCCTCTCGGCTTGTTAACCACTCTAGTCCTTTGTCCAGGAGTTGCAACTAGTTTCTGGTGTTTATAGGATATGTGTTGGCGGCTGTGCATAGCATTGACACTAGGGGTGGGCTATGATGCGGTAGATACACCATGGACGGGCATGTTGGGTGCCCGTTTGGTGTCTCGGAACCCTGTACACATCGTTCGGGGCCGTATGTGGAAACCTCGGCCGGACTCCCTGTGGATGGAACCTAGATAGGCGATAAACCTGGACTAGAGACTTGAGTGTTTAGGTAGGCCGTGGCCGACACTCTCGTTGGTCTTTCGCTTGAAGGTTGCCGAGTACATGTCGTGTAAACGGCGGTAAGTGGTGAGAGCGTGTGTGAAGAAGTACACCCCTGCAGGGTTAACATCATCTATTCGAATAGCCGCGTCCACGGTAAAGGACCACTTGGTTGCCTATACAGTTCATAGACAAGTGAAAGTGGATACTCTAAAATGCGCAAGATAAGCGTGAGTACTATGGATGGCGTTCTCGCAGGGAGATGGGAGCGGATCAATAGTTGTGTATTGATATGGTGAATATGTGGACTCGTGTGCGCCACCTCAAAAGAGTTACTTGCAGTCGTAGTTTAAGATAGCCACCGAGTCAAAGCTTGCTTGCTGCAGTTAAACTCCACCACCCTCCTGTTGATACCGATGCATATGTAGCTAGTTCTGATGTAAGTCTTGCTGAGTACTTTTGTACTCACATTTGCTTAATTTATGTTTTGAAGAAAGACTTCATTATCGCTAGTACTTTCGCGTGGACTTCGACGTTTAGCTTGATACCTCAGCTACGATCTTGTGCCCTCGGCTGGATCTGGTAGATAGTCAGGCTCCTCAACCTTTTTCATTTGTAGATGTCTGTACTCAGACATGTTAAGCTTCCGCATGTGCTTTGATTTGTATGCTTTGATTGTTGGTTCATGAGACCCATGTTTGTAATATCTCGCTCCTCGGAGCCTAATGAATAAATACTTGAGTCGTAGAGTTATGTTGTGATGCCATGTTGTATTTGCACATATCGAGCATATTGTGTGTATGATTGAAATGCCTGGTATGCGTGGGATATGACAATCTAGTTGTTTATCCATGGCAGCTTCTCTTATGGGGAAATGTAGTCTAGTGCCCCTTGAGCCATAGTAGTACGCTACAGCCCGGGTTCACCAGAGTCCTGCTAGCCGAGCACTACTTCTCAGGACACTTGACTGGCCGGCATGTGTTTCACTTTGTTCCTATGTCTGTCCCTTCGGGGAAATGTCACGCGGTGACATCCGGAGTCCTGCCTAGCCTGCTACAGCCCGGGTTCCCCGGAGTCCTGTTAGCCCAGTGCTACAGCCCGGATTCACTCGCTGATGACCGACATGCTTGATGTGATTCATGTATGCCTGTCCCCATAGGTTAGTGCCACTTTGGGTTCACGACTAGCCATGTCAGCCCGGAATCTCTGTCATATGGATGCTAGCAACACTATCATATACGTGAGCCAAAAGGCGCAATCGGTCCTGGGCCAGGTAAGGCCGCAAAGTGATATGACGTGTTACATGCTAGGTCGGTGTGACTTAGGATCGGGGTCCTGACAGTTGCCTCCCAACAAGCGCTATCGTTTAACGCCACTAGCTAGGCATAACAAGCAAGGATAGATCTAGGTATTGCCATCTTTGGTAGGCAATCCATAAGTGGCTCTCATAATAGATTCATAAGGTAATTTAATTTTCTTTCCAGGAAAGTGTTACATGCCTTTCCTTAATGAAAATTTGAATCTAATATTTCCTTCCTTCATATCAATAATTGCACCAATCGTTCTAAGGAAAGGTCTACCAAGAATAATAGGACATGAAGGATTGCAATCTATGTCAAGAAGAATAAAATCTACGGGCACATAATTCCTATTTGCAACAATAAGAACATCATTAATTCTTCCCATAGGTTTTTTTAATAGTGGAATCCGCAAGGTGCAAGTTTAGAGAGCAATCACCAAAATCACGGAAACCTAACAAATCACACAAAGTCTTTGGAATCGTGGAAACACTACCCAAATCACATAAAGCATAGCATTCATGATCTTTAATTTTATTTTTAATAGTTGGTTCCCACTCATCATAAAGTTTTCTAGGGATAGAAACTTCCAATTCAACTTTTTCTTCATAAGATTGCATCAAGGCATCAAGGATATGTTTAGTAAATGCTTTATTTTGACTATAAGCGCGAGGAGAATTTAGCACGGATTGCAACAAGGAAATACAATCAATCAAAGAGCAATCTTCATAGTTAAATTCCTTGAAATCCATAATAGTGGGTTTGGCAACGTCTAGGGTCTTAATTTCTTCAATCCCACTTTTATCAAATTTAGCATCAAGATCAACAAATTCCGAATTCTTAGAACGCCTTCTAGGTAAAGGTGCTTCATATTCAGTCCCATCATTATCAAGATTCATATTGCAAAACAAAGATTTAATAGGGGACACATCAATAACTTGTAGATCTTCATCTTTATTTTCATAGCAACTAGAAGAACACGCTCTTATAAAGACATCTTTCTTAGCACGCATCTTAGCAGTTCTTTCTTTGCACTCATCAATGGAAATTCTCATGGATTTGAGATACTCATTGATATCATGCTTAGGTGGAATAGATCTAAGTTTCAAAGAATCAACATCAAGAGCAGTTCTATCAATGTTCCTAGCCAAATCATCAATCTTAAGCAATTTTTCTTCAATCATAGCATTAAAATTCTTTTGCGAAGTAATAAATTCTTTAATATTAGATTCAAAATCAGAGGGCATCTTATTATAATTTCCATATGAATTGTTGTAGGAATTACCATAATTATTAGAGGGGTTACTAGGATAAGGCCTAGGATTGAAATTTCCTCTGTACGGTTACCAAAATTGTTCCTACCAACAAAATTCACATCCATAGATTCATTATTATTCTCAATCAAAGTAGACAAGGGCATATCATTAGGATCAGAAGAAACACTCTTATTAGCAAATAATTTCATAAGTTCATCCATCTTTCCACTCAAAAACATTAATTGCTTCTATCGCATGCACCTTTTTACTAGTAGATCTTTCAGAGTGCCATTGAGAATAATTAACCATAATATTATCTAGGAGTTTAGTAGCTTCTCCTAAAGTGATTTCCATAAAAGTGCCTCCCACGTCCGAATCTGAAAGATTTCTAGAAGAAAAATTCAATCCGGCATAAAATTTTTGAACAATCATCCACAAATTTAAACCATGACTAGGGCAATTATGTATCATTAATTCATTCTCTCCCAAGCTTGTGCAACATGTTCATGATCAAGTTGTCTAAAATTCATAATATCGTTTGTAAGAGAGATGGTCTTAGCGGGAGGAAAATACTTTGAGATAAAAGCATCTTTGCACTTGTTCCATGAATCAATACTATTTTTAGGCAAAGACGAAAACCAAGCTTTAGCACGATCTCTAAGTGAAAAAGGAAATAGCGTCAATTTAACAATATCATTATCCACATATTTGTTCTTTTGCATGTCACACAAATCAACGAAGCTATTTAGATGGGTAGCGGCATCTTCACTAGGAAGGCCGGAAAACGGATCTTTCATGACAAGATTCAGCAAAGCAGTATTAATTTCACAAGATTCAGCATCGGTAAGAGGAGCAATCGGAGTGCTAATAAAATCATTGTTGTTGGTATTGGTGAAGTCACACAATTTAGTATTATCTTGAGCCATCGTGACAAGCAAGCAAACTAACACACAAGCAAACAAAAAGCAAGTGGGCAAAAAGAGGCAAATAGAGAAAGAGAGGGAGTATAGAGAGAGAGGAAGGGCGAATAAAACGGCAAGGGTGAAGTGGGGGAGAGGAAAACGAGAGGCAAATGGCAAATAATGTAATGCGGGAGATAACGGTATGTGATGGGTACTTGGTATGTTGACTTTTGCGTAGGCCTCCCTGGCAACGGTGCCAGAAATCCTGCTTGCTACCTCTTGAGCACTGCGTTGGTTTTCCCCGAAGAGGAAGGGATGATGCAGCAAAGTAGCGTAAGCATTTCCCTTAGTTTTTGAGAACCAATGTATCAATCGAGTAGGAGGCTACGCGCGAGTACCTCGTACCTGCACAAAACAAATAAATCCTCGCAACCAACGCAAATAGGGGTTGTCAATCCCTATAAGGCCACTTATGAGAGTGAGATCTGATAGATATGATAAGATAATATTATTGGTATTTTTATGAAAAAAGATGCAAAGTAAAATAAAAGAAAAGTAAATAGCAAAGGAAATAACTAAGTAGTAGGAGATTAATATGATAAAGATAGACCCGGAGGCCATAGGTTTCACTAGTGGCTTCTCTCGAGAGCATAAGTATTCTACGGTGGGTGAACAAATTACTGTTGAGCAATTGAGAAAATTGAGCATAGTTATGAGAATATCTAGGTATGATCATGTATTTAGGCATCACATTCGAGACAAGTAGACCGACTCCTGCCTACATCTACTACTATTACTGCACTCATCGACCGCTATCCATCAGGCATCTAGAGTATTAAGCTCATGAAAATAGAGTAATGCCTTAAGCAAGATGACATGATGTAGAGGGATAAACTCATGCAATATGATGAAAACCCCATCTTGTTATCCTCGATGGCAACAATACAATACGTGCCTTTCTGCCCTTACTGTCACCGGGAAAGGACACCGCAAGATTGAACCCAAAGCTAAGCACTTCTCCCATTGCAAGAAAGATAAATCTAGTAGGCCAAACCAAACTGATAATTCGAAGAGACTTGCAAAGATAACCAATCATACACAAAAGAATTCATAGAAGATTCAAATATTATTCATAGATAGACTTGATCATAAACCCACACTTCATCGGTCTCAACAAACACACCGCAAAAAGAAGATTACAACGAATAGTTCTCACCAAGAGAGGGGGAGAACATTGTATTGAGATCCAAAAAGAGAGAAGAACCCATCTAGCTACTAACTATGGACCCGCGGGTCTGAGGTAAACTACTCACATTTCATCGGAGAGGCTATGGTGTTGATGTAGAAGCCCTTCGTGATCGATGCCCCATCCAACGGAGCTCCGGAACAGGCCCCAAGATGGGATCTCGTGGATAAAGAAAGTTGTGGTTGTGGAATTAGGTTTTTGGCTCCGTATCTGATCGTTTGGGGGTACGTAGGTATATATAGGAGGAAGGACTACGTCGGTGGAGCAACATGGGGCCCACGAGGGTGGAGGGCGCGCCTAGTGGGGGTGGGCGGGCCCCCCTACCTCGTGGCCTCCTGATTCTTTTCTTGACGTAGGGTCCAAGTCTCTCGGATCATAATCTTCCTAAAAATCACGTTCCCGAAGGTTTCATTCCGTTTGGACTCCCTTTGATATTCCTTTTCTTCGAAACCCTGAACAGGCAAAAAACAGCAATTCTGGGCTGGGCGTCCGGTTAATAGGTTAGTCCCAAAAATAATATAAAAGTGGATAATAAAGCCCAATAATGTCCAAAACAGTAGATAATATAGCATGGAGCAATCAAAAATTATACATACGTTGGAGACGTATCACCACCGTGGAGACCCTTTGGGCGGAGCATGCCCGAGCCAAGGAACAAGCAAGGAGTAGCAATGCGGCCGCTCTAAAGGCGACCAAAGAGTTGAGGACCGAACAGGCCGCGCATTGCGAGAGCAAGGAAAGAATGGCCAAAATGGATGTAGAGTTAAAAGATGCCGCTGACTGTTACCAGCTTCTTGAATAAGAAAGCCAAGCGAGGGCGATGGACCTGGAGAAGGCCCTGGTAGCTGCCAAGGAATCCCGCTCCAAAATTAGAGTGACGAAGGAGGAGCTGTATCAAGCTACAGATATCATGTCTGGGAAGCCCTTCTTGTTGTGGACTAAATTCGGAGATCCGAAGTATGTTCCGCTTGACCGACTATGGAGTTCTGCGGATGCCTACGTGGATTTGGCTGCAAGTACTGCTGATGCGGCCGAGTACTTCAAGGATCAGAAAGAACAAGAAGTGGAAAAGTTGTTCTGGTCGCAGTTTCATGCTCCAGTCCGCCCGCTGCTGTTAAATGAGCAAATGGCCGAGTGGGCCGAGCTCCGTAGGTTGTCCGGACTTTCCATGAGGTCCGTTGTGGATCATCTGTGGCCAGGAGGGCCAAGGCCGAATAGCTATTTTAGTTTAGTGCAACAATTCCTTGGTGTTGTGCCGCGCATCGATGCTATGAAGAGATCGGCGTGCATAGAGGGTGCGCGGATGGCGTTTGCCTGTTTCAAGACATACTGGGCGGAGATGGAGGCCACCACTGTTGCGACACAGGGTTCGGCCGTAAGCCGAGTGGCTGCGCAGGACTACTTTGAAGAAGTTCTTGAAGGCGCTCGTTCGATAGAGGCTCAGTGCTCGAAGAATATTATGTTCTAGTGACATGTACTTCCATTGTAAAAACAATGTTTTATTGAGTTATCAAGGCTGTATTTATTCTTTTGCCCGAATGTATTATGATGCCTCATGTGTGGCCATTTATGTATATATGTATATAACCTGAAAGTTTGCAGTCGTCGGCTTCCGCCCCCACGCATATATTGCGGGGGTGTTCGCAGAAAATGCGAATCCACACTTGATCCAACGTCTTGGTCCATTAAGGAGGTGGTAGCGCGGTGAACGAGGCAATCGGACTATATTGCTTTAACACTTTCACTTAGCCATAGGAGTTTGACGGTGGGGCTACTATATAGCCCCTGGTACTTCCGCGCTCGTCCGAATACAGGGTGCGTACATACATGACCGGGAAACGTTCCTTCGTTAATGCGGAATCCCGAAGATTCCGCTGAGTCATCGAGTGGTTGACCAGTCTCTCGCTATATCATGATAGCCAGTTTTCGGCTTTCTCTACTGAGGTGCTCATCCGGATGAACCAGGGCACAATCGCAGTAGTTCTCCCAATGCTACCTTAGCCGATATAACGGAATGTTAGGTACCAAAATGTGGTTAAACCGAATCACACAGAATAAGGGAGCACCTTGCTCTGATACCAATTGAAAGTGCGTTATATCGACTAGAGGGGGGTGAATAGGCGATTTTGATGAAAGTCTTCAAAACGTGGAAGTTATGAAGACAAACAGAATGGACAAGCCTATCACTATGCAGCGGAAGTTAGATTACACAAGGCAAGCCATGGTCAAGTATACAATATAGTGAAAGCACAGTGACAAACAGCTTCAGTGTAATGAGGATCAGACAGGAAGAAGTTATGAAGCCAAACAAATCATACAGTCAAGTTGTGAAGACAGAAGATAAAAGCAAGCATGCAATGGCTTCACAATGTGTAATGGTAAGTAAAGGGAGGTGAAGATGAAACCAGTGACACGCTGAAGACAATGATTTGTTGGACCAGTTCCAATTGCTGTGACAACTGTACGTCTGGTTGGAGCGGCTAGGTATTTAACCAAAGGACACACAGTCCCGGACACCCAGTCCTTAACACGCAGCTCAGGACACCCAGTCCTCACCGTTTTCTCCTAGAGCTAAGGTCACACAGACCTCGCCCAATCACTCTGGTAAGTCTTCAAGGTAGACTCCCAAACCTTCACAGACTTCGTTCACCGGCAATCCACAATTTCTCTTGGATGCTCAGAACACGACGCCTAACCGGCTGGAGGATGCACAGTCCTCAAGTGTAATAAGTCTTCAGATCACTCAGACAAGAAGACTTAAGTGATGCCCAATTACTCTGGCTCTGGGTGGTTAGGGCTTTTCTCCTCGCTAGGGATTTTCTCTCAAAGGCTTCGAGGCGGGTTGCTCTCAAACGACAAAAGCCGTGCACTTAAATCTGAGCAGCCAACCATTTATGGTTGTACGGGTGGACTATTTATAGCCACTTGGCAACCCGACCTGATTTGTCCGAAATGACCCTGGGTCACTAAGGAACTGACACGTGTATCAACGGTCGAATTTCGAACTCACACGGCAACTTTACTTGGGCTACAAGTAAAGCTGACTTGTCTGACTCTGGACAAGATTTTCTCTCATTGTCTTCACTCGAAGACATAGGATTTGAATTAGGCATCACTTCAGTCATCCTGACTGGTTCTCTTGGACCCCACTTAACAGTACGGTGGTTCCTATGACACAACATGAATGAAGTAAAACTACGAAGGATCTAAGTCTTCGAGTTCCATAAGCTTCATAGGGAGTCTTCACATGTCATTGTCTTCAACATGAATATCTTCATAAACCACCATTGTCTTCAATGTCTTCGTACATTTTTAGGGGTCATCTCTGGTAGCTAAACCGAATCAATGAGGGACTTCTACCTGTGTTATCCTGCAATTCTCACAAACACATTAGTCCCTCAACTAGGTTTGTCGTCAATACTCCAAAACCAACTAGGGGTGGCACTAGATGCACTTACAATCTCCCCCTTTTTGATGATTGATGACAAACTAGTTTAAGTTTTCAACGGGGAATATAATTTGTGAAATTGTAAAGGAATTGTCTTCATAAGCTGCAAGGGCTCCCCCTGAAGATGTGCATATAAGTAATTTGCTTCTGGAACGCAAATGCACATGGCAGGTTGTACTTGTGGAAATCCACTTCAATTTATTATGACAATCCACCATGCATGTAAAAGTATATGAAGAGAATGACATGCATAATGAAAAATGGACGTCTACGAAATGATATAAGTGCGGAAATTATCGTCGTACATGCGGAATTTATCTTCGCAAAAACATAGTGGCAAACAAGTAGCAGACGACCATCAAGTTTAAGTGTTACAACTCAAAGAACCAAATGTAGCAAAACGAGAGTTGTAAACACGAAGCAAAATGTAGCAAAATATAAAGCACCCGCCCATATTATTGACCCGCTTGAAGACTATAAACATCATATGCTTCTCCCCCTTTTGTCAGTGATGACCAAAAAGGTTTGAAGACATAGAGTTTACTACGCGTTCCCAGGCGCAGCAGGGTCGGTGGAGGCATTTGGTGGTGCTGAAGAGCTTGGTGCAGGGTCGACACGCACTGAAGAAGGTGGTGGTGATGTAGCGTCATCGTCTTCCTCAATGATTCTTCCAGTCACGGTGGCAGCAGAGGAAGAGAACTCTGAATCTTCAAGGGACGCAGTTCCGCGCAGCATAGCTCTTCTGGGGGTGTGGAGTCAAACTTGAATCTCTCGCTGAAGCCATCCGCTTGAAGTTCAGCTTCAGTACACATCATGGTGAGGCCTTTCCAAGTGCGGCGACAGGTTTCATGAGCGACGAATGCATTCTTGGTGGCCAGATTTCTGATGCGATTGACGTCTTGCATGATACTTCTCATCTGCCTTTTGAGCCAGTCGTGATGCCTATCTTGCTTTTGGTGAAGAGCCACAAGAAGTTCTCGGTCATTGAGTGAATGGGCATGTTTCTTGGGTCTCTGTGCAGCTGTGCTGTCAGTGGCTTCAGTTGATGCAGGGGCACGTGTGGTGCCAGCCATTGGATACACTCTTGAGATGGCTTCAACACCTTCATCATTCTGAGTGAAGCTCTGGTGTTCTCCATTCTGAAGACTTAATGGTTGCTTGGCAGGCTCAGGATATATAGCTTCAGCAGAGGTCTCCATATCAGGTAAGAAGATTCTATGCTTGCGGGCAGAGGGCTGATAGGAGATAGCAGAGTGTAGCTTGATCAGCCTCATAACCCAAGGAGCATAAATCTTCAAACCAAAGAGATCTGAGCCAGACACTGCAAGTTGGCGTATAAAGAGATCCTGTGCATTGAAGCATTTGCCATGCAGGATACAGAAGATGAGAGTCTTCATGGCACCTTCAACCTTGGCATATGGAGAGTGCCCCTTAATGGGCCATAGAGTCCGCCTGACGATGTGATATATAGTTCTGGGCAGGTACTCTAAGTCTTCAACGAAGAACTCAGTTGGATAAGGTGCATCAAGAGGCAATGGCTTCATCATTGAGAGCATCTGACTCATATTTGGCTCAGGTCGCTGGAATATGCTCTCAATTGCTTCAGCATGGAGTTGGCAGCCTTCTTCGAAGAGTTTGCCAGGAGTGGGTAGGCCGGTAAGCTCAATGATATCGAATGCATTGGCTTCATGATGGACATTGCCGGTCATCCACTCCAGGACCCAAGTCTTCGGATCTCTGTTGTAGCCTTTGATATGCAGTGTGGCATAGAACTGGAGCAGAAGCTCTTCATTCCAGTGCTCTTCATCGGTGATAAACGGCAGGAGACCCACTTGCTTGAAGCAATCCAGTGCTTCTTCCAGACCAGGCAGACCAACAACGGCTTCAACCTCAAGGCGCTGGTGAGGAAAGATGCGGCCTTGGTTGTATAGGATGCATGAATAGTAGCTGCGCTGTGGGTAGCTCCAAAACCTATCTGATACAATCCGTTCCCTTGAATAAGGGTTCGTGGAGCTGTTGAAGAACGTGTTATCTGCCCTGAAGCTATTGACATTAAAGGAGCCAGGAGCTGATGCAGGACCTGGGAACCTTGGCAGTCGTGGACCTGGGGCCTGGGGCCTGTGCGCAACATGATAGTTGAACTGTGGACCGGCAGTAGACCCAGGCACAGAAGGTTCAGATGCAGTAGCTTCAGTGTCTCTTGAAGCTGTTGGTTGGTCAGGCTCCACAATTGCTTCAGTGTTGGTTGTGGCAGTAGCAATGTTTTCAGCCTCAACATGTGTAGTGAGAGGGACGGATTCAGGTGCGTTCTCCTTGAGAACTTCTTGCTGGTTCGGGGGAGACGGAGCTTGAGGTTCTTCTTCATGCTCTTTGGCTGATGCAGCCAGAATGTCGTCAGCAGCCTGAGCCCTTGGCCCTTTGCGAAGCCTATGGAATGTAGGCGACGCCGGTGGAGTTGCAGTGGGCTGGGGCTCATTCTCTTCCTCCTGCGAGCGATCTGCCCATGATGCATCTTGGGTGATTGGTGTCAATGGACGACCAATGCTGATCATTTCGCTTGTTTCAAGTTGAGGAAGGGCTGCATCACCTTATACATTGTCTTGGAGACCAATGTCTTCAGCAGCGTTGGGGTCGGCTACTGGAATGTCTTCAGCGTGCGGAGCCTCTGTGAAAGCAGGCTCATGCACGGTCAACTGACGATCTTCGTCAGGATAGCGGACGGAGAGGGGTTCGACTATCAAGGGCTCTGTGGGAGCAGCCCGAGATTTCTTGGTCTTGCGCTTCTTGATGGTGGGGTCAGAAGGAGAGGCTTCAGGGTGTTTCCTCTTCCGAGCTTCAGCTTCGGCTGTCCGTGTCTTCTTGAGCTTTGAAGCGGTTGACCGGTGCTTTGGCTTCGAGCTAGTCTTAGCAATGGGGAAGACAATCGGAACAGCTTCTTGCCTTGGTGCCTCTTGTTCAGCCACAGCGGGCTTCTTCTTTTTCTTCGCGGCCATCCTGGGGTCGATGCCGGGACGCCCAAGTGCCTTGCGCTTCTCGGCCTCATTGTAGGCCTGCACACAGCGATCAGCCAAAGTCTTCATTCGCTCCCGCGAACCATGAGCTTCTGCGCGTTTCTTCAAAAAGTTTTCCTTCAACTCGTGCAACATGACCTTGAAGTCCTTGACTTCTTGGACGCTGAGCTTGACCATATTCTGCTTGAACTGAGCCTTTTCAAAATCAATCTTCTGCTTCAGTTCAACAATGCGCTGGGCAATTGCAAGTTCTGAAGCAATAGCGCCTTGGAAGGCGACGCTGAGGCCATTTGGCAGCTGCAGATCATCGAAGCTGATATTGGGTGTATCAAACCACTCATCGATGAAGTTGTGGAGGATTGCTGCATCAAACAGAGGCAGATTGTTGAAGATTTCAGCCTCCTCCTTGCTCTTGATGAGCTTCTCAAGAGCGTCATCGCCAAGATCTTCATCACTGGACAGATCAATGGTCTCGCTGCGCAGAATGGCAGCAGCTGTGAGCTCTTTGCCAGTGTGTGGCTGAGGCTTCTTGGCTTCTTGGGGCTTGGAGACTCGTGATATGTCTTCAGACTGCACACTTGCTTCAGGAGGTGCAGTTGCCAATGGCTTCGCTCTGGAGATTTTGGGAGAAGCTGCTGGCGTTGAAGCTTTTGGCTTCTTCGTCTGCTTCGGCTTCGGTGCAGCAGGAGCGTCATCAGACTCAGTGTCTGCTGGAGGGTCGTTCACAGCAGTCCCTTGGACTAGAATGCGAGTGATGAGGCCTGCGAGATTGGCATACGGCCCGATGATATTGGGATCGACGTCGCGTGTGCCATCCGCCCTTGGTTGAGAGGGACCAGGGTTGAAGTCCAACCCCAGCTTCTTCTTGTTTTGCTTCGCAGAGTTCTGAGCAAATTGGAAGTTGCGCTTGAATAGATTGTCATCGCGACACCAGAGAAGTGATGACGAATGTGCTTCAGCTGGCTGTGGTCCTCTGACCATGCATGGATAGAAGCTTTGAGCAATGGCTTCGTCTCTGGACCGGGGTACGAGATTTTTGTATAATACGTCTCCCCACGGTCTCTTGATGGCGCACTTTTCCGCATATTCCTGAGTGACGAAGCGGTATTGGAACCACTGCTCTGCCCAATATCTTCGAATCCATTGGATTCGTGTCTTGCGCTGACCATAGCTCTCTTCAGGATCAGTTTTGTACATTTCTGCCAATTCATCAGGCAGATCTTTGGACGTTTCACCACGTCTCTGTCTGCCTCCCTTCCTGGCTGCTGTTTCTGAAGCCATGAATCTTAACTTGGAAGGCTTCAAAATGTTCAAAGGCTTCAAAGGTTCTCTTTTGCTGGACCAACAGGAACTGGCTTCAGGAGAATTGATGTGACGCTGTAAGAACTCTGCAAATGAATGCAGACTATGAGAACCAAAAGATTCTCCCACGGACATGTACCTGTGACAGCATTAAGGTGCGAGGGAAGGGGAAGAGGTCATATGCATTCTCAGAAGATTTTGAAGATAAATCAGTTTAGAAGATATTGACCTCATCATGCGAAGACATTCACTTTATAGAAAAGAAGTTGGTTCCAGATTTGTACGAACCCATAGATCAGTACAAGTGAGGAATCTAACTACTTCATGAAGCACAAGTGAATATACTAGGCAAGTTATGAGATGCAGATTGAGAGAGATGTAACTTGTGTGAATAGAAACTTCTTATGGCAGAAAGTGACCGAACTATAGGATCAAAAGAGGCTGTAAAAAGAGGTTTTATTTACCACACTTGGAACTGCTAGACGAAGTGGGAGTTGAGGCCGAGCAGTTCGATCCCCCGTGCCCTAACTTGGCGACGGAAGACACCTACGGCGACGGCAGAGAGACCAATGTCCGCAGTCGGCGTGAAAACGGTGTCGGAGAGGTTGCGGCAGTGAATCACTTCGTCGCCGGCGTCGTTGAGAGCTAGTGGTGGCGCTAGGGTTCGTGCGAGGGTGGAAGAAGAGATAATGACCACAGTGAATCGTGTATTTATAGGGATAGGGGCGGCACTGCGCTATTACTCAGGTGCCCCTGGCGATTCGCATCTGATCAGCACGTGGCCATCATGCGGTATTGTGGGGGCAGTTCCACATCCCACGCACGCCTTGTTTGTCGGGTGTCGTTCCTACTTCTCCGGATTTCTTTTTGATGGAAAAGTATTGAAAACGGTTTCAAAGTTTGTCTCTGTGTCTTCAACTGACAAGGATGCAGTGAAGACATTCGACAGTTTCAATAGAATGCATATGACTTGGAGAGATAGAGTTTGAGGTAGGAAGCATGGACAGGTTAGGGTCCGATCACATTCACTTAGTTCAAAAGATTCAAACAAGAAGACATAGCTATAAGTGAATGCTGTAGAGGACATAACACCAGTACATATATATATATATATATATATATATATATATATATATATATATATAATTAACGCAGTGAACATAATCATGAAGAAAAATTGAGATTGAAGCCAAACCAAATGTGAAGACATAGCAAATGTAACGCCATGAGTGAAACACTTCAAGCAGGAAATTTGGTGGTGGCGTTACCCACCGTATAGGAAGTATTAGACCCAGACACGGCGCACAATTATTGTGGCGCTCCGAAGTCAAATTCCATGTTAATGTATTCACACTTAGAATGTACATCTTCATTGATTGAAGATATACGTTACTTCGTGTCTTGCACATCTAAGTCATCAACATGCATAAGTGTTAGGATGTGTGCCTGATCACAGGACATTTGAGGATTCCAAGATATTTAGCTCACACAGTAACTTGCAAAACCTCTTCTCATCCAAGGGCTTGGTGAAGATATCTGCCAATTGCTCTTCAGTGTTGACGTGTATGATATCAATATCTTCCTTCGCAACATGATCTCTGAGAAACTGATGACGAATTTCAAAGTGCTTTGTCTTCGAGTGCTGAACTGGGTTGTTGGCAATCTTGATGGCGCTTTTGTTGTCGCAGTAAAGTGGCACTTGCTTCAGATGAATGCCATAATCCTTGAGGGTTTGCTTCATCCATAGAAGCTGAGCGCAGCAGGATCCAGCAGCAATGTATTCAGATTCAGCAGTGGAGAGAGATACACAGTTCTGCTTCTTTGAAGACCAACATACAAGTGATTGGCCCAGAAAGTGACATGTGCCTGATGTGGACTTCCGATCAACCTTGTCACCAGCGTAATCAGCATCCGAAAATCCAACCAGATCAAACTCTGAGCCCTTTGGATACCATAACCCTAGAGTTGGGGTGTGAGCCAAATATCGAAGAATTCGCTTCACAGCTAAGTGATGCGACTCCTTTGGTGCCGCTTGGAATCGAGCACACATGCAAACACTAAGCATAATATCTGGCCTAGATGCACATAAATAAAGCAAATAACCAATCATGGAGCGGTATACCTTTTGATCGAACTCTTTACCATTGTCGTGAGGACCCAGATGATGCTTGGCTGGCATTAGTGTTGTGAAACCTTTGCAGTCTTGCATACCGAGCTTCTTCAGGCAATCTTTGAGATACTTCTCTTGAGATATGAAGATGCCATTGCGTTGTTGCCGTATCTGAAGACCAAGGAAGAATTTCAGCTCCCCCATCATAGACATCTGATATTGCTCTTGCATCATATATCCGAACTCCTCACTGTACTTCTGATTGGTGCAGCCAAAGATAATGTCATCCACATATATTTGGCACACAAACAGTTCGCCATCATATGTCTTCGTGAAGAGAGTGGGATCTAGGGAACCAGGTATGAAGCCTTTGCTCTTTAGGAAGTATTTGAGTGTATCATACCAGGCCCGAGGGGCTTGTTTGAGGCCATATAGTGCCTTATTGAGCTTGTAAACCATGTCAGGATGTTTTGGATCTTCAAACCCAGGTGGTTGTGCAACATACACTTCTTCTTCAATTTTGCCATTGAGAAAGGCACTCTTCACATCAATTTGATACAGAATTATGTTGTGATGATTTGCATAGGCTAGCAATATATGGATGGCTTCAAGTCTGGCCACAGGAGCAAATGTTTCATCGAAGTCAATGCCTTCCACTTCAGTATATCCTTGAGCAACGAGACGAGCCTTGTTTCTGACGACTTGACCATGCTCATCTTGCTTGCTGCGGTATATCCATTTGGTGCCTATTATGTTATGCTTCCGTGGATCAGGACGCTTAACCAACTCCCATACATTGTTCAGCTCAAACTGTTGAAGCTCTTCTTGCATAGCTTGAATCCACTCAGGTTCCATAAAAGCTTCTTCAACTTTCTTGGGTTCTGTGATTGAAACAAATGCGAAGTGTCCGCAGAAATTTGCCAGTTGAGTTGCCCTTGAACGAGTCAGTGGACCAGGTGCATTGATGCTATCAATTATTCTGTCAATCTGCACTTCATTGGCAACACGAGGATGTATGGGTCGAAGACTTTGCTCTTGCTGATCTATGTTGTCATGGGGAGGAATGTCTTCAGCTGAGCATTGTCTTCGTGTGGATCAGGTGCTGAGATGATAAGTTCTTCTTCCGGATGAGCTTCAGAAGGTATAATTTCTCCAGTTCCCATTAGCTTGATTGATTCACTGGCTGGAACTTCATCTAGCACATCTGGCAGTTGCTCTCTTTGTGACCCATTGGTCTCATCAAACCGCACATCCACTGTTTCAACCACTTTGTAGTGAAAGAGATTGAAGACTCAGTAGGAGTGCGAATACTTTCCATATCCAAGCATAAAGCCCTCATGTGCTTTTGGAGCAAATTTTGAGGTGTGGTGAGGGTCCTTGATCCAGCATCTTGAGCCAAATACTCTGAAGTAACTGACATTTGGATTCTTGCCAGTTAGAAGTTCATAAGATGTCTTGTTCAGAAGCTTGTGAAGATAGACACGGTTGATTGTATGGCATGCAGTGTCAATGGCTTCAGTCCAGAATTTTCTTGGAGTCTTGTACTCATCTAACATTGTTCTGGCCATCTCAATGAGTGTTCTGTTCTTGCGATCGACGATGCCATTCTGTTGTGGCATGTACGGAGCTGAGAATTCATGAGTGATGCCCAATGTATCAAGATATGTGTCAAGGCCAGTGTTCTTGAATTCAGTGCCATTGTCACTTCTGATGTGCTTTATCTTGGCGCCATAATTGTTCATAGCCCGATTTGCGAAGCATCTGAAGACATCCTGCACTTCAGTCTTGTAAAGGATCATGTGCACCCAAGTATATCTAGAGTAATCATCAACAATGACAAAGCCGTAGAGGCAAGCAGTAGTGGAAAAAGTTGAGTAGTGAGTGGGACCAAAGAGATCCATGTGAAGCAGTTCGAAGGGTTGAGTAGTGGTCATGATTGTCTTTGAAGGATGTTTTGCCCTTGTCATCTTCCCTGCTTCACAGGCACCGCATAAGTGATCTTTCTTGAACTTGACGCCCTTGATGCCTATGACATGCTTCTTCTTCGCAAGGGTGTGGAGGTTCCTCATGCCAGCATGCCCAAGCCTCCGATGCCAAAGCCAGCATTCTGAAGCCTTTGCGAGAAGACATACTGCAAGCTGTGGCCCTGCTGAGAAATCTACCACGTACAAATCATCTTTCCGATACGCTTCAAACACTAGAGACTTGTCAGATTCCATTAGTACCAGGCAACGATATTTTCCAAAGATTACAATCATGTTCAAATCACAAAGCATTGAGACAGACATTAAGTTGAAGCCAAGGGATTCAATAAACATGACTTTATCCATGTGTTGATCCTTTGAGATTGCAACTCTACCTAGACCCAATACCTTACTTTTACTAGTGTCAGCAAATGTGATGTGGCTCTTGTCAGATGGACGTAAGGTTGAGTCCATAAAGAGACTTCTTTTGCCAGTCATGTGATTTGTACACCCACTGTCAATAATCCATTCTGAAGACTCTGAAGTCGCTGGTGTCGTACCCTACAGTGCAGTTAGGGGGATAGGCTTCACGAAGAGTATTGTGAAGCAAAAACATTTGACGAACCAGTGGGTTATGAAAACTTAGATCCAAGTTAGGACTAATAGGGAGAGTAGCATGCGATTCAGGTACGAAATACATAGTGATGCCATTAGGGCATCTGAGAATTTTGGCTTTGGAGCCCTAGCAAACAGTCTAGCAGGTGGGCAATAGTACTCATAAGAATAGGCAGAATAGTTCTTGGTCATATGAACATGACAGTTTGAAGAACCGCTCTCATATGCCTGAGCATGGTTTCCCTGCAAAACATTTGCGTTAGTGTGACTCAGGTGAGTCCTCTGCCTGTATGAAGCCTTTGGACCATATGAAGCCTTTGGTCTGAGGTTTATCTTCTTCATGTGAGGTGTCATGAGGACATTCACAGGAAGATTCTCCAGACACGTTTTTGGAACCCAGATCTTCTTCATAGGCAGTCCATTCCTGCAGTTAGTACCAATGTACCTGGCAAATACTTCACTATTCTTATTTTTAAACAGTTTATAGTTTGCATCAAAGGATTCATCAATGATAATAGGATCAGCACAAGTGAAGCCAGATAGATTGGATGGATCTGCTGAGGATTCCTTTGCAGCAACCCATGTGGTTTTGGGGTACTGCTCAGGTTTCCAGTAAGATCCATCTGCATTAATTTTCCTCACGAACCCAACACCCTCTTTCCTAGGGTTTCGGTTCAGAATCTGCTTCTTGAGGACATCACATAATGTATGATGTCCTTTGAGACTTTTGTACATCCCTGTTTCAAGCAATGTCTTCAACCTAGCATTCTCATCAGCAATGGCAGTGGTATCCTCAGCAGAGGGGTTAGTTACCACTTCAACAGTTTAAGATATTGCAACAGCAGTAGCCGTGGGACATTCAGCAATAGAAGTAGCATTATCACGCTCAATGCATTTAAGGCATGGTGGTTCAAATCCTTCCTGAGCGGAACTGATCTGTTCGGCTTGAAGTGACTCGTTTTGCTTTTGAAGATCTTCATGATCCGCTCTCAACTTCTCAAGATCTTGCTTCTTTTGAAGATAATCATAGGAAAGCTTTTCATGAGTAGTTGAGAGAGTCTCAAGACGATCTTCGAGTTCCTGATACTTAACATGAAGATTTTTTATGTCTTCAGTTAAGGATTCAGAATGAGTTATTTCAGCACCCAACAGATCATCGCTTCTGTCTAACAGTTTTTGAATATGTTCCATGGCCTTTTGTTGTTCAGTTGCGATTTTAGCAAGTGTTTTGTAGCTGGGTTTTGAATCACAATCAGAGTCATCGTCACTGGATGTTTGATAGTGAGTAGTGCGTGTGTTTACCTTGGCACCGCGTGCCATGAAGCAGTAGGTAGGAGTAGAGTCATCCTTGTCATTCGCATCGGTGTTGGTGATGAAGTCATTGTCTTCAGTGTTGAAGATGGACTTGGCGACGTAGGCTGTAGCCAGACTCGCAATGCCAGAATCAGACTCCTCCTCAGACTCCACCTCTGCCTCCTCAGAAGCGGACTCCTCCTCTGAATCCATTTCCTTGCCAACAAACGCACGAGTCTTGCCAGTTGAGCTCTTCTTGTGTGATGAAGACTTGGAGGAAGACTTGGAAGAAGACTTTGAGTATTTC
Organism: Triticum monococcum; assembly: GCA_034509565.1. Taxonomy (NCBI): domain Eukaryota; kingdom Viridiplantae; phylum Streptophyta; class Magnoliopsida; order Poales; family Poaceae; genus Triticum; species Triticum monococcum. The sequence goes on along the minus strand of CM067845.1, from coordinate 536,912,741 downwards.
TTCTTCTTGTCGTCGGAGTCATATTCCTTGCTTTTCTTCTTCTTTCTGCTCTCATTGTCCCACTGTGGACATTCAGAGATGAAGTGTCCAGTTTTCTTGCACTTGTGACATGTTTTCTTCTTGTAGTCATGAGCAGATGCTTCATCATTCCTTGAGCTTGATCGTGAAGAATTTCTGAAGCCTTTCTTCTTGGAGAATTTCTGGAACTTCTTCACTAGCATTGCAAGTTCCCGTCCAATGTCTTTAGGATCATCAGAACAGCTGTCAGATTCATCTTCAGATGAGGACACCGCTTTTGCCTTCAAGGCACGAGTTCGCCCATAGTTTGGACCGTAGATATCTCTTTTCTCAGAAAGTTGAAACTCATGTGTGTTGAGCCTCTCAAGTATGTCAGACGGATCGAGTGTCTTGAAATCTGGACGTTCTTGTATCATCAGGGCTAGGATGTCAAACGAACTGTCAAGTGATCTCAGCAGCGTCTTGACGATTTCATGTTTGGTGATCTCAGTGGCGCCGAGGGCTTGAAGCTCATTTGTGATGTGAGTGAGCCGGTCAAATGTGTGTTGGACATTCTCATTGTCATTTCGCTTGAAGCGGTTGAAGAGATTGCAAAGAACGCTGATTCTCTGATCTCTCTGGGTTGAGATGCCTTCATTGACTTTGGAGAGCCAGTCCCAGACCAGCTTGGATGTCTTCAAGTCACTCACACGGCCGTACTGTCCCTTAGTCAGATGACCACAGATGATATTCTTGGCAGTAGAGTCCAGTTGAGTGAACTTCTTGACATCAGCAGCAGTGACACCTTCTCCAGCCTTGGGAACGCCGTTTTCGACGACATACCATAGGTCGACGTCAATGGATTCAAGATGCATGCGCATCTTATTCTTCCAGTAGGGATATTCAGTTCCATCGAAGACGTGGCATGCAGCGGAGACATTAATTATCCCTGCAGTCGACATAGCTAAAACTCCAGGTGGTTAAACCGAATCACACAGAATAAGGGAGCACCTTGCTCTGATACCAATTGAAAGTGCGTTATATCGACTAGAGGGGGGTGAATAGGCGATTTTTATGAAAGTCTTCAAAACGTGGAAGTTATGAAGACAAATAGAATGGACAAGCCTATCACTATGCAGCGGAAGTTAGATTACACAAGGCAAGCCATGGTCAAGTATACAATATAGTGAAAGCACAGTGACAAACAGCTTCAGTGTAATGAGGATCAGACAGGAAGAAGTTATGAAGCCAAACAAATCATACAGTCAAGTTGTGAAGACAGAAGATAAAAGCAAGCATGCAATGGCTTCACAATGTGTAATGGTAAGTAAAGGGAGGTGAAGATGAAACCAGTGACACGCTGAAGACAATGATTTGTTGGACCAGTTCCAGTTGCTGTGACAACTGTACGTCTCGTTGGAGCGGCTAGGTATTTAAACCAAAGGACACACAGTCCCGGACACCCAGTCCTTAACACGCAGCTGAGGACACCCAGTCCTCACCGTTTTCTCCTTGAGCTAAGGTCACACAGACCTCGCCCAATCACTCTGGTAAGTCTTCAAGGTAGACTCCCAAACCTTCACAGACTTCGTTCACCGGCAATCCACAATTTCTCTTGGATGCTCAGAACGCGACGCCTAACCGGCTGGAGGATGCACAGTCCTCAAGTGTAATAAGTCTTCAGATCACTCAGACAAGAAGACTTAAGTGATGCCCAATTACTCTAGTTCTGGGTGGTTAGGGCTTTTCTCCTCGCTAGGGATTTTCTCTCAAAGGCTTCGAGGTGGGTTGCTCTCAAATGACAAAAGCAGTGCACTTAAATCTGAGCAGCCAACCGTTTATGGTTGTAGGGGTGGACTATTTATAGCCACTTGGCAACCCGACCTGATTTGTCCGAAATGACCCTGGGTCACTAAGGAACTGACACGTGTATCAACGGTCGAATTTCGAACTCACGCGGCAACTTTACTTGGGCTACAAGTAAAGCTGACTTGTCTGACTCTGGACAAGATTTTCTCTCATTGTCTTCACTCGAAGACATAGGATTTGAATTAGGCATCACTTCAGTCATCCTGACTGGTTCTCTTGGACCCCACTTAACAGTACGGTGGTTCCTATGACACAACATGAATGAAGTAAAACTACGAAGGATCTAAGTCTTCGAGTTCCATAAGCTTCATAGGGAGTCTTCACATGTCATTGTCTTCAACATGAATATCTTCATAAACCACCATTGTCTTCAATGTCTTCGTACATTTTTAGGGGTCATCTCTGGTAGCTAAACCGAATCAATGAGGGACTTCTACCTGTGTTATCCTGCAATTCTCACAAACACATTAGTCCCTCAACTAGGTTTGTCGTCAGTACTCCAAAACCAACTAGGGGTGGCACTAGATGCACTTATAGCAGGGTCTTAATCTAAAAAGAAACCTTTGGGCGGGTCCCTGCTGCACGTCTGCGCCTGTGTCTCCGTTGTGCCGTGTCCTGGACGGGTGTAGCACGATTGTCATCTGTAAAAGGAAAGAACTTAGGTGAAAGTTGACGTGCCAAAAAAAGAATTGGTTATTACCAATGAACTATCAAAATTCAAGAGAAGTCAAGTTGAACCCGGCTGGTCCTGATTACATGCGGGAAGCCCCTGGTATTGTCTATGAGGGTTTGACCATCAAACCAATCTCATGTATATGTGGTGGAGCGCCGGAATCGTCTAACCATGTCCATGGTCTTGACGACCTGTCATTTTTTCTGGTTGGTAAGGCCGTCTAGTTCGCGGCTGTTAAAGCCGACACATCCTCTTCCACACGTAATTTTTTTCGGTATTTCCGCTAACTGTGATGATGCCACGTGGACCGGGCATCTTAAGCTTGAGAAAAGCATAATGCGGTATTGCATTAAAACGAGCGAAAGCCATTCTTCCGAGTAGTGCTTGATAACCACTTCGGAATGGAGCGACATGGAAAGTTAACCTTTCGCTTCGGAAGTTATCGGGAGAACCGAATAAAACCTCTTGCAGTAGAGAGCCCGTACAGCGGGCCTCTTGGCCTGGTATTACTCCCTTGAAGGTAGTATTACGGTGGCTTATTTGTGTCGGGTCTATCCCCATTTTGCGGACTGTGTCCTAATGTATCAAATTTAGATCACTGCCACTGTCCATGAGGACTCGTGTGAAATGGTACCCGTTTATTATTGGGTCTAACACCAAGGTCGCTAGTCCTTCGTGCCGGATACTTGCCGTGTGATCCCTACGATCAAAACTGATCGGGCACGCCAACCAGGGGTTGAACCTAGGGGTGACGGGCTCTATGGCGCGTGTGTCTCGGAGTGCATGCTTGTTGCTCCTCTTCCTCACATGGATCATGTTTACCGTTTAAACCTCTGGTGGGAACTTTTTCTGGCCTTCGGTGCTTTGCTGGCGAGGTTCATCCTCGTCTTCGCTTGGTGTCTCTTCCCCTTTGTGTTTGGCATTTAGCTTACCGGCCTGCTTGAAGACCCAACATTCTCTGTGGGTGTGATTTGCATGTTTGTCGGGGGTGCCGAAATCTGACAGAGCTTGTCAAGAATCTTGTTTAGGCCAGATGGTCCTTCTCTGCTACCTTTGAAAGGATTTTTCTGCTGACCTGGTTGAGAGCCCCTGAATCCGGTGTTTACCACCGTATTATCTGGGCTACCTTCTTTATTTCGACGCTTGTTTTTGTTGTGTCATCATTTTCCAATGCCATCCATGACTTCGTATGTGCTTGGGTCGCTGGTGCTGCTACGGACCAACCAGCTGTCTTCGCCCATGCAAAAGCAGGTCATGAGGCTTGTTAGGGCTGCTATTGTTCTTGGTTTTTCTTGGCCGAGGTGTCTGACGAGCCATTCGTCTCGCACACTGTGTTTAAAAGCTGCTAAGGCTTCGGCGTCCGGACAGTCGACGATTTGGTTCTTCTTGGTGAGGAACCTGTTCCAAAGCTTTCGGGCGGACTCTCCAGATTATTGGATTATATGACTTAAATCGTCTGCATCCGAAGGTCGGACATAAGTCCCTTGAAAATTTGCCCGAAAAGCATCATCGAGCTCCTCCCAACTTCCAATTGAGTTTTCGGGGAGGCTTTTCAGCCAGTGCAGAGCTGGCCCTTTAAGCTTGAGGGGCAAGTATTTAATGACATGGAGATCGTCTCTGCAAGCCATATGAATATGGAGGATAAAGTCTTCGATCCAGACTCCAGGGTCTGTGGTCTCGTCGTATGCCTCTATGTTCACTTGTTTAAATCCTTCTGGGAATTCATGATCCAGCACCTCATCGGTGAAACATAGGGGGTGTGCAGCACCCCTGTATTGGGATATGCCATGGTGTTCGGATGGTTGTAGTATTTGGTTTTCATTTTGTGCCGGAGCGCACTTCCTAGATCCATAGATGGATCTGATCGTGCCAGATTTTTTGCGCAAGTTCTCACGTAGATCGTGTGTTGACTTATGTGCGACTTTGTTAGCCGCTCTATCACGGTCAAAAGGTGGTGGATCCGGCCGGTTGGCCGTATCATGTTTCGGCTGTGTGGGCTCTAAGGCCTCATCGTCGAATTCAGGTAATAGCTTGCGCTTTGGATAGCTATTTGTGTGGTAACTTCCACCATACTTTGTTTCATTGTCGAGCACTTTGTTCCACCTGCTATTGAGCATATCTTGTGCGGCCTTAAGCCTTTGCTTCTGCTTCTTCAGACTCCTCATTGTGGCTATTTAGCCTTCTGCGGAGGTTTTCTTGCTCCAAGTGCATTTCCGGGATGATGTGTGCATCTTCGTCCGGACTGTTTTCTTCCCCAAACGGGGTTTGATGAGGTTTATGCTTGGCGTCATCGTGTTCGGACACCGGATCCGCACTATGTTCATCGTTTGCATCTTGATCATGCTCTGCCACCGGGGCAGTGCAGCCATCGTTTCTTCTAGAGTCGACTGGACTGTTATTTCCTCTTGCACTGTTATCGCTATTTTTGCTATGGCGGGACTTAGAGCGGCGCCACTGACGTCGGCGCTTGGGTTGCTTGGAGGGGGCATCCTCCGCTGTCTCTTCGCCATTACCCTCTTTGGGTGTATCCACCATGTATATGTCATGTGATGAAGTGGTTGTCCGGCGCCCTGTGGGCGCTGCTTCTTGTTCGCCTCCTACATCTTTGTTCATGCCATAGATGTCTTCAGAGTCGAAGTTAAGCATGTCGGATAAGTCGTTGAAAGTGGCTACCAAGTGGGTAGTGGGTGGGCAGCGAATTTCTTTGTCGTCCGCATCCCATTCTAGCTGAACATAGTTCGGCCAAGGTTCCCTGACAAGGAGAGAGACCTTAATGAATTTAGCACATCACCGAAAGGCGAGTGCTGAAAGATATCCGCGGAGGTGAACTCCATGATCGGCGCCCAGTCGGGTTCGACGGGCACGGATATAAGTGGCTCGGAGTCCGTGGCCGGGGCTGAATTCAGTGGTTCGGCAACACGACTCTTGTAAGGGGTGAAGTCGGCGTCTGGCTCTATCGCCGCTGAGAGCGCGGCCTCCGTGGCTGGGTCTATCCCTCCCTTCTCGGATGGCGTGATTTGCTCCGGATTGACGGCCAGAGTAGTTGCAGATGCTACCTCCCGAATAATGTCCGACGGCAGAGTTATGTCATGCTCGTCGTGACTGTGCGGCACACCTGACATGGGCTCGAATCCTTCGAAGATCAAGTCTCCGTGGATATCGGCCGTGTAGTTCAAGTTTCCGAATCTGACCTGATGGCCAGGGGCGTAGCTCTCGATCTGCTCCAGGTGGCCAAGCGAATTGGCCCGCAGTGCGAAGCCGCCGAATACAAAGATCTGTCCGGGGAGGAAAACCTCACCCTGGACCGCGTTGCTACCGATGATCGAAGGAGCAACAAACCTTATGGTGACGACACAGTGGAACTCTTAATGAAAGCACCAATGTCGGTGTCAAAACCGGCGGATCTCGGGTAGGGGGTCCCGAACTGTGCGTCTAAGGCGGATGGTAACAGGAAACAGGGGACACGGTGTTTTACCCAGGTTCGGGCCCTCTTGATGGAGGTAATACCCTACGTCCTGCTTGATTGTTCTTGATGATACGAGAATTACAAGAGTTGATCTACCACAAGATCGTAGAGGCTAAACCCTAGAAGCTAGCCTATGGTATGATTGTATGTTGACCTACGGACTAAACCCTCCGGTTTCTATAGACACTGGAGGGGGCTAGAGTTACACAAGGTCGGTTACAAGGAAGGAGATTTACATATCCGTATTGCCTAGCTTGCCTTCCACGCCAAGGAGAGTCTCATCCGGACACGGGACGAAGTCTTCAATCTTGTATATTCATAGTCCAATAGTCCGGCGAAAGGATATAGTCCGGCTGTATGGAGACCCCCTAATCCAGGACTCCCTCAATTGCCCTCTCGGTCTCCCAGACGGTTTTATCAGCACTGAAGTCTTGTTTCAGCTTTTCAATGTTTCCCAATGAAGTCTTCAGCTCTGATTTGGCTTTTGCGGTCTCAGATTGTTGGGTTTGAATGTTGGCCCTTAGATCTTTGACATGGGATTACTTCATATTTAGTTCAGCCTGCAACATGAACAAGGTGGAAGGTATTATGACCATATTATTTTTGAAGTCATAAGCACAATACAAGTATTTTACTTGGCACTTGGGGGCTAATGCATATTGCTCTTTTTAAAGCCAGTTTTTATGATAACCCGGACAAAATGATATGATTTAATCTGGATCATGGGGCCTATACATATTTGGATTTTCTTCATGATTATGGTGAGAAGTCCCAGTTTAGCTTGCCAGCTTAAGCCGGCCCTTGAAGGCTACAGGCGCAAAGTTGATCATCACTATTTAAAGGCTTGGCTTAAGTTATCAGTTTAAGCCGACCCTTTGGGCTACTTGTTTGATTCTACAATGAGTGTGCCATGACATGAATGAAAGACTCTAAAGGTTATTTAAACTCTACAACATATTCAATTCTCATATCCAGTAGACTTGGCGGCTGATAGAGATATGTTTAATTATATGGAAGATTGCAGTGCTTACCTCAAAACACTCCTTCATGAGGTTGACCAAGCCGGCTTCAAAGTCACGGCTGGTATGAAGGCGGTTTCGATAGCCTGGATGAATTTCTTGAGCATTGAAATGGGCATAGCTCTCCAAGTCTAATTTCCGCTTGCCCTTATCAGTAGCAGAGAATTCTTCTTATGTGTTGTGCTTGGATAGGGCGGTAGGGTTGCCTGGAGCTATATAAGCTGTCCCAATGATTGGTACATCTTCAGTTTCTTGAACAGCGTGGGCAGGACTGGGCGGTTTGGCTGGTTCCGGGTCAACATACATGGGTCCACGGTGACCAGGTGTTCTGGTGGCGGATCATCCATGGTTGTCTCTAAAGTTTGATGGAGAGAGTTAAAAGTTTGATGGAGATATGGTTTTCTCTTCGGGTCAGCATCTTTGGCCGGCTTATCAACCTTTAGTTTCTTGTTGGGCTTGGCCATAGCGCTGAAATAAGACATAAGGCAAGGTTGATATGATAATTGAGTACGTGATTGAGAGCAAATAGGCTTAAAAGTGTTTCTTACCCAGGCATAGTCTTGAAAAAGAGGGACTTGAGTCCCAGTTGAGTCGCCAGAGGAAGAATGAGAAGTCCCCTGATAGTTTGAATCGGAAGGGTTAAGAGGTTGTCGAAAAAGACCCGCATTGTGATAAGCTAAGTGGGAAATATTTGAAACCTCTGGTCGGCGCTTGCAAGGAGCCGGCGTGTTTGGTAAGCCGGAGGAAAGAATCCTGCCACCGATGTTCCAGGTCATACGGCGAGCTTCATGTTGCTGCTTCTTCAAAATAAAGTTGGGATCCAAGTAAGCTAAAGGATGAGAAAACCTTACTTTCCGGCTCGCCTGTTGCCCTTTCTGTCTGATCGGAGTTTCAGAATCGGAGGAAAGGATAGTTACCTCTTCAACATTGGCTTGGCTTCCTTCCGCATCATCCTGATAGTGATCATTATCAATAAGATGTACAAAAAATGAGCCAAGGGAGTAAAGTTTTACCTCCGACTCATCTTTATCATCCAACTCAAATAGTTCAAAAGGGTTGGTCTTCTTCTTTGCAGGCTTTTCTAGAGCCTTGTTATTCATCCGGGTTTTCTTGGACGGCTTATCTTGCAGCTTCTTACTCCAAAAAGGTAAATCGGCCTACAAAAATCAAATGGCTGTAACAGGGCAATTTAAGTGAACATATGATTCAGTTGAGAATTGGTTAAAAGCTTACAACTGGCGGCTTGTTAAGAGCGCAGAAAGGATTTAGTCCAGATCTGCTGCAATCTGCCAAGCTCTCGTTCAGCAGAGACTTGGTCATGTCGTTGATGTCATCATCAGTTAGCTGAATCTGGCAGTGGTGCTATGGATCTTTTAAATCACAGGTGTACTCGCACATCAAGCCAGAGCGGCGGCTTAAGGGCATAATCCTCTAGGTGACCCAGCATCGTACCAGGTCAATTCCGGTCAAACCATTAGACAGTAAGGCTTTGATCTTTGAAAAGATGGGCATATACTTGGCCCGTTCTGCAGTGCTGATCCGATCAGGGAGGGGGTGCCTATTGCTAAGCCGGCTCTCATGATAACCTGGCAGAGGATTTTCCCCTTTAGGAGAGGTGCCTTGGCAATAAAACCATGTTTGGTTCCAACCCTTGGGGTGACTAGACAGCTTGGTGGCTGGGAAGGTGGTGTATTTTTGCCTCTGAAATGAAATGCCGCCTAATTCTAGGTTGGGCCTGTCAGTAAATTTAGTTTGGCGGTTTAAGTAGTAGAACTCTCAGGATAGTTCTACAATGGGTTCTTGCTGAAGATATACTTCGCTAAACACTTGAGAGTTGTACTCCCTCCATCCGAGAAAAGTTGTTATCAGCTTAGTTCAAATGTAATTTTTCAAAAAGCCCCTTATCCTTTTAAAACTGGTGCTAATAAACCCAGTCTGCTTCTTCCACCTCCCGTCGCCGCTGCACCGCACGCCCCAGCCACCGTCGCCCGCGGGCATCGCGCGCCCCAGTCGCTGTAGGGCTTAGCCGACGACGAAGGCCCACCTGCGTCGCCGCCCACCTGCACTGTGGCTGCCAATTTGGGATGTCCCTTCTTACTGCTCCACGGTTGATGGGCGGCTCCACGGCTAACGGGCGGCGACACCTCGACGGGCGGCGGCTCCATGGCTGACGAGCGACTCCTCCTTGTTGTGCTGCTCGCGTCCCCAGCCCCTTGCTCGCACCCGCAACGGCCACCCACTCCAGTGCGGGAGTTGGGCAAGTTCCGGGCTGTCGCTGCTCCACCACTGACCGCGGAGGTGACCAACGCATCCATCGTCAGGCCCAGCGCCGCCGCACACCTGCATAGCTTCGTGGACGAGTGCCGCCTCCCATGTCCGCTACTGCCTCTGCTGGTACCACTCCATGTTTTCCTCCCGCCTCCTGTGTTGCCTCTGCAAAATTGATGTGAAATTACTCTCAAAGTGTATCATTGATGTGAAATTGAGCAGTGGAACAGGAATAGTTTGTTCAATTACTCCTCCTGTGAAATTGTGCAGTGGATCAGGAATAGTGTGTAATGATGCAATACCTGACTCTAAACTCAGATGTCGGTAATGATGCAAATTGTTTGATTTCGATAATGCTCATTCAAGCCAATGACAAGATTGAAAGATTTGGTATACTGTATAGATCAAACATAGCATAAGTAAAATGAAACTGATAGATGAGAGGTCAGTTGATTTCAGAGAAGTTGTAGTAATACTAAAGTCGATCTAAATTTGGACTATTTGGAGCAAGATCCGACAAATGATCACAAATAAATTTCAAAGATGCGGGGATGAAATGCTAAACATAAATTTGAGAAACTCTACTGCTGCAAGCAATGATCTGACAATGTGTATAAATAAACTAAAGCACAAAAAATATGTATAGAGATGGCAGGATCTGAGAATGATTTGAGAATGTGTATAAATAAACTGAAGTACAAAATGCCAGCATACTTAATTGCTTCAAATAATCACCACTTCATGATTGCATACTTAATTTAGTTCCAAACAAAATGCCTGTACAATCAGACTGCAGAGTTGCTAGATGCTAGATGGAGTAGGTGTTACAAAATGCCTGTACAATCAGAAAATCCCACTTCAAACATCCAATTTTCTCTGTTTTACAAACTAAAAATCAACTTGATATTAAGATGGGTCAGTTCCAAATATTCCTGTTACTTTTGCTAGTTGCTAGATGGAGTAGGTGTTAAATGGAGATGATCCAATAGGTGTTCAGTCTATATAGAAATAAGTTTGTCCTTAACATTAATTTTGCAAGTTGCTAGTTTTGCTCTAACTGGAAAAAATGCAAATGACACAGTAGTACAGCAGGATACCTTGCTCAAGGTCCTAGTTGTGCTACCTGGAGAAACATCTCTGAAATCATTCATGGTCTATAGCATTTTCAACATTAGATTAAGAAGTACAACAAATCAAAGAGCAATAGTGGTAACTGAATTTTCAACACTTCTCTGTACTGCATAAATATTTAGTTACATTTTGATTTTTGCGGGCAATTCGATGGATGGCTTGCTCACCTATTGGAACACAGGGAACAACTTCTATATGATCATAAATGATTCGATGTATGGATCGATCACCTATTTGGAACACAGGGAAGAGCTTCTATGGATGGCTCGCTCACCACTTCATATAGCAGGAGAGCTTAAATGATTCCTAGATGCACTATTGTACAGAAAATTCTGCTATGAACCTATCCAAATACAGTGCCAGTTAGCAAATGCAAATTTGTGAAGATTTGTGTCATTGCACAAACTAAGTGCTAAGTGGATGGGCATCAACCTTGTCTTCTTTTCTCTATGAGTTTCCCTAGTCTTCACCTTGACAAGTGGAGGGGCATCAAGTTTATTTTCAGTAAACAATGCCCAAGTTTATTTTTGGTAAATGTAGAGCTATTGCTACAGGAACAACCTTTAGAAGAAGAAATATAGAGCTATTTTTCAGTAAATGATCTGTTTTGTTACTAGGAGTTTCCTTTTCTGAATAATTGTGAGCAAAAATGGGAGCCGAGTAAAAATGGGAGTGGTGCAACCTAAGAAAACTCGTCTTTGTTATCAACTTGTGTACTGTAGAACCTAAGAAATCTGATATTCTGTTCTAACCACTGAACATACTAACAACAATTCATTTTGAAGATTTACACTGAATCTTGTGTACTATAGAATCTAATCTTTGTTACACTGATGATTTTTGTAAAATCTAGTTAATTATAGTCAGCAGCACTACATATAGCAGCAGTACCTACAACAAAAATTCAGAATTTGCAATGGTCTTCCTGGCTACACTAGTAATCAATTTGTTTAAAACTTACAAACTCCACAGCATAAATGATTACAGCAGATTGAAGAAATAGGGAGACCATAGTACATAGTAGAAATTAAAAAAACTCGGGGCCAACAGATGACACCCAGAAAGATAGCTTCCTAGCTGAAATCGCTGTGACAGCTCCACCTACGGCAGAGCCATGGATGATCAATGGCGATTTTAACATGATCTACCAGGCTGCTGACAAGAACAACGCCAATATAAATAGAAGAATGATTGGAAAGTTCAGGAGGGCCATTGATCAAGCTGGGTTGAGGGAGATAAAATGCAAAAACCAACGTTTCACTTGGAGCAACGAAAGAGAACTACCAACACTTTGCAGCATCGACAAAGTTTTCTGCAACGAACACTGGGAAGTGATGCATCGTGACCACATCTTAGTCGCTGCCTCTATATCCTTCTCGGACCATTGCCCGCTGTACCTGACAGCAGCAAGCAGGCCATGCAGACCGACGCGTTTCATGTTTGAGAGTTTCTGGCCGCGCTTCCCCCACTTCACAGAAACCGTTCTGTGAGCGTGGCAACGGCCAGTGCACCATGACTGCCCTTTTATCAGGGTGAAGAAGAAGCTTGAGAGGACGGCAGAGGACCTGAAGATTTGGAGCAAAACCACTTTTGGGAAGGCAACCATGCAGTTTCACATAGCAAATGAAGTCATCCGCTTGCTTGATCTAGCCCAGGAGAGCAGAAGACTATCGGCAGCCGAGATCCACCTTAGAAAGCAGCTGAAGCTCAAGGTCCTTGGTTTGGCAGCGATTGACAGAGCACGGAGAAGGCAAGCTTCCAGGATCACTTGGCTGCGGGTTGGAGATGCGAGCACAAAGTTTTTCCATGCCAAAATGAGAGCAAGAAGCAGAAAAAACTACATTCATTCTCTTGCAAGTGGCAGCACAGTGGCTTATGATCATGAGGAAAAAGAAAAAATGATCCATGATCACTTCCAAAGCTGTTTGGGCAATCAGGATTCACGCCAAGCAACCGTAAACTGGGACAGGATAAACATTCCGAGGATCGACCCGCAGGGTTTAGACGCACCATTCTCGCACGCAGAAATCTAGGCTGCGATTGTCGACTCCCCTGCGGATAAAGCCCCGGGTCCGGACGGTTTCAATGGGCATTTCTTCATATCCTGCTGGCATATAATCAAAGATGACATCATGGCTGTTTTTCAAAAATTCTATCAACTCTCAGGGCATAACTTTGCAAGCCTCAACACTGCCCTAATTGTGCTCCTGCCCAAGAAAAATGGAGCTTCTGAAGTGGGACATTTCCGGCCGATCAGCCTCATCCACTCAATCGCAAAACTAATCTCGAAGGTGCTCTCCACTAGGCTGTCCGGGGCCCTCAGTGCGATCATCTCCCCGGCACAGACGGCATTTCAAAAAGGAAACTGCATCCACGACAGCTTTCAATACGTCCAAAGTTCTGTAAGGATGCTGCACCACATGAGAGGGATTGTTGCTAATGTGTGGGTAATTTTCTATATACTATACAAAACCAGGGCTCTCTCGTATCAGTGACAAGTGGGGCCTTCCGACCAGGTGGCGGCGGGTGGCATCGAACTGAGCAACACTTAGCGCTTTTCTAGCTCTTCCGACCAGGTGGCGGCGGGCGGCGACGGAAGCAACCAGCAGGGGTCGCTCGGACGAGGGCGGGGCCGGTGGGCGGCGGGCCGCGGGCGAGGCTGGCGGCCGAAGCAACCAGTAGGGGCCACTCGCCTTGCCCACGACCTCACTGCAGGTGACCTTGCCCATGGCCTCGCGGGGGAAGCAACCAGCACGGGCGGAGGCGGGGGTAGGGGCGGGGCCCACGACAGGAACGGCGACCTCGCCGCTCGCCTCGCCCACGCATGGGGGACTCGTCGCCGCCGAGCATGGGGGAGTCGCCACCGCTGCAAGCAGACCTCGCCCACGTATGCACCCCTCTCCTTCCCCCCTTCGCTTCCTCCTCTCCTCTCTGTTGATGTCAATGATTTGATGTATATTTGTTAGGAGAATCTCCACACACATATAGAGTGATTTGATGTAGGTTTGTTGTAAGCTTGGAAAAATCTCTTGGAAATGTCATTGATGAATTTGGTAGAAATTGTGAAGAGACTTTATGTTGATGAAATTATTAGGAGAATTGTTGTTGATGAAATTGTTAAGAATTCTTTTGGAATTCAGTCAATTGTTACTCGTAAATTATGTTGTCAGCAATCAATAGAATAGAGCTCGAGTTGGTCCTTCCCTGAAACATGATCCTGGGGTTGATGTAGATTTGATGTTACACCTCTGAAATTTCAGCCTAAATCTGTGAAAGGACCTGAATATTGATGTAGATTAGATGTAAACTAGGAAAACTCTCATTCATGTAGATTTGATTCAATCTTGGAAATGGCATTCATGTAAATTGACAGTGGTGTTATTGTTGGTGGTTTAACCAAAATAGTTCCTAGTGGCAGCATATATTGTTATTGTTGGTTGTTTAACCACCTCTGTTTTTTATGAACCATCATGTTTTAGTTAGCTTTTCTTTTCTCCCATGTGAAATATGTATTTCCATTTGAACTACTTTTTATTGCTCCCATGTGAAATCAGTAAACCATGTGAACTGGACTAAAGTAGTGAGAAATTGGAAATAGTTGAATGTTGTACTTAGGCAGTTAGCATATAAAGTTGGGTGCCTACCTTATTTTCTGGAATTCTAGCTTCCATTACTTCCATCCATTTTCATTAATTAATGTTGATGCACTTAAATTGATTTTCTAAGTTGCAACAATTTGTTGTCTTTGGCAGATGGACAGAAGCTGGATTAGAAAAGGAGTTAGAAAGTTTTCGAAAGAACATATGAAAGGAGTTGATGATTTCATGGCATTTGTTCGGGCAAATTTTGCCAACGATGCTCACATTCTTTGCCCATGCTGCGAATGCCTCAACCGTCCAAGAATGGCTCAAGGAAGAGTGGAAGATCATCTGCTTCTTAATGGGAGGTCCAGCACATATGATAGATGGATATATCATGGAGAACCTTTAGACAGTCAACCTCAACATTGTGAAGCTGATACAGAGGCCCCTCATATGATGGGTGTTGGTGATGCTGGCATTGATTTCATGGAAAAGGTTTTGCGAGATAATGCTATTTTGGAGGAAGAGGATGGGCATGAAGATGATAGGATTCCTGACCTATTGAAGGATTTGTACGATGCTGAAAATCATGCTGATGGACAGAAGTTGTTGTTTGTTGAGGTGTTAGAGGAGGCGAAGCGCGCAGCTCATGAAGGGGGCAAATTTTCAAGATTTACCTTCACCGTGAAGTTACTCCACATCAAGTCTTTATACCGGATTAGCAATGCCGCATTCAACGCAATACTCCGTCTTTTGAGCTTGCAATTCCCTGATAGTTGTGTTCCTAGATCTTATGATGAAGCATTGAGCATAATCCGCAGGCTGGGGTTAGGTTATGTGTCAATACATGTGTGCCCAAATAACTGTGTCTTGTTTCGGAAGGATTTAGCAAAGCATGACAACTGTCCAAAATGAATGCATCTAGGTGGAAAGAAGCTGATGGGATGAAGTCAATACCGGAGAAGGTACTGAGGCACTTTCCCTTGATACCAAGGCTGCAGCGGATGTTCATCTCGAAGAAATCATCGCGTGAGGAACAGTGGCACAAGCTGAAGTGGAAACCTGTGGACAATGAGCTGAGCCATCCAGCGGACGGAGAGGCATGGAAAGAGTTTGACCGTATACATTTAGATTTTGCTGCAGATCCAAGGAACATAAAACTTGGCATTGCCACAGATGGGTTTAATCTGTTTGGGAACATGAGCACGTCTTATAGCATGTGGCCAGTTTTTGTGGTGCCGTACAACCTGCCACCATGGGCATACATGGATCAGCCCAACTTCATGATGTCATTGCTTATCCCGGGTCCAGAGTCTCCAGGAAAGGATTTTGATGTCTTTATGGAGCCCCTCGTAGAAGAACTGCTCCAGCTATGGAGTGGTGTACCTACATATGATGCCTTCAGTCCGGAAGAAAAGTTCAATCTACGTGCTGCAATCATATGGTCCATCCATGATTTCCCGGCTCTACACACTCTTTCTGGGAGGATCACAGCGGGTTATCAGGCTTGTGTCCATTGTGACAAAGACCCTTGCTCAAAGAGAATAAGGAGCAAGATCTACTATATTGGGCACCGCCGCTTTCTTCCCCGAAACCATCGTTGGCGAAGAAGCAAAGATTTTAATGGTGAGAATGAAACCCGTGACAAGCCAGCTGAATTCACTAAAGAAGAGCTGGAACAGCAACTTGAAAAGGTGAAAGATGTGAGACCAGGAAAGATGGCGAAGAAAAGAAAGCGTGAGGAAGGTCAATGTTGGGACCGGAGGTCTTGTTTGTGGGACCTGCCATACTGGGCTGATCTGAAATTAAGGCATAATCTCGATGTAATGCACATTGAGAAAAACATATGTGAGAATCTGCTAGGGACATTTCTGAACATTGAAGGGAAGACAAAGGACATGGTTAGTTCTAGGCTTGATTTGGAGGACATGGTCATAAGAGAAGATTTGCATCTACAGCACAATGAAGATGAAGATTCATTTGAAATGCCATGAGCATGGTATACAATGAGTAAAGAACAAAAGCTTGCATTCTATGAAATCCTAAGAGCGGTGAAATTTCCAGATGGTTATGTTGCTAACCTAGCAAAGTGTGTTACTTCTGATGGATTCAAGCTTTCAGTACTGAAAACCCATGATTGTCACATCCTCCTCCAAAGGATTTTACCGGTGGGCCTCCGAGGAATCATGGACAAGGATATATATGAAGCGGTTGCTGAGCTGGGAAATTTCTTTAGAGAACTGTGCTGCAACACACTCAAGTTAACTGTCCTGGAAAGACTTGAAAAAGAAATCCCAATTATTCTTTGCAAGCTCGAGAAGATTTTCCCTCCAGCTTTCTTCACCGTGATGGTCCATTTGGCGGTGCACTTACCAAAAGAGGCAATGCTTAGAGGCCCTGTGCAATACGGTTGGATGTACCCCAATCAAAAGAAGGCTGCTTACTTGTAAGAGTTATGTGCGAAACAAGGCAAGACCTGAAGGTTCTATTGCTGAAGCATATGTCATTGACGAGTGCTTGACTTTTTGCTCTAGATACTTTGGCGATGTGGAAGCAAGATGGAACCGGCTGGGCAGAAATAGAGAGCGGTCTGATTCGCAAAGTGGTGATGTCTCTGTTTTCAACCATGGTGTGAACTTTCTTGGAGCCTCACATTACTTGGGGGCTGGTGACGAGTATGACAAGATGGTTTGGTTTGTGGTCAGCAATTGCACCGAGGTTCTACCATATATCGAGTACGTTATATCTTGTGCACTCATTATATTTTTTTTGCTTGGGTTGGCACCAGCCTAATGTTTTAATTCACATGTTTTGTTGGCATTGCAGGAAATGCAAGGAAGAGTTAAATCAGGAAGAAAGCAATATCCATGTTGATAAAAGGGTTGCCAAGGGGTTTGCTAAGTGGTTTAAGAATCATGTGAGATCTTTAGCCACATGTTTTATGTTTTCTGTGTTATTCACCAATTGTTAAATACCATTGTTTGCTAAATGGTTTATTTGTGCAGATTGGAAAGTTGCATGGGGAGAAGAAGGTCAGTGATGATCTATTTGCTTTGGCAGGCTTATCGGATAAGTGAGTGAGAGTGTATTCAGCATGCATTGCTGACAGTGTCCGGTACCACACCGTTGACCATGAGGAAAAAAGGAAGACACAGAATAGTGGAATCGTCACTGAGGGGTCACATGATCGTGAGATCATTGACTTCTATGGTCAGTTGAGAAGCATCATAGAGTTGCAGTACAACTCTAGTGGAGGCATCCATCGCTCGATTGTCTTATTTCGCTGTGACTGGTTTGAGCTTGGTAGCAAGAAGAAGAGAGACTCTTTTGTCAAATATGATGGCCACTTCAAAAGCATCAACACTGCAAGGTGCTGGTATAAGAGTGATCCCTTTATTCTAACAACACAAGCAACAATGGTGTTTTATCTGCCAGACACTCTTTTGCACGGAAAATGGCGAGTTGTGCAAAACTTTGAGCACAGACACTTGTGGAGTGTGACTGAAACAGAAGTGGAAAAGGGCCCCGGTGATGGTGGACTAACATACCAAGATGATGACTCTATGGAAGTTCCGTTGCAAGTTGATGATGACTCTATGGAATTTCCGGTGCAAAGCAGAGTGCGAAGGGACCGGGAACGTGTGATCGTTGGTGCTGCAACAGTTGAAGGCATCAAGAAAAGAAGAAAGGTGGTAGCGGATGGACATGAGAGTGAGGACGAGGAAAACCGGACTGATCATACTATGCTGCAATATTGTAGTGATGATGAGGAAAACAGGAGTGGGCATAGAGTCCCTTGTTTTCGTATCGACGATGATGAGTAGCGAATGGACTGGCAAAGGTAAATACTATTACTTAATGTTCTTTGTTTTGGTATCTATGGGACTGGTGACCTGATGTGATCAATCTTCTCTCCAGGTAGAAAAATCCTTGAAGATTCTAGGAGCAAAATGATGATCCTGATGGTTGTAGCAAGATGATGATCCTAATGGTTGTAGCAAAATGATGATCCTGATGGCTGTAGCAATAGTGATGTAGTTATCCTGATTCACAGTGCTTTAAGATTCCAGCAGCAAAATTGAGATGTTATCCTAATTCACAATGTTCTTTGTTTTTTGGTCACAAATTGAAAACACTGACCAGTCAGTGACCAATAGTGGTGGTCACAAGTTGACATATTTCTTGTAGTGTTTGACTGCCAAGTCCGCGTGCGCTGATTCTAGGCCTTGAAGGCGTCCATAGTCCAGCTTCCTCTGCTCCTCCTCCATCTTTGTCTTCTTCTCCTCCGCAATCTTCTTTCTCGCACGGGTTATGTAGTCTGCGTTCCAGTCCAAAAACCCTCATACCATGGAATAGCGCCCTTGCCTCGTGTTCTTCCCGGGTGTTCAGGATTTCCCAAGGCACGCGTAAGCTCGTCGTTCTCTCTGTTGGGCTCGAACACACCCGATCGAGCCTCTTCAATTGCAACAAGTAGCTTATCTTCGGCTCTGTCCAGACATGCCTTCTCCGAAAGTTTGCCTGTCTTCGGGTCCAACTCCCCCCATGTGCATAGAACCAAGTCCTGCACCTGGGGGGCCAGCTCAATGTGTGTGGAGTGACACCTGCATCCTCCAAGTCATTCTTAGACTTATCCCACTTAGGCATTGCCACCGCATAGCCACCTAGCCCCAGCTTACGGAACTTATCCTTTTTGCGGCATTGGCCTTGTTTATTCTCGACCGTTCCTTAGATAATTCCGATTCCTTGAATTTCACGAAATCGTCCCAATGAGCACTTTGCTTCTCTAGTGTTCCCTTGAATACTAGAGTCTTCTTTCCTCCCTTGACGTACTGGTCCCATACACGATTCTTGTGGTTGCTGAATGCAACCGCCATCTTCCTAAGAGCAGCGTCCTTGACTTTCTCCACATCTGCATCTGTGAAATGATCTGGTAGGGTGAAATGTTCCATGAGCGTTTCCCAAAGCAGAAGTTTTTGTCTGTCGTCGACAAAAGTAAGATCTGGACGTGGCTTTGCTAGCTCTCTCCATTCTTGAAGGGAGATCGGGAGTTGGTCCTTCAAAAGAACTCCCACTTATGAATGAACTTGTCCGCAATCTTCTTAGGCGCTAATGGTTCGCCATTAGGTTTGATGGCCTCGATATTGTACTTTACGCCCTCCTTCAACTTTTTGTTCGGGCCTTGTACTGTCCTGCTGCCTGAAGATTCACTCAATCCGGATGGCTGAAAGAAGAAAGATTGATTCGTTAATATATATCTTCAAGTCATTTAAAACATGTAATGATCACCAGATGCCTGCTTATATAAATATACCTCGCCGGTCTTTGTTGTTTCAAGATCAACATTTTCTTCGTCATGTTCATAGTTCATGACTTCATCAATTTCGTCGTCGCGATCGAATATCATATCACCCTCCCCGGTGTTGTTTAGATATTCGGAGCCGTCGTAATCTTCTTCATTCTGATCATCATCTAGCCCGCGAGGATTGCGTATGATATTGAACAGGGCCTCTTCTCCCTCTCTGCCAGTATTGTCTGCCATAGGTTTTATTTAACTAATCCAAAAGAAATATATTAAAATTACAATGCATGGATGCAATCAATTAATAAGGAAAAACTAAATCAATCATAGTACATAATAAGCGTCATTGAATATAATCTCGAATACGTCGTCTCGAATAATAGAGATAATCTCGAATACATCATCATGAATAATATATATAATCTCGAATAAATCATCTCGAATATTATATATCGAATACATCACTAGCTAGCTAGCTAGCTAATAAAGATCGAATACTAGAGATTAATCGAGGCCACTCGCGGTTCCTGAGGCGCGGGCGGTGGACAACCAAAGTGAAGGAACCAGCACTTGATCATAGCTCGGGTGATCTCCCGAAAGAACCTGCCAGGTATTGGAGAACCTGACGTCCATAGCAGCCATGTAGCGATGGACGTGCTTGCCCTCCTCCCTGACACGGTGACGTACCACCTCCAGCGGGGCCGGCTCCCTCCGCACCGAAAGTGGCCCATGCGAACGCCACCAAAGGAGATCAGGGTCGACGATGGGACTCAGGGCCGGGTTCCTCACAAAGCGTCGCGCCCCTGAAGGTAGCACCTCCTAGTGCCAGCCCGGCGGAGTCCAGCCCCGGACATGGGTCCACTGAAGCAGGACGTCGTCACGAACTGGTCAACGGTGAGGATGCGGGCCGGGCATCGTCGACAACAAATACTATATGCCGCAAAAGTAAAGTAACATTTTTTAAATGATGGATTGTGATTTCATATATGCAAATTCTAAATTTTATAACTAAAACTAACATTTCTAATATTTCTATAATTAAAACTAACATTTCTAATATTTCTATAACTAAAAAGCATTTCTATATAACTAACATTTCTATATAACTAACATTTATAATATAACTAACATTTCTATATAACTAACATTTCTAATATTTCTATATAACTAACATTTCTAATATTTCTATAACTAAATTTTTTTCTATATAACTAACATTTCTAATATTTTTATAACTAAAAAACAGAAAAATTGAGAACATTTCTATAACAATGTGTGTGTATGTGTGTGTGTGTGTGTGTGTGTGGTGCATGGTTGCCGGGGCAGGAGCTCACCGGCGAGGCGCGACGACGGGGGGTGGCGACGGGGACGGAGATGGGCGGTGACGACAGGGATGGGGACGGGGCGGCAACGACAGGGACGGTGACGGGCCGGGCGGGGATGACGGGAGGACGGGGCGGGGCGCGGCGACGGGGCGCGGCGCGGCGACGAGGACGACGGGGACGGCGACGGACGGCGACGGGGGCGGCGGCGAGGGGCGGCGGCGACGGGGCAGAGGAGAAAGAAGCAGAGGGAGAGATGAGAAACTAACAATTTTTTTTGAAGTGTTTTCTTATATAGAACAACCTTTAGTACCGGTTGGAGCCACCAACCGGTACTAGTCTGTTTTGGCTAGGCTAAGCGGCGAGAACGGCACCCCTTTAGTACCGGGTGGTGGCTCCAACCGGTACTAAAGACCCCACCTTTAGTACCGGTTTGAGCCACCACCCGGTACTAACGGGGGTGCGCTGGCCCAGGTGTGGTGCGTCATGTTTAGTCCCACCTCACTAGCTGAGCACTGGTTTATAAGCCCCCGTGCGGTAGCTCTCTCGATCTCCACTCCAAAGCAGCCCTACTGGGCCTAAATGTTCTGTGCTGCCTTGTGGGCCTACTAGGCCTTTGCGGGCATGCATCCTGGCCCAACAACAGGTTGGGTTTCTAGTCGTATGCAGGCCGCTGTGGCGCAGTAGGCGGGCTTTTTTATTTATTTTAATTTTTTTTGCTTTATTTATTTTATTTATTTTTGAGTTGTTTTTTGCTGTATTTAGAGTTTGTTTGTGAATATTTTTGCTTTAGGTACAAAAAATTGCAAACTTTCTATTAGTGCTAGTAGTTTACAAATTTGAATTGTTTAAATTTTGAATTATTTGAAATTTGTTTGAATCACTAGTTTGTGAATAACTTAACTTTGAAAATAGATTTTTCAGTGATTCTTTTTTATGTTTAATATTAGTGTGTTTTATCATTATACTCAATTTGGTAATGCTTAGGTTATTTAAAAAATGAAATGCCTTTGTAACGGATGAGTTTTCGTCCGAAACCTTGATACTTCGAAGGAGATTGTCCATTTTGTACACGAAGTGCATCCAGTTTTTGCGGTAACCCTCTCTACTTTTTTGCACATGTTATGTGGGTGAAATTATGATACCATGCCAACTTTCAACCTTTTCCGAGTTCATTTGAAATGCTTTTCAATTTCAGGGTCATTTAGCTGAAAAAATCAGTAAATGCATGAAAGAATTTGTTTGCACATAAAATTTCTTCGCATTTCTAATGCCAAAACGCATAACTACCCTAACTATTACAGAGATTCCCTCCTGGGTAAGAAACACATAAGAAAGTGATGATAGTGAAGCCGATCACATCCCAGATCTTTGGGTGTGAAACTTTTTCTTCGCATGTGTCCCTTTGCGCCGTAGCCATGGAAAATCTTCATCATTTAATTGGATGCTCGGGTCAATATTCACTGTGAATGGAGCAATTTCATTAAACTTTTCATAATCTTCTGACATGTCTGTCTTGTCATCCACTCCCATGATGTTTCTCTTCCCAGAAAGAACTATGTGGCGCTTTGGCTCATCGTATGATGCATTCGCTTCCTTATATTTTCTTTTTCTCGGCTTGGTAAACATATCCTTCACATAGAAAACCTGTGTCACATCATTAGCTAGGACGAATGGTTCGTCGGCATACGCAAGATTGTTGAGATCCACTGTTGTCATTCCATACTGCCAGTCTTCCGTTACCGCACCTCGTGTCATATTGACCCATTTGCACCGAAACAAAGGGACCTTCAAACAAGGTTGTCAGAATCGCGATTTTGAATCGGATCGGAGCTCTGATGGTAGGATCGCAAATCGTAGAATCTTCACTATCAGGATCGTAAAAACGTAGATTCTATGAACTAAAATTGTAGAATCAGAGGAGTTAGTTTGGATCGTAAAGTCGTAGAATCGTATAACATAATCGCGATTCTGACAACCTTGCCTTCAAACCACGTCCATAGTCAAGTTCCCATATCCCCTCTATGTAACCATAATATGTTTCCTTTCCCGTCCTGGTTGTTGCATCAAAGCGGACACCATTTGTTTTGGTTGGTGCTCTTCTTATCTTGGGCGATCATGTAAAATGTATTACCATATATCGCGTACCCTTTGAAAGTCATTACATTAGAAGATGGTAACTGGGACAGCGAGTACAGGTCATCTTCAATAGAGGCGTCACGCATGCTATGTGTCTGCAACCAGCCGGCGAAACTCCTTGTTTGTTCACATGTAATCCATTCATCAGACCGCTCCGGGTGTTTGGAGCGTAGAAAATTCTTGTGTTCGTCCATATACGGAGCCACCAAGGCGGAATTCTGTAGAACTGTGTAGTGTGCTTCAGTTAGAGAATGTCCGTCCATACATATTATTTGATCCCCTCCTAGCGTGCCTTTTCCATCCAGTCTGCCCTTATGCCGCGATTCAGGAACACCAATCGGCTTAAGGTCAGGAATAAAGTCAATACAAAACTCAATGACCTCTTCATTTTCATGGCCCTTGGAGATGCTTCCTTCTGGCCTAGCACAGTTATGAACATATTTCTTTAAGACTCCCATGAACCTCTCAAAGGGGAACATATTGTGTAGAAATACAGGACCCAAAATGTTAATCTCTTCGCATAGGTGAACTAGGATGTGCGTCATGATGTTGAAGAAGGATGGTGGGAACACCAACTCGAAACTGACAAGACATTGCACCAAATCATTCTCTAACCTTGGTATGATTTCTGGATCGATTACCTTCTGAGAGATTGCATTGAGGAATGCACATAGCTTCACAATGGCTAATCGAACATTTCCGATAGAAGCCCCCTCAATGCAACCGGAAGCAGCTGCGTCATAATCACGTGGCAGTCATGAGACTTGAGGTTCTGGAACTTTTGCTCTACCATGTTTATTATTCCCTTTATATTCGACGAGAAGCCAGACGGTACCTTAATACTTAGCAGGCATTCAAAAAAGATTTCCTTCTCTTCTTTGGTAAGAGCGTAGCTGGCATGACCCTGATGTATGCCATCTTTTCCGTGCATACATTGCTGGTCCTCTCGTGCCTCAGGTGTATCTTTTCTCTTCCCATACACGCCCAAGAAGCTAAGCAGGGTCACGCAATGTAACGACCCGACCCAAAATCGGTCAAGTCTCTGTGTAGCTGTACCATCCCAAGATCATGCTGGCACACATAGTACATTGATGAAAAGATTCAAAGTTCAATCACACCTGAATTTATTACACGATTCTCATATCGAGTCTTTATTACATCATAATAAATTCGGCTGAAGGCCAACTCATGAGAAATAAACTAAATAAGCTGCGGAAACGTAGACGAATAGCGAGTCCATCCGACTCCATAGGGCAATCGCCAAGCGTAAATCGTAGCCTCACTCCTGGTCGGAAAACTCCTCTGCAACATGAGATGTTGCAGTCGTGTAGGTCAGCATTTAGAATATGCCGGCAATTCATAGAGAAAACAACAATAATAAAGCTAACACTATATGCAATTTGGCTGTGGGGCTCTAAGTTTTATGTTTTTGCGAAAAAAGCCAGTTTTTCCCTATAGCAAAGGACTTTCTTACAATTACTACAAAATGTTGGTAGTTATTGAGATGGTTCCGCCAACCAATGTCTCATTCCTAATTATTAATTTAACCCCTCAATTAATTTATTTGTTCGGTGTTGAGATTTCCGAAATACTCTAGTTTCCAGAGGCTCATTTGTCCGTAACCGGGGACACGGCTAATCGATTAGGTTGTTACTCTGCAGAGTCTTGTGCACTTTACCCACAAGAATCGTTCCCTCCTTTATGTCCTTGCACTGCCTGGTGTTTGAAGACGGGATGAACGAAACAGGGTCTTCCGTAGAGTTTCTCTTAGCACTGCCGGTACCCATCCATGTCCTACCGTTCTTCTACATCTGCTGGCACTGTCCGTCCAGAGTCACGCCTAAGGTCAACCCAGCCAGAGCCCATAATGGCTTGCGGCTGCACAGGTAAGCTTCCGGTCAAGGGGTATCCATCCGTCTCTTCGTGGCTGGGTGAAGCTTTCCGCAAGATGTCATGGCGCTTCTCCATGCATCCCGGCCATCCGTTGGTTTCTCCAGGGTGCCTGTCAACTGTCCTCCACCCAATAGTGAATTAGAAGTCCATCTTGATCTTGAAGTCATGGGGTTGTCATCATCTTGACTCTCACATCTCCCTTATGAATCTCTCAACCAACCCCGTCTATGAGCATAGCAAGGTAAACTACATCGTCCCGGGCAATAGTAGCAAGGGGAGTTGGGTTCATCCTACCTCATGATACTACTCAAGACATAACTTCAAATTCTCCTACTGCATGCATGATGGGGAGGAACAATTCTAATGCAACAAAATCATAGGTATTGTAAAACATGATCAAATGACTTGCCTGGTTGACGGCCTTCAAACGCTAGTGACTCGATATAGCAAGATTCACACTTCGGAAATTCTATCGAGTCAAAGAATAGCACAAATAAGTATTCCACTAATAACATATCAGCAAGCTGAAGGAAAACACACAAGCACTCAAACCAAAATCAAAGAAAACTCGAGGAAAACAAAATCAAGGTTTCCATCACATCAAGCAACAACAAAGAAATAGTTTTAACCTACTAACACTTTCCTTTACAGATCCAAAATAGTGGTTTTACTAATTAACATAAAGGAAAACATCATACAAACTAGGTGCAAAAAGAATCAAATCAATATCTATTATAGAACTCCTGTTATACCTAAAACAAACTAATAAGAAAATAAAATAAAACTTTTTATTTTGCTGTAAATAAATGTTCACCGTCTGAAACTACAGAAACTAATCTAAAACAAAATATAGCAGGGGTAAATGAAAATTCTATAATAACTAGAACAGCAGGAAGTGGCAGCAAGCTAAATAAAACTAGAAAAGCTTGATTTGACTAAAACTAATTCTAATATAATTCTACAAATACCCAACAAGTTCCTACTGCTAGGCTAGGTCAAAACTAAGCAGTGACAAAAAGAATCACCTAAAAATAATAATCCTAGCTCAATTTATAGTAGAAATACTAATCTGACTAAAACTAACATAAAACAATTTTTAGTAACCTAAACATGGCCGAATATAATTTTCTACAGGAACTATAGGAAATTTGCAAACTAGAGCAAAAAGAATCAACTAAAAATATTAAATAACCTAAAAGATATAGATTTTTCAAGATTGGAACTATTCTGTTTTAAAAACAGAAACAAAGAATAAAACTAAAACAACTAGGGTGCTAACGGGCCGAAACAGTGAGCGCTTTCTAGATAATCTAACGCGTGGGCGATCAATAGTTCACTGTGTCCATGGGCTAACAGAAAAAACTGATCGGTTTGGTCTAACTAAACCTAGTAAATAAACCGGAAACAAACCGCGAAATAAAACCGGCCTAATGAAAAAAAACCTACCCATTCGCTAACTCTAATCTACACCGTAGGTTGCCGATCGGACGGTGGGTTGGAGTCCGGTGGCTTACCGTGGCAGTCGACGGCGAGGAGGGCTCGGCGTTGGTGGCGGTGGTGTTCCGGTGGTCCGGGGCGGCGGTGGCGAGGTCGGGGTGATGCGGCGGAGCGAGGCGGAGGCGGTGGTGGAGTGTTGGAGCTCGGGGACGGCGCGGACGTTGAGGCATGGCGAAAATAGAGCCCGGTGCTCTACTGCTCCGGGGACGGGCGGTGATGCTCAAGGCGGCGGCTCCGGCGATCCCTGGACGGAGAGAGGATGTCAGGGAGGTGCGCGCGGTTAAGGGGTTTCGGCTGACAAGATTTGAGGGCAGGGGTATCCTCACCAGAGTAGGAACAGATGGCGGACTGCGGCGGTCGACGGCGAGATCCAAAGGAGGAGGGCGTGAGCTTGTTGGGGAACGTAGTAATTTCGAAAATTTTCCTACGCACACGCAAGATCATGGTGATGCATAGCAACGAGGGGGAGAGTCTGATCTACGTACCCTTGTAGATCGCAACGGAAGCGTTGACACAACATAGAGGAAGTAGTCGTACGTCTTCTTCCCGATCCGACCGATCCAGGCACCGTTACTCCGGCACCTCCGAGTTCTTAGCACACATTCAGCTCGATGATGATCCTCGGGCTCCGATCCAGCAAAGCGTCGAGGAAGAGTTTCGTCAGCATGATGGCGTGGTGACGATCTTGATGTACTACCGACGCAGGGCTTCGCCTAAGCTCTACAACGATATGACCGAGGTGGAATTTGGTGGCAGGGGGCACCGCACACGGCTAATGAACAATCAATAATGATCAACTTGTGTGTCTATGGGGTGCCCCCTGCCCCCGTATATAAAGGAGCAAGGGGAGGGGTTCGGCCGGCCAAGGGAGAGGGGCGCAGGAGGAGTCCTACTCCTACCGGGAGTAGGACTCCCCCCAATCCTATTCCTAATAGGAATTCTCAAGGGGGAAAGAGAGAAGGGGTGGCCGGCCAACTTCCCTAGTCCTATTAGGACTAGGAAAGGGGGGAGGTGCGCAGCCCTCTATGGCAGCCCCTTTTCACTTTTCCACTAAGGCCCAATAGGCCCATTTGCCTCCCGGGGGGTTCCGGTAACCCTCCCGGTATTCCGGTAAAATCCCGATTTCACCCGGAACACTTCCGATGTCCAAACATAGCCTTCCAATATATCAATCTTTACGTCTCGACCATTTCGAGACTCCTCGTCATGTCCGTGATCACATCCGGGACTCCGAACAACCTTCGGTACATCAAAATGCATAAACTCATAATAATTGTCATCGTAACGTTAAGCGTGCGGACCCTATGGTTCGAGAACAATGTAGACATGACCGAGACACGTCTCCGGTCAATAACCAATAGCGGGACCTGGATGCCCATATTGGCTCCTACATATTCTACGAAGATCTTTATCGGTCAGACCGCATAACAACATACGTTGTTCCCTTTGTCATCGGTATGTTACTTGCCCGAGATTCGATCGTCGGTATCCAATACCTAGTTCAATCTCGTTACCGGCAAGTCTCTTTACTCGTTCCGTAATACAACATCCCGCAACTAACTTCTTAGTTGCAATGCTTGCAAGGCTTATGTGATGTGCATTACCGAGAGGGCCCAGAGATACCTCTCCGACAATCGGAGTGACAAATCCTAATCTCGAAATACGCCAACCCAACATCTACCTTTGGAGACACCTGTAGTACTCCTTTATAATCACCCAGTTACGTTGTGACGTTTGGTAGTACCCAAAGTATTCCTCTGGTAAACGGGAGTTGCATAATCTCGTAGTCATAGGAACATGTATAAGTCATGAAGAAAGCAATAGCAACATACTAAACGATCGTGTGCTAAGCTAATGGAATGGGTCATGTCAATCAGATCATTCAACTAATGATGTGACCTCGTTAATCAAATAACAACTCTTTGTTCATGGTTAGGAAACATAACCATCTTTGATTAACGAGCTAGTCAAGTAGAGGCATACTAGTGACACTCTGTTTGTCTATGTATTCACACATGTATTATGTTTCCGGTTAATACAATTCTAGCATGAATAATAAACATTTATCATGATATAAGGAAATAAATAATAACTTTATTATTGCCTCTAGGGCATATTTCCTTCAGAGCTGCGGTGTGTTTTGGGCTAGGGTTTTAGGGGGATTAGGAAGAGGAGTGGTAGGGCTATTTATAGGGCATCAACTTGGAGCAGGGGGCGACTTGGGATCTTGATCCCGTTGAATTCGGACGCGACGGCGACGTCGAATGCGCTCTGGCGCGGCATAGCGTGGCGAGGGGGGAAGAGATGAGGTGGGGCCGGTGCATCGGTGAGAGAGGGAGAGGGGGTTCGGTCGGGCGCTGAGGTAGGCCGGCTCGGCCGCTGGTGGGCTGCGGCTCGGCGCTGCTGGGCTTGCTGGCTCGGACGTCGGCTGGGCCAGTTGGCCTGGCTCGCGCCTGGGTCTTCCCCCCCTTTTTTGAATAGGACAGAGAGAAGAAACTAAACTAAGAGAAAAATATACTATTTTTATATAGGACATATAATCAAAATTGTCAGGGGAATTAATCCTATAACGTGGACATTTTTCTAGAGGCAAAACAGAAACTAAAAAAACATTTTCTGCAAACTCCAAATAAAATTAAAATTTGAATTCAAACCTTTTGGCAATATTTTCTTCTGACATTTTTGGAGTGTCATGTTAGCTCCTCTCATACTATTTCTCAAGTATTTGTCAGGGATATTGAGGTAGATTTTCAAATGCCAAGTTGAATCCAAATTCAACCAAAACTCAAAAGCCTCTGAAAATTTCCAAATGTCACTCAAATCAAACAAAATTCATAGATGCTTAGCTAATAATTGTAAAACATTCCAAATTGAAAATTTGGGATGTTACACGCAAAGATTCTTCGTCACGTGCATCACGTCGATTGCGGAGCGGACCTCTAGGTCTTTCCAATAGGGCAGGTCCCAAAATATAGATTTCTTCTTCCACATGGGTGTGCGTCCGTCAGCGTCATTTGGACCAGGTTGTCCGCCAAGCCCCTTTCCAAAGACTACCTTCAAATCCTTGACCATATCATGTACATCAGCACTAGTACGGTGGCGAGGCTTCGTCCGGTAATCCGCCTCACCTTTGAAATGCCTGCTCGGAAGAAATCGACGATGTCCCAGGTACACATTCTTCTTACAATTAGCAAAATATATACCGCCGGTATCGTCCAAACAATGCGTGCATGCGCGGTATCCCTTGTTTGTCTGTCGTGAAAGGTTACTGAGAGTAGGCCAATCATTGATGGTCATGAACAGCAACGCCTTTAGGTCAAATTCTTCCCCCATGTGCTCATCCCACGCACGTACACCTGTTCCATTCCACAGCTGTAAGAGTTCTTCAACTAATGGCCTTAGGTACACATCAATATCGTTGCCGGGTTGCTTAGGGCCTTGGGTGAGCACTGGCATCATAATGAACTTCCGCTTCATGCACAACCAAGGAGGAAGGTTATACAAACATAGAGTCACAGTCTAGGTGATATGGTTGCTGCTCTGCTCCCCAAAAGGATTATGCCATCTGCGCTTAGACCAAACCATATGTTCCTTGTGTCATCTGCAAACTCCTTCTCGTACTTTCTCTCGATTTTTCTCCACTGCGACCCATCAGCGGGTACTCTCAACTTTGTGTCTTTCTTACGGTCTTCTCGGTGCCATCGCATCGCCTTGGCATGCTCTTTGTTTTGGAACAAACATTTCAACCGTGGTATTATAGGAGCATACCACATCACCTTGGCAGGAATCTTCTTCCTGGGGCGCTCGCCCTCGACATCACCAGGGTCATCGTGGCTGATCTTATAGTGCAATGCACCGCATACCGGGCAAGCGTTCAAATCCTCGTACTCACCGCGGTAGAGGATGCAATCATTAGGCCATGCATGTATCTTCTGCACCTCTAACCTTAGAGGGAAGACAGCCTTCTTTGCTTCGTACGTACTCTCGAGCAATTCGTTATCCTTTGGAAGCATATTCTTCATCATTACTAGCAACTTTCCAAATCCCTTGTCAGATACACCATTCTCTGCCTTCCATTGCAGCAATTCCAGTGTGGTGCCCAGCTTTTTCTTATCACATGCAATTCGGGCACAATAATTTTTTTTTGATCCTCTAACATGCGCTGCAACTTCTTCTTCTCCAAATCACTTGCGCAGTTTCTCTTTGCATCGGCAATGACCCGACCTAGATCATCAACGGGCTCATCTGATGCCTCTTCTTCAGCTTCTTCCCGCATTCCCGGCTCAGCTTCTTCCTGCATTACCGGCTCGGCTTCTTCCCTCATTGTTGCATCATCGTATTAAGGGAACCCATGGCCATGATAGTTGTTGTCGTCCTCTTCTTCTTCATAGTCTTCCATCATAACCCCTCTTTCTCCATGCTTGGTCCAAACATTATAGTGGGGCATGAAACCGGACTCAAACATGTGGACGTGAATGGTTCTTGACGTAGAGTAATTGTGACCGTTCTTACAGCCAGCACATGGACAAGGCATAAAACCATCCGCCCGCTTGTTTGCCTCAGCCGCAAGCATAAAAGTATGCACGCCATTAATAAACTCGGGAGAGCATCGGTCATCGTACATCCATTATCGGCTCATCTTCAATACACAGCACCAAAAACACCAAATTAATACAATACATAAAGTGCATACAACACTTAAATGCAACAAACAAATAACTCTCTAGCTAAAGAATTTAAATGCAACAACAAATGCGATCAAGATCGCAACTAAGGTAACAATTGATCCAACATCATAATGATACCAAGCCTCACTATGAATGGCATATTTTCTAATCTTTCTAATCTTCAAGCGCATTTTCTCCATCTTAATCTTGTGATCATCAACGACATCGGCAACATGCAACTCCAATTCCGTCTTCTCCCCCTTAATTCTTTTCAATTTTCCTTCAAATCCTCGTTTTCTCTTTCAACTAAATTTAACCTCTCGACAATAGGGTCGGTTGGAATTTCCGGTTCAACTACCTCCTACATACAAATATCTATGTCAACTTGATGGGCATAATTTGTCATAAACACGAAATGTAACAAATAGTTTTAAAAGAGAATATAACACATCCGAATCATAACCCGGACGAGGGCCGACGGGGACGGATATCAAAACCATGGCACTATGTATAACAAACAACGTATGGGTAAGATAATTATACGAGTAACTATATATCCAAATCACACAAACATCAATTTTTTATATAAAACATTCATGAACAAGAGGCTCACCACAAGGTGGTGCTGCCGACGGGACGTTGCGGGCGATCGACGGTGGTTACGACGGAGATTTAGAAGGCACTAAGTAAACCACACCTACATATGCAAACTAAGTGTTATTTTTTAACTCAAATTGCATATAAATCAAATACTAGCACATATATACAATTCCTCCCAAATTACTAAACTCAAAAATCAATCACTATATAAAGCATTGCACGAGCTAATCTAGCAATGAGAGATGAAAGGACCAAGTTGCTAACCTTTGTGATCATTTGAATGGATGGGGGCCTTCAAATCTTGACAAATTTTGGGAAAAATGTGTGATAAGCTTGAGAGGAAGAGGGAAAAAACAGAGAGGAGAGGGGAAAGGGGAAGAACAGAGCGAGCTCGGGTGGACGAAGGGTGTATGTAGGACGACCTTTAGTATCGGTTCGTGATACGATCCGGTACTAAAGGTGCTGGAGGGGCCCCGGACTGACAACATCCTACCACCACTCACTTTAGTACCGGTTCGTGGCACGAACCGGTGCTAAAGATTCGCCACAAACCGGTGCTAATGATGTCCGCCCGCCTAGCCGTTGGAACCGGCACTAATGGACACATTAGTGCCGGCTCAAATTCAAACCGGCACTAATGTGCTTCACATTTGACCCTTTTTCTACTAGTGTCGGCTTGTGTAGGAGGACAAATTCCTCGTGGGTTCGTCTGCAATTTTTTCGTAAGAATGTTCTCTTGTAACTCTCGGGCTTGGTTAATTTATGGCTTCTTGCATCGCAAAAGATAAAAATCTCTTTCTAAAATAAACTTTGATGTGCAATATTTATGTAACGTGTAGGTGTGCTTTAGCAAATCTGTTTGAAATAACAAAATTTGTGCTCCTCCAAGGGTGGTGCTCTAGCTCCCTAGCTGATTTTGTGATGTATTGTTGCCATTTAGTAGGATAGTTGGACCTTAAGACGTTAGGGCATGTACAATAATGCTATCTTAGGAGTGACATGTAGGATAAATAATGAGGTGGAGGAGAGACAACTCAGAAGAAAAGGCTTGTCTTCTCTTATTTAATAGAAGACAAGAGATGATATTTTAGCACAATATGTCTCACCATGTTTTTAGGAATAGCTAGTTATGAAGATAAGCCTAAGAAATGAACCATTATAGATTTTTTTTCATTCCTAAATTACATGCAAGATCTAAGATACAAGATTATCTTATCAACTATTGTACATGTCCTTAAAATGAGGGAAGGGAATTGACCCCGCAGGTTGCGCCTTTATTGCTACTGTCAAAGTGGCATGTGGTAGCAGACGCTCTTTTCATCGGGACGAGCCAACCCGTTGAAGGCCTAGTGTGGGCCAACCATCGAAGTGTTTGCCAAGTAGGTTACCCTCCCCCCCCCCCCCCCCCGCGCGGCGGCTGCACCCGCACATGTAATCAATCGTAGGTGTAGCAAAGCTCGTCATTCCTAGGTTGTTCTAGATCAGTACGCAAGCCTAACTGATATCTAGAGGTACAAATATACTTACAGAGAATTCCTTATTTAACACTACCATAAAATAAGATGCCATATTTGACACTGAAAAAATATTTCTGCCCTATCTAACTCCAACTTTAAATTTTGTTTCCAATATAGCACTTTCATTTATTTTCTGAGGTAACGGTGTTAAATGGCACATGAAATGACATTTTTGCCCTCAAACATATATATGATCATTAATTGGGTGCGTCCTCTCACTGCTGGAAAAAGGGCCTTTGGTCGCGGTTCGCAACTGCCATTAGTCGCGGTTGCACAACCGCGACCAAATAGGCGCGACTAAAGGACCCCCACTTTAGTCGCGGTTGCTTAAGAACCGCGACTAAAGGCCCGTCGACGTGGGCGCCAGGCGGCCGTCGGGGCGGAGGACCTTTAGTCGCGGTTCTTCTGGCCAACCGCGACTAAAGGCCGCCACAGGTTTAGGGTTTTAGCCCCCCCCCCCTAAACCTGTTTTCTGTTTAATTTGTATTGTTTTATTTCTTTTGTGCTTTATTTTAATTTTGAAGGAGTTTCACATATTCTACGGTACTACATACATGCTTATGAATGTACAATTTCAAACAAATTTGAAATTAGAACCAAAAAGAATTCAAGAGGAATATACAATATATATTCAATATCATCGGATGACCATATACAATTTTGAACAAGTTTCCATACATAATTTAATGCATATAACGTTCTACGTCCGCGTAATGGTGTTCTCCTTTACGATGGAGGACTTCCCTGCTGAACCATCCAGCTAGTTCCTCTTGAAGTGGTCGGAAGCGAGCTTCTGGACTAAGCATCATCCGGAGGTTATTTCTCTGAGCATTGGTATCACTCGGAACCCGCTCAGAGGTGTATCTCCGGATCATCTCACAGACATAGTATCCACATAGATTGGTCCCCGCTGGCTGAATATCCCCAGCATTCTTAGCCTTTGACCTTTTGAATTCTAGCTCTTTTTTGAATTCACCGACCTTTGTATCTACGAACCGTCTCCAAACCCTACGAGGCAAAGAAAATTAAATGAACAAGAGAGTTATTAGTTACTTGATATTAGGAAATGAACGAAATAGGCCGATCGATATAGAGCGCAAATGAATGAAAATAATTACTTCTGCAGCATTCTTCTCATGCCGCCCCAAAGCTTTGGATCCTTATTCAGAGAGTCGTGGACGAGATATTCTGAGGTGTCAACTTTAATTACTAGCAGAATCCAGTGGAACCTGCGGACACGATACATGCACAGTATGTCATGCATAACTCATCGATTAGCCGGCCACATACCATGCATGGAGTAAACAAAAGAGAATGTGCTCAAGACAGAAACACTCACCCAAAATGGTAAGGAAATAGAATATCACTTTTGAGTTCCTGCTTTGTAAGAAACTGCCACAGGTCTGCCTCCATGTCGGCGGGGTGATGCTCCAACACATATTCATTAACGATGTGTGGGTCAATGAACCCAACATCATGGATGTTCCTTACTCTGCATTCCTTAATCTTCATTCTGCATGTATAATAGCGGACACAACAATATAGTTAGGACATATATATAGTGCAGGCAATATGAACAAGATGGGGTAGAAATAAATCACTTACAGAACGTAGCAACTGATGATAGATTTGTCGAGCTCGCGCAGATTGAAAAGCTGGAACAATTCACTCAGATGAATTTGTACATAGTAATGTTTGAAGTGATGCTCATATCTAACTTCCGCATAAATATATTCTCTGGCGTTCTTATTTTTTATGTAACCCTTGTACCATTTCAGCAGACCTTTCATTTGTGGAGGTAGATCCTTTTCCTGCGCAGGCTCGACGAGAGGCCCATTCTTCACATATGTAATTACTACCTCCTTCACTGGCGCCTCATCAAGGCCTAACAGTTCACGAAGAGTAATACCTAAGTTGGCCGCTTGTTCTCTGGCACTCGTTACAGTCAATCCATGTGCTGCCGCAGCTGCTATGATATCGGGGTCATCCGGACCAGCGGCTTTCACTATAAGCGGGGCAATCGATTGTTTACTTTGTTCCCCGAGCTGGGCAACTCGTTTCCCGCTTTTTTTACTTTCTAATTCCATTTTCTCGGCCTCCTCCAAGGCTTTGTTCTCCTGGTTCTCCGCCCGCTCTTTCTTCTCCTTCAACATGAGTGCCTGCCTACGAAGTTCACGTGCATAGTCGTCAGGCAGATTCTTCGCGGCTTGGGACGGTGTGCTCAAAAATGACTTAGCCCACTTCTTTTGCTCATCAGAAAATACTGGCTTGGGCTCGGGCTCGGGCTCTCACGGCCGCGGCAGTTTCCTCGGCACTACGTTCCCAAGGCCTTGTGGGGAGAGGCTTCAGTGATGGCTCCGGTACCTTTGTGGTCTTAGGTACATAAGGGTCCGGGTTAATAATCCAGGACTGCTTCTGCTTCTTTGCCGGAGGTGGATTGGGGGGCGGCGTCTGATCACCCGCCGGACGAGGACTGGGGGGCGGCGTCTGATCACCCGCCGAACGTTGTGGACTGGGGGGCGTCGGCTGATCACCCGCCAGACGAGGACTGGGGGGCGGCGTCTGATCACCCGCCGGACGAGGACTGGGGGGCGGCGTCTGATCACCCGCCGGACGTTGTGGACTGAGGGGCGTCGGCTGACGTGACGGAGGTGTAGGTGAACCGCCACCACCACCACCACCACCGCCACCGCCACCACCACCATCGTAGGGGGTGGACTTGTTGTCCTTGGCGCCTCGCCTGGAAACTTGATAAACTTCTTTTGCCATAGAATGAAATGGCGCTTGACATCTCCAAGTCTTTTCTCCCCTTCAGGTGTAGCAATGTCAATCTCCAGGTCCTCAAACCCTTGGACTACGTCCTCCACCATGACACGAGCATAGCCATCTTGAATGGGGTTGTTGTGGTGGAGTGCTCCAGGTAAACATGGTAAAGCACTGCCGATGGCTACCTTCATGGACATGTTCCCGATAGGATAATACAGATGACATTCTTTCATCTCCTTTATATCGTCCACGGGGTAGCGAGGAGGATCCGGTGCAGTAATTTCGACCACCAGAGGCTCCGGTGCAGTAATTTCGATCGTCGGTGCATCTGCACCAGCCGGTGGGGCCTCCGTGGAAGCCACGCTGCTTCTCCGCTGCTGGCTTCCGAGATCCGCTGGATGATCTTCATGCTGCGCCCGAGCTGCATCTCTTTCGGCTACTAGTACACTCACGGTTTTCTTCATCACATCCATTTCCGATGCCAACCGCGCCACAACATCTGCTTCCCGATCCATCTTTCTCTTACGGCTTCTGTAACCGTACGGGTCATCGTTCTGGGGGAACCCTATTTTCCACGGAATGTGCCCCATGCCTCGTACACGTCCTCCGTGTTCAGGATTCCCGAGGGCTTTTGTCAGCGCGTCGTTCTCTCTGTTGAACTTGATCTTCCCCTCTTGAGCATCCCTCATTGCGTCAATAAGGGCTTGGGTGGGTTTAATTATTTTGCCCCGGTAAACACACTCCCCTGTCTCCGGGTTCAGCGTTCCCCCATGCCCGTACCACCAGCTTTTGGCCCTTGGGTCCCATCCCTCTGTACCTGGACGGATTCCTCGCGCCCTCAGCTCGTTCTCCATCTTCTCCCACCTAGGCACCCAAAGGCGATACCCTCCTGGCCCCATAATATGATTGTACTCCTTCTTAGCCGCATTTTCCTTATTTTTTCGATATTTTCACACATTTTTGTATGTACCATGGCAAATTTTAGTAATTCATCATGGCAAGTTTTTTATTTGCTAGGTGTACCATAACGCGGTACGAGGTGGTACCGGTGAAGGGCGGAAACATCCGGGAAAGTATTCCCGGTGTTTCGCGTTTTCAGACAGATGGGTCGGAGGGGGAAAGTTGCGTGTTCGCTATGCTAGGGATGCATGATGGACGAACGGGCTGCGTATCCGGATTCGTCTCGTTGTTCTGAGCAACTTTCATGTACAGAGTTTTCCCATCCGAGTTACGGTTTATTTTCTATTAATTTTCAAAGTTTTGGTTCATTTTCTAATATTCTGATTTAACTTTTAGTCCCAGTCAACAGTCAACTGTCCCAGTTGACTGGTCAAAGTGGGCCAGGGGGGCACTTCACCGGAGGGCGCGAGGGCTCCGGTGAGCCTCTCCCGTGGCGGGCCGGCGGCGTTGGGCGGGCGAGCGAGGCGGCGCGGGCGGTGGGCGAGGGAGGCCAGACCAACCGGAGGGGCGAGCGCGACGTCGGGCGGCGTCGACGGCGAGGGCGGCGTCGAGCGAGGGCGAGGGCGCGACGGCGACGGCGACGGCGGGCGGCGTCAAGGGCGGCGTCGAGCGAGGGCGAGGGCGACGGCGACGGCGGGCGGCGTCGAGGGCGGCGTCGAGCGAGGGCGAGGGCGACGGCGGGCGGCGTCGAGCGAGGGCAAGGGCGACGGCGACGGCGGCAGAGAATCGGAGAAGACGAAATATGGAGGCGTCGGGCCATTGTATTTATAGCCCCCCCCCCCCCTTTAGTCGCGGTTGGGGAGGCGACCCGCGACTAAAGGGTAACCTTTAGTCGCGGTTGGCCTCGCCAACCGCGACTAAAGGGTTTTTTTTCCCGCGCGCAACGACCTTTAGTCGCGGTTGGGGAGGCGAGCCGCGACTAAAGGGTAACCTTTAGTCGCGGTTGGCCAGACCAACCGCGACTAAAGGTATTTTTCAGAAAAATAAAACTAATTCAATTCAAAATCTTAAAAATACAAATAATATATCAAAAAATTAAGAAAAATAAAACTAATTTAATTCAATATTTTAAAATTACAAATAATATATCAAAAAATTCAGAAAAATAGAACTAATTCAATTCAATATGTTAAAAACACAAATATTATATCAAAAAATTCAGAAAAATAAAACTAATTCAATTCAAAATCTTAAAAATACAAATAATATATCAAAAAATTCAGAAAAATAGAACTAATTCAATTCAATATGTTAAAAACACAAATATTATATCAAAAAATTCAGAAAAATAAAACTAATTCAATTCAAAATTCTAAAAATACAAATAATATATCAAAAAATTAAGAAAAATAAAAGTAATTCAATTCAAAATGTTAAAAATACAAATAATATATCAAAAAATTCAGAAAAATAAAACTAATTCAATTCAATATGTTAAAAATACAAATAATATATCAAAAAATTAAGAAAATTAGAACTAATTCATTTCAAAATTCTAAAAATACAAATAATATATCAAAAAATTCAGAGAAGTTCTTCCCGGCCGCCTCTGTCTTCCCACAAGTTCTTCCCGGCCAGTCTTCCCGCCAGTTCTTTCCCGCCTATGTCTTCCCGCCATTTCTTCACGCCTCTATCTTCCCGCGTATCGATGCTCCTTTTATAGGCACGGCGCCGCTTCTGCTTTGTCTTGTTCCTCCGACAGGGCGTCGTGCGCTACCCACGCGTCCTTATCCTGCCTACAGCTTTAGTCACGGTTGCACCCTCCAGCCGGGACTAAAGCTTACCCAAACGTCCTTATCCCACCGACAGTTTTCTCAGATGACACAAAAACCACATTTAGTCCCGGTTGCACCAACCAGCCGGGACTAAAGGTTAGATGACCAGCTCTGGATTCCTCTTCTTCCCGCCATTTCTTCCCTGTCTTCCCGCCTCTTTCTTCCCGCCACTTTCTTCCCGCCTCCTGTCTTCCCGCTCCCATTTTTCCCGCCATTTCTCACTACATATATGTAGCCCGGCTTGCCCAGCATTATCACATCTCTACAATCTCTCATCACTCTCTCATGGCTTCCACCGCACCCACTCTAACCTACCAGCAGGTGGAGGAGCTTTGCGCCTCGAACTACCCTTGTCCACCGGGCTACCGCGTCCCCACCGGCTGGAGCCTAAGCGCCGGCGGCGTGCTGGTCCCTCCCGTCCCTCAGGGTACTGCGCGCCGGGCGGCCATCACGAACCACTACTACCTCGACCTCACGCCGGAGCAGCGGATGAATCCCCGCTGGCATCCCGATAACCAGCATACATGGGACGCCTTCTTCATAAATCGGCGTGAGAGGGCGCTCGCCAGGTATGAGGAGGACGGTCTGCCTCCTGGGAACTTCCACGAGGCCGGCCGTCGGCTATGGTGGTACGGCCGGACTCTGTAGAGCGTCATGGACTACATCACGGCCGGCGATATCCCCCGCCTGCGCTACCCTCAGTTCGAGCCACGAGCGCTGCCCGACGACAGCGACGACAGCAGCGACGACGACGGCGGCAACTTAGAAGGCGACGACAGCAGCGACGACGACGGCGGCTATGAAGACTACGAGTATGCATATTATACGCCTAGGAAGGAGTATGACTAAATCACTCCAAATTTCATGTATCATCAGTGGTATCTCGAATCATTCGAAAATGGACACCAAACACATCACGGGTAATATAATTCACATGATCCATTCAACAAAGTTTGGTACAATAAATTATTACACATCATTTCTTCCCTTGTGTCCCTGCTTGCTTACGATTGTGCCGTATCCATGGAGCATCCTCATCATTTAACTTAATGCTTGGGTCGGTGTTCACTTTGAAGGGCGGAATTTCAGCAAACATATTATAATCTTCTGACATGTATGTCTTGTCCTCCACTCCCACGATGTTTCTTTTCCCTGAAAGAACAATGTGGCGCTTTGGATCATCGCATGATGTACTGATCGTTTTCTTATCTTTCCGTTTCCTCGGTTTGCTACTCATGTCCTTCACATAGAAAACCTGAGCGACATCTTTCGCTATGACGAATGGTTCGTCAAGGTAACCAAGATTGTTGAAATCCACCATTGTCATTCCGTATTGCTGGTCCACCTTTACCCCACCTCCTGTTAGCTTGAACCATTTGCACCGGAACAAAGGGACCTTAAAGGAGGGTCCATAGTCAAGTTCCCATATCTCCTCTATGTAACCATAATATGTGACCTTTTACCCATTCTCGGTTGCTGCATCAAAGCGGACACCACTGTTTTGGTTGGTGCTCTTTTTATCTTGGGCGATCGTGTAAAATGTATTCCCATTTATCTCGTACCCTTGGAAAGTCGTTATAGTCGAAGATGGTGTCTTGGCCAACATGTACAGCTGATCTACAACATCATTGTCATTCATTAAATGTTTTCTCAACCAACTGCCGAAAGTCTCCATGTGGGCCTTCCTAATCCAGGATTCAGGCTTCCCCGGGTTGTCCGAGCGTAAAATATTCTTGTGTTTCTCAAAGTACGGAGCCACCAAGCTGGAATTGGTCAGTACAGTGTGGTGTGCTTCAGTCAGAGAATGGCCGTCCATACATATCGTTGATTTCCTTCCGATCGTGCCTTTTCCACTTAGTCTCCCCTCGTGCCGCGATCGAGGAAGACCAATCGGCTTAAGGTCAGGAACAAAGTCAACACAAAACTCAATTACCTCCTCATTTCTATAGCCCTTGGCGATGCTTCCTTCTGGCCTAGCACGGTTACGAACATATTTCTTTAATACTCCCATGAACCTCTCGAAGGGGAACATATTGTGTAGAAATACAAGACCGAGAATGAAAATCTCTTCGACTAGGTGAACCAGGAGGTGCGTCATAATATTGAAGAAGGATGGCGGGAACACCAACTCAAAACTGACAAGACATTGGATCACATCGTTCTGTAACCGTGGTAGAACTTCTGGATTGATTACCTTCTGAGAGATTGCATTGAGGAATGCACATAGCTTCACAATGGCTACTCGAACATTTTCCGGCAGGAGCCCCCTCAAAGCAATCGGAAGCAATTGCGTCATAATCATGTGGCAGTCGTGAGACTTCAGGTTTTGGAACTTTTTCTCCACCATGTTTATTATTCCCTTTATATTGGACGAGAATCCAGACGGGACCTTCATACTGCTCAGGCATTCAAAAAAGATGACCTTCTCTTCTTTGGTCAGAGCGTAGCTGGCACGACCTTGAAACCATTCCGGATGACGGTCATCAGGGTCTTTCAAACGTTGCTGGTCCTGCCGTGCTTCCTTTGTATCATTTGTCTTCCCATACACGCCCAAGAAGCTTAGGAGGTTCACGCAAATATTCTTCGTAACGTGCATCACGTCGATTGCAGAGCGGACTTCTAGGACTTTCCAATATTCTAGCTCCCAGAATATAGATTTCTTCTTCCACATGGCTGCGTGCCCGTCAGCTCCCTTCGGAACTGATTGTCCGCCAGGACCCTTTCCAAAGATGACTTTCAAATCCTTGACCATATCAAATACCTCAGCACCAGTGCGTTCCGCAGGCTTCGGCCGGTGATCTGCCTTGCCGTTGTAATGCTTGCCTTTCTTTCTTAC
The DNA here is from genome assembly GCA_034509565.1 of Triticum monococcum. Taxonomy (NCBI): domain Eukaryota; kingdom Viridiplantae; phylum Streptophyta; class Magnoliopsida; order Poales; family Poaceae; genus Triticum; species Triticum monococcum. The sequence goes on along the minus strand of CM067845.1, from coordinate 536,871,466 downwards.
TGGATGAATTTTCGGAAGAAATCGACGATGCCCAAGGTACACGTTCTTCTTACAATTTGGCAAATGTACACTTTCAGTCTCATGTAAGCAGTGCGTGCATGCATTGTATCCCTTATTTGACAGTCCCGAAAGGTTACTAAGAGCAGGCCAATCGTTGATGGTTACGAAAAGCAACGCTCGTAGGTCAAATTCCTCTTCTTTGTGCTCATCCCACACACGGACACCATGTCTGCCCCACAGCTGTAAAAGTTCATCAACTAATGGCCTTAGGTTGCTTCGGACCTTGGATGAGCACTGGCATCATAATGAACTTTCGCTTCATGCACAACCAAGGAGGAAGGTTGTAGATGCATAGAGTCACGGGCCAGGTGCTATGGCTGGAGCTCTGCTCGCCAAAAGGATTCATGCCATCTGTACTTAGACCAAATCTTATGTTCCTTGCGTCAGCTGCAAAATCTTTGAACTCTCTGTCGATCTTTCTCCATTGCGTTCCATCTGCGGTGTGTCTCAACTCCCCGTCCGACTTACGGTCCTCTTTGTGCCATCGCAACAACTTGGCATGCTCTTTGTTCCTGAACAGACGTTTCAACCGTGGTATTATAGGAGCATACCACATCACCTTGGCGAGAACCCTCTTCCTGGGTTTCTCGCCCTCAACATCGTCACCAGGGTCATCGCCTCTGATCTTATAACGCAATGCAGTGCATACCGGGCATTCATTCAAATTCTCGTATTCACCGCGGTAGAGGATGCAGTCGTTGATGCATGCATGTATCTTCAGAACCTCTAAACCTAGAGGGCAGACAACCTTCTTTGCTTCGTACGTACTGGCGGGCAACTCGTTATTCTTTGGAAACATATTCTTCAACATTTCCAGCAAGTTTTCAAATGCCGAGTCAGCTACACCTGCCTGTGCCTTCCATTTCAGCAAATCCAGTGTGCAGCCCAGCTTTTTCAGACCATCATCGCATCCGGGGTACAACGACTTTCTGTGATCCTCTAACATGCGATCCAAATTCTCCCTCTCCTTTTCAGTTTCGCAGCGTCTCCGTGCATCAGCAATGGTCCAACCAAGATCATCAACGGTCTCATCACGTGCCTCTTCTTCACCTTCACCTTCCCCTTCACCTTCCCCTTCACCTTCAGCATCCTCCATGAAAGTATCACCGAAATGAGCAAGATAGCTTTCATCGATGAAATCATCCCCTTCTTCATCTTCTTCCATTATAACCCCTCTTTCTCCATGCTTGGTCCAACAATTATAGCTTGGCATGAAACCATGCCGAAGCAGGTGCAGGTGAACTTTTCTTGAGGAAGAGTAACCCTTCTGATTCTTACAATCAACACATGGACAGATAACAAAACCCTTCTGCTTGTTCGCATTAGCCACTACGAGGAAATCTTTCAAACCCGTAGTGAACTCGCGGGAGAGTCGGTTACCGTACATCCATTGCCGATTCATCTGCATTATTATAATATAAAATATATAATTAACCATCATGCATTTGTTAAACTAACTAGCTATAAACAATAGAAATTAAACAATGAACAACACACATGCATATTTTATCAATGACACACATGCATGAAAGGTTCAAGTTGCTAACCGCGATCGAGGAGGAAAAAATAAATGAGGAACCTCAAGTGTGGCTCCAACACTTCATATCATGTTTGTTTCACGCTCTTGGGGCATTTCATCAAACACCTTGTATGCATAAGAGGAACCAAAAGCAAACCTACACCCCCTTGTGAAGCTTGCGAAGAGAAGTGGCACCAAATGCCTAAGTGAGTGTGCTGAACTGGTATATATAGGGGAGGAGCTTTAGTCGCGGTTGGCCTGGCCAACCGCGACTAAAGGCCTTTGGGCACCTTTAGTCGCGGTTGGCCTGGCCAACCGCGACTAAAGCCCCTCACGTGCACCAGCTGGCCACCGAGCGCCCTGGGTCCAGGCATTTGGTCGCGGTTCGTCTGCCGAACCGCGACTAAAGACTTCATTAGTCGCGGTTCCTACAGTTTCGCGACTAATGGGACTGGACGGAAGCCTCTTTTTCTACCAGTGTCTCCTTTCTCTTGTTTCTCCCTGGGTGAGCCCTCTCCTTTCCCTTGTATCTCCTGATGCTTGTGCGTGATGAGTTCTCCATGTATGCTTCGTGTGTGAATGATGGATGTGTGAGTTCCCCTTTGCGATGCCTGCAAATACAACAATCACCTATCTTTTTTTTAATAGAAGTATCTTGCCGGGCTCTACGTGGACTTGTTTTTTTCTTTAACATACATACACGGGTGTGTGAGAATTCGGGTATGTATGTGTGCTTGCCTGTACGCGCGTGAGTAGTCAAATATGTATACGTGTGTCTTCGGCCGCCGCAGGTATTCATGTATATACATGCAGTAAGTATCGGATGGTCATGATCATGTCATCACCGTGTACTTGCCCACAATGCATCCATGGATGGGTACATGAAGGAGCACCCACATGCATGAATGAATCACTAGCTTTTTTTGAGGGGAGAATGAATCACTAGCTAATGTGCCAGCACACGTGTGTATGCTTGACGTTGTATTTTTCTTTCGTCTTCTTTTTCTACAATGCCAAGTATAAGTATTCTGACATAGCTCCATACAAAACCACTTCAAACAAAATAAAACACAGAGGCATGGGAAAGAGGAGTAAAAAATGTCATATATTAGCTATAGGGGTAATATTGTCATTTCATGTGCAAGTTAACACCGTTAGCTCACAAAACGGATGGAAGTGTTATATTGGGAATAAAATTTAAAGTCGGTGTTGGATAGGAAAGAAATATTTTATCGGTGTTAAATAGGGAAGATGATTTTAAAGTAGTGTTATATAAGGAATTCTTTCATATACTTACTCCCCCCGGTTCAGTTTATAAGTTGGGCATGATTTTTAGGTCTTAAATTTAATTAGAAAATATGTATAGTATTTTATAAAAATATGTTTTTTATTCATTGTCAGATAATTTTTCTAACTATATCATTTTTTTTGCCCAAAAGCACAAAGAGCGGATCGTCCCTGGTTCTTTCAATACAAAAAGTTAGTTTTATGTTATATCACATCATCAGGAAACTAAGTTCACGACAATTTATTATTATTTTTGCCCAGTGATTGTAGAACCATTCTTTCCATTAATATAAACAAAATGTGTGTACAAGCAAAAAAACAAAATCGGAACAAGGAAGCAATCTGTTGATTAAGGCATTTTTTGTCCTTCTCTTTGGTTCTATGCTTGGTCAGCATAAGATCCTGCTTCATCTTAAAGCGCCATGAATCCATTTCAGTGATTTCATTCTTGAAAATATTGTCATTTCTTTGGGTTCATATGTTCCAACAACCCATGATAATAATATCCATTGCAATCTTCTACGGGAGAACTTGTCTTATAAGCAGATTTTTTTTCGTCAAATGTTAGATGTTTTGGAAAAATTTCCAAGATTAAATGGTATCGGATACCCATTCCTCCACTGTATTATTATATCTATGGGCACACACCGAATGGCTTGACAAATTCGTTAGCCAGATCGGATTTGAATGTTTGAATCAATGTATCTTTGTCCAGGGAATTCGGGGAGCAAGTTGTTAGCCGTTAATAGAGTGCATGGTTGAGCGGTGCGATCAAGAGCGGAACATATAATTCATGAGAACATGTAGTATAACGGCAGGACGATTAATTAATCCATTCCAGTACGTGGTGCATGCATCTGTGTTGTCAAAAACATTTGTACCATCGATAGTGAATAGTGTATAAACAAAGGTAATAAGACAATGGGAAAGAAACAAGCTATGTAATCAAAGTGAAAGCTTGGAGCTTTTAGTTGTAGCATGTATAGCAGCCGGTAAGAACCTTTGGCTCTTGGGTGTAGATGAACCTGATATAAAAAATTTGTAATTTAAGAGAAAGGCAAAAAATGTTTTTTGGAAAATAAACTTGATCTTTTGTTATATTCATATAATCAATTTCATTGATGAATGACTTTCAAGGTATTTTGGGTCAAAAAAAATTGTATTCTTTGCCCTGAAGTCAACAGGCGGTCATTGTTTGAGTCCTGGAAACAGTCTCTTGTAGAAATGTAGCGAAAAGGTGCGTACAATAGACTCAAAGTGATCGGACCCTTCCCCGGACCCTGCGCAAGTGGGAGCTACGTGCATCGGGCTGCCTTTTTTTCCTCTGAAGTTGACAGGAGGTTTTACTTGGGGAAACTTTTTATACAAGTACAATAGAAGGTTAACTTTGTTTTCGAATTTTTTGGCCTTTTTGTAGCTATTTTTTCATATATGGTGCACCTACACCCGAGAGCCAAAGGGTACATCCCTTATAAAGATAGTACTTCCTGTATCACATGCATGATACTCCTTGTACATGTATCAACCTAAGAGCAAGTATAATAAAGTGTTGTAGGCGGGCTATAAGGGCATCTTCAAAGCTGACCCGCAAATGGACACGACAAATGTTCATTTTTATGTCCGGACGTGGTCCGCGGATATGATGTGGGAGAGTATCATCAAACGCTTTTTACAAATTAATCCTTATTTGTCGGGTTGGGAGGAGAGAGAGGAGACGAGACTATGCATGTGCGGAGAGAGAAAAGAGAGGAGAACCACGCGATGGCTTTTTATTGGTCAGGTGGATGTTTGGACACCGGTATAATGCCCCCCTATTTGTCTCAGATTTGCCGGACCGATGGGGTCCCCATAGGAATAGAGACTATAGTTATTATATTTTTATTGAGTTGGAGGAAAAAAAAGAAAAGAGAAAAGAAGCAGGGCGTAGATTTACAGCCGTAGCACGGACTCCAATTTTCCTGTTGTGCGGCTGGTCATGCAAGCTAGGACCGTGACGTTGCAAGATGTTTTCTACTGATGTAAGTCTTCCCCTCATCAATTGTCACATAAGGGCATCTCCAGCCCGTTGGCCCTCAGGGGGCGTCTAAAAGCGCCGCCTGGGGGTGAGCCGGCGTAAAAAATGGTCCTCCAGGGTCGTCCCCAGGCGCGTATTAAAAAACAAAAAAAAGAATGTTCGGCGAAGTTATGATAAAAACTAGTTAAATTTCGGTCAAACATGGTAAATTTCGGCGAAATTCGTCCAAACATTACATTAACCTAATCTAAAAAAAAGAAAGGGGCTGAAGTCGTCGCCGCCATCGTCGTCGTCGGCCTTCTCCTCCTTGACACGGGTGCCCCTGCTGGACCCCCTGCCCGGCGTCGCCATGGCGAACAGGCGGCGGCGCGTCGTCGTCGTCGTCGCTGTCGCATAAGACGACGACCCCGCCTTCCTCGCGGCCGCGTCGGCGCTCCTCGAAGTGGCGTAGGGCGGCGCGCTGGCGCTCCTTCTCCTTCTCCCGACGCGCCTTCTCCATCGCAATGGAGTCCTGGCGCGCCCATTCGAGGGCCGCGTCGTCGTCGAACTCCGCCTTCACCGGCGCCAGCCCCGGCTCCGTCTTTGGCTTGACGAAGCGCGAAGGAACCGACGAGAAGGAGGCTCACCGGCCGCCCCGTTGATGACGATGCCGGCGCTGCGAGTGCGCCGGCCGAGCAGCGTCTCCGCCGCGGGCTCGGCCTTGACGCCGAGCAGCGCCGGAGAGCCGGAGGAGTGTGAAGAAGAACGCGATGAGGAGGAAGAAGAGGAGGCGCCGAACCCCCTTGGCGCCCATGGCCCGACGCGTCGGTGTTGCGCCGGGGCGGCCACCCTCGCCGGGGGGTACGCCATCGGCGGGTCGTTGCCGCCCTCGAGGTATGTGAGCACGCCCTCGAGCGTGCGGCCGGGGATGCCCCACCAGAGGTGGCGCCCCTCGCTGTCGTGCCGGCCGCCGACCACCGGCGCGCCGTTGGTGGACGCCAAGCGCTGCTGCTGGCGGCGCTCGAAATACGCCGCCCAGGCCGCGTGGATGTCGGCGGCGTACTGGGGGAGGGAGAGTTGGGCGTCGGTGAGGGACGCGCGCACGATCTCGACCTCCTCGGCGAAGTAGTTCGGCTTCGCCACGGCGTCGGGCAACGGGGGAATGGGCACTCCCCCGGCGCTGAGCCTCCACCCCGTTGGCCCGGCGCGCATGTCCGGCGGCGACGGGATGTTCGCCTGGAACAGGAGCCAGGACTCCTGTTCGCGGAGCGAACGACGGCCGAAGCCGTTGGCCGCCGCCTTGTCTCCGGGGAAGCGTTCCGCCATGGCGACGGCGGCGCTGGGCGGGCCCGGGAGAGGTAGAGTGAGGGGCTGGGCGGCGGCGCTCGGGAGAGGCAGGGAGAGGGAGGGGCTGGACGGCGGCGAGGGGCGGGGCTGGTGTGGGCACAGGCGATTGGAGGCCGCCAGCTTTTATAGCCGGGCCGCGCCCGTGTGTACGCGTGCGAGGAAGGGGAGGCGTCGGCGCGTCGTCCCGTGACGCGCCGCCTGTGAGGAATCAATGGTAAGGCTGACCGGCGGCAGCCTTGCCATTGATTCCCCGCAGGAACCGAGGCCGTTGGGGGAAGACGAGGCGCCGAGTCGCTGACGCGGCTGGCCCGCATCTTTTTCGCGCCAAAACAGTTCGTCCCGGCGTCCCCGGGCGCCCCCCAGGGCGTCGGGTTCGGCCTGGATCCGTCGGCGCTGTTTTCGGCCCAAGTCGGCAAAAAACGGGCTCCTGAGGGCACGACTGGGCCGTTTTTTCGGCGGCGGTGCGAAAAAATCGCCTGAGGAGGCCTTCCTGGAGGCGCGGTTGGAGATGCCCTAAAAACCAGGATCTTTATTGTCTGGCTGCACCAGGCCAATAGATCTTTGGCATGGAGACAGATGGACCAGACGTTACCTTGGCGTATAGAGATGGACCACAGGATAGCTTGGCCTATAGAGACTTGGCCGAGAAACGCACCGACGCTTCAAACCCCTGGGATACACTTCGAGCTCTTCAGTTAGTGGGACAACAAAACACGTGATCTCAGCACCTTGCCGGCCAGCCATGGACGTGCTGCTCTCTAACGCGGACGAGATCCACCGCGAGGTCCTCGAATTTGCCTCCTGTGAGGTCCCCAGCAATGGCTGCTTGGCGACGTCGCCGCGGCGGCCAAGAGCGAGGAGGGAGATTACATGTGCCCTTAAGGGAGCTCATCGCTCTCCCTAGACCCCAAGCTGCCGCCGGCGAGCCTTCAGGCATCAACGAAGAATCGATGTTTTATATTAGGCGATAACACTACACCTACGGAACGTTTTATGAAGCTTTACGTAACCTTCTAAACTAAATCTTCTCTCCGCCCCTTGATTTTTGGTGGATGGGCCCCCTTCACCCTCCACTTTCAATCGTATCATGCACAAAATTATGAAGCCTTTCACATGTCTAGTATTACTCTGTGGCACGCGTGCGTGAACCGCGTGTAGGGCGTGATGGTGTAGGACGTTGGTGTCGATGTGCCCATTCCGCTTAGACGGTGACGTGGACGGCGTCGTCCAGTGTACTCTGCTCCGGAGGCTCCGCGATAGGGCGTAGCTGATACCTAATGTTGACGTATAATGTGCTACTTAGTCTCTTTCATCAGATCGGTCTTTTGGTTGCATTGGCTAGAGCATGCACTTCTACATGGTATCAGAGCCAAGCGGTCTTGAGTTCAAGACCCGGCTGGCGTAAATAAATTGCAGCCCATTTTCGGTCTACGTTTAGGTCTGAGAAAGCCACACATGAGGAGAAGTATTGACGTATAATGTGCTATCTAGTCTCTTCCATCAGATCGGTTATTTGGTTGCATTGACTAGAGCATGCACTTCTACACCTAGAGCCTAGGTCAGGGTGACCGGTGGTTTCGGATCCCGTAGAAAATGAAAGAGGTTGTGCTCCCCTATGTTTGTGCACCTCACGCATACGCATCTACCATTCTTTCCGGAGTATTGTACTTAATTTGGACTCCTGATATTTATTGTAAAAAATGCAGTCATGGTATTTTGCGTGGAAGAAATCAGGTCATGAATATTCGTACGCATTACTTATGAATTGTCATAGTTAATGAAAATTGGTGTAACAGATATATTCTTGAAGTACAAGACAATTATGATCGTAAATCCTATCTCTACTCTATCTTTTCATAAGACATAAATATACAATATCTTTACTATTAGCATGGCAAATCGAACACCCGAGACGACAAATGATGTTGGTGAGAGGATGGCAAATTCTTTTATCAAATATGACAAATCTTTGCCATGTTCAGTTTTTTGCTAAAGGATTTTCCGTGTTTGCTAAAGAAAAATTACCTTTTTTGCGACAACATAATTTTTCATAAAAATGTTCGATTTGGCATGCTTAAAAGTCTGACATCATATTTTAAGCTTAATGTTTTTCTACCATCATTGTCCAGGGAATCGAGGAAGCAAGTTGTTAGCCGTTAGTAGCATGTACTCCGTTATTTTCGGTTTATAGGGCTCAAATCTAAAATCTCATCAACCAAGGCACATAGTAAGTGAAGGAATGTATCTCCTACTTTACAAAATCACCCAAACTAAATTGATGCATTAATTGGGTTTAATTGTGGTGCATGCGTGTTTGGCCACTAGATGAGTATAATATGACATGCATTGGTGAGTTTCTTTTAATTCTTGCATGTAAAAATTTAATGCGCCTCGGAATCTCAAAAAGAGATGGAGATCAACCCTTTAAATCGGAAAAATGATAAAATTAAGATAAGCCCTATAAATCAGAAAGGAGGAAGTATGGTTGAGGGATGCGATCGAGTGAGTGTATTATTATGGCAGGACGATCAATTAATCCACATGCATTTGTGTTATCGACATCATTTGTACCATCGACGGTGAATAGTGTATAACAAAGATAATAAGACAACGGGAAAGGAACAAGCTATGTAATCATAGCGAAATATTGGAGCTTGTAGCATGTATAGCAGCATCATCATAGTGTGGCCCCTCTTATCTCCTTCCCATGGCATGTACTTACTCCGTTTTTATTTACTCTGCATATTAGAGTTGACTGAAATCAAATTTCATAAAATTTGACTAAGTTTATAGATAAAATATATATATTTACCATAACAAATCTATATGATGTGAAAGTATATTCAATAATGGATCTAATGGTATGGATTTATTATTGTACATGTTAATATTTTTGTCTATAAACTATGTCAAACTTTACAAAGCTTGACTTTAATTAAATCCAATATGCGGAGTAAATAAAAATGGAGAGGGTATGAAAACATTGTCCGTCACTGGCTATGGGCATGCCCCATGCATGCACGTACGTAGGCCTGTGAGCTTGACAGATGTTCCCAGTTACTATGGACGACTGTTGGGCTGATTCGGCGGAAGCCCATCCTGATGTAGATCGATTTCCAACAACTGTACTGGCAGGTTATAAAGATGCCGGCATAGGGTAAGGGCCCAGGTTCGTCCATAAATATCAATTGAAGTTTCACGAAAGGGACATGTAGAGCAGCAGCAAAACTAAACAATGGATGGAGCAGGAGGCAACGGTATCATTTTTCTTCTGAAGTCGATGGAAGGTCACAACTGGGAGTTAGGTCGAATGGACATCTCGAGAAAATATGATTGATGTGTAACGTGCAAAGAGTTACATGCAGTTACACGTTGATTAGGATTCTTTTTTCTAACTAACCTCTCCTTCCTGATTTTCATCCAGTTGGGCCCCTTCTCCCTCTTAATCTTCAATCAAGACGCACCTGCCTGTAAAATCCCTGTAAACCTATATATATATATGTAGCATTACTCCTCCCCCCCCCCCCCCCCCCCCCCACACACACACACACCCACATCCGCGCGTGGGCACGCCAACGCTGTGACGATGTGTTTACAAGGGTATGTTCCTATTTGATATGAACAATTTTTGTTATTAGTTTTCACAAAAAATAATGTTTTTTTGCATTTTAGGTGTTTAATAATAATACTTCATGTATACATGTCGGTTATTTTAATGCGGTAAGGCTCATGCATGCTCTGGATGATTCGCTAGATGGTTTTTTTTAAATAGTAACAACATCCGGTTAGGAAATGCCACACTCTGGGAACAATATCCGGCTCTATACAACATTGTGTGTTACAAGAATGATACTATCGCCACGGTAATGAAATCATTTCTGCCTAATGTGACATTTAGAAGAGATTTAATTGGACCCCGACTCCAATCATGGTACATCCTGCTCCAACGGGTTTCTATGGTGCAATTATCACATGGGTCTGATGTATTTCGATGGAACCTACATGGGAATGGACAATTTTCAGTGAAGTCTATATATAGTGCGTTATGTGCCAGTTGATAATAACCAGATCTAAAAGATGAAGATACTATAGAACTGTATTGAATAATTGTTGATACAATATTGTGCCGGTATAAAAAGTATATATAAGAGCCAAGCCACACCTGACCTAGCCTTATTACAAACTGAGTAGGAGTCTTAATCCTAGTACAAGTTGTATTCTCACATCCTGCAGTGTCAACGGTAGGCTCGACGACGTTGAGACTGAAATGAATATCTTGAAACGGAGTAGTCGCCAGGCCTTTAGTAAAGATATCAGTGAATTGAGCAGAAGTAGGCACGTGAAGAACGCGAACTTGACTGAGAGCCACCTTCTCTCAAACAAAATGAATGTCGATCTCAATATGCTTGGTGCGGCGGTGTTGAACCGAACTGAAATATTATCACAGTAAACAATGGTAGCTTGCCCAATAGGACGCTGCAGCTCCGACAGCAACTGGCGCAACCAAACCGTTTCAGCAACCGCATGAGCGACAGCGCGGTACTCAACTTCAGCAGACGAGCGGGAGACCATAACCTTCCTTTTTGAAGACCAAGAAACCAAATTGTTACCAAGAAAAAGGCAAAATCCGGATGTGGATCTATGAGTATCTGGACAACCAGCTCAGTCTGCATCAGAGTAAGCTGTCAAGGAGGTGGGAGAGGAGTTGTTGATATGAAGACCTAAGTCTAGTGTGCCTTTGAGATACCGAAGAATACATTTGACATGATTGAGTGTGGAATACGAGGATCATGCATCTATAAACAAGCTTGTTGGACATCAAAAGAAATTTCAGGACGAGTGAGAGTGAGATACTGAAGTGCACCGGTAAGACTACGATAAAGAGAATGATAAGAGAAAGGATCACCGTCGGCAGAGAGTTTGGAACCTGTATCAACAGGGGTACGGGAAGTTTGACAATCAAGCATACCAGCACGAGAAGGAAGATCCAGAGTGTACTGACGTTGAGACAAGAAAATACCAGAGGAGTCACGGATAACAGCAATACCTAAGAAGTGGTGAAGAAGACCTAAATCTGTCATAGAGAATTCGTGGCGAAGAAGAGAGATAATATGATCTAAAAATTGTTGCGAGGAAGCGACGAGGATAATATCATCAACATATAAAAGAATGTAAGCAGTGCTGGTGTTGTGCTGAAAGGTGAAGACTAAAGTGTTAGAACGGGAAGGGGTAAAACCGATGGTTTGAGCATAAGTAGAAAAGCGTTGAAACCAGACACGTGGTGCTTGTTTAAGACCATAAAGAGATTTTTTAAGAAGACAAACATGATTAGGATCGGAGGAATGTTCAAAGCCAAGAGGTTGTTGACAATAGACTGTTTCTTGAAGATCCCCATGAAGAAAAGCATTTTTGACATCTAGTTGATGAATTGGCCAGGAAGAAGAGATGGCGATGCTAAGGACTGTGCAAATAGTGCTGAGCTTGACAACTAGAGAAAAAGTCTCATCATAATTGATGTCGTGTTGCTGAGAGTAACCACGGCATACCCATCAAGCCATATAACGTGCAAGACTGCCATCAGAATTAAATTTATGGCGAAAAAGCCATTTTCCCGAAATGATATTTGTATTAGAAGGACGAGGAACTAATTACCACGTGTTATTCTGCACAAGGGCATCATATTCATCTTCCATAGCTGCGGCCCAAATAGGATCTAGGAGAGCTTATTTGTAAGATTTGGGTAGAGAGGAAGGAGATATAGATGCATGGAGATTGAGACGATCTTTTGAAGGTAAACAAAACCCGGACTTGGCACGTGTGCGCATGGTATGATCGTTAGTAGGAGCTGGAACAGGAATAGCATGAGCAGGAGGAGTGGTGGATGATGTGGTGGACGCGTCCGGCGCAGCGGAGGAAGCGGACACGGGAGATGGCGGTGAAGACTGCAGCGAGAGGAGGTCAGCCGTGACAGAGTGGAATGTGTTTTCCTCTACCGGGACAGAGGTGATGACAGAAGTGGTCGTGACAGGATCCGCTACTGCGGCAGAGAATTTGGGTGGTTTCGCTGGATAGGTCGGCAGGTGAAAGAAGGGAAGATGATTGCAACGAGAGGGACTAGTGGACGGCATGGGTGATTTGGGATCTAATTGTTGACGCTTGGAAAAAAGGAAAAATGTTTTCAGTGAATGTTACAAGACGAGACACATGAACGCGACCACTAACAAGATCTAGACAACGATAACCCTTGTGCTCGTCAGAAAAACCTAGATGGACACACGGGGTAGAGCATGGGGAAAGTTTGTTTGTAGAAGTGGAGTAGGAGTTTGGGAAACAAAGACAATCGAAGACGCGAACGTCGGAGTAATTTGGATGAGAGAAAAATAAATAGAAGTAAGGAGTAGTTTGTGGGTTAACTTTAGATAGACGAATATCAAGTAAATATGTGGCCATGTGGAGGGCCTCAGCCCAGAACGTCGGAGGCGTAAAAGAGTGAACAAGCATAGTGCGAATGATGTCATTAAAAGTACGAAGAGAACGCTCGGCTTTGCGGTTTTGAAGGAAGGTATAAGGACAGGAGAAATGCAAGAGAATTCCATATTGAAGAAAGAAATTTTGATTTTTAAAGTTTTCAAATTCACGACCATTATCACATTGTATGAATCTTATAGGGAAGAAAAAGTGGACCGAGACATAGCGCTAAAAGTTAAGGAATATATTATGAACGTCAGATTTGTTGCGTAAAGGAAAAGTCCAAACATAATGAGTAAAATCATCAAGAATCACGAGATAAAACTTAAAATCAGATACACTTTCTATTAATTGGTGATGTCCAGAGATCACAATGAAGTAATTCAAAAGGAAAATTACTAGAGGATTGAGAGGAACTAAAGGGAAGGCGAACATGTTTGCCCAATTGATATGACTGACGCATAGAATAATTATGAGAGTCTCTGTTACGAGGTATTGAAAATTCACTAAGTAGTGTGGATAACACATTTTTATTGGGATGGCCGAGACATTGGTGCCACAGATCAACAGAGGCCACCATAGATGTTGGAGGAGCAACGGGCGAAACACCATGGAGAGAATATAAATCACCGGAGCTATTGAATCGAGCGATCTCGACCTTGGTTCGGTAGTCTTTCCCAAACAAACCAAAGGGGTCAAACTCAATAGTAAAAAGATTATCAGTGGTGATTTGGCGAACAGAAGTCAGGTTTTTAATAAGGGCAGGAGCTACAAGAACATCACGGAGAAGCAAAGGCTTAATTGGGGATTGGATTTGAGCCTGACCGATACAGTAAATAGGAATAGAAGATACATCACCGAGAGTAATAGAGGGAAAAGACGAAGGTGTGCAAGAAGAAAGCAAATTACTCGATGTAGACATATGACGAGAAGCACCAGAATCGAAAATCCTATTCGTACCTGAGTTCCCTTGTGCAGCACAGTTGTTCATGGCTTATAGAAAAGCAGCTTGGTCCCAGCTCGGAGTCGAAGTAGAGGACGGTGTAGTCATGGGAGCTTGCGGGTGCGGTGGCATCGGCAGTAGGGCCGACATCGGTGTAAAGAGAGAGACACATCATTGTACTACTGCATGTAGGGGGCGATGGAGCGCCATAGGATGCATAAGGATTGGTGTTGTAGATCGATGGTGCGGAGGAGGGAGCAGCATGGTATGCAGCCGTCGACTGTCGGGGCGCGAGGATGGGCGTGCCGGTGTGAGGGCGAGCACCGGGCTGCCAGCTGCCGGTATAGGCAGGTGGGGCACCATATGGCGTAGCTAGAGGCGGACTAGGGCATAGGCCACGCCTGGAAACCCTCTCCATGGATCAGGAGATGGGCGCCATCCGGGCGGCGGAGGTGCTGCAGTTGATGAAGCTGAGGATGGAGCAGGAGCATCATAGTACGGTGCGATCGAAGGAGCCGGCTGGTACCCGCCGTAGATCGCCGGTGTACTATATAGCGCCGCATGTGTCTTGTAGAGAGCCGCGGACGACGTACTGGACGAAGTCATAGGCGCGGCCGCGTAGTGCCCCATAGATGATGCGGAGTAGTGCCCGACTGTGGCTCCTGCGGGCGACGCGCCATGTTGCATGGCGTCGTAGACGTGTGGCACTTAGCCATGCGCGGGCAGTGGGGGTAAAGCCAGCCATCTGGAATGGTGCAGCAGCATGCAGCCCGTAGCCATGTGCTAACGAGGCAGGAGCGTGCGGCCCGTAGCTATGCTGGGGCATTGTCGTTGTTTTGTCACGGCAGATGTCCTCGTGGAAGGACTTAGTCGTGGAGCCATCACGACGGGTTAGCTTAAAGAGGTTAAAGCGGACAAGGGACACAAGGGTTATACTGGTTCGGCCCCTTTCGATGAAGGTAAAAGCCTACGTCCATTTGTAATGGAATTGCTTGGGTTTCGATGACCAGTGAGCGAATCCGCTTTGCCTGGCTCTCGAGTTATTATGTGTTTTCCCTAAACCGCCACCGGGTAGCCCCTTTATATACATAGGTCGACGCCCGTCGGTTTACAGAATCCCGAGGCCGGATCATAAACGTGTCCGGCTCGGTCTCTACTCCTATCTTACAATACAAGTTATATATCAATGCCGGTTTATGTCTACAGGCCTTAACCCGCCTTTGGGCGTTGGGCCTTCATGAAGCGCCACCATCTTTGTCTTCATGGGCTTCAAATAAAGTAGTCATCATGGGGATAACCCAGCCTCTCCTGGCCGGTTTATGTCCAGTAGTAATATCCCCAACATTAGGCCCCAGATTGATTTGAACTTATTCATGTCAATCTTCAACACTTAAAAAAATTCCTCCCTTTGCACCTTCGCATGGATCTTGTAAACCGCCATGACATCATCCTCCAGATTTGTAGTAAGCCGCCGTGACATCACCTGTTCATTAAAGCCAAAGATACCCTTTATTAATGAGCATCCAACAATCGAGGCGACAACCTTGTTATATATCCATTTTTTGGGCTCCTTGATTCCCACGCCTGTCGCTTATCTCTTTGCCCTTATAAATAGGGCTGAGGATCCCTTTCCTTTCCTCCCGTTGCCTCTTCATCTCTTCTTCCTCCTCGCGACGCCTTTGCACCCGAGTGCCGCCGCCGCCGTCGAGCTTCGCCTCTTCCTCACCATCGGCCGCAGCATCAACCTGATTGAACCAGAGAAACGCGGCGCACCTCCGCTGCTTCAACAACTGCAGTAAGGCTTTCCCTCCTTCCTGTGTAGATCCGCTTAGGGTTCATATGGGTTCATGGCGTTCTTCTCTTGTTCTTCGTCAGTCCATAGATAGTAGACCTCAAGCTTGACGCATTCCGTGCGGTAGCTATAGTAGTCCTTACCTCGGCTATCAAACTAAGCCTTATACGCATAAGAACTTGATCTGGACCTTTTGTGAAGTGCTCTAGGACCAACTTTTTTAGGTCTAAATCTTTTTCTTTTCCTGACTTGTGGTAGATCCAAAATGCCAATGTGATCTTGTGAAACCTGTTTTTCCTCACTTAGTCATTTTTTGCCTCAGATCTGTAGCTTCCGTATCTGCTTAGGCGGTTTATCCTTGTAGAAAATAATCTGTCATATGCCATTAGTCCCCTTGTAAACCGCTCATCGCTTTACCATTTATAACTGCATCAGTCTCCGGCTTAACAATTTTACATGCTCGAATTCCTTTTCCTTAACATGTTGCGCTTTATGCCTTGTCAATCATGAATCGTAAACCGGCAGTAATCTTTTCTAGCTTTTCACTTGCAATGGCCAAACAATTTTATGCATGTAACTGGGTCCCTTCCCGGGTTACTGAGGAGCAACTGGATGGATGCGTCAAAATTGGTACCTTACCGAAGCGGAGTGAAATCCAGTGGCGAGTTCCCGGTTTAGAAAACCCTCCTACCTCTAGAGATGGCAAAGTAGTAGTGTTTGTTGATCACATGAGTCGTGGCTTTAAACCGCCCGGGTCCATGTTCTTCCGTGATGTACTTGCCAGTTTCCAGATCCATCCTCAAGACATTGGACCAAACTCTGTGTCAAATGTTTGCGACTTTCAAGTATTTTGTGAAGCATACCTGCAAGAGGAGCCAACTGTTGAGCTATTCCGGGACTTTTTCTATTTGAACCGATGTACTAAGTTTGTAGATGGGCCCAATACCGAACTGGGCGGCGTTTCAATTCAGAAGAGAAAAGATGTCAGCTACCCTCATGCCAAACTCCATAGCCATCCTAAATATTAGAACCAAACTTGGTTTCATTGTAAAGATACCTCCCCTGATGATGAGAATCCTCTACTGGGTTATCATCCTCACCGGCTTACCAACACACATCCACTTCCGCAACGGTTGACCACTAAAGAACGGTCTACATATGCTCCATAGCTCTCCAAGCTCAGAGCCTTTATGGCTAATGGTCTAATAGGAGTTGATTTTGTTCGCTGCTGGATTTCACGGAGTATATTGCCATTAAGTCGTCGCCCCGGTTTAATGTGCGAGTATACTGGTGACTCAAAAGACTCTCAACGTCATATTGATATTCAGCTAACAGAAGCTGAAGTTACTGAAGCTGTGAAGAAGATACTAAATGAATCGGAAGTTGTCTGTAGTAGGACCGGATTAAGTCCGTTCTACACCTTGAATAAGCCGCCACCTGTAAGCATTGCCTCATTCCTGCTTGTATTCCATATCTTTAACTGTGTAATCTCTTATAACTTTTGTCAATTATCTTTAATAGGGTGATGAACCTTTTTGGAAGAAGAAGGCCTCTTGACCACCTTCGTCTTAGATCTTGATGATGACCCTGATGAACCAGACGTAAAGGTAGAACTTGACTCTCTTGGTTCTCTTTCCATACACCTCATTGACAATGATTTCTATTAGGATGATGCTGAGGGCAGCCAGGCCAGCGACGCAGAGGTAATTACTCTTCCCTCTGGTTCAGGCACTCCGTCAACACAGAAAATCCGTCAAACAATCCGGAAAATAAAATTTTCTCACCCTCTTGCTCACTTGGATCTAAAATTTCTTTTGAAGAAGCAACAACATGAGGCTCGCCGTACAACCCGGCACAGCGGCAAAGTAGTCACTTTGGCCGGTTTACCGAACACTCCGGTTCAAAAACGTCGACCTGAGGTCTCACCCACTTCTGATACCTCTTATCCCAAGGCAGGTTATTTCTGAAAACCTCTTAATCCGTCTGATTCGAATTATCAGGGAACACCTCATTCATCATCCGACGAGTTGACGGCCACACAACTCCCTCCTCTTAAGACAGTTGTTGGGTTAGTATTTCAACTCAATCTCTTGACGCTTTATACTTGCATGTTATACTAACCCTTGCATCTTTTTTATTTGAGAGCCAAGGCTAGACCCAGCAAGAAGGCTTAGGCGAATAAACCATCTGACGACCATGTGGTTATTGAACCGGAGCCAACTACAGAACTGGAAGGTCCAAATGCTGACGCCATGTTTGATGAATCGCCCCCTCAAGATCATGACTTGGATGAACAAGTAGAAGTTGAAATAGCAGATCATACTGATAAACCGACAAGCCCAGTCTGTACTGAAGATGGCCCGTCTAGTCTGGTTAAGGCTGCTGATATCCCGTCAACGCTAGTGAAGGGTACCGGTGACAAGGAAGATGATGTTATCATCACTGGCGTTGGCCACATCTCTCCTATTAACCCTGTTGCATTATGAAAACATAGCGCCAAGGAGGAACATTCTACTATGGAAAAAGGCAAATGGAGCACCGATTTATCAAGCTATGCTCACCTCAATTCCCAGGAACTCCATTCTGGTTTTTTAAACCGTGTGTACACAAACCGTGACTATGAAGCCGGTTTAGTGAACTTGATGAAGGAACGTTATGAGGTAATTACATAACCTTTTCTCTCTTAAGTACAATTGTAAGTACCAACTCCAGTAGCACCCAAGGGCTAATTTATGATGGCAATCGAAAACTGGGACTTCATAATAGCGCAACTCTGCATACTTATCCTCCAAGGGTCGGTTGATCCTTTTTTTTAAATGAACCGGTACTTTAGCATTGTAATCCTGTAACTTTGGCTTGTTTAGTCCCTAAGGGCCGGTTTATCTTTCCAAGGTGAACCGGGACTTTAACCACTGTTTACTTTGAGCAGATGTACATTAGCCCACAAGTGCCAAGAATAATGCTTGCATTACACTTGGGACATTGAAAAAATTGTCTGATAATGAAGCGAATAGGCATTAGCCCCCAAGTGCAAAGTGCATAACTTGTTATGTGCTTGGTACTTCAAATCTATATATATGTCCTACCGATGATATATCCTTCTTTTATAGGCTGAGCCGAGCAAAAAGGACGCCAAAACAACTGATCTTCAAGAGAACATTAAATCTCAGCAAGCGGAGGCTTCTAAAGCCAAGGAGGAACTGACCAATGTCTTAGTAGCCATGGAGAAACTGAAGGAAACCTTTAAGAAGGAACGGGCAGACTGGGACACGGAAAAAGCCGCTTTAGCAAAGAGAGCCGAAGACGCAGAAACAACCCTTAAACGGGTTGTCGAAGAACTGACCGGTTTAAAGCGGCAAGTAAATGCTATGACTTCTGTTGTATTTGGTAAGTATCCTCATCTGATGTTATGCAATTCATGTTATCTCATCAGTTACCGGTTTACTGATGCTTGCAATGTCACAGGGACCCGTATTACCCATCTGGAATCTGAGATGCGGATGAAGCTGAAGGCTACCTATACTTTGATAGAGCAGTTATATTTCGGGTACCAACGGGTTATTTGCACCGCTGCTTATAACAGGCCTCCTCCAACGTTAATAAAAGAAACTATCGAGAAGTTGTCAATGTTGCCTGCTCGGTTGGATGAACTTCAAAAATCAGCTGCAAGGTCAGGCGTGCTGACTGCGCTAATCCGGGCCAAGGCATGGATTCTAGATCTTGAACCGGCAGATATTGGCCAAGGCTATCCCGGCGTGAAGGAAGATGGTTCAAAATTCAACAATGATGATCTCCGAAGGCTGACAAGGGAAATGCGACCCATAGCGAGCAAATTGGTAGAACAAATAAATTTGTCTCATTATCAGCGGGTTTACGATGCTCATCAAACAAGATACCCTGCACCAACACATGATGTAGAAGATCTTGTTCCGCCAATTCGTAAGCACACTTATGCCCCTGACATGGATCCTTCCACCCTTATAAGTGAAGAAGCCGTGTTCCAAGCTTTAACTGGAATCGATTGGGCAACGATTGATTTCCAGCCACTAGGTAGGTAGGAGGAGGATGCACCGACTCAAGATGACCCTCAATCTTCAAGTCGTCCTGGTGATGAATCCTGAACCGGAGACCGGTTTAGTCCGTCGTAGCCTACCATTCTTACTAAAAAATTAATCTGTGTGGGCATTAAAGCGCCTTGTAATAGGCTAGTTCAAGCACTTGTCTATTATGCCATCGAGCATACTTATTTTGCTTGATACTGATAACTCGACATGCTTTTGGTATCTTATTATATGCATAATCCGCAGTGGTTGTATTTTAACTTGTTCCTGCATACAAGAGATTGAAAGCGTCCTGGCGGTTTACCGCTGGACGAGTCATGATGCCCAAATAGATAGCCTAGGTGTAAAGCCAAGGCTGTATTTAAAAACAAGCCAGATATAAAACAGATGATACTTGTTACCTTGTTGGTTGACCAACAGTTGTTATAATAAGGGTGATAACACCAATCTGGAGTATTGATGACTCCTTCCATGTTTGCCGATTGACGATAAA
Source organism: Triticum monococcum (assembly GCA_034509565.1). Lineage (NCBI taxonomy): Eukaryota > Viridiplantae > Streptophyta > Magnoliopsida > Poales > Poaceae > Triticum > Triticum monococcum. The sequence continues at coordinate 536,851,503 of CM067845.1, read as the reverse complement.
ACCGTACCGGGTTATGATAAACACCGGTTTTGTCCATATAATACTGGTGACTTGTAGTCAAAACCAGACCGGATCAATGAGCACCGGATTATAGCCGATCATGTACTAACAACTTAGCGTTGTAAGCCATGCCGTGTTTTAATAAACGTCGGTTTATCAAAAAATATTTATGAATCTTATCAAAAGAGAAAAAACTTTGCAAAAAACACAAGAAGAATATGCAAGGCTTTTCTTGGGTTGCTAGGCCCTAAATCGAGGCTTTTCATGGGCTGCCAGGCCACTGAGTTAAACCATTTTTCAAAGCCTTTTAAGATGGACCTTAATCTTTAACCAATCATCGTTTTAACTTTGACAAGTTCAAGGTCTATGAGAATAACTTGTCAAATGTTCAACGGGTCATACCAGGTTTACCTGGACAGAGTGGCTTACTTAAATAGGCGGGATAACCCGGGGTTTTAGGTGAATACACCTCGCTTCCAAGCCTGACTTGATAGCCTATTGCAAGGGTGCAGACTCTTTGTTCTTTGAGAATCAAAGAGCCCCCAAGCAACATTTGAGCTGTGCTCGGTGGGTGCCTATGTTTGAGTTGTGCTGGTGTAACACTCTCTTTGGCCCCACATAATTTCCTTTTGGCCTTAAGCCTATCAAGAGGTGTAGCTATGGTGCGAATACAACCAAGCCCCCTAGTGATTTCCCTTTGGCTTTAACCCGATCAAGAGGCATAGCTAAGGTTCGGATACGACCAAGCCCCCTAGTGATTTCCTTTTATATGTGTGGCTTTATAAGCCGGATCAACATAACTCTGCTTTATGAATAGAAGTCCCCATGTAAACTCACATGATGTAAAAACAACAGAGACCCCGCTTTAGCTGAGACTCCGGTTTATTATATTGATTATGTACATAAAAAGAGCCTATGGCTCAAGTATAGTAAGGCCAAAGATGAGCTATATTCCATGGCCGCTGGGTCTCCTCCTCCGATTTATGTGAGTCTTTGTGCTCTCGAACATCGATAAGGTAGTATGATCCATTATGCAAATTTTTGCTGACCACAAAAGGCCCTTCCCAAGTGTCGGAGAACGTTGCAGAAAACAAAAATTTTCCTACTCGTTTCACCAAGATCATCTAGGAGTTCATCTAGCAACGAGTCACGAGATGCATCTACATACCTTTGTAGATCGCGTGCGGAAGCGTTCAACGAACGGGGATGATGTAGTCGTACACAACGTGATCCAAATCACCGATGACCAGCGCCGAACGGACGGCACCTCCGCGTTCAACACACGTACGGGACGGGAGACGTCTCCTCCTTCTTGATCCAGCAAGGGGGAAGGAGAGGTTGACGAAGATCCAGCAGCACGACGGCGTGGTGGTGGATGCAGGGCGTCGCAGTAGCAGGGCTTCGCCTATACTACGAGGAAGAGAGACGTAACGGGGAGAGAGGGAGGCGCCAGGGGCTGGTGTGTCAAGTCCCTCCTCTCCCCCACTATATATAGGGGTGCCATGGGGGGGCGCCGGCCCTAGTAGATGGAATCTACTAGGGGGGGGGGGGGGCGGCGGCCTAGGGTGGGGCTTGCTCCCCAAGGCAAGGGGACGCCCCCTCTAGGGTTTCCCCTTAGCCCTAGCCGCATGGGCCCCCTAGGGGCTGGCGCCCCAGCCCACTATGGGCTGGGTTCCCTCCTATTTTAGCCCATGGGGCCCTCCGGGATAGGTGGCCCCACCCGGTGGACCCCCGGGACCCTTCCGGTGGTCCCGGTACAATACCGGGTACCCCGAAACTTGTCCCGATGGCCGAAATTGCACATCCTATATATAATTCTTTACCTCCGGACCATTCCGGAACTCCTCGTACCGTAATGCATGATCCCGTGACCAGACACTTGGTCACTTTGAGCTCATTATGATGATGCATTACCGAGTGGGCCCAGTGATACCTCTCCGTCATACGGAGTGACAAATCCCAGTCTTGATCCGTGTCAACCCAACAGACACTTTCGGAGATACCCGTAGTATACCTTTATAGTCACCCAGTTACGTTGTGACGTTTGGTACACCCAAAGCACTCCTACGGTATCCGGGAGTTACACGATCTCATGGTCTAAGGAAAAGATACTTGACATTGCAAAACTCTAGCAAACGAACTATACGATCTTTATGCTATGTTTAGGATTGGGTCTTGTCCATCACATCATTCTCCTAATGATGTGATCTCGTTATCAATGACATCTTATGTCCATAGCCAGGAAACCATGACTATCTGTTGATTAACGAGCTAGTCAACTAGAGGCTCACTAGGGACATGTTGGTGTCTGTTATTCACACATGTATTACGATTTCCGGATAACACAATTATAGCATGAATAAAGACAATTACCATGAACAAGGAAATATAATAATAATGCTTTTATTATTACCTCTAGGGCATATTTCCAACAGTCTCCCACTTGCACTAGAGTCAATAATCTAGTTACATTGTGATGAATCGAACACCCATGGAATTCTGGTGTTGATCATGTTTTGCCCTAGGGAGAGGTTTAGTCAACAGATATGCTACATTCAGGTCCGTATGTACTTTACAAATATCTATGTCTCCATCCTGAACATTTTCACGAATGGAGTTGAAGCGACGCTTGATATGCCTTGTCTTCTTGTGAAACCTGGGCTCCTTGGCAAGTGCAATAGCTCCAGTGTTGTCACAGAAGAGCTTGATCGGCCCCGACGCATTGGGTATGACTCCGAGGTCGGTGATGAACTCCTTCACCCAGGTTGCTTCATGTGCTGCCTCCGAGGCTGCCATGTACTCCGCTTCACATGTAGATCCCGCCACGACGCTCTGCTTGCAACTGCACCAGCTTACTGCCCCACCATTCAAAATATACACGTATCCGGTTTGTGACTTTGAGTCAACCAGATCTGTGTCGAAGCTAGCGGCGACGTGACCCTTTACAACGAGCTCTTCGTCACCTCCATAAACGAGAAACATCTCCTTAGTCCTTTTCAGGTACTTCAGGATATTCTTGACCGCTGTCCAGTGTTCCTTGCCGGGATTACTTTGGTACCTTCCTACCAAACTTACGGCAAGGTTTACATCAGGTCTGGTACACAGCATGGCATACATAATAGAACCTATGGCTGAGGCATAGGGGATGACACTCATCTCTTCTATTTCTTCTGCCGTGGTCGGACTTTGAGCCGAGCTCAATTTCATACCTTGTAACACAGGCAAGAACCCCTTCTTAGATTGATCCATATTGAACTTCTTCTATATCTTATCAAGGTATGTGCTTTGTGAAAGACCTATGAGGCGTCTCGATCTATCTCTATAGATCTTGATGCCTAATATATAAGCAGCTTCTCCAAGGTCCTTCATTGAAAAACTCTTATTCAAGTAGGCCTTGATGCTGTCCAAAAGTTCTATATCATTTCCCATCAAAAGTATGTCATCTACATATAATATGAGAAATGCTACAGAGCTCCCACTCACTTTCTTGTAAACACAGGCTTCTCCATAAGTCTGCGTAAACCCAAACGCTTTGATCATCTCATCAAAGCGAATGTTCCAAGTCCGAGATGCTTGCACCAGCCCATAAATCGAGCGTTGGAGCTTGCACACTTTGTCAGCATTCTTAGGATCGACAAAACCTTCCGGCTGCATCATATACAATTCTTCCTTAAGGAAACCATTAAGGAATGCCGTTTTGACGTCCATTTGCCATATTTCATAATCGTAAAACGCGGCAATTGCTAACATGATTCGGACGGACTTCAGCTTCGCTACCGGTGAGAAAGTCTCATCGTAGTCAACCCCTTGAACTTGTCGATAACCTTTAGCGACAAGCCGAGCTTTATAGATGGTCACATTACCATCCGCATCTGTCTTCTTCTTAAAGATCCATTTATTCTCTATGGCTTGCCGTTCAATGGGCAAGTCAGTCAAAGTCCATACTTCGTTTTCATACATGGATCCTATCTCGGATTTCATGGCTTCTAGCCATTTGTCGGAATCCGGGCCCGCCATCGCTTCTTCATAGTTCGAAGGTTCACCGTTGTCTAACAACATGATTTCCAAGACAGGGTTGCCGTACCACTCTGGTGCGGAACGTGTCCTTGTGGACCTTCGAATTTCAGTAGTAACTTGATCAGAAGTTTCATGATCATCATCATTAACTTCCTCTCCAGTCGGTGTAGGCACCTCAGGAACATTTTCTTGAGTTGCGCCATTTTCCGGTTCAAGAGGTAATACTTCATCAAGTTCTATTTTCCTCCCACTTACTTCTTTCGAGAGAAACTCTTTCTCTAGAAAGGATCCATTCTTGGCAACAAAGATCTTGCCTTCGGATCTGAGGTAGAAGGTATACCCAATAGTTTCTTTTGGGTATCCTATGAAGACGCATTTTTCCGACTTTGGTTCGAGCTTTTCAGGTTGAAGTTTCTTGACATAAGCATCGCATCCCCAAACTTTCAGAAACGACAACTTAGGTTTCTTTCCAAACCATAATTCAAACGGTGTCGTCTCAACGGATTTTGACGGAGCCCTATTTAAAGTGAATGCAGCAGTCTCTAAAGCATAGCCCCAAAAAGATAGTGGTAAATCGGCAAGAGACATCATAGACCGCACCATATCTAATAGAGTGCGATTACGACGTTCGGACACACCGTTACGCTGAGGTGTTCCAGGCGGCGTGAGCTGTGAAACTATTCCACATTTTCTTAAGTGTGTGCCAAATTCGTGACTCAAGTATTCTCCTCCATGATCTGATCGTAGAAACTTGATTTTCCTGTCACGTTGATTCTCAACCTCACTCTGAAATTCCTTGAACTTTTCAAAGGTTTCAGACTTGTGTTTCATTAAGTAAATATATCCATATCTACTCAAATCATCAGTGAGAGTGAGAACATAACGATAGCTGCCGCGAGCCTCAACACTCATTGGACCGCACACATCAGTATGTATGATTTCCAATAAGTTGGTTGCTCGCTCCATTGTTCCTGAGAACAGAGTCTTGGTCATTTTACCCATAAGGCATGGTTCGCACGTGTCAAATGATTCATAATCAAGAGACTCTAAAAGTCCATCTGCATGGAGCTTCTTCATGCTTTTGACACCTATGTGACCAAGGCGGCAGTGCCGCAAGTATGTGGGACTATCATTATCAACCTTACATCTTTTGGTACTCACACTATGAACATGTGTAGCATTACGTTCGAGATTCATAAAGAATAAACCATTCACCATAGGAGCATGACCATAAAACATATCTCTCATATAAATAGAACAACCATTATTCTCGGATTTAAATGAGTAGCTATCTCGAATTAAACGAGATCCCGATACAATGTTCATGCTCAGAGCTGGTACTAAATAACAATTATTGAGGTTTAAAACTAATCCCGTAGGTAAATGAAGAGGCAGCGTGCCGACGGCGATCACATCGACTTTGGAACCATTCCCGACGCGCATCGTCACCTCGTCCTTTGCCAGTCTTCGCCTATTCCGTAGTTCCTGCTGTGAGTTACAAATGTGAGCAACTGCACCGGTATCAAATACCCAAGAGCTACTACGATTACTGGTAAGGTACACATCAATTACATGTATATCACATATACCTTTTGTTTTGCCGGCCTTCTTGTCTGCTAAGTACTTGGGGCAATTCCGCTTCCAGTGACCTCTTCCCTTGCAATAAAAACATTCAGTCTCGGGCTTGGGTCCATTCTTTGGCTTCTTCCCGGCAGCTTGCTTGCCGGGCACGGCAACCTCCTTGCCGTCCTTCTTGAAGGCTTTCTTACCCTTGCCCTTCTTGAACTTAGTGGTTTTATTGACCATCAACACCTGATGTTCCTTCTTGACTTCTACCTCTGCTGATTTCAGCATAGCAAATACTTCAGGACTGGTCTTTTCCATCCCCTGCATATTGAAGTTCATCACAAAGCTCTTGTAGCTCGGTGGAAGCGACTGGAGGATTCTGTCAATGACCGCATCATCCGGGAGATTAACTCCCAGCTGAGTCAAGCGGTTATGTAATCCAGACATCATGAGTATGTGCTCACTGACAAAACTGTTTTCCTCCATCTTACAGCTGAAGAACTTGTCGGAGACCTCATATCTCTCGACCCGGGATGAGCTTGGAAAACCATTTTCAGCTCTTCGAACATCTCATATGCTCCATGTCTCTCAAAACGCTTTTGGAGCCCCGGTTCTAAACTGTAAAGCATGCCGCACTGAACGAGGGAGTAGTCATTGGTACGTGCCTGCCAAGCGTTCATAACGTCTTGTTCAGCAGGGAGGACAGGTGCGTCACCCAGCGGTGCTTGTAGGACATAATCTTTCTTGGCAGCTATGAGGATGATCCTCAGGTTCCGGACCCAGTCCGTATAGTTGCTGCCATCGTCTTTCAGCTTGGTTTTCTCTAGGAACGCGTTGAAGTTGAGGACTACGTGGGCCATGTGATCTACAAGACATATTGTAAAATATTTTAGACTAATGTTCATGATAATAAAGTTCATCCAATCAAATTATAATGAACTCCCACTTAGATTAGACATCCCTCTAGTCATCTAAGTATTACATGATCCTAGTTAACTAGGCCGTGTCCGATCATCACGTGAGACGAACTAGTCAACGTCGGTGAACATCTTCATGTTGATCGCATCTTCTATACGACTCATGCTCGACCTTTCGGTCTTCTGTGTTCCGAGGCCATGTCTATGCACGTACTAGGCTCGTCAAGTTAACCCTAAGTGTTTTGCATGTGTAAAACTGTCTTACACCCGTTGTATGTGAACATAAGAATCTATCACACCCGATCATCACGTGGTGCTTCGAAACGACGAACTTTAGCAACGGTGCACAGTTAGGGGAGAACACTTCTTGAAATTGTTATGAGGGATCATCTTATTTACTACCGCCGTTCTAAGTAAACAAGATGCAAAACATGATAAACATCACATGCAATCAAATAATAAACGTGACATGATATGGCCATTATCACATAGCTCCTTTGATCTCCATCTTGGGGCTCCATGATCGTCATGTCACCGGCTTGACACCATGATCTCCATCATCATGATCTCCATCATCGTGTCTTCATGAAGTTGCTCGCCAATAATTACTTCTACTACTATGGCTAACGCGTTTAGCAATGAAGCAAAGTAATTTACATGGCGTTTCTCAATGACACGCAGGTCATATAAAAGAATAAAGACAACTCCTATGGCTCCTGCCGGTTGTCATACTCATCGACATGCAAGTCGTGATTCCTATTACAATAGCATGAACATCTCATACATCACATATAGATCATTCATCATTCATCACAACTTTGGCCATATCATATCACAATCACTTGCTGCAAAAACAAGTTAGACGTCCTCTAATTGTTGTTGCAAGTTTTTACGTGGCTGAATTAGGGTTCTAGCAAGAACGTTTTCTTACCTACGTGAAAGCCACAACGTGATTTGTCAACTTCTATTTACCCTTCATAAGGACCCTGCTCATCGAATCCGCTCCAACTAAAGTAGGAGAGACAGACACCCGCCAGCCACCTTATGCAACTAGTGCATGTTAGTCGGTGGAACCGGTCTCACGTAAGCGTACGTGTAAGGTTGGTCCGGGCCGTTTCATCCCACAATACCGCTGAAGCAAGAAAAGACTAGTAGCGGCAAGAAAGTTGACAAATCCACGCCCACAACAAATTGTGTTCTACTCGCGCAAGAAGAACTACGCATAAACCTGGCTCTGATACCACTGTTGGAGAACGTTGCAGAAAACAAAAATTTTCCTACTCGTTTCACCAAGATCATCTAGGAGTTCATCTAACAACGAGTCACGAGATGCATCTACATACCTTTGTAGATCTCGTGCGGAAGCGTTCAACGAACGGGGATGATGTAGTCGTACACAACGTGATCCAAATCACCGATGACCAGCGCCGAACGGACGGCACCTCCGCGTTCAACACACGTACGGGACGGGAGACGTCTCCTCCTTCTTGATCCAGCAAGGGGGAAGGAGAGGTTGACGAAGATCCAGCAGCACGACGGCGTGGTGGTGGATGCAGGGCGTCGCAGTAGCAGGGCTTCGCCTATACTACGAGGAAGAGAGACGTAACGGGGAGAGAGGGAGGCGCCAGGGGCTGGTGTGTCAAGTCCCTCCTCTCCCCCACTATATATAGGGGTGCCATGGGGGGGGCGCCGGCCCTAGTAGATGGAATCTACTAGGGGGGGGCAGCCTAGGGTGGGGCTTGCTCCCCAAGGCAAGGGGGCGCCCCCTCTAGGGTTTCCCCTTAGCCCTAGCCGCATGGGCCCCGTAGGGGCTGGCGCCCCAGCCCACTATGGGCTGGGTTCCCTCCTATTTCAGCCCATGGGGCCCTCCGGGATAGGTGGCCCCACCCAGTGGACCCCCGGGACCCTTCCGGTGGTCCCGGTACAATACCGGGTACCCCGAAACTTGTCCCGATGGCCGAAATTGCACATCCTATATATAATTCTTTACCTCCGGACCATTCCGGAACTCCTCGTGACGTCCTGGATCTCATCCGGGACCCCGAACAACATTCGAGTTACTGCATATACTTATCTTCACAACCCTAGTGTCACCGAACCTTAAGTGTGTAGACCCTACGGGTTCGGGAGACAAGCAGACATGACCGAGACGACTCTCCGGTCAATAACCAACAGCGGGATCTGGATACCCATGTTGGCTCCCACATGCTCCACGATGATCTCATCGGATGAACCATGATGTCGAGGATTCAATCAACCCCGTATGCAATTCCCTTTGTCAATCGATATATTACTTGCCCGAGATTCGATCGTCGGTATCCCAATACCTCGTTCAATCTCGTTACCGGCAAGTCACTTTACTCGTACCGTAATGCATGATCCCGTGACCAGACACTTGGTCAGTTTGAGCTCATTATGATAATGCATTACCGAGTGGGCCCAGTGATACCTCTCCGTCATACGGAGTGACAAATCCCAGTCTTGATCCGTGTCAACCCAACAGACACTTTCGGAGATACCCGTAGTATACCTTTATAGTCACCCAGTTACGTTGTGACGTTTGGTACACCCAAAGCACTCCTACGGTATCCGGGAGTTACACGATCTCATGGTCTAAGGAAAAGATACTTGACATTGCAAAACTCTAGCAAACGAACTATACGATCTTTATGCTATGTTTAGGATTGGGTCTTGTCCATCACATCATTCTCCTAATGATGTGATCTCGTTATCAATGACATCTTATGTCCATAGCCAGGAAACCATGACTATCTGTTGATTAACGAGCTAGTCAACTAGAGGCTCACTAGGGACATGTTGGTGTCTGTTATTCACACATGTATTACGATTTCCGGATAACACAATTATAGCATGAATAAAGACAATTACCATGAACAAGGAAATATAATAATAATGCTTTTATTATTGCCTCTAGGGCATATTTCCAACACCAAGGCGGGGATAACTTGTGCATATCAGTCTGATCCTAGATGAGCCGGAGCACTAGATCGCCTTCTTGAAAAGTTCTAGTTTTAACCCGGCGGCTGTGATAGCGTCGTATATCTTGTTGATAAATCGCCGAACGTGCTGCCGCAAGATCACGCTCCTCATCTAACAAGTCCAGTGAGTCCTGGCGTGCTTTCTCATTATCAACTTCAACATAAGCCGCCACACGGGGCGAGTCATGATGGGTGTCACTAGGGAGAACTGCCTCTGCTCCGTAAACCATGAAGAAAGGCGTGTAACCCGTAGATCTGTTTGGTGTGGTATTGATACTCCATAACACGGAAGGTAACTCCTCCACCCAACAACCCGTCGTCCCCTTGAAAGGAACCATAAGCCGGAGTTTGATACCTCTCAAAATCTCTTGATTGGACCTCTCTGCTTGACCATTAGATTGAGGGTGAGCCACTGATGACACGTTAAGCCGGATGTGCTCACGCTGACAAAATTCTTCCATAGCACCCTTGGACAGATTAGTACCATTATCAGTTATAATGCTGTGTGGAAAACCAAACCGGAATATCACCTTTTTGATGAATTGAACCGCCTTGGCCGCATCACACTTACTTACTGGCTCTGCCTCTACCCACTTGGTAAACTTATCAACCGCCACCAGCAGGTGGGTTTTCTTGTCCTTGGACCTCTTAAAAGGTCCAACCATATCTAGCCCCCAAGGTGCAAACGGCCAAGTGATTGGAATCATTCTTAATTCTTGAGCAGGAACATGAGCGCGGTGCGCAAACTTCTGACAACCGTCACACCTCTTTACCAAATCCTTAGCATCAGCATGAGCCATCAACCAATAGAAACTGTGACAAAAGGCCTTAGCTACCAAGGAATTTGAACCGGCGTGGTGACCACAATCTCCTTTATGGATCTCACGCAAAATCTCACAACCTTCTTGAGGAGAGACACAACGCTGAAACGCTCCTGTGATGCTGCAATGATGTAGCTCCCAATTGACAATGGTCATTGACTTGGATCGCCGGATTATCTGTCGGGACAAGGGTTGATTGTCTGGTAACTCCCCCCGGTTCATGTATGCCAGGTATGGGACCGTCCAGTCCGGAATAACATGAAGAGGCGCCACCAATTGAGCCTCCGGGTCAGGCACAGCCAAATCCTCCTTCGTAGGTATCTTGACTAATGGATTATGTAGCACATCTAGAAAGGTATTGGGTGGCACCGGTTTACGTTGAGAGCCTAAGTGACTTAAAGCATCTGCCGCTTCATTCTTTCGCCGGTCTATATGGTCAACCTGATAACCCTTGAAATGACCAGCCACTGTATCTACCTCTCGTCTATATGCCACCATGAGTGGATCCTTAGAATCCCAAGTGCCAGATACCTGTTGAGCCACCAGGTCCGAGTCACCAAAACACTAAACCCGGCTTAAATTTACTCAGCTGAATTGTAAGTACAAGGGAACATTAAACGGAGAACATAACAAAACTTATCACCTCGTGGGGAAGTTAATATGACTCCAGCCCCCGAGCCCTCCAATTGTCTGGACCCATCAAAATGAATAGTCCAGTAAGTGTTGTGTGGCTTTTCCTCTGGTGCTTGCAACTCTGTCTAATCATTGATGAAGTCCACCAGTGCTTGGGATTTGATTGTTGTGCGAGGTGTATACTTTAACCTATGAGGTCCAAGCTCAATAGCCCATTTAGCAATCCGGCCAGTTGCTTCTCTGTTTTGGATGATATCTCCCAAGGGGTTTGAACTGACCACTGTGATAGGATGACCCTGAAAATAATGCTTGAGTTTCTGGCTTGCCATGAAAACTCCATACACCAGCTTCTGCCAATGTGGGTATCTCTATTTGGACGTAATAAGCACCTCACTGATATAATAAACTGACCGTTGAACCGGATACTCTTTTCTGGCCTCCTTGCGCTCCACCACAATAGCCACACTAACAGCCCGGGCATTAGCAGCCACATATAGCAGTAATGGCTCTTTGTCGACCGGAGCCGCAAGTATAGGTGGCTCGGCTAACTGTCTCTTTAAGTCCTCGAATGCTTTATCAGAAGCATCAGTCCAGACGAAGTCATCTGTCTTTTTTAGCATCTGATACAAAGGTATTGCCTTCTCCCCAAGGCGACTGATAAACCGGCTTAGGGCTGCAATCCGGCCCGCCAAACACTGGTCATCGTTGATACACGCCATTTTATCCAGGGATATGATAGCTGTGATCTTCTCCGGATTAGCTTCAATGCCCCTGTTAGACACCAGAAAACCCAAGGGCTTTCCTGCCGGTACACCAAAGACACATTTGGCCGGATTAAGCATCATCTTATAAACCCGGAGGTTATCAAAAGTTTCTTTCAAGTCACGTATCAATGTTTCCTCTTTTTTGGACTTCACCACAATATCATCCATATATGCATGAACATTTGTGCCCAATATGTTTATGCAGGCAATTCTGGACGCAGCGCTGATAAGTCGCCTGGGCACTTTTGAGCCCAAAAGGCATAGGTACATAGCAGAAGGCTCTAAAGGGAGTTATGAAGGCTATCTTCTCCTAGTCCTTAACTGCCATTTTGCTCTGATGGTAACCAGAATAAGCATCCAGAAAACTCAAACGGTCACAATCTTCTGTAGCATCAATAATTTGATCGATACGAGGGAGAGCAAAGGGGTCAGCTGGACAGGGCTTGTTTAAGTCTGTGTAATCCACACACATACGCCGATACCGTTTTTCTTAAGTACTAGCACCGTATAGGCTAGCCACTAAGGGTGAAAGACCTGCACGATAAACCCTGCTACCAAGAGCCGGGCTACCTCTTCACCAATAGCTTTACGCCTCTCTTCGTTGAAATGGCGGAGAAACTGTCTGACCGGTTTAAACTTAGGATCGATATTAAGAGTGTGCTCAGTGAGTTCCCTTGGTACACCTGGCATGTCAGAAGGTTTCCATGCAAAGATGTCCCGGTTCACACGGACGAACTCGATGAGAGCACTTTCCTATTTTGGATCCAGGTTAGTGCTGATGCTGAACTGCTTGGATGAATCGCCAGGAACAAAGTCAACCGGTTTAGTCTCCTCAACCGATTTACATTTCAGTGCCGGATCATGCTCGATAGTTGGCTTTTTCAGAGAAGTCATATCTGCCGGATCAACATTGTCCTTGTAAAAATTTAACTCCTCTATGGCACAAACCGACTCGGCATAAGCCGCATCACCTTTTTCACATTCCAAAGCAATCTTCCGGCTCCCATGCACTATGATGGTCCCCTTATGACCCGGCATCTTAAGCTGCAGATAATCGTAACAAGGCCTTGCCATGAACTTAGCATAAGTCGGCCGTCCAAACAGGGCATGATATGGACTCTTGATTTTCACCACTTCAAAAGTCAACACCTTTGATCGTGAATCATGATCATCTCCAAAAGCAACTTCCAGAGCTATCTTGCTAACTGGGTATGCCGATTTACCACGCACCACACCATAAAACACGATGTTCGGCGGTTTAAGATTCTTATCTGTTAACCCCATGCGACGGAAGGTTTCATAGTAAAGGATATTGATACTGCTTCCTCCATCCATAAGCACCTTGGTAAACTTATAGCCCCCAACCTGAGGTGCCACCACCAAGGCCAGATGACCCGGATTGTCAACCTAGGGCGGATGATCCTCTCGACTCCACGGGATGGGCTGTTTAGACTAGCGTAGATAATGAGGTACCGCCGGTTCAACGGAGTTCACGGCTCTTTTATGAAGCTTCTGATCGCGCTTACATAAGCTAGTGGTGAAGACATGATACTGCCCACTATTCAACTGGTTGGGATTGCTCTGGTAACCCGATTGCTGCTGCTATTGATTCCCCTGATGGTTGTAACCTCCCTGGTTGCTCTGACTGCCTTGATTGCCATGTCCGATTAGGTTGCCTTGGAATCCTGAACCGGAACTGCCACCACCATAACCCGCCCCATGGAAACCGCCTCCTAAACCGCCGGGCGGTCCATTGTCGTATTGAAAGAGATTTGAGTTTTTGAACTCCCACATAATGAAGCAATAGTTCAAAAGATGCCTAGCTGGCCTCTCCTTTGATCCGTGCTTTGGGGAAGGATGATTTGACAGGCGCTCCAGATTGGGGCCTAACCCTCCACCCCGCTGGGGCGGTTTATCCTTACGCCACTGACCGTTTATCCTGGGTGTTGGTGTTAGCCACAAAGTCCAAGCTATTATCCACCTTGCGTTTACCGTTGTTCCCATGACCTGCTGGGTTATGCTGCTGCCCTTTGGTGCTGCCGCTCTTCTTTCCCTTCCTTGTCTTGTCATCATCAGACTCGGGGTCCTTGGTACTATCGGAGTCGGCATACTTCGCCAGAGCCGCTATAACTGTTCCCATGTCATTACAATGGCATTTGAGCCGTCCCAACTTCAGCTTCAAAGGTGCAAACCGGCAATTGCCTTCCAATGTTAAAACGGCTGTGTCAGCGTTGATTCATTCTGATGAATGCAAAATCTCCGAAACCCGGCGTACCCAGTGGGTTGTTGATTCCCCTTCCTCTTGGACACAGGCAGCTAAATCCACGATTGACATGGGCTACTTGCACGTATCCTTGAAATTCTGGATAAACCGGGCCCTTAACTCGACCCATAACCCAATAGAGTTGGCCGGCAGATTTTTCAACCATGTGCGAGTTGTTCCCTCCAACATCATGGTAAATTATTTGGCACACACCGCTTCATTCACATCCAGCATCTCCATTGCCATCTCATAGCTTTCCATCCATGACTGGGGGAATAAATCGGTGGTGTAATTCGACACCTTGTGCGGGCCTCTGAAATCCTCGGGTAGCCGTATATTTCACAATGCTGGGACGAGACATGGTACCCCCAATGAACTAGAGGTAACCCCTGGCTCCACCGACGTTGTTGGACGAACCAGAGTGAGTTGGCGGGCCTCATCTTGCGCCGCTACCTCGGCCTCTCGACGTGCCCTAGCACGATCCACTACATCCTGAGCATTGCCACCGCCGCCCGCCGGGTTATGGCCACGGGGCGGATTACGATTCCGCGCGCTGCTTGATACGGCCGGTTCATCGATATGCCTATTGTAGCTCCGACTCGGGCGGGGAGTAGAATGAATCCTTTCACGGTTATATGAATAAGCCTGCTGCTGAGTCAAGGCCGTCTGAAGGACCTCCCTAGCCCGTTGTGTGTCAACTGCTACTGGGGACTCGCCATCGATCGGGAGGGCCGCCAATCATGAAGCGGCAGCAACGATGTTATCCAATGAGTTAGAGTAATGACCCGGAGGCGTTGAGACGTGTTGTGATGGGACATCGTTCTGAGGAGGCTGAGGCGGTGGCTCCATCATGCGCGGCTGAACCGGTCCCCCGGTCCCAGGTGCCTCCGCCCGGTTTACCACTGGCTGGTTGCTGGTGCTTGCTCCTGGCGTGTTAAAGAGATTTCTTGCCTCAAAAACCGGCGGAAGGTGCGACCGGTATCTTCTCCTCATGACATCATCTGACGCACTCTGATCCAGCATAAGTCGGTAAGCCTGAGCCTCTAACTCGGCCCGCTCTGTAGCCATCCTGGTGTTCTCCGCAGCCAGGTCCGCTTTAGCCTGAGTTATCTGATCCTTCACCTTTGCAATCTCCGCGTTGTGCTGATCCCGGTTTGCCGCGTCCACCTCTGCTGCCAGCAATGTTGCCAAAGCGTCGAACAAATCGGACAAAACCTGAACCGGAGGCGGCGCAGAGCCCCCTGCTCCCGCTGGTGTTGCTGCTGCTAAACTGGAGATCATTGTTGCGGCGGTAGAAGAGTGATGTGCTGATTGTGTACCGGCCATGAAGACCACGACCCGACTCGGCGGATCAAGGGGGTCCGGAATACTGTCGTCATCGGAACCACCACTAATCCGGCCATCCTGCAGCTGATACAGTGACTCGGTCTCTCTGGTTGAAGACTCGTCATCAGAATAGATGACAGTCTCGCCACCAGATGCCGATCTATCCTCATATTCCGCTCCATGGATGACACCTACGAAGGCATGCTTTACGGCGAGCTGAACCTGGGCAGACCTGGCGCGTCGAGCCGTCTCGATGATGTTGGTGTAGATGTCCGGCTCAGGGCCCGATTCGCCGATCTTGCTGATGAAGACGTGAATTCCACCAAAGGGGACCCGGTACCCGTACTCAATTGAGCTGGCCTCGGGACTCCATCCTGCATCGTCGATGTAGAGTTTGACGCGACGATTTTTAGTCATCCGGCCCACAACGTATCCCTTGAGTCCTTCAAAGCTGCCCTTCAAGAACTCGAAACCATCGTGTGATAGCCCCATGATGGGCGCCAACCTGATCTAGCCTTATTACAAACCGAGTAGGAGTCTTGATCCTATTACAAGTTGTACTCTAACAGATACCTTGTAAGAATAAAATCTTTGCATGGTATCTTTGTCGCGTAGTCATTCTTACTAAAGATAACCTTATTAAGAGGAATTAGTATGGAAATACGCAATGTGTCTTTTGTCACCATAATGAGACAATAAAACACTTATTCTTCCAAAGCAAATTGGCTCGTTCTATATGGTGAGTCATCCAGATAGCTTCTGGCATGTATTCTTCTTGTAGTGTTGCTAATGTATTAGACAACTGGTTACATGGAATTGATCACAACTTTAGAATTCTTCTTAGGGTAGAAGCGCTTGCCGTTATTTGGTCGCTTTGGCTATGTAGAAATGATAAGGTTTTTACCGATAAACGTACTTCTCTCATGCAGGTTATCTACAGATGTACCGGGACTCTTCGTTGATGGTCCTCTCTACAACACGTGGAGAATCGAGACCTATTTACGCAGATTTTTACACGATTGGAGGATACAACGAGGGATACTTTTACCCAACATGGGTGACAGCATGATCTTAGGATTGACCCACCTTCACTTTAGACGTTATACGGACTTTACAAGTTTCTTTGTATTTCACCTTTTTATTTTTTGTTTGTATGAGAGGACCTTGCTTGGCTGTGCGCATCTTAGTTATGCAAAGGCTGGATGTAATGTTTAAACCTTTTATGTAATAAAACATCATTTCTCAAGATGCCTATTATTTTAATTATATTTTGATTATTATTTCAGTATTTTAAGGGGACTTGAATTTTAGTTTTGTCCGGGGCCCGAAATCTCAGGACCTGCTCTGATTATCGCTTCAATTTTCATTCATTATGAAATTGATAATGATAATGTAACAAGTTTTGTGTCCGGCCAGTAGGGTTCAATCATACATAACAGGATACCTCCCATCATACACTAAATAAATAAATAAAGGATACCTCCTATCATTATGCAACTGTAGACTTTGACGCCTCACTACTAAAACGACACTGCAAAATCCAAGTTATTACAATCTCCAACATCTCATAACTTAACACTATACTTATCAGCTAAAAAACATCCACCGCATCAATATCAGTGGTAGTACGTTGTCAGCCTGTTTTGTATATGTTCTTTGATTTGAATGGTTTTCGCCGAGCTGCCGTGTAATGTGGCATGCATGTAATCTGATTTTAGTAACGATGTTGGAGCTGGGGTCAGGACTCTTTTAACCGGTATAACAACGTACTGCACTGACATCATTGCGGAAGAACTATTGCCACACTCGGAAACCGATTTGCATTAGTAAGTGCATATCCCACTTGGAAAGCGATTTGCATTAGTTTAGGAATGACAACGTCACTTGAACATATATATGCATGTGGTTTCAACAATACTTGCACGCATGGTCGGGTGCTCCTCTCGATGGGGGGAGGGGGACAAAGCTAGCGCCGGTCTAAAGTCAAAACTATTTTTCATTAACCAAAACATCAATCAACTACAAAGAAATATACTATAATGAGAATGTTTCGGACAAAAGTTCCAAAATTAACATACATCACGAGCACATGAGCCCAAACAGTGCATGCCCTACTTGCAACTGTTAGACTATTACTTGCCTCTTAAGTTATCTAGTCATAATCGTATTGTAATAGGTCCAGTTGGCTTGTAAATCTCTTATATACTGATGTATGCGGCTGCAATAATCAATAAACAATAGCTCTATTCAATCTTACATGGTATCTTAGGGTTTCTGGTCCTCGGGTATGGCTCCGCCGCCCATCCCACCACCGCTGCCACTGCCCGGCTACTTCGAGCGCCGGGCTGCTACCCTCGCCCGCGCCGCCGCCGCGGCTTCCTCCTCCTCTGCCCTAGTTCTACCACCACCACCACCGATGCCTCCGGTGCTCTCCTTCACCGATACAATCTCCGATATTAGTCCCTATATCCCCATTACCCTCGATCTCACCTCTCACAACTATTACCATTGGCGCCACCTCTTCGAAGTTCACCTCGGGCGCTGCAATCTTCGCTCCCACGTCGACGCCACCGCCGTGCCGCAATCCCATGATCCCCCATGGGTCAAGGATGACCTCGCTATCATCCAATGGATCTACATGCGCGTCTCCACCAAGATCTTCAATCTCGTCTTCCGGGAAGCCGCCACCGCCGCCGGTCTCTGGGCGGCCCTTCAGCAGTTGTTCCAAGACAACGTCGATGCTTGCACCAATCTACTCCACACTGAGCTCAGGAATACGGTGCAAGGCGACTCCTCCCTCAGTGTCTATTGCCAACGCCTCAGGTCCATCGCCGACGAACTACGTGAACTTGGTGATCCCGTTGAAGACCGGCAACTTATCAACATCCTCCTCATCGGGCTTAGCGAACAGTTCGACAAGCAGGCTTCTTTCATACCCATGATGTGGCCCCAGCCAACCTTTGCCGAGGTGCGCTCCATCCTCCAGTGGGCCGACCGTGCTCAAACCAACAAGGACGCTCGCCCTTAGCTCTTTGTCACCGTTCCGCGCGGTCTGGCACCCGCGGCGCCCCCTTCCCGAGCGGTGCCTTCTTCCTCAACCGCACCCGCTCCACCGCGAGGCTGGCGTCCCAACCCTAATTATCGCGGCAAGAACCCCGTCTACCGACCGCCTACGACGCGCTTGGTGCCCACTCCTTCTCCGTCGTGGGCCCCAAGTGCGCCACCAGCAGCTACGCCTTGGCGTCCTCCACATGATCCCTGGACGGGGCTCGTCCAAGCTTGGCCCATGCCATGGGCCTCTCCGGCTCCCCTCGGCGCCCCATCGGCTTACACCGGTGCCTGGCAGCCCGGTGTGCGGCCCCATACTGGTAGCCCAGGACTCCTCACGCGTCGCCCGCCGACACATGCCTACCATGCTGCTCCATCATATGGCGCTCCCTACTACGCTGACGGCGGCCACTACTACACTCCACAGCCGGCCCTGCTGCCATCGCCGTCGTACCACCCGGCCCTGCTGCCATCGCCTCCACCATCGGCTCTACTTCCCTCGCCACCGTACCAGCCGGCCCTGCTGCCTCCACCGACATCTGCTACACCGCCAAGCTGGAACCAAGCCGCCTTCATCCAGGCCATGAACAATTTTGCCTCCCAAGGCAACATAGGTACGGATTGGATTTTCGATTCCGGTGCTTCTAGTCATATGTCTGCATCTAGTACGTTTCTCTCCTCTTGCACTTCACCACTTTTTAAATCCATCACCCTCGGTGACGGTTCTTCTATACCCATCTATTGTGTTGGTCAGGCTCAACTTCCCTCCACCACCAAAAGTCTTCTTCTTCATGATGTACATGTTGCTCCTACCCTTATCAAAAATTTAATCTCTGATCGTGAATTCACATGTGACAATCTTGTTTTTGTCGAATTTGACCCCTTTGGCTTATCTGCGAAGGGTTATCAGACCAAGGTCGAGATCGCGCTGTTCAATAGCTCCAGTGACTTATACTCTCTCAATGGTATTCCTGCCATTGCCTCTCCAACCTCCATGATGGCATCTGTTGATCTCTGGCATCGGCGTCTTGGGCATCCCAACCCTGCAGTTTTAGCATCTCTTCTTAGTGAATTTACTATACCTTGTAATAGAGATTCTCACGATTCCTCCGTTTGTGAGTCATGCGAATTAGGCAAGCATGTGCGTCTTCCTTTTAGTTCGTCTAGCTCTTCAAGCACTTATCCCGTTGAATTAATACATTGTGATCTCTGGACATCACTCATTGCTAGTGTCTCTGGTTTTAAATAATATCTTGTTATATTAGATGATTTTACACACTTTGTCTGGACCTTTCCTCTCCGCAAAAAATCCGATGTTCACGTTCTCTTTCTCAATATTCAGCGATACGTCTCCGTTCACTTCTTTGTCCTTATTCGCTTGATACAATGTGATAATCGTCATGAATTTGATAATGTTAAAAATCGTACCTTCTTTCTTAACCACGACATTCTTCTCCATTTTTCTTGTCCCTGCACTTCTCCTCAAAACGGCAAAGCTGAACGTTCTCTTCGTACTATAAATGATATTATTCGTACCCTTCTTCTTCAATCTTCCATGCATTCCCAATACTGGGTTGAGGCTCTCCACACCGCTACAAATCTTCTTAATATCCATCCCACCAAAGCCAATCCCAATGTCACCCCCTACTTTTCTCTGTTTCTGTGTCATCCAAACTACTCCGACATTCGTGTTTTTGGTTGCCTCTGCTTTCCTAACACTTCCGCTACCACCGCTCATAAGCTCTCTCCCCGCTCTCTCCCATGTGTTGTCCTCGGTTTTTCGGATGAACACAAAGGCTATCGCTGCCTTGACTTATACACCGGTTGGGTTCTTGTATCTCAGCATGTCACCTTTGCAGAACATATCTTTCCATTTTCTCAACGTACTTCTCCATCACAACTCACTACTTCCCCACCTAACCACCCTCCTACTCATTTCCCTTTTTATGCTCCTCTTCTGCAATCTCAATCTCCAAATACCTCTTCACCATCATCCCAACCTAATGCCCCTACACTGCCAACACCCAATCATAACCCTCCACCTTCGCCACCTGCATCATCGCCCATACATACCGATGCGCCACCATCCCCTCTCGCACCACCCCCCACACATGTTGATGCGCCACCATCCCCTCCCGCACCATCACCCACACATACTGATTCATCACCATCCCCTCCATTGTCCGCATCATCCGCTACACCGGACATCCGTGTTGCTCCTCTTCCCATTCACGTTGTTCCCACTATTCCCTCAGTCAATGACCACTCTATGCGCACTTGTTCCAAATCAGGTTTTCGTCAACCCTTAGATCGTCTTAACCTTCACGCCACCTTGTCCTTGTCCGAAGTTCCCAAATCCTACAAAACTGCGCTTCTTGATCCTAATTGGGCTACAGCTATGCAAGAAGAATATTCGGCCCTTACTGAAAATAATACTTGGCAGCTTGTTCCTCGTCCTTCCAATACCAACATTGTCTCCGGTAAGTGGGTGTTTCGTCAGAAGTTTCTCTCTGATGGTACTCTCTCTCACTACAAAGCACGTTGGGTATGTCGCGGCTATTCCTAACAACATGGCATTGATTACGATGAAACTTTCTCTCCTGTAGTTAAGCCTAGTAACATACGCACTGTTCTCAGCCTTGCTGTCTCCTCCACCTGGCCTATTCACCAATTAGACATAAAAATGCCTTCCTTCATGGTTTTCTCCAAGAGATCGTCTACTATCAGCAACCTCTCGGTTTTGAAGACACTTCTTATCCAAACCATGTTTGTCTTCTTCAAAAATCTCTCTATGGTCTCAAACAAGCTCCACGTGCATAGTTTCAATGCTTCTCCTCCTTTATTCAGACCATAGGTTTTGTTTCCTCTCTTTCTGACGCTTCTCTCTTTGTCCATCATCATAATTCTGACATTGCATACTTAGTTCTTTACGTTGACGATATCATTCTCACTGCTTCTTCTCAAACCTTTTGGGACCGCATCATTACTCATCTCTGCTCTGAGTTTTCTATGACAGATCTTGGTCTTCTTCATCATTTTTAGGCATTGCAGCGATTCGTAATTCGTCGGGTCTGTTTCTTTGCGAACGTCAATACATCCTAGATCTTCTCAACCGTGCTGGTATGCTAGACTGTCATCCTTCCCATACTCCTGTCGACACTAGTTTCAAACTTTCTGCCAATGGTGATCCTTTCAATGATCCTACTCTTTATCGTAGTCCTGCTGGTGCCCTTCAGTATCTTACCATTACTCGTCCTAAAATTTCTTTTGCTGTCCAACAAGCTTGTCTCTATATGCATGATCCTCGCATACCTCACTATAATCATATCGAGCACATCCTTAGGTATCTCAAAGGTACTCTCGACCATGGTCTCCACATAAACAATTCTTCCCCTACCTCTCTCACCGCGTATTCTGATGCAGACTGGGCTGGTTGTCCCGACACTCGGCGATCTACATCCAGTTTATGTGTTTTTCTTGGTGACAATTTGATTTCTTGGTCCTCGAAAAGGCAGGTAACCGTCTCCCGCTTGTCTGCTGAAGCTGAATATTGTGTGGTTTCACATGATGTGGCTGATACAGTCTCGCTTCATCAGTTGCTCTCAGAGTTGCATCGACCGCTTGCACATGCTACCATTGTTTATTGTGATAACATCTCAACTGTTTACATGTCCGGGAATCCTGTTCAACACCGCCGGACTAAACATATTGAGATTGATATCCATTTTGTTCGTGAGAAGGTGGCTCTTGGACAAGTTTCGGTGCTGCATGTTCCTTCTATGGCTCAATTTGCTGATATTTTTACAAAGGGACTACCATCAACATCATTTTGTAATATTCGATCCAGTCTCAATGTTGTCGAGCCCCCCGTTGATATTGCGGGGGGATGTTAGACTATTACTTGCCTCTCAAGTTATCTAGTCCTAGTCGTATTGTAATAGGTCTAGTTGGCTTGTAAATCTCTTATATACACTGCTATATGCGGCTGCAATAATCAATAAACAATAGTTCTATTCAATCTTACAGCAATGCCATGGTCAAAGACACCTTGCACATGTTCATTGTATGCCCTCGGTCCATGGTTGTTTGGCGGCAAATGTGGTTCCTGGTTCTCGACTCTGTGCTACTTCTGTGGAATTTCATCAGTCCACCAGGCCACGACCAAGAGATTTGGTCCACCATCCTCCTCGTTATCTTATGGAAGATCTGGGACACATGACGGCAAGGTTTTTCATAGTTACTCAGAGCATCTCCAGTCGCGCCCCCAACAGGCCCTTCCGAAACGATTTTTCCGCGTCGCGTCCCCAGGAGCCCTTTTTCGCCGGTTTGGGGCAAAACTGACGCCGGCGGACCCAGCCCGAACCCGGCGCGCTGGGGGCACCCGGGGGGTGCCGGGGCGAGCTTTTTTGCCGCGAAAGAGGATGGGCCCGCCGAGTCAGCGAGACGCCGCTTCGTCGCCCTCATTGCCTCGGTTCCCACGGGAATCAATGCGAAGGCTGCCACACCGGTCGTCCTCCATTGATGCCTCATGGGTGGCGCGGTGAATGCGTCGCGACGAGCGTCCCGCCACGCGTCGCCGGCATGCAGCCCGTCGCCGCCTAGCTATGGCTATAAAAGGCGACCTCCCCGCCGGTGGACGCCACAACTCTCATTTCCCCCCTCTCCGGTGCAGAAAGCAACACTCTACCCTCTCCCCACCGATGAAAAAGATGTCCAAGAGGTACCCAGGCGATGGCGTGGCGGCGAACGGCTTTGGCCACCGCCACCTCCAAGAGACGGAGGCGCGCCTGCTCTACGAGGCCGAGTACCTGGTGTTGGGGAATGTAGTATTTCTAAAATTTCCTATGATCACGCAAGATCTATCTAGGAGAAGCATAGCAACGAGCGGGGAGAGTGTGTCTACGTACCCTTGTAGACCGAAAGCGGAAGCGTTTAGTAACGCGGTTGATGTAATCAAACGTCTTCGCGATCCAACCGATCAAGTACCGAACGCACGACACCTCCGCGATCTGCACACATTCAGCTCAGTGATGTCCCTCGAACTCTAGATCCAGCTGAGGCCGAGGGAGAGTTTCGTCAGCATGATGACGTGGTGATGGTGATGATGAATTTACCGATGCAGGGCTTCGCCTAAACACTATGGCAATATGACCGAGGTGGAAAACTATGGAGGCGGGCACCGCACACGGCTAAAGATCAACTTGTGTGTCTACGGGGTGCCCCCCTTCCCCGTATATAATGGAGGGGAGGAGGAGGAGGGATGGCCACAAGGGGCGCGTCCAAGGGGGGATTCCTACTCCTAGTAGGAGTAGGTTTCCCCCTTTCCTAGTACAAGTAGGACAAGAAGGGAGGAGAAGGAGAGGGAGAAGGAAAGAAGGGGGCATCGCCCCCTCCCTAGTCCAATTAGGACCAGCCCATGGGGGGGCACACGACCTCCCCTTGTGGCCTTTTTGTCCTTTCCACTAAGGCCCATGAAGGCCCAATACTTTCCCCGGCGAATTCCCGTAACTCTCGGGTACTCCGAAAAATACCCGAACCACTCAGAACCTTTCCGATGTCCGAATATAGCCTTCCAATATCGATCTTTACATCTCGATCATTTCGAGACTCCTCGTCATGTCCGTGATCTCATCCGGGACACCGAAAAAATTTCCGTCATCAAATCACATAACTCATAATACAAATCGTCATCGAACGGTAAGCGTGCGGACCCTATGGGTTCGAGAACTATGTAGACATGACTGAGACACATCTCCAGTAAATAACCAATAGCGGAACCAGGATGCTTATATTGGCTCCTACATATTCTACAAAGATCTTTATCGGTCAAACCGCATAACAACATAACTTTTTCTCATTGACATCGGTATGTTACTTGCCCAAGATTCGATCATCGATATCATCATACCTAGTTCCATCTCGTTACTGGAAAGTCTATTTACTCGTTCCGTAATGTATCATCCCGCAACTAACTCATTAGTCACATTTCTTGCAAGGCTTATAGTGATGATCATTACCGAGAGGGCCCAGAGATACCTCTCCGATACACGGAGTGACAAATCCTAATCACGATCTATGCCAACTCAACAAACACCATCAGAGACACCTGTAGAGTATCTTTATAATCACCCAGTTATGGTGTGATGTTTGATAGCACACTAAGTGTTCCTCTGGTATTCAGGAGTTGTATAATCTCATAGTCAGAGGAACATGTATAAGTCACAAAGAAAGCAATAGCAATAGAATTTAATAATCATGTGTGCTAAGCTAACGGATGGGTCTTGTCCATCACATCATTCTCCTAATGATGTGATCTCATTCATCAAATGACAACACATGTCTATGGTCAGGAAACTTAACCAACTTTGAATAACAAGCTAGTCAAGTAGTGGCATACCAGGGACACTCTATTTTGTCTATGTATTCACACAAATACTAAGTTTCTGGTTAATACAATTCTAGCTTGAATAATAAACATTTATCATGATATAAGGAAATACAAATAACAACTTTATTATTGCCTCTAGGGCATATTTCTTTCAGTCTCCCACTTACACTAGAGTCAATAATCTAGTTCACATCTTTATGTGATTAGTTCACATCTCCATGTGACTAATACCCAAAGGGTTTACTAGAGTCAATAATCTAGTTCACATCGCTATGTGATTAACACCCAAAGAGTGATCATGTTTTTCTTGTGAGAGAAATATTAGTCTACGGGTCTGCAACATTCAGATCCGTATGTTTTTTGCAATTTTCTATGTCTACAATACTCTGCGCGGAGCTACTCTAGCTAATTGCTCCCATTTTAAATATGTATCTATATCGAGACTTAGAGTCATCCAGATCGATGTCAAAGTTTGCATCATCGTAACTCTTTATGACGAACTCTTTGTCACCTCCATTACCGAGAAACATTTCCTTATTCCACTAAGGATAATTTTGACCGTTGTCCAGTGATCCACTCCTGGATTACTTAGGTACCTCCCTGCTAAACCTATAGCAAGGCACATATCAGGTCTCGTACACAGCATTGCATACATGATAGAACCTATGGCCGAAGGATAGGGAATGACTTTCATTTTCTGTCTATTTTCTGCAGTGGTCGGGCATTGAGTCTGACTCAACTTCACACCTTGTAACACAGGCAAGAACCCTTTCTTTGCTTGATCCATTTTGAACTTCTTCAAAACTTTATCAAGGTATGAACTTTGTGAAAGTCCAATTAAGCGTCTTGATCTATCTTTATAGATCTTGATGCCGAATTTATAAGCAGCTTCACCGAGGTCTTTCATTGAAAAATTCTTATTCAAGTATCCTTTTACGTTATTCAAAAATTCAGTATCATTTCCGATCAATAATATGTCATCCACATATAATATCAGAAATGCTACAGAGCTCCCACTCACTTTCTTGTAAATACAGGCTTCTCCAAAAGTCTGTATAAAACCATATGCTTTGATCGCACTGTCAAAGCGTATATTCCAACTCCGAGAGGCTTGCACCGGTCCATAAATGGATCGCTGGAGCTTGCACACATTGTTAGCACCTTTTGGATCGACAAAACCTTCTGGTTGCATCATATACAACTCTTCTTTAAGATATCCATTAAGGAATGCTGTTTTGACATCTATTTGCCAAATTTCATAATCATAAAATGCGGCAATTTCTAGCATGATTCGGACTGACTTAAGCATCGCTACTGATGAGAAGGTCTCATCGTAGTCAACTCCTTGAACTTGTCGAAAACCTTTTGCAACAAGTTGACCTTTGTTGACAGTAACATTACCGTCAGCGTTAGTGTTCTTCTTAAAGATCCATTTATTCTCTATGGCTTGCCGATCGTCAGGCAAGTCAACCAATGTCCAAACTTTGTTCTCATACATGGATCCCATATCAGATTTCATGGCCTCAAGCCATTTCGCGGAATGTAGGCTCATCATCGCTTCCTCATAGTTCGTAGGTTCGTCATCGTCATGTAACATGATGTCCAGAACAAGATTACCGTACCAATTTGGTGCGGATCTTACTATGGTTGACCTACGAGGTTCGGTAGTAACTCGATCAGAAGTTTCATGATCATCATCATTAGCTTCCTCACTAATTGGTGTAGGAATCACTAGAACTGATTTCTGTGATGAACTACTTTCCAATAAGGGAGCAGGTACAGTTACCTCATCAAGTTCTACTTTCCCGCACTCACTTCTTTTGAGAGAAACTCCTTCTCTAGAAAGGATCCATTCTTAGCAATGAAAATCTTGCCTTTGGATCTGTGTCAGAAGGTGTACCCAATAGTTTATTTTTGGGTATCCTATGAAGACGCACTTCTCCGATTTGGATTCAAGCTTATCAGTTTGAAACCCATCACATAAGCACCACAATCACAAACTTTAAGAAACGATAGCTTTGGTTTCTTGCCAAATCAAAGTTCGTACGGTGTCGCCTCAACGGATTAGATAGTTCCCTATTTAATGTGAAT
Organism: Triticum monococcum; assembly: GCA_034509565.1. Classification (NCBI taxonomy): domain Eukaryota; kingdom Viridiplantae; phylum Streptophyta; class Magnoliopsida; order Poales; family Poaceae; genus Triticum; species Triticum monococcum. The sequence goes on along the minus strand of CM067845.1, from coordinate 536,824,670 downwards.
GCAGTTGTCTCTAATGCATAACCCCAAAACGATAGTGGTAAATCAGTAAGAGACATCATAGATTGCACCATATCTAATAAAGCACGATTATGATGTTTGGACAAACCATTACACTTTGGTGTTCCAGGTGGCGTGGGTTGTGAAACTATTCCACATTGTTTTAAATGAAGGCCAAACTCGTAATTCAAATATTTGCCTTCGCGATGTGATCGTAGAAACTTTATTTTCTTGTTATGATGATTCTCCACTTCACTATGAAATTCTTTGAACTTTTCAAATGTTTCAGAATTGTGTTTTGTTAAATAGATATACCCATATATGCTCAAATCATCTGTGAAGGTCAGAAAATAACGATACCCGCTGCGAGCCTCAACACTTATCGGACCACATACATCAGTATGTATTATTTCCAATAAGTCAGTTGCTCGCTCCATTGTTCCAGACAACGGAGTCTTTAGTCATCTTGCCCATTAGGCATGGTTCGCAAGCATAGTAACTCATAATCAAGTGATTCCAAACGTCCATCAGTATGGAGTTTCTTCATGCGCTTTACACCAACATGACCTAAACGGCATTGTCACATATAAGTTGCACTATCATTATTAACTTTGCATCTTTTGGCTTCAATATTATGAATATGTGTATCACTATGATTGAGATTCACTAAACCATTTATATTGAGTGTATGACCATATAAGGTTTTATTCATGTAAATAGAACAACAATTATTCTTTGACTTAAATGAATAACAGTATTGCAATAAGCATGATCCAATCATATTCATGCTCAACGCAAACACCAAATAACATTTATTTTAGGTTCAACACTAATCCTGAAGGTAAAGGGAGTGTGCGATGGTGATCTTATCAACCTTGGAATGACTTCCAACTCACATCATCACCTCGCCCTTAACTAGTCTATGTTTATTTTGCAACTCCCGTTTCGAGTTACTACTCTTAGCAATTGAACCAGTATTAAATACTGAAGGGTTGCTTGTAAACACTAGTAAAGTACACATCAATAACATGTATATCAAATATACCTTTGTTCACTTTACCATCCTTCTTATCCGCCAAGTATCTAGGGCAGTTCCACTTCAAGTGATCATTTCCTTTGCAATTAGAAGCACTCAGTTTGATGAACCGGAGCCAACTACAGAACTGGAAGGTCCAAATGCTGACGCCATGTTTGATGAATCGCCCCCTCAAGATCATGACTTGGATGAACAAGTAGAAGTTGAAATAGCAGATCATACTGATAAACCGACAAGCCCAGTCTGTACTGAAGATGGCCCGTCTAGTCTGGTTAAGGCTGCTGATATCCCGTCAACGCTAGTGAAGGGTACCGGTGACAAGGAAGATGATGTTATCATCACTGGCGTTGGCCACATCTCTCCTATTAACCCTGTTGCATTATGAAAACATAGCGCCAAGGAGGAACATTCTGCTATGGAAAAAGGCAAATGGAGCACCGATTTATCAAGCTATGCTCACCTCAATTCCCAGGAACTCCATTCTGGTTTTTTAAACCGTGTGTACACAAACCGTGACTATGAAGCCGGTTTAGTGAACTTGATGAAGGAACGTTATGAGGTAATTACATAACCTTTTCTCTCTTAAGTACAATTGTAAGTACCAACTCCAGTAGCACCCAAGGGCTAATTTATGATGGCAATCGAAAACTGGGACTTCATAATAGCGCAACTCTGCATACTTATCCTCCAAGGGTCGGTTGATCCTTTTTTTTAAATGAACCGGTACTTTAGCATTGTAATCCTGTAACTTTGGCTTGTTTAGTCCCTAAGGGCCGGTTTATCTTTCCAAGGTGAACCGGGACTTTAACCACTGTTTACTTTGAGCAGATGTACATTAGCCCACAAGTGCCAAGAATAATGCTTGCATTACACTTGGGACATTGAAAAAATTGTCTGATAATGAAGCGAATAGGCATTAGCCCCCAAGTGCAAAGTGCATAACTTGTTATGTGCTTGGTACTTCAAATCTATATATATGTCCTACCGATGATATATCCTTCTTTTATAGGCTGAGCCGAGCAAAAAGGACGCCAAAACAACTGATCTTCAAGAGAACATTAAATCTCAGCAAGCGGAGGCTTGTAAAGCCAAGGAGGAACTGACCAATGTCTTAGTAGCCATGGAGAAACTGAAGGAAACCTTTAAGAAGGAACGGGCAGACTGGGACACGGAAAAAGCCGCTTTAGCAAAGAGAGCCAAAGACGCAGAAACAACCCTTAAACGGGTTGTCGAAGAACTGACCGGTTTAAAGCGGCAAGTAAATGCTATGACTTCTGTTGTATTTGGTAAGTATCCTCATCTGATGTTATGCAATTCATGTTATCTCATCAGTTACCGGTTTACTGATGCTTGCAATGTCACAGGGACCCGTATTACCCATCTGGAATCTGAGATGCGGATGATGCTGAAGGCTACCTATACTTTGATAGAGCAGTTATATTCCGGGTACCAACGGGTTATTTGCACCGCTGCTTATAACAGGCCTCCTCCAACGTTAATAAAAGAAACTATCGAGAAGTTGTCAATGTTGCCTGCTCGGTTGGATGAACTTCAAAAATCAGCTGCAAGGTCAGGCGTGCTGACTGCGCTAATCCGGGCCAAGGCATGGATTCTAGATCTTGAACTGGCAGATATTGGCCAAGGCTATCCCGGCGTGAAGGAAGACGGTTCAAAATTCAACAATGATGATCTCCGAAGGCTGACAAGGGAAATGCGACCCATAGCGAGCAAATTGGTAGAACAAACAAATTTGTCTCATTATCAGCGGGTTTACGATGCTCATCAAACAAGATACCCTGCACCAACACATGATGTAGAAGATCTTGTTCCGCCAATTCGTAAGCACACTTATGCCCCTGACATGGATCCTTCCACCCTTATAAGTGAAGAAGCCGTGTTCCAAGCTTTAACTGGAATCGATTGGGCAACGATTGATTTCCAGCCACTAGGTAGGTAGGAGGAGGATGCACCGACTCAAGATGACCCTCAATCTTCAAGTCGTCCTGGTGATGAATCCTGAACCGGAGACCGGTTTAGTCCGTCGTAGCCTACCATTCTTACTAAAAAATTAATCTGTGTGGGCATTAAAGCGCCTTGTAATAGGCTAGTTCAAGCACTTGTCTGTTATGCCATCGAGCATACTTATTTTGCTTGATACTGATAACTCGACATGCTTTTGGTATCTTATTATATGCATAATCCGCAGTGGTTGTATTTTAACTTGTTCCTGCATACAAGAGATTGAAAGCGTCCTGGCGGTTTACCGCTGGACGAGTCATGATGCCCAAATAGATAGCCTAGGTGTAAAGCCAAGGCTGTATTTAAAAACAAGCCAGATATAAAACAGATGATACTTGTTACCTTGTTGGTTGACCAACAGTTGTTATAATAAGGGTGATAACACCAATCTGGAGTATTGATGACTCCTTCCATGTTTGCCGATTGACGATAAAACCGTACCGGGTTATGATAAACACCGGTTTTGTCCATATAATACTGGTGACTTGTAGTCAAAACCAGACCGGATCAATGAGCACCGGATTATAGCCGATCATGTACTGACAACTTAGCGTTGTAAGCCATGCCGTGTTTTAATAAACGTCGGTTTATCAAAAAATATTTATGAATCTTATCAAAAGAGAAAAAACTTTGCAAAAAACACAAGAAGAATATGCAAGGCTTTTCTTGGGTTGCTAGGCCCTAAATCGAGGCTTTTCATGGGCTGCCAGGCCACTGAGTTAAACCATTTTTCAAAGCCTTTTAAGATGGACCTTAATCTTTAACCAATCATCGTTTTAACTTTGACAAGTTCAGGGTCTATGAGAATAACTTGTCAAACGTTCAACGGGTCATACCAGGTTTACCTGGACAGAGTGGCTTACTTAAATAGGCGGGATAACCCGGGGTTTTAGGTGAATACACCTCGCTTCCAAGCCTGACTTGATAGCCTATTGCAAGGGTGCAGACTCTTTGTTCTTTGAGAATCAAAGAGCCCCCAAGCAACATTTGAGCTGTGCTCGGTGGGTGCCTATGTTTGAGTTGTGCTGGTGTAACACTCTCTTTGGCCCCACATAATTTCCTTTTGGCCTTAAGCCTATCAAGAGGTGTAGCTATGGTGCGAATACAACCAAGCCCCCTAGTGATTTCCCTTTGGCTTTAACCCGATCAAGAGGCATAGCTAAGGTTCGGATACGACCAAGCCCCCTAGTGATTTCCTTTTATATGTGTGGCTTTATAAGCCGGATCAACATAACTCTGCTTTATGAATAGAAGTCCCCATGTAAACTCACATGATGTAAAAACAACAGAGACCCCGCTTTAGCTGAGGCTCCGGTTTATTATATTGATTATGTACATAAAAAGAGCCTATGGCTCAAGTATAGTAAGGCCAAAGATGAGCTATATTCCATGGCCGCTGGGTCTCCTCCTCCGATTTATGTGAGTCTTTGTGCTCTCGAACATCGATAAGGTAGTATGATCCATTATGCAAATTTTTGCTGACCACAAAAGGCCCTTCCCAAGTGTTGGAGAACGTTGCAGAAAACAAAAATTTTCCTACTCGTTTCACCAAGATCATCTAGGAGTTCATCTAGCAACGAGTCACGAGATGCATCTACATACCTTTGTAGATCGCGTGCGGAAGCGTTCAACGAACGGGGATGATGTAGTCGTACACAACGTGATCCAAATCACCGATGACCAGCGCCGAACGGACGGCACCTCCGCGTTCAACACACGTACGGGACGGGAGACGTCTCCTCCTTCTTGATCCAGCAAGGGGGAAGGAGAGGTTGACGAAGATCCAGCAGCACGACGGCGTGGTGGTGGATGCAGGGCGTCGCAGTAGCAGGGCTTCGCCTATACTACGAGGAAGAGAGACGTAACGGGGAGAGAGGGAGGCGCCAGGGGCTGGTGTGTCAAGTCCCTCCTCTCCCCCACTATATATAGGGGTTCCATGGGGGGGGCGCCGGCCCTAGTAGATGGAATCTACTAGGGGGGGGGGGGGGGGGGCGGCGGCCTAGGGTGGGGCTTGCTCCCCAAGGCAAGGGGGCGCCCCCTCTAGGGTTTCCCCTTAGCCCTAGCCGCATGGGCCCCCTAGGGGCTGGCGCCCCAGCCCACTATGGGCTGGGTTCCCTCCTATTTTAGCCCATGGGGCCCTCCGGGATAGGTGGCCCCACCCGGTGGACCCCCGGGACCCTTCCGGTGGTCCCGGTACAATACCGGGTACCCCGAAACTTGTCCCGATGGCCGAAATTGCACATCCTATATATAATTCTTTACCTCCGGACCATTCCGGAACTCCTCGTACCGTAATGCATGATCCCGTGACCAGACACTTGGTCACTTTGAGCTCATTATGATGATGCATTACCGAGTGGGCCCAGTGATACCTCTCCGTCATACGGAGTGACAAATCCCAGTCTTGATCCGTGTCAACCCAACAGACACTTTCGGAGATACCCGTAGTATACCTTTATAGTCACCCAGTTACGTTGTGACGTTTGGTACACCCAAAGCACTCCTACGGTATCCGGGAGTTACACGATCTCATGGTCTAAGGAAAAGATACTTGACATTGCAAAACTCTAGCAAACGAACTATACGATCTTTATGCTATGTTTAGGATTGGGTCTTGTCCATCACATCATTCTCCTAATGATGTGATCTCGTTATCAATGACATCTTATGTCCATAGCCAGGAAACCATGACTATCTGTTGATTAACGAGCTAGTCAACTAGAGGCTCACTAGGGACATGTTGGTGTCTGTTATTCACACATGTATTACGATTTCCGGATAACACAATTATAGCATGAATAAAGACAATTACCATGAACAAGGAAATATAATAATAATGCTTTTATTATTACCTCTAGGGCATATTTCCAACAGTCTCCCACTTGCACTAGAGTCAATAATCTAGTTACATTGTGATGAATCGAACACCCATGGAATTCTGGTGTTGATCATGTTTTGCCCTAGGGAGAGGTTTAGTCAACAGATATGCTACATTCAGGTCCGTATGTACTTTACAAATATCTATGTCTCCATCCTGAACATTTTCACGAATGGAGTTGAAGCGACGCTTGATATGCCTTGTCTTCTTGTGAAACCTGGGCTCCTTGGCAAGTGCAATAGCTCCAGTGTTGTCACAGAAGAGCTTGATCGGCCCCGACGCATTGGGTATGACTCCGAGGTCGGTGATGAACTCCTTCACCCAGGTTGCTTCATGTGCTGCCTCCGAGGCTGCCATGTACTCCGCTTCACATGTAGATCCCGCCACGACGCTCTGCTTGCAACTGCACCAGCTTACTGCCCCACCATTCAAAATATACACGTATCCGGTTTGTGACTTTGAGTCAACCAGATCTGTGTCGAAGCTAGCGGCGACGTGACCCTTTACAACGAGCTCTTCGTCACCTCCATAAACGAGAAACATCTCCTTAGTCCTTTTCAGGTACTTCAGGATATTCTTGACCGCTGTCCAGTGTTCCTTGCCGGGATTACTTTGGTACCTTCCTACCAAACTTACGGCAAGGTTTACATCAGGTCTGGTACACAGCATGGCATACATAATAGAACCTATGGCTGAGGCATAGGGGATGACACTCATCTCTTCTATTTCTTCTGCCGTGGTCGGACTTTGAGCCGAGCTCAATTTCATACCTTGTAACACAGGCAAGAACCCCTTCTTAGATTGATCCATATTGAACTTCTTCTATATCTTATCAAGGTATGTGCTTTGTGAAAGACCTATGAGGCGTCTCGATCTATCTCTATAGATCTTGATGCCTAATATATAAGCAGCTTCTCCAAGGTCCTTCATTGAAAAACTCTTATTCAAGTAGGCCTTGATGCTGTCCAAAAGTTCTATATCATTTCCCATCAAAAGTATGTCATCTACATATAATATGAGAAATGCTACAGAGCTCCCACTCACTTTCTTGTAAACACAGGCTTCTCCATAAGTCTGCGTAAACCCAAACGCTTTGATCATCTCATCAAAGCGAATGTTCCAACTCCGAGATGCTTGCACCAGCCCATAAATCGAGCGTTGGAGCTTGCACACTTTGTCAGCATTCTTAGGATCGACAAAACCTTCCGGCTGCATCATATACAATTCTTCCTTAAGGAAACCATTAAGGAATGCCGTTTTGACGTCCATTTGCCATATTTCATAATCGTAAAACGCGGCAATTGCTAACATGATTCGGACGGACTTCAGCTTCGCTACCGGTGAGAAAGTCTCATCGTAGTCAACCCCTTGAACTTGTCGATAACCTTTAGCGACAAGCCGAGCTTTATAGATGGTCACATTACCATCCGCATCTGTCTTCTTCTTAAAGATCCATTTATTCTCTATGGCTTGCCGTTCAATGGGCAAGTCAGTCAAAGTCCATACTTCGTTTTCATACATGGATCCTATCTCGGATTTCATGGCTTCTAGCCATTTGTCGGAATCCGGGCCCGCCATCGCTTCTTCATAGTTCGAAGGTTCACCGTTGTCTAACAACATGATTTCCAAGACAGGGTTGCCGTACCACTCTGGTGCGGAACGTGTCCTTGTGGACCTTCGAATTTCAGTAGTAACTTGATCAGAAGTTTCATGATCATCATCATTAACTTCCTCTCCAGTCGGTGTAGGCACCTCAGGAACATTTTCTTGAGTTGCGCCATTTTCCGGTTCAAGAGGTAATACTTCATCAAGTTCTATTTTCCTCCCACTTACTTCTTTCGAGAGAAACTCTTTCTCTAGAAAGGATCCATTCTTGGCAACAAAGATCTTGCCTTCGGATCTGAGGTAGAAGGTATACCCAATAGTTTCTTTTGGGTATCCTATGAAGACGCATTTTTCCGACTTTGGTTCGAGCTTTTCAGGTTGAAGTTTCTTGACATAAGCATCGCATCCCCAAACTTTCAGAAACGACAACTTAGGTTTCTTTCCAAACCATAATTCAAATGGTGTCGTCTCAACGGATTTTGACGGAGCCCTATTTAAAGTGAATGCAGCAGTCTCTAAAGCATAGCCCCAAAAAGATAGTGGTAAATCGGCAAGAGACATCATAGACCGCACCATATCTAATAGAGTGCGATTACAACGTTCGGACACACCGTTACGCTGAGGTGTTCCAGGCGGCGTGAGCTGTGAAACTATTCCACATTTTCTTAAGTGTGTGCCAAATTCGTGACTCAAGTATTCTCCTCCATGATCTGATCGTAGAAACTTGATTTTCCTGTCACGTTGATTCTCAACCTCACTCTGAAATTCCTTGAACTTTTCAAAGGTTTCAGACTTGTGTTTCATTAAGTAAATATATCCATATCTACTCAAATCATCAGTGAGAGTGAGAACATAACGATAGCCGCCGCGAGCCTCAACACTCATTGGACCGCACACATCAGTATGTATGATTTCCAATAAGTTGGTTGCTCGCTCCATTGTTCCTGAGAACAGAGTCTTGGTCATTTTACCCATAAGGCATGGTTCGCACGTGTCAAATGATTCATAATCAAGAGACTCTAAAAGTCCATCTGCATGGAGCTTCTTCATGCTTTTGACACCTATGTGACCAAGGCGGCAGTGCCACAAGTATGTGGGACTATCATTATCAACCTTACATCTTTTGGTACTCACACTATGAACATGTGTAGCATTACGTTCGAGATTCATAAAGAATAAACCATTCACCATAGGAGCATGACCATAAAACATATCTCTCATATAAATAGAACAACCATTATTCTCGGATTTAAATGAGTAGCTATCTCGAATTAAACGAGATCCCGATACAATGTTCATGCTCAGAGCTGGTACTAAATAACAATTATTGAGGTTTAAAACTAATCCCGTAGGTAAATGAAGAGGCAGCGTGCCGACGGCGATCACATCGACTTTGGAACCATTCCCGACGCGCATCGTCACCTCGTCCTTTGCCAGTCTTCGCCTATTCCGTAGTTCCTGCTGTGAGTTACAAATGTGAGCAACTGCACCGGTATCAAATACCCAAGAGCTACTACGATTACTGGTAAGGTACACATCAATTACATGTATATCACATATACCTTTTGTTTTGCCGGCCTTCTTGTCTGCTAAGTACTTGGGGCAATTCCGCTTCCAGTGACCTCTTCCCTTGCAATAAAAACATTCAGTCTCGGGCTTGGGTCCATTCTTTGGCTTCTTCCCGGCAGCTTGCTTGCCGGGCGCGGCAACCTCCTTGCCGTCCTTCTTGAAGGCTTTCTTACCCTTGCCCTTCTTGAACTTAGTGGTTTTATTGACCATCAACACCTGATGTTCCTTCTTGACTTCTACCTCTGCTGATTTCAGCATAGCAAATACTTCAGGAATGGTCTTTTCCATCCCCTGCATATTGAAGTTCATCACAAAGCTCTTGTAGCTCGGTGGAAGCGACTGGAGGATTCTGTCAATGACCGCATCATCCGGGAGATTAACTCCCAGCCGAGTCAAGCGGTTATGTAATCCAGACATCATGAGTATGTGCTCACTGACAAAACTGTTTTCCTCCATCTTACAGCTGAAGAACTTGTCGGAGACCTCATATCTCTCGACCCGGGATGAGCTTGGAAAACCATTTTCAGCTCTTCGAACATCTCATATGCTCCATGTCTCTCAAAACGCTTTTGGAGCCCCGGTTCTAAACTGTAAAGCATGCCGCACTGAACGAGGGAGTAGTCATTGGTACGTGCCTGCCAAGCGTTCATAACGTCTTGTTCAGCAGGGAGGACAGGTGCGTCACCCAGCGGTGCTTGTAGGACATAATCTTTCTTGGCAGCTATGAGGATGATCCTCAGGTTCCGGACCCAGTCCGTATAGTTGCTGCCATCGTCTTTCAGCTTGGTTTTCTCTAGGAACGCGTTGAAGTTGAGGACTACGTGGGCCATGTGATCTACAAGACATATTGTAAAATATTTTAGACTAATGTTCATGATAATAAAGTTCATCCAATCAAATTATAATGAACTCCCACTTAGATTAGACATCCCTCTAGTCATCTAAGTATTACATGATCCTAGTTAACTAGGCCGTGTCCGATCATCACGTGAGACGAACTAGTCAACGTCGGTGAACATCTTCATGTTGATCGCATCTTCTATACGACTCATGCTCGACCTTTCGGTCTTCTGTGTTCCGAGGCCATGTCTATGCACGTACTAGGCTCGTCAAGTTAACCCTAAGTGTTTTGCATGTGTAAAACTGTCTTACACCCGTTGTATGTGAACATAAGAATCTATCACACCCGATCATCACGTGGTGCTTCGAAACGACGAACTTTAGCAACGGTGCACAGTTAGGGGAGAACACTTCTTGAAATTGTTATGAGGGATCATCTTATTTACTACCGCCGTTCTAAGTAAACAAGATGCAAAACATGATAAACATCACATGCAATCAAATAATAAACGTGACATGATATGGCCATTATCACATAGCTCCTTTGATCTCCATCTTGGGGCTCCATGATCGTCATGTCACCGGCTTGACACCATGATCTCCATCATCATGATCTCCATCATCGTGTCTTCATGAAGTTGCTCGCCAATAATTACTTCTACTACTATGGCTAACGCGTTTAGCAATGAAGCAAAGTAATTTACATGGCGTTTCTCAATGACACGCAGGTCATATAAAAGAATAAAGACAACTCCTATGGCTCCTGCCGGTTGTCATACTCATCGACATGCAAGTCGTGATTCCTATTACAATAGCATGAACATCTCATACATCACATATAGATCATTCATCATTCATCACAACTTTGGCCATATCATATCACAATCACTTGCTGCAAAAACAAGTTAGACGTCCTCTAATTGTTGTTGCAAGTTTTTACGTGGCTGAATTAGGGTTCTAGCAAGAACGTTTTCTTACCTACGTGAAAGCCACAACGTGATTTGTCAACTTCTATTTACCCTTCATAAGGACCCTGCTCATCGAATCCGCTCCAACTAAAGTAGGAGAGACAGACACCCGCCAGCCACCTTATGCAACTAGTGCATGTTAGTCGGTGGAACCGGTCTCACGTAAGCGTACGTGTAAGGTTGGTCCGGGCCGCTTCATCCCACAATACCGCTGAAGCAAGAAAAGACTAGTAGCGGCAAGAAAGTTGACAAATCCACGCCCACAACAAATTGTGTTCTACTCGCGCAAGAAGAACTACGCATAAACCTGGCTCTGATACCACTGTTGGAGAACGTTGCAGAAAACAAAAATTTTCCTACTCGTTTCACCAAGATCATCTAGGAGTTCATCTAACAATGAGTCACGAGATGCATCTACATACCTTTGTAGATCGCGTGCGGAAGCGTTCAATGAACGGGGATGATGTAGTCGTACACAACATGATCCAAATCACCGATGACCAGCGCCGAACGGACGGCACCTCCGCGTTCAACACACGTACGGGACGGGAGACGTCTCCTCCTTCTTGATCTAGCAAGGGGGAAGGAGAGGTTGACGAAGATCCAGCAGCACGACGGCGTGGTGGTGGATGCAGGGCGTCGCAGTAGCAGGGCTTCGCCTATACTACGAGGAAGAGAGACGTAACGGGGAGAGAGGGAGGCGCCAGGGGCTGGTGTGTCAAGTCCCTCCTCTCCCCCACTATATATAGGGGTGCCATGGGGGGGCGCCGGCCCTAGTAGATGGAATCTACTAGGGGGGGGCAGCCTAGGGTGGGGCTTGCTCCCCAAGGCAAGGGGGCGCCCCCTCTAGGGTTTCCCCTTAGCCCTAGCCGCATGGGCCCCGTAGGGGCTGGCGCCCCAGCCCACTATGGGCTGGGTTCCCTCCTATTTCAGCCCATGGGGCCCACCGGGATAGGTGGCCCCACCCAATGGACCCCCGGGACCCTTCCGGTGGTCCCGGTACAATACCGGGTACCCCGAAACTTGTCCCGATGGCCGAAATTGCACATCCTATATATAATTCTTTACCTCCGGACCATTCCGGAACTCCTCGTGACGTCCTGGATCTCATCCGGGACCCCGAACAACATTCGAGTTACTGCATATACTTATCTTCACAACCCTAGTGTCACCGAACCTTAAGTGTGTAGACCCTACGGGTTCGGGAGACAAGCAGACATGACCGAGACGACTCTCTGGTCAATAACCAACAGCGGGATCTGGATACCCATGTTGGCTCCCACATGCTCCACGATGATCTCATCGGATGAACCATGATGTCGAGGATTCAATCAACCCCGTATGCAATTCCCTTTGTCAATCGATATATTACTTGCCCGAGATTCGATCGTCGGTATCCCAATACCTCGTTCAATCTCGTTACCGGCAAGTCACTTTACTCGTACCGTAATGCATGATCCCGTGACCAGACACTTGGTCACTTTGAGCTCATTATGATAATGCATTACCGAGTGGGCCCAGTGATACCTCTCCGTCATACGGAGTGACAAATCCCAGTCTTGATCCGTGTCAACCCAACAGACACTTTCGGAGATACCTGTAGTATACCTTTATAGTCACCCAGTTACGTTGTGACGTTTGGTACACCCAAAGCACTCCTACGGTATCCGGGAGTTACACGATCTCATGGTCTAAGGAAAAGATACTTGACATTGCAAAACTCTAGCAAACGAACTATACGATCTTTATGCTATGTTTAGGATTGGGTCTTGTCCATCACATCATTCTCCTAATGATGTGATCTCGTTATCAATGACATCTTATGTCCATAGCCAGGAAACCATGACTATCTGTTGATTAACGAACTAGTCAACTAGAGGCTCACTAGGGACATGTTGGTGTCTGTTATTCACACATGTATTACAATTTCCGGATAACACAATTATAGCATGAATAAAGACAATTACCATGAACAAGGAAATATAATAATAATGCTTTTATTATTGCCTCTAGGGCATATTTCCAACACCAAGGTGGGGATAACTTGTGCATATCAGTCTGATCCTAGATGAGCCGGAGCACTAGATCGCCTTCTTGAAAAGTTCTAGTTTTAACCCGGCGGCTGTGATAGCGTCGTATATCTTGTTGATAAATCGCCGAACGTGCTGCCGCAAGATCACGCTCCTCATCTAACAAGTCCAGTGAGTCCTGGCGTGCTTTCTCATTATCAACTTCAACATAAGCCGCCACACGGGGCGAGTCATGATGGGTGTCACTAGGGAGAACTGCCTCTGCTCCGTAAACCATGAAGAAAGGCGTGTAACCCGTAGATCTGTTCGGTGTGGTATTGATACTCCATAACACGGAAGGTAACTCCTCCACCCAACAACCCGTCGTCCCCTTGAAAGGAACCATAAGCCGGAGTTTGATACCTCTCAAAATCTCTTGATTGGACCTCTCTGCTTGACCATTAGATTGAGGGTGAGCCACTGATGACACGTTAAGCCGGATGTGCTCACGCTGACAAAATTCTTCCATAGCACCCTTGGACAGATTAGTACCATTATCAGTTATAATGCTGTGTGGAAAACCAAACCGGAATATCACCTTTTTGATGAATTGAACCGCCTTGGCCGCATCACACTTACTTACTGGCTCTGCCTCTACCCACTTGGTAAACTTATCAACCGCCACCAGCAGGTGGGTTTTCTTGTCCTTGGACCTCTTAAAAGGTCCAACCATATCTAGCCCCCAAGGTGCAAACGGCCAAGTGATTGGAATCATTCTTAATTCTTGAGCAGGAACATGAGCGCGGTGCGCAAACTTCTGACAACCGTCACACCTCTTTACCAAATCCTTAGCATCATCATGAGCCGTCAACCAATAGAAACTGTGACAAAAGTCCTCAGCTACCAAGGAATTTGAACCGGCGTGGTGACCACAATCTCCTTTATGGATCTCACGCAAAATCTCACAACCTTCTTGAGGAGAGACACAACGCTGAAACGCTCCTGTGATGCTGCAATGATGTAGCTCCCAATTGACAATGGTCATTGACTTGGATCGCCGGATTATCTGTCGGGACAAGGGTTGATCATCTGGTAACTCCCCCCGGTTCATGTATGCCAGGTATGGGACCGTCCAGTCCGGAATAACATGAAGAGGCGCCACCAATTGAGCCTCCGGGTCAGGCACAGCCAAATCCTCCTCCGTAGGTATCTTGACTAATGGATTATGTAGCACATCTAGAAAGGTATTGGGTGGCACCGGTTTACGTTGAGAGCCTAAGTGACTTAAAGCATCTGCCGCTTCATTCTTTCGCCGGTCTATATGGTCAACCTGATAACCCTTGAAATGACCAGCCACTGTATCTACCTCTCGTCTATATGCCACCATGAGTGGATCCTTAGAATCCCAAGTGCCAGATACCTGTTGAGCCACCAGGTCCGAGTCACCAAAACACTAAACCCGGCTTAAATTTACTCAGCTGAATTGTTAGTACAAGGGAACATTAAACGGAGAACATAACAAAACTTATCACCTCGTGGGGAAGTTAATATGACTCCAGCCCCCCAGCCCTCCAATTGTCTGGACCCATCAAAATGAATAGTCCAGTAAGTGTTGTGTGGCTTTTCCTCTGGTGCTTGCAACTCTGTCTAATCATTGATGAAGTCCACAAGTGCTTGGGATTTGATTGTTGTGCGAGGTGTATACTTTAACCTGTGAGGTCCAAGCTCAATAGCCCATTTAGCAATCCGGCCAGTTGCTTCTCTGTTTTGGATGATATCTCCCAAGGGGTTTGAACTGACCACTGTGATAGGATGACCCTGAAAATAATGCTTGAGTTTCTGGCTTGCCATGAAAACTCCATACACCAGCTTCTGCCAATGTGGGTATCTCTATTTGGACGTAATAAGCACCTCACTGATATAATAAACTGACCGTTGAACCGGATACTCTTTTCTGGCCTCCTTGCGCTCCACCACAATAGCCACACTAACAGCCCGGGCATTAGCAGCCACATATAGCAGTAAGGGCTCTTTGTCGACCGGAGCCGCAAGTATAGGTGGCTCGGCTAACTGTCTCTTTAAGTCCTCGAATGCTTTATCAGAAGCATCAGTCCAGACGAAGTCATCTGTCTTTTTTAGCATCTGATACAAAGGTATTGCCTTCTCCCCAAGGCGACTGATAAACCGGCTTAGGGCTGCAATCCGGCCCGCCAAACACTGGTCATCGTTGATACACGCCATTTTATCCAGGGATATGATAGCTGTGATCTTCTCCGGATTAGCTTCAATGCCCCTGTTAGACACCAGAAAACCCAAGGGCTTTCCTGCCGGTACACCAAAGACACATTTGGCCGGATTAAGCATCATCTTATAAACCCGGAGGTTATCAAAAGTTTCTTTCAAGTCACGTATCAATGTTTCCTCTTTTTTGGACTTCACCACAATATCATCCATATATGCATGAACATTTGTGCCCAATCTGTTTATGCAGGCAATTCTGGACGCAGCGTTGATAAGTCCCCTGGGCACTTTTGAGCCCAAAAGGCATAGGTACATAGCAGAAGGCTCTAAAGGGAGTTATGAAGGCTATCTTCTCCTAGTCCTTAACTGCCATTTTGCTCTGATGGTAACCAGAATAAGCATCCAGAAAACTCAAACGATCACAATCTTCTGTAGCATCAATAATTTGATCGATACGAGGGAGAGCAAAGGGGTCAGCTGGACAGGGCTTGTTTAAGTCTGTGTAATCCACACACATACGCCGATACCGTTTTTCTTAAGTACTAGCACCGTATAGGCTAGCCACTAAGGGTGAAAGACCTGCACGATAAACCCTGCTACCAAGAGCCGGGCTACCTCTTCACCAATAGCTTTACGCCTCTCTTCGTTGAAATGGCGGAGAAACTGTCTGACCGGTTTAAACTTAGGATCGATATTAAGAGTGTGCTCAGTGAGTTCCCTTGGTACACCTGGCATGTCAGAAGGTTTCCATGCAAAGATGTCCCGGTTCACACGGACGAACTCGATGAGAGCACTTTCCTATTTTGGATCCAGGTTAGTGCTGATGCTGAACTGCTTGGATGAATCGCCAGGAACAAAGTCAACCGGTTTAGTCTCCTCAACCGATTTACATTTCAGTGCCGGATCATGCTCGATAGTTGGCTTTTTCAGAGAAGTCATATCTGCCGGATCAACATTGTCCTTGTAAAAATTTAACTCCTCTATGGCACAAACCGACTCGGCATAAGCCGCATCACCTTTTTCACATTCCAAAGCAATCTTCCGGCTCCCATGCACTATGATGGTCCCCTTATGACCCGGCATCTTAAGCTGCAGATAATCGTAACAAGGCCTTGCCATGAACTTAGCATAAGTCGGCCGTCCAAACAGGGCATGATATGGACTCTTGATTTTCACCACTTCAAAAGTCAACACCTTTGATCTTGAATCATGATCATCTCCAAAAGCAACTTCCAGAGCTATCTTGCTAACTGGGTATGCCGATTTACCACGCACCACACCATAAAACACGATGTTCGGCGGTTTAAGATTCTTATCTGTTAACCCCATGCGACGGAAGGTTTCATAGTAAAGGATATTGATACTGCTTCCTCCATCCATAAGCACCTTGGTAAACTTATAGCCCCCAACCTGAGGTGCCACCACCAAGGCCAGATGACCCGGATTGTCAACCTAGGGCGGATGATCCTCTCGACTCCACGGGATGGGCTGTTTAGACTAGCGTAGATAACGAGGTACCGCCGGTTCAACGGAGTTCACGGCTCTTTTATGAAGCTTCTGATCGCGCTTACATAAGCTAGTGGTGAAGACATGATACTGCCCACTATTCGACTGGTTGGGATTGCTCTGGTAACCCGATTGCTGCTGCTATTGATTCCCCTGATGGTTGTAACCTCCCTGGTTGCTCTGACTGCCTTGATTGCCATGTCCGATTAGGTTGCCTTGGAATCCTGAACCGGAACTGCCACCACCATAACCCGCCCCATGGAAACCGCCTCCTAAACCGCCGGGCGGTCCATTGTCGTATTGAAAGAGATTTGAGTTTTTGAACTCCCACATAATGAAGCAATCCTTCAAAAGATGCCTAGCTGGCCTCTCCTTTGATCCGTGCTTTGGGGAAGGATGATTTGACAGGCGCTCCAGATTGGGGCCTAACCCTCCACCCCGCTGGGGCGGTTTATCCTTACGCCACTGACCGTTTATCCTGGGTGTTGGTGTTAGCCACAAAGTCCAAGCTATTATCCACCTTGCGTTTACCGTTGTTCCCATGACCTGCTGGGTTATGCTGCTGCCCTTTGGTGCTGCCGCTCTTCTTTCCCTTCCTTGTCTTGTCATCATCAGACTCGGGGTCCTTGGTACTATCGGAGTCGGCATACTTCGCCAGAGCCGCTATAACTATTCCCATGTCATTACAATGGCATTTGAGCCGTCCCAACTTCAGCTTCAAAGGTGCAAACCGGCAATTGCCTTCCAATGTTAAAACGGCTGTGTCAGCGTTGATTCATTCTGATGAATGCAAAATCTCCGAAACCCGGCGTACCCAGTGGGTTGTTGATTCCCCTTCCTCTTGGACACAGGCAGCTAAATCCACGATTGACATGGGCTACTTGCACGTATCCTTGAAATTCTGGATAAACCGGGCCCTTAACTCGACCCATAACCCAATAGAGTTGGCCGGCAGATTTTTCAACCATGTGCGAGTTGTTCCCTCCAACATCATGGTAAATTATTTGGCACACACCGCTTCATTCACATCCAGCATCTCCATTGCCATCTCATAGCTTTCCACCCATGACTGGGGGAATAAATCGGTGGTGTAATTCGACACCTTGTGCGGGCCTCTGAAATCCTCGGGTAGCCGTATATTTCACAATGCTGGGACGAGACATGGTACCCCCAATGAACTAGAGGTAACCCCTGGCTCCACCGACGTTGTTGGACGAACCAGAGTGAGTTGGCGGGCCTCATCTTGCGCCGCTACCTCGGCCTCTCGACGTGCCCTAGCACGATCCACTACATCCTGAGCATTGCCACCGCCGCCCGCTGGGTTATGGCCACGGGGCGGATTACGATTCCGCGCGCTGCTTGATACGGCCGGTTCATCGATATGCCTATTGTAGCTCCGACTCGGGCGGGGAGTAGAATGAATCCTTTCGCGGTTATATGAATAAGCCTGCTGCTGAGTCAAGGCCGTCTGAAGGACCTCCCTAGCCCGTTGTGTGTCAACTGCTACTGGGGACTCGCCATCGATCGGGAGGGCCGCCAATCATGAAGCGGCAGCAACGATGTTATCCAATGAGTTAGAGTAATGACCCGGAGGCGTTGAGACGTGTTGTGATGGGACATCGTTCTGAGGAGGCTGAGGCGGTGGCTCCATCATGCGCGGCTGAACCGGTCCCCCGGTCCCAGGTGCCTCCGCCCGGTTTACCACTGGCTGGTTGCTGGTGCTTGCTCCTGGCGTGTTAAAGAGATTTCTTGCCTCAAAAACCGGCGGAAGGTGCGACCGGTATCTTCTCCTCATGACATCATCTGACGCACTCTGATCCAGCATAAGTCGGTAAGCCTGAGCCTCTAACTCGGCCCGCTCTGTAGCCATCCTGGTGTTCTCCGCAGCCAGGTCCGCTTTAGCCTGAGTTATCTGATCCTTCACCTTTGCAATCTCCGCGTTGTGCTGATCCCGGTTTGCCGCGTCCACCTCTGCTGCCAGCAATGTTGCCAAAGCGTCGAACAAATCGGACAAAACCTGAACCGGAGGCGGCGCAGAGCCCCCTGCTCCCGCTGGTGTTGCTGCTGCTAAACTGGAGATCATTGTTGCGGCGGTAGAAGAGTGATGTGCTGATTGTGTACCGGCCATGAAGACCACGACCCGACTCGGCGGATCAAGGGGGTCCGGAATACTGTCGTCATCGGAACCACCACTAATCCGGCCATCCTGCAGCTGATACAGTGACTCGGTCTCTCTGGTTGAAGACTCGTCATCAGAATAGATGACAGTCTCGCCACCAGATGCCGATCTATCCTCATATTCCGCTCCATGGATGACACCTACGAAGGCATGCTTTACGGCGAGCTGAACCTGGGCAGACCTGGCGCGTCGAGCCGTCTCGATGATGTTGGTGTAGATGTCCGGCTCAGGGCCCGATTCGCCGATCTTGCCGATGAAGACGTGAATTCCACCAAAGGGGACCCGGTACCCGTACTCAATTGAGCTGGCCTCGGGACTCCATCCTGCATCGTCGATGTAGAGTTTGACGCGACGATTTTTAGTCATCCGGCCCACAACGTATCCCTTGAGTCCTTCGAAGCTGCCCTTCAAGAACTCGAAACCATCGTGTGATAGCCCCATGATGGGCGCCAACCTGATCTAGCCTTATTACAAACCGAGTAGGAGTCTTGATCCTATTACAAGTTGTACTCTAACAGATACCTTGTAAGAATAAAATCTTTGCATGGTATCTTTGTCGCGTAGTCATTCTTACTAAAGATAACCTTATTAAGAGGAATTAGTATGGAAATACGCAATGTGTCTTTTGTCACCATAATGAGACAATAAAACACTTATTCTTCCAAAGCAAATTGGCTCGTTCTATATGGTGAGTCATCCAGATAGCTTCTGGCATGTATTCTTCTTGTAGTGTTGCTAATGTATTAGACAACTGGTTACATGGAATTGATCACAACTTTAGAATTCTTCTTAGGGTAGAAGCGCTTGCCGTTATTTGGTCGCTTTGGCTATGTAGAAATGATAAGGTTTTTACCGATAAACGTACTTCTCTCATGCAGGTTATCTACAGATGTACCGGGACTCTTCGTTGATGGTCCTCTCTACAACACGTGGAGAATCGAGACCTATTTACGGAGATTTTTACACGATTGGAGGATACAACGAGGGATACTTTTACCCAACATGGGTGACAGCATGATCTTAGGATTGACCCACCTTCACTTTAGACGTTATACGGACTTTACAAGTTTCTTTGTATTTCACCTTTTTATTTTTTGTTTGTATGAGAGAACCTTGCTTGGCTGTGTGCATCTTAGTTATGCAAAGGCTGGATGTAATGTTTAAACCTTTTATGTAATAAAACATCATTTCTCAAGATGCCTATTATTTTAATTATATTTTGATTATTATTTCAGTATTTTAAGGGGACTTGAATTTTAGTTTTGTCCGGGGCCCGAAATCTCAGGACCTGCTCTGATTATCGCTTCAATTTTCATTCATTATGAAATTGATAATGATAATGTAACAAGTTTTGTGTCCGGCCAGTAGGGTTCAATCATACATAACAGGATACCTCCCATCATACACTAAATAAATAAATAAAGGATACCTCCTATCATTATGCAACTGTAGACTTTGACGCCTCACTACTGAAACGACACTGCAAAATCCAAGTTATTACAATCTCCAACATCTCATAACTTAACACTATACTTATCAGCTAAAAAACATCCACCGCATCAATATCAGTGGTAGTACGTTGTCAGCCTGTTTTGTATATGTTCTTTGATTTGAATGGTTTTCGCCGAGCTGCCGTGTAATGTGGCATGCATGTAATCTGATTTTAGTAACGATGTTGGAGCTGGGGTCAGGACTCTTTTAACCGGTATAACAACGTACTGCACTGACATCATTGCGGAAGAACTATTGCCACACTCGGAAACCGATTTGCATTAGTAAGTGCATATCCCACTTGGAAAGCGATTTGCATTAGTTTAGGAATGACAACGTCACTTGAACATATATATGCATGTGGTTTCAACAATACTTGCACGCATGGTCGGGTGCTCCTCTCGATGGGGGGAGGGGGACAAAGCTAGCGCCGGTCTAAAGTCAAAACTATTTTTCATTAACCAAAACATCAATCAACTACAAAGAAATATACTATAATGAGAATGTTTCGGACAAAAGTTCCAAAATTAACATACATCACGAGCACATGAGCCCAAACAGTGCATGCCCTACTTGCAACTGTTAGACTATTACTTGCCTCTTAAGTTATCTAGTCATAATCGTATTGTAATAGGTCCAGTTGGCTTGTAAATCTCTTATATACTGATGTATGCGGCTGCAATAATCAATAAACAATAGCTCTATTCAATCTTACATGGTATCTTAGGGTTTCTGGTCCTCGGGTATGGCTCCGCCGCCCATCCCACCACCGCTGCCACTGCCCGGCTACTTCGAGCGCCGGGCTGCTACCCTCGCCCGCGCCGCCGCCGCGGCTTCCTCCTCCTCTGCCCTAGTTCTACCACCACCACCACCGATGCCTCCGGTGCTCTCCTTCACCGATACAATCTCCGATATTAGTCCCTATATCCCCATTACCCTCGATCTCACCTCCCACAACTATTACCATTGGCGCCACCTCTTCGAAGTTCACCTCGGGCGCTGCAATCTTCGCTCCCACATCGACGCCACCGCCGTGCCGCAATCCCATGATCCCCCATGGGTCAAGGATGACCTCGCTATCATCCAATGGATCTACATGCGCGTCTCCACCAAGATCTTCAATCTCGTCTTCCGGGAAGCCGCCACCGCCGCCGGTCTCTGGGCGGCCCTTCAGCAGTTGTTCCAAGACAACGTCGATGCTTGCACCAATCTACTCCACACTGAGCTCAGGAATACGGTGCAAGGCGACTCCTCCCTCAGTGTCTATTGCCAACGCCTCAGGTCCATCGCCGACGAACTACGTGAACTTGGTGATCCCGTTGAAGACCGGCAACTTATCAACATCCTCCTCATCGGGCTTAGCGAACAGTTCGACAAGCAGGCTTCTTTCATACCCATGATGTGGCCCCAGCCAACCTTTGCCGAGGTGCGCTCCATCCTCCAGTGGGCCGACCGTGCTCAAACCAACAAGGACGCTCGCCCTTAGCTCTTTGTCACCGTTCCGCGCGGTCTGGCACCCGCGGCGCCCCCTTCCCGAGCGGTGCCTTCTTCCTCAACCGCACCCGCTCCACCGCGAGGCTGGCGTCCCAACCCTAATTATCGCGGCAAGAACCCCGTCTACCGACCGCCTACGACGCGCTTGGTGCCCACTCCTTCTCCGTCGCGGGCCCCAAGTGCGCCACCAGCAGCTACGCCTTGGCGTCCTCCACATGATCCCTGGACGGGGCTCGTCCAAGCTTGGCCCATGCCATGGGCCTCTCCGGCTCCCCTCGGCGCCCCATCGGCTTACACCGGTGCCTGGCAGCCCGGCGTGCGGCCCCATACTGGTAGCCCAGGACTCCTCACGCGTCGCCCGCCGACACATGCCTACCATGCTGCTCCATCATATGGCACTCCCTACTACGCTGACGGCGGCCACTACTACACTCCACAGCCGGCCCTGCTGCCATCGCCGTCGTACCACCCGGCCCTGCTGCCATCGCCTCCACCATCGGCTCTACTTCCCTCGCCACCGTACCAGCCGGCCCTGCTGCCTCCACCGACATCTGCTACACCGCCAAGCTGGAACCAAGCCGCCTTCATCCAGGCCATGAACATTTTTGCCTCCCAAGGGAACATAGGTACGGATTGGATTTTCGATTCCGGTGCTTCTAGTCATATGTCTGCATCTAGTACGTTTCACTCCTCTTGCACTTCACCACTTTTTAAATCCATCACCCTCGGTGACGGTTCTTCTATACCCATCTATTGTGTTGGTCAGGCTCAACTTCCCTCCACCACCAAAAGTCTTCTTCTTCATGATGTACATGTTGCTCCTACCCTTATCAAAAATTTAATCTCTGATCGTGAATTCACATGTGACAATCTTGTTTTTGTCGAATTTGACCCCTTTGGCTTATCTGTGAAGGGTTATCAGACCAAGGTCGAGATCGCGCTGTTCAATAGCTCCAGTGACTTATACTCTCTCAATGGTATTCCTGCCATTGCCTCTCCAACCTCCATGATGGCATCTGTTGATCTCTGGCATCGGCGTCTTGGGCATCCCAAGCCTGCAGTTTTAGCATCTCTTCTTAGTGAATTTACTATACCTTGTAATAGAGATTCTCACGATTCCTCCGTTTGTGAGTCATGCGAATTAGGCAAGCATGTGCGTCTTCCTTTTAGTTCGTCTAGCTCTTCAAGCACTTATCCCGTTGAATTAA
The DNA here is from genome assembly GCA_034509565.1 of Triticum monococcum. Taxonomy (NCBI): domain Eukaryota; kingdom Viridiplantae; phylum Streptophyta; class Magnoliopsida; order Poales; family Poaceae; genus Triticum; species Triticum monococcum. Next base: position 536,801,630 of record CM067845.1, on the reverse strand, counting down.
TACATTGTGATCTCTGGACATCACCCATTGCTAGTGTCTCTGGTTTTAAATAATATCTTGTTATATTAGATGATTTTACACACTTTGTCTGGACCTTTCCTCTCCGCAAAAAATCCGATGTTCATGTTCTCTTTCTCAATATTCAGCGATACGTCTCCGTTCGCTTGATACAATGTGATAATCGTCATGAATTTGATAATGTTAAAAATCGTACCTTCTTTCTTAACCACGACATTCTTCTCCATTTTTCTTGTCCCTGCACTTCTCCTCAAAACGGCAAAGCTGAACGTTCTCTTCGTACTATAAATGATATTATTCGTACCCTTCTTCTTCAATCTTCCATGCATTCCCAATACTGGGTTGAGGCTCTCCACACCGCTACAAATCTTCTTAATATCCATCCCACCAAAGCCAATCCCAATGTCACCCCCTACTTTTCTCTGTCTCTGTGTCATCCAAACTACTCCGACATTCGTGTTTTTGGTTGCCTCTGCTTTCCTAACACTTCCGCTACCACCGCTCATAAGCTCTCTCCCCGCTCTCTCCCATGTGTTGTCCTCGGTTTTTCGGATGAACACAAAGGCTATCGCTGCCTTGACTTATACACCGGTTGGGTTCTTGTATCTCAGCATGTCACCTTTGCAGAACATATCTTTCCATTTTCTCAACGTACTTCTCCATCACAACTCACTACTTCCCCACCTAACCACCCTCCTACTCATTTCCCTTTTTATGCTCCTCTTCTGCAATCTCAATCTCCAAATACCTCTTCACCATCATCCCAACCTAATGCCCCTACACTGCCAACACCCGATCATAACCCTCCACCTTCGCCACCTGCATCATCGCCCATACATACCGATGCGCCACCATCCCCTCTCGCACCACCCCCCACACATGTTGATGCGCCACCATCCCCTCCCGCACCATCACCCACACATACTGATTCATCACCATCCCCTCCATTGTCCGCATCATCCGCTACACCGGACATCCGTGTTGCTCCTCTTCCCATTCGCGTTGTTCCCACTATTCCCTCAGTCAATGACCACTCTATGCGCACTTGTTCCAAATCAGGTTTTCGTCAACCCTTAGATCGTCTTAACCTTCACGCCACCTTGTCCTTGTCCGAAGTTCCCAAATCCTACAAAACTGCGCTTCTTGATCCTAATTGGGCTGCAGCTATGCAAGAAGAATATTCGGCCCTTACTGAAAATAATACTTGGCAGCTTGTTCCTCGTCCTTCCAATACCAACATTGTCTCCGGTAAGTGGGTGTTTCGTCAGAAGTTTCTCTCTGATGGTACTCTCTCTCACTACAAAGCACGTTGGGTATGTCGCGGCTATTCCTAACAACATGGCATTGATTACGATGAAACTTTCTCTCCTGTAGTTAAGCCTAGTAACATACGCACTGTTCTCAGCCTTGCTGTCTCCTCCACCTGGCCTATTCACCAATTAGACATAAAAATGCCTTCCTTCATGGTTTTCTCCAAGAGATCGTCTACTATCAGCAACCTCTCGGTTTTGAAGACACTTCTTATCCAAACCATGTTTGTCTTCTTCAAAAATCTCTCTATGGTCTCAAACAAGCTCCACGTGCATAGTTTCAATGCTTCTCCTCCTTTATTCAGAACATAGGTTTTGTTTCCTCTCTTTCTGACGCTTCTCTCTTTGTCCATCATCATAATTCTGACATTGCATACTTAGTTCTTTACGTTGACGATATCATTCTCATTGCTTCTTCTCAAACCTTTTGGGACCGCATCATTACTCATCTCTGCTCTGAGTTTTCTATGACAGATCTTGGTCTTCTTCATCATTTTTAGGCATTGCAGCGATTCGTGATTCGTCGGGTCTGTTTCTTTGCCAACGTCAATACATCCTAGATCTTCTCAACCGTGCTGGTATGCTAGACTGTCATCCTTCCCATACTCCTGTCGACACTAGTTTCAAACTTTCTGCCAATGGTGATCCTTTCAATGATCCTACTCTTTATCGTAGTCCTGCTGGTGCCCTTCAGTATCTTACCATTACTCGTCCTAAAATTTCTTTTGCTGTCCAACAAGCTTGTCTCTATATGCATGATCCTCGCATACCTCACTATAATCATATCGAGCACATCCTTAGGTATCTCAAAGGTACTCTCGACCATGGTCTCCACATAAACAATTCTTCCCCTACCTCTCTCACCGCGTATTCTGATGCAGTCTGGGCTGGTTGTCCCGACACTCGGCGATCTACATCCAGTTTATGTGTTTTTCTTGGTGACAATTTGATTTCTTGGTCCTCGAAAAGGCAGGTAACCGTCTCCCGCTTGTCTGCTGAAGCTGAATATTGTGTGGTTTCACATGATGTGGCTGATACAGTCTCGCTTCATCAGTTGCTCTCAGAGTTGCATCGACCGCTTGCACATGCTACCATTGTTTATTGTGATAACATCTCAGCTGTTTACATGTCCGGGAATCCTGTTCAACACCGCCGGACTAAACATATTGAGATTGATATCCATTTTGTTCGTGAGAAGGTGGCTCTTGGACAAGTTTCGGTGCTGCATGTTCCTTCTATGGCTCAATTTGCTGATATTTTTACCAAGGGACTACCATCAACATCATTTTGTAATATTCGATCCAGTCTCAATGTTGTCGAGCCCCCCGTTGATATTGCGGGGGGATGTTAGACTATTACTTGCCTCTCAAGTTATCTAGTCCTAGTCGTATTGTAATAGGTCTAGTTGGCTTGTAAATCTCTTATATACACTGCTATATGCGGCTGCAATAATCAATAAACAATAGTTCTATTCAATCTTACAGCAATGCCATGGTCAAAGACACCTTGCACATGTTCATTGTATGCCCTCGGTCCATGGTTGTTTGGCGGCAAATGTGGTTCCTGGTTCTCGACTCTGTGCTACTTCTGTGGAATTTCATCAGTCCACCAGGCCACGACCAAGAGATTTGGTCCACCATCCTCCTCGTGATCTTATGGAAGATCTGGGACACATGACGGGAAGGTTTTTCATAGTTACTCAGAGCATCTCCAGTCGCGCCCCCAACAGGCCCTTCCGAAACGATTTTTCCGCGTCGCGTCCCCAGGAGCCCTTTTTCGCCGGTTTGGGGCAAAACTGACGCCGGCGGACCCAGCCCGAACCCGGCGCGCTGGGGGCACCCGGGGGGTGCCGGGGCGAGCTTTTTTGCCGCGAAAGAGGATGGGCCCGCCGAGTCAACGAGACGCCGCTTCGTCGCCCTCATTGCCTCGGTTCCCACGGGAATCAATGCGAAGGCTGCCACACCGGTCGTCCTCCATTGATGCCTCATGGGTGGCGCGGTGAATGCGTCGCGACGAGCGTCCCGCCACGCGTCGCCGGCATGCAGCCCGTCGCCGCCTAGCTATGGCTATAAAAGGCGACCTCCCCGCCGGTGGACGCCACAACTCTCATTTCCCCCCTCTCCGGTGCAGAAAGCAACACTCTACCCTCTCCCCACCGATGAAAAAGATGTCCAAGAGGTACCCAGGCGATGGCGTGGCGGCGAACGGCTTTGGCCACCGCCACCTCCAAGAGACGGAGGCGCGCCTGCTCTACGAGGCCGAGTACCTGGTGTTGGGGAATGTAGTATTTCTAAAATTTCCTACGATCACGCAAGATCTATCTAGGAGAAGCATAGCAACGAGCGGGGAGAGTGTGTCTACGTACCCTTGTAGACCGAAAGCGGAAGCGTTTAGTAACGCGGTTGATGTAATCGAACGTCTTCGCGATCCAACCGATCAAGTACCGAACGCACGACACCTCCGCGATCTGCACACATTCAGCTCAGTGATGTCCCTCGAACTCTAGATCCAGCTGAGGCCGAGGGAGAGTTTCGTCAGCATGATGACGTGGTGATGGTGATGATGAATTTACCGATGCAGGGCTTCGCCTAAACACTATGGCAATATGACCGAGGTGGAAAACTGTGGAGGCGGGCACCGCACACAGCTAAAGATCAACTTGTGTGTCTACGGGGTGCCCCCCTTCCCCGTATATAATGGATGGGAGGAGGAGGAGGGATGGCCACAAGGGGCGCGTCCAAGGGGGGATTCCTACTCCTAGTAGGAGTAGGTTTCCCCCTTTCCTAGTACAAGTAGGACAAGAAGGGAGGAGAAGGAGAGGGAGAAGGAAAGAAGGGGGCACCGCCCCCTCCCTAGTCCAATTAGGACCAGCCCATGGGGGGGCACACGACCTCCCCTTGTGGCCTTTTTGTCCTTTCCACTAAGGCCCATGAAGGCCCAATACTTTCCCCGGCGAATTCCCGTAACTCTCGGGTACTCCGAAAAATACCCGAACCACTCAGAACCTTTCCGATGTCCGAATATAGCCTTCCAATATCGATCTTTACATCTCGATCATTTCGAGACTCCTCGTCATGTCCGTGATCTCATCCGGGACACCGAAAAAATTTCCGTCATCAAATCACATAACTCATAATACAAATCGTCATCGAACGGTAAGCGTGCGGACCCTATGGGTTCGAGAACTATGTAGACATGACTGAGACACATCTCCAGTAAATAACCAATAGCGGAACCAGGATGCTTATATTGGCTCCTACATATTCTACAAAGATCTTTATCGGTCAAACCGCATAACAACATAACTTTTTCTCATTGACATCGGTATGTTACTTGCCCAAGATTCGATCATCGATATCATCATACCTAGTTCAATCTCGTTACTGGAAAGTCTATTTACTCGTTCCGTAATGTATCATCCCGCAACTAACTCATTAGTCACATTTCTTGCAAGGCTTATAGTGATGATCATTACCGAGAGGGCCCAGAGATACGTCTCCGATACACGGAGTGACAAATCCTAATCACGATCTATGCCAACTCAACAAACACCATCAGAGACACCTGTAGAGTATCTTTATAATCACCCAGTTATGGTGTGACGTTTGATAGCACACTAAGTGTTCCTCTGGTATTCAGGAGTTGTATAATCTCATAGTCAGAGGAACATGTATAAGTCACAAAGAAAGCAATAGCAATAGAATTTAATAATCATGTGTGCTAAGCTAACGGATGGGTCTTGTCCATCACATCATTCTCCTAATGATGTGATCTCATTCATCAAATGACAACACATGTCTATGGTTAGGAAACTTAACCAACTTTGAATAACAAGCTAGTCAAGTAGTGGCATACCAGGGACACTCTATTTTGTCTATGTATTCACACAAATACTAAGTTTCTGGTTAATACAATTCTAGCTTGAATAATAAACATTTATCATGATATAAGGAAATACAAATAACAACTTTATTATTGCCTCTAGGGCATATTTCTTTCAGTCTCCCACTTACACTAGAGTCAATAATCTAGTTCACATCTTTATGTGATTAGTTCACATCTCCATGTGACTAATACCCAAAGGGTTTACTAGAGTCAATAATCTAGTTCACATCGCTATGTGATTAACACCCAAAGAGTGATCATGTTTTTCTTGTGAGAGAAATATTAGTCTACGGGTCTGCAACATTCAGATCCGTATATTTTTTGCAATTTTCTATGTCTACAATACTCTACGCGGAGCTACTCTAGCTAATTGCTCCCATTTTAAATATGTATCTATATCGAGACTTAGAGTCATCCAGATCGATGTCAAAGTTTGCATCATCGTAACTCTTTATGACGAACTCTTTGTCACCTCCATTACCGAGAAACATTTCCTTATTCCACTAAGGATAATTTTGACCGTTGTCCAGTGATCCACTCCTGGATTACTTAGGTACCTCCCTGCTAAACCTATAGCAAGGCACATATCAGGTCTCGTACACAGCATTGCATACATGATAGAACCTATGGCCGAAGGATAGGGAATGACTTTCATTTTCTGTCTATTTTCTGCAGTGGTCGGGCATTGAGTCTGACTCAACTTCACACCTTGTAACACAGGCAAGAACCCTTTCTTTGCTTGATCCATTTTGAACTTCTTCAAAACTTTATCAAGGTATGAACTTTGTGAAAGTCCAATTAAGCGTCTTGATCTATCTTTATAGATCTTGATGCCGAATTTATAAGCAGCTTCACCGAGGTCTTTCATTGAAAAATTCTTATTCAAGTATCCTTTTACGTTATTCAAAAATTCAGTATCATTTCCGATCAATAATATGTCATCCACATATAATATCAGAAATGCTACAGAGTTCCCACTCACTTTCTTGTAAATACAGGCTTCTCCAAAAGTCTGTATAAAACCATATGCTTTGATCGCACTGTCAAAGCGTATATTCCAACTCCGAGAGGCTTGCACCGGTCCATAAATGGATCGCTGGAGCTTGCACACATTGTTAGCACCTTTTGGATCGACAAAACCTTCTGGTTGCATCATATACAACTCTTCTTTAAGATATCCATTAAGGAATGCTGTTTTGACATCTATTTGCCAAATTTCATAATCATAAAATGCGGCAATTTCTAGCATGATTCGGACTGACTTAAGCATCGCTACTGATGAGAAGGTCTCATCGTAGTCAACTCCTTGAACTTGTCGAAAACCTTTTGCAACAAGTTGAGCTTTGTTGACAGTAACATTACCGTCAGCGTTAGTGTTCTTCTTAAAGATCCATTTATTCTCTATGGCTTGCCGATCGTCAGGCAAGTCAACCAATGTCCAAACTTTGTTCTCATACATGGATCCCATATCAGATTTCATGGCCTCAAGCCATTTCGCGGAATGTAGGCTCATCATCGCTTCCTCATAGTTCGTAGGTTCGTCATCGTCATGTAACATGATGTCCAGAACAAGATTACCGTACCAATTTGGTGCGGATCTTACTATGGTTGACCTACGAGGTTCGGTAGTAACTCGATCAGAAGTTTCATGATCATCATCATTAGCTTCCTCACTAATTGGTGTAGGAATCACTAGAACTGATTTCTGTGATGAACTACTTTCCAATAAGGGAGCAGGTACAGTTACCTCATCAAGTTCTACTTTCCCGCACTCACTTCTTTTGAGAGAAACTCCTTCTCTAGAAAGGATCCATTCTTAGCAATGAAAATCTTGCCTTTGGATCTGTGTCAGAAGGTGTACCCAATAGTTTATTTTTGGGTATCCTATGAAGACGCACTTCTCCGATTTGGATTAAAGCTTATCAGTTTGAAACCCATCACATAAGCACCACAATCACAAACTTTAAGAAACGACAGCTTTGGTTTCTTGCCAAATCAAAGTTCGTACGGTGTCGCCTCAACGGATTAGATAGTGCCCTATTTAATGTGAATGCAGTTGTCTCTAATGCATAACCCCAAAACGATAGTGGTAAATCGGTAAGAGACATCATAGATTGCACCATATCTAATAAAGCACGGTTATGATGTTTGGACAAACCATTACACTTTGGTGTTCCAGGTGGCGTGGGTTGTGAAACTATTCCACATTGTTTTAAATGAAGGCCAAACTCGTAATTCAAATATTTGCCTTCGCGATGTGATCGTAGAAACTTTATTTTCTTGTTATGATGATTCTCCACTTCACTATGAAATTCTTTGAACTTTTCAAATGTTTCAGAATTGTGTTTTGTTAACTAGATATACCCATATATGCTCAAATCATCTGTGAAGGTCAGAAAATAACGATACCCGCCGCGAGCCTCAACACTTATCGGACCACATACATCAGTATGTATTATTTCCAATAAGTCAGTTGCTCGCTCCATTGTTCCAGACAACGGAGTCTTTAGTCATCTTGCCCATTAGGCATGGTTCGCAAGCATAGTAACTCATAATCAAGTGATTCCAAACGTCCATCAGTATGGAGTTTCTTCATGCGCTTTACACCAACATGACCTAAACGGCATTGTCACATATAAGTTGCACTATCATTATTAACTTTGCATCTTTTGGCTTCAATATTATGAATATGTGTATCACTATGATTGAGATTCACTAAACCATTTATATTGAGTGTATGACCATATAAGGTTTTATTCATGTAAATAGAACAACAATTATTCTTTGACTTAAATGAATAACAGTATTGCAATAAGCATGATCCAATCATATTCATGCTCAACGCAAACACCAAATAACATTTATTTTAGGTTCAACACTAATCCTGAAGGTAAAGGGAGTGTGCGATGGTGATCTTATCAACCTTGGAATGACTTCCAACTCACATCATCACCTCGCCCTTAACTAGTCTATGTTTATTTTGCAACTCCCGTTTCGAGTTACTACTCTTAGCAATTGAACCAGTATTAAATACTGAAGGGTTGCTTGTAAACACTAGTAAAGTACACATCAATAACATGTATATCAAATATACCTTTGTTCACTTTACCATCCTTCTTATCCGCCAAGTATCTAGGGCAGTTCCACTTCAAGTGATCATTTCCTTTGCAATTAGAAGCACTCAGTTTCAAGCTTGTGTCTAGCTTTTGGCTTCTTCATGGGAGTTTCAACTTGCTTGCCATTCTTCTTGAAGTCCCCTTTCTCTCCCTTGCCCTTTTACTTGAAACTAGTGGTCTTGTCAACCATCAACACTTGATGCTTTTCTTGATTTCTACCTCCGCCGATTTCAGCATCGCGAAGAGCTTGGGAATTGTTTCCGTTATCCCTTGCATATTATAGTTCATCACGGAGTTCTACTAACTTTGTGATAGTGACTAGAGAACTCTGTCAATCACTATCTTATCTGGAAGATTAACTCCCACTTGATTCAAGCGATTGTAGTACTCAGACATTCTGAGCAAATGCTCACTGGTTGAGCTATTCTCCTCCATCTTGTAGGAAAAAAATACTTGTCAGAGGTCTCATACCTCTCGACTCGGGCATGAGTCTGAAATACCAATTTCAACTCTTGGAACATCTCATATGCTCCATGGAGTTTTAGAACATTTTTGAAGTACCAGTTCTAAGCCGTAAATCATGATGCACTAAACTATCAAGTAGTCATCATACCGAGCTTCTCAAATGTTCATAACATCTATATTTGCTCCTGCAATAGTTCTGTCACCTAGCGGTGCATTAAGGACATAATTCTTCTGTGCAACAATGAGGATAATCCTCAGATCACGAACTAGTCCGCATCATTGCTACTATCAACTTTCAACTTAGTTTTCTCTAGGAACATAACATAAATAAAACGGGGAAGCAATACGCGAGCAATTGATCTACAACATAGATATGCAAATACTATCAGCTACTAAGTTCATGATAAATTAAAGTTGAATTAATCATATTACTTAAGAACTCCCACTTAGATAGACATCCCTCTAGTCATCTAAATAATCACGTGATCCATATCAACTAAACCATATCCGATCATCACGTGAGATGGAGAAGTTTTCAATGGTGAACATCACTATGTTGATCATATCTACTATATGATTCATGCTCGACCTTTCAGTTTCCAGTGTTCCGAGGACATATCTGCATATGCTAGGCTCGTCAAGTTTAACCTGAGTATGCTGCTTGTGCAAAACTGGCTTGCACCCGTTGTATGTGAATGTAGAGCTCATCACACCCGATCATCACGTGGTGTCTCAGCACGAAGAACTGTCGCAACGGTGCATACTCAGGGAGAACACTTACACCTTGAAATTTTAGTGAGAGATCATCTTATAATGCTACCGTCGTACTAAGCAAAATAAGATGCATAAAAGATAAAGATCACATGCAATCAAAATATGTGACATGATATGGCCATCATCATCTTGTGCCTTTGATCTCCATCTCCAAAGTACCGTCATGATCTCCATCGTCACCGACATGACACCATGATCTCCATCATCTTGATCTTTATCAACGTGTCGTCACATGGTCGTCTCGCCAACTATTGCTTTTCCAACTATTGCTATCGCATAGCGATAATATGGCACTTGCATCTTATGCAATAAAGAGACAACCATTAGGCTCCTGCCAGTTGCTGATAACTTTAACAAAACATGATCATCTCATACAACAATTTATATCTCATCACGTCTTGACCATATCACATCACAACATGCCCTGCAAAAACAAGTTAGACGCCCTTTACTTTGTTGTTGCAAGTTTTACGTGGCGGCTACGGGCTTATAGCAAGAAACGTTCTTACCTACGCATCAAAACCCACAATGATTTTTCGTCAAGTGTGTTGTTTTAACCTTCAACAAGGACCAGACATAGTTACACTCGATTCAACTAAAGCTGGAGAAACAGACACCCACTAGCCACCTGTGTGCAAAGCACGGCGGTAGAACCGGTCTCATGAAAGTGGTCATGTAATGTCGGTCTGGGCCACTTCATCCAATAATACGGCTGAATCAAAGTATGACATGCTGTTAAGCAGTATGACTATTATCGCCCACAACTCTTTGTGTTCTACTCGTGCATATATATCATCTACGCATAGACCTGGCTCGGATGCCACTGTTGGGGAACGTAGTATTTCAAAAATTTCCTATGATCACGCAAGATCTATCTAGGAGAAGCACAACAACGAGTGGGGAGAGTGTGTCTATGTACCCTTGTAGACCGAAAGCGGAAGCTTTTAGTAATGCGGTTGATGTAGTCGAACATCTTCGCGATCCAACCGATCAAGTACCGAATGCACGGCACCTTCGCGACTACACACATTCAGCTCGGTGATGTCCCTCGAACTCTAGATCCATCTAAGGCCGAGGGAGAGTTTCGTCAGCACGACGCCGTGGTGACGGTGATGATGAATTTACCGACGCAGGGCTTCGCCTAAGCACTACGACAATATGACCGAGGTGGAAAACTGTGCAGGGGGGCACCGCACACGGCTAAAGATCAACTTGTGTGTCTATGGGGTGCCCCCCTCCCCCGTATATAAAGGAGGGGAGGAGGAGGAGGGCCGGCCACAAGGGGCGCGCCTCAGGGGGCGATTCCTACTCCTAGTAGGAGTATGTTTCCCCCTTTCCTAGTCGAAGTAGGAGAAAAAGGAAGGAGAAGCAGAGGGAGAAGGCCGCCCCCTCCCTAGTCCAATTCGGACCAGCCCATGGGGGGGTGCGCGGCCTCCCCTTGTGGCCCTTCTCTCCTTTCCACTAAGGCGCATGAAGGCCCGATACTTCCCCCGGTGAATTCCCATAACTCTCCGGTACTCTGAAAAATACCCGAACCACTCAGAACCTTTCCGATGTTCGAATATAGCCTTCCAATATATCTATCTTTACGTCTTGACCATTTTGACACTCCTCGTCATGTCCGTGATCTCATCCGGGACACCGAAAAAACTCCGGTCATCAAATCACATAACTCATAATACAAATTGTCATCGAACGTTAAGCGTGCGGACCCTACGGGTTCGAGAACTATGTATACATGACTAAGACACATCTCCGGTCAATAACCAATAGCGGAACCTAGATGCTGATATTGGCTCCTACATATTCTACGAAGATCTTTATCGGTCAAACTGCATAACAACATGCGTTGTTCCCTTTGTCATCGGTATGTTACTTGCCTGAGATTCGATCGTCGGTATCATCATACCTAGTTCAATATCGTTACCGGCAAGTCTCTTTACTCGTTTCGTAATGCATCATCCCGCAACTAACTCATTAGTCACATTGCTTGCAAGGCTTATAGTGATGATCATTACCGAGAGGGCCCAGAGATACCTCTCCGATACACGGAGTGACAAATCCTAATCTCGATCTACGCCAACTCATCAAACACCATCAGAGAAACCTATAGAGCATCTTTATAATCACCTAGTTACGTTGTGACGTTTGATAGCACACTAAGTGTTCCTCGGTATTCGGGAGTTGCATAATCTCATAGTCAGATGAACATGTATAAGTCACGAAGAGAGCAATAGCAATAAAACTTAACCATCATTTGTGCTAAGCTAACGGATGGGTCTTGTTCATCACATCATTCTCCTAATGATGTGATCCCGTTCATCAAATAACAACACATGTCTATGGTCAGGAAACTTAACCATCTTTAAATAAAGAGCTAGTCAAGTAGAGGCATACTAGGGACACTCTGTTTTGTCTATGTATTCACACATGTACTAAGTTTCTGGTTAATACAATTCTAGTATAAATAATAAACATCTATCATGATATAAGGCATATCATGATACAAATAACAACTTTATTATTGCCTCTAGGGCATATTTCTTCAGCAGACGCCTCCGGACATGCGGGTGCCCGGGACGTGGAGGATGAGCGCCGGCGGCGTCCCGGTGCCACCGGTGCCCGAAGGGGCGGCGCGGTGGGCCGAGATCGCCCGCATACGCTCGTCCCTGGCGAAGGAGCAGTGGAACAAGCCGCGCTACGCTGCCGATAGCCACACCCTCTGGACCATGTACTTACAACGCCGCCGCGAGGAGCATATCACCTCCACCAACGATGTCATCCCACGGGGCAGCCTCAATGTCGACGGGCGGCGCGAGTGGTGGGGCATGCCAGGCCGCACCCTTGAGGCCGTCCTCAACCACATCGAGACCGGCAACGTGCTGCGCCTCGAGTACCCGCCGCGGCCATCGTTCTCTCGCCGCTGTGGTAGCTCCTGGACGCCGCGGCGGATGGAGCCGGGGTCGTCCTCGTCGTCGGGCTATGGCTCGCCGGCCGCGCTCCGCCCCGTCAAGCCCGAACTGGAGGAGACGCCGCACCCACGGCGGCGCCCTCGTCATCAACGAGGGTGCCCGGCCCTCCCCACGCAGTTCCTTCTGCCTGGTCCGGCTGAAGCCGGAGCCGGGGCTGCTCCCGATGAAGCCGGAGCACGTCGAGATGGCGGCCACCGACGATGAGTCCGCCCTCAAGTGGGCTAAGGAGGACTACGTCCGGGAGCAGGTACGCCGCCAGCGCCAGGCATACGCGGAGCTCCAGACCCGGCGCCGCGGGCGCGAGGAGGGCCGCATCATCATCCTCGACAGCGACGAGGAGGACGAGGCCGGGCCGTCCAGCGCACCACCGTGCCTCGGCGACCCTGGCCAGTGCTGCAGCAGGGACTACGCTGGCCCAAGCCAGCCGCGCGACGATGACGACGATGGCGACGGCGGCGACTACACCCACTTCTATAGGCTTCTCGGCATGTAGATGATGGCGACGGCGGCGGCGGTGGCGACTAGGCGTAGTTTAGATGTAGTTCGGGTGTAGTTTGCATGTTTTCATGTTTTTTGTATAAATTTCAATGATGTTTCGTCGAGTTCGTGCAAAAATCGCTGAGTTTGCATATATTTGTATGGAACATCGCTGAACCCGAGGCAACCTGTGGGCCGATGACTGGGAACAAAGTCGTCCCCACGTGCCAATCTAGCGCCGGCTTACCCCCAGGCGGCTCTTTTTCGGCGCCCTATGGGCCGAACGGCTGGAAATGCTCTCACACCCTGCCAGCTAAACTATTCGAAACATCATCTATGATTTCACCCTTTGATCTCATAGGTTTACAGAACCTAGTGAAAAGCAGACGCCATGTCTTCGGCTCTTCGCGCCACTACCCCATTGTATTACGGACGATGCTTTGGTGCCTTAAGGTACCTACCTTTGTGTCTATGACACGTGAGCAGAACAGGTGGCTGGCCCACATGTCAGTGACCCAAAGACAGGTGCCTTTAAGGCACCGAAGTTGCGTCCTTGTATTACCCTACAATGTGGGTATTCGCACGCTGCATTACTTGATTTTTTTTAATAGACGTTACTTCATATATTTGCTAACAACATCAGCTTTGAATCTTTCAATGTATTCTTGTGATGAAATTGGAGCAATTTGCTAGGGGATGCTCCTTTTTTTTAGAAACACATTATAGAAGCAGACCCTCACGAACACGCATGTACGTTACCCTTATGAATGCATTCATACGCATCCTATTGCTATGAGTATGTTCGAGATACTAGATGAAAGATATCGAGATTAAAAAAATTGCCACAAACGCTTTGTAGTTGGCAGATATGACATCCATTGTTTCTGGACTGTAATAGCATGTACTAATTATGGTTGAGGGGTGCGGGAGAGCGAAATATATAATCCACGAGGATGTGCATTATGGTAGGGTGATAATTAATCTAGTATGTTAGGCATTTGTGTCGTCAATATCATATGTACTTACATTCATTGATAGTGAACAACAAGGTAAGACAGGGAGAAAAGGACAAATTTGAAGGATCTTTTATAGACAGAGAGAACGCATGGGAAAGCTAGTGTGGACCCTTGCCTATAGCCATGTATGGGTGTCCACAGTACAAGCGCATGCACGTACTACTAGAGGTAGGTGGCAGAAACAAGCCTGCAAAAGAGAAATGTTGATGTGCTCTCCTGGACGATGTGGGTAAATTTGACAATTTTAACGTGTGAATGAATTCATTTCACAAAATGAACCTTTTTAAAAAAATCACTCAGCTGACCTTTTTGAGTGGTGCCCGACACGAAGGCGTCACACAACACTGTGCAACGCCTGACTGACAGGCGCTACACACCTGGCCAACGTCGCACCCCAGACTGCCTAAAAATTATTAAATCAATATGCAGAGCCTAAGAGCTAGGCGTCACACTATATAGTGTAGCGCCTACCTTCTAGGCCTTGCACTAGTGGTTGCACTAAACCACTAGTGCAACGCCTAGAAGCTAGACGCTACACTGTATAGTGTGGCGTCTAGCTCTCAGGCGCTGCACACTGACTTAGTAATTTTTGGATCACACGGGTGTGATGCTGGTTAGGCGTGCAACGCCTGTCAGTCAGGCGCTACACAGTGTAGTGTGGCGCCTTCGTGTCAGGTGCCACTCAAAAAAGTCACCTGAGTGAATTTTTTTAAGGACAATTCATTTTGTGAAATGATTTCATTCACAGGTCAAAATTATCAAATTTGCCAACGATGTGTGATGCATAGCAATTGTTGACACCTATGTGCCTCACTAGCTATAGGCGACTGTTCAGTCGAGTCGACTGAGATAGACCTTGATACCAAGTTCCAACAATTGTACGGGCAGGTTATAAAGTTGTCCGGGTCGGGCTAAAGGGCCTAGGCTCGTTTGTAAATAAATGTTTGAAATTGTAACGAATGAGTTGTTTTCACTGAAGATAGCCAAAGAATACATATATGGCAAGGTTGTACAAAAAATATGTGATGATAATGTCACACCCTAGCTAGTTCAAGCATTAGAGTGTGCATCATGTTTAATTTCCTTTTAAGTTTGAAATGGAATGACAGAACCCCAACACCCTTCTGAAAACAACTAGGGTTTACTAAAATTATTTTCAATGAATCTGAAATGCCCTTCTAAAAAGTTCATCCTCTTTGTCTTGGGTTAGAACCTCTAGCAAAATTGGTGCATAATTTTCTAGTTCAATAGAAGGTCATTGAATTAAATCATAAGTATTTAATATTGGGCATTTAAATGCTATAAAATAAATTAAATGCTCAAATAATTCTGGAAATATATGTTTGCTGTTGGAAATATTCTAAACAGAGCCCACAATTATTTTCAGGATTTTTTGAAAACATTTTAGTATTTTTAATAAAGCCGAACAGTTGCAAAAAAAAATAGAAAACAGAAACAAATCAAAAAAATGAGAGAGAGGGAAACCACCTGGGGCTCACCTGTGCTGGCCCAGCCCACCTGGCTCGGCCCAGCCGACTGGCCTTGCTAGTCGTCGTCCTCCTCCCGCCAGGAGGATGAGGAGCGCGTGGCCGGCGCCCGCGGCCACACGCCGGCCACCTCCTGCTTCTGCCGACGCCCTGGAGACGTCCAGGGGTGCCACGCGGACCCCCACGTCCCCCTCTCTTCCTCCCTCACTCTCCCCCTCGTCTCCCTCACCCTCTCCCGCGATGGCCGAGCACGATCCTCGCCGCCGTTCGCCGTAGTCGTCACCAGAGCCACCCCTCCGACAAGCCCATTAGCTCCGCGCTGCCGTCCTCGACCTCCTCATCGACTCAACGCCGGCGGGATTAACCCCGCTGACCAGGGGTTTGACCCCAGTTTGACTCCGTCTGAGACACTGATATGTGGGGCCGGCTTCTAACTAATTTAGATTAGTTTAAATTAGAGCTAATCACTCTGTTAGAGGTTAATGACATCGTTAACTAACCCTCTCTCACTGACATGTGGGCCCAGGACCTAACTAACCCAGTTTAGTGCTAACTAAACACTAACTAACTCTGTTAGTTAGCTGAGAGACTGACAGAAGGGGCCCACCAGTCAGGTTTGACCTGGGCTGGCGCCTTTGACCCGCTGACGTCACAGTGACGCAGTGCTGACGCATTAATTCAATTACTGGATTTATTCTTTAATAGAAAATTCCAGAAAATAGTCAAAACTTCTAAAAATCATAGAAAATCAACCATAGCTCCAAATGCAAAGATTTATATATGAAAAATGATCAGAAAAATTCAATCTATCCATTTGTAATGGTTTCATGGATGACAAAACAAGTTTACCTTGCTGTTTAAGATGAATAAGGTAATGCACTAATAAGGCCATGTTTAATGAGCTAATATTTGAATCTTTGATTCAAATGAGTTCATCCCCTTCTGCTTTATCTTGCATTAGGCCAAGACACTTTCATCTTGCCATGTCATAGCATGCATCATATTGTTGCATATTGCCATGTGTTGATTATGTTCGGTCTGTCTTTCGTGGTAGGTTCTGCCTCCGAGGATAACCCCGAGTATCCGTCTGAAGGGCAGTACTCCTATCTCTACAATAGGCAAGCAACCCATTGATCATTCCGATACAAACCCATGTTCTCACTTCTGCTCTTGTTTACTGTATTAAGACAACACGATTCAAACTGCTGTGTGCGACGGTAGTTGAACCCTTATCCTCTGCATGACCTGTCATTGCCACAGTAACTAGATGAAAACCCACTAGCATGTGTAGGAGTTGATTGAGCCGTGTATGTGATTCCTACCTTGCTATGCCTGCTATGCTTAGAGTTGTGTCAGGTCTGGTTCATCTGGGTGATGGGCTAGAGTGAAATGCTTATGTCGGTAATGTGAGGGATGTGTTGAACATGTTTTGGTAAAGGTATTGATGAGAGGCCATGTAGGAGTACATGGTGGGTTGTTTCATTGAGGCCGTCCATAAAAACTGAGATCTATATGCGTGATTTAAGATTCAGTTACTACCACACATTGGGCCCTGAAATATGACCCCGCTCGACTTACTGACCCATCCTGTCCTTTGTCTAGGAGTTGCAACTAGTTTCTGGTGTTTGTAGGTTATGTGTTGGCGGCCGTGCATAACGCTGACCCTAGGGGTGGGCTATGATGCGGTAGATACACCGTGGCATGGTGTACCGAGTCGCCCGTTTGGTGTCTCGGGAACCCTGTACACATCGTCTGGGGCCGTTGAGGACACCCCGGCCAGATTTCCTTGCGGATGGAACCTGAATAGGCGATAAACCTGGACTAGAGACTTGTGAGGTTAGTCAGGTCGTGGTCTACACCCACGTCGGTTTTCGCTTGAAGTTTGCCGAGCACATGTCATGTGCAGACGCTAAGTGGTGGAAACATGTGTGACGAAGTACACCCCTGCAGGGTATAAAACTATTCGAATAGCCGCGTCCGCGGTAAAGGACTACTTGGTTGCCTATACAGTTCATAGACAAGTTAATGAATACTACTAAAAGTCTCAAGATAAGTGTGAGTACCGAGGATGGCCCTCTCGTAGGATGACGAGGGAGAATCCCTGGTGGATTATTGTGTTGGTGAGTAGTGGACTCGTGTGCGAAAACTATTTTACTAGTGAAGTTCCGTAGGATAGCTTAGCCAAGAGTCAAAGCAGGCTTGCTGCAATAACCCCACCACCTTCTTGAGAATAAGCATGTATAGTAGGTTCTGTTGTAAGACTTGTTGAGTACCTTTGTACTCATGTTTGCTTAATTACTGTTTTCAGACGACAACACCGCCCCCTCCGATAGGTTCTACGTAGACCTTGACGTCGACGAGTGACTAGCCACCCAGGTGGTGATCCTGGCCATGGAGGGCCCTATGTAGATAGACAGGCTTCGAGAAGCCTTCTTTCTTTCTAGTGTCTGTACTCAGACTAGTTGCTTCCGCTTGTGCTTGTATGATTGTATGACTTGAGTGTCGAGTCACGTGACCCCTATCTATATGAACATGTTATGTATGGCTCTCTGGAGCCTTTAAATAAAGTACTTGAGTTGTAGAGTTTTGTTGTGATGCCATGTTGTATGTACTCATATCGGGCATATTGTGTGTATGATTGAAATGCTTGGTATGAGTGGGATCCGACAATCTAGTTGTTTATCCTTGGCAGCCTTTCTTATGGGTAAATGTAGTCTAGTGTTCCTCGAGCCATAGTAGTCCGCTACATCCCGGTTCACCGGAGTCCTGCTAGCCCAGCACTACTGTTCAGGACACTTGACTGGCTGGCATGTGTTTCACTTCGTTCCTATGTCTGTCCCTTCGGGGAAATGCCACGCGGTGACTTCCGGAGTCCTGCCTAGCCTGCTACAGCCCGGGTTCCCTGGAGTCCTGTTAGCCCAGTGCTACAGCCCGGAATCACTCGCTGATGACCGACATGCTCGATGTGATTCATGTATGCCTGTCTCCATAGGTCTGTGCCGCTTTGGGTTCACGACTAGCCATGTCGGCCCGGGTTCTCTGTCATATGGATGTTAGCGGCACTATCATATACGTGAGCCAAAAGGCGCAAATGGTCCCGGGCCATGGTAAGGCGACACCCGTGGGATACCGTGCGTGAGGCCGCAAAGTGATATGAGGTGTTACCGGCTAGATCGATGTGGCTTGGAATCAGGATCCTGACAAGCCGCGTCTGCGGTAAAGGACTACTTGGTTGCCTATACAGTTCATAGACAAGTTAATGAATACTACTAAAAGTCTCAAGATAAGTGTGAGTACCGAGGATGGCCCTCTCGTAGGATGACGAGGGAGAATCCCTGGTGGAGTATTGTGTTGGTGAGTAGTGGACTCGTGTGCGAAAACTATTTTACTAGTGAAGTTCCGTAGGATAGCTTAGCCAAGAGTCAAAGCTGGCTTGCTGCGATAACCCCACCACCTTCTTGAGAATAAGCATGTATAGTAGGTTCTGTTGTAAGGCTTGTTGAGTACCTTCGTACTCATGTTTGCTTAATTACTGTTTTTTCAGACGACAACACCGCCCCCTCCGATGGTTCTACGTAGACCTTGACGTCGACGAGTGACTAGCCACCCAGGTGGTGATCCTGGCCATGGAGGGCCCTATGTAGATAGATAGGCTTCGAGAAGCCTTCTTTCTTTCTAGTGTCTGTACTCAGACTAGTTGCTTTCGCTTGTGCTTGTATGATTGTATGACTTGAGTGTCGGGTCACGTGACCCCTGTCTGTATGAACATGTTATGTATGGCTCTCTGGAGCCTTTAAATAAAGTACTTGAGTTGTAGAGTTTTGTTGTGATGCCATGTTGTATGTACTCATATCGGGCATATTGTGTGTATGATTGAAATGCTTGGTATGAGTGGGATCCGACAATCTAGTTGTTTATCCTTGGCAGCCTTTCTTATGGGGAAATGTAGTCTAGTGTTCCCCGAGCCATAGTAGTCCGCTACAGCCCGGTTCACCGGAGTCCTGCTAGCCCAACACTACTGTTCAGGACACTTGACTGGCCGGTATGTGTTTCACTTCGTTCCGATGTCTGTCCCTTCGGGGAAATGTCACGCGGTTACTTCCGGAGTCCTGCCTAGCCTGCTATAGCCCGGGTTCCCCGTAGTCCTGTTAGCCCAGTGCTACAACCCGGAATCACTCGCTGATGACCGACATGCTCGATGTGATTCATGTATGCCTGTCTCCATTGGTCTGTGCCGCTTTGGGTTCACGACTAGCCATGTCGGCCTGGGTTCTCTGGCATATGGATGCTAGCGGCACTATCATATACGTGAGCCAAAAGGCACAAATGGTCCCGGGCCATGGTAAGGCGACACCCGTGGGATACCGTGCGTGAGGCCGCAAAGTGATATGAGGTGTTACCGGCTAGATCGATGTGGCTTGGAATCAGGGTCCTGACAGATAATGAGCATTTGTTTCTATATTACCTGTTTTCTACCATTTCATGGTGTATTGTTCATGTAGCATATGTCTTATTATCATATACAAATACTACGAGTATGTTCGAAAATTTGTGGGTGGGAATTCACCCTATGTTAAGGCTCAATCTATGGGGTTATATGCGATTTTATTTCAGGTGGGATGAAATTGTAGTACTGATACTGTTTTTATTAGCATGAGAATTTGCATTTTTTAAGGTAATTTTCATGGCTTCCAGGTCGATCAGTATGCAGTCTTATCTACAACCAGTAGAGGGTTGGAAGTTCATGGATTTTGGGTGTAGCCAATGGGAAACAGTAGCTAAGGGCTATGTTCAAATGATATGGTTGGTGGTCATTATAGAATTATTGAAGCACGAGGCATCATGTAATATTATTACCATTTGGTTGATCTAATCCTTTTTGCCTTCTGCACTGCACATATGTCTGAGATGTTTTGAATTATGAAAATTTTGTAATAATAGAAGACTGCATGAAATAATCGGTGCACGGAACGGCGGCAAGGAGTTGCGTAGAAGTTAAAAAAAAATCAAATAGTGGTCTAAGTGTATATCCGATGATTATTTGCATTATACAATACGGTCATTTGTAATCTCTGTAGAAGATAATAATCATTTAAGTCTTCTGTGTACATTGCGGGTAGTCATATTCTTCAACCAAAATTCCATATTATATAAGGAGAGGATTTGTAGCATAGGTGCGGGGGCACGCAACCCTCTTTTTTCTTTTGACTTTTCATTTTTAATCTTTCATATCTTTTGAACTAAAAGTCTAAATTAAGTTTCATTTGTATATACATGTTCTCGATCACATGCGCTTTCAAATGAAATCATTTTGAATATGTTTTGATGATTGTTTTTTTTTAACTTCATCAAGTTTCAACTTCTGAAACTTGGTACGAGCAACCGATAAAATCGTAAGTTTCAAAACCTACCACTAACAAAATCGTAAGTTTCGGCAACTAAGGTTTAAAACTTGTGCTCTCCTGCGGGATTCAACGACTTTGCAAGTCACCAGCCACCCATGTGCCCCTGCGATTTTTCGTGTGTTTAGTCCATAGCAATTTTATGGAGACAAATTGCTTGGAGATCATCAATCTCTGAAACTCTCTTCACCACTCACGTTCAACTGTGGCCAATGATCGGTTCTATCAGAAATTGGTGAGCTAGATTTAAACTTTACTTTTGTTTTGTTATTCAACAGGTAGTAAGTTCTGATAACCACTCTACTCTTCTATGTGCGTGCATGCACACTGATTCTGAGGAGGAGTTGGCTCCTACGTTCTTAAGGAATCTCGAATGCTGTCCTCAAACTGCCTGCATCCATCCGGTCACGTGGTCCGAATGCGATATGCCATCCAACGTGATACCCCATACGTCGGCAGATCGGTCGGGCCATCCGATTTCTGCAAAACTAGAAGCAACCCCGGGGCTTAGCGGGCGTCCGAACCACTGCCATGCACGTGTCCGACTCCTTGGACCCACCCAAAACCCTCTCCCTCACTCGCACCCTTTCCTGCCCGAAGTGGTTGCCTCATATTGATGCCACTCCACTAGTAGAAAAAGGGCCATTTGTCCCGGTTCGTAAGGGCCATTTGTCCCAGTTGCTGAACCGAGACTAAAGGGTCGTTACGAAAGACCTCGGCCTTTAGTCCCGGTGGGATCGATGGGCCTCCACGTGGCCGGTGCGGTGAGCCCAGGCAGGAGGCCCTTTTGTCCTAGTTGGTGGCACCAACCGGGACCAACAGGCATTCATGCGTCAGCAGCTCGTAGGAGATGAGGTTTTTTTTGAAGGGGTAGGTTTAGTGGGTTTTGGAGGGTTAATTTAGGTGTTTCATATATTGTGTTAGTTAGCTAATTAATAGAGAGAAGTGTCCTCTCTTATCTCCGTGCTTGGTCGATGCTACGTACTATACGTATAGAGAGGACTCGACACGCTAGGTAGTAAGCAAAAATGAAGGAAACAGAAGATCGTCATGAACATATGCATATAGAGAGAAGTGATATCGACCTCTCCTTCTCCGAGAGATTGGTCGAACAACAAGTTTTCGTATATCTATCCGATGCTACCGGCTACATATATACAATATAAGATCTCTTACAATATAATCCCCTAATTATATATGAACTCAGGGTCCACATGGCATTCTCCGTATTTATCGGGCACGTGGTCAGGAAAGAATGCCGCCAATTCCTCTTGAATTGCTCGCATGCGATCTGGTGCTAGGAGTTCATCCCGCATCCGAAACATCTAATTTAAAGATGGGGGTCAATACATATATATGACTGAATGAAAATAAACACAAATGATGGTAGTAAAATAAAATTCTGAATATTATTGCTTACGCACTTCATATTGTTTTTTAGTGTAGCCCCGCTCATAGGTCGTGTGGCGGATGGACTCGCAAACGTAGTATCCACAGTAATTATTCCCGGCTTCCTGCGACAACCACTTTACAAGAAATAGAGGTCAATCAAACTGATAAGCAAGCATGCTAAATGGTATTGATGAAACTAGCGCTTGAATCACTAGGAGATGCGCGGAACATGCTAGTAGTAGTTACTTTCGGGTGTTTAAATTGCAGCTTCTTCGGCAGTCCCAGAGCTTTTGAGGTGAATTTTTTCCAAACCCTGCCAGACAAAGAAAACAATTACTTGATATCAGGAAGTGAACAAAGTTGCCGATATGGTGCGATAATGATCAATTTAACTTACTTCTCGAGCATTTCAGTCATGTCCGCATACTCCTTGGGATCTTTTCGTCTCGAGTCTAAGACGGTTACTAGTCCCTACTCAAGCTTAATCTCTAGGAGAATATAATGGAACCTGCACACGCATGCATAACTCATCAATTACATTACTATAACCTCGACTAATAAGGGAAACGGAATATGCACAAGAAAGTAACACTCAGTTGAAGTTGTAAGGAAAGAGTATTATAGCTTTGTTTTGATTTAATACCAATGATCGTAGCAAGTTGGCCTCAATATCTTTTTCCTGAAATTCAACCGAATATGCATCTATGAGATTTGTGTTAATGAACCCAATATCACCGATTTGTCTTTTCTTCAATTCGACGATCTTCAATCTGCATAATATAGTGAGGATAATTATAAATACATGCAATGAAAGAGCTGACCTATATATAGAGACTTAATGGCATAAGTAGTACTTACAGACAGTAGCAAGTGACCGTTAATTTATCGAGGGCCTTCTGATTGAAAAATTGAAGAAATCCTCAAATGGAACATTCAACAGATCAGTTCCAACGAGGTCATGCTCATCTTTAACTCTCAGCGTCAAAATATTCCTCCCCCCAGACTCTCTCCAGGTTTTCATGTACCAATCATGAAATCTTTGCATCATCGTTGTTAGAGATTTTTCATCTTTGACGAGAGGCTTCCCGTACTCGTATCTGTGTTCATCCACCTCCAAGAAATCATAATGTACATCATCGGGTAGGTAATCTCCAAGATTGGTATAATCGGGCACCATCCTCGGATCATTAGCGACGATATCTCTAGACACCTTGAGCGGGGGGCACAATTGGTTCGCTTGTTTGCCGAGCTGGGCAATTTTTCCCCAGCTCATCATTCCGCTAACCTTTGATCACTGCTTCGATAAATGATCTTTCAATAATGCGCTCATAGTTTCCTTTCGGTGGAGACTTTGGTGGTTTCTTCAGGGCATCCACAGTGCGCTTCGCTTTCACCTGATCTATCTTCTCCTCTGGAGGTGGATGTTTCTTTGCTTTCACCCCTTCAAAGAAGTTTGTCACTTCAGCTCGCACGATATCCGCGTTTTCCTCCAGGCTCCTCTCGTATGGTAACTTCTCTGGAGTCTTCAGAGAAGGACCGAATCTGTATTGCCTCCCGCCTCTGGCTGTACTGCTAGACGCCGGAGCACACGGAGCGGCTGCGGCTGTCTTCTTTCCTTGCTTAAGAGGCGGAGGAGAAGGACTACGACACGCCGGAGCAGCCGGAGCGGCGGCGGGTCTCTTCCGCCCTTGCTGGCGAGGCGGATCAGGAGGAGGCTGGCTCTTCGGGCGCGTCGGCATAGGCAGAGTGCTGCCACGTGCCGGAGAAGGAGGCTGAGGGCCCTGATCACTCGTCGTCGTCGTCGTCGTCGGAGGAGGAGGCGGAGGCATCCAGTTCGGAAGGTTGAGGAGCTCCTTCCGCCATAGGCATGGAGTCAATAGACAAGAACCCAGCCGAGTCTCCCCTTCACCCGTAGGGTGGTCAAGCTCGAGGTCCTCATATCTGTCCGTTATTTCATCCACCATCACCCTAGCATATCCTTATGGAATCGGCCGGCAGTGAAAAGTTGCGCCAGGTTCAGGAGGTGCAACAGAGCCAACAGCTGCCTTGACTTTAAATTTCATCCATTGCGTCATGAGGTGGCAATTTTGAGACTCTGTGATTAAGTCCAAGGGGTAGCTAGCAGGAGCCGTGAAGACAGGCTCCAGCTGAAGTAGCTCGGTGGAAGCCACGTTGTTTCTCCGCTGAGATGGCGGGGTAGCTTCGGGGGAAGCTTCGGCAGGTTGCTTGTTGCGATCTGCTTCTCGTTCCTCTATCACTTGTACCCTTGCGTGCAGCGCCTGAATTTGGGTCTGCTCCACTTTCTTCCTCCTCTCCTGGCATTTGTAACAGGCTGCGTCCGGAAACCCAACCTTCCACGAAACGGAGCCTGGCGTGCCTCATGTCCGTCTAGGGTGCTCAGGATTCCCGAGGGTCATTGTGAGCTCGTCGTTCTCTCTGTCTGGAACGAACGCCCTTTGCTGCGCTGCATCCATATACTGCCGAAGCTTCGTGACGGGTATTCGCATTTGCTTGTTCGTCCAACGGCACTTCCATGATACAGGGTCCAAGGTTTCACCAACCCCGAAGAACCAAGTCCGGCAATGGTCTGGCCAGTTCAATGTCTCTAGTTCGACCCCTTTATTAAATAGGTCATTCTCAGCCTTTGCCCACAACGGCCGGGCTTTGAGGTAGCCACCTGACCCCGTGCGATGGTGAAGCTTCTTCTTCGCAACATTTTTCTTGTTTGTCGCAGACATCTTCTTACTCTTGTCCGATGTCTTGTGGGCCACAAAGTCGTCCCACTGATCTCTGATCTTCTCATTGTCAGTGTCAAAAGGGTAGGGCGTCCCGAACTGTGTGTCTAGGATCGATGGTAACAGGAGACGGGGGACACAATGTTTACCTAGGTTTGGGCCCTGAAGTGTGAATGCTTGCAAAGTTCATAAGTTTGATCGATGACAATTTCAATCACTTTTCCTAGCGTCATAACAGCAATTCTTTGTTATGAAACTTCTCATGTTATAGTGGCAACCAATTCACATGTTAAGGTTCAAACAATGAATTCTCTTGAAACCCAACAACCTATGTTCTCAGTCACCAAGCAATTGCAATTCAACTTATTCAACAGAGTTTAAGTAAGAGCTCCACATACTCAACCATCATATAGTTTTCTATGATTTCTAACACTCACCTTGTACACATGAGAAAAACGTTTCAACCGGACACATAGAAAGATAGGGGCTTATTGTTTTGCTTCCCAACGTATTCACCTCAAGGGTGATGTCAACAATAATAACTCATGCTACCCATATTCAACTGGACATATGTGCCTAGATCTTTCCTCGCCACATGATGCTTACCAAAAGAGAAAATAAAAAGGAATAGAGAGGAATACTTTGACTATTTGCATAAAAGTAAATACTAAAAAGTAAAAGATAGGCCCTTCACAGAAGGAAGTAGGGATTTGTAGAGGTGCTAGAGCTCAAAGCGAAAATTGAGAGATAAAAACATTTTGAGGGGAATACTTTTCCCACCAACGAAAACGACTTAGAGCTCCCAACACTTTCCATGCTAGATATATCATAGGCGGTTCCCAAAAAGAAAATAAAATTTATTCCTTTTTCCACCATACTATCACTTTCCATGGCTAACCGTATCCACGGGTGCCCTCCATACCGACACTTTCCAAGGAATTTATTATTTGACAACATAAAGTAAATTCATTTTTGCATTTCGGGACTAGGCATCCCTAATAACTTTGCCCTACTCTCATGCAATGACTAGTGAATAAACACTCATCATGAGAATAACACATCTAGCATGGAAAATATTGGCCACCCCTCACCGCCTCGTGAGCGGTACGAGCACACAAAAGAGAAATTTATTTTGAATATTAGAGATAGCACATACAAATTTTCTGAGAACGGCAAAAGAATACCACATATAGGTAGATATAGTGGACTCTTGAAAATATGATTTGGGTTTAAGGAGTTTTTGATGCACATGTAGTATCTCTACTTAGTGCGGAAATTTTGGCTAGCAAAGATGTGGGGCAAGCATCACATGTTGAAGGATCTACGAAAATATAACTTCTATGTGAATATGGACCAACATAAACCATTACGTTGTCTTCCTTGAACAATGTAAACAATTTTGGCATATAATATTTTGATGGGGACTCACAATCACAAAATATTTCCAAGATAGTGTATTTGTATGTGAAAGTTCTCTTCCTTATACTAATTATTTGTGAATTGCCTGTATGACCAATATTGTGATTGTCAAGCCTCAAAAGATTTCACTTTCTAAATCCAATGTGAAGCTACCACTAGGAATGATATGATTTCAATTTCATGACAATCAATTTATTCTATAATTTACTCATAGGATATAAGTGAAGCACAAGAGTAAATTACATAGAAAAGAGCTTCGTTGACGGGATGTGAATGCCGCTTACTTAGCCTCCTTGGCAACTATTTGAGGACTATATTTTTTAAAAAAGCTTTCAGATCTAAGTATTTTATTAAAGAAGGAAGCAAAATTAAAATAAAATGACATTCCAAGAATATCACTCATCATGTGAAGAAGCAAAAACTTAGGCTCAACCGATACTAACCGATAATTGTTGAAGAAGAAAGGTGGGATGCCTACCGGGGCATCCCCAAGCTTAGATGCTTGAGACTTCTTGAAATATTACCTTGGGATGACATGGGCATCCCCAAGCTTTAGCTTTTGTGTCTCCTTAATTCCTCTCATATTACGGTTTTCCTAAATCTCAAAAGGTTCATCCACACAAAACTCAACAAGAACTCATGAGGTAAGTTAGTATAGACTAATGCAAAAACCTTATCATTCTGTATTGTAGCAAAACACTAAAATCATTATTCAATATTGCATACTAAATGCATATGCATATTTAATACTCATATCATCAAATAGAATCATTAAACAAGCAAACATGTGCAAACAATTCAAACATAGCAGCAATCTGCCAAAACAGTATAGTCTGTAAAGAATGCAAGAGTATTAATACTTATTCAACTACAAACATTATGAAATTCTACCACACTATAGAAATTTAGCAGAGCTTATTATGCAAAAGTTTCAACATTTTATCACATTCTTACTTTCCTCGGGAATTTTGCAACATCAATAAACTTTTTGTTTTCAAACAACAACATGTATACTTGCAAGATAAGCATGGCAAAGGCTATCAATGCAACTTTTATTGAAATGAAAGATGCAAAACATTATTATAAATAACAGCAAGAAAATTCTAACAAAATTAAATTAAGCTCCAAGTAAAACTCATATCATGTGATGAATGAAAACATAGCTCCAAGTGAGATTACCGATAATGTTGAAGACGAAAGAGGGGATGCCTTCCGGGGCATCCCCAAGCTTAGTTGCTTGGATCTTCCTTGAATATTACCTTAGGGTTCCTTGGGAATCCCCAAGCTTAGGGTCTTGTCACTCCTTATTCTCCTCATATCAATATGTCACCCAAAACTTGAAAACTTCAAACACACAAAACTTAACGGAACTTCGTGAGATAGGTTAGTATGATAAAGAGCAAACCATTTCACTTTGGTACTTTCAAAGACAAGGTTAGTAATTGTTTCCATACAATTACTACTGTAGAATACCATTTCCACAATTTATATTGAGCAATATAAGCCATAGAAACTAGAAAGCAAGCAAACTATGCATTGAAAACAGAATCTGTCAAAAACAGAACGGTCTGTCATGATCTGGATAACCACCATACTTATGCTAATCTAAAAATTATGAAAAAAACTATGACCATGTGAGCAATTTGTATATTAAACTTCTGCAAAAAGAATCAACCTTCTGTTAAAAATTAGACCTATTTTCGCGAGCACAAAAGTTTCTGTTTTTCAGCAAAGTCAAATCAACTATCACCCAACATGATCCCAAAGGCTTTACTTGGCACTTTATTGAAACAAAAGATATAAAACATGATCAATTTAGTATAATAATCATGTGAATATTCAAAAACAGTAGGTGAAAGTGTTGGGTTGCCTCCCAACAAGCGCATCTCTTTAATGCCTTTTAAGCTAGGCATGATGATTTCAATGATGCTCGCATAAAAGATAAGAATTGCAACATAGCAAGAGCATCGTGAATCACATGGGAAACACATTTAAGCCTGACATACTTCCTGTGCATAGGCATTTTGTGAGCAAACGAATTATGGGAGCAAGAATCAACTAGCATAGGAAGGTAAGAATCATGTGCCAGCAGGATCTTCTGCGCTCCCTACAGCTACCGTCCCGCGTACACGTCTACAAAAAGGGGTAATTAAACCTGTTAATTACAAACAAGTTGTGAAGTTTGGTTTGGCATGTTCCATAGGTGAACCTAGACCTCCCGAGGAGGCATTCAGCGATACACGGTGGAAGAAGGCCATGGAAGAAGAATACATGGCACTCCACAAAAATCAAACATAACATTTGGTTCGGTGTTCCAGTCCGAAAACCCCTCATACCACGGAATAGCACCCATGCCTCGTGTTCTACCCGGGTGTTCAGGATTTCCCAGGGCACGCGTAAGCTCATCGTTCTCTCTGTTGGGCTCGAACACCCCCGATCGAGCCACTTCTGTTGCAACAAGTAGCTTATCTTCGGCTTCGTCCAGACATGCCTTCTTCGAAACTTTGCCTGTCTTCGGGTCCAACTCCCCCCCATGCACATAGAACCAAGTCCTGCACCTGGGGGGCCAGCTCAATGTTTCTGGAGTGACACCTTCATCCAGCATCTCTTTCTCAGACTTATCCCACTTAGGCATTCCCACTGCATAGCCACCTAGCCCCAGCTTATGGAACTTATCCTTGTTTATTCTCGATTGTTCCTTAGATAATTCCGAATCCTTCAATTTCATGAAATCATCCCAATGAGCACTTTGCTTCTCTAGTGTTCCCTCGAATACTAGAGTCTTCCTTCCTCCCTTGACGTACTTGGCCCATTCACGAATCTTGTGGTTCTTGAATGCAACCGCCATCTTCCTAAGAGCAGCATCCTTGACTTTCTCCACATCTGCATCAGTGAAATGATCTGGTAGGGTTAAATGTTCCATGAGCGTTTCCCAAAGCAGAAGTTTTTGTCTGTCGTCAACAAAAGTAACTCCTGGACGTGGCTTTGCTGGCTCTCTCCATTCTTGAAGGGAGATCGGGAGTTGGTCCTTCACAAGAACTCCGCACTTACGAATGAACTTGTCCGCAATCTTCTTAGGCGCTAATGGTTGGTCATTAGGTTTGATGGCCTCGATATTGTACTTTAGGCCCTCCTTCAACTTTTTGTTCGGGCCTCGTTTCCTGTTGCCTGAAGATTTGCTCGATCCGGATGGCTGAAAGAAGAAAGATCGATTCGTTAATATATCTTCAAGTCATTTAAAACATGTGATGATCACCAGATGCCTGCTTATATAAATATATATACCTCGCTGGTCTTTGTTGTTTCAAGATCAACATTTTCTTCGTCATGTTCATAGTTCATGACTTCATCAATTCAGTCATCGTGATCTAATATCATATCACCCTCCCCCGTGTTGTTTAGATATTCGAAGCGGTCATAATCTTCTTCATTCTGATCATCATCTGGCCCGCGAGGATTGCGTATGATATTGAACAGGGCCTCTTCTCCCTCTCTGTCGGTATTGTCCGCCATAGGTTTTGTTAACTAATCAAAAAGAAATATATTCAAATTACAATGCATGGATGCAATCAATTAATAAGGAAATACTGAATCAATCATAGTACATAATAAGCATCATCGAATATAATCTCGAATACGTCATCTCGAATAATAGACATAATCTCGAATACATCGTCTCGAATAATATATATAATCTCGAATAAATCATCTTGAATATTATATATCGAATACATCACTAGCTAGCTAGCTAGCTAATAAAGATCGAATAGTAGAGAGTAATCTAGGCGGTGGACAACCAAAGTGAAGGAACCATCACTGGATCATAGCTCGGGTGATCTCCCCAAAGAACCTGCCAGGTATTGGAGAACCTGACGTCCACAGCAGCCATGTAGCGATGGACGTGCTCATCCTCCTCCCTGACACGACGACGTACCACCTCTGGCGGGGCCGGCTCCCTCCGCACCCAAAGTGGCACACGCGAACGCCACCAAAGGAGATGAGGGTCGACGACGGGACCCAGGGCCGGGTTCCTCACCAAGCGTCGCACCCCTGAAGGTAGCACCTCCCAGTGCCAGCCCGGCGGAGCACAGTCCCGGACATGGGTCCTCTGAAGCAGGACATCGTCGCGAACGGGTTGACGGCGAGGATGCGGGTCGGGCATTGTCGACAACAAATACTATATGCCGCAAAAGTAAAGTAACATTTTTTAAATGATGGATTGTGATTTCATATATGCAAATTCTAAATTTGATAACTAAAACTAACATTTCTAATATTTATATAACTAAAACTAACATTTCTAATATTTCTATAACTAAAAAACATTACTATATAACTAACATTTCTATATAACTAACATTTCTAATATTTCTATATAACTAACATTTATATAACTAAAACTAACATTTCTAATAATTATATAACTAAAAAACAAAAAGATTGCTAACAATTCTATAACAATGTTTGTGTGTGTGTGTGTGGTTGGCGGCCGGGGCAGGAGCTCACCGACGAGGCACGACAACGGTGGGCGCCGATGGGGACGGGGACGGAGATGGAGACGGCGACGGGGACGGGGCAGCGACGACGGGGACGGGGCGACGACAACGGGGACGGGTCGTGCGGGGACGACGGGAGGACGGGGCGGGGCGGGGCATGGCGACGGGGCGCGGCGACGGCGACGGCGACGGGGACGGCGATGGACGGTGAGGGGGGCGGCGACGAGGGGCGGCGGCGACGGGGCAGAGGAGAAGGAAGTAGGGAGAGATGAGAAACTGACAATTTTTTGAAGTGTTTTCTTATGTAGAACCCACCTTTAGTACCAGTTGGAGCCACCAACCGGTACTAAAGGTCTGTTTTGGCCAGGCGAAGCAGCGGGAACCGCACCCCCTTTAGTACCGGGTCGTGGCGCTAACCGATACTAAAGCCCCCCTCCCTTTAGTACCGGTTGGAGCCACGACCCGGTACTAAAGGGTGTGCGCTGCCAGGCGAGGGGCGCAAAAGTTTAGTCCCACCTCGCTAGCCGAGGGGCACTCGCACCTGCTTATAAGCCCCGCCGTCGTTGCTGTCTCGAGCTCCTCTCTTAAGCAGGCCTTCTAGGCCTACCTCTACTGTGATGCCCTATTGGGCCTACTAGGCTAGCGGTCCTGCATCCTGGCCCAACTAGAATTTGGGTTTCTAGCCGTATGCAGGCCGCTGTGGCCCAGTAGGTGGGCTTTTTTTTCTTATTTTTTGCTTTATTTATTTTTGTTTTATTTATTTTTGAGTTGTTTTTTGCTGTATTTAGAGTTTCTTTGTGAATATTTTTGCTTTAGGTACAAAAAATTACAAACTTTCTGTTAGTACCGGTAGTTTACAAATTCGAATAGTTTAAATTTTGAATTATTTGAAATTTGTGTGAATCACTAGTTTGTGAATAACTTAACTTTGAAAATAGATTTTTTAGTGATTATTTTTTCTTATGTTTAATATTAGTGTGTTTTATCATTTATATTGAATTTGGTAATGCTTAGGTTATTTAAAAAATGAAATGCCTTTGTAACGGATGAGTTTTCGTCCGAAACCTTGATACTTCGAAAGAGATTGTCCATTTTGTACACGAAGTGCATCCAGTTTTTGCGGTAACCCTCTCTACTTTTTTGCACATGCTATGTTGGTGAAATTATGATACCATGCCAACTTTCAACCTTTTTTGAGTTCATTTGAAATTCTTTTCAATTTCAGGGTCATTTAGCTGAAAAATCAGTAAATGCATGAAAGAATTTGCTTGCACATAAAATTTCTTCGCGTTTCAAATGCCAAAACACATAACTAGCTACCCTAACTATTACAGAGATTCCCTCCTGGGTGTGAAACACAGAAGAAAGTGATGATAGTGAAGTCGATCAAATCCCAGATCTTTGGGTGTGAAACTTTTTCTTCGCATGTGTCCCTTTGCGCCCTAGCCATGGAAAATCTTCATCATTTAACTAGATGCTCGGGTCAATATTCACTGTGAATGGAGCAATTTCATCAAACTTTTCATAATCTCCTGACATGTATGTCTTGTCATCCACTCCCACGATGTTTCTCTTCCTAGAAAGAACTATGTGCCGCTTTGGCTCATCGTACGATGCATTCGCTTCCTTATCTTTTCTTTTCCTTGGCTTGGTAGACATGTCCTTCACATAGAAAACCTGTGCCACATCATTGGCTAGGACAAATGGTTCATCTGCATACGCAAGATTGTTGAGATCCACTGTTGTCATTCCGTACTGCAGGTCTTCCGTTACCCCGCCTCGTGTCATATTGACCCATTTGCACCGAAACAAAGGGACCTTCAAACCATGTCCATAGTCAAGTTCCCATATGTCCTGTATATAACCATAATATGTTTCCTTTCCCGTCTTGGTTTCTGTATCAAAGCGGACACCACTATTTTGGTTGGTGCTCTTCTTATCTTGGGCGATCGTGTAAAATGTATTACCATTTATCTCGTACCCTCTGAAAGTCATTATATTCGAAGATGGTAACTGGGACTGCAAGTACATGTCATCTTCAATAGAGGCGTCATGCATGGTACGTGTCTACAACCAGCTAGCAAAACTCCTGGTTTGTTCACGTGTAATCCAGTCATTAGACCGCTCCGAGTGTTTGGAGCGTAGCAAATTCTTGTGTTCATCCATATACGGAGCCACCAAGGCGGAATTCTGTAGAACTATGTAGTGTGCTTCAGTGAGAGAATGTCCATCAATACATATTATTTGTTCCCCTCCTAGCGTGCCTTTTCCATCCAGTCTACCCTTATGCTGTGATTCAGGAACACCAATCGGCTTAAGGTCAGGAATAAAGTCAATACAAAACTCAATGACCTCCTCATTTTCATGGCCCTTGGAGATGCTTCCTTCTGGCCTAGCACTGTTATGAACATATTTCTTTAAGACTCCCATGAACCTCTCAAAGGGGAACATATTGTGTAGAAATACTGGACCCAAAACGTTAATCTCTTCACATAGGTGAACTAGGACGTGCGTCATGATGTTGAAGAAGGATGGTGGGAACACCAACTCGAAACTGACAAGACATTGCACCAAATTATTCTCTAACCTTGGTATGATTTCTGGATCGATTACCTTATGAGAGATTGCATTAAGGAATGCACATAGCTTCAGAATGGCTAATCGAACGTTTTCCGGTAGAAGCCCCCTCAATGCAACCGGAAGCATTTGCGTCATAATCACGTGGCAGTCATGAGACTTTAGGTTCTGGAACTTTTTCTCTGCCATGTTTATTATTCCCTTTTATATTCGATGAGAAGCCAGACGGTACCTTAATACTAAGCAGGCATTCAAAGAAGTTTTTCTTCTCCTCTTTGGTAAGAGCGTAGCTTGCATGACCCTGATTTATGCCGTCTTTTCCGTGCATACGTTGCTGGTCCTCCCGTGCCTCAGGTGTATCTTTTGTCTTCCCATACACGCCCAAGAAGCCAAGCAGGGTCACACAAAGATTCTTCGTCACGTGCATCACGTCGATTGCGGAGTGGACCTCTAGGTCTTTCCAATAGGGTAGGTCCCAAAATATAGATTTCTTCTTCCACATGGGTGCGCGTCCGTCAGCGTCATTCGGAACAGGTTGTCCACCAGGACCCTTTCCAAAGACCACCTTCAAATCCTTGACCATATCATGTACAGCAGCACCAGTACGGTGGCGAGGCTTCGTCCGGTGATCCGCCTCACCTTTGAAATGCTTGCCTTTCTTTCTTACGGGATGCCTTCTCGGAAGAAATCGACGGTGTCCCAGGTACACATTCTTCTTACAATTAGCCAAATATATACTATCGGTATCGTCCAAATAGTGCGTGCATGCGATGTATCCCTTGTTTGTCTGTCCTGAAAGGTTACTGAGAGCAGGCCAATCATTGATGGTCATGAACAGCAACGCCTTTAGGTCAAATTCTTCCCCCATGTGCTCATCCCACGCACGTACACCTGTTCCATTCCATAGTTGTAAGAGTTCTTCAACTAATGGCCTTAGGTATACATCAATATCATTGCCGGGTTGCTTAGGGCCTTGGATGAGCACTGGCATCATAATGAACTTCCGCTTCATGCACAACCAAGGAGGAAGGTTATACAAACATAGAGTCACTGGCCAAGTGCTATGGTTGCTGCTCTGCTTCCCAAAAGGATTAATGCCATCTGCACTTAGACCGAACCATACATTCCTTGCATCATCTGCAAACTCCTTCCCGTACTTTCTTTAAAGTTTTCTCCACTACGACCCGTCAGCGGGGACTCTCAACTTTCTGTCTTTCTTACGGTCTTCTTTGTGCCATCGCATCGCCTTGGCATGCTCTTTGTTTTGGAACAAACATTTCAACCGTGGTATTATAGGAGCATACCACATCACCTTGGCAGGAATCTTCTTCCTGGGGCGCTCGCCCTCGACATCACCAGGGTCATCGCGGCTGATCTTATAGCACAATGCACCACATACTGGGCAAGCGTTCAAATCCTCGTACTCACCGCGGTAGAGGATGCAATCATTAGGGCATGCATGTATCTTCTGCACCTCTAACCCTAGAGGGCAGACAACCTTCTTTGCTTCGTACGTACTCTTGGGCAATTCGTTGTCCTTTGGAAGCATATTCTTTATCATTACCAGCAACTTTCCAAATCCCTTGTCAGATACACCATTCTCTGCCTTCCATTGTAGCTATTCCAGTGTGGTGCCCAGCTTTTTCTTGTCACCTACGCAATTCGGGTAGAACAATTTTTTGTGATCCCCTAACATGCCCTGCAACTTCTTCTTCTCCAAATCACTTGCGCAGTTTCTCTTTGCATCCGCAATGGCCCAACCTAGATCATCAACGGGCTCATCCGATGCCTCTTCTTCAGCTTCTTCCCGCATTGCCGGCTCGGCTTCTTCCCGCATTACCGGCTCAGCTTCTTCCCTCAATGTTGTATCATCGTATTCAGGGAACCCATGGCCAGGATAGCTCTCGTCGTCCTCTTCTTCATTATCTTCCATCATAACCCCTCTTTCTCCATGCTTGGTCCAAACATTATAGCGGGGCATGAAACCGGACTCAAACAGGTGGACGTGAATGGTTCTTGACGTAGAGTAATTGTGACCATTCTTACAGCCAGCACATGGACAAGGCATAAAACCATCCGCTTGCTTGTTTTCCTCAACCGCAAGCAGAAAAGTACGCATGCCATTAATGAACTTGGGAGAGGATCGGTCATCGTACATCCATTGCCAGCTCATCTTCAATACAGAGCACCGAAAACACCAAATTAATACAATACATAAAGTTTATACATAAAGATCATACAACACTTAAATGCAACAAACAAATAACTCTCTAGCTAAAGAATTTAAATGCAACAACAAATGCGATCAAGATCACAACTAAGGTAACAATTGAATCAACAGCATAATGATACCAAGCCTCACTATGAATGGCATATTTTATAATCTTCCTAATCTTTAAGCACATTTTCTCCATCTTAATCTTGTGATCATTGACAACATCGGCAACATGCAACTCCAATTCCATCTTCTTCCCCTCAATTCTTTTCAATTTTTCCTTCAAATCCTCGTTTTCTCTTTCAACTAAATTTAACCTCTCGACAATAGGGTCGGTTGGAATTTCCGGTTCAACTACCTCCTACATAAAAATATCTATGTCAACTTGATGGGCATAATTTTTCATAAACACAAAATGCAATGAATACTTTTAAAAGAGAATATACCACATCCAAATCATAACCCGGACGAGGGCCGACGGGGACGGATATCAAAACCATGGCACTATGTATAACAAACAACGTATGGGTAAGATAATTATACGAGTAACTATATATCCAAATCACACAAACATCAATTTTTTTATATAAAACTTCATGAACAAGAGGCTCACCACAAGGTGGTGCCGGCGACGGGACGTTGCGAGCGATCGACGGTGGTTACGACGGAGATTTAGAAGGTACTAAGTAAACCACACCTACATATGCAAACTAAGTGTTATTTTTGACCTCAAATTGCATATAAATCAAATACTAGCACATATATATATATATATAATTCCTCCCAAATTACTAAACTCAAAAATCAATCACTATATAAAGCATTGCACGAGCTAATCTAGCAATGAGAGATGAAAGGACAAAGTTGCTAACCTTTGTGATCATTTGAATGGATGGGGGCCTTCAAATCTTGACAAATTTTGGGCAAAATGTGTGATGAGCTTGAGAGGAAGAGGGAAAAGAACAGAGAGGAGAGGGGAAAGGGGAAGAACAGAGCGAGCTCGGGTGGACGAAGGGTCTATGTAGGACGACCTTTAGTACCGGTTCGTGATACGACCCGGTACTAAAGGTGCTGGAGGGGCCCCAGACTGACAACATCCTGCCACCACTCACTTTAGTATCGGTTCGTGTCACGAACCAGTGCTAAAGGTTCGCCACAAACCAGTACTAATGAGAGCGGCCGGCTAGCCGTTGGAACCAACACTAATGCACACATTACTGCCGGCTCAAATTCAAACCGGCACTAATGTGCTTCACGTTTGACCCTTTTTCTACTAGTGATAATGATACTTCCTATTATCTTGAAAATATTTTTGGCACTTGCTTGGAATAATATGATAATTGCTATACTATTGGTGCTATCCATTCTATTAATTATGAGAGTGATTATGCTTATGATATGAAAAGGCCCAAGCTTCGGGATGCTATGTTTGATGAAGATGATGTTTTTGAGAATATATTTGCTGCAATCAATGTTTGTCCCAAGCTTGGGGAAGCTATGATTAATGAAGATGATATTTTTAGTCTCCCAAGTTTTGATATGAAAATCTATTATGATGAAAGCATGCCTCCTATTTATGATGATTATATTGATGAAAGTGGATTTGGAGAGGTCACAACTTTATTTTGTGATGAATCCACTATTTCGGAAGAGGTTCCAATTGATTATGAGAACAAAGTTGCTATCTATGATGATTATTGTGATGACTTGTATGCTATAAAGAATAATGATATCCATGAAACTTGTCATCATGATTTTAATTTTCAATTGGATTATGCCTCACATGATAGTTATTTCGTTGAGTTTGCTCCCACCACTATTCATGAGAATAATTTTGCTTATGTGGAGAGTAACAAAATTTCTATGCTTGTAGATCATGAAAAGAATGCTTTAGGTGCTGGTTATATTGTTTAATTCATTCATGATGCTACTGAAAATTATTATGAGGGAGGAATGTATGCTTGTAGGAATTGCAATAATGTCAAGTTTCCTCTCTATGTGCTTAAAATTTTCAAGTTATGCTTGTTTTGCTTTCCTATGCAAGTTGATTCTTGTTCCCTCAAGTTTTTGCTCACAAAATCCCTATGCATAGGAAGTGGGTTATACTTAAATGTGCTAGTCATATTCTTCATGACGCTCTCTTTATGTTACAATTCTTATCTTTTATGTGAGCATCATTGAAATCATCATGCCTAGCTAGGGGCGTTAAACGATAGCGCTTGTTGGGAGGCAACCCAAATTTATTTTTGTTCTTGTTTAGTAATAAATAATTCATCTAGCCTCTGTTTAGATGTGGTTTTATGCTTTTAATTAGTGTTTGTGCCAAGAAGAACCTTTGGGAAGACTTGGGGAAAGTCTTGTTGATCATGCTGTAAAAAACAGAAACTTAGCGCTCACGAGAATTGCTGCCATTTTTTGTTGAAGAGTGATATTTATTTAATTATTTTTGAAGATTATTAATAGAAAAATTCCTCAGGTCCATCAATTTATTTTATAATTTTTGGGGTTCTATAAGTTTGCGTTAGTTACAGATTACTACAGACTGTTCTGTTTTTGACAGATTCTGTTCTTCGTGTGTTGTTTGCTTATTTTGATGAATCTATGGCTAGTAACAGAGTTTATAAACCATAGAGAAGTTGGAATACAGTAGGTTTAACACCAATATAAATAAATAATGAGTTCATTACAGTACCTTGAAGTAGTATTTTGTTTTCTTTCGCTAACGGAGCTTACGAGTTTTCTGTTAAGTTTTGTGTTGTGAAGTTTTCAAGTTTTGGGTAAAGATTCGATGGACTATGGAACAAGGAGTGGTAATAGACTAATGTTGGGGATGCCCAAGGCACCCCAAGGTAATATTCAAGGACAACCAAGAGCCTAAGCTTGGGGATGCCCCGGAAGGCATCCCCTCTTTCGTCTTTGTTCATCGGTAACTTTACTTGGAGCTATATTTTTATTCACCACATGATATGTGTTTTGCTTGGAGCATCAATTTTTTTAGGATTTGCTTCCTGTTATTTAGAACAATGTTTTTCATATTTTATTTCAATAAAAGTGGCATTGATAGCCTTTACTATGCCTATGTTACAAGTATACATGTTGCTGTTTGAAAATAGAAAGTTTACCGCTGTTGCAATAATTTCCTACAAAAGTTAGACTGTGATAAAATGTTGAAACCTTTTTAATATTAATACCTGATAAATTTACTACGGTGGGAATTTTCTTTCATAATTTTTGGAGCTAGGGAAGTATGGATGTTGCAGCATTCTTTACAGACTATCCTGTTTAGGCAGATTGTTGTTATGTCTGCATTGTTTGCATATGTTTGCTTCTTTAATGATTCTATTTGAGGATAGGACTATTAAATATGCAGAGGAATTTAGTATGCAATGTTGAATAATAATTTTAGTGATTTGCTACAGTAGAGTATGATAAGGTTTTTGCAATGGTTTATACTAACTTATCTCATGAGTCCTTGTTGAGTTTTGTGTGGATGAAGCTTTTGAGATTTAGGGAGACCGTGATATGAGAGGAATTAAGGAGACACAAAATCTCAAGCTTGGGGATGCCCAAGGCATCCCAAGATAATATTTCAAGAAGTCTCAACCATATAAGCT
Organism: Triticum monococcum; assembly: GCA_034509565.1. Classification (NCBI taxonomy): domain Eukaryota; kingdom Viridiplantae; phylum Streptophyta; class Magnoliopsida; order Poales; family Poaceae; genus Triticum; species Triticum monococcum. The sequence goes on along the minus strand of CM067845.1, from coordinate 536,762,260 downwards.
TGGGGATGCCCCGGTTGGCATCCCACCTTTCTTCTTCAGCAACCATTGGTTAGTTTCGGTTGATTCTAAGTTTTTGCTTCTTCACATAATGTTTTCCATTCTTAGAATGTCATTTTATTTTGCTTTGCTTGCGGTTTGAATAAAATACCAAGATCTTAAATTATTAAATGTTAGAGAGTCTTCACATAGTTGCATAATTATTCGACTACTCATTGATCTTCACTTATATCTTTCGGAGTAGTTTGTCGTTTGCTCTAGTGCTTCACTTATATCTTTTAGAGCATGGTGGTAGTTTTATTTTGAAGAAATATATGAACCCTCATGCTTCACTCGGATTATTTTGAGAGTCTTAAATAGCATGGTAATTTTCTTAAAATCCTAATATGCTAGGTATACAAGATTAGTAAAAACTTTCTTATGAGTGTGTTGAATACTAAGAGAAGTTTGATGCTTGATGATTGTTTTGAGATATGGAGGTAATAATATCAAAGTCGTGCTAGTTGAGTAGTTGTGAAATTGAGAAATGTTTGTGTTGAAGTTTTCAAGTCCTGTAGCATGCACGTATGGTAAACGTTGTGTAACAAATTTGAAACATGAGGTGTTATTTGATTGTCCTCCTTATGAGTGGCGGTCGGGGACGAGCAATGGTCTTTTCCTACAAATATATCCCCCTAGGAGCATGCGTGTAGTGCCGAGGTTTTTGATGACTTGTAGATTTTTGCAATAAGTATGTGAGTTCTTTATGACTAATGTTGAGTCCATGGATTATACACACTCTCACCCTTCCATCCATGCTAGCCTCTTCGGTACAGTGGATTGCCCTTTCTCACATTGAGAGTTGGCGCAAACTTCGCCGGTGCATCCAAACCCCGTGATATGATACGCTCTTTCACATATAAACCTCCTTATATATTCCTCAAAACAGCCACGATACCTACCTATTATGGCATTTCCATAGCCATTCCGAGATATATTGCCATCCAACTTTCCATCATTCCGTTCATCATGACACATTCATCATTGTCATATTGCTTAGCATGATCATGTAGTTGACATAGTATTTGTGGCAAAGCCACCGTTCACAATTCTTTCATACATGTCACTCTTGGTTCATTGCATATCCCGGTACACCGCCGGAGGCATTCATATAGAGTCATCTTTGTTCTAGTATCGAGTTGTAAATAAATAGAAGTGTGATGATCATCATTATTAGAGCATTGTCCCAAGTGAGGAATAAAAAAGAGAAGGCCCAAAAAAGAGAAAGGCCATAAAAAAGAAAAGGCCCAAAAAATGAGAGTAAAAGAGAGAAGGGACAATGTTACTATCCTTTTCCCATACTTGTGCTTCAAAGTAGCACCATGATCTTCATAGTAAGAGTCTCTCATGTTATCACTTTCATATACTAGTGGGAATTTTCATTATAGAACTTGGCTTGTATATTCCAACAATGGGCCTGCTCAAGTTCCCTAGGTCTTCGTGAGCAAGCAAGTTGGATGCACACCCACTTAGTTTCTTTTGTTGAGCTTTCATACATTTATAGCTCTAGTGCATCCGTTGCATGGCAATCCCTACTCCTTGCATTAACATCAATCGGTGGGCATCTCCATAGCCCATTGATTAGCCTCGTTGATGTGAGACTTTCTCCTTTTTGTCTTCTCCACATAACCCCCCTCATTATATTCTATTCCACCCATAGTGCTATATCCATGGCTCGCGCTCATGTATTGCATGAAAGTCTATGAGTTTGAGATTACTAAAGTATGAAACAATTGCTTGGCTTGTCATCAGGGTTGTGCATGATGAGAGAATTCTTGTGTGACGAAAATGAAACATGACTAAACTATATGATTTTGTAGGGATGAACTTTCTTTGTCCAAGTTATTTTCAGAAGACAGAATTGCTTAGTTAGTATGCTTGAAGTATTATCATTTTTATGTCAATATGAACTTTTTTCTTGAATCTTTTAGATCTGAATATTCATACCACAGTTAAGAAGAATTACCTTGAAATTATGCCAAGTAGCACTCCGCATCAAAAATTCTGTTTTTATCATTTACCTACTCGAGGACGAGCAGGAATTAAGCTTGGGGATGCTTGATACGTCTCCAACGTATCTATAATTTTTTATTGCTCCATGCTATGTTATCTACTGTTTTGGGCAATATTTGGCTTTATTATCCACTTTTATATTATTTTTGGGACTAACCTATTAACCGGAGGCCCAGCCTAGAATTGCTATTTTTGCCTATTTCAGTGTTTCGAAGAAAAGGAATATCAAACGGAGTCGAAACGGAACGAAATAAACTGGAGAAGTTATTTTTGGAAGGAAAGCTACCGGATGGACTTGGACCCCACGTCAGGAGCCAAGGGAGGTGCTCACGAGGGTGGGGCGCCCCCCCTAGGGCGTGCCCCCCTGCCTCGTGGGGCCCCCGAAGCTCCACCGACGTACTTCCTACACCCATATATACTCATGTACCCTAAAACTTCTAGAACAGAGCACGATAGATCGGGAGTTCCGCCGCTAGAAGCCTCCACAGCCACCGAAAAACAATCTAGACCCATTCTGGCACCCTGCTGAAGGGGGAAATCCTTCCCCGGTGGCCATCTTCATCATCCCGGTGCTCTCCATGACGAGGAGGGAGTAGTTCTCCCTCGGGGCTGAGGGTATGTACTAGTAGCTATGTGTTTGATCTCTCTCTTTCTCGTGTTCTTGAGGTGGTACGGTCTTGATGTATCGCGAGCTTTGCTATTATAGTTGGATCCTATGATGTTTTCTCCCCCCTCTACTCTCTTGTAATGAATTGAGTTTCCCCTTTGATGTTATATTATTGGATTGAGTCTTTAAAGATTTGAGAACACTTGATGCATGTCTTGTCATGGATATCTGTGGTGACAATGGGATATCACGTGATTCACTTGATGTATGTTTTGGTGATCAACTTGCGGGTTCCGCCCGTGAACCTATGCATAGGGGTTGGCAGATGTTTTCGTCGTGATTCTCCGGTAGAAACTTTGGGGCACTCTTTGAGGTCCTCTGTGTTGGTTGAATAGATGAATCTGAGATTGTGTGATGCATATTGTATAATCATACCCAGGAATACTTGAGGTGACAATGGAGTATCTAGGTGACATTAGGGTTTTGGTTGATTTGTGTCTTAAGGTGTTATTCTAGTACGAACTCTAGGGCTGTTTGTGACACTTATAGGAATAGCCCAACGGATTGATTGGAAATAATAACTTTGAGGTGGTTTCGTACCCTACCATAATCTCTTCGTATGTTCTCCGCTATTAGTGACTTTGGAGTGACTCTTTGTTGCCAGTTGAGGGATAGTTATGTGATCCAATTATGTTAGTATTGTTGAGGGAACTTACACTAGTGAAAGTATGAACCCTAGGCCTTATTTCCTATCATTGCAATACCGTTTACGCTCATTTTTATCATTTGTTACCTTGCTGTTTTTATAATTTCATATTACAAATACCTTTATCTACTATCCATATACCACTTGTATCACCATCTCTTCGCCGAACTAGTGCACCTATACAATTTCCCATTGTATTGGGTGTGTTGGGGACAGAAGAGACTCTTTGTTATTTGGTTGCAGGGTTGCTTGAGAGAGACCATCTTCATCGTACGCCTCCTACGGATTGATAAACCTTAGGTCATCCACTTGAGGGAAATTTGCTACTATCCTACAAACCTCTGCACTTGGAGGCCCAACAACGTCTTCAAGAAGAAGGTTGTGTAGTAGACATCAGCATGCAATTAGCTTCTTTTTCTTCTTCTTTTTCAAACCACTATTTCCCACGCGTGTACGCTCCCGATGTTGCGGTGGGTTTGAAAATGGGTTACTTCACATTCGGCCCCGTTATTGCCACTACCAAATAACACGTAGCACTACGGCTATTTAAGCCACCCTCTTCCTCTGCAATCCCTCATCCATCTGCCCTTCTTGATCTTTGACCCCTTCTCCGTATTCTACACAACACTCAGCCATGCAGTACACTGGACCAACCTACCGCTTCCCACCCACCGTGCCGTAGTGGCTCTACCCTACCGGCGTGTACGTTGATTGCACATTACGTGTGTGGGCGATATCAAGGCTGAGGACCGCAAGGAACTTCACTGAGTTCTTCCTCGCGTCTGGCTACCGCCACCTCCCGAGGGGATCTCCAACGATGTTCTGCGTCGAGGAGGTCATCCAAAACTGTGTGGTGGTTGCTCTCCTTGCCCACTTCACCAACACATTCGACGCCTTCTACCTCCTCAGTCAGGTGTTTTGGTGTGGCTCCGAGTTCATCGCTTTCACCACCCACACCAGGTTCGCGGAGTACAACAACATCTTCCCCACCGCGACTCACATGCACACTCTGCCATACCCCATCGACAACGCCCCGGAGGAGCAACGAAAAGGGCGCCGGAGGAGGAGCGAGGTGGAGAAGGCGGTGGCTAGGGTTCTAAACCCTCTATCTTTTTTAGTGTATTTTATGTTAAGTTGTAATTGAACTATGTTGGAGTTGCTTTGGGCTTGTTGGCCCTTTTCTTAAATTCTATTATTAAGTTCTCTATCTATTCTATTATTATGTTCTTCCTAGTTTGAGCTATGTGATCGTGCTATGGGCTTTTTGGCCCTATCTACATATTGGGACTACATATTTGTTGATTATTTTCTTAGAGAGCTCGGCTTGTTAGTAGGGTTCCCTTGTTACTAACCACCTAGTGCATGCAAGCAAGCTTTGTTAGTAGGGATGAATGAGTACAAGTAAGCAAAGGAGTGGCTCTTTTTTTACACAAGCCACAAATATGTAGCCACCTAGCTAGAAGAGAGGAACCAGCGGCAGTGACTGTCGCTGCATCCATGGTGGCTGGCGTGCAAGAAAGCTTCTCGATCAGTGCATCATGGCGGATGCATCGGCGCATGCAGGCTCGGTCAGTGCATGCAGGCTTGGTCGGCGCATCGTGGGATCGTGGCATCGGTGCATGCAGGCTCGATCGATGCATGCAGGCAGGGTTTGTTCGGTACATGGATAGAAAGCTTCTGTCCTGGCGGCGCGCGTAGACGTTTAATGCAAGGGACGGCCCAACGAAACCATAGCCCAACGGTCCAACAGCGACACCACCCAACGTGGCCCCACTTGTCAGCTCGAACGGACGACACGGTCCAGCATGGCTCCACTAGTCAGAGTTAACGGTCAAGCCTTTGACCCGACGGCAACGTCCGTTGCGCCTAGTTATGAGGGTTTCTGGCAAGGGAGTGGGGAAAATTGAGAAAAACTTAAGAGCGCGGGGATGAATGAGTAGAGCTAACGAACCAAGGGCACAGATGTAAAAATCCCTATCTTTTATGGTCATGCACCCTTGATGAGTGGTCTATTTTTACTAAATCTTGATAGTAGTGATCCACATGTTCATAGTATTGAAGCCAAAAGATGCAGAGTTGATAATGATAGTGCAACTTATTTGTGGCACTGCCGTTTAGGTCATATTGGTGTAAACCGCATGAAGAAACTCCATTCTGATGGACTTCTGGAATCACTTTGTACTTGCGAACCACGCCTCATGGGCAAGATGACTAAAACTCTGTTCTCCGGAACAATGGAACAAGCAACAGAGTTATTGGAAATCATACATACTGATGTATGTGGTCCAATGAACATTGAAGCTCGTGGCGGATAGTGATACGTCTCTGTCGTTTCTACTTTTCCAAACACTTTTGCCCTTGTTTTGGACTCTAACTTGCATGATTTGAATGGAACTAACCCGGACTGACGTTGTTTTCAGCAGAATTGCCATGGTGTTATTTTTGTGCAGAGATAAAAGTTCTCGAAATGACCTAAAAATCAATGGAGATTATTTTTGGAATATATAAAAAATACTGGCTAAATAATCAAGGCCAGGGGGCACACACCTTGTCCACGAGGGTGGAGGCGCGCCTACACCCCTGGGCGCACCCCCTGCCTCGTGGGCCCCCAGGTGCTCCTCTGACCTCAACTCCAACTCTATATATTCATGTTTGGGGAGAAAACAATCAAAGAGAAGGATTCATCATGTTTTACGATACGGAGCTTCCACCAAGCCCTAATCTCTCTCGGGAAGGCTGATTTGGAGTCCGTTCGGTGGTCCGGAGAGGGGAATCCGTCGCCATCATCATCATCAACCTTCCTCCATCACCAATTTCATGATGCTCACCACCATGCGTGAGTAATTCCATCGTAGGCTTGCTGGACAGTGATGGGTTGGATGAGATTTATCATGTAATCGAGTTAGTTTTGTTAGGGTTTCATCCCTAGTACCCACTACATTCTGAGATTGATGTTGCTATGAATTTGCTATGCTTAATGCTTGTCACTAGGGCCCGAGTGCCATGATTTCATATCTGAACCTATTGTGTTTTCATGAATATATGTGAGTTCTTGATCCTATCTTGCAAGTCTATAGTCACCTATTATGTGTTATGATCCGTTAACCCCGAAGTGACAATAATGAGGATACTTACCGGTGATGACCGTAGTTTGAGTATTTCATGTATTCACTATGTGTTAATGCTTTGATCTAATACTCTATTAAAAGGAGGCCTTAATATCCCATAGTTTCCAATAGGACCACGCTGCCACGGGAGGGTAGGACAAAATATGTCATGCAAGTTCTTTTCCATAAGCATGTATGACTATATTCAGAACACATGCCTACATTACATTGATGAACTGGAGCTAGTTCTGTGTCACCCTATGTTATAACTGTTGCATGATTGATCGCATCCGACATAATTATCCATCACTGATCCATTGCCTACGAGCTTTTCATATATTGTTCTTCGCTTATTTACTTTTCCATTGCTACTATTACAATCACAATAAAACCAAAAATATTAATTTTGCTACCATTACCACTACTGTCATATTACTTTGCTACTAAACACTTTGCTGCAGATATTAAGTTTCCAGGTGTGGTTGAATTGACAACTCAGCTGCTAATACTTGAGAATATTCTTTGGCTCCCCTTATGCCGAATCAATAAATTTGGGTTGAATACTCTACCCTTGAAAACTGTTGCGATCCCCTATACTTGTGGGTTATCAAGACTATTATCTGGTGCCGTTGCCGGTTAGCATAGCTATATTCTTTGAGTCACTTGGGATTTATATCTGCTGGTCACTATGAAGAACTTGAAAGAAGAAGAACCAAGATTTTTCCCTCAACTATGAGGGGGGGGGGGGGGCTGTAAGGAACTGCCATCTAGCTCTGCACTTGATCCATCTTTTGTTTTGAGTAAACTTGCGACACCTACACCTGCTATTCATTCTGATATGTCGCACGCTATTGATGATGCCACTTCTGCTTTGCATGATACTTATGATGAAACTACTTCTATGCTTGATAATACTTTGCCACTAGGTGAATTTCTTGATGAACAACTGGCTAGGGCTAGAGAGAATGAAATTATTGAAACTGATAATTTTGATGAAAGTGATGATGAAGATTCTCCCCCTAGATATGAATTTCCTATTGTGCCGAAGGGTTATGTTATGGATGAAGAAACTGCTAGAGACTTTCTTGCTTGTAATGATAGATCTGATCTTAAGAAATTATTAGCTAAGCTTAAAGAAAAGTCTTGGAATGCTAGAATGAAATATGACCCTGCTTTTGCTACTTCACCTATCTTTGTTACTAATAATGATTATGATTTCTCTGCCGATCCTGAGTTAATTACTTTGGTTGAATCTTATCCATTTTATGGCTATGAACATAGCCACCCTGTTTACTCATGATGAGAAAACTCGCTAATACTTTATCCTTAATTTGTTTCCGTTCTCATTAAAGGGTGATGCTAAAACATGGTTTAATTCTGTTGATCCTGGTTGTGTGCGTAGCTCCCAGGATATGATTTATTACTTCTATACTAAATATTTCCCTGCACATAAGAAACAAGCTGCCTTAAGGGAAATATATAATTTTGTGCAAATTGAAGAAGAGAGTCTCCCACAGGCTTTGGGGAGGCTTCTCCAATTACTTAATGCTTTGCCTGATCATCCTCTCAAGAAAAACGAAATACTTGATATCTTTTATAATGGACTAACAGATGCTTCCAGAGATTACCTGGATAGTTGTGCTGGTTGTGTTTTCAGGGAAAGAACTGTTGATCAAGCTGAATTGCTATTGAATAATATGTTGAGTAATGAAAATGATTGGACATTTCCTGAACCAACTCCTAAGACAACTCCAAAGAAAAGTGGTATTCTATTTCTCAGTCCTGAAGATATGCAAGAGGTAAAGAAATCTATGAAAGAAAAAGGTATTAAAGTTGAGCATGTTAAGAATTTACCACCTATTGAAGAAATACATGGTCTTGATAACCCGACATAGGTAGTAAAGGTAAATTCTCTCTATAGGTTTGATGAAGGTGATATTCCTCGTTATAAGACTGGTAGCCAATGCTTAGATGAGTTTGATAATTTTATTGTTAAACAAGAAAACTTCAATGCTTATGTTGGTAGACAATTGAAACGCAATGCTGATATGCTTGAACACTTGAGTGATTATATGTCTAGAGTTAAAGGTGAACTTAAACTTATTAGTAAGCATGCTTCTATGGTTACCACTCAAGTAGAACAAGTACTTAAGGCTCAGAATGATTTGCTCAATTAATTAAATAATAAGAAAAATGATAATGCTATTAGAGTTATGACTAGAGGGGGTAAAATGACTCAGGAACTTTGTATCCTGAGGGCCACCCTAAGAGAATTGAGCTAGATTCTCAGAGAACTAATGTTGATGCACCTAGTCCTTCTAAAAGGAAGAAAAAGAAAAATGATAGGACTTTGCATACTTCTAGTGAACCTGTTATTGACACACCTGAGAATCCCAATGATATTTCTATTTCTGATGCTGAAACACAATCTAGTAATGAACATGAACCTAGTGATAATGTTAATGATGATGTTCATGTTGATGCTCAACCTAGCAATGATAATGATGTAGAGATTGAACCTGTTGTTGATCTTGATAACCCACAATCAAAGAATCAACGTTATGATAAGAGATACTTTGTTGCCAGGAAGCATGGTAAGGAAAGAGAACCATGGGTCCATAAACCCATGCCGTTTCCTCCTAAACCATCCAAGAAAAAGGATGAGGAGGATTTTGAGCACTTTGCTGAAATGATTAGACCTATCTTTTTGCATATGCGTTTGACTGATATGCTTAAAATGAACCCTTATGCTAAATAAAAGAAAGATATTATTACAAATAAAATAAAGATACTTGAGGCTGAAATTTCCACCATGCTTGCTAATTACACTTTTAAGGGTGGAATACCAAAGAAACTAGGAGATCCCGGAGTACCAACTATACCATGCTCTATTAAAAGAAACTATGTTAAAACTGCTTTATGTGATCTTGGAGCACTACAAAAAAAATACACTTCCGTGATGATACGTGTTTGTCACAGTAGGTCGCTTTTTTTTCATGCATGTACATCCATGACAAATTTATGATAGAACCAAGATAGTCATGCCTGTGTTGTCGTAGAAGTGTTCCATGACATTACCAAAATTATCATCACGGAAGTGTCCACTTGCATGACGATAAATCGCGCGTCACAGAAGTGCTTTCGTCAAGGGTGACCAACATGTGGCATCCACCGTAACGGAACACCGTTAAGCTATCGGGTCGGGTTTTGGATCCGATAACCCGTTAACAGCCCCGACCAATGGGAAATTTCCACGTGTAAAATTCTTATTGGCCGGACGAAACACGTGTCAGCTCGTCAGTTGGTCAGATAGGCGCCTATGATACGTTGACACGTGGCACGGCCCAACAGAGGCCCATTCCTGTGAAAAGGTCGGCCCGTTTGACTTGGTCAAAAGCTGGCGGGCCGGCCCATGGAAAGCCTGTTAACGGCCTATTCGCATATAGCCCATTTACAGCCCGCTAACCCAAGGCCCGTTACGCCCTATCCGAATTAGGCCCAGTAGCGGCATTTGGGCCATCCAATATGATTCCAGCCCGTTTTCACTTCTGGCCCATGTATGGCCCATGACGTCTTTCGGCCCATATGAGGCCCTATGTAACTCTTGGCCTATTAACGGCCCGTGGTGAAACTGGCCCGTAATGAACAATGTATCACTTTACACCCATTAATGACCCGTGGTGAAACTGGCCCATAATGAACAGTGTATCACTTTATACCCATTAGCGGCCCGTTATTCCGTTGGGCCATTTCCAGTCCATGTTATCTTTCGGCGTTCTCAGAGCCCATTAATTCTTGGGCTCATTTCCAGCATTCGTTTACTTACGGCCCGTTATTGTCATTTTCTGCTTGTGGGCCAAATTCAGCCTGTGGTTACAATCGGCCCGTTTGTGGTCCGTTAATACATTGGGCCGTTTTCATAGCGTCATCAAATACGGCCTATTAATGATGGCCCATTACGGTCGGCCCATGAACGGACGATTCCAACTCTAGACCGTTTACGGCCATAATGCGGCCTGTTATTGGCCCATGTTTGGCCAATCAATCATACGGCCAGTATAAGGCCCATTGATGATACGTCCCGTAGAAGGCCCATTGTTTCTACGGCTCGTAGAAGGCCTACTGTTTCTACATCCCATAAAAGGCCCATTGTTTCTACGGCCTGTAGGAGGCCAGTGTCACTACAGTAAATATTTGCCCATGGTTATTGTGGAAAAAGAACTGCAATGACTACAAGCAAACAAATAAACAAGACAACAAGGAAATAAATAAGCAAGCAACTAACGCTAGGCTATCACAGCTATTACACATATTACATCCACTGGGCATCAAAGTTCGCCACAAGTGAAAATATAGGGAACAAAGCAGCATATCATATACATTGGCCGTCAAAATTGGCCACCGGTGCAAATAAACGCGGCAGCAAAACAAGAGCATAACTAAAACAACTTCAGAAGAGCTCAAGAAACGTTATCCTGGGTATTCACCATGCTGGCAATAAGCTTAGCAAGCTGATTAGCTTTGTCCTATTTGGCGCTAAAATCCTCCAACGCTTGCTGTTGCACTAGAAAGTATGCATCTAAATGCTCCAGGGACTTCCGCAGTACTTTCGCTTCTTGTCACAACACAACTGATCGATGTCTTTCAGCTTGTAGTTGAGACTCAACAAACCGAACTGATTCAGACAGTGAGTTTGAATAGCTTGTGCAAGCGGTAGTGTCCAGTAACTCCAACACTAAACCAAGACAGGATGTGTCACTATCCTGAACCTTATCTGCATTGCTTCCTTTACCGTTGCTTAATAAGGCATTCTTCCCCAATATTCTTTCAGCATTCTAAAAGAAGAAACAAGCAGACACATAACAAGTTTAGCATGTACTACTATATGAAACTCATTTCGGTGAACCAGTTCATTAGTAAGGTGGACATGATTAAACTACCAAGTCTTCTATTGCCAATAACTAGTACATAACAAAAGCATTAAACAAACATATATCTATGTCCTATGGTAGCAATGGAATCTTAAATTCGAATAGTTGTTCTTCAGGTTTAGGCACTTGTTCTACATGAACAGAGTACAGTAAGACGCAAGAATATAATACTTAAAAATAGAAAATGAGCTCATAGACCTTACCACATCCTTGGTTCGGGACCAGTATAGAACAAGGCATTCCCAGTCATCATCCAGTAAATGTGTCTCAGGAGAACGTAAGGGAATTTGATGAGTTTCTTTGCCGATGAAGTACGTTTTCTTCAGGTTATTCCGATACTGCCACCAAGCATTCTTGAAGATAGCAGAGGTATTAGCACAGGTTACCTCATCCTGAGTTTCCAAATCGGTCCTTCTCTATAGAGAAAAATGGGAAATTTTTTTGTATTATAACCATCATGGAGGTAGGATGTATGGGACAAAGCAAAGTAATTGCCGTGAATAACATTACTTACACATAACTCCTGGACAAACACCTGCAACTGGCATTTTCCTTCATCTTCAGTATAATATTTCCATGATGGGAAGATACACACATACGATTTAACAACATCAAATGCGATAGATGCTAAACTACGACTAGCTGGTTGTGCTTCCTCCATAGGAATAGGCGTACTAACTGGTGGAGTTGGGGCTCACCGTGATAGTACTGGCCCTTTGGGCACTGTAGGTGCCTTACTAACTGCTCTTGTTTGGGAGCTTTGTGGTGGAGATGGTGCTGTGTCAACAGGAACTGGGTTACTATCGGCTGGGGTTGGGGTTAGATTGGGTGGAGCTGGTTCTCTGTCCATCGTAGTAGGGGTACAATCTGCGAGAGTTTGGGTTATGTGTGGTAGGGCTGGTTCTTGTGCATGTACAATCGGGGTGCTATCTCCACCAAGAGGTAGCACTGTTTTATTTGAAGACCGTGTTTTTAGTCTGCTAGATATTGGCATCACCCGCTCCAATTCAAATGGCTGATAAACAGGAAACATAGTTGAATATACACACATTGTATGAGAGACAGATGCAATAGATAGTGTGGAAAAAAGAGGGCATGAAATAGTTGACATGTATATTGTTTAACTAAAATGGATAGCATGACATAATTTCACATATATGATGACTACCTAAACTGGATAGCATAGCATAACATAATTCAAAGATATGATGAATAACTAAACATGATCGCCTGAAATCATTCACCTACATGTTATCTAAGTAATCAGGATCGCATCATTTAATTCACATATATGATTTATATGCTAAACAGAGGGCATTCGATATGATGTCTGAACTAAGAACATGGTGTTGAATATTGTGTATATGATGTCTAAACTATGCAATGCAAGACACCGTATGCATGATATGAGTAGTATAACCGTGCCAAGTTAGAGCATACACCTCAGTGGGGGAATAGGACTGGTCATCTATCTCTGAATCCATCTCTAAGGAGCTATCGGGACCCAACAAGAGATCTGCTTCGACAGGTAGCACTGTCTGCTCTGAAGGCTTGTTTTCACTCCAGATTTTTCCATCTCCCACCCAAATGGCTGATTCATAGGAAGAGTAGTTTAATGTACAAACATTGTCGACAAATGGAAATGTAATGAAGAAAAGGATGGGAAAGATATCATCCAAATATATGATGCCTGGTTTAACAGGATGGCATTGCACAGTTCACATATATTATGGCTGGCTAAAAGACATGAGACTGCATAATCCCCATATATGATATAGAAACTAAACATGTGGCATTACAGAACATGTCTAAACTAAGCAGATGACATATATGATGTCAAAAGTAGGCATTGCAAAGCAACATATGCTTGATATGACTAACATCATCATGCCAAGGTACATAGAGCAAACACCTTGGGGGGGTAAATAGGAGTGGTCAGCGGCGTCTGAATCCGCCTCAAAGCAGATATCTTCCTCTGGATTACTATCTGGAGAGGGGTGGGGAGAGTTTGCCATTGAACCCACCATGGAGCGATGTCCCCATGACATTGTATTGCCGCGCAAAACTCTTCCCTTCTTCTCTACATGTTCAGCATAACTATGTACAATATCTGACATGCATACGAAAAAAATATGGTGAGATTATGTAAGGAGAGCATGCAGAAATTTAGAGTGATGGTAACAACAAGTGGATAGATGTTTTTCCGTTGAACCAAAATAGCCCTAATGGATCGACGTGAATGTATAGTAATAAGGGATGCAACAAGTGTACAACCTCTTTGCCGTAGCCGTGTCGACCTCAGCATCATTGGGTTGGTCGCTGAAGCAGTTGAGGCAGAGGTGGCTGTCGGAGGTGTGGAGGGAGATCTGAGGAATCTGTAGACGGCGTCCAGGGCACTGCTCTATTGTGATGGATCGCTTTGTTGTTGGAGCAGCTCCGGTGAGCCGTAAGACATCAAGGCTGAAGCAGCACAAGACAGACATCGTCAATCTCAAGTGGGATTCTAATAGCATTTCCAATAGATGATGTAAAATGGATGTAAAATTATCATCACCAAAAACCACCTGACTACAACAGATGAGGTAAAAACTGTTGACTCTAAACTTAACTATCGAAACTGAAATTTACTGTGGAATCTGAATGCTACTGTCAAAACTGAACGCAATGGTAGCAGAGAGGCACTTGACATGTAGTTTAGGGAGGGCCTGCAGTTCATCTTCAACCTGCACCCCCCTGAGCCGCCAGCCACCACCGACCGAACCGCCGGCCCCAGCGCCGCCTCGCCGCCCCGAAACAACTCGCCACCGCCTCCCCGGCCAGCCCTCTAGCCCCCCCGCCCCCACCCTGAACCCTAAGATAGATAGTGGGGTACCTGTCCGGCGAGCCCCTGTCCCCGCTGCGGGTGGTTCTTCCTTAACTCCGGCGAGCCCCCCAACCCCTGAAAATCGACTGACCCAAATGTCGATTCAGTCGACTAAAGTGTGGCTTAATCGGAGCAGAGCAGCAGCACGAGCGAGGGGGAGAGCAGCAGCAGCAGCTGGGCGAGCGAGCGATCGAGCGAGAGCCGGAGCAGCAGTAGCAGATCCGGCTGGTATGAACGCCATCGATGAAGGGGCCTCGCACTGGGGGTGAGCCGCCATGGAGATGTCACCCGCGGCGCCGGCTTCAAGGTAGCCGCTCCATGGGGGTGCGGGATTTAGCACCGTCGGTGCCGGGAGGTCGAGTTAAGGAGAAGGTGCGATGCGATGAGTGTACAACCTCTTTGGTGGCGCCGAGTAGGCCTCGGCTTTGTCCAGGAGTCGGTGAGGATGTTGCGGTTCCGGTGGAGCAGGTTAAGGCGGCGCTGTGGGGATGGAGCAGTCGCGATAGACGAGGCGATCGTCGGAGCAGCTCCTTGGAGGTGGAGGACGGGGCGGCTGAACCGGCGGGACGGCGAGATGGACGACGGATCGTCATCCGAGGAGGTGGACGAGGGACGTCGAGCTGTTGCGGTGGACGACGTCGTCGGGGATGAGGCTCCGGCTGGGCAGCGGTGACGTGGCGGATAGAGAAGGGTGGGGTTTCGTGGATGGAGCGGAGAGGTTATGGCGGCCTGGGATTTCGAATGGTGAAAAGGGGGTGATGCGAGGGGTGAAGCATGACTTAGGAACGTGCTTGTCCAAAATGTAGGGTGTGTTACAAAAGTGTAAGTGCATCTAGTGCCACCCCTAGTTGGTTTTGGAGTATTGACGACAAACCTAGTTGAGGGACTAATGTGTTTGTGAGAATTGCAGGATAACACAGGTAGAAGTCCCTTATTGATTCGGTTTAGTTACTAGAGATGACCCCTAAAAATGTACGAAGACATTGAAGACAATGGTGGTTCATGAAGACATTCATGTCGAAGACAATGACATATGAAGACTCCCCATGAAGCCTATGGAACTCGAAGACTTAGATCCTTCATAGTTTTACTTTATTCATGTTGTGTCATAGGAACCACCGTACTGTTAAGTGGGGTCCAAGAGAACCAGTCAGGATGACTGAAGTGATGCCTA
The DNA here is from genome assembly GCA_034509565.1 of Triticum monococcum. NCBI lineage: Eukaryota > Viridiplantae > Streptophyta > Magnoliopsida > Poales > Poaceae > Triticum > Triticum monococcum. Next base: position 536,746,823 of record CM067845.1, on the reverse strand, counting down.
ATTCAAATCCTATGTCTTCGAGTGAAGACAATGAGAGAAAATCTTGTCCAGAGTCAAACAAGTCAGCTTTACTTGTAGCCCAAGTAAAGTTGCCGTGTGAGTTCGAAATCCGACCGTTAGTACACGTGTCAGTTCCTTAGTGACCCAGGGTCATTTCGAACAAATCAGGTCGGGTTGCCAAGTGGCTATAAATAGTCCACCCCTACAACCATAAACGGTTGGCTGCTCAGATTTCAGTGCACCGCTTTTGTCGTTTGAGAGCAACCCACCTCGAAGCCTTTGAGAGAAAATCCCTAGTGAGGAGAAAAGCCCTAACCACCCAGAGCTAGAGTAATTGGGCATCACTTAAGTATTCTTGTCTGAGTGATCTGAAGACTTATTACACTTGAGGACTGTGCATCCTCCAGACGGTTAGGCATCGCGTTCTGAGCATCCAAGAGGAATTGTGGATTGCTGGTGAACGAAGTCTGTGAAGGTTTGGGAGTCTACCTTGAAGACTTACCAGAGTGATTGGGCGGGGTCTGTGTGACCTTAGCTCAAGGAGAAAACGGTGAGGACTGGGTGTCCTGAGCTGCGTGTTCAGGACTGGGTGTCCGGGACTGTGTGTCCTTTGGTTTAAATACCTAGCCGCTCCAACCAGACGTACAGTTGTCACAGCAACTGGAACTGGTCCAACATATCATTGTCTTCAACATGTCACTGGTTTCATCTTCACCTCCCTTTACTTACCAGTTCACTTTGTGGAGCTATTGCATGCTTGCCTTGTCTTCTGTCTTCACAACTTGACTGTATGATCTGTTTGGCTTCATAACTTCTTCCTACCTGATCCTCATTACACTGAAGCTGTTTGTCACTTTGCTTTCACTATATTTTGTACTTGACTGTGGCTTGCGTTCTGTAATCTAACTTCCGCTGCATAGTGATAGGCTTGTCCACACTGTTTCTCTTCATAACTTTCATGTTTTGAAGACTTTCATAAAAATCGCCTATTCACCCCCCCTCTAGTCGATATAACGCACTTTCAATTGGTATCAGAGCAAGGTGCTCCCTTGTTCTGTGTGATTCGGTTTAACCACCTAGAGTTTTAGCTATGTCGACTGCAGGGATAATTAAAGTCTCCGCTGCGTGCCCCGTCTTTGATGGAACTGAATATCCCTACTGGAAGAATAAGATGCGCATGCATCTTGAAGCCATTGACGTCGACCTATGGTATGTCGTCGAAAACGGCGTTCCCAAGGCTGGAGAAGGTGTCACTGCTGCTGATGTCAAGAAGTTCACTCAACTGGACTCCACTGCCAAGAATATTATCTGTGGTCATCTAACCAAGGGATAGTACGGCCGTGTGAGTGCCTTGAAGACATCCAAGCTGGTTTGGGACTGGCTCTCCAAGGTCAATGAAGGCATCTCAACCCAGAGAGATCAGAGAATCAGTGTTCTTCGCAATCTCTTCAACCGCTTCAAGCGAAATGACAATGAGAATGTCCAGCACACATTTGACCGGCTCACTGACATCACAAATGAGCTTCAAGCCCTCGGCGCCACTGAGATCACCAAACATGAAATCGTCAAGATGCTGCTAAGATCACTTGACAGTTCATTTGACATCCTAGCCCTGATGATTCAAGAACGTCCAGACTTCAAGACACTCGATCCGTCTAACATACTTGAGAGGCTCAACACACATGAGTTTCAGCTTTCTGAGAAAAGAGATATCTACGGTCCAAACTATGGGCGAACTCGTGCCTTGAAGGCAAAAGCTGTGTCCTCATCTGAAGAAGAATCTGACAGCAGTTTTGATGATCCTGAAGACATTGGAAGGGAACTTGCAATGCTAGTGAAGAAGTTCCAGAAATTTACCAAGAAGAAAGGCTTCAGAAAGTCTTCACGATCAAGCTCAAGGAATGATGAAGCTTCTGCTCATGACTACAAGAAGAAAACATGTCACAAGTGCAAGAAAACTGGACACTTCATCTCTGAGTGTCCATAGTGGGACAATGAGAACAAAAAGAAGAGCAAGGAATACGACTCTGACGATAAGAAGACGAAGAAATACTCAAAGTCTTTGTCCAAGTCTTCCTCAAAGTCTTCATCACACAAGAAGAGTTCATCTGGCAAGGCTCGTGCGTTTGTTGGCAAGGAAATGGATTCAGAGGAGGAGTCCGCTTCTGAGGAGGCAGAGGTGGAGTCTGAGGAGGAGTCTGATTCAGGCATTGCGAGTCTGGCTACAGCCTACGTCGCCAAGTCCATCTTCAACACTGAAGACAATGACTTCATCACCAACACCGATGCAAATGACAAGGACGACTCTACTCCTACCTACTGCTTCATGGCACGTGATGCCAAGGTAAACACACGCACTACTCACTATCAAACATCCAGTGACGATGACTCTGATTGTGATTCAAAACCCAGCTACAAAACACTTGCTAAAATTGCAACTAAACAACAAAAGGCCATGGAATATATTAAAAAACTATTTGACAGAAGCGATGATCTGTTGGGTGCTGAAATGACTCGTTCTGAATCCTTAATTGAAGACATAAAAAATCTTCATGTTAAGTATTAGGAACTCAAAGATCGTCTTGAGACTCTCTCAACTACTCATGAAAAGCTTTCCAATGATTATCTTCAAAAGAAGCAAGATCTTGAGAAGTTGAGAGCGGATCATGAAGATCTTCAAAAGGAAAACGAATCACTTAGAGCCGAACAGATCAGTTCTGCTCAGGAAGGATTTGAACCACCATGCCTTAAATGCATTGAGCGTGATAATGCTACTTCTGTTGCTGAATGTTCCACTGCTACTGCTGTTGCAATATCTTTAACTGTTGAAGTGGTAACTAACCCCTCTGCTGAGGATACCACTGCTATTGCTGATGAGAATGCTAGGTTGAAGACATTGCTTGAAACAGGGATGTACAAAAGTCTCAAAGGACATCAGACATTATGTGATGTCCTCAAGAAGCAGATTCTGAACCGAAACCCTAGGAAAGAGGGTGTTGGGTTCGTGAGGAAAATTAATGCAGATGGCTCTTACTGGAAACCTGAGCAGTACCCCAAAACCACATGGGTTGCTGCAAAGGAATCCTCAGCAGATCCATCCAATCTATCTAGCTTCACTTGTGCTAATCCTATTATCATTGATGAATCCTTTGATGCAAACTATAAACTGTTTAAGAATCAGAATGGTGAAGTATTTGCCAGGTACATTGGTACTAACTGCAGGAATGGACCGCCTATGAAGAAGATCTGGGTTCCAAAAACGTGTCTTGAGAATCTTCCTGTGAATGTCCTCATGACACCTCACATGAAGAAGACAAACCTCAGACCAAAGGCTTCATATGGTCCAAAGGCTTCACACAGGCAGAGGACTCACTTGAGTCGCACTAACACAAATGTTTTGCAGGGAAACCATACTCAGGCATATGAGATCGGTTCTTCAAACTGTCATACTCATATGACCAAGAACTATTCTGCCTATTCTTATGAGTACTATTGCCCACCTGCTAGACTGTTTGCTAGGGCTCCAAAGCCAAAATTCTCAGATGCTGCACTTAGACTTATTGCTTCTAAGCCACCCTTGAAGATGTGGGTGGTTAAGAAAGCTTAACTCTCTTTTGCAAGGAAAGGTCTCCAGCAGAAAACCAAAATCTTCTGACGCTATTGCTGGGGACCTTAAAAATATTGTGGGGCGCAAGATCAAATGCCCGAATGGCATCACTATGTATTTCATACCTGAATCGCATGCTACTCTCCCTACTTGTCCTAACCTGGATCTAAGTTTTCATAATCCACTGGTTCGTCAAATGTTTTTGCTTCACAACACTCTTCGTGAAGCCTATCCCCCTAACTGCACTGTAGGGTACGACACCAGTGACTTCAGAGTCTTCAGAATGGATTATTGACAGTGGGTGTACAAATCACATGACTGGCAAAAGAAGTCTCTTTATGGACTCAACCTTACGTCCATCTGACAAGAGCCACATCACATTCGCTGACACTGGTAAAAGTAAGGTACTGGGTCTAGGTAGAGTTGCAATCTCAAAGGATCAACACATGGATAAAGTCATGTTTGTTGAATCCCTTGGCTTCAACTTAATGTCTGTCTCAATGCTTTGCGATTTGAACATGATTGTAATCTTTGGAAAATATCGTTGCCTGGTGCTAATGGAATCTGACAAGTCTCTAGTGTTTGAAGGGTATCGGAAAGATTATTTGTACGTGGTAGATTTCTCAGCAGGGCCACAACTTGCAGTATGTCTTCTCGCAAAGGCTTCAGAATGCTGGCTTTGGCATCGAAGACTTGGGCATGCTGGCATGAGGAACCTCCACACCCTTGCGAAGAAGAAGCATGTCATAGGCATCGAGGGCGTCAAGTTCAAGAAAGATCACTTATGCGGTGCCTGTGAAGTTGGGAAGATGACAAGGGCCAAACATCCTTCGAAGACAATCATGACCACTACTCAACCCTTCGAACTGCTTCACATGGATCTCTTCGGTCCCACTCACTACTCAACCTTTTCCACTACTGCTTGCCTCTATGGCTTCGTCATTGTTGATGATTACTCTAGATATACTTGGGTGCACATAATCCTTTACAAGACTGAAGTGCAGGATGTCTTCAGACGCTTCGCAAATCGGGCTATGAACAATTATGGCGCCAAGATAAAGCACATCAGAAGTGACAATGGCACAGAATTCAAGAACACTGGCCTTGACACATATCTTGATACATTGGGCATCACTCATGAATTCTCAGCTCCATACACACCACAACAGAATGGCATCGTCGATCGCAAGAACAGAACACTCATTGAGATGGCCAGAACAATGTTAGATGAGTACAAGACACCAAGAAAATTCTGGACTGAAGCCATTGACACTGCATGCCATACTATCAACCGTGTATATCTTCACAAGCTGCTGAACAAGACATCTTATGGACTTTTGACTGGCAAGAAGCCAAATGTCAGTTACTTCAGAGTTTTTGGATCAAGATGCTGGATCAAGGACCCTCACCACACCTCAAAATTTGCTCCAAAAGCACATGAGGGCTTCATGCTTGGATATGGAAAGGATTCGCACTCCTACAGAGTCTTCAATCTCTTTCCCTACAAAGTGGTTGAAACAGTGGATGTGCGGTTCGATGAGACCAATGGGTCACAAAGAGAGCAACTACCAGATGTGCTAGATGAAGTTCCAGCCAGTGAATCAATCAAGCTAATGGGAATTGGAGAAATTATACCTTCTGAAGCTCATCCTGAAGAAGAACTTATCATCTCAGCACCTGATCCACATGAAGACAATGCTCAGCCTGAAGACATTCCTCCCCATGACAACGTAGATCAGCAAGAGCAAAGTCTTCGACCCCTACATCCTCGTGTTGCCAATGAAGTGCAGATTGACAGAATCATTGATAGCATCAATGCACCAGGTCCACTGACTCGTTCAAAGGAAACTCAACTGGCAAATTTCTGCGGACACTTCGCATTCATTTCAATCACTGAACCAAAGAAAATTGATGAAGCTTTTATGGAACCTGAATGGATTCAAGCTATGCAAGAAGAGCTTCAACAGTTTGAGCTGAACAATGTATGGGAGTTGGTTAAGCGTCCTGATCCACGGAAGCATAACATAATAGGCACCAAATGGATATACCACAACAAGCAAGATGAGCATGGCCAAGTCGTTAGAAACAAGGCTCGTCTCGTTGCTCAAGGATATACTCAAGTGGAAGGCATTGACTTCGATGAAATATTTGCTCCTGTTGCCAGACTTGAAGCCATCCGTATACTGCTGGCCTATGCAAATCATCACAACATAATTCTGTATCAAATGGATGTAAAGAGTGCCTTCCTCAATGGCAAAATTGAAGAAGAAGTGTATGTTGCACAACCACCTGGGGTTGAAGATCCAAAACATCCTGACATGGTTTACAAGCCCAAAAAGGCACTATATGGCCTCAAACAAGCCCTTCGGGCCTGGTATGATACACTCAAATACTTCCTGAAGAGCAAAGGCTTCATACCTGGTTCCCTAGATCCCACTCTCTTCACGAAGATATATGATGGTGAACTGTTTGTGTGCCAAATATATGTGGATGACATTATTTTCGGCTGCACCAATCCGAAGTACAGTGAGGAGTTCGGATATATGATGCAAGAGCAATATCAGATGTCTATGATGGGGGAGCTGAAATTCTTCCTCGGTCTTCAGATACGGCAACAACGCAATGGCATCTTCATATCTCAAGAGAAATATCTCAAAGATTGCCTGAAGAAGTTCGGTATGCAAGACTGCAAAGGCTTCACAACACCAATGCCAGCCAAACATCATCTGGGTCCTGACGACAATGGTAAAGAGTTCGATCAAAAGGTATACTGCTCCATGATTGGTTCTTTGCTTTATTTATGTGCATCTAGGCCAGATATTATGCTTAGTGTTTGCATGTGTGCTCGGTTCCAAGCGGCACCAAAGGAGTCGCATCACTTAGCTGTGAAGCGAATTCTTCGATATTTGGCTAACACCCCAACTCTAGGGTTATGGTATCCAAAGGGCTCAAAGTTTGATCTGGTTGGATTTTCGGATGCTGATTACGCTGGTGACAAGGTTGATCGGAAGTCCACATCAGGCACATGTCACTTTCTAGGCCGATCACTTGTCTGTTGGTCTTCAAAGAAGCAGAACTGTGTATCTCTCTCCACTGCTGAATCTGAATACATTGCTGCTGGATCCTGCTGCGCTCAGCTTCTATGGATGAAGCAAACCCTCAAGGATTATGGCATTCATCTGAAGCAAGTGCCACTTTACTGCGACAACGAAAGCACCATCAAGATCGCCAACAACCCAGTTCAGCACTCGAAGACAAAGCACATTGAAATTCGTCATCATTTTCTTAGAGATCATGTTGCAAAGGAAGACATTGATATCATACACGTCAACACTGAAGAGCAATTGGTAGATATCTTCACCAAGCCCTTGGATGAGAAGAGATTTTGCAAGTTACGGTGTGAGCTAAATATCTTGGAATCCTCAAATGTCCTGTGATCAAGCACACATCCTAACACTTATGCATGTTGATGACTTAGATGTGCAACACACGAAGTAACGTATATCTTCAATCAATGAAGACATACATTCTAAGTGTGAATACATTAACATGGAATTTGACTTCGGAGCGCCACGATAATTGTGCACCGTGTCTGGGTCTAATACTTACTATATGGTGGGTAACGCCACCACCGAATTTTCTGTTTGAAGTGTTCCACTCAAGGCGTCACATTTGCTATGTTTTCACATTTGGTTTGGCTTCAATCTCAATTTGTCTTCATGATTATCTTCACTATGTAGATTATATATATGTACTGGTGTTCTGTCCTCTACAGCATTCACTTATAGCTATGCCTTCTTGTTTGAATCATTTGAACTAAGTGAATGTGATCAGACCCTAACCTCTCCATGCTTCCTACCTCAAACTCTATCTCTCCAAGTCGTATGCATTCTATTGAAACTGTCCAATGTCTTCACTGCATCCTTGTCAGATGAAGGCACAGAGACAAACTTTAAAACTGCTTTCAATGTTATTCCATCAATAAGAAATCCGGAGAAGTAGGAACGGCTCCCGACAAACAAGGCGTGCGTGGGGTGAAACTGCCCCCACAATTCCGCATGATGGCCACGTACTGATCAGATGCGAATCGCCAGGGGCACCTGAGTAATAGCGCAGTGCCGCCCATCTCCCTATAAATACACGTTTCACTACGGTCATTATCTCTTATTCCACCCTCGCACGAACCCTAGCGCCACCGCTAACTCTCAACGACGCCGGCGACGAAGTGCTTCACTGCCACAACCTCTCCGACGTCGTTCTCACGCCGACTGCGGACATCCGTCTCTCCGCCGTCGCTGTAGGTGTCTTCCGTCGCCAAGTTAGGGCACGGAGGATCGAACTGCTCGGCCTCAACTCTCACCTCGTCTAGCAGTTCCAAGTCTGGTAAATAACAAGTCTTTTTGCAGCCTCTTTTGATCCTATAGCTCCATCACTTTCTGCCAAAAGAGGTTTCCATTCACGCAAGTTTCATCTCTCTCATCTGCAACTCATAACTTGCCTAGTATATTCACTTGTTCTTCATGAAGTAGTTAGATTCCTCACTTGTACTGATCTATAGGTTAGTACAAATCTGGAACCAACTTCTTTTCTATAAAGTGAATGTCTTCGCATGATGAGGTCAATATCTTCTAAACTGATTTGTCTTCAAAATCTTCTGAGAATGCATATGAACTCTTCTCCTTCCCTCGCACCTCAATGTTGTCACAGGTACATGTCCGTGGGAGAATCTTTTGGTTCTCATAGTCTGCATTCATTTGCAGAGTTCCTACAGCGTCACATCAATTCACCCGCAGCAAGTTCCTGTTGGTCAAGCAAAAGGAAGCCTTTGAAGACTTTGAATCTCTTGAAGCCTTCCAAGTTAAGCTTCATGGCAACAGAAAAACCAGCAAGGAAGGGAGGCAGATAGAGACGTGGTGAAACGTCTAAGGATCTGCCTGAGGATTTGGCAGAAATGTACCAAACTGATCTTGAAGAGAGCTATGGTCAGCGCAAGACACAAATCCAATGGATTCGAAGATATTGGGCAGAACAGTGGTTCCAATACCGCTTCGTAACCAAGGAATGTGCAGAAAAGTGCGCCATCAAGAGACCATGGGGAGACGCACTGTACAAAAACCTCGTACCCCGAACCAGAGATGAAGCCATTGCTCAAGGCTTCTTTCCATGCATGGTCAGGGGACAACAGTCAGCTGACGCACATCCGTCATCCCTTCTCTGGTGTCGCGATGACACTCTGTTCAAGCGCAACTTCCAATTTGCTCAGAACTCTGCGAAGCAAAACAAGAAGGCGTTTGGGTTGGACTTCAACCCTGGTCCCTCCAAACCAAGGGCGGATGGCACACGCGACGCAAATCCCAATGTCATCGGGCCGTATGCCAATCTCGAAGGCCTCATCACTCGCATTCTAGTCCAAGGGACTGCCGTGAATGACCCTCCAGCAGACACTGAGTCTGATGACGCTCCTGCTGCCCCGGAGCCGATGCAGATGAAGAAGAAGCCAAAAGCTCCCAAGCCAGCCGCTTCTCCCAAGATCTCCAGAGCGAAGCCATTGGCCACTGCACCTCCTGAAGCAAGTGTGCAGTCTGAAGCCTGCATTCCGTAGCCTTCGCAAAGGGCCAAGGGCTCAGACTGCTGACGACATTCCGGCTGCATCAGTCGAAGAACATGAAGAAGAGTACGAAGAACCTCAAGCTCCATCTCCCCCGCACCAACAAGAAGAAGTTCTCAAGGAGAACGTACCTGAATCCATCCCTCTCACTACGCGTGATGAGGCTGACACCATTGCGGCTGCCACACCCAATACTGAAGCATTTGTGGAGCCCGACCAACCAACATCTTCAAGAGATACTGAAGCTACTGCCTCTGACCCTTCTGTGCCTAAGTCTGCTGCCGGTCCACAGTTCAACTATCATGTTGCGCACAGGCCCCAGGTCCAGAAGCCAATCCCACGACTGCAAAGGTTCCCAGGTCCTGCAACCGCTCCTGGCTCCTTTAATGTCAATAGCTTCAGGGCAGATAACACCTTCTTCAACCGCTCCAAGAACCCTTACTCAAGGGAACGGATTGTGTCAGATAGGTTCTAGAGCTACCCACAACGCAGCTACTACTCCTGCGTCCTCTACAACCAAGGCCGTATCTTTCCACACCAGCGCCTTGAGGTTGAAGCTATTGCTGGTCTGCCTGGTCTGGAAGAAGCACTGGACTGCTTCAAGCAAGTTGGCCTGCTGCCATTTGTCACAGATGAAGAGCACTAGAATGAAGAGCTTCTGCTCCAGTTCTATGCCACACTGCACATCAAAGGCTACAACAGAGATCCCAAGACTTGGGTCCTGGAGTGGATGACCGGCAATGTCCATCATGAAGCCAATGCATTCGATATCATTGAGCTCACCGGCCTACCGACTCCTGGCGAACTCTTCGAAGAAGGCTGCCAACTCCATGCTGAAGCAGTTGAGAGCATATTTCAGCGACCTGAGCCAAATATGAGTCAGATGCTCTCAATGATGAAGCCATTGCTTCCTGATGCACCTTACCCAACCGAATTCTTCGTTGAAGACTTAGAGTACCTGCCCAGAACTATCTATCACATCGTCAGGCGGACTCTATGGCCCATTAAGGGGCACTCTCGATATGCCAAGGTTGAAGGTGCCATGAAGACTCTCATCTTCTGCATCCTGCATGGCAAATGCTTCAATGCCCAGGATCTCTTTATACGTCAACTTGCAGCGTCTGACTCAGATCTCTTTGGTCTGAAGATTTATGCTCCATGGGTTATGAGGCTCATCAAGCTCCACTCTGCTATATCCTATCAACCCTCTGCCCGCAACCACAGAATCTTCTTACCTTATGTGGACACCTCTGCTAAAGCGATTTATCCTGAGGTTGCCAAACAGCCATTAAGTCTTCAGAATGCAGAACACCAGAGCTTCACTCAGCATGATGAAGGTGTTGAAGCCATTTCCAGAGTCTATCCAATGGCTGGCACCACACGTGCCCCTGCATCAACTGAAGCCACTGACAACACGGCTGCACAGAGACCCAAGAAACGCGCTCGTATGCTCACTGACCGTGAACTTCTTGTGGCTCTGCACCAAAAGCAAGATAGGCATCACGACTGGCTCAAACGGCAGATGCGCAGTATCATGCAAGACGTCAATCGCATCAGGAATCTGGCCACCAAGAATGCCTTTGTCGCACATGAAACCTGTCGCCGAACTTGGAAAGGCCTCACCATGATGTGCACTGAAGCTGAACTGCAAGAGGATGGCTTCAAAGAGAGATTCAAGTTTGACTCCACACCCATAGAAGAGCTGTGTTGCGTGGAACTCCGTCGCTTGAAGAATCAGAGTTCTCTTCCTCTGCTGCCACAGTGACTGGAAAAATCATTGAGGAAGAAGACGACGCTACATCACCGCCGCCTTCTTCAGCGCGCGTCGTCACTGCCCCAAGCTCGCCAGCACCACCAAACGCCTCCACCGACCCTGCTGCGCCTGGGAACGCTTAGAACACTCTATGTCTTCAAACCTTTTTGGTCATCACTGACAAAAGGGGGAGAAGCATATGATGTTTCTAGTCTTCAAGCAGGTCAATAATATGGGCGGGTGCTTTATATTTTGCATTTTGCTTCGTGCTTACAACTCTCGTTTTGCTACATTTGGTTCTTTGAGTTGTAACACTTGAACTTGATGGTCGTCTGCTACTATGTTTGCCACTGTGTTTTTGCGAAGATAAATTCCGCATGTACGACGATAATTTCCGCACTTATATCATTTCGCAGACGTCCATTTTTCATTATGCATGTCGTTATCTTCATATATCCTTACATGCATGGTGGATTTTCATCATAAGTTGAAGTGGATTCCCAAAAATACAACCTGCTATGTGCATTTGCGTTCCAGAAGCAAATCACTTATATGCACATCTTCAGGGGGAGCCCTTGCAGCTTATGAAGACAATTCCTTTAAAATTTCACAAATTATGTTCCCCGTTGAAAACTTCAACTGGTTTGTCATCAATCACCAAAAAGGGGGAGATTGTAAGTGCATCTAGTGCCACCCCTAGTTGGTTTTGGAGTATTGACTACAAACCTAGTTGAGGGACTAATGTGTTTGTGAGAATTGCAGGATAACACAGGTAGAAGTCCCTCATTGATTCGGTCTAGTTACCAGAGATGACCCCTAAAAATGTACGAAGACATTGAAGACACTGGTGGTTCATGAAGACATTCATGTCGAAGACAATGACATATGAAGACTCCCCATGAAGCCTATGGAACTCGAAGACTTAGATCCTTCGTAGTTTTACTTTATTCATGTTGTGTCATAGGAACCACCGTACTGTTAAGTGGGGTCCAAGAGAACCAGTCAGGATGACTGAAGTGATGCCTAATTCAAATCCTATGTCTTCGAGTGAAGACAATGAGAGAAAATCTTGTCTAGAGTCAGACAAGTCAGCTTTACTTGTAGCCCAAGTAAAGTTGCCGTGTGAGTTCGAAATCCGACCGTTAGTACACGTGTCAGTTCCTTAGTGACCCAGGGTCATTTTGGACAAATCAGGTTGGGTTGCCAAGTGGCTATAAATAGTCCACCCCTACAACCATAAACGGTTGGCTGCTCAGATTTCAGTGCACGACTTTTGTTGTTTGAGAGCAACCCACCTCGAAGCCTTTGAGAGAAAATCCCTAGTGAGGAGAAAAGCCCTAACCACCCAGAGCCAGAGTAATTGGGCATCACTTAAGTCTTCTTGTCTGAGTGATCTGAAGACTTATTACACTTGAGGACTGTGCATCCTCCAGACGGTTAGGCGTCGCGTTCTGAGCATCCAAGAGGAATTGTGGATTGCCGGTGAACGAAGTCTGTGAATGTTTGGGAGTCTACCTTAAAGACTTACCAGAGTGATTGGGCGGGGTCTGTGTGACCTTAGCTCAAGGAGAAAACGGTGAGGACTGGGTGTCCTGAGCTGCGTGTTCAGGACTGGGTGTCCGGGACTGTGTGTCCTTTGGTTTAAATACCTAGCCGCTCCAACCAGACGTACAGTTGTCACAGCAACTGGAACTGGTCCAACATATCATTGTCTTCAACGTGTCACTGGTTTCATCTTCACCTCCCTTTACTTACCAGTTCACTTTGTGAAGCTATTGCATGCTTGCCTTGTCTTCTGTCTTCACAACTTGACTGTATGATCTGTTTGGCTTCATAACTTCTTCCTACCTGATCCTCATTACACTGAAGCTGTTTGTCACTGTGCTTTCACTATATTGTGTACTTGACTATGGCTTGCGTTGTGTAATCTAACTTCCGCTGCATAGTGATAGGCTTGTCCACACTGTTTGTCTTCATAACTTTCATGTTTTGAAGACTTTCATAAAAATTGCCTATTCACCCCCCCTCTAGTCGATATAATGCACTTTCAAAAAGTACCCCCCACTGATTTGAACTAGCGACGCTTTTGGCTCAAGGTTAGAAGGGGGCTTTCGCGTGTCGGGATTTGGCCGCTAGAGGGAGATTTCGCACGCGTTGTAATTTCAGGATAGCAAGGCGCGGGTTGTGAAGGCGCCAGTTTTGGGAGCACGATATCTGAATTTTCGAGATATAACAAGACGCGGGTTGAATTTCAGGGACAAGCCTAATGTGTCGTAATATTGTACTTGTACGTACCAAATCAATTCGCACTTCCCTCAACGAAAAAGAAAACGAAAAAAAACTATTCACACCACACAAAGAGAGAGTCTTGCCCCGTTTTAGTATACAAATGATTTTCAAAGCTACTCCCTCCTTCCATCTATATAGGGCCTAATGCGTTTTTTGATGCTAACTTTGACCAAATACTAGAGCAATGATATATGACATGCAACTTACACAAAGCACACCGTTAAATTCGTTTGTGAAAGGTTCTTTCAATGATATAATTTTCACATTGTGCATGTCATGTACTATTAATCTTGTCAATAGTCAAAGGCGGTCTTAAAAATCTCATTACGCCCTATGTAGATGGAAGGAGGGAGTATGAATCCATGTTATGTCTGATTAAATTTTTTCGCTTCCTGTATAATGCATGTAACCTACTCATACCAACATTCTAGTGCATTCCAAATGTCTATACTACCGCTGCAATTCAAACTAAATTTGATTTCATTTCTCTATTTCAATAAGAATCTACAATCATGATTGTTGCCAACTTCAACTATCAAAGTTTCCTTGCTATCTGCCAGATATAAATCAGACGGCCTAATGCAGGATGGCAGGCACACCATCATCAACAACTCCGTTTTTTATAAGAGTAGAGATAAAATATATTAAATGTAGTATACCATGTTCATAACCACACCATGTTTATCACCATTATATATATTCACACATTCGTCGGTTTTAAACACTATGATAAATTCTTCAAATATCCAAATTCGCTTTTTATAATGAAGTATATATGATCTCTATTCGTCTTTTAGACCCACACCACCCTCTTATCTTTGTAGCTAGCGCTAACTTTCTCTTGTGCATGCACACGCCCGCATCCCTCTCAGCCCCCTCAGCATTCTCTAGCTCCATCGCGCAAATTCGCGTTTTCACTTTAGGTCGTTCACCCATGGTGTGTGTAGGCCCCCCAGATCCTTTATGGCACACATCGATCAATATGCCTCATTAGCCAGGTGTGCCTAGCACAAACACAAGCTTCGCCTCTTCTCTTATCACCGTCCATGCCTCACTCCCACCACTCTTTTCATCATTCTCGTACTCGCGCACTCCTCCCCCTTGATATAGTATGCCTCTCGTACCACCTCCTGCATGCATCCCTCTCTCTCTCTCTATCCTTCTCCTCGTGCCTCATTTGCTTCTAACACACACATGCATGTATACCGATCGATCTCCCAACATATACCTAGATCGACTTTAACTACCCGCCCCATCGATCGACGTACCTCACAAGTTATGTCTTTCCTTTCTCTTACAAAGGGCGATTGATCTTCCTATGTAGTTACGTCTGCTTACCACAGCCACATCCTCCCCCTCATCATTCGTGCATGCCTCCTGATCCGTCTCTCACATGCACGTGCACAGACAACAAGCAGCCATCTCCTCTCTTATTGATATTGCAGGCGTGCCCTCCGTTCGTCTAGCAAGCCTATCCCACCATTTGTTAGAAGCAACTCCACTACCACCCCCTCCAACACTCTAGCTCTGTCTCTCTCCCAACCTTATTCATATCCTGCACATATGCATGGATGCCGATCGATCTCCCTTAATACATGAGGCAGATCGATCTCCTTAATACATGAGGTAGGCCTCTCTCCTCCTCCACACATATACCAGCCATTGTACCTCTATAGTTAATTGGGCCTCCCTCTTCCCCCACCACACACCGATAGTCGAGCGCTACAGGTAGGTATCCGTGCCACAGAGACAAACTGCACATGTCCCATCTCACATTCCAGTAGGCCAGCCACTCTATATCTTTGACGTGGGCACACACAAATTTGATGGCACTCTTTATCAATCGCACGCACGCGCACACACACACACATCATTCCTCTCTTCGATTCTATAGACACCTCAAGCCGATGATATCTCCACTCTCTTCTCGTGGATTGCCCCCTCTATATATATGTTATATCCAGGACTCTATTTCACACACATTGCATATGTTAAGTTTTTTGATTGACCCCCCCCCCCCCAAAACTCTCAAGAACCCACACACTATATCTCTCTAGGTTTGTATCTCTCTCACACAACCCCATGTAGGTTGTGTATGTATACAAGAAGAGAATAGGTGCACCGTGCACGTACTCACGCTTCGTGCCCAGCCACACCCGCGCGGGTACACGGTGGAGCTCATTTCTTTACGAAATGGCAGCCCACGTGCTAATTTGAACGTCTATTGCTAGAGGGAATAATGCATACACACATGCATGCAGTGCTTCCACCCCGGGTACACACATGCATGCACTCCGTAGTAGTACAGTACATGGAGAGAAAATTGTGGACTTGATTGCGATTACCACGCCGTAATTAATTGAGCATTAAACCAAACGCATCTAAAGTCTCTCTGGTGGTGGAAATGCATTGAGAGAAATGCATCATAATGAAGCGCGCCCTGTAAACTATGACGGAGGGTGGAGTAGTATGAAGGTGCAAAACCAAGTACGCGTACTAGTACTGCGCTTGGCTCTTCGCCCCTTCGTGAAGTCGAACAATGATGGTACTCCGCATGTTGGGTACTACAGTGTATGCCTTTGACAATCTGACACCGAATGGACTGATGCATGTCCACCGAGGGTAGGTTGCATTAGTCAAAAGGCGTAAGCGAGCTTCACCTTGTCCTGCAAGCTTCTCCTCGTTCTGCGAGTTGACGGGACACACCAAAAAGTAGTGCTAGTCCATACTCCCTCCTTTCCGGTTAATATGGCTTAATCTTTTTTGCGGGTAAATGAGAGAGCTTTATTCATATATAAGCATTCTTAGGATGATCAGCCAAGACACTGGTCACTAGGAAGCCAAAAAAAGAAGTAGGGAGCGAGGTGTTTCATCAAGCCAGCTCTCGGCCACATTCAAAGTGCAGCAAGCACGGTTCGCACGAAGATGCGCCGCAAGGTTTGTTGACCTGTTTACATTCTGAATAACAAAAAAAGAGGAAATATTTGTAACACACTCGATGCGACTATATCTCCCACGTGTCGAGGCACGACTTAGAGGCATAATCGCATTGAAGGCATATGTCGCAAGTCAGGTAATCATCACAAACATCCCATGTAATATAGATAATGAAAAGGGATAACATAGTTGGCTTACACTCGCCACGTCAATCAAGTACATAAATAACATACATCATCCAAACACTCATGGCCGGACTACGGCGCCAAAATAAAAGATAACCCAACAAGCGACATGGTCCCGATCACCCCCAACTTGGCACCACTACTGATCATCAGGAAAAGAAACATAGTAACGCTGAGAGTCCTCGTCGTATTCCCACTTGAGCTCAAGCGTGCCATCTGGAGCTGTATCATCTGGCCCTGCATCTGGTGTAATAGTAATCTGTGAGCCACACGGACTCAGCAATCTCGCACCCTCGCGATCAAGACTATTTAAGCTAATAGGAAGGGTAAGGCAAATATATGTGGAGCTACAGCAAGCGACTAGCATATATGGTGGCTAACTTATTCGCAAAAGAGGGCGAGAAGAGGAGGCAAAGCGCGAGCGAGAAACTAGAGGACAACCTGCGCAAGCATTACTCCAACATCGTGTCCACTTCCCGGACCCCGCCGAGAAGAGGCCATCACAGTAACACACTCGGTTGATTCATTTTAATTAAGATAAGGTTTAAGTTATCTACAACCGGACATTAACAAATTCCCATCTGCCCATAACCGTGGGCACGGCTTTCGAAAGTTCAAATCCCTGCAGGGGAGTCCCAACTTAGCCCATGACAAGCTCTCACGGTCAACGAAGGAATAGACCTCCACTCGAGACATTCCGATCAGACTCGGTATCCCGGTACAACAAGACATTTTGACAGGTTAAAACAAGACCAGCAACACCGCCCGAATGTGCCAACAAATCCCGATAGGAGCTGCACATATCTCGTTCTCAGGGCACACTCAGATAGGTCAAGCTACGAGTAAAACCAACCCTCGAGTTTCCCCGAGGTGGCCCCGCAGGCTGCCCGGTTCGGACCAACACTCAAAGGAGCACTAGCCCCGGGGGGCGGTTTAAAATAAGATGACCCTCGGGCTCCGGAAACCCAAGGGAAAAAGAGGCTAGGTGGCAAATGGTAAAACCAAGGTTGGGCATTGCTGGAAAAGCTTTAATCAAGACGAACTATCAAGGGGTTCCCATTATAACCCAACCGCGTAAGGAACGCAAAATCTGGGAACATAACATCGATATGACGGAAACTAGGGCGGCAAGAGTGGAACAAAACACTAGGCGAGAGGCCGAGCCTTCCACCCTTTACCAAGTATATAGATGCATTAAGATAACATGGCAATATAATGATATCCCAACAAGTAAATAAATGTTCCAACGAGGAACGGTCTCCAATCTTCACCTGCAACTAGCAACGCTATAAGAGGGGCTGAGCAAAGCGGTAACATAGCCAAACAACGGTTTGCTAGGACAATGGTGGGTTAGAGGCTGAACATGGCAATTTGGGAGGCTTGAAAGCAAGTGGTACGCATCGTAGCTTTGGCATAGCAAAAGAGCAAGCAAACTAGCATAGCAAAGATAGTAGTGATTTCGAGGGTATGATCATCTTGCCTGCAAAGTTGTCAGAGTTGCCTGGATCCTCGAAAGCAAACTCAACGGTCTTCTCGTTAGCAAACTCGTCTCCCGGCTCTACCCAAACAAGACAAACAAGCAACAAGAACACAATCAACCACGTGCAAGGATCAAGCAAGAAGATGCAAACATGGTATGCTATGCGGGATGCGATGTGGGATGCATATGCACGATATTACAGGAAATGCATGAACCTGGCCTCAACTTGGAAAACCAAGTGTGCCACTGGAAAGATGAGATGAAATCGCTTGAAAACGATGTAAAGATCACCGGAATCGGAGTTACGGTTTGGAAATGGCAAGCGATTCAAATACGACACCGGTCTGCGATTTACAGCAAGTAGTCATCTAAATGCAATGAGATGAACATGCTACATCACTCAAACATGGCAAAAAAATACTTGGCAGGGAAGCATTCAAGATGCTTAACAAAAGTCTAGCACTGAGCTACGGCCAATTCATCCATTAGGAGGTTCAAATAAGCATGGCAAAAACGCAAATGGTAAACAGATCTCAGACTTAGTGAAATTAACACTTGTCTGGAATCTCAGATCATATAGCCCTCTTCGGAGCAACAAAACAACATGCTACAGGACCTGAACATTACAAAGTAAAAAATGGCATAGAGCTACTCAAATAGCTTAACAAAAGTCCCTTAGTGACCTTGAGCCAAAAGGGATCACAAAATATACTAACAAGCACACGAACATAGCAAAAAAACATAATCAGTTTTCAGGCATGGCAAGACAAGCATACATCCATTAATAAGGCTCAAAATGCAAGCAAGACATGGCAAGAACAATGGCATAGCATGCACGGATCAACTACAATAACATCGGCAAAATCGCAAACAAGTTGACGATCTGCCCAGATTCACAACGAAGCAAAAGTAGAGCTCGATTGACTCAAGCTAGGGTGCTCCATATATGCAAACAAAGACATGGATGGATAGAGCACTACAATATTAACAAAACTCCTTTACTGATCATCCTCAAAAGAGGCACGGATCACTAGGAAACAACCTGAACATATGGCATCATGAGCTAAACAATCCCAGGACTCAGTGAAATTACTAAGTCCCTGAAAACAGATTTACCGGGTGCCTCACTTTGCAAGCTTGCACTAGGCACGACACACATCACAAAAATACATGGGTTGCACCTCTAGAAATATGACAAAACCCTTAACAAAACATATGTAGAACTCATGGGCATATCATGCACACAACAATCATGGCAAAAATGACAAATGTCTAAGATGAAGTAGCAGATCTGACAATTAACTCAAGTATCCCTCTTCTAATAGCATTTCGGGCATCAAGATGAACTCTAATGAAAATGATGCAATGGAATGAAATGATGTACTCTCTAAGACGAACATTTTGATATGCTATATGCATGAATCGGAGTTACGGATGCGGAGATATAGCAAGTTGAATATAGGCACATGGATTAGGGTTTCGGGAGAAAGTCAACCGAGGCGATTTGGATCTGAGATCTGCACGCCTCCCGAGGTCACCGGAGTTGTTCGTCGGAGAGGAAGCCGAGGTGGCCGGAGAGGAACTTGGCGTGGAGGAGGACGCTCGCCGGCGAGGTGGCCGGATCCGAAGCGGCGGACGGCGGCGACGGCGGCGGTTGGTGGCGGCGGGCGCGGACGCGGCGGCCCAGATGCGCCGGAGTTGATGGCACGGCGGCGGCGGAGCGGAAGGCCGGCGCGGCGGCGTGGCGTTGGTGCGGGCGGGCGGCCGCGGGTGGTGGCGCCCATGCGGTGGTGGCGGCGGGACGGGCTCGCGGGGGCCCGCGATGGGCCTGAGCGGGCCGGCAGCGGGGGAGAGCTAGCGGCGACACGTGGCTGGCGCTGGGTGGCGGCGGTTGCCGGCGGACGTTGTCCGCCGCGGGCCGGACATGTCCGGTGCGGCGGATCTGGGGATTTTTTAGGGTTTCGGGGAGGGGATCTGAGATTTGGAATGGGGGTCTATTTATAGGCATAGAGGGAGCTAGGAGAGTCCAAATGAGGTGCGGTTTTCGGCCACGCGATCGTGATCGAACGCTCTAGATGATGGAGCAGAGTTTGGTGGGTTTTGGGCCAACTTGGAGGGGTGTTGGGGTGCAACACACATGAGGCCTTTTCGGTCCCTCGGTTAACTGTTCGAGCATCAAACGAAGTCCAAATGGTACGAAACTTGACAGGCGGTCTACCGGTAGTAAACCAAGGCCGCTTGGCAAGTCTCGGTCCAATGCGGAAATGTTTAATCCCCACACATGAAAGAAAGGTAGAAATGACCACCGGAGGAGAACGGAGCGCCGGAATGCAAAATGGACAATGGGGAAAATGCTTGAATGCATGAGATGAACACGTATGCAAATGCAATGCACATGATGACATGATATGAGATTCATGACAATGATAACAACACAAGAAGACAAAGACCCGAACCCGAGAAAAATAAATTAACTTAAAGCCAGAAACGGCAAGAGTTGGATTACAAATTGGGAAAGTTATATCCGGGGTGTTACAACACTCCACCACTACGAAAAGATCTCGCCCCGAGATCTAGGACTAAAAGAACGCTGGGTACTCAGAACGTTGGTGATCCTCGCGTTCCCAGGTAGCTTCACGGTCGGAATGGTGTGACCACTTGAGTTTGAGAAATTTGATTGACTTGTTGCGAGTCTTGCGTTCCGTCTCCTCAAGGATAGCAACTGGGTGCTCACGATAAGAGAGATCTTCTTGGAGCTCAATGTCCTCGAAGTTGACGGTGCGGTCAGGCGCCTTGAAGCACTTTCGGAGCTGAGAGACATGGAACACATCATGAACATTTGCAAAGTTTGACAGAAGCTCGAGTTGATAGGCGAGGTCGCCTCTCTTGCTGACAATCTTGAAAGGTCCCAGGTATCTAGGGGCAAGCTTCCCTTTGATACCGAAGCGATGAGTCCCTTTCATAGGAGAGACGCGGAGGTAAACATGATCTCTGATCTCGAAAGCCAAATCATGGTGCTTACTATCATAGTAGCTCTTCTGGCGGGATTGGACTGCTTTGAGGTTATCACGAATTACTTTGCACATTTCTTCTGCCTCTGTGATTAAGTCATTACCCAGCAGCTGACGTTCACCGGTTTCGGACCAGTTGAGAGGGGTACGGCACTTCCTGCCATACAGAATTTCAAATGGGGCCTTGCCCGAACTTGCTTGAAAACTGTTGTTGTAGGAGAATTCAGCATAAGGAAGACAATCCTCCCACTTCATGCCGAAGGAGATCACACAAGGCCAGAGCATATCTTCAAGAATCTGGTTGACATGCTCGACTTGACCGCTAGTTTGAGGATGGAAAGCTGTGCTGAAGTGGATGTTGGTGCCCATGGCCTTCTGAAAAGAATCCGAAAACTTGGAGGTAAAGATGCTTCCACGGTCTGAAGAGATAACTTGAGGAATACCGTGCAGAGAGACAATTCGAGAGGTATTGAGTTCCGCCAATTGAGCTGCAGTGATCGACTCTTTAATAGGAAGAAAGTGAGCCACTTTGGTGAGTTTGTCAATGACAACGAATATAGCATCATTGCCACGCTTGGACTTTGGAAACCCAGTCATGAAGTCCATCTCAATGTGGTCAACCTTCCATTCTGGAATGGCAAGAGGTTGGAGGAGACCAGCTGGCCTTTGGTGTTCTGCCTTCACTCTTCTACAGACATCACATTCATTCACGAATTGAGCAATCTCGCGCTTCATTCGAGTCCACCAATAAGCTTGCTTGAGGTCCTGATACATCTTCGTGCTCCCAGGGTGGATGGAGAGGAGAGAATTGTGAGCCTCGTTCACGATCACTTTGCGAAGTTCACCTTTGGGTACAACAATACGATCCTCGAAGAAAAGAGTGTCCTTGTCATCAAGGCGGTAGCACTTGTACTTGGGTTGACTCTTGGCAATCCCAATCTTCACCTTTTTCACCATAGCATCAAGTAGCTGGGCTTGGCGAATCTGGTCTTCCAAGGTAGGAGAGACTTGAAGGTTGGCGAGGAAATCTTGAGGAACAATTTGCAGATTAAGTTAGCGGAAAGCTTCACAAAGCTCGGGTTGATAAGGCTTGAGAATCAGACTGTTGTAATACGCTTTTCTGCTCAATGCGTCAGCAATCACATTGGCTTTGCCTGGAGTATACTCGATACTCGGATTATACTCTTGAATCATTTCGACCCATCGAGTTTGCCTGAGGTTGAGATTAGGCTGAGTGAAGATGTACTTGAGACTATTGTGATCAGTGAAAATGTCCACTTTTCTTCCCAATAGAAGATGTCTCCAAGTCAAAAGAGCATGCACAACTGCCGCCAACTCGAGATCATGAGTGGGGTAGTTCTTCTCATTAGGCTTAAACTGGCGAGAGGTATATGCAACAACTTTCTTCTCTTGCATCAACACTGCACCGAGACCTTGGAGAGAGGCATCACAAAAGACCTCGTACGGCTTGGATTCATCAGGCGGAGTCAGAACAAGAGCAGTGATCAATTTCTCTTTCAAGGTGTTGAAAGCAATGTCACACTCCGGAGACCAAACGTACTTGATGTGCTTCTGGAGAAGATTTGAGAGAGGCTTCGCGATCTTAGAAAAGTTTTCAACCAATCTTCGACAGTAGCTTGCGAGCCCGAGGAAGCTACGGAGTTGCTTCATGTTCCGAGGAGGTTCCCAATTCACAATTGCAGACACCTTCTCAGGATTCACGGCAATGCCCTTGGCAGAGATGATATGACCAAGATAAAGAACCTCATCGAGCCAAAATTCACACTTGGAGAACTTGGCGTAGAACTGGTGTTCCCTCAGCTTATCAAGAACCAAACGCAAGTGTTTGGCATGATCTTCCTTGTTCTTTGAGAAAACCAGAATGTTGTCGAGATAGACCAAAACAAAGTCATTGGTGTAGGGGTTGAAGATGAAGTTCATCATGCGAGAGAAAGTCAGAGGAGCGTTGACGAGGCCAAAAGACATGACAGTGTATTCATATGACCCATAGCTTGTCCTGAAAGCCATCTTGGGAATATCTTGCTCACGGTTTCGGATCTGATGATAACCCATACGGAGATGAAGCTTGGAGAATACTTGGGCACCCTTGGGTTGTTCGAACAGCTCGTTGATGTTGGGAAGTGGGTATTTGTTCTTGATGGTCTTCTTGTTCAATGGACGGTAATCAACACAAAGTCGGTCTGTTCCATCCTTCTTCTTCACAAAAAGAACACCACAACCCCACGGAGAAGAACTAGGCCGGATGAGACCCATTCTTTCTTGAATATCGAGTTGTTTCTTCAGCTCCTTCAACTCTTCAGGTCCGAGCTTGTAAGGACACTTGCACACAGGTTCCGTGCCGGGCTCAATATCAATAACGAATTCAACTGGCCGGTGCAGAGGCATTCCTGGAAGCTCTTCTGGAAAGACGTCTTGATATTCGCAAATGACTGGAATCTGCGAGATAGCATCCAGTTCACCTTTCTCATTGAGAGAAAACAACCGGATTGTATCATCACGAGCGGCAAAGACAATTACATCCTCAGACGAATGAGTCAATTGAATCTGCCTAGCAGCACAATCAAGCTGAGCCTTGTGCTTAGAGAGCCAATCCGTCCCGAGAATAAGATCAATATCCGAGTTACCAAGAACCATTGGGGAAGAAAGGAACTTGTAGTCGCCCAACGTGATAGTAACATCTGGCACCTCCAGACTTGCACTCAAACGTTTGCCAGGAGAAACGATATGCATTTTTTTACCCAAATGAGAAGAAACGAACTCATTCTTGGTAAAAAAATGGCTTTGACATGAAACAATGCGATGCACCCGTGTCAAAAAGAACTTTTGCAGGAATATCATTAACAGGAAGGTTACCCATGATGACATCTGACGAATCCTCTGCCTGAGCTGCATTCATCAAATTAACCTTGGCGTGCTTGGGGTTATGCTTAACCACAGCTGTACTTGCCGATCTGACAGGAGGAGGAGGAGGAAGACGCCTCTGGTTGAAACACTTGTTGGCATAGTGACCCTTCTGTTGGCACTTGTTGCACGTGACCTCTGAAAGCGGACGGTGGTACGGAGAACTCGATCTTGGAGCTTGCGACGAAGTCTTGTTCTGAAAGCCAGGGTTGGGTGGGTGGGAAGAACCACTGCCACCTTTGCTCTTCTGATACGGCTGACGGAACGGAGGAGGAGGAAGCCAATACTTCTGCTGCTTGGCCACTTGAGTAGAGGAAGAAGGAGTAGTGTCTCTGACTCGCTTCTTGGAAGCATCACACCTCAACTGAGCAGCCTCTTGCTTTAGTGCCATGTTGTAGAACTCATCGTACCTCAATGGCTCAAAGAGGACAAGAGCGAGCTGAATTTCTTCTCTGAGACGACCCTTCAACTGGTATATCATGCTCTTCTCATCAGGTATGTCCTGCTTGGCAAAGTGGGCGAGCTTCTGGAACAACTTGTTGTAGTCATAGACAGACAAAGAGCCTTCCTTCAATTTGCGGAATTCCTCACGCTTACTTTCAGTCACACTCCGAGGGATGTGATGATCTCGGAAATCTTGACAAAATTTATCCCAAGTGATCAGACGTCCACTTCTGGAATCCCTGTACTGCTGGAACCATTCTGCAGCTTGATCTTTGAGTTGGAAGGAAGCAAACTTGACGAAATCTTCAGGCCTGACATTGCTGCACTCAAAATGCTTGGACAGATCCACAAGCCAATCGTCAGCATCGGTTGCCTCAACACAATTGCTGAACGTCTTTGGCCCATTAGCAAGGAACTGGTTCAGTGTAGCAAAGTGGTTCTGATTGTTGCCTTGATTCCCTTGATTGCCTTGATTGCGCTCTTGGAGAATTTGCATGATCAACTGCGTGTTTGCATTGGTTGCGGCCATCATAGCTTGCCATGCCTCCGGAGGAGGTGGAGGTGGTGGCGGATCAGGATTCGGAGTCGTGCGCATTGGAGGAGCCATCCTGAAGAGGTTGACATCCATTAGCACATTGATAGACAAATGAAGCTGAATCCAACGGAATGCAAATTGCAACATAAAGTCTTCACATCCGAACAAAACGAACGAATGCATTCCTCTTGAAATGGTCACATATCCATAAATTGCGAAGCCACGTAGAATTAGGTAGAAGAAGTAAATCAACAAGGTACGGATCAAGAACGAATAATCGGTAAGAAATCCCAATCTCAAACTAATATCCGTGGAAGAAGAACTAGAGCTACAAGAATTCCCACCTATGAGACTCCCGAACCTTTCCGGTTATGAAATCAGGTGTTGGGGATACAGGGGAAGCATAATGTCTCACCCAAACTAGCAATTCTTACATCCAGCTGTATCCATCCTTCAACACATAACTGAGAAAAACTTCGGAAACCATCTACCTCAACCATCGAAAAGCATCCGTTATACAAGTTATGGCGATACTCCCGAACTCCCGCCCCAGTACTGGGTGGCATCGAGGTTATCTCACCAACG
Organism: Triticum monococcum; assembly: GCA_034509565.1. Classification (NCBI taxonomy): domain Eukaryota; kingdom Viridiplantae; phylum Streptophyta; class Magnoliopsida; order Poales; family Poaceae; genus Triticum; species Triticum monococcum. The sequence continues at coordinate 536,721,467 of CM067845.1, read as the reverse complement.
AACTGCATAAAAGAGATTTTCGATGTCGGCGTACTAAACTCAGGTATTCCACAATTGCAACGATAAAATTATGATGACAACACCTCAGAGCTCAACTCCCCGGGACACTTCCACTAAACCCCTGACCGGAGGCACCAAGACAATGTTCTCATCATAAAACCATCGGAACGATTCCAAGATACCCGCGTGATCGTAAATTTTTTTTAGTGAAATTTGGGAACAGAAGAGTCAAAACTCTACGTCAGGATGCCTTACCAGAGCGATGAGGAGACTGGGAAGTAAAAAGAATTCCTAAACTCTCTGATATATAATTCCTAATTGACTCAAAACATTTTTCTAGACACAACTCGGCCGCTAAAAACGATCAATCGGTGGGGGCTCCTAAGGACGGGGAAGGCTCTGATTACCAACTTGTAACACCCTCGATGCGACTATATCTCCCACGTGTCGAGGCACGACTTAGAGGCATAATCGCATTGAAGGCATATGTCGCAAGTCAGGTAATCATCACAAACATCCCATGTAATATAGATAATGAAAAGGGATAACATAGTTGGCTTACACTCGCCACGTAAATCAAGCAAATAAATGACATACATCATCCAAACACTCATGGCCCGACTACGGCGCCAAAATAAAAGATAACCCAACAAGCGACATAGTCCCGATCACCCCCAACTTGGCACCACTACTGATCATCAGGAAAAGAAACATAGTAACGCTGAGAGTCCTCGTCGTATTCCCACTTGAGCTCAAGCGTGCCATCTGGAGCTGTATCATCTGGACCTGCATCTGGTGTAATAGTAATCTGTGAGCCACAGGGACTCAGCAATCTCGCACCCTTGTGATCAAGACTATTTAAGCTTATAGGAAGGGTAAGGTAAATATATGTGGAGCTACAGCAAGCGACTAGCATATATGGTGGCTAACTTATTCGCAAAAGAGGGTGAGAAGAGGAGGCAAAGCGCGAGCGAGAAACTAGAGGACAACCTGCGCAAGCATGACTCCAACACCGCGTCCACTTCCCGGACCCCGCCGAGAAGAGGCCATCATGGTAACACACTCGGTTGATTCATTTTAATTAAGTTAAGGTTTAAGTTATCTACAACCAGACATTAACAAATTCCCATCTGCCCATAATCGCGGGCACGGCTTTTGAAAGTTCAAATCCTTGCAAGGGAGTCCCAACTTAGCCCATGACAAGCTCTCACGGTCAACGAAGGAATAGACCTCCACCCGAGACATTCCGATCAGACTCGGTATCCCGGTACAACAAGACATTTTGACAGGTTAAAACAAGACCAGCAACACCGCCCGAATGTGCCGACAAATCCCGATAGGAGCTGCACATATCTCGTTCTCAGGGCACACTCAGATAGGTCAAGCTACGAGTAAAATCAACCCTCAAGTTTCCCCTAGGTGGCCCCGCAGGCTGCCCGGTTCGGACCAACAATCAGAGGAGCACTGGCCCGGGGGGGTTTAAAATAAGATGACCCTCGGGCTCCGGAAACCCAAGGGAAAAAGAGGCTAGGTGGCAAATGGTAAAACCAAGGTTGGGCATTGCTGGAAAAGCTTTAATCAAGACGAACTATCAAGGGGTTCCCATTATAACCCAACCGCGTAAGGAACGCAAAATCCGGGAACATAACACCGATATGACGGAAACTAGGGCGGCAAGAGTGGAACAAAATACTAGGCGAGAGGCCGAGCCTTCCACCCTTTACCAAGTATATAGATGCATTAAGATAACATGGCAATATAATGATATCCCAACAAGTAAATAAATGTTCCAACGAGGAACGGTCTCCAATCTTCACCTGCAACTAGCAACGCTATAAGAGGTGCTGAGCAAAGCGGTAACATAGCCAAACAACGGTTTGCTAGAACAATGGTGGGTTAGAGGCTGAACATGGCAATTTGGGAGGCTTGAAAGCAAGTGGTAGGCATCGTAGCATTGGCTTAGCAAAAGAGCGAGCAAACTAGCATAGCAAAGATAGTAGTGATTTCGAGGGTATGATCATCTTGCCTGCAAAGTTGTTAGAGTTGCCTGGATCCTTGAAAGCAAACTCAACGGGCTCCTCGTTAGTGAACTCGTCTCCCGGCTCTACCCAAACAAGACAAACAATCAACAAGAACACAATCAACCACGTGCAAGGATCAAGCAAGAAGATGCAAACATGGTATGCTATGCGGGATGCATATGCACGATATGACAGGAAATGCATGAACCTGGCCTCAACTTGGAAAAACAAGTGTGCCACTGGAAAGATGAGATGAAATCGCTTGAAAACGATATAAAGATCACCGGAATCGGAGTTACGGTTTGGAAATGGCAAGCGATTCAAATACGACACCGGTCTGCGATTTACAGCAAGTAGTCATCTAAATGCAATGAGATGAACATGCTACAGCACTCAAACATGGCAACAAAATACATGGCAGGGAAGCATTCAAGATGCTTAACAAAAGTCTAGCACTGAGCTATGGCCAATTCATCCATTAGGAGGTTCAAACAAGCATGGCAAAAACGTAAATGGTAAACAGATCTCAGACTTAGTGAAATTAACACTTGTCTGGAATCTCAGATCATATAGCCGTCTTCGGAGCAACAAAACAACATGCTACAGGGATCACAAAATATACTAACAAGCACACGAACAAAGCAAAAAAACATAATCAGTTTTCAGACTTAGTGAAAACTGGGACAGGCTGAAATCATAACTCAAGTAAGCATGTTTACGAGCTCGATGCACTCACCACGGTGCAAGGCATGGCAAGACAAGCATACATCCATTAATAAGGCACAAAATGCAAGCTAGACATGGCAAGAACAATGGCATAGCATGCACGGATCAACTACAATAACATCGGCAAAATCGCAAACAAGTTGACGATCTGCCCAGATTCACAACGAAGCAAAAGTAGAGCTCGATTGACTCAAGCTAGGGTTCTCCATATATGCAAACAAAGACATGGATGGATAGAGCACTACAATATTAACAAAACTCCTTTACTTATCATCCTCAAAAGAGGCACGGATCACTAGGAAACAACCTGAACATATGGCATCATGAGCTAAACAATCCCAGGACTCAGTGAAATTACTAAGTCCCTGAAAACAGATTTACCGGGTGCCTCACTTTGCAAGCTTTCACTAGGCACCACACACATCACAAAAATACATGGGTTGCACCTCTATAAAGATGACAAAACCCTTAACAAAACATATGTAGAACTCATGGGCATATCATGCACACAACAATCATGGCAAAAATGACAAATGTCTAAGATGAAGTAGCATATCTGACAATTAACTCAAGTAGCCCTCTTCTAACAGCATTTCGGGCATCAAGATGAACTCTAATGAAAATGATGCAATGGAATGAAATGATGTACTCCCTGAGACGAACATTTTGATATGCTATATGCATGAATCGGAGCTACGGATGCGGAGATATAGCAAGTTGAATATAGGCACATGGGTTAGGGTTTCGGGAGAAAGTCAACCGAGGTGATTTGGATCTGAGATCTGCACGCCTCCTGAGGTCGCCGGAGTTGTTCGCCGAAGAGGACGCCGAGGTGGCCGGAGAGGAACTTGGCATGGAGGAGGACGCTCGCCGGCGAGGTGGCCGGATCCGAAGCGGCGGACGGCGGCGACGGCGGCGGTTGGTGGCGGCGGGCGCGGACGCGGCAGCCCGGATGCGCCAGAGTTGATGGCTTGGCGGTGGCGGACGGGAAGGGCGGCGCGGCGTTGGTGCGGGTGGGCGGCCGCGGGTGGTGGCGCCCGTGCGGTGGCGGCGGCGGGATGGGCTCGCGGGGGCCCGCGATGGGCCTGAGCGGGCCAGCACCGGGGGAGAGCTGGCGGCGACACGTGGTGGGTGCTGGGTGGCGGCGGTTGCCGGCGAACGTTGTCCGGCGCGGGCCGGACACGTCTGGTGCAGCGGATCTGGGGATTTTTTAGGGTTTCGGGGAGGGGATACGAGATTTGGAATGGGGGGTCTATTTATAGGCATAGAGGGAGCTAGGAGAGTCCAAATGAGGTGCAGTTTTCGGCCACGCGATCGTGATCGAATGCTCTAGATGATGGAGCAGAGTTTGGTGGGTTTTGGGCCAACTTGGATGGGTGTTGGGCTGCAACACACACGAGGCCTTTTCGGTCCCTCGGTTAACCATTGGAGCATCAAACGAAGTCCAAATGGTACGAAACTTGACAGGCGGTCTACCGGTAGTAAACCAAGGCCACTTGGCAAGTCTCGGTCCAATCCGGAAATGTTTAATCCCCACACACGAAAGAAAGGTAGAAATGACCACTGGAGGAGAACGGAGCACGGAATGCAAAACGGACAATGGGGAAAATGCTTGAATGCATGAGATGAACACATATGCAAATGCAATGCACATGATGACATGATATGAGATGCATGACAATGATAACAACACACGAAGACAAAGACCCGAACCCGAGAAAAATAAATTAACTTAAAGCCGGAAACGGCAAGAGTTGGATTACAAATTGGGAAAGTTATATCCGGGGTGTTACGATATTACTGAGCGCTACTATTTGTAATAGGATATGAGCCAGAATTAAGCGAGAATTGTGGCGAGTGTTCCATGCAATCAACTTCCATTATCACATGTGAGAACCCTCGAAGAGAACCAAATGTGTTGAAGATTGCTTTATCACATTTTAAAATTATAATAAGTGTGCAGACGCTCCTCCATCCGGTTCCTAGTAGTATAGTGTAGTATGCTTCTGGCAATCTGACACCGAATTAACTATTGCACGTCTACCGCATGAGCGAGGGAGAGCTTGCATTAGTCAAAAGTTTCTCCTTGTCCTGCGAGCCACCGCGCGCAAGCTTCTCCCATCCTGCAACCTTCTCCTCATTCGGCAAGTTGACGGGACACAGCAAAGTAATGCTAGTCCATGCTGCCTCCTCTCCGGTTAACATGGCTTAATTTCAAACGAGATAAATACACTGTCTGTTACTGTATATTTGTAAAAATATGGTCAGTAGACTTCATAATACGCTCATTGCACTCAATATATATATTTTCCGGTGTTCATACGGTCACTAGCTCACCCTGAGTGAGTATGTGTGTGCATGCATGTGTAGGTTGAGCACTTGAGTGTCACCGTGTGTGTTCCGTCGTGTGCTCGGACATGCATCCATTAGGGCGTCATGCACGTTTTTGCGTCCATGTGTACGTGTGAATGTTGCATACACGTAGGGGGAGTACGTGTAGGGGCCATTAAGGAGCAGTCAAATCACATAGTAATTTAGTCGGAAGAAGCAACCATCATTTCACTCTTGAATGACACGTACGCAATATAAAATGGTTGATATGGAGAGAAAAAGAAAACCACTATACTCCCTCCTTTCCGGTTTATAAGGCTCAATTCAAAATTGTCACCAACCAAGGTAGATGGTGAGTGGTGGAATACTTTTTGTAGTTTGCAAAAGCACCCAATTAATGCTCTTGTTTTTCTCAAAAAAGTATGTTTACCAATGCATTAATTGCAATGCATGCATGCATGCATAAATTACATGCATTGGTCAATTTTCTCTTAGTACTTGCATGCAATCATTTAATGCACCTTGGAATCTGAAGATGTGATGGAAAACAACCAAATTGAGCCTTATTAAATGGAAAAACTAAAATTTTGAGATAAGCTCTATAAACCGGAAAGGAGGGAGTATATACACTAGCAGGGTGCGTGTGAGAGACGGGTCAGGAGGTGAATGACACATGGCCCCAGGGGGTGGCTGGCCCACCTATCATACAGCCAAAGGCAGGTGCAGTAGAGGGCCGAGGAGTAGTACGAAATCCTACGCACCTACGCACGCTAACCAAGGGCTGAGTGATCACTCGAATCACAAGATCAGTTGACTAGAAGCTACGCTAGACCCAGGGAGGCGATGAGCATGAGCATCAGCCGGCTGTGCCAGATGGTCCACGACGCCGGCCTGCGGCCCGGCAGGTAGTATTGCTTGAGGCCGCCAAGGCGAGGGGCCGCTTGGACCACAGCTTCACATCCTTGTTCGACGAGGTCCTCATCGGTTTCCTTGACAAGTTCACCATCGTCAAGAAGCTTGCGGACGACTTTAACGTAAGCCTCCAGCCGACGCGCCCAGGCTCTGGGATGCCCGCCACCCTCAACAGCCACTATGGTAACAACCTCTTCGACGCACTGGTGGCCCTGCGACTGCCCGCCGTCGCGCTGGAGAATGTCCACCTCGAGGTCGCGCTCGCCGCGCAACGCCTGGCGCAGCAAGACACCATCGACATAATCACCCACGTCTACGCACAAATCGTCCACAAGGACTAGTACATGCAAGAGGAGGACGATAGGACGCTGGCCTTCTTGGAGTGCAGGGCAACCTTGGACGGTATTGTTCAGAAGCATGTTGAGCTCGCCGCCAACGCCACTGCTCCTCACACGTCGGTTGGTGACCAGCGCACTAGGGCGTGAGGATGTCGTTGAATGTTGATGGATCCGTATGTATTTTTATCCTTCCGTCAAATCCATGTAGTAGTGTATGATACTACAGTAACTATCTTACCATTCGCATCAACTTCATAATTTTCGTACGTACTCCATGCATGAACGGCGCCAGAAGCAAACTTCTCATTACTCTAGGAAAAGTCGTTATTTTCTATCTATTGGTCGCGCCATGGAGCAGAACCAAATTTTACAAGTTACGAGTTCAAAAGGAAAAAGCCTGCCTTGTTCGCATCGCACCCCCACACGGTTGGTCCGCACGCTGCTCAAGCAGGAACGCGTGCGGTGTTGCATTTTCACTTACAAGTGGGACCGCAGTTGAGTAAACCGACTATCAGCAAACCCCCACCCCGCCCACCGCGCAATGGCTGAGAAAAGAGGACAGGAGGGAGAAGAGATGGTTGTAGCACGGACTCCAAGAAAATTGGTGTCAGATGGGACTCGTGGGGGTGTTGTGTGCCGTACTGCTAGACGTGAATGCTAGTTATGGTCCATGCCACCCCACTATATCGAGCCTATATCGAGGTACGTAGAACAAATTTCCTGCAGTCCATGCTCAGCCCTCCTCTATCTCTCATCTCAGCCAGCCAGCGGACGCGCGGAGCCCATCGTCTGTTTGCTCACATGCGGCCCCACATGTCAGTGAAAACGCAAGAGGACCCACTGAACCTGCACATCTTACACCTCGACGTGCTGGTGATGAAAAACAAATCCAATAAAGATCTTCGGTGGCCGCTTTTGGAGTTACTCAAGAGTAGTAAGATTCTATTTACAGTTTAAGCCAAGATGCACATCTCGTGGCTTCAACTACCACTCTATTTTCTTTCATGACACGACCTGGATGCTGGATGTCCCACGTGTCGGCAAACGGAGGAAGAACACGACCAAATCTTCGGTTCTGCTCTCGGATTGGACTAGTTGTGCTAACTTAAAATTTTTATTGTGTACTCCCTCCGTTCCAAAATACTTGACTTCCATTGGTCCAAAAATGGATGTACCTATATACTAAGACATGTCTAGATACATATATATTTTGACAAACAGAAGGCATGTAGTATTGTGCAACGGAGGGAGTAGAATGGATGCAAGTTTTTGTATTGGGAAGAAGAGTACATCCATATATTGATAGAGCACAATTTAGTAGATGTTCTATCACTTTTATCTAGTATAGAATAGAGGCTAGACATGAGACTCGATGCGAGGAAGCAACGTCTACTTCTTTACACTCGAAGAAGAAAGAATGCATCAAGAAGGCACTAATCCAACTTACTACAAGAGTAGTCAAAATTATCGTTGGAGTTCGTGCAAAATGGAGGTCCGTTTGGGGTCGTGCGTTGGAGTTGGCCTTACAAGTGGGACCGCAGTTAAGGAAACCGACTATCGGCAAACCCCCACCTCGCCCGCCGCGCGATGGCTGAAGTTAGAGAAACGACGAGGTTGAAGAGATTGCTCTCGCACGGACTCCAAGAAATAATATGGTGTCAGATGGATGTCATGGTGGTGGCGTGTGCCATACTCCTGGACGTGAATGCTTGTTCTAGCCCATGCCACCCTACTACTCCTACTACTTACTCCTACTATATACTATACTACTAGTATATCGAGGATTCGAGGTGCTGGTTACGTACAACGAACACATTAACATATGGCTACAGTAAAAACACCCACCCGACGCGTGAAGCATGTGAAGCTAGTACAAATAGTGTAATACTATTGTTGATTGGCCTCATCCGATAACCTGTTGCAATGCACGTACAATTATGTATTTGGAAAATATATTTTTGCCTCGTCACACCACTCACTCAGAGAAGCGACTCGAAAGCCATTCATAAATTTAGTAAGTTTATCATAGGCATATCATTTTATTACATAGTACAACAGGTCATCAACACACATCGACAACAAGGATACATTATAAATACTAAAGTTTTCACCACACAACAAATAACAAGCCATGAAATGAACTTCAACTCAACCATTCCACGGCGTTGGAAACACTTGCTTTGAACCACAAGTGATTCTCTGGGACGGGCCATCCGTTGTCGATCTGGAGACCAACGCAGGACTGATCATCCAGGCTGAATCGGCCTACTATATCAGTACCAGGGTAGGGAACCACCCAAATGTCCGAGGTATAGACACAGTTGCTTCTCATAAATGTGTCAACAACAGTTGGATCGCCTTTCACGATCATCGGATAGTTTTGTCCAACAAAGAGCGAGTTTTCTCCAAGACTATCAATTCTGTGCCAGGGAGAAGGAGTTGGCGCTAGCACCCTAGTATCCATCCCGAATACCATGCAACGGGTGTTGGAATAGGCCCGGAGAGTGCGACCATGGGAGACTACACCTGCTTCCTTAGCAGTAACATCATCAGTGGGCTGTATACACATAAGAAGAGGTGATCCATCGGAATTAGTTGCCAGGCGCCACAAAGTATATCGGCGCTGCTCGTCCTCATGCTCGTGATCATCACCATCGTTATCTCCCCCTTGGATATAAAAATCTTCAAGTATAGGTGGTGGGATGTTCACAGGACCTTGGAAACACAAGAAGAAGGTTAATCAGTAAAGGGAAGCTTGCTAACCCGCATGCATGTGTTCGAAACAATTATAATTACGGTGGAAGACAAATGTACCGAAACAATGAGGATGCCATGCAAAAACAGTGCCACGAGTGGTGGCAGCAAACACAAGGCCCTCGTATTCAATTGCATCACAGTACTCATCCATGTACACAAACTGATTTTTGAGCAATATCCATCGAGTGAAACCATCAAGGACGGCAACAAGCCTGTCGAAGATAGCAACAACATCATAGTTTTTGTAATTCCAAGAGCGGTTGGGAACTCGACGAATTGCTATCTTCCATAGACGACAATTACCATGATCATATTTGAACGTGCGTACATTACCGGTGTGCTCAACCTCTGGGCAGTGTGCTGAGATTTTTGGAAGTGGAACCCGGTGACGAGTGTACACATTCACAAGTTCCCACTCGCAGTTGGACCCAATGTAAACAACCCAATCTCCATTTGCGCCCGCCCAAGCCTTTCCCTCAAGCGATGGCATCTTAACATCACATGTATCATTATCAAGTGGCATCAACTTGCATAGGGCGAGGCCTCCGTCGTGCCGGCGCCGGTCATCAGGGTCACGGCGAAGAAGATAGGGGAGATCAAACCGCTCCTTGACCCTTGGGTTCCTTGCAATGATGTTATTAGTTGAGTCGAGAATGGGATGGAGCGAACCTGCCATGCTAGCCGAGGTGATGACGTCGCATCGATCAATGAGTTCCTCCACCACGTCATCTTTGAGATCGTGGAAAGAATAACGAGGTCGTTTCCGGCCTATTCCCTCCATGGAGAAGACGATCAAACAATGGCAGAAGAAAGGGTGAAGGGCTGAAGGAAAATGGAGGAGGGAGAGGAAGAGCGTGCGACAACAGTTCCAAATCGAGAGGGAAAGGAGAAGAGTCGGTGGACGGTTGCGAGTTTGCCACGGTTCACGAAGAGGCGCCCTGACCTACACGTCCGTTCAAAAATACTCCTACTACTCGCCGTCGTTTCACTGATATGTTGGAATGGGACCACATGTCATTGAAACATGGTGTGTAATTTCTCGTGAAAAATGCGATCTGGCCGCGTTGGCCTAAGGTGCCGCATTAGTTATTGACCTTTATTTTTTTAATGGAGTGCCGATCATTTTTGAAGCACGACTAACTGGTACTCTACGCAAAGAAAATATAAACTACTCTACCACTCCCCCACCTCCAGTACTAGTAGTATAAAAAAGATATATATATATATATATATATATATATAGGCTGGAGCTTCAGCGCTTTCTTGCTAAGGGCTGCCCACCTGCTTCTCACACTACCACCCTCTCTCCAGATCTAAAAAATACGGCCCCACTCTCCCTCCTCACCGGTGGTCAGAGATCCACCGGGGAAGAGAAGGACGTGTAGTGTTGACGCACTCGTCATCGGCGAGCGAGGTCACGCACTGACGACAAGGCCGTCCTCTCAGACATAGCGCCCGTGCGGGATGGCCTCCGTCCCCATGCTCGCTGCCATAGTGTGTCGGAGGACGACGACCACGAGCGAAGCCACTTCCCGCCGACCCTCAGGTATGCTACCTCTTTTCGAGCCATAACCTTGTTCTATTGCCCCATCTGCTACATCGTTGCATGCGGATCTTTTTCCACTCCACCATCTTCCCAATTTTCTATCCTCTACTTTGCTGGCCACGCAGACGAAAACCATAATTTGCACTATTAAAGGAAACCCTACTTCGTGCAGACTAATCCATGTCTGGGTTGAATAAGGAAAGGAAGGGAGACTGTACTGTCCAAGAGAGTAGGCATCGAACCCGCATCTAGGATGAAAAGGGGAAAATCAGTAGCTAAGGAACGAGTCTCGTGTCTCTTGGTTGAAGAAGGGTAGAAAGGCATGACAACGCAATAGAAAATGACTAGGTCGATTGGTTTGTTTTCCTCGCATAGGAAAAAGGTGGCTAAAGAGAACAAAAATGGGACCGTAATCCACATATGCTGCCTGGATATTTGTTGCTCTGGGCAACCATACCTCCCTCACCACTCTGTGTCCGTGGAGGTACATCGTACTGGTGCCTCCCATGCTCTTATTGCCACTTTTTTTGCTGTTAGTATAACGCCAGCAGTCAAGTCAAGCAATGCTACTGCTAAAGTGATGCCACATTTAACTAATGCCGCTCTCAGTCTAATGCCACCCATAAATTTAAGCAATGCTATTTAATGTCACTGGATTATTTCAGGGTTAGCTGTTGATTGTGGATGTATTAAAGATTTTTCGGCTATAACGCATTCTAATGATGTTGCACAGCCAGTATACGAACGATGAAACTTGTTACTCCCATCAGATTTTTGCACTGTTAATGCTTATAGATTACATACCTCACTTTCATGAGATAAGTTAATTTTTTTGTACAGTGTCACCAAATGCCAAGGCGCTGATGTCATTTTATTTTGGTTAAACTGCACAGACAATTATGAAGACAAGAGGAAAGGTCAAGAGTGGGCACCTCCTCCTCCGGCTGTTCTCTTAAGGAGGTTTGTATGTTTGTCTCTAATGCCTGTCGACTACATACCTGACATCATGATGTAATGTTAAGTCAATTCCTTTTGCACAGTGTCACTGAATTGTCAAGGTGGTGATGGCATTTTATTTTCGTAGAACTGCACAAAATTTGCTTAAAAGAAGAGGAAAGGTCAGGAATGGCTCACTTTTCCAAAAAAAACTATGTATGCCTTCCTCACATCAGCCGTTGTTGCTTTATTTATTCCTTCAAACAGGTGGTTAGAAACAGTCTTGCTACCTTTTCCCATTAAGAAATTGGAATGCTTATATTTGTGAGTCTATGCTTCAACTAGTGCCACTTTTAGAGTAATCACACTTTCAATATCTATGCAAACAGGGATGCTCGATTTTAGTGGAAGTGCACAAAAAGTCCAACTAGTTCAACATTAGGAGCATGTTTTTTCCCAACCTTTATATCCAATTGATGGCACTATCAGCTGTTCATTACGAAGGTACATGGTTTGCTACTATCTTGCTACTCTTTTTGTACTGTCATTAGATAGTAATAATAGTGGTTTGCATGTGAATTTATTGGCAGGGTGGACCTACATTGGTGGTGCAGGACAGGATTCAATGATTAGATGCTCAATTTCGGTTGTATCGATTTCACCTCTTCCATCACTGCGAACATAGATATCCTTGGTCTGATGAAGAATAGGCGCTATATTTCTGCTCTGAACCAGCAAATCAATTCAGTATGAAATTGTCTAGGGCAAAACATAACTGTATTAGATTTTCCAGTGCAGAACATGACAGATGCTAAGTGGAAGAGACATGTTTAAACCGAAAATACAAGGTGTGGTATATGTTTACTAGCTCCTTGATATTTGTGCAGACAGAGATGTCTGCCCATTGCTATTTGGCAAACCAACAAAGTGCTCGCAATTTTGGTTGAACTGCACAAGAGAATAGTATAGTCACTACATGAAGTGCCATTTGAAAATAGACACAGAAAGATTGGATAGTCACTTCATGGACTGCAGAAAAGTAGTACTGTACTATTTATTGGCCAACACTAGGTGCTTCGTTGCTTTGGTCTGATTATACAATGGACATCATTTTACCTAAGTTAAAGTTTGTATTCCGAACATAGTCTCGCAGTGTGATCGAGGGAAGACCAAATCATATTACAGTGCATGTTCCTCCATCATGTCTGGTTCATTCTCATGGTTCCAGCTGTTGGTGAAACCACTTATGTTTGCAAGAGGAATTGTAGACTTCACAAACAAATTTGTCTTTCAGTCTATATTGAATGTTGGCCAATACAAGCATCCATGTTAGTAGGAAGAACGGATGTTTTTTCTAGATCTTTGCTTTTGGAGCTACATATTTGTATATGATCTGTGAGTCATTGAGATGCATTAACATGTTGATCTTATGTATGGGAATCGTACTAGTTAGTTTTAGTTGCGATGCAAGATCCGAAGTGGCTGATCTTTGCTTTTGGAGCTACATATTTGTATATGATCTGTGAATCATTGAGATGCATTAACAGTTACTTACTTCTATTCGCTCAGTGTTTACTAGTTACTGATCGATCACAAGCTAGCCTACAAATGCGCTCCTGGCAGTTTTATTTGCGATGCAAGATGAGAAGTGGCAGTTTTTTGAATAAAAATGCCTACCTCTGAAGAAACTGACAAGCTCGTACGCAAGCAAGTGCCTCCTTATTTCAAGCCAATAGAAAAAATGGTCCTCCTAGTGGATTTCTACATCTGGGTCCCATGCCATTGTCAACGTAGTCAATAAATGAGGGAATTGCACAACGTGCGGCTGACACCAGGGACCCAGCAGCTCGCCCAATTATTTTTGTTTTGGGTTAATTTGATAAATGCCACTCCAAATCTGGTCTATCCGAGAAATGCCACTGCAATTTCCAAACTTTGAAAATGCCATTTCATGCCATTTCTAGTGGCATTTTTCAAAGTCTGGAGTGGCGTTTTTCAAAGTTTGCAAACTGCAGTGGCGTTTTTCAAAGTTTGCAAAATTTGCCGTGGCATTTTTCATAGTTTGGAAATTGCAGTGGCATTTCTATGAATCGCCATAATTGGAGTGGCATTTATCTAATTTGTTTTTGAGACGGAAGCAGGGTGTCAACTGGGCTGTGCGGGACACTCTGGCCTGTCTAGACAACCTTTTCTTTTATATTTACCACAAATCAGCCCAGCAGTTTTTTTCCTTTGTGAAAATGGCTAGCCAGTTTTTTGTGATTTGTCAAGTAAGTCGCTTTATCAGGCCTGTTGGGCGACAAATCTTTCAAGACGAGGAGAGCTTCATTCGGTAGGCCGAAAAATGGCCGATCAGTAATGAGAAATGGGATGTACATTTTTAAAACACATCAAACCGGCAATTATTTTCAAATATCTTTTTTTCATTTTGAAATTTTAAATTGCATTGAATTTTATGCGTGGAAAATTTATTGGATTCTATATTGATATACATTTATTTTTAAAATCAGTGTGAATGTGACTCGAAATTTCGGGATTAAAAACAGTTCAGACCGCACCGACATATGCAAAATTTCGTATAATTTTTTAACCGTGGCCACAGTATGGGCTGTAATGCCAACATAAAGAATATGGGCTCCAAAAAAACCCGTAAGAATTAGCAACTGGGTTGTAAATTATTTGAAATAATGGCAAATGGGCTGTAAGTTGTTTTCCACAGATTTGAGGCTTTCCACAGATGGCATGTATACTGTTGGATGTCCATCCAATGACCGTCGTGCTTCTTCAATCTCTGCCCTTCCTGCTCCAGCCGCTCAAACAAGCGCCGGCGGGACTGCCTGCTCCCTCCTCCCTGCGGCCGAATATGCTGCCGCGCAGGCCTCACCGCCCCACCGTACTCCCATCGCTGGCCTAGCCATCCCTCTACTCACCCACACCTGCTATTATTCTCCGGCGACGGCAGACGAACCAGTAAACCCTCGTATAGTCGTACTCCCCTCCGCGTGGGAAACAAAAACAACGGCCGAGTCTTCCCTGCCTCCATGTCGTTCCCTTCCTAGGCCTCGCCATCGACCACCGCCCTGGTGCTCTCGGCGTGGCATGGTCAGCGTGGTTAACGACCGACATGCATCTGAAGTGGACTGTACGTGGAGAGGCTGACAGCTGGGTCCATGGCCGCACGCAAGGAAATGCCTCCTTATTACGCGCAAAATAATGAATTCCTCCACCTGACATCTGGGACCCACCGAAACGGCCTCTGTATTTCGCGAAAAAACGTTACTGCAGCTGATAGCTCGGACCCACCAGCTACATCTTCGCACGCAAGGAAGTGCCTCCTTATTACGCACAAAAAAATGAATACTCCCACTGCTAGCTGGGACCCAGTATAGTAGGCCTACTAAGTTGATGGAGACGAAGGGCTTTGTCAACTTAGTCAATATGCACGATTCTAGCTCGACTGACCGTACGATGTCCATCCAACGACCGTAGTGCTTCTTCAACCTCTGGTCTTCTTGCTCCAGCCGCCCAAACCAGCGCCGGTCGTGCCGCCTACTCCTGCCTCCCGTGGTCGGTTGTGCTGTCGCGGAGGCCTCACCGCCCCCATACTACTCCCACCGCTGGCCAGGCCATCCCTCCACTCCACTCACCCACACCCCTGTTATTCTGCGGCGACAGCAGCACAGACAAACTAGTGAACCCTCGTACTCCTCTCCATGTGGGCATCCACTGCCGCGTCTTCCCCGGCTCCGCGTCATCCCCTTCCTAGGCCTCGTTGTCGTCCACCGCCGTGGTGCTGTCGGCGCGCCGTGGTCAATGTGGTCAACGACCGAATTCCATCGGAAGAATACTGTACGTGGAGAGGCTGATAGCTAGGTCCATGACAGCCGCAAGGAAGTGCCTCCTTATTACGCGGAAAATAATTATTCCACCACCTGACAGCAGGGACCCACCGGATGTGCCACCAGTATTTTGTGAAAAAAATTGTTTCCCCCTGACTGCTGGGACCCACCATACATGCCACCGTATTTCGCAAAAAAACGTTCCCCCCGCTGTCAGCTCGGAGCCACCGGTAGTGCCTCCTTATTACGCACAAAAAATGAATACTCCCCCGGCTAGCTGGGACCCACCTTGCTGGGAGGCTGACTTGTGGGCCTACTAAGTTGACGGAGATGGAGGGCTTTGTCAACTTAGTCAATATGCAGGATTCTAGCTCCAGCGACTGTACGATGTCCATCCAACGGTCGTAGTGCTTCTTTAACCTCTGGTCTTCTTGCTCCAGCTGCCCAAACCAGCGCCGGTCATGCCTCGTGCTCCTATCTCCCGTGGCCGGCTGCAATGCGGCTGAGGCCTCACCGCCCCTACAACTCCCACCGCTAGCCAGGCCATCCCTCTAGTCACCCACACCCCCTGTTATTCTGCGGCAATGGCAGCCTCACACCGTAGCGAACCAATGAACCCTCATACTCCTCTACGCGTGGGCATCCACTACCGTGTCTTCCCCGGCTTCACGTCGTCCCCTTCCTAGACCTCGCCGTCGTCCATCGCCCTGGTGCTCTCGGGGCGGCGTGGTCAACGTGGTCAAGGAACGACTTCCATCGGGCGTGGACTGTACGTGGAGAGGCTGACAGCTGGTTCCACGGCCGCAGCAAGGAAGTGCCTCCTTATTACGTGGAAAATAATTATTCCTCCACCTGACAGCGGGGACCCACCGGACGGGCCACCGTATTTCGCCCCCCTGACTGCTAGGACCCACCAGCTACATCTTTGCAGGCAAGGAAGTGCCTGACAGTCGGGACCCACCAGGTCGAAGCGTACGTAGCGTTTTCATTCTGGTCGCGAAATGTGTACGTACATATATACTGGTGGATGTAGAGGCGCGCACGTGTCGTAGTAGAGGGGCGCACATAGCATGTACACATACGTACAACGGCCAGGTTGCAAGAAAGAAAATACGGCCATGTATGTGTACATACGGGCAGGGTCTCGAACGCCTACTCGCGCATACGTACGGCGAGGGCTCGTGTACATGGCTGGGTCAGAACGGAGAAACAGCATCGTCCTTGTGTTCATGGGTCGGAACGGAATGCTTGGTCGTGTTCATCTGGAGGGCTTGGACGGAAGAGGCGATGGAAACGAGGCATGGCGTACTGCACAATGGAGGAAACAGACCTCCTACGCTCGAAACGGGGGTCCTGTTGATCGGGAGGGGTGTGGCGTACCGCAAAACGGAGGAAACGGACCTCCTGCAGTCGAAACAGGGGTCCTGTTGATCGGGAGGGGTGTGGCATACCGCAAAACGGAGGTAATAGACCTCCTACGGTCGAAACGGGGGTCCTGTTGATTGGGAGGGGTGTGGCGTACCGCAAAATGGAGGAAACAGACTTGTGTTGGAGCACTACGGTCGAAACGGGGGTCCTGTTCATCGGGAGGGGTGTGGTGTACCGCAAAACGGGACTCCACGGGATAGTGTTCATCTCCACCATCGACCCCCTCCAGCCTCCACGAGCTACTGTTCATCCACCGTCGACCTCCTCCAGCCTCCACGGGCTCCTGTTCATCCAGCCTCCACCACGCGCTACTCCACCGGCTACTGTTCAACCACCCCTCCACCGTCTACTGTTCATCTAGACCTCAACACCACAGGGTCCTATTCAACCACCCCTCCACGGGCACCCCTCCACCGTCTACTGTTCATCCTGCCCTCCACACCACGGGGTCCTGTTCATCCACCCCTCCATGGGCACCCCTCCACCATCTACTGTTCATCCAGCCCTCCACCACACCACGGGGTCCTGTTCATCCAGAGGCAACACCACTACTCACCGTTCATCCACCCCCCCTCGCAACGCTCACTGTTCATCCCATCGATCGGCTTCAGTTAGCAGCAGTAGCCAAGGAATCGCTCGATCGGGTTCAGTTAACAGCCATCGATCGATCGCTCGGGTTCAGTAACGAGTAGCCTAAAGTGCAATCGCTCGGGTTCAGTTAGAGCCCAACGCCTCGCTCGGGTTCAGTTAGAGCCAATGCCTCGCACACACGCGCCTCGCACACACTCGCATCGCTCGGCCCCCGACCTCCCACCGTAACCGGGAACTCCCCGAAATTTTCCTCCCCCTCGCTTCTACCATGTTTTTTTCCGTCATGGATGGCCCAAAGAATGTCATGCAGCTGCGTCTCCCGCCCGCCCAGGACGAAAAGCCCATTTTGTTGCATGATTTTTTGTCATAGAAGTAGGATCCCACCACATCTATGATGATACCGGGTTTTTTCACAATTATCATCATAGAAGTGTCATATGTATGACAGAAAAAAATTTCGTTCGGCCCAAAATGTCACGGATGTGTCTTTTTTTGTAGTGGAGCCAGTGTTAGTGTTATGCCTCTCTCTTTATATCGTAGACTTGATTTGAATAAGTTGACACCTACTGAAATATCTTTGCAAATGGCTGATAAATCAACTGCTATACCTATCGGTATTTGTGAGGATGTGCCTGTTGTGGTTGCAAACGTTACTATTTTAACGGACTTTGTTATTCTTGATATTACCAAGGACGATAGTATGTCGATTATCCTTGGAAGACCCTTCTGGAATACTGCAGGGGCTGTTATTGATTGCAACAAAGGCAATGTCACTTTTCATGTTAATGGTAATGAGCATACGATACACTTTCCGAGGAAACAACCTCAAGTCCACAGTATCAATTCTATTGGAAAATTTTCAACAATCACTATTGGAGGTTTTGAATTTCCTCTTCCTACTATCAAGAAGAAATATGATATTCTTATTGTTGGGGATGTGCATATCCCTGTTGAGGTAACCTAGTGTTATTCGAAATTTCTCCGGTTTCATGTTATTTGAAATGAGTTTGTTAAGAAGACCTGATCAACCTTGTTAGTGGATTCCTTTTGATGAGGATGAGATGGATGAAGTTAGAAAGCACAACATTCTGTACCCTCCTTATACTTTCTGTTATTTATATTAAATAAAGTAAAAATAGTATTTTCTGTCTGTTTTTCTGAATTATCCTTGTAATAAAAAATACCCCCAAATAAAAGTTCTGCAAATGTCCTGAAAATTTAATATGATTTTTTCCAGAATATTTAGGAATTATTGGCATCGATAACACACTAGGGGGACGCACCATGTGCCCACGAGGGTGGAGGGCGCGCCCACCCCCATAGGCACGCCCCCTGCCTCGTGGACCCCACATGGGTCCCCTCCACTTATCCTTGCACCCACACACTTCGACTTGCTCCAGAAAAAATCATCCACTAGCTCAAACCTGAGTTCTTACTCATCTTGCTGCCATTTTCAATCTCCTTGCTCAAAGCTCCATTCACAAAAGTGCTTTGGGGGATTGTTCTTCGGTATGTGACTTCTCCAATGGTCCAATTAGTTTTTGTTCTAGTGCTTTATTTATTGATTTTTTTTTTGCTTAGGTGACCCTGTTCATGAGCTTGCATGTCAAATTTATGTGGTCAAAAGTAGTTTTAATGCATGATATAGCATCTAGACACTTGTAGGGGTAGTTGCTATCAATCTTGTTGAGTTTGGTTCACTTTTATTTTAAGTTACTAAAAAGTTCAGAAATTTTTCAGAGGAAGAAATATGTTTAGGAAAATGTACCAAGGTGGTTCCTCAAGGAAGCAAGGACCCAGGCCCGTGATACACGAGCCGGACCATGAACTACCAAGAGAAGCTCAAGTGCGGCCTTGCGAGTGGCCATCAGAAAATTTCATGGTTCAGGCAGGAATTAAGGAGGGATTTGAAGTGTATGTGCGTAACGCTGAACTTGAGGGCTTCGTGGTAGATAAGTGACCTCGGTACTACTACCTCGCTGATCCCTTTGTGACAAGATTTAAATTTACATCATCACGCAATTCTCAAACCGTCCTATTTGATCTTTACGATAAATCTTATACCATGGACTTAGAATATTTTAATACTACTTGTAAACTCCCACAGTGGGGTAATGTTAGTGAATCTTGCAAATCTGAATATAAAGATTTTCTTGCTAGTATCACTATGGGGGAATCTAGAGAAATAACACAAGCTACCATAGGGAGCATTCATGTTCCTGCCATACATTATTTTGCTCTCTTTATAGGTAGATGCATCAATTGTAAGGATGAAGCATTACACATGTGTGTTCCCGACCTAAGTGTTCTCAAGAGTGATGTATTAGGAGATTGACAATATAACATGGGGGCCATTTTGCACGTAGATTGCATAATAATAGTATTAATGGAGATTTCTTCAGTGGAATTTATGCAACCCGTTTAGCTGATTTTCTTGAGATACCCATACGCGGAGATGATATTGAGTTGCCTCCTGCTTATTTAGATTATAATGCTATGTTTCGCCATCAGTTTGTTGAGAGGAACGATCAGTCCCTTCAGTACTGATTAATCTTTGACAGATGATGCACCTATCACATCGCTCTCCCTGCTCCTACTTTCTTTGACTTTCAAGCAAAAAGGAGATATGTTATAACCAGGGAGGAGGCGAACGAGTATGAGAGGAGGACATAGGCAGCTCACCTCCAAGCTGCAGCTCTTCAGGCAGTAGTTGATGCATCTCAGTATGACCCCAGGTTCAAATTCGGATATCCACTAGGCCATCCATGGGCATAGACTAACTTAGGACAAAAGCCTAAGCTTGGGGGAGTATGTATCTCTCACTGACCTTACATTCATGTTCACACACTCATGCCAATTGTCGGTGCTCATACTTTTTCATTGTATCATCCATGCTAGTTTATTTTCTTTTTAAGCTTTCTTCTTGTGCATTTGAAAAACCCTTAAGAAAAAGCAAAAAAAAATAGTTGTAGCTTGTAGCTAGTTTACTTTTCATGCATGTAGTAGTAGTAATTCAAAAGAAAAACCAAAAAGATTTCTCATTCTTCTTCTGCTTGTTGGGAGCTTCCACGTGTAAATAGTTTTGTTCCTTTCTTTCCTTTTGGGAGTCGAGAGGAGAAGACCATGATGAAAATGTTGAATGGATCTTATATGCATTATTGTTGATCTAACAAAGAGCCCATATTACCTTGTCTTCTCCCTTGAATTGGATGCTTGCAGATTCCATCTTAGTCCAATGCACGTGCACTATTATTATTATCCACACTATTCGGTCGTGCAAGTGAAAGGCAATAATGACGATATACGATGAATTGATTGAGATGAGGAAAGCTGGTATGAACTCGACCTCTCTTGTTTTTGTAAATATGATTAGTCCATCGTTCTTGATTCAGCCTATTATGAATGAAACATGTTTGCAATGACAATTAGAGATTATAGTTTCTTATGCCATGCTTAATTTTCTAGGAGTTTATAATGGTTTACCTTGTGTGCCAACATGCTATTAAAATGGTTGTGATGTGGTGTGATAGGGTGGTATCCTCCTTTGAACGATTCGAGTGGCTTGACTTGGCACATGTTCACGCATGTAGTTGAAACAAAATCAACATAGCCTCTATGATATTTATGTTCATGGTGAATTATATCCTACTCATGCTTGCATTCGGAGTTTATTAATTTTAATGCATGTTCATGACTGTTATCGCTCTCTAGCTGGTCGCTTCCCAGTCTCTTTCTAGCCTTCACTTGTACTAAGAGGGAATACTGCTTGTGCATCCAAATCCATAAACCCCAAAGTTATTTCATATGAGTCCACCATACCTTCCTATATACATTATCTACCTGTCGTTCCAAGTAAATTTGTATGTTCCAAACTCTAAACCATCAAGTAAACATTCTATTTTGTATGCTCGAATAGCTAATGTATCAACTAGGGTTGTCTGTAACCTCCATGCTAGACGGGTTATTCTCAAGAGGAGTGGACTCCGCTCCTCACTCACGAGAAAATGGTTGGTGACCGGGATGCACAGTCTCATGCTCAAATCAAATCAAAATAATTGCAAACAAAACTCCCCCAGGATTGTTGTTAGTTAGAGGCACCCATTATTTCGGGCAAGCCATGGATTGATGCTTCTTCGTGGTGGGGGAGTATAAACTTTACCATTCTGTTTGGGAACTGATGACCCACAAGTGTAGGGGATCTATCGTTGCCTTTTTGATAAGTAAGAGTGTCGAAACCAACGAGGAGCAGAAGGAAATGATAAGCAGTTTTCAGTAAGGTATTCTCTACAAGCACTGAAATTATCGGTAACCGATAGTTTTGTGATAACGTAATTTCTAACGAGTAGCAAGTAATAAAAGTAAATAAGGTGCAGCAAGAGGGACCAATCCTTTTTTTAGCAAAGGACAAGCCTGGACAAACTCTTATATGAAGTAAAGCGCTCCCGAGGACACATGGGAATTATCGTCAAGCTAGTTTCCACCATGTTCATATGATTCGCGTTCGATACTTTGATAATTTGATATGTGGGTGGACCGGTGCTTGGGTACTGTCGTTACTTGGACAAGCATCCAACTTATAATTAACCCCCATTGCAAGCATCTGCATCTACAACAGAAGTATTTAGGTAAAAATAACCATAGCATGAAACATATGGATCCAAATCAGCCCCTTACCAAGCAACACATAAACTAGGGTTTAAGCTTCTGTCACTCTAGCAACCCATAATCGACTTATTACTTCCCAATGCCTCCCTCTAGGCCCAAACAATGGTGAAGTGTCATGTAGTCGACGTTCACATAACACGACTAGAGGGATGACAACATACATCTCATCAAAATATCGAACGAATACCAAATTCACATGACTACATATAGCAAGACTTCTCCCATGTCCTCAGGAACAAACGTAACTATTCACAAAGCATATTCATGTTCATAATCAGAGGGGTATTAATATGCATAATGGATCTGAACATATGATCTTCCACCAAGTAAACCAACTAGCATCAACTACAAGGAGTAATCAACACTACTATCAACCCACAGGTAACAATCTAAGGTTTGGATACAAAGATTGGATACAAGAGATGAACTAGGGTTTGAGATGAGATGGTGCTGGTGAAGATGTTGATAGAGATTGACCCCCTCCCGATGAGAGGATCGTTGGTGATGACGATGGTGATGATTTCCCCCTCCCGGAGGGAAGTTTCGCCGGTAGAACAGCTCCGCCGGAGCCCTAGATTGGTTCCGCCAAGGTTTCGCCTCATGGCGGCAGAGTTTCGTCCCATGAGCTTGCTTATGATTTTTTTCTCAAACGAAAGACCTCATAGATCAGAAGATGGGAATCTGAGGGCCACTAGGGGGCCCACGAGGCAGAGGGGCGCGCCCAGGGGGGAGGCCCCCCCACCCTCGTGCGGCTAGGGTGTGGGCCCCCTCTAGCGGATTCATTCTCCAGTATTTTTTATTAATTCCAGAAATGACTTCCGTGAAGTTTCAGGACTTTTGGAGCTGTGCGGAATAGGTCTCCAATATTTCCTCCTTTTCCAGCCCAGAATTCCAGCTGCCGGCATTCTCCCTCTTCATGTAAACCTTGTAAAATAAGAGAGAATAGGCATAAGTATTGTGACATAATGTGTAATAACATCCCATAATGCAATAAATATCGATATAAAAGCATGATGCAAAATGGACGTATCAACTCCCCCAAGCTTAGACCTCGCTTGTCCTTAAGAGAAAGCCGAAATTGAAAAATATGTCCACATGTTTGGAGATAGAGGTGTCGATAAAATAAAATACGGACATGAGATCATCATGATCATTCTTAGAACAGAAACACACATATATATATATATTGTCATATGATCTCTTATGCTAAAGTAATAATTCCATGACAATTTCAAGTATGAATCGTAAACTTCATTTAGAACCAACAAACTATAATCTCGGTCATTGAGGCAATTGCAATTTATCATAACATAGGAAAGAGTCAATATAAGAGCTTTTCATCACGTCCACATACTCAACTATCATTTAGTCTTTCACAATTGCTAACACTCACGCAATACTTATGGGTATGGAGTTTTAATCGGACATAGAGAAAGATAGGGGCTTATAGTGTTGCCTCCCAACTTTTTACCTCAAGGGTAATGTCAACAATAATAGTTCATGCAAACCCACATCCAATTAGCCATATATATCAGGATCTTTCCCAGCACATTGTGCTTGCCAAAGGATAAAATTTAAAAAGGAAAGGTGAAGATCACCATGACTCTTATATAAGGTAGAGGATAAAAGTAAAAGATAGGCCCTTCGCGGAGGGAAGCAGGGGTTGTCATGCGCTTTTATGGTTGGATGCACAAAATCTTAATGCAAAAGAACGTCACTTTATATTGCCACTTATGATATGGACCTTTATTATGCAGTCCGTCGCTGTTACTTCTTCCACATCACAAGATGGTATAAAGCTCATTTTCCCCACATTAATAGATCATACATATTTAGAGAGCAATTTTTATTGCGTGCACCAATGACAACTTACTTGATGGATCTTAATCAATCCATAGGTAGGTATGCTGGACTCTCATGGCAAAACCGGGTTTAGGGATATTTGGAAGCACAAGTTGTATCTCTACTTGGTGCAAATAAATTGGCTAGCATGGGAGGGAAACGCAAGGTCAACGCGTTGGATGATCCACGACAATATAATTTATCTCAGATGTAAGAAAACATAACCCATTATGTTGTCTTCCTTGTCCAACGTCAACTCTTTAGCATATCATACTTTCATGAGTGGTTACAATTATAAAAGATGTCCAACATAGTATATTTATATGTGAAAACCTCTCTTTCTTTATTACTTCCTATTAATTGCAACGATGACCAAAACTCTCAACAACTTTTATTCATCATACTCTTTATATGTGAGCGCATTACTCTCCATAAGATCCCTATGATCCCTTTATTTCTTTTTATTCTTTCTCTTTTTATTTCCTCAAGATCATGGCAAAATAATCAGGCCCATGACTCAACACTAATCCTTATTATATATAGCTCACGGACTCGATTACATAGAAGGATCATAAAGCAAAAATCACAACTAGATCATACTAAAAGTTTATTCTACTAGATCAAGATATTATCAAAAGGATCGAACTAAGAAAAATGGTAAAGATAAAAGGTGTGATGGTGATACGATACTGGGGCACTCCCCCAAGCTTGGCAGTTTCCAAGGGGAGTGCCCATACCCATGTGTTTATGTTTCCTTCCTCGGAGGTGGTGATGAAGGAGTTTTTGATGATGTACGATTTTCATCCATCTTCCAAGGCATAGGCTGACCATCATAGATGGATGATCGAGTCTCCGGGATCCTCAAATCTGCAGCCAAACTCATCCTCTTGAATCTATATTCATACTCACAGTTTTGGTTTTGCAGGTCATACATCTGGGCTTGGAGGTGCTCGATTTTCTCGTGAAGCTTGAAGATGGCCTCCCCAATGTCCTTGGTGTCCAGCTTGCGGTTGTTGGTGAACTCCGTGATCATTATGTGATTGGAGTCGAGTCCACGCTCCACCATCTCCTGACACTTGAAAACTTGTTGCTCCAATGCCTCGAGCCTTGTCTCCATGCTTCCGGTCCTCCTTGGTCCCACAACATCGCGATGTGCAACAACCCCTCATGCATCTCAATGGTTTGAGGGTGTTGCAGCACCTCCGCGAGGTAGGGGTTGATGACCTTCTTGAAGAACTTGTCCTTGGGGGCACTTGAAGACGACATTGCGACCTAGATCTGTCAGAAAAACAGCTCGAAACAAAGACAGGAGATATTTGCGTGATACAGTGGTCAAAACCTTTGCGAGATTATATAGTGAATATTTATCGACCAAAAGAAGTATCGTGCAAGAAAACGGCGTCCGGAGAGTGCACGAGGTGCCCACGAGGCAGGGGCGCCCAGGGGGTAGGGCCCGCGCTCCACCCTCGTGGAAGCCTCGTGTCCTTTTCGGTATGCTTCTTATTTTCCTATTTTCTTAAATATTACGAAACGGAGAAAATTTGCCATTAGATCTTTTTTGGAGTCGGTTTACTTACCGTACCACATACCTATTCCTTTTCGCAGTCCGAAACATTCTGGAAAGTGTCTCTTATGTATTCCTCCCGGGTTACGGTTTCAATAACATTGGTTTCAACATTTATAGGATTACGTGAGATATAATGTTTGATTCTTTGACTGTTCACCACCTTCGGATTTGTGCCTTCAAAGTTGTTGATTTTTATGGCATCGGAACGATAGACCTCCTCGATGACGTAAGGACCTTCCCATTTAGAGAGAAGTTTGCCTGCAAAAAATCTTAAACGAGAGTTGTATAGCAATACATAATCACCTAAATTAAACTCACATTTTTGTATTCTTTTATCATGCCATCTTTTAAATTTTTCTTTAAACAACTTGGCATTTTCATAGGCCTGGGTTCTCCATTCATCAAGTGAGCTAATGTCAAATAACCTCTTCTCACCGGCAAGTTTGAAGTCATAGTTGAGCTCTTTAATGGCCCAATATGCCTTATGTTCTAATTTGAGATATAAGTGACATGCTTTTACATAAACCATTTTATACGGAGACATACCCATAGGATTTTTATTTAAAGTTCTATAAGCCCATAATGCATCATCAAGTTTCTTGGACCAATTCTTTCTAGATCTATTAACAGTCTTTTGCAAAATTAATTTAAGCTCTCTATTGCTAAGTTCTACTTGACCATTAGACTATGGATGATATGGAGATGCAATCCTATGTTTAACATCATACTTAGCAAGCATTTTACGAAAGGCACCATGAATAAAATGTGAACCACCATCAGTCATTGAGTATCTAGGGACTCCAAACCTCGGAAAAATAACATCTTTAAGCATATTAATAGAGGTGTTATGATTAGCACTACTAGTTGGAATAACTTCTACCCACTTAGTAACGTAATGAACAATAACTAAAATATGTGTATACCCATTAGAGGAAGGAAAAGGTCCCATATAATCAAAGCCCCAAACATCAAATGGTTCAATAACAAGTGAATAATTCATAGGCATTTCTTGACGTCTACTAATCTTTACCTAATAATAAAGCAAATTGAGTTTCTTTCGTCCGTCATGGCGTTTTTCAGAAAATTCCCTCTATTTCAGAGAATTCAACCCGCAGTCCTATTTTAAGTTAAAACGAATCGTTATTTTTGTATTTTACACAAAAGTCCCTATCTTTTCTTGAAATCAACCAGCCATCCAAATTTAAGTCACACCCGAACTGTTATTTTACATTTTTTGAAACCCCCTGATGTTGTAGGTAATTCATCCGCGGATCATATTTAACTCAAACAAATGCTTTTTAAAATCATCCATATCTATTAAACCGTAACTCCGATTTGAACATGTTATGTATGAAATTTGATTGGAAAAATATGTAGAATAAGAATATGAGATTATTTTTACCTGTTAAGTATTTTTAAATATTATTTTGGAATATATTTGAGTCAAACCAAATGATTTTCTAAATTATCTGTATCTTTTAAACCGTAACTTCGATTTTAACATATTATATATGAAATTTTATTAGAAAAATGTGTGGAATCTAAATATGATGTTAATTTTACCTGTTAAATATTTTTAAAATATTGTTATGGAAGCAAACTTAAAATTTATATCGCAAGATCCATTTTTTCATACCGGCGGCGATCTAGATTGCAAATAAACACCCCACTATAACCATATAGGGAAAAGAAAACATCGATAACTACACATGCATACCTCTGAAAAATGTCGTAGGGGAAAACAACAGATTTCTCATCGCGAGAGTGAGAGAGAGAGGGAGAGGGAGAGGGGGAGGGAGGAGAGAGGAAGAGAGATACGCCTTAGGATTAACCATATTCAACACACGTTTGTTGTTGTTTTGTGTGAACATCAAGGCCATCGCTAGCGAGGGTGAGAAGGAGGATAAGAGGCAACACAAATATGATGCCTCGAAAAAAGAAAGGAGATGGACCTATTGTGGTCTTGAGTGATGGTTGTCGAGTTAAGAGCGTGTGTTATGTTTTCTCTCCCGTTGCAACACACGGGCTCTTTTGCTAGTATTACCAATTCTTTGACATTCATCACAAGACAAAACAAACTTACGCGCATCCTTGAAGAGAGTAGGCCAATAAAAACCGGATTGCAATACCTTATGTGTAGTTCTATCTCCAGCATGATGTCCTCCATAAGCTTTGGAGTGACACTTGCGTAGGATCTGTTCCTGTTCATGCTCGGGTACACAATGTCTAATAACACCATCTACTCCTTCTTTATAAAGATGTGGTTCATCCCAGAAGTAATGTCTTAATTCATAGAAAAACTTTTTCTTTTGCTGGTATGTGAAACTAGGCGGTATAAATTTAGCAACAATCTAATTAGCATAATCAGCATACCACGGAGCAGTACGAGAATCATTTATGACAGCTAATTGTTCATCAGGAAAGCTATCATCAATAGGTAGTGGATCATCAAGAACATTCTCTAACCTAGACAAGTTGTCTACAACGGGATTCTCAGCTCCCTGCATATCAATAATATGCAAATCAAATTCTTGTAGCAGGAGAACCCATCTAATAAGTCTTGGTTTAGCATCTTTCTTCTCCATAACATATTTAATAGCAGCATTTGACAAGCAAATACAACTTCTAAGAATTCCTTTTCAGTAGTAGCATAATTTCTCTAGGCATTGTTTAGAGTTTTACTAGCATATTAAATAACATTTAATTTTTTATCAACTCTTTGTCCTGGAACAGCACCTACAACATAGTCACTAGCATCACACATTATTTCAAAGGGTAAATTCCAATCTGGTGGTTGAACAATAGGTGCGGAAATCAAGGATTTCTTAAGCATTTGAAATGCTTCTACACAATCATCATCAAAGATAAAAGGAATATCTTTTTTGTAATAGGTTAGTCAGAGGCCGAGAAATTTTTGAGAAGTCTTTAATGAACCTGCTATAAAAACGACATGACCAAGGAAACTTATTATACCTTTGATGTCCTTGGGACATGGCATCTTTTCAATAGCATCAACTTTAGCTTTGTCAACTTCAATAGCTCTTTCAGAAATTTTATGCCCCAAGACAATACCTTCATTAACCATAAAGTGGCACTTTTCCCAATCCAAGACAAGATTAGTTTCTTCACATCTCTACAAAACTCGATCAAGGTTGCTCAAGCAATCATCAAAAGAGGATCTATAAATAGAGAAATCATCCATGAAAACTTCACAAATCCTTTCACAAAAGTTAGAGAATATAGCCATCATGCATCTTTGAAAAGTAGCAGGTGCATTATATAAACCAAAAGGCATACGTCAATAAGCAAAGGTACCGAAAGGGCAAGTAAAAGTAGTCCTTTCTTGATCATCAGCTGACACGGGTATTTGAGAGAAACCAGAGTAACCATCTCGAAAGCAAAAATGTGTATGTTTGGATAATCTTTCTAGCATTTGATCAATGAAAGGCAAAGGGTAATGATCTTTTTTAGTAGCTTTATTTAATTTTCGGAAATCAATCACCATCCTATAACCTGTAATAATTATTTGCGGAATCAATTCATCTTTATCATTAGGAACGACAGTAATACATCCCTTCTTATGGATACAATGGACATGACTTACCCACTGACTATCAGCAATGGGATAAATTATACCTGCTTTAAGGAGCTTTAATATTTCCTTTCTTACCACTTCTTTGATCTTAGGATTTAGCCGTCGTTGGTGATCAATAACTGGTTTGGCGTCTTTATCCAATTTTATTTTGTGTTGACATAGAGTGGGACTAATGCCCTTAATATCATCAAGAGTATATCCAATAGCAGCACAATGCTTCTTCAGAGTTCTCAATAATTTTTCTTCTTGATGCTCTAAAAGGTTAGCACTAATAATAACATGATATATATTCTTTTCAACAAGATAAGCATATTTTAGAGTATTAGGCAATGGTTTAAGCTCAAAAACGGGATCACCCTTAGGTGGAGGAGGATCCCCTAGGATTTCAATAGGCAAGTTGTGTTTCAGAATAGGACCCTATTTAAATAATACTTCATCTATTTCCCTTCTTTCATTCATAAACAAATCATTTTCATGGAATAAAAATATTGTTCTAAAGGATCAGTAGGAGGCACGGCAATAGAAGCAAGACCAATAAGTTCATCTATACTAGGAAATTCCTCATGACAGGGTTGTCTACTAAATTTAGCAAAATTAAACTCATGAGACATGTCCCCTAAACCAACAGAAACTATATCCTTATTGCAGTCTATCTTAGCACTAACAGTATTCAAGAAGGGTCAACGAAATATAATGGGACAAAAGACATCTTGTGGGGAACCAAGAACAAGAAAATCAGTAGGATATTTAATTTTCCCACAAAAGACTTCAACATCTCTAACAATCCCAACTGGTGAAATAGTATCTCTATTGGCAAGCTTAATTGTGACATCAATCTCTTCTATCTCAGCAGGTGTAATATCATGCATAATTTCTTTGTATAAGGAATGAGGTATTGCACTTGCACTAGCACCCATATCACATAAGTCATGATAACAATGATCTCCTATTTTAACGGAAATAACAGGTGAGGGAGTCCTGGATCAGGGGGTCTCCGGACAGCCGGACTATTGGACTATGAAGATACAAGATTGAAGACTTCATCCCATGTCCTGATGGGACTGTCCTTGGCGTGGAAGGCAAATTGGTAATACAGATATGTAGATCTCCTCTCTTGTAACCGACTTTGTGTAACCCTAGCCCCCTTCGGTGTCTATATAAACCGGTGGGTTTAGTCCGTAGGACAAGATACAGTCATACCATAGGCTAGCTTCTAGGGTTTAGCCTCTACGATCTCGTGGTAGATCCACTCTTGTAATACTCATATCATCAAGATCAATCAAGTAGGACGTAGGGTATTACCTCCATCAACAGGGCCCAAACCTGGGTAAACGTCGTGTCCCTGCCTCATGTTACCATCCGCCTTAGACGCACAGTTCGGGACCCCCTACCCGAGATCCGCCGGTTTGGACACCGACATTGGTGCTTTCATTGAGAGTTCCACTGTGTCGTCATCATAGGGAGGGATGGCTCGTCTCGTTGCCAAGGACAACATCATCTCTAGGGGAGCCCTGGCTGTAGGCCAAACTCTCTGACTAGGCGGCTTTGTCATGACCGCCCGCTCGGCTGCTACGCCGACGATGACTTCTCGGGTCATCAAAAATAGCCTCCACATCGGCTCGAAATTCACCGAGCAGATGGATCCAATGGAGCTCTCCTCCTTCAACGAGCTCTTGGATCGCATCGCTGCTCTGGGAGTCGCTATGGACTACAATCAGATTGGGCTTAAACCCGACCAAAGGGAGATTAATTAACTCTCCACCAGTCACCCATCAGATAGCGGTGGTGGAGGAGCAATGCGGCGATTCTCCCTCTATCCTGAGGACGAACTATGTCTGGATTCCCGAGCTCTCCGAGCTGCATACCCGCCCACGGGAGGACATTTCCCTAACCCTGAACCTAGAATCAGGCCGCATACCGGACCTGCGGGACAACATCCCGGAACCCGAACTTCCAAGATCGGAAACTCCCCCGCCCCGGGGTCTCAGATTGGGTCAAGGTCTGGACTTAAATCCACCCACCCACCCAGATACAAATGATCTTTCCCACATTGGGCAAGAGCCCCAAGAGACAGTACATCACTATTGGGCCAGATTCCTCCTTGTAATGAACAAGGTCAAGGAATATCGCGAGGAAGACGCAATTTCGTTCTTTTGCAACAATTTCGTTCTTTTGGAACGCCATAAGTCGCCGTGACATAGCACACTTCGCTGACTTGGCGGCCATAGTATGGAAGTACTGTGTGACGGAAAGTGCCTGGAAAACCCAAACAAAATTTTGGGTTAATCCGGCTCTGACAAAACACCCAGTCCGAACTAAAAGGGTGCACTCTCATAAGTCGCCCGACTCAATTACAAAGAAGAAAAATCCCACTACAGGGCATGGAACCGTATTGGAGGGATGGCTTAACGGGCCCTGCAAAATTCATAGTATAGCGGAAACCATACCCACACACAGCCTTAGAGCATGTTGGGTACTCTGGCAGGTGGCCAAGAGCGGTGAGGATCTCCTCATCCAAAACACCTCGGAGCACCATCCCGTGGGTAACAATACAGTATTGACAGTCTTCGGGACCTTCGCCTCAAATAATAGGCGTAAGTGAGCACTCCGCAGCCTTGCCGAAGTCTGCCACGTGGCAGCAATAAAACCATGGAGCGACCCGGCTATCACCTTCAACGCCAGTGACGAACCTAAATTTCGGACAGCCCGAGCACCAGCCGCCTTGGTCCTCAGTCCAATTGTGGATGGCTTTCGGCTCACTAAAGTCCTCATGGACGGCGGCAGCGGACTAAACCTCATTTATGAGGAGACTCTTCAAAAAATGGAAATAGACAGAAACCGTATTGAGCAAAGCAGCATGACCTTCCGAGGAATCATCCCTAGTCGGGAGGCACGTTGCGCTGGGAAAATCACACTAGATGTGGTATTTGGCACTCCGGAGAATTACAGGTCGGAAGAAATTACATTCCAAGTGGCCCCGTTCAGTAGTGGATACCACGCCCTTCTAGGGCAGGAGGCATTCATGATTTTCCAAGCCATACCCCATTACGGGCACATGAAGCTCAAAATGCCCGGGCCCAATGGAATCATCACTCTAGCTAGTGATCTGGACATAGCACTCTGCGCCGAGAACAAAACAGCCGCACTGGCCCTCGAGGCATTATCTGAAGCCCTTGTGGTGGAGGAATTAACCACGCTGCACTCCACAGTGGACAGGGACGACGTGATACTAGACAAAAGATCCAAGTCCACCTCTCTTAAACCAGCGGATGAAATAGTCAAATTCCAATTCCAGCAAACGGACCCCACAAAAACAGCATCCATCGAGGCATAGTTAAACCCTGTTGTAGACGCCACACTACGGGAGTTCCTGCGCGAGAATTGGGACATATTCGCCTGGCATCCTTCAGACATGCCAGGAATCCCACGCAGGCTGGCCGAGCATAGCCTTAACATTCTAAAGGGATTCAAGCTGGTCAAGCAGACTCTTTGGTGTTTCTCCGAACCTAAGCGTCAAGCCATGGGAGAGGAGCTAGCCAAGTTACCGGAGGCCGGATTCATTAGAGAAATAAAGCATCCAGACTAGCTAGCAAACCTGGTGATGGTACCAAAGAAGGATAAATCCTGGTGCCTATGCGTCGACTTCAAGGACCTTAATAAGGATTGTCCAAAGGATCCCATCCCCCTCCATCGCATCGCTCAAATTATCGACGCTACCACAGGACACGACTCATTGTGCTTCCTCGACGCATACTCCGGTTACCACCAAATTAAGATGGCGGAGTCTGATCAAGCTGCAATGGCATTTATCACTCCATACGACCCCTTCTGTTTTAACACAATGCCCTTAGGGCTTAAAAAAGCCGGCGCAACGTTTCAGCGCATGATTCAGACATGTCCGGAAAAGAAAATTGGCAAAACAGTGGAGGCATATGTCGACGATGTGGTCGTTAAAACTAGACACGTCAACTCCTTGATAGATGACTTGAGGCTCATGTTCGACAATCTCCGAATATACGACATTAAGCTCAATCCGAAAAAATGCGTTTTCGGCGTACACGTCGGAAAGCTCCTGGGCTTTATTGTCTCTAGTAGAGGAATTGAAGCAAA
The DNA here is from genome assembly GCA_034509565.1 of Triticum monococcum. Taxonomy (NCBI): domain Eukaryota; kingdom Viridiplantae; phylum Streptophyta; class Magnoliopsida; order Poales; family Poaceae; genus Triticum; species Triticum monococcum. The sequence continues at coordinate 536,688,263 of CM067845.1, read as the reverse complement.
TCCGGCTAAGATCCAGGATCTGTCGCGGTTGGCTATCCCAACTGACCTCAAGCAAATCCAGAAGTTAACTGGATTTGTGGCGGCCTTAAGCCGCTTTATCTCCCAATTAGGAGAAAAGGCGCTCCCCCTCTATCGCCATATTTGGCGCACCGAACACTTCGAGTGGACGGATGCAGCCACGGCCGGATTGGAAGAAATAAAAGCAATCTTGGCCACCAACCCAATCTTGGCCGCGCCAGATGTCGGCGAACCAATGATGTTATATATAGCGGCAACTCACCAAGTTGTAAGCGCAGTGCTCATCGTCGAACGAGAAACGGGCGGACATAAATTCCCACTTCAAAAGCCGGTATATTATGTATCGACTGTCCTCACTCCATGCAAATCATGATACCCACATTATCAAAAGATAGCATACTCAGTATTCAAGGCATCCCGGAAATTACGACACTACCACTACAGGAATCAGCTATTTTGCCGTCTGCCACGGCGGACGGCAAAGGCATGAACGGCGGACGGCAAAGGCCTTTGCCGTCAGCCGTGGACGGCAAAAGGCTCCGGCAAAGTAGGCTACGGTAAACAGCTACTTTGCCGTCTGCTTCCTGGCCGCTGACGGCAAAGGCCCTTTGCCGTCTGCGGCGGACAGCAAAGAGAGCGGACGGCAATAATTGCGCTGTCAGTCTGTTAAGTGGCTAACGGCAGGCCTTTGTCGTCCGCCGCTGACGGCAAAATTTCTAGTGTCTTTGCCGTCCGCCGTATGATGTCATCTAGACGTCACTACATGGCAGGTTCTTTGCCGTCTGCCACTGATGGCAAAGTCTTTGCCATCTGCCACTATAGGCAAACTGGCCAAATGGGTCAGCTCCCAGGAAGCACAGCTGGATGCCACGTGTCTTCTTTGCCCTCCGCGGCAGACGGCAAAGAGCCCGTTGCCGTCGGTGGCAGACGGCAAAGAGCCTGCAGATTGGCTCTTTTATCTATTTTTTATTAAATCCAACAATTTTCATCACAAATATATATGACATATATAGATATATTTCAAAAGGCCATTACAGAGCAAACATATAAGATATCCAACACATAACTTCATCATCCAACCATATATATTACATGCATAGTTCCATCATACATAACAAGTTCAACATAGAGGCATCCAACCATATATATTACAATAGTTTCATCCAACGATACATGCATAGTTCAATGATACAAAAGAAACAGGGAAAGGGATAAGGAGCACTCCATCTATGCAAGCTTTCGTCAAGTGAATGAAATCTGCAAAATGAAAAATAAGAAAGTTAGAACAAGAAGAGTAGAACAAGAAGAAGAGTAGAACAAGAAGAGTAGAACAAGAAGAAGACTAGAACAAGAAGAGTATGTCATTTATGAGCTAACTTACGTGAAATGGATCATATATGAGCTAACTAAGTTGAAATGGGTCGTTTATGAGCTAGCTAAGGTGAAATGGATCATTTATGAGCTAACTTAGTTGAAGTAGGTCGTTTATGAGCTAACTAAGGTCAAATGGATCGTTTTTTAGGTAACTAAGGTGAAATGGATCGTTTTTTAGCTAACTTAGGTGAAATGGATCATTTATGAGCTAGTTGAAATGGATCATTTTTGAGCTAACTTAGCTGAAATGGATCATTTATGAGCTAATTTAGTTGAAATGGATCTTTTTGAGCTAACTTATGTGAAATGGATCATTTAAGAGCTAATTTAGGTGAAATGGATCGTTTTTTAGCTAACTTCGTGAAATGGATCGTTTATGAGCTAAATTAGTTGAAATGGATCGTTTATGAGATAACCTAGGTAAGATGGGCCATTTTGGAGTTAACCTAGGTGAAATGGGTCATTTTAAAGCTAACGTGGGTAAAATGGATCATTTAGGAGCTAATCTAGGTAAAATGGGTCATTTTTGAGCTAACTTGGATGAACTGGATCATTTATAAGCTAACCTAGGTAAAATGGGTCATTTTAGAGCTAACTTAGGTAAAATGGATCGTCTATGAGCTAACTAAGCTAATTATGCAATTTTTGACAAAAGTAAGCTAAGTACAGATCGTTTCAGAGCTAACTTAGGTAAAATGGATGGTTTTGGAGGTCAGTAAGCTTATTAAGTCATTTTGGAGGAGAAGAAGCTAAGTCTAGGTCATTATGGTAAGCATTGGAGGAAATAAAGCTAAGTCTAGGTCTTTATGCATGTCTTAAGCAAAACACTAGATAAACTTACCAAGATCCAGGAGGTGTAGGAGCGGTGTGGCTCGTGTCGATAGCTGGAGAAGGATCGTGCGATGCTTGTCTGGAGTTACGCTGCACCAAATATCATTTCCAATGTCTTGTTAGCATGATGACACTCAAATGTTAAGACTAGCAAGTAATGTCCATTCAAATAAAACTCACCGTGGTCCACGGAGCAAACACTAGCATCGGTGGAGCGGTCTGACCTGTCTTCTCAAACACAGACTGCACATTTGGTTTTGACGACTCAGTCATACTAGTTAGTAATGAGACAAACACTACATGAATGTTTTGGCTAATCTGCAGAAGAAACTTACCACAAGGAGCTCGTACATGGCCCTTGCCTGCATGTCATTCCGTGCCCTCTCCTCCTCCATCATCTTTGTCGTCCTCTCCTCCAACTCCCGCTGCCTCTCCGCCGCCTCCGCCAGAAGTTTCTCCGTTCTATCTCTCTCACTTTGTATAGCAGCTGCAACACCACTCACATGACCATGTGTAATCATTGATGGAAGCGCACACAATGTAATGGAGAAAGATAACTGAGTACGTATCACTAACCTTGATGGCGAGTTGCACTGGCCGTTCACGAGGCCTTATCTCAGGAGCGGAGCTCGACTGGCGCGCCTTGATCTCCGGGAGAGTGGTAGGAAAACGGATAAGTCCATCTCCAATGGCTATGGAGCCATGGGACCTCCCGCCACCAGATATCATCACCAGCTCTGGATCAATGGGACCCTCGCTCGGGTTAAAGTCCTCCACTTTCCTCGCCTTCCCCTCATCTCTATATCTCACGAGCTTGTTGTGGGAGGAGATGTTGGTGAAGTTGTTTGCATCATCAAGGTCAGACTGAGGGAAAGCCTTGACTTTCTTGAAAGAGGCAGTGTGGGCCATGGCATACAGGTCGTACACCTCTGGCACCTTATCCGCCTTATTGTAGCGTGCCTGAAAGAGAGAAACAATGAAAATTAGTAATTAAAGGGCTCAAGCTAGCATGATGAATGAATTGCATGAATCATGAAGCAAACCACATACCCAGTTGCGCCCAAACTGATATAAGTTGGAGCTGCCTTGATGGTGTGGCACACCTTCCATTTGGGCACGTTTGTTCTTGGCCTCGTTGTGGAGGGCTAGACATTGTTTTGAGCACCACTCATCGACCAACACCTCCCAACAATCCATCCGATCCGCACACCATCTCAGAGGCGCCTAAGTTAGCAAATAGAAACTTGAGCGCTACGGCTAAGAATTACTAAATGATGGAACTTAAGTAGAGAAGGCCTTAAGAATTACCTTCATGTACTTCTCCTTACTCAGGAACTTATCGCAGCATGCCGGCTTGGTCTTCTTGATACCACGCAAGGCGTAGTAGTCTCGAACAGCCTGCACCCGAGCCTCGTGCCGTAAGTTCTAGAGTAGGCGCTTGCAGACGTTCTCGATAACATGTGCCGCGTCCTCCTTGTATCCCTCCTCACACCTGAAGAATGTCTGCAATCAAATGAGACAATATTGATTAGTAGAATTAATAACTAGCTAGTTGAAGATTTTTAAATGTGTAAAGGAGAAATTACCCAGAACTTTCTGATCACCATGTCTGCCCTCGTGTCGCACATGACACCATCGAGAATCTCATCCGGCGGGGCCGGGGCAGCCACGTAGTGCTCCCAGCTCAATCCAAACTCTGGAAGCCGAACCTCACCAGGCAACATGAAAAACCCCGGGAAGTTTTGCCAGCAAAGAACTCCAAGGATGGAGCTGGGCCGGCGGACACTATGATGGTGGTCCCAACCCCTGCAGCATGACAAGGCCAACACATTAGTTATTTGAAGAAACGTGAATGCAGAAGGTACAAAAATATTAAATGCACTTACGTACCTCTCCCCATCAGGGAAAATCAACCACCTCTGCTCGCGGGTCACCGGCACGGATGGGAGCCATGTAGCACCATGCTGGTAGATGTTGCCCCTCTCCTCCCCCTCCTCATCAGTCGGCTCCCCGCCATCATCAGCATGGCCACTTGGCTCCTCGCCATGCTCAGGCTGACCCGACCAGGTACCCCATCCAGAAGTGTGCTCCTCCGGGGTCTCGTGGGCCGAAGGCCCGTCGACCCGAGGCTCGTGGGCAGAAGACTCATGGACCGGAGGCTCGTGGACCGGAGTCCGTGCAGCCTCCTCCTCAGACGAGTCCACCCTAGCAGTCACGTGCTCGAGTGAAACAGCTGGGGGCGGTGGCGAGGAAGGCGTCGTAAGAGTCACCCTACCTCCTCTCCCGCGACCACGTGCTCCACCTCCTCTCTTCTTCTTACCTCGTCCCCTGCTGGGCACCGCGGTCAACGAAGAAGGGCCCGGCGGTGTCGCCATACTGTCCAGCAACGCTCGGCGGAGAGGTGCGTGTGGAATGGAAGACCTCGCACCACGCGCCGACGAAGAAGGGGCCTCAGCGCGCTCCCGTCCAGCGCCCGCCATCTTTCAACACCTGCCATGACAAAGAATAAACGAAATTAGTACAACATAAAAAAAGTACCGACATGAATAATAATATGTATATCACTTAAGTGTATCATCATCAAGTACAACATAAAAAAATTGAATACCTGACACTACTAATAATCTCGATCAGTATCATCAATAAATGCATAATCATCATCATCACTATAATCAATGATGGGCTCATAGGGTTCATTGGCATCAACATGTGCAAGGCCACATTGACGTAATCGGTCAAGCATTGACAGGTCATCCGCAGCAGTAACCTCTTCTTGTTCCGGCTCTTCTTGTTCCTCCTCTGGGGTGATGTCGGATTCATTGTCGCTGTCTACTTCAATGTTTTGGGGTGAAGTATAGCGGTTCTTGAAACACTTTTTGGAAAGACGTGTCTCTTGGAAGAATTCTCCTTCATATGTGTCTGGGTTAATGTGAGGTTCATAATCCTCTTCCTTTGGGGGAGAAAGTCTAGCACGTGGTGGCACTTCATAAACGACATCCCAACCTTTCAGATTTGGATTAGTTTGGCAGGCCCACGGTAGATAGAATACTTGGGTCACCTGTTGAGCCATAATATAGACATCAGGAACATCTAAATGAGTGCTTTGGTTGATTTCAACTAGCCCTATATGTTCATGAGTCCTTCTAGTCTCCTTCGGCTGAAACCAATAACATTTGAAGACTACGACATTCGGTGGCTTTTCACCATAGAACAGAAGTTCATAAATTGCTTCAACTCTCCCATAATACTCGGTACCTCCTTCGCCGATAGCAGATTCACAACAATTTGTAGACTTTCGGTCGGCCATAGATAGCTCTTTACCATAGGTATGAAAGCGATACCCGTTGATGTCGTACTTGTCAAATGAATGGACCTTATAGTCAAAACCATTAGCGACTTGTCTCAATTCGGCGTCCATAGACTCTGAATTATCCTACAAGTTTAATATGAAAGGATTGTTGCATTATGCACAAATTAGCGAATGAAATGAAATTATCTAATAGAAATTACCGTTTGTTTGAACCAAGAGATGAAACCGGGATAGCCACCTCCTTGCTTTGCGAGAAGCTCATACTCTTCGACGGAATCCTTTTGGATCTCCGCTCCATACGAGAATATGGCGACGTATCGAGTGTATGACATATCCAGGAATAAGAGTAGTTCAAAGGAAATAGAAGTTGGGAAACAATGTACCGAGAACTTACTCGATGTACGGCCGCACTTCTATCAGGTTGTTGAAGATATACACTGAAATGGTCCGCCATTCTTCATTATCCAAAGATACTGGATGTGAAACACTAGCTGGTGCGAGATTCCCTTTGAATAGGCTGAGGTTGGATCCACCCTTTTTAGGCTCGTCAGCATTGTACCAAGGCTTCGGATTATGCAAATGACGATTTTTGGCTTCGTAGTGCGCTGTTACGAAGTTTGCCGCCTCCTCTGTGATGAATGCCTCAGTCATCGACGCTTCAATTCTACGCTTATTTTTACATTTTTCTCGAAGCGTCTTCTGCATCCTCTCAGTTTGGTAGCACCAACGATTTTGCACGCCCCCCCCCCCAATCTTGCCTCAGTCAGGAGATGCAAAATCAAATGCTGCATTGGATTAAAGAAGCCCCGTGGAAAGATCTTCTCTAACTTGCAGATCAACTCCGGCGCCAACTCTTCCATTTCTTCTAACACGCCAGGCGATAGTTCTTTCGCACAAAGAACACGGAAGAAATAGCTGAGTTCTGCCAGTACTAACCATTCATCCTCAAGGATGAAGCCACGCAACATCACCGGCATTACCCACTCAATCCATATGTGCCAATCATGACTCTTGAGACCAAATATCTTCAGTTTATCAAGATTCGCTCCCCTCTTTAGATTCGCTGCATACCCATTGGGGAACATCAACTGCTGTTGCACCCACAAGAGAATTTCCCTCATAGCTGACCTTCCAAGATTGAACCATGCCTTTGGCTTCGTCCAGTTCTGCTTTCCTTTCGGTTCTTTCATGTTTTGTAACGACCTATCACATAGCGCCTCCAAATCGACTCTAGCCTTAGTATTATCCTTTGACTTCCCATCTATGCCGAACAATGTACCAAAAAGTAACTCAGCGATATTCTTCTCAGTGTGCATCACGTCGTTGTTGTGTGGGCAAAGGAGGTCTTTGAAGTAAGGCAGATCCCATAAGCATGTTTTGTGAGTCCATGCGTGCTTAGTATTATACTCCTTGAAGTACCCTGGATGTTGTGGATCTGGCTCGAGAGCGTTTAACTGATTCAGGGTCTGTTGGCCTGTCAATGCAGGGTGCAGAGTTTTTGACAACTCTACCCCTGATGAAGTTCTTCTTGTCTTTCCTGAACTTATGGCGAGGATCCAGGAACTGTCTATGCATGTCGAAGCAAGAAAACTTGCGACCGGCCTGAAGCCAACGAAACTCAAGAGCTCCCTTGCATGCGGGGCACAGGAACCTTCCATGCACACACCAGCCAACGAATAGCGCATACGCCGGCAAGTCATGCGTCGAGTACATGTACCAAACACGCATTATGAAGTTCCGTTTGCTAAAGGCGTCGTATGTCTTGAACCCATTATCCCAGGCTTCTTGCAATTCGTCCTTAAGCGGCTGCATGTACACATTCATATTTTTGCCCGGATAGTTGGGTGCTGGAATTATCAACGTCAGGAAAATGTTCTTTCTTTGCATAATCTATCCGGGGGGGAGATTGAGTGGAAAGACAAATATGGGCCAGCAACTGTATTGGGCTGCTGTCATACCAAACACACTGAAGCCATCCGTGCTGATGCCGACTCGAGGATGCCTCAGATCTGCCGCTTTGTCAGCATATAATTCATCAAACTTTTTCCATGCAACACCATCCGATGTGTGTACCATCATCAGATTCCCATCTGCATCTAGTTCGGTTCTTTTGCCTGTTTTGTGCCTTGTCATATGTCTGGCCGTCTCTTCGCCCATGAAAATACGTTGAAGTCTTGGTACGATTGGCATATACCGAAGAACACTAATGGGGATTTTGGTCTGTGTCTTCTCACCCATACTGTTGTCTACCACAATATACCTGGAAGACTTGCAAATGGGACAATAGTTCAAGTCCGCATAGTCAAGCCTAAATAAGGCACATCCTTTCTCACAGGCATGTATCTTCTCATAGGGCATCTTCAGTGCACGGAGGATTTTGTCCGATTGGTACAGGTATGCAGGCATTACATGGCCTTTGGGTAGAAAGCGTCCAAATACTGTCATAATTGCGTCATAGCATTCTTTGCCCAAGTTGAACAGAGCCTTCAGAGCCATTACTTGTGAGATGGCATCCAACTGACAAAGCTCAGTGTGCTTCGAAGACTCCAACATTTCATTGAAGGCCTTTGCAGATTCCTCCATCTCCTCGTCCGAATCCCGAGCATCATCATAGATTTGCACCATGCTTTCCATCCCGGTACCATGCTTGTCAGTGCGACGACGATCCACCTCAGCTCGGTTACGTTGGGCAGACTCACGATGAAATGTCCACACCATATAATCGGGCGTAAAACCACTCTTCTGCAGGTGTTTGCCCATTTCAGCCTCTGTCTTCTTTTACCAATTGCCGCACCGGAAACAGGGGCACCAGGTTTTCTTTTGGCCATTTGCAAATGTGGCTTGCACAAACCCCTTAGTTTTTGTGAACCATTCAGCGCTCCATTTGTTCTGACCAGTGTGACCGGTATACATCCACGCACGGTCACTCATCTTGACTTTCAGAGCTACTGGGCACACAACAATTATATATGTAATTCACCATGTATATATTCATCAGTTGATCTACTTTGTCAATTTTATTACGTCCATGCAATCTACACTCTAATAGGTAATGATAGGTCCTAATCCCACCCGTGTATGTGTAGATTGGGTTCATTTTCCCATGCTATGCTCCGGATCCGACGCAAAATTTCGGCAGCACCTCCCCGCTGTTCTCCTGATACACGTCTCTGCAATAAACAGAGAGGATGTGTACCCGGAGAACAACAGGGGAGGCACTGACGAAATATATGCGTCGGATCCAGAGCAAAGCATATGGGAAAACGAATTCAATCTACACATACTCGGGCTGCCCATGGATAGCGTTGGACAATTCGAAAGAATCAAGGTTATAAATATGCAAATGCATGCATATTTATAACTATGACGCTTTTGAACGGGAGACACATATTGGTTACGCATACTGATGATTCAAGAGACATATATAGCTAGCTATCAAGTTTCATCAGAATAGATCAAATAATTAATGGGGGAGGAGGACTTGTCATTTGTGCTCACCCACGAACGAAGGGGCAGAGCTCGTCAAACGCACGGCGAGGTCGTCGAACACCAAACCTCGCAGCGATGAAACAACTGCACATTTAAAACTACACGATCAACACAATTATATATGATGTTTTTCATAACAAAATCGAAAAATATATGACCTAACTAATAATTCACAAATATATGACCCCGTTGGCCTCTGGAAGGCCAAAGAACACCTTTTCGGGAGGTGTCGGTGGTCGGGGTGTCCTGTCGGTGTCGGGGTGCCGGGTCGGGGTCGGGGTGCCGTGTCGGTGTCGGGGTCGGGGTGTCGGGTCAGGTTCGGGGTCGGGGTGTCGGGGTCGGGGTCGGGGTCTCGCGGTCGCGGTGTCGGGTCGGGGTGCCGGGTCGGGGTCGGGGTGCCGTGTCGGTGTCGGGGTCGGGGTGTCGTGTCAGGCCCGGGGTCGGGGTCTCGGGGTCGGGGTGTCGGGTTGGGTGCCGGGTCAGGGTCGGGGTGCCGTGTCGGTGTTGGGGTAAGGGTGGGTGTTGTGTCAGGGTGTCGGGGTCGGGGTGTCGTGTCGGTGTCGGGGTCGGGGTGTCGGGTCGGGGTGCCGGGTCGGGGTCGGGGTGCCGTGTCGGTGTCGGGGTCGAGGTGTCGGGTCAGGCTCGGGGTCGGGGTGTTGGGGTCGGGGTGTCGGGGTCGGGGTCTAGGGGTCGGGGTTTCGTGTCGGGGTGCCGGGTCGGGTTCGGGGTGCCGTGTCAGGTCGGGGTGCCGTGTCGGGTCGGGGTTTTTTCCTCTTTTTTCCTTCTCTTCTTCTTCCTATTCTTCCCTTTCTTCCTTCTTCTTCTTCTTCTTCTTCTTCTTCTTCTTCTTCTTCTTCTTCTTCTTCTTCTTCTTCTTCTTCTTCCTTTCCTTTTTCCTCTTCTTCTTCTCCTCCTCTCCTCTTTTTTCTTCTTCTTCTTCTTCTTCTTCTTCCTCTTCTTCCTTTTTCTTCTCCTCCTCCTCCTCTTCTTCTTCTTCCTTTCCTTTTTCCTCTTCTTCTTCTCCTCCTCTCCTCTTTTTCTCTTCTTCTTCTTCCTTCCTCAAACTAAACTAAACCTAAAACTAAACCTAAAACTAAAATTAAAACTAAAACTAAAACTAAATCTAAACTAAACATAAACCTAAAACTAATAAAACAGAAAAAAGGAAAAAACTAAATCTAAACCTAAAATTGAACTAAAACTAAACCTAAAACTAAAACTAAAACTAAATCTAAACTAAAACTAAAAAGGAAAAAACAGAAAAAAAACAGAAAAAAAGGAGGGGGGCTCACCTGGGGCAGGGCCGGTGGAGGAGGGGGGCGGGGCGGTGGAGGAGCTGGCCGGGGCGCGGGGGCGGCCTGGAGCGGCGTGGGGCCGGGCCCGGGGCGGTGGGGCGCGGGGCGGCGGGGGGCCGGGGCGGGGGGGGGGGGGGCGACGGGGAGGTGGCGCGGCGCGGGGCCGGGGCGGGGGGAGGGGGCGACGGGGCGGTGGGGCGGCGGGGGGCCGGGGCGGTGGGGCGATGGGGCGGCGGGGCGACGGGTGGTGGGGCAACGGCACCGGGCGGCAGCGGCGACGGGGCGGGGGGCCGGTGGAGCGGCGGGTGGTGGGGCGACCGTGCGGCGGCGAGTGGTGGGGGCGGCGGCGCGCGGTGGTCGGCGGCGGCGGCGGTGGGGTGGGAAGTGGTGGTGGGGCGCGTCGGCGAGGAGAGAACAGAGAGTAACGGGGAGGGGGGGTACGGGCCGTTAGGTAGTGTCCTCTTTGCCATCCGCCTCTCTTTGCTGTCCGCCCTTTTGCCTCTTTGCCGTCTGCTGGCAGACGGCAAAGCGGTGGGCCGTTAGGTTTTTTCCACACGGGCGGGGGGTGGGGGCCACCTCTCTCTTTGCCGTCTGCAAGCGGACGGCAAAGAATTCTGCTGGCGGACGGCAAAGAGCTTCTTTGTCGTCTGCCGTTTCTTTGTCGTCTGCTTTTGGGTAGCTGATGGCAAAGAGCTTCTTTGCCGTCAGCTAGCAGACGGCAAAGAGCTGGCAGATGGCAAATTAGCTGATTCTAGTAGTGTACTTTCAAGAGTGTTCAATTACGATGGCCTCAGAAGTACCACTCAATGACATAATAAAAAAGCGCGATGCCATAGGCCGCATTGCCAAATGGGCTATCGAGCTCCTCCCGTTCGACATAACATATAGACCACGGCGAGCCATTCAGTCGCAAGTACTGGCCGATTTCGTCGCCGAATGGACAGAAGCCGAACTCCCTAAAGAGTACAGCTCATACTCCAATTGGATCATGCACTTCAACGGCTCTAAAATGCTGGTTGGTCTGGGGGCTGGCGTCGTCCTGATGTCCCCAACTGGAGATACAGTGCAATACGTACTCCAAATACTATACACAGACTCCAATAACGTAGCCGAATACGAGGCCCTATTATACGGTCACCGGATGGTAGTTTCCATGGGCATTCAATGCCTGGATGTGCGTGGGGACTCGAACCTCGCAGTATCTCAAATAAATAGAGACTTCGATACCAAGGATCCAAAAATGGCGGCATATCGCAACGCCGTCCACAAAATGTCAGCCCGGTTCGAGGGGCTTGAATTCCACCATGTTGCTCGGGAAAACAATCAGGCAGCAGATATCCTCGCCCGTATCGGCGCTAAGCGCGACCCTGTCTCACCTAACATCTTCCTGGAAAAACTATTTAAGCCATCCGTGGTATGGGAAGGGGACACCGGTAACAATAGTCCGGACCTGGCCACAACATCAGATACCGAATACTCTGATACAATCGGAGGCTCTGCCATCGAAATAACACCTTCAACCCACGTGATAATGGTCGTCATCGCCCCGTGGACAGAACCATTCCTGGCCTATACCTAACCTGGTAGGAACTACCCAAGGACCAAAATGAGGCACGCTGCATAGTGCGACGATCTAAAGCCTACAAGGTCCACGAGGGCGAGCTTTATAAGAAAAGCACTACCGGAGTCCTTCAAAGGTGCATCTCCGAAGATGAAGGGCTGAAGCTTTTGGCAGAAATCCATGCTGGACTCGGCGGCCATCACGCCACAGCCCGGGCCCTTGTAAGCAAGGCCTTCCGTATAGGTTTCTATTGGCCGACGGCCCGAGTAGATGCACAGCATCTGGTCCAACATTGCGTCAGTTGCCGGCTTTTTTCAAACCAAAGCCATATGCCGCCTACCACTCTCCAAACAATCCCCATTACTTGGCCATTTGCGGTCTGGGTGCTTGATATGGTCAGACACCTTAAAGGGGGGACCCATAAGAAAAAATACTTACTGATCATGGTGGATAAATTCACCAAATGGATAGAAGCCAAACCTGTCAAAACGGCTGAATCCGGACCGGTGATAGACTTCATATCTGGGGCTGCACAACGTTATGGCATCCCTCACAGCATCATCACTGACAACGGCACAAACTTTAGAGCCGACGAGGTGAAACTTTGGTGCAGCAAAATGGGCATCAAGCTCGATTATGCTTATGTCTATCACCCGCAAACTAATGGTCAAGTCGAGCGAGCAAATGGTCTTATGATGAGCGGCATCAAACCCAGATTAGTGCGGTCCTTAAAGGTATCAAACACACACTGGGTAGAGGAGCTCGACTCCGTACTATGGGGGTTGCGGACCACGCCGAATCGTACTACCGGATACACACCATTTTTATGGTGTACGGCACAGAGGCGGTTCTGCCTTGCGACATAATGCATGACTCACCTCGAGTGCGCATGTACGAAGAAAAAGAGGTCGAGCTCGATCGGCAGGATAGTTTGGACGCCCTGTAGGAGGAGCGCGATGTGGCAAAAGCACGTTCCGCATTCTATCGGCAACAGGCTCGAAGGTATCAAAGCAGAGAAGTATGGGCCAAAACATATAACGTTGGCGAACTAGTTCTATTCATGCCGGAGAAGAAAAAGAACAAGCTCAAGCCCAAATGGGAAGGTCCCTTCATTATTGACCAGGTCCTGACTGGTGGAGCATACCTTCTGCGGGATGCATCGGATAATCGACTCGAGCCAAACCCATGGAATGCAGCCAGACCCCGAAGATTCTACACCTAGTGCCGGACTCTATGTTCGTCTCCTTACCTCCGTAAATTTTTTGCATATCAATTATCTGTCTTTTTTCTCTTTCTCTCTTTTTATTCTCCTTATGGCCTTAAAAGGCTAAACTTGTGTCTTGGTTACACAATCTTGACGCGCTAACCGCGCTCATTATACCTGGGGGCTTCTTATACAGTAGCTTAATATAAATATTTTTCTAGGCTTTATGCCACGCACATGTGTTATTATTCCACATGTACCTTTTTCGCCATTATATGCATCGATATGACTTAAGTTTTGGCCAAACTAGGTTGCCTGGCTCTTGTATTTATTCCCTACGTTCCCGTTAATTCGGCTAGGGCATAAGGGGAGCACCTTTGTGATTGTTACTGCCGGGTCAGCCGGATGTGTACCTCAGACTGGGTGAAGCCGAAAGCTAGCGTTCTTAAGGGAATATTCAGTCGGTGAACAAAAGATGACTTTTATTCAATTTGACACATGCCCCCATATGTTTATAGCCTGCGTCTCTTTTCGCAGTTCGGACATGCACATTAGGGCATGCGTACCCAGGGAAAGGAACCCTTAACGGAACTATTCTCCCTGGAAGATGTTTCTTACTATCCATGTAATATAACATATCTAGTTGGGTACTTGTCTGTTCAAGCACTTATGACCCCTACGCCTTGTTTCCATGCATACCCCGGTTTTTACATAACCGAGCGGGTATTCGGATACACTCCAGACTATCGGGTCCAGAGGTCAAAGCGAAAAGGTCTGCCATGACAAATGATTTACAATCCGGCTAGGGACATTATATATGTCACTTGAAGTACACAGTCACTAAGACTGATTAAATTCTTCTTCTATACCATCCAACAGGTTGTCTAGTCTACAATCCTGTTGGGAATACTTTGCGGCTAATTCTACTTGGTCATACACCAAACTGACGGGGATCTCTTTCCCATCGGGCCCCACAGGTCCGACCTCGGCCAGGTAGTTTGGGTTAGCTTTGGTATACCGCGTCTTCACCATAGCCCAGGCGTTCCTTGAACCTTGTCGGCGGGCCGATATATTCCATAATCGGAAGCGCCACCGCGCTCCCTTGAGCTTCTCTATAAGCTCCCCCATGCCTCCTGGCGGGGACGCGGATGGCCACAAGGCTTCGGCAATACCCTGCATCACCTGCCGAACTTGTTCGTGCAGTTGTGAGAGCTCTGGTAGAAGATCACCTGCATACCTAGGCATCTCCTCCGCGGGACGACCCGTCAGCATACCTGCAGACATAACTCTGTTAGCCGGTTTCTTCGCCGAACTCCTTCCAAAGTTCATTCAAAGCACTTACTGAAAATGCCGCGTCGAAGCCGCTTATTCTCCTTCATGGAGTCCGCAAGCTGGGCTCGGACATCTTTCAGTTCCACGCCCAGCTGGATATTGGCGTCCTGAAGATTATTTTTCTCCTGCCTGACTCGCGTAAGTACGCGCTCGCCAGCATTTAGCTGTCGATCAGCACGTTCCGCATTCACCGGGATAGCCTCCGGATTCACTCCGGGGTCATCTACAAGATCTATTGTTAGATTTGCATGCATGCCGCATACTATATGCTACATGTATTCTTTGCAATGGAAACAAGTGTTACCAGTAGGGCCCTTCTCGGACTCCTTCGACGCGGCAACAGCGGCCCCTAGCTGGGCCTTGTACTCTTCTAGCTCTTCAGACAATTGGGAATTCTTCTCTGTGAGAACCTGCACAAATAATGATCCTTAAATCAGTTACGTCAACTGTTTCAAGTGTCAGGGGCTACTGATATATATATATATATATAATCATCAGATTTTCTTACCCATATATCCCTTACATACTGGTTCGTGGCTCTGGCTAGACCATTTTGAGCAGCACGGATGTACGCGTCTCCTGAGTTGAAGGCATCAAACGCCTCTTGGGAGAAACAAGTGTCACGGAGTACGGCCCGGCGACGCCTGTGATTCATGGCGCTCTTTGTAGGACCTGGAAGTAGATGTGTCTAGAGGGGGGTGATTAGACACTTAATGCTAAGGTTGCAATTTTTCAGCATTTTCGGTTTAAGTGGAGTTTAGGCACAATTTCAACATTCACAATACATATCAAGCAAGCATGCAAAGAGTATATAGGCAGCGGAAATTAAAGCATGCAACTTGCAAGAATGTAAAGGGAAGGGTTTGGAGAATTCAAATGCAATTGGAGACACGGATGTCTTTCCCGTGGTTCGGATAGGTGGTGCTATCCTACATCCACGTTGATGGAGACTTCAACCCACGAAGGGTAACGGTTGCGCGAGTCCACGGAGGGCTCCACCCACGAAGGGTCCACGAAGAAGCAACCTTGTCTATCCCACCATGGCCATCGCCCACGAAGGACTTCCCTCACTAGGGGTAGATCTTCACGAAGTAGGCGATCTCCTTGCCCTTACAAACTCCTTGGTTCAACTCCACAATCTTGTCGGAGGCTCCCAAGTGACACCTAGCCAATCTAGGAGACACCACTCTCCAAGAAGTAACAAATGGTGTGTTGATGATGAACTCCTTGCTCTTGTGCTTCAAATGATAGTCTCCCCAACACTCAACTCTCTCTCTCACAGGATTTGGATTTGGTGGAAAGAAGATTTGAGTGGAAAGCAACTTGGGGAAGGCTAGAGATCAAGATTCATGTGGTAGGAATGGAATATCTTGGCCTCAACACGTGAGTAGGTGGTTCTCTCTCAGAACATATGAGTTGGAAGTGTAGATGTGTTCTGATGGCTCTCTCCATGAGTGAAGAGGAGGTGGAGGGGTATATATAGCCTCCACACAAAATCGAACCGTTACACACAATTTACCAATCTCGGTGGGACCGAATCAACAAACTCGGTTGGACCGAAATAGTAAACGTAGTGACTGTTAGAGATTTTCGGTGGGACTGACATGCAACTCGGTAGGACCGATATGGTTAGGGTTAGGGCATAACGTAATCTCGGTGAGACCGATTACACAAACTCGGTGAGACCGATTTGGTAATAACCTAACCAGAGGGTTGGTCAGGCAAACTCGGTGGGACCGATTACACAAACTCGGTGAGACTGATTTTGGTAATGAGCATACACAGTGAGTTTGCATTGTAACCTCGGTAGTACCGATTGCACAAAATCGGTAAGATCGATTTTGGCAATGGACATACACAGTGAGATTACAATCCCATCTCGGTGAGACCGAGATCCCTATCGGTAGAACCGATTTGCTAGGGTTTGGCAATGGCTATGACAAGTGAAACTCGGTGGCGCCGGATAGAAATAATCGGTAGGTCCGAGTTTGGCTTAGGTTTAGGTCATATGTGGAAGTGGGAAAGTAGCTGAGGATTTTGGAGCATATCATTAAGCACTTGAAGCAAGAGGCTCATTAAGCAACACCTCATCCCTCCTTGATAGTATTGGATTTTCCTATGGACTCAATGTGATCTTGGATCACTAAAATGTAAAATGAAGAGTCTTGATCTTTAAGCTTTAGCCAATCCTTTGTCCTTAGCATCTTGGAGAATTTCCCACAACCTTTAGTCCATGCCACTCCATTATTGAACTTATCTGAAACATACTAGGTAGAAACGTTAGTCCAACAAGAGATATGTTGTCATTAATTACCAAAACCACCTAGGGAGCACTTGTGCTTTCAATCTCCCCATTTTTGGTAATTGATGGCAACATACATCAAAGCTTTAGATAAAGATATAAAGAACAACAAGTAAAGCTTTGGAAGGACATGTAACAAGCATAGGCTCCCCCTACATGTATGCACTCATGTAAATGTGAAATATTGAGGCATGTGAGAGCATAACCATGACAGGGTAGGCAATGTGGTACATGTATCTTTGCCATATGCATCAGAGCAAAAGATTATCAAGGAAAATACCTTCTTGCTCATGAGTCCTTCTTGCAAACAGTACGTCCATAAGCAAGAATTCCTCATACTCATGATTTTGATGCATACACTTACCTTGTAGTCTTTAACTGGCTTAGGATGGAATGAACTTGCACAAACAAGGTTAGATAACACAGGTACCTCCACTACCCAAAGCAAACCAAACAAGCCACAAGAGTACCAAGACTGGGATGACATGTAGAGAGTGAGTACAAGGTACCACAATGGATTCAACATGTCCCCAAGAGTAAAGATATGCA
Source organism: Triticum monococcum (assembly GCA_034509565.1). Taxonomy (NCBI): domain Eukaryota; kingdom Viridiplantae; phylum Streptophyta; class Magnoliopsida; order Poales; family Poaceae; genus Triticum; species Triticum monococcum. The sequence continues at coordinate 536,670,998 of CM067845.1, read as the reverse complement.
ATGAATTTGACTGATTTCTTTCCCTTAGGTGTCTTGCTCCCCCTAAATCTTACATGGGATATTGGGAGAACATACGGAACAGAAAATCAGAGGTGAAAGATACAAATGGATAGAACTTAATGCAAATAAACACATATGAACATGTCTTTCCCCCAAAAAGACATGTGACATCTCTCCTCTTGAACATCAAGCATGTGGGATCCTTGAGTATTCTCTCCCCCTGGAAATCTCTTTCTCCCTCTTAATACTTTCTCCCTTGTATGTGATAAGCTTTGATGTGATCTCTCTCTCCCCCTTGGACATCAATTTCCAAGAAGGGCTTTCTGGAATCCGTCGTATAGGTTTGGTCCTTGAGACTCAGCACAAAGCAATGGATAAAACTGTGATGCTTGTAGAGGACAAGATTCATTGAGTAGAGCTGGATCAGAAGAAATATAGAACAAGTGGGAAACTGTTTTTCCTGTTGTGAAGTCGGTGGCACCGAGTGGCATGTTTCGGTGGGGCCGAAAAGTTTCGGTTGGACCGAAAACTACAAGTCGGTGAAACCGAGTTCAACCAGAGAAAAACACTTGTCACCTCAGCTCACTAAACATGTAGGATCTCACAAGGATTTGCAATGAATTATCTGAAGGATTTGCAAGGAATTGAATGAAGAAAATGCAGAAGAAAAACAAAAAGAAAAGAGAAGAAACTGAAAGATCTAGATGAAGTTTTTTTTTTGAAAAAGAGAAAGAAAATAAATATGCATGAGACAAATGCAATAACACAAAAAAGAACACAAGAGAACTTCATCTAGAGTTGGGCGGTGACATAGTCACCTATGTTAGAGTATATTGACTTAGGAGTCAAGTGAGAACACTTGATCATAGGTCATACTCATCGTTTAAGCTCAAAATGGGGTTACCATTTTTCGTTTAAGCATCTTGATGTATTCACATCTTGTTGAGTTGCTTTGACTCATGTCTTGGAGTAAAGCTTCTCTAAGATGGAATAACATACCTTGGGTGGTGGTGCGGTTCTTGCTCATGTAGTTCAACCTGTGTGGGTGCTCAAGGTTGATGTAGCTCATCAAGAGTTGGGAGCACCACTTGGAGTTTGAGTTCATCTACCTACATGGGTTAGTTTTTGCAAGGAAGAGCACTTGTGTATCCAAAAATGACAATCATGAAGCTCAACATAGAATTTGTCAAAGGATATGTTTGAATGGTTTTGTGCTTCCTTGTCTTCAACCACCATTGTGTAGAGACTTGGTGATGTAGAGATTGCTCAAGATTTGAGTAAGTCGCAATCTCATGGAATTAGATTCACCCAAGCACCTACATGGGTTAGACAACATGCAAGGTACAAATATATCCAAGACATAAGATAGTCATCATAAGAGATATATCATGGATTAGTCATAAGCTCTTGTCTTGCATGTATCCAATGGAGTTCCTACTCCAAGTTCGAAGCATCAATAATGTTCAATTCACCTCTCAACCTGCAAAATACTTTCTCATCAAGAGGTTTAGTAAATATATCCGCTAATTGCTTATCGGTGCGAACATGCTTAAGATCAATGTCACCCTTAGCAACATGGTCTCGAATGAAATGATGTCGAACTTCAATATGCTTAGTTCGGGAATGTTGTACAGGATTATGACCAATTTTGATAGCACTTTCATTGTCACAAAGCAGTGGAGCATGTTTCACATAGATCCCATAATCTTTAAGAGTTTGGGTCATCCAAAGTAATTGAGCACAACATGAACCAGCGGCAATGTATTCCGCTTCGGCGGTGGATAAGGATACCTAGTTTTGTTTCTTGGAAGACCAAGACACAAGATATCTACCAAGAAATTGACAAGTACCCGAAGTGGACTTTCTATCAACCTTGTCTCCGGCATAATCCGAGTCGGAATAGCCAACAAGATCAAAAGAAGACCTCTTAGGATACCAAATGCCAAAGTTTGGTGTATGAATTAAGTATCTCACTATCCTTTTCACGGCCTTAAGATGACATTCTTTAGGAGCAGCTTGATAACGTGCACACATGCACACACTTAGCATAATGTCGGGACGTGAAGCACATAGGTATAACAAAGAACCAATCAGAGAGCAATAAACCTTTTGATCAACCGGTTCACCATCTTTGGTCAAATCAAGATGTCCACTAGTAGGCATGGGTGTAGGCATACCTTTGCATTCTTGCATATTGAACTTCTTGAATAAGTCCTTGGTGTACTTCGTTTGAGAGACAAATGTACCTTCCTTAGTTTGCTTGATTTGCAAACCGAGAAAGAATTTGAGTTCACTCATCATAGACATCTCAAACTTCTCTGACATTAGCTTTCCAAACTTTTCACTAACGAGAGGGTTAGTTGAACCAAATATGATATCATCAACATAAATTTGGCGTACAAATAGTTCTACATTAACCCTTTTAGTAAAAAGAGTAGAATCAATTTTACCAATTTCAAAACCACTTGCAATAAGGAACTTGGTCAAGCATTTATACCATGCTCTAGGAGCTTGTTTAAGACCATAAAGAGCTTTGTGAAGTTTGTAAACATGATTTGGTTTCTTAGGATTGATAAAGCCGGGAGGTTGTTTGACATAAACTTCCTCCTCTATTTCACCATTTAGAAAAGCACTTTTAATGTCCATTTGGTACAAGGTGATATTATGGTGATTAGCATAGGCAAGTAAGATGCGAATGGACTCAAGTCTAGCAACGGGAGCATATGTCTCACCATAGTCCATACCTTCGACTTGTGTGTACCCTTGGGCGACGAGACGTTCTTTGTTGCGAACCACTTGTCCATCTTTATCTTGCTTGTTGCGAAACACCCATTTGGTACCAATGATGTTTTGGTTCTTGTCGGGCTTCTCAACCAATGTCCAAACTTGGTTTCTCTCAAAGTTGTGTAGCTCTTCATGCATAGCGTTTATCCAATCCGGATCTTCCAATGCTTCTTCAACCTTCATAGGTTCAATGCTAGAGATGAATGAATAGTTTTCACAAAAGTTAGCTAAACGAGTTTTTGAGCGAGTGATTCTCCCAGTTTGTATATCATTGTAGATTTGCTCGACGGGATGATCTTTGGCAATTCTTGCTCAAACTCGTGAGAGCTTTTGCTTGGGTCTTTGTTGACCATCTTCTTCATCTTGTTCTTCTTCTTGGCCTTCTTCATTGTTGACGTTGTCGTTCTCTTGTCGTGGTGGAGAAGGAGGTTGTTGATGTTCGTCTTGATGCATTTCCTCGTGTTCTTCATCTTGGTGTGTCCCACTTGTGGATGCTTCCGTATCAATTCTTGGTTCACCTTGTCGTGAAGTAGAAGCTTCCACTTGGACGGACGAGGTACTCTCCTTCACCTCTATTGGACGAATTTTGCCAATAGACAAGTCTTGGATTGCTTCTAAAGGGTCTTTGTCTCCTACATCGATTGGCAATTGCTCTACTTGCGAGCCATTAGATTCATAAAACTTCACATCTACCATCTCTTCAACCTTTCGGGTGAAATTGTTGTAGACACGGTAACTGTGAGAGTTTGAGCCATAACCAAGTAGAAAACCTTCATGAGATTTAGGAGCAAACTTTGAACGACGATGCTTGTCAAGAATGTAGCACTTTGAGCTGAATACTCCAAAGTATCCAACTTGGGGTTTGTTACCGGTGAGGAGCTCGTATGCCGTCTTGCCGAGTAGCTTGTGAAGATACATGCGATTTGTTGCATGACAAGCTGTCTCAACCGCTTCTGCCCAAAAGTGCTTCGGCGTCTTGTACTCATTTAGCATCGTTCTCTCCATTTCGATGAGCGTCCGGTTCTTCCTCTCAACAACTCAATTTTGTTGAGGTGTGTACGTAGCCGAGAACTCGTGTGAAATCCCTTCTTCGTCAAGAAAGGTGTCCGCATTTGCGTTCTTGAACTCCGTTCCGTTGTCACTCCGAACCTTCTTGATCTTCACGTCAAACTGATTTTGGGCCTTCCTAGCGAAGTTTTTGAAGATCTTCTGGACCTGCGACTTGTCATCAAGAAAGAACACCCACATAAATCTTGAAAAATCATCAACTATAACTAGACCAAAAGAATTTACACCGAGACTCTTGTAGGCGTTGGGACCAAAAAGATCCATATGAAGTAGCTTGAGTGGCCTCCTTGTGGTCATGATGTTCTTCACAGGATGCCTTCCTCCAACCTGTTTACCTGCTCGACAAGCACTGCAAAGTCTATCCTTATCAAATATGACATCGTTAACTCCAAGGATATGATTTCCATTAATAAGCTTGTCAAGGTTTCTCATGCCAATGTGACCTAGTCGTCTATGCCACAACCAACCTTTTGAGGATTTAGCAATAAAGCAAGTTTTAGGTTGTGCCTTTTTAAGAAATCGACAATGTAAAGATCACCTCTACGCATACCAGTAAAGACCATTTTACGATTGTCTCGATGAAACACTTGGCAATCTACCTCAGTAAATAGGACATTCAAACCGAAATCAGCAAGTCTAGATACTGAAAGTAAGTTGTAGCCGAGAGATTCAATGAGCATGACATTTTGAATGGAACTATCATGTGAGATGGCCACTTTACCAAGGCCAACCACTTTACCCTTTGAATTATCACCAAAGGTGACATATTTTCGAGGGCCGTCATTTTCAGCAAGCTCACGGAACATCTCTTCATCTGCGGTCATATGATCAGTACATCCACTATCAAGAACCCATTCCTTTCCTCCTGACACATATCCCCGAAGATTTGCCATAAGACCAAAATGTCTCATTGCATCATGAAGATCGAAGTCACTATCATCATCAACATCATAGTATCCATGTTCACCATGATCTTGTGACTCGTCATTTCCTAGAGAGGGTAATTCATTAGATAAATGATCATCAAAGTGGTCACCTTTATGAATTCTTATAGCTTCGGATATAATGATTCCAACATCTCCTTTAGCACGCTTGAGATTGGTAAGCTCAAATAGACAATCACCAAAACTAGGATCACTAGAGTTCATCTTACTCAAGGCAATAGATTTATGGAGAATTTTATCCAAATTTTTCAACGAACAATCGGGAAATCGTTCCTCAAGAAATTTCCATATAGTATAGGCACAATTAAGAGTAGGAAAACTAGCAATCAAATTTTTAGGCAATCCTCTAATGATGAGCTCAATAGTTCTAAGATTGTGAATTATGTCGATATCTTCATCTAGGGTAGGATGCAAAGGATCAATATGAGGTGCACATGGGCTAGCAATATACTTGTTCAAATGATATTGATTGAAAATTACAAGCACCTCATTTTTCCACTCATGAAAATACTCTCCATCAAGAATAGGCACTCTATGTCTAAGACTCCCTAAAGTAGACACATCCATCTTCCTCCAATGGTGATTAAATCAAGGCAATGGAGACCAAAGCTCTGATACCACTTGTAGGACCTTGAAGTAGATGTGTCTAGAGGGGGGGTGATTAGATACGTAATGCTAAAGTTGCAGTTTTTAAGCTTTTTCGGTTTAAGTGGAGTTTAGGCACAATTTCAACATTCACAATACATATCAAGCAAGCATGCAAAGAGTATATGGGCAGCGGAAAGTAAAGCATGCAACTTGCAAGAATGTAAAGGGAAGGGTTTGGAGAATTCAAACGCAGTTGGAGACACGGATGTTTTTCCCGTGGTTCGGATAGGTGGTGCTATCCTACATCCACGTTGATGGAGACTTCAACCCACGAAGGGTAACGGTTGCGCGAGTCCAGAGAGGGCTCCACCCACGAAGGGTCCACGAAGAAGCAACCTTGTCTATCCCACCATGGCCATCGCCCACGAAGGACTTGCCTCACTAGCGGTAGATCTTCACGAAGTAGGCGATCTCCTTGCCCTTACAAACTCCTTGGTTCAACTCCACAATCTTGTCGGAGGCTCCCAAGTGACACCTAGCCAATCTAGGAGACACTACTCTCCAAGAAGTAACAAATGGTGTGTTGATGATCAACTCTTTGCTCTTGTGCTTCAAATGATAGTCTCCCCAACACTCAACTCTCTCTCTCACAGGATTTGTATTTGTAGGAAAGAAGATTTGAGTGGAAAGCAACTTGGGGAAGGCTAGAGATCAAGATTCATGTGGTAGGAATGGAATATCTTGGCCTCAACACATGAGTAGGTGGTTCTCTCTCAGAACATATGAGTTGGAAGTTTAGATGTGTTCTGATCGCTCTCTCCATGAGCGAAGAGGAGGTGGAGGGGTATATATAGCCTCCACACAAAATCCAACCGTTACACACAATTTACCAATCTCGGTGGGACCGAATCAACAAACTCGGTCGGACCGAAATAGTAAACCTAGTGACCGTTAGAGATTTTCAGTGGGACTGAGATGCAACTCGGTAGGACCGATATGGTTAGGGTTAGGGCATAACGTAATCTCGGTGAGACCGATTACACAAACTCGGTGAGACCGATTTGGTAATAAGCTAACCAGAGGGTTGGTGAGGCAAACTCGGTGGGACCGATTACACAAACTCGGTGAGACCGATTTTGGTAATGAGCATACACAGTGAGTTTGCATTGTAACCTCGGTAGTACCGATTGCACAAAATCGGTGAGACCGATTTTGGCCATGGACATACACAGTAAGATTACAATCCCATCTCGGTGAGACCGAGATCCCTATCGGTAGAACTGATTTGCTAGGGTTTGGCAATGGCTATGACAAGTGAAACTCGGTGGCGCCGGATAGAAATAATCGGTAGGTCCGAGTTTGGCTTAGGTTTAGGTCATATGTGGAAGTGGGAAAGTAGCTGTGGATTTTGGAGCATATCATTAAGCACTTGAAGCAAGAGGCTCATTAAGCAACACCTCATCCCTCCTTGATAGTATTGGCTTTTCCTATGGACTCAATGTGACCTTGGATCACTAAAATGTAAAATGAAGAGTCTTGAGCTTTAAGCTTTAGCCAATCCTTTGTCCTTCGCATCTTGGAGAATTTCCCACAACCTTTAGTCCATGCCACTCCATTGTTGAACTTATCTGAAACATACTAGGTAGAAACGTTAGTCCAACAAGAGATATGTTGTCATTAATTACCAAAACCACCTAGGGAGCACTTGTGCTTTCACTCCCCACTTCGGAATTAGTAGCGGATAGTCTGTTCCCATCCTCTGTAGGAGGAGCAACCGGCGTTCGCCCCTTGTTAGCTTCCACCTCTATGTCCGGCCCTGGAGCCCGACTGGTGGAGGCGTGATCGGTAACCTCTCCGAACATATTCCAGCGAGCGTTTTTTCTACTAGGAAACATGGACGTCATTATATTTTAACAAAGACGACATCCATAGAGCGAAGTTTTGTATCATACCTCTGCGACGGCGTCTCAGTCCTGACTGCCTTCCTTTTTGGCCTACCCGTCTTCGGTGCCCCTTGTTGGCGAGTCACTACGGGTTCGGCATGGCATCCCAAAGGCCTTCCCTGTAAAACACCATATGTGTACGGTAGGTGAAGTGCATAAAAGGGGATCCTTCTCGAAAGTTGGGACTCCAGTTTTTTCTTACATGCGATGCAGGGAGTTGCCCAGGATAGTCGGCCATGATGGCCACCATGGTGTCATCGCAGCTCAATTGATAGAATGTCCTGTCTATCAGCTCCACAAATATGTCCAGATCCTCTTCGAGTCCGGGATCGAGGGCCCGGTTAGGGTCCTCCGGTTGTGGAGGTGGGATGTTGACCTCTCTTACAGCTTTTTGCAGTTCCTGCCGTGAAACGGCAAGGTGAGTATTTACGACGAAGAATGCGGGAAGGTTGGGAGTAAGGAGTGACAGCTCACCCAGCTTGGAGGGTTGTACATAGAGAATCCATCCCATGGCTTAATACGTATGAACTCCTCTTCCTCTCCCTTGAACAACTCGGGCAGAATTTTTGCTAGAGCAGCAGTGGAGTCCAGTCCCTTACGCCCGCAGCGGGTGGCATCATCTTCCCCGTTGAAGCACCACAGGGGGTGCCCTCTATATTGAAGTGGGTGCACCCACCGCATTATGCATATTGACATAACCTCGATTATTTTCAATCCTGATTGAGCCAGCACTTTAATCCGGTCCATCAGGTAAAGGACTTCTCCGTTGTCTTCCTCCTGGGGGCTCCGTGGGCGCCAGCTTCGGTGTTTCTTCAGAGGAGCATTGTTGAACTTGGGAAGACCCCTTCGAATAGGATCTAGAAGGGGGACGTCCTCCATGTAAAACCACTCCGAAGGCCGGTCTTCGGACGTCTTCTTCGGGGTACCGGACAGGTAGCCGGTCCCGGCGATGCACCATATTTCGGCTCCTCACACTTGATATAGTGACCCCTCCTGTGTACGGGGCACAAGGCAGAATAGCCTCTTCCACAGCTCGAAATGAGCCTCGCAGCCCAGAAACAGCTCACAAAGGGCAACATAACCAGCGATGTGTAATATGGAAGCGGGGGTGAAATTATGCAACTAGAGGCCGTAAAACTCCAGTAGCCCGGGGAGGAACGGATGGATTGGAAATCCAAGTCCCCTTAGTAAATAAGGGACAAGGCATACTCTCTCCCCCTTGGAGGGATTGGGGAAGCTCTCCGCTTGCTCCCCGCCATTATAGGTGGCGAGCTCGGCTCGAACGGGGACCATATATGATGGAGGAAAAATCCCTAGGTCTGCAACTCTACTAATTGGCTGTGCAGGATGGAACACTTCTCCCAATCACCAGGCTTAGGGCTATGGGAGCGGGAGGAGGAGCTGCGATGGCCGGCCATGTTGGAATGGATTTTTTTGAGCGCGCTCCAATGGATACTTGTTGTGGGAGGATGATGTGGTTTGGATCTAAGAATCCCCGTCCCTTTAATAGACAGTTTATTTACATGGCTAGGGTGGCGAATGTAAAAATTCCCTGGCTCCTCGCATTCGCTCGACACGTGGAAGATAGCCCTTATTGGGCGCAGAAGCCAAGAAGTGCAACATTTATGGGGAGTCGGACACTACTCAGCAGATATTCAGAATTTGGAGAAGAACCAGCCTTGCAGTGCCGAAGACAATCTGCACGCCGTACTCATCGTCATTAAAGCCTGGTTCAGGGGCTACTGAGGGAGTCCTGGATTAGGGGGTCTCCGGATAGCCGGACTATATCCTTTGACCCGACTGTTGGACTTTGAAGATACAAGATTGAAGACTTCACCCCGTGTCCAGATGGGACTCTCCTTGGCGTGGAAGGCAAGCTTAGTGTCGGTGTCAAAACCGGCGGATCTCGGGTAGGGGGTCCCGAACTGTGTGTCTAGGCCGGATGGTAACAGTTGGCAGGGAACACAATGTTTTACCCAGGTTCGGGCCCTCTCGATGGAGGTAAAACCCTACGTCCTGCTTGATTAATATTGATGATATGGGTAGTACAAGAGTAGATCTACCACGAGATCAAGGAGGCTAAACCCTAGAAGCTATCCTATGGTATGATTGTTATCTATGGAGTTGATGACCTCCCATGTAACCAACTTTGTGTAACCCTAGCCCCCTCCGGTGTCTATATAAACTAGAGGGTTTAGTCCGTAGGACAAGATACAATCATACCATAGGCTAGCTTCTATGGGTTGGCCTCTACGATCTCATGGTAGATCAACTCTTGTAAAACTCATATCATCAAGATCAATCAAGCAGGACGTAGGGTATTACCTCCATCAAGAGGGCCCGGACCTGGGTAAACATCATGTCCCCTGCCTCCTATTACCATCCGCCTTAGATGCATAGTTTGGGACCCCCTACCCTAGATCCACCGGTTTGGACACCGACAACAGGCATGCCTACAATAGGTCTATGTTTATTTTTAGCATCAGGTCTAGCAATTCTAGCAGCTTCGTTGGAGAAGTAAATAACATGCCCATCAATATTATCGGCCAAGAGATCTTTAACCATAGCTATTTTAGGTTCAACTTTAATTTGCTCAGGGGGTTTAGGTGTCTTAATGTTACTTTTGTTGACTACAGTTGAAGCTTTAGCATGATCCTTTATTCTAACAGGGAAAGGTGGCTTCTCAATATAAGCAGCAGGATCAATAGGATCATCATAAATGATAGTCTTTTCTTCAACTTTAATAGGTGCAACTACTTTTACTTCAGTGGGAGGATTATATTTAAACCACTTCTCCTTTGGGAGATCAACATGAGTAAGAAAGGATTCATAGAAAGAAGCAACTATCTCAGAGTCAAGTCCATATTTAGTGCTAAATTCATGGAAAGCATCGGTATCCATAAAAGATTTAACACAATCACACTTAGGTGTTATACCTGACTCCTTAACTTCGTCAAGGTCCTAATCTTCAGACTTGCGTTTAATTCCTTCCAATAAATCCCATTTGAAGTCAATAGTCTTCATCACAAAAGATACAGTACAAGAAGTATCCAGCATGGAGCGATTACTGAGAGAAAGCCGAGCATACAATTTTTGAATAATCATTTCTCTTCAGAGCTCATGATTGGGGCATGAATATAACATTGACTTAAGCCTCCCCCAAGCTTGAGCGATGCTTTCTCCTTCGCGAGGCCAAAAATTATATATATAATTACGATCACGATGAACAAGATGCATAGGATAAAACTTTTGATGAAATTCCAATTTCAATCGCTTGTAGTCCCATGATCCCATATCATCACATAGCCTATGCCATGTCAATGCCTCTCCCTTCAAAGATAAAGGGAAGACCTTATTCTTGATAACATGATCGGGCATACCTGCAATCTTAAATAATCCACAAGCTTCATCCACATAGATTAGGTGCAAATCGGGATGTAATGTTCCATCACCTGTGAAACGATTAGCTAGCAGTTTTTCTATCGTACCTGAAGGAATTTCAAAGTAAACATTTTCAGTAGGTTGAGGAGCAACTCTTTGCTCTACTGGTCGGGGTGAAGATAGCCCGAACAAGCTCCTCAAAGGATTATGTTCCATAGTAACAAGTGATAGTAAATTTCAGCACACTATATAAATTTTTCCTTACCAAATTCCACCTACCAAAGGCGCTTCACTCCCTGGCAACGATGCCAGAAAAGAGTCTTGATGACCCACAAGTATAGGGGATCTATAGTAGCCTTTTCGATAAGTAAGAGTGTCGAACCCAACGAGGAGCAGAAGCAAATGATAAGCAGTTTTTAGTAAGGTATTCTCTACAAGCACTTAAATTATCGGTAACAGATAGTTTTGTGATAAGATAATTTGTAATGAGTAGAAAGTAATAAAAGTAAAGAAGGTGCAGCAGGAGGGCCCAATCCTTTTTGTAGCAAACGACAAGCCTGGAAAAACTCTTATATGAAGTAAAGTACCACCGAGGACACATGGGAATTATCGTCAAGCTAGTTTTCATCATGTTCATATGATTCGCGTTCGGTACTTTGATAATTTGATATGTGGGTGGACTGGTGCTGGGGTACTGTCCTTACTTGGAGAAGCATCCCACTTATGATTAACCCCCATTGCAAGCATCCACAACTACAACAGAAGTATTAAGGTAAAGCTAACCATAGCATGAAACATATGGATCCAAATCAGCCCCTTACGAAGCAACGCATAAACTAGGGTTTAAGCTTCTGTCACTCTAGCAACCCATCATCTATTATTACTTCCCAGTACCTCCCTCTAGGCCCAAACAATGGTGAAGTGTCATGTAGTAGACGTTCACATAACACGACTAGAGGGATGACAACATACATCTCAACAAAATATCGAACGAATACCAAATTCACACGACTACTTATAGCAAGACTTCTCCCATGTCCTCAGGAAAAAACGTAACTACTCACAAAGCATACTCATGTTCACAATCAGAGGGGTATTAATATGCATAATGGATCTGAACATATGATCTTCCACCAAGTAAAACAACTAGCATCAACTACAAGGAGTAATCAACACTACTATAAACCCACAGGTACCAATATGAGGTTTGGATACAAAGATTGGATACAAGAGATGAACTTTCGTTTGAGATGAGATGGTGCTTGTGAAAATGTTGATGGAGATTGACCACCTCTCAATGAGAGGATCGTTGGTGATGACGATGGTGATGATTTCCCCGTCCCGGTGGGAAGTTTCCCAGACAGTTCCGCCAGGGTTCCGCCTCGTGGCGGCGGAGTTTCATCCCATGAGCTTGCTTATGATTTTTTCTCGGACGACAGACCTCATATAGCAGAAGATGGGCATCAGAGGGCCACCAGGGGGCCCATGAAGCAGGGGGCGCGCCTAGGGGGCAGGGCATGCCCCCACCCTCGTGGCCAGAGTGTGGGCCCCCTCTGGTGGATTCTTTCTCCAGTATGGTTTATTAATTCCAAAAATGACTTCCGTGAAGTTTCAGGACTTTTGGAGCTGTGCAGAATAGGTCTCTAATATTTGCTCCTTTTCCAGCCCAGAATTCCAGCTATCGGCATTCTCCTCTTCATGTAAACCTTGTAAAATAAGAGAGAATAGGCATAAGTATTGTGACATAATGTGTAATAACAGTCCATAATGCAATAAATATCGATATAAAAGCATGATGCAAAATGGACGTATCAGGAACCGCCTATAATGTGTGTAGCCTGGAAGATATCGAGATCTCTCGGTTGTTATGTTGACAATGAAAGTATACTACTCAAAATATTATTCATCTCTATTTCAAAATCGAGCTCTGGCACCTCTACAAATCCCTGCTTCCCTCTGCGAAGGGCCTATCCATTTACTTTTATGTTGAGTCATGATCCTCTTATTAAAAAGCACCAGTTGGGGAGCATCGTTGTCATTTGCATGTATTATCGTTAGTTTACATTGAGTATGACTTGACTGGATCTCTTTTACCATGAATTACAATGTCTAGTTAGTCCTTCATCTTTAAAGGTGCTCTGCATTTATGTTTTGCAGTCTCAGAAAGGGCTAGCGAGATACCATTTTGTTATATCATATTATGATTGTTTTGAGAAAGTGTTGTCATCCAAGATTTATTATTATTGCTCGCTAGTTGATTATGCCATTGATATGAGTAAACATGAGACCTAAATGTTATTGTGAATATGGTTAGTTCATAATCTTTGCTGAAAACTTGAATGTTGGCTTTACATATTAATAACAACAAGAGCAAACAGAGTTTGTAAAAGTTTTTCTTTATCACTTCAGTTTATCAACTGAATTGCCTGAGGACAAGCAAAGGTTTAAGCTTGGGGGAGTTGATATGTCTCCGTCGTATCTACTTTTACATACACTTTTGCCCTTGTTTTGGACTCTAACTTGCATGATTTGAATGGAACTAACCCGGACAGACGTTGTTTTCAGCAGAATTGCCATGGTGTTATTTTTGTGCAGAAATAAAAGTTCTCAGAATGACCTGAAAATCTACGGAGATTATTGTTGGAATATATAAAAAAATACTGGCGAAAGAATCAAGGCCATGGGGCCCACACCCTGTCCACGAGGGTGGGGGCGCGCCCCCCTGCCTCGTGGGCCCCCTGGTGCTCGTCCAACCTCAACTCCAGCTCTATATATTCATGTTCGAGGAGAAAAAAATAAGAGAGAAGGATTCATCGTGTTTTACGATACATAGCAGCCGCCAAGCCCTAATCTGTCAGGACCCCGATTCTAAGCCACATCGATCTAGCCGGTAACACCTCATATCACTTTGTGGCCTCACGCACGGTATCCCACGGGTGTCGCCTTACCATGGCCCAGGACCGTTTGCGCCTTTTGGCTCGCGTATATGACAATGTCGCTAGCATCCATATGACCGAGAACCCGGGCCGACATGGCTAGTCGTGAACCCAAAGCGGCACAGACCTATGGAGACAGGCATACATGAATCACAACGAACATGTCGGTCCTCAACGAGTGATTCCGGGCTGTAGCACTGGGCTAACAGGACTCCGGGGGATCCCGGGCTGTAGCAGGCTAGACAGGACTCCGGAGATCACCGCGTGACATTTCCCCGAAGGGACAGACATAGGGACGAAGTGAAACACATGCCGGCCAGTCAAGTGTCCTGAACAGTAGTGCTGGGCTAGCAGGACTCCGGTGAACCGGGCTGTAGCGGACTACTATGGCTCGAGGAGCACTAGACTACATTTCCCCATAAGAAAGGCTGCGAAGGACAAACAACTAGATTGTCGGATCCCACTCATACCAAGCATTTCAATCATTCACACAATATGCCCGATATGAGTACATACAACATGGCATCACAACAAAACTCTACAACTCAAGTACTTTATTTAAAGGCTCCAGGGAGCCATACATAACATATCCATACAGGTAGGGGTCACATGACCCGGCACTCAAGTCATACAGTCATACAAGCACATGCGGAAGCAACTAGTCTGAGTACAGACTCTAGAAAGAAAGAAGGCTTCTCGAAGCCTGTCTATCTACATAGGGCCCTCCATGGCCTGGATCACCACCTGGGTGGCTAGTCACTCGTCGACGTCAAGGTCTACGTAAAACCCATCGGAGGGGGCAGTGTTGTCGTCTGAAAACAATAAATAAGCAAACATGAGTACAAAGGTACTCAGCAAGTCTTACCTCAGAACCTACTATACATGCTCATTCTCAAGAAGGTGGTGGGGTTCATGCAGCAAGCCAGCTTTGACTCTTGGCTAAGCTATCCTACGGAATCTTTTAGCAAAATAGTTTTCGCACACGAGTCCACTACTCACCATCACAATACTCCACCGTGGATCCTCCCTCGTATCCTGCGAGGGGGCCATCCTCGGTACTCACACTTATCTTGAGCCTTTTAGTAGTATCCATTAACTTGTCTATGAACTGTATAGGCAACCAAGTAGTCCTTTACCGCGGACATGGCTATTCGAATAGTTTTATACCCTGCAGGGGTGTACTTCGTCATACACGCTTTCACCGCTTACCGCCGTCTACACGACATGTACTCGGCAACCTTCCAGCGGAAGCCCAGCGAGGGTGTCGGCCACGGCCTACCTAAACACCTAAGCCCCTAGTCCAGGTTATCGCCTATCCAGGTTCCATCCGCAGGGAATCCGGCCGAGGTTTCCACATACGGCCCCGAACAATGTGAACAGGGTTCCCGAGACACCAAACGGGTGACTCGGTACATCGTGCCACGGTGTATCTACCGCAACATAGCCCACCCCTAGGGTCAGCGCTACGCACGGCCGCCAACACATATCCTACAAACACCAGAAACTATTTGCAACTCCTGGACAGGGTACTAGGGTGGCTAAGAAGCCGAGAGGGTCCATTTGTTTTGGGCCCAATGTATGGTAGTAACTGCATCTTAAATCACACATACAGATCTCAGTTCTTATGGACGGCCTCAATGAAACAACCCACCATGTACTCCTACATGGCCTCTCATCGATACCTTTACCAAAACATGTTCAACACATCCCACATATTACTGACACGAGCATTTCACTCTAGCCCATCACCCAGATGAACCAGACCTGACACAACTCTAAGCATAGCAGGCATAGCAAGGTAGGAATCACAAAACATGGCTCAATCAACTCCTACACATGCTAGTGGGTTTCATCTAGTTACTGTGGCAATGACAGGTCATGCAGAGGATAAGGGTTCAACTACCGTAGCACACAGCAGTTTGAATCGTGTTGTCTTAATGCAATAAACAAGAGCAGGAGCGAGAACATGGGTTGTATCGGAATGATCAATGGTTGCTTGCCTGATGGAGTGGTAACGGGATACTGCCCTTCAGTTGGATACTCGTGAATATCCTCGGAGGCAGAACCTACCACGAAGAACACAACGAGCACAATCAACACATGACGATATGCAACAATATGATGCATGCTATGACATGGCAATATGGATGTGTCTTGAGCTAATGCAACTAGCTATGATTTAATTGAAGTTGGTTTGAGTACAAGATTCAAATTCCAACCCCATATATGATTATTTAAATGCCCTTTAGTTGTTTTGTCCAAAACAGAGGACAAGCATTGTTCAAACATGCATGAAAATGGTACAGATGGATTCCTTGAATTTTTCTGATAATTTTTCATATATAATTTGTCTCATTTGGAGTTATGGTTGAATTTCTATGAATTTTTGAAGTTTAGGCAATTTTCTGGAATTTTCTATATAAAATTAAATCCAGAAAAGGAGTTATTGCGTCAGCATGACATCACCCTGATGTCAGCAGGTCAACTGGCGCCTCCAGGTCAAACCTGACCAGTGGGGTCCACTGGTCAGTGACACAATCAACTAACTAAGTTAGTTAACCCTAACTAACTTGGTTAGCCGGGCGGGGCTCGCATGTCAGTGGCTCACTAATTAGCTAATTTTTATTAACTCTAATTAACTAACAGTAATTAGGCCGGCGCCTGGGCCCACACGTCAGTGAGACAGGGGGGAGTCAACCCAGCCGACCCGGGGTCAAAACACGCCGGAGTTGACCCCGGCTCGTCGCCGGCAAGGCCAGAGACGGCGGAGGGGCTCGGAATTCCTCCTCCGGCGACCAAATGGCCAGCGGAGGGCATCTACGCGGAGCTGGGACTTGCCCGCATCCATCTGTGCACGCGGCAGCAGCCCTAGTGGCCTAAAACAACGGCGGCGGCAACTTGCGCGGCGGCCGGAGTTCGGGAGTTGAGCGGATCGGCGTTGTGGTGCACGGGAGGGGAAACTGATGGGTTCCACATGCTCCTGGTGAGGTGTGGAGCATGTTGCCGTGCTCGGGAGTGAGCTTGCACGGCTATGGTCACGGTGGCGGCATGGCCGGCGGCGAAGAGCTCTCGGTTCCGACGGGCATCGGTGTTAGAGGAAGAAAACGAGCCAGGGGAGAGGGGGAAACGACACAGGAGCTCACAGCGGGTGCAGCGGTGGCCTCGGCAAGCTCGGGGAGGCACTGGAGCAAGCGAATCGACGGCGGCGATCGTCGGTGCCGAAGCTTGAAAAAGAGCTTGAATTCGGCGATGCAGGGCTTCCGGCGGGGCGTGGTTCGGTGAGGAGGAAGACGGGGTCGAGGCGGAGCCTCTAAGCTGGTCAGGGAAGCGAGGGGGAGGCGGTGGCCGTGGTGGTTCTCGTCGGCGCTCTCGGGCTCATGGCGGTTGCGCGGGAGAGAGAGCAGAGGAGAGGATGAGCATGGGGAGGGGGAATGAGAGGGCCAGGGGGGTGCGTGGCGTCCATAGCGACGTCGGGGAGGCGGCCGAAGCAGGAGGTGGCCGTCGGTGGCCGCGCGCGTGCTGGCGCACCGCGGGCACACGCCCTTCGTCCTCCTGGCAGGAGCTAGGGGACGACTGGCAACGGCCTGGTGGGCTGGGCCGCTGGTGGCCTGGCGCTTGGCCAGGTAAGTGGCCCTCTGGCCTACTCTCTCTCTCTTTTCTAATTTTATTCTGTTTTTCTATTTTTGTTATTCTTTTTTGATTTAGTTTAAACACTAAATCATTTATAAAATCCTGAAAATATTTATGGACACTTTCTGAAATATTTCAGTGGCCCAAAAATAGTTCCAACATTATTTGAGCATTTGAATTATTTAATAGTATTTAAATGCCCAAATTCAAATATTTATGAATTAAGTCAATGCCCCTTTTGTTGACCTAAAATTATATGCACCATTTTTTTCCAAGGGTTCTAACCCAAGGCAAAGAGGGTGGACATATTTGAAGGGCATTTTAGGTTCATTGAATTTATTTTTAGTAAACCCTAGTTGATTTCAGGGGGGGTGCTGGGGGTTCTGCTTTCCCCATTTCAATTTCTGATGAATGTAAACATGATGCACACTCTAATGCATAATCTAGCTAGGGTGTGACAACTCACCCCCACTCAATAGAATCTCGTCCCGAGATTTAGGATCATCTGGGAAGAAGGCGGGGTACTCGAGTCGAAGACGATCCTCCCTTTCCCAAGTGGCTTCTTCCTCGGAATGGTGTGACCATTGAACCTTGAGAAACTTGATATTATGACGTCGAGTGGTACGCTCGGCTTGATCAAGGATACGAACGGGGTATTCCCGATAAGAAAGGTTATCTTGTAAATCAAGCGTTTCGTGGTCCACTCCACGGATAGGATCCGCGAAGCAACGCCTGAGTTGCCAAACGTGGAAGACATCGTGAACTCTGGAAAGATGCAGAGGTAGTTCCAATTGGTAGGCAACTTCTCCTCGTTTGGCAAGAATGCGAAAGGGTCCAATGTAACGAGGAGCCAATTTGCCTTTGATACCGAAGCGATGGGTTCCCTTTAACGGGGTAACCCGAAGGTAAGCTTTCTCGTCAATTTCAAATGTCATAGGCTTATGCTTACGATCGTATTGACTCTTTTGGCGAGATTGGGCTGTTTTCAATTTCTCACGAATAACGCGAACCTGCTCTTCTGCTTCCTGAATCATATCCGGGCCAAAGAGTTGTCTTTCCCCGGTTTCTGACCAGTTAAGAGGCGTTCGACATTTTCGTCCATAGAGAACTTCGAAGGGAGCCTTGCCCAAACTAGCTTGATAGCTATTGTTATAAGCAAACTCCGCGAATGGAAGGCATTTCTCCCAACTCATTCCGAACGAGATAATAGAAGCTCGGAGCATATCTTCCAGAATTTGATTTACTCGCTCTACTTGACCACTTGACTGAGGATGGAAGGCGGTGCTAAAGGAGAGATGAGTTCCCATAGCATTTTGGAAACTTTCCCAAAATCGAGAGGTGAAGAGACTTCCACGGTCTGAGTTAATTTCCAATGGGACACCATGAAGAGACACTATTCGGGAGATGTATAAGTCAGCTAGCTGGCTAGCGGTGATACTCTCACGAACAGGTAGAAAATGGGCTACTTTGGAAAGACGGTCGATCACGACGAAGATGGCATTATTCCCCCTCTTGGTCCTGGGAAACCCAGTGATGAAATCCATACTGATTTTGTCCCATTTCCATTCAGGAATAGCCAAAGGTTGAAGGGTGCCAGCAGGCCGTTGATGCTCTGCTTTAACACGACGACAAACGTTGCAATTAGCAATGTATTGAGCGATTTCTCTCTTCATCCTAGTCCACCAAAACCTCTGGCGTAGGTCTTGATACATTTTGGTACTACCGGGATGAATGGTGAGAGGGGATTCATGAGCTTCCTTAAGGATCAGTCGCCTCAGGTTTCGCGCCTTCGGAACCACTAGGCGATTCCCAAAGTATACAACACCTTGATCATCAATGGAGAAACAATCCACGACTCCTTTTTAACGTTTCTCTTGATACGGGAAATTCCCGGATCTATCTTCTATGCCTTGATGACCTGATCCGTAAGGGTAGGTTCCGCTACCAGGGTGGATAGGAATCCTTGAGGAACAATGTGAAGATTAAGCTTGCAAAATTCCTCATGGAGAAGTGGTTGACTTTGTTGTAACATCAGGTTGTTACAGTAGGACTTATGACTTAATGCATCGGCCATGACATTGGCCTTGCCAGGGGTGTAAGTTATTCCTAAGTCGTAATCCGAGATCAACTCGACCCAACGTCTTTGCCTGAGATTCAAATCTGGTTGGGTGAAGATATATTTCAAGCTTTGGTGATCGGTGAAGATCTCGCAACGATTACCGAGGAGGTAATGTCGCCAGGTTTTGAGTGCATGGACTACAACTGCAAGCTCTAGATCATGTGTGGGATAATTTTCTTCATGTGGATGTAATTGCCGTGAAGCATAGGCAATTACCTGACGACCTTGCATGAGTATGCAACCTAGTCCTTGTCGCGAGGCGTCACAATAGATAATAAAGTCCTTGGAGAGATCTGGTGGTACCAGTACGGGAGCTGATGTCAGGCGTCTTTTCAGTTCCTGAAAACTGAACTCGCACTGTGGAGTCCACTCGAACTTTTTATCTTTCTTGAGGAGTTCAGTTAGAGGTTTAGCAACCTTGGAGAAATTCTCGACGAAGCGGCGGCAATAGCTCGCTAGGCCAAGGAAACTTCGAACTTGCTTGACCGTTTCAGGTGGAGTCCAATCAAGGACGGCTTGAACTCGCTCGGGATTGACAGCAATACCCTTACCAGAGATTACATGGCCTAGATAGGTCACTTCTAACAACCAAAATTCACACTTGGAGAATTTGGCAAAAAGGCGGTGCTCTCGAAGTTTCATCAATACCAGCCTTAGATGTTCGGCATGTTCCTCTTCATTCTTGGAGTAGATGAGTATGTCATCGAGGTATACTACGACGAATTTGTCCAAGTACTCCATGAAAACCGAGTTCATTAACCGGGAGAAAGTGGCTGGGGCATTGGTTAAACCGAAGGACATGACGGTGTACTCGTATTGGCCATAACGAGTAACAAAGGCCGTTTTGGGAATGTCCCCATTTCTGATTTTGATTTGATGGTAGCCTAGCCTCAAATCCATCTTGGAGAAGACTGAGGATCCAGCGAGCTGATCATACAGGTCGTTGATCCTGGGAAGCGGGTATTTGTTCTTGATGGTGACCAGATTGACAGGTCGGTAATCCACAACCATTCGATCCGTTCCATCCTTCTTTTTGACGAAGAGGACGGGGCAAGCCCAAGGAGAGGAGCTAGGACGGATGAACCCTTTGTTCAAGGACTCATCGAGTTGGTTCTTAAGCTCGGCTAGTTCTAAGGGTGCCATCTTGTAGGGTCTTCTAGCAATTGGAACGGTTCCTGGAACAAGGTCTATCACAAACTCGACATCCCGGTCAGGTGGAACACCTGGCAGTTCTTCCGGAAACACATCCGGGAAGTCTCGGACTACCGGAACGTCCTCAAGGTCTGGAAGAGGGTTGGCATTGAGAGAGTAAAGTTGGCGCTTGGCCACTCGAGTTAAGACATTAACTGTCTTGCCCGAGGGATGAGTAAGTTGAACGGTTCTAGTGGCACAATTGATCTTGGCATAATGAGCCGACATCCAGTCCATACCCAATATGATGTTTATGTCGGAGGACTTGAGAGCTATTAAAGATGCAAGGAAAACAAGCCTATCGACAAGAATTTCGTTCCCATGGCTTACCCTAGAAGTTTGCCACTTGGAACCTGGAGTTTGAATTACCAAGGAAGTGGGCATGTCACAGAATGTCGTGTTATGCAACCGAGCATAATTCTCGGATATGAATGAATGAGATGCTCCAGTATCGAAAAGAACAGATGCCGGATGGCAATTAAGAAGGAGCGTACCAAGGACGACGTTGGGATCCTCATGAGCCTCTTCGGCTGAGACATAGTTGACATGGCCACGTGCAGTAGTGGCCGGCTTGGCGTAGAAAGTCTTTCCCGCGGGCTTACCACGGCCAACGGACTTCCCAGCTTGATTTGGGTTGTTCTGGGGACACTCTCGACTATAGTTACCCGGTTCTCCACACTTGAAGCATGTTACCACAATGGGGCGTGGAGCAACATTAGCAGCGGGGCCACCATAGGGCTTGGGCGGTGCAAATTGCTGGTTGGGACGAGGCGCCTCAAAGGATGGCCTCGGGGTGAATCTGGGTGGCAGTGCGGTGCTTGGAATCCACACCCGGCGCTTCTGAGCTCCAGAGCCGGATGAAGACCCAAAATCACGGGAGTGCTTGCGTGAAGCGTCATAATCAGTCTGGCCTGTCCCAGCGCTGATAGCTTTATTGACCAGCTTCTGGAAGGATGTGCACTCGTGCAGACGGAGATCACGGCGAAGCTCAGGGCTAAGTCCCTTGCGGAACCTTGCCTGCTTCTTGGCGTCAGTAGAAACCTCTTCAGGAGCATAGCGTGCCAGGTTCCCAAATTCTCGGCTATATGCATCCACAGTCAGCCTTTCTTGGGTGAAGTTACAGAACTCCTCCCTCTTGCGATCCATGAGACCGTCCGGAATGTGATGCTCACGGAAAGCCTCGCTGAACTCAGCCTAGGTAGTGATTTGGCCGACCGGGCGCATAGCTTCGTAGTTTTCCCACCAATGGCTAGCGGGGCCCTCGAGATGATAAGCAGCATAGGTAACCTTGTCGGCTTCAGCTACGTTGGCAGAACGTAGCTTGTGGGTGATGCTGCGAAGCCAATCATCCGCGTCGAGGGGCTCGACGGAATGGTTAAACTTTGGTGGGTACAGCTTGATAAAGTCGTTGATTGACACCAAGTAATTTCGTGGGTGGCGTGCAGTGTTCTGCTCAATCCGCTCCAGCAGGCGGTTGGTCTCACGCTTGTTCCTTTCCGCCTCCAGCATCACTTCGGCCAGGGAAGGCGGGTGAGGCAAATTTTCACCTCTAGCTGCATTGGCTTCCCCCTGCTCCGGGGCAGCAGGGTTGCCGCGGGTGTTGACCATCCTAGGAGGAAAACAAGACAACGGTTTAGACAAGGATGGCTCAAACTTAACAGGGAAGTGCAGAATGTAAAGGATAACGCGGAATGCAGAGATGCTCATTCGTATGCCATGGTAATATAAAACTGCCATATATACACCAACGGTCATACTCGTCATACATAGTTTAGTACAAGCCCATGTTACAGTACAACTATGAAGGTAGACGTTACATCTCATCAGAGGCATTCCGAGTCCCAATACATTATTTGTCTACACCTCCGGAATCGATTACACACCAAGTCGTATTCCACAAGTCACACAGGACAGTGGAGATACAACTACTACAATACTAGTGGTACTACTACTAACTCAGATAGCTCCGTAGTAGTCCTCATAGAAGTCACCTCCATAGCCTGGAAGTTCAACGTGATCATCTGAAAACATACGGTCCTGAGGAGCCTGTGGACCATAGGGGCTAGGATAAGGTCTTGGACCAGCAAACGGTGGCCTGCGGGGACCAAGGGGTGGGGTGATGCCGCCCACATCACGCCAATCCACCATGTCTGGCAGGGCTGCTCTCACAGGATACAGATCCCTGGTATCCATACATCCAGCTTGCACCGTGGGTGCAAACCGAGTCAATGTGGCCCAATGATCAGCACGGGTACTAAAGAGCTCCAGCCTCAAGGCCCGATTCTCTCGGTCCTTATCTTCGAGCATCTCAGCGGTGGTACGAGTTAATGAGTCCTCCTGAGTGGAGTCAGCATAGATAGCCTGAAGATACCCCTGCACTCCCGGAAGTGAAGCTGGCATGTAACGGAAGTCAGTGTTCCGAAGCAGGCCAGTCCGGACTCGCAAGATGGTCATCATGGAATAGGCAGCATCCTGCACAGCCATCTCAATGGTAACTCCGAGTCCATAGGAACAGTGAAGGGGCTCGGTAGATCCAGGATAGGAAGGTAATATCCTGACGGTGCATAAATACTGGCTTTGATTAAAGTCGCGGAACTGCTCTTCAACAGTGTATTCGGGATACCAACGGTATCCTGTCTCGATCATGACCCGGACCAACATAGCAGTATGAACGGGCACGTCGAGGCACCTGGTCAGGCGAACCACTTGATTTTGAGACTGGTTGGCCATCTGAAAGCACAACCACAAGACAAAGACATCAGATTTCCTAGGGAAAATTGGGCAGCATAACGGCTGTAAATGCTCAGAAAAAGATTTGAGACATCCACAACAGTTCACAATACCGCTCAATAGCATCATATCAAGGTTCTGATTCAAATAGCCACGTACTAAAATAGTAGAAACTGGATTGAAACTCGTAGCAATAATCCTATGAGCTACTACGGATTAGTAACACGTGAACCTGATAGAAGAAGAGAGCCTAGTCCTTAACCCACGTTGAATGAGAAGAGAATGACTCAGATCAGAAGCATAGGGTAAAGGAGTAAAAGAACCTTACGTTCCCTCCCACAATCAATTCCCTTACATATAACTAAAGCATTTCTAGACTTGACATCGACCAGTTTGGCTGAACGAACCTACAGGCAGTCCGGCTCTGATACCAACGCTGTCAGGACCCCGATTCTAAGCCACATCGATCTAGCCGGTAACACCTCATATCACTTTGCGGCCTCACGCACGGTATCCCACGGGTGTCGCCTTACCATGGCCCGGGACCGTTTGCGCCTTTTGGCTCGCGTATATGACAATGTCGCTAGCATCCATATGACCGAGAACCCGGGCCGACATGGCTAGTCGTGAACCCAAAGCGGCACAGACCTATGGAGACAGGCATACATGAATCACAACGAACATGTCGGTCATCAACGAGTGATTCCGGGCTGTAGCACTGGGCTAACAGGACTCCGGGGGATCCCGGGCTGTAGCAGGCTAGACAGGACTCCGGAGATCACCGCGTGACATTTCCCCGAAGGGACAGACATAGGGACGAAGTGAAACACATGCCGGCCAGTCAAGTGTCCTGAACAGTAGTGCTGGGCTAGCAAGACTCCGGTGAACCGGGCTGTAGCGGACTACTATGGCTCGAGGAGCACTAGACTACATTTCCCCATAAGAAAGGCTGCGAAGGACAAACAACTAGATTGTCGGATCCCACTCATACCAAGCATTTCAATCATTCACACAATATGCCCGATATGAGTACATACAACATGGCATCACAACA
The DNA here is from genome assembly GCA_034509565.1 of Triticum monococcum. Classification (NCBI taxonomy): domain Eukaryota; kingdom Viridiplantae; phylum Streptophyta; class Magnoliopsida; order Poales; family Poaceae; genus Triticum; species Triticum monococcum. The sequence continues at coordinate 536,646,630 of CM067845.1, read as the reverse complement.
AAACTCTACAACTCAAGTACTTTATTTAAAGGCTCCAGGGAGCCATACATAACATATCCATACAGGTAGGGGTCACATGACCCGACACTCAAGTCATACAGTCATACAAGCACATGCGGAAGCAACTAGTCTGAGTACAGACTCTAGAAAGAAAGAAGGCTTCTCGAAGCCTGTCTATCTACATAGGGCCCTCCATGGCCTGGATCACCACCTGGGTGGCTAGTCACTCGTCGACGTCAAGGTCTACGTAAAACCCATCGGAGGGGGCAGTGTTGTCGTCTGAAAACAATAAATAAGCAAACATGAGTACAAAGGTACTCAGCAAGTCTTACCTCAGAACCTACTATACATGCTCATTCTCAAGAAGGTGGTGGGGTTCATGTAGCAAGCCAGCTTTGACTCTTGGCTAAGCTATCCTACGGAATCTGTTAGCAAAATAGTTTTCGCACACGAGTCCACTACTCACCATCACAATACTCCACCGTGGATCCTCCCTCGTATCCTGCGAGGGGGCCATCCTCGGTACTCACACTTATCTTGAGTATTTTAGTAGTATCCATTAACTTGTCTATGAACTGTATAGGCAACCAAGTAGTCCTTTACCGCGGACACGGCTATTCGAATAGTTTTATACCCTGTAGGGGTGTACTTCGTCATACACGCTTTCACCGCTTACCGCCGTCTACACGACATGTACTCGGCAACCTTCAAGCGGAAGCCCAGCGAGGGTGTCGGCCACGGCCTACCTAAACACCTAAGCCCCTAGTCCAGGTTATCGCCTATCCAGGTTCCATCCACAGGGAGTCCGGCAGAGGTTTCCACATACGGCCCCGAACGATGTGAACAGGGTTCCCGAGACACCAAACGGGTGACTCGGTACACCGTGCCATGGTGTATCTACCGCAACATAGCCCACCCCTAGGGTCAGCGCTACGCACGGCCGCCAACACATATCCTACAAACACCAGAAACTATTTGCAACTCCTGGACAGGGTACTTGGGTGGCTAAGAAGCTGAGAGGGTCCATTTGTTTCGGGCCCAATGTACGGTAGTAACTGCATCTTAAATCACACATACAGATCTCAGTTCTTATGGACGGCCTCAATGAAACAACCCACCATGTACTCCTACATGGCCTCTCATCGATACCTTTACCAAAACATGTTCAACACATCCCACATATTACTGACACGAGCATTTCACTCTAGCCCATCACCTAGATGAACCAGACCTGACACAACTCTAAGCATAGCAGGCATAGCAAGGTAGGAATCACAAAACATGGCTCAATCAACTCCTACACATGCTAGTGGGTTTCATCTAGTTACTGTGGCAATGACAGGTCATATAGAGGATAAGGGTTCAACTACCGTAGCACACAACAGTTTGAATCGTGTTGTCTTAATGCAGTAAACAAGAGCAGGAGCGAGAACATGGGTTGTATCGGAATGATCAATGGTTGCTTGCCTGATGGAGTGGTAACGGGATACTGCCCTTCAGTTGGATACTCGTGAATATCCTCGGAGGCAGAACCTACCACGAAGAACACAACCGAGCACAATCAACACATGACGATATGAAACAATATGATGCATGCTATGACATGGCAATATGGATGTGTCTTGAGCTAATGCAACTAGCTATGATTTAAATGAAGTTGGTTTGAGTACAAGATTCAAATTCCAACCCCATATATGATTATTCAAATGCCCTTTATTTGTTTTGTCCAAAACAGAGGACAAGCATTGTTCGAACATGCATGAAAATGGTACAGATGGATTCCTTGAATTTTTCTGATAATTTTTCATATATAATTTGTCTCATTTGGAGTTATGGTTGAATTTCTATGAATTTTTGAAGTTTAGGCAATTTTCTGGAATTTTCTATACAAAATTAAATCCAGAAAAGGAGTTATTGCGTCAGCATGACATCACCCTGATGTCAGCAGGTCAACTGGCGCCTCCAGGTCAAACCTGACCAGTGGGGTCTGCTGGTCAGTGACACAATCAACTAACTAAGTTAGTTAACCCTAACTAACTTGGTTAGCCGGGCAGGGCCCGCATGTCAGTGGCTCACTAATTAGCTAATTTTTATTAACTCTAATTAACTAACAGTAATTAGGCAGGCGCCTGGGCCCACACGTCAGTGAGACAGGGGGGAGTCAACCCAGCCGACCCGGGGTCAAAACACGCCGGAGTTGACCCCGGCTCATCGCCGGCAAGGCCAGAGATGGCGGAGGGGCTCGGAATTCCTCCTCCGGCGACCAAATGGCCAGCGGAGGGCATCTACGCGGAGCTGGGACTCGCCCGCATCCATCTGTGCACACGGCAGCAGCCCTAGTGGCCTAAAACGACGGCGGCGGCAACTTGCGCGGTGGCCGGAGTTCGGGAGTTGAGCGGATCGGCGTTGTGGTGCACGGGAGGGGAAACTGATGGGTTCCACGTGCTCCTGGTGAGGTGTGGAGCACGTTGCCGTGCTCGGGAGTGAGCTTGCACGGCTGTGGTCACGGTGGCGGCATGGCTGGCGGCGAAGAGCTCTCGGTTCCGACGGGCATCGGTGTTAGAGGAAGAAAATGAGCCAGGGGAGAGGGGGAAACGACACAGGAGCTCACAGCGGGTGCAGCGGTGGCCTCGGCAAGCTCGGGGAGGCACTGGAGCAAGCGAATCGACGGCGGCGATCGTCGGTGCCGAAGCTTGAAGAAGAGCTTGAATTCGGCGATGCAGGGCTTCCGGCGGGGCGTGGTTCGGCGAGGAGGAAGACGGGGTCGAGGCGGAGCCTCTAAGCTGGTCAGGGAAGCGAGGGGGAGGCGGTGGCCGTGGTGGTTCTCGTCGGCGCTCTCGGGCTCATGGCGGTTGCGCGGGAGAGAGAGCAGAGGAGAGGATGAGCACGGGGAGGGGGAATGAGAGGGCCAGGGGGGTGCGTGGCGTCCATAGCGATGTCGGGGAGGCGGCCGAAGCAGGAGGTGGCCGTCGGTGGCCGCGCGCGTGCTGGCGCACCGCGGGCACACGCCCTTCGTCCTCCTGGCAGGAGCTAGGGGACGACTGGCAACGGCCTGGTGGGCTGGGCCGCTGGTGGCCTGGCGCTGGGCCAGGTAAGTGGCCCTCTGGCCCACTCTCTCTCTCTCTTTTCTAATTTTATTCTATTTTTCTATTTTTGTTAATCTGATTTGATTTAGTTTAAATACTAAATCATTTATAAAATCCTGAAAATATTTATGGACACTTTCTGAAATATTTCAGTGGCCCAAAAATAGTTCCAACATTATTTGAGCATTTGAATTATTTAATAGTATTTAAATGCCCAAATTCAAATATTTATGAATTAAGTCAATGCCCCTTTTGTTGACCTAAAATTATATGCACCATTTTTTTCCAAGGGTTCTAACCCAAGGCAAAGAGGGTGGACATATTTGAAGGGCATTTCAGGTTCATTGAATTTGTTTTTAGTAAACCCTAGTTGATTTCAGGGGGGGGGGTGCTGGGGGTTCTGCTTTCCCCATTTCAATTTCTGATGAATGTAAACATGATGCACACTCTAATGCATAATCTAGCTAGGGTGTGACATAATCTCTCTTGGGAAGGCTGATCTGGAGTCTGTTCGGGGCTCTGGAGAGGGGAATCCATCGCCATCGTCATCATCAAACTTCCTCCATCACCAATTTCATGATGCTCATCGTCGTGCATGAGTAATTCCATCGTAGGCTTGCTGGACGGTGATGGGTTGGATGAGATTTATCATGTAATCGAGTTAGTTTTGTTAGGGTTTGATCCCTAGTATCCACTATGTTCTGAGATTAATGTTGGTATGACTTTGCTATGCTTAATGCTTGTCACTAGGGCCCGAGTGCCATGATTTCAGATCTGAACCTATTATGTTTTCATGAATATATGTGAGTTCTTGATCCTATCTTGGAAGTCTATAGTCACCTATTATGTGTTATGATCCGTTAACCCCGAAGTGACAATAATCGGGATACTTACCGGTGATGACCATAGTTTTAGGAGTTCATGTATTCACTATGTGTTAATGCTTTGGTACGGTACTCTATTAAAAGGAGGCCTTAATATCCCTTAGTTTCCAATAGGACCCCGCTGCCACGGGAGGGTAGGACAAAATATGTCATGCAAGTTCTTTTCCATAAGCACATATGACTATATTCGGAATACATGCCTACATTACATTGATGAACTGGAGCTAGTTCTGTGTCACCCTATGTTATAACTATTGCATGATTGATCGCATCCGACATAATTATCCATCACTGATCCATTGCCTACGAGCTTTTCATATATTGTTCTTCGCTTATTTACTTTTCCGCTGCTACTGTTACAATCACTATAAAACCAAAAATATTACTTTTGCTACCGTTACCACTACTATCATATTACTGTGCTACTAAACACTTTACTGCAGATATTATGTTTCCAGGTGTGGTTGAATTGACAACTCAGGTGCTAATACTTGAGAATATTCTTTGGCTCCCCGTGTGTCGAATCAATAAATTTGGGTTGAATACTCTACCATCGAAAACTGTTGTGATCTCCTATACTTGTGGGTTATTAGGTATCATTATTTTCCCACCTTCACAGATTATTTGAGCAGATATGGGTATATCTACTTAATGAAACATAAGTCTGAAACATTTGAAAACTTCAAAGAATTTCAGAGTGAAGTGGAAAATCATTGTAACAAGAAAATCAAGTTTCTACGATCTGATCGTGGAGGTGAATATTTGAGTTATGAGTTTGGACTTCATTTGAAACAATGCGGAATAGTTTCGCAACTCATGCCACCTGGAACACCACAACGTAATGGTGTGTCCGAACGTCGTAACCGCACTTTATTAGATATGGTGCGATCTATGATGTCTCTCACTGATTTACCGCTATCGTTTTGGGGTTATGGTTTAGAGACGGCTACATTCACGTTAAATAGGCCACCATCTAAATCTGTTGAGATGACACCTTATGAACTATGGTTTGGCAAGAAACCCAAGTTGTCGTTTCTTAAAGTTCGGGGTTGCGATGCTCATGTGAAGAAGCTTCAACCTGATAAACTTGAACCCAAATCGGAGAAATGTGTCTTCATAGGATACCCAAAGGAGACTGTTGGGTACACCTTCTATCACAGATCCAAAGGCAAGATATTCGTTGCTAAGAATGGATCCTTTCTAGAGAAGGAGTTTCTCTCAAAAGAAGTGAGTGGGAGGAAAGTAGAACTTGATGAGGTAATTGTACCTTCTCCCTTACTAGAAAGTAGTTCATCACTAAAATTAGTTCCAGTGATTCCTACACCAGTAAGTGCGGAAGCTAATGATGATGATCATGAAACTTCTGATCAAGTTACTACCAAACCTTGTAGGTCAACCAGAGTAAGATCCGCACTAGAGTGGTATGGTAATCCTGTTCTGGAAGTCATGTTACTTGACCATGATGAACCTACGAACTATGAGGAAGCGATGATGAGCCTAGATTCTGCAAAATGGCTTGAGGCCACGAAATCTGAGATGGGATCCATGTATGAAAACAAAGTGTTGACTTTGGTTGACTTGCCCGATGATCGGCAGGCCATAGAGAATAAATGGATCTTCAAGAAGAAGACTGACACTAATGGTAATATTACTGTCTACAAATCTTGACTTGTTGCAAAAGGTTTTCGACAAGTTCAAGGAGTTGACCATGATGAGACCTTCTCACCCGTAGAGATGCTTAAGTCCGTCCGAATCATGTTAGCAATTGCTGCATTTTATGATTATGAAATTTGGCAAATGGATGTCAAAACTGCATTCCTTAATGGATACCTTAAAGAAGAGTTGTATATGATGCAACCAGAAGGTTTTGTCGATCTAAAAGAAGTTAACAAAGTGTGCAAGCTCCAGCGATCCATTTATGGACTGGTGCAAGCCTCTCAGAGTTGGAATATACGCTTTGATAGCGTGATCAAAGCATATGGTTTTATATAGACTTTTGGAGAAGCCTGTATTTACAAGAAAGTGAGTGGGAGCTCCGTAGCATTTCTGATATTATATGTAGATGACATATTATTGATCGGAAATGATATTGAATTTTTGAATAGCATAAAAGGATACTTGAATAAGAATTTTTCAATGAAAGACCTCGGTGAAGCTGCTTATATATTGGGCATCACGATCTATAGAGATAGATGAAGACGCTTAACTGGAGTTTCATAAAGCACATACCTTGATAAAGTTTTGAAGAAGTTCAAAATGGATCAGGCAAAGAAAGGGTTCTTGCCTATATTACAAGGTGTGAAGTTGAGTCAGACTCAATGCCCAACCACTGCAGAAGATAGAGAGAAAATGAAAGGTGTTCCCTATGGTTCAGCCATAGGCTCTATCATGTATGCAATACTGTGTACCAGACCAGATGTGTGCCTTGCTATCAGTTTAGCAAGGAGGTACCAAAGTAATCAAGGAGTGGATCACTAGACAGCGGTCAAGAATACATATCCTAAAATACCTGAAAAGGACTAAGGATATGTTTCTCGTATATGGAGGTGACAAGGAGCTCGTCGTAAACGGTTACATCGATGCAAGCTTTGACACTAATCCGGATGACTCTAATTCACAAACCGGATAAGTATTTTTATTAAATGGTGGAGCTGTCAGTTAGTGCAGTTCCAAGCAGAGGTCGTGGCGGGATCTACGTGTGAAGCAGAATACATAGCTGCTTCGGAAGCAACAAATGAAGGATTCTGGATGAAGGAGTTCATATCTGATCTAGGTGTCATACCTAGCGCATCGGGTCCAATGAAAATATTTTGTGGCAATACTGGTGCAATCGCCATGGCAAAGGAATCCAGATTTCACAAGAGAACTAAGCACATCAAGAGACGCTTCAATTCCATCCGTGATCAAGTTAAGGAGGGAGACATAGAGATTTGCAAAATACATACAGATCTGAATGTTGCAGACCCGTTGACTAAGCTTCTCTCACAAGAAAAACATGATCAGCGCCAAGACTCCATGGGTGTAAGAATCATTATAATGTAATCCAGATTATTGACTCTAGTGCAAGTGGGAGACTGAAGGAAATATGCCCTAGAGGCAATAATAATTTTGTTATTTATATTTCCTTATATTATGATAAATGTTTATTACTCATGCTAGAATTGTATTAACTGGAAACTTAGTACATGTGTGAATACATAGACAAACAGAGTGTCACTAGTTTGCCTCTACTTGACTAGATTGTTAAATCAATGATGGTTATGTTTCCTAACCAAAGACATGAGTTGTCATTTGATTAACGGGATCACATCATTAGAGAATGATGTGATTGACTTGACCCATCCGTTAGCTTAGCACGATGGTCATTTAGTTTGCTGCTATTGCTTTCTCCATAACTTATACATGTTCCTATGACAATGAGATCATGCAACTCCCGAATACCGGAGGAACACTTGTGTGCTACCAAATGTCACAACGTAACTGGGTGATTATAAAGGTGCTCTACAGGTGTCTCCGATGGTGATTCTTGAGTTGGCATAGATCAAGATTAGGATTTGTCACTCCGATTGTCGGAGAGGTATCTCTGGGCCCTCTCGGTAATGTACATCACTGTAAGCCTTGCAAGCAATGTAGCTAATGAGTTAGTTACGGGATGTAGCATTACGGAACGAGTAAAGAGACTTGCCGGTAAAAAGATTGAACTATGTATTGAGATACCAACGATCGAATCTTGGGCAAGTAACATACCAATGACAAAGGGAACAACGTATGTTGTTATGCGGTTTGACCGATAAAGACCTTCATAGAATATGTAGGAGCCAATATGAGCATCCAGGTTCCGTTATTGGTTATTGACTGGAGACGTGTCTCAGTCATGTCTACATAGTTCTCGAACCAGTAGGGTCTGCATGCTTAACGTTCGATGATGATCGGTATTATGAGTTTATGAGTTTTGATGTACCGAAAATAGTTTGGAGTCCCGGATATGATCATGGACATGACGAAGAGTCTCGAAATGGTCGAGACATAAAGATACATGTATTGGATGGCAATATTCGGACATCAGAAGTGTTTCGGCTAATTTCGGAGAAAACCGGAGTGTCCGAGGGGTTACGAGAACCCCCCGGGGAAGTATTGGGCCTTAGTGGGCCTTAGGGGAGAGAGAGGGCAGCAGCCCAGGAGGTGCCCCCCCAAGGGGAGTCCGAATAGGACTAGGGGAGGGGGGCGCGGCCCATCTTTCCCTCTCCCTCTCCCTCTCTTTCCTTCCCCCTTCCCCCTTCCTAGCAGGACTAGGAAAGGATGAATCCAACTCCTACTAGGAGGAGGATTCCTCCTCTCCTTGGGCACCACTAGGGCAAGCCGGCCTCCCCCCTTGCTCCTTTATATACAGGGGTAGGGGCATCCTAGAACACACAAATTGATTGTTCCAAGCTGTGTGTGGTGCCCCCTCCACCATATTCCACCTTGTTCATATCGTTGCAGTGTTTAGACGAAGCCCTGCACCGGTAACTTCATCATCACCGTCATCACGCCGTCATGCTGACGAAGCTGTCCCTCGAAGCTTTACTGGATTGTGAGTTCGTGGGACATCACCGAGCCGAACGTGTGCAGATCACGGAGGTGCCGTACATTCGATACTAGGATCGGTCGATCGTGAAAACGTACGACTACATCAACCGCGTTGTCGTAACGCTTCCGCTTACGGTCTACGAGGGTACGTGGACAACACTCTCCCCTCTCGTTGCTATGCATCACCATGATCTTGCATGTGCATAGGATTTTTTTTTGAAATGACTATGTTTCACAACAGAAGGATCTATGAAAATATAACATCTATGTGAATATGGACCAAGATAAACCATTACGTTGTCTTCCTTGTCCAACTTCAACAATTTTGGCATACAATATTTTGATGGGGACTCACAATCACAAAAGATTTCCAAGATAGTGTATTTGTATGTGAAAGTTCTCTTCCTTATACTAATTGTTCGCTAATTGCTTCTATGACCGATATTGTGATTGTCAAGCCTCAAAATATTTCACTTTCTAAACCCAATGTGAAGCTACCACTAGGCATTATATGATTTACTCATAGGATATAAGTGAAGCACAAGAGTAAATGACATAGGAAAGAGCTTCATTGACGGGATGTGAATGCCGCTTACTTACCCTCCTTGGCAACAATTTGAGGACTATATTTTATTTAAAACTTTCAGATCTAAGTATTTTATTAAAGCAGCAAGCAAAATGAAAATAAAATGGAATTCCAAGAATAGCAGTCATCATGTGAAGAAGCAAAAACATAGGCTCTACTGAAACTAACGGATAATTGTTGAAGAAGAAAGGTGGGATGCCTACCGGGGCATCCCCAAGCTTAGATGCTTGATACTTCTTGAAATATTATCTTTGGATGCCTTGGGAATTCCCAAGCTTGAACTTTTGTGTCTCCTTAATACCTCTCATATTACGGTTTTCCGAAATCTCAAAAGCTTCATCCACACAAAACTCAACAAGAACTCGTGAGATAAGTTAGTATAAACTAATGCAAGAACCTTATCATTCTGTACTGTAGAAAATCACTAAAATTATTATTCAACATTGCATACTAAATGCCTCTGCATATTTAATACTCCTATCATCAAATAGAATCATTAAACAAGCAAACATGTGCAAACAATGCAAACATAACAACAATCTCCCAAAATAGTATAGTCTCTAAAGAATGCAAGAGTATTAATACTTATTCAACTACAAACATTATGAAATTTACCACACTATAGAAAATTTATTAGAGCTTATTATGCAAAAAAATCAACATCTTATCATATTCTGACTTTCATCGGTAATTTTTGCAACATCAATAAACTTTCTGTTTTCAAACAGCAACATGTATACTTGCGAGATAAGCATAGCAAAGGCTATCAATTCCACTTTTATTGAAATAAAAGATGCAAAACATTATTATAAATAACAGAAATAAAATTCTAACAAAATTAAATGAAGCTCCAAGTAAAACTCATATAATTTGACGAATGGAAACATAGCTCCAAGTGAGGTTACCGGTAATGTTGAAGACGAAAGAGGGGATGCCTTCCGGGGCATCCCCAAGCTTAGCTGCTTGGATCTTACTTGAATATTACCTTGGGGTTACTTGGGAATATCCAAGTTTAGGGTCTTGTCACTCCTTGTTCTACTCATATCAATATCTCACCCAAAACTTGAAAACTTCAATCACACAAAACTTAACGGAACTTCATGAGATAGGTTAGTATGATAAAGAGCAAACTGTTTCACTTTTGTACTGTCAAAGACAAGATTCATAATTCTTTACACACAATTCCTACTGTATCATATCATTTACATAATTTATATTGAGCAATATAAGTCATAGAAACAAGAAAGCAAGAAAACTATGCATTGAAAACAGAATCTGTCAAAAACAGAACAGTCTGTAATGATCTGGATAACTACCATACTTACGCTAATCTAAAAATTATGAAAAAACTATGACCACGTGAGAAATTTTTATATTAAACTTCTGAAAAAAGAATCAACTCAATAACGCTCTTCTGTTAAAAATTAGACCTATTTTCGTGAGCGCAAAAGTTTTTGTTTTTCGGCAAAGTCAAATCAACTATCACCCAACATGATCCCAAAGGCTTTACTTGGCACTTTATTGAAACAAAAGCTATAAAACATGATCAACGCAGTAGAATAATCATGTGAACATGCAAAAACAGTAGGTGAAAGTGTTGGGTTGCCTCCCAACAAGCGCTTCTCTTTAATGCCTTTTAAGCTAGGCATGATGATTTCAATGATTCTCACATAAAAGATAAGAATTGAAACATAACAAGAGCATCATGAATCACATGGCAAACACATTTAAGCCTAACATAATTCCTATGCAAAGGGATTTTGTGAGAAAACAAATTATGGGGTCAAGAATCAACTAGCATAGGAAGGTAAGAATCATGTGTCAGTAGGATCTTCTGCGGTCCCTACAGCTACTGTCCCGCATACACGTCTACAAAAGGGGTAATTAAACGTGTTAATTACAAACAACTTGTGAAGTTTGGTTTGGCATGTTCCACGGGTGAACCTAGCACTCCTGAGGAGGCATTTAGCGATACACGGTGGAAGAAGGCCATGGAAGAAGAATACATGGCACTCCACAAAAATCAAACATGGCATTTGGTTCCCCCATGGCGAGGTAAAAATTTGATTGATTGCAAATGGGTTTTCATAATAAAGAGAAAATATGATGGAACCATAGATCGCTACAAGGCCAGACTTGTTGCGAAGGACTTTCAATAATGGTATGGCATAGACTATGAGGACACCTTTAGTCCCGTTGTTAAAGCTGCCACTATTCGCCTTGTATTGTCTATTGCTAGTTCCAGGGGATGGTGCCTTAGACAGCTAGATGTATAGAACGCGTTCCTCCATGGTGTTCTGGAAGAGGAAGTATATATGAAGCAACCTCCTGGGTTTGAATGTAAAAGCAAACCATCCTATGTATGCAAGCTTGACAAAGCTCTATATGGACTGAAACAGGCTCCCAGGGCGTGGTACTCATGACTGAGTTAGAAACTGCAGGCACTTGGTTTTCTTCCTTCAAAATCTGACACATCCTTGTTCATTTACAATAAGTCAAATACCTCCATATTTTTTCTTATTTACGTTAATGATATTATTGTCACAAGTTCATCTGATGAAGCTGTGTCAGGTCTGCTAAGCGATTTGAGTGCTGAGTTTTCTCTTAAGGATCTAGGAGATCTACACTTCTTTCTAGGAATTGAAGTAAAAAGACATGGAGACAGTCTTCATCTCTCTCAGGAAAAGTATGCTACTAATCTGGTAAGGAGTTAGGTTGTAAGGATGTAAGCCTTCACCAACACCACTATCTAGCATAGAAAAACTGTCACTCACTAAGGGAAAACCCTTGAGTGAGGAAGACAGTACCAGATATAGAAGCTTAGTGGGAGCTTATGTCTACTACGCAACTTTATTCTTGTAGACACGTGTTGGGCCTCCAAGCGCAGAGTTTTGTAGGACTTTAGCAATTTTCCCTCAAGTGCATGATCTAAGGTTTATCAATCCATGAGAGGTGTAGGATGAAGATGGTCTCTCTCAAACGACCCTGCAACCAAATACAAGCAATCTCTTGTGTCCCCAACAGACCCAATACAATGGCAAATTGTATAGGTGCACTAGTTCGACGAAGAGATGGTGATAAAAGTGTAATATGGATGGTATATATTGGTTTTTGTAATCTGAAATTATAAAAACAGCAAGGTCACTAATAGTAAACGGGCACAAAAATGGTGTTGCAATGCTTAAAAATGAGGCCTAGGGTCCGTACTTTCGCGAGTGCAATTTCTCAACAGTGCTAATTTAGTTGGATCATATGATTATCCCTCAAAGTGTAATATAGAATCACTCCCGAGTTCCTATTAGCAGAGAACAAAAGATAGATATTGTTTGTACGGTACGAGACTACCTCAAAGCTATTCTTCCCGTTCGATCTATTCAAGAGTTCGTATTAAAATAACACAAAGCTATTTTTTTGTTTGATCTACCCTAGAGTTCGTACTAGAATAACACCAAAGAAAATTCATATTCATAATACTCAATCCACACAAGGAATTACAAAGAGACCCCGAAGTTTCTACTGGAGAAAAACATGCATCAACCCCTATGCATAGATTACCCCAATATCACCGTGGGAATCTGCGAGTTGAATGCCATAACATATGTCAAGTGAATCAATAAGATACCCCAATTGTCACCTCAAGTATTCATACTGCAAGACATATATCATGTGTTCTCATCTCTGAATATTCAATCCGACAAACAAAACTTCAAAGGGTAAAGATTCAATTCTTCATAACAAGTGTATAGAGGGTAGAAACATAATATGATCTGACTATATTAACAAAGTCCATGATATCAATCCCGAGAGAGAGAGAGAGAGAGATTAAACACATAGCTACTGGTACAAACCCACAGCCCCGAGGGTGGACTACTCCCTCCTCATCGTGGTGGCTACCGGGATGATGAAGATGGCCACCGGAGATGATTCCCCCCTCAAGAAGGGTGTCGGAACGGGTCTACATTGGTTTTCGGTGGCTACGGAGCCCTGCGGTGGCGGAACTTCTGATCTAGGTTAGCCCCGAGGGGTTTCAGAATATTTGGGAATTTATAGTGCAAATAAGGGGTATCAGAGGCCACCGATGTGGGCACAACCCACCTGGGCGCGCCAGGTGGGCCTGGCGTGCCCTAATGTGTTGTGCCCCCCTCGGGGCACCCCCCAGGTGCTGCTCGGGCCCATTGGGTTCCTTCTGGTCCATAAAAATCCACAAAAAGGTTTCGCGGTGTTTGGACTCCGTTTGATATTGATTTTCTGTGGCGTAAAAAACAAGCAAAAACAGCAACTGGCACTGGGCACTGGGTCAATAGGTTAGTCCCAAAAAACAATATAAAGTTGCTATAAAATTATTTTAAAACACCCAAGAATGATGAAGTATCAGCATGAATACTTCATAAATTATAGATACGCTGGAGAAGTATCAGAGCTCTTCAGTACTTAACTTTAACAAGGCCTGACATTTCCTTTGTTGTTAACAAAGTATGTCAGTTTCTTCACGCTCCTACCACAACTCATTGGACTGCTGCGAAGCGCCTAGTGAGATATGTAAAAGATACTACGAACCTTGGTCTTCCCTTCAGCAAGTCCTCCTCAACTCTTGTTAGTGCTTTTTATGATTCTGACTGGGCAGGATGTCCAGATGGCAGAAGCTCCACTGGTGGTTTTGCAATATTCTTTGGCCCAAATTTAATATCTTGATGTGCAAAGAAACAAGCCATAGTGTCACGATCAAGTATAGAAGCTGAGTATAAATTGTCATGGGAATGATTCCGACAATAAAAAGGGATAGGCTAAAGGAGCATGATCTATCGAGATGCAAATGGGTGGCATGGTGGTTTTAGCGAGTTCGGGCCTCTCACGGTGGAGATAACAACCCTACGTCTCGTGCTCCGGAGAGGCATTGTTTTATATGAGCATGTATCCGGAGCTTACAATGTGTGTGTGAGAGAGAGGAACAGATCCCCATGCCTGAGCTAAGTCCTTAGACTAGTGACGAGAGAGAGAGAGCTAGGAGGTGAAGAATGAGGGCATGTCCAAAGTCTAGTGGTGGGTGGCTTATATAGAGTGCGCCACCCACTCACCTCCTATGTTACAAAGTGGGGCATTGATGTCATAACGTCAGATGATGCTTTGACTGCCTTGTCGACTGTTGGTCTTCGCATATCCGAGTGAGCCATAAACTGTCGTTCAAGTGAACCATACGACCGAGTGGTTAACTGTCTTCCGAGTGGGAAGTTCGTCAATATGTCCGAGTGGGGAGTATGTCTGTATGAGATTTATCTGGACCCACATGATGTGTGGACCCCATGCTTTATGATATTTTGACCCTTCGTAGGCCTACCTGTTATGTGTGTCCCCAACATAAGCCCCCGAATCGGTTTTGATTTTGCCGAACAAGTTTGTGAAAGACACAATTTGGCCCGAGTGATTACAGAAATACTCAGTACCCGTCATTGTGCTTTCAGACAACCAAGGTTTGAACAAAATCTCAATTGATTCTGGCACTGCGCTTGCCGACTGATATGGAGTAAGTGCCTGTGAGGAGCAACTTGGTGATGTTCGTTCATCTCTCTCAAGAGGTTATCTCATGATCACAGTATGGGTGTGTCATTAAATTCGGACAATAAGATTGACACATGGACTACTCTCTCGGAGAGATGCCATTCTTATCCCGGAGGAACATCAATATGAGTCGGTTCTAGATCCAAATTTGTGAGTTTCACACTTTGAGTCGTAGAAGATGAAGTCTCAAAACAGGTCCATGGAGGAGCATTAAACTCACCTTATAGGACTTTTTGTTGTTAGACGATGGGAGTCTTGAAACCTGTTTTTTTGTTGTTCGTCACTCCGATTGGTCAGGCCATACCGAGTGGAGATTACTCCAGTGGGGGCATGTTGAGTTCACCCACTGGGTGTAGTCCCCGAGACCGCCGTCGACTGCGGGCAGTCGGCGGGGGTCTGACTGAACTTTTTTGTTCCTCCTCGACTCAGAAGTCGAGTAGTAATTGAGCGAGCTAGAGCTAGTCTTGATCGAGCAAAATCTTTCTTTCTGAGTTCACTTCTAGTGGGGGCATGCTGAGTGCACCCACTAGGTGTAGTCCCTGAGCCTCTGTCGGACAAGACGAGTTGGGCAGAGGGTTTAAGTCTCCTGGTAAACCTCCATGCAGTCAGCACGGCAAATATCTTTTAGCCTGAAATTGAGTCAATCGGATGGATCTTCAAGCACTTGGCATGGTAAATAACCTCGGCCTGGACCTGATTCAGTCGGACTGATCTTCATGCACTTGGCACGGTAAATAAATTCAACCAGGAACTGGATCAATCAAGCGAATCTTCGTGCACTTGGTGTGACGAACGAATTTGGCCTTGAAACTGCCGGCTATAGAAAAAAGGTGGACACTCCAGTGAGTACTCATTACATTAACCGTTAGCTTTTGCATGAAAGGGGTATTTGTAAGAGTATATTGTATCCGTAGAGGAGCTTCTTTTTCACCCTTTTCCTTGAAAGGGGTATTTGTCCGAGTGGATGTGCTTCCCGACTGATCAGGGTATGTTGACTGCAAGGAAAAACTTGGTGGCACTCGTATGTCTCCCGGAGGAGATAGACTAGTGGTCTGACGTGGATGTGCCATGAAACCCGAGTGACGAGTGCTAGCGTGTGGGCTAACTCTCCGAAGAGAGGGCACTCATTATCCCGGGGGAACACCCGCACATGCCATCTCTGAGTCCAAGTTTGTGAAACTGACGCCTTGGAGCCTAGAATGAGGGTCAGGTGTATCCATACAAGATTGTTGTTTTCAGCCTTTTGCAGTCCTGAAGATGACTCCAGGTAATGATTTGGGAGATCATCTAAGTGGATGGTGCTACCCTTATAGATCTTCGGCGGACCAAGCATGTATGGTCAGAAAAATATTCCTGATGTGATCAACAGGTTGATCAAATGGGCATAACCCTTGAAGGAGGCATGGCCCATGGCTGTGCGCAGCCCCCGAGTGATGCTCGAAAGAGGTAAGCTTGCTACAGTAGTGCGATATGAGATTTGATCATATGAGTAACTTAGTCGTTCCTGTGTTGGGGGTGTAGTGGTGAAGACATGTCCAACTAATGGTGATGCGCGGGGCGGCTGAGGGGAGAGGATGTGTACAACCGAGTGACGATGCGCGGGGCGGCCGAGTGGCGAACACGTGCACAATCGAGTGGCGACACGCAGGGCGGCCGAGTGATGAAGATGTGCACAACCGAGTGGCGACGCGCGGGGCGGCTAATACGTCTCCAACGTATCTATAATTTTTGATTGTTCCATGCTATTATATTATCTGTTTTGGATGTTAAAGGGCTTATTTCTACACTTTTATATTATTTTTGGGACTAACCTACTAACCCAAGGCCGAGTGCAAATTGTTGTTTTTGCCTATTTCAGTGTTTCGCAAAAAAGGAATATCAAACGGAATCCAAACGAAATGAAACCTTTGGGAGAGTTATTTTTGGAACAAACTTGATCTAGGGGACTTGGAGTAGACGTCAAGAAATCAACGAGGAGCCCACGAGGCAGGGAGGCGCGCCCCCACCCTCTCAGGCCCCTCGTAGCTCCACCAACCTACTTCTTCCTCCTATATATTTCCATATACCCTGAAAACATCTAGGAGCACCACAAAACCCTATTTCCACCGCCGCAACCTTCTGTACCCAAGAGATCCCATCTTGGGGCCCTTTCCGAAGTTCCGCCGGAGGGGCAATCGATCACGGAGGGCTTCTACATCAACACCATAGCCTCTCCAATGATGTGTGAGTAGTTTACCACAGACCTTCGGGTCCATAGTTATTATCTAGATGCATGGCTTCTTCTCTCTCTTTGGATCTCAATACAATGTTCTCCTCGATCTTCTTGGAGATCTATTCGATGTAACTCTTTTTGCGGTGTGTTCGTCGAGATTCGATGAATTGTGGGTTTATGATCAAGTTTATCTATGAACAATATTTGATTCTTCTCTGAAATCTTTTATGTATGATTGGTTATCTTTGCAAGTCTCTTCGAATTATCAGTTTGGTTTGGCCTACTAGATTGATCTTTCTTTCAATGGGAGAAGTGGTTAGCTTTGGGTTCAATCTTGCGGTGTCCTTTCCCAGTGACAGCAGGGGCGGCAAGGCACGTATTGTATTGTTGCCATCGAGGATAAAAAGATGGGGTTTATATCATATTTCTTGAGTTTATCCCTTTACATCATGTCATCTTGCCTAATGTGTTACTCTGTTCTTATGAACTTAATACTCTAGATGCATGCTAGATAGCGGTCGATGTGTGGAGTAATAGTAGTAGATGCAGACACTACTAGAAAAACGGCTATAGATGAATTTGACAATAATGGCGCACCAGACATGTGGTGCGCCACTACTATATACTAATGGCGCACCATGTGTTGGTGCGCCATTAGTGTCCAAATACTAATGGCGCACCACATCCACGGTGCGCCATTAGTAACAAGATTTTTTTTATTTTTTTTCAAAACTAGTAATGGCGCACCACATCCACGGTGCACCGTTAGTAAAAAAATTCAAAATTTTTTTTCAATTTTTTTTCAAAATTAGTAATGGTGCACCAGGGGATAGTGCGCCATTACTAGTTAAACTAGTAATGACGCACCACATCCACAGTGTGCCACTAGTAATTTCTTTCAAAAAAAATTCAAATTTTTTTATATTTTTTGAAAACTAGTAATTGCGCATTGTGGGAGTGGTGCGCCATTACTAGTTCAACTAGTAATGGTGCACTACTTCCACGGTGTGCCATTACTAACTTGTCCCAAAAATTCCCTTGCATGCACCACCCTCCCGTGGACCGCCTTTTCTGTTTTAAAATAAAATAAAAGAAAATAAGTTTCCCATGTGATATGTGGTCTAGTTGTTGAGAAAATTTACAAATATGAATTTCGACTTTATTTGCAAAATGGGCATAACTTTTGCATACGAACTCGGATTAAAAAGTTTTCTATATGAAAAATCATCTACTCAAAAAGTTACATCCGAATTTAACCAGTGGAACCCCGTTAAACATTTTCAAAATCCACAAAAACCTAACAGAAAAAAAGTTACGGGGCTTTGAAGATCTGGAGGCAAAAAATTCAAAAAATTTCAAACTTACTAGTGGCGCACCGTATGCTAGGTGCGCTACTAGTAACAGAAAAAAATTAATTTCGATTTTTTTTGGGATTTTTTTCAAAATATGATACGTAATATGAACAGAAGTTTGAAATATGTTTTCAAAATTTCATCACACTAATGAACATGAACAAAGTCCTAAACATCAACAAGGTTTAATAGGATTGATATGTTAGATATATCAACAAGTGCCTGTGAAGTGAGCTGGTGCTGGGGTTGGATAGAACTCTGAAGTTAAGCGTGCTTGGGCTGGAGTAGTGTGAGGATGGGTGACCTTTCGGGAAGTTCAACCACGGAGTGCGATTTGACTTGAGATTAAGCATATTGACCTGAGATTAAGCCATAGTGACCCAAGATTAAGAAAAAAATAAAAAATATATAAAAAATATGAAAAAAATTATTACTAATGGCGCAGTTGGCGCACTACAGGTGCGCCATTAGTATCTGTTATACTAATGGCGCACCAGTGGTGCGCCATTAGTATGGTGCGCCATTAGTAAAAAATACTAGTGGTGTGGTACTAGTGGCGCACCAATAGTGCGTCATTAGTAGGCAAAACTGGATCGCCACTAGTAGGCCTTTTCCTAGTAGTGAGAATCGTTTCGGTCTACTTGTCACGGACGTGATGCCTATATACATGATCATGCCTAGATATTCTCATAATTATGCACTTTTCGATCAATTGCTCGACAGTTTCCTAGTAGTGAGAATCGTTTCGGTCTACTTGTCACGGACGTGATGCCTATATACATGATCATGCCTAGATATTCTCATAATTATGCACTTTTCGATCAATTGCTCGACAGTAATTTGATCACCCACCGTAATACTTATGCTATCTTGAGAGAAGCCACTGGTGAAACCTATGACCCCCAGGTCTATCTTTTATCATATAAGTTTCCAATCTATTTTATTTTGCAATCTTTATTTTCCTATCTGTATCATAAAAATACCGAAAATATTTATCTTATTATTATTATCTCTATCAGATCTCACTCTCGTAAATGACCGTGAAGGGATTGACAACCCCTTTTATCGCGTTGGTTGCGAGGTTCTTTTTTGTTTGTGTAGGTACGAGGGACTTGTGTGTAGTCTCCTACTGGATTGATACCTTGGTTGTGAAAAATTGAGGGAAATACTTACGCTACTTTGCTGCGTCACCCTTTCCTCTTCAAGGGAAAACCAACGCAGTGCTCAAGACGTACCAAGAAGGATTTTTGGCGCCATTGCCGGGGAGGTTGCGCCAAGTCAAGTCAAGATTTGATCTCCCTTCCATAAGCCATTTCTGGCGCCGTTGCCGGGGAGATCTACTCACAAGTCAGGACGTACCAAGTACCTATCATAAACTCTTATCCTTCGCATTGCATTATTGGCCATTTGCCTCTTGTTTTCCTCTCCCCCACTTCACCATTGCCGTTTTATTAGCCCTCTTTTTCCGTCGGCCTCTGTTTTTGCTTGTTTCTTGTGTTCTTGTATGTTGGATTGTTTGCCGCAATGGCTTTACCAAAAAGTATTGATCTTCACTTGGAAGAAATTGAATACAACGTTAGAAGTTTTATGTCCTTGCAATTTTAGCATAATAATTTCTTCAGAAACGGGCTTAAAGAACAAAAAAGTTTTATGGGGTACATGAATAAAGAGCTCGATGATATGTCTAAAGAATTTTATGGTCTGAAATCTCAGTTTGCTCATCTTGAAAATGATTGATGTGTCTCCTATTTTATAGCCCAAATTTCGGATAAGCAGGCCACCTTTGTTAATAAGATGGCCGCCAAACCGGAAGAACTAGATGATAATAAGGATGAAGATCTAAAAGTGATTGATGTGTCTCCTATTAAATCTTTGTTTTGCAATACGAATCTTGATAATGATGGGACTGGAGATGAGTCAACTTCAGTTAAAAGGCGTCCCGATGATTCGAAATTTTTAGATCTTGATGCAAAAAGTGGTAAAAGTGGGATTGGAGAGGTCAAAACTTTACATAGCAATGAACCCACTATTTTCGATTTCAAGGAATTTAATTGTGATAGTTACTCTTTGATAGATTGTATTTCCTTGTCGCAATCCTTGCTAAATTCTCCGCATTCTTATAGTCAAAATAAAGCTTTTACCAAACATATCATTGATGCTTTAATGCAATCTTATGAAGAAAAGCTTGAATTAGAAGTTTCTAGCCCTAGAAAACATCATGATGAGTGGGAACCTACTATTAAAATTAAAATTAAAAATCATGAATGCTATGCTTTATGCGATTTGGGTGCTAGTGTTTCCACGATTCCAAAAACTTTGTGTGATGTGTTAGGTTTCCGTGAATTTGATGATTGTTCTTTAAATTTGCATCTTGTGGATTCCACTTTTAAGAAACCTATGGGAAGGATTAATGATGTTCTTATTGTTGAAAATAGGAATTATGTGCCCGTAGATTTCATTGTTCTTGATATTGATTGCAATCCTACATGTCCCATTATTCTTGGTAGACCTTTCCTTAGAACGATTGGTGCAATTATTGATATGAAAGAAGGGAATATTAGATTCCAATTTCCATTAAGGAAAGGCATGGAGCACTTTCCTAGAAATAAAATTAAATTATGAATCTATTATTAGAGCCACTTATGAATTGCATACCAAAGATGATAATACCTAGATCTATTCTTGCTTTTATGCCTAGCTAGGGGCGTTAAATGAGAGCGCTTGTTGGGAGGCAACCCAATTTTATTTTTGTTACTTGATTTTTAGTTCCATTTAGTATCATCTAGCCTCTGTTTATCTGTGGTTTTATGCTTTTATTTAGTATCATCTAGCCAAGTAGAACCTTTGGGAAGACTTGGGGAAAGTCTTTGCGATCTTGGTGTAAAAAATAGAAACTTTAGCGCTCACAAGATTTGCTGCCATTTTTTACTGAGAGTGCGATTAGGTTGATTCTTTTTGAATATGATTAATAGATTAATTTCTCACGTCCAGAAATTTATTTCAGAATTTTTGGGGTTACAGGAATATTCGAAACCTACAGATTACTACAGACTGTTCTGTTTTTGACAAATTCTATTTTTCATGTGTTGTTTGCTTATTTTGACGAATCTATGCCTAGTATCGGAGGGTATGAACCATAGAGAAGGTGGAATACAGTAGATTTGACACCAATATAAATAAATAATGAGTTCATTATAGTACCTTAAGTGGTGATTTTTTTTCTTAAACTAACGGAGCTCATGAGATTTTCTGTTGTGAAGTTTTCAAGTTTTGGGTGAAGATTTGATGGATTATGGAATAAGGAGTGGCAAGAGCCTAAGCTTGGGGATTCCCAAGGCACCCCAAGGTAAAATTCAAGGACAAACAAAAGCCTAAGCTTGGGGATGCCGCAGAAGGCATCCCCTCTTTCGTCTTCTTCCATGGGTAACTTTACTTGAGGCTATATTTTTATTCACCACATGGTATGTGTTTTGCTTGGAGCGTCTTGTATGATTTGAGTCTTTTCTTTTTAGTTTGCCACAATCATCCTTTCTGTACACACCTTTTGGGAGAGACACACATGAATTGGAATTTATTAGAATACTTTGTGTGCTTCACTTATATCTTTTGAGCTAGATAATTTTGCTCTAGTGCTTCACTTATATTAGAGCACGGTGGTGGTTTTGTTTTATAGAAATTATTGATCTCTCGTGCTTCACTTATATTATTTTGAGAGTCTTTTAGAACAGCATGGTAATTTTCTTTGGTTATAAAATTAGTCCTAATATTATAGGCATCCAAGATGGGTATAATAAAACTATCATAAAAAGTGCATTGGATACTATGAGAAGTTTGATACTTGATGATTGTTTTGAGATATGAAGATGGTGATATTAGAGTCATGATAGTTGCGTCGTTGTGAATTTGAGAAATACTTGTTCTGAATTTTGTGATTCCCGTAGCATGCATCGTTGTGAACCGTTATATGATGAAGTCGGAGCATGATTTATTTATTGATTGTCTTCCTTATGAGTGGCGATCGGGGACGACCGGTGGTCTTTTCCTAGCAATCTATCCCCCTAGGAGCATGCGTGTAGTACTTTGTTTCGATAACTAATAATTTTTTGCAATAAGTTTGTGAGTTCTTTATGACTAATGTTGAGTCCATGGATTATACGCACTCTCACCCTTCCACCATTGCTAGCCTCTCTAGTACTGCGCAACTTTCGCCGGTACCATATACCCACCATATACCTTCCTCAAAACAACCACCATACCTACCTACTATGGCATTTCTATAGCCATTCCGATATATACTGCCATGCAACTTTCCATCATTCCGTTTATTATGACACGCTTCATCATTGTCATATTGCTTTGCATGATCATGTAGTTGACATCGTACTTGTGGCAAAGCCACCTTTATAATTATTTCATACATTTCACTCATGAGTCATTGCAAATCCCAGCACACCGCCGGAGGCATTCAAGTAGAGTCATATTTTGTTTTAAGAATTGAGTTGTAATTTTGAGTTGTAAGTAAATAAAGTGTGATGATCATCATTATTAGAGCATTGTCCCATGTGAGGAAAGGATGATGGAGACTATGATTCCCCCACAAGTCGGGATGAGACTCCAGATGAAAAATAAATAAATAAAAGAAATAAAAAAAAGAGGCCATAAAAAAAGAGGACATGCCCAAATAAAAAAATGAGAGAAAAAGAGAGAAGGGACAATGTTACTATCCTTTTACCACACTTGTGCTTCAAAGCAGCACCATGATCTTCATGATAGAGAATCTCATATGTTGTCACTTTCATATACTAGTGGGAATTTTACATTATAGAACTTGGCTTGTATATTCCAATGATGGGCTTCCTCAAAATGCCCTAGCTCGTCGTGAGCAAGCAAGTTGGATGCACACCCACTTAGTTTCTTTTGTTGAGATTTCATACACTTATAGCTCTAGTGCATCCGTTGCATGGCAATCCCTACTGACTCGCATTGATATCTATTGATGGGTATCTCCATAGCCCGTTGATACGCCTAGTTAATGAGAGACTATCTTCTCCTTTTTTGTCTTCTCCACAACCACCATTCTATTCCACCTATAGTGCTATGTCCATGGCTCACGCTCATATATTGCGTGAAGATTGAAAAAGTTTGAGAACATCAAAAGTATGAAACAATTGCTTGGCTTGTCATCGGGGTTGTGAATGTTTAAATATTTTGTGTGGTGAAGATAGAGCATAGCCAGACTATATGATTTTGTAGGGATAACTTTCTTTGTCCATGTTATTTTGAGAAGACATAATTGCTTAGTTAGTATGCTTGAAGTATTCTTATTTTTATGTCAATATTAAACTTTTGTCTTGAATCTTTCGGATCTGAACATTCATGCCACAATAAAGAAAATTACATATAGAATTATGCTAGGTAGCATTCCACATTAGAAATTCTGTTTTTATCATTTACCTACTCGAGGACAAGCAGGAATTAAGCTTGGGGATGGTTGATACATGATAACCCACAAGTATAGGGGATCACAAAAGTTTTCGATAAGTAAGAGTGTCAAACCCAACGAGGAGCTAAAGGCAGAACAAATATTCCCTCAAGTTCTAATGACCACCGATACAATTCTACGCATGCTTGACATTCGCTTTACCTAGAACAAGTATGAAACTATAAGTACTTTGTAGGTGTTGTTGCATAGGTTTGCAAGCTAATAAAGAGCGCGTAAATAAAAGCTAGGGGCTGTTTAGATAAAGACACAACTAAATTAGTTTTACTAAAGAGTGTTTTGTTACGAGAAAGTTATTTGTCCCTAGGCAATCGATAATTAGACCGGTAATCATTATTGCAATTTTATATGAGAGAGAGGCATAAGCTAACATACTTTCTCTACTTGGATCATATGCACTTATGATTGGAACTCTAGCAAGCATCCGCAACTACTAAAGATCATTAAGGTAAAACCCAACTATAGCATTAAAGCATCAAGTCCTCTTTATCCCATAGGCAATAACCCCCTTACTCGGGTTTGTGTTTCAGTCACTCACGCAACCCACTATAAGCGAATCATGAACATATTGCAACACCCTTCAGTGGGGATCCCTCATGCTTGCGCGACACAGAGAGCACCATAGGACAACACCAATAATAAAACATGCAACTCAAACCAATCACGGTCATCAAATAACCCATAGGACAAAACAGATCTACTCAAACATCATAGGATAGCCATACATCATTGGGAAATAATATATAGCGTTGAGCACCATGTTTAAGTAGAAATTACAGCGGGTAAGAGAGAGGTTACACCGCTGCATAGAGAGGGGAAGAGTTGGTGATGATGGCGGTGAATTTGTTGGTGAAGATTGTGGTGATGATGATGGCCCCCGGTGGCACTCCGGTGCCACCGGAAGCGAGGGGGAAAGAGCCCCCATGCTTCTTCTTCTTCCTTGACCTCCTCCCTAGATGGGAGAAGGGTTTCCCCTCTGGTCCATGGCCTCCATGGCGTGGGACGGGCGAGAGCCCCTCCGAGATTGGATCCGTCTCTCTGTCTCTCTCTGTTTCTGCATTCTCAGATTCTTCCCTTTCACCGTTTCTTATATTCCCAGAGATCCATAACTCCGATTGGGCTGAAATTTTAACACGATCTCTATCCGGATATTGGCTTTCTTGTGGCAAAAGAAGGGCATCAACCGCCTTACGGGGTGGCCACGAGGGTCAGGGGCGTGCCCCCTGCCTTGTGGGCCCCTCGAGCATCGTCTCGCGTGAATTTTTCTTCCCAAAAATCATATATATTCCAAAAAAATCTCCGTCAGTTTTTAACCCGTTTGGACTCTGTTTGATTTGGATATTCTACGAAACAAAAAACATGCAACAAACAGGAACTGGCACTGGGCACTGGATCAATATGTTAGTCCCAAAAATAGTATAAAAAGTTGCCAAAAGTATATAAAAGTTGTAGAATATTGGCATGGAACAATCAAAAGATATAGATATGACGGAGACGTATCGGCATCCCCAAGCTTAATTCCTGCTCGTCCTCGAGTTGGTAAATGATAAAAAAGATAATTTTTGATGTGGAATGCTACCTAGCATAATCTTGATCACATATCTAATCATGGCATGAATATTAAGATACGAGTGATTCAAAGCAATAGTCTATCATTTGACATAAAAACAATAATACTTCAAGCCCACTAATAAAGCAATCATGTCTTTTCAAAATAACAAGGCCAAAGAAAGTTATCCCTACAAAATCATATAGTCTGGCTATGCTCCATCTTCACCACACAAAATATTCACATCATGCACAACCCCGATGACAAGCCAAGCAATTGTTTCATACTTTTGACGTTCTCTAACCTTTTCAACTTTCACGCAATACATGAGCGTGAGCCATGGACATAGCACTATAGGTGGAATAGAATGGTGGTTGTGGGGAAGACAAAAAAGGAGAAGATAGTCTCACATCAACTAGGCGTATCAACGGGCTATGGAGATGCCCATCAATAGATATTAATGTGAGTGAGTTGGATTGCCATGCAATGTATGCACTAGAGCTATAAGTGTATGAAAGCTCAAACTGAAACTAAGTGGGTGTGCATCCAACTTGCTTGCTCATGAAGACCTCGGGCGTTTGAGGAAGCCCATCATCGGAATATACAAGCCAAGTTCTATAATGAAAATTCCCACTAGTATATGAAAGTGATAACTCAAGAGTCTCTCTATATGAAGAACATGGTGCTACTTTGAAGCACAAGTGTGGTAAAAGGATAGTATCATTGCCCCTTCTCTCTTTTTCTCTCATTTTTTTTGTTTTTTTGGTGGGCTTCTTTGGCCTCTATTTTTATTTGGGCTTCTTTGGCCTCTTTTATTTATTTTTAAAGTCCGGAGTCTCATCCCGACTTGTGGGGGAATCATAGTCTCCATCATCCTTTCCTCACTGGGGCAATGCTCTAAAAATGATGATCATCACACTTTTATTTACTTACAACTCAATATTACAACTCGATATCTAGAACAAAGATATGACTCTATATGAATGCCTCCGGCAGTGTACCGGGATGTGCAATGATCTAGCGTAGCAATGACATCAAAAAACGGACAAAAGCCATGGAAACATCATACTAGCTATCTTACGATCATGCAAAGCAATATGACAATGAATGCTCTAGTCATGTATATGATGATGATGGAAGTTGCAAGGCAATATATCTCGGAATGGCTATGGAAATGCCATGATAGGTAGGTATGGTGGCTGTTTTGAGGAAGGTATATGGTGGGTTGAAGGTACCGGTGAAAGTTGTGCGATACTAGAGAGGCTAGCAATGGTGGAAGGGTGAGAGTGCGTATAATCCATGGACTCAACATTAGTCATGAAGAACTCACATACTTATTGCAAAAATCTATTAGTCATCAAAACAAAGTACTACGTGCATGCTCCTAGGGGGATAGATTGGTAGGAAAAGACCATCGCTCGTCCCCGGCCGCCACTCATAAGGAAGACAATCAATAAATAAATCATGCTCCGACTTCATCACATAATGGTTCACCATACGTGCATGCTACGGGAATCACAAACCTCAACAGAAGTATTTCTACTAATCCATAACTACCCACTAGCATGACTCTAATATCGCCATCTTTATATCGCAAAACTATTGCAAGGAATCAAACATATCATATTCAGTGATCTACAAGTTTTATGTAGGATTTTATGACTAACCATGTGAATGACCAATTCCTGTCAACTCTCTAAATAGATATAAGTGAAGAAAGAGAGTTTAATTATTTCTACAAAAGATATGCCCATGCTCTAACAAATATAAGTGAAGCAAAACAGCATTCTACAAATGGCGGTTTTCTATATAAAGAGAAACAGGCAATCCAAACTTCAAATGATATAAGCGAAGCACATGAAGAATTCTATAAAGCCATACTCAAAAGATATAAGTGAATTGCAATGAGAATTCTATATATCAAACAAGGACTATCTCATACCAGCATGGTGCATAAAAGAAAAATGAAAACTAAATGGAAAAGACGCTCCAAGATTGCACATATCACATGAATGAAACGAATCCGAGAACATACCGATACTTGTTGAAGAAAGAGGGGATGCCTTCTGGGGCATCCCCAGGCTTAGACGCTTTAGTATCCTTGAATATTTACTTGGGGTGCCTCGGGAATCCGCAAGCTTGAGCTCTTGCCTCTCTTCCTTCTTCTCACATCGAGACCTTCTCAATCATCGAACACTTCATCCACACAAAACTTCAACAGAAAACTCGGTAAGACCCGTTAGTATAATAAAGCAAATCACTACTCTAAGTACTGTTGCAAACCAATTCATATTTTTTTGCATTGTGTCTACTTTAATATAACTTTTCCATGGCTTAATCCACTGATATAAATTCATAGTTTCATCAAAACAAGCAAACTATGCATCAAAAAACAGAATCTGTCTAAAACAGAACAGTCTGTAATAATCAGAACATTCACCATAATTATGATACTTCAAAAATTCTTAAAAAATTAATAAAAATAAAAAATTTGTATAGAAATACAGTGCAAAAAGAATCAGAACCATTTAACTTTACAGCTAAAAATGTAAAATCGGTCACTACAGCCAAAGTTTCTGTCCTGCACCGTACAAACCATCAAGCAAATGTAAACATCCTAAAGGCAAACCTTGGCACACTATTTTTATAATACAATGGAATTATACAAGGGGATAATTATTTTTGTTGAAAAGTGTCTGTAATCAAGATTCACAAAGTTGCCGTGAGCATGAACAAAGTTCAAGGAGCTCTCCCACTTCAACAATGCTTGTCTTTCTCACTTTCACTTTCCTTTTTGAAAAAGTTTTAGGTTCCCCTCTTTATTTTTGTTGTTTTTAAACTATATGAAAGCACTCAACAGAAATAAATGACTCTTCGAAACTTCCGGGTTGTCCCCCTGGCAGCGCTTTCTTTAAAGCCATTAAGCTAGGCATATAGTGCTCAAGTAATGAATCCACCTGGATCCCAAGGTATATCAAAGCCAATTTTAATTAACATTTATTTGTAATTTAGTAGTGAGCACAAAGTAACATATATCATGTAACAATGAAGTCTAACTCTCTTCCTATGCATTGGCATGTCATAACAGAACAATTCATGCACACATAGTAAAGGCCAATGCATAGCATAAGCAGTTTCTTGCAATTTTATCATATTGGAAACATAGAGAGGTGGAGATATAGTTCCTCTCTCATAATAATTGCATGTAGGAGCAGCAAGCACATGCATATTATACTCATCAAAATCATCATGTGCAATGGTAAAAGGCAACCCATCAATATAATCCTTAATAAGTGCAAACTTCTCCGATATAGTGTAGTCGGGAGAATTCAAAAAGATAATAGGACTATCGTGTGTGGGTGCAATAGCAACAATTTCATGTTTAACATAAGGAACTATAGCAAGTTCATCTCCATAAGCATAATTCATATTGGCATCTTAGCCACAAGCATAGCAAGCATCATCAAAAAGGATATTTCAAGAGAATCAACGGGAGCATAACAATCATCATAGCAATCATCCTTCAGTAAGCACAAAGTGAAATTAAACAATGTATGAGTTGAAGGGTTACTCTCATTAGAAGGTGGGCACAGGTAGCTAATACGCTCTTCCTCCTTTTGCTCTTCGCTCTCCTCCTCATCTTTTTCAATCAATGATCTCACAGTTTCATCAATTTCTTCCTCCATAGACTCCTGCAAAATATTAGTCTCTTCTTGGACAGCGGGGTAGTCCTCAATATATAGTTCAACATAGGCATTAGAGGCATAATTATCATAGCAATATTTAAGTATGTCAAAAAAATTAGATTTGTAAAGAGTAGCATCATACGTTTCAATCAAATAAGCAATTTCATAAGCACCCTTAAAAGCAACAAATTCTTCAATTTGTTGAACATCATAGTAACTATACACACCCTTAGCATACAAAGATACGATTCCATTATCACTAAACTCACATTTATAGGGAAGGTGTTTCTTAGGGTTTTCAGAACAACAAGTAATATCATATATTTCGCATAAATTCCAAGCATAGCATTGCAAACGATGAATTTGACCCAGTAAAATTTTCCCTTTTTCAGATATTCGGTGTCGTACATTACAAGCATGCTCATCTAAAGATTTGCCCTCAACTAAGCTAGTTGGGGTTTCAACACAAGCACATAGGGATCAAAGATGATCCAAGTAATAAGCTTTAGCAGTGTGATAGATTTTGAGTGGTTCTTCAACCATTGGTTTAGTAGGTACAACTATTTTTTTTTGGTGTTTTTCGTTTCCTACCCATAACTAAAGATAGAAAACAACTAAGAACAGCAAATAAAAATTACTTAGTGATAAAGCAAACAAGCACACACGAGAATATTCACCCCACACTATTGCTCCCCGGCAATGGCGCCAGAAAAAGGTCTTGATAACCCACAAGTATAGGGGATCACAACAGTTTTTGATAAGTAAGAGTGTCAAACCCAATGAGGAGCTAAGGGCAGAACAAATATTCCCTCAAGTTCTATCGACCACCGATACAACTCTACGCACGCTTGACGTTCGCTTTACCTAGAACAAGTATGAAACTAGAAGTACTTTGCAGGTGTTGTTGGATAGGTTTGCAAGGTAATAAAGAGCGCTTAAGTAAAAGCTAGGGGCTGTTTAGGTAAAGACACAACTAAATTAGTTTTAGTAAAGAGTGTTTTGTTACGAGAAAGTTATTTGTCCCTTGGAAATCGATAACTAGACCAGTAATCATTATTTTAACTTCATATGAGGGAGAGGCATAAGCTAACATACTTTCTCTACTTGGATCATATGCACTTATGATTGGAACTCTAGCAAGCATCCGCAACTACTAAAGATCATTAAGGTAAAACCCAACCATAGCATTAAAGCATCAAGTCCTCTTTATCCCATACGAAATAACCCCTTACTCCGGTTTGTGTTTCAGTCACTCACGCAACCCACTATAAGTGAATCATGAACATATTGCAACACCCTACAGCGGGGATCCCTCACGCTTGCGCGACACAAAGAGCACCATTGGACGGCACCAATAATAAAACATGCAACTCAAACCAATCACGATCATCAAATAACCCATAGGACAAAATGGATCTACTCAAACATCATAGGATAGCCATACATCATTGGGAAATAATATATAGCGTTGAGCACCATGTTTAAGTAGAGATTACAGCGGGTAGGAGAGAGGTTACACCGCTGGATAGAGGGGGAGAGTTGGTGATGATGGCGGTGAAGTTGTTGGTGAAGATTGCGGTGATGATGATGGCCCCCGGTGGCACTCCGGTGCCACCGGAAGCGAGGGGGAGAGAGCCCCCCTCCTTCTTCTTCTTCCTTGAACTCCTCCCTAGATGGGAGAAGGGTTTCCCCTCTGGTCCATGGCCTCCATGGCGTGGGAGGGGCGAGATCCCATCCGAGATTGGATTTGTCTCTCTGTCTCTCTCTATTTCTGCATTCTTAGATTCTTCCCTTTCACCGTTTGTTATATTCCCGGAGATCCGTAACTCCGATTGGGCTGAAATTTTAACACGATATTGGCTTTCTTGCGGCAAAAGAAGGGCACCAACCGCCTTACGGGGTCGCCACGAGGGTCAGGGGCGCGCCCCCTGCCTCGTGGGCCCCTTGAGCATCATCTTGCGTGGATTTTTCTTCCCAAAAATCATATATATTCCAAAAAAATCTCCGTCAGTTTTTATCCCGTTTGGACTCCGTTTGATATGGATATTCTGTGAAAAAACATGTAACAAACAGGAACTAGCACTGGTCCTTGGATCAATATGTTAGTCCCAAAAATAGTATAAAAAGTTGCCAAAAGTATATAAAAGTTGTAGAATATTGGCATGGAACAATCAAAAATCATAGATACGACAGAGACGTATCAATACGTCTCCAACGTATCAATATTTTTTGATTGTTCCATGCTATTATATTATCTGTTTTGGATGTGAATGGGCTTATTTATTCACTTTTATATTATTTTTGGGACTAACCTACTAACCCAAGGCCCAGTGCAAATTGTTATTTTTTTTGCCTATTTCTGTGTTTCGCAGAAAAGGAATATCAAACGGAATGAAACCTTCGGGAGAGATATTTTTGGAACAAACGTGATCCAGGGGACTTGGAGTAGACGTCAATAAATCAACGAGGAGGCCACGAGGCAGGGAGGCGCGCCTGCCCCCCTGGGTGCGCCCCCACCCTCGTGGGCCCCTCGTAGCTCCACCGACCTACTTCTTCCTCCTATATATGTCCATATACCCCGAAACATCCAGGAGCACCACGAAACCCTATTTCCACCGCTGCAACCTTCTGTACCCAAGGGATCCCATCTTGGGGCCTTTTCCAGAGCTCCGCCAGAGGGGGAATCGATCATGGAGGGCTTCTACATCAACACCATAGCCTCTTCGATGATGTGTGAGTAGTTTACCACATACCTTCGGGTCTATAGTTATTAGCTAGATGGCTTCTTCTCTCTCTTTGGATCTCAATACAATGTTCTCCTCGATCTTCTTGGAGATCTATTCAATGTAACTCTTTTTGCGGTGTGTTTGTCGAGATCCGATGAATTGTGGGTTTATGATCAAGTTTATCTATGAACAATATTTGATTCTTCCCTGAAATCTTTATGTATGATTGCTTATCTTTGCAAGTCTCTTCGAATTATCAGTTTGGTTTGGCCTACTAGATTGATCTTTCTTACAATGGAAGAAGTGCTTAGCTTTGGGTTCAATCTTGCGGTGTCCTTTCCCAGTGACAGCAGGGGCTGCAAGGCACGTATTCTAGTGTTGCCATCGAGGATAAAAAGACGGGGTTTACATCATATTCCTTGAGTTTATCCCTCTACATCATGTCATCTTGCCTAATGCATTACTCTGTTCTTATGAACTTAATACTCTAGATGCATGCTGGATAGCAGTTGATGTGTGGAGTAATAGTAGTAGATGCGGAATCGTTTCGGTCTACTTGTCGCGGGCGTGATGCCTATATACATGATCATGCCTAGATGTTCTCACAATTTTGCACTTTTCCATCAATTGCTCGACAGTAATTTGTTCACCCACCGTAATACTTATGCTATCTTGAGAGAAGCCACTAGTGAAACCTATGGCCCCCGGATCTATCTTTTATCATATATGTTTCCAATCTATTTTACTTTGCAATCTTTATTTTCCTATCTATATCATAAAAATACCAAAAATATTTATCTTATTATTATTATCTCTATCGGATCTCACTCTCGTAAGTGACCGTGAAGGGATTGACAACCCCTTTATCGCGTTGGTTGTGAGGTTCTTATTTGTTTGTGTAGGTACGAGGGACTTGCGTGTAGTCTCGTACTGAATTGATACCTTGGTTCTGAAAAACTGAGGGAAATACTTATGCTACTTTGCTGCATCACCCTTTCCTCTTCAAGGGAAAACCAACGTAGTGCTCAAGAGGTAGTAGCGGCCGAGTGAAGGACTATGTGTCCAACCAAGTGGCAAAAAATGGTCCTCGAAGGAGTTAGCCAGATTCTTTCAAAACTAATGCAGTGACAAGGTCGGTGTAGTGTGGCTGCGACGCAACAAGACCGGCGCGGCAACTAAGTGTGAGTAGGAATGAAGATGGCGCGTAGAGTGTTTGGGTGATTATGAAACTTGTCAAAGTGGCAGATCGAGTGCACTTGTTGAAGTGAAGGTCTGATTGGTGATAAAGTACTTGGCCACTCAGGTGAGTGTCATTCCAAATGAGCTGCAGCCCCCAAGTGCGGCGTAGCCCCCGAGCGTACTATAGGCTTCGACAACAGACATGCCGGAATACGAGAAATATAGTTTTGAATGGATAATTTGTAATTCATCGAGTCAGACTCGGGTAAAGATGAGGAGAAGCTTCCGGGTCATGCTCGAAAGAGGCAAACTTGCAAAGGAGTGAAGTGTGCAGTTTAATTATAAAAGGGACTTATCAGTCTCATGCGTGTTGAGGTCTATGTTATTCATATGATGAAGAGAATTCCTCTGAGGGGTCGGTCGGATGTGTTTGAAGTCAACAGAGCGACAAGGTCGGTGTTGTGGTGCGCTAGGACCGGTCTGGTGACCGAGTCCGAGCAGCTACGAAGTTGGCACATAGGGCCGTCGAGTGATCGGGTAACTTATGTAGAAAATGGCACAAGCCAACTGAGGGAGTCCTGGATAAGGGGGTCTCCGGACAGCCGGACTATCTCCATTGGCCGGACTATTAGACTGTGAAGATACAAGATTGAAGACTTCGTCTCGTGTCCGGATGGGACTCTACTTGGCATGGAAGGCAAGCTAGGCAACAAGGATATGGATATCTCACCCTTTGTAACCGACCTTGTGTAACCCTAACCCTCTACGATGTGTATATAAACCGAAGGGTTTTAGTCCGTAGGACAACAACCATAACATACAATCATACCATAGGCTAGCTTCAAGGGTTTAGCCTCTCTGATCTCGTGGTAGATCTACTCTTGTACTACCCATATCAACAATATTAATCAAGCAGGACGTAGGGTTTTACCTCCATCAAGAGGGCCCAAACCTGGGTAAAATATCGTGTCCCTTGCCTCCTGTTACCATCCGGCCTAGATGCACGGTTCGGGACCCCCTACCCGAGATCCGCCGATTTTGACACCGACATTGGTGCTTTCATTGCGAGTTCCTCTGTGTCATCGCCATTAGGCTTGATGGCTCCTACTATCATCGATAGCGATGCGGTCCAGGGTGAGACTTTTCTCCCCGGACAGATCTTCGTATTCGGCGGCTTTGCACTGCAGGCTAATTCGCTTGGCCATCTGGAGCAGATTGAAAGCTATGCCCCTGGCCGTCAGGTCAGATTTGGAAGTTTGAACTACACGGCAGACATCCGCGGAGACTTGATCTTCGATGGATTCGATCCACAGCCGGGCGCGCCGCACTGTCGCGATGGGTATGACCTAGCTCTGCCGCCGAACAGTATCCCAGAGACGGCGCCCGCATCAGCTCCGACCCTTAGCTCGGAGCCAACTGCGCCAGTCGAGGACGGGTGGTTAGACACCGCCTCAGGGGCTGCAGTCTTAACGGCGATCGAGCCGAACACCAGCCTAAACCTCTGCGCAGCCCGTGACTCCAAGGTGCCGGACTCTTTTCCGAACTCCAAACCATCCGCGCCCGTGCCAATCGAATCCGATTGGGCGCCGATCATGGAATTCACTGCCGCGGATAGCTTTCAGCACTCGCCCTTCGGCGACATTCTGAATTCACTAAGGTATCTCTCTTTGTCAAGAGAGCCCGGGCCGGATTATGGCCAACAGGATTGGGATGCGAACGACGAAGAAATTCGACGCCCACCCACCACCCACTTCGTAGCCACTATCGATGATTTAACTGACATGCTTGACTTTGACTCCGAAGACATCGACGGTATGGACGACGATGTAGGAGACGAACATGAACCAGCACCTATAGGGCATTGGAAAGCCACCTTGTCATATGACATATACATGGTAGATACACCCAAAGAAGGCAATGACGACGGGATAGCGGAGGATGAACCCTCTAAGAAGCAACCCAAATGCCGATGACAGCGGCGTCGCTCTAAGTCCCGCCAAAGCAAAAGTGGTGATACCGGCACAGGAGATAATAACACTCCGTATTGTGCTGAAGAAAACAACAAACCACTCCAGCAAGATTTAGATCAGGAGGATGGAGGAGCCAGCTCTACTGAGAGAGCGGCAGACAGAGAGGAGGAGGATGACAATCACATGCCCGCCTCCGAAGACAAGGCAAGCCTCGGCGACGATGAACTCGCCGTACCAGAGGATCCTGTCGAAGAAGAGCACTTCAAGCGCCGGCTTATGGCCATGGCAAATAGCATGAAGAAAAAGCAGCAGCAGCTTCAAGCTGATCAAGATCTGCTAGCTGACAAATGGACTGAAGTCCTCGCGGTCGAGGAATATAAACTCGAGCGCCCCTCCAAGAGTTACCCAAGGCACAGGTTACTACCCCGACTGGAGGAAGAAGCATATGATATGGCTGATCGGCCACCTCGTGGCCGCGATAGAGAGGCATTCCAGCCAAAAGCTCAGCCTCCACCCAACGCCATTCAAATAAAAAGGCATGGGGAGATACGCTAGACCTGCGAGACATATTGGAGGACAAGGCAAAGCATTCAAGATCGATCTACGGATCACGAGGGCGCACCACTATGCGAGACAACAAAAGTCACACCGGATACAATAAAAGCAAATCCGGTCGGGCCGAACACAGCGGGCAAGACACATTCGAGCTGCGTCACGATATAGCCCAATACAGAGTCACCGCACACCCCTTATGCTTCACAGACGAAGTAATGGAACATCAATTCCCAAAAGGTTTCAAACCAGTAAATATTGAATCATACGAAGGCACAACAGATCCCGCAGTATGGATTGAGGACTTCCTCCTCCATATCCACATGGCCCGCGGTGATGACTTACACGCCATCAAATACCTCCCACTAAAGCTCAAAGGACCAGCGCGGCATTGGCTTAACGGCTTGCCAGCAGACTCCATTAGCTGTTGGGAAGATCTGGAAGCCGCATTCCTCGACAACTTTCAGGGCACTTATATGCAACCACCAGACGCCGATAATTTGAGCCACATAATTCAGTAGCCAGAAGAGTCGGCCGGGCAATTCTGGACTCAGTTCCTTACAAAGAAAAATCAAATTGTCGATTGTTCGGATGCGGAGGCCTTAGCGGCTTTCAAACACAACATCCGAGACGAGTGGCTAGCCCGGCACCTTGGTCAGGAAAAGCCAAAATCTATGGTAGTCTCACGACGCTCATGACCCGCTTTTGTGCGGGAGAAGACAGTTGGCTGGCTCGCAGTAATAACATATCAAAGAACCATGGTACCTCAGATACCAAGGACGGCAATAGCAGGTCACGTCGCAACAAGCATGAGCGCCGCATTAACAGCGAAAATACAGAGGATACGGCAGTCAATGCCGGATTCAAAGGCTCTAAACCCGGTCAGCGGAAAAAGCCATTCAAACAAAGTACGCCGGGTCCGTCCAGCTTAGACCGTATAGTCGATCGCTCGTGTCAAATACACGGCACCCCAGACAAACCAGCCAATCACACTAACAGGGATTGTTGGGTGTTCAAGCAGGCCGGCAAGTTAATTGCCGAAAACAAGGACAAGGGGCCGCATAGCGATGACGAGGAGGAGCCCCGACAGCCGCACACTAGAGGACAGAAGAGGTTTCCCTCGCAAGTGCGGACCGTGAACATGATATACGCAACCCACATCCCCAAGAGGGAGCAGAAGCGTGCGCTCATGGACGTATATGCATTGGAGCCAGTCTCCCCAAAGTTCAACGCTTGGTCCTCCTGTCGGATCACCTTCGATCGCAGGGACCACCCCACTAGTATCCGTCATGGCAGATTCGCCTCACTGGTCCTAGACCCAATCATCGACGGATTTCACCTCACTCGAGTCCTTATGGAGGGCGACAGCAGCCTGAACCTACTTTATCAGGACACAGTGCGCAAAATGGGTATAGATCCCTCAAGGATCAAACCCACAAAAATGACCTTTAAGGGTGTCATTCCAGGTGCAGAGGCCCATTGCACAGGCTCAATTACACTGGAAGTGGTCTTCGAATCCCCGGATAACTTCCGAAGCGATGATTTAATCTTCGATATAGTCCCGTTCTGCAGTGGTTATCACGCGCTGCTCGGGCGAACCGCAGTTGCTAGATTCAATGCAGTATGGCATTATGCATACCTCAAGCTCAAGATGCCAGGACCTCCCGGAGTTATTACTGTCAATGGAAACACAGAGCTGTTACGCCCTCGATGCGGCTATATCTCCCACGTGTCGAAGCATGACTTAGAGGCATAACCGCATTGAAAGCAATGTCGCAAGTGAGGTAATCTTCACACAACCCATGTAATACAATAGGGGAAAAAATACATAGCTGGCTTACAATCGCCACTTCAAACAATTACAAGAATAAAGCATTACATCATCCAGATACAATCAAGGTCCGACTACGGAACCAAAATAAAAGAAGAACCCCAAATGCGACACGGTCCCCGATCGACCCCAACTGGGCTCCACTACTGATAAACTAGAACGAAACAACACAAAGGACAAGATCTTCAATGAGCTCCTCCTGAGCTGGGTTGCGTCATCTGCACGGACTCATCGGCACCTGCAAGCTAGTTTTGGAAGTATCTGTGAGCCACGGGGACTCAGCAATCTCGCACCCTCGCGATCAGGACTATTTAAGCTTATGGGTAAGGTAAAGGTATGAGGTGGAGCTGCAGCAAGGGACTAGCATATATGGTGACTAACATACGCAAAAGAGAGCGAGAAGAGAAGGCAAAGCACGTTCGAGAAAGTATGATCAAGAAGTGATCCTAAAACAACCTACGTAAAGCATAACACCAACACCGTGTTCACTTCCCAGACTCCGCCGGAAAGAGACCATCACGGTTACACACGTGGTTGATGCATTTTAATTAAGGTCAACTTCAGGTTTTCTACAACCGCACATTAACAAATTCCCATCTGCCCATAGCCGCGGGCACGGCTTTCGAAAGATCAAATCCCTGTAGGGGTGTCCCAACTTAGCCCATCACAAGCTCTCACGGTCAACGAAGGATATTCCTTCTAGCGGGAAGACCCGATCAGACTCGGAATCCCGGTTACAAGACATTTCGACATGGTAAAACTAAACCAGCAACACCGCCGGAATGTGCCGACAAATCCCGATAGGAGCTGCACATATCTCTTTCTCAGGGCACACTCAGATTGTCCTATGTACGGGTAGGCCAGCCCAGGGTTGCCCCTTGTGGCCACCGGCAGCTGACAGGTTGGACCAACACTCAGAGGAGCACTGGCCCCGGGGGGTAAAATAATGATGACCCTCAGGAGCGCGACTCCCAAGGGAAAAGAAAAGGCTAGGTGGCGAATGGTAAAACCAATGTTGGGCATTGCTGGAAGAGTTTTATTCAAGGCGAACTGTCAAGGGGTTCCCATAATAGCCTGACTGCGTAAGGAACGCAAAATCCGGGAACATAACACCGATATGACGGAAACTAGGGCGGCAAGAGTGGAACAAAACACTAGGCATAAGGCCGAGCCTTCCACCCTTTACCAAGTATATAGATGCATTAATTAAATAAGAGATATTGTGATATCCCAACAAGTAAACATGTTCCAACAAGGAACAACATCTCCACGTTCCAACAAGGAACAAACTTCAATCTGCACCTGCAACTAACAACGCTATAAGAAGGGCTGAGCAAAGCGGTAACATAGCCAAACAATGGTTTGCTAGGACAAGGTGGGTTAGAGGCTTGGGTCAACAATATGGGAGGCGTGATAAGCAAGTGGTAGGTATCGCAGCATAGGCATAGCAAAAGAGCGAGCATCTAGCAAAGCAAAGATAGAAGTGATTTCGAGGGTATGATCATCTTGCCTGAAATCCCGCAAGGAAGAAGAACGAGTCCATGAAGAAGACAAATGGACGCAGACGAACGGGTCCTCACAAACACGACGTTACCGGAACCAACCTGAAGAAGAAAACACCAGAAAGAAGCACACAACATAGTAAATAACCAACACAAGAACATGGTATGATATGCGGGATGTGGTATGCGATGCATATGCATGATTTGCAAAGGAAAGATTGAACCTGGCCTCATCTTGGAAATCCAAGAGTGCCGCTGGAAAGGTGAGGTGATTTTGGTTGAGATCGATATAAAGATCACCGGAATCGGAGTCATGGTTTGGAAATGGCAAGCAATTCAAATATGACAATGGTCTGCGATATACATCAAGTAGCCATCTAAATGCAACAAGATGAACATGCTACAGCACTCAAACATAACAACAAAAAACATGGCAAGGATCCATTCATGAAGCTTAACAAAATATGAACATTGAGCTACGGCCAATTCATCCATTAACTGGTTCAAACAAGCATGGCAAAAATGCATTTGGCAAATAGATTTCAGACTTAGTGAAATTAACACTTGTCTGGAATTTCAGATCAGGTAGCACTCTTTGGAGCATGAAAACTATATGCTACAGGGCCTGAACATGGCAAAGTAAAGCATGGCATGGAGCTACTCAAAGAGATTAACAAAAGTCCCTTAGTGACCTTGAGCCAAAAGGGATCATAAAATACATTTGCAAGCATGTGAACATGGCAAAAACATAATCAGTTCTCAGACTTAGTGAAAACTGGAGCATGCAAAATCAGATATCAAGTAGGCATGTTTACGAGCTCGACGCACTCACTACAGAGCAAGTAATGACATTCTAAGCATACACCCATCAAGAATACACAAAATACAAGCTAGACATGGCAAGAACAATAACATAGCATGCACAGATCAACTACAACATCCTCGGCAAAATCGCTAACAAGTAGACAATCTGCCCAGATTCACGAAATAGCAAAAGTAGAGCTCGACTGACTCAAGCTAGGGTGCTCCATAATTGCAAACAAAGACATGGATGGATAGAGCACTACAAGATTAACAAAACATCCTTACTGATCATCTCAAAAGAGGCACGGATCACTAGGAAACAACATGAACATATGGCATATTGAGATAAACAGACCAAGGACTTAGTGGAAATTCTAAGTCCCTGAAATCAACCTTAACGAATGCACCACTTTGCAAGCTTGTGCTAGTTACCACACACATCACAAAAATACATGGGTTGCACCTCTGGATAGATGGCAAAACATATAACAAAACACATGTAGAGCTCAGGGGCATATCATGCACACAATAATCATGGCAAAAATGACAAATATCTAATTGGAGCAGGAGATCTGACAATTATCTCAAATAGCATTCTTCCAACAGCATTTCGGGCATCAAGATGAACACAAATGAAAATCATGCAATATGATGAAATGATGTACTCTCTGAGACGAACATTATGATATGCTATATGCCCAAAACGGAGCTACGGATGCAAAGTTACGACACGATGAACATGGGCATATGAAACATGGAAAACTCGGGGACTTAGTGAAAATATAGACCTCCAGATCTAGGGTTCATCCGGCGAGCGAACCGAGGCACGGACGGAGACACTGTAGCCGTCCGGATTCGTCAGGGAAGAAGAAGCAGAAGCCGGCAGGAGGATGGGGTGGCCGGATCCGGCGGCCGGCGACCGGATCGGGGCGCGTGCGGCGGCTGCGAGGTCGCTGACGAGGAACGGAGGCAGGGCGGCAGCTTCGCGCGGAGGGGACGGGCGGCGGAGCACCGGCGCGGCGGTCAACGGCGGCGGGGCATGGCACACGGCAACCGAGTAGGCGGCGGAGCAACTCGGGCCCGGGCGGGCCTGCCTCGGGCCCCGCGGGCCGCGGCGGCGCGGGAGGAGAGAGAGTGGAGCGGCGCGCTGAGGTGGCGGGCGTTGGTTGGTTCGGGCGATGCAGGAGGTGACGTGGCGAAACGCCATTGGGCGGAGTGAGGTGGCCGGCGGACGCATCCGGCGCGGACAGACATGTCCGGCAGCGCGAGGAAGGGGAAGGCTAGGGTTCATCTGCAAATTGATCCAAAATTTTGGGGAGGGGTGCTCTTTTATAGGTAGAGGGAGCTAGGAGAGTCCAAATGAGGTGCGGTTTTCGGCCACGCGATCGTGATCGAACGACCAAGAGGATGGAAGGGGTTTAGGTGGGTTTTGGGCCAAATGAAAGGGTGTTGGGCTGCAACACACACGAGGCCTTCTCGGTCCCTCGGTTAACCGTTGGAGCATCAAACGAAGTCCAAATGGTACGAAACTTGTCAGGCGGTCTACCGGTAGTAAACCAAGGACGCTTGGCAAGTCTCGGTCCAATCCGGAAATGTTTAATCCCCACACATGAAAGAAAGGTAGAAATGACCACCGGAGTAGAACGGAGCGCCAGATTACAAAACGGACAACGGGGAAAATGCTCGGATGCATGAGACGAACACGTATGCAAATGAAATGCACATGATGATATGATATGCAAAGCATGACACGCAAGCAAAGACAAGGCAACAACAGCGAATAACTGGACGACACCTGGCACATCGGTCTCCGAACAGAGGAGCACACCGCAGCCCTCGCAGCAGAAACGCAAAGCAGCCTCTCAAGGCAATCAACCAGTTCGGGGCTTCATAGCCTGGACACCTTCAAGCGCGCTCGGGGCAATCGGCAAATAGACCGCCTGGCGCAATCTAAGCTCGCGTAGCAATACGGCGGCCACCCCAATCCTAGCCCAGCGGTGAAACTCGTGCCGCGCGTACATAATTACGCATTCAAAATACCATGGGCACATGTGGGGAGGGGGCACAACTACGGCACGCCCCAAGACAAGGCCTAAACCGCACTAGGGGCTTCCCGTTCGGTTATTTTTCTTTTTCGTTCAGGACCATAATCTCTGGAAACACTGTCCGGTAGCACTATTGCCGAACACATGATGCAGCAACCAAGGAGGCAGAAAGCTACATTCTACCACGATCAGCAGAGTGATTACAGTAACGAGTGAAATATTCAATTTAATATCATTCCTCAGCTTGCCCTTGGAAGGGACATAGTCCTACTCTTTGCTGATCGTACTATCTGTATCACTCTGCTTTAACGCAATTTTTGAATAAACAATGCATGACATTAGGACTATTATTGCATTCTTGTTATATATATATATGTGTGTGTGTGTGTGTGTTCATTAATGACGCCTTGCAACCATACACTATGGTACGGCCAATACACCAGGGGCTTACGTAGCCCACAATACGGTGTGAAAAGTCCGAACACTTTCAGAAGTGCGGCACTCCGAACTTATAGCATTATATGCATCAGCTGCGAATCATGTCTTTGGTCAAATGTTGGGTTTGACCGGCTCCTATGTTTTGGTACCTTACGTTCCGCTCTATCGGCTAAGGTAGCGCTAGGAGAACTACTGTGATTGTGCCCCGGTTCTGCCGGGCTTAGCACCTTAGTAGAGAAAGCTAAAACTGACTGTCATGATAAGGCGAGAGATTGTTCGCTGTTCAGCGAGGTTTTTCGAGTCCCTAAAGACTTATGCCGCTTAGGGAGAGGGGCCGGCCCTGTCCGGCTTACAGGCGTGTATCGCACCCCGAATTCGGCCTTCCGAATACCAGGGGCTTCGCCGAAATTTAAAATTATAGAATTCTATGGCTAAGTGAGAGTGATAAAGCATTATTAGTCCGGTTGCCTTGTTCGTTGTGCCAAGCACCTCCCTTGAATGACCCAAATATGGGAACAAGAGTGCTCAGGTTTATCCCGAACACCCCAGCACACGTGGCATGGGGGCAGAAGTCGAGGACTAGCCATCTCTCAGATTGGATAAAACGTCCAAACAAAAGGTAATATTTTAAATTCACACAAGCGTTGCATAGCGCATATGAAACCAGTTTTCATCGTACAGGATCACACGAGCAAGTCTCATTCAAATATGACATCTTTTGAACACTCGTCCACGATGAGACGGGCACCCGATAGAACATCCTCGTAGTACATCTCGGGGTGGCGGTGCTCCTAGCCCTCTGGCTGCCCCTCCTTGATCAGCTTCATGGCGTCTAGCTTGACCCACTTCAATTTCACGTGGGCGAAAGCCCGGCGTGCACCTTCAATGCAGACAGATCGCTTGACGACCTCCAGCCGCGGGCAGGCATCCACGAGCCGCCTCACCAGGTCGAAGAAGTTGTTCGGATGGGCATCGCCAGGGCACAACTGGACAATAAAGCTCTTCATGGCATGATCAGCCGCCTTATGTAGCTCGACCATCTGCTTCAGCTGGTCGCTCATTGGCACCGGATGTTCGGCCTCAGCATATTGAGACCAGAACAACTTCTCTGTTGAGCTTCCGTCCTCATCCTCATAAAATTGTGCGGCATCGGACACACTGCGGGGCAAATCTGCGAATGCTCCTGACGAGCTCTGGATCCGGGTAAGTAATCGGTAATTTACTTTTACATGCTTGCTTTGCATATAGAAGGCCTTACCCGCCGCTATCTTCTTCATCGCGTCGATCTCTTGGAGGGCCTTTTGGGCTTCGGCCTTGGCACTTTTTACACTCTCGAGGGCCGCAGCAAGCTCAGACTCCCGCGTCTTTGAGTCAAGCTCCAACGCCTCGTGCTTCGCCACAAGAGCCTGGAGCTCTTGCTGCACCTCGCCCACCCGAGCCGCGTGCTTCTCTCGCTCGGTGCGCTCCTTGGTCGCTTTATCTTCGGCCTTGGTTAGTGCTTGCTTCAAGGTCACCACCTCAGTCGTGGCCCCTGGCGAACATACAATGATCCTGTCATTTTGAAATCGCGTCCTTTTTTACATATACATTTCTATAGAGAGGGTATTACTTACCCTTGTTCTCCTCGAGCTGCCTCTTGGCAAGGCCGAGCTTTTTCCTAGACCCCTCGAGGTCCTGCTTCAGTACGGTAACCTCTGCAGTCAGTGCGGTAGACGCCGGCAGCGAAGCCTGCATACGCATATTGACATACTTATATTAGACTCCGGCTATATTATTTGATCCTCTGTTCGGCTTTTCTTTGTGAACACCGAACAAAGCATCAGGGGCTACTGTCTATGCGGTAATATTTCTACTACATTTTAAAACACTTACCTCAAAGCCTGTTAGAAGGCTTGCACAGCCTTCAGTCAATCCGCTCTTGGCGGACTGAACCTTCTGGATCACCGCACTCATGATAGTGCGGTGCTCCTCGTCGATGGAAGAGCTGTGAAGCGCTTCCAGCAGATTGTCCGGTGCCTCTGGATGGACAGTAGTCCCGGGCACAGGCGTCTTGCCCCTCTTAAAAGGAGACCACCAGCCAGAGCCCGGAACCGCTGGAGGGTCCGGCGCGGTGTTCGGCTGAGGGCCGAATTCGGAGCTCTAAGGGGCCCCGTCCCCGCGACTCCCGGAGTCCAGAAGGTCGCCTTGAGGCGCCTCCAGGACTGTTTCCCCTCGACCCGGTGCCTCTTGAGATAGCACACCGTCATCGTCAGCAGGATGAGGGGAGGTGGCGGTCGGGACTGGATCGCTATCCATGTCCGACAAGCCCAGGGAGTCGTCCGATGATACATCGATATTGGCTCGTGGCGAACTGCATAATTGCGTTCGGCGTTAGGGAAAGCAGTGCGACAAAGGAATCCTATTAGTTACTCTGGTATCCGAATACTTACGATCTCCTCGGGGGCTTAACCCTGGGCAACCACTCGTCTTCGCCTTCGTCGGCGGCGGTGGAACTGTCCGGAAGGAGAGGCCTTACCTTCTTGGACCCTCCGGCCTCCCCGGTTGGGGCGTCCTTCCTTTTCTTGTCTCCCCAAGTTGGTGTGGGAGCATCTTCTTCTTCTTCCTTGTCTTCGGGGGAA
Organism: Triticum monococcum; assembly: GCA_034509565.1. Classification (NCBI taxonomy): domain Eukaryota; kingdom Viridiplantae; phylum Streptophyta; class Magnoliopsida; order Poales; family Poaceae; genus Triticum; species Triticum monococcum. The sequence continues at coordinate 536,601,985 of CM067845.1, read as the reverse complement.
GAGTGCACTGCAGAGTCATCGGACGATGAGTCCGATGATGCCTGACGTCGGGAACTCTTTCGAGTTCCCTTGGCCTTCTTGGTCTTCTCCGGCACCGTATAAGGGGCCGGAGTCAACATCTTCGCCAGAAGAGGGTCTGCGGGGCCTACAAGCAAAGGAGCCTGACAGTTGATCTGTCTGGCCATCTTCTGCCAGTCCTGTCAAAGGTATGGGAGTTTAGATCCCGCATAGAGTCAATCTATATGAAAAAATAAGTATCCTATGAAAGGTAAAGCAGCTTACCGCACTGGCTTGGCGCTTCGCGCTGAATCTGCGATCCTCCATAATATGGGGGGGGGGGGACCTCGACACTTTTGAACAGCACCCTCCAGGCGTCTTCATGAGTCATGTCAAAGATCCTCTTCAGATTTCGGTGCTGCGCCGGATTGAACTCCCACAAGTTGAACTCCTGTTGTTGGCACGGGAGTATCTAGCGGATGAGCATAACTTGGACTATGTTGACAAGCTTGAGCTTCTTATCCACCATGTTTTGAATACATGTTTGGAGTCCGGTCAGCTCTTTCGAACTACCCTAGGACAGGCCCTTCTCTTTCCAGGAGGTGAGCCGCGTGGGGATGCCAGATCGGAACTCAGGGGCCGCTGCACATGCAGTGTCGCGCGGCTCGGTGATATAGAACCACCCCGATTGCCACCCCTTTATGGTTTCCACAAAGGAGCCATCAAGCCATGTTATGTTGGTCATCTTGCCCACCATGGCGCCTCCGCACTCCGCCTGGAGGCCGCCCACCACCTTCGGCTTGACATTGAAGGTCTTCAGCCATAAGCCGAAGTGGGGCTTGATGCGGAGGAAGGCCTCACACATGACGATAAACGCCAAGATGTTGGGGATGAAGTTCAGGGCCAGATCATGGAAATCCAGGTTGTAATAGAACATGAGCCCCCGGACATATGGATGGAGAGGGAATCCCAGTCCACGGAGGAAATGGGTGAGGAATACTACCCTCTCATGGGGCCTGGGGGTGGGGATGAGCTGCCCCTCATCTGGGAGCCGGTGCGCGATGTCGTCTGGCAGGTATCCGGCTCTCCTCAGTTTCTTGATGTCTCCCTCCGTGATGGAGGATACCATCCACTTGCCTCCCGCTCCAGACATGATTGGAGAAGGTCGAGGTGGGAAGTGCGGACTTGGGCGCTAGAGCTCGAGTGTGCGAAAACGGATGGGCAAGGGAGGAAGAAGGCGTGGATAGAAAGGTGAATCGTTATCACTTTATATGGGTGGACGAAACTAAGCGTCCCCACTTGCCTAGTAAAACTCTCTTATCCCCCAAGCGCCGCAATTGATGGCGCGGTTGGGTTACCCACGCCCGTATTGATGAGAATCCCGTAATAAGGCGATACGATCTCTGCTTTGACAAGACGTGTCGAAAAACTGCCTCGCGTTATGTCCGGGGCTGGTTAAAAGAAACATTTTGAATAATCACCGGGCCGTGACGTAACGTCATATTGCCAAAACAAGCCAGCAAATTAGATATGCGAAAATATTATTCTCTCTATGGTGGAATGTGGAACTTATTTTGCAGGGTCGGACACTATCCTTGTATTCAAATTCTCATGTGATGTATTCGAAGAAGGAACCCGCCTTGCAATGCCGAAGACAATACTGCGCGCCGGACTCATCGTCATTGAAGCCTGCTTCAGGGGCTACGGAGAGAGTCCTGGATAAGGGGGTCTCCGGACAGCCGGACTATCTCCATTGGCCAGACTGTTAGACTATGAAGATACAAGATTGAAGACTTCGTCTCGTGTCCGGATGGGACTCTACTTGGTGTGGAAGGCAAGCTAGGCAATACGGATATGGATATCTCCCCCTTTGTAACCGACCTTGTGTAACCCTATCCCTCTACGGTGTCTATAAAAACCGAAGGGTTTTAGTCCGTAGGACAACAACCATAACATACAATCATACCATAGGCTAGCTTCTAGGGTTTAGCCTCTCTGATCTCATGGTAGATCTACTCTTGTACTACCCATATCATCAATATTAATCAAGCAGGACGTAGGGTTTTACCTCCATCAAGAGGGCCCGAACCTGGGTAAAACATCGTGTCCCCTGCCTCCTATTACCATCCGGCCTAGACGAACAGTTCGGGACCCCCTACCCAAGATCCGCCGGTTTTGACAGTGATACCAATGAAATAATTTCTTGAGGAAATTTGATGTCTGCTAAATTATTTTTGTAAATAACACCCATAGACACCCACTGGGAGTGCAAGGGGCTTGCTGATTCAAAACAATGAAGGATCAAGTCGAACTTGATGAAGTGAAGGATCTAGTCAAACTTGATGAAGTGAAGGATCCAACTGGACATGTTGGAGTGCTGGTTCAAATAAAATGGAGGTGTAATGTTCCGACTGAATTGCAGCCCTCGAGGACCGATGCCAACTCAAAATGAAGAACACATGATTGTAACATCCCAAATTTTCAATTTGGAATGTTATACATAGGTCATCATATGCATATCATAGTTTATTTGCATCTCGTTTGCGATCCTAGAAGTCCTAAGCAACTCAAGGACCCACGGAGAGAATTGGGGATTTCACTATTTTCATATTTGAATTTTTCTCAAATGGGAAAAGAGGATCACTTTTGTTTTCATATTTTTCTCTCCGAAATATTTCCAATATAAAAATAAAAGAGAGGTGATAAAAGGACTTCTCCAAAATAAAGGAAATATTGTAGGAAAATGTTAAAATTAAATAAATATTGTATTTGGATTTTTCTGCTATTTTATTTGAATTAGAAAAATATGCATTTTTTAAAATTGCATTTTTTAGGATAGAAAAATGTCACATTGTTCGAAAAAATTTATTTAGACGGCGAAAATTGATTTTGGTATTTTTTAGAAAAACAATTATATTTATTTAGGATTTTTTTCTTCGGCGGAATTTATTTAAAAAAAAACACGGACCGAACTTGGCCGAAGCACAGCCGGCCGGCTCGCGCCACCGCCTCCGCGCCGCCCGCGCCGTGCCACCGGTGGACTCCGCGAGGAGTCCGGCTCGGACTCCTCGCCGCCTGCCCCCTCCAGCAAGCCACCGCCACGAGGCCTTTATATAGCCAGTCGGCGCCTCCTCCCTCCGATCCCTAGTCAACCCCGCCGCCGCAGCCGCACCGCCGCCGCCAACTGTCGCCGCGCCACCGTTGCCTGCCCGCGCCACGCCGCCGCTGCTGCTCGCGGCCACGCGCCGCCGCTCCATCGCGTCACCGCGCCGTCGCCGCCCGCTGTCGTCGCCGCTGTTCGGATCCGCGCCTCCGCCGCCCAGTTTATTTCCGGTTCCCGTCGGTTTATTTCAGTAAACCCTAGATCTAGGTCGGTTTTTTATATAGCCGGTTTTGTCGGTTTTCCACCGGTTCGATCTGTTTTTCTCGGTTTAGATCTATTCCGCGAGCATTCGTTCGTTCAGATCTAATAACGAACGAATTCGTTCGTTAGCCTCTGATAGCGGACATTCGTCCGATAGATTTTTTTGTTTTATTTTCAGCCAAGGACCTATCCATGATTACTTTTATTGCAGATTAGCCCCTGATCTTCAAACCCTCACAACTTTTCAACCGTTTATCCAAATCCAGTGAAACCAACGCCAAAATTTTCGTCTCGAAGCCCTCTTTCTAGTTAATCAACTTGAAGATGGTTTGGAGAAATTAAAATTTGGCTTCAAGCAGATTTGAATTCCAAGTTCTTTCGATCATAGTTTTAGTTCCGTAGCTCCGATTCGATTGATTCTTTTTGCAAATCGAAGCTCTTCAGTTGAACTTTCAGTTTGGATCTGTTTATTTGAGTTTTACCCTTGCATGCACACTTGAGTGCTTATGTATGCTATTGTTTGATTGCGATAGAATTTCTGGAGTGCGAAGCGTGCTACTACGAGTCTCTAGGGTTTGCAGATCGTCAGCAAGGCAAGTAACACTTTGATCATACTTCTTCATTACCTAGTTTTTATGCATTAGTTCCAATCCTAAAACATTGCATGAGTAGGATCTCTTAACATGTGGGTATTGGGAAGTAGATGATGAGGTAGAACCTATTGCCCTTTTTTATTAAACCCTAGGAGTTACTTCTACGTTATGCCAGATATGAGATTGCTTGAGTGTATCAATGACAGATATGAGAATTGTTAATTAAGGGTTAACTTAGGGTGGCTACTAAAATGCACATCTGGGTGGATTGGTTGCGGGCACCTGGAGAATCCAGTGTTGTCCTAGGATATCCCGGAGTACCCGTTTGATCATCCTATGGTTCGGCACCCAGGCTCAAAGGGATCATAAGATTATTCATGCTAGAAACTTCCATGTGGAGCCACAAGCCATTATGGGCTCTGGCATAGTTGAGTATGTTGCGTGACCTCTTTCAGTGGTAGGCTAGGGAAAGTCGGTGTAACTGTCTACCCACAGTAAAGAGTTAATGCTTCTGAAAGATTGTGTGTCGGTCATCCGTTTCTCAATCACCATGTAGTGGGAGAAATCCAATTGAGGAGATCGAGTCTTGTGGGTAAAAGTGTGCAAACCTCTGCAAAGTGTACAAACTAATCATGGTTATTTGTGTCCCCGATTATGGACATCTTGAGTATCTGGTTCTTGAATTATCATGTTGATCTCATCACTCTAAATTAATTTGATGGGTTAATTAATACTGCTTAGTTGGGATTGAGTTGGAGGAACCTTCCCACTGTTTATCAACTACCATGATAGTTAAAAAATATATTCCTTTGTTGTAGGGAAAATTGGCTTTTCACAAAAACATTATAACCGTAGAGTCTCCACCAGCCAAATATGCATATAGTTATAGTTGTTACCTATTCATTCCTCTACAGTGTTATATTGCCAGCATATTCTATGTGCTGACCCATTTTCGGGTTGCAACGTATTATGTTGCAGACTTTTCAGGTGAAGAGTAAGGTGCGCTAGGTCGTTATCGTGCACTCAGCTATGTCGTTGGAGTTGATGGACTCACTTTATCTTCCAAGCCTTTCGCTGTTATCATATTTAGATGGCCTTAAGCCATATTTTTGCATTAAGTACTCTTTTATGTGTTATTCGATGTAATAAGTGTGTGATTGCAACTCTGTTACAAATCCTTCAAGTACTGTGTGTGTCAGCATTACCGATCCAGGGATGACACTTATGCACAGAGATTCGACCGTTTGATGTTGGATCGCTACAACATGGTATCAGAGCACACGTTGATTGTAGTACACGACCACTAAAATAAGACATAGGTCACTCTTCTTTACTCATTTCTGACTCCTCTCCATTTTCCACTCTGTAGATGGCGGACCCAAGGAACAAGTTTGCTCAACCGGATGAAGATACACCATTTGGACGACACTGGAAGGAAGTCACTAGGCACCTGAACATTGGAATACCAACCTTCACCGGGACCTACGCCACCACTTTACCAGAAGAGGAGCGTTGGATGATACGAGTTCAAGTTCCAGGAAGGACCTTCACGCCAGTTACTGAGCCCATAGAGTTTTCCTTTGATGCACCAACCTGGAATCTAGGTAAGAGCATGGCAGCTCACATCGCCATGGGATGCATCGATGAAGTTTATCACAAGGATCTTAAGGACACCATCTACCAGATATGTGGGCACCGAGATGAACAATGGGAGATGATCAGCAACAAGAGGGACAGCTCAATTGCAGCCTTCATCCAGGAGTTAAACCAGCACATTCGACGCCAGGAGAACCAAATGTGCGCAAGCATGATAGATCTGAAGAAGTTGATGACTAGGAACATGGAGCTTGAAGAGGAACTCAAGTCAACACGCGATGGATATGAGGAGGAAATCGCAATACTAGTAGAAAAGAATGACAACTTGACAAGGAAGCTAGGAGTATTCATGGGAGAGCCCGCGCCAGGAGGAGATGACGACCATCCCAAGGACTACATCATCATCGACGACACCGTCTCCGACCCAGACAATAGTGATGATGATTACGAAGACGAAGCTGGAGCGAATATGATGGAGTCTTCCACTGATCAAAATTTCTATATGACCACCATATTATTAGTAGTATTTCCCCCATGTATATAGTACTAGTCCGAGTGTTTTGTAACGGTAGCTAGATCGATTGTATGCCCTTGTTTCAATTGAGTGGTGTGAGATGAATGTGTTTGTCTCATGTGCATATGGGTAGTGCTTTCTATTTATACCTCATTTCTATTCTAATCTCTCCCCTCTAAACCCACCAGATGCCTCCGAGATGTGACCCTGGATTTGTCTTCCCACCGGAGGTCACATAGTTGATCCAACAGCAGAATGCCTAGATGCAGCTGCTAGTCCAGAACCAAGGCAACAACAACAACAACAATAACAACAACCCACCGCCACCACCTCCAGTGGACAACTTAGCCCGATTTCTGAGGCTGAATCCGCCGGTGTTTTGCAGTAGCACCGATCCGATTGTTGTTGATGACTGGCTACGTAGGATTGGAAGGGAGTTGACCACCGCAGGTTGCACAGATGTTGAGAAGGTGAGTTTTGCCTCACACCAATTGGATGGACCCGCTGCCTCATGGTGGGAGAATTACATAGCCACTTTTTCCATAGCCAATGTCACTTGGGATCAGTTTTAGCAAGCATTTCGCACATCCCATGTCTCTACAAGCACAATGAATATGAAGAAGCATGAGTTTTGCAAATTACGCCAGGGAAACCATACTGTGGGGCAGTACGTGGATGAGTTTAGCAAGTTAGCCCGCTATGCCTCAGATGATGTGGCCACGGATGCCGTGAAGCAAGAGAAGTTTATGGAAGGACTGAATGATGAGATGAGTATGCAGTTGATGGTGGCAACATTCACTAACTACCAGGAGTTGGTAGAGTAGGCCCTGATGATTGAAAACAAACAGCGGCAGATAGAGAGCCGCAAAAGGAAGTATGGACAGGGGAAGTACAATTCTGGAGCTCAACAGAAGCCTTGCTTTACCCCTAACTCCGAAGGTTACACGCATAACCATGGAGGCCATACTCATAATGGAGGAAGTACGCATAATCATAGTGGCCCAAGGAATGGGAATGAAAATGGAGGAAGCAGCAGCCAGAACCGTTCCAACCCAGCAACGCCCACCAAAAAGGATCTAAGTCACATTACTTATTTCAAGTGCGGGAAGACTGGACACTATGCCACCAAGTGTTCTGAAGCAAAGAATTGAAATGGAAATGGAAGCTTTGGGAAGAAGCCCAACCCTTTCAACAGGGGACAAGTGAACCACGTTAACATGGAGGAGGTTGAAGAGCAGCCGGATGCAGTTATAGGTAAGTTTTTGGTTAAGTCATTTACTGCAATCGTTCTTTTCCATACTGGTGCATCGCATTCATGCATTTCAAGGGGATTTGTGGATAAGTATAAGTTTCCCACCAAAGTTCTTAGGACATGTGTCGCGGTTTTGTCAGGGCAGATGTCCTCGTGAAAAGACTTAGTCATGGAGCCATCGCTACGGGTTAGCTTAAAGGGGTTAAAGCGGACAAAGGACGCAAGATTTTATACTGGTTCGGCTCCGTATGGTGAAGGTAAAATCCTAATCCAGTTTTGATGGAATTGCTAGGGTTTCGATGACTAGGGAGCGAATCCGCTTTGCCTAGCTCTCGAATTGTTGTATGTTGTCCCTACACTATCGTCGGGACGTCCCTTTATATACACAGGTTGACGCCCGGCGGTATGCGGAATCCCGAGGCCGGTTCATAAACGTATCCGGCTCGGTTTCTACTTTTCCTTATCGTACAACATAAGTTACATATAATATGGCGGTTTACATCTACGGGCCTTAATCGCCTCTGGGCCCTGGGCCTTCATGTTATATCTCCTCCATAAAGCGCCATCTCTTTTATCTTCGTGGGCTTCAAACATGACTAACTCCTTGTGAACATAACCCGGCCCCTCATGGCCGGTTTATACTTAATAATAATATCCCCAACATTAGGCCCTAGATTGATTTGAATTTGTTCATGTCAATCTTCAACATTTAGAAAAATTCCTCCTTTTGTACCCTCGCATAGATCTTGTAAACCGCCCTGATGTCATCCTCCAGATTTGTAGTAAACCACCGTGACGTCACCTATTCGTTAAAGCCAAAGATACCCTTTATTAATGAGCATCCAACAATCGAGGCGACAACCTTGTTATATATCCATTTTTTGGGCTCCTCGATTCCCGCGCCCGTCGCTTATCTCTTTGCCTTATAAATAGGGCTGATGGATCCCTTTCTTTTTCCTCCCATTGCCTCTTCATCTCTTCTTCCACCTCGAGACGCCTCTGCACCCAAGCGCCACCACAGTCATCGAGCTTCGCCTCTGCCTCTCCATCGGCCGCTGCATCAACCTGATCGTACCAGAAAAAAGGCGGCACACCTCCGCTGCTTCAACAACTTCGGTAAGTCTTTCCCTCTTTCCTCTGTAGATCCACTTAGGGTTCACACGAGTTCATGGTGTTCTTCTCCTATTCTTCTCTTGTTCTTCGCCAGTTCATACATAGCAGACCTCAACTTTGATGTGTTCCATGCGGTAGCTATAGCAGTCCTTTATCTTGGCTATCAAACCATGCCTTCTATATTTAAAAACCGATCTGGACTTTTGCGAACTGCTCCAGAACCAACTTTTTAGGTCTAAATATTTTTCCTTTTCCTGACTTGTGGTAGATCCAAAATGCCAATGTGAACTTGTGAAACCTGTTTTTCCTGACTTAGACATTTTTTGCCTCAGATCAGTACCTTGCTCATCCGCGTAGGTGGTTTGCCTTTTTAGAAGATAATCTGTCATATGCCATTAGTCCCCTTGTAAACCGCCCGTCGCTTTACCATTTATAACAGTATCAGCCTCTGGTTTAACATTTTTATATGCTTGAATTCCTTTTTCTTAACCTGTTGCGCTTTATGCTTTGTCAATCATGAATCGTAAACTGGCATTAATCTTTTCCAGCTCTTCACTTGCAATGGCCAAACAATTTTATGCCTGTAACTGGGTCCCTTCCTGGGTTACTGAGGAAAAACTGGATGGATGCGTCAGAATTGGCACCTTACCGAAGAGGAGTGAAACCCAGTGGCGAGTTCCCGGTCTAGAAAACCCTCCTACCCCCAGAGATGGCGAAGTAGTAGTGTTTGTTGATCACATGAGTCACGGCATTAAACCGCCAGGGTCCAAGTTCTTCCGTGATGTGCTTGCCAATTTCCAGATCCATCCTCAAGACATTGGACCAAACTCTGTGTCCAATGTTTGCCACTTTCAAGTATTTTGTGAAGCATACCTGCAAGAGGAGCCAACTGTTGAGCTATTCCGGGACTTTTTCTATTTGAACCACCGTACTGAGTTTGTAGACGGGCCGAACACCGAACTAGGCGGCGTTTCAATTCAGAAGAGAAAAGATGTCAGTTTCCCTCATGCCAAACTCCATAGCCATCCTAAAGACTGGAACCAGACTTGGTTTTATGGTAAAGATACCTCCCCTGATGATGAGAATCCTCTGCCGGGTTACCGTCCTCACCGGCTTACCAACACACATCCATTTCCGTAACGGTTCACTACCAAAGAGCGGGCTACATATGCTCCACAGCTCTCCAACCTCAGAGCCTTTATGGCCAATGGTCTAATAGGAGTTAATTTTGTTCACTGCTGGATTTCATGGAGTATATTGCCTTTAAGTCGTCGCTCCAGTTTAATGTGCGAGTATACTGGTGACTCAAAAGACTCTCAACATCATATTGATATTCAACTGACAGAAGCTGAAGTTACTGAAGCTGTGAAGAACATACTGAATGAATCGGAGGCTGTCTATAGCAGGACCGGGTTAAGTCCCTACTACACTTTGAATAAACTGCCAGCTGTAAGCATTGGCTCACTCCTGCTTGTACTTAACATGTGTAATCTCCTATAACTTTTGTCAATTCTTTTAACAGGCGATGACCCATTTTGGAAGAAACCTCAAGAAAAAACGGTGAAGGCCCCTCGACCTAAGACGAAGGCGGTCAAGAGTCCTGCCAAGAAGAAGGCGGTTGAATCCACCGGGCTGAATCTCGATGAAAACCTTGATAAGCCAGACTCAGAGGTAGAACTTGACTATATTGGTTTTCTTTTCATACACCTCATTGACAATGATTATTATCAGGATGACGCTGAAGGCAGTCAGGCTAACGACACTACAAAAAAATACACTTGCGTGACGATACGTGTTTGTCACAGTAGGTCCCGTTTTCTATCATGCATGTACATCCATGACAAATTTATGATAGAATCAAGATAGTCATACATGTGCTGTCGTAGAAGTGTTCCATGACATTACCAAAATTATCATCACGGAAGTGTCCATTTCCATGGCGATAAATCGCGCGTCACAGAAGTGCTTTTGTCAAGGGTGACCGACACGTGGCATCCACCGTAACGGAACGCCGTTAAGCTATTGGGTCGGGTTTTGGATCCGATAACCCGTTAACGGCCCTGACCAATGGGGATTTTCCACATGTAAAATCATCATTGGCTGGAGGAAACACGTGTCGGCTCATCGCTAGGACAGGTGTCATCAACTCATTGGACAGAAGGCGCCTATGATACGTCGACACGTGGCACGGCCCAACAAAGGCCCATTCCTGTGAAAAGGCCGGCCCGTTTGACTTGGTCAAAACATGGCGGGTCGGCCCATGGAAAGCCTGTTAACGGCCTGTTCGCATATAGCCCATTTACATCCCGCTAACCCAAGGCCCGTTTTCCCCTATTCGAATTAGGCCTAGTAGCGTCATCTGGACCATCCAATATGATTCCAGCCCATTTCCACTTCTGGCCCATGTATGGCCCATGACATCCTTCGGCCCATATGAGGCCCTATGTAACTCTTGGCCTATTAACGGCCCGTGGTGAAACAGGCCCGTAATGAACAGTGTATCACTTTACACCCATTAACTACCCGTGGTGAAACTGGCCCGTAAAGAACAGTGTATCACTTTATACCTATTAACGGCCCGTTATTCCGTTGGGCCGTTTCCAGCCCATGTTATCTTTCGGCCTTCCCAGAGCCCATTTATTCTTGGGCTATTTTCCAGCATTCTTTTACTTACGGCCCATTACTGTCATTTTCTGCTTGTGGGCCAAATTCAGCCCGTGGTTACAGTTGGCCCGTTTGTGGTCCGTTAATACGTTGGGTCATTTTCATGGCGTCATCAAATACGGCCTATTAATGATGGCCCGTGATGGTCGGCCCATGAACGGACGATTCCAACTCTAGCCCGTTTACGGCCAGAATGCGGTCTGTTTGGCCCATGTTTGGCCAATCGATCATACGGCCCGTATAAGGCCCATTGATGATACGGTCCGCAGAAGGCCAATTGTTTCTACGCCCTATAGAAGGCCCGTTGTTTCTACGGCCCGTAGAAGGCCCACTGTTTCTATGGCCCACAGAAGGCCCACAGTTTATACGGCCCGTAGAACGCCCACTGTTTCTATGGCCCGTAGGAGGCCCAGTGTCACTACAGTAAATATTAGCCCATGGTTATTGTGGCCTAGTTTTAAAAAATAGGTTATTGCAGCCACTAGCAAACCACAGAAAAAGAACTGCACTGACTACAAGCAAACAAATAAACAAGACAACAAGGAAATAAATAAGCAAGCAGCTTACACTAGGCTATCATGGCTATTACACATATTACATCCACTGGGCATCAAAGTTTGCCACCAGTGCAAATATAGGGAACACAGAGGCATATAAACACCGCGGCAAAACAAGTCCAGAACTGAAACCACTTCAGAAGAGCTCAAGAAACAATATCCTGGGTACCCATAATGCTGGCAAGATGCTTAGCAAGCTTATTAACTTTCTCTTGTTTGGCGCTTAAGTCCTCTAGCGCTTGCTGTTGCACCAGAAAGTATGCATCTGAATTCTGCAGGGACTTCCTCAGTCCTTCGGCTTCTTGTCACATAACATCTGATCAATGTCTTTCAACTTGAAGTTGAGACTCAAGAAGCCGAACTGATTCAGGCAACGAGTTTGAAGAGCTGGTGCCAGCAGTGGTAGCCAGTAACTCGAACACTACATCAAGACAGGACTTTGGGGTTGTTTTAGTGTCTTCAATATAGTTTTTATCAGCTTTCCTAGAGACCAACAAGGATGTCTCACTATCTTGAACCTTGTCTGCATTACTTCCTTTACCATTGCATAACAGGGTACTCTTCTCCAATATTTTATCTGTGTTCTAAAAGAGAAACAAACAAACACATCTCGGGTTTACAATGTAGTATGTGAAACTCATTTTTGTAAGCCAGTTCAGTAGTAAGCTGGATAGGATAACAACATGAAACAAACATATATCTATGTAGTATGGTCACTGTATGGTCTGTATCATTCTAGTTTATGTTGCCAAATTAAGATAGATACAGTTCGAATCATATCTATTTAAGACAAAGCAGCATAGACAGAATATAAGTGTGGGAAACTACACAACAATAAAAACACTTGTACTGTGCATGGCATGAGAACATAACTGTTTATTCAATTGAAACTGAAATCAACATAGAGCAAGTTACAACAGCAAACAGCCAAACACGTTGAAGAAACAGGTTTAAAACATACCTGTTGCGCCATTGGAGTTTCAATTGCATCCTTCAAATTTGAAATTAGTTCGTATCAGTAAATACAGTGATGCAAGAGCAAAGTAGTATGAACCATAGCTACGGAACCTGACCTGAGAACAATTATTCTTCTGCTTTAAGCATTGACTTCGGGTTCGGACTGGTGGTCCTCGTGATTTGGGCACTGTAGTTGCCTTACTAACTACTCGTGTTTGGGTGCTCTGTGGTGGAGACGGTGTTGTGTCAACGGGAACTGGGTGTCTATCTGCTGGGGTTGGGGTTAGAAGGGGTGTAGCTGGTTCTCTGTCCAACTAGGTAGGGGTACAATCTTCATGAGTGTGGGTTATGTGTGGTGGGGCTGATTCTTGGGCAATTACAACCGTGGTTCTATCTGCATCGACAGGTAGCACGATCTTTTCTGAAGACCGTGTTTTTACTCCCACAGATACTGCCATCACTCCCTCCAATTGAAATGGCTGATAAACAATAAAAGTAATTGAATGTACAGACATTGTAAGATAGACAGGTGCAATGGATAGTAGGGAAGAAAACAGGGCATGAAATAATTCACATTTATGTTGTCTAAGCAAATAGAATAGCAGGACATAATTTCACATATATGATGGCTAATTAAACAGGATAGCATGACACAATTTCACTTGTATGATGGCTAACTAAACAGGATAGAATGACATACTTCAAAATATGATGACTATGTAAACAAGACGACATGATATAACTATACGATGTGTCTATTAAAGTGGTGGGCATGCCATAAATCACAAACATGTCGTCGATGGAAACATGATGGCATGATATAATTCATGAATAGAATGACATAATTTAAAATATGATGACTATGTAAATAGGATGAGATGATATAACTATATTATGTCTTTAGAAAATGGATTGGCATGCCAGAATTCTGATACATGATGTCTATGTAAGCATCATGGCATGACATAATTCAAATATATGATTTATATACTAAGGAAGTGAGCAGAGGGCAATCACATATATGATGTGTCAACTAAGGAGATGGCATTCAATATTGTGTATATGATGTAAAAACTAAGCATTGCAATACAACATATGCATTATATGAGTAATATAACCCTGCCAAGTTTGAGCATACACCTTAGGTGGATAATAGGACTGGTCATCTGCCTTTGAATCGTCCTCTGAAGAGCTATCTGTAACCAGCAAGATATCTGCTTCAGCAGGTAGCATTGTCTGCTCTGAAGATCTTGTTTTCACTCCAGATTTCTCCATCACCAATTCAAATGGCTGATGCACAGGAAGAGCAGTTGAATATACAAACATTGTCGAAAAAAGCAATGAGAAATACAAAAAAGGCAGCATGATATAATTCACATATATGACGCTTGCCTAAACAGCATGGCATTGCATAATTCACATACATAATGTCTTGCAACAAGATGGCATTGCATAATTCACATATATGGTAATTAGACACTAAACAGGTGGCATTCACACAAAGCATTTCTAAACTAAGCAAATGACATAGCAATGAAACATACCATACGCATGATATGAGCAACATAACCCTGCCAAGTTAGGGCATGCACCTCGGGGGGGGATATGACTGGTCATCTGTCTCCAAATCCTCCTCTAAGGAGCTATCGGTAACCAGCAAGACATGCGTTTCGTCAGATAGCATTGTCTGCTCTGAAGACCTTGTTTCCACTCCAGATTTTTTCATGACCGTGCCGAATGGCTGATGCACAGGAAGAGTAATTGAATGTACTAAAATTTTTGACAAATTTAAGATGTAATAAAAATGATGGCATGATATAATTCACATACAAGATGACTGGCTAACCAAGGTGGCATTGTAAAATTCACATATATGATGCCTGGATAGACAAGATGGCATTGCATGATTCACATATACGATAAAGAAACTAAACAGATGGCATTGACACAAAGCATGTCTAAACTAAGCAGATGACATCTTTAACGTATATAGTAAGCAATGCAAGCCACCATATGCATGATATTACACTAGTAGAAAAAGGGTCAAACGTGAAGCACATTAGTGCCGGTTTATATTTGAGCCGGCACTAATGTATACATTAGTGCCGATTCCAACTGCTAGCCGGGCCGCTTTCATTTGTACCAGTTCATGGCGAACCTTTAGCACCGGTTCGTGCCACGAGCCGGTACTAATGAGAGTGGTGGCAGGATGTTGTCAGAATGGGGCCCCTCCAGCCCCTTTAGTACCGGTTCTTGGCACAAACCGGTACTAAAGGTCGTCCTACATAAACCCTGCGTCCACCCGAGCTCGCTCTGTTCTTCCCCTTTCCCCTCTCCTCTCTGTTCTTCCCCTCTTCCTCTCGAGCTCATCACACATTTTGCCCAAAATTTGTCAAGATTTGAAGGCCCCCATCCATTCAAATGATCACAAAGGTTAGCAACTTTGTCCTTTCTTCTCTCATTGCTAGATTAGCTCTTGCAATGCTTTATATAGTGATTAATTTGTGAGTTTAGTAATTTGGGAGGATATATATATATGTGCTAGTATTTGATTTATATGCAATTTGAGGTCAAAAATAACACTTAGTTTGCATATGTAGGTGTGGTTTACTTAGTGCCTTCTAAATCTCCATCGTAGCCACCGTCGATCGCCCGCACCGTCCCGTCGCCGGCACCACCTTGTGGTGAGCCTCTTGTTCATGAAATTTTATATAAAAATTGATGTTTGTGTGATTTGGATATATAGTTACTCGTATAATTATCTTACCCGTACATTGTTTGTTATACATATAGTGCCATGGTTTTGATATCTGTCCCCTTCGGCCCTAGTCCTTGTTATGATTCGGATGTGGTATGTATATTCTCTTTTAAAACTTGTTGCATTTCGTGTTTATGACAAATTATGCCCATCAAGTT
The DNA here is from genome assembly GCA_034509565.1 of Triticum monococcum. Lineage (NCBI taxonomy): Eukaryota > Viridiplantae > Streptophyta > Magnoliopsida > Poales > Poaceae > Triticum > Triticum monococcum. The sequence continues at coordinate 536,586,462 of CM067845.1, read as the reverse complement.
GACATAGAAATTTTTTCTAGGAGGTATGTGAACCGGAAATTCCAACCGACCCTATTGCCGAGAGGTTCAATTTAGTTGAAAGAGAAAACAAGTACTTGTATTAAAAGTTGAAAAGAATTGAGGGGGAGAAGATGGAATTGGAGTTGCATGTTGCTGATGTCGTCGATAATCACAAGATCAAGATGGAGAAAATGCGCTTGAAGATTAAAAAGATTAGAAAATATGCCATCGATAGTGAGGCTTGGTATCATTATGCTGTTGGATCCATTGTTACCTTAGTTGCGATCTTGATCGTATTTGTTGTTGCATTTAAATGCTTTAGCTAGAGAGTTATTTGTTTGTTGCATTTAAGTGTTGTATGAACTTTATGTATGAACTTGTATTAATTTGGTTTATTCGGTGTTGTGTAATGAAGATGAGCCGGCAATGGATGTACGATGACCGATGCTCTCCCCAGTTCGTTGAGGGCGTGCATACTTTTCTGCTTGTGGCTGAGGCAGACAAGCGGGCGGATGGTCACAATTCACGTCCACCTGTTTAAGTCCGGTTTCATGCCCCATTATAATGTTTGGACCAAGCACGGAGAAAGAGGGGTTATGATGGAAGACAATGAAGAAGAAAAGGACGACGACAGCTATCCTGGCCATGGGTTCCCTGAATACGATGATACAACAATGGTGGAAGAAGCTGAGCCGGTAATGCGTGAAGAAGCTGAGCCGGCAATGCGGGAAGAAGCTGAAGAAGATGCATCAGATGAGCCCATTGATGATCTAGGTCGGGCCATTGCCGATGCAAAGAGAAACTGCGCAAGTGATTTGGAGAAGAAGAAGTTGCAGCTCATGTTAGAGGATCACAAAAAATTGTTGTACCCGAATTGCATAGGTGACAAGAAAAAGCTGGGCACCACACTGGAATTGCTGCAATGGAAGGCAGAGGATGGTGTATCTGACAAGGGATTTGGAAAGTTGCTGGTAATGATAAAGGATATGCTTCCAAACGACAACGAATTGCCCGAGAGTACGTACAAAGCAAAGAAGGCTGTCTGCCCTCTAGGGTTAGAGGTGCAGAAGATACATGCATGCCCTAATGATTGCATCCTCTACCGCGGTGAGTACGAGGATTTGAACGCTTGCCCGGTATGTGGTGCATTACGCTAAAAGATTAGCCGAGATGACCCTTGTGATGTCGAGGGCCGGCGCCCCAGGAAGAAGATTCCTGCCAAGGTGATGTGGTATGCTCCTATAATACCACGGTTGAAACGTTTGTTCCAAAACAAAGAGCATGCCAAGGCGATGCGATGGCGCAGAGAATCCCGTAAGAAAGACGGAAAGTTGAGAGTACCCGCTGACGGGTCGCAGTGGAGAAAAATCGAAAGAAAGTACGGGAAGGAGTTTGCAGATGACGCAAGGACCGTATGGTTTGGTCTAAGCGCAGATGGCATTAATCCTTTTGGGGAGCAGAGCAGCAACCATAGCACCTGGCCTGTGACTCTATGTTTGTATAACCTTCCTCCTTGGTTGTGCATGAAGCGGAAGTTCATTATGATGCCAGTGCTCATCCAAGGCCCTAAGCAACCCGGCAACGACATTGATGTGTACCTAAGGCCATTAGTTGAAGAACTCTTACAACTGTGGAATGGAACAGATGTACGTGCGTGGGATGAGCACATGGGGGAAGAATTTGACCTAAAGGCGTTGCTGTTCGTGACCATCAATGATTGGCCTGCTCTCAGTAACCTTTCAGGACAGACAAACAAGGGATACCGCGCATGCACGCACTGTTTGGACGATACCGACAGTATATATTTGGCTAATTGTAAGAAGAATGTGTACCTGGGACATCGTCGATTTCTTCCGAGCAGGCATCCTGTAAGAAAGAAAGGCAAGCATTTCAAAGGTGAGGCGGATCACCGGACGAAGCCTGGCCACCGTACTGGTGCTGATGTACATGATATGGTCAAGGATTTGAAGGTGGTCTTTGGAAAGGGTCCTGGTGGACAACCTGTTCCGAATGACGCTGACGGACGCGCACCCATGTGGAAGAAGAAATCTATATTTTGGGACCTGCCCTATTGGAAACACCTAGAGGTCCGCTCCGCAATCGATGTGATGCACGTGACGAAGAATCTTTGTGTGACCCTGCTTGGCTTCCTGGGCATGTATGGGAAGACAAAAGATACACCTGAGGCACGGGAGGACCAGCAACGTATGCACGGAAAAGACGGCATACATCAGGGTCATGCAAGCTACGCTCTTACCAAAGAAGAGAAGGAAATCTTCTTTGAATGCCTGCTCAGTATTAAGGTACCGTCTGGCTTCTCGTCGATAAAAAAGGGAATAATAAACATGGCAGATAAAAAGTTCCAGAACCTAAAGTCTCATGACTGCCACGTGATTATGACGCAACTGCTTCCGGTTGCATTGAGGGGGCTTCTATCGGAAAATGTTCGATTAGCCATTGTGAAGCTATGTGCATTTTTCAATGCAATCTCTCAGAAGGTAATCGATCCAGAAATCATACCAAGGTTACAGAATGATTTGGTGCAATGTCTTGTCAGCTTCGAGTTGGTGTTCCCACCATCCTTCTTCAACATCATGACGCACGTCCTAGTTCACCTATGCGAAGAGATTAAAGTTTTGGGTCCTGTATTTCTACACAATATGTTCCCCTTTGAGAGGTTCATGGGAGTCTTAAAGAAATATGTTCATAACCATGCTAGGCCAGAATGAAGCATCTCGAAGGGCCGTCAAAATGAGGAGGTCATTGAGTTTTGTATTGACTTTATTCCTGACCTTAAGCCGATTGGTGTTCCTGAATCGCGGCATAAGGGCAGACTGGATGGAAAAGGCATGCTAGGAGGGGAACAAATAATATGTATGGACGGACATTCTCTTACTAAAGCACACTACACAGTTCTACAGAATTTCGCCTTGGTGGCTCCGTATATGGATGAACACAAGAATTTTCTACGCTCCAAACACCGGAGCGGTCTGATGACTGGATTACACGTGAACAAACCAGGAGTTTCGCCAGCTGGTTGCAAGCACGTACCATGCATGACACCTCTATTGAAGATGACATGTACTTGCTGTCCCAGTTACCATCTTCGAATATAATGACTTTCAAAGGGTACGAGATAAATGGTAATACATTTTACACGATCGCCCAAGATAAGAAGAGCACCAACCAAAACAGTGGTGTCCGCTTTGATGCAGAAACCAAGACGGGAAAGGAAACATATTATGGTTATATACAGGACATATGGGAACTTGACTATCGACGTGGTTTGAAGGTCCCTTTGTTTCAGTGCAAATGGGTCAATATGACACGAGGCGGGGTAACGGAAGACCCGCAGTACGGAATGACAACAGTGGATCTCAACAATCTTGCGTATGCAGACGAACCATTCGTCCTAGCCAATGATGTGACACAGGTTTTCTATGTGAAGGACATGTCTACCAAGCTAAGAAAAAGAAAAGATAAGGAAGCGAATGTATCGTACGATGAGCCAAAGCGGCACATAGTTCTTTCTGGGAAGAGAAACATCGTGGGAGTGGATGACAAGACAGACAAGTCAGAAGATTAAGAAAAGTTTGATGAAATTGCTCCATTCACAGTGAATATTGACCCGAGCATCCCGTTAAATGATGAAGATTTTCCATGGTTACGGTGCAAAGCGACACACGCGAAGAAAAAGTTTCACACCCAAAGATCTGGGGTGTGATCGGCTTCACTAGCTATCATCACTTTCTTATGTGTTTCACACCGAGGAAGGAATCTCTGTAATAGTTAGGGTAGCTAGTTATGTGTTTTGGCATTTGAAACGTGAAGAAATTTTATGTGCAAGCAAATTCGTTCATGCATTTACTGATTTTTAAAGTTAAGTTATTCACAAACTAGTGATTCACACTAATTTCAAATAATTCAAAATTTAAACTATTCAAATTGGAAAACTACGGGCACTAATAGAAAGTTTGTAAATTTTTTGTACCTAAAGCAAAAATATTCAAAAAGAAACTCTAAATACACAAAAAAAAACAACTCAAAAATAAATAAAGCAAAAATAATAATAAAAAAAGCCCGCCTACTAGGCCAGAGCGGCCTGCATACAACTAGAAACCCAACCTGTTGTTGGGCCAGGATGCAGGCCCGCAAAGGCCCAGTAGGCCCACAGGGCAGCACAGCACAGATAGGCCTAGAAGGCCTGCATTTCAGAGGAGCTCGAAGGAGCAGCCGCAGCTGGGTTTATAAACCAGTGCGGCTGCCCTTCGCTAGGCGAGGTGGGACTAAACTTTGCGCCCCTCGCCTGGCAGCGCACCCCCCTTTTGTACCGGTTCGTGGCACCAACCGGTACTAAACGGGGGGCCTTTAGTACCAGTTGGAGCCACCACCCGGTACTAAAGGGGGTCGCTTCCCGCCGCTTGGCCTGGCCAAAACAGGCCTTTAGTACCGGTTGGTGGCTCCAGCCGGTACTAAAGGTGTCCCCTATATAAGAAACACTTCGAAAATTTTCAGTTTCTCATCTCCCACTTCTCTCTGCCGCCGCCCCGTCCCGCGCCGTCGCCGCCCCCGTCGTGCCGTCCCCGTCGACTCCGCGACTCCCCCGTCCTCGTCGCGTCGTCCCCGTCGACTCTGTGGCACCCCCGTCGCCGTCCCGGTCGGCGATCCCCTCGCTTCACTGTCGCCGTCGCCGTCGCCTCGACCTCGCCTCGCCGTCGCCGCCGGCTCGACCTTGCCCCCGCGCGCGCTGTGAGCCCCTCCCCCGGCCCCTCTCCTCCCTCCAATCAATCGTAGCGCACACCGGCGCCAGCGCCGACCGTAGTGCACACACACGCGCGCACACACACACACACTAGACGCGCACACACACACAATTTTTCTGTTTTGAGCTTTTAGTTTTTTCTGTTTTTCTGTTTTTCATACAAAGTTTTAGATGAATTAATTAATTAGATTAGATTAATGTCAAATAGTATGTAGAAATGTTATTTATAATATATATAATGTCAAATGTTATAGAAATGTTAGTTATATAGAAATGTTAGAAATTTTGGATATGTTAGTTTTAGCTAGGTAGATGAATTAGATTAATTTCAAATTATTAGATGATGATCGATGTTTTTTTAGTTTCTTATATTTTTAGTTATAAAATTTAGAATTTGCATATATGAAATCATCACAATCCATCATCTAAAAAATGTTACTTTACTTTTGCGGCATATAGTATTTTGTTGTCGATGATGCCCGGCCCGCATCCTCGCCGTCGACACGTCCGCGACGACGTCCTGCTTTAGAGGACCCATGTCCGGGACTGGGCTCCGCCGGGCTGGCACTGGGAGGTGCTACCTTTAGGGGCGCAACGCTTGGTGAGGAACCCGGCCCCGGGTCCCGTCGTCGACCCTCATCTTCTTTGGTGGCATTCGCGTGGGCCACTTTCGGTGCGGAGGGAGCCGGCCCCGCCGGAGGTGGTACATCGCTGTGTCAGGGAGGAGGACGAACACGTCCATCGCTACATGGCTGCTATGGACGTCAGGTTCTCCAATACCTGGCAGGTTCTTCGGGGAGATCACCCGAGCTATGATCCAGTGATGGTTCCTTCACTTTGGTTGTCCACCGCCTAGATTACTCTCTAGTATTCAATCTTTATTAGCTAGCTAGCTAGCTAGTGATGTATTCGATATATAATATTCAAGATGATTTATTCGAGATTATATATATTATTTGAGACGATGTATTCGACGAGATTATATCTATTATTCGAGACGACGTATTCGAGATTAAATCTATTATTTGAGACGATGTATTCGAGATTATATCTATTATTCGAGATTATCCTAAATTTTTTTATATTTCTTTTGGCATAGTTAAATCAAAGCTATGGCGGACAATACTGACAGAGAGAGAGAACAGACCATGTTCGATATCATACGCGGGCCAGATGATGATCAGAATGAAGAAGATTCTGACGGCTCCGAATTTCTAAACAACACCAGAGAGGGTGATATGATATTCGATCGCGACGACCGAGAAGATGAAGTCATGAACTACGACGAAGAACATGTTGATCCTGAAACAACAAACACCGGCGAGGTATATATATTTATATAAGCAGGAATATGGTGATCATCGCATGTTTTAAATGAGTTGAAGATATATTAACGAATCGATCTTTCTTCTTTCAGCCATCCGGATCGAGCAAATCTTCAGGCAAATGGACGAAACAAGGCCCGAACAAAAAGTTGAAGGAGGGCGTAAAGTACAATATCGAGGCATTCAAACCTAATGGCGAACCATTAGCGCCTAAGAAGATTGCTGACAAGTTCGTTCGTTAGTGCGGAGTTCTTGTGAAGGACCAACTCCCGATCTCCCTTCAAGAATGGAGAAAGCCAGCAAAGCCACGTCCAAATGTTACTTTTGTCGACGAGAATAAAAAAAACTGCTTTGGGATACTCTCATGGAACATTTCACCCTACCAGATCATTTCACAGAAGCAGATGTGCGGAAAGTCAAGGACGCTGCTTTTAGGAAGATGGCGGTTGCATTCAAGAACCACAAGAGAACGACGTGGGAGAAGTACGTCAAGGGAGGAATGAAGACTCCAGTATTCGAGGGGATACTAGAGAATCAAAGTGCTCATTGGGACGATTTCGTGAAATTCAAGGATTCAGAATTAGCTAAGGAACGGTCGAGAATAAACAAGAAGAATGCCGAAAAAAGGATAAGCTCCATAAGCTGGGGCCAGGTGGCTACGTGGTGGCAATGCCTAAGTGGGATAAGTCTGAGAAAGAGATGGAGGATGCAAGTTTCACTCCGGTTACTAAGAGCTGGCCCCCCAGGTGCAGGACTTGGTTCTATGCACATGAGGGGGAGTTGGACCCGAAGACAGGCAATGTTTCGACGAAGGCATGTATGAACGGAGCCGACGATGCGCTACTTGTTGCAATAGAAGAGGCTCGATCGGGGGTGTTCCAGCCCAACAGAGAGAACGACGAGCTTACGCATGCCCTGGGAAATCCTGAACACCCGGGAAGAACACGAGGCAAGGGCGCTATTCCGTGGTATGAGGGGTTTTCGGACTGGAACACCGACTACAAAACCCGTGCGAGAAAGAAGATTGCGGAGGAGAAGAAGAGGAAGATGGAGGAGGAGCAAAGGAAGCGGGACTATGAACGCCTTCAAGGCCTAGAAGCAAGTCAAGCGGAATTGGCAGCTAAATTCCAGCGGCAGCAGGAGCAGATCGACTCACTTAGCCAGCAAAGGGGGTCTCAGCAGCTGCAGCAGCTAGGGAATGATCCAGCATTGGATACCACCGCCCCATCCATGCCGAGAAGCAGCGTGGGTTCTGCCCCGGGCGACACACTGCTGGATAGATACCCCGTGGATGATATCGCGGAGAACACTAACTGCGAGCTACACTTCAAAATTAAGAACATATCCTTGAAGGTGGCGGACGGTGTTGCTTATAGAAATTCCCCTGATGCAACCTTCCATTGCAACCCGATTCCAGCAGGCTATGCTCGTATCGTGGTTGATGAGGTGGGGGGCCAATATTCGGGGCTAGAGCTTGACATTCCTGGAGGTGACGAGGAGCACACACTCGGAGATGCCAAACATCGTATCATCCTATGGAGAAAGGATTGCATCATCTTTCGAAGGCCACTGACACCGCGTCACCCGACTCCTCGTCGAAGTCCGCCACTGAGTCAGCAGACTCCCGCTCCTCCAAGTCCACCAACGCGTGAGGCCACTCCTCCTCCTCCAAGTCCGGCAAACTGTCAGGCCACTCCTCCTCCAAGTCCGACACAATGTCAGACGTCCACTCCTCCTCCAAGTCCGGCACAACCTCAGGCCACTCCTCCTCAAAGTCCGGCACAACTTCAGGCCACTCCTCCTCGTCCAACTCAGCCACGTCAGCTGTCTCTGCCGCCTCAGCAATCGCAGAAGAGACACCCTGCAGCTATGGTGTGTAGCGGTACGAGTCGAGGTGATAGTACAGGAAGTACAGGCGGAGGCAAGCGATATAAATATGGTCCAAACCTCAGTACTCCTCTTCCTGTGAGGGCTTACGACAGGACGGAGGAGCAAACCAATGCCATAGTGCGGGCAGAAGTCGACGCCCATTTTGGACCCAAACCGCCACCGCCGCCAATGGAGAAAGTGCCTGTGGAAGTAGTTGACCACGTCATTCGTATGGCTCAACCACCAGCTCCTAAGCCTGTTGACACAGACTATGAGCGCCACATCAGGAAGTTACATCGACAACGTCTATAGAAGGAGGCGAGCTCGAGCTCGAGCAAACAACAAGCAGCTGTCATAAAATGCGGGAAAACCGTTGCCCAGCTGGGAAAACAGGCGGCACAATCGATCCCCCCACTTGTTGTGCCGCCAACAACACGTGACAGTACGCGCGCCCAATATTATTGTGGCCAAACAGTTTACGTTCCCGAGGTGGGCGATGTGGTAATAACCCAGGAGCATATAATGCAGGCTGAAGATCTCAAGATCACTGTTGGACAACTCCTCGAGATCGAGGACACGCCTCTGATTACAGAGGAGGAAATAAAACGGAAATTCATCCGGGGCCAACCTTTGGTCAAGCCAGAAGATGTCAACAAGCTCCCAACGAGAATGTATGAATTGCATCAACGGTACATGGACATTATCAAGAGATCCAATCGAGAGTCCCTCATGGTGTATGTCAAGAAGGATGATTACTACCATGAGAAAGCTATGGCCGTTGAGTATTCTGAACTGTTTCAGTTATACAATCAAGCCGCACTCGACAAAGCTATCATCAGTTGCTATTGTCTGTAAGTGATTTCTTTCTATAATTTAAGTCTCAAGCTAGCTGTACGTAGTGATCCTTTTGATCAATCATTACGTGTAATTATCCTCACTATATTCTTTTCTGTGGTATTATGCAGGATGAAGATGTATGAAATGAGAAAAGGTGGACGCTATGGCATTGGGTTCATTGACCCAAACACCGTTAATGAATACACATGGAAAATAAACAAGCATCATGAAAAAGAGGTAGAGGACAGCATGTTCGAGTTCTTGAAGCGCCTCAAATACAATGAAGATATACTACTTCCTTACAACTTCCAGTGAGTCACACTTTCTTGTACTACAAATTCTCTATTTTTGCCTACTAGCTAGCTTCATGTTTTTGCTTACATATGCTCGCTTAATTAAGACATGCAAATGTGTGTGCATGCAGATATCACTGGATCTTGTGTATCATTAAAGTTGATGCCGGAACAGTTGAAATACTGGACTCCCTACTCAAAGCAAATAGTGACTATAACATCTTGTTTGGGATAGTCAACAGGTAATTTCAATCATTATTTACTATATATCTCGGCCTATTTAGTTCGTCATTTCATGATATGAACTATTTAATAACCCCTTTATTCATTCTCTTTGTCGGCGGGCAGGGCTTGGGCAAGGTTCATCAGCATCACGGAAGGCGAATGGAAACCAAAGCTGAAATGGTTTCAAGCCAAGGTAAGTAATTAAGTAGTACTAGCTAGCTAGCTGCCATCTCTTTAATTATCATGCTTGATTAATTATTATCTGATCAAATTAAATTCCATTCTCGTAATAAAGGCCCTGAAGCAGGCGCAGGGGACTGATCTGTGTGCATTTTGCGTTTGCTAGAACATTCGCATGATGGCGTCCGAAAGGAGCAGATCTCAAAGACAGGAATGGGTACGTTTGTCAGAACACTATTCACAATTTTTACACCATTATCGATATCTAGTCACACAACTAATACACATGCATATTGATCTCCTTCTTAACAGTTCAAAGAGGTGCGGGACAAGCTCCTAGAAACGGAGCGTGTAGAAGCACTTCAAGAGGAAATAGCAGGATTTTTGCTCGACCAGGTCATAAATCCGAAGGCAGAATACTATTACCCGCTACCGCCCCCATCGACCAAGTCATGAACCACTTGCAATTGTCATCGTGCTCCGAAGGCAACAATCAGGCTAATGCCACTGGCTCCGAAGGCAACATGCACATGTAGCAGAAATTGTAGATAGCTATACATGTGTGTATGTGTGAATTAATATGGTGGTTTGTGAGACATGATTGATGATATATATATATGATTGGTTGATCTACTAGAAATTCTATATATATATATATATATGCATAACGTGTACAATGTGTAGTACCGTAAAATACCAGCAAACGAAAAAGAATTAAAATGGAAAACACAAAATTAAATGAAAAAGAAATCATAAAACCACCCCCCCCCCCAAACATTTTAGTACCGGTTGGTGTTACTAACCGGTACTAAAGGGCTCCCGGCCCCCGGAGCTGGCTCGTGCCACGTGGTTGCCCTTTAGCACCGGTTCGTGCTGAACCGGTACTAAAGGGGGTGGCCTTTAGTGCCGAAACTTTAGTGCCCGTTCCTAAACCGGCACTAAAGGGCCTTACGAACCGGTGCTATTGCCCGGTTCTGCACTAGTGTTACCAACATCAGCATGCCAAGTTAGAGCAAAGACCTCATGGGGTAAATTGGAGTGGTCATCTCCTTCTGAATCGCCCTCAGAACAGTTATCTTCCTCTTGATTACGATCCGAAATGAGTGGAGGGGGCTGCCTTTGCGCCCACCATGGAACGACGTCTGCATGAAATTTTATTGCCCCGCAAGGCTCGTCTCTTTTGCTCTACATGATCAGTTCCATTGTGTACAATAACTGGCATGCATAGGAATAAAACATAGTGAGATTATGTAAGGAGTGCATGCACAAATCCAGAGTGATGGTAGCAAACTGTGGATAGACCCAAAACCAATGATAGCAGGCAGATAATAGATTTAGTTAAAAAATACAGATAATGGCTCCTTTAATGTTTGTTTGCACCCAACATGAAACTCATAGTAGACACCAGAGATTAACCAGATAGTAGACATATAGTATTGATTGCCGCCCCAATATGTACCCCACAACCATTTAAAAACTCAAGTTTCATCATTAGTTTGGACCTGTCTTGGAGTCTAATAGGTGAACACGACGATAATGTAGCATGTCATCATATTAAGCGACACATGACGTAAGCAGACACGAAAGAGTGAGACCTCTCTTGCGGACTCGTGTAGTCCTCAAGGTCATCTGCTCAGTTGATGATGGTAATGCAGTTGCCGTGGCTGCCGGTGGCGGGGAAGAAGATCTGAGGCAGCAAAATACAGTCTGCAGAGCGGATCCCTGCTGTGGTGAACCCTTCCGTCGTTGGAGCAGCTGAGCTGGGGTGGAACACAGCGCCGCAGTAGCAGGACAAACCACACAAGGTTTTCTTTGACACATATCTGTAACAGAAGTAGTTGAGTAAGGGCTTGTTTGAATTTGAGGATTCTAACAATGCATGGATAGGAAATAGATAGGAATGCACGTGCAAAACAGAGAATTTAAAAACACTGGATTTCTCCCAATCTGGGTGTTTGATTCACAACAATTGGAAGATCACAGGATGCAAAAAAGCATGGTGAGATTAAGTCAAACCACAAGAAAATGTACAGTTATAATGCTATTATGCTACTATCTCTTAGTCTTGTGCTTGATGAATAGGAATATGAAAAGGAGGAGAAGTGGAAATTACAATTCCTACGGTTTTTCTTTCAAGGAGACACTAAAGGAACAAATCCTATAGTTTTCCTTTGCTCCATTCCTTTGCACCAAATTCATGAAAAGTAGTACCATAGGAAACTTTCCAATTCCGATGTTTTTCATTCACTTTTCCTTTCAAGAACTGGCGATTCTAGTAGGCGGGCTTGAGCAAGGAAAATCCTACACTAAAAAATTGTTTTTGTGCTCCTTCTATTACTTTGGACCCAGGCCACTTCCATACTAGCTCAACTCCCAGGCCCATCGACAAATGCACAGCTCAGACGCGTAGAGATAAATAATGATGGCGTTCAAGAGAGTCCATCATGGATAGCTAAGTTGCCTGGTACCTCACTACTTGTCATATAGTAGGATAAAATAATCGTATTTCGCATTACTACAAGTGCTCAGTGGACAATAGATATAACATGTAGTGTAAAAAGAGATGCGACTATGGTGGTTTCTCAACCGGTGGGTACATTTCTGTTGCACATTTTGAGTTCATATTTTCTTTTCTAAGAAACAAAAGTTCGAGCAGATGCCGTTCTAGCAGGTACAAGAACTCCCGTTCGGTAGGCGTCTGCTTTAGCAATGTCTTCGATCCTCGATCAACAATTTGAGGAAGACGAGACAGAAGCCTTTGGATGAAACCAATGAATCTTCCGATCCGAAAGACTAAGGGGCTAGGCGCTCACCTACTATCTACACATTTCCTCTTTGGCGTTGGCTCCACCAGTTTTGACTGCGAGTCAAGTGTACGACCTCTTTGGCAAAGCCATGTCGATCTCAGCGTGATTGGGTTGGCCGGTGAGGACGCTTCGGCTGACTTGGCTGTCGGAGGAGGGGAAGAAGATCTTAGGCGTCTGGAGATGGAGCTTGAGGTACCGCTCCGCTGTGATGGAGGGTTTCGTTGTTGGAGCAGCTCCAGTGAGTTGTACGACGCCGAGGCTGAAGCAGGACAAGAGAGACAACGAACAACATTAACCTGAGTGGAATTCTAATAGCATCTCCAATACATGACGTAAAATACATAACCACAAAGTGCTAGATGTAAAATACATCAGCCGTTCATCTCTAAACTTAATTGTCAAAACTGAATTTAACGGTCGAAACTGAACTTAACCGTCGAAACTGAACTTAACTCTCGAAACTGAATTTTGCTGTCGAAACTGAATTTTGCTGTCGAAACTGAATGCACTAGCAAGGTGAGGCTATGAAATCAAGGGCCTTTGGTTCATCTTCAAGATCCACCCCCTGAGCTGCCAGCCACCACCGGCCAAACAGCAGCCCCCCGCTGCCCGCGGCCGGCGGTGTGCCGCCCCGCCCGCCCCGAAAACACTCCCCACCGCCGATCCGCCGTCGCCCCGGCCATCCCTCAAGCCCCCCCCCCATGCCGAGCTTTTTCTCTGGCGATCCCCACGCCACCGCCACGCCAACGCCCCGCCAACGCCGGCGACCACCGCCCCCATCGTAAACCCTAAGATAGATAGTGGGGTACCTCTCCGGCGAGCCCCCCTCCCCGCTGCAGCTGGTTCTTCCTTCACCCCTGCGAGCCCCCCCCCCCCCACCCCCTGAAAACCGACTGACCCAAAAGTCGATTTAGTCGACTGAAGTGTAGCTAAATCGGAGCAGCATCGCAAGCAAGAGCAAGAGAGAGAGAGAGAGAGAGCAGCAGCGCGGGAAAGAGCAATAGCAAGAGCAAACCAGGCAGAGGACCGAGAGCAAGAGCAGAGCAGCAGCGCAAGCGAGAGCTAAAGCCGCAGCAGCTCCTGCTGATGTGGATGTCACCGCTGAGGGAGCGACGCCGTGGAGGAAGTGGCCGGCGACGCTGCCGTGGATGGAGTCGCGCTGTGTTGGCTCGGGACCAAGCGCTGGCAGCACCGGCGATTAGTGTACAGCCTCTTTGGTGGCGCCGATTAGGCTGCAGCTTTATCCTAGGAAACGGTGATGATGATGCTCTTCCGGTGGTGCAGGTGAAGACGGTAGTGTGGGAATGGAGGTGGCACAAAATACGAGGGGAACATCGGGGCAGCTCCTTGGAGGTGGAGGACGGGGTGGCTGAGCCGGCAGGACGATGAGATTGATGACGGATCCTCGTCCGGTACGGTGGATGAGGGACGTCGAGGTGTTTCTGTGGACGACGTCGTCGGGGAAGAGGCTCCAGCTGGGTGGCGGACGGAGCAGGGTGTGGGGTTTTGTCGCGGGTTTTCGCGGCCACGGTGTACGAATGGGTGGGCGGGGATGGCAGTGGGGAACCATGGTTTAGAGACGCGCTTGTCCGAAATGTGGGGTAAGTTACGAAAGTACCCCCATTGATTTGAGGCGGTTCTTTCGGTTCAGGTGTACCATGGGCATTTCGGGTGTCGGGATTTCCGAGGAGGTGGGAGTTTTCGCGCGCGTTGTAATTTCAGAATAGCAAGGCACGGGTTGAGATGGAGGGAGTTGTCGGACCACAACGAGACAATGATATATCTTGAATATTTCAGGTTAACAAGGCGCGGGTTGAAGAGGCAGGAGTTTCGTAGCACGATAGACAGAGACGCTAGCTTGAATTTTCGGCATAACAAGGCGCGGCTTGAAATTTCGGAAGAACAAGCTTAACGTGTACCCAAAAAATAGACAATTTGCACCTCAACACGCACAACACACACACAAACACCATTTAGACTAGATTAAGGTACACGTGCATTGCACGCATGAGATTTGGCATCCAAATTATGAATAAATACCACATTATAGCATGCAAGCTTTCAGTCATATATGCATGATGTAGATGTTCGTTTAATTCTTATAGTTCATTTCATTCAAAATCATCTAGTTTTTATAAGAAAGCTAATCTATTTTAAGATTCATGGAATTGTGCGTCGTAAGACATAAGGTAAAAAAAATAGTGGCAAATCATGTAGAAAAACATTTGGGCAATTCTGATATGGAAGATTCTATAACAAATAAGAAGTGCTTGTGTTTTGATGTTTGTGCATTATGCTTAAGTTCAACCATGGAGTCTTCTAGATTATACATGTGGCAATATCTGGTGGAATCTAGATGATATCCGTCGGCCAGTAGTGCTCAAAATTGCCATCTTTGGACCATCGGATTCGCCTCATCCAACGACCATATTTCAAAGTTAAAGTTACCCGTACACAATATAAAAAAATATAAAAAATATATAGATATGTGATGCGAAAGCCGCACATCATCTCCAATTAGAATAGTGTGTCCATGCACGGATGCGACGTGGCCAAATGATGTCTGCCATCGGTATCTCAAATTCAAATCAGTCTGACACTACTAGGGAAAACCTTATACATAGAAATTTAGCAGTGGCGCATGGCAAAAACATGCGCTAGTGCTAAGTAGCACTAGCGCGCGTTCGAAAACCGTGCTACAGATACAATAGTAGCAGTAGCGCGTGCACATGAAAAAGCGCTACGACTAATATTCCCATTGCCAAAACGATAGGCTACGCATAGCAGTAGCGGTCTTGAGAGAAGCGCGCTACTGCTAGGACATAAGTAGCAGCGCGTTTTGCGTGGAGAGCGCTACTGCTAATGGAAATAAAATGAAATGAAAAACAAATGGAAAAGTAAATGAAAACGAAATAAATAGAAAAAGGAGAAAGGAAAAAATAAAATGTAGAGCAAAATAAATGAAAAAGCAAAAAAGGAGAAAGGCGTAGCAGTAGCATTTGTTCGTAAGAGGCGCTATAGCTAACGTAGCTGCAGCGCGTTTCCTAGACCCCCGCTGTAGAAACATAAAAGGAAATAATAAATATGAATGGAATTACATAGCTATAGCAGTAGCGCGTTTTGTGAAAATCGCTATAGCTAACTTAGTTATAGCGCGTTTTGCGAAAAGCGCTACCGCTAAGTTTGACTTAACCAAAAAACCGTTTCGCCCTGGCCACCACTTCTCCCCCAAATCCCTCTACCCACCCCGCCGCCGTCTGCCCGATTCGCCGTCGCCCCACTTCACCACCGTCTCCTGCCGACGTTGACTCCCCCCGAGCCACCAGAGTTGTGCGTCGTCGACGCCACCGGAGCCGCCCCAACGCCACCGGAGCCGCGCGGCCACATCAACGCCACCGGAGCCGCAGTCGACGCCACCGGATCATCCCTCGCCACAATTGCCTCCCTCGCTATCACCGGAGACGCCCCTGCCTCCCTCGCCACCACCGGAGCCATCCTCTGTAAGCCCCCACCCCTCCTCTCTCTCTCTAAATTAGTTAGGTTAATTTAGTTAGGAAAAGAATTTAGTTAGGTTAATTAAGATAGGAAAAGAATTTAGATAGGGCTTTGACAGAGACGCCCCTGCCTCCCTCGCCGTAGGAAAAAATTGTATATGCTTAACTAGGGCAGTAGGGTTAGGGTTGTAGTGTTTAATTACAAATTTTAGGAAAGTAAGGTTTAACTAGATGTTAACTAGGGTGGTAGGATTTAGTTTAGAGAAAAAAATCAATATAAAAATATAAATTTCTATTAGTGTTGCGAGTCTAGTAGGTTCTTAATTTTTAGTGAATTTTTATTAGGACAAAAATTTAGGACATAATTTGAGTTCTAGGTTCAGAATTTGAGTTCTAGGGTTCATCCATCTATATTTGGTTTTTGAATTGAGTTTCAGAGAGGATGAGATTTTTGCATATTTTCTTGAAGTGTCAAACACTAGGAGATGCAAATTTGAAGTGGTCATGATATATGAAAAATCCTCAGCTGTGTTTGCTCATTGATCATAATCGACATTGAAGTGGTTTGATTGTGCCCAAGTGGCCTTTTGTTGTTTCCAGGGAATGAAGCCGAGTGGACTATGTTTTACTGGAATATTGATTCATTTCCGTTCCGGCAAAATTTAGGTTCTCGATTTGTCCACTTTTTAGCAAAGGTCATGCCGAAATTTTCCATGAATTTCGGCATTACTTGTGCTAAAACTAGGACGTATCGAGTGCCCGGGATTTGCCGCACCGGGAAGGAGTCAACGTTCCTACAAAACAATAGGCCTTTTTTATGTCATTATTTATTTTTTAGGTCTAGAATTAATTGACTAGATTTAGTCGTAGGAAACATGGCTAGCAACGATGAAGAACAGGGTTCTGGTGATTGCGACGACGTCTACCAGGCGACAGACGAATTTTTTAGCCTTGCTGGCATGAAGACCGGTGCTGAGACTGAGACCGGCGCTGAGACTCAGACCGGCATCAAGACCGGCACTGAGACTGAGACCGGCGCTGCCTCGTGGAGCGGAGCTGGTGTAGAACCGAAAGCAAAGAGGCAACGGCCTCCTAACAAACTCAGGACTACTGGACTGGTGATCATGGAGGTGGACGATGACAATTTTGAGCCAAAGGCACCCGAGGAAGCGCGTCGATGCTACGGCAATCAAATAGGCTGCATCGTACGGACAACCGCCACCATCAACGATGAGAAACTATAGAAGATAAAAAATATGAGGAGCTCCCTCCTAAAGAAGTTTCACCATATATTCTTGTTCCCAGGCCGGAATGAGAAGGATTATGAAGATCTAGATGAGGACCCGGCAATGAAGAAGATAAACAAACACTCCATGACCAAGTTTAGCGACACATTGGCCGCCTGGAAAAATAGAGTGAAAGCAAAGATCATCGACAAGAAGGAACCCTACTCTGAGATTGTAAAGGATAATCCGACAATCACGGAAGAGCTGTTTCAAATAGTCAAGGAGGCTTGCGAGGCCGAAGCTGCCAAAAAAGTCTCAGTACATGAAGGGGCTTCAAGAGAGGAACATTGGGAGCCACCACCTCGGGAGCCGTGGTTATGGCGGAAAGAGGTCGCGGAAGTCGTGAGTCTGGGCATCCCAGACCCCTTGGCGGATTTCACTGTCCTGCAGGAGCGTGACGTCCTCAGGGCCCGGCACCGTTGGGACCCAGTGAAGAAGGTTTACGAGACAAAACCGGTCATTGCGGAGTTCATGAGACTACTGGTAATTTTAGTTTCTGATCAATTCGATTGCACACGTTAGTCATATTTGTAAACGATCCTTGTGCCTGTTGCAGAGAGAGCAGCACCGGATTGCGACCAAAAGCGACTCGTTGTCTGAGGCATTGGCGAGGCCCAAGTGGGACACTCCATTCAACCGGGCATTGAACATATTGAAACGACAACCGGTGGATACTCGACCGTCGTATGGACGCATGCACGGTGTCGGAGACGGCGCCACATGGAAGAAGTACTACTGTGAGACCACGAAGGAGAGAAAGGAAAGAGGGAGGTTAACTGAAGAGAACATCGACAAGAAGGTTGAGACTGCGGTTGAGAAGAAATCATCTCAGACAGTCGCAACAGCGGTAGCTGCCGCAAAACAGGTGGTTGCAGATTTGTCTACTTCCTCAGTGACGGGCGTTTTCACTTGGACAAGGCAAAATCCATAAAAAATTGCAAACGACTTTCCCCTTGCTGACTTCTTGGGGAGCAGCTCAACTAGCATTGCACTAGCACCGGCTCCCGCACCAGACGTGCTCGGTGGTGCTTCGTCTTTGGCTGAGCTCGACACCCTCACTGTATCTGTCACACCGGCCCCCTTCAATATAAATGTATAATCTCCTGTTTTCGTTGCCTTTCGGATATGTCATGTCGCAGACTTTTCTTTGCAGGCCGACGAAAGCCCGTGCACCATATTGTACCCTATCGGCGACCAGAAGGTGGACGTGGGGAAGGCGACGATAATGGAGCCGAAGAAACCATTGTTCCATAGCCGGCCGATCCCCCGAACGTCTTCATGGTTTCCATGGCCAGTGTCAAACCAGGCCACGAGAATTTGCCTCCTCCAATACTAGTGGGGGATGACGACGAGACACCACGGCGGCTTGGTGATTGTTGCAATAATGGGTGGGTCCTGTTGTGGCCAAAGAGTCTGCTTCGTCTGGAGGCGGTCAGGAGCACACCCACGAGCACGCAGCCTCAGCAAGGTATGAACATCAACACCCCACCTACCCAATTAGCGTCGGGTGTCGGGTTGGGTGATAGCGGACGGGGTAAGGAGGAGGCTCCATTAGTCGCTGATGACGTCGCCATGGATGAGGATGTAACACCCTCGATGCGGCTATATCTCTTACGTGTCGGAGCACGACTTAGAGGCATAACCGCATTGAAAGCAATGTCGCAAATAAGGTAATCTTCACAAGAACCCATGTAAATAGATAATAAGGGGAAAGGTACATAGTTGGCTTACACTCGCCACGTCACACAAAGTACATAAATAGCATTACAATCATCCAATCACTCATGGTCCGACTACGGTACCAAAATAAAAGATCAACCCCAACATGCGACATGGTCCCAATCGCCCCAACTGGGCACCACTACTGATCATCAGGGAAAGACACATAGTAACGACGGGAGGCTTCATCGACCTCCCACTTGAGCTCAAGCGCATCATCTGGAACGGAGTCATTGGGCCCTACATCTGGTTTGGAAGTATTCTGTGAGTCACGGGGACTCAGCAATCTCGCACCCTCGCGATCAAGACTATTTAAGCTTATAGGTAAGGCAAAGTAATATGTGGAGCTGTAGCAAGCGACTAGCATATTTGGTCGCTAACCTGTTCGCAAAAGAGAGCGAGAAGAGAAGGAAAAGCACAAACGAAGAACTAAAGAACAACCTACGACAAACATTACTCCAACACCGTGTTCACTTCCCGGACTCCACCGAGAAGAGACCATGACGGTTACACACACAGTTGATTTATTTTAATTAAGTTAAGGTTCAAGTTATCTACAACCGGACATTAACAAATTCCCATCTGCCCATAACCGCGGGCACGGCTTTCGAAAGTTCAAATCCCTGCAGGGGAGTCCCAACTTAGCCCGTCACAAGCTCTCACGGTCAACGAAGGATATTCCTTCTAGCGGGAAGACCAGATCAGGCTCGGAATCCCGGTTACAAGACATTTCGACAATGGTAAAACAAGACCAGCAAAGCCACCCAGATGTGCCGACAAATCCCGATAGGAGCTGCACATATCTCGTTCTCAGGGCACACCGGATGAGCAAGACGTTGGGTAAGCCAGCCCAGAGTTGCCCCTGGTAGCCTCGGACATCGCTCAGTTGGACCAACACTTAGAGAAGCACTAGCCCAGGGGGTTAAAATAAGATGACCCTTGGGCAGGCCTACCCAAGGGAAAGAAAAATACTACGTGGCGAATGGTAAAACCAATGTTGGGCCTTGCTGGAAGAGTTTTATTCAAGGCGAACTGTCAAGGGGTTCCCATTATCACCCAACCGCGTAAGGAACGCAAAATGCGGGAACATAACACCGATATGACGGAAACTAGGGCGGAAAGAGTGGAACAAAACACTAGGAAAAAGGCCGAGCCTTCCACCCTTTACCAAGTATATAGATGCATTAAGATAACAAGATAATATAGTGATGTCCCAACAAATAAACAATGTTCCAACAAGGAACGATCTCCAATCTTCACCTGCAACTAGCAACGCTATAAGAGGGGCTAAGCAAAGTGGTAACATAGCCAATCAACGATTTTCTAGGACATGGAGGGTTAGAGGGTTGACATGGCAATTTGGGAGGCAAGATAAGCAAGTGGTAGGCATCATAGCATAGGCATAGCAAAAGAGCGAGCATCTAGCAAGCAAAGATAGAAGTGATTTCGAGGGTATGATCATCTTGCCTGCAAAGTTGTCAGAGTTGACTTGATCCTCGTAAGCAAACTCAACGGGCTCCTTGTTAGCGAACTCGTCTCCCGGCTCTACCCAAACAAGACAAGCAAGCAAAAGGAATACAATCAACCACGTGCAAAGCTCAAACAACATGATGCAAACATGGTATGCTATGCGGGATGCAATATGTGATGCATATGCAAGATTTGACAAGGAATGATTGGACCTGGCCTCAACTTGGAAATCCAAGAGTGCCACTGGAAAAGTGAGGTGATTTCGGTTGAAATCAATATAAAGATCACCGAAATCGGATGCACGGTTTGGAAATGGCAAGCAAAACGAATATGGCACCGGTCCGTGATAAACAGCAAGTAGCCATCTAAATGCATCAAGATTATTATGCTACAGCACTCAAACATGGCAACAAAATACATGGTAGGGATCCACTCATAATGCTTGACAAAAGATGAACACTGAGCTACGGCCAATTCATCCATTAACAGGTTCAAACAAGCATGGCAAAAGTGCAATTTGTAAATAGGTTTCAGACTTCGTGAAATTAACATGTCTGAAATTTCAGATTAGGTAGCACACTTTGGAGCATGAAAACTATATGCTACAGGAACTTAACATGGCAAAGAAAGGCATGACTTGGAGCTACTCAAAGAGCTTAACAAAAGTCCCTTAGTGACCTTGAGCCAAAAGGGATCAGAAAATACAATTGCAAGCATGTGAACATGGCAAAAACATAATGAGATCTCACGCTTAGTGAAAAACTGGAACATGCAAATATGTTAACGAATAGGCATGTTTACGACCTCGATGCACTCACTACAGAGGAAGGCATGACAAACTAAGAATACCCCCATGAATAATACACATTGTATAAGCTAGACATGGCAAGAACAACAACATAGCATGCACGGTTCAACAACAACATCCTCAGCAAATTCGCTAACAAGTAGACAATCTGCCAGGAATTACGAAATAGCAAAACTAGAGCTCGATTGACTCAAGCTAGGGTGCTCCATAATTGCAAACAAAGATATGGATGGATAGAGCACCACAATATTAACAAATCATCCTTACTGATCATCCTTAAAAGAGGCATGGATCACTAGGAATCAACATGAACATATGGCATATTGATAAAAATAGATCAAGGACTTAGAGAAATTCTAAGTCCCTGAAATCAGCGTTAACGAATGCACTACTTTGCAAGCTTGTGCTAGTCACCACACACATCACAAAAATACATGGTAAGAACCTCTGCAAAGATGGCATGTCATATAACAAAACACATGTAGAGCTCAGGAGCATATCATGCACACATTAATCATGGCAAAAATGACAAATAGCTATTTGGTGCAGCAGATCTGACAATTAACTCAAATAGCTCTCTTCCAATAGCATTTCGGGCATCAAGATGAGCTCAAATGAAAATGATGCAATGAGATGAAATGGTGTACTCTCTGAGGCAAACATTTTGATATGCTACACGCCCAAAACAGAGCTATGGATGCGGAGTTACGACGCGATAAACATGGCGCACGCAAAACGAGGATCGCCGGGGCTTCGCCGAAGTTCGTCGGGGAGGCAGCGGTGAGGCGCTCCCGGGTCGGATCTCGCCGGATCCGGCCGGCGGGGAGCCGGAGTGGCGGCGGAGGAGGCGCGGTGTGCCGGCAAGCGGCGGCGGGGGGGGGGGCGCGTCGGCCGGGAGCTCGCCGGCACCGGAGCTGATGGCGGAGAGCGGCGGCCGGCTCGGGCGAGGAAGGAGGCGCGGTGCGGCGCCTGGATGGGCCGAGGGGGCCACCCGCGGGCTCGGGCGGGCCGGCATGGTCGGCGGCGATGTGGGCCGCACTGTGAATACGCGAGGGATTACATCGTCAATTCCATGCTCGCCAATACAAACAAGGAGGCGATTCTCGTGCCTTATCATCCTGTGTAAGTCATCCGCGCTTCTATCCTTCCTTCGATTTCAATCATTCATTTGCACGGTGGAGGCTAATTAATTTGAGGTGTACTTATTTTGTGCAGCAGCGGGCGCGCCGTCATCGTCATCCTTGGACTTGTCGAAGAACATTCACAAAAAGGATTACACCCACATCAAGGGTCCTCGATAGTGCTATGTTTTACTACCAAGCAAGGGGTGGAGAGGTCAGGGAGAAGAAGAGAAGGGGTGGCAGGGCCGCCTTCGGCCATAAGACCGACTTCTACTGCATCCAGCAACTGAACGATTCTCTTAATGATGGATTCTATGTCCTACACCACATGCTGGAGTACAGATGGGATCACCAGAACCTTCGCATGTCACCTAGATCCGGCGATGCCCATATTCTGCAATGGGCAAAGGACATAGGAGATATCGAGGATCATCGACTTCGAGCTGAGTTCTATAACATCCAGCGCGAACTTGCCCAAATCATCATGAAGGAGGTCGTCGGAAAAACAGGGATGTTCTACGGAGAAGGACAAATGTCGCGGGAAGGCGTCCGAACATGGATAGCCTCTCAGCGTCTCGACATGAAGCCTTTCACTAAGCTCGAGGACTATTTCCCTGACTTGGATGGATGGAACGACATGTTGGAGTGATTGACGATATATGACAATGTGTCCGTTTAGTCCATACTTTCTGTATGACAAAAACTTGAGTTATGCACGGTGAAACTTTATTTGTGATGTAATTAAACTGTCCTCCTCCTTGACTAGCAAAAATGACTCTAGTTAGGGCATTTTGGGGTACGATGAACTTTGTTATTTATGCTTATGATATGTTGTTTCTATTTTTTGCCAAGTCTGTCTCTTTCTGTTGCTCAACTGTATATGTTGCATATCATCGACTCATGTGACGATGCAGGTGCATAGATCATAGATGGCGAAGAACTGCTACGCCAGGAGTATATATACGACAAGTGGCCGGAGTGTCAAGCCCAGGTGTACCGGTTTCCGGTTTCCGAGCGACACATAGTAGTTAGTTTAGGTTCACGCTAATGCGAGAGAGGGATACGAACTCATGTACTCAAAGTGATAGCTCTTCTCACGTATATCATTGTTTAGATGGATGATGATGTATTTGCAAGTAATCAAGACTTGTATCGCTATTTTCGAGATGATGACGAGAGACCACTTTGTGTTGGATGATGATTATGATGATGACATGATTTGATGAGACTAATTGTATGTATATGCTATGATTACATTTGTATCTGTATGATATGCTAAAGATTATTGTATAAAGCCTGTTCAAATACAAAACAAATATGCAGGGAAAAAACTAACAAAACTAGTAGTAGCAAGGGGGGAAATTTAGAAGTAGCGCCGCCTTACCAGTGGCGCTTCCCAGTAAACAGAGCTGCAGATAATATCAGTAGCGCCCTTTTCTAAAGAGCGTACAGCTATTCATGTATAGCAGTAGTGTGGGACAACAGGCGCTACAGCTATATGTTAGTTGTAGCGCCTTATTAGTAGCGCTGGTCCCCGCGCTACTGAGAGGCCCAAAACCCGCGCTGCTGAGAGGCCGAAAACCCGCGCTGCTGCTAGGCCCAAAACCTTGTTCAATGTGTATACATTACAACATGCTCATTTCCAAACCACACCGCGCAGATCTCTGTTATATTCATGCATGCATGGGTTTCAAACATCAGGATCTCTTATTCAAATATTTGAATTCAACTTTACATTGATTATGACCTCACCTATTCTTTTACACCCACACAGTAGTCTTCTCTTTATAATTGTACCACTAACTTTCTCTCGTGCGTGCATGCACACACACTACCAGTCAGCATTATCCATCGCATGCATGCAATCTTTTTCTTCAGGTCGGTCTCCCATGAAGGCACACACCCACACACATCCCCCTCTCCATCATATCGGGCATTCTTTATCTCTCACGCGTGCATGCGCAACGATCGATGTTCCTCTATGTATGTGTGTATATAGCTAGGTCTTTCATAGTTTTCTACAAAAACCGATCAATCGATATATCCAGTGAGGTCTCACCCTCTTTCCCACGTCCACATCGATGAATCTATACCTCTCTATATAGGATTAACATATATAGCTAATACACCCACATTAATTATATATCCAACGTCCCCTTCTCATCATCCATGCCTTCCACTTCATCTCTCAAACGAGTGCACAATGGCGAAGATAGGGGGGCAGTAAGGGCCCTGCCCCCTCCCCCCTAAAATCACTATATATCGAGGCTAATAAGAATGTGATCATTAGACAATTGCTGCTAAAATGGTTTAAGTTCATGAATTGACCCTCCTCGTAAAGGATTAGCAATGCTTGGCCCCTAGCTCATTTATTTTTCATGGCTCCGCCACTGCGCGCAACAGCGCACGTGTTCACCCCCTCTCTTTAAATATCGATCTCGCATTTGTGCATTCCTTCATAGTCTCCCTCCACTCGGCCCCTCGCACCATCTTCTAGCCTCCCACCGGATTTTTCCACATGTACAGTCTAGCAGACTCCATGGTTGTACTTAAGCATAATGCACAAACCTCAAAACAACAGTGTTTCTCTTTTGTTCTAGAATCTTCTGTATCATAACTGCCCAAAGTTTTTTTCTAGTTGAATTGCCATTATTTGTTTTTACTTTATGCTTTACAACTCAAAATTCCATGAATCATAAAATAGATTAAGAGCTTCTCTGATTCAAAGGATTCTCAAAGGAATTTTGGAGGATTCTAATCATTAGGAATTTTTCCTATCTTGGTTGTTTGATTCGTAGGATTGTAAACCATAGGAATTTTTCCATATGATTCATTTGCACTAGATTTCATAGGAAACATCCCATCCACTCAAACCTCTTTGAAAGAATTATGCATTTTTCTATGCACAATCAAACACTCGTACAATCCTGTAGGATTCAAGATGACATTCCACTATAATCCCATGTTTTTCCTATTCCCGCATTCTTAGCTTTTTTATAAAAACTAATTGATTTTGAATGAGATGAACTATAAGAATTAAACGAAGGGCTACATCAGGCATATATGACTCAGAGCTTACATGCTATAGTGTGGTATTTACTCATAATTTGGTTGCAAAATCTGATGCGTGCAATACACATGTACCTTACTAGTACTTCGAGTATGTGCAAAACACGTAAATTAGAATACCAATGGCACGCTACACAGTGTCTCTCTTACAGTTCATGAAGGCACGTGGCACATGTGTAGGCGTTGTCGCGACCTCCTTGTGTGGATTGATCAAAGTGACGTGCTACTGGATATACCACAGTCCAGCGTGCAGTGTTGTCTTCGGCATTGCAAGGCGGGTTCCTCCTCCGGATATACCATAGAAGAGTTCAAATAAAGGATAGTGTCCAACCCTGCAAAATAAGTTCCACATACCACCGTAGGAGAATAATATTTCCACAAATCTAATCTGCTGACACGTTTAGGCAACATGACATCATGCCATTGCTCGGCGATTATTCGAACCGTCTTTCTTTAACTAGCCCTGCACATAACGCGAGGCAGTTTCTTAACATGTCTTGTCAAAGCAGAGATCGTGTTCCCCTTATTACGGGATTCTCATCAATACGGGCGTGGGTAACCCAACCATGCCTAGGACTCCTAGATTTTAGGCAAGTCCCAAACGGCTATGTGGAGGACGCTTGATATTCACCCTCTTTATAAAGGGACAAGGCTTTTACTTTTTTTCCTCCCGTACTCAATCGAATCCTTCCCCCGCCTCGAGTTCTAACACCCAAAGCCTAGGTCAGGTGCTTCGGATCTCCAATCAAGTCCGGATCCAGCCTCCGGGGCCGGTGGATGCCCTCCTCCATCACGGAAGAGGATATCAAGAAGTTGAGGGAGGCAAGATACCTGACCGCCGAAGTCTCACATCGGCTGCCCACCCGAGGGCAGGTCGTCCCTACTCCTGAACCCAACGAAGACGTCGTGTTCATCTCCCACTTCCTCCGAGGTCTAGGCCTCACTCTGGATCCCTTCGTAAGGGGCTTGATGTTTTATTACGGGCTTGATTTCCACGATCTAGCCCCGGATTCCTTTCTCCACATCTTGGCATTTATTGTCGTATGTGAGGCCTTCCCCCGCATTACCCCTCACTTCGTCCTGTGGCTCAAGACCTTTGATGTGAAGCCGAAGACGGTCGAGGGGTAGTATGAAACGTGCGGAGGCACATTAATAAGCAAGATTGCAGGAGTTCCGTGGCCAAAAGGGTCCTTTCCATAGGTGTCTGGATTATGGCAACGGGAGTGGTTCTACATCACCGCTCCCAGAAGTGCCAAGTGGGTAGCTTCCCCCTGTTTTCGCTCGGGCCCTCCACCACAACTGATGTCATTGATCAGCAGGGGCTGAGCTGGAGTCCAGCCAAGGATGTGCCCATATTGCAGAGCTGCGTCCAAGATCTCTTTGTTTGGTTATGGTAGTGCAAGTCATGCTGGTTCGTCGAGTCCAGCCATGCAAATGCCGGCCCCTCCACTTGTGGGAATTCAACCCAGAAGGACTGTGCGCTACTCAGAATTTCCTCAGCCTGACGCAGGAGGAGATGTATCAAACATTCTTTGGACCTCAAATAGAGTGTCCGAATACTACCGAGGACGTGGGCCTGAGCAGCAATCGTACCGCCGACCAAGTAAGTAATCCTCAAGCCGAACACATCGGCTTTCATTTATCATGACGTCATTCTGAGAAATCGCTCTTCGACCAGGACTAGCTAACAAAGGCAAAGATGATTCGGTGTTCGGCCCACCTTCCTGAGGGTTTGTACAATCCAGTACTGGAAAAGATGCTCGAGCTAGCACCTTGCCCGGAGGCCTCAAAGGAAGATAAAGGGGGGAATAATGAGGGAAAAAGCGGGCCCCCATCGCTACCACTTCCAACCGAGGGAATGAGCGCCTCCATGAAGGAGGATAACCATGGGGAAGATTCTGACCTTCTCTCGCTCCGGAGAAGGAAGAGGACTGCCTCTAAGGATCCGGAAACCAAGGCTTCCAAACGGGAGAAGAAGTATCCAACAGAGGGTCCTGCCTTGGGGGGTGCTCTTGCCGCACAAAGTCCGCGCGGGGATCAGCCCTCTAACGAGTCGTATGTGATCAAAAAAAACATAATAGTAAAGATATTCTACCTTAATCCCGAGGAAAATAACCAAAGCATCTATCTTGCAGATTGATCTTAGCCCTTCTCAATAGAGCTCGTCTTCAGGGGACCTTCTTCCGGAGATCATGGAGAGCGAAACGCCTCCTCCGGACTCCCCCGCTCAAGAAGCGGGCGACCTTGAAGTGTCATCACGGAGGGCCTCTCCGGATCCTGTGAGGCCAGAAGATAATCCTATAGTCACCCGAAGTCCCCAGCATCCAGCTCTTGATGAGAGCAAACAAAGGAGTCCGGCGCCGTCTGGTATGCGGTAGGACACACTGAGGGATCTGCTAAAGCGAGTGACCATCTCGGAAGAACGCCGTACGTTGATGGGTACGGTGATGGAAAGGATTTTGTCTGTCGAAAGCGGGTTGCATGACGCCTTTATGAGTCTACTAACGGACTTTGAGGTACATAAAATGATATACATTTGTGATAGTACCGCACATTTTTAGGTGTGCCCTATGTAGATAGTAGCCCCTGAGACTCTGGTTGTTGCTGAGAGCGGCGGCAAATAGAGGATCCTAGTCCAATGTAATAACCAGACTGCTTTTATGTGCAGGTGGGGGAAGCTCCGGTGGCTAGCCGAACTGATGAGTTTGCCAAACTAAAGCGGCAACTGGATGCGGCGGATGCCGGCATCGAGCTTGTTAACAAGCGGCTTGACGAGGCACAAGGTAAGTGATGTTTTCTGGTGAATGTCACAGAGTAAGAGCAGCGTGATGCCAGTATCTTTAATATGTGTTGACTGCAGATGGGGCTGCCACCGTGGAGACCCTTCGGGCGGAACTTGCCCGAGCCAGAGATCAAGCAAGGAGTAGTAATGCGGCCGTTTTGAAGGCGGCCGAAGAGTTAAGAGCCGAGAAGGCCGCACATTGCGAGAGCAAAGAGAAGATGGCCAAGATGGCTATAAAGTTAAAAGACAGTGCCGACCGTTGCCAGTTCCTTGAAGAAGAAAACCGAGCGAAGGCGACGGACCTTGAAAAGGCCGCGTTGGCGACCAAAGACACCCGCTCTGCCATGAGAGCGAAGAAGGAGGAGCTTCATGAAGCCGGTGATATTGTGGCTGGGAAGCCCTTTTTGCTGCGGAGGAAGATCGGAGATCCGCAGGATGCCCCTCTGGATCGGCTATGGAGTTCGGCGGACGCATATCTGGATTTGACAGCGAGTGCTGTCGATGCGGCCGAATACTTCCGAGGTCAAACACATCGTGAAGTGGACAAGATATTCTGGTCGCAGTTTAACGTTCCAGAGCGTCCGCTTCCACTAACTTATCAGCTTGCCGAATGGGCCGAACTCAATAGATTGTCTGGACTTGCCATGAGGTCCGTCGTAGATCATCTGTGGCCAGAGAAGTCGAAGCCGAACAGCTATTTCAGCTTAGTGCAGTCGTTCCTTGGTGCGATGCCGCGCATCAATGCGATGAAGAGGTCAGCGTGCCTAGAAGGCTCGCGGATGGCCCTTGCCCGTGTCAAAGCATACTGGGCGGAGATGGATTCTACCACTATTGCGGCACAGGGTTCGGCCATAGGCCGAGTGGCTGCCGAGCACTATTTTGAAGAAGTTCTTGAGCATGCTCGTTTGATAGAGGCCCAGTGCTCAAAGAATCTTATGTTTGAGTGACATGTATTCCCATTGTAAAAAATATATTTTATTGAATTTATCAAGGCCATTTTTATACTTGTTCCTGAAAGTATTATGATGCCTCCTCGGCGGCCCTTTATGTATACATGTATATAACCTGAAAGATTGCAGTCGTCGGCTTCAGCCCCTATGCATATAACGCGGGGGTGTTCGCAGAAGACGTGTATTCACACTTAATCAAACGTCTTGGTCCTAATAAGGAGGTGATAGTGCAGTGAACTAGGCAACCGGACTATAATGCTTTAACACTTTCACTTAGCCATAGGAGTTTGACAGTGGGGCTACTATATAGCCCCTGGTGGCTCCGCACTCACCCGAGTTCGGGGTGCATACATGCCCGTCCAGGAAACGGCCCTTTGTTAAGGCGGAGGAATTCTAAGATTCCGATAGGTCATCCAGTGGTTGACTAGTCTCGCGCTATATCATGACAGTCAGTTTTCGGCTTTCTCTACTGAGGTGCTCGTCCGGATGAACCAGGGCACAATCGCATTAGTTCTCCTGGTGCCACCTTAGCCGATAAAGCGGAACGTAAGGCAGCAAAACACAGGAGCCGGGCAAACCCAACATTTGACCAAAGACATGATTCGGAGCTGATGATATAAGGCCAAACACGCGATGCCGAACACTCCCTAAGGTATTCGATCTTTATTGTGTAAACCGGGCCTAAACAGTGCCCTTTGTAACAAGCCCCTGGTGTCCAGGTACGTGCATTGTTCTGGCGTGGCCACATGCCAAGACGTGAGCATCCTTCTCAAATGTACTGAGAATCCAAGGGATGTTTACCAACAAAAGACAATAAAAAAGGTTGAAGAAGGGTCTTAATCTAAAAAGAATCCTTTGAACGGGTCCCTGCTGCACATCTGCGCCTCTGTCTCTATTGTGCCGTATCCTGGACGGGTGTAGCATGATGGTCATCTGTAAAACAGAGGAACTTAGGTGAAAAGTTGCCGTGCAAAAAGGTAGGTTTAAAGAAACCATGTACAGTTCAAGATGAGTAAAAATTGCCACTTGTCTGCGCGCGCTGAGCCCCTTGTATTTGTAATAGGGGCGTGGTCATCAAACCTGTATGAATTACATATAGCTGCGCCGGACTCATCTAACCGTGTCCGTGGTCTTGATGACCTATCGAATGCTTTAGTTGGTGAGGCCGTTTTAATGTGCGGCTGCAATGGCAGCCGCACTCTCTTCGGCGCGCAGGGATCACTCAATATTTCCATTTATTGTAATGATGCCATGTGGATCGGGCATCTTAAGTGTGAGGGAGGCGTAATGCGGTATTGCGTTAAAGTGAGCGAAAGCTTCGCGTCCAAGTAGTGCTTGATAGCCACTTTGGAACGGAGCAATGTGGAAGGTTAAATTTTCGCTACGGAAGTTGTCGGGGAAGCCGAATATAACCTCTAGTAGCAGGGAGCCTGTGCAATGGGCCCCTGGGCCTAGCGTAACTCCTCTAAAGGTTGTATTGTTTAGGCAAATTTTCGTTGGGTCTATCCCCATTTTGCGGATTGTGTCCTGATATATCAGGTTTAAGCTGGTGCCGCCGTCCATCAGGACTCGTGTGAAGTGGTATCCGTCAATTATTGGATCTAATACCAAGGCAGCCCATCCTGCACTCCGGATACTTGCTGAGTAATCCTGATGGTTGAAGGTGATCGGTTGAGACGGCCAGTGGCAGAACTACGCGGTGATAGGCCCTTGGGCGTGTTTATCTGGGAGTGCCGCTTTGCTTCTCCCCTTTATCACGTGTAACACGTTTACTGTTTTGACTTCTGGTGGAAATTTCTTCTGTTCCCCAGTGTTTTGCTTGCGAGGCTCATCCTTGTCTTCGCTTGGTGTATCCTGCCCCTTATGTTCGGTGTTGAGCTTGCCGCACTGATTGAATACCCAACATTCTCTGTGGGTATGATTTGCAGGTTTATCTGGGGTGCTATGGATCTGACATATTTGGTCCAGAATTTTGTTTAAGCTATACAGTTCATCTCTGGCGCCTTTAGGGGGAAGCTTTTGCTGACCTGGCCGAGAGCTTCTGAATCCAGTGTTTACCGCCGTGCTTTTCGGGCTGTCTTGTTTATTCCGGCGCTTATTATTTTTGTTGCGTCGTGATTTCCTGTTTCCGTCTCTAACTCGGATGTACTTGGGTCGCTGGTGCTGCATCGGGCTAGCCAGCTGTCCTCGTCCGCGCAAAAGCGGGTCATGAGGCTTGTTAATGCTGCCATTGTTCTCGGCTTTTCTTCGCCGAGGTGTCTGGTAATCCATTCGTCTCGGACGGTGTGCCTAAAGGCTGCCAAGGCTTCGGCGTCCGGACAGTCGACTATTTGGTTCTTTTTAGTAAGAAACCTATTCCAAAGCTTTTGGGTTGATTCTCTGGGATGACTCAAATCGTTCGCATCCGAAGGTCGGACATAAGTCCCTTGAAAATTCGCCCGAAAAGCATCTTCGAGCTCTTCCCAGCTTGCAAGGGAGCTTTTGGGGTGGCTTTTTAGCCAGTGCCGAGCTGGCCCTTTGAGCTTGAGGGGTAAGTACTTGATGGCATGGAGATCATCTCCTCGAGCCATATGGATATGGAGGATATAGTCCTCAATCCAGACCCCAGGGTCTGTTGTTCCGTCGTATGCCTCTATGTTTATGGGTTTGAATCCCTCTGGAAATTCATGGTCCAGCACCTCATCGGTGAAACATAGGTGGTGTGCGGCACCCCTGTATCTGGGTGTACCGTGGTGTTCGGATGTTTGTTGTGTTGCATCATATGCCGGAGCGCGCTTGCATGATCCATAAATGGATCTGGTTATGCCGTCCTTTTGATGCGAGCCCTCGCATGAATCATGTGTTGGTTCATGTGCGGCGTTGTTCGCCGCTCTATGTTGGTCGTGAGGTCATCTATCCGGCCGGATGGCCATTTTAATTTTTGGTTGCGGTGGATCTAAGGCCTCCTCATCGAATTCAGGTAGCAACTTCCGCTTCGGGTAGCTCTTGGTGTGGCGGTTACCGCCGTACTTCGCCGCTGTGTTGAGTACTTTACTCCATCTGATTCTGAGTGTGTCTTGCGCAGCCTTCAGCCTTTGCTTCTGCTTTTTTAGACTCCTCGCAGTGGCAACAAGCCTTTCATGGGCATTCTGTTGCCCCGGGTGTCTGTCGGTGTGATGTCGTCCGAATTATTATCTTTGACCGAGTCGGGTTGTTTAGTTTGATTCTTCGTGTTGCCGTGGTCCGGCAATTGTTCACCCTGCTCTAACGCTGGGTCTATATGATCATTGTTTCTACCGAGGCGGTATTTGGGGCGGCGCTTATGCCGCCGATTTGACTGCTTCTTGAGGGGACAACCCTTCGTTGCATCCTTCCGTTCGTCGTTGTTTTCTTTTGGTGTGTCCACCATGTATACGTCATGTGATGAACATGGCAGTGGTTCCTATTCGTCTCCTGCATCATCGGCCTTATCGTCGAAGTTTTCGGAGTCGAAGTCGAGCATGTCGGTTAAATCGTCGAAAGTGGCTACTAAGTGGATGGTGGGTAGGCAGTGAATTTCTTCGTCATCCGCATCCCAATCCTGCCGGACATAATTTGGCCAGGATCATCCTGACAAGGAGAGAGACCTTAATGAGTTAAGTACGTCGCCAAAGGGCGAGTGCTGAAAAATATCCGCGGAGGTAAACTCCATGATCGGTGCCCAATCGGATTCAATAGGAACGGGCGCAGGAGGTTCGGAGTCGATGCGGCGGATGGCGCTCCCACCCCCCACGGCGCTCCCACCCTCTCCGGCGATCTCCCTTTCTCTCCACTAATCTGTGGATTCCCACCGCTCATCAGTTCCGGCGTCCTCTCTGGTTCTTGGAAATACCCATCTCCTATGGGTTCATCTGGTGGATCTACCCTTGGCTTGGATTTCTCCAAGGGTAGGGTTTTTGCAGAGGAGGTTTTCAGATCTACTAGCCTTACGATCCATCCTTCAGGGCACAGGAGGTCTTTCAAATTAGTGGTTTCATTTAGCCGCCATGTCTTTCGTCTCATGGAGGATTCTGTGGCGGCGGCTCTAGAAGCAGCGACTGGTGGTTCGGCAATTGAGCTCCATGTTGAACATATCAAGGATAAGGTTTTTTCCTTCCATGTTTCTTGCCAACAAGTTGGTTTTCTTATTATGGATCTTCGTTCATATGCATGTGATATGTTCAAGTGCTATTTTCATCTGTGGGGTAATGGGGGACCTAATTGGACTAGAGAACTCCGTATATGGAGGAAGGAATGTGATGCTGCATGGATTCTAGTTAGTCCTACCAAGCGTCGATCAACTTTAGGCCTTTTAGCCATGAACAAGCCTCCGGCTAGATCAGCTTTAAAATCTGTTTCTTCGGCACAGAAAAAGCTTTCTTTTGCCACTTTTGAGCGATACTCGGCTTGCAAGGGATATAGATATCCGGCAACGCAGGAATGCATTGATATTATGTGTGATGCGGGATATGATCTCCCTACTCATGAACGTGTGGTCATTCATCCATCGCCACAAGCGGACTTGCATTGGACGGTGGCACGGCCACCCATAGTTTTTGGTACAGTCACTCCGTTGCCGGCGTTGAGCCGGCCGGACTCATCTCCACCGGTGTCTGATCCGGTTTTGGAGGACCGAGCACCTGTGCATGCGGGGATTTCGTCCGCACGTTTCGCAGGGGCGGGATTGCCGCCTATTCAAATGAATTGTCTGCCTTCCGACCCAGTTCCCATGGAGGCCCGCCTGCCAGCTAGCCCACTTTCAAGGCCCAGCCCATATGTCTCTGGGCCACCTACGTCTACGACCCCAACTCATTTGGGCCACTGTCTAGATATACCTTCATCTCAAGAGGCTGCAAGGCAGTTTGAGGCCATGGTCGATGACATGGTGGACCGCGTGATTACCTGCACAATTTGCTCTCAAAGGGGCCACCTGTCAGCCACTTGTGGAATGCGAGCGGTCTGCACGAGTTGCTCTCGCCCTGGTCACTCTAGACGTGATTGTAATGATTTCGCGCGCTCCAAGGGTCTGGTTTGGAGGCCAATTCTGGTGCAACAAAAAACGAGTTTATCGGAATCTGCTGCTACTCATGGGAACAGAGCCGGCGTTATTGGGATAGACTGTCCAGTCCCATCGCCACCGCCCACATTACATCTTCCCTCCCTGCAAGCCAAAGAAAACCCCCGACCTGCTACTGAAGATTCCATGGCGAACTATGAGCTTGATCCCCAACGCTTTGTGCCCCCGGGTCATCACATCATTGATGGGGGCGATCGTCGGCTAACCCGCTCCTTCTTCACGCCCGCTGCGCGGCCGGCTCATCGCCACGAGGACTTCATGGTGGCAGAGGTCATGCCGGAGCCGGAGGGGCCGTTTGGCCCAGTACGGGAAGAAGTGGTTCAGTTTCTGCACAACAGAGGTATTTTTGTTCGATCTACGCAGCCATGGTTTCATGGGGTAGGGCTGTTTCAAGTCAGGGATCCGTCAGTCAGATACACATTGATCCAGCATGCACCATTTCCTTTTGGTCATGATCGCTCTATCAGATTTATGAAGCATGATGATGGACAAAATTATAGAGGGATACAGGGTTTTCGCAAGGGCTGGTTAATGTTTATTGGGATTCCTCTTGATTATCGCACCACTGAATATATCTCTCAGGCGGTAGGCACTTTTGGAAAATTTATCTCTTGGGATAGTGAGGATCCTTATCTGCTCAGGACCGTAGTGGAAGCTTATTTTCTGGATACACCGCTAGTTCCAAGGGATGTTGTCTTTCGTGATTATGCGGAGTATGGTGATGCACAAGTATCTTCGACTGCTGCTTGCTATGTCCTAGGTGCAGATTTTGCCGACCAGATGCCACATGACGAAGATCCCATGCCCTTGGATGGAAATCCTCATCCTTTACCTGGCAATCTGGTGCAGGATAATCTGATGTTTGCTTTGCCCCCATACCCAATGCTTGGTTGGAATGATGCTCCCCTTGCTCCACCCCCTCCGCCTGTTCCTGCTTGGGGAAATGCCATGTGGGGAGAGGATGCAGAGATTGAGCAGGCCCCACACCCTGCGGCCGCAGAACAGGATCAAGTCTCAATAGTAATTGATCAGCCGGAAGGGTCTGCCTCTGTCGAGCAGCTTCAACCAGAGGATGATATCCAGCAGCACCATGATTTACCACTCCCCGAAGCTCAGCATCCGGTTTTTGATGAGAACCAGCTTGCCATTGTGCCTTATCAGCCCCCGGTGATCCAGCAGCATGAAATTTTTATTGGAATGGCACGCATTGTGGCTGGTCCTCCTCTTCCTCCAGAGATGGTTTGGAAAAGATCTTCTGAGAATCTGATGGTTGATTTCTTGGTTAAGGATGTCCCCAGGTCCATTTTCTTCAAGCCACTGGGCACAGTCATTTACTCCAAGAGATCTTGGTCTATTGCCTTCGATGAAGAAAGGATGATTTCTTCTTTAGCTGCCTCTTTGCCTGTGGTGCCTGTCACCAGGCAGTCTGTCTTGGCGAAGCGCCCAGTGGCCAAAGCCTTATTTGAGGAGTTGCCGGTTGTCAATGTCCAAGACTCTGTTTCTGAAGAAGGAGAGACGGAGAGTTCTGTTGTTCCTGTCTCAGCTCAATCTAGCATGGTTTTTTCTGTTGAGCAGTCAACTATGCGTAAACGGCGACAAAAGAAGAATACTCCGGTGGTTGACACATCTCTCAGGCGATGCACAAGGAGCACGGCAAAATTGGATGGCTACAAGAACGTAGTTTTTGAACAGCTCTCACTTCAGCCATCCAAGAAGCGTCCTCGTGCAAAGCCCATGGAAGACAAGGCCCAACCCACTCCAGTTGATGATTCTGAAGAGGCTCTACCTGCGGCACCGCCTCACACTCCGATTCAAGTTCTGCAAGCTGTGGGAGAGGAATTAGAGATTGATCCTGCGCTCATTTCAGTGGATAAGCTTATGGCTAATCCACAGGAGGACTCGTCTGCATCCACAGCGTAGTTTCTTATGTTATTCTCTATGTTGAAGGTGCTGGTCATGCTTGTTTTCTTTTCTGTTGAACTGTGTCCAGTCTGCGACGAGACACTTTGGGATTCTGAACTTACGTTCATTATGGATGGTATGGCATTATGTGCCATATTTCTTTTGCTACTAGACGTGATGGTTTTTAATGAATCGTGTTACAACGCGTAGCTAGAAAGTATTATGTTGGAATGTTCGCGGTCTCAATTCGGGAGCGAGACAGCGCTCTGTCAGGGAAAAGGTGATAAAGAGTCAATGTTCAGTTCTTTGCTTGCAGGAAACGAAGCTTTCCACTTGCTCGTGTTCAGACATTAAAAGCATTTGCCCCCATGGCTTTTATCAATTTGTGGAGTCTCCCTCTAGTGGAGCATCTGGGGGCCTATTAACAGTGTGGCGTTCAGATGTGTTTCATGGCACATTACTTGAAGTTAAACCTTACGCTATAGTCATGCAGTTTACCTCGGTTCACAATAATGAAAAGTGGTTCATGGTCAATGTATATGGCCCTTGTCAGGGTGAGTTACGTGATGAGTTTGTTTCTTGGATGTACAATTTAGATATTGATCCGGATCAGTTGTGGATGTTGATGGGAGATTTCAATTTCATCCGTTCAATGGACAATAGAAACTTACCTGGGGGTGATATAAATGACATCTTCATATTCAATGAGATAATTGGCCATTTGGGATTGCTGGAACTTCCCTTGAAAGGAAGAAAATTTACTTGGTCTAATATGCACGACAGACCTCTTCTGGAGCAGTTAGATTGGGTTTTCACATCAGCGAGTTGGATACACATTTACCCAATGACACAACTGACCCCCTTGGCCAAAACTGTGTCGGATCATGTGCCTTGTTTGGTTACCATCAGCACAGCAATTCCTAAAGCACACATTTTTAGGTTTGAAAACTTTTGGATCCATCAGGCTGGTTTTATGGAGTGTGTTCAGGAGGTTTGGAATAGACCCTCTCGCAAAACTCATATTGCAGCTATAATTGTGGACAAACTAAAGGCGTTGAGGTATGCACTAAAAAAATGGCAAAAGGGGTTATCCCATATCAAACGGTTGCTTGAGAAGTGTAATTGGGTAATTCTTTGGTTGGACAATCTTGAGGACAGAAGATCTCCGTCCAGGCCTGAGTTTAATTTCAGGAAAATCACAAAACTGCATCATGAGCGACTGCTGCACATGCAATATCTCTATTGGAAGAAGAGATGTACAATCAGGTATATTAAAGTGGGGGAGGAGAACTCAAAATTTTTTCAGGCTATGGCAACTGAGAGATACAGAAAAAACTCTATTGCCAGTCTTTTGTTGTCTGATGGATCAATAACGTCAAACCATGACGAAATGGCCAAGGAATTCTTGACAACCTTCCGAAGCAGAATGGGGACAGTAAGGCCAATTTTTTTGGATGAAAACATATTGTCCCTTATTCCTAGGGTCCAGGACTTGGCGGCACTCACGAACCAATTTGATATGAAAGAAATTGAGCAGGTCATCAAGGAAATGCCAACTGACAAGGCCCCAGGGCCTGATGGCTTTAATGGACTTTTTTTTAAAAAGTGTTGGCACATAATTTCTGCTGATTTCATCAAGTTGGTTAAGGAGTTTCATGCTGGAACAGTTCAGTTGGAGAACTTGAATGACGCATACATCACCCTGATCCCTGAGAAGCAGTCACCGGAGGGTGTAGGGGACTTCAGGCCGATCTCCCTTACCTCTGTGGGTTTGAAGTTTCTTACCAAACTCGCAGCTAACAGATTCCAATAGGAAATCATCAAATGTGTGCATAAAAACCAATATGGTTTCATAAAATCAAGAACAATCCAGGATTGTCTGGCTTGGACTTTTGAGTACATTCACAAGTGTAATCAATCTAAGAGGCCCATCATTTTGCTTAAACTGGATTTCGAAAAGGCTTTTGATTCTATCCAGCATGAGGCTATCATAAAGATCCTAATTGCAAAAGGTTTTGACGATAGATGGATCACTTGGATTAAACAGTTGCTGTCCTCTGGCACTTCTTCGGTTCTTTTGAACGGAGTTCCTGGGAATCACTTCAAATGCAAATGCGGCGTGAAGCAGGGGGACCCCATTTCTCCCTTGCTCTTTGTGATTGCGGCAGATCTCTTGCAAACATTGATAAATGATCTTCTTCATCAAGG
This sequence comes from Triticum monococcum, assembly GCA_034509565.1. NCBI lineage: Eukaryota > Viridiplantae > Streptophyta > Magnoliopsida > Poales > Poaceae > Triticum > Triticum monococcum. Next base: position 536,548,281 of record CM067845.1, on the reverse strand, counting down.
TCTTATTAGCAGACCTCTGCCAACACATGACCCAGATTTCCCTATGGTCCAATATGCTGATGATACGTTGCTTTTCTTCAATGCTGACATAGATCAATTGAGGGCTTTGAAACGAGTTTTACACTCTTTCTCTCAGGCAACTGGACTTCAAATTAATTTTCATAAATCCTCAATGTATCCCATCAATGTGACAGACTCAGATGCTTCAGATCTGGCTGCCTATTTTGGTTGTAATTTGGGCAAGATGCCTTTTACTTACCTAGGTCTGCCAGTGGGAACCACCAGGCCAAAAATTGTGGATCTTCTTCCCCTGGTGGATTGCATGGAGAGAAGATTGACTGCAAGCTCTTGGTTTTTACCTCAAGGGAGCAGATTGCAGTTAGTTAATTTTGTCATCTCTTCATTGCCTATCTTCTTCCTTTCCAGTTTGTCACTTCCTCAGGGCATTTTGAAACAACTGGAAAGAATTCAGAGGCAGTGTTTATGGAGGAAGTATGGCCAGGAAAAGGGACACTCCCTGGCGGCTTGGCAACTCGTCTGTCGACCTAAGTCCAAGGGAGGGCTTGGAATATTGAACTTAGGTTTACAGAATGATGCCCTGCTGATGAAACATCTCAATAAATTTTTTAACAAGATGGACATGCCATGGGTGCAGTTAGTTTGGGATTCCTACTACTTTCAGAGGATTCCACATGACACTGTTCTCTGTGGCTCCTTTTGGTGGAGAGATGTATGTAAGCTGATGGATAACTTTCAGTCAGTTACATCGGTGGATGTTGCTACGGGTGATACGGTTTTGTTCTGGTCTGACTACTGGCAAATTGGGGGCAGTTCAGTCCCACTGCAAGATCGATTTCCTAGGCTCTACTCCTTTTGTCTTGACAAAAATCTCTCAGTCAAGGAAGTCTTTGCGGCTAGTAGTTTCCAAGACCTACTCTACTTACCTCTCACTGCACAAGCCTTTCAGGAATTGCGGCAACTTTCTTCCCTAATGAGGACTTTTCAGTTTGATAATACCTCCAAGGACAGCTGGAGCTAGAGGCATGGCAAGAAAGCAGTTTTTACTGCAAAGAGGTTTTATGATTTTGTATATCAGCCAATGGTATCAAACCCTATTCTGGGGTGGATATGGAAGAGTTGCTGCACCATGTCGATCAAGATGTTTGCATGGCTTGTAATTATGGACAGGGTTAACACTAAAGACATGATTCAGCGGAGGCATTGGAAGATTAATGAAGGACCAGAATGTGTGCTTTGTCCCACTGGAATTCTGGAAGACAGAAACCATCTTTTCTTCCAGTGCAATTCTAGCACTCGAGTGTGGAACTATCTGCAAATTGAATGGACCAATGGTAATGATATGGCGGATATTGCTTGTCAAGCTAGGAAGGAGTTCAACAAGCCTTTCTTTGGGGAGGTGGTGTTTACGGCATGGTGGAATATTTGGAAGGTCAGGAATGATAGAGCTTTCCGGAACATCCAACCAACTTTTAGGGCCTGGAGGAATGGTTTCATTCATGACCTTACTCTGCTCTCTCACCGGATCAAACGGAAATACAGGGAAAACCTTCTTAAGTGGATTGATTTTCTTCCTCCTTGAGGAGAGCTGTTGTTGCTTTTCTTCCCTCTGTAATTATTTAGGTATAGTCTTCCTTTCCCTGTATAGCTTCTTTTAGGGTTTTTCCTTCGTCCTCATCTTGAGGATGCATACCTTGTATTTATTTTGGCTTAATTAATAAAATGCTGTGGGGTGCAAGCCCTGCAGTCTTCATGGTCAAAAAAAGGATCCAGCAGTTTGACAACACGGCTCTCGTGAAGGGTAAGGTCGATATTCGGCTCGATCGCCACTGAGGATACGGCCTCCGTGACGGGGTCTATCCACCCGTCCATGGATGGCGCAACTAGCTCCGAATTGAGGCTCGGAGCGGCTACCAGTGCGACCTCCTGAATACGGTCCGATGGCAGAGCTAAATCGTACCCATCGTGACCGCGTGGCACACAAGGCCGGGGCTCGAATCCGTTGAAGATCAAGTCTCCCCGGGCATCGGCCGTGTAATTTAAGCGTCCAAACCTGACCTGGTGGCCAGGGGCATAACTTTCGATCTACTCTAGATGGCCAAGTGAGTTGGCCCGCAGCGCGAAGCCACCGAACACAAAGATCTGTCCGGGGAGCAAGGTCTGACCCTAGACTGCATCGCTATCGATGATCGTAGGAGCCACCAAGCCTAACGGCGACGACACAGAGGAACTCTCAATGAAAGCACCAATGTCGGTGTCAAAACCGGCGGATCTCGAGTAGGGGGTCCCGAACTGTGTGTCTAAGGCGGATGGTAACAGGAGGCAGGGGACACGATGTTTTACCCAGGTTCGGGCCCTCTTGATGGAGGTAAAACCCTATGTCTTGCTTGATTTATTCTTGATGATATGGGCGTTAGAAGAGTTGATCTAGCACGAGATCGGAGAGGCTAAACCCTAAAAGCTAGCCTATGGTATGATTGTATGTGTCCTACGGACTAAAACCCTCCTATTTATATAGACACCGGAGGGGCTAGGGTTACACAAGGTCGGTTACAAAGGAGGAGGTATCCATATCCGTACTGCCTAGCTTGCCTTCCACGCCAAGTAGAGTTCCATACGGACACGAGACGAAGTCTTCAATCATGTATCTTCATAGTCCAACAGTCCGGCCAAAGGATAGAGTCCGGCTGTTCGGAGACCCCCTAATCTCGGACTCCCTCAGGGTACCCCTACTAAAGTGTGGATTAGACCAGCTAGGCAGTACGGATATGGATATGGATATCTCATCCTTTGTAACCAACCTTGTGTAACCCTAGCCCCCTCCGGTGTCTATATAAACCGGAGGGTTTTAGTCCGTAGGACAACATACAATCATACCATAGGCTAGCTTTTAGGGTTTAGCCTCTCCAATCTCGTGGTAGATCAACTCTTGTAATACCCATATCATCAAGAATAAATCAAGCAAGACGTAGGGTTTTACCTCCATCAAGAGGGCCCGAACCTGGGTAAAACATCCTGTCCCCTACCTCCTGTTACCATCCGCCTTAGACGCACACTTCGGGACCCTGTCGGAGTAAATAGCCATGGATAGCCTAGCCGGCTTCCCCTGGCCCATCAGAAAAAATTACGAGCCCGTCCGGCTCTCAAGAAGACTCAAGACCTAAGGCCGCCTCCCCCCTTTGCCGGCTATCTTCTGGGTCGGCTTCGGGGGCGGCCCGCCTTTTACCCTCATGAAGAAAGTCATGGGAGGGCCGACTACAAGAAGCCGGCTGCAACAAGGCCGGCTCCCATAAAGCGGTCAAAGCCATACCCGCAGAGTACGCGTCCACCCCACGATGATAAAGCAGGGCGTGGCTACAGTGGAGTTTCCCACCCCCAAAACCCGGAGCACGCCTGGTACAGTGCGCCGTACGGGTGGCCACGACCCGTCCGGCGCGGCATTGTTGCCACGGCGGCCCCGATGCTGTCCACGACGGGCCACCAGCGTGGCCCCCGAGGCGGCGGGCCCCTTCGGGCAGAGAGATACCGAAGGCGGCCGCACCTCCTCCCAAGCCGGCTCGCCATCATCCTCAAAGGAGATGCCCATTAAAGAGACAAGATACGGAGGGGCTACAGTAATCGCCCACCAGGGCGGCGGTACTGTAGCCACGCTTACCCCGACAAAGCCCGCGTCAACAGCACGGGGCAACAGTAACCAGCCACCGACCAGGCCCTAGCCAGTGGGGCCTGCCTGTCGACCAAGGAGCCGGCAGCCGGCGGGACGCACCAGTCGGCGGGCCCCAGCAGCCGGCGCGGAAGCTGGCGAGCACGGTCGCAGACAGCTGGGCCCCGTGCCCAGCTGGATTACCTTTGTACCCCCGGGGGGTAGGCCTATATAAACCCCCCGGTGCACCCATGCAAGGGGAGGACGCTCAAGTTAGACCTAGACACCAAACAAGGAGAGGAAGCACGCTAGCTGAGCCCTTCTTCCTCCTTCCACCCAAACCAGCTCGAGGAGCATTGTGTAGTTTCTTGTTCGTTTAGTAACCATGCGGAGACCCCGTAGAGCAGCAGTAGGGGTGTTATCTCCCCGGAGAGCCCTGAAGCTGGGTAAGATTCGCCGGCGTGCATGTCTTCGCCTTATCCCGTTTCCAGGCACCGGCGATGTTTTATTGGCTCCCACAATGATAAGCCACCCGTTGGCATATGTCGCACCTATCACCCGACATTTGGCGCCCACCGTGGGGCCAGGTGCCCCGTCGTCCGGAGACCTGTTTTGGACGGGAACCCTTTTTCTCCCCCGCGAGCGTAGCCAGCCCGGCTCGCCCGATGGCGCTTGCCACGACGCGCTGCATGGAGTCACCAACATCTGCGCGGCGAGCAGCCTCGCCGACCTCTTCGACAAGGCCCGCATCTCCGACGAGCTTGCCTCCGATGCGGGCACCGACCACCTCGCCAACCTCCTCGGCCAGCTCCACGTCTCCAGCGAGCCCGCTGCGGATTTGGAGTCGGTTGGCTCCACCGACCCGATGCCTGTCGACTCTGACACGGCATCCTACGACACCTTCCCCACCAACGTCACGATCTACAACGACCCGCTCCCTCCAGCCGGCGATCGCGATATCGTCACCACTGAGGTGATGGTTATCGGCCACGACGGTCCGACCAACGAGGGCGCCCACGACGCCCCGCGCGCGGCGGCCCACGACTTGTCCGTCCCCCTCCCGGCTAATGCCGGCGATGAAGTACTGGAGGCACGTCGCCTCGCCCTCCTCGCGGAGGGCCGGCGGCTGGCCTCCGTAAGACGCCTCACCGAGGCCTACCAGCGCGAAGCTGACCGCGCCGCCTTCGGCACGCCGGCTCCTGCTGGCCCAAGCCGGGCTGGTGCGGTCAGGCAACGCGGTGCCGTCATTGCCGACACGCTTGGATTCGATCGCCCGGTCTACGCCACACCGCTCAAGAACCTGCGCGCCGCCCAGGCGGCCGTAGACGAGCTGGACGGCTTGGAAGCCGAAGACCTCCCCCACATGACGCGGCGTATACAGCAACTGATTGACGCGGCCGCTCGGCGGCACGAATCCAACGCCTGCGCGGGAAGCCCCCCCCCCCCCCCCCCCCGCGCTGCGATCACGGCGCGACTTCTCGATCGCCGACTACGAGCAACACCCGCGCGCGGCGCGAGAAAGAGCCGGCTTCCAGCCGAAGCCGGACCCGAATCTCCATCGAACGAGACGCGGACGGCCGCCCCCGAGCCATGGAATGGCGGGGCACCCCGCCTCTGCCTCGAGCTCGTGGAGAGAGATACCCCACCCCGCCTCAAGTGGTGCACCCGACTCTCAGCGGCCGGCTTGGTCGCCGTGAAGGAGTCGGCGAAAACGACGCCCGCCACCGGATCGACCGCCTGGCTAGATCCCTGGCGTTAGAAGAAGAAGACGATGTCGGCCCGCCCTGCTTTGGCCCCCGCATCCGTGACGAGCCCTTCCCCAAAGGGCTCTCGCTCCCAAGAGACACGCCTAAGTACAACGGCTCGATGAAGCCGGAAGACTGGCTGACCAACTATTCCACAGCCGTCAGCATTGCCAACGGCAATCGGCGCGTTCCCGTGAAGTACGTGCCCCTCATGCTGCAAGGCACGTCACGGACTTGGCTTAACAGCCTCAAGCCTCTCAGCATCAACAGCTGGGTAGATTTTACTGAAGCCTTCGTTCGCAACTTCACCAGCACCTACAAGCGGGCTCCCAAGCCCAGACAGCTCTCCCTGTGCGTACAGGGCCCAGCCGAGTCCACTCGCGATTACCTCACGCGCTGGGCCGAGCTCCGCAACTCTTGCGAAGGGGTGCACGAGGTGCAAGCCATCGAATACTTCACTGCCGGGTGCCGAGAGGGCACCCTCCTCAAGCACAAGCTCCTTTGCAACGAGCCGGCTACCCTCGACAAGCTCCTGAACATCGCCGACAAGTACGCCACCGCCGACTCTTCGATGAAGACCGAGCTCCGGGTGGACGTGTCTGGGAAAGTGCTTAATCCGGCGCCCCAAATGTCAGTGGGAGATTCCGGCCGACGCCAACACCAGAACGACCAGAAGCACAAAGGCCCTGCGCCGCCTCCCGCTAGCCGGCAGGTGGCCACGGTCGAAGACGCGCCGCCTGAGGGGCGGCCCGCGCCCAAGAAGCCCAAGGGCGGCCGGCCGGCTTGGCAGCCGGCCTTCTCCTACGAACAAACCCTTGACGCCCCGTGCAAATTCCATAGCGGCGCGAAGCCGTCCAACCATACGACCCGAAAGTGTAACTGGCTCGCCCGAATCTCCAAGGGCGAAGGGCTCACGCCGGCTCCGCCTGCAGGCCCGTCGCCTCCGGCTCCGCCCCCCAAGGCCGCTCGGCCCGCGGTCGACGCCGTGCAGGACGAGTTCCCTAACGAGCAAGCATCTTACGTTGTCTTCATGAGCCAGCCCGAAGACCGGCGCAGCAAGCGCCGAGAGCAACAAGAAGTCAATATGGTCGCCGCCAACCCAGCGGGCCACATGCATTGGTCGGAGAAATCCATCAGCTGGAGCCGGGCCGACCACCCAGAGGTGATGCCGTCCCCGGCTCCTACGCTTTGGTCCTGGAGGCCACCCTCGCGACGGACACGCGCGCCGCCCGCTTCTCCCGTGTGCTGATCGACGGTGGAAGCAGCATCAACATCCTATACCACGACACCCTGGAGAAGTTGGGTGTCAAGGAGAAGCAGCTCGTGCCGACTCGGACGGTGTTTCACGGCATTGTACCCGGTTTGTCCTGCGCCCCCATTGGCAAGATCAAGATCGACGTACTCTTTGGGGGCAAGGATCATTTCCGCCGGGAAGCGATCTGGTTCGAGGTGGTGGACCTGGAGAGCCCTTATCACGCCTTGCTTGGCCGACCCGCCTTGGCCAAGTTCATGGCAGTCCCCCACGACGCATACCTCAAGATGAAGATACCAAGTTCCAAGGGCATCATCACCGTCACCGGCGACTATAAGAAGTCCGCCGACTGCGCCGTGGCCAGCAGCCGGCTGGCCGAATCGCTCGTGATTGCCGAAGAAAAGAAGACGCTGGACAGGGTCGTGGCCTTGGCCAGCAAGCAGCTGAACCCGCCCGTCGACTCCAAGGAGTATGATGCCCAAGGATCTTTCCAGCCGGCCAAGGAGACCAAGAAGATATAGCTCGACCCCGAGCACCCCGAGAGGTTTGCCGTCATTGGGGCGAGCCTAAACAGCAAATAGGAAGGCGAGCTTGTCGATTTCCTCCGTGAGAATCGGGATATCTTTGCATGGTACCCCAAGGACATGCCAGGTGTTCCGAAGGATTTCGCCGAGCACAAATTACATGTGCGGGAGGACGCGAAACCAGTCAAGCAGCCTCTCCGCCGACAGTCAGAAGAGAAGAGAAGAATCGTAGGGGAGGAGATAGCTCGGCTTCTTGCAGCCGGCTTCATCATGGAAGTTTTCTTCCCCGAGTGGCTCGCGAACCCGGTTCTCGTGCTGAAAAAGAATAACAAGTGGCGCATGTGTATAGATTACACAAGCCTCAACAAAGGCTGCCCCAAAGATCCCTTCGCCCTGCCCAGAATTGACCAAGTGATAGACTCCACAGCCGGATGGTAGCTGTTGAGCTTTTTGGATGCTTATTCAGGATACCACCAGATAAAACTGAACCCGGATGACCGACTGAAGACCTACTTCATCACGCCGTTTGGAGCCTTCTGCTACCTGACCATGACGTTCGGCTTAAGGAATGCCGGCGCCACTTTTCAGCATTGCATGCAGAAGTGCCTCCTCACGCAGCTTGGCAGAAACGCCCATGTCTACGTGGATGATATCGTGGTGAAGACGGAGAAGCACGGCACCCTGCTGGAAGACCTGAAAGAGACATTCGAGAACCTGCGTCGGTTCCGAATCAAGCTCAACCCTGAGAAATGCGTGTTCGGAGTGCCAGCCGGCCAGCTCCTAGGCTTTCTGGTCTCCGAACGCGGCATCGAGTGCAACCCAGTGAAGATCAAGGCCATCGAGAGGATAGCGGTCCCAACCAAGCTTCGAGAGATCCAGAGGTTCACCGGGTGCCTGGCCTCTTTGAACCGCTTCATCAGCCGGCTTGGAGAGAAAGCTCTCCCTCTCTACCGCCTCATGAAGAAGAGCACTCACTTCGAGTGGAATGACCAGGCCGACCAAGCTTTCCACGAGCTGAAGAAAATGCTGGCCACGCCGCCTGTCTTGGCGGCGCCGACTGAGAAAGAGCCCATGCTCCTTTATATTGCCGCCACTAGCCGGGTGGTCAGCACCGTCATTGTAGTCCAACGCCCCGAAGAAGGCCAAGCCCAGCCGGTCCAGAGGCCGGTTTATTACCTGAGCGAGGTGATGTCCGCCTCAAAGCAAAACTACCCGCACTACCAGAAGATGTGCTACGGCGTGTACTTCATCGCCAAGAAGCTGAAGCCATACTTTCAAGAACATCCCATCACGGCGTATGCACTGCCCTGCTGGCCGAGATCATAGGCAGCCGGGATGCGTCCGGCCGGGTGGCTAAGTGGGCCATCGATCTGGCCCCTTACACGATCTTCTACCAACCCCGCACCGCCATCAAGTCACAAGCACTGGCCGACTTCCTCGTCGACTGGGCCGAGACCCAGTACTTACCGCCAGCTCCCGACTCCACCCATTGGTGCATGCACTTTGACGGATCCAAGATGCGCACCGGCTTGGGAGCCGGCGTCGTCCTTACCTCTCCTAAGGGCGACAAGCTCAGATACATGCTGCAGATCCACTTCGCCGCCTCCAACAATGTAGCCGAGTACGAAGCGCTCATACACGGGCTCCGGCTTGCCAAGGAACTCGGCATCTGCCGAATCCTGTGCTATGGCGACTCGGATTTGGTGGTTCAGCAATCATCTGGCGACTGGGACGCCAAGGACGCAAACATGGCAAGCTACCGCTTCCTAGTGCAGCAAATCAGTGGGTACTTCGATGGATGCGAGGTCCTCCAAGTACCGCGAGCCGACAACGAGCCAGGAGATGCCCTGGCCCGAATAGGCTCCATGCGGCAAGCAATACCAACCGGCGTTTCCCTACAACGCCTCCTCAAGCTGTCCATCAAGCCATCTCCGGAATCCGACTCTATCTTCGTGCCGCCTAACCCCGATGGGGCCGGATCCGGCTCGAAGAATCAAGCAGTCGGCCCGGGGACTTCAATACTCGGCTCGGGGACTGCAGTAGCCGGCTCAGGGACTGCCGCACCCGGCTCGGGGACTGCGGTAGCCGGCCCGGGCACTGCGGTAGCCGGCCCGGGGACTTCTTCAGCACAGTAAGTGGCGGCCGACTCCAGCACTTCATTACCCAGCCCGCCCACCCTGGTGGCTGTAGCCACATTGGCGGCAGGGGAAGTTGCAGCTCCATCATGGGCTCAAACCATCCTCAACTTCTTGGTGAACCAAGATCTGCCGGCTGACGAAACAGAAGCGAGACAAGTCCAACGTTGAGCCGGAGCATACACAATCGTCAACAGAGAACTTGTCAAGCGCAGTGTCACCGGAGTCTTACAGCGATGCGTCGAGCAGGAGAAAGGCATTGCAATCCTCAGAGATATACACCAAGGAGAGTGCGGCCACCACGCCGCATCACGATCACTTGTCGCCAAAGCCTTCCGCCACGGTTTCTTCTGGCCGACTGCTTTGGACGACGCCAAAGAGCTAGTCAAACACTGTAAAGGCTGCCAGCTTTTCAGCTCCAAGCAACACATGCCGGCTTCGGCACTCAAGACCATTCCCCTCACCTGGCCCTTTGTCGTCTGGGGACTGGATATGGTGGGCCCATTCAAGACGGCGCGCGGCGGCATGACGCATTTGCTCGTCACCGTAGACAAATTCACCAAGTTGATTGAGGCGAAGCCGATCAAGAAGCTGAATGGGCCGACTGCGGTGACTTTCATTGCAGACATAACAACCCGGTACGGCGTACCGCACAACATCATCACCGACAACGGCACAAATTTTGCCAAAGGTGCCTTGGCACGGTTCTGCGCTGCACAAGGTATCCGGCTGGACCTTGCGTCCGTCGCCCACCCGCAGTCAAACGGCCAAGTAGAGCGAGCAAACGGCCTCATCCTGTCTGGCATCAAGCCCCGACTGGTCGTACCTCTGGAGCATTCAGCCGGCTGTTGGCTCGACGAGCTGCCGGCTGTCCTATGGAGTCTGCGTACTACCCCAAACAGATCAACCGGCTTCACTCCTTTCTTCCTTGTATATGGTGCTGAGGCAGTCATCCCAACAGACATCGAGTTCGACTCGCCTCGGGTAACCATGTACACGGAGGCGGAGGCCAAACAAGCACGAGAAGACGGCATCGACCTGCTGGAAGAAGGCCGGCTGTTAGCCCTCAGCCGGTCTGCCATCTACCAGCAGGGTTTGCGCCGCTACCACAGCCGAAAGGTCAATCCAAGATCCTTCCAGGAGGGCGACCTTGTGCTCCGGCTGATCCAGTGAATAGCCAGCCAGCACAAGCTCGCAGCCCCCTGGGAAGGCCCCTTCGTCGTCAGCAGAGCTCTAGGCAACGATTCCTACTACCTCATTGACGCGCAGAAGCCGAAGGCACGCAAGAGAGACGACTCCGGCAAGGAGTCGGAATGACCATGGAATGCCAATCTTCTTCGGAAATTTTACAGTTAAAATGCAGTATGTATCACGTCCACTTTTGTATTAAGTACGAAACAATAGGCTCCCCGAGGAGGACTCGGGGACTGCCATCTTTTATTTTATGAATGAAAGTTATCATGCGTATGATATCGCCTGTTCATTTATTTTGTCCGGCAGCGGGTTCGACGAGTTGGCCCGGGGACTAGCCGACTGGAGTTATATTAGGAGTCCTACCCGCGGTCAGACAAGTAATGTGCCGACACCCAGGCTTGGCTCTTGCCAAAATCGCAGTTCGGAGAACCGACTGCCCGGCTGGCAAGAGTCATAAGCCGGAAAGGGTGCGCACACGAAAAACGGCGAGGGGCTAACGGGCTTATATAACAAAAGCCGGCTTGCCGCCTCCCGCCGACCGACTACCAGAGTAGCCGGTCGGCCGGCTTGCATTCAGTCTGCTTCAAATCCAAGAAAGCTCGAGTACTTGCCTTCCCAAAGAGGGAAGGCGGCAAAGGAAAAAGCCTAAGGATAAAAAGTGCACTCAAATGGAAACCAACACATGCATACAATAATATTTACACAAAAGACCTCCAGAGAGGTCAGCATCCAACATTGTTCGATACACCCCCAGTGGGTGGAATTGTGGAAACTTAAAAGTTGTTCGAAAAAGCAAAAGCAGGAACAACAGGGACGGCAGATCAAGCCGGCGGGCCCGCTGACGAGCCGTGCTGGGCGGTGGAGACGGTCGCGCCAGCTGAAGGAACGGCCGGCTGGCCAACTTCGGCCTGATCACCGCCTCCGGCAGAGGGCGCGCTCCCGCGTGGCTTGTTGCTGGAGGCACGGTCGGCTTGAGGGCGGTCGGTCGTCCCACTGGCCGGCTCGGCGTCTCCGCCGTCTTCTTCATCGTCATCCTCGCCCTCGTCGCTGGAGGCAATCTCCTCGGCCGAGTCCTCGCCTTCCGCCGGGTTCAGCCCGAACCACTCCTCCGTCTGGGCGATGCCGTCGTCATTGAGTTCCGGCGCGAAGACGCTGGTGTCGGTGCACTCGGCGATCATCGAGGCGCGCTAGGCGATCGCCGGCCGTACCTCCTCCAGCTCCGCATCGGCCTCTAGCCGCCAAGTCCGCAGCTGGTCCAGGCTTAACCCCGGGTACCATGCGCGGACGAACTCCAACGCATGCCCGGCTCCGAGACGGGCCGCCGACGCCTTCCAAGCCTCGAAGCAGCCGACTGCGACTTCTAGCCAGTCGGCGGTCCGACTTGGGGTGTGGGGAATCATCTAGCTCGGCCAGAGCGCGGCCAGCACCTGCGCCCCGGCACGTTGGAGCCGGTGGAGCATCCGATGGGCCGGCTGCAGTCGCGCTTGGACGGCAATGAGCTGCTCCAACAACGTTCGATTTGCATCTGGCGCGATGAAAACTCCAGCCTGACGGCGCGCCTCGCGATGGGCCTCGATGGCTTGGGTGGCGAGGACGGAGTGGCCGGGAAAGTAATCTGCGTAGAGTAACAAGCACAAGTCAGAATAAAGCCCCAGGCGGCCGGCAGATGGAGGAAGGGCAAGAAAGGCGGCTTACCATCGATCAGATCTTCGATTCGGCCGAAACCTTCCTCCGGCGTCTGGCGCGTCTCGGCCCAGCTCGCAGCCTTGATCTCGAACTCCGCCTTCAGGGTAGCCTTGCTGTCATGCGCGTTCTGCAGGGCCGCCTTATGGCTCTCTTCCTGGTCGGCCAGTTTCTTGGCCAGGCGGTCGCGCTCCTGAACCAAGTCGGCATACTCGGCGTCCCTGGCACGAAGAGCGGTCTGCGCCTCGCCGAGCTCCCTCCGCAAGTCGGCATTGGCCCCATCACGAGCAAGAGACAAAGAGAAAAAAGTAAATAAGGGAAAGGTCATCAAGAAAGATCCGACCCGACTGCGCTGCAGTCGGCCCGGATGTCAGGGACTACACCCAGTGGGTGCGCTGTCGCGCCCCCACGAGAGACAGATAAGAGCAATATACTTACGTCGGCTGCGGGCCAGGTCTTCGGTCCTCCGGCTCAGCTCCCGAGCCTGGGAGTTGAAGGCGGCAGCACGAGAGTTGTGATAATCCTAAAGACCTGACAGAAAACAGAGTTAAGATAGCCGTCGAGAAAGATCCGACCCGACTGCGCTGCAGTCGGCCCGGATCTCGGGGACTACACCCAGTGGGTGCGCTAGCGCGCCCCCATGGAAAAAATCAGAGGATCAAAGCGGTCAACAAATAAAAAACTTACCCGGATTGCAGATCGCGTCGACAGAAACTCCTGAGTAAATTGCTGCAGGAGGGCGGCCTGAGCCTGCAGCCGGCTCCGAACCCCTTGAGCCGCCACGTTCAGCTCGCCACTTCCTCCGCTGGGAGTCTACCCGGACATGGCGGAACTGGCCGCCTCCAAGGCTTCTGCCGTCTAATTGGCACCCGCGGCTTGACGCGTGTCCGGCGGGGTCGTGCTCCCTCTGGCGCGCTGGCTCGCCGCCAGCTGAATTTCAAGACCAGCTCCAGCTTCGAGTGCACCCCGGGCCGGCTCCTCCGGCACCGCCGACGACTGGCCGCCTTCCCCCGCTCCGGCTGGCACTGCCGGCGGCGTCCTCTCCGCAAAGACGTCGAAGAGCTCATCCCTCTGCGCCGGTGGCTGATCGGGGGTGATCTCCTCCGCCGTGGGCAGCGGGATGTCCGGGTCCACGGTGCGGAGGGGGATGGCGAGTAGCGGAGGCCGGCTACGCATGCCCTCCGCCTCCGTCTCCGCGGTCGCCCGCTCCAATGGAGTCACGGCTGCCGCATCCGCTCGCTCCATCGCCGCCCGGGCGGCCTCCCGCTCCGCCGCCTCCCTCTCTTCTCGCGCCTCGTGGGCGTTCTGCTCCGTGGCTTCCGCAAGATCGGCGTGGGGGTCGACACGGCGGGGCCCTGAAGATCCAGCACCCGGCCCAACCACAGAGCCGCCTGGGCCTCGCTCAAGGGAAAGCGGCGCCCTGCTCAGAAGTCAGAGAAGGGTTAGAACAAAAGATGACAACAAAAAACAAGCACGCAAGTGGCCAAGGGCTTACGATGAAACCGCTGGAGGTTGCTTCACCACCTTCCGGAACAGGCCGCCTTCGCCGCCGCCTCGTCTCGCTTCATTGCCGCGGCGGAGGCCCTCGTTTTTTTCGGCCGGCTGCCGAAGAGAGGAAGCGCGGCCCGGCGCTTCTACATTCCACCACCGACAGCCGGCGCGGCGGACGAGCCCGCGCTGTGGCGATCGGTTGCCGGCTGGCGGCGCGGGATTTCTTCGGCGTCGGCGTCGTCCGGCCAGTCATCAAAACTGGTCGAGAGCCCCGTGCCTCCGGGCTCGGCGACGTCCCCCGTGGCGGCGTCCTCCATGGCGGCCGCCCCCAAATCTGGGTCATCAATATCGTCTGCCGTACGGTCCGGGGCATACCGGCGTTCGACTCCTGCCGTCCCGGCTGGCGGCGGAAGAAGAGGGTTCTGATAAAAAGAAACCGCCTGGTCAGAAGCCGGCCGGCATAAAGCCGGCTGATGATAGAAATGACTTACCACGGGCGGTGGATGGGCGCGGGAATACGGCGCCTTGCCGAATTGCCAGTCGTCAGCGAGCTTGAGGTTGGCGATGTAGTTCACCATGAGCGCCACCTCGGCATGGGGCATGTCCCATGTGCTCAGCCGGCAAGGGTCGAAGCGGTTGCTCATCTGGCATAGCATGTGGGGCCGGCTCTGAAGGGGAAGGATCCGGCGCTCGACGAAGGCGGCCACCAGGTCGGCCCCGCGCAGGCCTTCCGACTGGATCATCACCCGAAGCCGGGCGATGGCGGCGTTCCCAGCCGGAGATAAGGACTTGGATCTGAAGCCCCAAGACGGCTGCCTCCCAGCCGGCGGGCCGGCTACGTAAGCCGGCAGATTAACATAGTCTCCTTGCGAGGCGATGTTCTTCACGTAGAAGTACGATTTTTGCCAAAGCTTCACCGATTGGATTAAGGGGATGTGCGGGAAGGGGTTGTTCTCGCCTGACCTTTTCATCGCGATGAAGTCTCCGCAGGGGGCGGGCACGCCGGCAGAGACGGTGCCGAGTTTGTTCTGGAAGAGCTCCGCCCAAAGCTCCAGCGTGGGCAGCACTCCCAAGAAGCCTTCGCAGAGGGAGACGAAGGCCGACAACAGCATCACCGCGTTGGGCGTGAGGTGATGCGGCTGGAGACGGTAGAAGTCGAGGAAGGAACGCATGAATCCGCTCGCCGGGAAGCCGAAGCCACGCAGGAAATGCATGCGGAAGACGACGCGCTCGCCTTCCTCCGGTGCCGGCGAGATTTCCGCCTCCGGCACCAGACGAGCCTGCATGAGGTTGGCAGCGGGTAGGCGTCGGGTCCGGCGGAGAAACTCTATGTGATCTTCGTGGACGTTGGAGCCGTCCCACGAGCTCGATAGCGCCATGGACATCACGGCGTGGGCAGGCTGCGACGGGAGGTTGCAACGGGCGCGGAGGAAGAAGAAAGGAAAGGAGAACAAGGAGGGACGGGGAGCGGGGGAGCGAGCAAGCCTTTGTCTCTCCCCCTCCCCCTCCTACTTGTAGGCTCGTGCGCCGGAGCCGAGGAGGCGCAACGTGGGGGATCGTGGGGATCGATCGTGCCCACTTCCCCCACGACCCGCGTTTATTGCGCACTAAAGACACGAAGAAACGGCCGCGGGGAGGCGAGCAGTCCCCTCGGGCCATAGAAGATCTGCGCCCCGGCCGAGGCCGAGGAGTGGCGGGCCCGGGCCTGCGGCAGCGTCCCGTCGCGCGCGTGCGACGGCAGGACTTCTCTGCCACGTGGCCCGACGTGGGGCCGGTGGGCCACCCGCGGGTCAACCATGGTCATAATAATAAACAAATAAGTTCTCCGAAGTCGGCCTACGACGGCAAGGTCGGCTCCTCAGGGTATGAAGCTGGCCAAGCTTCTCGTCCCTTTGTCCGCCGCAAAGCTCGCCCAGCTTCGGGGACTACTGTCGGAGTAAATAGCCATGGGTAGCCTAGCCGGCTTCCCCTGGCCCATCAGAAAAAATTACGAGCCCGTCCGGCTCTCTAGAAGACTCAAGACCTAAGGCCGCCTCCCCCCTTTGCCGGCTATCTTCTTGGACGGCTTCGGGGGCGGCCCGCCTTTTACCCTCATGAAGAAAGTCGTGGGAGGGCCGACTACAAGAAGCCGGCTGCAACAAGGCCGACTCCAAGAGGTCGGCTCCCATAAAGCGGTCAAAGCCGTACCCGCAGAGTACGCGTCCACCCCGCGATGATGAAGCAAGGCGTGGCTACAGTGGAGTTTGCCACCCCCAAAACCCGGAGCACACCTGGTACAGTGCGCCGTACGGGTGGCCACGACCTGTCCGGCGCGGCACTGTTGCCACGGCGGCCCCGACGCCGTCCACGACGGGCCACCAGCGTGGCCCCCGAGGCGGCGGGCCCCTTCGGGCAAAAGATACCGAAGGCGGCCGCACCTCCTCCCAAGCCGGCTCGCCATCATCCTCGAAGGAGACGCCTATTAAAGAGACAAGATACGGCGGGGCTACAGTAATCGCCCGCCAGGGCGGCGGTACTGTAGCCACGCTTACCCCGACCAAGCCCGCGTCAACAGCACGGGGCAACAGTAACCAGCCACCGACCAGGCCCTGGCCAGTGGGGCCTGCCTGTCGACCAAGGAGCCGGCAGCCGGCGGGACCCACCAGTCGGCGGGCCCCAGCAGCTGGCGCGGAAGCTGGCGAGCACGGTCACAGACAGCTGGGCCCTGCGCCCAGCTGGATTACCTTTGTACCCCCGGGGGGTACGCCTATATAAACCCCCCGGTGCACCCATGCAAGGGGAGGACGCTCAAGTTAGACCTAGACACCATACAAGGAGAGGAAGCATGCTAGCTGAGCCCTTCTTCCTCCTTCCACCCAAACCAGCTCGAGGAGCATTGTGTAGTTTCTTGTTCGTTTAGTAACCATGCGGAGACCCTGCAGAGCAGCAGTAGGGGTGTTATCTCCCCGGAGAGCCCTGAAGCTGGGTAAGATTCGCCGGCGTGCATGTCTTCACCTTATCCCGTTTCCAGGCACCGGCGATGTTTTATTGGCTCCCACAATGATAAGCCACCCGTTGGCATATGTCGCACCTATCACCCGACAGACCCCCTACCCGAGATCCGCCGGTTTTGACTCCGACATTGGTGCTTTCATGGAGAATTCCTCTGTGCCGTCGCCGTTAGGCTTGATGGCTCCTACGATCATCGATAGCGATGCAGTCCAGGGTGAGACTTTTCTCCCCAGACAGATATTTGTGTTCGGCAGCTTCGCACTGCGGGCCAACTCGCTTGGACATCTAGAGCAAATCTAAAGTTACTCCCCTGGCCACCAGGTCAGGTTTGGAAGCTTAAATTACACGGCCGATGCCCGCGGTGACTTGATCTTCGACGGATTCGAGCCTCGGCCTTGTGTGCCACGCGGTCACGATGGGTACGATTTAGCTCTGCCATCGGACCGTATTCAGGAGATCGCACTGGCAGCCGCTCCGAGCCTCAATTCGGAGCTAGTTGCGCCGTCCATGGACGGGTGGATAGACCCGTCACGGAGGCCGTATCCTTAGTGGTGATCGAGCCGAATATTGACCTTACCCTTCACGAGAGCTGTGTTGTCAAACTGCCGGATCATGCTCCGGCCACAGACTCTGAACCGCCTGCGCCTATTCCTATTGAATTTGATTGGGCGCCGATCATGGAGTTTACCTCTGCAGATATTTTTCAGCACTCGCCCTTCGGCGACGTACTGAACTCATTAAGGTCTCTCTCCTTGTCAGGATTATCCAGGCCGAACTATGTTCGGCAGGATTGGGATGCGGATGACGAAGAAATTCGCCGCCCACCCACCACCCACTTAGTAGCCACTGTCGACGATTTAACCGACATGCTCGACTTCAACTCCGAAAACATCGACGGTATGGATGACTATGCAGGAGACGAAAAGGAACCACTGCCCTGTTCATCACATGACATATACATGGTGGATACACCAAAATAAAACGATGACGAACGGAAGGATGCAACGAAGGGTTGTCCCCTCGAGATGCAGTCAAAGCGGTGGCGTAAGCGCCGCCCCAAATCCCGCCTCGGCAGAAAAAACGATCATATAGACCCAGTGTTAGAGCAGGGTGAACAATTGCCGGACCACGGCAACACGGAGAATCAATCGAAACAACCCGACTCTGTCAAAGATAATAATCTGGAGAACATCACACCAGACAGACACCCGGGGCAACAGAATGCCCATCAAAGGCTTGTTGCCACCGCGAGGAGTCTAAAAAAGCAGAAGCAAAGGCTCAAGGCTGCACAAGACACACTCAGAATAAGATGGAGTAAAGTACTCAACACAGCGGTGAAGTACGGCGGTAACCTACACACCAAGAGCTACCCGAAGTGGTAACCGCTGACGTCTTGGCATGTGGCCACGCCAGAACAAGGCACGTACCTGGACACCAGGGGCTTCTTACAAAGGGCACTGTTTTGGCCCGGTTTACACCATAAAGACCGAAAACCTTAGGGAGTGTTCGGCGTCGTGAGTTTGGCCTTATATGCATCATCTCTGAATCATGTCTTTGGCCAAATGTTGGGTTTGCCCGGCTCCTGTGTTTTGCTGCCTTACGTTCTGCTCTATCGGCTAAGGCGGCACAAAGAAAACTACTGCGATTGTGCCCTAGTTCATCCGGACGAGCACCTCAGTAGAGAAAGCCGAAAACTGACTATCATGATATAGCGCGAGACTGGTCAACCACTCGATGACCTATCAGAATCTTAGAATTCCTCCGCCTTAACGAATGGCCATTTCCCGGCCAGGCATGTACGCACCCCGAACTCGAGTGAGTGCGGAGCCACCAGGGGCTATATAGTAGCCCCACTGTCAAACTCCTATGGCCAAGTGAAAGTGTTAAAGCATTATAGTCCGGTTGCCTAGTTCGCTATGCTATCGCCTCCTTATTAGGACCAAGACATTGGATTAAGTGTAAATACGCGTCTTCTGCGAACACCCTCGCATTGTATGCGTGGGGGCTGAAGCCGACGACTGCAATCTTTCAGGTTATATACATGTATACATAAACGGCCGCACATAAGGTATCATAATACTTTCGGGCACAAGTATAAAAACAGCCTTGATAAATTCAATAAAACATTGTTTTTACAATGGGAATACATGTCACTCAAACATAATATTCTTCGAGCACTGGGCCTCTATCAAACGAGCACCCTCAAGAACTTCTTCAAAATAGTGCTCGGCAGCCACTCGGCCTATGGCCGAACCCTGCGCCGCAACAGTGGTAGCATCCATCTCCGCCTAGTATGCTTTGACACGGGCAAGGGCCATCCGCGAGCCCTCTAGGCACGCCAACCTCTTCATCGCATTGATGCACGGCACCGCACCAAGGAACTGCTGCACTAAGCTGAAATAGCTATTCGGCTTCGGCTTCTCCGGCCACAGAATATCTATGATGGACCTCATGGCAAGTCCGGACAATCTATTGAGTTCGGCCCATTCGGCAAGCTGATTAGTTAGTGGAAGCGGACGCTCTAGAACGTTAAACTGCGGCCAGAATAGCTTGTCTACTTCACGATCTGTTTGATCTCGAAAGTATTCGGCCGCATCGCAGCACTCGCTATCAAATCCAGATATGTGTCCGCCGAACTCCACAGCCGATCCAGAGGGGCATACCGCAGATCTCCAAACTTCCTCCGCAGCAAAAAGGGCTTCCCAGACACAATATCACCGGCTTCACGAAGCTCCTCCTTCTTCGCTCTCATGGCAGAGCGGGTGTCTTTGGTCGCCATCGTGGCCTTTTCGAGGTCCGTCGCCTTTGCTCGGTTTTCTTCTTCAAGGAACTGGCAACGGTCGGCAGTGTCTTTTAACTTTACAGCCATCTTGGCCATCTTCTCTTTGCTCTCGCAATGCGCGGCCTTCCCGGCTCTTAACTCTTCGGCCGCCTTCAAAATGGCCGCATTACTACTCCTTGCTTGTTCTCTGGCTCGGGCATGTTCCGCCCGAAGGGTCTCCACGGTGGCAGACCCATCTACAGTCAACACATATTAAAGATACTGGCATCACGCTGCTCTTACTCTGTGACATTCACCAGAAAACATCACTTACCCTGTGCCTCGTCAAGCCGCTTGTTAACAAGCTCGATGTCGGCATCCGCCGCATCCAGTTGCCGCTTTAGTTCAGCAAACTCATCAGTCCGGCTAGCTACCGAAGCTTCCACCACCTGCACATAAAAGCAGTCTAGTTATTACATTGGACTACGATCCTCCGGTTGCCGCCGCTCTCGGCAACAACCAGAGTCTCAGGGCCTACTATCTACATAGGGCACACCTAAAAATGTGCGGTACTATCACAAATGCATATCATTTTATGTACCTCAAAGCCCGTTAGTAGACTCATAAAGGCGTCATGCAACCCGCTTTCAGCAGACGAAATCCTTTCCATCACCGTACCCATCAACGTACGGTGTTCTTCCGAGATGGTCGCTCGCTTTAGCAGATCCCTCAGTGTGTCCGACCGCATACCAGACGGCGCCGGACTCCTTTGTTTGCTCTCATCAAGAGCTGGATGCTGGGGACTTCGGGTGACTATAGGATTATCTTCTGGCCTCACCAGATCCGGAGAAGCCCTCCATGATGACACTTCAAGGTCGCCCGCTTCTTGAGCGGCGGAGTCCGGAGGAGGCGTTTCGCTCTCCATCATCTCCGGAAGAAGGTCCCCTGAAGACGAGCTCTGTTGATAAGGGCTAAGATCTGAACTGCAAGATAGACGCTTTGGTTATTTTCCTCGGGAGTAAGGTAGAATATCTTTACTATTAAGTATTTTTTTTGATCACTTACGGCTCATTAGAGGGCTGATCCCCGCGCGGACTTTGTGCGGCAAGAGCACCCCCCAAGGTAGGACCCTCTGTTGGATACTTCTTCTCCCGTTTGGAAGCCTTGGTTCCCGGATCCTCAGAGGCAGTCCTCTTCCTTCCCCGGAGCGAGAGAAGGTCAGAATCTTCCCCTTGGTTATCCTCCTTCACGAAGGCGCTCATTCCCTCAGTTGGAAGTGGTAGCGAAGGGGGCCCGCTTTTGCCCTCATTATTCCCCCCTTTATCTTCCTTTGAGGGCTCCAGGCAAGGTGCTAGCTCGAGCATCTTTTCCAGTACCGGATTGTCCAAACCCTCAGGAAGGGGGGCCGAACACTAAATCATCTTTGCCTTTGTTAGCCAGTCCGGGTCGAAGAGCGATTTCTCAGAACGACGCCATGATAAATGAAAGGCGGTGTGTTCAGCTAGAGGATTACTTACTTGGTTGGTGGTACGATTGCTGCTCAGGCCCACGTCCTCAGTAGTATCCAGACACTCTATTTGAGGTCCGAAGAATGTTTTATACATCTCCTCGTGCGTCAAGCCGAGGAAATTCCGAATAGCGCACGGTCCTTCTGGGTTGAATTCCCACAAGCGGAGGGGTCGGCGTTTGCATGGATGGACTCGACGAACCAGCATGACTTGCACTACCATAACCAAACTAAAATCCCCCTCGAAGAGATCTCGGATGCGGCTCTGCAATATGGGCACATCTTGGCTGGACCCCAGCTCAGCCCCCGACTGATTGATGACATCAGTTGTGGTGGAGGGCCCAAGCGAAAAGCGGGGGAAGCTACCCACTGGGCACTTCTGGGAGCGGTGATGTAGAACCAATCTCGTTGCCATAATCCGAACACCTCTGGAAAGGACCCTTCTGGCCATGGAGCTCCCGCAATCTTGCTTATTAATGTGCCTCCGCATGCTGCATACTGCCCCTCGACCGTCTTCGGCTTCACATCAAAGGTCTTGAACCACAGGCCAAAGTGTGGGGTAATGCAGAGGAAGGCCTCACATACAACAATAAATGCCGAGATGTGGAGAAACGAATCCGGGGCTAGATCGCGGAAATCAAGCCTGTAATAGAACATCAAGCCCCTTACGAAGGGATCCAGAGTGAGGCCTAGTCCTCCGAGGAAGTGGGAGATGAACACGACGTCTTCGTTGGGTTCAGGAGTAGGGACGACCTGCCCTCAGGCGGGCAGCCGATGTGAGACTTCGGCGGTTAGGTATGTTGCCTCCCTTAACTTCTTGATATCCTCTTCCGTGACGGAGAAGGGCATCCACCGGCCCTGGAGGCCAGATCCGAACATGATTGGAGATCCGAAGCACCTGACCTAGGCTTTGGGTGTTAGAACTCGAGGCGGGGGAAGGATTCGATTGAGCACTGGAGGAAAAAAGTAAAAGCCTTGTCCCTTTATAAAGAGGGTGAATTTCAAGCGTCCTCCTCGTAGCCGTTTGGGACTTGCCTAAAATCTAGGAGTCCTAGGCACGGTTGGGTTACCCACGCCCATATTGATGAGAATCTCATAATAAGGGGAACACGAGCTCTGCTTTGACAAGACGTGTCAAGAAACTGCCTCGCGTTATGTGCGGGGCTAGTTAAAGAAAAACGGTTCAAATAATCGCCGAGCCATGGCATGATGTCATGTTGCCTAAACGTGTCAGCAGATTAGATTTGTGGAAATATTATTCTCTCTACGGTGGTATGTGGAACTTATTTGCAGGGTCGTACACTATCCTTTATTTGAACTCTTCTGTGGTATATCTCGAGGAGGAACCCGCCTTGCAATGCTGAAGACAACACTATGCACTGGACTCGTCGTCATTGAAGCCTGGTTCAGGGGCTACTGAGGGAGTCCGGGATTAGGGGGTCTCCGGACAGCCGGACTCTATCCTTTGGCCGGACTGTTGGACTATGAAGATACAAGATTGAGGACTTCGTCTCGTGTCCAGATGGGACTCTACTTGGCGTGGAAGGCAAGCTAGGCAGTACGGATATGGATATCTCCTCCTTTGTAACCGACCTTGTGTAACCCTAGCCCCCTCCGGTGTCTAAATAAACCGGAGGGTTTTAGTCCGTAGGACAACATACAATCATACCATAGGCTAGCTTTTAAGGTTTAGCCTCTCTGATCTCGTGGTAGATCAACTCTTGTAATACCCATATCATCAATGTGAAGTCAAGCAGGACATAGGGTTTTACCTCCATCAAGAGGGCACGAACCTGGGTAAAACATCGTGTCCCCTACCTCCTGTTACCATTCGCCTTAGACGCACAGTTCGGGACCCCCTACCCGAGATCCGCCGGTTTTGACACCGACAGTACCCCTGACAAAAAAAATTTTAGCCCCTCTTTAGTCAGGGGTGCTTGGAACTTTAGCCTCTAAAAGAGACTATTCTTAGTCAGACTAAAATAAGTCCCTTGGATCCAAGCACCCTCTAAGCATCCTGGAATTCTTTGACAAAACTAAGCACCCTGAAATTCTTTGACAACTAAACTGCTGGCTATATGATGTTGGCCATATATATTGTATGTATATAATGTGAAGAAACGAGTGGTAGTATTATACCAACTAAAAGATGAAATGTAAGAAATACTAGTATGTACATACTGAAGAGTTAAAGTAACGAGAAGAAACATAACATAGTTCTGCTGGGGGCTCAGCACAACACACCCCTCAAATTAAATTAAGCACACCTGAAATTAAACTTTGCAACTATTCCGGTAGACACTGCATTAGAACCACCATGAGCAACGACATTACCACCTTACTCGGAGTCCTCGTCCTTGTCCCTCTTCCTCTTGGCCGATACTTCTTTGCTTGAACCGCACACTTGGCTGTTGCTCTTCATCCAACCCTTTTAGATATTGAAGCAAAGGTAGCCATCCATTGCAGCGTAGTGGATGTGGTCTATATCTAGTACATTCCGCTGCCATGCATGACGATGAAACGTGTATGGGGGTTTCTCTAGTTTACCGTATGAAGGATGAACCATGGCTCCTGCCAGGGTCAGCATTGAAGGCTGATGAGAGGACACCAGCCGATTCTTCTGGAGGTCGAAGGGGTTGCCTACAACGAGACCTATCCGATGCAGGACATCCCTGTCATTCTTAAAGTCTACAGTAACGAATTTCACTGTTTTGTCCTTGAGGAAGTTATTAAAATCCTGGCACTCAATGTCGGCATGGAATATGTGGTAGACCAAGCAAACGTTATGTACGCAAACCTAGATCACGGCGGGCTTCTTCCTCTCGTCGTCCTTTAGATCCTTCTCTGGTCCCAGGACTGTGGTGTACTCAATAGCTAGCCCAGCGACCCACTCATCATCTGAGTTTTCAAACATGCATCTGAAGCGAGAAAGGCACCTTTTCACCGTCACGGAACAACAGGTGTAGATGACGTCGAACTCATCGCTGGTGATGGTTCTAACATTGTACTCACCGCCGATCATGGAGATTTGGGACGCCATGGATTTGGGAGGAGGGTTAGGATTAGTGGAGCTGCCGTAATGTGAATGGACAAGACGACTAGGAGCGAACCGCCGTAGTATTGAAGTACGTGCAGGGACGAGTAGGAGCGAACTGCCAGCGTGCGAACGACAGGGTAGTGGCTTTCCATTCTCCCATGATACGGGCTTCCGAGAGCCCTTGGATCTGAGATCGAACGGTTGCATGGCGTGATTCTAGACCTATGGGTGAATATCCTATCCTGGAGGGTTATTCTGCAAATTTTTAGCAACTTAGCATGCAACCATTTGATCTCAGATCCAAAGGCTGCCAGCAGCCCGTATCATGGTCGCGCCTACCACGACCGTCCCATTGCTCGCGCGGTCGCGCCCTTGGAGATTTAACACGGTGCGTTAGGCTATCTTATGTTGGCATGTCATACATAGTCATCACTTAGTCACTCATACTACAACAAGGTTGGCTATAAGTGTATTTATTTTACTCCTCTCTATCTCTTTCTTCATACTCCCTCCGTCCCATAATATAAGAATGTTTTTGACACTAGTGTAGTGCCAAAAACGTTCTTATATTATCGGACACAGGTCGTGGCAATCGAGCCCGACGAAACCCCTCTACGTCATGTTCGACTGGCTCCATAGAGACTGCATCCGAGTGCGACAGTAGCGACCCAGTGGCGGAAGTTTTGATGGTCAATGGACCACGCAGTCCTCCTGGCTTGACCCGTGAAGACGGAAGCGATGGGGGCGGTGATCCGTCGCGTATTCATGAAGAGTACCGCCCCGAACCCCTCTTTTCGCAGCGGAGAGAAGAACTTCGCCGTCGGAACATGGATGCGCTTCACACTCCTATCGTTGGAGAAATCCCCGAGGCCCAGGCCTTGGAGGAGGCGCGCCTGGCCAACTTGGCTGAGCGCACTCGACTGGAGAATCTCCAGCGCGCACTCGATGAGCGTTCTCGACAGCGTGCTCCCGAATCTAGTCGACGTCAACTTTCTACGCCTCCGACTCAGGTATATCGAACTCCGATCTAGAATCTCGCAGCTGCAGCCCGGATTGCGGAGTCGATCCAACCTTCCCAGTCAGAAGCTGGTCGAGGTCTGGTGCAGATCCGGGCCTTGCTCTGTGCGGCGGGAGAGCAGAATACAGCAGTATCTCAGTCGCGGAATAAGATCCATAGCAGATCCGTGGTTGCAGACACAGTTCAGTCGGCTCACAGCCCAAGATCGCCTCCGAGGCGTGAGGGACGTGGAGATCGACGAGATCAGTACAGAAACCGTGAGCAGTATGATCACCGAGTCGATCGTGATGATCGTCGTCGAGTGCCTACGCCTCCCCCCAAGGAGTGGGTCGTACGTGCCTCGGCAACATGATGACAGGCACCCTCACAGTATGGGGCAAGGGATTCCAGTCGACCCCAGAGAACCAGGCTTTGATGCGAGATCTATTCTCGTTCAGGGCTTGGTCGACAGAAACAGGGCTCACTAAGAAGGTCATGACAGAGATCTACCAACCAGCAGCAGTGTGCATGTCTCAGGCCCGGAGTGCTTCAGCAGAGCCATTAGGGCTGCAGTGATTCCCCCCAACTTCAGGTTGGCGACTGGAGTCAGTAAGTTCACTGGTGAGTCCAAGCCGGACACTTGGCTTGAAGACTACCGAGTGGCTGTCCAGATTTGTGGTGGCAATGATGAAGTGGCCATGAAGCACCTTCCTCTGATGTTGGAGGGCTCGGCTAGAGCATGGCTGAATCAGTTAGCACCGAGTAATATTTATACTTGGGAAGATCTTGCCCGAGTATTTGTCAGAACATTCGAAGGTACTTGCAAACGGCCGGCAGGGTTGACCGAATTACAGTGTTGCGTTCAGAAACTGAATGAGACTTTGAGAGATTATATCCAGAGATGGATCACATTGCACCACACGGTGGAGAATGTGTCTGATCATCAGGCAATTTGTGCCTTTAAAGAAGGCGTCAAGTATCGGGAGTTGAATCTGAAATTCAGTCGTACAGGAGATATGACTCTGACTCGGATGATGGAAATTGCCACCAAGTATGCCAACGGTGAAGAGGAAGACCGACTCCGGAGTGGCAAGCACAAAACAGTCGCCCATGAAACCGGAGGAGGAAACTCCAGTCGGAAAAAGAAGCGCAAAGCCGAGCCAGCCGCTTCTGGTGAAGCCTTAGCCGTGACTCAAGGAAAGTTCAAGGGGAAGCCCAAAGGGCCGTGGAACCCCAAGAAAGTAAAAGATCAAGATGGAAATGATGTGCTGGATTTGCCATGCCACATCCAGACCAAAAAAGATGAAGAGGGTAATTTCATTTACCCGAAGCATACCACTCGGCAGTGTCGACTCCTAATCCAACAATTCCGAGAGAAACAGCCCAAGGAAAAGGAGAAAGAAGCTGACAAGGTTGAGGATGAGGAAGAGGATGATGATGGTTATCCCCACGTGAATTCCACTCTGATGATTTTCACTGACGTTGAGAGTTAAAGTCGATTGAAAGTCATCAACAGAGAAGTGAACATGGTCACTCCGGTGACACCCAGTTATTTTAAGTGGTCCCAGCCTACCATTACATTCGACCAGTCCGATCACCCAGCGCACATAGCCACCCCTGGGAGGCAAGCGTTGGTGGTCGACCCAGTATTCGAAGGCACCCGACTGACTAAGGTTCTGATGGATGGTGGCAGTGGCCTGAATATACTCTATGCAGAGACGTTGAAAGGAATGGGCATTCCGATGTCCAGAGTCAGTGAAAGTAATATGAGTTTCCATGGGGTCATTCCTGGCAAAAAGGATGCATCACTCAGCCAGATTGCTCTCGACGTGGTTTTCGGTGATTCCAAGAATTACCGCAAAGAAAAGTTGACATTTGAAGTTATGGATTTCCAGAGTGCTTATCATGCTATTCTGGGCAGGCCAGCTTATGCACGTTTTATGGCTCGACCATGTTACGTGTACCTCAAATTGAAGATGCCTGGTCCCAAAGGGGTGATCACTATCACTCGTAGTCGGAAGAAGGCGGAAGAGTGCTTCCAGAAGGGCTCAAAGATCGCCGATGCACAGATGGCCATAGTAGAATTGCAAGAATACCAAAAAAGTGCAGATCCGAGTGATTTGTTGCGAGCCAAGAAGCTAGCCACAGATTCAGCATTCGAGTCGTCTGGCGAAACAAAATCGATTCACATTCACCCGACGGATCCCAATGCTGCTCCGACTCACATTTCAACAAGACTCGACTCCAAATAGGAAGAAGCGCTTGCCCAGTTCCTCCGTGAGAACTGGGACATCTTTGCATGGAAACCTTCAGACATGCCAGGTGTTCCCAGGGGATTGGCTGAGCATTGTTTGCGAGTCGGCCCAAAAGTGAAAAAAGTCAAAGAACATCTTCGATGGTCTGCCGTACAGAAGAGGAAGGCAATCGGTGAAGAGGTGGCTCGGCTTTTGGCAGCTGAGTTTATCCATGAGATTTACCACTCCGAGTGGTTAGCCAATGTTGTCATGGTCCCAAAGAAGGATGGCTCACTTCGCATGTGCATCGACTTCAAACATATCAATCAGGCCTGCCCGAAAGATCACTTTCCTCTCCCTCGCGTCGACCAGATAGTCAACTCGACTGTGGGGTGCGAGCGTTTGTCCTTTTTGGATGCCTACTCCGGGTACCACCAGATCCGTATGTACGGACCCGGCGACATAAAAACAGCTTTCATCACCCCATTTGGGTGCTTCTGTTATGTCACTATGTCATTCGGCTTGAAGAACGCTGGAGCCACATTCATGCGGATGATTCAGAAGTGCCTGGCCACTCAGATCAGTCAGAATGTGGAAGCATACATGGATGACACTGTGGTCAAGTCACGTAAAGGTTCCAACCTACTGGCTGACCTTGCTGAAACCTTTCCAACCTCAGAAGGTATGATATCAAGCTTAATCCATCAAAGTGCATGTTTGGAGTTCCAGGCGGAAAATTACTCAGTTTTCTCGTTTCCGAACGAGGGATCGGTGCTAACCCAGAGAAAGTGGGTGCTATACTCCGGATGAAACGCCCTGTGCATGTGCATGATGTCCAGAAGCTTACTGGTTGTTTGGCCGCCCTAAGTCAATTCATTTCTCACCTCGGTGAAAAGGCACTGCCGCTTTACCGACTGATGAAGAAATCAGATAAGTTCGAGTGGACTCCTGAAGCTGATGCAGCATTTGCATAGCTAAAAGCCCTGCTTTCCACCCAGCTGGTGCTTGCTGCCCCAATCAGCAAAGAGCCTTTACTGCTTTATATAGCAGCCACTGGACAAGTCGTCGGTACAGTACTTACGGTCGAGCGGGAAGAAGAGGGAAAAGCTTATAAAGTTCAGCGCCCGGTTTATTATATTTCTGAAGTCCTGACTCCATCAAAGCAGAGATATCCACACTATCAGAAGCTTGTTTATGGGATTTACATGACCACGAAGAAGGTTGCACACTATTTCTCTCATCACTCTATTACAGTCATCAGCGACGCTCCATTGTCGGAGATTCTGCACAACAGAGACGCAACAGGTCGAGTGGCAAAATGGGCGATTGAACTCCTTCCCTTAGATATCAAGTTTGAGGCAAAGAAAGCTATCAAGTCCCAAGCAGTGGCAGATTTCCTCGCCGAGTGGATCGAACAGCAATTACCGACTCAAGTTCACTCGGAGCACTGTACCATGTTCTTTGATGGATCCAAAATGTTGAATGGTTCTGGTGCTGGGGTGGTACTGGTTTCCCCCCGAGGAGACAAGCTCAGATACGTCCTCTAGATTCACTTCGATTCCTCCAATAATGAAGCAGAATATGAAGCACTCCTATATGGGTTACGTATGGCCATTTCACTCGGCGTCTGTCGCCTCATGGTTTACAGCGACTCGGATTTGGTGGTCAATCAAGTGATGAAAGAATGGGACGTTAGAAGCCCAGTTATGACTGGTTACTACGTTGCGGTGAGGAAGTTGGAAAAGAAGTTTGAGGGGTTAGAGCTCCATCACATACCCCGTCTGAAAAATCAAGCAGTCGATGACTTGGCAAAGATAGGTTCCAAGAGAGAAGCCATTCCCAGCAATGTGTTTTTGGAACATATTCACACACCGACAGTTCAGGAAGATCCTTTTACTGAAGAGCCCCCACAGCCCAAGAGCGCCACAGATCCGACTGAAGTCGAGGTCCTAGCCGTGGTCGACCTAATCATGGAGGTTCTGGTCAGTACTCCCGACTGGACAGTGATGTACATTGCATATATCCTTAGGAAGGAACTCCCAGAGGACGAAGAAGAGGCTCGATAGATCGTCTGTCGATCCAAGGCCTTTATTGTGATAAGAGGACAACTGTTCAGGGAAAGCGTGACTGGAGTCGGTCAGAGATGCATAACGCCAGAAGAAGGTTGAATGATCCTCAACGATATCCACTCGGGGACCTGTGGTCACCATGCGTCCTCTCGGGCCATCGTGGCTAAAGCATACCGAGCCGGATTCTATTGGCCACGAGCAAATGAAATGGCGAAAGATATAGTCGACAGACGTGAAGGCTGCCAGTTTTACTCTGACATGTCTCACAAGCCAGCATCAGCCCTAAAGACCATTCCTCTCGTCTGGCCCTTTGCAGTTTGAGGATTGGATATGGTTGGACCACTGAGGACTGGTAGGAGCGGCTTCACTCATGTGCTCGTAGCAGTCGACAAGTTTACCAAATGGATCGAAGCTAAACCTATCAAGAATCTTGAAGCCAGCACCATTGTCAGTTTTATCAGAGAATTGACATTCAGATATGGAGTTCCACACAGCATCATCACTGACAATGGGTCGAACTTCGATTCTGATGAGTTTAGAGCTTTCTGCGCTTCTCAAGGCACATGAGTCGACTATGCTTTAGTCGCTCACCCGCGGTCGAACGGACAAGCAGAAAGTGCGAATGGCCTAATTCTCAAAGGACTAAAACCCCGACTGATACGTGATCTCAAACACACAGTAGGTGCTTGGGTTGATGAACTTCCCGTCAGTTCTTTGGGGTTTAAGGACAACTCCCAATCGATCGACTGGACAAACTCCCTTCTTTTGGGTCTATGGAGCCGAAGCTGTTCTGCCAAGTGACCTGCTACACAACACACCCCGAGTCGAGCTCTTCTCCAAAGAGGAAGCAAAGCAGGCCCGGCAAGATTCAGTCGATCTCTTAGAGGAGGAAAGAGAGATGGCCTTGATCCGGTCGACCATTTATCAGCAAGACTTGCGTCGATTCCATGCCAGAAACGTGAGGGGTCGAACCTTTCAAGAGCAAGACCTGGTTCTTCGAGTGGATCAACAGAAACCACAAAAGCTCTCCCCGGCTTGGGAAGGCCCCTTCATCATCACCAAAGTTCTCCACAATGGAGCATACCATCTTTACAGCGTTGAGCATCAGAAGGATGAGCCACGGGCTTGGAACGCCGAGCTGCTTCGCCCCTTTTATACTTAAGCACTCGTTCGAATAAAATGTAATAAGAAGTACCTTTGTAATTTGTTCGTCAAGACAAGAGCTTTTCAGTCTTCTCGCATGATTGTTGTTGTTTTTATTTACCTCCGAAATCCCCCCAGTGGGTGGGCTTAGCCGTGAATCCATTTCGCCTAAGTTCGAAAGAAAATCCTACCGAGTGATGAGCAAGCCTCTCACTCGGGAGGCTTAGCTGTGAATCCATTTCGCCTAAGCTCGAAAGAAAATCCTACTGAGTGATGAGCAAGCCTCTCACTCGGGAGGCTTAGCCGTGAATCCGTTTCTCCTAAGCTCAAAAGAAAATCCTACCGAGTGGAGAGCAATCCTCTCACTCGGGGGCTTAGCTATAGTCTAGTACTCTCCTAAGTTTATAAAATCCTACCGAGTGGAGAGCAATCCTCTCACTCGGAGGCTTAGCTGCAGTCTAGTACTCGCCTAAGTTTATAAAATCCTACCGAGTGGAGAGAAATCCTCCCACTCGGGGGCTTAGCTGCAGTCCAGTACTCGCCTGAGTTTATAAAATCCTACCGAGTGGAGAGCAATCCTCCCACTCGGGGGCTTAGCTGTAGTCTAGTACTCACCTAAGTTTATAAAATCCTACCGAGTGGAGAGAAATCCTCCCACTCGGGGGCTTAGCTGCAGTCCAGTACTCGCCTAAGTTTATAAAATCCTACCAAGTGGAGAGCAATCCTCCCACTCGGGGGCTTAGCTGCAGTCTAGTACTCGCCTAAGTTTACAAAATCCTACCGAGTGGAGAGCAATCCTCCCACTCGAGGGCTTAGCTGCAGTTGAGTACTTGCCTAAGTTTGTAAAATCCTACCGAGTGGTGAGCAATCCTCTCACTCGGGGGCTTAGCTGCAGTCCAGTACTCGCCTAAGTTTATAAAATCCTACCGAGTGGAGAGAAATCATGTCACTCGGGGGCTTAGCTGCAGTCCAGTACTCGCCTAAGTTTATAAAATCCTACCGAGTGGAGAGCAATCCTCTAACTCGGGGGGCTTAGCTGATGTCCGGTACTCGCCTAAGTTTATAAAATCCTACCGAGTGGAGAGCAATCCTCTCACTCAGGGGCTTAGCTGCAGTCCAGTACTCGCCTAAGTTTGTAAAATCCTACCGAGTGGTGAGCAATCCTCCCACTCGGGGGCTTAGCAGCAGTCCAGCACTCATCTAAGTTTATAAATTCCTTGTCCGCAAGGGTGACGAGGTGCAGGTCAACCGCGGCACTCTTCTCCGAGCTACGCCACAAATACAACATACGCTCCATCCTTGTCCGCAAGGATGATGAGGCGTAGGTCGACCGCGACCCTCTTCTCCGAGCTACGCCACAAATACAATGTACGCTCCATCCTTGTCCGCAAGGACGACGAAGCGCAGGTCGACCGCAACCTTCTCCTCCAAGCTACGGCACACATACAACGGAGAAGATCTCAAAAGCAATCGCAAGTATACTCAAAAGCAATTCAGATAAATCCGAAAGTTCCAAGCAGCAAATCAAAAGTACTCGAGCATCAAGCCTGAAGGAGTTTAACGGTTACAGCAATCACTCGGCATTCCAAGGCAAATTTAAGACGGATTCAAATCTGATAAGTTTGTTCTCTCGGCAGGAGGAGGGCTGGTAGGTTGGACGAATTCGTCCAAGTCGATCCCATCCGCGATCCGAGTGGCAGCAGCGATGAAAGTCTCCGTAAAGGACTAGAAGTCATGCCTTTTGGTGTTGGTGACCTTGATCGCCACCAGCTTGTCTTCACGGGCTTCCTTGCAGTGGACTCGTACCAAGGACAACGCCACGTCAGCACCACACTGGGCGGATGACTTCTTCCATTCTTGCACTCAATCGGGGATCTCGTCGAGTCGAGCCATCAGAGATTCTAGGTCATTTTGAAGCGTCACCCTTGGCCAGAGCAATGAGTCGACTCGTGAGACTACCACCTTCAGACGCGTGAGGTAACTCGTGACGCTGGCGACATGAGACTCCAGTAGGAGCACGTTCATGGCAGCTTCGTCGCAAACTGGAGAAGCGATAGGGTCCAGACCCGTCTCGACCCTTCCGGTTGCCTCATCAAAGTCTTGACAGAATTCTGCAGTCAAAAAATTAGTGAGTCGATCGGACAGGATTCGTTTGCAAGCATCAACACAGTCGGTTTAAAAGAACTACCTTCCAGCATAAGACAGAGCTTCTTGGCAAGAGTTCTTAGATAAGCTTCCGTGTCATTCCTCTTGTGGACCGCAGACTCCAGCTTTTCATTCAGGACAATTTTATCCTTCTTCAGACGACTCACTTCTCGGTTAGACTCATTGAGACAGGACTTCAGCTTGTTCACCTCCCCTTCCAACGCTCCGACTGAAGCCAGCTTCTGGTCTGCAAGGGCAGTCTTATCCTGGGCTTCCTTCTGCGCAGCTGCGAGGTCCGAGTCCTTTTTCTCGAAAGCCAAATTCATTTTCTCTGCAAAAGAAGCAATTGAATCAAATAAAAGATCGAAGAAATATTTTAAAAGACGATCGACATGAACAGTCGATGGGAAGTTACCTTCCATACCAGCAGCTTCATCTTGAGCTTTCTTCAGATTCTGTTGGGCCAGCTCCAAGTCGAGGTTGAGTTGCCTCTGCTTCTCCTCAAGTTTAGAAAACTTGGAAATGAGAGTAGAAGATTTATGCAAGAGGCAAAATACGTGTCAATCGACAAGATCAAAGGTTATTTACTTTCGAGTGAATAAAACTTAAAGAGTTCAGTTAGACCCTAGCCGACTGCACGCAGTCGACTGCGATCTCGGGGACTACACCCAGCGGGTGCACTTGGCGTGCTCCCGCTGATTCAGACCCAACTCGACCGATCCGCCCGGGTCAATTCAAAGAAAAAACTATTCAGACCCCAGTCGACTGCCAGCAGTCGACCGTGGTCTCGGGGACTACACCTAGTGGGTGCACTTGACGTGCCCCCACTGGTTCGGATCTCATTCGACCGGTCCACCCGGGTCGAGTGGGAGAAAAGAAAGTAAAAAGAACTCAGACCCCAGTCGACTGCCAGGAGTCGACTGCGGTCTCGGGGACTACACCCAGTGGATGCACTTAGCATGCCCCCACCGGTTCAGATCCTACTCGTCCAGACCGAGTGGAAGAGCGCAAATACCAAAGACAATGAAACACCCAGTGGGTGTACAAATTTGACGTAAACAATAGGAGATTGTATGGAAGAAAATATTTCGGGCAGCATATATCCTGATAAAACAAGCTCAGTCGAAAGTTTACTTACCTAGACATTAGCCCGGAGAGCGGTGCTGGCATCGTAAGCAGCCTGGCTATTCTCGTGCACCGTCTTCATCCGCTCCATCATCACGTTAGCCTGACGGATGGCTTCCGCAGCCGCATCCGACGGCCCAGGTGCAGCAGCTTGGAGCTCCTGGGCGTGAGATTGGATGACTGAAGGAGACACCGGTACAGTCGACGGTGCAGGGCGCTCACTCGACAAGGGTACAGCGAAGGTTACAAAGGCCCCGCCCGCATCTTCAGATTGACGGATGGTTGGTGTTGTCGTTGGTCCCTGCTGAGACGCCTTACCAGCCGCTACCTTTTTGTTCTTTCTGGGCCTAGGAGCCACATCTTCATTGTCGTCTGGGAGATCGATGACGTTGGGTGGAGCTGCAGACAAGTTCAATCGACCCCAAGTGAACCGCTAGAATTCAATCGACCGAGTAATCAAGAACAAGATCATAAGAGTTTTTACCTGGGTTGGAGGTAACCACGTCTTCCATCTCCTTGTCTCGGTACTAGTAGGAAGAGGTTCCTGATGTAGCAGCACTGCAAATGTCCGCACTCAGTCGGTTACGTTCTCTTGCTCGAGTCGACGAAAAGAATAGGTCAGATGATTACCCGGAGATGGTGGGGATGGTCACTTTGATTCTGGGCAAAGCCTTTGGTGGTTTGGAGGAGGTGGCCTTCGATGCTTTTGATGCAGGAGGCGGCACAACCTTGAGCTGCTTCGGAGCCTTCTCAATCGGCACTGGGGAAGATGTCCGGGGGCGCTTCGAAGATTGCCCAGTCGGCGTGGTCGCCATGACCGGGGTGCTCGCCGGGTCGTGAGCGTTCTTGTATCTCCTCTCTCTGCGAGGAGGCGAGCTGATCTCTTCGTCATCACTCGAGTCGTCGCTCTCCTTGTCCTCCTCTGCATCCGAGTGCCACTCGCCACTCTTGCCCCCGCTCGCTCCTTCCTCGACGTCTTGCTCCTGCACTCCATTGGGCATCGAGTACATATCAATGAGAGCCTAAAAGGAAATGAGCAAAAGAAATACGGTCGACCATCAACAAGGTGTCACACAGTGAATCGAGAGGATACTTGGAAAAGCAGAATCATACCTGTTCCGGCTGGCGCGAGTGGTCGGATGGAATCACCCTCCTAGACCCCCAGGGATTGTCTTTGTTGCCAGTGATTCCCCTCAGCCACTTCTCCACCGTGTCTTCACTGACGTCCTCTGGGTGGATCCGAGTGGAGTCCTCGAGTCCCAAGTACATCCACATTGGATGGTCACGGGCCTGAAGCGGTTGGATGCATCGACTGAGAAAGACCTCCAGCAAGTCCATCCAGTCACCCCATCGCGGACAAGTTGGACGACCCGCTCGACCAACGCCTTGACCTGCGCCTTCTCTTCTAGGATCACCCTCAAGGAGGAGGGCTTCTCCACTCGAGCCAAGGAAAAGGGGGGAAGTCCAGTCAACTGACCCGGGGTCAGCTGGTCCTTACAGTAAAACCAAGTCGACTGCCAGCCCCGGACCGAGTCGGGAAGGATCATCGCTGGGAAGGTACTCTTGTTCCTCATCTGGATCCCAAGGCCCCCGCACGTCTGGATCACGTGCATCCTCTCATCACTCGGGTTGGCCTTCTTGACCGACTGGGAGCGGCAGGTGAATCTGTGTTTGAAGAGACCCCAGTGCGGTCGACAACCCAAGAAATTTTCGCACATTGACACAAACGCAGCCAGATAAACTATGGTGTTTGGAGTGAACTGGTGGATTTGATCCCCGAAGAAGTTCAAAAGGCCACGAAAGAAAGGATGAGGAGGCAAAGAAAACCCGCGGCCGAGGTGAGTAGCGAGGAGAACGCACTCACCCTCCCGCGGCTGCGGCTCGGTCTCATTCCCCGGGAGCCACGCCGATTCGTGGGGGATCAGTCCCCCCTCCCCAGGTCATCGAGGTCGTCCTGGCTGATCGTCTAGCGGATCCAGTCACCCTGGATCTAGCCCGGCGGCAGGCCGGATCTTGACGAGGATCCACCCCGGCTAGTCATCTTACCATTCGCCTTCGCGGCCGCCTTCTTCGCACACTCTAGCGCCACCGTCTTCTCTTTTCCCATGGTGGCGGATCGAATCTGAGCGAGGTTGCGACGCCGAGAGTGGAAGCGGGCGTGGCGAAGAAGTCTGAGGAAGAAGAAAGAGAATGAGGGTGCATTGTTCAAAGGCCCGGTCCGGTGTCTTTTATAAGGTCATTCCCGAGTGACTAACTTGTAGGCCCAGGCGATCTAAACAAATCCCGCAACAGTCGTGCGCGCAATACGTGGCGAAAAAGGTGGTGCGGGGATCGAGGCGACCTGCCTAATCCGTCCTGATTACCACGGCCTCGCCCGTCCGGCGCGCTTCCCAAAATTTGAATCCCACGAAATCCGCGGGGGAGCAGAGCAACTTCTCAGACGGAAAACATCCTCCACATCGTCATTCGGAGCTCTACCGTGAAAGTTCACTTGACAGAAACTAAGAATGGACCAAGGCGACTGAAAAATAAGTTGATGTTATCCCCTCAGTTCAATGATCCAGAGCAAGATATACTCGTAACGCGAAGAATGAGTCGGAAGTGATCTCAAATCCTTCCTCACTCAAACCCTGATCTATTCGGGGGCTAATGATGAAGCTATGTACCTAGGGTAGGGTCATGGGTCTGATCAAGATACCCTCCCCAAGGACATCTCTTAAAGAACCAGAAGCAGTCGAAGAAAAATCATCGTCCACTCGACCATAAAGCCATGTTCCACTCGATAGTCTTGAAGACACTCGACCATACGAACAACCACTCGACTACCAGAAGACTAAGAGCCACTCACTCCGCAACGCTCGGGATTTAAGTCATAACTTTAATGGTCATTTATGTACTTTTATTACAGGCGTTACCAGTAACGTCTCTACCTATATGTACCTTAAACCCTTTGTAACTGAGGGCGGGAGGGATCTGGCAAACTCTATATAAGCCATCCCCTCCTCATGGACAAGGGTTCGCACCCCCTGTAACTCACACGTGTATAATCCAGTCGACCGCCTCCGGGCTCCGAGACGTAGGGCTGTTACTTCCTCCGAGAAGGGCTTGAACTCGTAAAACTCGCGTGTACAACTCCTCCACAGCTAGGATCTTGCCTCTACATTCCTACCCCCATTCTACTGTCAGACCTAGAACCACGACACGGGGCATCCGAGTGCTGATGACGTGACTATTGGGGAACATAGTATTTCAAAAAAATTCCTACGATCACGCAGGATCTATCTAGGAGAAGCATAGCAACGAGAGGCGAGAGTGTCCATGTACCCTCATAGACCAAAAGAGGAAGTGTTTAGTAACGCGGTTGATGTAGTCGAACGTCTTCGCGATCCAACCGATCAAGTACCGAACGCACGGCACCTCCGCGATTTGCACACGTTCAGCTCGGTAATGTCCCTCGTACTCTTGAACTAGCTGAGGTCGAGGGTGATTTCCGTCAGCACGACGGCGTGTTGACGGTGATGATGAAGTTACCGACGTAGGGCTTTGCCTAAGCACTACGAAAATATGACCAAGGTGTAAAATTGTGGAGGGGGCACCGCACATGACTAAAGATCAACTTATGTGTCTATGGGGTGCCCCCCTCCCTCGTATATAAAGGAGGGGAGGAGGAGGAGGGCCGGCCACAAGGGGCACGCCCAAAAGTCTGTATAAAACCATATGCTTTGATCACACTATCAAAGCGTATATTCCAACTCTGAGATGCTTGTAGAAGTCCATAAATGGATCACTGGAGCTTGCACACTTTGTTAGCACTTTTTGGATCGACAAAACCTTCTGGTTGCATCATATACAATTCTTCTTTAAGATATCCATTAAGGAATGCAGTTTTGACATCCATTTGCCAGATTTCATAATCATAAAATGCTGCAATTGCTAACATGATTAGGATGGACTTAAGCATCCCTACGGGTGAGAAGGTCTCATCGTAGTCAACTCCTTAAACTTGTTGAAAACCTTTCGCAACAAGTCGAGCTTTGTAGACAGTAACATTACCGTCAGTGTCAGTCTTCTTCCTAAAGATCCATTTATTCTCTATGGCTTGCCGATCATCGGGCAAGTCATCCAAAGTCCACACTTTGTTTTCATTCATGGATCCCATCTCAGATTTCATGGCCTCAAGCCATTTCGCGGAATCTGGTCTCATCATCACTTCCTCATAGTTCGTAGGTTCGTCATGGTCGAGTAACATGACTTCCAGAACAGGATTACTATACCAATCTAGTGCGGATCTTACTCTGGTTGACTTACGAGGTTCGGTAGTAACTTGATAAGAAGTTTCATGATCATCATTAGCTTCCTCACTAATTGGTGTAGGAATCACTGCAACTAATTTCTGTCATGAACTACTTTCCAATAAGGCAGCAAGTACAGTTACCTCATCAAGTTCTACTTTCCTCCCACTCACTTCTTTCGAGAGGAACTCCTTCTCTAGAAAGAATCCATTCTTAGCAACGAATATCTTGCCTTCGGATCTGTGATAGAAGGTGTACCCAAGAGTTTCCTTTGGGTATCCTATGAAGACACATTTCTCCGATTTGGGTTCGAGCTTATTAGGTTGAAGCTTTTTCACATAAGCATCGGAGCCCCAAACTTTAAGAAACGACAACTTGGGTTTCTTTCCAAACCACAGTTCATATGGTGTCGTCTCAACGGATTTAGAGGGTGCCCTATTTAACATGAATGCAGCCGTCTCTAAAGCATAACCCCAAAATGATAGCGGTAAATCAGTAAA
The DNA here is from genome assembly GCA_034509565.1 of Triticum monococcum. NCBI lineage: Eukaryota > Viridiplantae > Streptophyta > Magnoliopsida > Poales > Poaceae > Triticum > Triticum monococcum. The sequence continues at coordinate 536,509,795 of CM067845.1, read as the reverse complement.
AGACATCATAGATCGCACCATATCTAATAAAGTGCGGTTAAAATGTTCGAACACACCATTACGCTGTGGTGTTCCGAGTGGCGTGAGCTACAAAACTATTCCGCATTGTTTCAAATGAAGACCAAACTCGTAACTCAAATATTCTCCGCCACGATCAGATTGTACAAACTTTATTTTCTTGTTATGATGATTTTCCACTTCACTCTGAAGTTCTTTGAACTTTTCAAATGTTTCAGACTTATGTTTCATCAAGTAGATATACCCATATCTGCTCAAATCATCTACGAAGGTTAGAAAATAACGATACCCGTCACGAGCATCAACACTCATCGAACCGCGTACATCAGTATGTATTATTTCCAACAAGTCTGTTGCTCGCTCCATTGTTCCAGAGAATGGAGTCTTAGTCATCTTGCCCATGAGGCATGGTTCGCAAAAGTGATTCCAAAAGCCCATCATCATGGAGTTTCTTCATGCGCTTTACACCAATATGACCCAAACGGCAGTGCCACAAATAATTTGCACTATCATTATTAAACTTATATCTTTTGGCTTCAATACTATGAATATGTGTAGCACTACTATCGAGATTCAATAAAAATAGACCACTCATCAAGGTTGCATGACCATAAAAGATATTACTCATATAAATAGAACAACCATTATTCTCCGATTTAAATGAATATTCGTCTCGCATCAAACAAGATCCAAATATAATGTTCACGCTTAACGCTGGCACCAAATAATAATTATTCGGGTCTAAAACTAATCCCGAAGGTAGATGTAGAGGTAGCATGCCGACGGTGATCACATCGACGTTGGAATCATTTCCCACGCGCATTGTCACCTCGTCCTTAGCCAATCTTTGCTTAATCCGTAGCCCCTGTTTCGAGTTGCAAATATTAGCAACAGAACCAGCATCAAATACCCAGGCACTACAGTGAGCATTAGTAAGGTACACATCAAAATAACATGTATATCAAATATACCTTTCACTTTGCCATTCTTCTTATCCGCCAAATACTTGTGGCAGTTCCGCTTCCAATGGCCATTCCCTTTGAAGAAGAAGCACTCAGTCTCAGGCTTAGGTCCAGACATGGGCTTCTTCACTTGAGCAACAACTTGCTTGCCATTCTTCTTGAAGTTCCCCTTCTTCCCTTTGCCCTTCTTCTTGAAACTAGTGGTCTTGTTGACCACCAACACTTGATGCTCCTTCTTGATTTCTACCTCTGCAGCCTTAAGCATTGTGAAGATCTCGGGAATTGTCTTATCCATCCCTTGCATATTATAGTTCATCACAAAGCTTTTGTAGCTTGGTGGAAGTGATTGAAGAACTCTGTCAATGACACTATCATTAGGAAGATTAACTCCCAGTTGAATCAAGTGGTTGTGGTACCCAGACATTCTGAGTATGTGTCCACTGACAGAACTATTCTCCTCCATCTTGCAGCTGGAGAACTTATTGAAGACTTCATATCCTTAAATCCGAGCATTTGCTTGAAATATTAACTTCAACTCCTGGAACATCTCATCTGCTCCATGACGTTCAAAACGTCGTTGAAGTACCGGTTCTAAGCTGTAAAGCATGGCACACTGAACTATTGAGTAGTCATCAGCTTTGCTCTGCCAGGCGTTATTAACGTCATCAGTAGCATCTACAGTAGGCCTAGCACCTAGTGGTGCTTCCAGGACGTAATTCTTCTATGCAGCAATGAGGATAATCATCAAGTTACGGACCCAATCCGTGTAGTTGCTACCATCATCTTTCAACTTAGCTTTATCTAGGAACGCACTAAAATTCAAAGGAACGGTATTACGGGCCATTAATCTACAACAACATAGACCTGCAAAATACTATCAGGTACTAAGTTCATGATAAATTAAAGTTCAACTAATCATATTACTTAAGAACTCCCACTTAGATAGACATCCCTCTAATCATCTAAGTGATCATGTGATCCAGATCAACTAAACCATGTCCAATCATCACGTGAGATGGAGTAGATTTCAATGGTGAACATCACTATGTTGATCATATCTACTATATGATTCACGCTCGACCTTTCGGTCTCAGTGTTCCGAGGCCATATCTGCATATGCTAAGCTCGTCAAGTTTAACTCGAGTATTCTACGTGGGTAAAACTGACTTGCACCCATTGTATGTGAACGTAGAGCTTATCATGCCCGATCATCATGTCGTGTCTCAGCACGACAAACTATAGCAACAGTGCATACTCAGGGAGAACACTTATACCTTGAAATTTAGTGAGAGATCATCTTATAATGCTACTGTCGTACTAAGCAAAACAAGATGCATAAAGGATAAACATCACATGCAATCAATATAAGTGATATGATATGGCCATCATCATCTTGTGCCTTTGATCTCCATCTCCAAAGCACTGTCATGATCACCATCGTCACTGGCTTGACACTGATAACCCACAAGTATAGAGGATCACAACAGTTTTCGAGGGTGAGTATTTAATCCAAATTTATAGATTTGACACAAGGGGAGCCAAAGAATATTTGAAGGTATTAGCAGCTGAGTTGTCAATTCAACCACACCCGGAGATTAATTATCTGCAGCAATATGATCAGTACCAAAGTAGTTTGATAGTAGTGACAGTAGCAACAGTAACAGTAACAGTGATAGCAGTAATTTTGTAGCAAGTGTAACAGTGATGATAGCAATAGTAATGCAGCAAGATCAATAAGGATAAATTTGTAGGCATTGGATCGGTGACTTGTTGGATGATATTCATCATGAGACAGTTATAACCTAGGGTGATATGGCACTAGCTCTAGTTCATCGATATAATGTAGGCATGTATTCCGTAAATAGTCATACGTGCTTTATTAAAAGAACTTGCATGGCATCTTTTTTCCTACCCTCCCGTGGCAGCGGGGTCCATATTGGAAACTAAGGGATATTAAGGCCTCTTTTTAATAGAGAACCGGAACAAAGCATTAACACATAGTGAATGCATGAACTCCTCGAACTACGGTCATCACCGAGAGTGGGCTAGGTTGTTGTCACTCCGGGGTTGTCGGATCATAACACATAGTAGGTGACTATGACTTGCAAGATCGGATCTAAAACATGGATATAATGATGAATTCATAAACGGTTCAAATCTGAAATCGTGGCACCCGAGCCCAAAGTGACAAGCATTAAGCATAGCAAAGTCATAGCAACATCAATCTAAGAACATAGTGGATACTAGGTATTAGGCGCTAACAAAACTAACTCAATTACATGATGAATCTCATCCAACTCCTCACCGACCAGCGAGCCTACGAAGGAATTACTCACTCCTGGTGGGGAGCATCATGGAATTAGCAATGGAGAAGGGTTAGTGATGACGAAGAACGAAGATCCCCCTCTCCGGAGCCCAAAACAGACTCCATATCTGCCCTCCCGGGGAAGAACAGGGCTTGGCGGAGGCTCCGTCTCGTGGATCGTGATCATTCTTTCTCCCTTATTTTTTCTAGATAAATGTGAATTTATAGTATCAGGGGGGTCATCAACGGGGCCACCAGGTGGGTACAACCCACCTGGGCATGCCAGGAGAGGGGTCGCGCCCTGGTGGGTTGTGCCCACCTAGGGGGGCCTCTCTGGCAAGTCTTGGCTCCAGGAAGTCTCTTTATAGATATAAAAAAATCCTCAAAAAGTTTCATTCCATTCCGAGAACTTTTATTTCTGCACAAAAACAACACCATGGTAGTTCTGCTGAAAACAGCGTTAGTCCGGAGTTAGTTTCATTCAAATCATGCAAATTAGAGTCCAAAACAAGAGGAAAAGCGTGAGAAAAAGTAGATACATTGGAGACGTATCAACTCCCCCAAGCTTAAACTTTTGCTTGTCCTCAAGCAATTCAGTTGATAAACTAAAAGTGAGAAAGAAAAACTTTTACGAACTCTTTTGCTCTTGTTTTCATAAATAAGCTTAAACAGCACCCAAGTTTTCAGCCAACATTATAACTAACCATGTCAAAAATAACATTTAAATATTATAATGACTCATATGAATAACACAATCAGCTAGCGAGCAATATAAGATATCTCGAACAACAACACATTGTCAAAACAATCATGATATAATAGGACAATAATGGTATCTTGCTAGCCCTTTCTGAGACCGCAAAACATAAATGCAGAGCACCTCCGAAGTTCAAGCAGCGTCTAAGCATTGTAATTCATGGTGGAAAAGATCTAGTCATGATGCACCCAACATTATCTATACACAATGCATAAATCATGACTGTTGTGATTTACTCAGTTTCTAGTGCTTTATTAGAAGGTGGTGATACAATATAAAAGTAAATAGAAAGTGATTTGCAGAGGGAAGCAGTGATTTGCAGAGGTGTCAGGGCTCAATTTTTAAAACAGAGATAAATGGTATTTTGAGACATGCACCCTTCTCATTCACTTCACGACCATCAGTTATCAACATCTTCCATGCTAAGCATGCTAGTGGAGGTCCCCAAGCGAAAAGTAAAGGTTTTGACTCCATTGGGAGTTCTTGTTTGATTATTCAAGAGATGAACTCTTTTTTTGTATTTTGCAGTTTGGGACTGGGCATTTTACCGCCCATTTCCTCGTGTGATGGTGAGTGAATAAACACTCGACCTGAGGATAACATGCTTAGCACCAAAGATATCGACCACCTCCTATTGTTCCATGAACGATCCAGGTACACAAAACGGATAAGTTTTTAGAAGTTTTTAGAGGTGGCACATGCAAATTTACTTAGGACGGTAGGGTAATACCATGTATAGGTAGGTATGGTGGACTCATCTAGAATAACTTTTGGGTTCAAGGTTTTGATGTACAAGCAGAATTCTCACTTAGTGCAGGCAAAGGCTAGCAATTTAAGATTGGGAAGCGGCCAGCTAGAGAGCAACAATGATCATAACCAGGCATTATGCATAAGTAACATTGGACACTAGCATGAGTAGGATATGAACACCATGAACATAAACATTATAGAGGCTATGTTGGTTTTGATTCAACTACATGCATGAACATGTACCAAGTCGAGCCACTCGAGCATTTAGAGGAGGATAGCATATCATCATACTACATCACAATCGTTTTAACGCTATGTTAATATCCAAGATAAATCATTATTGATCCCAGCTACTTATGCATAGCATGAGAAACTATAATCCCTAATTGTCATTGCAAACATGTTTAATCATAATGGGTTGAATCATGGGTACTAGGTTAAACATATTTACACAATAAGAACAAGTCGAGTTCATACCATTTCCTCTTTGCCACGGCCAGCTCATCGAATATCGTCATTATTGCCTTTCACTTGCACGACTGTTGGGGATATAACTATTAGGTATGACGCGCCCAGGAGGGGCCGGGTTATACCTATGGCGATTCATGAAGCCCAAGACAGCTCTGGAAGATGGCGGTTTAGTTAAGGGCCCAAGACCCAAAGGTGACTCAAGGCCCGTAGAGATAAACCGCCATATGTACATAACTTGCATTGTAAGGCAGTTATAGTCAGAGACCGAGCCGAACACTGTTTATGAGCCGGCCGGGATTCTATGAGCCACCGGGGGTAGCCTCTGTATATAAAGGGACGACCCGGCGGCGGTTCAGGGCAAGTAAGATCAGATCGAAAGCTAGGTCAAGCGGATTCGCTCCCTAGTAATCGAAACATAAGCAATACCACCTCGAACTGGATTAGGCTTTTACCTTCACCGCAAGGGGCCGAACCAGTATAACCCTCGTGTCCTTTGTCCCATTTAACCCCTTTAAGCTTCCTAGTTGCGATGGCTCCACGATTAAGTCCTTCCACTAGGACAACTGCCGTGACAATTCCACGACAGTTGGCGCCCACCGTGGGGCCTACGCAAAGTGGATTTGAGTTCTTGAAGGGCAGCTTCGAAGGGCTCAAGGGATACGTTGTGGGCCAGATGACCAATATTCATCGCGGCAAGCTCTACATCGACGACACAGGTTGGGGCCCCGACGCCAGCTCAATTGAGTATGGGTACCGGGTCCCCTTCGGCAGAATTCACGTCTTCATCGGCCAGATCGGCGAGCCGGGCCCTGAGCCGAACATCTGCACCAGCATCGTCGAGACGGCTCTGCGTGCGAGACCCGCCCGGACTCAGCTCGCCATGAAGCGTGCCTTTGTGGGATGCATCCATGGAGGATAATTTTCTGAAGGATCTGTGTCTGGCGGTGAGACGGTCGTCTATTCTGATGGTGAGTCGTCCAGAGGTGAGACGGATTCATGGTATCAATTGCAAGATGGTGGGCTTGGGGGCTGTTCCGATGGCAGTAGTATTCTGGACCCCTTTGAGCCGCCTAGCAGGGCAGGGATCTTCATGACTGGCATGCAACCCGTTCAAATCTCTACGGCTGCGGCAGCAATAACTTCTGGGTCAACAGCGGCCGGGACAGGAGGCCCTACGCGCCCGCTGGCTCGGGTACTGATGGATCTCATGGATAGGATGACAGCCCTGTTAACTGTTGTGGTTAACCCGGCGGATCAAGCTCAACATGATACAGAAGTGGCACGGTTACGAGAGGAGGTAGCACAAGCCAAGGAAAACCTGGCAGCGGAGGACATCAGGATGGCCGCAGAGCGGGCGGCTTTGGATGCTTGGGCTCAGCAGATTCAATCAGAGGCTTTCCAGCTTACGATGGATTTGAACGCATCAAATGAGGTCATGAGGAGAAGGCACCAGAAAACTCAATCCCATCTGCCTCTGACTTATGATCCTAGAAACCTCTTCCGCACACCTGGTGCAGGCCCCAGCAACCCGCTAGAGGTAAACCGGGTTGCAACACCTGGGGCAGGAACGCCGGTTCAACCACGGGTGGTGGAACCTCCTCGTATGAATACTGCTTCACCTCATTATGTACCAACACCACCAGGTCATTATTCCAACCCTTTGGAAAACATGATCGCTTCGGCGGCACGATTGGTGGCTCTCCCGACGGAGGGAGACTCTCCGATGGCAATTAAAAACGAAGGGTCAGAGAACTTCTTCAGATGGCTCTGGCCAGCAGGAGGCATATTCTTATAGCCGAGACAGGATTCATTCGACCCCTCGCCCAAGCCGGAGCCCGAGTTATAGCAGGCATATAGATTCAGCAGTTGTTTCAAGCAACGCCCGGCGGCGTGACCAGCCGTGCGGGCATGACCCGGTGCATGACAGAGCTCCTAACTTGGTTGACCAGGACAGGATTTGCTAAGAGGTTGAGCATGCGGCTCAACAGGCAGCTGAGCAGGAAGCTCGGTGGGAGGCTTACTAGTCTTTTCCGGTTTATCTGACAACTTCTCTTGAAGCAGGCATCACCACGAGGACTGTACGTGTCCCTTGCATGGTGTCGGCACTGCATAATGAACGTTTGCCTAAGGATTTCAAGGGACCTCAAAAGGTGCCTAATTACAAGGCCGATTTATAGCCTGGGGCGTGGATTGAAAGTTATGAGATGGCCATGGAACTACTAGAGGTCAGTGACGCTGCAATGGCCAAGTACTTCACCATGATGTTGGACGAGACGGACCACACTTGGTTAAAGGGGATGCCGCCTAATTCCATTAGTTCATGGGCAGAGTTAAAGGCCCGGTTTATTCAAAACTTCAAAGACACGTGCAAGCAGCCCATGTCAATTGTGGATTTGACTAATTGCAAGCAAGAGGAAGGTGAGTCCATGACCCATTGGGTGCGCCGGGTCAAAGCCATAATACATTCATCTGATAAGATGGATGCCAGCTCTGCAGTCTTAATGTTGGAGAAAAATTGACGTTTTACACCTCTGAAATAGAAGCTGGGGCGGTTCAAGCGCAGTTGTAATGACATGGGCCAGCTAATGGCGGCTCTAGTCAAGTACGCCGACTCTGATAGTACCAAGGATCCCGATTCTGACAATGAGAAGACAAGAAAGGGAAAGAAGAACGGCAATGCCAAGGGTCATCAGCATAACCCGGTGAATCAAGGAGGTAATAATAAGCATAAAGCTGACGGTAGCTCGGAGTTTGTGGCTAACACCAATGCATAGGGCAACAATCAACGATGTAAGGGGAGGCCACCTCCTCGGTCCGGCGGGTCAGGTCCCACTCTTGAACAGCTGTTAAATGAGCCATGTCCAAGGCATGGTACTCAGCAGAAACCTTCCATTCACCTATGGAAGGACTGTACGATCATGAAGGCTTTCAAGAATTCTAACATGTTCAATGGCAATCATGGGTCGGGCGGTGGCTCAGGTGGCGGCGGTTTTCATGGCCCGGGTGGCGGTTCAAATTCCAACTTTCAAGGCTCTCAAGGAAATCAAGGTGGTTATAATTAGCAATCTGGCCAGGGAGGTCAGCAGCAGTCTGGATATCAGAGCAATCCAAAGCAGTTGAATAGTGGTCAGTATCATGTGTTCACCACCAGTTTGTGCAGACGGGGCCAAAAGCTTGATAAGAGGGCTATAAATGTTGTTGATCTGGCAGTCCCTCGTTATTTAAGATGGTCTGAGCAGCCTATTCTGTGGAGTAGGGAAGATCATCCTCCCCGGGTTGACAATCCAGGTCACCTAGCCTTGGTGGTGGTGCCTCAGGTTGGTGGATATAAATTCACTAAGGTAGTCATGGACAGAGGCAGTAGCATCAACATCCTCTATTATGAGACTTTCCGTCGCATGGGGTTGACTGACAAAAATCTTAAGATGTCCAACATTGTTTTACATGGAGTGGTGCCTGGTAAGTCAGCGTACCCGATGGGTAAGATTGAACTGGAAGTAGCCTTTTGATATGAGCATGATTCTAGGGCCGAGAAGTTAACTTTTGAGGTGGTAAAAATCAAGAGCCCGTATCACGCCCTGTTTGGACGATCGGCTTATGCCAAGTTTATGGCACGGCTGTGTTATGTTTAATTGCAGCTTAAATGCCAGGTCATAAGGGCACCATCACAGTGCATCGGAGTCAGAAGATAGCCTTGGAATGTGAGTAAGGCGATGCTGCTTACGCTGAATCTGTTTGTGCAACAGAAGAGTTGAAGTTCTACAAGGACAATGTTGACCCGGCGGACATGACGTCTTTGAAAAAGCCGACTACAGAACATGAGCCAGTGCTGAAGTTTAAATCGGCTGATGACACCAAGCTTGTCGATTTTGTTCCAGGTGACTCATCTAAGAAGTTTAGTATCAGTGCTAATCTGGATCCCAAATAGAAAGCGTGCTCATCAAGTTCATCCGTGAGAACCGGGACATATTTGCATGGAAACCTTCTGACATGCCGGGTGTACCGAGAGAACTTGCTGAGCACACTCTCAATATTGATCCAAAATTTAAGCTGGTCAAGCAGTTTCTTCGGTGGTTCAATGAGGAGAGGCACAAGGCCATTGGTGAGGAATTGGCCCGGCTCTTGGCGGCCGGGTTCATTATTGAGGTTTTTCATCCAAATTGGTTGGCTAACCCGGTGCTCGTGCTTAAAAAGAATGGTACCTGGCGTATGTGTGTGGATTAAACGGACTTAAAAAGGCTTGTCCGGCTGATCCATTCGCTCTCCCTCGTATTGATCTAACCCGGAGAAGATCAAAGCAATCACATCTTTGGCTAAGCCAGCATGCATCAATGATGTTCAGCATTTGGTGGATCGTATTTTTGCTTTAAGCCGGTTCATAAGCCGGTTAGGTGAGAAGGTCATACCGCTGTATCAAATGATGAAGAAGACAGACGATTTTTTCTGGAGTGATGCTGCTAACGCCGCCTTTGAAGATCTAAAGAGACAGCTCGCTGAGCCGCCGGTCCTTGCTGCTCCTATTGATAAGGAGCCATTATTGTTATATGTGGCTGCTAACACAGGTGTTGTCAGTGTGGCCATGGTAGTAGAGCGCAAGGAGGCTGGTAAGGAATATCCGGTTCAACGGCCGGTTTGCTACGTTAGTGAGCTGCTTATTGAGTCCAAACAGAGATATCCACATTGGCAGAAACTTGTTTATGGGGTGTTCGTGGCGATCCGGAAGCTTAAGCACTATTTTCAGAGTCATCCCATCACTGTGGTTAGTTCTACTCCTTTAGGAGATATCATTCAAAATAGAGAAGCCAGAGGATGAGTTGCCAAGTGGGCCATTGAACTCGGGCCTCATGGCTTAAAGTATGTGCCACACACTGCTATCAAGTTTCAAGCACTAGTGGACTTTATCAACAATTGGACAGAGCTGCAGATGCCTGAAGAGAAGCCGGACAACACCTATTGGACTATTCATTTTGATAGGTCCAGGGAATTAGAGGGCTCGGGGGCTGGAGTTGTTTTAGCTTCCCCTCGAGGTGAAAAATTTTGTTATGTGCTATGGTTGATGTTTCCCTGTACTAACAATGCAGCTGAGTATGAGACTTTGCTCCATGGTCTTAGGATGGCTAAGGAGATGAGCTTGAGCCGGGTAAGGTGCTTTGGCGACTCAGATTTGGTGGCTCAGCAAGTATCAGGCAAGTGGGATTCCAAAGATCCTCTCATGGCGGCTTATCGCCGTGAGGTTGATGCCATTGTTGGACACTTCAAGGGTTACCAAGTGGAACACATTGATCACAGAAAGAATGAAGCGGCCGATGCTTTAAGCCGGCTGGGGTCTCAGCGTAAGCCGGTGCCACCTAACACTTTCTTAGATGTTCTGCATAACCCTTCTATCAAGTTGCCTACGGAGGAAGACTTGGCTGTTCCAGACCCGGAAGCACAATTGATGGCAGCTCTTCACGTCATCCCAAATTGGACAGTGCCATATTTGGCTTATATGACCCGGGGCAAGTTGCCTGAGGATGAAACCTTGGCTAGACAGATAACCCGGCGGTCTAAATCAATGACAATTGCCAATGGTGAGTTGCATCATCGCAGTGTTACAGAGGCGTTTCAACGATGTGTCTCTCCTAAGGAAGGTCAAGAAATTCTTCGTGAAATTCACGAAGGAGAGTGTGGCCATCAAGCCGGTTTAAAGTCCCTTGTAGCCAAAGCCTCCAGTCATGGTTTTTACTGGTTAACAGCTCACGATGATGCGGAGGATCTGGTCAGTAGGTGTGATGATTGTCAGAAATTCTCACGACGGGCACATGTGCCAGCTCAAGAATTGTGGATGATTCCAATTGCTTGGACATTTGCAGTCTGGGGGCTAGACATGGTTGGACCTTTCAAAAGATCCAAAGATAAAAAGACACACCTTCTGGTGGCAGTTGACAAATTCACAAAGTGGGTTGAGGCAGAGCTGGTTCGTAAGTGTGATGTCGCCATGGCAGTTCAATTTATGAAAAAGGTGATCTTTCGTTTTGGTTTTCCACACAGCATTATAACTGATAATGGCACTAATCTGTCCAAGGGTGCTATGGAGGAATTTTGCCAACGTGAGCATATCCGGCTTGATGTTTCATCAGTAGCTCACCCCCAATCCAATGGTCAAGCTGAAAGTGCCAATCAGGAAATATTGAAAGGTCTCAAACCCCGGCTTATGGTTCCTTTACAACGGATGTCGGCTTGTTGGGTGGAGGAGTTACCCTCTGTGATATGGAGTATCAATACTACCCCCAACAGGTCTACGGTCATACGCCTTTCTTCATGGTTTACGAAGCAGAGGAAAACCTACCTAGTGACATCCGTCATGACTCGCCCCGCGTGGTGGCTTATGTTGAGACTGATAACGAACAAGCCCGTCAAGATGCACTTGACCTGTTAGATGAAAAGCATGAATTAGCAGCAGCTCGCTCGGCGATTTACCAACAGGACATGCGTCGTTATCATAGCCGCCGAGTTAAGTCCAGAACCTTTCAAGAAGGTGACTTGGTGCTCCAGCTCATGTAGGATCAAACTGATGCACACAAGTTATCCCCACCTTGGGAAGGTCCTTTTGTGGTCAGCGGGAACTTGAACAATGGGTCATACTACCTTATCGATATTCGAGAGCACAAAGACTCACGTAAGTCGGAGGAAGAGACCCACCGGCTGTGGAATATCGCTCATCTTCGACCTTACTATACTTGAGCCACCGGCTCTCATGATGTACATATTTTGACGTTGTATATATTATGATAAGTAATAAAGGAGGACCTCTGTCCTTTTCATCCTCAATAATCATATGTCTTCATCATTATAATTTCAAAATGACCAATTTGGGGTTGATTGTGTTCAAATCCAGCTTAACCCTTTGGTCTGGCTCATGATCGTATTCGAATCTAGCCGTTAAACCATATGATCATTTGGGGGCTTCCTGTTCAAACATAGGTTGTATTCAAACCAAAGAGAACATAGTTGTCGGTACCCTCTTGATCGGCACAATGCCAAACTCACTAGGGGGCTTCTTGATCGTATTTGAATCATAGCTTAACATCTTTTGGGTCCGACTTTGATCGTATTTGAATTAGAGTCGTTAAAAAATTATCAGTGTCATTTGGGGGCTTCCTGTTCAAACATAGGTCGTATTCGAACCAAAGAGAACATAGTTGTCGGTACCCTCTTGATCGGCTCAACGCCAAAGCCACTGGGGGCTACATGATCGTATTTGAATCCTAGCTTAACCCCTTTGTTCCCGTTTACTGATCGTATTCGAATCAGAAGCCTCCAAATTTTTCTTTTTACTTGGCTTAAGTTTTTGAAAAACAATCTTTGTTTTTTATTCTGCGGCTTTTCATCTAGATCTAAGTATAAGTATGGTTTCAATTTAACCCGGCTTGGTTTTTTGACAATAAATCGCCAGTGTATGACAATCATCATACATATGAAAGTGTTGGCTTCTAAAAGATTGGGTTATCACCCTTACTGTTCGGGTCACATGAACCGGCAGTTCAAATTCAAAATCACAGGTATGATAATGCCGTTGTGTTTCAAAGTTAAAATTCATAACAAGCTTATTTGTGTCTCTTCTTTCAATATTAATGGTCGTATGTATGATATTATGACCCACCCTGTGGTAAGACACCAATATAATTCAATATCATAGGAAAGATATATTCCATGTTGATTATTCTTGCATCTAGCCTTAATTATACAATTATGTTGGTTTCCATGGTTGTGTATTGGGCATTATGACCTGTCTGGCGATAAACTGCCAGAACAATTTTTATATATTGCATGCAGGAACAGATTCAACACTACTGATATTGTAAGGGATGTAAAGCATATCTTCACACGACGGACAAAAGTGTTGTACGCAGCACAATATGCACGATGGCATAAGCATAACATGAAGTTTTAAGGTAGCCTATTACAAGGCGCTTGGAGCACAAAAGGATAATACTATTTTTACTCTCGCACATAGCAGATGATAAACTGGAGCCGGTTCATGAATCCTGGCAGGGTTGACTGGATGGTTGCGACTCATCCCTTGCCGGTTCGTCCTCCTTCGCCGTTTGGAAATTGCGTTTGGACCAATCAAAGCCATGAAGGGCGACGAACTCAGCCTCATCATCAATCAGACCAGACGGGTCAATTTCAGGGGCGAAAGTGTGCTGCCGAATCGGCAGGATTAAGTCTGTCACTTTATATGAAGGAGTGGCCATCTTCTTATTTTCTGCATGAAAACCCGGCTGATACTTGGTGAGATTGGTTTCTTCAGCAATGATGGTGGCATCAGGACAAATCTCTTTCACACAGGCAGCAAAGTCTTCTTGGTTGAAGGGACTTCCATCTTCCTTAAAGCTGGGGTACCCCCTGGCTACGTCTGCCGGGTCTAACTCCAGTACCCAGGCTTTGGAGCGGCTCAAAGCAGTTACGGCTCCAGCTCTCGCGCAAGAATGCTTGACTTCCTGGAACCTGGAGGGTAAGATGGACAGCTTCTTCAAGATATCACTCAATAAGTTTGGTCCTTGGTTCGCTGGGGAGATAATGGCAAGAGCCCGTTGAGCTCTAGTATACAATTGCTCCACAAGAGTGTAAACCGCCTTGAGCTTTATCATACTATCTTGACTCAGATTGCTACTCCGGGGACCTGTGAAGTTTTCCCAATGAGTTAAGTAGGTGGCTTACATTGTGGTGACAAATATAGACTTTGAGTAAGTAATAAGGTGATTTACCGAAGATTGCAGAAACCATCTGAGACACACAGTTCTTTAAACCGATGAGTTCAGCGATAACCTCTTTCAGATCCGCCTCAGTCGTTTCAGCATGCTACGTCAGGGCAGTCTTCTCATCAGCCCAAGCCTTTTTCTCTTCACTAAGTCTGGTCTTCAGTTTCTCTGCTTCAGACACACTCAATTGGATTTTGGATTCAGTTCTGTTTGTTTCAGTCTCCTGAGTCGACAGCCGGGTCTTGGCTTCAGACAATTGGGATTCCAGTTCTGCGGTTGCAGCCTGTATACAGAATAAGGTTGTTTAGTTTCATGGTGGATTATAAAAGCAAGTCCCAAGTGCTTTGCAAGCAATAACACTTGGCACTTGGGGCTAATGTCTGTCAGCGCAAGTTCATTGTCAAAGGAATTGGATTTTTCCAGAAGTCCCAAGTGTTTTGCAAGCAAGACCACTTGGCACTTGGGGACTAATGCATTTTGCTGTTTTTCCTACCAAAGGAAAGCCGGATATGTTATTGATAGCCTCATCTGGCTCATAAGGATATCTGGTCAAAGTATTTGTCTCTTACATGTTGGCTAGTAGGACCGGCTCATACTGATTAAACCGGCCCTTGGGGACTACACATGCAAATTGAAAAACTATCAGCATCCGATTTGGTTGTAAGCCGGGAATCGAAAGGAGTCTAAGGCAAAAGCTTATAAGTCTATTAAAAGTCTAAAGATCATTCACTCTTATCATACTCTGCAGACTTGGGGGCTGCCTAGGTACATAACTTATATAAACCGGAGAACATACCTCATATTTTTGGTACATTTGTTTGACCATTTCAATCTCTGAATCACGGCTCGAATTGACTTGGCTAAGATAGCTAGATAGTACTTCACCAATACTCAGATGAGCGTAGTGGGATACATCAAACCTCACTTTCTGCCTCTCCATGACTTCTTGCTTTGTGGAGTGTCTTGCCAGCACAGTCGAATTACCCGGTTCAACGAATCTGGTACCAGTGATTAAAACATCATTGCCATAAGTCTCTGGCGGGTTAGCTAAGCTTGATGGTTCAGCAGTGGATGGATTAAGAACAGTTTCATTAACAGACAGCTCAGGAAGATCTGATTGAGTGTTGATAGTAGGGTCTTCCGGTGCTTTAGTTTGTTCCGGGGCAAGAGTCGGCTACACCAGTTCAGCGGCTTTTGGATCCTCAACCGGTTTGGACACTTTTGCTTTCTTGGGCTTTCCTTGACCACTAAGAAGAATTTGATGAGTCAATATAACGATACAGGCATAAAGGTGCAGAAGAAGGATAATTATCTTTACCCGGGGCGGTCTTAAAAGCCGGCAGCTGAGTTTGTGAGAATCACCACAGGAGGAACGAGCAATCTCCTGCAAAGTGGAATTATAGTTGAGTGACTTATAAAAGTCACTCATTCATCATAGTTAAGATTTAAAAGTGGCTCATTTTGGTGTTTCCGAGGGGTTTTAGGTAAGCCGGAGCGTAACTCATCATCTCCACTGGTCTGGGTCTGACGGCGGCTCTCATGTTGCTGTTGTTTCAAAAGAAAATGAGGATCTAAATAAGCCAAGGAGTGTGAAAACCTTACTTTCCGGGTTACCCGCCGAAGTTTCTTCCTTGGTAAAGGTTCTGAGTCAAAGGAATAATAGTTATCTCTTCTTCAATTTCTTGGCTGGCCCCCGTGTCCTCCTGATAATAGTCAGTGTCAATAAGGTTGCTAAAAAGTAGGCCAAGAGAGTCAAGGGCTACCTCCGACTCAGAGATGTCATCCAACTTGAATAAGTCAAAAGCAGTTGTTTTCTTCTTAGATTTTCTGGTGGTTTTCTTAGCGGCTATTGCAACGGCTCTAGCTTTTTTGGCAGCCTCATGATCATATTTGGCCTTCCAAAAGTCAGATTTATCCTGTAGAAAAATAGCATGTTGAAACTCATGCAAATACTTAACTGCTGAGGAAAAAGGAGTCAAGAGGATTTACCTCTGGTGCCGGGTTAAGCTTGCAGAAAGGATTCAAACCTACTTTGTTGCAGTCTTCATATTTGCTGTTGACGAGGGTGGTCGCCATTTCAACAATGGCTTCTTCGGTCAGACGTAGGGAGCTATGACGTGATGGATCGTCTGTTCCTCCGGTATAATTGCACATCAAGTCAGATCGGCGACTCAGAGGGATGATCCGCCATGCGATCCAACAGCGGATCAAGTCAACTCTAGTTAAGCCATTTCCCAGAAAGGCTTGAACCCTTTTGATTGTTGGGACAAGTTTCTTGCGTTCAGCAGCAGAAAGTTTATCAAGGAGTAAATATTTAGCGTTAAGACGCTCAGTGCGATAACCCAGCATTGGTTTTTCATCTGCCGGCGACGTGTATTTGCAATAGAACCAAGTCTGGTTCTAGTCCTTGGGATGGCTTGGCAATACTACTAGAGGAAAGACAGCATCCCGTCTGCACTGAATCGAAATCTTGCCAAATTCCAAGTTAGGACCGTTGGTGTACTCATTCTGGCGGTTCAAATAGAAGTATTCTCTGAAGAGTTCAACAATAGGTTCTTCTTGAAGATAAACCTCGCAGAAAACTTGGAAGTTACAGATGTTCGATATGGAATTGGGTCTTGTGGATGAAGCTTGAAAAAATGCAGAACATCTCTAAAGAATTTTGAGCCGAGCGGAGAAAAGCCCCGGTTCATATGATCAGTGAAGACGATGATTTCACCACCCTTTGGCTGAGGTTTTTCTTCGGCCGGGTTAGGGGCGCGGTAAGACATGACGCTCTTCTCTAGTAAGTATCCGACAGGGACAAAATCCTTTAGAGTATCGTCAGTGACTGTGGAAGTGACCCAATTGCAAACTGTCATCTTCTTCGGTGGCATGGCGAAAAGACAATCTAAAAGGAAGTAATTTGCCAGCTCAAATTAATTGGTGGAATTACAAGCTAATGATTGCAGTACAGATGTATAATGGCGGCTTAAATAAGGGCTAATGGTATATGAGAAAAAATAAGCCGGCATGGTAAGCCGCCATGAGTAAAGATATTCAAGATTTGCTAGCAATGAAAAGTTGGCTAAGTACTAAGATAAACAAGTTTCACAGGCTGCAGCTATTATTTTGGATCAAAGGTTGTTCAGGAAAGGAAAAATAAATCTAGACCTAAAAATCAGTACAGATGAGTTCATGAGCTTGCACAAGATTTTTTCTTCCAGAAAAGGGGATCTACTGATATCAAAAGTAGAAATAAAACGACTACCGCATTGGTTTAATGTCGTTTTCAGATCAAAGAAGCTCGCGGTACAGCCTGGAAGATGAACTATGACGAACTACAAAGAACACAGAGAAGCTCGCAAACCCTAGTGCGGATCTAAGGTATGAGAAGCTAGAAACTTACATCTACAGGTCTACTGCGGAGGGTCGCTGCCGTTATCTGGGTTGACTCAGGTTGATGCAGCGGCTGAGATTGAGGAAGATGAGGTGCTCTGTGGTGGCGGTGGAGCTCGAGCAGCAGAGGAGTTGCGAGAGAAAGAAGGAAGAAGGAGAAAAATGGGGATGGTTTTCGGATCCTATTTATAAGGAGACAGGGAACAGGGAGGTGTGAAATAGGAAGAGGCCAAAAATGTGGTCATATAGCTACCAGGACGCCTCGATTCTTGGGATAATGATTAAGATAAAGATCTGTTGAGATATGTAGATGAAGTGTGAAGTAATGGCAAATAACGTCATGGCGGGTTATCACAAAATCCTAGAGATGACGTCATGGCGGGTTACAAATTTTCTCACAATAAAGAACAGAATATTTCCTATAAGTGTTGAAGATTGACATGAACCAGTTAATCAATCTGGGGCCTAATGTTGGGGATATAACTATTAGGTATGACGCACCCAGGAGGGGCCGGGTTATCCTATGGCGATTCATGAAGCCCAAGACAGCTCTGGAAGATGGCGATTTAGTTAAGGGCCCAAGACCCAAAGGTGACTCAAGGCCCGTAGAGATAAACCGCCATATGTACATAACTTGCATTGTAAGGCAGGAATAGTTAGAGACCGAGCCAGACGATGTTTATGAGCCGGCCGGGATACTATTAGCCGCTGGGGGCAGCCTCTGTATATAAAGGGACGACCCGGCGGCGGTTCAGGGCAAGTAAGATCAGATCGAAAGCTAGGTCAAGCGGATTCGCTCTCTAGTAATCGAAACATAAGCAATACCACCTTGAACTGGATTAGGATTTTACCCTTGTGTCCTTTGTCCCGTTTAACCCTTTTAAGCTTCCTAATTGTGATGGCTCCATGATTAAGTCCTTCCACTAGGACAACTGCCGTGACAATTCCACGATAACGACCGAATGATATGAAAATAATAATAGTGCAAGAATGCCATGGACTAAGCTGGAATCTGCAAAACATTTTATTCAACAGGAGAGGACAAGGTAAATTGGGCTCTTTATTAGTTCAATAGTTATTCATATGAGAGCCACTCAACATTTTCATCGTGGTCTTCTCCTTGGTAAGACTCGAATAAAAAGAAAAGAAATTCACAAAAACACACTAAAATATTTTTTGGAGTTTTTGGTTTTCTTCAACTAGTAAATAAAAGCAAAAATGAGAAAAACTATTTACACAAGAAAGCTCCCAACAAGCAAAAGAAGAACAAGGAAATCTTTTTGGATTTTCTTTTCGGTACTACTAATAAGCATGCATGGAAAGTAAATTACTATAACTATTTTTTTGGTTTTTCTAAAGTTTTTCAAACACACAAGAAGAAAGCAAGAAAAATAAATCTAAGCGTGGATGATACAATGAAAAAGTGTGAACACCGACAGATAGAATGATATGCGAGCATGAATATAATGTCGGTGAGAAACACATACTCCCCCAAGCTTAGGCTTTTGGCCTAAGTTGGTAATCGATCAGTATCCTGGAGGGTAGTAGGGGTCATGAGGAGCAGGCATCCACTCATCCCACTACTGAGGAGCGGGGCATCCACAGATCCGGTGCCTGTGCAGCCTCTGCAGCAGCTTGAGCGTTCCAGAAGGCGAGGATGTCTTTAGGCATAATCCGGTATCCGCTCCTGGCAACATAATCAAACAAAGAAGGTGTAGGCAAGGGGATAACATCACGAGTGTCAACGTTATAGACCAGGTTATAAGGAGTGGCAAGATCAGGACGATCATGTGCAAGAAAGTGATGGTGATCCATGGATGCACGGTCTACGTAAACTGTGGTAAGAGGGACATCATGGAGGCGTATCTCAACCTCGAAGTGAGACGCCAAACGAGTAGCAAAAATCCCACCATGTATTTTACCCTAAGATTTATTAAGATGGAGGCGACGAGCCAGAATAGCTCCCAAGCTATAAGTGTTGTCGCCCTCTACTGCACGACGTAAAACAGAAAGGTCCGGTGAACTAAATGCACCCACCTTCTCCCTAGCAAGCAAGCATTTGGTAATGAAATATGCAAAGTAATGAACATCAGGAAAATGTAAGCCGCCGGCAGTGATGGCTAACACTCTCCTCTCATCACCCACTATCAAAGTGCGATAGAAATCCTCAAACTCAGCCGGCCTAGTGAGGGAGTCCTGGACTAAGGGGTCCCCGGGCATCCGGCCTGTTAGCCATGGGCCGGACTGATGGGCTGTGAAGATACGAAGACCGAAGACTGCACTCGTGTCCGGATGGGACTCTCCTTGGCGTGGAAGGCAAGCTTGGCGATCAAATAAGTAGATTCGTTTCTCTGTAACTGACCTTGTGTAACCCTAGATCCCTCCCGTGTCCATATAAAACGGAGGGCTAGGTCCGTAGATAGGCCGGATCCTCATAATCATAGCCAGACTAGACTCTTAGGGTTTAGTCATTATGATCTCGTGGTAGATCAACTCTTGTAATACTCATATTCATCAAGATCAATCAAGAAAGACGTAGGGTATTACCTCCATAGAGAGGGCCCGAACCTGGGTAAAACATTGTGTCCCCCGTCTCCTGTTACCATCGATCCTAGACACACAGTTCGGGACCCCCTACCCGAGATCCGTCGGTTTTGACACCAACATTGGTGCTTTCATTGGGAGTCCCACTGTGACGTTGATGACAGGATCCATGGCTCGCCTTGTTCTCAAGGACAATATCACCGCCGGAGGAGAACTGGCCCTAGGCCAAACCCTCCGGCTGGGCGGCTTTACCATGACCGCTCGTTCGGTTGTTAAGCCGACGATGACCTCCCGGGTCATCGAAAATCCCCATCGTATCAACTCCGAACACTCCAAGCAGATGGATCCAGCGGAGCTTTCGTCTTTAAACGAGCTCCTGGATCGCATAGCCACCCTGGGGGTCGCCACAGACTACGATCGAATTGGGCTTAAACCCGATTAGAGAGAAACCAAATCTCCACCGATCACCCACCAGATAGCGATAGTCGGGGAGCGATACGACAACTCTTCCTCCATACTAAAGACGGACTATTTCCAGATCTCCGGCTTCGAAGAGCCGGACACCCACCTGCGAGGAGATGCATCCTGCCCTCCGAACATAGAATCGAACGACGGGCCTAAGAAATCAGTGGATATCCCGGAGCCCGATCTGCTAAGTTTGGAATTACATCATACTCCGGATCCAAAATTGGGTCAGGGTTCAGATTTAAAACCACCCACCCACCCAAATATAAGCGCTCTCATGAGCATACAACAACAGTCTCAGGAAATGGTCCACCACTTCTAGGCCAGATTCCTTCTTGTCAAAGACAATATTAAATATTGCCGCGACGAGGAAGCGATCTCAGCGTTCTGCAACAATTGCACGGACGAAGGAATCCTCAACAAAGCCACCGTTCATAATTCTTTCATACATGTCACTCTTGATTCGTTGCATATCCCGGTACACTGCCGGAGGCATTCATATAGAGTCATATTTTGTTCTAAGTATCGAGTTGTAATCCTTCTTACTACGTCTTGATCTTGCATTGGTTTTCCCCGAAGAGGAAGGGATGATGCAGCAAAGTAGCATAAGTATTTCCCTCAGTTTTTGAGAACCAAGGTATCAATCTAGTAGGAGGCCACGCTCAAGTCCCTCGTACCTGCACAAAACGATAGCTACTCGCAACCAACGTGATTAGGGGTTGTCAATCCCTTCACGATCACTTACGAGAGTGAGATCTAACAGATATAATATTTTTGGTATTTTTGATATAAATATGCAAAGTAAAAAGTAAAGGCAAAGTAAAAAAAAGCAAAGCACGATTAAAGTGATGGAGATTGATATGATGAGAATAGACCCGGGGGCCATAGGTTTCACTAGTGGCTTCTCTCAAGAGCATAAGTATTCTACGGTGGGTGAACAAATTAATGTCGAGCAATTGACAGAATTGAGCATAGTTATGAGAATATCTAGGCATGATCATGTATATAGGCATCACGTCCGTGACAAGTAGACCGAAACGATTCTGCATCTACTACTATTACTCCACTCATCGACCGCTATCCAGCATGCATCTAGAGTATTAAGTTAAAAACAGAGTAACGCCTTAAGCAAGATGACATGATGTAGAGAGATAAATTCATGCAATATGAAATAAACCCCCTCTTGTTATCCTCGATGGCAACGATGCAATATGTGCCTTGCTGCCCCTTCTGTCACTGGGAAAGGACACCGCAAGATCGAACCCAAAGCTAAGCACTTCTCCCATGGCAAGAACTACCAATCTAGTTGGCCAAAGCAAATGGATAATTTGAAGAGACTTGCAAAGATAACCAATCATACATAAAAGAATTCAGAGAAGATTCAAATATTATTCATAGATAGACTTGATCATAAACCCACAATTCATCGATCTCAACAAACACACCGCAAAAAGAAGATTCCATCGAATATATCTCCACGAGAGAGGGGGAGAACTTTGTATTGAGATTCAAAGAGAGAGAAGAAGCCATCTAGCTACTAACTATGGACCCGGAGGTCTGAGGTAAACTACTCACACTTCATCGGAGGGGCTATGATGATGTAGAAGCCCTCCGTGATGACGGCCCTCTTCCGGCGGAGCTCTAGAACAGGCCCCAAGATGGGATCTCGTGGATACAGAAAGTTGCGGTGGTGGAATTAGGTTTTTGGCTCCTGTTATGATCATTTGGGGGTACGTGTGTATATAGGAGGAAGGATTACGTTGGTGGAGCACCGAGGGGCCCACGAGGTAGGGGGGCGCGCCCCCCATCCTCGTGACCTCCTCTTTGACTCCTTGGAGTAGGGTCCAAGTCTCCTGGATCACGTTCGGTGAGAAAATCATGTTCCCGGAGATTTTATTCCGTTTGGACTCTTTGATATTCTGTTTCTCCGAAACACTAAAATAGGCAAAGAAACAGCAATTTTGGGCTGGGCCTCCGGTTAATAGGTTAGTCCCAATAATAATATAAAAGTGGAAAATAAAGCCCAATATAGTCCAAAACAGTAGATAATATAGCATGGAGCAATCAAAAATTATAGATACATTGGAGACGTATCAAGAGCTCTATAAGAAAAGCACTACCGGAGTCCTTCAAAGATGTATCTCCGAGGAGGAGGGGCGGCAGCTCCTGGCGGAGATTCATGCCGGTCTCGATGGGCACTACGCCGCAGCTCGGGCCCTTGTTAGCAAGGCCTTCCGTACAGGGTTTTATTGTCCGACGGCCCGAGCAGATGCACAGGACCTTGTCCAACATTGCGTCGGATGCCAACTCTTCGCCAACCAAAGCCATATGCCCCCCACTGCCCTACAAACAATCCCCATCACTTGGCCTTTCGCGGTCTGGGGACTGGATATGGTTGGACCCCTTAAAGGAGGAAGCCATAAGAAAAAAATATATGCTGGTCATGGTGGATAAATTCACTAAGTGGATAGAGGCCAAACCAGTAAAAACGACCGAGTCCGGGCCAATGATAGAATTCATATCCGGCGTCGTACACTGTTATGGTGTTCCACACAGCATCATCACTCATAACGGCCCCAACTTCATAGACGACGAAGTGAAAATCGGGTGCGCTAATCTGGGCATCAAGCTTGATTACGCCTCTGTCTATCATCCGCAGACAAATGGTCAAGTCGAATGAGCTAATGGTCTTATTATGAGCGGCATCAAGCCTAGACTAGTACAGTCTTTGAAGGAATCAGACACACACTGGGTTGACGACCTGGACTCCGTATTCTGGGGGCTGCGGACCACGCCCAATCGCACTACCGGATACACACCTTTTTTCATGGTGTACGGCACAGAGGCTGTGCTACCCTGCGACATTATACATGACTCACCTCAGGTGCGCGTGTACGAAGAGAGAGAGAGAGGCCGAGCTCGATCGGCGGGACAACCTAGATGCCCTGGAGGAGGAGCGTGACGTTCCAAAAGCCTGTTCCGCATTCTATCAACAATAGGCCCGCAGATATCAAAGCAGAGAAGTACGGGCCAAGACTTATAACGTTGGCGAACTTGTTCTACGTTTGCCAAAGAAGAAAAATGACAAACTCAAGCCCAAATGGGAGGGTACCTTCATCATTGACAAAGTTCTCACCGGAGGAGCGTACCGCCTGCATGATGCGTTAGATAATCGCCTCGAGCCGAACCCCTGAAACGCGGCCAGACTCCGAAGATTCTATGCCTAAGCGATGTACTCTTTCTTCGTCTCCTCCCTGCTGTTTCCATAATACATTTTTTCGTCTTTCTCTCCCTTTTCGTTTTTTCTATTTAGCCTTAAAGCTTTCTTGCGGTTAGACCGCGCACCCCTAACGCACACATGTGCTTCCAAATATGTACGTCCATTATACCTGGGGGCTTCTTGTATAGAAGCTTGCTATTATTATCCGAGCATCAAGCCCATCACATATGCGTTTTCCCATGTGTACCTTTTCTTCACCATATGCTCTGATTTTGTTTTTTGCTGCATGCATTTTCTGGTTTATGTGGTTTTATTTTATATAAAAAAATTGTTGGAGGATCTCCCTTCATGGTTTTTGACTAATTTTCCCTAGGTTTTGCCAAATTTTTCGGGAAGGAGCACTTTTTGCGAGAAGCAAAGTTGTGCTTCCAGAAAAGGGAAAAGTACATAGTTGTGCTTCCGGAAGCGCAACATGTCCTTTCACGAGAAGCACAATTTAGTATAACTGTGCTTCTCAAGAAAAGGAAAAAGAACACAACCATGCTTTCGGGTTCCAATTTTTTTGGTTTCGTATTTTTGGGCATTCTTTGTTTTTTATTTCTAGTTTTTTCATGAAAAAGGTTTGTCGAAACCTATTATCATGAGATCTAGTTTCAAAGATCTCGACGCGAGGAATCCAACCATAAAAATGATTCATAAATTGTACGCATGGCTCCAGAGATAAAACATTTTGAAAAAACGAATCTACGAAAGAGGGGAAAAACTGTCAGGTTGTGACAAGTGACGAACATGCAATTTTTCCTTGTCAACACCTGAGAAGGTGGAAGTGACCTTTGCAAAGGTGCCCATTAACACTGATTTCGGTTATATGTTCGATTTTCTTTATTGGCAGGCCATGGGGGATGAGGTTTTACACGGTTCATCAACATATAAGCGCCCCACTATGGGCCAAGTCCAGCAGCGCAAGGCGCGCTCGTTCCAGTGTACTCCCTCCGTTTCAAATTACTCGTCGTGGTCCATTCCAAATTACTCGTCGTTGTCCGTTCCAAATTACTCGTCCAACCATAACGAGTAATTTGGAACGGAGGGAGTACAAGATAGGCGCTCAGAAACAAATGTATGTATGATCTGCAATGGGGCTGTGGACACTTGGAAACACTCCCTTATAGATTGTCACATGGCAAAATGTGTTCGAGGCATGGTGGATGAGGAGCTAGTCCGCCTTATGGTAACAATCAAAATTGATGACGCTCGTCTTTGGTTGGTTGAACTTCAGGGATCAGTAAGTAAAGAACGGTTCATCAAAGCCAGAGTAACACTGGTTAATATGGTGGGTTAGAAAAAAGGCATACACGAACAACAATATCAATCGCCGCATTCAACCCTGTGTTTCATCAACAATTATATTTCTAACTTGGAGCTTGTTCCGGTGAAGCAAAAGTTAGTGCACCCGCCTTGGCGGGATCTGATCATGCAGCGCAGGAAGTGGATGGCACCACAAGCTGGTTGGGCACGGGTTGTTGAGTATATGTGTTGTACATATTTGTGTATTGGGTTCATCTCCTAGTTACCTTGTATAGTTGAGGTCGTGGCCTATTCATGTACATCATATATATGTGTGTTTGCACCTGAGAAATACAACACGTAATTCCCACATCATACATGATATCAGTTTTTTAGGTTTTCTTCTTGCTTCCGCCGCAGCCGCCGCCGCCCGTGCGCCTCCCTCACCTCTAGCCGCGCGCCTCTCGCGCTGCTCGCCGCCTCCCGATCGCGCCCGCTGGCCGCCTCTCGCTCGCGCCAGGACACCTCCCCGCCAGCCGCCAAACAACGCCAGCCACCAAACAACGCCGGCCATCGATCGCGCCGATCATGCCTGCACACTTCCCCGCTAGCCGCCAACCACCGACCGTGCATGCACACTTTCCCGCTAGCTGCCAACAAATCAATCGCAGAGCCTGTTGATCGCTACCCCAGCTCGCTAGCACACATTGCCGCCGGATCACGCCGCCCACGTTCGCTAGCTCCGAGCCGCTCCACCTAGCAGCCCCCGCCGCTTCGTGTCGTAGCCGTTCTTTTCCTCTCAGTTTTCGCCGCAGCAACCGTGCCGTCTCGCCCTCGCGATGTCGTCCGTCACCTCCTCCGCGTCCACCAACTCCAACCCGTTCGCCGACACCAACCCTCTCGATGTGAAAGTCCTCCGCAACCTGAACATCTTCGAGCGGGTGTCGGTTCATCTCTCCCAGGCGGACTCCTCCTACTACACGTGGAAGACATATTTTTCCCTCGTGTTTTGGGAGTATCACCTTATCGACTACGTGGACGGCACCGTCGACTCCAGCCTCGTCCCCGAGTTCCATGACTGGTCCACCATCGACACCATGATCATCCGCTAGTTTTTCCTCACCATCTCGCCGGACCTCTTCCAGACGGTCGTGGCGGACGATGATGATGCCTACGTCGTGTGGACCAAGCTGAACGGGCTCTTCACCGACAACCAGCTCCAGCATCGCGTTTTTTTGCAGCAAGAGTTTTTTGGGTGTCACCAGGACAACACCTCCGTCGACGACTATTGTCGCCGCCTGAAAACTCTAGCTGACGAGCTCCGTGATATTGGCGCGAAGATCGATGATGACCTCCTCCTGAACACGCTCACCGTCGGGCTCAACGAGGACTTCAACAACGCCGCAGCGAACCTCGGCCTCATCCCCAACCCGTCCTTCGCCAAGTTCGTTGCGTACCTCCGCTTGGAGGAGTGGCGGATGATGCAGGTGAAGGAGCGGGCCATCCACACCGCTCTCGCTGCCGGCACCACCCGCGGTGCCTCCAGCCGCCCCGGCCGCGCCCCCTCCGCAGCGCCATACGGCGCCGTCCTTGGCGCCGCCGCCGTACCCGGCGACCTAGCAGCCGGGGCTGCTGCCGCTGCACTATGGGCCGCCTGCCCCTCCCGCCGAACAGCGCCGCGGGGGTCAGCGCAGTGGGGGCCGCCGCGGTGGTCAGCAGCAGCAGCCGCAGGGTGCCGGCCAGCCTCGTCAGCAGCAGCAGTAATTCCAGGTGCCCCCTCCATGGGCCTCCGGCTACAACCCGTGGACCGGTGTCGTTCATGCCTACACCATGCCGGTTCCACGGGCTCCTGCACCGACCCTTCCTGTGCCACGCCCACCGGCGCATCAGGCGTACTACGCGGCTCTGCAGCCGTACGGAGGATACCCACTGTCGCAGCTAAGTGACGCCTACAGTCTCCCTACGACCCCGCCGCCACCCTCGTCGGCCCTGCCACCGGCTCCTTGGGATCCGGCGCTCCTCGCCACGATGCACACCGCGCCTACGCCGAACAACTACACTAGAGGCGGTGATTGGTACATGGACACCGGGGCTACGGCTCACATGTTTGCTCATCCTTGTAATCTTGCCTCCTTCACTCCCATCACCACCGACCGCTGCATCATTGTCGGCGACGGTTCCACCCTTCCTATCACACATCTCGGGCACACTTATTTTCCTTCTAATTCCATGCCTATTACTTTGTCTAACATACTTGTCTCACCTCATCCTATTAAGAACCTTGTTTCTATTCGTTGTTTAACCCATGAAAATCCTGTTACTGTTGAATTTGACGAGCTTGGTTTCAAGGACGCTCGAACCAGGATGGTACTTCATCGATGTGACAGCCTTGATGAGCTCTATCTGGTGCATCTGCCGTCCACCTCCACCACTGCACCGGTTGCTCTCTCCGCCGGTGTTGATCTCTGGCACGCTCGTTTGGGTCATCCCAACCCCGTCACAATTCATCATATTCTTAGGAGTTTCAGTTTTAGTTGTAATAAGATAGAGGATCACACCTGTCATGCCTGTTGTGTCGGCAAACATGTTCGCCTCCCATTTAATAACTCCACCACCATAGCTTCTTTTCCTTTTCAGTTGATTCATAGCGATGTGTGGACCTCTCCGGTTCCTAGTAAATCGGGCTATTTATATTATCTGGTTATCCTTGATGATTATTCTCACTATGTGTGGACATTTCCTTTATGACGAAAGTCGGACGCACTCTCCACTTTGACGGCTTTTTACTCCTATGTCAGCACGCAGTTTGGGCGTCCCATTCTTGTTCTTCAGACTGACAATGGAAAAGAGTTCGACAACCTTGCTTTCCACACTTTTCTGTCGCACCACGGCACAGTTTTTCGTCTCACATGCCCGTATACTTCACAGCAGAATGGTCGAGCCGAACGCGTCCTTCGCACTCTGCACGACTGCGTTCGCACGCTCCTGTTCCATGCTAATGTGCTTCCTCATTTCTGGCCGGACGCACTTGCTACTGCTTCACTTCTCCTTAACATTCGCCCTTGCCGCCCACGGTGGAACTATGCACCTCACCATCTTCTCTTCGGTACGCCCCCATCTTATGATGGCTTGCGTATTTTC
Organism: Triticum monococcum; assembly: GCA_034509565.1. Lineage (NCBI taxonomy): Eukaryota > Viridiplantae > Streptophyta > Magnoliopsida > Poales > Poaceae > Triticum > Triticum monococcum. Next base: position 536,481,756 of record CM067845.1, on the reverse strand, counting down.
GGGTGCCTTTGCTATCCTAGCACTGCCGACTCCGCTCCTCACAAACTCGCACCTTGTTCTATCGCTTGCATTTTCATCGGCTACCCCTCTAACTCCAAGGAATATCGGTGCTACGATCCCGTCTCTCATCGTGTCTTCACTTCCACTACTAGAGAAAACCTTACTAGTGGCGCTAGTTTTTTACACAGCAGTAGCACGGGGACCCGCGCTACTGCTAGGGCGCTACAGCTATTATTTAGCAGTAGCGCATTTCTAAACAAGCGTTGTAGCTAAAATACTTAGTAGTAGCGCCTCTTTCTCTACCAATGCTACTACTATGATCACATAGTAGTAGCGCCCTATTTTCTTCCCGCGCTACAACTAGGTAAATAGAAATTAAAAATAAAAAAGAGTTAGAGGCAATATTCATGGAAATCAAGACAAGTCCGGTGCAAATAAACTAAGTTCACAGAACCATCTCACAAGCATTAACGACAAATACCACATTTAATATAACCACACAATCTCACAAACTCATATATAGTAGTCAACAATGCATGGATAGATCATAGTTGATAAGTCTACTAGGTAGTCATACTAGCATATATATGGTTCAGCATCCACACGCATGCATGGATAGATCTCACAAGCATATGTAGTTCTAGATGATATCGATGACGACCATCATCCTCAAGCCTGGGCGGTGGGTGTTCCTGATAGTAATTAGGATTGCCTGTCCAACATGAAGATTCTTGCCGACGAGGAAGCTCTTCCGCCCAACCGAGTTGAAGTGTGTGTGACCGTCCGTGTCCACGTCGTACGCACAAGTGGTGATGGAGCCCCTCGCGGTAAGGCGTATTCCAGCAAAGCCTTCTTCATCAGGCTTGATACCAAAACTCTCTGATAGGCTCTTTGGCAATTTCTGAATAAGAAAAACATATCAATTAATAATTAGCCTCACACATTCTACACTATCAAAAGACAGTACTACATTTCTACACTAAGTATAACAATAAAGCATATATATCATTGGATTCACTAAGCATATAAGATTCACTAAGCATATATATCATCGGATTCCCTAAGCATATAGATCAACGGATTTACTGAGCATATAAGATTCACTAAGCATATATATCATCGGACTCTACACTAAGTATAAAAATAAAGCATATCATCAAATTACTACAGTAATAGCAACATACCATGATATGCCGATCAACCATGGTACTAGTCAGGAGGGTCATGAATGGCACCCCAATGAAGTCAGCACGTGGCGGAATGATGTCCCATAGGTTGCACACCTCCTCCTCGCTCAACCTCATTCTTTGAGCAACGATGGCTTCACCAAGTGGGTCATCATCATCCTCATCATCTTCATCATCTTCACCATCTTCTGCTTTGTTGACATAAATCACGGCCAACTTGGGTCTTTCTGCTCTGAAGGAGAAGCTGATCAACTCACCACCGGTGATACGCATGTGGGCGATGAAACGGACCCATCCATCTCCTCCCACCTACGTCATATTTCGTCCTTTCTCGACCTCCATAGTGTAGGGGCCCCCAGGAGCCTCAAAGGTCACAGAGTCTCCGGTCAGCTTGTTGAATTCTGACCTCACATTGCATGGGACGATCTGTGTGCAAAAGGCAAAATGATATATACATGATGCATTAATGCCAATAACACTAAAAACAAAATAGTGGTTACTAGTTTCATATAATTTATTACCGCCGCATGAAGAAAACTCGACTGGTAGTAGATGCCAAACAGCGTGCCAGTTGCAAGGCTGCTGGTGCACCTTGACTTGCACCATCGGCATGGTGGTGGTGGTGGTGGCGTCATTTCCCTAAAGCAATATGATTAGAGGATTAACGATCCAAAATTAAATATAAAGTTTTCAATACACACATCAGGTTTTGAATAATATACACATCATAGAGAATACACATGAGGTTCACATGGCAAGCAAAATAACAACTAAATTGTAGTTCAGTTCAGACAATAACCTAATAGAGATCATGTAACCCAAACAGAGCCTAATAACCCAAACAGAGCCTAATATAGAATTCACAAGTGGGTGAAAATGTAGCCAACATTTTCTACTACAAAATATAAGCACCAGACTAAGAGGTAATACAAGGGAAGAACAATCGCACACAGAGACAAAAGATAGCATCAACCTGTCCTAATTAACACAGCAAAGTCGGTTTTCTCATTCAAGAAAACAGAGACATGAGACAGATCAGTTAGCACTTTTTCAAAACGGGTGTTAGCATATATTCAAATGCGCACCATAACAACTTGACAATTTGAGCATCACCACATACAGACACTCTGTTCAACCTGAAAGAGTATCGAATCAAGCATTGATTTTTCCATGAAACCACGTAACAGTGAGGGCTTCTTGGTCATATCTTTATATGCATCAACAAGGAAGCTAGTGGATCAAATTCACACATAGGGTAGCTCATCATGAGGATACAAACATTTAGACCTTTAAGAAGAACTGGCACAATCAACATCATTCAGATGAAAGGAGGAGCATTCACGACATAACCCTAGTGTCAGGAAAGAACCCCTCTCTAAACCCTACAACACTAGGCACAGCCGCCGTTGCCACTGCTCCAGGGACAGCAGCCAAGAATTGAAACCCAAGTTTCAATTATATTTGCTAAACAGCTAATCAAGAATTGAAACCCAAGTTTCGGTGAGCAACAAAAAGCCTCTACTTGTCTCACCTAACCCCTCTCTCTCTCTACTCTCTCCCCAATCACGCGAGGAAACAAGCCTGGAACAGGTCGCATCGAAGCGCGGAGTCACCGTGTAATCACTAAATCCCTTTCCCCACGCGAAATCCCAAACATGGCGAGCCTCCGCGGCGAATCGATTGGAGCCTAGATAGTGGTGGCGCGCGTAGGGAGGAGGAGATCGAGGGGGACTTATAGGGCTGGAGCGTCAGAGGAGGCGAGAGGCGACCGCACGTGGTGGCGGCGCACGGCGCCATAGACGGGGGTAAGGCGGCCGGGGAGGAACCCTAACCGCGGCGGCGTCGTCGGAGGGGGTCGATTGTGAGAGTGAGGGGTGCGGGGGGCACTCAGGCAGGTTTTCTTTTCCCCTAGTAGTAGCGCTGGGTAGAGGCCGGCGCTACTACTAAGCCCACCAGCTATAGCGCCCGTTCGAAACAAACGCTACAGGTAAGTGGGCTACCGTTTTTGCCCTGCGGCCCATGTAACAGTAGCGCGGCCCAAGCTAACAAACGCTGCTGTTATTTAATAGTAGTAGCGTGTTTTCTACCCAGCGCTACTGGTAAATACCAATAGCGTTGGGTCAAAAACAGGCGCTACTGGTAAACTTCTACCTATAAGCATTTTCCTAGTAGTGTTCCCGGCATGTTTACTTTGATGAGCATGTGTTTCCGTTTCAGTAGGTACCACCGGCTGTTCCTCCCGCCACCGGTGATGCGGGCTCCTTGATTCTTGTCCCAGGGCACTCGTGCGGCTCTCTTGGCCCGCCCCCTGGCTTTGAGGTGCGCCCCTCGCTTGCGACGCCTCCTAGAGCCGCGACGTTGGCGCCCCGGCTTCCCCCCTCCCCCCCCCCCAGCGCCCCCCTCGGCACCGCCGGCACCCCCGGTGTCGGTGCCTCCCTGGCACATGTGGTCGGTCCGGTCACCCGCGCCCGTACGGACGTCCTTCAGCCGAGCTCGTGCTACGCCTCGGATGACTACATCCATGCCGCGTCCACCTCTGAGCTGTCGCCGTTGCCGTCCTCCATTCGAGCCACTCTTCGTGACCCGCTCTGGATGGCTGCGATGCAAGAGGAGTTTAACGTCCTGTTGCGCAACCGGACGTGGCAGCTTGTTCCCCGTCCCCGGCACGCCAACGTGATTACCGGGAAGTGGGTTTCAAACACAAGCTCCGTCCTGATGGTACCCTTGATCGCTACAAAGCACGTTGGGTTGTTCGTGGCTTCCGACAGCGTGCTAGCATCGACTTCACCGACACCTTCGCTCCGGTCGTCAAGCCCGACACGATACGCATGGTTCTCCACCTTGCGATCTCCCGTGCTTGGCCGGTTTACCAGATGGATGTCTCGAACGCCTTCCTCCATGGTCACCTCGAGGAGCAGGTCTTCTGCCAGCAGCCCACTGGGTTTGTTGACCCAGTGCTTCCCGACCACGTGTGCCTTCTTTCGCGGTCCTTGTACGGACTCAAGCAGGCTCCGCTCGCTTGGTACCAGCGCATCGCCGTGTTTCTCCACCAGCTTGGGTTCCGCTCTACCCGCTCGGACGCCTCGCTCTTCGTCTATCATCAGGGCTCTGACATGGCCTACTTGCTACTTTATGTCGACGACATCATCCTGATGGCATGTATGGCTGGCCTCCTCAGTCAGCTCACGGCTCATCTTCGCGCTGAGTTCACCATCAAGGACTTGGGTCCTTTGCACTACTTCCTCGGTGTCGAGGTGGTGCACCGTCCGGATGGCTTCTTCCTTCATCAGCGGAAGTACGCTCAAGAGCTCCTGGAGTGCGCCGGCATGCTTAACTGCAAGCCTGCCGCTACACCTGTTGATACGAAGGCCAAGCTTTCCGCCACGGATGGTTCTCCTGTTTCGGATGATGCTTTCTATTGTTGTCTCGTTGGTGCTCTCCAGTACCTCCCTCTGACTTGACCGGAGATCCAATATACCATGCAGCAGGTGTGTCTTCATATGCATGCTCCTCGAGACGTTCACTGGGCTGCCATCAAGCGGATTCTCCGCTATATCTGTGGCACTATGGATCTTGGCGTCACGCTTCATGCCTCCGCCGACACCGCTCTCACCACCTACTCTGATGCAGACTGGGCGGGCCGCCCTGACACTCGTCGCTCCACTTCGGGATATTGTTTCTACCTTGGACCCTCACTTATCTCGTGGTCGTCCAAGCGGCAGCCTATGGTCTCTCGTTCCAGTGCTGAGGCCGAGTATCGTGCGGTGGCCAACGCTGTCGCTGAGTGTTCGTGGCTTCGCCAGCTGCTTCAGGAGCTCTCTTGCCCTGTTGACCGTGCCACAGTGGTCTACTGCGACAACATCTCGGCGGTCTACCTCTCCGCTAACCCGGTGCATCATCGACGGACCAAGCATATTGAGTTGGATATTCATTTTGTTCGGGAACAGGTGGCCCTTGGCCATATTCGTGTTTTACATGTTCCTACTTCCCAACAATTTGTGGATATCATGACCAAGGGCTTGCCTACGATGTCATTTGAGGAGTTCCGGTCCAGTCTTTGCGTCAGTCACGGTGCCGCTTCGACTGCGGGGGGGGGGGGGGGGGGGGGGGGGTGTTGAGTATATGTGTTGTGCATATTTGTGTATTGGGTCCACCTCCTAGTTGCCTTGTATAGTTGAGGTCGTGGCCTACTCCTGTACATCATATATACGTGTGTTTGCGCCTAAGGAATACGACACGTAAGTCCCACATCATACACTGGTGAATGTTGACGCGACGCTAGCTCATCAACATGCTAGAGGAGCAATTGTTGTGGTATGTCGTGATTACACTGGACTTCTCCTCGGTGCTTCAGCTGTGGTGATTGATGATCTAACTAAACCAGAGTTGCTTGAAGCCATGGCATGCATGTAGCAAAGGTCTGTCTTTGGCGCTCGATTTAAATCTTCAGAAGGTCCAGATGGCAACCAATTGTGTTGCTACTCTCAGGCACAAGCAAAGTGGTTGTGGAGGAGATCAAGACGAAGATGTAGATGTTCACATTCTCGGAGCTAGTCCATGAGAACCGCGGATTTAATCATGAAGCGCATATGCTCGCTAAAGTTGCTACTAGTTTAGCCTATGGACGCCATCTTTGGCTCACAAGAACCCCATATATTATTTGTATTCCTATGATTGTCGATTTTGAATAAAGCAGCTTTCAGCCATAAAAAAGCTACGTTAGCGCAGAGTTCTTTTCCCTTTTTTCACATTCTTTTAGTATCACTAATGTATTTTTAGAAATGTTCTAGAAAACATATTTGGATAATATACTCATCAAGTTTTCATGCATTTTTATTGTTCACATAAATAAAGGTTTTGAAAAGTGGTCCATATTTAGAAAAGTATCTATCTAAATAAAAAGTGCTCGCAAATGTTTATTTAAACACGATGCATATTTTATAATAATAAGGATTTTCTTAAAGTACCAGTCGAACCGGTCTGAAACATGACAGATGAACATTTTTTTAATTCGCAAAGAACATATTTTGAAATGCACAATGAATGTTTGTAAACTTCATGGTGACCATTTTCTAAATATGTGATGAAACACTTTTCTAAAATGCATGATGACTAACTTGGAAAATACACGATGACCTTTGTAGAAGTTCTGAAAAGGAATTTTTCTGTGTTTTTTCTTTTGGTTCTATGTTTTATGTAGAACCGGTTTTCCATATGTCATGAACATGTTTTCCAATATTATGCAAAACGAAGTTTTATATTTTCAAGAACATCTTTTCTAAAAGTATGAACATTTTTAAATACACATCGACATATCTTTGTTTACGGCTTGCTGATTTTTCCTTTCATTTCCTTTCCAATTCTTTATTTATTTTTCTTAGTTTTGATTTTCAAATTCATGAAATTTGTAGCTCACAGAGTTTTTGTGTACGAATATTATTTTTGTAGTATATTATTAAAAAAATTGGAAAATTGCATGAAGCAAGTTATATATTTTGATGAACATTTTTATATACACATCGACAAATTTTGAAGTACCAGCTAAACTTTTTTTGCTAAATATTTTTAAATAAACTTTGACATATTCTTCATAATACACATGGAATATTTTATGAATACATGTTTGAACATTTTTTTACTTTTTTCATGATATTTTAAACATATCGACATATTTGTGTATTACGAACAATCTTTTAAATGATACAAACATTTCTTTATTTCGTAACGTTTTTACATCAAAAAGTAAAATAAAGTTACGTCATGGACATTTTTCTAAATGTGCTAAAAATTATAAATGTAATGACCATTTTTTGACTGGTAAGGTATGATTTTTTTTTAAAAAGTTCATGAATAAAATTTTAAATTACATGGAAATTTCGTAACAACGTCATGAATAATATTTGCGTAGGTATGAAAACTTTTTAATCGTTACAAACCTTATCTTCTGAATGGTGTGCAATTTTTCTTTATTGGGTGAACAAATTTTGACATTTCATGGTCATTTTTAATGTGTGGTAACATTTTGAAAACACAGGAAACTATTTTTTTCATATAGTAAATATTTCAGAAATATAAATACAGTAATAAGAAAACAAGAAGCCTCCTCCTCCTCTAAGAAAGGAAGTTAGGGTCCGTGCCTCTCGCCGGCGCCGGCGCAGGTCCGCCTCGTCTTCGGTGGCCCTAGGGCCATGGAGGCGCGGTGGATTCTGCCAAGGGCCGGCGGGAGGGCTTCGTTTTTAGTAGTTTTTTTCAATCTTGTTAGGGTTTGTGTCCTGCTCAGGAAGGCGAGACGGGGGCGGCTCTCTGAAGATGCAAGAAAGGTCTCCCCGCGTAGCCCCCGTTTCGGCGGTGTGTATAGCATCGTTGGTGGGCGTGTGGAGGTGTGTCTCCGGCAGATCTATCTTTGGTGAATTTGCTCGGATCTCGTCGTTGTTCGTCTACGTTCGTGTGTTTTCGATTTGGATCCTTCCGATCTACATTATTTTTCATCGGCGGCGGTTGCTATTCTGGGGTGCTGGTCCTATGAGGCCTTAGCACGACGACTTCCCGACTGTCTACTACAACAATTTGTGCCCGGCTCCGGTGATGGAGGGGCGATGACGGTGGCGTGCCTTCGGCTCGCTTCAGTGCTTGTAGTCGTCGCTAGATGGTCTATGGATCTGGATGTATTTTTATTTCTGATGTTCGTTGTACTGCCATGATTGAAGATAAATAGATTGGAAATTTTCCGACAAAAAAATAAGAAAACAAAAATAAACTTCAAAATGGGACATGCACGTGTAGTGGATGCGTGGCAGAAAAGAACGCGCGCCCTAGCAAGAAAGCACCGAGCAAGGCGCTCGTTCCTGTACTGGGCCTGCCCATTGAGAGACGCATGTAGTCGCCAGACATACTGATTCATAATTATAATTGGCTAAAAAAAGGTTGATAATTATGAGCCTGTGATCTTGGAGAGTGATTGCGCAGCTGTTCAAATGCCGTTATATCATCAAAGTCTGGAACATGATTCATGCCGGTATCGGCGGGCACCACACCACAGCTCGGACCCTTATTAGTAAGGCCTTCTGTATAGTGTTTTATTGACTGACGGCTCGAGCCACAGGACTTTGTCCAACTTTGCGTCGGATGCCAACTCTTCGCCAACCAAAGCCATATGCCCCCCACTGCCCTACAAACAATCCCCATCACTTTGCCTTTCATTGTCTGGGGACTGGATATGGTTGGACCCCTTAAAGGAAGAAGCCATAAGAAAAAATATTTGTTGATCATGGTAGATAAATTCACTAAGTGGATAGAGGCCAAACCAGTTAAAACGGCCGAGTCCGGGTCGGTGATAGAATTCATATCCAGCGTCGTACATCGTTATGATGTTCCACACAGCATCATCACTAATAACGGCTTCAACTTCACAGCCGACGAAGTGAAAACCTGGTGCGCTAATCTGGGCATCAAGCTCAATTACGCCTCTGTCTATCATCCGTAGACAAACGGTCAAGTCGAACGAGCTAATGGTCTTATTATGAGCGGCATCAAGCCTAGACTAGTATGATCTTTGAAGGAATCAGACACACACTGGGTTGAGGAGCTGGACTCCGTACTCTGGGGCCTGCGGACCACGCCCAATCGCACTACCAATACACACTTTTTTCATGGTGTACGGCGCAGAGGTTGTGCTACCCTGCGACATTATACATGACTCACCTCGGGTGCACATGTACGAAGAGAGAGAGGCCGAGCTCGATCGACAGGACAGCCTAGATGCCCTGGAGGAGGAGCGTGATGTTGCAAAATCTCGTTCCGCATTCTATCAACAATAGGCCCGTAAATATCAAAGCAGAGAAGTACGGGCCAAGACTTATAACATTGGCGAACTTGTTCAACGCTTGCCGGAGAAGAAAAAGGACAAACTCAAGCCCAAATGGGAGTGTCCCTTCATCATTGAAAAAGTTCTCGTCGGAGGAGCATACCGCCTGCGTGATGCGTCAGATAATCACCTCGAGCCGAACCCCTGGAACGCGGCCAGACTCGGAAGATTCTATGCCTAAGCGTCGTACTCTTTGTTCGTCTCCTTCTCCCTGTTGTTTCCATAATACATTTTTTCGTCTTTCTCTCCCTTTTTGTTTTTCTATTTAGCCTTAAAGCTTTCGTGCGGTTAGACCGCGCACCCTAGACACACACATATGCGTCCAAATATGTATGTCCACTATACCTGGGGGCTTCTTGTACAGAAGCTTGCTATTATTATAAGAGCATCAAGCTCATCACATATGCATTTTTCCATATGTACATTTTCTTCGCCATTATATGCATCGATGTGACTTAAGTTTTGGCCACGCTGGGTTGCCTGGCTCCTGTGCTTATGCCCTACATTCCCGTTAGATTGCCTAGGGCATAAAGGGAGCACCTATGCGATTGTTACTGCCGGGTCATCCGGATGTGTACCTCAGACTGGGTGAAGCCGAAAGCTAGCATTCTTAAGGGAATATTCCGTCGGTGGATTAAAGATGTTTCTTGCATTTTCTCCATTGCAAACCACCAGAAGACATATATATATACTGCGATTTTTTTCAATCACAGTTCGGGCATGCACTGTAACGCACGCACACCCATGGAAAGGAACCCTTAACGGAACTATTCTCTTTGGAAGATGTTTCTTACAACTTTAATGTAATATAACATAACTAGCCAAATACAACGTGTCTGTTCAAGCAACGATGACCCCTATGCCTGGTTTCCATGCATTCCCCGGTCTATTCGGCCACACGGATATTCGGAAACACTCTGCACCTTCGGGTCCCGAGCTTGAAGCGAAAAGGTCTGCCATGACAATCGTTTTACAATTCAGCTAGAATTTACATATGCCAAGGAAAGTACATAGTCATTTAGACTCATATATTTCCTCCTCTATACCATCCAACAGGCTATCTAACTTACAATCCTGTTGGGAATATTTGGCTGCTACTGCTACTTGTTCATATACCAAATTAACGGGCACTTCCTTCCCATCTGACCCTAAAGGTCCGACCCGGGCCATGTGATTTGGATCAAGTTTGGTATACCGTGTTTTCACCATGGCCTAGGCCTCTCGCGCACCCTTCTGGCAGGCCGATATTTGTTGGAAATATGCCCTAGAGGCAATAATAAATAAGTTATTATTATATTTCCTTGTTCATGATAATCGTTTATTATCCATGCTATAATTGTATTGATAGGAAACTCAGATGCATGTGTGGATACATAGACAACACCATGTCCCTAGTAAGCCTCTAGTTGACTAGCTCGTTGATCAATAGATGGTTACGGTTTCCTAACCATGGACATTGGATGTCGTTGATAACGGGATCACATCATTAGGAGAATGATGTGATGGACAAGACCCAATCCTAAGCATAGCACTAGATCGTGTAGTTCGTATGCTAAAGCTTTGCTAATGTCAAGTATCATTTCCTTAGACCATGAGATTGTGCAACTCCCGGATGCCGTAGGAGTGCTTTGGGTGTGCCAAATGTCACAACGTAACTGGGTGGCTATAAAGGTACACTACGGGTATCTCTGAAAGTGTCTGTTGGGTTGGCACGAATCGAGACTGGGATTTGTCACTCCGTGTAAACGGAGAGGTATCTCTGGGCCCACTCGGTAGGACATCATCATAATGTGCACAATGTGATCAAGGAGTTGATCACGGGATGATGTGTTATGGAACGAGTAAAGAGACTTGCCGGTAACGAGATTGAACAAGGTATCGGGATACCGACGATCGAATCTCGGGCAAGTATCATACCGATAGACAAAGGGAATTGTATACGGGATTGATTAAGTCCTTGACATCGTGGTTCATCCGATGAGATCATCGTGGAACATGTGGGAGCCAACATGGGTATCCAGATCCCGCTGTTGGTTATTGACCGGAGAACGTCTCGGTCATGTCTGCATGTCTCCCGAACCCGTAGGGTCTACACACTTAAGGTTCGATGACGCTAGGGTTATAAAGGAAGTTAGTATGTAGTTACCGAATGTTGTTCGGAGTCCCGGATGAGATCCCGGACGTCACGAGGAGTTCCGGAATGGTCCGGAGGTAAAGATTTATATATGGGAAGTCCTGTTTTGGTCACCGGAAAAGTTTCGGGGTTTATCGGTAACGTACCGGGACCATCGGGAGGGTCCCGGGGGTCCACCAAGTGGGGCCACCAACCCCAGAAGGTTGCGTGGGCCAAGAGTGGTGAGGGACCAGCCCCTTAGTGGGCTGATGTGCCTCCCACCAAGGCCCAAGGCGCAGGGGAAGTGGGAGGAGGCAAACCCTAGGTCCAGATGGGCCTTAAGGCCCACCCTAGGGGCGCCTCCCCCTTCTCCCCTCCCTTGGCCGCCACCCCTTGGCCCCATCTAGGGCTGCCGCCCCCCCTAGGGGTGGAAACCCTAGAAGGGGGCGCAGCCCTCCCCTTCCCCTATATATATGAGGCCTAGGGCTGCCCCAAAACACACAAGATTCAATTTCGTTGGTGCAGTCCTGCGTCTCTTCTTCCTCCTCTTCTGTGGTGCTTGGCGAAGCCTTGCTGGATAGCCACGCTCCTCCATCATCACCACGCCGTTGTGCTGCTGTTGGATGAAGTCTTCCTCAACCTCTCCCTCTCTCCTTGCTGGATCAAGGCGTGGGAGACGTCACCGGGCTGTACGTGTGTTGAACGCGGAGGTGTCGTCCGTTCGGCACTTGGTCATCGGTGATTTGAATCACGACGAGTACGACTCCATCAACCCCGTTCACTTGAACGCTTCCGCTTAGCGATCTACAAGGGTATGTAGATGCAACTCTCCTTCCTCTCGTTGCTAGTCTCTCCATAGATAGATCTTGGTGATACGTAGGAAATTTTTTGAATTTTTGCTACGTTCCCCAACAGTGGCATCATGAGCTAGGTCTATTGCGTAGATTCTATGGACGAGTAGAACACAAAGTAGTTGTGGGCGTTGATTTTGTTCAATATGCTTGCCGTTACTAGTCTTATCTTGATTCGGCGGCATCGTGGGATGAAGCGGCCCGGACCGACCTTACACGTACTCTTACGTGAGACTGGTTCCACCGACTGACATGCACTAGTTGCATAAGGTGGCTAGCGGGTGTCTGTCTCTCCCACTTTAGTCGGATCGGATTCGATGAAAAGGGTCCTTATGAAGGGTAAATAGCAATTGGCATATCACGTTGTGGTCTTTGCGTAGGTAAGAAACGTTCTTGCTAGTAACCCATAGCAGCCACGTAAAACATGCAAACAACAATTAGAGGACGTCTAACTTGTTTTTGCAGGGTATGCCATGTGATGTGATATGGCCAAAGGATGTGATGAATGATATATGTGATGTATGAGATTGATCATGTTTTTGTAATAGGAATCACGACTTGCATGTCGATGAATATGACAACCGGCAGGAGCCATAGGAGTTGTCTTTATTTATTTATGACCTGCGTGTCAACTTAAACGTCATGTAATTACTTTACTTTATTGCTAACCGTTAGCTGTAGTAGTAGAAGTAATAGATGACGTGACAACTTCAAGAAGACATGATGATGGAGATCATGGTGTCATGCCGGTGACGATGATGATCATGGAGCCCCGAAGATGGAGATCAAAAGGAGCAAAGTGATATTGGCCATATCATGTCACTATTTGATTGCATGTGATGTTTATCATGTTTATACATCTTATTTGCTTAGAACGACGGTAGTAAATAAGATGATCCCTCACAACAATTTCAAGAAGTGTTCTCCCCTAACTGTGCACCGTTGCTAAAGTTCGTCGTTTCAAAGCACCACGTGATGATCGGGTGTGATAGATCCTTACGTTCACATACAACGGGTGTAAGACAGTTTTACACATGCAAAACACTTAGGGTTAACTTGACGAGCCTAGCATGTGCATAGACATGGCCTCGGAACACAGAAGACCGAAAGGTCGAGCATGAGTCGTATAGAAGATACGATCAACATGAAGATGTTCACCGATGTTGACTAGTCTGTCTCACGTGATGATCGGACACGGCCTAGTTGACTCAGATCATGTAATCACTTAGATGACTAGAGGGATGTCTATCTGAGTGGGAGTTCATAAGATGAACTTAATTATCCTGAACATAGTCAAAAGGATTTTACAAATTATGTCATAGCTCGCGCTTTAGTTCTACTGTTTAGATATGTTCCTAGAGAAAAATTAGTTGAAAGTTGATAGTAGCAATTATGCGGACTAGGTCCGTAAACTGAGGATTGTCCTCATTGCTTCTTAGAAGGCTTATGTCCTTAATGCACCGCTCAGTGTGCTGAACCTCGAACGTCGTCTGTAGATGTTGCGAACATCTGACTTACACGTTTTGATGACTACATGATAGTTCGGTAATGTTAAACGGTTTAGAGTTGAGGCACCGAAGACGGTTTTGAAACGTCGCGAAACATATGAGATGTTTTGAGGGCTGAAATTGGGATTTCAGGCTCGTGCCCACGTCAAGAGGTATAAGACCTCCGACGATTTTCTTAGCCTGCAAACTAAGGGAGAAAAGCTCAATTGTTGAGCTTGTGCTCAGATTGTCTGAGTACAACAATCATTTGAATCGAGTGGGAGTTGATCTTCCAGATGAGATAGTGATGTTTCTCCGAAGTCATTACCACCAAGCTGCTAGAGCTTCGTGATGAACTATAATATATCAGGGACATATATGATGATCCTTGAGATATTCGCGATGTTTGACACCACAAAGTAGAAATCAAGAAGGAGCATCAATTGTTGATGGTTGGTGAAACCACTAGTTTCAAGAAGGGCAAGGGCAAGAAGGGATACTTCATGAAACGGCAAATCAGCTGCTGCTCTGGTGAAGAAACCCAAGGTTGAACCCAAACCCGAGACTAAGTGCTTCTGTAATAAGGGGAACAACCACTGGAGCGGAATTACCCTAGATACTTGGTAGATTAGAAGGCTGGCAAGGTCGATAGAAGTATATTGGATATACATTGTGTTGATGTGTACTATACTAGTACTCCTAGTAGCACCAGGGTATTAGATACCGGTTCAGTTGCTAAGTGTTAGTAACTCGAAATAAAAGCTACGGAATAAACGGAGACTAGCTAAAGGTGAGCCGACGATATGTGTTGGAAGTGTTTCCAATGTTGATATGATCAAGCATCGCACGCTCCCTCTACCATCGAGATTGGTGTTTGCGTTGAGCATAGACATGATTGGATTATGTCCATCGCAATACGGTTATTCATTTAAGGAGAATAATGGTTACTCTGTTTATTTGAATAATGCCTTCAATGGTCTTACACCTAAAATGAATGGTTTATTGAATCTCGATCGTAGTGATACACATGTTCATGCCAAAAGATAGTAATGATAGTACCACCTACTTGTGGCACTGCCACGTAAGTCATATCGGTATAAAACGCATGAGGAAGCTCCATGTTGATGGATCTTTGGGCTCACTCGTTTTTGAAAAGTTTGAGACATGCGGACCATATCTATTGGTGTATATGCATGAAGAAACTCCATGCAAATGGACCGTTTGAACTCACTTGATTTTGAATCACTTGAGACATGCAAATCATACCACATGGGCAAGATGACTGAAAGCCTCGGTTTCAGTAAAATGGAACTGGAAAGCAACTTGTTGGAAGTAATACATTTTGATGTGTGCAGTCCAATGAGTGCTGAGGCATGTAGTGGATATCGTTATGTTTTTACTTCACAGATGATTTGAGTAGATGTTGAGAATATTTACTTGATGAATCACGAGTCTGAATTATTGAAAGGTTCAAGTAATTTCAGTGTGAAGTTGAAAGATCGTCGTGACAAGAGGATAAAAGATCTATGATATGATTATAGAGATGAATATCTGAATTACGAGTTTGGCACAGAATTAAGACATTGTGGAAATTGTTTCACAACTAATACAGCCTAGAACACCATAGTGTGATGGTGTGTCCGAACATCATAACTGCACCCTATTGGATATGATGCATACCATGATGTCTCTTATCGAATTACCACGATAGTTTATGGGTTAGGCATTAGAGACAACCGCATTCACTTTAAATAGGGCACCACGTAATTCCGATGAGGTGACACCGTATGAACTATGGTTTAGAGAAACCTAAGCTGTCATTTCTTAAAATGTTTGGGGCTGCGATGCTTATGTGAAAAAGTTTCAGGCTGATAAGCTCGAACCCAAAGCGGATAAATGCATCTACATAGGACACCCAAAACAGTTGGGTATACCTCCTGTCTCAGATTCGAAAGAAATAAGGGATTGTTTCTAGAATCGGGTCCTTTCTCGAGGAAAAGTTTCTCTCGAAAGAATTGAGTGGGAGGATGGTGGAGACTTGATGAGGTTATTAAACCGTTACTTCAACTAGTGTATAGCAGGGCACAAAGAGTTGTTCCTGTGGCACCTACACCAATTGAAGTGGAAGCTTATGATATTGATCACGAGACTTCGGATCAAGTCACTCCCAAACCTCGTAGGATGACAAGGATGTGTACTACTTCAGAGTGGTACGTAGTCCTGTCTTGGAAGTCATGTTGCTAGACAACAATGAACCTACGAGCTATGGAGAAATGATGGTGGGCCCAGATTCCGATAAATGGCTCGAGGCCATGAAATCCGAGAGAGGATCCATGTATGAAAACAAAGTGTAGACTTTGGCAGAACGGCTCGATGGTCGTAAGGCTGTTGAGTATAGATGGATTTTAAAAGGAAGACGGACAATGATAGTAAGTATCACCATTAAGAAAGCTCGACTTGTCGTTAAGAAGTTTCCCGACAAGTTCAAGGAGTTGACTACGATGAGACTTTCTCACTCGTAGCGATGCTAAGAGTCTGTTGAAATTATATTAGCGATTACTGCATTATTTATGAAATCTTGCAGATAGGATGTCAAAAACCATTGTTTCCTCACGATTTTCTTGAGGAAAGGTTGTATGTGATACAACCGGAAGGTTTTGTCAATCCTGAAATATGCTAATAAGCATGCAAAGCTCCAGCAATCCTTCTAAGGACAGGAGTAAGCATCTCGGAGTTGGAATGTATGCTTTGATGAGATGATCAAAGATTTTGGTGTATACAAAGTTTATGAGAAACTTGTATTTCCAAAGAATTGAGTGGGAGCACTATAGAATTTCTGATGAGTATATGTTGTTGACATGTTATGGATCAGAAATGACGTAGGATTTCTGGAAAGCATATAGGGTTATTTGAAAGTGTTTTTCAATGGAAAGCCTGGATTAAGCTACTTGAACATTGAGAATCAGGATCTATAAGGATAGATCAAAACGCTTAATGGTACTTTCAAATGAGCACATACCTTGACATAATCTTGAATGTGTTCAAGATGGATCAGTCAAAGAAGGAGTTCTTGCCTGAGTTGTAAGGTATGAAGTTAAGACTTAAAGCTCGACCACGGCAGAATAGAGAGAAAGGAACGAAGGTCGTCCCCTATGCTTAAGACATAGGCTCTACAGTATGCTATGCTGTGTACCGCACCTGAAGTGTGCCTTGCCATGAGTCAGTCAAGGGGTACAAGAGTGATCCAAGAATGGATCACAGGACAGCGGTCAAAGTTATCCTTAGTAACTAGTGGACTAAGGAATTTTTCTCGATTATGGAGGTGGTAAAAGAGTTCGTCGTAAAGGGTTACGTCGATGCAAGCTTAACACCTATCCGGATAGCTCCGATAGAGGTACCGGATACGCATAATGGAGCAACAATTTAGAATAACTCCAAGTAGAACAGTTATTTGGAATAGCTCCAAATAGAGCGTGGTAGCTGCATCTAGGAGATGACATAGAGATTTGCGAAGTACATACGGATCTGAATGTTGCAGACCCGTTGACTATAACCTCTCTCACAAGCATAACATGATCAAACCCAGAACTCATCGAGTGTTGATCACATGGTAAATGTGAACTAGATTATTGACTCTAGTAAAACTCTTTGGGTGTTAGTCACATGGGGATGTGACCTTGAGTGTTAATCACATAGCGATGTGAACTGGATTATTGACTCTAGTGCAAGTGGGAGACTGTTGGAAATATGCCCTAGAGGCAATAATAAATAAGTTATTATTATATTTCCTTGTTCATGATAATCGTTTATTATCCATGCTATAATTGTATTGATAGGAAACTCAGATGCATGTGTGTATACATAGACAACACCATGTCCCTAGTAAGCCTCTAGTTGACTAGCTCGTTGATCAATAGATGGTTACGGTTTCCTAACCATGGACATTGGATGTCGTTGATAACGGGATCACATCATTAGGAGAATGATGTGATGGACAAGACCCAATCCTAAGCATAGCACTAGATCGTGTAGTTCGTATGCTAAAGCTTTGCTAATGTCAAGTATCATTTCCTTAGACCATGAGATTGTGCAACTCCCGGATGCCGTAGGAGTGCTTTGGGTGTGCCAAACGTCACAACGTAACTGGGTGGCTATAAAGGTACACTACAGGTATCTCTGAAAGTGTCTGTTGGGTTGGCACGAATCGAGACTAGGATTTGTCACTCCGTGTAAACGAAGAGGTATCTCTGGGCCCACTCGGTAGGACATCATCATAATGTGCACAATGTGATCAAGGAGTTGATCACGGGATGATGTGTTACGGAATGAGTAAAGAGACTTGCCGGTAACGAGATTGAACAAGGTATCGGGATACCGACGATCGAATCTCGGGCAAGTATCATACCGATAGACAAAGGGAATTGTATACGGGATTGATTAAGTCCTTGACATCGTGGTTCATCCGATGAGATCATGGAACATGTGGGAGCCAACATGGGTATCCAGATCCCGCTGTTGGTTATTGACCGGAGAACGTCTCGGTCATGTCTGCATGTCTCCCGAACCCGTAGGGTCTACACACTTAAGGTTCGATGACGCTAGGGTTATAAAGGAAGTTAGTATGTGGTTACCGAATGTTGTTCGGAGTCCCGGATGAGATCCCGGACATCACGAGGAGTTCCGGAATGGTCCGGAGGTAAAGATTTATATATGGGAAGTCCTGTTTTGGTCACCGGAAAAGTTTCGGGGTTTATCGGTAACGTACCGGGACCACCGGGAGGGTCCCGGGGGTCCACCAAGTGGGGCCACCAACCCCAGAAGGTTGCGTGGGCCAAGAGTGGTGAGGGACCAGCCCCTTAGTGGGCTGATGTGCCTCCCACCAAGGCCCAAGGCGCAGGGGAAGTGGGAGGAGGCAAACCCTAGGTCCGGATGGGCCTTAAGGCCCACCCTAGGGGCGCCTCCCCCTTCTCCCCTCCCTTGGCCGCCACCCCTTGGCCCCATCTAGGGCTGCCGCCCCCCCTAGGGGTGGAAACCCTAGAAGGGGGCGCAGCCCTCCCCTTCCCCTATATATATGAGGCCTAGGGCTGCCCCAAAACACACAAGATTCAATTTCATTGGTGCAGCCCTGCGTCTCTTCTTCCTCCTCTTCTGTGGTGCTTGGCGAAGCCCTGCTGGATAGCCACGCTCCTCCATCATCACCACGCCGTTGTGCTGCTGTTGGATGAAGTCTTCCTCAACCTCTCCCTCTCTCCTTGCTGGTTCAAGGCGTGGGAGACGTCACCGGGCTGTACGTGTGTTGAACGCGGAGGTGCCGTCCGTTCGGCACTTGGTCATCGGTGATTTGAATCACGACAAGTACGACTCCATCAACCCCGTTCACTTGAACGCTTCCGCTTAGCGATCTACAAGGGTATGTAGATGCAACTCTCCTTCCTCTCGTTGCTAGTCTCTCCATAGATAGATCTTGGTGATACGTAGGAAAATTTTTGAATTTCTGCTACGTTCCCCAACAATATTTTCCATAATCAGATATGTCGTCGCGCTCCCTTGAATAGCTCTACAAGCTCCGCCATACTTCTTGGAGGGGAGGCAGATGGCCATAAGGCCTTAGCAACACTTTGCATTGTCTGCCGAGCTTGCTCGTGCATTTGCGACAGCCCCTGCAGCTGATCATCCGACAATCATGACATCTCCTCTTCGGGATGGCCTGTCAGCATACCTGCAAACATAACTTTATCAGTACCTTTCATCTCCGAACTATTATAAGGTAAGTTCGGTCACATACTAAATATGCCGCCCCGCAGCCTTTTATTCTCCTTCATGGAGTCGGCCAGTTGGGCCCGCACATCTTTTAGTTCCTCGCCCAGTTGGATGTTGGAATCCTGGAGTTTGTTTTTTCTCCTCCCTGACTCGGGTTAGAACGCGCTCGCCGGTGGCATGTAGTTTTTTCGCCTCTTTCTCGCCCGTTTGAGCGGCCTTCAGTTTCTCTTCGAGTTGGTCCGGCGACCCTGTTATGAGACAAGCAACAGTATCAACACAGCTCGCATATAATCATTGTTTCTTGATGGAGGGAAACATTACCAGGAGACGCCTTCTTGGATTTCTCCAGTTCGGCACGGGCAGCAGTTAGCTGCGCCTGACACTTTCCTAGCTCCTGGGCTAGTAGGTCATTCTTCTCCGTAAGAACCTGGTTATACAAAGATACTTAAATCAGTTGTACCAACTGCTTCAAGTCTCGGGGGCTACTGGCATATGGTTATCATATTCGGATAAAGTAAACTTACCCGCACATCTTTTAAATGCTGCTTTGTGGCTCTGTTAAGCCCATCTCGAGCAGCTTAGATGTATGCATCAGCCGAGCTGAAGGCGTTAAATGCCTCTTTCGGAAAGTCGGGGTCTTGTAAAACGCCCCTGCGGCGCTGATGATTCATGGCGCTCTCCACTTCCGAGTTAGTGACGGATACATCATCTGAATCCTTGGTTGGAGGACAGTGCGGCGTTACCCCCGCATCATCCCTCGTCTTTACGGCAGGATCTGGATCCTGGTTGTGGGAAGTATGACCGACCGGACCCCCAGATATAGTCCGGCACACCTTTTTCCTGATACAGGATAAACAGAAAGGTCAGAGTCGGATATGACTGTCAAGGTGCATATGTGTGAATCCATACCTCTTTGATGAGGGCTCGGCCGTATCTTCATTTGCCTTCCTCTCTGAAGGCTTGCCCGGTGTGGGGGTCGCTCTCTTCGGAGATGCCCCTGGGGCAGCATGGCGCGCCGAACGTCTCCCCGTTTGAGCACAGGACAGTGCGGTGGGTGAGGAAGAATGAGAAAACTCTCTTGGACAAAGTATCTCCGGATTACTTACATGCGAAGCGGGAAGGAGACCGGGGTAATCGGCGATGATGGGTACATACGTACCGTCATAGCTCATCTGATAGAATATTCCATCCTCGAGCTCCACAAATATGTCCGAATCTTTCTCATAACCGGGGTCAAG
The DNA here is from genome assembly GCA_034509565.1 of Triticum monococcum. Classification (NCBI taxonomy): domain Eukaryota; kingdom Viridiplantae; phylum Streptophyta; class Magnoliopsida; order Poales; family Poaceae; genus Triticum; species Triticum monococcum. Next base: position 536,461,256 of record CM067845.1, on the reverse strand, counting down.
GTCCCGGTTGTGATTCTCCGGCTGAGGGGCAGGGTCATGGATCCCCCTCGACAGCCTTTCGTCATTCCTGTTATAAGCAGATAAGATACTGCTTGTCAAGAATGATTCAAGGACAGGAGCAAAATAGTGGAGTCGGAGCTTACCCAGCTAGGAGGATTATACATGGAAAATCCGTCTCGATATTAGAGACGGGTGAACTCCTCCTTCTCCCCTTTATACAGTTCGGCCAATATTTTGGCCAGAGTGGTGGGGGTCTTTGGGCCCTTCCCACCATAGCGTGAGGCTTCGTCTTCCCTGTTATAATGCCACATGGGTAACCCTCTATACTGGAGTGGCTGGACCCCCCGCGCTATGGAGATCGCCATTACCTCGACTATTGACAATCCAAACTGGGCAAGCATCTTAATCTTACCCAGCAGCAGGCTGATCTCGGCACTATCCTCTTCCTCGAGGCTCCGAGGACGCCAACTATGGCGTTTCTTCAATGGAGCACTTGAAAACTCGGGAGGTCCCATATGGACGGGGTCGGGTAGAGCGACATCGTCAATGTAAAACCATTCCGAAGGCCACTCTTCGGAAGCTTTCTTCGGCGTGACGGACATGTATCCGGTCCCGGCGATGCGCCACACATCGGCTCCTCCCACTTCAAAAATTGACCCACCTTGATTACGAGGGACGAGGTAGAACAGTCTTCTCCATAAATCGAAATGGGCCTCGCAGCCCAGGAATAGCTCGCATAGAGCGACATAACCCACAATATGAAGGATGGAGGCGAGAGTGAGACTGTGCAGTTGGAGGCCGTAATACTCCAGCAGGCCTCGGAGGAAGGGATGGATCAGAAATCCGACACCTCTTAACAAGAAGGGGACGAAGCATACTCGTTCTCCCCTGAACGGATTGGGGAAATTCTCCGCTTGAGCCCCGCCCTTGAAGGACGTCATCCCTGCTTGTATGGGGACCAAATCCGCTGGGGGCGAAAGCCCTGTGTTTCTAGCTTCACCAGCGGGCTGTGAGAAACTGAACATCTCTCCCAATCCCCCTTTTCGGAATTGTGAGGACGAAAGGAAGAGCTGGGAGCACTAGCCATGTTGGGGTGGTTCTGCTCCACAAACTCTAAGGGTTTCTTCTATGATATTTGGAGGGGATCTGAGATCTATTCTCTATAAATAGACACCTTTCTGGTACAGTCAGGGTGGTATGTGCAAAAATACCCTGACCTTTCGCATTTGCTCGACACGTGGAAACTAGAGTTATCGATGTGCAGAAGCCGAGGGGTACAACATTAAATGGAAGGCCGAACACACTACTTGGAAGTCATCAGTGGAGGAACCCGCCTTGCAATGTCGAAGACAATCTATGCGCCGAACACCTTGTCATTGAAGACTGGTTCGGGGGCTACTGAGGGAGTCCTGGACTAAGGGGTCCTCGGGCATCCGACCTGTTAGCCATGGGCCGGACTGATGGGCTGTGAAGATATGAAGACCGAAGATTGCACCCGTGTCCGGATGGGACTCTTGTTGGCATGGAAGGCAACCTTGGCAATCAAATAAGTAGATTTCTTTCTTTGTAACCGACCTTGTGTAACCCTAGATCCCTCCTGTGTCCATATAAACCGAATGGCTATGTCCGTAGATATATAGGCTGGATCCTCATAATCATAGCCAGACTAGACTCTTAGGGTTTAGTCATTACGATCTTGTGGTAGATCAACTCTTGTAATACTCATATTCATCAAGATCAATCAAGCAGGACGTAGGGTATTATCTCCATAGAGAGGGCCCGAACCTGGGTAAAACATTGTGTCCCCCGTCTCCTGTTACCATCGATCCTAGACACACAGTTAGGGACCCCCTACCCGAGATCCGCCGGTTTTGACACCGACACCTAGGCTCAGCCAAACTCCCATCAGATGGGATCATGCATATGTCACAAAATTCAGTAAGTGGTATCTGGTGATTTTTAGCATATAAATCAAAGCTCACTTCAGGAGGATTGTTTCTAGGCAAGAATGTAAAGTTTTGAACAAAGGCATTTGTGAGGATTTGGTGCTGGTCACACTCATCTGCTATGAAGTCGGTGAGACCGGCGTTGGCAATGAATTGCATGAACTCCTCATGAATTCCAACTTCTTGTAGGAATGGGATGTGCGGCCATTCGCATGGCCGTACCTCCGCCAACCTCCGAAGGTTGAGATCATTGTCTGAAGACTCCCCAATAACACCCTTGGAGTTCTTCTTAGAACCAAATTTCCTCAAGATATTCATGTCCGCGTACAATTTTTCCTATGAACAAAAATCTGAATTTTTAATTCACAAAATTGCTCCAACAAAACTTCACAAAACCAATAGCAACTACTCATATGGATACATAGAGGCCATAGGAAGCATTCAACTACATAGAACACTAACAATTGAACATGCAAGCACATCTACAGCAGCACCAAGAGTAGCTATTTATTCAAAGTATAAACCACTAAAACAAAAATTAATTGGACAAATGGTGGAGTCACATACCAAGCAACAAATCCCCGAAACAGTTTCGGAAATGGAGCTTCGAGCAAAGAGATCAAAAATGGCAGCAAAATGAGTTAGAACTCGGGAGAGAGAGCAATGGGAATTTTTTCTAGTGAGGAGTGACAATGTGGGATGAAGAGGTAAGTGAGCGGGCCCACGTGGGGACCACAACCCCCCACAGCACACCAGGTGGTGCTGGCGCGCCCTGGTGGGTTGTGACCACCAGGTGCCCCCCCCCCCCTCTGGTTATTTTTGCACCAAAAGTTCTTAAATATTCAAGAAAAAAACATATAAAATTTTCAGGGCATTCTGAGAACTTTCATTTTTGGGTCATTTTTTATTGCACGGGAAATTCAGAAAACAAACAAAACATGGCATTTTATTTTATTTAACTAATAAAAATAGAGAATAAAAAGTAGGGACAGAAAGTAGTGCTTACTAAATTCATCAACTTCATATCGTTAAAAATGATTCATTCATAAGGTTGATCAAGTCTTATTAACAACCACTTTTGATAAGCATGAAACCGAAGAAATTTCGTAAATCACTAAGTTACCTCAATGGGGATTTATATTTCCCCAACAATAAGCATTTCATATTTCTTTTTGACAGTAGGTAGAGGTATTTGAAAACTTCCAATAGTGATTGTCGGAGATTTTTCAATAACATTAATACCATTCACTTGGAAATGTTTCTTCGGAAAGTGCACCGTATGCTCATTACCATTGATATGAAAAGTGACCTTGCTTTTATTACAATCAATAAATGCACGTGCAGTATTCAAGAAGGGTCTACCAAGGATAATCGACATGTTGTCGTCCTCGGGCATATCAAGTATAACAAAGTCAGTCAAAATAGTAACATTAGCAACAACAACGGGCACATCCTCACAGATACCGATAGGTATGGCAGTTGATTTGTCAGCCTTGCAAAGATACTTCAGTAGGTGTGAGTTTATTCAAGTCAAGTCTTTTGTATAAAGAGAAAGGTATAACACTAACACCAGCTCCTAAATCACACAAAGCAGTTTTCACATAATTATTTTTAATAGAGCAAGGTATAGTTGGTATTCCCGGATCTCCATGTTTTTTAGGTACTCCATCTTTGAAAGTGTAATTAGCAAGCATAGTGGAGATTTCAGCTTCTGGTATTTTTCTCTTATTTGTGATGATGTCTTTCATATACTTTGCATAAGGAGGCATTTTCAAGATATCAGTCAAGCGAGTACGCAAAAAGACTGGCCTCAACATTTCAGCAAAGCGTTCAAACTCTTCATCGTCATTCTTTTTAGTTGACTTGGGTGGAAAAGGCATAGGTTTTTGAACCCACGGTTCTCTTTCTTTACTATGTTTCCTAGCCACAAAGTCTCTTTTATCATATCTTTTATTTTTAGGTTGTGGGTTATCAAGATCAACAGGTGGTTCTATCTCAACATCATTATCTAGTTCTTTTTCATTGTTTGGTTGACTGTCTTCGTGAAAATCAACATTATATTTTTCTTTATCACTAGGTGGATGTTCATTACCAGATTGAGTTTCAACATCAGAGATAGAAGTTTCATTTTCATTATCAAGAGGTTTTTCTATTTCAAGTTCACTAGAAGCATGCAAAGTCCTATCATTTTTCTTTTTCCTTTTCCTTTTAGAAGGACTAGGTGCACTAGTGTTGTTTCTTTGTGAATCTTGTATAATTATTTTAGGGTGTCCCTCAGGATAAAGTGGTTCCTGAGTCATTTTACCACCTCTAGTTGCAACTCTAATAGCGAAGTCATTCATATTATGATTCATTTCATCAAGTAATTCTCTTTGTGATTTAGCAACTTGTTCTAGTTGAGTTTGAACCATAGAAGCATGTTTTCCAACACCTCTAACATCATTTGAAATTCTAAATAACAAGTCACTCAAGCGAGCAATCATATCAGAATTGTATTTCAGTTGTTTCATAACATTTGCATTGAAGTGATCTTGTTTTCTAATGTAGTTTTCAAACTCATAAAGGCATTAACTGTAGCAACCTGACCCGAATGGATCAAGTCTCTGTGCTTAAGTGTCATCCCTGGATCGGTATGCTGACACACACAGTACTCGAAGGATTTATAACAGAGGTAAATCACATGTAAAAAGTAACGTAAATACTATTACCTCAATCCAATATAGCGGAAGCAACAAGGTTGTGGATTCCCATCAACACCAACGGCAAAGTTGAGTGTAGAAATCGCAACCCTAACGTATCACTTACGCGTCGTAAGAAACCTGCAACATGAGACGTTGCAGCCCGAAACAGGTCAGTACATTGAATGTACTGGCAAATTCACACCATAGAGAGTAATGATGAACAATGGCTATCACTACATGCATATTTGGCTGGTGGAAAAGCTCTACGGTTATAGTTTTTGCGAAAAGCCAATTTTTCCCTACTGCAAAGGAATAAATTTATTTAACTATCATGGTGGTTGTTGAACATTGAGAATGGTTGACAGCATTCTCAATCCCAATTAAGTAACATCATTAAACCCAACAATATTCATTTAAAGTAACGTGATGAGATCAACAGGATAATCCAAGAACTAGATACTCAAGAATTGTCCATAACCGGGGACACGGCTAACCATGATTAGTTTATTACACTCTGCAGAGGTTTGCGCACTTTTCCCCACAAGACCTGATCGCCTCCGTTTGGATTTCTCTCACTACATGGTGTTTGAGAAACGGATGACCGAGACATAGTCTTTCAGAAGCGTTTGCACCTTACGATGGGTAGACCGTACCACCTACAACCCCTACATCTGCTAGTCTACCACTGTAAGAGTTCACACAACTTAATCAACTATGCTAGAGCCCATAATAGCTTGTGGCTGCACACGGGAGTTTCTAGCATGAATAATCTTATGATCCCTTTGAGCCTGGGTGGCGGTCCAAAAGAAAACAGGCAAGTCCTGATAGAAACCAGGTGCCTCAATCCACCCAGATGTGTATTTAAGTTGCCACCTTAAATAAACCATTAAAATTTATCAAACTCACTTCTGTCATGGATATCACTCACCCAATCCACGTCTACTAGCATAGCATAGCATAGCATAATAAGAAAACGTAGAAGTAACTCCCAAAGGTTTCATAATAAACAGGTAATAGGTAGTACCTCATCTACTTCCCATCCCACAATTTAATTAGATCCTAATCATGCAATGTGTGAAGCTTGATCTAATGCAATAAAACTGGGTTGTAGAAAAGGTATGATCAAAGTGTGAACTTGCCTGCAATGTTGATGACGATGATTCGCACTCAAAATCTTGATAGCTCTACTCGTCACACTCCGGTCAATCTATCGTAAGCAAGCAATAGTAACCAGACATAAGCAATCACTCAAAAGACCAAAAAGATCAAAGAAGTCGATTCGGAAAACATCAAAACCAAGCAAATAGCTCTTGCAACATAAAACAATTTCTAACAGTACCAAAATTATGTGAATTTGGCCTTATCAGAAAATTTAGGTCAATAGCTTTGATTTGCAAAAAGAATCAACTCAAACGGAGTTACGGATAAAAAGATATGATCAAAAGAGGTTTGAATTCAAATCTGATCTAATTCAAATTTTACAATTTAAAAAAAAAACATGTTTGAGTTGGATTACTGGATAGAGGAGATCATAACGAAGAAGTGGGCGTTGGTTTCGTTGGATTTGGACAAACGAGTAAAAAGTTATGGCTATTTGAAAAATTAGGGCCAAGCTGTTTTACGGAAGAAAAAAAATAGCTACGAGTTAGGGTCTAATGTATAAATACGTAGACTAATTGGTAATCTAATTATTTTATCATATTAGTCTAAAAATTAATAAACTACGGATGTATAAGAAGAAGAAAAAAACAAAGAAAGATATCTTTATAAGACAGAGAAAAGACGACTTTGGAGAGAAGAGATAATTTCCAGAAGTCGCACCGGAGAGGAGAAATATATTTTTCTTAAATGAATCTAGTCAAACCAAAATATTGATTTAATCCGAATCGGAAGATTTTTGAAGGCTCTATGAGTCTATATTTATTGGTGGAAAAGAGGCTTAGGGGTCAAAGGCTAGGCAATGTGGGACTAAACGTAGACGAAAATATACGAAACAGAGAAGAAAAGAGGCGATGGGCCTAAAGGCCTTCGGCCGCGCGCACGCAGCATTTTTTTTCTTTCGGCCGCGCGGTACAGTTTTTTTTTACAGAATACGATAAACTAAAAAACGAAAATACAAATAAAACTTTATATAGGCATATTATATATCAAAATTTTCAGAAAAAGATTTTCTACGACATGAACATTTTTCTAGAATTAAATAAAATACACACAAATTCTAATAAATCAAAGAGTGCTCCTGGTCTAATAAAATCCAACTAAAATCATTTTAAAAATACCAAAATGATTTCAAATTAATTTTTCTCCAATTTTCTATTGTAGGGAATCATGTTACCCTAATGTCCATATATTTTATTTTTGGAGAAAAATAATTTGAATAAAACTCAAATAACTCCAAATTGGAAATAAATTCAAAATAATTTTGAATTTAATTCTTTGAAACTCCCAACTCATATTTCATATAATTTGAAGAAGTCATTTTATCTTCTCTCATGAAAATCATTGAGCGGCATGAAGTTTATGAATTGAAATATTTCCAAATGGAATTCAATTATTTTTCAAATACCCTTTCATTTAATTTAAATGGAAGAAGTCATATCATCTTCGCTCAAGGGTTTTGTATTCGAAAATAATTTGAATTCACGAAGATCATAAATGCAAAAATGAAAGTTTGGGAAAGTCCTTTTATTCCCTCTCATTTAACTTTCAAAAAGGTTTCGAATTCACTCACTTTTAGTCAATCAATCAAACAATCAATCAAATCTATCTATTTATTATAACATTCCAAAATTTAGAGTTTTGGGATGTTACAAACCTACCACCCTTAAAAGGAATCTCATCCTCGAGATTCGGAGAGGCTAGAAAGAAAAGGTTAGGGTTTGGGGGTCTTCTCAAAATCCATCGATCATAACACGGGGTCTAGGGTGCTACCACCCTTAGAAGCATGGTTACGGTTCCATCAAAACCCATATACTTCATCCATATTGTTAACAGTGTCGGTCTTCTTAGATCTTCAGGATAATTCCTTATCCGGGCTCTTCCGGTGGTGGCATAACCTTTACCACAATTTTTTCTGTCCTTTCATCTTGCTAAGGTTCTTCCATGACTGGGCCTTCTTAGCTGACAGGTCTGGCGCCATTACTAAACAACTATCGATAACTCATGGTGGTCAACCATTTATGGTCTCTCCTACAGGAAATGGGTCTGGTTGATCCTCACCGTATAACCTACGGTTGGCAACAACTGCCTTGTACAAGGGAAAAATTGCTATACCATTCTAAGGTTTAAACAAGGTTTAATATTGCCGTCTCTCTACTATAGGTAAGTCACTTAGATTTACCATCCCATATAGCAAGGCGAATAATAAGAGTAAGTCGGTATGGTGATCAATCCATCCCGCACCCAAATCATTACCTTGTATACGGTTTAGCGAATCTCGCATACTAACACTCGGTCATCCTGATAAGCATTGCAGAATTTCTCTTGTCGACGAACCAAGTTCGGATAAATCCATAGATTCTGCAAGCCAAACAACCATCTATCGTTCCTTCACAACTTTCAGGTTTTGCGTAACTCCTATAAGATCGTCTGTCGTTAAAATCGTAACTTCTTTCAGGGTTTTTCCTTCAGCAAGAATGTGCTTGCTTCTTGGCAGGTCCTGGACCTGTGGGTTATGGCCCATATCATCACTTGCAAACCTTGAACTCATCATAGGGGCAACGGATCTCTAATCCAACACCCAACTTCATGGCATACTTAAATCCATCCAATTGTACTGTCCTTCCTTCCTTCTATTGGCACCAAACTAGGACATGATTACTCAAACTCATCATGGAGTTTTCATTGATCCATATTTCCAACATCATACCTCCTTTATATCCAATAGTACTTCATCTCTTCATCCTCGTGGGATATCCCACATACCGAGGTAAAAACTTATACTTATGAAGTCCATATTCACTTCGTGGAACATCATTATCCTTTCCAGGGTCAAACGTCCTTACAGGGGAATATTGGCCATCTCTGCATGGCACTTCTTCAACTGGGAAACATGAAACACATCATGAACTCCTGACAGTCCTTCGGGTGACTCCAATTTGTTGGCCACTTCCCCCATATGCTCCATAACTCGGTATGGTCCTACAAATCTCGGGGCTAACTTTCCCTTAACTCCAATTGTTTAACTCCTCGCAGAGGGGCACATGAAGATATGCTCTGTCTTCGATTTCATAGACTACCTCCTTGCATTTTGAGTCTGCATAACACTTCTGCCTGGACTGAGCTACCTCCAGTCTATCTCGAATCAACTTAACATTCTCCTCTGACTCCTTGATCACATTTGGTCTAAGCAACTGACAGTCTCCAACTTCATCCCACATACTCTTGGGGCATCACACATATCGAGACAAAACTCATATTCCTTTTGTCTGAAATCCACTCAGTGGAGTATTCTTATCTTTCCCAGGGGTCAACGGTTCTTACAGGGTACTACCACCCTTAAATGCACAAATCTTCCATAGACCATATTTCTCATATCCTCAGAATGGCCTAATTCTTCTTCATAGAGTAACAACTCATAAAACCCAATCTTTACCAATGATGCTAACTTTATTGATTTTCCAATGTTTACAATCTCCCGCTTTTCCATTACATGTCTCAACTCAACACCTCAATATAAAAGAAAAATGTTCTCACTTCTACTATATTTCTTCTGTAACAAACTCAACTATTTATCACAAGTCTCCTTCTCCTTCGGACAATCTCTGGCAAGGTGCCCTGCTTTATTACAACAGAAACATATTACATCTGACAAGTTTCGAGGTTTTCTTGTGATTATATAGCCTCCTTGGGTTCTTGGCTTCCTTTTTGGGCAACTGTGGAGGTAGTGCCCTGACTCCTTGCACCTATAACAGGTGATATGACTTAGGTCCTTCCTGGAATCCAATCGGTTTCTCTTTCTGGACCTTTCTATACCAATCATGGCTTCTATTTCTTGTGGGTCATATTCACTTCCTCTATCGGGAATTCTACTAGATCCCCATTCATACAATTCTGGGAGAGGTGTCCTTCTTCTCCACATGAATAGCAAGACTTGGTGTAGGGTTTAATTGGTTCCTCTTTGGGTGTGTCCTCCACCTCTTTCTTCATCACAGGTTCTTCTAAACCTTCCATGAGGGCTCCTTTCATTGCTTCTTCCTTCTGCTAGATGGTTCTTCGTACCAAGGGGTAAATGTGACACTGAGCAAGGTAGTGGGTAGTCCCTTCACACAAGAAATAAGTGATCTGCCTGGTTGGGCATTCTACAACTGGGTGACTTCCTTCACAATTAGGGCATTCATCCTTGTGTTCTTTATGGGTGTGTCCGATTTCTCCACAAATCTTGCATGCACAAGGTTTCCTTATATCCTTTCCATAAGACTTCAACTTCTGGGACACCAGGTGAGATCTTTGCAGAGTCAACTTTAATTCTCTCCAAGTGGTTACTCCTTGCCATCCATTCATGGTTTGGTATATCCTCCACCAAGTAGCAGCACCTCTTTCAAAGCACTGAAGAGCATGCTGGGTCATATCATGTCCAACTATAGGGTTATTCTTCCTGTGATCCTCCATGTTCTGAATCCATTGGTCCGTCTCCAATTGACTCATCGGTCCAGAAAATATAAGCTCATCTTCATTCATCCTCTATTGGGTCCATGTGGGTTTGGGGTAAGATAAGGGAGATAGAGAGGGATGCACACAATACAAACAAAAGTTTTTAAAAGACAGATTTTATTGTGGCTGTCGGAAAAACATCAAACAAATGACAGCTCACAATTGTCGCATCTAACGTAGGTATAAAACAGGGGTTTGGTCTTCTAAGCGTCAATAAACCTTCAAAACCTCCAACTCTTCAAGTCTTGTTTATGTCTCCGATGGCTTCTTCCCATCATGCTTGTCCTTCTCAAGTTCTTTTGCCAGATCATCTCTGTTGACGTGAATTCTCTCATGACATCCTTTAATATTCCGGAGTTGCATTTCAACTTCTGGGTTTCAACATCCTTGGCATGAGCCATGGTCATACTGTCCTTCAGTTCCTGATAAATCTCCGGTATCTCGAGGTTCTAGCTCTTCTAGCTTGGCTACTTTCAGCTTTTGGTTCCTGAGTCCTTCACGAAATGCTTCCTTGTCTAATATGCTTTCATGGAGCTCCACCTTAAACTTCTTGATGTACTACTCCAGATCCTGGTGATACACCGGCTAAGGTTAAAACTTCATCTTACTAATAGGTGCTCCATCAGCCTTCTTCCATCAAATCCATTCTAATGACATGCATCCTTAACTCAGCATGGTGACAATAGCATCAGCAGGAGATAACTTCTTGGATAGCTGTGTTTCTGCTCTTGTCATTTCCATGAGCTATCATTCCATAGTTGATATCTCCTGCCTTAGGGTTTTCTTGACAAAACTTTGAGTTCTCAGGCTCCTTGTTTCAGTCTTTCTCCGATACACCTTGATCTCGGGTATTGGCAACTTCCATAGTCTGCCAAGTTCCAAAGGGTAGCCATTCCTAGGTCATACAAATCTGGGAATTCTTCAGAGCCTTCAAATTCTACTTGTCTTCGGTCTTCAACCGTTGTAGTTTCCATTATCATAATGTATGGTAAAATCCTCTTCATTCCGAATGGTCTCGGTTGTCCGATATCTTGTACATCTTGGAGTGGTCTCATCAGTCAAATCTTTGTGTGGTCAAAAAGGGGAAAAGGGGTATGGTCTCACTAAAGGGAATATTTGAATAAGCTCAGAAGAGAAGAGAGGTAAAAGATCTTTTGAAAGTGAAAGTTGTAGACAAAAATCTTTGCTATGGGCTTGCCAATTTCTAGGGTCATGTCCTACAGTTAACATGTGCTCTGATACCATCTTGTAGCGACCTGACCCGAATGGACCAAGTCTTTGTGCTTAAGTGTCATCCCTGGATCGGTATGCTGACACACACAGTACTCGAAGGATTTATAACAGAGGTAAATCACATGTAAAAAGTAACGTAAATACTATTACCTCAATCCAATATAGCGGAAGCAACAAGGTTGTGGATTCCCATCAACACCAACGGCAAAGTTGAGTGTAGAAATCGTAACCCTAATGTATCACTTACTCGTCGTAAGAAACCTGCAACATGAGACGTTGCAGCCTGAAATGGGTCAGTACATTGAATGTACTGACAAATTCATACCATAGAGAGTAATGATGAACAATGGCTATCACTACATGCATATTTGGCTGGTGGAAAAGCTCTATGGTTACAGTTTTTGCGAAAAGCCAGTTTTTCCCTACTGCAAAGGAATAAATTTATTTAACTATCATGGTGGTTGTTGAACATTGAGAATGGTTGACAGCATTCTCAATCCCAATTAAGTAACATCATTAAACCCAACAATATTCATTTAAAGTAACGTGATGAGATCAACAGGATAATCCAAGAACTAGATACTCAAGAATTGTCCATAACCGGGGACACGGCTAACTATGATTAGTTTATTACACTCTGCAGAGGTTTGCGCACTTTTCCCCATAATCTTATGATCCCTTTGAGCCTGGGTGGCGGTCCAAAAGAAAACAGGCAAGTCCTGATAGAAACCAGGTGCCTCAATCCACCCAGATGTGTATTTAAGTTGCCACCTTAAATAAACCATTAAAATTTATCAAACTCACTTCTGTCATGGATATCACTCACCCAATCCACGTCTACTAGCATAGCATAGCATAGCATAATAAGCAAACGTAGAAGTAACTCCCAAAGGTTTCATAATAAACAGGTAATAGGTACTACCTCATCTACTTCCCATCCCACAATTTAATTAGATCCTAATCATGCAATGTGTGAAGCTTGATCTGATGCAATAAAACTGGGTTGTAGAAAAGGTATGATCAAAGTGTGAACTTGCCTGCAATGTTGATGACGATGATTCGCACTCAAAATCTTGATAGCTCTACTCGTCACACTCCGGTCAATCTATCGTAAGCAAGCAATAGTAACCAGACATAAGCAATCACTCAAAAGACCAGAAAGATCGAAGAAGTCGATTCGAAAAACATCAAAACCAAGCAAATAGCTCTTGCAACATAAAACAATTTCTAACAGTACCAAAATTATGTGAATTTGGCCTTATCAAAAAATTTAGGTCAAGAGCTTCGATTTGCAAAAAGAATCAACTCAAACGGAGTTACGGATAAAAAGATATGATCAAAAGAGGTTTGAATTCAAATCTGATCTAATTCAAATTTTACAATTTTAAAAAAAAAACATGTTTAAGTTGGATTACTGGATAGAGGAGATCATAACGAAGAAGTGGGCGTTGGTTTCATTGGATTTGGACAAACGAGTAAAAAGTTATGGCTATTTGAAAAATCAGGGCCAAGCTGTTTTACGGAAGAAAAAAAATAGCTACGGGCTAGTGTCTAATGTATAAATACGTAGACTAATTGATAATCTAATTATTTTATTATATTAGTCTAAAAATTAATAAACTACAGATGTATAAGAAGAAGAAAAAAACAAAGAAAGATACCTTTATAAGACAGAGAAAACACGACTTTGGAGAGAAGAGATAATTTCCAGAAGTTGCGCCGGAGAGGAGAAATATATTTTTCTTAAATGAATCTAGTCAAACCAAAATATTGATTAAACCCGAATCGGATGATTTTTGGAGGCTCTATGAGTCTATATTTATTGGTGGAAAAGAGGCTTAGGGGTCAAAGGCTAGGCAATGTGGGACTAAACGTAGACGAAAATATACGAAACAGAGAAGAAAAGAGGCGATGGGCCTAAAGGCCTTCGGCCGCGCGCACGCTGCATTTTTTTTTCTTTCGGCCGCGCGGTACAGTTTTTTTACAGAATACGATAAACTAAAAAACGAAAATAAAAATAAAACTTTATATAGGCATATCATATATCAAAATTTTTAGAAAAAGATTTGCTACGACATGAACATTTTTCTAGAATTAAATAAAATACACACAAATTCTAATAAATCAAAGAGTGTTCCTAGTCTAATAAAATCCAACTAAAATCATTTTAAAAATACCAAAATGATTTCAAATTAATTTTTCTCCAATTTTCTATTGTAGGGAATCATGTTACCCTAATTTCCATATATTTTATTTTGGGAGAAAAATAATTTGAATAAAACTCAAATAACTCCAAATTGGAAATAAATTCAAAATAATTTTGAATTTAATTCTTTGAAACTCCCAACTCATATTTCATATAATTTGAAGAAGTCATTTTATCTTCTCTCATGAAAATCATTGAGCGGCATGAAGTTTATGAATTGAAATATTTCCAAATGTAATTCAATTATTTTTCAAATACCCTTTCATTTAATTTAAATGGAAGAAGTCATATCATCTTCGCTCAAGGGTTTTGTATTTCAAAATAATTTGAATTCACGAAGATCATAAATGCAAAAATGAAAGTTTGGGAAAATCCTTTTATTCCCTCTCATTTAACTTTCAAAAAGGTTTCGAATTCACTCACTTTCAGCCAATCAATCACACAATCAATCAAATCTATCTATTTATTATAACATTCCTAAATTTAGAATTTTGGGATGTTACATTGACTAGGATGCATATTGTGAGGGTTGTCATTTTCATTGAACTTCATAAGAGAATTTACCTCTACCACCTTAGGCAGTGGTGGTGTATTAAGCCCATGTATCTCTTCAATAGGAGGTAAATTTTTAACATCCTTAGCTTTAATACCTTTTTCCTTCATAGATTTCTTTGCCTCTTGCATATCTTTAGGACTGAGATATAATAAACCCCTCTTATTCGGAGTGGGTTTAGGCGGTGGTTCAAGAATGGTCCAATCATCATAATTTTTCAATATGTTATTCAATAATTCTTTAGCTTGAGCAATAGTTCGTTCCCTGAAAACACAACCGACACAACTATCTAGGAAATCCCTAGAAGTATTGGTTAGTCCATTATAGAAGATATCAAGCATTTCATTTTTCTTAAGAAGATGATCAGGCAAAGCATGAAGTAACTGGCAAAGCCTCCCCCAAGCTTGTGGAAGACTCTCTTCTTTAGTTTGCACAAAGTTAAATATTTCCTGTAAGACAGCTTGTTTCATATGAGCAGGAAAATATTTTTCAGAGAAATAATGAATCATATCCTGGGGACTGCGCACACAACCAGGAGCAAGAGTATTGTACCAAGCTTTAGCATCACCCTTTAATGAGAAAGGAAATAATTTGAGAATAAAGTAATAACGGGTTTTCTCATCATGAGTAAAAAGGGTAGCTATATCATTTAACTTAGTGAGATGTGCCACAACAATTTCAGTTTCATAACCATGGAAAGGATCAGGTTCAACCAAAGTAATTAACTCTGGGTCGACAGAGAGTTCATAATCCTTATCAGCAATAAAGATAGGTGAAGTAGCAAACTTAGGATCACATTTTCATTCTAGCATTCAGAGATTTTTCCTTATACTTGCATAGTAATTTCTCTAGATCATCTCTATCCTTACAAGCAAGAATATCTCTAGTTGCTTCTTCACTCATAAAATAACCTTCCGTTACCTTAGGCAATTCATATCTAGGAGGGCTAGTTCTAGCAGGTGTTTCAGGAGTTTCAGTTTCAAGTTCATCATCAGATTCAACAACATCATGTTGCATAACTCTAGCAATTTTTTATCAAGAAAATCACCAAGCGGCACATCATCATCATCATTAAGCAAGGTACTAGCATCATTCATAGTGGAAGTAGCATCATCAATAATGATACGTCCATTTTGCATAATGCTTTTATATCAATATTTATTGCATTATGGGTTCTTATTTCACATTATGTCACAATAATTATGGCTATTCTCTCTTATTTTACAAGGTTTACATAAGGAGGGAGAATGCCAGTAGCTGGAATTCTAGGCTGGAAAAGGAGCAAATATTAGAGACCTATTCTACACAACTCCAAAAGTCCTGAAACTCCACGGAATACCTTATAATAAATAATGAAAAATCATCGCCAAAGATGAAGACCAGGGGGCCCACACCCTGTCCACAAGGGTGGGGGCGCCCCCCCCCCCTAGGGCACGCCCCCTACCTCGTGGGCCCCCTGGTGGCTCTTCGATGACCATCTTCTCCTATATGAAGTCTTTCGTCAAGAAAAAAATCAGAAGCAACCTTTCGGGACGAAACTCTGCCGCCACGAGGCGGAACCTTGGTGAAACCAATCTAGGGCTCCGGCAGAGCTCTTCTGCCGGGGTAACTTCCCTCCCGGAGGGGGAAATCATCGCCATCGCCATCACCACCGCTCCTCTCATCAGGAGAGGGCAATCTCCATCAACATCTTCATCAGCACCATCTCATCTCAAAACCCTAGTTCATCTCTTGTATCCAATTCTTGTCTCCAAGTCCGGGATTGGTGCTAGTAGGTTGCTAGTAGTGTTAATTACTCCTTGTAGTTGATTCTAGTTGGTTTAATTGGTGGAAGATCATATGTTCAGATCCTTTATGCATATTATTACCCCTCTGATTATGAACATGAATATGCTTTGTGAGTAGTTACGTTTGTTCCTGAGGACAAGGGAGAAGTCTTGCTATTAGTAGTCATGTGAATTTGGTATCCGTTCGATATTTTGATGAGATGTATGTTGTCTAGCCTCTAGTGGTGTTATGTGAACGTCGACTACATAACACTTCACCATTATTTGGGCCTAGAGGAAGGCATTGGAAAGTAATAAGTAGATGATGGGTTGCTAGAGTCACAGAAGCTTAAACCCTAGTTTATGCGTTGCTTCGTAAGGGGCTGATTTGGATCCATATGTTTCATGCTATGGTTAGGTTTACCTTAATACTTTTGTTGTAGTTGCGGATGCTTGCAATAGAGGTTAATCATAAGTGGGATGCTTGTTCAAGTAAGAACAGCACCCAAGCACCGGTCCACCCACATGTCAAATTATCGAAGTACCGAACGCGGATCATATGAACGTGATGAAAACTAGCTTGACGATATTCCCATGTGTCCTCGAGAGCGATTTTCCTTATATAAGAGTTTGTCCAGGCTTGTCCTTTGCTACAAAAAGGATTGGGCCACCTTGATGCACTTTATTTACATTTGTTACTTGTTGCTCGTTACAAATTATCTTATCACAAAACTATCTGTTACCACTTATTTCAGTACTTGCAGAGAATACCTTGCTGAAAACCGCTTATCATTTCCGTCTGCTCCTCGTTGGGTTTGACACTCTTACTTATCGAAAGGACTACGATAGATCCCCTATACTTGTGGGTCATCAAGACTCTTTTCTGGCGCTGTTGCCGGGGAGTGAAGCGCCTTTGGTAGGTGGAATTTGGTAAGGAAAAATTTATATAGTGTGCTGGAATTTACTATCACTTGTTACTATGGAAAGTAATCCTCTGAGGGGCTTGTTCGGGGTATCTTCACCCCGACCAGTAGAGCAAAGAGTTGCTCCTCAACCTACTGAACCTATTGAAAATGAAATTCCTTATGAGTATCCATCGGGTATGATAGAAAAACTGCTAGCTAATCCTTTTATGGGGGATGGAACAAAGCATCCTGAAGAACACCTAATATATGTGGATGAAGTTTGTGGATTATTTAAGCTTGCAGGTATACCCGATGATGTTGCTAAGAAGAAGGTCTTCCCTTTATCTTTGAAGGGAGACGCATTGATATGGTATAGGCTATGTGATGATACGAGATCATGGAACTATAGAAGATTGAAATTGGAATTTCATCAAAAGTATTACCCTATGCATCTTGTTCATCGTGATCGCAATTATATATATAATTTTTGGCCTCGCGAAGGAGAAAGCATCGCTCAAGCTTGGGGGAGGCTTAAATCAATGTTATATTCATGCCCCAATCATGAGCTCCCAAGAGAAACAATTCTTCAAAATTTGTATGCTCGGCTTTCTGAAAACAATCACACCATGCTCGATACTTCTTGTGCTGGCTCTTTTATGATGAAGACTATTGGATTTAGATGGGATTTGTTGGATAGAATTAAACGCAACTCTGAAGATTGGGATCTCGACAAAGGTAAGGAGTCAGGTATGACACCTAAGTTTGATTGTGTTAATCTTTTATAGATACCAATATTTTCCGTAAGTTTAGCACTAAATATGGACTTGATTCTGAGGTAGTAGCTTCTTTCTGTGAATCTTTTGCTACTTATGTTGATCTCCCTAAGGAGAAGTGGTTTAAATATCATCCTCCCATAGAAGTAAAAGTAGTTGCACCTATTAAAGTTGAAGAAAAGACCGTCACTTATAATGATCCTATTGTTCCTACTTGTTATGTTGAGAAACCACCTTTCCCTGTTAGGATAAAGGATCATGCTAAAGCTTCAACTGTGGTTCGTAAAAGCAATATTAAAACATATACACCTCCTAAGCAAGTTAAAGTAGAACCTAATATTGCTATTGTTAAAGATCTCTTGTCTGATAATATTGATGGGCATGTTATTCAGTTCTGCGGTGAAACTGCTAGAATTGCTAAACCTTGTGCTAAAGAAAAAAATAGACATGTGGTAGGCGTGCCTGTTATTTCTGTTAAAATAGGAGATCATTGTTATCATGGCTTATGTGATATGGGTGCTAGTGCTAGTGCAATACCTATTGACTTATACAAAGAAATTATGCATGACATTGCACCTGTTGAGTTAGATGAAATTGATGTTACTATTAAACTTGCTAATAGAGATACTATTTCACCAATGGGAATTGTTAGAGATGTTGAAGTCTTGTGTGGGAAAACTAAATATCCTGCTGATTTTCTTGTTCTTGGTTCCCCACAAGATAGCTTTTGTCCCATTATATTTGGTAGACCCTTCTTAAATATTGTTAATGCTACCATAGATTGCACAAGGGATGTTGTTACTGTCAGCTTAGATGATATGACTCATGAGTTTAATTTCTCTAAATTTAGTAAACAACACCGTGAAGAAGAATTCCCTCATAAGGATGAAATTATTGGTCTTGCTTCTATAGCCGTACCTCCTAGCGATCCTTTAGAACAATATTTCCTAGACCATGAGAATGATATGTTTATGAATGAAAGAAGGGAAATAGATGAGTATTCTTTAAACAGGAACCTATTCTGAAACACAATTTGCCTGTTGAAATCCTAGGGGATCCCCCTCCACCTAAGGGTGATCCCGTGTTTGAGCTTAAGCCATTGCCTGATAATCTTAAATATGCTTATCTTGATGAAAAAAAGATATATCCTGTTATTATTAGTGCTAACCTTTCAGAGCATGAAGAAGAAAGATTATTGAAAACTCTGAAGAAGCATCGTGCTGCTATTGGATATACTCTTGATGATCTTAAGGGCATTAGTCCCACTCTATGTCAACATAAAATAAATTTGGAAGCAGATGCCAAACCAGTTCGTGATCCTCAACGACGTCTAAATCCTAAAATGAAAGAAGTGGTAAGAAAAGAAATACTAAAGCTTCTTGAGGAAGGTATAATTTATCCCGTTGCTGATAGTCAGTGGGTAAGTCATGTTCATTGTGTCCCTAAGAAGGGAGGTATTACTGTTGTTCCTAATGATAAAGATGAATTAATTCCACAAAGAATTATTACAGGTTATAGGATGGTAATTTATTTCCGCAAATTAAATAAGGCTACTAAGAAAGATCATTACCCCTTACCTTTTATCGATCAAATTCTAGAAAGATTATGCAAACATACACATTACTGCTTTCTAGACGGTTATTCTGGTTTCTCTCAAATACCTGTGTCGGCTAAAGATCAACCAAAGACTACTTTTACATGCCCTTTTGGTACTTTTTCTTATAGACGTATGCCTTTTGGTTTATGTAATGCACCTGCTACCTTTCAAAGATGCATGATGGCTATATTCTCTGACTTTTGTGAAAAAAATTGTGAGGTTTTCATGGATGACTTTTCCGTCTATGGATCTTCTTTTGATGATTGCTTGAGCAATCTTGATCGAGTTTTGCAGAGATGTGAAGAAACTAATCTTGTCTTGAATTGGGAAAAGTGCCACTTTATGGTTAATGAAGGTATTGTCTTGGGGCATAAAGTTTCTGAAAGAGGTATTGAAGTTGATAAAGCCAAGGTTGATGCTATTGAAAAGATGCCATGTCCCAAGGACATCAAAGGTATAAGAAGTTTCCTTGGTCACGTCGGATTTTAGAGGAGGTTCATTAAGGACTTCTCAAAAATTTCTCGGCCTCTGACTAATTTATTACAAAAAGATATACCATTTGTCTTCGATGATGATTGTGTAGAAGCATTTGGAATAATTAAGAAAGCATTAGTCTTTGCACCTATTGTTCAGCCACCTAATTGGAATTTACCCTTTGAAATTATGTGTGATGCTAGCGATTATGCTGTAGGTGTTGTTCTAGGGCAAAGAGTTGATAAGAAATTAAATGTTATCCATTATGCTAGTAAGACTCTAGACAATGCTCAAAGAAATTATGCTACTACTGAAAAAGAACTTTTAGCAGTTGTATTTGCTTGTGATAAGTTCAGACCTTATATTGTTGATTCTAAAGTAACTATCCACACTGATCATGCTGCTATTAAATATCTTATGGAGAAGAAAGATGCTAAACCTAGACTTATTAGATGGGTTCTCTTGCTACAAGAATTTGATTTGCATATTGTTGATAGAAAAGGAGCTGAGAACCCCGTTGCAGACAACTTATCTAGGTTAGCGAATGTTCTTGATGACCCACTACCTATTGATGATAGCTTTCCTGATGAACAATTAAATGTCATAAGTACTTCTCGTAGTACCCCCTTGGTATGCTGATTATGCTAATTACATGGTTGCTAAATTTATACCACCTAGCTTCACATACCAACAAAAGAAAAAGTTCTTCTATGATTTGAGACATTACTTTTGGGATGACCCACATCTTTATAAAGAAGGAGTAGATGGTGTTATTAGACGTTGTGTAGCTGAGCATGAACAGGAACATATCCTATGCAAGTTCCACTCCGAAACTTATGGAGGACACCATGCGGGAGATAGAACTGCACATAAGGTATTGCAATCCGGTTTTTATTGGTCTACTCTCTTCAAGGATGCCCGTAAGTTTGTCCTATCTTGTGATGAATGTCAAAGAATTGGTGATATTAGTAGATGTCAAGAAATGCCTACGAATTATTCACTTGTTATTGAACCATTTGATGTTTGGGGCTTTGATTATATGGGACCTTTTCCTGCCTCTAATGGATATACACATATTTTAGTTGATGTTGATTACGTTACTAAGTGGGTAGAAGCTATTCCAACTAGTAGTGCTGATCATAACACTTCTATTAAAATGCTTAAAGAAGTTATTTTTCCGAGGTTTGGAGTCCCTAGATATTTAATGACTGATGGTGGTTCACATTTTATTCATGGTGCGTTCCGTAAAATGCTTGCTAAATATGACGTCAATCATAGAATTGCATCTCTGTATCACCCATAGTCTAGTGGTCAAGTAGAATTGAGTAATAGAGAACTTCAATTAATTTTGCAAAAGACTGTCAATAGGTCTAGAAAGAATTGGTCCAAGAAACTTTATGATGCATTATGGGCCTATAGAACTGCATATAAAAATCCTATGGGTATGTCTTCGTATAAAATGGTATATGGAAAAGCATGTCACTTACCTCTCGAACTAGAACATAAGGCATATTGGGCTATTAAAGAGCTCAACTATGATTTCAAACTTGCCGGTGAAAAGAGGTTATTTGATATTAGCTCACTTGATGAATGGAGAACCCAAGCTTATGAAAATGCCAAGTTGTTTAAAGAAAAGGTTAAAAGATGGCATGACAAAAGGATACAAAAGCGTGAGTTTAATGTAGGTGACTATGTATTGCTATACAACTCTCGTTTAAGATTTTTTGCAGGGAAACTTCTCTCTAAATGGGAAGGCCCCTATGTTATAGAGGAGGTCTATTGTTCCGGTGCCATAAAAATCAACAACTTCGAAGGCACAAATCCAAAGGTGGTAAACGGTCAAAGAATCAAACATTATATCTCAGGTAATCCCATAAATGTTGAAACCAATATTATTGAAACCGTAACCCCAGAGGAATACATAAGGGACACTTTCCAGAATGTTTCAGACTCTAAAAAGGAATAGGTATGTGGTACGGTAAGTAAACCGACTCCAAAACAATTTTTAAGGCAATATTTCTCCATTTTGGAATATTTAGAAAAATAGAAAATTAAGTAGTAGTCCGGGAAGGACACGAGGGTGGAGGGCGCGCCCCCTACCTCGTGAGCACCTCGTGTGCTTTCCGGACTCCATTTTCTTGCATGATACGTATTTTGGTCGGTAAAAAATTCACTATATATTCTCCCGAAGGTTTTGACTCCCGTATCACGCAAATATCATCTGTTCTTGTTTTGGGTTGTTCTTTGTCAGGGTTGTCAAGGCCAGGCATCATGTCGTCCCCTTCCTCCAACAACAGTGACAAAGATGCCTTGCTAATGAAGATAGAGCTGAAGAGGGAACAACCCATGGAGATCAACAAGGATGAAATGATCATGAAGGCCACGGAGAACCAAGCTCTGGCAACAAAAGACATCCTCCAACTTGATCACAACCTTCTTAACCCAACTGAGATCGAAGCTTTCCAGATGATTGAGTTAACTCGTATTCAAAACAAGTATCTCACAAGTGAAAATATTTTGTTGAAGGAGCATATCTTAGCACTCAAGGGCATTATTCGCAAGCTAGAGGACCTCTTACGCTCGATGTGCGATTATCCATCACCACCTTCTTCACCAACCAAGGAGATATAATAACATGGGTATGGGCACTCCCCTTGGCAACTGCCAAGCTTTGGGGAGGTGCCCCGGTATCGTATCACAATCACAACTCCTATCTTTACCATTTTCTTTAGTTCGATCCTATTAGTAGTATTTTGATCTAGTAGAATAAAGTTTATGGCATGATCTAGTTTTGAGTTTTCCCTTATGATCTCTCTACGTAATAGAGTCTGTGAGCTATATAATAAATATTAGTGTTGAGTCAAGGGCTTGATTTTCTTGCTATGATCTTGGGTGAATAAAAGAAAAGAGAAAAAGAATAAGAAGAAACAAAAGTTCATATTGATCTTATTGATAGTAATGACTTCACATATAAAGAGTGTGACGATTAAAAGTTGTTGGGAGTTGGCAGGCATAGCTTTGGTCATCGTTGCAATTAATAAGAAGTAATAAGGAAAGAGAGGTTTCACATATAAATATACTATTATTGACATCTTTTATGATTGGGAGCACTCATCAAAATATGACATGCTAAAGAGTTGATGTTGGACAAGGAAGACAACGTAATGGGTTATGTTTCCTTATATCTGAGATAAAGTATCTTGTCATGGATCATCCAACATGTTGAGCTTGCCTTTCCCCCTCATGCTAGCCAAATTCTCAGCACCAAATAGAGATACTACTTGTGCTTCCAAATACCCTTAAACCAGTTTTGCCATGAGACTCCACCATATCTACCTATGGATTGAATAAGATCCTTCAAGTAAGTTGCCATCGGTGCAAAGCAATAAAAATTGCTCTAAATATGTATGATTAGTGTGGGAGAAATGAGCTTTATACGATCTTGTGATGTGGAAATAATAAAAGCGATGGACTGCATAATAAAGGTTCATATCACAAGGGGCAATATAAAGTGACGTTCTTTCGCATTGAGGTTTTGTGCATCCAACCATAAAAGCGCATGGCAACCTCTGATTCCCTCTGCGAAGGGCCTATCTTTTATTATTATCTTCTACCTTATGCAAGAGTCATGGTGACCTTCACCTTTCCTTTTACATTTTATCCTTTGGCAAGCACAGTGTGTTCGAAAGATCCTGATAGATATATCTAATTGGATGTATGGGGCATGAGTTACTATTGTTGACATTACCCTCGAGGTAAAAGGTTGTGGCGCGAAACTATAAGTCCCTATCTTTCTCTGTGTCCGATTAAAACTCCGTAACCATAAGTATTGTGTGAGTGTTAGCAACTATGAAGGACTACATGATAGTTGAGTATGTGGACTTGCTTTTTAGCTTTGACATAGACTCTTTCTGATGTTATGATAAATTGCAATTGCTTCAATGACTGAGGTTATAGTTTGTTGGTTCTCAATAAGGTTTCTGATTCATACTTTTGTGTTGTGAATAGATCATCACTTGAACATAAGTAATCATATGACAATGTCTATATATGTTGCTGCTATGAGAATAATCATGATGCCTTCATGTCCATATTTTATTTTTACCGACGCCTCTACCTCTAAACATGGGGACATATTTATTGTTATCGGCTTTCGCTTGAGGACAAGCGAGGTCTAAGCTTGGGGAGTTGATACGTCCATTTTGCATCATGCTTTTATATCAATATTTATTGCATTATGGGCTGTTATTTCACATTATGTCACAATACTTATGGCTATTCTCTCTTATTTTATAAGGTTTACATAAGGAGGGAGAATGCCGGAAGTTGGAATTCTGGGATGGAAAAGGAGCAAATATTAGTGACCTATTCTGCACAACTCCAAAAGTTCTGAAACTCCACGAAATACCTTATAATAAATAATGAAAAATCCTCGCCAAATATGAAGACCAGGGGGCCCACACCTTGTCCACGAGGGTGCCCCCCCCCCTAGCGCAAGCCCCCCTACCTCGTGGGCCCCCTGGTGGCTCTCCGATGACCATCTTCTCCTATATGAAGTCTTTCATCGAGAAAAAAATCAGAAGCAACCTTTCAGGACGAAACTCCGCCGCCACGAGGCGGAACCTTGGCGGAACCAATCTAGGGCTCCGGCAGAGCTGTTCTGCCGGGGAAACTTCCCTCCCGGAGGGGGAAATCATCGCCATCATCATCACCAACGCTCCTCTCATCGAGAGAGGGCAATCTCCATCAACATCTTCATCAGCACCATCTCATCTCAAAACCCTAGTTCATCT
Source organism: Triticum monococcum (assembly GCA_034509565.1). Taxonomy (NCBI): domain Eukaryota; kingdom Viridiplantae; phylum Streptophyta; class Magnoliopsida; order Poales; family Poaceae; genus Triticum; species Triticum monococcum. The sequence goes on along the minus strand of CM067845.1, from coordinate 536,436,677 downwards.
CTTGTATCCAATTCTTGTCTCCAAGTCCGAGATTGGTGCTAGTATGTTGCTAGTAGTGTTAATTACTCCTTGTAGTTGATGCTAGTTGGTTTAATTGGTGGAAGATCATATGTTCAGATCCTTTATGCATATTATTACCCCTCTGATTATGAACATGAATATGCTTTGTGAGTAGTTACGTTTGTTCCTGAGGACAAGGGAGAAGTCTTGCTATTGGTAGTCATGTGAATTTGGTATTCGTTCGATATTTTGACGAGATGTATGTTGTCTATCCTCTAGTGGTGTTATGTGATCGGCTACATAACACGTCACCATTATTTGGGCCCAGAGGAAGGCATTGGGAAGTAATAAGTAGATGATGGGTTGCTAGAGTGACAGAAGCTTAAACCCTAGTTTATGCGTTGCTTCTTAAGGGGCTGATTTGGATCCATATGTTTCATGCTATGGTCAGGTTTACCTTAATACTTTTGTTGTAATTGCGGATGCTTGCAATAGAGGTTAATCATAAGTGGGATGCTTGTTCAAGTAAGAACAGCACCCAAGCACCGGTCCACCCACATGTCAAATTATCAAAGTACCGAACGCGAATCATATGATCGTGATGAAAACTAGCTTGACGATATTCCCATGTGTCCTCGGGAGCGCTTTTCCTTATATAAGAGTTTGCCCAGGCTTGTACTTTGCTACAAAAAGGATTGGGACACCTTGCTGCACTTTATTTACTTTTGTTACTTCTTACTCGTTACAAATTATCTTATCACAAAACTATTTGTTACCACTTATTTCAGTACTTGCAGAGAATACCTTGCTGAAAACCGCTTATCATTTCCTTCTGCTCCTCGTTGGGTTCGACACTCTTACTTATCGAAAGGACTATGATAGATCCCCTATACTTGTGGGTCATCAAATAACTTGCAACATATCAGAATTAATAGCATGTGGTGGTGTTGCAAATTTACTCATAACAGAAGGTGAATCTAAAGCAGAACTGGATGGCAGTTCCTTACCTCCCCTCGTCTTTGAGGGATAAATCCTAGTCTTTGGATCCTTCAGATTATTCATAGTGATAATATGATAATAATCCCAAGTGACTCAACAAATATAGCTATGCTCGCCGGCAACGGCACCAGAAAAAGGTCTTGATAACCCACAAGTATAGGGGATCGCAACAGTTTTCGAGAGTAAGTATTTAACCCAAATTTATAGATTCGACACAAGTGAAGCCAAAGAATATTTGAAGGTATTAGTAGCTGAGTTGTCAATTCAACCACGCCTAGATATTAATTATCTGCAGCAATATGATCAGTAGCAAAGTAGTTTGATAGTTTTGATAGTAGTGACAGTAGCAACAGTAACAGTAACAGTGATAGCAGTAATTTTGTAGCAAGTGTAACAGTGATGATAGCAATAGTAACGCAGGAAGATCAATAAGGATAAATTCGTTGGCATTGGATCAGTGACTTGCTAGATGATATTCATCATGACACAGTTATAACCTAGGGCGACACGTCACTAGCTCCAGTTCATCGATATAATATAGGCATGTATTCCGTAAATAGTCATACGTGCTTTGTTAAAAGAACTTGCATGACATCTTTTGTCCTACCCTCCCGTGGCAGCGGGGTCCATATTGGAAACTAAGGGATATTAAGGCATCCTTTTAATAGAGAACCGTAACAAAGGATTAACACATAGGGAATACATGAACTCCTCAAACTACGGTCATCACCGAGAGTGGGCCCAGTTGTTGTCACTCCGGGGTTGTCGGACCATAACACATAGTAGGTGACTATAACTTGCAAGATCGGATCTAAAACATGGATATAATGATGAATTCATGAACGGTTCAGATCTGAAATCATGGCACCCGGGCCCAAAGTGACAAGCATTAAGCATAGCAAAGTCATAGCAACATCAATCTAAGAACATAGTGGATACTAGGGATCAGGCCCTAACAAAACTAACTCGATTACATGATGAATCTCATCCAACTCCTCACCGACCAGCGAGCCTACGAAGGAATTACTCACTCCCGGTGGGGAGCATCATGGAATTGGCAATGAAGAAGGGTTGGTGATGACGAAGAACGAATATCCCCCTCTCCGGAGCCCAAAACGGACTCCAGGTCTGCCCTCCCGAGGAAGAACAGGGCTTGGCGGTGGCTCCGTCTCGTGGATCGCGATAATTCTTTCTTCCTAAATTTTTTCTGGATAAATATGAATTTATAGTATCAGGGGGGTCATCAGCGGGGCCACCAGGTGGGTACAACCCACCTGGGCGCGCCAAGAGAGGGGGCGCACCCTGGTGGGTTGTGCCCACCCAGGGGCCCCTCTCTAGCAGGTCTTGGCTCCAGAAATTCTCTTTATTGATATAAAAAATCCTCAAAAAGTTTGGTTCCATTCGGAGAACTTTTATTTCTACACAAAAACAACACCATGGTAGTTATGCTGAAAACAACGTCAGTCTGGGGTTAGTTTCATTCAAATCATGCAAATTAGAGTCCAAAACAAGAGGAAAAGCGTGAGAAAAGTAGATACATTGGAGACGTATTAGACACATTGATCTCCATCGAAGCATCGTTGTCGTCTCGCCAACTATTGCGTCTACGAAAATCGCTACCGCTTAGTGATAAAGTAAAGCAATTACATGGCGATTACATTTCATACAATAAAACGACAACCATATGGCTCCTACCAATTGCCGATAACTATTACAAAACATGATCATCTCATACAACAATTTATATAGCATCACGTCTTGACCATATCACATCACAGCAAGCCCTGCAAAAACAAGTCAGGCGTCCTCTACTTTATCATTGCAAGTTTTACGTGGCTGCTACGGGCTTCTAGCAACAACCGTTCTTACCTACGCATCAAAACCACAACGATTTTTCGTCAAGTGTGTTGTTTTAACCTTCAACAAGGACCGGGCGTAGTCACACTCAATTCAACTAAAGCTGGAGAAACAGACACCCACTAGCCACCTATGTGCGAAGCACGTCGGTAGAACCGGTGTCATGAACGCGTACATGTAATTTCGGTCTGGGCCGCTTCATCCAACAATACCGATGAATCAAAGTATGACATGATGGTAAGCAATATGACTATTATCGCCCACAACTCTTTGTGTTCTACTCGTGCATATAACATCTACGCATAGACCTGGCTCTGATACCACTGTTGGGGAACATAGTATTTCAAACATTTTCCTATGATCATGCAAGATCTATCTAGGAGAAGCATAGCAACGAGCGGGGAGAGTGTGTCCACGTACCCTCGTAGACCGAAAGCTAAAGCGTTTAGTAACGCGGTTGATGTAGTCAAATGTCTTCACGATCCAACCGATCAAGTACCGAACGCATGGCACCTCCGCGATCTGCACACGTTCATCTCGGTGATGCCCCTCGTACTCTTGATCCAGCTGAGGCCGAGGTTGAGTTCCGTCAGCACGACGGCATGTTGACGGTGATGATGAAGTTACCGACACAGGGCTTCGCCTAAGCACTACGACAATATGACCAGGTGTAAAACTGTGGAGGGGGGCACCGCACACGGCTAAAGATCAACTTGTGTGTCTATGGGGTGCCCCCCTTCCCCGTATATAAAGGAGGGGGAGGAGGAAGGTCGGCCACAAGGGGCGCGCCCAAGGTGGGGATTCCTACTCCTAGTAGGAGTTGGTTTCCCCCTTTCTAAGTCCAAGTAGGAGAAGAAGGAAGGAGAGGAAAAAGAGAAGGAAAGGGGGGCCGGCCCCCCTATCCCTGGTCCAATTCGGTTTGGGCTAGGGGGGGTGCACGCCACACCTTGGCCTGCCTCCTCTCTTCCACCACTAGGCCCATGAGGCCCAATAGCTTCCCGGGGGGTTCCGGTAACCCCCAGTACTCCAAAACTTATCCGAAACGACCTGAACCATTCCGGTGTCCGAATGTAGGCTTACAATATATGAATCTTTATGTCTCAACCATTTCGAGACTCATCGTCATGTCCGTGATCTCATCTAGGACTCCGAACAACCTTCGATACATCAAATCACATAAACTCATAATACGAATCGTCATCGAATGTTAAGCGTGCGGACCCTACGGGTTCGACAACTATGTAGACATGACTGAGACACATCTCTAGTCAATAACCAATAGCAGAAACTGGATGCTCATACTGGCTCCTACATATTCTACGAAGATCTTTATCGGTCAAACCGCACAACAATATACGGTGTTCCCTTTGTCATCGGTATGTTACTTGCCCGAGATTCGATCGTCGGTATCATCATACCTAGTTCAATCTCATTACCGGCAAGTCTCTTTACCCGTTCCGTAATGCATCATCCCGCAACTAACTCATTAGTCACATTGCTTGCAAGGCTTGATAGTGATGTGCATTATCGAGAGGGCCCAGAGATACCTCTCTGACAATCGGAGTGATAAATCCTAATCTCGATCTATGCCAACTCAACAAACACCATCGGAGACACCTGTAGAGGATCTTTATAATCACCTAGTTACTATGACGTTTGATAGCACACTAAGTGTTCCTCCGGTATTCGGGAGTTGCATAATCTCATAGTCATAGGAACTTGTATAAGTCATGAAGAAAGCAATAGCAATAAACCAAACAATCAAAGTGCTAAGATAACGGATGGGTCTTGTCCGTCACATCATTATCTAATGATGTGATCCCATTCATCGAATGACAACACATGTCTATGGCTAGGAAACTTAACTATCTTTGATAAACGAGCTAGTCTAGTAGAGGCATACTAGGGACACTCTGTTTGTCTATGTATTCACACATGTACTAAGTTTCCGTTTAATACAATTCTAGCATGAATAATAAACATTTATAAGGATATAAGGAAATATAAATAACAACCTTAATATTGCCTCTAGGGCATATTTCCATCAATGACCAACCGAGTGGCGACGCGCGGGGCGGCCGAGTGGTGATGAGGTGACCAACCAAGTGGCGATGCGCGGGGCGGCCGAGTAGTGACGAGGTGATCAACTGATTGGCGACGCGCGGGGCGTCCAAGTGGTGATGAGGTGACCAACTGGGTGGTGACGCGGGTCAGGGAGTCCTGGATTAGGGGGTCCTCGGACAGCCGGACTATATCCCTTGGCCGGACTGTTGGACTATCAAGATACAAGATTGAAGACTTCGTCCCGTGTTCGGGTGGGACTCTCCTTTGCGTGGAAGGCAAGCTTGGCAATTCGGATATGTACATCTCCTCCCTTGTAACCTACTCTGTGTAACCCTAGCCCCTCCGGTGTCTATATAAACCGGAGGGTTTAGTCCGTAGGACAACAATAATCATACCATAGGCTAGCTTCTAGGGTTTAGCCTCTCTGATCTCGTGGTAGATCAACTCTTGTAGTACTCATATCATCAAGATCAATCAAGCAGGAAGTAGGGTATTACCTCCATCGAGAGGGCCCGAACCTGGGTAAACATTGTGTCCCCTGTCTCCTGTTACCATCCGCCTTAGATGCACAGTTCGGGACCCCCTACCCAAGATCCGCCGGTTTTGACACCGACATTGGTGCTTTCATTAAGAGTTCCACTATGTCGTCACGATAAGGCCCAATAGATCGTCTTGTTGTCAGGGACAACGTTACCTCTGGGGGAGCCCTGGCTGTAGGCCAAACACTCCGATTAGGCGGCTTCGTCGTGACTGCCCCGTCGGCCGTCGCGCCGACGATGACTTCTCGGGTCATCAAAAACAGCCTCCACGTCGGCTCGGGATTCACCGAGCAGATGGATCCAATGGAGCTCTCTTCTTTGAACGAGCTCTTGGATCGCATCGCCGCCTTGGGAGTCGCTACGGACTATGATCGGATCAGGCTTAAACCCGACCAAAGGGAGATTAACTCTCTGCAGGTTACCCATCAGATAGCGGTGGTGGAGGAGCGATGCAACGATTCTTCCTCTATTTTGAGGACAAACTGTTGGGGATATTACTGCTGGGCGTAAACCGGCCTATCTGGGCTGGGTCAACTTCATCAGTAGTTCCAGAAGTGATAAAGCCCAAGAAGGCAGATGAGGGCCTAAGGCCCGTAGTCGGTTCAAGACTTGTAGCTATAAACCGGAATTTGTATATAAACTTGTATTGTAAGTTAGGAATAAGGAGAGACCAACCCGGATACGAATATCGACCGGTGTTGGGACTCTGTGAACCGACGGGTGTCACCCGTGTATATAAGGGGACGACCCGGCGACGGTTCAGGGAAAACAGACAACAACTCGAGACATAGGCGAAGCTTGTTTTCTCCCTAGTCATCGAAACCCCATCAATTCCATCACAACTAGACGTAGGCTTTTACCTTCATTGAAGGGGCCGAACTAGTATAAACTCTCTTGCGTCCCTGTGTCCGCTTTAACCCCTTCAAGCTAACCCGTCGCGATGGCTCCACGACTAAGTCCTTTATCTAGGACATCTGCCATGACAAAACCACGACAGTTGGCACCCACCGTGGGGCTATCGCACGTTGGTTTCCGGTTCTTGGAGGGCCACTTTGTAGGACTTGAGGGCTACGCTGTAGGCCGGATGACTAAGAGTCGTCGCGGCAAGCTCTACATCAACGACGCGGGCTGGGGCCCCGAGGCCGGCTCAATTGAGTACGGGTACCGGGTCCCCTTTGGTGGCATTCACATTTACATTGGCAAGATCGGTGAACCGGGCCCTGAGCCGGACATCTGCACCGACCTCGTCGAGACGGCTCAGCGTGCGTGATCCGCCCGGGTTAAATCGGACGTGAAGCGTGCCTTCATGGGAGTCATCCATGGAGGAGGTTATGAGGATGGATCGGAATTTCGCGGTATGACCATTGTTTGTTCCAGTGACGAGTCTTCGACCGGAGAAACCGAATCTCTTTATCAGCTACAAGATGGCCGGATTGGGAGCTGTTCCGATGGCGACAGTATTCCGGACCCCTCTGATCTGCCCAACCAGGTTGGAATATTCATGGCCGGAACACAAGCAGCGCTTCATTCTTCGATAGCTGCGACAACGATCTCCGGTTCAGCAGCGGCGACAGCTGCCGGGGCAGGAGGCCCTGTGCGCACGCCGGCTCAGGTTCTATCAAAACTATTTGATGCGTTGGTTGTTCTTGTGGCGGAGGTTAATCCACCGGATCAGGATGTTCACAACGCAAAGATTGCAAGGGTAAAGGAACAGATCACCCAGGCCAAGGCAGATCTGGCGGCCGAGGACGCCAGGATGGCCATAGAGCGGGCCTCTTTAGACGCACAGGCCTACCGGCTTATGTTGGACCAGAGCGCGTCGCATGAAGTCATGAGGAGGAAGCACCGATCCCGTTTACCTCCGGTTTTCGAGGCCAGGGACCTTTTCAACACTCTAGGACCAAGAGTCGGCAATCTGCTGGAGGGAAACCGGGCAGAAGCCCCTGGGACAGGTGCACCGGTTCAGCCTCGTCAGATGGACCCGCCTCGTCAAAACACCGTCATACCTCAGGCTGCTTTAACACCTCCGGGTCACTACTCCAACCCAATGGACGATCTTGTTGCCGCTGCTGCACGGCTGGAGGCCATTCCAATTGAAGGTGACTCACCGCAGGCAGTAGAGACGCGACGGGTCAAGGAACTTCTGAGGACAGCTTTGTCCCAACAGGAAGCGTACTCGTACAGCCGCGACCGGATCCACTCGACCCCCCGTCCAACCCGGAGCTATAGCAGACATATGGATGAAACGGCAGTGTCGAGTAACGAACGATAGGGAGCACCCCGTGACAACAACCCGGCGGGTGGTTCTGATAACGCTCAGGGAGTGGTGGACCGGGCCCGCGCACGCAGGGAGGCCGAGTTAGCCGCACAACATCAGGCTCGGCAGCTCACGCCGGTTCGTCCAACCACCTTGACTGAACCTGGTGTTACTTCTAGTTCTTTGGGGGTGCCTTGCCTTATCCCCGCTTTACGCAACGTGCGCCTGCCCAAGGATTTCAAAGGCCCGCGCAAGGTACCGAATTACACGGTGGATCAACCTCCAGAGACATGGGTGGAGAGCTATGAGATGGCCATGGAGATGCTTGATGTGGATGATGTGGCATGTGTGAAATACTTCACCATGATGCTTGAAGGAACGACCCGTACTTGGTTAAAAAGCTTGCCGGCTAATTCTATCAGTTCATGGGCCCAGTTACGAGCCTGGTTTATCAGCAATTTCAAGGATACCTCTAAACAGCCTATGTCGATAGTAGACTTAGCTGCATGCGTCCAGGAGGAAGGAGAATCAACGACTCATTGGGTGCGCCGGGTTTCACAAGTGTTGCACTCCTCAGACCGCATCAACGCCGACACCGCAGTATTAACCCTAGAAGGCAACTGCCGGTTTGGGCCCCTAAAGCTAAAGTTGGGACAGATGATGCGTCATTGCACCAACATGGGGACCCTCATGGCCGCTTTGGTGAAATATGCTGATTCTGATAGTACCAAGGATCCCGAATCTGATGATGACAAGACAAGAAAAGGGAAGAAGAACAGCAGCTCCAAAGGTCAGCAGCATCACTGGGTAGGCAATGGTGGTGGAGGCTGTTGGGGAACGTTGCAGAAAACAAAAAATTTCCTATGGTTTCACCAAGATCCATCTATGAGTTCATCTAGCAACGAGTGATCGGATGCATCTACATACCTTTGTAGATCGCGAGCAGAAGCGTTCAAAGAACGGGGATGAGGGAGTCGTACTGGACGTGATCCAAATCACCGGAGATCCTAGCGCCAAACGGACGGCCCCTCCGTGTTCAACACACGTACGGTCAGCGTGACGTCTCCTTCTTCTTGATCTAGCAAGGGGGAAGGAGAGGTTGAGGAAGATGGCTCTAGCAGCAGCACGACGGCATGGTGGTGATGGAGCTGCAGTACTCCGGCAGGGCTTCGCCAAGCTCTATGGAGGAGGAGGAGGTGTTGGAGAGGGAGAGGGAGGCACCAAAGGCAAAAGGTAAGAGGTCCTCCATCCCCCCCACTATATATAGGGGGGCCTAAGGGGGGGCGCCGGCCCTAGGAGATGCAATCTCCTAGGGGGGCGGCGGCCAAGGGGTGGGGGGCTTGCCCCCCAAGCAAGGGGGCGCCCCCCCTTTAGGGTTTCCCCCACCCTAGGCACATGGGCCCTAGGGGAAGTGGCGTCCCAGCCCACTTTGGGCTGGATCCCTTCCCACTTCAGCTCATGGGGCCCTCCGGGATAGGTGGCCCCACCCGGTGGACCCCCGGGACCCTTCCGGTGGTCCCGGTACAATACCGGTGACCCCGAAACTTGTCCCGATGGCCGAAATAGCACTTCCTATATATAATTCTTTACCTCCGGACCATTCCGGAACTCCTCGTGACGTCCGGGATCTCATCCGGGACTCCGAACAACATTCGGGTTACTGCATATACATATTCCTACAACCCTAGTGTCACCGAACCTTAAGTGTGTAGACCCTACGGGTTCGGGAGACATATAGACATGACCGAGATTGCTCTCCGGTCAATAACCAACAGCGGGATCTGGATACCCATGTTGGCTCCCACATGCTCCTCGATGATCTCATTGGATGAACCACGATGTCGAGGATTCAAGCAATCCCGTATACAATTCCCTTTGTCAATCGGTATGTTACTTGCCCGAGATTCGATCGTCGGTATCCCAATACCTTGTTCAATCTCGTTACCGGCAAGTCACTTTACTTGTACCGTAATGCAAGATCCCGTGACCAGACACTTGGTCACTTTGAGCTCATAATGATGATGCATTACCGAGTGGGCCTAGTGATACCTCTCCGTCATACGGAGTGACAAATCCCAGTCTTGATCCGTGTCAACCCAGCAGACACTTTCGGAGATACCCGTAGTGTACCTTTATAGTCACCCAGTTACGTTGTGACGTTTGGTACACCCAAAGCACTCCTACGGCATCCGGGAGTTACACGATCTCATGGTCTAAGGAAAGGATACTTGACATTGGAAAAACTCTAGCAAACGAACTATACGATCTTCTACTATGTTTAGGATTGGGTCTTGTCCATCACATCATTCTCCTAATGATGTGATCTCGTTATCAATGACATCCAATGTCCATAGTCAGGAAACCATGACTATCTGTTGATCAACGAGCTAGTCAACTAGAGGCTTACTAGGGACATGTTGGTGTCTATTATTCACACATGTATTACGATTTCCGGATAACACAATTATAGCATGAATAAAGACAATTATCATGAACAAGGAAATATAATAATAATGCTTTTATTATTGCCTCTAGGGCATATTTCCAACAGTCTCCCCCTTGCACTAGAGTCAATAATCTAGTTACATTGTGATGAATCGAACACCCATGGAATTCTGGTGTTGATCATGTTTTGCTCTAGGGAGAGGTTTAATCAATGGATCTGCTACATTCAGGTCTGTATGTACTTTACAAATATTTATGTCTCCATCTTGAACATTTTCACGAATGGAGTAGAAGCGACGCTTGATGTGCCTGGTCTTCTTGTGAAACCTGGGCTCCTTGGCAAGTGCAATAGCTCCAGTGTTGTCACAGAAGAGTTTGATTGGCCCCGACGCATTGGGTATGACTCCTAGGTCGGTGATGAACTCCTTCACCCAAATTGCTTCATGCGCTGCCTCCGAAGCTGCCATGTACTCCGCTTCACATGTAGATCCCGCCACGACGCTCTTCTTGCAACTGCACCAGCTTACTGGCCCACCATTCAAAATATACACGTATCCGGTTTGTGACTTAGAGTCATCCAGATCTGTGTCAAAGATAGCGTCGATGTAACCCTTTACGACAAGCTCTTCGTCACCTCCATAAACCAGAAACATTTCCTTAGTCCTTTTCAGGTACTTCAGGATATTCTTGACCACTGTCTAGTGTTCCTTACCGGGATTACTTTGGTACCTTCCTACCAAACTTACGGCAAGGTTTACATCAGGTCTGGTACACAGCATGGCATACATAATAGAACCTATGGCTGAGGCATAGGGGATGACACTCATCTCTTCTATATCTTCTGCCATGGTCGGACATTGAGCTGAGCTCAATTTCACACCTTGTAACACAGGCAAGAACCCCTTCTTAGACTGATCCATATTGAATTTCTTCAATATCTTATCAAGGTATGTGCTTTGTGAAAGACCTATGAGGCGTCTTGATCTATCTCTATAGATCTTGATGCCTAATATATATGCAGCTTCTCCAAGGTCCTTCATTGAAAAACTCTTATTCAAGTAGGCCTTAATGCTGTCCAAGAGTTCTATATCATTTCCCATCAAAAGTATGTCATCTACATATAATATGAGAAATGCTACAGAGCTCCCACTCACTTTCTTGTAAACGCAGGCTTCTCCATAAGTCTGCGTAAACCCAAACGCTTTGATCATCTCATCAAAGCAAATGTTCCAACTCCGAGATGCTTGCACCAGCCCATAAATCGAGCGTTGGAGCTTGCACACCTTGTCAGCATTCTTAGGGTCGACAAAACCTTCCGGCTGCATCATATACAGTTCTTCCTTAAGATAGTCGTTAAGGAATGCCGTTTTGACATCCATTTGCCATATCTCATAATCATAGTATGCGGCAATTGCTAACATGATTCGGACGGACTTCAGCTTCGCTACGGGAGAGAAAGTCTCATTGTAGTCAACCCCTTGAACTTGTTGATAACCCTTAGCAACAAGCCGAGCTTTATAGATGGTCACATTACCATCCGCGTCCGTCTTCCTTTTAAAGATCCGTTTATTTTCTATCGCTCGCCGATCATCGGGCAAGTCTGTCAAAGTCCATACTTTGTTTTCGTACATGGATCCTATCTCGGATTGCATGGCCTCTAGCCATTTGTTGGAATCTGGGCCCGCCATTGCTTCTTCATAGTTCGAAGGTTCACCATTGTCTAACAACATGATTTCCAGGACAGGGTTGTCGTACCACTCTGGTGCGGAACATGTCCTTGTGGACCTGCGAAGTTTAGTAGGAGCTTGATCCGAAGTATCTTGATCATCATCATTAACTTCCTCTCTAATCGGTGCAGGCACCACAGGAACATTTTCCTGAGCTGCGCTACTCTCCGTTTCAAGAGGCAGTACTTCATCAAGCTCTACTTTCCTCCCACTTACTTCTTTCGAGAGAAACTCTTTCTCTAGAAAGGATCCATTCCTGGCAACAAAGATCTTGCCTTCGGATCTGAGGTAGAAGGTATACCCAATAGTTTCTTTAGGGTATCCTATGAAGACGCATTTTTCTGACTTGGGTTCGAGCTTTTCAGGTTGAAGTTTCTTGACATAAGCATCGCATCCCCAAACTTTTAGAAACGACAGCTTAGGTTTCTTCCTAAACCATAGTTCATACGGTGTCGCCTCAACGGATTTCGACGGAGCCCTATTTAAAGTGAATGCGGCAGTCTCTAAAGCATAGCCCCAAAAAGATAGCGGTAAATCGGTAAGAGAAATCATAGATCGCACCATATCTAATAGAGTGCCATTACGACGTTCGGACACACCATTACACTGAGGTGTTCTAGGCGGTGTGAGTTGTGAAACTATTCCACATTTTCTTAAGTGTGTGCCAAATTCGTGACTCAAGTATTCTCCTCCACGATCTGATCGCAAAAACTTGATTTTTCTGTCACATTGATTCTCAACCTCACTCTGAAATTCCTTGAACTTTTCAAAGGTTTCAGACTTCTGTTTCATTAAGTAGACATACCCATATCTACTCAAGTCATCAGTGAGAGTGAGAACATAACGATATCCTCCGCGAGCCTCAACACTCATTGGACCGCACACATCAGTATGTATGATTTCCAATAAATTGGTTGCTCGCTCCATTGTTCCGGAGAACGGAGTCTTGGTCATTTTGCCCATGAGGCATGGTTCGCATGTGTCAAATGATTCATAATTGAGAGACTCTAAAAGTCCATCAGCATGGAGCTTCTTCATGCGCTTGACACCAATGTGACCAAGGCGGCAGTGCCACAAGTATGTGGGACTATCGTTATCAACTTTAATTCTTTTGGTATTCACACTATGAATATGTGTATCATCACGTACGATATTCATTAATAATAAACCATTAACCATCGGAGCATGACCATAAAACATATCACTCATATAAATAGAACAACCATTATTCTCGGATTTAAATGAGTAGCCATCTCAAATTAAACGAGATCCAGATACAATGTTCATGCTCAAACTTGGCACTAAATAACAATTATTGAGGTTTAAAACTAATCCCGTAGGTAAACGTAGAGGTAGCGTGCCGACGGCGATCACATTGACCCTGGAACCATTCCTGACGTGCATCGTCACCTCGTCCTTCGCCAGTCTCCGCTTATTCCGCAGCTCCTGCTTTGAGTTACAAATGTGAGCAACTGCACCGGTATCAAATACCCAGGAGCTACTACGAGTACTGGTAAGGTACACATCAATTACATGTATATCACATATACCTTTTGTTTTGCCGGCCTTCTTGTCTGCTAAGTATTTGGGGTTGTTCCGCTTCCAGTAACCACTTCCCTTGCAATAAAAGCACTCAGTCTCGGGCTTGGGTCCATTCTTTGGCTTCTTCCCGTTAGCTTGCTTACCGGGCGCGGCAACTCCCTTGCCGTCCTTCTTGAAGTTCTTCTTACCCTTGCCTTTCTTGAACTTAGTGGTTTTATTCACCATCAACACTTGATGTTCCTTTTTGACTTCTACCTCTGCTGATTTCAGCATTGCAAATAATTCAGGAATGGTCTTTTCCATCCCCTGCATATTGAAGTTCATCACAAAGCTCTTGTAGCTTGGTGGAAGCGACTGAAGGATTCTGTCAATGACTGCGTCATCCGGGAGATTAACTCCCAGCTGAGTCAAGCGGTTATGTAACCCAGACATTGTGAGTATGTGCTCACTGACAGAACTATTTTCGTCCATCTTATAGCTGAAAAACTTGTCGGAGACTTCATATCTCTCGACCCGGGCATGATCTTGGAAAACCATTTTCAGCTCTTCGAACATCTCATATGCTCCGTGTCTCTCAAAACGTTTTTGGAGCCCCGGTTCTAAGCTGTAAAGCATGCCGCACTGAACGAGGGAGTAATCATCAGCACGTGTCTGCCAAGCGTTCATAACGTCTTGGTTCTGTGGGACGGGTGCGTCACCTAGCCGTGCTTGTAGGACATAATCTTTCTTGGCAGCTATGAGGATGATCCTCAGGTTCCGGACCCAGTCCGTATAGTTGCTGCCATCATCTTTCAGCTTCGTTTTCTCTAGGAACGCGTTGAAGTTGAGGACAATGTTGGCCATTTGATCTACAAGACATATTGTAAAGATTTTAGACTAAGGTCATGATAATTAAGTTCATCTAATCAAATTATTCAAAGAACTCCCACTCAGATAGACATCCCTCCAGTCATCTAAGTATAACATGATCCGAGTTAACTAGGCCGTGTCCGATCATCACGTGAGACGAACTAGTCAACGTTGGTGAACATCTTCATGTTGATCGTATCTTCTATATGACTCATGCTCAACCTTTCGGTCTTCTGTGTTCCGAGGCCATGTCTGTACATGCTAGGCTCGTCAAGTCAACCTAAGTGTTTGCATGTGTAAATCTGTCTTACACCCATTGTATGTGAACGTTGGAATCTATCACACCCGATCATCACGTGGTGCTTCGAAACAACGAACTGTCGCAATGGTGCACAGTTAGGGGGAACACTTTCTTGAAATTATTATGAGGGATCATCTTATTTACTACCGTCGTTCTAAGTAAACAAGATGTACAAAACATGATAAACATCACATGCAATCAAATAATAATAGTGACATGATATGGCCAATATCACATAGCTCCTTTGATCTCCATCTTGGGGATCCATGATCATCTTGTCACCGGCATGACACCATGATCTCCATCATCATGATCTCCATCATCGTGTCTCCATGAAGTTGCTCGCCAACTATTACTTCTACTACTATGGCTAATGAATTTAGCAATAAAGTAAAGTAATTTACATGGCGTTTCTCAATGACACGCAGGTCATACAAAAAATAAAGACAACTCCTATGGCTCCTGCCGGTTGTCATACTCATCGACATGCAAGTCATGATTCCTATTACAAGAACATGATCTCATACATCACATATATATCATTCATCATTCATGACAACTTTGGCCATATCACATCACAGAACACTTGCTGCAAAAACAAGTAAGACGTCCTCTAATTGTTGTTGCAAGTTTTACGTGGCTGCAATAGGGTTCTAGCAAGAACGTTTTCTTACCTACGTGAAAGCCACAACATGATTTGTCAACTTCTATTTACCCTTCATAAGGACCCTTTTCATCGAATCCACTCCAACTAAAGTGGGAGAGACAGACACCCGCCAGCCACCTTATGCAACTAGTGCATGTTAGTCGGTGGAACCGGTCTCATGTAAGCGTACGTGTAAGGTTGGTCCGGGCCGCTTCATCCCACAATACCGCTGAAGCAAGATAAGACTAGTAGCGGCAAGAAACTTGACAACATCTACGCCCACAACAAATTGTGTTCTACTCGTGCAAAGAGAACTACGCATAGACCTAGCTCATGATGCCACTGTTGGGGAACGTTGCAGAAAAGAAAAAATTTCCTACGGTTTCACCAAGATCCATCTATGAATTCATCTAGCAACGAGTGATCGGATGCATCTACATACCTTTGTAGATCACGAGCGGAAGCATTCAAAGAACAGGGATGAGGGAGTCGTACTCGACGTGATCCAAATCACCGAAGATCCTAGCGCCGAACGGACGGCACCTCCGCGTTCAACACACGTACGGTCAGCGTGACGTCTCCTTCTTCTTGATCCAGCAAGGGGGAAGGAGAGGTTGAGGAAGATGGCTCCAGCAGCAGCACGACGGCGTGGTGGTGATGGAGCTGCAGTACTCCGGCAGGGCTTCGCCAAGCTCTATGGAGGAGGAGGAGGTGTTGGAGAGGGAGAGGGAGGCACCAAAGGCAAAGGTAAGAGGTCCTCCATCCCCCCACTATATATAGGGGGGCCTAAGGGGGGCGCCGGCCCTAGGAGATGCAATCTCCTAGGGGGCGGCGGACAAGGGGTGGGGGGCTTGCCCCCCCAAGCAAGGGGGCGCCCCCCCCCCTTTAGGGTTTCCCCCACCCTAGGCGCATGGGCCCTAGGGGAAGTGGCACCCCAGCCCACTTTGGGCTGGATCCCTTCCCACTTCAGCCCATGGGGCCCTCCGGGATAGGTGCCCCCACCCGGTGGACCCCCGGGACCCTTCCGGCGGTCCCGGTACAATACCGGTGACCCCAAAACTTGTCCCGATGGCCGAAATAGCACTTCCTATATATAATTCTTTACCTCCGGACCATTCCGGAACTCCTCGTGACATCCGGGATCTCATCCAGGACTCCGAACAACATTCGGGTTACTGCATATACATATTCCTACAACCCTAGCGTCACCGAACCTTAAGTGTGTAGACCCTACGGGTTCGGGAGACATATAGACATGACCGAGATTGCTCTCCGGTCAATAACCAACAGCAGGATCTGGATACCCATGTTGGCTCCCACATGCTCCTCGATGATCTCATCGGATGAACCACGATGTCGAGGATTCAAGCAATCCCGTATGCAATTCCCTTTGTCAATCGGTATGTTACTTGCCCGAGATTCGATCGTCGGTATCCCAATACCTTGTTCAATCTCGTTACCGGCAAGTCACTATACTCGTACCGTAAGGCATGATCCCGTGACCAGACACTTGGTCACTTTGAGCTCATAATGATGATGCATTACCGAGTGGGCCCAGTGATACCTCTCCGTCATACGGAGTGACAAATCCCAGTCTTGATCCATGTCAACCCAACAGACACTTTCGGAGATACCCGTAGTATACCTTTATAGTCACCCAGTTACGTTGTGACGTTTGGTACACCCAAAGCACTCCTACGGCATCCGGGAGTTACACGATCTCATGGTCTAAGGAAAGGATACTTGACATTGGAAAAACTCTAGCAAACGAACTATACGATCTTCTACTATGTTTAGGATTGGGTCTTGTCCATCACATCATTCTCCTAATGATGTGATCTCGTTATCAATGACATCCAATGTCCATAGTCAGGAAACCATGACTATCTGTTGATCAACGAGCTAGTCAACTAGAGGCTTACTAGGGACATGTTGGTGTCTATTATTCACACATGTATTACGATTTCCGGATAACACAATTATAGCATGAATAAAGACAATTATCATGAACAAGGAAATATAATAATAATGCTTTTATTATTGCCTCTAGGGCATATTTCCAACAGAGGCAAGCGTAAAGCGGATGGTAACATGGACTTTGTGGCTAATACCAACGCACAGGACAATGGCCAGCGACGCAAGGGTAGACCAAAAAATCGTAATGGAGCACCCAAACCGCCTAAATTATCTGCTAAACCAGCCCTGTCCAAAACATGGGACGAAGGAGGCGCCAGCAAACCACCTTTGGAAGGATTGCTTTATTATGCAGGAGTTCAAGAATTCTAATAATTTCCGGTATGATCACGAATCTGGCGGTGGCTCAGGATCCGGGCCGGGTTACGATGGAGGAAGTTCCGGTTCAGGATTCAATGGTAATCCGGGCGGACATAATGGTCAAAATAGTCAGAACAACCAGGGTGGTTACAAGCAACAGCGGCAACAGTCAGGTTACCAGAGCAACCCAAAGCAGCTGAGTAGTGGGCAGTACCATGTCTTCACCACTAGCTTGGACAAGCGAGACCGGAAGGTTCAGAGGCGGGCGGTCAACTCTGTTGAACCGACCATACCCCGTTATCTATGTTGGTCTGAACAGCCAATCATATGGAGCAGAGAGGATCACCCTCCCCAGGTCGATAATCCGGGTCAGTTGGGTCTGGTGGTGGCGCCTCAAGTGGGAGGTTACAAGTTCACCAAGGTGCTCATGGATGGAGGGAGCAGCATTAACATCCTGTACTATGAGACCTTCCGTCGTATGGGACTAACAGATAAGAATCTCAAACCATCTAATACAGTATTCCACGGTGTAGTACCTGGCAGATCAGCATATCCCGTTGGTAAGATAGCTCTGGAAGTGGCCTTTCGAGATGATCATGATTCCAGGTCGGAGACATTGACGTTTGAAGTGGTGAAAATCCAAAGTCCATATCATGCCCTGTTTGGGCGACCGGCTTACGCCAAGTTTATGGCACGGCCCTGTTATGTGTATTTGCAGCTCAAGATGCCGGGTCACAGGGGGACAATAACGGTTCACGGAAGCCGCAAAATCGCTTTGGAGTGCGAGGAAGGAGATGCGGCTTATGCAGAGTCGGATTGTGCCATTGAGGAGTTAAAGTACTATAAGGACAATGTTGATCCGGGAGACATGACTCCGTTAAAAAAGCCAACTACGGAGCATGATCCGGCCCTGAAGTTCAAATCGGCAGCAGAAACTAAGCTTGTTGATTTCGTACCTGGTGATTCGTCCAAGCACTTCAGCATCAGTGCCAACTTGGATCCGAAATAGGAAAGCACGCTCATCGAGTTCATCCATGAGAATCGGGACATTTTTGCATGGAAGCCCTCTGACATGCCAGGTGTACCGAGGCAACTCGCTGAGCACACCCTTAATGTGGATCCTAAATATAAACTAGTGAAACAGTTCCTCCGCTGGTTTAACGAAGAAAGGCGCAAGGCGATTGGAGAAGAGGTAGCCAGGCTCTTAGCAGCTGGCTTTATTGTTGAAGTTTTTCACCCTGAGTGGCTTGCCAATCCGGTACTGGTCCTCAAGAAAAACGGCACCTGGTGCATGTGTGTGGATTACACAGATCTTAATAAAGCCTGTCCAGCAGATCCTTTTGCCCTCCCCCATATTGATCAAATTATTGATGTTACGGCGGGTTGTGAGCGTTTAAGTTTTTTGGATGCATATTCTGGCTATCATCAGGTCAAAATGGCAGTTAAGGACCAGGAGAAGACGGCATTTATAACTCCCTTTGGAGCCTTCTGCTATATGCCTATGCCCTTCGAGCTCAAGAGTGCCCAGGCAACTTATCAACGGTGTGTACAAAATTGTCTTCACAAGCAGATTGGTCGTAATGTACATGCTTATGTGGATGATATCGTGGTTAAGTCTAGGGAGAAGGAGACTTTGATTGACGATTTGAAGGAAACTTTTGATAACCTGAGGACATACAAGATGATGCTTAATCCGGACAAGTGTGTTTTTGGTGTACCGGCGGGCAAGTTATTGGGTTTTCTGGTGTCCAACAGGGGAATTGAGGCTAATCCAGAGAAGATCACAGCCATCACCTCCCTGGCTAAACCAAAGTGTATCAATGATGTTCAACGACTGGCCGGTCGGATTGCGGCATTAAGCCGGTTTATCAGTCGTCTTGGTGAGAAGGCAATCCCTTTGTATCAGATGTTGAAAAAGACGGATCAGTTTGTCTGGAGTTCTGCCGCTGATGAAGCGTTTGAGGACTTAAAGCGGCAATTGGCCAATCCGCCGGTGCTCGCTGCTCCCATTGACAAGGAGCCGTTGCTGCTATATGTTGCTGCCAATGTTCGGGCGGTCAGCGTGGCCATTGTGGTGGAACGAAAGGAAGCAGGTAAGGAGAATCCGGTTCAACGTCCGGTCTATTATATCAGCGAGGTACTAATCGAGTCCAAGTAAAGGTATCCGCATTGGCAGAAGCTGGTGTATGGAGTTTTTATGGCAAGCCGGAAGCTTAAACAATACTTCCAAGGGCACCCAATTACGGTGGTCGGTTCTGCTCCTTTGGGAGATATCATCCAGAACCGGGAAGCAACTGGCCGGATTGCAAAGTGGGCTATAGAGCTGGGGCCGTACGGTTTGAAGTATATGCCTCGGACAGTGGTTAAGTCTCAAGCACTTGTTGATTTCATCAATGATTGGACGAAAATGCAAGCACCTGAAGAAAAGCCGGATCACACGTATTGGACCATCCATTTTGACGGATCCAGGCAGTTGGAAGGCTCGAGGGCTGGAGTCGTATTAACTTCCCCACGAGGTGATAAGTTTTGTTATGGTCTCCGCTTAATGTTCCCTTGTACTAACAATGCAGCTGAGTATGAAGCCTTGCTCCATGGTCTCCAGATGGCTAAGGAGATGAATCTAAGTCGAGTTAAGTGCTTCGGTGACTCGGACCTTGTGGCTCAGCAAGTGTCTGGCACTTGGGACTCCAAGGACCCACTCATGGCAGCATATCATCGTGAGGTGGATACTGTTGCGGGTTATTTCAAAGGCTATCAGGTGGACCATGTGGACCGGCGGAAAAATGAAGCGGCGGATGCTTTAAGCCGGCTGGGCTCTCAGCGCAAACCGGTCCGGCCCAATGTTTTTCTGGATGTGCTGCACAACCCGTCGGTCAAGATACCTGGTGAAGAGGATTTGGCTATTCCTGATCCGGAGGTTCAATTGGTGGCAGCTCTTCATGTTATTCCGGATTGGACGCTTCCTTACCTAGCATACAAGAACTGGGGTGAGTTGCCGGAGGATGAGATTTTGGCCCGGCAGATAATCCGGCGATCCAAGTCCATGGCTATTATTAACGGTGAGTTACATCATTGCAGTGTGTCAAGAGCTTTTCAACGTTGCGTGTCTCCGGAAGAAGGCCGTGAAATTTTACGTGAGATCCACGAAGGAGATTGTGGTCACCCCGCCGGTTCAAAGTCTCTGGTGGCTAAAGCGTTTTGCCATGGCTTCTATTGGTTAACTTCTCATGCTGATGCGGAGGATCTGGTCAGACGATGTGATGGTTGCCAAAGGTTTTCAAGACGTGCTCATGTACCGGCTCAAGAATTGAGAATGGTTCCAATTACTTGGCCGTTTGCGACTTGGGGGCTGGATATGGTTGGGCCTTTCAAAAGGTCCAAAGATAAGAAGACCCGCCTCCTGGTGGCGGTTGACAAGTTTACAAAGTGGGTGGAGGCAAAACCTGTTAGCAAGTGTGATGCGGCCACGGCAGTTCAGTTCATCAAAAAGGTGATTTTCCGGTTTGGCTTTCCACACAGTATTATTACAGATAATGGTACCAATTTGTCCAAAGGTGCTATGAAAGAGTTCTGCGAATGGGAGCACATCTGGCTCGACGTTTCATCAGTGGCACATCCACAGTCCAATGGTCAAGCAAAAAGAGCTAATCAAGAGATCTTGAGAGGCATCAAGCCCCGGCTCATGGTTCCTTTGTAGAGAACGCCGGGTTGTTGGGTAGAAGAATTACCATCTGTGTTATGGAGCATCAAGACAACACCCAACAGATCAACAGGATACACACCGTTCTTCATGGTTTATGGAGCGGAGGCGGTTCTCCCCAGTGATATCCGTCATGATTCACCTCGTGTGATGGCTTATATTAAAGCGGACAACGAGACAGCATGGCAAGATACTTTGGACTGGTTGGATGAAGAGCATGACATCGCAGCCGCCCGATCGGCGATTTACCAGCAGGATCTTCGTCGTTATCACAGTCGCCGAGTCAGAACCAGAACCTTTCAGGAAGGAGATTTGGTGCTTCGGCTCATCCAAGATCAGACTGATATGCATAAGCTATCCCCACCTTGGGAGGGGCCTTTCGTGGTCAGCAAGAATCTGCACAACGGGTCGTACTATCTGATCGATATTCGAGAGCATAAAGACTCACGCACATCAGAGGAGGAGACCAACAGGCCGTGGAACATAGCTCATCTTCGGCCTTACTATACCTGAGCCATTGGCTATACTTATGTACATATTACGACAATGTATATATTATGATTAAATATAATAAACCAGAGCCTCAGCTAAAGCGGGGTATCTGTTTCTTTTACATCATGTGAGGTTACACGAAGTTGCTCTAAAGTGGCCTTCGGTTTACCCCTTGAGTTAGCTTTACAAAAGCATCATATCACTTGGAGGATTGGTCGTGTCCGAACCACTACCATGCCTCTTGATAGGCGAGAGCCACCAGATCATTTGGGGACTTGGTCACGTCTGAACCAGTCATGCCTCTTGGTCGGCCTAAGGCCACAGAATCACTTGGGGGCTTGGTCGAACCCGAACCATGACCATGCCACTTGATCGGCATAAATGCCACGGTTTCATTTGGGGACCTGGCTGACTAGAACCATACTTACACCTAACGGGAGCTTGGTCGTGTTCGTCCATGGTAACACCATCTGATCAGCTCAAATAAACCTTTTTTGCAACGATTTTGTCTTTGCACTTGATTTATTCTTTTCTTTGAAGGGGGGTTTTTTGCTTTTTATTGCATTTTCTAAACCGAGAAAGTTTTTAAACCAATCAATTGACGAAACACAGTGCACGTCAATCCGGAGACTATTTGCCCGGTTTGATCCTTGTTGTTAACATCCTCTTATGGAGTAACACGGTGTTTATTATAACCCGGCACGGTTTACGTGGTAAACCAGCGTCATATATATACAGGAGTTGTTATCTCCTCCAACAGTGTGGGTTTGCACAACTCCACTTCAAGATTGGCCAAGCCAACTTCATGCTCAACGAGGGCAGGTATTATGTATCACAAAATTTGATCATATACTTAAGAATTTTTTTGGATGTTTTGACTTCATATATGCAGACATCATATTCCGCCGGACGGTACAACCGCGGTGGCACTTGAAGAGTTTTTTATTACAGAAGGTGCTTTAGAAAGTTCATCACCACAGGAAGAACAAATTATGCACGAAGGCATATCAACATCAAAAGTATCAGCTAGCCTATTACAAGGAAACACGGTGCCCATAATAATGTCATTATTTTTCGCAAAGGAGAGGCAGTTTCAAAACTGGCTTCCGGTTCAAGCTTGGTCACCAGCCTGGCCTGATGGTTGTGGGCCACCTTGCGCCGCTTCAGCCTCCGTTTCTCTACCAAGTGGCTGGAAATCAACAGTTGTCCAGTCGATTCCCATTAATGCTTGAAAAACAGCTTCATCATGGATCAGCAATGACGGGTCAATATCGGGAGCGTAAGTGTGCTTACGGATTGGAGGGATAAGATTTTCCGACTCATGAATTGGGGCAGCTATTCGTTTGTTCTGATTATCATATTGAGCTTGATAACGAGACAAGTCTGCTTCTTCAGCCAGTTGACAAGCTAGCGGACGCACCTCCCGGTTTATGGCTCGCTGATCCGCTTCACTAAATTCTGACCCATCTTCTTTCAAGCTAGGATAGCCCTGAGCCGCTTCAATAGGATCAAAATCCGGCACCCAGGCTTTTGCCCGCATTAAGGCATTGATCGCACCGGTTCGAGCAGTAGATTTCTTCAGGTCTTCAACCCGGGCGGGAAGCACCGACAGCTTCATCAGGGTATCTTGAATCAAAGTGGGCACCGGTTTGTTGTGAGATGCGGTACAGAGGATCCGCTGCGTGCCAGTGTACAGCTGTTCGACCAACGTGTAGACGGCTTTCAATTTTTTCCACACATCTGAACCCAAGTGACCAGTGCGTGTCCCTGAAATATCATAAGGGTTAAACCGGCAGCTCTGTAAGAAGGCCGAGTCAATTCAGAAGTCAAACTGGCTTACCAAAGATGGCAGTAGTCATAGTATGCACGTGCCGCTTTATACTGGTCAATTCATCCGCCATCGGTTTGAGTGCAGCCTCGGCATCCTCTGCTCGCTTGATTAAAGTGGACTTTTCAGTGGCCCAAATCCGCCTGCTTCTTCTTGAAGCTCTCCTTAAGGTGCTCCATGGCGCTTAAAGCACTGGCTAATTCCTCTTTTGCTTTGGAGGTTTCAGCTTGTTGGGTTTTCAGGTTTTCTTGGAGGTCGGCGGTTTGATTTTCTTTCGTCTTCAGCTCAGCCTGCATGCAGACAGTTATATGATTCAGCAAAACGGTACAAGGACTCAATTGCTTACAAAGTCCCAAGATCAATACAAGTATTCAACTTGGCACTTGGGGGCTAATGGCTATTTGCTCGTATATATTCTGATGCGGCAATTTCAATTACTTAAAGTACCGGTTTAACTATGCTAAGTTGAACCGGCCCTTGGGGGCTAGGAGAATCAGCAAGAATTGAAGCATACAAGCAAGAAGGAGCATATGGAAGTTACCTCATATTTCTCTTTCATCATATTAACCAGACCGGCTTCATAGTCGCGACTGGTATACAACCGGTTCAGATAGCCGGAATGGATATCTTGGGCATTCAGAGCAGCGTAAGTCGTCAGATCAGCGTTCCACTTGCCATTGCCAAAGGCAGTAAATTCTTCCTTGGCAGAATGTTTGGACAAAGCGACAGGATTGTTTGCTTTGGTATGGCCAGTGCCAGTAATGACAACCTCATCATCTTGGGTACCACCGGTTTGCACTGGGGCTGTTGGCTTGTTAGTAGGTTTTGCTGGACCGGTGGAGCTTTCAAGCCGGATGGAACCTGCGGGCTGATTGACAGGACCTGAGTCATCAGTAGGTCTCTCTTCAGCAATAAGATCATCATCTTGTTGCGGTGGATCGTTGGGTATATCCTCAGGAATAGCCGCTTCAACATTGGGTGTCTTGCCTGGTTCAAGAATGACATCTTCTTCGGCCGCTTTATCCAGGCGGGCCTTCTTGCTTGGCCTAGGTTTGGCCCTGAGAAGAATAACAAAATCAAATACAGCATATGTTCTAAGGCAATGTACTGTAAATATCACAATAAGTATAGCTTACCCGAGGACCATTTTGAGCGGTGGGAGCTGAGTAGCCGATGACTCGCCAGAAGATGAGTGGGAAGTAACCTAGTAATCGGAGTCAGACGGATTAAGAGGTTGACGAAAGCAGCCCGCTTCAGGACAAGCACTGACAAGCAAATTAGAGACCTCTGAATGACGTTTCCGAACCGGACTGTTCGGTAAACCGGCGGAGGTAACTACCTGGTCGCTGTACCGGGTTGTGCGACAAGCTTCGTGTTGTTGGGTCTACATAAGAAATTTAGGATCCAAATAAGCAAGAGGATGAGAAAATTTAACTTTCCGGTTTGCCTAACAGATTTTTTGTGAAGGCAAAGTTTTTGAATCGGAAGAGAGAATAATTACCTCTGCAACATCCGCGTGGCTGGCTTCGGCATCATCCTGACAAGTATCATCATCAATAAGACGTATGAAAAATAAACCAAGTGAGTCAAGTTCTACCTCAAAGTCCGGATTATCCACATCATCATCAGGGGCCGGATTAGAAGATGCAGTGGTTCTTTTCCTGTGGGCAGTCTTCTTCACAGCTTTAGTCTTTTGCCGAGTTGCTCTCTCCGGTTTGTCTGTTTTTTCTGGTTTCTCCTGCGGCAGTTTCTTGCTCCAAAACGGATCATTGCCCTGATTACGCAGACACTGATATTAAACAATGACCAGACATATCAACAACAGATTCAGCAAAGAGAAAAATCAAAGTCTTACAGCTGGCGGTTTGTTGGTGGCACAGAAGGGAAGCAGGCCGGTTCTAGCGCAGACATGTTTCGGTTCATTCAGCATCTTATTCACAGCCTCTGTGATTTCTTCATCGGAAAGCTGGATTTTGGAATGTCGCAGTGGGTCATCAACACTGTCAGTATACTCGCACATCAAACCAGAGCACCGACTAAGGGGCAGTATGCTCCATGATATCCAACAGCGAGCGAGATCAACCCCTGTTAAACCGTTGGCCATAAAGGCTCTGAGCTTTGACAGTTGAGGAGCATATTTGCTTCTCTCCTGGGCAGTCAATCTTTGAGGAAAAGGATGTGTATTGCTGAGCCGCTGCGGACGAAAGCCAGGCAAGGGATTCTCACCAGCAGGGGAGGTGTCTTCGCAGTAGAACCATGTCTGATTCCACTCTTTGGGGTGGCTATGCAGTTTGGCGTGAGGGTATGTGACCTCTTTCCTTTTCTGAATCGCCACGCCACCTAACTCCGTATTAGAGCCATCAATAAACTCAGTACGGGGGTTTAGATGGAAAAGGTCTCTGAACAATTCCACTATGGGCTCCTCTTGAAAGAACACCTCACAGAGCACTTGGAAGTGACACATATTTGTAACAGAGTTGGGGCTAGTGTCTTGTGGATGGAGTTGGAAATCGGCTAAAACATCCCGGTAAAATTTAGAACCGGGTGGCTTAAAGCCCCGGGCTAGGTGATCTACGAAAACAACGACCTCTCCTTCTTGAGGTGTGGGAGGGCATTCTTTGCCAGGAGCCCTCCAATGGATGGTATCTTTGTTGCCTAAAGCGCCAATTAGGACTAGATCGTCCAGTTGAGACTCTGTGACGCGAGAAGGAACCCAATTGCACTCATATACTTGCTTAGCCATGAGGAAATATACAAGGTAGAAGATCCCGGTTCAAAAATGCATTGATCAAGGTACATTGGTATGCGTAATGTTAAACCGGGGACATATCTATCTAAAACGGAGTTTATGAAGCAACAACATCTGGTGGTTCAACTAGGGGACTAATGATATATATCGGGTTGGTAAATTTTTTCTACAAGGTTAAACCGCCTGATCTACGCATGGAGACAGCTGAGATGGCGGATGGATGAGTGTGCAGAAACAGATTTCACATTATTTCTTTACAGCGTTGGATCTGAAGCAAGTTCAGAAATAAGAAAAATATTCAAAGGCTCAAGGCAGAACAGCATTGAATCAATGGACAGAAATATATGTGAGATCTATGGTCTAGGGCATGAAACTAAAAGCGGATACTAACAGCTACCGTTATACAGAGCAGAGGTTCGCAGATGCATCCAGGGTTAGTGTATGAACACGAACAGGTGATGAACACTGCAAGAACATGAAACCCTAGAACAGATCTGAGTTGAGAAGAGCAGAAGGTTTACCAGAGTTAAGGAAGATGCGGAAGGTTTCCGCGGCGCTCTGGTGCGTTCAGGTTGATGCAGCGGCCAAGGTTGGTGCAGAGGTTGACGGCGGCGGCGGAGCTCCGAGGCTGGCGACACGATGAGGACGAAGCAGAAGGCGAAGAAGGGAAAGAGAAAGGAAATGACCCTTCGGTCCTATTTATAAGGCAAAAAGACATGTGTCAGGCGCGACAATCAAGGGGCCATGAAACGAAGTTGTCGCCTCAATTTCCGCAGATTTATTAAACAAAGAAGCATAATGGATATCTTCGTTATGACAGGTGACGTCACTCCGGTTTACAGTAATCAGAGAAGATGACGTCATGGTGGTTTACCAATTTATGAGAAGACGTTGAAGATGAAGTTTTTGTTAAAGGATTGACATGAACCCGTTCAAATCAATCTGGGGCCTAATGTTGGGGATATTGCTGCTGGGCGTAAACCGGCCTATCTAGGCCGGGTCAACTTCATCAGTAGTTCCAGAAGTGATAAAGCCCAAGAAGGCAGATGAGGGCCTAAGGCCCGTAGTCTGTTCAAGACTTGTAGCTGTAAACCGGAATTTGTATATAAACTTGTATTGTAAGTTAGGAATAAGGAGAGACCAACCCGGATACGAATATCGACCGATGTTGGGACTCTGTGAACTGACGGGTGTCACCCGTGTATATAAGGGGATGACCCGGCGGCGGTTCAGGGAAAACAGACAACAACTCGAGACATAGGCAAAGCTTGTTTGCTCCCTAGTCATCGAAACCCCATCAATTCCATCACAACTAGACGTAGGCTTTTACCTTCATTAAAGGGGCCGAACTAGTATAAACTCTCTTGCGTCCCTGGGTCCGCTTTAACCCCTTCAAGCTAACCCGTCGCGATGGCTCCATGACTAAGTCCTTTATCTAGGACATCTGCCGTGACAAAACCATGACACAAACTATGTCCGGATTCCCGAGCTCTCCAAACCGGATACCCGTCTATGGGAGGACATGGCCCAAGCTTTGAACCTGGAATCGAACAGCGGGTTAGTACCGTTGGGCAACGTCCCAGAGCCCGAACTACCAAGCTTGGAAACTCATTTGGTTCTCAGACCGGGTCAGGGTTTGGACTTAAATCTACCCACCCACCCTCATGTAAGTGATCTTTCCCATATTAGACAAGAGCCCCAAGAGACAGTACATCACTATTGCGCCAGATTCCTCCTTGCAATAAGCAAGGTGAAGGATTGTCACGAGGAAGATGCAATTTCATTCTTTTGCAAAGATTGCACGGGCAAGAGAATCCTCAACGCCATAAGTCGCCGTGATATAACACACTTCGCTGATTTGGCGTCCATAGTACGGAAGTACTGTGCGATGGAAAGCACTTGGAAAACCCAAACACAATTCTGGGATCCTCCGGCTCTAACTAAACCCTCGGTCCGAACTAAAAGGGTGTACTCTCGTAAGTCACCCAATCTAATTACAAAGAAGCCAAAACCCACTATAGGGCGCGGAACCGTATTGGAGGGATGGCTCAATGGGCCATGCAAAATTCACAGTGCATCGGATACCATGCCAATACACAGCCTTAGAGCATGTTGGATACTCCGGCAGGTGGCCAGGAGCGGCGAGGATCTCTTCGTCAACAATACCGCAGAGCACCCTCCCGCGGAGAATAAGAATATATTACTGACAGTCTTCGAGACTTTCGCCTCAAACAATAGGCGCAAGCGGGCACTTTGCAGCCTTGCCGAAGTCTGCCACGTTGCAACGATAAATCCATGGAACGACACGGCCATAACCTTCAATGCCAGTGACAAACCTCAATTCCGCACGGCCCGAGCCCCAGCCGCTTTGGTCCTTAGTCCAATTGTGGATGGCTTCCGGCTTACTAAAGTACTCATGGACGGTGGCAGCGGATTAAACCTCATCTATGAGGAGACTCTTAGAAAAATGGAAATAGATAAGAGCTGCATTGAGCAAAGCAGCATGACCTTCCGAGGAATCATCCCTAGTCGGGAGGCACGATGTGCGGGAAAAATCACACTAGATGTGGTATTCGGCACGCCGGAGAATTACAGGTCCGAAGAAATCATATTCCAAGTGGCCCCGTTTAGCAGCGGATACCACGCCCTTCTAGGGCAAGAGGCATTCACGATCTTCCAAGCTATACCCCATTATGGGTACATGAAGCTCAAGATGCCCGTGCCCAATGGAATCATCACTCTAGCTAGTGATCCAGACATAGCACTCCACGCCGAAAATAAAACCGTCACACTGGCCCTCGAAGCGTTATCCGAAGCCCTCACAGCCAAAGAACTAACTGTGCTGCGCTCTACAGTGGACAGAGACGACGTGATACTCGACAAAAGACCCAAGTCCACCTCCTTTAAACCAGCGGACAAAATAGTCAAATTCCAGGTCCACCCAACGGACCCTACAAAAACAGCATCTATCGGGGCACAACTGAACCCCGCAACAGACGCCCCACTGCGGGAGTTCTTACGTGAGAATTGGGACATCTACGCCTGGCATCCTTCAGATATGCCAAGCATCCCACGCAGGCTGGCTGAGCATAGCCTAAACATTCTAAAGGGATACAAGCCGGTCAAGAAAACTCTTTGGCGTTTCTCCGAACCCAAGCGACAAGCCAAGGGAGAAGAACTAGCCAAGTTACTCGAGGCCGGATTCATTAGAGAAATAAAACATCCGGACTGGCTAGCAAACCTGGTGATGGTACAAAAGAAGGACAAATCCTGGCGCCTATGTGTCGATTTTAAGGACCTTAACAAGTCTTGCCCCAAGGATCCCTTCCCCCTCCCCCGCAATGATCAAATTATCGATGCTACCATGGGACACGACTCGTTGTGTTTCCTCAACGCATACTCCGGATACCATCAAATCAAGATGGCGGAGCCCGATCAAGCCGCAACGGCATTCATTACTCCATACGGCCCCTTCTGTTACAACACCATGCCTTTCGGGCTCAAAAATGCCGGTGCGACCTATCAACGCATGATTCAGACATGCCTGGAAGCACAAATCGGCAAAACAGTGGAGGCATATGTAGACGATGTGGTAATTAAAACCAGACACATCGAATCCTTGATAGATGACTTGAGGCTCATGTTCGACAATCTCCGAACATATGACATTAAGCTCAATCCGGAAAAATGCGTTTTTGGTGTACCCGCCGGAAAGCTCTTGGGCTTCATCGTTTTCAACAGAGGAATTGAAGCAAATCCGGCTAAAATCCAAGCTCTGTCACAATTGGCTATCCCAACAAACCTCAAGCAAATCTAGAAATTAATTGGATGCGTGGCTGCCTTAAGCTGCTTTATCTCTCGATTGGGAGAAAAGGCATTACCTCTTTATCGCCTTCTCCGGCACACCGAACACTTCGAGTGGATGGACGCGGCTACGTCCGGATTGGAAGAAATAAAAGCTTCTTTGGCCAGCAACCCAATCTTGGCCGCCTCAAATATCGGCGAACCAATGCTATTATATATAGCGGCAACACACCAGGTTGTAAGCGCAGTGCTCATCGTCGAACGAGAAACGGACGGACATAAGTTCCCGCTTCAAAAGACGGTATACTACGTATCTACTGTCCTCACTCCATGCAAATCCCGGTACCCACATTATCAAAGATAGCATACGCGGTCTTCATGGCATCCTGAAAACTACGACACTACTTTCAAGAGTGTTCAATTACAGTGGCCTCCGAGGTTCCGCTCAACGACATTGTAAACAACCGCGATGCCATGGGCCGGATTGCTAAATGGGCTATTGAGCTCCTCCCATTCGACATATCATACAAACCACGACGAGCCATTAAGTCACAAGTACTGGACAATTTCGTCGCCGAATGGACAGAAGCCGAAATCCCTAAAGAATACGGCACGTACTCCAATTGGATCATGCACTTCGACGGCTCTAAAATGCTGGCGGGTCTGGGAGCAGGCGTCCTCCTGACATCCCCAACTAGAGATACAGTCCAATACATACTCCAAATATTATACACAGACTCCAACACCACATCCGACTATGAGGCCATGTTGCATGGTCTCCGGATGGCAGTCTCCATGGGCATTCAACGCCTAGGGGTGCATGGGGATTCGAACCTTGCAATGTCTCAAATAAATGAAGATTTTGATGCCAAGGACCCAAAAATGGCGGCTTATCGCAATGTCGTCCTCGAAATGTCAGCTCGATTCGAGGGGCTCGAATTCCACCATGTGGTCCGAGAAAACAATCAAGCGGCGGATATCCTCGCCCGAATCGGCACTAAGCGCGACCCTGTCCCACCTAATATCTTCTTGGAGAGGTTGTTTAAGCCATCCGTGGTGTGGGAAGGGGAGACCGGCAACAATAGTCCAGATCCGGCCACAATACCAGACCCCGAACACTCTGACGTAATCGGCGGCTCCGCCACCGAGATAACACCTTCGGCCCACGCGATTATGGCTGTCATCACCCCGTGGACAGAACCCTTCTTGGCTTACCTAAATAGGCAAGAACTCCCTGAGGACCAAAACGAGGCACGTTGCATTGTGCGGTGGTCAAAAGCCTACAAGGTACACGAGGGAGTGCTTTATAAGAAAGCGCTACCGGAGTACTGCAAAGTTGCATCTCCAAGGAGGAAGGACATCAACTTTTGGCAGAAATTCATGCTGGAATCGGCGGCCATCACGCCGCAGCTCGGGCCCTTGTAAGTAAGGCCTTCCGTACAGGTTTCTACTGGCTGACAGCTCGAGCAGACGCACAGGACCTCATTCAACATTGCGTCGGTTGCCAGCTCTTTGCAAACCAAAGCCATATGCCACCTACCGCCCTCCAAACAATCCCCATTACTTGGCCCTTCGTGGTCTGGGGGCTTGATATGGTCGGACCCCTTAAAGGAGGAAGCCATAAGAAAAAGTACCTATTGGTCATGGTGGATAAATTCACCAAATGGATAGAGGCCAAACCAGTTAAAACGGCCGAATCCGGACCGGTGATAGATTTCATATCCAGGGTTGTACACCGCTACGGTGTCCCCCACAGTATTATCACTGATAACGGCTCTAACTTTACAGCTGATGAGGTAAAAACTTGGTGCGGCAACATGGGCATTAAGCTCGATTATGCATCCGTCTATCACCCTCAAACTAATGGTCAAGTCGAACGAGCAAATGGTCTTGTAATGAGCGGCATTAAACCTAGACTAGTGCGGTCCTTGAAGGAATTAGATACGCACTGGGTCGAGGAGCTCGACTACGTACTATGGGGGCTGCGGACCACGCCAAATCGCAATACTAGATACACACCTTTCTTTATGGTGTACGGCGCAGAGGCGGTACTGCCCTGCAACATCATTCATGACTCACCTCACGTGCGCATGTACGAAGAGAAAGAAGCCGAGCTAGATCGGCAGGACATTTTGGACGCCCTGGAGGAGGAGCGTGCCATGGCAAAAGCCCGATCCGCATTCTATCAACAACAGGCTCGACGATATCAAAGCAGAGAAGTATGGGCCAAAACTTATAATGTTGGCGAACTCGTTCTACGCCTACCAGAGAAGAAAAAGGACAAGCTCAAACCCAAATGGAAGGTCCCTTTGTTATTGACAAAGTTCTGACCGGTGGACCGTACCGTCAGCGGGATGCATCGGACAATCGACTCGAGCCAAACCCATGGAACGTGGCCAGACTCTGAAGGTTCTACGCCTAGCGCCGGACTCTGTGTTTGTCTCCTTACCTCCGTCTATTTTTTATATATTCGCTATCTATATTTTTCTGTCTTTCTTCCTTTTCTTCGCGGCCTTCAAAGGTTAAATGTGTCTTGACTGCACAATTTGTGCGCGCTAAGCGCGCTCATTATACCTGGGGGCTTCTTATACAGAAGCTTAATATAATTATGATCCGGGCTCTATGCCTGCCGCACATGTGTTATTTTTACACATGCACCTTTTCTTTGCCATTATATGCATCGATATGACTTAAGTTTTCGCCAAGTTGGGTTGCCTGGCTCTTGTGTTTATGCCTTACGTTCCCGTTAATTCGGCTAGGGCATAAGGGGAGCACCTCTGCGGTTGTTACTGTCGGGTCAGTCGGATGTGTACCTCAGACTGGGTGAAGCCAAAAGCTAGCGTTCTTAAGGGAATATTCGGTCGGCGAACAAAGGATGACTTTTTTACTTATTAGAATACATACCCCCAGATGTTTATATCCTGCGTCTGTGTCGCAGTTCGGACATGCACATTAATGCATGCGTACCTAGGGAAAGGAACCCTTAACGGAACTATTCACCCTGGAAGATGTTTCTTACTATCCATGTAATATAACATAACTAGTTGGGTACTTGTCTGTTCAAGCACTTATGACCCCTACGCCTGGTTTCCATGCGTACCCCGGTTTTTACATAACTGAGCGGGTATTCGGATACACTCCGGACTGTCGGGTCCGGAGGTCGAAGCGAAAAGGTCTGCCATGACAAATGATTTACAATCCGGCTAGGGACAATATATGTCACTCGAAGTACACAGTCACTTAGACTAACTAAATTCTTCTTCTATACCATCCAACAGGCTGTCTAGCCTACAATCCTGTTAGGAATACTTTGCGGCTAATTTCACCTGGTCATACACCAAGCTGACGGGGATCTCTTTCCCGTCAGGTCCTACAGGTCCGACCTCGGCCATATGGTTTGGGTCATCCTTGGTATATCGAGTCTTCACCATGGCCCAGGCTTCCCTTGCACCTTGTCGATAGGCATATATCTTCCATAATCAGAAGCGCTATCGTGCTCCCTTGAGTATCTCTACAAGCTCCCCCATGCCTCCTGGCAGGGAGGCGGATGGCCACAAGGCCTGGGCAAGGTCCCGCATCACCTGCCGAACTTGTTCGTGCAGTTGTGAGAGCTCTGGCGGACGATCTCCCACAGACCCGGGCATCTCCTCTTCGGGATGGCCCGTCAGCATACCTACAGATATAGCTCTGTTAACTGGTTTCTTCGCCGAACTCTATAGAAATTCGCTCAAGCACTTACTGAAAATGCCGCGTCGAAGCCTCTTATTCTCCTTTACGGAGTCAACCAGCTGGGCCCGAACATCTTTCAGTTCAACATCCAGCCGGGTATTGGCATCTTGGAGATCGTTTTTCTCCCGCCTAACTTGTGTAAGCACGCGCTCGCCAGCCTTCAGCTATCGTTGAGCATGTTGCTCCTCCGGATTCACTCCGGGATCATCTGCAGAATCTATTAATTACATTAGCATGCAAGCCAAATATTAACTGGTATATCTCGTTCTTTTCGATAGGAACAAGTGTTACCAGATGGGGCCTTCTTGGACTCCTCCATTTTGGCAACTGCGGCCCATAGCTGGGCTTTGCACTCCTCCAGCTCTTGAGACAACTGGGTATTCTTCTCAGTAAGAACCTATGCAAATAATGATCCTTAAATCAGTTGTGCCAACTGTTTCAAGTCTCAGGGGCTACTGGTATATATATAATTATCAGATTTTCTTACCCGTATATCCTTTACATACTGGTCTGTGGCTCTGGCAAGACCATTTTGAGCAGCTCGAATGTACACGTCCCTTGAGTTGAAGGCATCAAACGCCTCTTCAGAAAAACTGGGGTCGTGGAGTATGGCCGGTGACGCCTGTGCTTCATGGCACTCTCCACTTTGGAATTTGTAGCGGACAGCCTATCCGCATCCTCGGCAGGAGGAATATCCAGTGTTGTCCCCACGTTAGCATCTGCCTCAAAGTCCGGCTCTGGAGCCCGGCTGGTGGAGGCATGGCCAGCAGGCTCTTCGGATACGGTCCGGCGAGCGTTTTTCCTGGTTTTGACCACGGATGTTATTATATTTTTAAAGACAATAACCACGGAGCAGGGTTCTTTTTCATACCTCTACGACGGCATCTCAGTCCTGACCGCCTTCCTTTTAAGCCTACCCGGTTTCGGTGCCCCTTGTTAGTGAGTCACTGCGGGTTCGGCATGGCGTCTCAAGGGCCTTCCCTGCAAGACACCATACGTGTGCGGTGGGTGAAGTGCGAAAAAGGGGATCCTTCTTGGAAGTTGTTACTCCGGTTTTACTTACATGCGATGCAGGGAGCAGCCCAGGATAATTGGCGGTGATGGCCACCAAGGCACTGTCGTGGCTTAACTGATAAAACGTCCTTTCGATGAGCTCCACGAATATGTCCGGATCTTCTTCGAGTCCGGGATCGAGGGACCGATCAGGGTCCTCTGGCTGTGGAGATGGGTTGTGAATCTCCCTCACAGCTTTTCATAGTTCCTGCTATGAAATAGCAAGGTAAATATTTATGACAAAGAAAGCGGGAAGGTTTGGAGTAAAAAGTAGCAGCTCACCCAGTTTGGGGGGTTGTACATGGAGAATCCATCCCACGGCTTAATACGGATGAACTCCTCTTCCTCTCCCTTATATAAATCGGACAGTATTTTCGCCAGAGCGTCGGCGGAGTCCGGATCTTTCCGGCCGCAGCGGGTGGCATCGTCTTCTCCATTGAAGTGCCAAAAGGGGTGTCCCCTATATTGAAGTGGATGCACCCCCCGTATTATACATATTGACATAACCTCGATTATTGGCAGTCCTGATTCGGCCAGTGTCTGTATCCGGCTCATTAGGTAAAGGACCTCTCTGTTATCTTCCTCCTAGGGGCTCCGAGGGCGCCAGCTACGGCGTTTCTTCAAAGGGGCGTTGTTGAACTCGGGAAGGCCCATCCGAACAGGGTCTGGAAGGGGAACGTCCTCCATATAAAACCACTCCGAAGGCCAGTCTTTGGATGTCTTCTTCGGAGTACTGGACAGGTATCCGATCCCAGCGATGCGCCATATTTCGGCTCCGCCCACTTGAAATATTGACCCCTTCTGTGTACGGGGCACGAGGCAGAATAGCCTCTGCCATAGCTCAAAATGAGTTTCGCAGCCCAGAAACAGCTCGCAAAGGGCAACGTAGCCTGCAATGTGTAATATGGAGGCAGGAGTAAAGTTATGCAGCTGGAGGCCATGGAACTCCAGGGGCCCACGGAGGAATGGATGGATTGGAAATCCGAGTCCCCTCAGTAAATAAGGGACGAGGCATACCAGCTCCCCCGTGGATGGGTTGGGAAAGCTTTCCGCTTGTTCCCCGCCATTATAAGTGGCTAGTCTGGCTCGGATGAGGACCATGTACGCAGGAGGGAGAAACCCCTGGGTCTGCAACTCTACTAGTTGGCTATGGGGAATAGAACACTTCTCCCAACTACCTAGCTTAGGGATACGGGGGTGAGAGGAGGAGCTGCGGTGGCCGGGCATGATGGGATGGATTTTTTTTCCGGGCACGCTCCGATGGATACTCGCTGTGGGAAGGTGGTGTGATCTAGATCTGAAGATCCCTGGCTGTTTAAATAGACGATTCATCTACCTGGTTAGGGTGTTAAATGTAAAAACACCCCAACCTCTCGCATTCGCTAGACACATGGAAGATAGCCATTATTAATTCACAGAAGCCGAGGAGTGCAACATTCATGGGAGGCCGGACACAACTTGTTACGACAGGTACTTAGGATTTGGAGGAGAACCCGCCTTGCAATGCCGAAGACAATCTGCGCGCCGGACTCATCGTCATTGAAGCCTGGTTCAGGGGCTACTGAGGGAGTCCTGGATTAGGGGGTCCTCAGACAGCCAGACTATATCCCTTGGCCGGACTATTGGACTATGAAGATACAAGATTGAAGACTTCGTCCCGTGTCCGGATGGGACTCTCCTTTGCGTGGAAGGCAAGCTTGGCAATTTGGATATGTAGATCTCCTGCCTTGTAACCGACTCTATGTAACCCTAGCCCCTCCGGTGTCTACATAAACCGGAGGGTTTAGTCCGTAGGACAACAACAATCACACCATAGGCTAGCTTCTAGAGTTTAGCCTCTCCGATCTCGTGGTAGATCAACTCTTGTAATACTCATATCATTAAGATCAATCAAGCAGGAAGTAGGGTATTACCTCCATCGAGAGGGCCCGAACCTGGGTAAACATTGTGTCCCCCGTCTCCTGTTACCGTCCGCCTTAGACGCACAGTTCGGGGCCCCCTACCCGAGATCTGCCGGTTTTGACACCGACAGCGGGGGCGGCCGAGTGGTGATGAGGTGACCAACCGCGTGGCGACGAGCGGGGCAGACGAGTGGTGATGAGGTGACCAACCGAGTGGCGACGCGCGGGGCGGCCGAGTGGTGATAACGTGACCAACCGACTGGGGACGCGCGGGGCGGCCGAGTGGTCATGAGGTGACCAACCGAGTGGCGACGCGCGGGGCGGCCGAGTGGTGATGAGGTGACCAACCGATGGCGACGCGCGGAGCGGCCGAGTGGTGATGAGGTGACCAATCGGGTGGCGACGCGCGGGGCAGTCGAGTGGTGATGAGGTGACCAACCAGATGGCGACGCGCGGGGCGGCCGAGTGGTGATGAGGTGACCAACCGGGTGGCGACACGCGGGACGGCCGAGTGGTGATGAGGTGACCAACTACGTGGCGATGAGCGGGGCGGCCGAGTGGTGATGAGGTGACCAACCGAGTGGCAACGCGCGGGGCGGCCGAGTGGTGATGAGGTGACCAACCGATGGCGGCGCACGAGACGGTCGAGTGGTGATGAGATGACCAATCGATGGCGATGCGCGGGACGGCCGAGTGGTGATGAGGTGACCAACCAAGTGGCGACGCGCGGGGCGGCCGAGTGGTGATGGGGTGACCAACCGGATGGCGACGCGCGGGGCGGCCGAGTGATGATGAGGTGACCAACGGCATGGCAACGCGCGGGACGGCCGAGTAGTGATGAGGTGACCAACCGAGTGGCGACGCGTGGGTGATCGAGTGGTGATGAGGTGACCAACCGAGTGGCGACGCGCGGGGCGGCCGAATGGTGATGAGGTGACCAACCAAGTGGCGACGCGTGGGGTGGCCAAGTGGTGATGAGCTGACCAACAGATGGCAACGCGCGGGGCGGTCGAGTGATAATGAGGTGACCAACCGAATGGCGACGTGCGTGGCAGCCGAGTGGTGATGAGGTGACCAACCGGGTGGTGACGCACGAGGCGGCCGAGTGGTGATGAGGTGACCAACCGAGTGGCGATGCGTGGGGCGACCGAGTGGTGATGAGGTGACCAACCGAGTGGCGACGCGTGGGGCGGCCGAGTGGTGATGAGGTGACCAACCGAGTGGCGACGCGCGGGGCGACCGAGTGATGATGAGGTGACCAACCGATGCCGACGGGCGGGGCGGCCGAGTGATAATGAGGTGACCAACCAATGGCGACGCGCGGGCGACCGAGGTGATGAGGTGACCAACTGAGTGGCGATGTGCGAGACGGCCGAGTGGTGATGAGGTGACCAACCAAGTGGCGACGCATGGGGCAGCCGAGTGGTGATGAGGTGACCAACCAAACGGCGACGCGCGGGGCAGCCGAGTCGTGTAGACGTGTCCCGCGGAGTGACGATACGCAGGGCGTCCGAGTGAAATAGACGCGTCCCGGGGAGCGACGATGCGCGGGGCATCCAAGTGAAGTAGACGCGTCCCGCGGAGTGAGGGGCTTCCGAGTGAAGTAGAGGCATCCCGCGGAGTGACGATACGCGGGGCGTCCGAGTGAAGTTGACGCGTCCCGCAGAGTGACAATTCCCGAGGCATCCGAGTGAAGTAGACACGTCTCGCGGAGTGAAGATGTGCGGGGCGTTTGAGTGAAGTAGACGTGTCCCGCGGAGTGAATATGTGCGGGGCGTTCGAGTAAAGTAGACGCGTCCCGCGGAGTGACGATGCGCGGGGCGTCAGAGTGAAGTAGATGCGTCCCGTGAAGTGCCTATACGTGGGGCGTCCGAGTGAAGTAGAAACAGCCCGCGGAGTGGCGACACACGGGGCGTCCGAGTGATGAAGACGCATCCCGCGGAGTGGCAACGCACGGGCGTCCGAGTGATGAAGACACATCTCACGGAGTGACGACACATGGGGCGGCCGAGTGATGAAGACGCATTCTGCGGAGTGACGATGCATGGGGCGGCCAAGTGATGAAGATGCGTGTCGTGGAGTGACGATGCGCGAGGCGTCCGAGTGGCACGTATCCAGCTGAGCGACGACGAAGCATGAGGAGACCAAGTGATTGCTGGACCAAAACATCCCTGTCCGACTGTCATAGTGGTTTGTTAACCAGCGCGGAGGCCAAGAACACGAGGCGGAGTCGGCAGCCGGGCGTGGGGGCTCAACGACAAGGTTGAAGATGACAATGAAGCGGACGACGCCGACGCTCGTGCGTGACGACGACGAGGCTGATGGAGCCAGGGGCCACGCGTGGAGGCTCAACAATGACGTCGCATACGAGGTGCAATCGGTTGTGCGGAGGCCGGAGACGATGACGACACGGACAACGTCGGTGGTCGCGCAAGCACTCGCTTTACTGAGGTTGGAGACGATGACAGGGCGGACGGCACCGGTAGCCGTGCACGCACTCGGCTGTACCGACGTTGGAGACGACGACAGGGCGGATAGCGCCGATGGCCGTGCGCAGAGATGCAGCCGGTTTCCTGTAAGTGATTGGATTGATGCTTGTTTCCTTCAGCGGGAATCGGTCTGCCGCCGGTGGTTGAAAAATAACCATATGCATCATGGCTCCATAGGCACCATGCCCCACGGTGGATTCCGACAATAAAAAGGGATAGGGTAAAGGAGCATGATCTATCGAGATGCAAATGGGTGACACGGTGGTTTTAGCGAGTTCGGTCCTCTCACGGTGGAGATAACAACCCTATGTCTCGTGCTCTGGAGAGGCTTTGTTTTATCTGAGTATGTATCCGGAGATTACAATGTGTGTGAGAGAGAGGGGAACGGATCCCCATGCCTGAGCTAAGTCCTGAGACTAGTGACGAGAGAGAGAGAGAGAGAGAGAGAGAGAGAGCTAGGAGGAGAAGAATGAGGTCCTGTCCAAAGTCTAGTGGTGGGGGTGACTTATATAGAGTGCGCCACCCCCTCACCTCCTATGTTATAAAGTGGGGCATTGATGTCATAACGTCATATGATGCTTCGACTGCCTTGTCGACTGTTGGTCTTCGCATATCCGAATGAGCCATAAACTGTCGTTCGAGTGAGCCATACGATCGAGTGGTTGACTGTCTTCCGAGTGGACAGTTTGTCGATATGTCCAAGTGGAGAGTATGTTTGTATGAGATTTATCTAGACCCACATGATGTGTGGACCTCATGCTTTATGATATTTCGACCCTTCGTGGGCCTACCTGTTATGTGTGTCCCCAACATAAAGCACTAGCCAATGCCACAGCAGAGGTTATATGGGTTCAGTCCATGTTGAAAGAGCTTGGCGTGAAGCACACTCGAATCCCATGTCTATGGTGTGATAACCTTGGTGCTACTTATCTATCTGCTAATCCAGTTTTTCATGTCAGGACAAAACACATTGAGATGGACTTTCACTTTGTTCGAGAAAAGGTAGCTAATAAGCAATTGAAGATTTGTTTTGTGCACTCACGAGATCAGGTTGCACATGGATTCACAAAAGCATTACCCACAAGGAGTCTTGAGAAATTCAAGTATAATCTCAACTTGACCAAGTTATGATTAAGGAAGGGTGTCACCCGGCCTAGCCGACCTCCTTTCCTTGTACCAGAAGACTAGAGATTGTAATCTCAACTACTTGTACGCAATTTAGGGAGTCGCGCCCCTAGCTATATAACACGCGGGAGTCGCCCGAAGCTAGGGTACGACGTTTTTCACAGACCGATTCTGATAAGTTGACGTCGTAGCGCATAACGTATCTATGTACACGTAATGTGTATATGTGTCCACCTTCAGGTTATTTTCAGGGTGCAAGCATTTATATACGACATATTTATCAGTGAAAGGTGACATTTCCATCAATAACGAAGTGCATGTCGTGACTTCATCACCGCCGGCCTATTCTCTCAAGGTGCTCATGGTGTATGTAAATGTGTTCATGAAAATGAGTATATGTGTGTACGTCTATGCCTGTATAACTGTATTGCGTTTAAAAATATATTTATATAGAATTTCTTTTAAGCGGATCATTCATATACAAATGTTAATCAAAGGTCACAAATGTTCTATCTCGCCTACAAAGGGTTTCCCTTGGTGGCCCGGCCAAATCGCACAGTTTTTGGAAAGGTTCTGTCCATCCGTGTGAACTAATTTTGGAAAGCGTTTTTTTTTGTTTTTCTACCGGTTTTTAACGGTTTCTTTTGGACTTTTTCAGTACATTTTTATATTGGTTTTATTTCAGTTTTTGTTATTTTTTTCTGCTTTTAACTTTTTTTTCATTGTTAATTACATGTGGAGTTTTCTAATACAGCTTGTACATTTTACGTATACACGCTGATTTATTTTTGGTACAAGTTTAATATTTTTTAAATAGATATTTAAAAAAATACTCCCTGTGTCCCTTAATATAGGACGTTTTTTTGACACTAGTGTGGTGTCAAAAAACGTCTTACATTATGGGACGAAGGGAGTATTTGTTAAACATTTTTTAAGTACATGTTGAATTTTTTTAGTACATGTGAAATAGTTTTTAGATATACCTTGAACAGTTTTTAATACGTGATGCACATTTTCTCAAATAAAAGTTGAACATTTTTCATGCATGGTACTTTTTTCTTATACATGGTGAAATTTTTTCTGATATATGTTGTACATTTTTCAAATACTTAGTGAATTTTTTAGTACATGTCAAACATTTTTTATATACACCTTGGATATTTTTTTAAATATATGATGAACACTTTTCAAATACACATTAAATTTAAAATAAATACACTTGTACATTTTTTGTACACACGTTGAACATTTTTTGAATATATGTGAAATATTTTCTTGAATGGTACAAACATTTTGTAAAGAATTGCACAAACAAATTTTTAAATGTGATGAACAATTTTTTTAAATGATATGAGCATGTTTTACAAATTACAAGGACAATGCAGTCGGTTGGCTTGGTGAACACCTTGTGTGGGCTTGGCTTTTATGTGGGAGCAGCTAGCTAACGGGCCCCCCTTCGGGCGCAATCGCAGCGGTAACTATTCTCGCCTCTGGAACGTGCCAAGTTGTTCACCCAGACACTGCCACATGTCATGCTCTGTGTGCACCTTAGGGATTTTGTTTTTTGCTGCATGCATTTTCTAGTTTATGTGGTTTTATTTTATTTTAAAAAATTGGTGGAGGATCCCCGTTATGGTTTTTGACTGATTTTCCCTAGGTTTTGCCGAATTTTTTCGGGGAACGAGCGCTTTTTGCGAGAAGCACGGTTGTGCTTCCAGAAAACGGAAAAGTACACAGTTGTGCTTCCGCGAGAAGCACAACATGTCCTTTCACGAGAAGCACAATTTAGTATAACTGTGCTTCTCGAGAAAAGGAAAAAGAACACAACCATGCATTCGGGTTTCAAATTTTTTTTGGTTTCGTATTTTTGGGCATTCTTTGTTTTTTATTTCTGGTTTTTTCATGAAAAAGGTTTGTCGTAACCTATTACCTTGAGATTTAGTTTCAAAGATCTCGACGCGAGGAATCCAACCATGAAAATGGTTCATAAATTGTACGCATGGTTCAAGAGATGAAACATTTTGAAAAAAAGGAATCTACGAAAAAAAGAAAAAACTCTCATGTTGTGACAAGTGACGAACATGCAATGTTTCCTTGTCAACACCTGAGAAGGTGGAAGTGACCTTTGCAAAGGTGCCCATTAACACTGATTTCGGTTATATGTTCGATTTTCTTTATTGGCGGGCCAAGGGGATGAGGTTTTACACGGTTCATCAACATATAAGTGCCCCACTATGGGCCAAATCCAGCAGCGCAAGGCGCGCTCATTCCAGCGTACTCCCTTCATTTCAAATTACTCGTCGTGGTCCGTTTCAAATTACTCGTCCAACCACGAGGAGTAATTTGGAACGGATGGAGTACAAGCTAGGCGCTCAAAAACAAATGTATGTGTGATCTGCAATGGGGCTGTGGACAGTTGGAAACACGCCCTTATAGATTGTCACATGGCAAAGTGTGTTCGAGGCATGGTGGATGAGGAGCTAGTCCGGCTTATGGTAACAATCAAAATTGATGATGCTCGTCTTTGGTTGGTTGAACTTGCCAGTGAAGAACAGTTCATCAAAGCCAGAGTAACACTGGTTAATATGGTGGGTTCGAAAAAAGGCATACACGAACAACAATATCAATCGCCGCATTCAACCATGTGTTTCATCAACAATTATATTTCTGACTTGGTGCTTGTTCCGGTGAAGCAAAAGTTAGTGCACCCGCCTAGGTGGGATCTGATCATGCAGCGCAAGAAGAAGTGGATGGCACCACAAGCTGGTTGGGCACAGGTGAATGTTGACGCGACGCTAGCTCGTCAACATGCTAGAGGAGCAATTGTTGTCGTATGCCGTGATTACACTGGAGTTCTCCTCGGTGCTTCAGCTGTGGTGATTGATGATCTAACTAAACCAGAGATGCTTGAAGCCATGGCATGTAGCAAAGGTCTGTCTTTGGCGCTCGATTTAAATCTTCAGAAGGTCCAGATTGCAACCAATTGTGTTGCTACTCTCAGGCACAAGCAAAGTGGTTGTGGAGGAGATCAAGACGAAAATGTAGATGTTCACATTCTCGAAGCTAGTCCACGAGAACCGCAGATTTAATCATGAAGCGCATATGCTCGCTAAAAGTTGCTACTAGTTTAGCCTGGACGCCATCTTTGGCTCACAAGAACCCCATATATTATTTGTATTCCTATGATTGTCGATTTTGAATAAAGCAGCTTTCAGCCCTAAAAAAGCTAGGTTAGCGCAGAGTTCTTTTCTCTTTTTTCACATTCTTTTAGTATCACTTATCTATTTTTAGAAATGTTCTAGAAAACATATTTGGATAATTCCCGAAGAGCTATATACTCTTTTTGCTGATCAAGGACGATCACAATGTCTGGCAATCTCGTCATATATTTGATCCCGCCGAGGTACCTTTGCAAGGTAGATAATTTTCTCTTCAAGATTGCCACATATACTCATCAAGTTTTCATGCATTTTTATTGTTCACATAAATAAAGGTTTTGAAAAGTGGTCCATATTTAGAAAAGTATCTATCTAAATAAAAAGTGCTCGCAAATGTTTATTTAAACACGATGCATATTTTATAATAATAAGGATTTTCTTAAAGGACCAGTCGAACCGGTCTGAAACATGACTGATGAACATTTTTTAATTCGCAAAGAACATATTTTGAAATGCACAATGAATGTTTGTAAACTACATGGTGACCATTTTGTAAATATGTGATGAAACACTTTTCTAAAATGCATGATGACTAACTTGGAAAATACACTATGACCTTTGTAGAAGTTCTGAAAAGGAATTTTTCTGTGTTTTTCTTTCTTTCGGTTTTATGTTTTATGTAGAAACGTTTTTCCATATGTCATGAACATGTTTTCCAATATTATGCAAAATGAAGTTTTATATTTTCAAGAACATCTTTTATAAAAGTATGAACATTTTTAAATACACGTCGACATATCTTTGTTTACGGCTTGCTGTTTTTTCCTTTCGGTTTCCTTTCCAATTATTTATTTATTTTTCTTAGTTTTGATTTTCAAATTCATGAAATTTTTAGCTCACAGAGTTTTTGTGTAGGAATATTATTTTTATAGTATATTATTAAAAAATTGCAAAATTGCGCAAAGAAACTTATATATTTTGATGAACAATTTTTAAGGTATGAACATTAATTTTTATATACACATCAACAAATTTTGAAGTACCAGCTAAACTAATTTTGCTAAATATTTTCAAATAAACTTTGACTTATTTCATAATACACATGGAATATTTTATGAATACATGTTTGAACATTTTTTTTACTTTTTTCATGATATTTTAAACATATCGACATTTTTGTGTATTATGAACAATCTTTGAAATGATACAAGCATTTGTTTTGTATTTCGTAACGTCTTTACATCAAAAACTAAAATAAAGTTAGTCATGAACATTTTTCTAAATGTGCTAAAATTTAATAAA
The DNA here is from genome assembly GCA_034509565.1 of Triticum monococcum. NCBI lineage: Eukaryota > Viridiplantae > Streptophyta > Magnoliopsida > Poales > Poaceae > Triticum > Triticum monococcum. The sequence goes on along the minus strand of CM067845.1, from coordinate 536,391,847 downwards.
TGTAATTTTTCTAAATGTGCTAAAATTTTATGAATGTAATAAACTAAAATAAAGGTATGATTTTTTTTTAAAAAAGTGCGTGAATAAAATTTTAAATTACATGGAAATTTCCTAAAAGCGTCATGAATAATATTTCCGTAGGTATGAACATTTTTTAATCGTTACAAAAAATGGTGTGTAATTTTTTTATTGTGTGAACAAATTTTGACATTTCATGGTCATTTTTAATGTGTAGTAACATTTTGAAAACACAGGAAACTATTTTTTTTCATATAGTAAATATTTCAGAAATATAAATATAGTGATAAGAAAACAAGAACAAACTTCAGAATGGGACATGCACGTGTAGTGGATGCGTGGCAGAAAAGAACGCGCGCCATAGAAAGCACCGAGCAAGGCGCTCGTTCCTGAACTGGGCCTGCCCATTTAGGGAGGCATGTAGTCGCCAGACATACTGATTCATAATTATAATTGGCTCAAAAAAAGGTTGATAATTATGAGCCTGTGATATCAAATGCCGCTATATCATCAGAGTCTGGAACATGATTTATGATTGGCTTGGGGATGCAGTCTGCGACGCACTTATGAAGTGTTATTGTTACGTGGCTGCTAGAAGGAAGGCGTGAGAGGGCCGGCTGGGGGTCTTTTGCCCACGGCCGGGCAAGACGGAAGGGATTTCCTTCTTAATTCTTGCTTGATTAGATTGATACATCTTCTCTTCTTATATAGAAGGTTTACTTAACCCCTAAGCAAGCGACCCTTATCTCTAATTAACTCTAAGACTAACGGACTATACCGTCAGCCCAGGCCCATTAGACTCATTGCATACTCTAACACTCCATCAAGTTCCCGGATTCGATCATGTCCAGCCCTCCACCGAGTTCTTTCCACCCGCCGCCGCCGCACACCTATCCGCCGCCACCAGCGTCTTCATCGGCGTTGCTGCCCCACACAGCAGGCGCGCCGGCATTGGGCGTGCTGGCGTCCTCAGGGGCGATTGCACCCTTTGCCCCGGCGCCGTCCGTCCTCGTCCTCACCCCGAAGCAGATGACAGCCGCAATCCTGGAATTACGACAGGCTGTGGCGGGCATCAGGGCCTTCCTCGTCAGGCCCCATGCGCCCCAGCCGCATCCCCAACAGCCACCACCTCCGCTGCCAGACCAACAGCAGTTACCCCTGCCGCCGCCACCCTTGGACGTGACCACGGCGCCGGTCATATCGTACCAGTATGGGATGCCTATGACGGGACTGCGACGACCTCGTTCCCATCAGCGTCGCCGCCGTCCCAGGGCGTCCCCATCCAGCAGATCAAGTTCCTGCCGTCGACGTCACCACTTCCGGCTTGGATTGCTACCCGCCACGTGTCGGTGGCGGTGAGGCTGCATGCTGCTGCGAGCGGCCTCCTAGCGCGTCGGCATGCGCGGGAGATGTGTGGTCTGCAGCTGTCGCTCCTCCCAGTTGCGCTTCGCTCCGCAAAGGACCTCGATCTCGTCCGTTGCGTCGGGGATCTTGGGCATACTGCTTTCCCCATGGAGAGCAACTTCAAAGTCTGCGACATCGGCGGTTGGGGGACGCACCCCTCCTCGCCATTCTCCATTGAAAGCCTCCACTCTTCTCTGTGCGGTGAAGACCAACTGTCGTCCGGCGGGGAAAAGGCATGGTATCACCGACAGGAGCGCACCGCATAGCACCATTGCATTCCGCCGCCGGTCGCCATGAGGGCGCCTCTGTTGGTCGCTCTTGCAACCACTTCCAGATGGCCATACACATACACTCCTTTTGTCTAGATGGTGTCCGTGGGATCCAGGTGGTTGTACACGTGCACGTCCGACGTGCGGATGGTGTCCACTTTATGTTCAGGGGTCTAAAATAAAGCGTCCCAGTCCATTTCAAGTTGAAGTAATAAAACAAGTCGAGATGTAAAAGACTTGTTTTTAGGTGTTAGGTTTGTGTTGCGTCGAGTCATGGTTATAAGTTGGTTAGGTTGCAGCTCGAGGACAAGCTGCATGTCCAGGTGGGGTGTAGTGTTAGAGTACGTAATGGGCCTAATGGGCCTGGGCTGGCGGTATAGTCCATTAATCTTAGGGTTAATTAGAGATAAGGGTCGCTTGCTTAAGGGTCAAGTAAATCTCTCTATATAAGAGAAGGAGATGTATCAATCTAATTAAGCAAGAATTAAAAAGAAAATCCCTTCCATCTTGTGCGGCCATGGGCAAAAGGCCTCCGGCCGGTCCTCTCACGCCCTCCTTCTAGCAGCCACATAACAGATATACAGACGGTCAAGCAATGATGGTCTGCCACGACTTGACTATTCTAGAAAGGCGGAAATCTCCTTGCAAATGCTTGTCTGCTGGGAAATCAGGAACGAGAGAAACGCTCGAGGCTTTTGCGACAAGGAATCTCGGCCAACGAAAGTGGTGACAATAATCAAGGAGGTGGCCAAGACATGGGTGATAGCCGAGGCTAGATCTTTAGGCAATTTAATTCCGGGAGAGTGGTCCCTTTTGTTTCCATTGGACCTGTGTGGTCATGTAAGCTTGAAACCTTGTCTAAACCTTTTGAGGTTAGTGTTAGGGCGTGTCCAATGGGTAGCCCCAGCCCTGCTGCCCTGCAGGCCAGCTCGGCTCGGACGCCATTCTGGCAGCTCAGCGGGGTGCCTTGCAGACGGGACGGGTGCTTGTAGAAGAGGCGGCTTTCTCGATTGATAAAGTGAGGAGAGAGATGAAAAGGTAGATAAGCTGTGTATGTAGTGTAGTATGTTATTTTGCATTATAAAGATAGTAACTTAAACTAGTGTCATATTAGTCCCCACTATGACCAGCCTAAATCACTCGAAGATGATGATTGAACCAACACGCAAATTTATTAACGAACCACCTAACCAGTTTCGCCACTACTCTCTCGCTTTCCCTGCCATTGCCATTCGCACGCTGAGCATCCAGTACGTACGTCGTCCTCAGCGCTTTCGGTCGCACCGTCACCTTCTTCTAGCTCTAGCTAAAGCTTCCTCGCTCCGGACGGTGCGCGAACCACATCATCCTCCACTACGTACACAACTTATCTATCACCATCACCATCACCACCTGCAGTCTATCCCTCCATCTCCGTACCGCAAAGAACCCTGCTGCTTTTTCTTTACCAGAAGATAAATAGGAGTAGTCAATCTCATCTTGATCGATAAGTAATATGTTACCAAACATGACAACAGCCTTTCATCTACCTTTGATGTACAATGGACGTGCGTGCACAATCGTGTTTGTTGATCTCTCGTGTAAGATAAGAAGAATGTGTTTTTTGGCGGAGAAAAGAAAAATGGCGGCCCAGACGAACGAACACCTCGATCGCAAGTTCAGAGACCGGAGACAAGGAGCGTACGTAAGCTTTTCGTCCTGCTCTGCTCTGGGACGTGGACACGTATGGTGGGTTTCCGTTCCGCTGGATGCCTCGCGGGAGTGCGTGGCAGGCCCCGCCGGTGACGGCGACAAGCACGAGCACGCACACCGGAGAGACCGACCGAGAGCACGCGCGCGTCACCGGCCGTCGCCGCGCGGCTTCGGGGAGAGGATCCAGTGCTGGCCGTGGGGCCGGACGGTGAGCCCCTTCACCCTGGCGAACAGCGTCACGGCGCGCCGGACGCCGCGGTCGTCGGCGGCCGTGAAGTAGTCGTGGCCGAACATGACGCCGCCGGGGCGCAGCACGGCCCAGGCCAGGTTGATGTCCGCCCACGCCGAGTGGAAGTCGTGGCCCGCGTCCACCTCGATGAGGTCCGCGTACACGCCCCACCGGCACAGCGCCCCGAGCGTGGACGCCGTCGAGAAGGGCAGCGGCAGCACCGCCTTCGCGGCCTCCGGCCCCGCCGCCAGCACGTTGGCCATGAACTGCGGCAGCAGCAGCGCGTCGCCGTGGCGCTGCTGCGGGACGTCGCGGCGGAAGCGGCCGCGGAAGGCCGGCCAGCCGCGGAAGTCGTCCACGCAGAGGATGGCCGGGGACAGCGAGAGGTTCCGGGCCACGGCCGCCATGTGCAGCGCCGAGGCGCCCAGGAACGCGCCCAGCTCCACGATCACGTCGGGGCGCACCTCCTCGATGAGGTCGGCGAACACCGCCCCCGTCGACCCCCACCCGCGCGGCCGCGCCGCCGCTGGGTGCAGCAGCTTCGCGGTGTGCTCCGGCGGGAAGCTCGCGTACGGGCTCTCGCCGTCGAACAGCTTGTCAAGAAGCGTCTTCACCACGTCCTCGGCCGGCACCGCCTCCCCGCACTTGTCCCCGAACCTGAACAGGTCATGCGGCGGCGAGCGCGGGTAGGCCGCGCCCGCGCCCGTGCCGTTCGACGAGGCCGTGACTCCGACGGAGGCCGCGGTGAGGTGCGCGGCGTGGGGCCGTATGACGGTCTGCGACGGCTTGGGCGTGGACGGGCGGGCGGACGACGAGACGATCCCTAGCGAGTAGCCGACGGAGAAGACGATGAGGAAGGCGGTGACGCGCGGGAGGTGCGGCCGGAGCCTGGCCGGCACACCGGCCGCCGCCGCCGGAAGCCCGCGCGGCTTCATGATCACCACCGGCACGCACGCGCACCTTCCTGTTGTAGGCTCTAATTCTGAACCGGGAAAATCTCAACTTTCTATTCCGTGGGAGATCAGGATCCTGGAGGTTGGTTCGGGACGTCGCATTTATAGATGGATAGATAGCGGGAGCCGAGGGGCTGTTAGCTGGACGCTGTGTGCTCCCCTTGTTTCGGGGGAAGAGAGATGAGATGAGATGAGATATGATATGCACGAACGAAACGAGAGATGGGGAGAAAGTTTTGATCTTTTCTGTGTGTGTTGGTGAGGGGTGACTGCTCTGCTCTGCTTGGACGGGTTGGTGAGGTGTGGGTGGTGAATCTGATCACGGTTAGTTTAGGAGCAGCGGCACCTGCATCAGAAAAAGCATCAGGTAGTGGAATTGCGTGCATGCGCGGGGGGGTGGCAGGGGCCTTTCTGTTGGCAGGAAAAGAGAATGTCAGTGTGGATACTCTGTCACTCACTGACTCTGCCCTGGTCCCTGCAGAAACTGGTTCACCTCACTGCCCACGTCCTGCCTCAGTGAAGGTGCAACTAGCTCATCTGAATGTACTTCTTCATTGACCTCACTGCCCACTCAAGGTGCAACTTTTCATTTTTGGAAGGAAAAACTTCCCAACTATTCATAAAAATAATAGAAATTACATTTAAATACGTAGACCACCTAACGACCATTATAATCACTTGAGTGAGCTAAAGATGCCCGCCATTATCACCCCTCCCTTACCGGAGCTGGGCAAACCTTTTATAGTAGACAGTCGGGTAGTCATCGTACTAAGGCTCGGCAGGACTAGCGAACCAAAATAGCAACTGTCGCTGATGAAAAAAAGTGTAGATCGGAAGGATCCAACCTGTAGTCACACCAACATAGACGAACGAAGACCGGATCCATCAAAGACAACACCGACTGAATTCCACGATTCCACCGGAGACACACCTCCACAAGCCCTCCCACAACACTAGACGCACCGCCGGGACGGGGGCCATGCGGGTAGGATCTTATTATATCTTCAGGAACAACTACCGCATCGCCTTCTTGAGATGGACACAAACCCTAACCAACCTAAAAAATACCTAAAAGGGACCAGGTGCCCCTCCCCCTCCTAGCAAGAGTTGGGGTCCACTACGCCTCCATGGCCCTAAGGACACGAAAGATGAGGCAGACCGACGACAACGCCGCTAGGAGGCAGGAAGATCGCCTAGGAGTCACCTTTCTTGGGGAAGGTGTGCATAGATTAACCACAGTGCGATTTGGCAAGGTGTGGCGTTGGGTCATCGGTTTGTGGTGGCAGACCAAAAGCCCTCTTAGTGTTAGTATTTTGCACAACGCGAGTTTGTGGTTGCATTGCATCATGAATTCATATGTGACTAGGTGGCCCGGGTCGGTTGCGGGCTTCGGTGTGCAGGGCGGCCGGTGAAAGAGGCCCGTCAATGGCGGCGTCTCCTGGATCGGACGATAATGATGCTATAAGCTTTGCTAGGTGTCACGTTCTCTCTTTGGGAGCATTGTTGTAGATGTATCCAGTCGTACGGACTCATGGTTCGAGGTGGTGGTCGTGGGCGGCTGTGTGACAATATTGATGGGGATGAGCGAGGTCGAGGCCATGACAAGGTTGTGGTAGTCGCCTCTTCGGCATGTTTGTGCTGTCATTGGGGTCTGTTTGCGAAGGAGTCAGAGTTGTGATGGTGATGCCTAAGTTGTGACGATGACTTATAGTGGGTGTTCTGGCTCTTCGATCCTTCACAGCGCCAACCTTCCATATTTCTTCGTTGTAGCTCGCCTTCGGACTTGGAGCTGCCTTGCCACCGGCGCTTGTGGCCGATCGTTTGGCATGCCCCAGGTGGCCAGGTCTTGTGTGCTTGTCGTGGCGAGACGTCATTGATGGTCGAATGCACTAAAGTTGGAGTCGTTGCTCAATGAGAAGTGGTGATAACCTCGATATAGTTCTCTTTCGGTGATGCGTGGGAGTATTGTGGGCAGCCAGGTCGGCTAGTGATGCCCTGTGTGGGCGTGTTGTTCCGGTTTTTGCCCAAGTTTTCATAATTAACCAAACAATTCTATCTTTCTTAATTAAATGGATTGAGTCCCTTTCTAGTCCGGTTTCAAAAATTCGCCTGTGAAGTGTACATGTGCGGAATGTGTATGCACAGTCGTATGACCAGGCATATGAAAAAGAAAATCTGGATTTCAGAGTCTCGAAGGAACCAGGCAGTTGCTGGTCAACTACGGCGCCCTTCCCCGCTAGGAAAAAAAACACACACACGGCGTCCTTCCCTTCCGGTGTGCGCTCCAGTTTGCCCGTTCTTATCTGAATTTTCGTCTGAACATGGTGAGCATACGTACGTGACAACACAACCATCATGTTTTATCAAATTGTCAACATTAGAGAGAGCCTCACCTTCAAGCATGTGTGACTTAGGGCTCAAGCATGCGTGGCTAGTAGTCAAGCTTTACCTTCAAAGTAGTGGTGCGAGTGTCAAGGAAGGGTGACGGCAGAGTGAGCTGCTAAGTCAGTGAGGGCCTGTCATGATTAAGTAGAGTTAAGTGGCTACCGGGTGTGTCGGTAGGTGGGCGCGTCGGTTCGAACCGAGCTGTCAGGCGAGCGAGCCGCACTGCTCGCTCGCTGCAGCTGCACCAGCAAGCACGGAGCTACAACGCCGGACACTCAGTGGCTGCTGAGCTCCATCGATCGGGTATCTTCTCTGCTTGAGCAGCTAACTGCCCCTCGGGTTTAAGCTCCGTTTTATTCTACTCGATCCACTGCATTCGGTCCAGAATGTCTTTACAAGTCGGTCCAACATGCCAACTCAAACGGACGCGCGTCCGCTTTTCATCCATTTTTTGACCTATTTCCGGTCCAATTTTGAGTTGATTTACATTGGCATGGACAAAAAATGGATGTGCGCGACACACGCCTACTCCCCCCCTCCCCTAGCCCGCTAGTCGGTGGCACATTGATCATCATCTTTCACCCATATCGACAGCAAAACCTCGCCCGCCGTGTCCCATCGCCGCTGCCGCCCATTTCCTGTGCCTCTGCTAGCAGCCCGTGCCGACACACCTGCCCCCAACGCCGCCACCTCCCACGTCGCTGCCACCACCGCCTCGCCGTCGGGGCACCGCAGCTTCCCCCCTCCCCCCCATCCCCACTCCGATGTCGCCACGAGCAGGAAGCCGCCTCCCTGCCCCAGCTAGCTCCTTCGTCCGACACTGCCCGCTATCCTGACGTCGGCATGCTCGTCGGACGCCGCCAAGCCAGCCACCTAGTCCAAGGGAGGCGCACGTCTCTTCGCCGGCCAGCTTCTTCGTCGACGCCCGCAAGTTGTTCGACATTTTGCCTTAAGATACAAAATGGACTCCGCCGGTGAGTTCGTTTTCCACAATTTCTTGTGGGACTCCGACGATCCCTCGACCGATGAGCAGGAGGAGATGTTGACTGCCGTGTTGGTCCATGACCATCTTAATAGGCAGCAACCATTGTCCCGGGGCACATCCCGGCGTTAATCGCAACCGAGAGAGCGTTCATTTCCTTCTTTGAAAGGACTACTTTGACACAAACAACCCGCTGTTCAAACATCAGAAATTCCGGTGACGTTTCCGTATGGCTAGGCATCTTCAACCGTATTAGAGAGAGGGTGGTCGGATACGATAATTATTTCGAGTGCAAAGAGAATGCCCTTGGAAAGATTGGCTTCTCATCTTATCACACTGCAGCCATTCGGATGCTTGCATACGGAGTGCCCGGTGATCTTATTGATGAGTACGTCTGTATGAGCGAGTCTACATGCCTAGAGTCCATGTACAGGTTCTGCAAGGCTGTGATTGTTGTGTTGATCCTGAGTACATGAGAGAGCCGACTGCTCAAGATACAGCCTGCTTGTTGGCGATAAATGCCAGCAGGGGCTTCCAAGGATGCTTGGCAACATAGACTGCATGCACTGGGAGTGGAAGAACCGCCCTTCTGCTTGGCAAGGGCAGTATAAGGGCTATGTCGGGGCTTGCACTATCATACTTGAGGTCGTGGCCTCACAAGATCTCTAGATCTGGCACTCTTTCTTCAGCATGGCGGATCGCACAATGATATCAGCTATTGGGGAACGTAGCAGAAATTCAAAATTTTCCTACGTGTCACCAAGATCTATCTATGGAGAAACTAGCAACGAGGGGAAGGAGAGTGCATCTACATACCCTTGTAGATCGCTAAGCGGAAGCGTTCAAGTGAACGGGGTTGATGGAGTCGTACTCGTCGTGATCCAAATCACCGGAGATCCTAGTGCCGAACGGACGGCACCTCCGCGTTCAACACACGTACAGCCCGATGATGTCTCCCACGCCTTGATCCAGCAAGGAGAGAGGGAGAGGTTGAGGAAGACTCCATCCAGCAGCAGCACAATGGCGTGGTGGTGGTGGAGGAGCGTGGCAATCCTGCAGAGCTTCGCCAAGCACCACGGGAGAGGAGAAGGACTTGGGAGAGGGGAGGGGCTACACCAAAGGCAAAGGTAAGAAGTCCTTCATCTCCCCCACTATATATAGGGGGGCCAAGGGGGGGTGCCGGCCCTAGGAGATCCAATCTCCTAGGGGGGCGGCGTCCAAGGGAGGAATCCCTCCTCCCCAAGGCACCTAGGAGGTGCCTTCCCCTTCTGGGACTCTTCCTTTAGGGTTTCCCCACCACTAGGCGCATGGGCCCTAGGGGAAAGTGGCGCCCCAGCCCACTTTGGGCTGGATCCCATCCCACTTCAGCCCATGGGACCCTCCGGGATAGGTGGCCCCACCCGGTGGGCCCCCGGGACCCTTCCGGTGGTCCCGGTACAATACCGATGACCCCGAAACTTGTCCCGATGGCCGAAATAGGACTTCCTATATATAAATCTTTACCTCCGGACTATTCCGGAACTCCTCGTGACGTCCGGGATCTCATCCGGAACTCCGAACAACATTCGGTAACCACATACTAACTTCCTTTATAACCCTAGCGTCATCGAACCTTAAGTGTGTAGACCCTACGGGTTCGGGAGACATGCAGACATGACCAAGACGTTCTCCGGTCAATAACCAACAGCGGGATCTGGATACCCATGTTGGCTCCCACATGTTCCACGATGATCTCATCGGATGAACCACGATGTCATGCACTTAATCAATCCCGTATACAATTCCCTTTGTCTATCGGTACGATACTTGCCCAAGATTCGATCGTCGGTATCCTGATACCTTGTTCAATCTCGTTACTGGCAAGTCTCTTTACTCGTTCCGTAACACATCATCCCGTGATCAACTCCTTTATCACATTGTGCACATTATGATGATGTCCTACCGAGTGGGCCCAGAGATACCTCTCCGTTTACACGGAGTGACAAATCCTAGTCTCGATTCGTGCCAACCCAACAGACACTTTCAGAGATACCTGTAGTGTACCTTTATAGCCACTCAGTTACGTTGTGACGTTTGGCACACCCAAAGCACTCCTACGGTATCCGGGAGTTGCACAATCTCATGGTCTAAGGAAATGATACTTGACATTACAAAAGCTTTAGCAAACGAACTACACAATTTTGTGCTAGGCTTAGGATTGGGTCTTGTCCATCACATCATTCTCCTAATGATGTGATCCCGTTATCAACGACATCCAATGTCCATGGTCAGGAAACCGTAACCATCTATTGATCAACGAGCTAGTCAACTAGAGGCTTACTAGGGACATGGTGTTGTCTATGTATCCACACATGTATCTGAATTTCCTATCAATACAATTCTAGCATGGATAATAAACGATTATCATGAACAAGGAAATATAATAATAATCAATTTATTATTGCCTTAGGGCATATTTCCAACATCAACGTGCTTCAATACTCGTCAGTGTTTGCAAGCCTTGCTGAAGGCAACAACCTGCCGATGAATGTTACCATCAACGGCCACAACTACGACAAAGGATACTACCTAGGTGGCGGTATCTATCCTCAGTGGACCACTATTGTGAAGACAATCCCCAACCCTATCGGAGAGAAGAGGAAAAGATTTGCCCAAGAGCAATAGAGTGCTAGAAAGGATGTCGAGAGTGCCTTTGGTGTTCTACAGTCTTGATGGGACATCGTTCGGTATTTTGCTAGAACTTGAAGCATCAAGCAGTTGTGGGAGGTGATGACTGCTTGTGTGATCATGCACAATATGATCGTAGAGGATGAGCACCTGGAACGTATTTACGATCAAGGGTTTCAGTTTTAAGGTGAGAATGTTGTGCCTGGGCATGAAGGAGGAACGACAACGTTTGCACAGTTCACCCAATTTCATCATAAAATACGTGATTGGAAAACTCACATGCAGCTACAAAATGATTTAGTTGAGTATACATGGGCTCATGTTGGCAACCAATAGATTCATCTTTTTTAAATGTATATGAGATAATTTAATTTTTATTCGGCTTGTAAAACTATGCTAAATTAATTTGGTTGTGAAACTATGCTATTTTTTTGCTTGTGAAACTATGCAAAATGTGTGTATATTTGTTCAAAAATGGCGGCAAGCCGGTCACGCGGGCAAATATGGGTCAGCGCGATGGGTGCACCGCCGACTTAAATTATGAACAGGACGGATGCCGAACGGGCGGCTGGCCCAAACGTACAAAAAGCGGACAAAATCACCGTCCATTTGGGTCAGCACGTTGGAGTTGCTCTTAGTACCTCTAATAATTCAATATTAGGAGGTATTCCTACACAATATATGGTGTTTGTTTATCGAAATTAATGCATTTACTTATTTCATCATAGTAAAAGTTATCATGTTAATTTTCACAACTAATGCACTAAATCGGCCATAGGTGTTGTTCACACAAAAGATAGGAGTATTTGTCAACCAAAGATTTATTTGAGGATCAAAATACTGATATACTATCTCTGTACCAAAATATAAGACATTTTGTCGACACACATCTATATAACGCCAAGACAGATGAGCAATGCAATGCACAAAAATATAAGTATATAAGAGCAACTCTAGCAGGCCCCGCAAAACGCCCCGGCCCGCAAAATAACCGCCAAATTGCGGGCCGGGGTCAGAAAATCTGCACGAGCAAACCCTGCATCCCGCCCCGGCCCGCAATTTTTTTTGCGGGGCGCGGCAAATCTTCTCCCCCAACCTCTATATTTTTTTGCCGACCCGAGCTCAACCCCTATCCCGCGCGAGATTTGGCGGGAGGGACATTTCCGTGCGGCCCTTCCCGCTCCCCGCACCCTTCGCCACCATTGCCCCCACTCCGCAAGCTCCGGCTGCTCTTCCCCGGCCGTCCGTCGCCGCCATGGACGACCTGAAGGAAATATGCCCTAAAGGCAATACTAAAGTTATTATTTATTTCCTTATATCATGATAAATATTTATTATTCATGCTAGAATTGTATTAACCGGAAACATAATACATGTGTGAATACATAGACAAACATATTGTCACTAGTATGCCTCTACTTGACTAGCTCGTTGATCAAAAATGGTTATGTTTCCTAACCATAGACATGAGTTGTCATTTGATTAACGGGGTCACATTATTAGGAGAATGATGTGATTGACATGACCCATTCCGTTAGCTTAGCACCCGATCGTTTAGTATGTTGCTATTGCTTTCTTCATGACTTATACATGTTCCTATGACTATGAGATTATACAACTCCCGTTTAGCGGAGGAACACTTTGTGTGCTACCAAACGTCGCAACGTAACTGGGTGATTATAAAGGTGCTCTAAAGGTGTCTCTAAAGGTACTTGTTGGGTTGGCGTATTTCGAGATTAGGATTTGTCACTCCAATTATCGGAGAGGTATCTCTGGGCCCTCTCGGTAATGCACATCACTTAAGCCTTGCAAGCATTGCAACTAATGAGTTAGTTGCGGGATGATGTATTACGGAACGAGTAAAGAGACTTGCCGGTAACGAGATTGAACTAGGTATTGAGATACTGACGATCGAATCTCGGGCAAGTAACATACCGATGACAAAGGGAACAACATATGTTGTTGTGCGGTTTGACCGATAAAGATCTTCGTAGAATATGTGGGAGCCAATATGAGCATCCAGGTTCCGCTATTGGTTATTGATCGGAGACGTGTCTCGGTCATGTCTACATAGTTCTCGAACCCGTAGGGTCCGCACGCTTAACGTTATGATGACGGTTATATTATGAGTTTATATGTTTTGATGTACCGAAGCTTGTTCGGAGTCCCGGATGTGATCAAGGACATGACGAGGAGTCTCGAAATGGTCGAGACATGAAGATTGATATATTCGAAGCCTATGTTTGGATGTCGGAAGTGTTCCGGGTGAAATCGAGATTTTACCAGAGTACCGGGAGGTTACCGGAACCCCCCGGGGGCTTAATGGGCCTACATGGGCCTTAGTGGAAATAGAGGGAAGCAAAGGGAGTGTGGGGCGCCCCCCCCCCCAAGGCCCAAACCGAATTGGTTTAGGGCAAGGGGGGCCGGCCCCCTCTTTCCTTCTTCCCCTCTCTCTTTCCTTCTCCCGAATCCTATTCCAACTAGGAAAGGGGAGGAGTCCTACTCCCGGTGGGAGTAGGACTCCTCCTGGCGCACCCTCTCCCTGGCCGGCCGCACCCCCTTGCTCCTTTATATACAGGGGCAGGGGGGCACCCCATAGACACAACAATTGATCAAGTTGATCTTTTAGCCGTGTGTCATAGTCCACCTCGATAATACTGTAGCGTTGCTTAGGTCAACTTGATCTTTTAGCCGTGTGCCATAGTTTGCCTAAGCACCCCATACGTAGGTAAGAACGGTTCTTGCTAAACCCGTAGCAGCCACGTAAAACTTGCAACTACAAAGTAGAGGACGTCTAACTTGTTTTTGCAGGGCATGTTGTGATGTGATATGGTCAAGACATGATGCTATATTTATTGTATGAGATGATCATGTTTTGTAACGGAGTTATCGGTAACTGGCTGGAGCCATATGGTTGTCGCTTTATTGTATGCAATGCAATCGCCCTATAATTGCTTTACTTTATCACTAAGCGGTAGCGATAGTCGTAGAAGCAATAGTTGGAGAGACGACAACGATGCTACGATGGAGATCAAGGTGTCACGCCGATGACGATGGTGATCATGAAAGAGAGAGCAAGAAGCATCAAGATTGAGGGAGAAGATTGATGCCATGTTGCAATCCAACGAGTCGATGTTGTTGAAATCGTTGGAGATCAAGAAAGAGTTGGCCAAGAAGAAGGCGAAGCAGAAGCAAGAAAAGTGGCAGTTGCTCAAGGAAGAGGGGCTGCGGAAAGCTGCCATCGAGGAGAGAAGAGCACGAGCCGTCGAAAACAAATCAATCTCCATGTTGCTCGCCGAAGAGAACAAGATCATGTCAATGAACCGCAATGACATGGACGACCTCACCAAAACATGGCATGATATGCCAAGGAGGGAAATCTTGAAGAGAAGAATGGTGGCGTCGGCCGGTTCGTGCTACAGTTCCGATGATGTTTTCTCCGCTCCATATGGTGGCAATGTGGATGATTTCGGTGCGGGAGTTGGAACAAGCGCCGGAGGTGGATTCGGTGACGCCGATGAACTTCAAGGTGGACTCGATGGCGCGGAGTGAAGATCGATCAAGATGATGCGGACATGGGCGCAAACCTTTTGCAGGGCCCTCTTTTGCTTTAGCTGTAATGAACTTGGCTTCTATTTACGTGTAAAACTGTTTGTGTCGTTTGAATTTGAACTTGTTTGTGAAATTCTATGTCAAACGTGAGATTTGCAGTTTATCTGTTTGCGGGTCGTCATAGTGGTGTCCGAGCAGAACCCGCATGGCCAACCCGTAAAAAAGCATATTCCGCAAATATACTTTTTTACGGATCCATTTGCGAGGTCTGCATCTGTACCAGCCCGCGCCGGCCCGCAAAAGCTGTTTGCGTGAAATGCAAACGCGTTTTGCGGGATCTGCTAGAGTTGCTGTGAGAAGAGGAACCGGGCATAAAGGAAGTACTAGCAGGCTTCTCAAATTCTTTTTTTTGGAGTACACTTAAAATGGTGATGTCTTTTTTTTACGGATGACTTAAAATGGTGATGTCGAAGAAGAACACGAGCGCTCTGGTTCTGATTGCTCTCATTGTCATTGATAGTCATGGCCACTGTCCTCTACTCGTGCATCGCAAACAATGAGGTTATGTTACATCCACCCGTTTCTCACTAGCTGTGAAGACAACTCCATGTGCATTTTGTAGCGGTGAACTCCTCTATAAAAATTATATATGTCTAATAATGCGGAAACATGAGACGGGGAATTACGGGAAATGCATGGGAGCTCTCGGGTGAGACACACCCCTATATGAATATAGTTTCAAAATGATTAGGAAATTTCCAAAAAAAAAACTGGAATTTTGGGATATCAAGCATGGGTGCCCATTATACCCTTGTGTTTAGTTTCGTGAGGAATTGATACCTATGGAATGTAGTACTACAGAATATTTAGGGAAAATTACTAGTAGTACAAGATTCATAGTATAAAATCAAAAAATTCTTAAGGATTCTAATCCTGAAAATGGCTTGAATCAAAGGATCCTGTGTATAGTTATAAACTCCGAAATATTTGACTAGCACCAACTCATAAAAGTAGTTACTACTAGCACATTTTTTACGGTGAAAATATATTTAGGATCCACTGGGGGATTAAGAGATCCCTAGGCTATCCGATCCCTTGTGACACAAGGGAGATCTGCCGGTGGCTTGCGCCTCAAACGTCAGAACCCACTTTGCGGCATTGGGACGCCACGCATCGCATCGGCGCAAAAGGTCAGAGGACTCGATCAGCATCGCCCGGATCGACGTCCGATCCGGTCTAATCATAGCTGCCTCATTAGCCTCGATCCCGAGCAGTACTAGCCAGCTCCATTTTCCCTTCTCCCCGGGCAGGGGGCACAGGCTTCCATCACGGAAATCGGGAAGAGGAAAAATGAGATAGTCCTACTCCCGTAGGGTGATCGCATCGATGTGATGGCGAATGGAAAAGGAACCTCCTATCTTAGGACTCACGAATCTGGCTTTCAGGTAAGAAAGGGCTTCCTCGACCACAAAAAGGAGCACCGAATGCTGTAAAAAACCTGGAGGAAAAACTTTCTATAAAGGACAGAGAAATGCCACCATGTAAAATCGTCGTGACTTTGACTAGTCGGCACACGCGGCTAGCCAAAACATACCCGGACATGTGAAGTTGAGAACGACCCTAGCAAAAGAGACTACCTCAGACAGCGATGCTAAAACTTTAGTACTAGCCAATAAATTAGTCTACACTGCGGTTTCTTTGATTCGTGGGAATTCAAAAATGCAGGAATGATGAAAGCATATGATTGCAAAGTCATGTTCATCTCAATTCTACCTTCGTCCCATAATGTAAAACATTTTTTGACACTGAAAGGAGAACATGATTTTGGTTTTTTTTGCTTGCATCAACATAGAAAAAAAGGACGACTTCGTCCCATAATGTAAAACATTTTTTGACACTGAAAGGAGAACATGATTTTGGTTTTTTTTGCTTGCATCAACATAGAAAAAAAGGACGACGCAGTGACGCAATAAGACACTGCTACAGTCTGCATCAGTAGGCTGGGGATACTGTACAATGCAGCGAGCCATACATCACTTGGAAAATGGAACTTGCTTCCAAAGAACGTCATTTCAACAGAGCGACGGAGAGTGGCTCCATCATGTAATAAAGACGATTATGTCCTATTCTAACAAGGGACGCACTCACTAGAAGTGAAATTTCTATCTCAAGCTAGTAGCCAACTTGCTTCCCAGTTAAGAAAAGCAGCTTAGCTGTCCAACATTTTACCCCGTTCTTCTTTCTGAGGAGTTTCAGAACAAAAAAGGTCAGACGGTAACATAGAGATACACCTCACATCACAGTAGAAACTACTCGCATGATCGGTGATAGTTCCACCGTTCCATATCAGAAAATTGCAGACAAACTGCATTATGATCAAACATTTCTTTTCTCCACAAGACGATGCACCCTCTCATTGACTGAATCTACTCGTGTGCTGAGTTGGTTCCTCTATCCTATCGCGACTCGTGAGGGAAAAAAATACATATGATTCTACTGGAGATCAAAAGCATATATAGAACAAAAGATGTCTTGTAGTCACAATTCGGCTACAAGTTTTAGCTGGATAAGGGAGTTCACATGCACACCATCAATACTCACATGCACACCATCAATACCCCTTGTTCCCACGTATCCGGGCTCGCATGTCAACCTGTTGCAGCGATTAATAAACTTAGCAATTTTCCACTTGCAAACTTGAGTAACAAAAAGGGTACAAAAGGCCTAAACAGAACAACGATCAAATTTAGGCAATCAAGATGCTACCAAAGGAAGTTAAGCATATGGAACAATAGAATTAATAGCCGTCTAAAAAGGAGGGATAGAACATCAAGCATTCATATCTAATGCAATAGTAATGGGCCAAACCCGCAAAATATTCTTAAAGTAGGCTGTATGTCGCATTCATAGCTTGTACACCAAAGGACGATGGTTTACCATAACTGTGGAGCATATGGATATAAGATTATATCTATATAGGAAGAAATGAAATGAGCTGTTAATGAGAAGTAGTACTAGTATCCACAATTCACACAGAAGCTGCATATGAATCAATGATGAAAGATTTGAAGCAGCATATAGCAATGGAATTTGAAAGTTAGTACCAAACTACTATGAATTAAGGAAAACATATACATGGTATGTATCATTTTTAAATCTTCACGTACTCAAGTTGTCATACTACAGCATTTTGTATAGCTAAATCTGCTCCTTCGATAAATAATGGATATTTCAAGATATGTAGCGTACGGGAGTAGTTACAGAGAGATTTCGATTCTGACCACCAGCCACAGGTCCACTATTATCATTGTACGAGCAACGTGAAAGGGAAAAAAGATTTTTGCATTTGACAGTCCATACAATTGTAGTTTTCTCCTTGTATTGTCACACGTCTTTTGTGCACAGACTGTTCTACCACAACGAAATACTAGTCTCTTATAAGTTGTACGATGCATAGATACTATAAAAAGAATACATCAAAATTAAAAAGGGCCAAGTACTACAGGCATTTCTAGCTAAATCTGGTCCTTTAATATATGATAACAGGTATTTAAAGGACATTTAAAAGATATGTGGTGTAGAGTAGTTATAGAGAGATACTAATTCTGTCCGCGAGAGCAGGATATACTTTTCTGATTCTACAAGCAAGGTGAAAAGGAAAAAAAACATTTTGGTTGCTGTTTATAGTTGTAATTTTTTCCTCACATTGCCCACTATATTTTGTGAACAATCTGTCTGTCGACCAAAAATATAGTCTCTTATAAGCCGTATGATGCATAGATATACTAAAACTAATGCATCAAACATGAAAAGGGCCCATTTCTTAAATGCTTGTATATTACAGTTCAAAGGAAGGAGCTTCTAGTGATTTAACTTTGTAGGTATCATAAGCTTGATCGACGCTGTATATCTGGTCAAAGAATCTCTTATTTCGATTTAAAGTAAAACCAACGAAGCATACCTATTGACGTTTAAAATTCACCTCCACTCTGAAATCTTGGACATACAGAACAGACACAAATAAAACCTAACCTATCATACCCCAGAGATATTTGCCTCAGGCACTGTTGTATTGATCTGTAGCATACAAACTAAGTAAATGGCAGTAGCGCACCCCTGGACGTCGGTTGCGAGGGCATTATACAGGCATTGTGGCAGGCCCCAAACGTGTTCAGTTGGGGGTCATCCGCCAGCTATATGAACTGTACCACCAGAAGCCAGTTCATAACAATACATCACTTAACAAAGCTGTGCCCACAAGGGAGTGGACCAAGTACCATCTCAAGTACCTAACGAGTGCTGGACGCCGGATTCGCAATAAATCGCAGAGAAGCTCATCCCCTATAGATTCAGCAAGCTAATCACATCCACGCATAATAGTAATATCTTAACAGCGCAACAGAACAACGATTTGCAAGCAAAATCATCAAGGGGAACCAGTATAGCTGATGCACAACGAAACAATGGGTCACAACTGGTGTGGCTGATGCACAGCGAGCGATTGAAGACATGCCTGGCCCCTTTTGCAGTTGAAGTAGGTCTCCCGCAGGCCGACGCACTCGCTGGTAATGTTGGGCGCCTTCTCCCCCGCGCACTCCTTGTACGGCCTCTTCTGCACCTGCGCGCGGAAAACGCATCAGGGGAAGAAGAGCAAATCGGCCGGCGGTACAGCAATCTCGCACAGAGCACCGCAGGCTACAACAGCGGCGCGAAATTCATACGCTAAACCGAATCGGACCAAGGGGGGCGGCGGCGGCAAGAGGAGGCGAGGCCCGGGGAGGAGAAAGGGGGCGAGAGAAGGGGAGGGGGGGGGGGGGGGGGGGGGGGGACCGCGGCTGACCTTGACGCAGTCGGTCTCGCTGAGGCACTTGACGAGCTCCATGGCTAGCCCCTTGCACGACTTCGACATCTCCCACCTCCACCTCCGACTCTCGATCGCTCGGCTGCGGTGCGGCTTGCGGGAGGGGAAAGAGGCGAGACGGCGGCGTGTCTCTCCTCCTCCCGGCGGCCGGCGCAACAGGTCGGGTGGGAGATGGCTTTGGTTGGGCCTTCGTGGACCATTTCCCGGCCTGATTCAGGTAACTGGCCTTCCATGGTCCACATAGCAGAGCTAGAATTGTCTAAAAAAAAGCAGAGCTAGAATTCTACTCCTAAAAAGAAAGAAAAGCAGAGCTAGAAGAGGGTCATAGAGAGATAGAGAGAGTCATAATCATATGATGGTTGCAGGGGCTGTCTAAAAAACTTCAGGTAGCTCTGATTTGTACTTCATTTAGTGGGGAAAACGCCTACATGTCGATGTTGAAATGTCTGAAACCCGTCTAGATCGGCCTGCTGTGAACTATGAGAAGGCATCCAACACTGCTCTAGATCAAACAAGATGAATGGGATCTTCCACCTGGTGATATTTTTAAGGTGGACATCGATGCATTTAAACCTTGATAGCATGGCCATGAAATTGGGAGTTATAGCCTGAAAAACCAAAGTCAATTACATGACACGACAAACAAGCACCAAAATTGCATAAGGCTAAGCCATGGACTAATAGACACGGTATATTCTTTGCCACTCAAGCGGGTGTAACCGTGTGACACTACAGGAATCAGCTACTTTGCCGTCTGCCGTAGCGGACGGCAAAGGCACGAACGGCGGACGGCAAAAGGCTCCGGTAAAGTAGGCTTCGGTAAACAGGTTCTTTGCCGTCAGCTACTGACGGCAAAGTCTTTGCCGTCTGCGGCGGACGGCAAAGAGAGAGCGGCAGACGGCAAAGACGGCGGACGGCAATAGTTGCGCTCTCAGTCCGTTAAGTGGCTAACGGAAGGCCTTTGACGTCTGCCGCTGACGGCAAAATTTCTAGGGTCTTTGCCGTCTGCTGTATGATGTCATCTACACGTCACTACGTGGCAGGTTCTTTGCCGTCTGCCACTGACGGCAAAGTCTTTGCCGTCTGCCACTGTAGGCAAACTGACCAAACGGGTCAGCTCCCAGGAAGCACAGGTGGACGCCACGTGGCTTCTTTGCCGTCCGCGGCAGACGGCAAAGAGCAGGTTGCCGTCGGTGGCAGACGGCAAAGAGCCTGCATATTGGCTCTTTTATCTGTTTTTTATTAAATCCAAGAATTTTCATCACAAATATATATGACATATATAGATATATTTCAAAAGGCCATTACAGAGCAAACATATAAGATATCCAACACATAACTTCATCATCCAACCATATATATTACATGCATAGTTCCATCATACATAACAAGTTCAACATAGAGGCATCCAACCATATATATTACAATAGTTTCATCCAACGATACATGCATAGTTCAACGATACAAAAGAAACAGAGAAAGGGATAAGGAGCACTCCATCTATGCAAGCTTTCGTCAAGTGAATGAAATCTGCAAAATGAAAAATAAGAAAGTTAGAACAAGAAGAGTAGAACAAGAAGAAGACTAGAACAAGAAGAGTATGTCATTTATGAGCTAACTTACGTGAAATGGATCATATATGAGCTAACTAAGTTGAAATGGGTCGTTTATGAGCTAGCTAAGGTGAAATGGATCATTTATGAGCTAACTTAGTTGAAATGGGTCGTTTATGAGCTAGCTAAGGTGAAATGGATCATTTATGAGCTAACTTAGTTGAAATGGGTCGTTTATGAGCTAAGTAAGGTCAAATGGATCGTTTATGAGCTAACCTAGGTGCAATGGATCGCTTATGAGCAAACTTAGGTAAAATGCATCATTTTAGAGGTAACCTAGGTAAGATGGATCATTTTGGAGCTAACCTAGGTAAAATGGGTCATTTTAGAGCTAACTTCGGTAGAATAGATCATTTATGAGCTAAGTAAGGTTAAATGGATCATTTTAGAACTAACTTAGGTAAAATAGATCGTTTATGAGCTAACTTAGGTAAAATGGATCGTTTTTGAGCTAACTAAGGTGAAATGAATCGTTTTTGAGCTAACTAAGGTGAAGGGCATCATTTTTGAGCTAACTAAGGTGAAATGGATCGTTTTTGAGCTAACTAGGTGAAATGAATCGTTTTTGAGCTAACTAAGGTAAAATGGATCGTTTTTGAGCTAACTTAGGTGAAATGGATCGTTTTTGAGCAAACTTAGGTGAAATGGATCATTTAAGAGCTAATTTAGGTGAAATGGATCGTTTTTGAGCTAACTAAGGTGAAATGGATCGTTTTTGAGCTAACTAAGGTGAAATGGATCATTTTTTAGCAAACTTGGGTGAAATGGATCATTTAAGAGCTAATTTAGGTGAAATGGATCGTTTTTGAGCTAACTAAGGTGAAATGGATCGTTTTTGAGCAAACTTAGGTGAAATGGATCATTTAAGAGCTAATTTAGGTGAAATGGATCGTTTTTGAGCAAACTTAGGTGAAATGGATCATTTAAGAGCTAATTTAGGTGAAATGGATCGTTTTTAGCTAACTTAGGTGAAATGGATCGTTTAGGAGCTACTCTAGGTAAATTGGGTCATTTTAGAGCTAACTTGGATAAACTGGATCATTTATAAGCTAACCTAGGTAAGATGGGTCATTTTGGAGCTAACTTAGGTAAAATGGATCGTCTATGAGCTAACTAAGCTAATTATGCAATTTTTGTCAGCATGTAATTCATCAAACTTTTTCCACGCAACACCATCCGATGTGTGTACCATCATCAGATTCCCATCTGCATCTAGTTCGGTTCTTTTGCCTGTTTTGTGCCATGTTATCTGTCTGGCCGTCTCTTCGACCATGAAAAGACGTTGAAGTCTTGGTACGATTGGCATATACCGAAGAACACTAACGGGGATTTTGGTCTGTGTCTTCTCACCCATACCGTTGTCTACCACAATATACCTGGAAGACTTGCAAATGGGACAATAGTTCAAGTCCGCATAGTCAAGCCTAAATAAGGCACATCCTTTCTCACAGGCATGTATCTTCTCATAGGGCATCTTCAGTGCACGGAGGATTTTGTCCGACTGGTAGAGGTTTGCAGGCATTACATGGCCTTTGGGTAGAAAGCGTCCAAATACTGTCATAATTGCGTCATAGCATTCTCTGCCCAAGTTGAACTGAGCCTTCAGAGCCATTACTTGTGAGATGGCATCCAACTGACAAAGCTCAGTGTGCTCGTGGAGCGGACGTTTCGAAGACTCCAACATTTCATTGAAGGCCTTTGCAGATTCCTCCATCTCCTCGTCCGAATCCCGAGCATCATCATAGTCTTGCACCATGTTTTCCATCCCGGTACCATGCTCGCCGGTGCGACGACGATCCACCTCAGCTCGGTCACGTTGGGCAGACTCACCATGAAATGTCCACACCGTATAATCGGGCGTAAAACCACTCTTCTGCAGGTGTTTGCCCATTTCAGCCTCTGTCTTCTTTTCCCAATTGCCGCACCGGAAACAGGGGCACCAGGTTTTCTTTTGGCCATTTGCAAATGCGGCTTGCACAAACCCCTTAGTTTTTGTGAACCATTCAGCGCTCCATTTGTTCTGACCAGTGTGACCGGTATACATCCAAGCACGGTCACTCATCTTGACTTTCAGAGCTACTGGACACACAACAATTATATATGTAATTCACCATGTATATATTCATCAGTTGAACTACTTTGTCAATTTTATTACGTCCATGCAACCTACACTCTAATAGGTAATGATAGGTCCTAATCCCACCCGTGTATGTGTAGATTGGGTTCATTTTCCCATGCTATGCTCCGGATCCGACGCAAAATTTCGGCAGCACCTCCCCGCTGTTCTCCTGATACACGTCTCTGCAATAAACAGAGAGGATGTGTACCCGGAGAACAACAGGGGAGGCACTGACGAAATATATGCGTCGGATCCGGAGCAAAGCATATGGGAAAACGAACCCAATCTACACATACTCGGGCTGTCCATGGATAGCGTTGGACAATTCGAAAGAATCAAGGTTATAAATATGCAAATGCATGCATATTTATAACTATGACGCTTTCGAACGGGAGACACATATTGGTTACGCATACTGATGATTCAAGACACATATATAGCTAGCTATCAAGTTTCATCGGAATAGATCAAATAATTAATGGGGGAGGAGGACTTGTCATTTGTGCTCACCCACGAACGAAGGGGCAGAGCTCGTCAAACGCACGGCGAGGTCGTCGAACACCAAACCTCGCAGCGATGAAACAACTGCACATTTAAAACTACACGATCAACACAATTATATATGATGTTTTTCATAACTAAATCGAAAAATATATGACCTAACTAATAATTCACAAATATATGACCCCGTCGGCCTCTGGAAGGCCAAAGAACACCTTAATTTTCGGGAGGTGTCGGTGGTCGGGGTGCCCTGTCGGTGTCAGGGTGCCGTGTCGGGGTCGGGGTCTCGGGGTCGGGGTGTCGGGTCGGGGTGCCGGGTCGGGGTCGGGGTGCCGTGTCGGTGTCGGGGTCGGGGTGTCGGGTCCGACTCGCCGTCGGGGTCAGGGTCTCGGGGTCGGGGTGTCGGGTCGGGGTGCCGGGTCGGGGTCGGGGTGCCGTGTCAGTGTCGGGGTCGGGGTGTCGGGTAAGGCCCGGGGTCTCGGGGTCGGGGTCTCGGGGTCGGGGAG
The DNA here is from genome assembly GCA_034509565.1 of Triticum monococcum. Taxonomy (NCBI): domain Eukaryota; kingdom Viridiplantae; phylum Streptophyta; class Magnoliopsida; order Poales; family Poaceae; genus Triticum; species Triticum monococcum. The sequence goes on along the minus strand of CM067845.1, from coordinate 536,368,096 downwards.
TCGGGTCAGGCTCGGGGTCGGGGTCTCGGGGTCGGGGTGTCTGGTCGGGGTGCCGGGTCGGGGTCGGGGTCGGGGTGTCGGGTTGGGGTCGGGGTGCCGTGTCCGTGTCGGGGTCAGGGTGTCGGTGTCGGGGTGTCGTGTCGGTGTCGGGGTCGGGGTCTCGGGGTCGGGGTGTCGGGTTGGGGTCGGGGTGCCGTGTCCGTGTCGGGGTCGGGGTGTCGGGTCAGGCTCGGGGTCGGGGTGTCGGGGTCGGGGTCGGGGTCGGGGTGTCGGGGTCGGGGTCTAGGGGTCGGGGTCGGGGTGTCGGGGTCGGGGTCTAGGGGTCGGGGTGCCGGGTCGGGGTCGGGGTGCGGTGTCGGGTCGGGGTGCCGTGTCGGGTCGGGGTGCCGTGTCGGGTCGGGGGTTTTTCCTCTTTTTTCCTTTTCTTCTTCTTCCTTTTCTTCCTTTTTTTCCTTCTTCTTCTTCTTCTTCTTCTTCTCCCTCCTTTCCTTTTTCCTCTTCTTCTTCTCCTCCTCTCCTCTTTTTTCTTCTTCTTTTTCCTCTTCTTCTTTTTTCTTCTCCTCCTCCTCTTCTTCTTCTCCTGATCTCCTCTTTTTTCTCTTTTTCTTCTTTCCTAAAACTAAACTAAACTAAACCTAAAACTAAAAAAACAGAAAAAGAAAAAAACTAAATCTAAACCTAAAACTAAACTAAGACTAAACCTATAAACCTAAAACTAATCCTAAAACTAAAACTAAATCTAAACTAAACATAAACCTAAAACTAAAAAAACAGAAAAAAAGAAAAAAAGCAAGAATATCACCTGCAGGGTGGAGGAGGGGGGCGGTGCGGCCTGGGGCGGTGGAGGAGCGGGGCGGGGCGGCCTGGGGCGGCGGAGGAGGGGGGCGGGGCGGCCTGGGGCGGCGACGCCGGGGCGGCGGGGCGCGGAGGTGCCGGGGCGCCGGGGCGTGGCGGCGCCCAGACGGCAGGGCGGCGGGGGCGACGGGGTGGGGGGCGCCGGGGCGGCGGCGGGGGGCGCTGGGGCGGCGGCGGGGCGTGGTGCGACGGGGCGGTGGAGGTGGGAGAGAAAGAGAGAGAGAGGGGGGTGTGGGGCGCGGCCCCGTTAACGTTACGTGGGGCCTCCCTCTTTGCCGTCCGCCAGCCTTTGCCGTCCGCCTTCTTGCTCTTTGCCGTCCGCTAGCGGACGGCAAAGAGGGGGCCCGTTAGGGTTTTTTTTTGCAGCTCGTCAGTGGGGCCCCTCCCTCTTTGCCGTCCGCTAGCCGATGGCAAAGAACTGGCTGATGGCAAACTTGGTCTTTGCCATCAGCTAGTTCTTTGCCGTCTGCTTTTTGGAAGCTGATGGCAAAGAGGTTCTTTGCCGTCCGCTAGCGGACGGCAAAGAACTGGCAGATGGCAAACTAGCTGATTCCAGTAGTGTGATGTTCAACCCTGTTTGTGTGGAAGTCGTCAAGATGATAAATGAAATGCATGATATTATCGACCTAATACTATTATTATTTAAAATGATACCACAAAAGGGTGATGTAAAAACCTCTTAAGCTATGATTTTTTTGCGGGGGCTCTTAGGCTATGCTTGAATGCAAAGTAATTTGAAAACCGCACTCATGGGAGCAAAATACCATCGTAATGTATGAATATCACATGAAGAGCAACAATGATAAACTGAGAAGTATCAGCAAAGTAAACATTTATCGATTGGAAAATAAAGAGGTGGAGAGTAGATATGTAAATACTAAAACCTTGGCATTAAGAATGCCATGACTTGTAAGATGACTATTTCTTGGAAATAATCACAGTATCGCAAGAGTTAAAAAAATCTTGATGGTGTGGAGTAGAGGGGTATGCGGTGCAGACTTGCTATTGAACATATGGGCATTTCTCTCATTTGAAATGATCCAACCAATAAGATTGGTGATAGAAGCTATGCCACTTCATTTTGGTTTATTATCGCTTGACATGTCGATCCAACGTTGCTCGATGGAAGGCTTTGCCACCTAAAGAGATGTATCAAGACTTTCAAGCGAAGCTAATCCTTACAACATCTCTCGTTGATCTCCTATACTTTAACTCCTTAAAGCATCCTTCAACTTAACTGCCTAAACTTTTAGGAGTTAAATAGTAGTCAAACCTAACTGAATCATCATATTTAACTCCCTAAATATTTTTGACTAATTCTTCTATCCCTTTGGCACATACATTTCAAGCAATTGACGGTATTTCATCAATCATTTCAATGATTCGGATTCAGCATACGCAAAAAATCAACCATGACATACATATAGCTAATCCAATCGAGCAATTCAAACTAAAACATGCATACAGATTATCCAAAAGCCACCACATCGATCAAGTTTGATCCTAAAAAAACCACAACATGACATATCTTGTGTTCTGGACCAAGCCCTACCAAATGCATACACGAACTCAAGCACCTCCGTGCTCATCACCACCGCTAAAGAAAACACCATCACCCCTGACGGCCACCACCATCTCCCCCACGGCCACTACCATCACCACCACCACGTCAGCTAACTTCCTTTTGGGACAAGATCTCCACACGAGTGAGCTCCCAATACTTCCTTGCCATGGCATTCATCATGCTCGGGTCCATGAAAATGATAGCATACTCATCGGCCTTCTTCTCTTTTGCAAGCATCTCCTCAAGTGCTACTCTACTTACGCCATCTTCGGTTGAGCCGCCTACTTTATCTTTCACTTCTAATCCTCATGAACTTGACTTCATTCTATCTTGTCGCCTTATCTTCTTTGCATTCGGGCGCCAAATCTTTCTTGATCCCAATCATTGCACAAACCTTCCCGTCATCCACCTGTTGTAATCTTTGTACCATCTGGTCTTTTGCTAGGACTTTCATCCTCCTCGTCATCAGCTTCAATGGATATGCTAATCCGTGATATCTTTGGTGTGGTTTTGAAGTTCCTTTAGATCCACTTTTGATTGCCAACTAGTTCCTTGCAGTAATGGTACAATGTGAAGGCCTTGTCGCTGCCCTCTTTGTTGTGTTGCTTGTATAGCTCTTGGATGACTGGGCCATACTCCGTGATTGGCACCCCACTCTGTGGAAAATTATTCAGTTGATCAATACAATCGGACCATCGATTGCATTGCTCTCGGGTCACACGACACCATTGTTCAAGAGAGACCTGAGTGTGGTTGTATAGGGCGGTCATCGTGTTGCAATAGTAGTCTTCAATCCTAGACCAAAACTTCTAATTCAATTGATCCATCGAAATTTGTTCATGTGATTTGCTTGGGCATTGCGCGATAGCTTGACGCAACAAGCAACGAATAAGAAATATGCCAAGGGACCTCCTATGGGGTGGAAAGTGATGAAACACATACCCTAGTCCCCCGCGCACCCTCGTGACCTGGTCCACGTGCGAGGCGGGTCGCCCTTTTTTCGTCTGCCCCTTTTGTTTTCTCATTTTCCTTCTTGTTTTTTCTTCTCTAAATCAAATCCGACATCTCATAAAATGTTCCAAAATTTTAAAAGGTTCACAAATTTTTAAAATTCCTAGATATTAAAAATACTCCAACTCTTCAAAAATGTTCATAGCTAAAAAAAATCATGGATTGCAAAAGATTATTCATGAATTTTTAAAAATGAACAATATAAAAATTGTTCACTAGTTTGTAAGAATTTGGCAAATTGAAAAAAATGTCCATGAATTTTGAGAAATGTAGGATGGCTCAATTTTTTTTTGAGAATTTCTAAAAAGTGTTCCCAAAATTTTAAAAAGTTCATCGAGTCAAAAAATGTTCACAAATTCAAAAAATCATGCATTTCAAAAATTGTTCCCAAACTTCAAGAAGTTTTTGTCGATTCTATTTTTTTCGTAGATTCCACAAATGTCACGGAAGTCAAATTTTCCCAAACTTTAAAACAAGATCCGTCTTTTAAAAAATCATGAACTGATTTTTTACATGTTTAAGAAGTTTTTTGAAAAGATGTTCACTTATATATGAAAAAAAATTCAAGAACTTGAAAATTGTCCTTGAATTTGAAAAAGGTCTGTAGCTTTAAAAAGTTCATAAATTTTTATAAAGAAAACAATTTAGTAGTAAAATAAAATGAATAAGAAAGAAAAAAAGGAAGAAAAACAAAGAAAAATGTGGTTGAGGGAAGGTTATAGAATCTTCCCAAAACCTGTGGGTGGAAAACTGAAAATGGGTTGAGCCAGTTGAAGGAGCGCTCGCTTCGGGGGGTTTGTGTTACATCGCTATCCCCCGGGTACAACATGGGCTCACTCTGCCACACCGACTTCGCTTTTGTTTCTTTTTTTAGTTATATTTTAAATGAATATATTTACTTAATTAAGACAGTTAATCATGTACTAGCAAAGAGTTAAACATGTATAAGATTTTTTTTCTCATGTATACCAAAAATGTACAATCTGTATGAAAAAAAGTAGACATCAAAATATATATCCATAAAAAACGCAGAAGAAAACCGGACCAAACTAGGAACATCATACGAGCCAGGGAAACACACACCGAAACGGGCTGGTGCAGAAACAACAGTGAAAGAAAAACCTTCATGAGAGAGGAGCATAAGCGAGTATAGCTCTCGCGCTATCCCCCGACCTACACACTAAATACGACCGGCCATCTTCCAAAGCCTCAATGTTAGAGTTTTACCAAAAATCAACATAGAAACTGTACTATGAGGAAACTACAAAAATACTTTGTATCGAAGTAGCTAATCCAGCCCATGTTGTTGAGGATAATGTTCGGCTTCGCTAGCCTACTTGTAGAATGGTATGGCTGTGGTTAATTCAAAAAAATTACTTCTTACCGCTAGTAATAAGTATCTTGAGCCGACCGTGCTAATTGAGTACGGACCTCCAAAAAAGAAGACAAACTTGAACTCAATAATGACAGAAAAAGGAGCATCTTAGAAGAGACGATGGCAACAATCCAACAGGGTTCCTCGAAGGAAACAATGAGATCCAACGGCACGGGGCCTCTTCTTCTTGGCTTCTTCTCCCCGGCAAAACACAATCCAGTTCGTACCGCTGGATAAGTAACGAAAGGTGAAATAGAGAGACAAACGAACATGCATGGTTGTATGTGTGTCATTGATGTATGTCTGTGTTTCTGTCTCCATGTATATACATACATACAACAGTATAATAAGTGTAGGCTAGGCTACCTGTTAGTGTATGGTTGAGCACCTGGGCTTGTTTATTCCGGATGGCGGCTAGCTCTTGGCCCCAACAACTACCAATCGATCGATCCATGAGTTCCTCGATCCGACGAAAATACCTGATTTTGCTATTTGAATGCATGCATGCTGAGACGTTGATGCGTCGCCTGTAAAGTGTAAACGGCAGCCGTCTTCACATGGTCCTAGCTGCCGCGAATATATACCAAATCCGCCATAGATTAGTGCATGTTGATCCAGCAGGAGCCTCCTCAACCAGTTGAAAATTTGGCTGCAGCTGTCGTCTTTGCATAGTTAACTCTGGCTCGAGATCATACGGTCTAATCTCCTCCTCTGGGTAGACTAATATAAGAGGCATGGCGAGGTCGATCCATTTCATCACGTCAGTAAACCTCAACGTGCTGCCTGACAGCCCGAGAGAAGCAAGAAAGCACCACACTCTTGCTCGCTCCGGTGCTAGCTGCAGATCAGGGAGCGGGGGAGAGAGATGCCCGTGGTGGGGCTCATCCCGTTCGTGTACGCGGCGATCAAGAGGAAGCGGAGGTCGTCGTCAGCGAGGGCGGACCGCTACGCGGAGATTGCCGCCAGCGCCGCCGCTGCGCTGGGGCGGGAGCGCGCGCGCTTCGACGGCAGCGGTGCGTACCTGTCCCAGAGCTGCCATTTCGTCGTGCGTCCACCTTCGCCGCCCGACGAGCTCGGGTTCTCGTACGACGGCGACAGCCGCCCGCCACCAGAGAGTCTCTTGCGGAAGCTTTCCTCGGCAGATCGCTACGAGCGCTTGCTGCCCACGGGCGGGAGGGAGGACGCGCGCTTCGACGGCGGCGGCTACCAGTCCCAGAGCTGCCGGTTCGCGGCCCGTCCTTGGACGGCCGACGAGGTCGGTGTACAATGCGACGGAGGCTCCACTCGCAGCACGCAGCCGGAGGGCGCACCACGCCAGCTGCTTCCTCCGGCCAGCAGCCGAGACGACCCCTTCCCCACAGGCGAGACGAGAGGATGGGATAACGCGCGCTTCGACGGCGGCGGTTATCAGTCTCAGAGCTGCCGGTTCGCCGTGCGTCCTTCGCCGGTCGACGAGCTCACTGTTTCGCGCGACGAAGGCGGCGCGTCCCGCAACCCGCCGGCGCAACCGGAGGGTCTCTCGCGGCAGCTGCTTCTGCCGGCCAGCCGAAAAGACCCCCTCGGCACCGGTGAGACGCGCTCGCGGGAGCGAGAGCACGCTCGCTTGGACGGCGGCGGTCACCAGTCTCAGAGCTGCCGGTTCGCCGCGCGACCTTCGGATGCCTACAAGTTCGAGCTCAGTTTCTCGCATGACGAAGAATACGGCGTCGCCAGTCAGGCGCCGGAGGACCTCTCGCGCAAGCTGCTGTTGCCGGCCGGCCGGAGGGAGCGCGAGGTCTCCAGGTCCCTGAGGTTCAGCAGCAAGCGCGTGTTCGCATGGGTCAGTGGCGCCTAACATGCCTTGTTGCTTTCTGTCGAGCAGTTTGCGTGCAGCGCCAGACCGTTGCGAAACCCGCGGTGAGCTTTGAGTGCTTTGACGTGTCGGGCATCTGAATATATTCGACGCATATTTCAAATTTGGAACAATTGTTTGCTCAATGTGTCTATATTTTTTATTTTAAAAATGTGTCTACACTTTTTTTTATTTCGTGATGGTCCACAAAAGAAAATGGTTGAAGAGTGACTAGGACGCCAGCATAAGAGCATCTCCAACGGCCGCGCCAAACGACGCGCGCGCAGTAAATCCAGCTTTTAGCACGCGCGGGGCGTTTTGCCGTGCTCCAGCGACGGCGGAAAACACGCGCGTGCGGGAACCGTTTGCGCGCGCGCGAAAAGGCGCCAGCTCGTGCGTCATTTTTTACGCACCGCTTCTGGCGCGCCTATAAAGTGCGGCGCGCGCCACGCGCCTTCTCCACGCCTCATCTTCTCCTCTTCCTCTCTCTCTGTCACGCGCCACTCCAGCGCCCCGCCACCGACGCGCCTCCACCGCTCCAGTGCCCCGCCACCGCCGCGCCGCCATGCCGCCGCGCCGCCGAGAAGCTTCCGGCTACCGCGGCGTCCGCCTGCACCCCAACGGCGGCTACTACTCGGAGATACGCTCCGGCGATCTCCGGCTCGGCCTCGGCACCTACGGGATGGCGCACGAGGCTGCCCGCGCGTACGACACGGCGGCGTGGCGTCTAGGCCGGCCGCGCGGCCAGATGAACTTCCAAAATGTGTACACGCTCCAGCAGGCACTCGACGTCGCCCCGCCGCCTCGTCTGAACACGGCGCAAGACCGTGCGAAGCACGCCGAGTGGCAGCGCCGCCTCCTCGTTGCCCAGGAGGACGAGCGGGTCATGGCGGAGTGGCGCCGGCGCCACCCGGAGGACGTCGCCTACGAGCAGGTCTACTGGGCAAGGCACCGCGAGGAGGACATGCGAAGGCGCCGCGAGGAGCGATTGGACAGGCGTCGGCGAAAAGCGTTGGCGAATGCACAATCCGATCTCGTTGCAGCAGGTGGGCAGTCGTTCTTCACGCCGGACGATGATCGGTGGCCGGACATCTGGCTAGATACCTCGGACGACACCGCCGAGGATGATAATGGTGATGAAGATAGCGACTTAGAGTAGTTTTTTTATGCATTCTATCTCGTTTTTTATTGTTTGTCGTTTATTATTATGCAATTTATGTTTCGGATGTAAAATACCTTTGTATCGTTTAAAATCTATGCAATCTATCTAGTTTTTATGCTTCCAATGCCTACATTTCTAGTTTATAGAATGAGCGCGCTACTGGAGCGGTCGCTACGCACCGCGCCAAATCAGGCGACGTACACGCGCTAAAGCTGTTTTTTGCGCGCGCCGCGTTCGGCACCTGTTGGAGATGCTCTAAGAATCGGAGGAGTATGTAAACAAACGTTGTTTATTAGCAGTGATATCTCCAGTCCATCAGAGTTTAAGTGTTGGCGCCCGCATTTATCTTGAATTTATTTCAGAATTTTTAGCGATACGTGTTTAATGAGATAAGATGTCTCCGTCGACTACAAGGCGTCTACGGTGACTTCGTAAAATCTTAAGATAATATGTCGGCTCAGTCTTTCGGAGGTGATCATATAAGTAGGATGTGTATGCGCGCGTTAATAGGAGTGGGTGTATGCATGTATATATAAACGGCTGCATCTATACAGTGTTAAATAAAAGGCTTGACAACCTGTTGACCCATTTTTAGTTAAATTTACTGTTTGTAAATATAAATATTGACCTAATATTATAGGCGAGCAAAATGATGAATGTGCTTAGAGATGCAGCCCTATGCTAGAGAGCATATGCCATTTTTCGACAAGGGTGGATTTTATTGATTTAAAATAAATCATGGATATAAATACAATGAGTACACATCTGACTTCTGTATAGTTAAAATGCACACAGCCAGCACCAATACATGTAAAAATACATTGACAAATAGCAAAATCATATAAGACTCCTGCTCTTTCTTTCTCTTGTGGATACCCACTCACAGAAAAGTTAGTATTCCCTCCGTTTTTATTTAGTTCGCATATTAGCTTTGGTCAAAGTCAAGCTTTACAAACTTTGACCAAATTTATATACAAAAATATTAAGATATACAATAACAAATCAACAACATTACATTTATTATTAAATGTATTTTCACATCGTATAGATTTATTATGATAAATGTTTATATTGTTTTCTATAAACTTGGTCAAACTTTACGAAATTTGACTTCAGTTAACTCTAATATGCAGAGTAAATAAAAACGAAGGGAGTACCTTACTTGTCCTTGAGCTGGTCAACTATATCCTCCGTAGTGAAGACTCCTTTATTTCTTCATCATCTTCAAAGTCTCCCATTGTAGCATCATAACATGGAAGAAACCCTTGAGCAATATCGGAATGGCCCTAGAGAGAACCCCATTCTTCCAAGAAAGTTCTAATTAATCTATACCTATTATTAAAGGGAATATGTATTTTTAGTTTGATTTAGTCCTTTTCGTTTGGTTTGAGTGCACGCTAAGCAATCTGAGCCAGGTACCTGTACGCTAATGGGCCTTTTATGGGCTTTTATAGAGACCGCGAAAAATAATTAGATCAAAATAAATCAATATTGTCGGAATTGATCACATGAACTCCTATCTGGATGTTTTATGTAACAACCAACGACCTATACGCCATTCACATTTACTAATCTCAACTCGTTCTAAATATATGAGTGGCAATCCTCGTGTATAGGGCGAGCTAATTAAAGGAAGGACTTGAGGTAAAAAATATAGCATAATTAAAAAAAGATTTGTAGGCTTTAATGTGTTGGGCTACTAAATTAGAAAAGGAATAATTTGATTCCCGACTATAACGGGTGAGGACGTCATGGTAACTAAAGGAAGAATTTTACTTAAATGGAATCAGTGGAAGATTATGCCCGGCAAAGAAAATATAACACGACTAAATTGCATCGTATTTTTTTATGTTCATTTTATAGAAGGATGCTATGAGACATTATGCTTGAACAAAATATCATTCTTTTCCCATTGCAACGCACGGGCATATGTGCTTTTTTCTAGAAAAGGAGGAGGGCCCCTGGCCTCTGCATCTAGGCGATGCATACGGCCATTTTATTAATTATTCTCACAAGATCTTACAAAGTCATACAACAGTAAGACTAAAGCCACCGTCTAATCAACAACTGTCGCTACTCCTATCCAAATGATGAAGGGGTGCTGATAGTCTGGGCCTAATACCAAACAGACATCGCAGCCAAACCTAACATCTAAGACCTGAGGTCCCAACCAGGACGCTTGCCGGGTATGGGGCACCTACTAGTCCGGCGCACTCCTCAACCAGGACGCATGCCGGGTATGAGGCCGCCGCAGCCACCTGCCACCAATCCATCTTCAGTGCTGTACTGCCGCACCACCTTGCCCAGCCTCTCTGCCATCGATGCCACCATGATGCCTGATAACGTCGCCCTCCTGCGCGAGTCCCTCGCCACATATCGGGCGCCGAGTCTCCACCGCACCACGCCGCCGAGAAACGCCACCATTAATGTGCAGGATGGAACACCGCTCCACCAATTATTCCGTCCACTGGTCCCTCGAGCCCGTGTACACCTCCAAGAATGACGCCACAAGAGGGAAACGACACAATCATGAGGCCGTCATCCGATCTACTGATCTAGGGTTTCCCCTGAAGGTAGCAGATAGTGTCCTGGAACTTCTCAACAGTGATGCCTTCAACAAGGAAATGACACCGAATAGTGCCGCCATCGCCGGCCTCGGCTGCAGCCGCGAGCGGGTATTCACCCAGATCTGTTCCAATGGCCTCCATCAAGCGTGTTGTGCACGGATCGTCCACCACCGCGACCGCCGCCTCGCCCGTCGCGAGTCCACAACCGCCGACACATCCTCCGCCATCCGGGGCCGCCGCCCCAGGATCCAGCCCTCGCTGGCCGCAGGAACAAAGCCACCGAGCCCCATCGTGGGCGGCTAACGGGGGCGGAGAAGCTAGATCTGGCCAAGCCCAGCCAGGATCCGACCTCTCCTCGCGCTGAAGCCACTCCAGCGGCCCTGCATCTCGCCCGCGCCCGAGGCAACGTAGGAAGCACATGCGCGCGCAACGCCGCGGAGAGGGGAAATGCTCCGCCGCCACCTTCCCTGGGGCGCGCGCGGACTTCGCCGGTGGCCCCTCCAGCGGCGGCGAAGCGAGGGAGGGGGCGAGGAGGATGTGGCGGTGGTGGCGCTAGGGTTCCCCCGTGTCACCCGAGGACGACACGGGGACGAGAGGGAGAGACTTATAGCCTATATTTATAACCTAGATAACTTGCATAAGAATTAACCTAAGATAACTTGCATAAGAATTAACCTAAGATAACTTGTGGGCTAAGATTTCCCGGTGGGCCTAGCTAAACCGGCCATAACACTTCTCCCCGCCTGCACAAACAGCTCGTCCTCGAGCTGTAAGGTGGGGAAGCGTTTGCGGAACTCCTCGAGGCAATCAACCAGCATCAAACACCTTCTCGACAGCTGGGGCGGCCAGGTCGGCAGCGACGGCGTCCTCCGGAATGTAGTCTGCAACCTCCAGGTAGAAGAGTCGCGGGCAGGCATGGCCGGGCGTGTAGGGCTCGTCGCAGTTGAAGCACAAACCTTGACGGCGACGCTCGAGTAGCTCGGCTGAGGTGAGCCGGCAGAACGGGCGCGCCGTGCTCGCGGCGAGGGGTGTCGCAGAAGCCTGCGCAGGCCGACCCTGCGCGAAATCCGGCCCGGGTAGCCACCCAGCAGTCTGGGACGGTGATTCCTGCTGGATGGCCACCGCGCGGCGCTCAAACGCGCGGGCGTAGTACATGGCCGACTGGAGATCCTGGGGTCCCCGAAGCTCCACGTCCACGCGGATGTGATCCGGAAGTCCACCGACAAAGAGGTTGGCCCGCTGTTGCGTCATCATGCCCGACGCATGGCTTGTCAGGGCCTAGAAACGGTCGGCGAAGTCCTGCACCGTGGAGGTGAAGGGAAGGCGGCCGAGCTCCGCCAGGTGGCTCCCGCAAACCGGAGGCCCAAAGCGAAGGAGGCAGAGCTCGCGGAAGCGCTCCCAAGGCGGCATGCGGCCCTCGTCCTGCTCGAGGGCGTAGTACCAGGTCTGGGCTACACCGCGGAGGTGGACAAGGCCCCAGACTGCAGCGTGGGTACCGAAAAATAGGAGTAAGCGAGTAGGGTCAACAAGATTCTAAACGAATACCACAAGTGACGGAACCGACGATGATGAAGAGATAAGGGGCGAAGGATATTTTTCTATTATTCCAATTCTTATTTATTGGAGCCGTTCAGCCTCCAGGCCGCGCTCTACCTCCATGTCGTGCTCTGTCGCCTCCCGCTCTGCTGCCAGCAACCGCCCCCACACATAGAGGTGTTGTCGCTCCTCCTCCTCCTCCTCCTCCTCGGTGGCACCCTGCCAAACGGGTGGGCACAACACGTAGATGGGTAGCACTCTCGTCCGCTGGTAGACCTTGGACCCGAGCATGGGCACGGGTGGTGGCGTTGTGTTGGCCTTGATGCTGGCCGCCGAGTCCGCCAGTGCCTTCTCAAGGCCAGGCCACCTGGCCATCTCCTCGTGCTCAGACTCCCCGAGAGCCCTTCGTGTCAGTCTCCTTGAGGGCCGCCTGGAATACGGCCTCCTCCTCTACCCACTCCTGCTTCACCACCACCGGCGGTGGTGGAGCGCGGGAATCCATCTGGACGATCCCCTCGCGGTGCACATCGTGCTCTGTGGTGAACCGGACGTCCCAGTCCGGGGAGTCCGCCATGTAGGCTGGGTCATGACGCGCAGGCGAGAAGGCAGCACGATGGTTGCGGATCTCGGCTGCACGCGCGTGCTCGTACTGCGGTACCGCCAGCACCGGAATCATGCTGGGGTCGAGGTGCCAGCCGTGTGAGAGGTTGATGTCCGACCACGACAGAGGGGTGCGGTGCTCACAATGGTAGTGTGCCCGGTGAAGGAAATATGCCCTAGAGGCAATAATAAAGTTATTATTTATTTCCTTATATCATGATAAAAGTTTATTATTCATGCTAGAATTGTATTAACCAGAAACATAATACATGTGTGAATACATAGACAAACAGAGTGTCACTAGTATGCCTCTACTTGACTAGCTCGTTAATCAAAGATGGTTATGTTTCCTAACCATGGACAAAGAGTTGTCATTTGATTAACGGGATCACATCATTAGTTGAATGATCTGATTGACATGACCCATTCCATTAGCTTAGCACCCAATCGTTTAGTATGTTGCTATTGCTTTCTTCATGACTTATACATGTTCCTATGACTATGAGATTATGCAACTCCCGTTTGCCGGAGGAACACTTTGTGTGCTACCAAACGTCACAACGTAACTGGGTGATTATAAAGGAGCTCTACAGGTGTCTCCAAAGGTACATGTTGGGTTGGCGTATTTCGAGATTAGGATTTGTCACTCCGATCGTCGGAGAGGTATCTCTGGGCCCTCTCAGTAATGCACATCACTTAAGCCTTGCAAGCATTGCAACTAATGAGTTAGTTGCAGGATGATGTATTACGGAACGAGTAAAGAGACTTGCCGGTGATGAGATTGAACTAGGTATTGGATACCGACGATCGAATCTCGGGCAAGTAACATACCGATGACAAAGGGAACAATGTATGTTGTTATGCGGTCTGACCGATAAAGATCTTCGTAGAATATGTAGGAGCCAATATGGACATCCAGGTCCCACTATTGGTTATTGACCGGAGACGTGTCTCGGTCATGTCTACATTGTTCTCGAACCCGTAGGGTCCGCACGCTTAAGGTTTCGACGACAGTTATATTATGAGTTTATGAGTTTTGATGTACCGAAGGAGTTCGGAGTCCCGGATGAGATCGGGGACATGACGAGGAGTCTCGAAATGGTCGAGACGTAAAGATCGATATATTGGACGACTATATTCGGACATCGGAAAGGTTCCGAGTGATTCGGGTATTTTTCGGAGTACCGGAGAGTTACGGGAATTCGCCGGGAGAAGTATTGGGCCTTGATGGGCTTTAGTGGGAAGAGGAGAAAGGGCCTGCTGCGCCCCCCTCCCCTCTAGTCTGAATTGGACTAGGGAAAAGGGGGCCGGCCACCTTTCCTTCTCTTCCACTTCCTTCTCCCTTCCTCCCCTCTTGGTGGACTCCTACTAGGACTTGGAGTCCTAGTAGGACTCCACATCCTAGCCGCACCTAGCCTTGGCCGGCCTCCTCCTCCTCCATCCTTTATATACAGGGGCAGGGGGCACCCCATAGACACACAAGTTGATCCACGTGATCTTATTCTTAGCCGTGTGCGGCGCCCCTGCCACCATAGCCCTCGATAATATTGTAGCGGTGCTTAGGCGAAGCCCTGCGACAGTAGTACATCAAGATCGTCACCACACCGTCGTGCTGACGGAACTCTTCCCCGACACTTTGCTGGATCGGAATCCGGGGATCGTCATCGAGCTGAACGTGTGCTAAAACTCGGAGGTGCCGTAGTTTCGGTGCTTGATCGGTCGGGCCATGAAGACGTACGACAACATCAACCGCGTTGTCATAACGCTTCCGCTGTTGATCTACAAGGGTATGTAGATCACACTCTCCCCTCTCGTTGCTATGCATCACCATGATCTTGCGCGTGCGTAGGAAAATTTTGAAATTACTACGTTCCCCAACAGTGGCATCCGAGCCTAGGTTTTATGGTTTGATGTTATATGCACGAGTAGAACACAAGTGAGTTGTGGGCAATATAAGTCATACTACCTACCAGCATGTCATACTTTGGTTCGGCGGTATTGTTGGATGAAGCGGTCCGGACCGACATTACGCATACGCTTACGCAAGACCGGTTCTCCCGACGTGCTTTGCACACAGGTGGCTTGCGGGTGACTGTTTCTCCAACTTTAGTTGAACCGAGTGTGGCTACGCCCGGTCCTTGCGAAGGTTAAAACGGAGTCAAATTGACAAACTATCGTTGTGGTTTTGATGCGTAGGTGAGATTGGTTCTTGGTTAAGCCCGTAGCAGCCACGTAAAACTTGCAACAACAAAGTAGAGGACGTCTAACTTGTTTTTGCAGGGCATGTTGTGATGTGATATGGCCAAGACATGATGCTAAATTTTATTGTATGAGATGATCATGTTTTGTAACCGAGTTATTGACAACTGGCAGGAGCCATATGGTTGTCGCTTTATTGTATGCAATGCAATCGCGATGTAATGCTTTACTTTATCACTAAACGGTAGCGATAGTCGTGGAAGCATAAGATTGGCGAGACGACAACGATGCTACGATGGAGATCAAGGTGTCGCGCTGGTGACGATGGTGATCATGACGGTGCTTCGGAGATGGAGATCACAGGCACAAGATGATGATGGCCATATCATATCACTTATATTGATTGCATGTGATGTTTATCTTTTATGCATCTTATCTTGGTTTGATTGACGGTAGCATTATAAGATGATCTCTCACTAATTATCAAGAAGTGTTCTCCCTGAGTATGCACCGTTGCTGTAAGTGCATCTAGTGCCACCCCTAGTTGGTTTTGGAGTATTGATGACAAACCTAGTTGAGGGACTGATGTGTTTGTGAGAATTGCAGGATAACACAGGTAGAAGTCCCTCATTGATTCGGTTTCACTACCAGAGATGACCCCTAAAAATGCACGAAGACATTGAAGACAATGGTGGTTTATGAAGATATTCATATTGAAGACAATGACATGTGAAGACTCCCTATGAAGCTTATGGAACTCGAAGACTTAGATCCTTCGTAGTTTTACTTCATTTATGTTGTGTCATAGGAACCACCGTACTGTTAAGTGGGGTCCAAGAGAACCAGTCAGAATGACTGAAGTGATGCCTAATTCAAAACCTATATCTTCGAGCGAAGACTATGAGAGCAAATCTTGTCCAGAGACGGACAAGTCAGCTTTGCTTGTAGCCCAGGTAAAGTTGCCGTGTGAGTTCGAAATCCGACCATTGGTACACGTGTCAGTTCCTTAGTGACCCAGGGTCATTTCGGACAAATCAGGTCGGGTTGCCCAGTGGCTATAAATAGTCCACCCCTACAACCATAAATGGTTGGCTGCTCAGATTTCAGTGCACGGCTTTTGTCGTTTGAGAGCAACCCACCTCGAAGCCTTTGAGAGAAAATTCCTAGCGAGGAGAAAAGCCCTAACCACCCAGAGCCAGAGTAAATTGGGCATCACTTAAGTCTTCTTGTCTGAGTGATCCGAAGACTTATTACACTTGAGGACTGTGCATCCTCCAGCCGGTTAGGCGCCACGTTCTGAGCATCCAAGAGAAATTGTGGATTGCCGGTGAACAAAGTCTGTGAAGGTTTGGGAGTCTACCTTGAAGACTTACCAGAGTGATTGGGCGAGGTCTGTGTGACCTTAGCTCAAAGAGAAAACGGTGAGGACTGGGTGTCCTGAGCTGCGTGTTCAGGACTGGGTGTCCGGGACTGTGTGTCCTTTGGTTTAAATACCTAGCCGCTCAAACCAGACGTACAGTTGTCACAGCAACTGGAACTGGTCCAACAAATCATTGTCTTCAGCGTGTCACTGGTTTCATCTTCACCTCTTTTTACTTACCGTTACACATTGTGAAGCCATTGCATGCTTGCTTTATCTTCTGTCTTCACAACTTAACTGTATGATTTGTTTGGCTTCATAACTTCTTCCTACCTGATCCTTATTACACTAAAGCTGTTTGTCACTGTGCTTTCACTATATTGAATACTTGACCATGGCTTGCCTTGTGTAATCTAACTTCTGCTGCATAGTGATAGGCTTGTCTATTCTGTTTGTCTTCATAACTTCCATGTTTTGAAGACTTTCATAAAAATTGCCTATTCACCCCCCCTCTAGTCGATATAACGCACTTTCAATTGGTATCAGAGCAAGGTGCTCCCTTGTTCTGTGTGATTCGGTTTAACCACCTGGAGTTTTAGCTATGTCGACTGCAGGGATAATTAAAGTCTCCGCTGCGTGCCCCGTCTTCGATGGAACTGAATATCCCTACTGGAAGAATAAGATGCGCATGCATCTTGAAGCCATTGACGTCGACCTATGGTATGTCGTCGAAAACAGCGTTCCCAAGGCTGGAGAAGGTGTCACTGCTGCTGATGTCAAGAAGTTCACTCAACTGGACTCTACTGCCAAGAATATCATCTGTGGTCATCTGACCAAGGGACAGTACGGCCGTGTAAGTGCCTTGAAGACATCCAAGCTGGTCTGGGACTGGCTCTCCAAAGTCAATGAAGGCATCTCAACCCAGAGAGATCAGAGAATCAGTGTTCTTCGCAATCTCTTCAACCGCTTCAAGCGAAATGACAATGAGAATGTCCAGCACACATTTGACCGGCTCACTGACATCACAAATGAGCTTCAAGCCCTCGGCGCCACTGAGATCACCAAACATGAAATCGTCAAGACGCTGCTGAGATCACTTAACAGTTCATTTGACATCCTAGCCCTGATGATTCAAGAACGTCCAGATTTCAAGACACTCGATCCGTCTGACATACTTGAGAGGCTCAACACACATGAGTTTCAGCTTTCTGAGAAAAGAGATATCTACGGTCCAAACTATGGGCGAACTCGTGCCTTGAAGGCAAAAGCTGTGTCCTCATCTGAAGAAGAATCTGACAGCAGTTCTGATGATCCTGAAGACATTGGACGGGAACTTGCAATGCTAGTGAAGAAGTTCCAGAAATTCACCAAGAAGAAAGGCTTCAAAAAGTCTTCATGATCAAGCTCAAGGAATGATGAAGCTTCTTCTCATGACTACAAGAAGAAAACATGCCACAAGTGCAAGAAAACTGGACACTTCATCTCTGAGTGTCCACAGTGGGACAATGAGAGCAGAAAGAAGAAGAAGAGCAAGGAATATGACTCCGACGACAAGAAGAAGAAATACTCAAAGTCTTCTTCCAAGTCTTCCTCAAAGTCTTCATCACACAAGAAGAGCTCAACTGGCAAGGCTCGTGCGTTTTTTGGCAAGGAAATGGATTCAGAGGAGGAGTCCGCTTCTGAGGAGGCAGAGGTGGAGTCTGAGGAGGAGTCTGATTCTGGCATTGCGAGTCTGGCTACAGCCTACGTCGCCAAGTCCATCTTCAACACTGAAGACAATGACTTCATCACCAACACCGATGCAAATGACAAGGACGACTCTACTCCTACCTACTGCTTCATGGCACGCGATGCCAAGGTAAACACACGCACTACTCACTATCAAACATCCAGTGACGATGACTCTAATTGTGATTCAAAACCCAGCTACAAAACACTTGCTAAAATTGACACTGAACAACAAAAGGCCATGGAACATATTCAAAAACTGTTAGACAGAAGCGATGATCTGTTGGGTGCTGAAATGACTCGTTCTAAATCCTTAATTGAAGACATAAAAAATCTTCATGTTAATTATCAGGAACTCGAGGATCGTCTTGAGACTCTCTCAACTACTCATGAAAAGCTTTCCTATGATTATCTTCAAAAGAAGCAAGATCTTGAGAAGTTGAGAGCTGATCATGAAGATCTTCAAAAGGAAAACGAGTCACTTCGAGCCGAACAGATCAGTTCCGCTCAGGAAGGATTTGAACCACCATGCCTTAAATGCATTGAGCGTGATAATGCTACTTCTGTTGCTGAATGTTCCACTGCTACTGCTGTTGCAATATCTTCAACTGTTGAAGTGGTAACTAACCCCTCTGCTGAGGATACCACTGCTATTGCTGATGAGAATGCTAGGTTGAAGACATTGCTTGAAACAGGGATGTACAAAATTCTCAAAGGACATCAGACATTATGTGATGTCCTCAAGAAGCAGATTCTGAACTGAAACCCTAGGAAAGAGGGTGTTGGGTTCGTGAGGAAAATTAATGTAGATGGCTCTTACTGGAAACCTGAGCAGTACCCCAAAACCACATGGGTTGCTGCAAAGGAATCCTCAGCAGATCCATCCAATCTATCTGGCTTCACTTGTGCTGATCCTATTATCATTGATGAATCCTTTGATGCAAACTATAAACTGTTTAAAAATAAGAATAGTGAAGTATTTGCCAGGTACATTGGTACTAACTGCAGGAATGGACTGCCTATGAAGAAGATCTGGGTTCCAAAAACGTGTCTGGAGAATCTTCCTGTGAATGTCCTCATGACACCTCACATGAAGAAGATAAACCTCAGACCAAAGGCTTCATATGGTCCAAAGGCTTCATACAGGCAGAGGACTCACCTGAGTCGCACTAACGCAAATGTTTTGCAGGGAAACCATGCTCAGGCATATGAGAGCGGTTCTTCAAACCGTCATGTTCATATGACCAAGAACTATTCTGCCTATTCTTATGAGTACTATTGCCCACCTGCTAGACTGTTTGCTAGGGCTCCAAAGCCAAAATTCTCAGATGCTGCACTTAGACTTATTGCTTCGAAGCCACCCTTGAAGATGTGGGTGGTTAAGAAAGCTTAACTCTCTTTTGCAGGGAAAGGTCTCCAGCAGAAAACCAAAATCTTCTGACGCTATTGCTGGGGACCTTAAAAATCTTGTGGGGCGCAAGATCAAATGCCCTAATGGCATCACTATGTATTTCGTACCTGAATCGCATGCTACTCTCCCTATTAGTCCTAACTTGGATCTAAGTTTTCATAACCCACTGGTTCGTCAAATGTTTTTGCTTCACAATACTCTTCGTGAAGCCTATCCCCCTAACTGCACTGTAGGGTATGACACCAGCGTCTTCAGAGTCTTCAGAATGGATTATTGACAGTGGGTGTACAAATCACATGACTAGCAAAAGAAGTCTTTTTATGGACTCAACCTTACGTCCATCTGACAAGAGCCACATCACATTTGCTGACACTGGTAAAAGTAAGGTATTGGGTCTAGGTAGAGTTGCAATCTCAAAGGATCAACACATGGATAAAGTCATGTTTGTTGAATCCCTTGGCTTCAACTTAATGTCTGTCTCAATGCTTTGCGATTTGAACATGATTGTAATTTTCGGAAAATATCGTTGCCTGGTACTAATGGAATCTGACAAGTCTCTAGTGTTTGAAGGGTATCGGAAAGATGATTTGTACGTGGTAGATTTCTCAGCAGGGCCATAGCTTGCAGTATGTCTTCTGGCAAAGGCTTCAGAATGCTGGCTTTGGCATCGGAGGCTTGGGCATGCTGGCATGAGGAACCTCCACACCCTTGCAAAGAAGAAGCATGTCATAGGCATCGAGGGCGTCAAGTTCAAGAAAGATCACTTATGCAGTGCCTGTGAAGCAGGGAAGATGACAAGGGCAAAACATCCTTCGAAGACAATCATGACCACTACTCGACCCTTCGAACTGCTTCACATGGATCTCTTTGATCCCACTCACTACTCAACTTTTTCCACTACTGCTTGCCTCTATGGCTTTTTCATTGTTGATGATTACTCTAGATATACTTGGGTGCACATAATCCTTTACAAGACTGAAGTGCAGGATGTCTTCAGACGCTTCGCAAATCGGGCTATGAACAATTATGGCGCCAAGATAAAGCACATCAGAAGTGACAATGGCACTGAATTCAAGAACACTGGCCTTGATAGATATCTGGATACCTTGGGCATCACTCATGAATTCTCAGCTCCTTACACGCCACAGCAAAATGGCATCGTCGAACGCAAGAACAGAACACTCATTGAGATGGCCAGGACAATGCTAGATGAATACAAGACTCCAAGAAGATTCTGTACTGAAGCTATTGACACTGCATGCCACACAATAAACCATGTTTATCTTCACAAGCTTCTGAACAAGACATCTTATGAACTACTAACTGGCAAGAAGCCAAATGTCAGTTACTTCAGAGTATTTGGCTCAAGATGCTAGATCAAGGACCCACACCACACCTCAAAGTTTGCACCAAAAGCACATGAGGGCTTTATGCTTGGATATGGAAAGGATTCGCACTCCTACAGAATCTTCAATCTCTTTCACTACAAAGTGGTTGAGACAGTGGATGTGCGGTTCGATGAAACCAATGGATCACAAAGAGAGCAACTGCCGGATGTGCTAGATGAAGTTCCAGCCAGTGAATCAATCAAGCTAATGGGAACTAGAGAAATTATACCTTCTGAAGCTCATCCTGAAGAAGAACTTATCATCTCAGCACCTGATCCACATGAAGACAATGCTCAGCCTGAAGACATTCCTCCCCACGACAACATAGATCAGCAAGAGCAAAGTCTTCGACCCATACATCCTCGTGTTGCCAATGAAGTGCAGATTGACAGAATAATTGACAGAATCAATGCACCTGGTCCCCTCACTCATTCAAGGGCAACTCAACTAACAAATTTCTGTGGGCACTTCGCATTCGTCTCAATCTCAGAACCCAAGAAAGTTGAAGAAGCCTTTATGGAACCTGAATGGATTCAAGCTATGCAAGAAGAGCTTCAACAGTTTGAGCTGAACAATGTATGGGAACTGGTTAAGCGTCCTGATCCACGGAAGCATAACATAATAGGCACAAAATGGATATACCGCAACAAGCAAGATGAGCATGGACAGATCATCAGAAACAAAGCTCGACTCATTGTTCAAGGATATACTCAAGTGGAAGGCATTGACTTCGATGAAACATTTGCTCCTGTGGCCAGACTTGAAGCCATCCGTATACTGCTGGCCTATGCAAATCATCACAACATAATTCTGTATCAAATGGATGTGAAGAGTTCCTTTCTCAATGGCAAAATTGAAGAAGAAGTGTATGTTGCACAACCACCTGGGTTTGAAGATCCAAAACATCCTGACATGGTTTACAAGCTCAATAAGGCACTATATGGCCTCAAACAAGCCCCTCGGGCCTGGTATGACACACTCAAATACTTCCTGAAGAGCAAAGGCTTCATACCTGGCTCCCTAGATCCCACTCTCTTCACGAAGACATATGATGGTGAACTGTTTGTGTGCCAAATATATGTGGATGATATTATCTTCGGCTACACCAATCAGAAGTACAGTGAGGAGTTCAGATATATGATGCAAGAGCAATATCAGATGTCTATGATGGGGGAGCTGAAATTCTTCCTCGGTCTTCAGATACGGCAACAACGCAATGGCATCTTCATATCTCAAGAGAAGTATCTCAAAGATTGCCTGAAGAAGTTCGGTATGCAAGACTGCAAAGGTTTCACAACACCAATGCCAGCCAAACATCATCTGGGTCCTGACGACAATGGTAAAGAGTTCGATGAAAAGGTATACCGCTCCATGATTGGTTCTTTGCTTTATTTATGTGCATCTAGGCCAGATATTATGCTTAGTGTTTGTATGTGTGCTCGATTCCAAGCGGCACCAAAGGAGTCGCATCACTTAGCAGTGAAGCGAATTCTTCGATATTTGGCTCACACCCCAACTCTAGGGTTATGGTATCCAAAGGGTTCAGAGTTTGATCTGGTTGGATTCTCTGATGCTGATTACGTTGGTGACAAGGTTGATCGGAAGTCCACATCAGGCACATGTCACTTTCTGGGCCGATCACTTGTATGTTGGTCTTCAAAGAAGCAGAACTGTGTATCTCTCTCCACTGCTGAATCTGAATACATTGCTGCTGGATCCTGCTGCGCTCAGCTTCTATGGATGAAGCAAACCCTCAAGGATTATGGCATTCATCTGAAGCAAGTGCCACTTTACTGCGACAACGAAAGCGCCATCAAGATCGCCAACAACCCAGTTCAGCACTCGAAGACAAAGCACATTGAAATTCGTCATCATTTTCTCAGAGATCATGTTGCAAAGGAAGATATTGATATCATACACGTCAACACTGAAGAGCAATTGGCAGATATCTTCACCAAGCCCTTGGATGAGAAGAGATTTTGCAAGTTACGGTGTGAGCTAAATATCTTGGAATCCTCAAATGTCCTGTGATCAGGCACACATCCTAACACTTATGCATGTTGATGACTTAGATGTGCAACACACGAAGTAACATATATCTTCAATCAATGAAGACATACATTCTAAGTGTGAATACATTAACATGGAATTTGACTTCGGAGCGCCACGATAATTGTGCGCCGTGTCTGGGTCTAATACTTCCTATACGGTGGGTAACGCCACCACCAAGTTTTCTGTTTGAAGTGTTTCACTCATGGTGTTACATTTGCTATGTCTTCACATTTGGTTTGGCTTCAATCTCAACATGTCTTCATGATTATCTTCACTATGTTGATTATATATATGTACTGGTGTTCTGTCCTCTACATCATTCACTTATAGCTATGTCTTCTTGTTTGAATCTTTTGAACTAAGTGAATGTGATCGGACCCTAACCTCTCCATGCTTCCTACCTCAAACTCTATCTCTCCAAGTCGTATGCATTCCATTGAAACTGTTGAATGTCTTCACTGCATCCTTGTCAGCAGAAGACACAGAGACAAACTTTAAAACCGTTTTCAATGCTTTTTCATCAACAAGAAATCCGGAGAAGTAGGAACGACACCCGACAATCAAGGCATGCGTGGGATGTGGAACCGTCCCCAAAATACCGCATGATGGCCACGTGTTGTTCAGATGCGAATCGCCAGGGGCACCTGAGTAATAGCACAGTGCCGCCCCTATCCCTATAAATACACGATTCACTTCGGTCATTATCTCTTCTTCCACCCTCGCACGAACCCTAGCGCCACCGCTAGCTCTCAACGACGCCGGCGACGAAGCGCTTCACTGCCGCAACCTCTCCGACGCCGTTTTCACGCCGACTGCGGACATCGGTCTCTCCGCCGTCGCCGTAGGTGTCTTCCGTCGCCAAGTTAGGGCATGGAGGATCGAACTGCTCGGCCTCAACTCCCACTTCGTCTAGCAGTTCCAAGTGTGGTAAATAAAACCTCTTTTTACAGCCTCTTTTGATCCCATAGTTCGGTCACTTTCTTCCATAAGAAGTTTCTATTCACACAAGTTAGAACTGTCTCAGTCTGCATCTCATACCTTGCCTAGTATATTCACTTGTGCTTCATGAAGTAGTTAGATTCCTCACTTGTACTGATCTATGGGTTCGTACAAATCTGGAACCAACTTCTTTTCTATAAAGTGAATGTCTTCTCATGATGAGGTCAATATCTTCTAAACTGATTTATCTTCAAAATCTTCTGAGAATGCATATGACCTCTTCCCCTTCCCTCGCACCTTAATGCTGTCACAGGTACATGTCCGTGGGAGAATCTTTTGGTTCTCATAGTCTGCATTCATTTGCAGAGTTCTTACAGCATCACATCAATTCTCCTGAAGCCAGTTCCTGTTGGTCCAGCAAAAGAAAACCTTTGAAGCCTTTGAATGCTTTGAAGCCCTCCAAGTTAAGCTTCATGGCAGCAGAAAAACCAGAAAGGAAGGGAGGCAGACAGAGACGTGGTGTAACGTCCAAAGATCTACCTGATGAATTGGCAGAAATGTACAAAACTGATCCTGAAGAGAGCAACGGTCAGCGCAAGACACGAATCCAATGGATACGAAGATATTGGGCAGAGCAGTGGTTCCAATACCGCTTCATCACTCAGGAATATGCAGAAAGTGCGCCATCAAGAGACCGTGAGGAGACGTATTGTACGAAAATCTCGTACCCCGGTCCAGAGACGAAGCCATTGCTCAAGGCTTCTATCCATGCATGGTCAGAGGACCACAGCCAGCTGAAGCACATCCGTCATCACTTCTCTGGTGTCGCGATGACAATCTGTTCAAGCGCAACTTCCAATTTGCTCAGAACTCTACGAAGCAAAACAAGAAGGAGCTGGGGTTGGACTTCAACCCTGGTCCCTCTAGACCAAGGGCGGACGGCACACACGACGCCAATCCCAATATCATTGGTCCGTATGCAAATCTTGAGGGCCTCATCACCCGCATTCTAGTCCAAGGGACTGCCATGAACGACCCTCCAGCAGACACTGAGTCTGATGATGCTCCTGCTGCACCGAAGCCGGAGCAGACGAAGAAGCCAAAAGCTTCAAAGCCACCCGCTTCTCCCAAAATCTCCAGAGCGAAGCCATTGGCAACTGCACCTCCTGAAGCCAGTGTGCAGTCTGAAGACTTATCACGAGTCTCCAAGCCCCAAGAAGCAAAGAAGCCTCAGCCACACACATGCAAAGAGCTCACAGCTGCCGCTATTCTGCGCTGCGAAACCATTGATCTGTCCAGCAACGAAGATCTTGGAGATGACGCTCTTGAGCAGCTCATCAAGAGCAAGGAGGAGGCTGAAATCTTCAACAATCTGCCTCTGTTTGATGCAGCAATCATTCACAACTTCATCGATGAGTGGTTTGATACACCCAACATCAGCTTCGATGATCTGCAGCTGCCCATTGGCCTCAGCGTCGCCTTCCAAGGCGCTATTGCTTCAGAACTTGCAATTGCCCAGCGCATTGTTGAACTGAAGCAGAAAATTGACTTTGAAAAGGCTCAGTTCAAGCAGAATATGGCCAAGCTCAGCGTCCAAGAAGCCAAGGACTTCAAGATCATGTTGCATGAGTTAAAGAAAAACTTTCTGAAGAAACGTGCAGAAGCTCAGGGTTCGCGGGAACGAATGAAGACTCTGGCTGATCGTTGTATGCAGGCCTACAATGAGGCCGAGAAGCGCAAGGCACTTGGGCGTCCCGGCATCGACCCCAGGATGGCCGCGAAGAAAAAGAAGAAGCCTGCTGTGGCTGAACCAGAGGCACCAAGGCAAGAAGCTGTTCCGATTGTCTTCCCCACTGGTACGACTGGCTCGAAGCCAAAGCACCGGTCAACCGCTTCAGAGCTCAAGAAGACACGGACTGCAGAGGCTGAAGCAAGGAAGAGGAAACACTCTGAAGCCTCTCCTTCTGACCCCACCATCAAGAAGCGCAAGACCAGGAAATCTCGGGCTGCTCCCACAGAACCCTTGATAGTCGAACCCCTCTCCGTCCGCTATCCTGACGAAGATTGTCAGTTGACAGTGCATGAGCCTGCTTTCAGAGAGGCTCCGCACGCTGAAGACATTTCAGCAGCCGACCCCAACGCTGCTGAAGACATTGGTCTCCAAGACAATGTACAAGGTGATGCAGCCCTTCCTCAGCTTGAGACAAGCGAACTGATCAGCATTGGTCGTCCATTGACACCAATCACACAAGATGCATCGTGGGCAGATCGCCCACAGGAGGAAGATAATGAGCCCCAGCCCACTACAACTCCACCGGCGTCGCCTACATTCCGTAGGCTTCACAAAGGGCCAAGGGCTCAGGCTGCTGACAACATTCCGGCTGCATCCGCCGAAGATATTGAAGAAGAACCTCAAGCTCCATCTCCCCCGCACCAACAAGAAGAAGTTTTCCAGGAGAACGTACCCGAATCCGTCCCTCTCACTACACGTGTTGAGGCTGAAAACGTTGAGGCTGCCACAACCAACACTGAAGCAATTGTGGAGCCCTTCCCACCAACAGCTTCAAGAGACACTGAAGCTACTGCACCTGAACCTTCTATGCCTGAGTCCGCTGCCGGTCCACAATTCAACTATCATGTTCCGCACAGGCCCCAGGTCCAGAAGCCGATCCCACGACTGCCAAGGTTCCCAGGTCCTGCATCAGCTCCTGGCTCCTTCAACATCAACAGCTTCAGGGCAGATAACACGTTCTTCAACCGCTCCAAGAACCCTTATTCAAGGGAACGGATTGTATCAGATAGGTTCTGGAGCTACCCACAACGCAGCTACTATTCATGCATCCTATACAACCAAGGCCGCATCTTTCCTCACCAGCGCCTTGAGGTTGAAGCTGTTGCTGGTCTGCCTAGTCTGGAAGAAGCACTGGATTGCTTCAAGCAAGTGGGTCTGCTGCCGTTTATCACCGATGAAGAGCACTGGAATGAAGAGCTTCTGCTCCAGTTCTATGCCACCCTTCATATCAAAGGCTATAATAGAGATCCGAAGACTTGGGTCCTGGAGTGGATGACCGGCAATGTCCATCATGAAGCTAATGCATTCGATATCATTGAGCTTACCGACCTACCCACTCCTGGCGAACTCTTCGAAGAAGGATGCAAACTCCATGCTGAAGCAATTGAGAGCATATTCCAGCGGCCTGAGCCAAATATGAGTCATATGCTCTCCATGATGAAGCCATTGCCTCATGATGCACCTTATCCAACTGAGTTTTTCGTTGAAGAGTACCTGCCCAGAACCATATATCACATCGTCAGGCAGACTCTATGGCCCATTAAGGGGCACTCTCCATATGCCAAGGTTGAAGGTGCAATGAAGACTCTCATTTTCTGTATCCTGCATGGCAAATGCTTCAACGCACAGGATCTCTTTATACGCCAACTTGCAGCGTCTGGCTTAGATCTCTTTGGTTTGAAGTTTTATGCTCCTTGGGTTATGAGGCTGATCAAGCTTCACTCTGCTATCTCCTATCGGCCCTCAGCCCGCAACCATAGGATCTTCTTACCCGATGTGGACACCTCTGCTGAAGCAATATAGCCTGAGCCTGCCAAGCAACCATTAAGTCTTCAGAATGCAGAACACCAGAGCTTCACTCAGAATGATGAAGGTGTTGAAGCCATCTCAAGAGTGTATCCAATGGCTGGCACCACACGTGCCCCTGCATCAACTGAAGCCACTGACAGCACAGCTGCACTGAGACCCAAGAAACGCGCTCGTGCACTCAATGACCGAGAACTTCTTGTGGCTCTTCACCAAAAGCAAGATAGGCATCATGACTGGCTCAAGAGGCAGATGAGAAGTATCATGCAAGACGTCAACCGCATCGGAAACCTGGCCACCAAGAATGCATTCGTCGCACACGAAACCTGTCGCTGCACTTGGAAAGGCCTCACCATGATGTGCACTGAAGCTGAACTTCAAGAGGATGGCTTCAGAAAGAGATTCAAGTTTGACTCCACACCCCCCAGAAGAGCTGTGCTGCGCGGAACTCCATCTCTTGAAGATTCTGAGTTCTCTTCCTCTGCTGCCACCGTGACTGGAAGAATCATTGAGGAAGAAGACGACGCTACATCACCACCACCTCCTTCAGCGCGCGTCGACCCTGCACCAAGCTCTTCACCACCACCAAACGCCTCCACCGACCCTGCTGCGCCTGGGAACGCGTAGAAAACTCTATGTCTTCAAACCTTTTTGGTCATCACTGACAAAAGGGGGAGAAGCATATGATGTTTATAGTCTTCAAGCGGGTCAATAATATGGGCGGGTGCTTTATATTTTGCTACATTTTGCTTCGTGCTTACAACTCTCGTTTTGCTACATTTGGTTCTTTGAGTTGTAACACTTAAACTTGATGGTCGTCTGCTACTTGTTTGCCACTATGTTTTTGCGAAGATAAATTCCGCATGTACGACGATAATTTCCGCACTTATATCATTTCGCAGACGTCCATTTTTCATTATGCATGTCATTCTCTTCATATACTTTTACATGCATGATGGATTGTCATCATAAGTTGAAGTGGATCTCCACAAGTACAACCTTCCATGTGCATTTGCGTTCCAGAAGCAAATTACTTATATGCACATCTTCAGGGGGAGCCCTTGCAGCTTATGAAGACAATTCCTTTACAATTTCACAAATTATATTCCCCGTTGAAAACTTCAACTAGTTTGTCATCAATCACCAAAAAGGGGGAGATTGTAAGTGCATCTAGTGCCACCCCTAGTTGGTTTTGGAGTATTGTCGACAAACCTAGTTGAGGGACTGATGTGTTTGTGAGAATTGCAGGATAACAGAGGTAGAAGTCCCTCATTGATTCGGTTTCACTACCAGAGATGACCCCTAAAAATGCACGAAGACATTGAAGACAATGGTGGTTTATGAAGATATTCATATTGAAGACAATGACATGTGAAGACTCCCTATGAAGCTTATGGAACTCGAAGACTTAGATCCTTCGTAGTTTTACTTCATTTATGTTGTGTCATAGGAACCACCGTACTGTTAAGTGGGGTCCAAGAGAACCAGTCAGAATGACTGAAGTGATGCCTAATTCAAAACCTATATCTTCGAGCGAAGACTATGAGAGCAAATCTTGTCCAGAGACGGACAAGTCAGCTTTGCTTGTAGCCCAGGTAAAGTTGCCGTGTGAGTTCGAAATCCGACCATTGGTACACGTGTCAGTTCCTTAGTGACCCAGGGTCATTTCGGACAAATCAGGTCGGGTTGCCCAGTGGCTATAAATAGTCCACCCCTACAACCATAAATGGTTGGCTGCTCAGATTTCAGTGCACGGCTTTTGTCGTTTGAGAGCAACCCACCTCGAAGCCTTTGAGAGAAAATTCCTAGCGAGGAGAAAAGCCCTAACCACCCAGAGCCAGAGTAAATTGGGCATCACTTAAGTCTTCTTGTCTGAGTGATCCGAAGACTTATTACACTTGAGGACTGTGCATCCTCCAGCCGGTTAGGCGCCACGTTCTGAGCATCCAAGAGAAATTGTGGATTGCCGGTGAACGAAGTCTGTGAAGGTTTGGGAGTCTACCTTGAAGACTTACCAGAGTGATTGGGCGAGGTCTGTGTGACCTTAGCTCAAGGAGAAAACGGTGAGGACTGGGTGTCCTGAGCTGCGTGTTCAGGACTGGGTGTCCGGGACTGTGTGTCCTTTGGTTTAAATACCTAGCCGCTCAAACCAGACGTACAGTTGTCACAGCAACTGGAACTGGTCCAACAAATCATTGTCTTCAGCGTGTCACTGGTTTCATCGTCACCTCTTTTTACTTACCGTTACACATTGTGAAGCCATTGCATGCTTGCTTTATCTTCTGTCTTCACAACTTAACTGTATGATTTGTTTGGCTTCATAACTTCTTCCTACCTGATCCTTATTACACTGAAGCTGTTTGTCACTGTGCTTTCACTATATAGAATACTTGACCATGGCATGCCTTGTGTAATCTAACTTCCGCTGCATAGTGATAGGCTTGTCTATTCTGTTTGTCTTCATAACTTCCACGTTTTGAAGACTTTCATAAAAATTGCCTATTCACCCCCCCTCTAGTCGATATAACGCACTTTCAGTTGCGAAAGTTCTTCGTGCTGAGACACCACGTGATGATCGGGTGTGATAGGCTCTACGTTCAAATACAACGGGTGCAAAACAGTTGCACACGCGGAATACTCAGGTTATACTTGACGAGCCAAGAATATACAGATATGGCCTCGGAACACGGAGACCGAAAGGTCGAGCGTGAATCATATAGTAGATATGATCAACATAGTGATGTTCACCATTGAAACTACTCCATCTCACGTGATGATCGGACATGGTTTAGTTGATTTGGATCACGTGATCACTTAGAGGATTAGAGGGATGTCTATCTAAGTGGGAGTTCTTAAGTAATATGATTAAATTGAACTTAAATTTATCATGAACTTAGTCCTGGTAGTATTTTGCAAATTATGTTGTAGATCAATAGCTCGCGTTGTTGCTTCCTTGTGTTTATTTTGATATGTTCTTAGAGAAAATTGTGTTGAAAGATTTTAGTAGCAATGATGCGGATTGGATCCGTGATCTAAGGTTTATCCTCATTGCTGCACAGAGGAATTATGTCCTTGATGCACCGCTAGGTGACAGACCTATTGCAGGAGCAGATGCTGACATTATGAATGTTTGGCTAGCTAAATATGATGACTACTTGATAGTTTAGTGCACCATGCTTAACGGCTTACAATCGGGACTTCAAAGACGTTTTGAACGTCATGGACCATATGAGATGTTCCAGGAGTTGAAGTTAATATTTCAAGCAAATACCCGAGTTGAGAGATATGAAGTCTCCAACAAGTTCTATAGCTAAAAGATGGAGGAGAATCGCTCAACTAGTGAGCATGTGCTCAGATTGTCTGGGTACTACAATCGCTTGAATCAAGTGGGAGTTAATCTTCCAGATAAGATAGTGATTGACAGAATTCTCTAGTCACCATCACCAAGTTAGTAGAACTTTGTGATGAACTATAGTATGCAAGGGATGACGAAAACGAATCCCGAGCTTTTCATGATGATGAAATCGATGAAGGTAGAAATCAAGAAAGAGCATCAAGTGTTGATGGTTGACAAGATCACTAGTTTCAAGAAAAGGGCAAAGGGAAAAAGGGGAACTTCAAGAAAAACAACAAGCAAGTTGCTGCTCATGTGAAGAAGCCCAAGTCTGGTCCTAAGCCTGAGACTAAAGTGCTTCTACTGCAAAGGGACTGGTCACTGGAAGCGGAACTACCCCAAGTGATTGGCGGATAAGAAGGATGGCAAAGTGAACAAAAGTATATTTGATATACATGTTATTGATGTGTACTTTACTAGTGTTTATAGCAACCCTTCAGTATTTGATACTGGATCAGTTGCTAAGAGTAGTAACTTGAAACAGGGGTTGCAGAATAAACAGAGACTAGTTAAGGGTGAAGTGATGATGCGTGTTGGAAGTAGTTCCAAGATTGATATGATCATCATCGCACACTCCCCTATACTTTCGGGATTAGTGTTGAACCTAAATAATTGTTATTTGGTTTTTGCGTTGAGCATGAATATGATTTGATCATGTTTATTGCAATACGGTTATTCATTAAAGTCAGAGAATAATTGTTGTTCTGTTTACATGAATAAAACCTTCGATGGTCATACACGCAATGAAACAAGTTCGTTGGATCTCGATCGTAGTAATACACATATTCATAATATTGAAACCAAAAGATGCAAAGTTAATAATGATAGTGCAACTTATTTGTGGCACTGCAGTTTAAGTCATATTGGTGTAAAGCGCATGAAGAAACTCCATGCCGATGGGCTTTTGGAATCACTTGATTATGAATCACTTGATGCTTGCGAACCATGCCTTATGGGCAAGATGACTAAAACGCCGTTCTCCGGAACAATGAAGCAAGCAACAGATTTGTTGGAAATCATACATACTGATGCATGTGGTCCGATGAATATTAAGGCTTGCAGCAGGTATCATTATTTTCTGACCTTCACAGATGATTTGAGCAGATATGGGGATATCTACTTGATGAAACATAAGTCTGAAACATTTGAACAGTTCAAAGAATTTCAGAGTGAAGTGGAAAATCATCGTGACAAGAAAATAAAAGTTTCTACGATATGATCGCAGAGGTAAAATATTTGAGTTACGAGTTTGGCCTTCAATTAAAACAATGTGAAATAGTTTCACTACTCACGCCACCTGGAACACCATAGTGTAATGGTGTGTCCGAACGTCATAACCGTACTTTATTAGATATAGTGCGATCTATGATGTCTCTTACCGATCTACCACTATCGTTTTGGGGTTATGCATTAGAGACAGCTGCATTCACGTTAAATAGGGCACCATCTAAATCCGTTGAGACGCCATCGTGTGAACTATGGTTTGGCAAGAAACCTAAGCTGTCGTTTCATAAAAAGTTTGAGGTTGCAATGCTTATGTGAAAAAGTTTCAACCTGATAAGCTCAAACCCAAATCGGAGAAGTGCGTCTTCATAGGATACCCAAAGGAAACTGTTGGGTACACGTTCTATCACAGATCCGAAGGCAAGACATTCGTAGCTAAGAATGGATCCTTTTCGGAGAAGGAGTTTCTCTCGAAAGAAGTGAGTGGGTGGAAAGTAGAAAACTTGATAAGGTAATTGTACCTTCTCCCTTATTGGAAAGTAGTTCATCACAAAAATCTATTCTTGTGACTACTACACCAATTAGTGAGGAAGCTAATGATGATGATCATGTAACTTCAGATCAAGTTACTACCGAATCTCGTAGGTAAACCAGAGTGAGATCCGCACCAGAGTGGTACGGTAATCCTGTTCTGGAAGTCATGTTACTAGACCATGACGAACTTGCAAACTATGAGGAAGCGATGATGAGCCCAGATTCCGCGAAATGGTTTGAGGCCATGAAATCTGAGATATGATCCATGTATGAGAACAAAGTTTGGACTTTGGTTGACTTGCCCGATGATCAGCAAGCAATTGAGAATAAATGGATCTTCAAGAGGAAGACGGACGCTGATAGTAGTGTTACTATCTACAAAGCTAGAATTGTCGCAAAAGGTTTTCGACAAGTTCAAGGTGTTGACTACGATGAGAGTTTCTCACTCGTATCTATGCTAGAGTCTGTCCGAATCATGTTAGTAATTGCCGCATTTTATGAAATCTGGCAAATGGATAAACAAAACTGCATTCCTTAATGGATTTATTAAAGAAGAGTTGTATATGATGCAACCAGAAGGTTTTGTCAATCCGAAAGGTGCTAACAAAATGTGCAAGCTCCAGCGATCCATCTATGGACTGGTGCAAGCATCTCAGAGTTGGAATATACACTTTGATGAGTTGATCAAAGCATATAGTTTTATACAGACTTGCGGTGAAGCCTGTATTTACAAGAAAGTGAGTGGGAGCACTACAACATTTCTGATAAGTATATGTGAATGACATATTGTTGATGGGAAATAATGTAGAATTATTCTGTAAAGCATAAAGGAGTGTTTGAAAGGAGTTTTTCAATGAAAGACTTCGGTGAAGCTGCTTACATATTGAGCTTCAAGATCTATAGAGATAGATCAAGACGCTTGATAAGTTTTTTCAATGAGTACATACCTTGACAAGATTTTGAAGTAGTTCAAAATGGAGCAGTCAAAGAAAGAGTTCTTGCCTGTATTACAAGGTGTGAAGTTGAGTAAGACTCAAAGCCTGACCACGGCAGAAGATAGAAAGAGAATGAAAGTCATTCCCTATGCCTTGGCTATAGGTTCTATAAAGTATGTCATGCCGTGTACCAGATCTATTGTATACCCTGCACTGATTTGGCAAGGGAGTACAATAGTGATCTAGGAGTAGATCACTGGACAGCGGTCAGAATTATCCTTAGTGAAATAAGGATATGTTTCTCGATTATGGATGTGACAAAAAAGGTTTGTCATAAAGGGTTACGTCGATGCAAGTTTTTGACACTGATCCAGATGATTCTAAGTCTCAATCTGGATACATATTGAAAGTGGGAGCAATTAGCTAGAGTAGCTCCGTGCAGAGCATTGTAAACATAGAATTTTGCAAAATACATACGGATCTGAATATGGCAGGCCCGTTGACTAAATTTCTCTCACAAGCAAAACATGATCACTCTTTGGGTGTTAATCACATAGCGATGTGAACTAGATTATTGAATCTAGTAAACCCTTTGGGTGTTAGTCACATGGAGATGTGAACCAATCACATAAAGATGTGAACTATTGGTGTTAATCACATAGCGATGTGAACTAGATTATTGACTCTAGTGCAAGTGGGAGACTGAAGGAAATATGCCCTAGAGGCAATAATAAAGTTATTATTTATTTCCTTATATCATGATAAAAGTTTATTATTCATGCTAGAATTGTATTAACCAGAAACATAATACATGTGTGAATACATAGACAAACAGAGTGTCACTGTTATGCCTCTACTTGACTAGCTTGTTAATCAAAGATGGTTATGTTTCCTAACCATGGACAAAGAGTTGTCATTTGATTAACGGGATCACATCATTAGTTGAATGATCTGATTGACATGACCCATTCCATTAGCTTAGCACCCGATCGTTTAGTATGTTGCTATTGCTTTCTTCATGACTTATACATGTTCCTATGACTATGAGATTATGCAACTCCCGTTTGCCGGAGGAACACTTTGTGTGCTACCAAACATCACAACATAACTGGGTGATTATAAAGGAGCTCTACAGGTGTCTCCAAAGGTACATGTTGGGTTGGCGTATTTCGAGATTAGGATTTGTCACTCCGATCGTCGGAGAGGTATCTCTGGGCCCTCTCAGTAATGCATATCACTTAAGCCTTGCAAGCATTACAACTAATGAGTTAGTTGCGGGATGATGTATTACGGAACGAGTAAAGAGACTTGCCGGTGACGAGATTGAACAAGGTATTGGATACCGACGATCGAATCTCGGGCAAGTAACATACCGATGACAAAGGGAACAACGTATGTTGTTATGCGGTCTGACCGATAAAGATCTTCGTAGAATATGTAGGAGCCAATATGGGCATCCAGGTCCCGCTACTGGTTATTGACTGGAGACGTGTCTCGGTCATGTCTACATTGTTCTCGAACCCATAGGGTCCGCATGCTTAAGGTTTCGATGACAGTTATATTATGAGTTTATGAGTTTTTATGTACCGAAGGAGTTTGGAGTCCCGGATGAGATCGGGGACTTGACGAGGAGTCTTGAAATGGTCGAGACGTAAAGATCGATATATTGGACGACTATATTCGGACATCGGAAAGGTTCCGAGTGATTCGGGTATTTTTTGGAGTACTGGAGAGTTACGGGAATTCGCCGGGAGAAGTATTGGGCCTTGATGGGCTTCAGTGGGAAGAGGAGAAAGGGCCTGCTGTACCCCCTCCCCTCTAGTCCGAATTGTACTAGGGAAAAGGGGGCCGGCCACCTTTCCTTCTCCTCCACTTCCTTCTCCCTTCCTCCCCTCTTGGTGGACTCCTACTAGGACTTGGAGTCCTAGTAGGACTCCACATCCTGGCCGCACCTAGCCTTGGCCGGCCTCCTCCTCCTCCATCCTTTATATACAGGGGCAGGGGGCACCACATAGACACACAAGTTGATCCACGTGATCTTATTCTTAGCCGTGTGCGGCGCCCCCTGCCACCATAGTCCTCGATAATATAGTAGCGGTGTTTAGGCGAAGCCCTGCGATAGTAGTACATCAAGATCGTCACCACGCCGTCATGCTGACGGAACTCTTCCCCGACACTTTGCTGGATCGGAGTCCAAGGATCGTCATCAAGCTGAACGTGTGCTAAAACTCGGAGGTGCCGTAGTTTCGGTGCTTGATCGGTCGGGCCGTGAAGATGTACGACTACATCAACCGCGTTGTCATAACGCTTCCGCTGTCGATCTACAAGGGTACGTAGATCACACTCTCCCCTCTCGTTGCTATGCATCACCACGATCTTGCGTGTGCATAGGAAAATTTTGAAATTACTACGTTCCACAACAGTGGCATCCGAGCCTAGGTTTTATGGTTTGATGTTATATGCACGAGTAGAACACAAGTGAGTTGTGGGCGATATAAGTCATACTTTGGTTTGGCGGTATTGTTGGATGAAGCGGCCCGGACCGACATTACGCGTATGCTTACGCAAGACCAGTTCTCCCGACGTGCTTTGCACATAGGAGGCTTGTGGGTGACTGTTTCTCCAACTTTAGTTGAACCTAGTGTGGCTACGCCCGGTCCTTGCGTAGGTTAAAACGGAGTCAAATTGACAAACTATCGTTGTGGTTTTGATGCGTAGGTGAGATTGGTTCTTGCTTAAGCCCGTAGCAGCCACGCAAAACTTGCAACAGCAAAGTAGAGGACGTCTAACTTGTTTTTGCAGGGCATGTTGTGATGTGATATGGCCAAGACATGATGCTAAATTTTATTTTATGAGATGATCATGTTTTGTAACCGAGTTATCGGCAACTGGCAGGAGCCATATGGTTGTCGCTTTATTGTATGCAATGCAATCACGATGTAATGCTTTACTTTATCACTAAGCGGTAGCGATAGTCGTGGAAGCATAAGATTGGCGAGACGACAACGATTCTATGATGGAGATCAAGGTGTCGCGCCGGTGACGATGGTGATCATGACGGTGCTTCGGAGATGGAGATCACAGGTACAAGATGATGATGGCCATATCATATCACTTATATTGATTGCATGTGATGTTTATCTTTTATGCATCTTATCTTGCTTTGATTGACGGTAGCATTATAAGATGATCTCTCACTAATTATCAAGAAGAGTTCTCCCTGAGTATGCACCGTTGAGAAAGTTCTTCGTGCCGAGACACCACGTGATGATCGGGTGTGATAGGCTCTACGTTCAAATACAACGGGTGCAAAACAGTTGCACACGCGGAATACTCAGGTTATACTTGACGAGCCAAGCATATACAGATATGGCCTCGGAACACGGAGACCGAAAGGTCGAGCGTGAATCATATAGTAGATATGATCAACATAGTGATGTTCACCATTGAAACTACTCCATCTCACGTGATGATCGGACATGGTTTAGTTGATTTGGCTCACGTGATCACTTAGAGGATTAGAGGGATGTCTATCTAAGTGGGAGTTCTTGAGTAATATGATTAAATTGAACTTAAATATATCATGAACTTAGTCCTGGTAGTATTTTGCAAATTATGTTGTAGATCAATAGCTCGTGTTGTTGCTTCCCTGTGTTTATTTTGATATGTTCTTAGAGAAAATTGTGTTGAAAGATGTTAGTAGCAATGATGCGGATTGGATCCGTGATCTAAGGTTTATCCTCATTGCTGCACAGAGGAATTATGTCCTTGATGCACCGCTAGGTGACAGACCTATTGCAGGACCAGATGCTGACGTTATGAACGTTTGGCTAGCTAAATATGATGACTACTTGATAGTTTAGTGCACCATGCTTAACGGCTTAGAATCGGGACTTCAAAGACGTTTTGAACGTCATGGACCATATGAGATGTTCCAGGAGTTGAAGTTAATATTTCAAGCAAATACCCGAGTTAAGAGATATGAAGTCTCCAACAAGTTCTATAGCTAAAAGATGGAGGAGAATCGCTCAACTAGTGAGCATGTGCTCAGATTGTCTGGGTACTACAATCGCTTGAATCAAGTGGGAGTTAATCTTCCAGATAAGATAGTGATTGACAGAATTCTCTAGTCACCATCACCAAGTTAGTAGAACTTTGTGATGAACTATAGTATGCAAGGGATGACGAAAACGAATCCCGAGCTTTTCATGATGATGAAATCGATGAAGGTAGAAATCAAGAAAGAGCATCAAGTGTTGATGGTTGACAAGATCACTAGTTTCAAGAAAAGGGCAAAGGGAAAAAGGGGAACTTCAAGAAAAACAGCAAGCAAGTTGCTGCTCATGTGAAGAAGCCCAAGTCTGGTCCTAAGCCTGAGACTGAAGTGCTTCTACTGCAAAGGGACTGGTCACTGGAAGCGGAACTACCCCAAGTGATTGGCGGATAAGAAGGATGGCAAAGTGAACAAAAGTATATTTGATATACATGTTATTGATGTGTACTTTACTAGTGTTTATAGCAACCCTTCAGTATTTGATACTGGATCAGTTGCTAAGAGTAGTAACTCGAAACAGGAGTTGCAGAATAAACAGAGACTAGTTAAGGGTGAAGTGACGATGTGTGTTGGAAGTAGTTCCAAGATTGATATGATCATCATCTCACACTCCCCTATACTTTCGGGATTAGTGTTGAACCTAAATAAGTGTTATTTGGTTTTTGCGTTGAGCATGAATATGATTTGATCATGTTTATTGCAATACGGTTATTCATTAAAGTCAGAGAATAATTGTTGTTCTGTTTACATGAATAAAACCTTCGATGGTCATACACGCAATGAAACAAGTTCGTTGGATCTCGATCGTAGTAATACACATATTCATAATATTGAAACCAAAAGATGCAAAGTTAATAATGATAGTGCAACTTATTTGTGGCACTGCAGTTTAAGTCATATTGGTGTAAAGCGCATGAAGAAACTCCATGCTGATGGGCTTTTGGAATCACTTGATTATGAATCACTTGATGCTTGCGAACCATGCCTTATGGGCAAGATGACTAAAACGCTGTTCTCCGGAACAATGAAGCAAGCAACAGATTTGTTGGAAATCATACATACTGATGTATGTGGTCTGATGATTATTAAGGCTTGCAGCAGGTATCATTATTTTCTGACCTTCACAGATGATTTGAGCAGATATGGGGATATCTACTTGATGAAATATAAGTTTGAAACATTTGAACAGTTCAAAGAATTTCAGAGTGAAGTGGAAAATCATCGTGACAAGAAAATAAAAGTTTCTACGATATGATCGCAGAGGTAAAATATTTGAGTTACGAGTTTGGCCTTCAATTAAAACAATGTGAAATAGTTTCACTACTCACGCCACCTGGAACACCATAGTGTAATGGTGTGTCCGAACGTTATAACCGTACTTTATTAGATATAGTGCGATCTATGATGTCTCTTACCGATCTACCACTATCGTTTTGGGGTTATGCATTAGAGACAGCTACATTCACGTTAAATAGGGCACCATCTAAATCCGTTGAGACGACACCGTGTGAACTATGATTTGGCAAGAAACCTAAGCTGTCGTTTCTTAAAAAGTTTGAGGTTGCAATGCTTATGTGAAAAAGTTTCAACCTGATATGCTCAAACCCAAATCGGAGAAGTGCGCCTTCATAGGATACCCAAAGGAAACTGTTGGCTACACCTTCTATCACAGATCCGAAGGCAAGACATTCGTAGCTAAGAATGGATCCTTTCTAGAGAAGGAGTTTCTCTCGAAAGAAGTGAGTGGGAGGAAAGTAGAAAACTTGATAAGGTAATTGTACCTTCTCCCTTATTGGAAAGTAGTTCATCACAAAAATCTGTTCTTGTGACTACTACACCAATTAGTGAGGAAGCTAATGATGATGATCATGTAACTTCAGATCAAGTTACTACCGAATCTCGTAGGTAAACCAGAGTGAGATCCGCACTAGAGTGGTACGGTAATCCTGTTCTGGAAGTCATGTTACTAGACCATGACGAACTTGCGAACTATGAGGAAGCGATGATGAGCCCAGATTCCGCAAAATGGTTTGAGGCCATGAAATCTGAGATATGATCCATGTATGAGAACAAAGTTTGGACTTTGGTTGACTTGCCCGATGATCAGCAAGCAACTGAGAATAAATGGATCTTCAAGAGGAAGACAGACGCTGATAGTAGTGTTACTATCTACAAAGCTAGAATTGTCGCAAAAGGTTTTCAACAAGTTCAAGGTGTTGACTATGATGAGAGTTTCTCACTCGTATCTATGCTAGAGTCTGTCCGAATCATGTTAGTAATTGCCGCATTTTATGAAATCTGGCAAATGGATAAACAAAACTGCATTCCTTAATGGATTTATTAAAGAAGAGTTGTATATGATGCAACCAGATGGTTTTGTCAATCCGAAAGGTGCTAACAAAATGTGCAAGCTCCAGCGATCCATCTGTGGACTGGTGCAAGCATCTCGGAGTTGGAATATACACTTTGATGAGTTGATCAAAGCATATAGTTTTATACAGACTTGCGGTGAAGCCTGTATTTACAAGAAAGTGAGTGGGGTCCCCGAAGCTCCACGTCCACGCGGATGTGATCCGGAAGTCCACCGACAAAGAGGTTGGCCCGCTGTTGCATCATCATGCCCGACGCATGGCTTGTCAGGGCCTGGAAACGGTCGGCGAAGTCCTGCACCGTGGAGGTGAAGGGAAGGCGGCCGAGCTCCGCCAGGCGGCTCCCGCGAACCGGAGGCCCAAAGCGAAGGAGGCAGAGCTCGCGGAAGCGCTCCCAAGGCGGCATGCAGCCCTCGTCCTGCTCGAGGGTGTAGTACCAGGTCTGGGCTGCACCGCGGAGGTGGACAAGGCCCCAGACTGCAGCGTGGGTACCGAAAAATAGGAGTAAGCGAGTAGGGTCAACAAGATTCTAAACGAATACCACAAGTGACGGAACCGACGATGATGAAGAGATAAGGGGCGAAGGATATTTTTTCTATTATTCCAATTTTCTTATTTATTGGAGCCGTTCAGCCTCCAGGCCGCGCTCTACCTCCATGTCGTGCTCTGTCGCCTCCCGCTCTGCTGCCAGCAAACGCCCCCACACATAGAGGTGTTCTCGCTCCTCCTCCTCCTCCTCCTCGGTGGCACCCTGCCAAATGGGCGGGCACAACACGTAGATGGGTAGCACTCTCGTCCGTTGGTAGACCTTGGACCCGAGTGTGGGCGCGGGTGGTGGCGTTGTGTTGGCCTTGATGCTGGCCGCCGAGTCCGCCAGTGCCTTCTCAAGGCCAGGCCACCTGGCCATCTCCTCGTGCTCAGACTCCCCGAGAGCCCTTCGTGTCAGTCTCCTTGAGGGCCGCCTGGAATACGGCCTCCTCCTCT
The DNA here is from genome assembly GCA_034509565.1 of Triticum monococcum. Classification (NCBI taxonomy): domain Eukaryota; kingdom Viridiplantae; phylum Streptophyta; class Magnoliopsida; order Poales; family Poaceae; genus Triticum; species Triticum monococcum. Next base: position 536,327,426 of record CM067845.1, on the reverse strand, counting down.
ACCCGCTCCTGCTTCACCACCACCGGCGGTGGTGGAGCGCGGGAATCCATCTGGACGATCCCCTCGCGGTGCACATCGTGCTCTGTGGTGAACCGGACGTCCCAGTTCGGGGAGTCCGCCATGTAGGCTGCGTCATGACGCGCAGGCGAGAAGGCAGCACGATGGTTGCGGATCTCGGCTGCACGCGCGTGCTCGGACTGCGGTACCGCCAGCACCGAAATCATGCTGGGGTCGAGGTGCCAGCCGTGTGAGAGGTTGATGTCCGACCATGACAGAGGGGTGCGGTGCTCACAATGGTAGTGTGCCTGGTGCATGGGGAGGTATAACCGATCGCGTTCGTGTCATAGTCGCCTCCGCCCCCTGCCGCCATGATGTCTACTACACAACTTTATTCTTATATACGTTGTTGGGCCTCCAAGTGCAGAGTTTTGTAGGACAACAACAAATTTCCCTCAAGTGGATGACCTAAGGTTTATCAATCCATGGGAGGCATAGGATGAAGATGGTCTCTCTCAAACAACACTGCAATCAAATACAAGAAATCTTTTGTGTCCCCGACACACCCAATACAATGGTAAATTATATAGGTGCACTAGTTTGGCGAAGAGATGGTGATACAAGTGTAGTATGGATAGTAGATATAGGTTTTTGTTATATGAAATAATAAAAATAGTAAGGTAGCAAGTAACAAAAGTGTGCACAAACGGTATTGCAATGCTTGAAAACAAGGTCTAGGGTTCATACTTTCACTAGTGCAATCACTCAACAGTGCTAACATAACTGAATCATATAACAATCCCTCAACGTGTGATACGTCCATTTTGTATCATGCTTTTATATCGATATTCATTGCATTATGGGCTGTTATTACACATTATGTCACAATACTTATGCCTATTCTCTCTTATTTTACAAGGTTTACATAAAGAGGGAGAATGCCGGCAGCTGGGATTCTGGGCTGGGAAAGGAGTAAATATTAGAGACCTATTCTGCACATCTCCAAAAGTCCTAAAACTTCAGGGAAGACGTTTTCAGAATATATAAAAAGTACTGAGCGCAAGAAGTGCACCAGGGGCCACAGCCTGCCCACAAGGGTGGGGGCACGCCCCCTACCTCGTGGCCCCCCTGGTGGCCCTCCGATGGCCATCTTCTGCTATATGGAGTCTTTCGATGAGGAAAAAAAATCACAAGCCATCTTTCTGGACGAGACTCCGCCGCCACGAGGCGGAACCTTGGCGGAACCAATCTAGGGCTCTGGCGGAGCTGTTCTGCCGGGGAAACTTCCCTCTGGGAGGGGGAAATCATCGCCATCGTCATCACCAACACTCCTCTCATCGGGAGAGGGCAATCTCCATCAACATCTTCACCAGCACCATCTCCTCTTAAAACCCTAGTTCATCTCTTGTATCCAATTCTTGTCTCCAAGTCCGGGATTGGTACATGTGGGTTGCTAGTAGTGCTAATTACTCCTTGTAGTTGATGCTAGTTGGTTTATTTGGTGGAAGATCATATGTTCAGATCCTATATGCATATTAATACCCCACTGATTATGAATATGAATATGCTTTGTGAGTAGTTACATTTGTTCCTGAGGACATGGGAGAAGTCTTGCTATTAGTAGTCATGTGAATTTGGTATTCGTTCGATATTTTGATGAGATGTATGTTATCTCTCCTCTAGTGGTGTTATGTGAACGTCGACTACATGACACTTCACCATTATTTGGGCCTAGAGGAAGGCATTGGGAAGTAATAAGTAGATGATGGGTTGCTAGAGTGACAGAAGCTTAAACCCTAGTTTGTGCATTGCTTCGTAAGCGACTGATTTGGATCCATATGTTTCATGCTATGGTTACGTTTACCTTAATACTTTTGTTGTAGTTGCGGATGCTTGCAATAGAGGTTAATCATAAGTGGGATGCTTGTCCAAGTAAGGGCAGCACTCAAGCACCGGTCCACCCACATACCAAATTATCAAAGTACCGAATGCAAATCATATGAACGTGATGAAAACTAGCTTGACGATATTCCCATGTGTCCTCGGGAGCGCTTTACATCATATAAGAGGTTGTCCAGGCTTGTCCTTTGCTACAAAAAGGATTGGGCCACCTTGCAGCACTTTATTTACTTTTGTTACTTGATATTCGTTACAAATTATCCTATCACAAAACTATCTGTTACCTATTATTTCAGTGGTTGCAGAGAATACCTTGCTGAAAACCGCTTACATTTCCTTCTGCTCCTCGTTGGGTTGGACACTCTTACTTATCGAAAGGACTACGATAGATCCCCTATACTTGTGGGTCATCAACGTGCAACAAATAATCACTCCAAATTTTCTATCTGATAAAGTAGAACGAAAACATGTATCAACCTCTATGCCTAGATTACCCCAATGTCACCACAGAAATCCGCAAGTTGATTACAAAACATACGTCAAGTGAATCAATAGAATACCCCATTGTCATCATGGGTATCCATATGCAAGACATACATCAAGTGATCTTAAATCTAATAATTAATCCAACATAACGAAATCTCATAGAGCAAGACTCAATTCATCCCAACAAAGATAGAGAGGGAAGAACACCGTATGATCCAACTATATTAACAAAGCTCATGATACATCAAGATCGTGCCAAATCAAGAACACGAGAGAGAGAGAGAGATCAAACACATAGCTACTAGTACATATCCTCAGCCCTCGGGGGTGAACTACTCACATATCACCATGAGAATGGAGGAGAAGTTGGTGGTGATGGTGGAGATGTCCCCGGCGGTGTCTCGGCGCAACCGGGGGAGAGGGGAAGGGACCCCTCCTTCTTTTTCATTGGCCCTCCGGGGGTGGGGGGAGGGATCTCTCCCCTAGATTGGATATCTCTGTTTTCTTCTATTTCTCACTACTTTTTTGTGGCCGAAAACCGTTTCTTATATTTCCGGAGATCCTCCGATTGGGCCGAAATTTTGAGGGGATTTTAATCGGGAAATTATCTTTCTTGCAGATAAAGAATGCTCGAACCAACTTACGAGGTGCCCACAAGCCATACTGGCATGGCTAGGGGGTAGGTCGCGCCATGTTTCCTTGTGGGGCCCTCAAGCACCATCTTGTGTTGATTCTTCCTCCCAAAAATCACATATATTCCATATAAATCTCTGTAAATTTTTATCGCATTTGCATTTTGTTTAGTATGGATTTTCTGCGAAACGAAAAACATGCAATAAACATGAACTCACACTGCGCACTAGATTAATAAGTTAGTCCATAAAAATAATATAAAAGTGCACCAAAACCATATAAAATTATTGTTAACATGGCATGAATACTTCATAAATTATAGATACGTTGGAGACGTATCACGCCCCAATGTGAAGTTTGCCACGCTTGTTGAAGAAGCCTATAGCGTCGGCAGCGGCTAAGGTTCGTGTTGGCTGGTCGGGGAGCAAGAAGCTAGATGTGGACAGGACGAGCGCGTGAGACTTCCCGTGGCCGACGTGTGGGCCCGGGTGCATGTGTGACATTTAATTGGACCAACATTGGTGGTTGGGTGGCCGACACACAGACCTAAGGCAGACACCGAGTGGACGCGCAGCGTGTCTGTCTTGTGTCCACATGGACACAAATCTGGGCAAAATTTGGATAGTAAATGCTTCCAGACGGACATTCAAGTGGACATATTTTGGGAACGCGTTGGCACGTTGCGATCGGACGAAATGTGTCAGCGCATTGGAGTTGGCCTAAACGGGTGCCCTAGGACATTTGAGGCCCTGTGCAACTGCGCTTGTTGCACATGCCCAAGGCCGACCCAGCTTGCATCCCATGTTGACAGCCGTCTACCGTGACCGGCGCCTCAGTGTTGAACACCCGTCGTGCATCAACCTTAGTAGTGGCGCCTGCCAGAGCCTCATTAACGACAAGGTGCGCCTATTTTCCATGCCTAGCCACAGCCTCATCGACTTCGACGTATCGACACACGTCATAGGTGTTGCATCGCTTAGATCTGCCATGTCCCCGCGTGCCCCATTGCTAGTACACTGCTCCATGGCCACCTCTCCTGAGGTCGGCCCATACTTCCCAGCCATTGCAGCGTTGTTAGCAGCATAGCCGCGCGCCACTTCTGGCTTCAGATCTGACGCCTCGAATGCATCCAACGTGCTAGCATCGCAGTCTCCTATCACAACTTGGTGGGATCGATGTCGATCGCTGTAGCCACAAGATGCAGCTACAACCTTGACAAGATGCACCGTCCCATGATGAGAGTGTCCTGGCATTTCTGAAGAAGACCTTGATGCGATGGTTGTTGAAGTGCACAAGCACCATGTGCAAGCAGCCATTGCTGCCTGTATAGGTGCTTGTTGGTCCGAGATGATGAGGAAGACAGAGCGGATCTACTGATCATGCAGACCCATGTATGCACCGATGGTGGCCATGCCAGAGCCGTCGGGCGCTGCTAGCCCATGCAGGATGTGGCAAACCTCCATCATGGCGCAGCTCTCTGGGTCACGCAGCACCCCATGAGCGTCGATTCAGGCTACAAGTGGGAGTGGATAATAGTGGGACTAACTTAGCCCATCCCACTTAAACTGTTTAGTCGACACCCGTGGGGCATCACAAATTTTAGACGGGATATCCCATTTTTTTGATAAAAGTGAGATCGCCTCTCCGATTTCTATTACCAGGAACCGCCAAGTTCTTACAAGGGACCAAACTAAAGGAGAAACAAAAGGGAGAAGCACCTTGATAACCCACAAGTATAGGGGATCACGACAGTCTTCAAGGGTAGTATTTCACCCAAATTTGTTGATTCGACACAAGGGAGCCAAAGAATATTTATGAGCCTCAGCAGTTGAGTTGTGAATTCAACCACACGTGGGAAATAATATTTCTGCAGCAAAGTGTTTAGTAGAACAATAGTTTGATAGTTTTGATAGTAGCAGTAAGTCAGTAACAGTAGTAATTGTAACAAGAACAGTAACAGAAGCAGTTTGTGATGATTGTAACAACAGCAACAGTAGTAACTTAGCAAAGATGAATACGGGAAAAGCGTAGACATTGGATCAGTGATGGATATTTGTGTTTGATGATATTCATCATATAATAGTCACAACCTAGAGAGATACATGATAGCTTCAATTCATCAACGTATGTAGGCATGTATTACGTATATAGTTATACGTGCTTATAATAAGAACTTGCATGGCATCTTTTATTCTACCCTCCCATGGCAGCAGGGTCCATAAGGAAACTAAGGGATATTAACGCCTCCTTTTAATAGAGAACCGGAACAAAGCATTAACACATGGTGAATACATGAACTCCTCGAATTACAGTCATCCCAGAGAGTATCCCAACTATTGTCACTTTGGGGTCTACGTATCAGAACAATAACAAGTGCATATAACTAACAGATAAGATCAAGAACTCAAATATATTCAAGTGCATATAACTAGTAGATAAAATCAAGAACTCAAATATATTCATGAAAATATAGAGGGTTTAGATATGAAATCAAGGCACTCGAGCCCTAGTGACAAGCATTAAGCATAGCAACATCATGGCAACATCAATATCAAAACATAGTGGATACTAGGGATCAAGCCCTAACAAATTGACTCGATTACATGACAAATCTCATCCAACTCCATCACCATCCAGTAAGCCTACGAAGGAATTACTCACTCCCGGTGGTGAGCATCATGGAATTGTTGATGGAGAAGGGTTGATGATGATGACGTCGGCGAATATCCCTCTCCGGAGCCTCGAACAGATTCCAGATCATCTCTCCTGATGAAGAACAGGAGGTGGTGGTGGCTCCGCCTCCTAAAACACGATGATTATTTCTCTCTAATTTTTTTCTTCGCAAGACTTTACTTATGCAGTTGGAGTTAGGGCTAACGGAGGCATGTGGGACCCATGAGCTCACAGGGCGCACCCTAGGGGGTGCCGCCTAAGCTCGTGACTCCCTGGTGGCCCCCTCCAATAGGTATCTTCACCAATATTTTTATATATTCTGGAAATATTCTCCGTCAAGTTTTAGCCCAATCTGAGAACTTTTATTTCTGCACAAAAATAATACCATGGTAGTTCTGCTGAAAGCAAAATCAATCCAGGTTTGTTTCATTCAAACTATGCAAATTAGAGTCCAAAACAAGAGCAAAAGTGTTTGGCAAAGTAGATACGTTTGGGATGTACCACACATACCAACGACCCATCTAATCCCAACTAAGAAAGGTCAGAAGGGGAGCCATCCCTCCCCCACCCCCCCGCAAAGGACCAGATCTACGGCCTGGGCTCAAAATCGTCCCAGAACCTACAAATCAAGTATCTACATTATTACACGCATTTTAAAGTAGGAGCGATACGTTCATTTTTATTACAGGACCAACAAGTGAAAAGAGTAGAAGAAAAGAGCCTTGAAGCAACATGATACGTCCATTTTGCATCATGCTTTTATATCGAAATTTATTGCATTATGGGTTGTTATTACACATTATAGCACAATACTTATGCCCTTTCTCTGTTATTTTACAAGGTTTACATAAAGAGGAAGAATGCCGGCAGTTGGAATTCTGGGCTGAAAAAGGAGCAAATATTAGAGACCTATTCTGCACAAGTTCAAAAGTCCTGAAACTTCACGGAGAGTCATTTTGGAATTAATAAAAAATATTGGGGGAAGAAAGCACCAGAGGGGGCCCACCAGCCATCCACAAGGGCGGAGGGCGCGTCCTACCCCCTAGGCGCGCCCCTGCCTTGTGGGCCACATGGCAGGCCCCCGATGCCCATCTTCTTCTATATGATGTGTTTTGACCTAGAAAAAATCAGAAAAAAGCTTTCAGGATGAAGCGCCGCCATCTCGAGGCGGAACCTAGGCAGAACCAGTCTAGGGCTCCGACGAAGCTATTCTGCCGGGGGAACTTCCCTTTGGGAGGGGAAAATCAAATCCATCATCATCACCAATGATCCTATCATCGAGAGGGGGTCAATCTCCATCAACATCTTCACCAGAACCATCTCCTCTCAAACCCTAGTTCATCTCTTGCATCCGATCTTTGTCTCAAAACCTTAGATTGGTACCTGTGGGGTTGCTAGTAGTGTTGATTACTCCTTGTAGTTGATGCTAGTTGGTTTATTCTGTGGAAGATCGTATGTTCAAATCCTTAATGATAATTAATACTCCACTGATTATGAACATGAATATTCTTTGTGAGTAGTTACATTTGTTCCTGAGGACATGGGAGAAGTCTTGTTATAAGTTATCGTGTGAATTTGGTATTCGTTCGATATTTTGATGAGATGTATGTTATCTCTCCTCTAGTGGTGTTATGTGAACGTTGACTAAATGACACTTCACCATGATTTGGGCCCAGGGGATGGCATTGGGAAGTAATAAGTAGATGATGGGTTGCTAGAGTGACAGAAGCTTAAACCCTAGTTTATGCGTTGCTTTGTAAGGGGCTGATTTGGATCCATATGTTTCATGCTATGGTTAGATTTATCTTAATTCTTTTTTTGTAGTTGGGGATGCTTGTGAGAGGGGTTAATCATAAGTGGGAGGCGTGTCCAAGGAATGGCAGCACCCGAGCACCGGTCCACCCACATATCAAATTATCAAAATAACGAAAGCGAATCATATGAGCATGATGAAAACTAACTTGACAATAATTCCCATGTGTCCTCGGGAGCGCTTTGCTTTATATAAGAGTTCATCCAGGCTTGTTTGTTTCTACAAAAAGGATTGGGCCACCTTGCTGCACCTTATTTACTTTTGTTACTTGATACCTGTTATGAATTATCTTATCACAAAACTATCTATTATCGATAATTTTCGTGCTTGCAGATAATACCTTGCTGAAAACCGCTTGTCATTTCCTTCTACTCCTCGTTGGGTTCGACACTACTACTTATCAAAAGGACTACGATAGATCCCCTATACTTGTGGGTCATCAAGACTCTTTTTTGGTGCCATGGCCGGGGAGTGAAGCGCCTTTGGTAAGTGGAATTTGGTAAGGAAACATTTATATAGTGTGCTGAAATTTACTGTCACTTGTTACTATGGAAAATAATCCTTTGAGGGGCTTGTTCGGGGTATCTTCACCTTGACCAGAAGAACAAAGAGTTTCCCCTCAACCTACTACACCTACTGAAAATATTTATTATGAAATCTCTTCGGGTATGATAGAGAAACTGCTAGCTAATCCTTATGCAGGAGATTGAACATTACATCATGATATGCATCTAATCTATGTGGATGAAGTTTGTGGATTATTTAAGCTTGCAGGTTTGGCCGAGGATGAAGTCAAGAAGAAGGTCTTCCCTTTATCTTTGAAGGAGAAGGCATTGACATGGTATAGGCTATGTGATGATATGGGTCATGGAACTACAACCGATTAAAATTGGAATTTCATCAGAAGTTTTATCCTATGCATCTGGTTCATTGTGATCCAAATTACATATATAATTTTTAGCCTCGTGAAGGAGAAAGTATCGCTCAAGCTTGGGGTGGCTTAAGTCAATTTTATATTCATGCCCCAATCATGAGCTCTCAAGAGAAATTATTATTATTCAGAATTTTTATGCCCGACTTTCTCATAATGATCGATCCATGCTCGATACTTCTTGTACTTGTTCTTTTATGAAGAAGGATGTTGAATTCAAATGTGATTTATTGGAAAGAATTAAATGCAACTCTGAAGATTGGCAACTCAACGAAGGTAATGAGTTAGGTATAAACGTCAAGTTTGATTGTGTTAAATCTTTTATGGATGCCGATGCTTCCCGTGATTTTAGCACTAAATATGGACTTGACACTGAGATAGTAGCTTCCTTTTGTGAATCATTTGCTACTCATGTTGATCTCCCTATGGAGAAGTGGTTTAAATATCATCCTCCCATTTAAGTGAAGTAGTAGAACCTATTAAAGTTGAAGAAGAAACTATTACTTATAATGTTGATCCTATTGTTCCTAGTACTTATATTGAGAAGCCACCTTTTCCTGTTAGAATAAAGGATCATACTAAAGCTTCAACTGTGGTTCGTAAGAGTTATACTAGAACACCTCCACCCCCTAAACAAATTAAAGTTGAACCTAGTATTGCTATGGTTAAAGATCTCTTGGTCGATAATATTGATGGGCATGTTATTTATTTCTATGATGAAGCTGCTAGAATTGCTAAACCCGATACTAAAGATAAACATAGACCCGTTGTCGGCATGCCTATTGTTTCTGTTAAAATAGGAGATCATCGTTATCATGGCTTATGTGATGTGGGTGCTAGTGTGAGTGCAATTCCTTATACCTTATTGTCGGTGTACTAAAGTAGGGGTACCTTAGTATCCCGAACTTGTGCACGGGCAGTCGCAGCACCCCGCGGCAAGGCTTGCCGGGTGACCGCCAAGGTCCTCCGTGGTTCCTTTGGAGCCATTCAAGAACAAAGTATTCGAGCCAAGGCGCAAGGCCCCGGCAAGAGGCGCTTGCCAGGAATGCCACTCGAAGCACAAAGACCCCGACAAGAGGAGCTTGCCGGGAAGACCAACCAAGGCATCTCGAGAAGCTTGCTGCGACGCGCTGCGCGTCCCGGCAAGACCCGGTGAGCGACAAGCTCCCGGACGCGACAAGACCCGGTAAGCGACAAGCTCCCGGACGCGACAAGACAACATCCGCGGCAAGGCGCTTGCCGCGGCAAGCTACTACTCCGCAGCCCGCGCTCCAGCTCACCCACCAACGTGTCGCTCTGGGACCGTTCCTGGCGTACGTGGCGGGAGGCTGTGCAGCCAGGGGCATGCGGTGGCAAGCAGGCGCTGACAAGATAGCCATCGTGGCAAACGGTGGCGCCCCTGACGGTCCCTTTCCGCACCGTCTAGGCGACACAGACAGGCATTCAATGCCTTTGTCCCCTGCCGTCAGGGTTAGGTATGATACAACTGTAGTAAGCAGTGGCGCCAACCACCACCTCTTTTACCTTTTTACCCTCATCTCTGTTGCCACCTGTCGGTGACCCCTTTGACATATAAAAGGAGGCCCATGCGCAACAGGGAAAGGGGAAAACGATCATTCTCACGCTCGGCCTCGCTAGCCATTCAAGTGTACTGTAGCGTTCATCGCTCCCGAGCAAGAACACAAATACAAACCAAAGCAGGAGTAGGGTTTTACGCATCCGTGCGGCCCGAACCTAGGTAAACTGATCGCGTGCTCGTGCGATTTGCCTCGATCTTCTCTTCGCGCACTCTCGGCCCCCCTGCCGAACCGAAAGGGGCCTCGGTCCGCCGTGGTCCCATAGGTGTGCGTGGGGATCAGTCACCCCCGACATCTTTGGCGCGCCAGGTAGGGGGTGCATCGAGGCTGTGTGAACCTGATCCGACGTTCGCACGAGCCGAATCTTCGTCATCTTCATCAACATGCCACCGAAGAAGAAGATTTCGGAGGCAGCTGCTCTGTCTGCGCCGACCCACGATCGCCAGAGCGAATGGCTGGTGGAGTGGGTGCCGGCGGAAAAACGGGCGCCGACGAGGAGGCTCATGGTGCTGCCAGGTCCAAGGACAAGACTGCGCTGCACATCGGCGGCGCGGTCGGCTCCCACAATTACCGAGCGTACTCCAAGACCTCGGCGTCCATACACGCACCACGCCCATCTCAGGAGGCGCGGGACCAGCAGCGTCATGGTACTCACGGTACCATACGTTTGCTGGGCCAAGATCAAGCTGGCGGATCCCGGAGCGCTCAAGACCAGCATACGCGTCAACATGCTGGCGCGAGTGTGGCACGGTCGCTTGGACGAGATATTGCTCCTTCTAACGTAGTTAGAACTCCGAGCATATCCCGTTCCTCGCACCATTCGCCGCCGCCGCCCGCCACTCCGGCAGAAGCGTTGGCACGGGCCCAACTGCTCCTAGATTACCCTCCAGCGCCAGAGAAGATCAATGACTGGAGGGCCACTATCCAGAGCCTCATCGGCTTCGCCAACGGCGACGACCCGCGGCAGCCAAGCGCATCGCAACCGCGGCAAGTCAGTCAGGCGCGAGTCGGTGGCGACAAGACCGGGGAGGGTGCAACCACTGTGCACTCTCCGCCTAGAAGGCCAAGATCGCCGACTCGCCGGATCCACCTCGATAGCGACTCCACCACGTCATCAGATCCGCGAGCTCGTCGCGATCAGTGCCAAGTTCTTCACGAGAGACAGCAAGAAGACGCTCGAACACGCATCGAGCGCCGAAGAGAAGCGCGGCGTCAATCAGACCTGCGCGCTGGGCCTTCTGTTGACATGCATGCGTCCGGAGAACCAGGCGACCTGCCGTACGCGGTAGGTTGCCCTGCGTTTACCCGTGAGCTGCGGCAAGTCCAGTGGCCCAGCCAGAAGCATTTCAAACCAGACATACCAGAGAAGTACGACGGCAAGTCGCACCCGTCAGAGTTCCTCAGCATCTACACCATTGCGGTGCAAGCTGCTGGGGGGCGAGACGACAAGGTCCTTGCCAACTACTTCCCGCTGGTGCTCAAGCCCGAAGTCAGGTCCTGGCTCATGCACTTGCCGGACAACTCCATATCCTCTTGGGCTAACCTGTGCCACCAGTTTGTCGGCGCCTTTACAGGCGGCCACAAACCCCTCGGCCAAGAGAGTGATCTCCACCTGCTTGCCCAGAAGGAAGGAGAGCCCCTGCGCAAGTATATTCAGAGATTCAGCCGTGTGCAGCGCAACATCCCAGACATCCACCCTGCCGCGGTTATCAGCGCGTTCCATCAGAACATGCGTAACCGCAGGATGCAGGAGGAGATGGCGATGAGCAGGATCAGAGACGTCAGCGAGCTATACGCCCTGGCCGACAAGTGTGCACGCGCTGAAGAAGGGAGGAAACTCCCCGGAGAGAATACTGGGGCAGGAGGATCTGACAGCGAAGATGGCGCCCCGGCAAAGAAAAACCGGAGGCGCAACAGGAAGAAGAAAGGCAAAGAGGTACTGGTCGTTGAGCAGTCCGACAACGAAGGTGGCGCCAAGCAAGCCAAAGTTGGTGGCTCCGGCAAGGAGGTTGCCGCATGCACCAACTGCCAAGCTGTGGCGGCCACCGACAAGCAGGAGGGCTCCGACAAGCAATACTGCAAGATCCACCGCACCAAGGGCCATGACCTCCAGAGCTGCAAGAAAGTCGAGCAGCTTGTCCAGCAACAAAAAGCTGAGTATGAGCGGCGTGACAAGGAAAGGGCCCAAGGAGGCGGTGGAGAGGCCGGCAAGAAGCACGCTGGCCGGGGAGGACGCCGCGGCAAGGCCAAGCAGCGGCAAGGAGACAGACCCCCCGTGGCCGTGACAAGGATGAAGACGAAGACGAAGACGAAGACATGGATGATGTTGAGAACAGTGAGCAGGAGTTTCAGAAAGCTACAGAAGTTTTGTGTGTTGACGGCGGTGCTTCTCTGCATACTTCCCACCGCCAACTCAAACAGTGGTTGCGGGAAGTTAATGCGGCAGAACCACCTGTCGAATCACGCAAGCTTCTAAAATGGTCCAGCACGCCTATCATCTTTGACATTGAGGACCACCCTGATCGCACAACTGCGGTTGAGTGCTTGCCGTTGTTGGTTTCGCCAACAATCCGCAACCTCAAAGTCACTAAGATGCTAGTTGACGGCGGGACCGGCTTAAATCTGATCTCCTCCGCCGTGCTCCAGAAACTCCAGATCCCGGACAGTGAGCTCGAAGAGACCGGTACATTCCAAGGAATTAACCCGGGAAGAAGCAAGCCGAAAGGGAAGGTCACGTTTCCGGTGACGTTTGGCAGCGAGCTGAATTTCATAACGGAGAGGGTCACTTTTGACATTGCTGATTTCCCATTGCCTTACAATGGGATACTTGGCCGTCCAGCGCTCGCCAAGTTCATGGCAGCCTCTCACTATGCATACAACATGCTCAAGATGCCAGGCCCGATAAGCGTCATCTCTGTCCCTGGCGACAAGAAGGATGCCCTTATCTGCACCGACAAGATTTACCGGGAAGCAGCTGCTGCAACAGATCACAAGACACTTGCCGCTGAAGCTCCCCGGGGGAAGAAGAAGACCAAGTCCGGCAAGAGCTCTGATGCCCACTCCGGCAAGCGCACCTCCTCAGAGTGCCGCGCTGCCGTCGAGGAGGCACCATCAAGCTCCACCGGCAAGTGTAAGAAGGCTATGGCAGCTCCACCACATACCAAGAAGGTGTTCGCCAAGGAGGACAGCACTGGTGGTACCTTCACCATCAATGCCACGCTTGACCCTAAATAGGAAAGCGCGCTCGTTACTTTCCCGCGGGCGAATGTCGACGTGTTTGCGTGGCAACCGTCTGATATCCCCGGTGTTCCCAGGAAAGTAATTGAGCACCATCTTGCCGTTTGTCCTCATGCGCGGCCCGTCAAGCAGAAGGTCAGAAAACAGGCAGTGGAGCGCCAAGAATTCATAGCAGAAGAAATCAAGAAATTGGAAGCAGCAGGCCTTGTCACAGGAGTGCTCCATCCCACGTGGTTGGCCAATCCTGTTGTAGTGCGCAAGGCAAATGGAAAATGGAGGCTTTGTATTGACTTTACTGATGTTAATAAAGCTTGTCCCAAAGATCCATTTCCCTTGCCGCGCATTGACCAGATTGTTGACTCCACAGCCGGATGTGATTTGCTTTCGTTTCTTGACGCATATTCAGGATACCATCAGATCTTCATGGCAGAAGAGGATGAGGAGAAAACCGCTTTCATTACTCCATGTGGCACGTACTGTTTCGTACGGATGCCTTTTGGTTTAAAGAATGCTGGTTCAACATTTGCCAGAGTAGTCCATATCGCTTTGAAGCCACAGATACACAGAAATGTAGAAGCTTACATGGATGATATAGTGGTCAAGAGCAAGGACAGGGCAACTCTGATCCAAGATTTAGAAGAGACTTTTGCAAATCTGCGCAAGATCAACCTCAAGCTCAACCCCGAGAAGTGTGTGTTTGGAGTCCCTTCCGGCAAGCTTCTCGGGTTCTTTGTGTCTCAGCGGGGAATCGAAGCTAATCCCGACAAGATCAGGGCCATTGAGCAGATCGAAGCACCAAAGCACGTCAAGGATGTACGGAAGCTTGCCGGTTGCGTGGCTGCTCTCAGTAGGTTCATCTCTCGGTCTGCTGAGCGCGCCCTGCCGTTTTTCAAAATTTTGAAAAAGGCAGGTCCCATGAAATGGACTCCGAAAGCGGAGGCTGCGCTGCAGGACTTGAAGAGATACCTGTCCTCTACTCCAACACTTGTCGCACCTAAGCCGCAAGAGAAGTTGCTGCTGTACATAGCGGCAACCAATCAAGTGGTTAGTGCTGCGTTAGTAGCGGAGAGGGAGGCAGATGACGAGCCAGCAACCGCGGCAAGCACATCCAGCGACAAGCAGGGGGCTTCCCCGACAAGCTCTGGTCCCGACAAGTAAGGATCTGCGCAGATGCAAGAGGAGATACAGAAGAAGATGGTGCAGCGCCTAGTTTACTTTGTCAGTTCCCTTTTGCAGGGGGCTAGGTCGAGGTACTCTGGTGTGCAGAAGTTGCTTTTCGGCCTTCTCATGGCCTCGAGAAAGCTGCGCCATTACTTCCAAGCACATGAGATCACAGTTGTCACTCGCTTTCCGCTGAAGAGGATATTACAAAATCCAGAAGCAACAGGCAGGATTGTCGAGTGGGCGCTGGAACTGTCAAGCTTTGGCCTCAAATTTGAGAGTACATCAACGATCCAAAGCAGAGCATTGGCAGAGTTCATAGCAGAATGGACGCCAACTCCAAATGAAGAAATTACGGGGACGAGCATCCCCGCCAAGGAGACAAGCAAGGAGTGGCTCATGTACTTTGACGGTGCCTTCTCGCTGCAAGGCGCCGGTGCTGGCGTGCTGCTTATCGCACCCACCGGAGAGCACCTCAAGTACATAGTCCAGATGCACTTTCCCAAGGAGCAAGCGACAAACAATACTGCAGAGTATGAAGGCTTGCTTGCCGGTCTCAGGATCGTGGCGGAACTTGGGATTAAGAAGCTCATTGTTAGAGGTGACTCGCAGCTTGTTGTCCGCCAAGTGAACAAGAATTATCAGAGCCCATTAATGGAAGCTTACGTCGACGAAGTGAGAAAGCTAGAAGAGCACTTTGACGGCCTGCAGATGGAGCATGTCCCCAGAGCTCAGAATGACATTGCCGATGGCCTGTCAAAGTGCGCTGCACTTAAATTACCTGTGGAACTAGGGATCTTTGTGCTCAAGCTGACTCAGCCGTCCATAACGCCGACAAATGGACAGAGCAAGAAGAGGAAGTTGATTTCTGGTGACTATTTTCCGGCAGAGCTTCCCGAAGCCGCCGCCAATAAGGTCCCCAAGATCAACAACAAGAATGCTGAGGAGCAGTCTGCTCCGGCAAGCCCTAGGGTTTGTACCGTTGAAGCAAACGCTCCCGACAAGTTCTGCCCCGGCAAGCTTGTCGGGGAACGTCAAGCTCCGGCAGAGTCGCAGGCTCTTGCCGTAGAAGCGGATGTTCCCGCAGCAGCAGATATGCCTTTAGTCCTTGTTGTCGAGCCACAGGCTCCAACATGGGCGCAGCAGATCGTCCGTTTCCTTCAAACAGGAGAACTTCCCGAAGAGCAAGAAGAAGCAGAAAGAGTAGCCCGGCAGTCTAGTATGTACCAGTTTGTCGATAACACACTGTGCAGAAGAAGACTCAACGGTGTGAAATTGAAGTGTATTCCCCGGGAAGATGGTCAGAAGCTGCTGGCAGAGATACATGGAGGCATATGTGGTCACCACATTGGCGCAAGAGCCCTTGTCGGAAAAGCATTCCGGCAAGGCTTCTTCTGGCCGACAGCCCTCCAGGATGCAACTGCACAAGTAACCAAGTGTGAAGCGTGCCAGTTCCATTCCAAGCAGATACACCAGCCAACTCAAGCTCTCCAGACGATCCCTTTATCCTGGCCATTTTCGGTCTGGGGGCTCGATATTCTCGGCCCCTTTCCCCGAGCTGTCGGGGGCTTTGAGTACTTGTATGTTGCAGTCGACAAGTTCACAAAGTGGCCAGAAGTGGAACCAGTGAGGAAGGTGACAGCACAGTCAGTAGTCAAGTTCTTCAGGTCGATTTTTTGCCGTTTCGGGATCCCTAACAGGATAATCACCGACAACGGTACACAATTTACGAGCCGCACCTTCATGCAGTACGTCCAAGATCTTGGCGCCAAGGTCTGCTTCGCTTCTGTTGCTCACCCGAGAAGCAACGGTCAAGTGGAGAGGGCAAATGCTGAAGTGCTGCGTGGGCTCAAGACCAGAACTTTCGACAGGCTGCACAAGTGCGGAAGAAACTGGATCGAGGAGCTGCCGGTGGTTCTTTGGTCGATCAGGACGACGCCAAATCGAGCCACTGGCCAGACACCCTTCGCTCTAGTCTATGGAGCAGAAGCAGTTATCCCCACGGAACTCGTATATGGGTCACCTCGAGTGCTCGCTTATGATGAGCTTGAGCAAGAGCAGCTGCAACAAGACGACGCGCTGCTCCTTGAGGAAGACCGTCTTCAGGCTGCTGTGCGAGCCGCTCGCTACCAGCAAGCTTTGCGCCGCTACCATAGCCGCAAAGTTAACGCCAGGAGTTTCGAGGAAGGCGACCTTGTTCTTCGGCGTGTTCAGTCCGCCAAGAATTCCAACAAGTTGACGCCGAAGTGGGAAGGCCCTTACCAGGTGAAACAAGTCACTAGGCCTGGCGCTGTCCGCCTTGAGACCGAAGATGGCATTCCGGTGAGCAACTCCTGGAATATTGAGCATCTTCGTAAGTTTTACCCGTAAGGCGCGGTTCTCGGACCCTGTCCGGCAACCACCCTTTTGTACAAGTCTTGCCGCTGTTGCATGTAATCCTTTGTACAAAGCCAGGCGCAGACCCTGAGCACAAGTAAATGAAGCGCTGGCCCCCTGAGCTATAGCATGCATGCTAGATCGAGTCTCATCCTTGGTTAGGGTTGATAGTGCTTAACAGCGGCTAACCCCTAGCTTAGAGGTCGAGTGTGCGTCCCTTTGCCTTTCTTTCGTTTCCCTTGGTTCGCAGGGCTCGCATATCCTGGCCGGACCGCTTGAGGACGAAAAGGAGAAGAAGGACGTACCGGCATCTGGACCCCGGCAAGCCAGTGTTGCCGGGGGCTGCAAGTACCAAGATTCACCCACGGCAAGCCAGAGTTGCTGGGGGCTGCAATCTCAGATAAGTCTTTCATCCCTCTTCATGCATTCTCTTATGGACTGGGGAATACGAAACCTCATTTCTTCCTGAAAACTACCATGCTCCCTTAACTCTAGGCCCTGGGCTCGTTCCTGGGGCCAAGTTTGGTTGTAGTCGCGGCAGCAAAGGGATGAAACGAGGGGGCCGCACCCGCCTCGTCCCTGCCTCCGTCAAAAACATGAGAAAGGTCGAGCGACGTGGGAAGACGGCAGGGCCTGTTGCCGGGAGAAGAAGTGTCTATCTGAAAGATACCAAGGATTTGCTCCTTGACGTGGGTTCTACCCGCGAGACAAATGACCCGGAAAGCATCCCCTTTTCATTAAAAAACATTCCACTCAGGTATAGTCCATAGAGGATGAAAAACATGAAAGAGAGGATTACAAGTTTTAAATGCAACTAAGGCCCGAAGGCTTACAAATTGAAAAGATAAGATGCCCGTAATCCCTTTCTTGTCCCTCTCTTCAGGAGGTAGGTCAAGGAGGCGAAAAGGGTAAAAGGGGCGCCTAGGCGAGCTACGGGAGCCAGAAGACACCAAGAGAACATCCCGGGGGCCGTCCGAAGGCTGGACGGTGATGGCGGCACCGGAAGCGGGGCTCGAAGACGAGGCGGCAGGACGTCAGCACGTTGTCAAGGGCACCACGCCCTCATACTCTGACTTGACGACCTTGCCGCCAGCCCTCTTCCTCTTCCGCAGCCTCCCTACGCCGGCCGCCCAAGGAGACGACCCCGGGGAGTTCAAGGAGCCAGCGACACAGATGATGGGGTCGCCGGTGCCGTACGGAGCGGCGCCCGATACCTAGTCGGACCCTTCATCCTGCCGCCCGCTACCCTCGTCGTCGCTGTCGCTCTCCTCCTCGTCACTCTTGCTCGAGGAGGAGCCTTCGCTATCGGAGGAGCTGTCCACGTAGCACCTTGCCCGAATGCCGAAGCACCCGAAGACCTTGACGGAGAGGAGATCACCCTCCATCAACTTAAAATGGAGGGTGAACCCCTCCATCAGGCTGTGGATATGGGCGAACGTCTTCCACCCTCGACCAAGATACATCACATTAGGGGCTGGGAATTCAACGCGGACTCGCGTGCCGCTGATCCCACAGCCCCTCATGTGCAGTCTCAGTGTCTCGGGCAGGTCCAACTCCATCGCGCTCGCAAACGGAGCTGGGAGTCGGAGGCGACGACGAGGCGCCCGGCGCAGCCTGACGAAGAACTCGCAAGGGTCGTCCCCAATATGGACCGCCATGGGAAGAGGAACCGCCGGTGGAGGCGAAGCCGGCGCGCCGCCCCGTCCACCTCTTCCCCGAGCGCCTCGACCTCGTCCTCGATCTTGTCCACGACCTCGCCCCCTCCCTCTTCCCCTTACGGCTGGCTCTGCCACCACGGGTGCGGGAGAGGGAGGGATGCGCAGTCTGGCGGCGACCCTCGCCGCCACCGATGAAGGACCAGGGTTCCCTTTCTCCATGGCGAATGAGAGAAAGGGGAGCAGAAGCTGAAGGAAGGAGGAGATGAGAGAATGCGGGCTTCCGTCCTCCCCTCCCGCTCTTTATAAAGGAGCGAGGTGGGTGCTCGGCCGCCCCGCTCAGCGAATCAAGACACGGGAAGAGCAGTGAGCTGGGGCCGACCCGCTGCCTCGACCCGCGACGGCCCAGTCTCCCGCCTCCACCGTCCGCGACCCCAAGCGCATGGGAGCCGCGTGGCAGGCGTGCAAAACCGAGGCGATGGATGAGGTGACCTCAACCCACCCCGTGATCGTGGGGAGTGGATGCCTCGAAAACCGTGCATCGGCCCCGTCCGGTAAATGAACCACGCCTCCACGCCTCCCTTCGTTTATGGGGGGGGGGGGCGAACCGTCCCCTTTACCACAACGTGACTCATGCACGCGGGGCTTAGCCCTGTGCACGCCGCCCACGTCACGCACGACGCCACGTTCGACGCGTGCCGCTCGGGGAGGGCGCGGTGAATGCGGAGTCAGATACGGCGTGACCCAGGCGGCGCGTGCCCGTGCACTGTTTTGGGCCTGGCCCAACAGCGCTCGGCACCGTGTATGGCCCAGGCCCGGGGGCTCCTGTCGGTGTACTAAAGTAGGGGTACCTTAGTATCCCGAACTTGTGCACGGGTAGTCGCAGCACCCCGCGGCAAGGCTTGCCGGGTGACCGCCAAGGTCCTCCGTGGTTCCTTTGGAGCCATTCAAGAACAAAGTATTCGAGCCAAGGCGCAAGGCCCCGGCAAGAGGAGCTTGCCGGGAAGGCCACTCGAAGCACAAAGACCCCGGCAAGAGGAGCTTGCCGGGAAGACCAACCAAGGCATCTCGAGAAGCTTGCTGCGACGCGCTGCGCGTCCCGGCAAGACCCGGTGAGCGACAAGCTCCCGGACGCGACAAGACCCGGTAAGCGACAAGCTCCCGGACGTGACAAGACAACATCCGCGGCAAGGCGCTTGCCGCGGCAAGCTACTACTCCGCAGCCCGCGCTCCAGCTCACCCACCAACGTGTCGCTCTGGGACCGTTCCTAGCGTACGTGGCGGGAGGCTGTGCAGCCAGGGGCATGCGGTGGCAAGCAGGCGCTGACAAGATAGCCATCGTGGCAAACGGTGGCGCCCCTGACGGTCCCTTTCCGCACCGTCTAGGCGACACAGACAGGCATTCAATGCCTTTGTCCCATGCCGTCAGGGTTAGGTATGATACAACTGTAGTAAGCGGTGGCGCCAACCACCACCTCTTTTACCTTTTTACCCTCATCTCTGTTGCCACCTGTCGGTGACCCCTTTGACATATAAAAGGAGGCCCATGCGCAACAGGGAAAGGGGAAAACGATCATTCTCACGCTCGGCCTCGCTAGCCATTCAAGTGTACTGTAGCGTTCACCGCTCCCGAGCAAGAACACAAATACAAACCAAAGCAGGAGTAGGGTTTTACGCATCCGTGCGGCCCGAACCTGGGTAAACCGATCGCGTGCTCATGCGATCCGCCTCGATCTGCTCTTCGTGCACTCTCCGCCCCCCTGCCGAACCGAAAGGGGCCTCGGTCCGCCGTGGTCCCATAGGTGTCCGTGGGGATCAGTCACCCCCGACACTTATACCAAGAAATTATGAATGATACTGCACCTGCTGAGATAGAAGATATTGATGTTACTATTAAGCTTGCCAATAGAGATACTATATCACCAATTGGGATTGTTAGAGATGTTGAAGCCTTGTGTGGGAAAATAAAATACCCTACTGATTTTCTTGTTCTTTCTACCCCACAAGATGATTTTTGTACCATTATATTTGGTAGACCTTTCTTGAATACTGTTAATGCTAAGATAGACTGCCAGAAAGATATTGTTACTGATGGTTTAGGGGATATGTCTCATGATTTTAATTTATCTAAATTTTGTAGACAACCCCATGATAAAGAAATGCCCAATGAGGATGAAATTATTGGTCTTGCTTCTATTGTCTTACCTCCTACTGATTCTTTAGAACAATATTTTCTAGACCATGAAAATGGTATGTTTATGAATGAAAGAAGGGAAATAGATGAAATATTCTTTAATCAAGGGCATGTTTTGAAACACAATTTGCTGATGTGGCTTGAAGCTACGTCAGTATTTCCTCAACGAAGAAGGGTTGATGCAACACAGCGATGGTAGGTATTTCCCTTAATGATGAAACCAAGGTTATCGAACCAGCAGGAGAACCAAGCAACAATACGTAAACGACACCTGCACACAAATAACAAATACTCACAACCCAACATATTAAAGGGGTTGGCAATCCCTTTCGGGTAATGGCGCCAGAAATTGGCAAACAGACGTGAATACATTGTAGTAGATTGATAGATCGAACACCAAATAAAATAAAGTGTAGCAAGGTATTTTTGTATTTTTGGTTTAATAGATCTAAAAATGAAAGCAAAGGAAAATAGATCGCAAAGGCAAATAATATGAGAAAGAGACCCGGGGGCCGTAGATTTCACTAGTGGCTTCTCTCGAGAAAAATAGCAAATGGTGGGTAAGCAAATTACTGTTGGGCAATTGATAGAACTTCAAATAATCATGACAATATCCAGGTAATGATTGATAACCCACAAGTATAGGGGATCGCAACAGTTTTTGAGGATAGAGTATTCAACCCAAATTTATTGATTCGACACAAGGGGAGCCAAAGAATATTCTCAAGTATTAGCAGCTGAGTTGTCAATTAAACCACACCTAGAAACTTAGTATCTGCAGCAAAGTATTTAGTAGCAAAGTAATATGATAGTAGTGGTAATGATAGTAAAACGTAATGATAGCAAAAGTAATATATTTTTGGTGTTTTGTAGTGGTGATAACAGTAGCAACGGAAAAGTAAATAAGCGAAGAACAATACATGGAAAGCTCGTAGGCAATGGATCGGTCATAGAGAATTATGCCGGATGCGGTTCATCATGTAACAGTCATAACCTAGGGCGACACAAAACTAGCTCCACTTCATCAATGTAATGTAGGCATGTATTCCGAATATAGTCATACGTGCTTATGGAAAAGAACTTGCATGCCATCTTTTGTCTTACCTCCCGTGGCAGCGGGGTCCTGGCGGAAACTAAGGGATATTAAGGCCTCCTTTTAATAGAGTACCGGACCAAAGCATTAACACATAGTGAATACATTAACTCCAACTACGGTCATCACCGGAAGTGGTCCCGATTATTGTCACTTCGAGGTTGCCGGATCATAACACATAGTAGGTGACTATAGACTTGCAAGATAGGATCAAGAACTCACATATATTCATGAAAACATAATAGGTTTAGAACTAAAATCATGGCACTCGGGCCCTAGTGACAAGCATTAAGCATAGCAAAGTCATAGCAACATCAATCTCAGAACATAGTGGATACTAGGGATCAAACCCTAACAAAATTAACTCGATTACATGATAAATCTCATCCAACCCATCACCGTCCAGCAAGACTACGATGGAATTACTCACGCACGACGGTGAGCATCATGAAATTGCTGATGGAGGATGGTTGATGATGACGATGGCGACAGATTCTCCTCTCCGGAGCCCCGAACGGACTCCAGATCAGCCCTCCCGAGAGAGTTTAGGGCTTGGCGGCGGCTCTGTATCGTAAAACACGATGAATCTTTCTCCTTGATCTTTTTCTCTCCGAACACGAATATATAGAGTTGGAGTTGAGGTTGGAGGAGCTCCAGGGGGCCCACGAGGTAGGGGCACGCGCCCAGGGGGGCAGGCTCGCCCCCACCCTTGTGGCTAGGGTGTGTGCCCCGTGGTCTTGATCTTTTGCCAGTATTTTTTATTATTTCCAAAAATAATCTCCGTGAAGTTTCAGGTCATTCCGAGAACTTTTGTTTCTGTACATAAATAACACCATGGAAATTCTGCTGAAAACAGCGTCAGTCCGGGTTAGTTCCATTCAAATCATGCAAATTAGAGTCCAAAACAAGGGCAAAAGTGTTTGGAAAAGTAGATACGATGGAGACGTATCAACTGCCCCAAGCTTAAACCTTTGCTTGTCCTCAAGCGATTCAGCTGACATACTGAAAGTGTTAAAGAAAAACTTTTACAAACTCTGTTTGCTCTTATTGATGTAAATATGTAAAGCCAACATTCAAGTTTTCAGCAAAGATTATAAACTAACCATATTCACAATAATGCTTAGGTCTCATGTTTACTCATATCAATGACATAATTAACTAGCGAGCAATAATAATAAATCTTGGATGACAACACTTTCTCAAAACAATCATAATATGATATAACAAGATGGTATCTCGCTAGCCCTCTCTGAGACCGCAAAACATAAATGCAGAGCACCTTTAAATATCAAGGACTGACTAGACATTGTAATTCATGGTAAAAGAGATCCAATCAAGTCATACTCAATGTAAACTAATAGTAATGAATGCAAATGACAGTGGTGCTCTCCAACTGGTGCTTTTTAATAAGAAGGTGATGACTCAACATGAAAGTAAATAGATAGGCCCTTCGCAGAGGGAAGCAGGGATTTGTAGAGGTGCCAGAGCTCGGTTTTGAAATAGAGATGAATAATATTTTGAGCGGTATACTTTCATTGTCAACATAACAACCAAGAGATGGCGATATCTTCCATGCTACACACATTACAGGCGGTTCCCAAACAGAATGGTAAAGTTTATACTCCCCCTCCACCAACAAGCATCAATCTATGGCCTGCTCGAAACAACGAGTGCCTCCAACTAACAAGAGCCCATGGGGAGTTTTGTTTGCAATTATTTTGATTTTATTTGCATAAAGCATGGGACTGGGCATCCCGGTGACTAGCCACTTTCTCATGAGTGAGGAGCGGAGTCCACTCCTCTTGAGAATAACCCGCCTAACATGGAAGATACGGACATCCCTAGTTGATACATGAGCTATTTGAGCATACAAAACAGGATATTTATTTGAAGGTTTAGAGTTTGGCACATACAAATTTACTTGGAACGGCAGGTAGATACCATATATAGGTAGGTATGGTGGACTCATATGGAATAACTTTGGGGTTTATGGGATTGTATGCACAAGCAGTATTCCCGCGTAGTACAGGTGAAGGCTAGAAAAGGACTGGGAAGCGACCAGCTAGAGAGCGACAACAGTCATGAACATGCATTAAAATTAACCAACACCGAATGCAAGCACGAGTAGGATATAATGCACCATGAACATAAATATCGTAAAGGCTATGTTGATTTTGTTTCAACTACATGCGTGAACATGTGCCAAGTCAAGGCACTCGAATCGTTCAAAAGAGGACACCACCCTATCATACCACATCACAACCATTTTAATAGCATGTTGGCACACAAGGTAAAACATTATAAGCTCCTAGCGAATTAAGCATGGCATAAGAAACTATGATCTCTAATTGTCATCGCAAACATGTTTATTCATAATATGCTGAATCAGGAATGATGAACTAATCATATTTACAAAAACAAGAGAGGTCGAGTTCATACCAGCTTCTCCCATCTCAATCAGTTCATCATATATCGTCATAATTGCCTTTCACTTGCACGACCGAACGATGTGGATAATAATAATAGTGCACGTGCATTGGACTAAGCTGGAATCTGCAAGCATTCGATAAACAGGAGAAGACAAGGTGATATGGGCTCTTTTTCAGATCAACAATAATGCATATAAGAGCCACTTCAACAATTTAATTATGGTCTTCTCCTATCGACCCCCAAAGAAAAGAAAAGAAATAAAACTATTTACATGGGAAAGCTCCCAACAAGCAAAAGAAGAACAAGAAATCCTCTTGGGTTTTCTTTTTAATTACTACTACAAGCATGGAAATTAAAACTAGCTAAAAGTTACAACTAATTTTTTTGTTTTTCTTAATGTTTATTAAACACACAAGAAGAAAGCATAAAAAGAGAAAATAAACTAGCATGGATATTACAATGGAAAAGTATGAGCACCAACAACTAGCAATGAGTGTGTGAACATGAATGTAATGTCAGTGAGAAATACGTACTCCCCCAAGCTTAGGCTTTTGGCCTAAGTTGGTCTAATGCCACGGATGGCCTGGCGGATATCCAAAGTTGTAGTTGGGGTCGTACTGAGATGTAGCAGTCATTGCATCATGGGCTGCAGCTTGGAGGCGAGCTATCTCAGCCCTCCTCTTATACTCTTCCGCCTCCTCTCTGGTTATAAAATATCTCCCTTTTGCCTGAAAGTCAAAGAAAGTAGAGGCAGGGAGAGCGACGTGATAGGTGTGTCGTCTGTCAAAGATTAGTCGGTACTGGAGGAACTGATCGTTCCTCTCAACAAACTGATGACGGACCATAGCCTCATAATCCAAATAAGCAGGGGGAAACTCAATATCTTCCTCACGTATGGTTATACCAAGAAAATTAGCTATGCGGGTTGCATAAATTCCACCAAAGAAATCTCCATTAAATCTATTAAGATGCAACCTACGTGCAACAATGGCTCCCAAATTATAAGATTTATGTCCTAACATAGCACTCCTAAGAATACTGAGGTTAGGGACACACATGTGACATGCTTAATCTTTACCATTAATGCATCTACCTATGAAGAGAGCAAAATAATGTATAGCAGGAAAATGAATGATCCCTATGGTAGCTTCTGTTATATCTCTAGATTCCCCCACAGTTATACTAGCAAGAAAATCTCTAAATTCAGATTTGCGAGGTTCACTAGCACTACCCCATTGTGGAAGTTTGCAAGCAGTGGTAAAGTCCTCTAAGTCCATAGTATAAGAATTTTCATAAAGATCAAACAGGACAGTTTGAGAATTACGTGAAGATGAAAATTCAAACCTCCTCATAAAGGAACTAGTGAGATAGTGGTACTGACGGCATTTTTCTGCCTCGAAGCTCACAAGATCAGCGTTACGCAAATATGCGCTAAATTCTTCCTTAATTCCCGCTCGATCCATGAAGTCCTCTGAAGGCCATTCACAAGGCCGCACTGGAGCGTCCCTTGGTGGCTCATCATCAGCATCACGCATTGCAAGCCTGGGTCATTGTTTCCTTGAAGAACCACCTTGGTACATTTTCCTAAACATATTTATTCCTCTGAAAGATTTCTGAAATTTTTAGTAACTTCAAAATAAAAGTGAACCAAACTCAACAAAATTGATAGCAACTACTCCTACAAGTGCCTACAGCCTATATCATGCATCAAAACTACTTGGAACCACATAAATTTTGTTGGGGAACATAGTAATTTCAAAAAATTTACTACGCACACGCAAGATCATGGTGATGCATAGCAACGAGGGGAGAGTGTGATCTACGTACCCTTGTAGACCGACAGCGGAAGCGTTTTGTAAACACGGTTGATGTAGTCGTACGTCTTCACGATCTGATCGATCCAAGCACCGAAACTACGGCACCTCCGAGTTTCAGCACACGTTTAGCTCGATGACGATCCCCGGACTCCGATCCAGCAAAGTGTCGGGGAAGAGTTCTGTCAGCACGACGGCGTGGTGACGATCTTGATGTTCAACTGTCGTAGGGCTTCGCCTAAGCACCACTACAATATTATCGAGGATTATGGTGGAAGGGGGCACTGCACACGGCTAAGAAAGCGAACACGTGGATCAACTTGTGTGTCTAGGGGTGCCCCCTGCCTCCGTATATAAAGGAGCCAAGGGGGGGGGGTGCAGCCGACCCTAGTAGGAGGCGCGCAGGAGGAGTCCTACTACTACCGGGAGTAGGACTCCCCTCCCTTTCCTTGTCCAAGTAGGAGAGGGGGAAGGAAGGGAGAGAGGAGAGGAAGGAAAGGGGGCACCGCCCCTCCCTCCTTGTCCAATTCGGACTAGGGGGGGAGGGGGCGCGCGGCCTGCCCTAGCAGCCCCTCCTCTTCTCCACTTTAGGCCCATGAGGCCCATTAACCCCCCGGGGGGTTCCGGTAACCCCCCGGTACTCCGGTTTTATCCGAAACTTCTCCGGAACACTTCCGGTGTCCGAATATAGCCGTCCAATATATCAATCTTTATGTCTCGACCATTTCGAGACTCCTCGTTATGTCCGCGATCATATCCGGGACTCCGAACCAACTTCGGTACATCAAAACTCATAAACTCATAATATAACTGTCATCGAAACCTTAAGCGTGCGGACCCTACGGGTTCGAGAACAATGTAGACATGACCGAGACATGTCTCCGGTCAATAACCAATAGCGGAACCTAGATGCTCATATTGGCTCCCACATAATCTACGAAGATCTTTATCGGTCAGACCGCATAACAACATACGTTGTTCCCTTTGTCAACGGTATGTTACTTGCCTGAGATTCGATCGTCGGTATATCAATACCTAGTTCAATCTCGTTACCGGCAAGTCTCTTTACTCGTTCCGTAATACATCATCTCGCAACTAACTCATTTAGTTGCATTGCTTGCAAGGCTTAGGTGATGTGCATTACCGAGAGGGCCCAGAGATACCTCTCCGACAATCGGAGTGACAAATCCTAATCTAGAAATACGCCAACCCAACATGTACCTTTGGATACACCTGTAGAGCTCCTTTATAATCACCCAGTTATGTTGCGACATTTGGTAGCACACAAAGTGTTCCTCCGGTAAACGGGAGTTGCATAATCTCATAGTCATAGGAACATGTATAAGTCATGAAGAAAGCAATAACAACATACTAAACGATCGAGTGCTAAGCTAACGGAATGGGTCAAGTCAATCACATCATTCTCCTAATGATGTGATCCCGTTAATCAAATAACAACTCTTTGTCTATGGTTAGGAAACATAACCATCTTTGATTAACGAGCTAGTCAAGTAGAGGCATACTAGTGACACTCTATTAGTCTATGTATTCACACATGTATTATGTTTCCGGTTAATACAATTCTAGCATGAATAATAAACATTTATCGTGAAATAAGAAAATAAATAATAACTTTATTATTGCCTCTAGGGCATATTTCCTTCAGTCTCCCACTTGCACTAGAGTCAATAATCTAGATTACACAGTAATGATTCTAACACCCATGGAGCTTTGGTGCTGATCATGTTTTGCTCGTGGAAGAGGCTTAGTCAATGGGTCTGCAACATTCAGATCCGTATGTATCTTGCAAATCTCTATGTCTCCCACCTGGACTAGATCCCGGATGGAATTGAAGCGTCTCTTGATGTGCTTGGTTCTCTTGTGAAATCTGGATTCCTTTGCCAAGGCAATTGCACCAGTATTGTCACAAAAGATTTTCATTGGACCCGATGCACTAGATATGACACCTAGATCGGATATAAACTCATTCATCCAGACTCCTTCGTTTGCTGCTTCCGAAGCAGCTATGTACTCGCTTCACATGTAGATCCCGCCACAACGCTTTGTTTAGAACTGCACCAAGTGACAGCTCCATCGTTTAATGTAAATACGTATCCGGTTTGCGATTTAGAATTGTCCGGATCAGTGTCAAAGCTTGCATCAACGTAACCATTTACGATGAGCTCTTTTTCACCTCCATATAAGAGAAACATATCCTTAGTCCTTTTCAGGTATTTCAGGATGTTCTTGACCGTTGTCGAGTGATCCACTCGTGGATTACTTTGGTACCTCCCTGCTAGACTTATAGCAAGACACACATCGGGTCTGGTACACAACATTGCATACATGATAGAGCCTATGGCTGAAGCATAGGGAACATCTTTCATTTTCTCTCTATCTTCTGCATTGGTCGGGCATTGAGTCTTACTCAATTTCACACCTTGTGACACAGGCAAGAATCCTTTCTTTGCTTGATCCATTTTGAACTTTTTCAAAACTTTGTCAAGGTATGTGCTTTGTGAAAGTCCAATTAAGCGTCTTGATCTATCTCTATAGATCTTAATGCCTAATATGTAAGCAGCTTCACCGAGGTCTTTCATTGAAAGACTCTTATTTAAGTATCCCTTTATGCTATCCAGAAATTCTATATCATTTCCAATTAGTAATATGTCATCTACATATAATATCAGAAATGCTACAGAGCTCCCACTCACTTTCTTGTAAATACAGGCTTCTCCAAAAGTCTGTACAAAACCAAATGCTTTGATCACACTATCAAAGCGTTTATTCCAACTCCGAGAGGCTTGCACCAGTCCATAAATGGATCGCTGGAGCTTGCACACTTTGTTAGCTCCCTTTGGATCGACAAAACCTTCCGGCTGCATCATATACAACTCTTCTTCCAGAAATCCATCCAGGAATGCAGTTTTGACATCCATCTGCCAAATTTCATAATCATAAAATGCGGCAATTGCTAACATGATTCGGACAGACTTAAGCATCGCCACAAGTGAGAAGGTCTCATCGTAGTCAATCCCTTGAACTTGTCGAAAACCTTTTGCAACAAGTCGAGCTTTGTAGACAGTAACATTACCGTCAGCGTCAGTCTTCTTCTTGAAGATCCATTTATTCTCAATTGCTTGCCGATCATTGGGCAAGTCAACCAAAGTCCATATTTGTTTTCATACATGGATCCCATCTCAGATTTCATGGCTTCAAGCCATTTTGCGGAATCTGGGCTCACCATCGCTTCTTCATAGTTCGTAGGTTCATCATGATCTAGTAGCATGACTTCCAAAACAGGATTACCGTACCACTCTGGTGCGGATCTTACTCTGGTTGATCTACGAGGTTCAGTAGTAACTTGTTCTGAAGTTTCATGATCATTATCATTAGCTTCCTCACTAATTGGTGTAGGTGTCATAGAAACCTGTTTCTACGATGTACTACTTTCCAATAAGGGAGCAGGTACAGTTACCTCATCAAGTTCTACTTTCCTCCCACTCACTTCTTTCGAGAGAAACTCCTTTTACAGAAAGGATCCATTCTTAGCGACAAATGTCTTGCCTTCGGATCTGTGATAGAAGGTGTACCCAACAGTCTCTTTTGGGTATCCTATGAAGACACATTTCTCCAATTTCGGTTCGAGTTTATCAGGTTGAAGTTTCTTCACATAAGCATCGCAGCCCCAAACTTTTTAGAAACGACAACTTTGGTTTCTTGCCAAACCACAGTTCATAAGGCGTCATCTCAACGGATTTTGATGGTGCCCTATTTAACGTGAATGCAGCTGTCTCTAGAGCATAACCCCAAAACGATAGCGGTAAATCTGTAAGAGACATCATAGATCACACCATATCAAGTAAAGTACGATTACCACGTTCGAACACACCATTACGCTGTGGTGTTCCAGGTGGCGTGAGTTGCGAAACTATTCCGCATTGTTTCAAATGTAGACCAAACTCGTAACTCAAATATTCTCCTCCACGATCAGATCGTAGAAACTTTATTTTCTTGTTACGATGATTTTCAACTTCACTCTGAAATTCTTTGAACTTTTCAAATGTTTCAGACTTTTGTTTCATTAAGCAGATATACCCATATCTGCTTAAATCATCTGTGAAGGTGAGAAAATAACGATATCCGCCACGAGCTTCAACATTCATTGGACCACATACATCTGTATGTATGATTTCCAACAAATCTGTTGCTCTCTCCATAGTACCGAAGAACGGTGTTTTAGTCATCTTGCCCATGAGGCATGGTTCGCAAGTACCAAGTGATTCATAATCAAGTGGTTCCAAAAGTCCATCAGTATGGAGTTTCTTCATGCGTTTTACACCGATATGACCTAAACGGCAGTGCCACAAATAAGTTGCACTATCATTATCAACTCTGCATCTTTTGGCTTCAACATTATGAATATGTGTATCACTACTATCGAGATTCATCAAAAATAGACCACTCTTCAAGGGTGCATGACCATAAAAGATATTACTCATATAAATAGAATAACCATTATTCTCTGATTTAAATGAATAACCGTCTCGCATCAAACAAGATCCAGATATAATGTTCATGCTCAACGCTGGCACCAAATAACAATTATTTAGGTCTAATACTAATCACGATGGTAGATGTAGAGGTAGCGTGCCGACCGCGATCACATCGACTTTGGAACCATTTCCCACGCGCATCGTCACCTTGTCCTTCGCCAGTGTTCGCTTAATCCGTAGTCCCTGTTTCGAGTTGCAAATATTAGCAACAGAACCAGTATCAAATACCCAGGTGCTACTGCGAGCTCTAGTAAGGTACACATCAATAACATGTATATCACATATACCTTTGTTCACCTTGCCATCCTTCTTATCCGCCAAATACTTCGGGCAGTTCCGCTTCCAGTGACCAGTCTGCTTGCAGTAGAAGCACTCAGTTTCAGGCTTAGGTCCAGATTTGGGTTTCTTCTCTTGAGCAGCAACTTGCTTGCTGTTCTTTTTGAAGTTCCCCTTCTTCTTCCCTTTGCCCTTTTTCTTGAAACCAGTGGTCTTGTTGACCATCAACACTTGATGCTCCTTTTTGATTTCTACCTCCGCAGCTTTTAGCATTGCGAAGAGCTCGGGAATAGTCTTATTCATTCCTTGCATATTATAGTTCATCACGAAGCTCTTGTAGCTAGGTGGCAGTGATTGGAGAATTCTGTCAATGACGCAATCATCTGGAAGATTAACTCCCAATTGAATCAAGTGATTATTATACCCAGACATTTTGAGTATATACTCACTGACAGAACTGTTCTCCTCCATCTTGCAGCTATAGAACTTATTGGAGACTTCATATCTCTCAATCCGGGCATTTGCTTGAAATATTAACTTCAACTCCCGGAACATCTCATATGCTCCATGACGTTCAAAACGTCGTTGAAGTCCCGATTCTAAGCTGTAAAGCATGGCACACTGAACTATCGAGTAGTCATCAGCTTTGCTCTGCCAAACGTTCATAACATCTGGTGTTGCTCCAGCAGTAGGCCTGGCACCCAGTGGTGCTTCCAGGACGTAATTCTTCTGTGCAGCAATGAGGATAATCCTCAAGTTATAGACCCAGTCCGTGTAATTTCTACCATCATCTTTCAACTTTGCTTTCTCAAGGAACGCATTAAAATTCAACGGAACAACATCACGGGCCATCTATCTACAATCAAACATAAACAAGCAAGATACTATCAGGTACTAAGCTCATGATAAATTTAAGTTCAATTAATCATATTACTTAAGAACTCCCACTTAGAAAGACATCCCTCTAATCTTCTAAGTGATTACGTGATCCAAATCAACTAAACCATAACCGATCATCACGTGAAATGGAGTAGTTTTCAATGGTGAACATCGCTATGTTGATCATATCTACTATATGATTCACGCTCGACCTTTTGGTCTCAGTGTTCCGAGGCCATATGTGCATATGCTAGGCTCGTCAAGTTTAACCTGAGTATTCTGCGTGTGCAAAACTGGCTTGCACCCATTGTAGATGGACGTAGAGCTTATCACACCCGATCATCATGTGGTGTCTGGGCACGACGAACTTTGGCAACAGTGCATACTCAGGGAGAACACTTTTATCTTGAAATTTAGTGAGAGATCATCTTATAATGCTACCGTCAATCAAATCAAGACAAGATGCATAAAATATAAACATCACATGCAATCAATATAAGTGATATGATATGGCCATCATCTTCTTGTACTTGTGATCTCCATCTCGGAAGTACCGTCATGATCACCATCGTCACCGGCGCGACACCTTGATCACCATCGTAGCATCGTTGTCGTCTCGTCAATCTTATGCTTCCACGAATATCGCTACCGCTTAGTGATAAAGTAAAGCATTACATCGCAGTTGCATTGCATACAATAAAGCGACAACCATATGGCTCCTGCCAGTTGCCGATAACTCGGTTACAAAACATGATCATCTCATACAATAAAATTTAGTATCATGTCTTGACCATATCACATCACAACATGCCTTGCAAAAACAAGTTAGATGTCCTCTACTTTGTTGTTGCAAGTTTTATGTGGCTGCTACAGGCTTAAGCAAGAACCAATCTTACCTACGCATCAAAACCACAACGATAGTTTGTCAAGTTGGTGCTGTTTTAACCTTCGCAAGGACCGGGCGTAGCCCCACTCGGTTCAACTAAAGTTGGAGAAACTGACACCCGCTAGCCACCTTTGTGCAAAGCACGTCGAGAGAACCGGTCTCGCGTAAGCGTACACGTAATGTCAGTCCGGGCCGCTTCGTCCAACAATACCGCCGAACCAAAGTATGACATGCTGGTAAGCAGTATGACTTATATCGCCCACAACTCACTTGTGTTCTACTCATGCATATAACATCAACACATAAAACCTAGGCTCGGATGCCACTGTTAGGGAACGTAGTAATTTCAAAAAATTTCCTACGCACACGCAAGATCATGGTGATGCATAGCAACGAGGGGAGAGGGTGATCTACGTACCCTTGTAGACCGACAGCGGAAGCGTTATGTAAACGCGGTTGATGTAGTCGTACGTCTTCCCGATCCGACCGATCCAAGCACCGAAACTATGGCACCTCCGAGTTTCAGCACATGTCCAGCTCGATGACGATCCCCGGACTCCTACCGGGAGTAGGACTCCCCTCCCTTTCCTTGTCCAAGTAGGAGAGGGGGGAGGAAGGGAGAGAGGAGAGGAAGGAAAGGGGGGGGGGGGGCGCCGCCCCTCCCTCCTTGTCCAATTCGGACTAGGGGGAGAGGGGGCGCGCGGCCTGCCCGGGCAGCCCCTCCTCTTCTCCACTTTAGGCCCATGAGGCCCATTAACCCCCCGGGGGGTTCCGGTAACCCCCCGGTACTCCGGTTTAATCCGAAACTTCCCCGGAACACTTCTGGTGTCCGAATATAGCCATCCAATATATCAATCTTTATGTCTCGACCATTTCAAGACTCCTCGTTATGTCCGCGATCATATCCGGGACTCCGAACCAACTTCGGTACATCAAAACTCATAAACTCATAATATTACTGTCATCGAAACCTTAAGCGTGCGGACCCTACGGGTTCGAGAACAATGTAGACATGACCAAGACATGTCTCCGGTCAATAACCAATAGTGGAACCTGGATGCTCATATTGGCTCCCACATATTCTACGAAGATCTTTATCGGTCAGACCGCATAACGACATACGTTGTTCCCTTTGTCATCGGTATGTTACTTGCCCGAGATTCGATCATCGGTATATCAATACCTTGTTCAATCTCGTTACCGGCAAGTCTCGTTACTCGTTCCGTAATACATCATCTCGCAACTAACTCATTTAGTTGCATTGCTTGCAAGGCTTTGGTGATGTGCATTACCGAGAGGGCCCAGAGATACCTCTCCTACAATCGGAGTGACAAATCCTAATCTCGAAATATGCCAACCCAACATGTACCTTTGGAGACGCCTGTAGAGCTCCTTTATAATCATCCAGTTACGTTGTGACGTTTGGTAGCACACAAAGTGTTCCTCCAGTAAACAGGAGTTGCGTAATCTCATAGTCATAGGAACATGTATAAGTCATGAAGAAAGCAATAGCAACATACTAAATGATCGAGTGCTAAGCTAACGGAATGGGTCAAGTCAATCACATCATTCTCCTAATGATGTGATCCCGTTAATCAAATAACAACTCTTTGTCTATGGTTAGGAAACATAACCATCTTTGATTAACGAGCTAGTCAAGTAGAGGCATACTAGTGACACTCTGTTTGTCTATGTATTCACACATGTATTATGTTTCCGGTTAATACAATTCTAGCATGAATAATAAACATTTATCATGAAATAAGGAAATAAATAATAACTTTATTATTGCCTCTAGGGCATATTTCCTTCAAATTTGACATGCAAGCTCAAGAACAGGGTCGCCTAAGCAACACAACTATGCAATGAATAAAGCACTAGAACAAAAACTAATTGGACCATTGGAGGAGTCACATACCAAGGAACAATCCCCAAAGCAGTTTTGTGAGAGGTGCTTTGAGCAAGGAGATCGAAAATCACAGCAAAATGAGCTAGAACTCATGCTTGAGCTGGATAATGGTGTTTGTGGGAGGAAGAAGGAGTGTGTGGGTGCAGGAATAAGTGGAGGAGGGCCACCATGGGCCCACGAGGTAGGGGCGCGCCCAGGGGGGTAGGGCGCGCCCTCCACCCTCGTGGCCAGGTGGATGCCCCCTGCTGTGTTCTCAGTGCCAAATATTCTCAAATATTCCAAAAAAAATCATATTTAAATTTCAGGGCATTTGGAGAACTTCTATTTTCGGGGTATTTTTATATTGCACGAATAATCAGAAAACATACATAAATTACAATTTTGACTTTAGTTAATATAAATAACAGAAAGTAAAAGGAGGGTACAAAGAGTTGTGTTTTCTAAATTCATCCTTCTCATGATCATCAAAAGGAATCCATTAACAAGGTTGATCAAGTCTTGTTAACAAACTCATTCCGAATAACATGGAACCGGAGAATTTTTGAATAACACTAGTTACCTCTACGGGGATATGCACATCCCCAACAATAACAATATCATATTTCTTCTTGACGGTAGGAAGAGGAAATTCAAAACCTCCAAAAATAATCGATAGAATTTTTCCAATAGAAATTATACTGTGGACTTGAGGTTGTTTCCTCGAAAAGTGTACCGTATGCTCATTGCCATTAACATGAAAAGTGACATTGCCTTTGGTGCAATCAATAACAGCCCCTGCAGTATTCAAAAAGGGTCTTCCAAGAATAATAGACATACTATCGTCCTCGGGAATATCAAGAATAACAAGCTCCGTTAAAATAGTAACGTTTGCAACCACAACAGGCACATCCTCACAAATATCGTCAGGTATAGTAGTTGATTTATCAGCCATTTGCAAAGATATTTCAGTAGGTGTCAACTTATTCAAATCAAGTCTCTGATATAAAGAGAGAGGCATAACACTAACACCGGCTCCAAGATCACATAAAGCAGTTTTAACATAGTTTCTTTTAATGGAGCATGGTATAGTGGGTACTCCTGGATCTCCAAGTTTCTTTGGTATTCCACCCTTAAAAGTATAATTAGCAAGCATGGTGGAAATCTCAGCTTCCGGTATCTTTCTTTTATTAGTGACAATTTCTTTCATATATTTAGCATAAGGATTCATTTTGAGGATATCAATTAATCGCATACGCAAAAAGATAGGTCTAATCATTTCAGCAAAGCGCTCAAAATCATCATCATCCTTTTTCTTGGATGGTTTGGGAGGAAAAGGCATGGGTTTCTGAACCCAAGGCTCTGTTTCCTTACCGTGTTTCCTAGCAACAAAGTCTTTCTTATCATAACGTTGATTCTTTGATTGTGGGTTATCAAGATCAATAGTAGGTTCAATTTCTATATCATTATCATTACTAGGTTGAGCATCAACATGAACATTATCATTTACATTATCACTAGTTTCATGTTCATTACCAGATTGTGTTTCAACATCAGAAATATAAATATCATTTGGATTCTCAGGGGTTTCAGCAATAGGTTCACTAGAAGCATGCACAGTCCTACCATTTTTCTTTTTCTTCCTTTTAGAAGGAATAGGTGCATCTATATTACTTCTCTGAGAATCTTGCTCAATTCTCTTAGGGTGGCCTTCAGGATACAAAGGTTCCTGAGTCATTTTACCAGTTCTAGTAGCCACTCTAACAGTATAGTCCTTATTCTTACTATTCAATTCATTGAGCAAATCATTTTGAGCTTTAAGTACTTGTTCTACTTGAGTGGTAACCATAGAAGCATGTTTACTAATAAGTTTAAGTTCACCTTTGACATTAGCCATATAATCACCCAAGTGTTCAAGCATATCAGCACTGCATTTTAATTCTCTACCAAAATAAGCATTGCAGTCTTCTTGCTTAACCAAAAATTTATCAAACTCATCTAAGCATGGGCTAGCAAACTTAGTAAATGGGATTTCAGCTTTATCATATCTATAGAGAGAATTTACCTTTACTACCTGCGTCGGATTATCAAGACCATTTGTTTCTTCAATAGGTGATGGATTAAAACCATATATTTCTTTAACATGCGGTAAATTAAGACCATGTATTTCTTCAATAGGAGGTAAATTCTTAACATCTTCAGCTTTAATACCCTTTTCTTTCATGGATTTCTTTGCCTCTTGCATATCTTCAGGACTGAGAAATAGAACACCCTTTTTCTTCGGAGTTGGTTTAGGAATAGGCTCAAGAGTTGGCTCAAGAAGTTTCCAATTATTTTCATTTGTCAACATATTATTCAATAGAATTTCAGCTTCATCCGGTGTTCTTTCCCTTAAAACAGGACCAACACAACTATCCAGGTAATCTCTGGAAGCATCGGTTAGTCCATTATAAAAGATATCAAGTATTTCATTTTTTTCTTAAGAGGGTGATCAGGCAAAGCATTAAGTAATTGGAGAAGACTCCCCTAAGCTTGTGGCAGACTCTCTTCTTCAATTTGCACAAAATTATATATATCCCTTAAGGCAGCTTGTTTCTTATGAGCAGGGAAATATTTAGCAGAGAAGTAATAAATCATATCCTGGGGACTACGCACACAACCAGGATCAAGAGAATTAAACCATATCTTAGCATCACCCTTTAATGAGAACGAAAATATTTTAAGAATATAAAAGTAGCGAGTTCTCTCATCATTAGTGAACAAGGTGGCTATATCATTTAATTTAGTAAGATGTGCCACAATAGTTTCAGATTCATAGCCATAAAAAGGATCAGATTCAACCAAAATAATTATATCAGGATCAATAGAGAATTCATAATCTTTATCAGTTACAAAGATAGGTGAAGTAGCATAAGCAGGATCATATTTCATTCTAGCATTCAGAGTTTTTTGTTTAAGCTTAGCTAATAATTTCTTAAGATCACTTCTATCATTGCAAGCAAGAAAGTCTCTTTTAGTTTCTTCATCCATAACATAGCCCTCAGGCACAACCGGTAATTCATATTTATTAGGACAGCCTCCATAATCACTTTCATCAGTATTATCAGTTTCAATAGTTTCATTCTCTCTAGCCCTAGCGAGTTGTTCATCAAGAAATTCACCGAGTGGCACAGTAGTATCAGGCATAGAAGTAGTTTCATCATAAGTATCATGCATAGCAGAAGTGACATCATCAATAATATGCGACATATTAGAATTAATAGCAGAAGCAGGTTTAGGTGTCGCAAGCTTACTCAAAACAGAAGGTGAATCAAGTGCAGTGCTAGATGGCAGTTCCTTACCTCCCCTCGTAGTTGAGGGATAAATCTTGGTTTTTGGACTTCTCAAGTTCTTCATAATGATAAGCAGATATAAATCCCAAGTGACTCAAAGAATAGAGCTATGCTCCCCGGCAACAGCGCCAGAAAATAGTCCTGATAACCCACAAGTATAGGGGATCACAACAGTTTTCGAGGGTAGAGTATTCAACCCATATTTATTGATTCGACACAAGGGGAGCCAAAGAATATTCTCAAGTATTAGCAGTTGAGTTGTCAATTCAACCACACCTAGAAACTTAGTAGATGCAGCAAAGTATTTAGTAGCAAAGTAATATGATAGTAGTGGTAACGATAGTAAAAGGTAATGATAGCAAAAGTAATATTTTTGGTGTTTTGTAGTGGTTATAACAGTAGCAACGGAAAAGTAAATAAGTGAAAAACAATATATGGAAAGCTCACAGGCAATGGATCGGTGATAGAGAATTATGCCGGATGCGGTTCATCATGTAACCGTCATAACATAGGGTGACACAGAACTAGCTCCAATTCATCAATGTAATGTAGGCATGTATTCCGAATATAGTCATACGTGCTTATGGAAAAGAACTTGCATGACATCTTTTGTCCTACCCTCCCGTGGCAGCGGGGTCCTAGCGGAAACTAAGGGATATTAAAGCCTCCTTTTAATAGAGTACCGGACCAAAGCATTAACACATAATGAATACATTAACTCCTCAAACTATGGTCATCACTGGAATTGGTCCCGGTTATTGTCACTTCAGGGTTGCCGGATCATAACACATAGTAGGTGACTATAGACTTGCAAGATAGGATCAAGAACTCACATATATTCATGAAAACATAATACGTTCAGATCTGAAATCATGGCACTCGGACCCTAGTGACAAGCATTAAGCATAGCAAAGTCATAGCAACATCAATCTCAGAACATAGTGGATACTAGGGAGCAAACCCTAACAAAACTAACTTGATTACATGATAAATCTCATCCAACCCATCACCGTCCAGCAAGCCTACGATGGAATTACTCACGCACGGCAGTGAGCATCATGAAATTGGTGATGGAGGATGGTTGATGATGACAATGGCGACGGCTTCCCCTCTCCGGAGCCTCGAACAGACTCTAGATCATCCCTCCCGAGAGAGTTTAGGGCTTGGCGGCAGCTCCGTATCGTAAAACGCGATGAATCTTTCTCCCTGATTTTTTCTCTCCGAACACGAATATATAGAGTTGGAGTTGAGGTCGGAGGAGCTCCAGGGGGGCCACGAGGTAGGGGGCGCGCCCAGGGGGGCAGGCGCACCCCCACCCTCGTGGCTAGAGTGTGGGCCCCCTGGTCTTGATCTTTTGCCAGTATTTTTTATTATTTCCAAAAATAATCTCCGTGAAGTTTCAGGTCATTCCGAGAACTTCTGTTTCTACACATAAATAACACCATGGCAATTCTGCTGAAAACATCGTCAGTCCGGGTTAGTTCCATTCAAATCATGCAAATTAGAGTCCAAAACAAGGGCAAAAGTGTTTGGAAAAGTAGATATGATGGAGACGTATCAATGATCATTATATAGGCATCACGTCCAAGATTAGTAGACCGACTCCTGCCTGCATCTACTACTATTACTCCACACATCGACCGCTATCCAACATGCATCTAGTGTATTAAGTTCATGGAGAAACGGATTAATGCAATAAGAACGATGACATGATGTAGACAAGATCTATTTATGTAGAAATAGACCCCCATCGTTTTATCCTTAGTAGCAAAGATACATACGTGTCGATTCCCCTTCTGTCACTGGGATCAAGCACCGTAAGATCGAACCCACTACAGAGCACCTCTTCCCATTGCAAGATAAATATATCAAGTTGGCCAAACAAAACCCAAATATCGGAGATGAAATACGAGGCTATAAGCAATCATGCATATAAGAAATCAAAGAAACTCAAATAACTTTCATGGATAAAAAGATAGATCTGATCATAAACTCAAAGTTCATCCAATCCCAACAAACACACCGCAAAAAGAGTTACATCATATGGATCTCCAAGAGACTATTGTATTGCTAATCAAGAGAGAGAGAGAGAGAGAGGAAGCCATCTAGATACTAACTACGGACCCGAAGGTGTACAATGAACTACTCACGTATCATCGGAGAGGCACCAATGGAAGTGGTGAACCCCTCCGTGATGGTGTCTAGATTGGATCTGGTGGTTCTGGACTCTACGGCGGCTGGAATAGATTTTCATAAACTCCCCTAGGGTTTCTGGAATATTGGGGTATTTATAGAGTAAAGAGGCAGTCCTGGGGGCACCCGAGGTGGGTACAACCCACCAGGGCGCGCCTAGGCCTCCAGGCGCGCCGTGCTAGGCTGTGCTCCCCTCGGAGCAGCCCCTAGGTGCTTCTTCGGCCCATTGGTTGTCTTCTGGTCCAAAAAAAATCTCCAAAAAGTTTCGCTGCGTTTGGACTCCGTTTGTTATTGATTTCCTGCGATGTAAAAAACATGCAAAAAAGCAACTGACACTTGGAACTATGTCAATAGGTTACTACCAAAAAATGATATAAAAAGACTATAAAATGATTATAAAACATCCAAGAATGATAATATAACATCATCGAACAATCAAAAATTATAGATACGTTGGAGACGTATCAGCATCCCAAAGCTTAATTCCTGCTCGTCCTCGAGTAGGTAAATGATAAAACTGATTTTTTTATGTGGAATGTTGCCTAGCATGTCATCTCATATTCTTTTCTTTATAGCATGGACATTTGGACTTTTATATTGTTCAAAGCAATAGTCTAGTCTTGACATGATAACTTAAATACTAAGCATATCAACCAGCAACCAAGTCTTTCAAAATATCAATGCTAAAATAAGTTATCCCTAGCCCATCATTCTCAATCATTGATCCATTCATGAAACACACACATGCATATTAGCTACACCCAATGCTCAAGTACGATCAAAGTGCCCCCTAGTTGGTGCTTTATAAGAGAAAATGGAGACTCAAATTCAAAAATAAAAATTGCATAAAGTAAAGGAAATTAAGGCCCTGCGCGGAGGGAAGTAGGGATTTGTAGAGGTGCCAGAGCTCAAAGCGAAAAACTTAGAGATAAAAACATTTTTGGAGGTATACTTATCACACCAACAAAAACGACTTAGAGTTCCCAACACTTTCCATGCAAGATATATCATAGGCGGTTCTCAAACAGAAAATAGACTTTATTCCTTTTTCCACCATACTTTCACTTTCCATGGCTAACCGTATCCACGGGTGCCTTCCATACGAGCACTTTCCAAGGAATTTATTATTTGACAACATAAATTAAATTCATTTTGCATTTCGGGACTGGGCATCCCTAATACCTTTGCCTTACTCTCGTGCAATGACAAGTGAATAAACACTCATCGTGAGAATAACACATCTAGCATGGAAAATATTAGCCACCCCTCACCGCTTCGCGAGTAGTACAAGCACACAAAAGAGAAATTTATTTTGAATATTAGAGATGGCACATACAAATTTGCTTAGAATGGCAAAAGAATACTGCATATAGGTACGTATAGTGGACTGATGTGGCAAAACTGGTTTAAAGGATTTTGGATGCACAAGTAGTGATCATACTTAGTGCAAAATGAAGGCTAGCAAAAGATTGAGAAGCGACCAACCAAGAAACAAATAATCTCATAAGGGAGCATTAAGCATAATTAACACCGAATAATGCACCACAAGTAGGATATAATTTCATTGCATAACTATTGACTTTCGTGCTTGCATAGGGAATCACAAACCTTAACACCAATATTCTTACTAAAGCATAATTACTCATCAACTTGACTCACATATCACATCATCATATCTCAAAACTATTACAAAGAATCAAGTTTATTTTGTCCAATGATCTTCATGAAAGTTTTTATTATATCCTTCTTGGATATCTATCACTTTGGGACTAATTTTCATGTGCTTTTGATAGGCTCCAACAAATATAAGTGAAGATCATGAGCATAATTTTTTTTCTCTCAAAATAATTTAAGTGAAGCAAGAGTGAATTCTTGAAAATTTTACTAACTCTAAAATAAATCTAAGTGAAGAAAGAGAGCATTTCGTCAAAAAGAACTAAGCACACTGTGCTCAAAAAGATATAAGTGAAGCACTAGAGCAAATCCATAGCTCATAAAAATTTAAGTGAAGCATAGAGAGCAATTCTAAAAAGTCATGGCATAATTTTGGCTCTCTCAAATAGGTGTGTCCATCAAGGAATCAAGACTTAAAACACAAAGTAAAACAAGGAAAGACTCATAGCATACAAGATGCTCCAAGAAAAACACATAGTATGTGACGAATAAAAATATAGCTTCGAGTAAAATACCGATGGTCATTAGAAGAAAGAGGGGATGCCACTCGGGGCATCCCCAAGCTTAGTTGCTTGCTCTCTTTGGATAATAGCTTGGGAAGCCGGGGCATCCCCAAGCTTAGGCTCTTCTTACTCCCCATTCCTTCATCCATCGTAAGACAACCCAAAACTTGAAAACTTCAATCACATAAAACTCAACAAACCTTTGTGAGATCTGTTAGTATAAGAAAGCAGAACACTACTATAAGTGTTGTGGATAAGTGTCTTCATAAATTCCCTATGCAAGCACTACTATAAGAAAAACACTACTATAAGTGTCTTCATAAATTCCTTCAGATTCATGAATGTCAAGCAAAACTTCATAAAGATAATCTAGTGAACTCAATTCACTAGCAATGGGTTCATCATAATTGGATCTCTTGAAAATATTAGCAAGTGGATGAGGATCCATATCAATTGATTATTAGCAAGCAAAGATGCAAGCAAATAGAAGACACATGGAAACACAAGCAAACATGAGATCTGATGAGAAAATGGTGAACAAAAAAGAGGACGAATAAAACGGCATTTTTTGTGAAGTGGGGGAGAGGAAAACGGCAAGTAATGTAAATTGCAAGGAGATGAGATTTGTGATTAGGAACCTGGTATATGTTGAAGATCCTCCCTGGCAACGGCGCCTGAAATTCCTTTTGATGTGGCTTGAAGCTACGTCGGTATTTCCCCAAAGAGGAAGGGATGATGTAGCACCGTGACGGTAGGTGTTTCCCTCAGTGATGAAACCAAGGTTATCGAACTAGTAGGAGAACCAAGCAACAATATGTAAACGACACCTGCACACAAATAACAAATACTCGCAACTCGACATATTAAACAGGTTGTCAATCCCTTTCGGGTAACGGCGCCAGAAATTGGCAAACGGACATGAATAAATTATAGTAAATTGATAGATCGAATGCCAAATAAAATAAAGTGCAGCAAGGTATTTTTGGTTTAATATATCTGAAAATAAAAGCAATGGAAAATTGATCGCAAAGGCAAATAATATGAGAAAGAGACTCGGGGCCGTAGATTTCACTAGTGGCTTCTCTCGAGAAAAATAGCAAATGGTGGGTAAACAAATTACTGTTGGGCAATTGATAGAACTTCAAATAATCATGACGATATCCACGGAATGATCATTATATAGGCATCACGTCCAAGATTACTAGACCGACTCCTACCCGCATCTACTACTATTACTCCACACATCGACCGCTATCCGGCATGCATCTAGTGTATTAAGTTCACGGAGAAACAGAGTAATGCAATAAGAATGATGACATGATGTAGACAAGATCTATTTATGTAGAAATAGACCCCATCGTTTTATCCTTAGTAGCAACGATACATACGTGCAGGTTCCTCTTCTGTCACTGGGATCAAGCACCGTAAGAATGAACCCACTACAAAGCACTCTTCCCATTGCAAGATAAATAGATCAAGTTGGCCAAACAAAGCCAACATACTGGAGAAGAAATACGATGCTATAAGCAATCATGCATATAAGAGATCAAAGAAGCTCAAATTACTTTCATGGATAAAAAGATAGATCTAATCACAAACTCAAAGTTCATCCGATCCCAACAAACACACCGCAAAAAAGAGTCACATCATATGGATCTCCAAGAGACCATTGTATTGATAACCAAAAGAGAGACAGGAAGCCACCTAGCTACTAACTATGGACCCGAAGGTCTAGAAAGAACTACTCATGCATCATCAGAGAGGCACCAATGGAAGTGGTGAGCCCCTCCGTGATGGTGTCTAGATTGGATCTGGTGGTTGTGGAGTCTGCGACAGCTGGAATTGATTTTCGTCGGCTCCCCTAGGGTTTGTGGAATATTAGGGTATTTATAGAGTAAAGAGGCGGTCCGGGGGCACCCGAGGTGGGCACAACCCACCAGGGCGCGCCTGGGCCTCGAAGTGCGCCCTGGTGGGTTGTGCTCCCCTCGGAGCAGCCCCCAGGATCTTCTTCGGCCC
Source organism: Triticum monococcum (assembly GCA_034509565.1). Taxonomy (NCBI): domain Eukaryota; kingdom Viridiplantae; phylum Streptophyta; class Magnoliopsida; order Poales; family Poaceae; genus Triticum; species Triticum monococcum. The sequence goes on along the minus strand of CM067845.1, from coordinate 536,283,257 downwards.
ATTGGTTGTCTTCTGGTCCAAAAAAATCTCTAAAAAGTTTCACTGCGTTTGGACTCCATTTGGTATTGATTTCCTGTGATGTAAAAAACATGCAAAAAAGCAACTAGCACTTGGCACTATGTCAATAGGTTGGTATCAAAAAATGATATAAAATGATTATAAAACATCGGAAAATGATAATATAACAGCATGGAACAATCAGAAATTATAGATACATTGGAGATGTATCATTTACCTGTTGAAATCCTTGGGGATCCTCCTCCACATAAGGGTGATCCCGTGTTTGAGCTTAAACAATTACCTCATACTTTTAAATATGCTTATCTTGATGAAAAGAAGGTATATCATGTTATTATTAGTGCTAACCTTTCAGAGCATGAAGAAAATAAATTATTGAAAACTCTGAAGAAGCATTGTGCCGCTATTGGATATACTCTTGATGATCTTAAGGGCATTAGTGCCACTCTATGTCAGCACAAAATTAATTTGGAGCCTGATGCTAAACCATTTGTTGATCACCAATGATGGTTAAATCCCAAGATGAAGGAAGTGGCAAGAAATGAAATACTCAAGCTCTTGGAGGTAGGTATAATTTATCCTATTACTGATAGTAGATGGGTAAGTCCCGTTCATTGTGTCCCTAAGAAGGGAGGTATTACTATTGTTCCTAATGATAAGAATGAATTGATTCCACAAAGAATTATTACAGGTTATAGAATGATAATTGATTTTCGCAAATTAAATAAAGCTACTACAAAATATCATTACCCTCTACTTTCTATATTGATCAGATGTTAGAAAGACTATCAAAACATACACATTTTTGCTTTCTAGATGGTTATTTTGGTTTTTCTCAAATACCTGTGTCAAAAGATGATCAGGAAAAGACCACTTTTACTTGCCCTTTCAGTACTTTTTCTCATAGACGTATGCCTTTTGGTTTATGCAATGCACCTGCTACCTTTCAAAGATGTATGACTGCTATATTCTCTTACTTTTGTGAAAAGATTGTTGAGGTTTTCATGGATGGTTTCTCTGTTTACGGAACTTCTTTTGATGATTACTTAAGCAACCTTGATCGAGTTTTGCAGAGATGTGAAGAAACTAATCTTGTCTTGAATTGAGAGAAGTCCCATTTTTATGGTTAATGAAGGTATTGTCTTGGGGCAAAAAAATTCTGAAATTGGTGTTGAAGTTGATAAAACTAACATAGATGCTATTGAAAAGATGCTGCATCCTAAAGATATCAAAGGTATAAGAATTTTTCTTGGTCATGCTGATTTCTATAGGAGGTTAATTAAAGACTTCTCTAAAATTTCTAGGCCTCTCACTAATCTCTTGCAAAAAGATGTTCCTTTTGTTTTTGATGATGATTGTGTAGAAGCATTTGAAATACTTAAGAACACCTTGATTTCTTCATCTATTGTTCAACCACCTGATTGGAATTTACCCTTTGAAATTATGTGTGATGCTAGTGATTATGATGTTGGTGTTGTTCTAGGACAAAGAGTTGATAATAAATTAAATGTTATTCATTATGCTAGTAAAACTCTAAACAGTTGTAACACCCCGGATGTAACTTGCCATATTTGTAACTCCGACTCTTGCCATTTTCGGCTTTAAGTTATGAGATTCCCTTCGTGGTTGGGTTTTGTCTTTCATTTTGCATTTTGTTCATGTCATGCATTTCATATCATGTCATCATGTGCATTGCATTTGCATTCGTGTTCGTCTCATGCATCCGAGCATTTTCCCCGTTGTCCGTTTCGCAATCTGACACTCCCATATGCACCCGGCGCACCCCTCTTGTCTCTTTTCGTGAGTGGGAGCTAAACGTTCTCGTAATGGGCCGAGATTTTTCAAGTGGCCTTGGTACACCATCAGTAGATTGCCTATCAAATTTCGTTCCATTTGGAGGCCGTTTGATGCTCCAACGGTTAACTGGATAACCGCAAAAGCCCCTTGTGTGTTGCAGCCCAACACCCATCCAAAGCAGCCCAATAACCCATCTAAGCCATCTCCATGTCCTCCATCGTCGAATCATGATCGTGTGCGCGAAAACTGCACCTCATTTGGACATTCCTACCTCCCTCTACCTATATATATGTGTCACCCCCCGAAAATCACAGTCTAACCCTAGCTCCCCCTCTCCTCGCGCCACCGGATACGTCTGGGCGAAGCCGGACGCGTCCGCCACCGCCGCTCGACCAATACCATGCTGCCACGTGTCCTTCCCCGCGCCCACATCGCTGCCGGCGCCCGAGGCCCAGATCCAGCCCGCCCCGGGCCGAACCGGGCCTTGCCGTGCCCGCGCCGCCCGTCGCCCTTTGCCTCCGCCCCCGGCCGTCCTCCGACGCCGCGCCCCACCGCCTTTCGTGCCAACGGCTGCCGCCTCCGCCACCCTCGGGCGCCGCCACACTGCACCACCGCGGCTCCACCGGAGTGCACCGCCCGGCACCGCCGTCGCCGGATCCGGGGATCCCACGCCCGGATCCACCCGCTCTGCTCGCCAGAGCTCCTTCCCCTGCTGGATCCGACACCTATGGCCGCCTCTCCGGTCACCTTCCTCCTCTCCGGCCAAGTCCGGCGACTCTCCGACGAACCTCGACGTCCGCACCCTCAAACCCTAGATCTGGAATCCGGAGGGTAAAATTGCCTTAGTGCCGAATCTCTGTAATATTTTCAAGCCTACTTCATCATGCCGTATCTCGATGATCGTGGCTCCAAATCTTGCATATGATATGTCAAATTGTTCGTCTCGTTGAGCTCTTCATGTTAGAAGCATTTCCATGCATGTTACTATACTTTATGATGCCACTTTCATTGTTGCAAGAGTGTTATAAAATGTTAACTGTTGGTACTTATCAGATCATGGTGATTTGTCATTTTTGTTGCATTTGATGTGTGCATCATATGAGCATGAGGTCTACATGTGTTTTGTACTACATCATGCCATCTTTAAAGTGCTAAAAGTCTTGTATTTTTGTGATCTATCTGGTCACTAGCACAAGCATGCAAACTAGGCTCCGTGATGTTGCTGTTTTCTGGGACATGTGATTTTGCTAAGTCCTTTTCCTGCTGTTATTTTGATGCCATGTAAACTTGATGCTACCATGAGATCCATGCTTATTTTGAGATACTTCAGTAAGGTTGGTTTGAACATGTGGTTATGCTCTATCCACTAATGCTCCTGTTTGCAATTATGGAGTGATCTAGCACGTCCTTTTCTTGCTCTACTTTTGCTACAAAATGTTCCTGGCAGATTGTTAACATGTTAATCAATATTTCCATGGTTGTTGCTAGTGATGCATGTACCCTATGAACTTGCTCTTGCCATGGTTAGATTTATGAACATGTCTTCTTACTAATTGGTATGCTTAGGTTTTCATGCAATGCTTTGTCGTAAGTGGCATGAGCTCGCAAAGTTACTTTCATGAATCTGTTTATGCCATTTTGTCTCATATTCAGTAAGGGACTTTTGTTCTATGCTTTTAGTAGAATCATGCCATGCCTTTATTTGCCATGATATGTTCTTGTAGCATGTTGTTTGCTAGCTCTAAACATTGCTTCCTGATGTTGTTTTTGACATGTTAGTATTTTCACTAAGTCTGTGAAGCTGATATCTTTTGCACTTTTGCCATGCTTGTTTGATCCTGCTCTGGTGTGATTTAGCCGTAGCTCAGTGTTCATGTTTTGTCAAGCATATCTTGTACATCGCTGCCATATGCTTTGTTGCTATGTGCTACCTCTTGAGCTTGCGTTGGTTTTCCCCGAAGAGGAAGGGATGATGCAGCAAAGTAGCGTAAGTATTTCCCTTAGTTTTTGAGAACCAAGGTATCAATCCAGTAGGAGGCCATGCTCAAGTCCCTCGTACCTACACAAAATGATAGCTACTCGCCACCAACGCGATTAGGGGTTGTCAATCCCTTCACGGTCACTTACGAGAGTGAGATCTGATAGATATAATATTTTTGGTATTTTTGGTATAAAGATGCAAAGTAAAAAGTAAAGGCAAAGTAGAAAGCAAAGCAAGATTAAAGTGATGGAGATTTATATGATGAGAATAGACCCGGGGGCCATAGGTTTCACTAGTGGCTTCTCTCAAGAGCATAAGTATTCTATGGTGGGTGAACAAATTACTGTTGAGCAATTGACAGAATTGAGCATAGTTATGAGAATATCTAGGCATGATCATGTATATAGGCATCACGTCCGTGACAAGTAGACCGAAACAATTCTGCATCTACTACTATTACTCCACTCATCGACCGCTATCCAGCATGCATCTAGAGTATTAAGTTAAAAATAGAGTAACGCCTTAAGCAAGATGACATGATGTAGAGAGATAAATTCATGCAATATGAAATAAACCCTATCTTGTTATCCTCGATGGCAACGATACAATACGTGCCTTGCTGCCCCTTCTGTCACTGGGAAAGGACACTGCAAGATCGAACCCAAAGCTAAGCACTCCTCCCATGGCAAGAACTACCAATCTAGTTGGCCAAACCAGACGGATAATTCGAAGAGACTTGAAAAGATAACCAATCATACATAAAAGAATTCAGAGAAGATTCAAATATGATTCATAGATAGACTTGGTCATAAACCCACAATTCATCGGTCTCAACAAGCACATCGCAAAAAGAAGATTACATCGAATAGATCTCCACAAGAGAGGGGGAGAACTTTGTATTGAGATCCAAAAATAGAAAAGAAGCCATCTAGCTACTAACTATGGACCCGAAGGTCTGAGGTAAACTACTCACACTTCATCGGAGGGGCTATGATGATGTAGAAGCCCTCCGTGATGACGGCCCTCTCCGGCAGAGCTCCGGAACAGGCCCCAAGATGGGATCTCGTGGATACAGAAAGTTGTGGCGGTGGAATTAGGTTTTTGGCTCCTTCTCTGTTCGTTTGGGGGTACGTAGGTATATAGAGGAGGAAGGAGTACGTCGGTGGAGCATCGAGGGGCCCACGTGGCAGGGGGCGCGCCCTAGGGGGTGCGCCCCCACCCTCGTGACCGCCTCTTTGACTCCTTGGAGTAGGGTCCAAGTCTCCTGGATCACGTTCGGTGAGAAAATCACGTTCCCGAAGGTTTCATTCCGTTTGGACTCCGTTTGATATTCCGTTTCTTCGAAACACTGAAATAGGCCAAAAACAACAATTCTGGGCTGGGCCTCCGGTTAATAGGTTAGTCCCAAAAATAATATAAAAGTGGAAAATAAAGCCCAATATAGTCCAAAATAGTAGATAATATAGCATGGAGCAATCAAAAATTATAGATACGTTGGAGACGTATCAGGCATCCCCAAGCTCAATTCCTGCTCGTCCTCGAGTAGGTAAATGATAAAAAAAGAATTTTTGATGCGGAGTGCTACTTGGCATAATTTCAATGCAAATCTTCTTAATTGTGGTATGAATATTCATATTAGGAAGATTCAAGACAAAAGTTCATATTGACATAAAGAATAATAATACTTCAAGCAAACCAACAAAGCAATTATGTTTTCTTAAAAGTAACATGGCCAAAGAAAGTTCATCCCTACAAAATCATATAGTTTAGTCATGCACCATTTTCGTCACACAAGAATGCTCTCATCATGAACAACCCCGATGACAAGCCAATCAATTGTTTCATACCTTAATAATTTCAAACTCATAAACTTTCACGCAATACATGAGCGTGAGCCATGGATATAGCACTATGGGTGGAATAGAATATAATGGTGGGGGTTATGTGGAGAAGACAAAAAGGAGAAAGTCTCACATCAATGAGGCTAATCAATGGGCTATGGAGATGCCCATCAATTGATGTTAATGCAAGGAGTAGGGATTGCCATGCAACGGATGCACTAGAGCTATAAATGTATGAAAGCTCAACAAAAGAAACTAAGTGGGTGTGCATCCAACTTGCTTGCTCATGAAGACCTAGGGCACTTGAGGAGGCCCATTGTTGGAATATACAAGCCAAGTTCTATAATGAAAATTCCCACTAGTATATGAAAGTGATAACTCAAGAGACTCTCTATATGAAGAACATGGTGCCACTTTGAAGCACAAGTGTGGAAAAAGGAATAGTAGCATTGCCCCTTTTTATTTATTTTCTCTTTTTTTGGGCTTCTTTTTTCTTTGGCCTTTATCTTTTTTGGGGGACAATGCTCTATTAAATGATGATCATCACACTTTTATTTATTTACAACTCAATGATTACAACTCGATTCTAAAACAAAGTATGACTCTATATGGATGCCTCTGGCGGTGTACCGGGATATGCAATGAATCAAGAGTGATAAGTATGAAAAAATTATGAACGGTGGCTTTGCCACAAATACTATGTCAACTACATGATCATGCTAAGCAATATGACAATGATGGATGTGTCATGATAAACTGGATGGTGGAAAGTTGCATAGCAATGTATCTCGGAATGGCTATGGAAATGCCATAATAGGTAGGTATGGTGGCTGTTTTTAGGAAGATATAAGGAGGTTTATGTGTGAAAGAGCGTATCAAATCACGGGGTTTGGATGCACCGGCGAAGTTTGCACCAATTCTCGATGTGAGAAAGGGCAATGCATGGTACCATAGAGGCTAGCAATGATGGAAGGGTGAGAGTGCGTATAATCCATGGACTCAACATTAGTCATAAAGAACTCATATACTTATTGCAAAAATCTACAAGCCATCAAAAACCAAAGTTGACTCGCCCGTCCGCGCGACTTACCGCGCCTGCGATCGACTCGCCCGTCCGCTCTCTTGGCCGGTTCACGCGTCCGCACCGGCTTACAACGAGGAGGACAACTTGCTCGTCCGCACCGGCTTACAACGCCGCGGCCAACTTATCTGTCTGTTTCCCGCGACCGACTCGCTCGAGATTGATTTCAGCTTCACCATGGTGATCGTCAACTCCGCGGTGCTAATTACTAACCTGATGCATCAGGTGAAATCCATCCAGTATATTTTATATTATATATTGCTTTCTTTAAAAAGAGCAATTACTCTGGCTTGCAAGTTCTCCAGTGCAGGACAAGTTATATTACTGAGATGTTGAATGACTCATACCGGTTTATATCACGGTCAAATATGGAGAGTCTCAAGCCAACTCCTCGAGTAATCTTAAGACTCGTGGGCTACAATGACATGACTCGGGAACTCCGGGTCATTGGAGGGAATGATAACCCGGTTCTGGAGGACACCGCCATATTGATGAAAATTTAAGGGCCGTCAAAAAATTATCAGTTCAAAATAAAGATTCCGGTTTAAAATCTGGTTCAAGAGGCATCTCTCAACCGCAAATCTTTGAAGCTCTCAAATCCGGTTCAAACATCCGGCTCAAGGTAAATTTCTCTCTTACAAAGCTTTTGAGCTCTCAAATCCGGTTCAAGGACAATCTCTCCCCACAAAATTTTGAAGTTTTCAAATCCGGTTTAAAGTTTCGGTTAAAAAGGAATTAATCTCTCGCAAGATTCGAGTTCTCAGAAAAATTAAAGGTTGCCAAAGAGAACTTGCTGCCATGATGTGCAGTTCAAATATGGGTATCCTGCCTTACAACTTACCTTATTATGGTCACTTGGGGGCTACTTGCTCATCGAGCATAGCTGTCGGTACCCTCTTGATCGGTGCGATGCAAAAATTTATATGATCACTTGGGGGCTTCCTGGTCATACATAGGCCGTATTCGAACCAAAGAGAACATAGCTGTCGGTACCCTCTTGATCGGCACACTGCCAAACTCACTAGGGGGCTTCTTGATCGTATTCGAATCATAGCTTAACCCCTTTTGGGTCCGACTTGGATCGTATTCGAATCAGGGTCGTTAAAAACCTCTCAAGGTAATTTGGGGGCTTCCTGTTCAACCATAGGTCGTATTCGAACCAAAGAGAACATAGTTGTCGGTACCCTCTTGATCGGTGCAACGCCAAAGCCACTGGGGCTACATGATCGTATTTGAATCCTAACTTCACCCCTTTGGAACGGTTTATTGATCATATTCGAATCGGAAACATCGATTTTTATTTGGTTTAAGTTTTTGCAAACAATCTTTGGTTTTTGTCTTGAGATTTTTTTGCTCATATCTGAAGCATATATATGTGGTTTCTATTAACCCGCCCTGGTTTTCGACGAACAAGTTGCCAGCATATGACTATATTAATACTTGGAAGGTTTGACTTCTAAGTTTTGGGTTATCACCCTTACTGCACAGGTATCATAAGCCGGTAGTACGATTCAATATCACAGGTATGATATTTTGTATACATGATTATGTTTAAACCAGCCCTGGCTATGGACTTAAGCTGCCAGTATATTTTGAATTACGCCATTGGAATCATGCGCGTATCAAAGATTGGGTTATCACCCTTACTGCGCAGGTCACATAGACCAGCAGTGCAATTTCAATATCACAGGATAAGACTACATTTGGGTGGTTACCCACCCTGGCTGTTGACATTAAGTCGCCAGGGCGTATGTTGTTTAAACTCTGTGCAGGATTTGCAAAACTGTGACTTATATAAATACTTAACTCCAAGCTCATCATTAAAATTGATGCTTCAGAATGATCATCCGTGCTGGATTTTCTCAAAGGCTATAAATAGTCGGGTTATAAAAATTCCGGCTTACAATGGAGGCGTATTAAATCGCCATCGGCCAAGAGTCGCCGGGTATCTAAAACTCCGGATTTACTTGTCAACAGATAAGGTACTTGAATCTTTAAATAGCCAAACTTGGCTGGATTTTCACTATGATATTGAATGATTGAGGTTTTCAAACCGGGTTATTCAAATCTTTAATAGCCAACATGACTGGATTTTTATTATGGTTATCAGTAACTAATATTATGATTGAGGTTTTCAAAGTTGCTTCAGCACAATGGCTAGTATTTTATCAATGGATATGATTTATTCGACAATAAAAGGAATAGTTCCGAGTCGCTGCAGGCTTACGACCCGGCACTTGGGGGCTACATTATTCAAATTGAGATTTCATCGAATATGCAAAGTCCCATGTCACTGCCAGCATGCACCATGGCACTTGGGGGCTAAGTAAAGTCACCTTTTGTTCAACTTATTGAAGACCCGACTCATCACATTGTAATGAGCTGACCCTTGGGGGGCTACCAATTGCTCCTGTCAAAAATTCAAGGTACACAAGCATTAATCCATTATATTAAACGGTCCACTATTCAGTTGGTAGAGTACAAAGCTTTTAACCTTGTGGACGGGGATTCAAGCCCCATGATGGAGATTATATTATATGATGTTATTATCAATAAATTATATACAAAGTCCCAGCTTAGTATTATCTTACTAAGCCGGCTCTTGGGGGCTACACATTGCTGTTCAAGTTGACATGGTTATCTCTACAAAGTCCCTGCTCATTATTGCATAATGACCCGACACATGGGGAGTGATATGCATATAAGGGAGAAAAAATGTTCAAATTCTCAGTTTGGAGTAGACCAGATTAACCTGGTGTCTGCAACAATCATGACCCGGCATCATTTATTTATAACCTGACAATTTTGGCAATCATAAATCGGCAAGATCTACATCTTTAAGCCGGCTGAATATCAGTTGAATATTTCAAGACCAATATTTTTGTCAAGTCAGAGCATTGAAGGACGACTCAAATGGATTATTCCTTATAATATTTCTCTACAAGAGCCAATGTCAGCAAATGGGTTATGAAGCTGGCCTATTGACCCGGAATTTTTGAAGAAGTGCCTGGATTTTTTGCATTGGCAAGGTTTGGACATATCTGTTAAAGGAGATTTGCTATAAGATCTTGAGTATGCATCCAGGAGGAAATGACGAGGACTTAAAGATGACCAGGTGCCGGTTCAGGAAAATATTTAACCCAGAGCACAACCTATCAAGTTTGTTTGTGTGTTTATTTTACAGGATCAGTTTAACATGGATAAATCTAAATTAAACTGGGGGCTAATGTCGGGGATATACCCCACGGTATGACCCGGCCGGGCTTGGCATTTTCATTGGTAACCCGCCGGAGTGGCGACTCACGAACCTGGCAACTCATGGATGGCCCTAACGGCGGGTCAGATAGAAGACAAGGCCGAAAGCCCAGAAGGCCGGCTCTCGTTATGATGGGCCGGCTTAAGAGGAAAGGGATGGCGGATATTTCCTTTATGAGGAAGCAAGACCCGGACTTGTATCCAACTTGTAAGAAAAAGATAGACTAGTCCTAGTCCTTCTAGGACTCCATATGTAACCCGCCCCTTCAACATATATAAGGAGGGGCAGGGCTCCCCAAGAGGGGGAAGCAATAATATCTAGGGCTAGACAAATTTAGAGGAGAGCCGGCTTAACGGCGACTCCCTCGTGATGGTAATGAGACCTAGCCACAAACAGCATGTAGGGTTGTTACCGGATGATGTTTCCCAGGGCCCGAAGCTGTCTAAATCTTTGTCTTGTGTGTTGCGTCTCTCAATTCCGATCAACCCCTTCAAGCCACCGCATAGATGCGTTGGCCTCACGACTAAGTCCTCACACTAGGACATCTACCGTGAATATTCCACGACAGAGATGGTCATGCCAATTCTTTTTCAACCGGCGTGTTTCTCTTCAAGTGGATCCGATCATTTTCAATATTTGCTAGATCAATTCTAAGTTTTATCAACGGTATCCATTCCATCTGCCCCAAGTTGCCTTTGTTTTCCCGCCCTCCCACCCTTTCTTTTTCTTCAAGGACTAAGATTTCTTAATCAAGTATCCATCTTTTTGATGTGAAGTCTCTTCATTCTTTTCCTTCAATGTTCTTATCCGGTGATTCTCAGGAAGATACTAACGGAGCTTCAAGTTTATCATTCTCTATTCTCTTTTCTTCTCCGGTGCGTTCAATTCAAGCTTTGTCGATCATATCTTTTCCTTGTTTCAAATGCTTTCTCATGCCGGTGCACCTATTAATCATTCACTGTTCGCTATTCAATTGTTCCGGAGTGCTCAAGATATCTCGAAGAGTCACGTTTTCAATATGCATTCGTTCAAGCTCTTTCGAGGATGTTATCTCATTCAAGCGATTTAATTCAACCGGTGCAATCTATCTTCCAAGTGACCTTTTCAACAACGTTTGTTTTGAGTGGGCCCTAACCCACAGGTATTTTCCCAGGATCTTACCCGACTCTTCTAATTTTTCCGGAGTTACTCTTAAATTCTTTTCCAAGTTTGACATAACAATGATTTCTCATCAGTCAAATGTATCCTCCAAGTTCGCTTTCATATTCTTTTCATCATTGGTTCAACCTTTCTAATTTTCGTTCCAGAGTGCATCAACAAATCATGGTGGTGTTTCTCGTCGTCATTCTCGGATTTTGAAGACCGAAGCGTGTTTCCTATAAATCTTGGTCCATTCTCTCGAAGATTTATGGTTCAAGCTTGATGCCATCCTCTCATAATTTTTTTCAATTGTGAGAATTCTTTTCACCCATCCGGAGAAATTCAAGAGTCTTTCCAGTTTGATTCTTCGAAACCCATCATCTTAGAATTATTCATTCCAGCTTTCAGCTCTCGTTCTCCAAATCATACCGGTGCATCATTCAAGCATGATCTATTCAGATCGTGATCTCTTTGTTCTCATGCATCTAAATTCCCTCAAGTATCTTCATTCGTTCTCTAATTCTTCCCGGTGTTTCTTTATCTTTTCTTCGTTCATTTTCAATTCTTACGGTGGTTCATTCAAGAGTTCTTCCTTGGTTATCATATCAATTCATTCATTCTTTCCAATCTTACCGGCGGATTGTTGAAGCCTTTTCTCAAGATTGCGCTATATCTTTCTTAATCTTTCTCAATGAAATTAAGTAGTATGCCAAATCTGTTGATTGTCATCAATCTAAATTGGTGAAGGATAATCATAATGTAATTCTTATTCTTGTTTCATCAAGTGAAGTCAATTCCATATTCCGGAGGCTCATCAAATTCTCGGTTTCAATTATTTCATCTTTTCTTTTCCCGGAATTGCAAGCTCTCTCAATTATATCATCGCATAGCTCCATCTAAATCATTGCAAGGCTTCACCTTGTGTTTTCAACTTCTCTTTCTTTCTATCATCCTTTTATTACCGGAGTTCTTCTTGGAGGCTCTACATGATGCTTTATCAAGGATTTAATTCCTTCTTGAAGTGTTCATCGAGATTCTTTTCAGAGGAGCTCAAGTATTCTTCATCTTGCATTTGAAAGTTCAATCCCTTCTCCCTTATCTTTTGAGGTGGTGTTATGTCATTCTTGATAATTTCCCTTAGTGTTTCTTGATCCACAAGTTATCAAGAATGAGGTATTTTAAATACATTAATCTCTTCATTGGAGTTATCTTGTGTCATATTTCACCTTAAGCTTTCCCTAAGGATTGTTGCTATTTATGGTGCTTATAAATGATCCAAGTGCTTCATTTATCATCCCGGTGAAATAATTTTCTCGTTCCCTTGTTCATGTCGATCCAATCTTTTTGTTTCCGTAGTGGCAGAATTTTGCCTCAATTTTGATATGTTTTCCTTAAGCCTACTACAAGTTTATTTGTTTTGTTGTTGGTTTTTCCAAAAACTCCATTATAACCTTCCTGGAAGGGTGCTCTCCAAGCTCTTTTGTGGCATAAGTTGGCTTTTTCTACTCCATCCTTTCATTCCAATGATCTATATTCAATTCTTTCTTCCGGAGGCATTGTGATGTTGCTCTCTTCACTCATCATCTCGAATTGTGAGGATTGTGTTCTTTTCATGCTTATCATTTAACTGGAGTGCTGTGCTCTCTGCTCAAGTTCTTTTCATCTTATCAGGTCTTGCATCTCTTTTCTACCGGAGTGCTGTCTGAATTTGTTATTCCTTGTTCCTTTTTTCTAACAGAGTGTTTCCAACTTCGATCTTCTCCGTTGTATTCTTTTCTCAAAATGGTTCAACCTCTCAAGGTTCTTTGGTTTCACTCGTTTGTCAAAGAAGCAACTTAGTTTTACCTCTTCCCTTCCATTTCTCTCCGGTGCCATCCTAGATCGCGGGACGAGATCCTCTTGTAGTGGTGGAGTGTTGTAACACCCCGGATGTAACTTGCCATATTTGTAACTCCGACTCTTGCCATTTTAGGCTTTAAGTTATGACATTCCCTTCATGGTTGGGTTTTGTATTTTGTTTTGCATTTTGTTCATGACATGCATTTCATATCATGTCGTCATGTGCATCACATTTGCATTCGTGTTCGTCTCATGCATCCAAGCATTTTCCCCGTTGTCCATTTCGCAATCCGACACTCCCACATACACCCGGCGCACCTCTCTTGTCTCTTTTCATGAGCGGGAGCTAAACGTTCTCGGAATGGGCCAAGATTTGTAAAGGGGCCTTGGTACACCACTGATAGACCGCCTGTCAAATTTTGTTCCATTTGGAGGCCGTTTGATGTTCCAATAGTTAACCGGGTAACCGCAAAAGCCCCTTGTGTGTTGCAACGCAACACCCCTCCAAAACAGCCCAATAACCCATCTTGGCCATCTCCATGTCCTCCGTCGTCGGATCACGATCATGTGGGCGAAGACCGCACCTCATTTGGACATTCCTACCTCCCTCTACCCATATATATGTGTCTCCCCGTGAAAAATCGCAGTCTAACCATAGTTCTCCCTCTCCTCGCGCCGCCGGACACGTCCGTGCGAAGCCGAACGCGTCTGCCATCACCGCCCGACCAATACGACGTCACCACATGTCCTCCCCCGCGCCCACATCGCCGCCGCCGCCCTGGGCCCAGATCCGGCATGCCCCAGGCCGAACCGGGTCTTGCCGGGCCCGCGCCAAGCTCCGCCGCCTGCCGCCCTTTGCCTCCGCCGTCGGCCATCCTCCGGCGTCGTGCCCCGCCGTCTTTCGCGCCAACGGCCGCGGCCACCGCCGCCGTCGGGCGCCGCCCCGCCACCTCCTAGGCGCCTCCACCGCCACCAACGCGCCTCGCTGCCGGCGCCGCCGCACAGCACCACCGCTGCTCCACCGGAGTGCACCGCCCGGCACTGCCGTCGCTGAATCCGGGGATCCAACACCCAGATCCACCCATTCCGCTCGCCGGAGCTCCTACCCTCGCCGGATCCGACGCCTATGGCCGCCTCCCCAGTCTCCTTCCTCCTCTCCGGCCAAGTCCGGCGACTCTCCGACGAACCTCGACGTCCGCGCCCTCAAACCCTAGATCTGGAATCCGGAGAGTAAAATTGCCCAAGTCCCGAATCTTTGTAATATTTTCAAGCCTACTTCATCATGCCGTATCTCGATGACCGTGGCTCCAACTCTTGCATATGATATGTCAAATTGTTCATCTCATTGAGCTCTTCATGTTAGTAGCATTTCCATTCATGTTACTATCCTTTATGATGCCACTTTCATTGTTGCAAGAGTGTTATAAAGTGTTAACCGTTGGTACTTATCAGATCATGGTGATTTGTCATTTTTGTTGCATTTGATGTGTGCATCACATGAGCATGAGGTCTACATGTATTTTGTACTACATCATGCTATCTTTACAGAGGTGCAAGTCTTGTCTTTTTGTGATCTATGTGGCGACTAGCACAAGCATGCCAACTAGGCTCTGTGATGTTGCTGTTTTCTGGGACTTGGGATTTTGCTAAGTCCTTTTCCTGCTGTTATTTTGATGTCATGTAAACTTGATGCTACCATGAGATCCATGCTTATTTTGAGATACTTCAATAAGGATGGTTTGAACACATGGTTATGCTATATCCATTAATTCCCATGTTTGCAATTATGGAGTACTCTAGCACGTCTTTTTCTTGCTCTACTTTTGCTACAAAATGTTCCTGGCAGATTGTTAACATGTTAATCAATATTGCCATGGTTGTTGCTAGTTATGAATCTACCCTATGAACTTTCTCTTGTCATGGTTAGCTACATGAACATGTCTTCTTACTGTTGGTATGCTTATGTTGTTATGCAATGCTTTGTGGTGAGTGGCATGAGCTCGCAAAGTTACTTTCATGAATCTGTTTATGACATGCTCTGTTTTTCTTCCTAGTCTGAAACTGTTAATAAAACTTGCTATGTTTACATGGGTGCCATCATGTCTTCTGTGCCTTTTTGGCTCATGTTTAGTAAGGGACTTGTGTTCTATGCTTTCAGTTGAATCATGCCATGCCTTTATTCGTCATCATATGTTCCTGTAGCATGTTGTTTGCTAGCTCTAAACATTGCTTCCTGATGTTGTTTTTGACATGTTAGTATTTTCACTAAGTCTGTGAAGCTGATATCTTTTGCACTTTTTCCATGCTTGTTTGATCTTGCTCTAGTGTGATTTAGCTGTAGCTTAGTGTTCATGTTTTGTCAAGCATATCTTGTACATCCCTGCCATATGCTTTGTTGCTGTGTTGGAGAGAAGTAGCTTAGTTTCTTGTTGCATTCTAAGTGCCATTGTGTTGTTAATCACAGTTTTGCATCATTCTTGTTTTCTTGCCATTTGCAAACGTGCATCCGTTTCCGGTGATCCTTATATCGATTTCGACCAAAATCATATCATCTTTCCAGCGGCATACTTGGTTTGCCAAGTTGATGCCTTGATCATTCCTTCCCTTCCGGAGCACGCATATTCATTGCATATCATATCTTGCATATCATGACTTGTACTGCATCATGTTGCTTGTGCATTGCACCGTGATTGATTGTGGTTCCATTACTTGTGCTCTTGCTTTGGGTAGAGCTGGGAGACAAGTACGTGAACGAGGAACCTGTTGAGTACGCTTTCGAGGATCAAGCTTTCGACAACTCTGAGAACTTTGCAGGCAAGATGACCATACCCTCGAAATCACTTATATCTTTTCTTGCTAGTTGTTCGCTCTATCGTTATGTTGCACTACCTACCACTTGTTATATCATGACTCCCATATCGCCATGTCAAGTCTCTAACCCACCTCCTAGCAAACTGTTGTTTGGCTATGTTACCGCTTTTGCTCAGCCCCTCTTATAGCGTTGCTAGTTGCAGGTGTCGAGCATACCAGTGCAGGTGATGATACCGAACTCAAGTGGGAGTTCGACGAGGATTCGAACCGTTACTCTATTTATTTTCCTGATGATCAGTAGTGGAGCCGAGTTGGGACGATCGGGGATCTAGCATTTGGGGTTGTCTTCCTTTTTATTCGGATTTGGTTGTAGTTGGTCTTTGAGTGTAATTGGATGATGTATGAATTATTTATGTATTGTGTGAAGTGGCAATTGTAAGCCAACTCTTTATCCGTTTCTTATTCAGTACATGGGATTGTGTGAAGATTATCCCTCTTGCGACAAACCTACCATGCAGCTATGCCTCTAAGTCGTGCCCCGACACATGGGAGATATAGCTGCATTGTGGGTGTTACAAGTTGGTATCAGAGCCATCCCCGACTTAGGAGCCCCCTGCTTGATCGAATCGCTGATGTTGTTGAGTCTAGAACAAAATGTTTTGAGTCTTAGGAATATATATCAGAGATTAGGATTCTTTTTACTCCTCGGTCCCTTCATCACTCTGGTGAGGCCTCCTGACATAGAAGTTTTGGCTTTTCTCTCCTCAAATTTCACAAACTTTTTTAGGATCACGCGGGTATCTTGGAATTGTTCGGATAGTCTTGTGATGAGAACATTGTTCTTGGTGCCTCCTGACATTTAGGGGTTGTGGCAGTGTCCCGGGGAGTTGAGCCCCGAGGCGTTGTCGTCACAATTTTATCGTTGCAGTTCTAGAATACCTGAGTTCGCCGACATTGAAAATCTCTTTTATGCAGTTGTTGGCGAGATAACCTCGACGCCACCCAATACCGGGGCAGGAGTTCAGGAGTATTGCCATAACTCGTATAACAGATGCTTTTCGAAGGTTGAGGTACATGATTTCCGAAGGTTTCTTGGTTATGTGTTGAAGGATGGATACAGCTGGATTTAGGAATTGTTAGTTTGGGTGAGATATTATGCTTTCCCTGTATCCCCTACTCCTGATTGCATAACCAAAAAGTTTCGGGAGTTTATAAGTGGGACTTCAAGTAGCTCCTAGAATATCTTTTCGACAGATGCATGATAGGGGATTGGGTAAATCTCTATCATATGTTTGTTCCGGCTTATTCTAGAAGCCAAATCCTTTGTTTTGTTTTGAGTTGTCGTATTCGAGTTGCTTCAATGTCAAGTGTTGAATCCATACCTTTTCCTAAATGGTGTTCTCATATTTCTATGGGAGTGCTCATCCTTTTCGATCATCGAGATGGTCATGCCAATTCTTTTTCAACCGGCATGTTTCTCTTCAAGTGGATCCGATCATTTTCAATATTTGTTAGATCAATTCTAAGTTTTCTCAACGGTATCCATTCCATCTACCGCAAGTTGCCTTTGTTTTCCCGCCCTCCCACCCTTTCTTTTTCTTCAAGGACTAAGATTTCTTAATCAAGTATCCATCTTTTTGATGTGAAGTCCCTTCATTCTTTTCCTTCAATGTTCTTATCTGGTGATTCTCAGGAAGATACTAACGGAGCTTCAAGTTTATCATTCTCTGTTCTCTTTTCTTCTCCAATGGGTTCAATTCAAGCTTTGTCGATCATATCTTTTCCTCGTTTCAAATGCTTTCTCAAGCCGGTGCACCTATTAATCATTCACTTTTCACTATTCAATTGTTCCGGAGTGCTCAGGATATTTTGAAGAGTCATGTTTTCACTCTGCATTCGTTCAAGCTCTTTCGAGGATGTTATCTCATTCAAGGCATTTAATTCAAACAGTGCAATCTATCTTCCAAGCGACCTTTTCAATGGCGTTTCTTTTGAGTGGGCCCTAACCCACATGTCTTTTCCCAGGATCTTACCCGACTCTTCTAATTTTTTCGGAGTTACTCTTAAATTCTTTTCCAAGTTTGACATAACAATGATTTCTCATCAGTCAAATGTATCCTCCAAGTTCACTTGCATATTCTTTTCATCGTTGGTTCAACCTTTCTAATTTTCGTTCTGGAGTGCATCAACAAATCATGGTGGTGTTTCTCGTCGTCATTCTCGGATTTTGAAGATCGAAGAGTGTTTCCTATAAATCTTGGTCCGTTCTCTCGAAGATTCATGGTTCAAGCTTGATGCCATCCTCTCATAATTGTTTTTGATTGTGAGAATTCTTTTCACCCATCCGGAGAAATTCAAGAGTCTTTCCAGTTTGATTCTTCGGAACCCATCATCTCAGAATTATTCATTCCAGCTTTCAGCTCTCGTTCTCCAAATCTTACCGGTGCATCATTCAAGCATGATCTAATCTGATCATGACCTCTTCGTTCTCATTTATCTAAATTCCCTCAAGTATCTTCATTCGTTCTCTAATTATTCCCGGTGTTTCTTCATCTTTTCTTCGTTCATTTTCAATTATTACAGTGGTTCATTCAAGAGTTCTATTCCTTGGTTATCATATCAATTCATTCGTTCTTTCCAATCTTACTGGTGGATCATTGAAGTCTTTTCTAAAGATTGCGCTATATGTTTCTTAACCTTTCTCAACGAAAATAAGTAGTATGCCAAATCCGTTGATTTTCATCAATCTAAATTGGTGAAGGATAATCATAATGTAATTCTTATTCTTGTTTCATCAAGTGAAGTCAATTCCTTATTCCGGAGGCTCATCAAATTCTTGCTTTCAATTGTTCGTCTTTTATTTTCCCGTAATTCCAGGCTCTCTGAATTATATCGTCGCAAAGCTCCATCTAAATCATTGGAAGGCTTCACATTGTGTTTTGAACTTCTCTTTCTTTCTATCATCCTTTTATTACCATAGTTCTTCATGGAGGCTCTACATGATGGTTTATCAAGGATTTAATCCCTTCTCGAAGTGTCCATTGAGATTCTTTTCAGATGAGCTCAAGTATACGTCATCTTTCATTTCAAAGTTCAATCCCTTCTCCCTTATCTTTTGAGGTGGTGTTATGTCATTCTTGGTAATTTCCCTTCGTGTTTCTAGATTCACAAGTTATCAAGAATGAGTTATTTTAAATCCATTAATCTCTTCGTTGGTGTTATCTTGTGTCATATTTCACCTTAAGCTTTCCCTAAGGATTGTTGCTATTTATGGTGCTTATAAATGACCCAAGTGCTTCATTCATCATCCCAGTGAAATAAGTTTCTCGTTCCCTTGTCCATGTCAATCCAATCTTTTTGTTTCCGTAGTGGCAGAATTTTGCCTCAATTTTGAGATGTTTTCCTTAAGCCCACTACAAGTTTATTCGTTTAGTTGTTGGTTTTTTCCAACAACTCCGTTATAACCTTCCTGGAAGGGTGCTCTCCAAGCTCATTTGTGGCAGAAGTTGCCTTTTTCTTCTCCTTCCTTTCATCCCAATGATCTATATTCTATTCTTTCTTCCAGAGGCATTGTGATGTTGCTCTCTTCATTCATCATCTCGAATTTTGAGGATCGTGTTCTTTTCATGCTTATCATTTAACCGGAGTGTTGTGCCCTCTGCTCAAGTTCTTTTCATCTTATCAAGTCTTGCATCCCTTTTCAACCGAAGTGTTGTTCGAATTTGTTCTTCCTTGTTCCTTTTTTCTAACGGAGTGTTTCCAACTTAGATATTCTCCGTTGTATTGTTTTCTCAAAATGGTTCAACCTCTCAAGGTTCTTTGGTTTCACTCGTTTGTCAAAGAACACACTTACTTTTACCCATTCCCTTAGGTTTCTCTCCGGTGCCATCCTAGATCTCGGGATGTGATCCTCTTGTAGTGGTGGAGTGTTGTAACACCCCGGATGTAACTTGACATATGTGTAACTCCGACTCTTGCCATTTTTGTCTTTAAGTTATTAGATTCACTTCGTGGTTGGGTTTTGTCTTTCGTTTTGCATTTTTTTCATGTCATGCATTTCATATCATGTCATCATGTGCATCGCATTTGCATTCATGTTCGTCTCATGCATCTGAGCATTTTCCCCGTTGTCCATTTTGCAATCCGACACTCCCACATGCACCCGGTGCACCCCTCTTGTCTCTTTTCGTGAGCGGGAGCTAAACGTTCTCGGAATGGGCCGAGATTTGTCAAGTGGCCTTGGTACACCACCGGTAGACCGTCTATCAAATTTTGTTCCATTTGGAGGCAGTTTGATGCTCGAACGGTTAACCGGATAACTGCGAAAGCCCCTTGTGTGTTGCAGCCCAACACCCCTCAAAAACAGCCCAATAACCCATCTAAGCCATCTCCATGTCCTCCATCGTCGGATCACGATCGTGTGGGCGAAAACCGCACCTCATTTGGACATACCTACCTCCCTCTACCTATATATATATATGTGTGTGTGTGTGTGTGTGTGTGTGTGTGTGTGTGTGTGTGTGTGTGTGTGTCCCCCCCGAAAAATCGCAGTCTAACCCTAGCTCTCCCTCTGCTCGCGCCGCCGGACAAGTCTGGGCGAAGCTGGACACGTCTGCCGCCGCCCCTCGACCAATACCGCGCCGCCACATGTCGTCCCCCGCGCCCACATTGTCGCCGCCGCCCGGGGCCCAGATCCGCCCCCCCGGGCCTTGCCAGGCCCACGCCGCCTGTGCCAAGCTCCGCCACCCGCCGCCCTTTGCCTCTGCCGCCGGCCGTCCTCCGGCCCGCACCCCGCCGCCTTTCGCGCCAACGGGCGCCGCCCCGCCACCTACTATGCACCTCCACCGCCACCAGCGCGCCTCACTGCCGGTGCCTCCGCACTGCACCACCGCGGCTCCGCCGGAGTGCGCCGCCCGGCACCGCCGTCGCCGGATCCTGGGATCCCATGCCCGGATCCACCCGCTCTGCTCGCCGGAGCTCCTTCCCTCGTTGGATCCAACGCCTACGGTCGCCTCTCCGGTCTCCTTCCTCCTCTCAGGCCAAGTCCGGCGACTCTCCGAAGAACCTCAACCTCCGCGCCCTCAAACCCTAGATCTGGAATCCATAGGGTAAAATCGCCTAAGTCCGAAATCTCTATAATATTTTCAAGCCTACTTCATCATGCCGTATCTCGATGACCGTGGCTCCAACTCTTGCATATGATATGTCAAATTGTTCGTCTCATTCAGCTCTTCATGTTAGTAGCATTTCCATGCATGTTCTGTCCTTTATGATGCCACTTTCATTTTTGCAAGAATGTTATAAAATGTTAACAGTTGGTACTTATCAGATCATGGTGATTTGTCATTTTTGTTGCATTTGATGTGTGCATCATATGAGCATGAGGTCTACATGTGTTTTGTACTACATCATGCCATCTTTATAGAGGTGCAAGTCTTGTCTTTTTGTGATCTGTGTGGTGACTAGCACAAGCATGCAAACTAGGCTCCGTGATGTTGTTGTTTTCTGGGACTTGGGATTTTGCTAAGTCCTTTTCCTGTTATTATTTTGATGCCATGTAAACTTGATACTACCATGAGATCCATGCTTATTTTGAGATACTTCAATAAGGATGGTTTGAACACGTGGTTATGCTATATCCATTAATGCCCCTGTTTGCAATTGTGGAGTAATCTAGCACGTCTTTTTCTTGCTCTACTTTTGCTACAAAATGTTCCTAGCATATTGTTACCATGTTAATCAGTGTTGCCATGGTTGTTGCTAGTGATGCATGTACCCTATAAAGTTTCTCTTGTCATCGTTAGCTTCATGAACATGTCTTCTTACTGTTGGTATGCTTATGTTGTTATGCAATGCTTTGTGGTGAGTGGCATGAGCTCGCAAAGTTACTTTCATGAATCTGTTTATGCCATGCTCTATTTTTCTTTTGTCTGAAATTGTTAATAAAACTTGCTATGTTTACATGGGTGCCATCATGTCTTCTGAGCCTTTTTGGCTCATGTTCAGTAAGGGACTTGTGTTCTATGCTTTTAGTAGAATCATGACATGCCTTTATTTGCCATGATATGTTCCTGTAGCATGTTGTTTGGTAGATCTAAATATTGCTTCTTGATGTTGTTTTTGACATGTTAGTATTATCACGAAGTCTGTGAAGCTGATACCTTTTGCACTTTTGCCATGCTTGTTTGATCTTGCTCTAGTGTGATTTAGCCGTAGCTCATTGTTCATGTTTTGTCAAGCATATCTTGTACATCGCTGCCATATGCTTTGTTGCTATGTTGGAGTGCAGTAGGTTAGTTTATTGTTGCATTCTAAGTGCCATCATGCTGTTAATCACAGTTTTGCACCATTTTTGTTTTGCTTGCCATTTGCAAAACGTGCATCCGTTTCTGGTGATCCTTATATCGATTTCGACCGAAATCATCTCATCTTTCCAGCGGCATACTTGGTTTGCCAAGTTGATGCCTTGATCATTCCTTCCCTTCAGGAGCACGCATATGCATTGCATATCATATCTTGCATATCATGACTTGTATTGCATCATGTTGCTTGTGCATTACACCGTGATTTATTGTTGTTCCATTGCTTGTGTTCTTGCTTTGGGTAGAGCCGGGAGACAGGTACGTGAACGAGGAACCTGTTGAGTACGCTTTCAAGGATCAAGCTTTCGACAACTGTGAGAACTTTGCAGGCAAGATGACCATACCCTCGAAATCACTTCTATATTTGCTTGCTAGTTGTTCGTTCTATCATTATGTTGTGCTACCTACCACTTGTTATATCATGCCTCCCATATCGCCATGTCAAGCCTCTAACCCACCTACCTAGCAAACCATTGTTTGGCTATGTTACCGCTTTTGCTCAGCCCCTCTTATAGTGTTGCTAGTTGCAGGTGCCGAGGATACCAGTGCAGGTGATGATACCGAACTCAAGTGGGAGTTCGACGAGGATTCGGGTCATTACTATGTTTCTTTTCCTAATGATCAGTAGTGGAGCCCAGCTGGGATGATCGGGGATCTAGCATTTGGGGTTGTCTTCCTTTTTATTCGGATTTGGCCGTAGTCGGTCTTTGAGTGTATTTAGATGATGTATGAATTATTTATGTATTGTGTGAAGTGGCGATTGTAAGCCAACTCTTTATCCCTTTCTTATTCAGTACATGGGATTGTGTGAAGATTACCCCTCTTGCGACAAACCTACCATGCGACTATGCCTCTAAGTCGTGCCCCGACACTTGGGAGATGTAGCCGCATTGTGGGTGTTACAACAGTGCCCAGAGAAATTATGCTACTACTGAAAAAGAATTCTTAGCAGTTGTTTTTGCTTGTGATAAGTCCAGATCTTATATTATTGATTCCAAAGTAATTGTTCACACTGATCATGCTGCTATTAAATATCATATGGAAAAGAAAGATGCTAAGCCTACACTTATTAGATGGGTTCTCTTGTTGCAAGAATTTGATTTGCATATTATTGATAGAAAGGGAGCTTAGAACCCCATTGCAGACAACTTGTCCAGGTTAGAAAATGTTCTTGATGACCCACTGCCTATTGATGATAGTTTCCTTGATGATCAATTAGCTGTCATAAATGTTCTCGTAAGACTCGTATGCTGATTATGCTAATTACATTGTTGTTAAATTTATACCACCTAGTTTCACATACCTGCAAAAGAAAAAAGTTTTCTATGATTTAAGACATTACTTTTGGGATGAACCACACCTTTATAAAGAAGGAGTTGATGGTGTTATTAGATGATGTGTACATGAGCATGAACAGGAATAAATCCTGTGCAAGTGCCACTCCGAAGCCTACGGAGGACACCTTGCTGGAGATAGAACTGCACATAAGGTATTCCAATTTGGTTTTTATTGGCCTACTCTCTTCAAGGATTTTCGTAAGTTTGTCTTATCTTGTGATGAATGCCAGAGAATTGGCAATATTAGTAGACGTCGGGAAATGCCTATGAATTATTCACTTGTTATTGAACCATTTGATGTTTGGGGCTTTTATTACATTGGACCTTTACCTTCCTATAATGGGTATACACATATTTTAGTTGATGTTGATTATATTACTAAGTGGGTATAAGCTATTCCAACTAGTAGTGCTGATCATAACACTTCTATTAAGATGCTTAAAGAAGTTATTTTTCTGAGGTTTGGAGTCCCTAGATATTTGATGACTGATGGTGGTTCACACTTTATTCATGGTGCTTTCCGTAAAATGCTTGCTAAGTATGATGTTAATCGTAGAATTGCATCTCCTTATCACCCTCAGTCTGGCAGTCAAGTAGAATTGAGCAATTGAGAGATTGAATTGATTTTGCAAAAGACTATTAATAGATCTAGAAAGAATTGGTCTAAGAAACTTGATGATGCATTATGGGCTTATAGAACTGCTTATAAGAATCATATGGGTATGTCTCCGTATAAAATGGTATATGGAAAGGCTTGTCACTTACCTCTTAAACTAGAACACAAAGCTTATTGGGCAATCAAAGAGCTCAACTATGATTTCAAACTTGCCGGTGAGAAGAGGTTATTTGACATTAGATTGCTTGATGAATGGAGAACCCAAGCCTATGAGAATGCTAAGTTGTTTAAAGAAAAGGTTAAAAGATGGCACGACAAAAGGATACAAAAGTGTGAGTTTAATGTAGGTGATCATGTTTTGCTATACAACTCCTGTTTAAGATTTTTTGCAGGAAAGCTTCTCTCTAAATGGGAAGGTCCTTACATTATTGAGGAGGTCTATCGTTACGGTGCCATCAAAATCAACAACGCCGAAGGCACAAATCCAAAGGTGGTAAACGGTCAAAGAATCAAACATTATATCTCAGGTACTCCCATAAATGTTGAGACCAATATAATTAATACAATAACACCGGAGGAGTACATAAGGGATACCTTCCAGAACGTTTCAGACTCTGAAAAGGAATAGGTATGTGGTACCGTGAGTAAACCGACTCCAAAACTGTTCTAATAGCAAATTTTGTCCGTTTTGGAATATTAAAAAAATAGGAAAATTAAAAGTAGTACAAAAGAGACACGAGGAGACCACAAGGGTGGAGGGCGCGCCCCCTACCTTGTGGCCACCTTGTGTGCCCTCCGGACTCCGTTTTCTTGCATAATACTTGTTTTGCTCGGTAAAAATCCATTATATAATCTCCCGAAGGTTTTGACCACCGTACCACGGCAAAATCCCTTGTTTTTCCTTTGAGCTGTTTTATGCCAGAATTTTCAAGGCCAGGCATCATGTCGCCCCCCTCCTCCAACAACATGGACGGTGATGCTTGGTTGATGCAGATGGAACTTAGAAGGGAGGATGCCGATGGAGCCACGATGGAGGAGGGTGAAGGAGATTTGCTTGAGGAACAACCTCTAGCATCGGAGAGAGGTACTCGGGCGGGAATCTACACTATTCCAAATCCCCATCAAGCAATAGGGACTACATGCAACCATGAAGACAAAGAGGTTCGAGAAGGGCTCCCCCCTAGGAGGCCCTTACACAGGTTACATCGGAACAACTTGAAGGAAATATGCCCTAGAGGCAATAATAAAGTTGTTATTTATATTTCCTTATATCATGATAAATGTTTATTATTCATGCTAGAATTGTATTAACCGGAAACTTAGTACGTGTATGAATAGATAGACAAACAGAGTGTCACTAGTTTGCCTCTACTTGACTAGCTGATTGAATCAATGATGGTTATGTTTCCTAACCATAGACATGAGTTGTAATTTGATTAAACGAGATCACATCATTAGAGAATGATGTGATTGACTTGACCCATCCGTTAGCTAAGCACGATGATCGTTTACTTTGTTGCTATTGCTTTCTCCATAACTATACATGTTCCTATGACTATGAGATCATGCAACTCCCGAATACCGGAGGAACACTTTGTGTTCTACCAAACATCACAACGTAACCGGGTGATTATAAAGGTGCCCTACAGGTGTCTCCGATGGTGTTTGTTGAGTTGGCATGGATCAAGATTAGGATTTGTCACTCCGATTGTCGGAGAGGTATCTCTGGCCCCTCTCGGTAATGTACATCACAATAACACTACTAGGGAAAACCTTATACACAGAAGTTTATCAGTAGCGTGGTTTAAAAATGAGCGCTACTGCTAATTAGTAGTAGCAAGGGGTATAAAAACCGCGCTACTACTAAGTTGATAGTAGTAGCGAGGGGTATAAACCCGCGCTGCTACTAAATGGTCTCCAACAATGCCCCCGGGATAGGCCATAGTAGTAGCGAGGGGTATAAAACCGGCGCTACTACTAAGTAAGTAGTAGTAGCGCAGGTAAGACCCACGCTACTACGAAGCCTGTCCACCCCGGCCCGATCCACACTCCCACCCCACCAACCGTCCCACACCACTCACCCCCGTCTGTCTCAAAAAAAAATCACGTAGCCCGATCTAGATCCCCAACCTCCTCTCCTCTCCCAACCAACTCGCCGCCGGCCTCCCTTCCGCCTCCTCTCCTCCGTCCGTTCGCCCACATGCCCCCCGCCACGTGCGCCACGCCGGCGGCCGCGCGCCCCGCCCCGTCGCTCCCCCGGCCTGCCCCCCGCGCCGATCCGCCGGAATCTGCAGCAAAGGCGGAGCCTTTCCAGCTTTCCAAGGAGATCTGGGCCGTCCTCGATGAGGGCGGATGCGATGCCGTCGTCACCACCCGCCCCAAGACCAAGGGGAAGGACGGCGGGGACGCGGCGCCGGCGGGGACGACTCCGAGTAGTCCAAGCTGAGGGCCGGCCTCAACTCCGCCATCATCACTGAGAAGCCCAACATCAAGTGGAACAACGTCGCCGGGCTCGAGAGCGCCAAGCAGGCGCTGTAGGAGGCCGTCATGTTGCCCGTCAAGTTCCTCTAGTTCTTCACTGGTGATCTTGTGCAAGGGAATCCAGTAATTCTACCTATTTTTTCATAGCCAAGGATGACGCAATTGCAGTTGTTGCAGCTAGATCCTATATATAAGCCCTATGCATCTTGATCTCGATTGAATCTGATTGGATGAGCATGAATTATTACATTCTCGAGCCCAGGTAGAAATATGCCACACAAGCTGGCTTTTGTTTGCAGAATAAGCATAATTTTGAGCCGCCATGAGTGCGTCTACTAGATCGATTTGTATTGAACAAACTTAGTTGGTTTAGCATAGGAATCTCTAGCGAATTATGTTCAGGAACCTTGTTGACTTCTCAATCCTCGCAAAGAAACTTGCTAAGCTAAACTCATAATTACCTCGCCCTTGTGCGAGATAATAGTATTGAGTAGAGCCATATGCATCTTGATCTGGATTGAATTTGATTGGGTGGGCATGAATATTTGCTTCTGGAGTGCAGGTCGAAAGTATGCTACACATGCTATTCTTTCTGCAGATAAGCATGATTTTGAGCCACCAAAGTGCATCCATCGATTTGTGTTGAACCAACTTAGTGGATGTTTGGCCAATTATATTCTGCAACTTCTTTGACCCATCAATCCTCGCAAAAGAACCTTGCTAAACTTATAATTACCTCTCTTGTACCAGATCACTGTATAGACTAGAGCCAATTGTGGTGGTAGTGTGAATTAAAAGACGACTACTTAACCAAGTGGAATAAAAAATTACATTTTAACCATAAAGCCATAGAAACATTGGTGTCTTACTACAGCTAGGTGGTTAAAACTAAAAAATGCATCAGATTGTAGATAGATCAATATCTGAACTACTTGGTATGGGTATCTATTGTTTATATGAAGAGCTAGCTTCATTTCTGAACTATTTGTTTTCCTTGCGCATTCAGCAACCTAAGTTTATGTGTTTTGATTGAAAATCAGGACATTTTCCAAATACTGTCACAACTGGTATCTATTCTAGGGTTTGTGTCCTTAACTACTTAACTACACCTTGTGTGCTTTTCTTTAGTTTCTCCTGATGTGCAACTAATGAAGTATCTTATATTGGATAGTGCTTTTATTTAGTTTCTCCTGATTATGTGGTTGCATGATTTGCTTGATTCTGTGTTTCTTTTGAGCTTTATGTTTTTCTATGCACTTGTCAAATCTATATGTGTTCTTATATAACTATTCTCTGCACTTTTCACTACTAGGAAATAGCTTATAGCTTCAATTGTGCATTACGGCTTAAATAAGAATCTCTGTAAAAAATTGTTGCACATTGGCATCTACATGTACCCCATTGTTTTTTCGTGCCATTCTTCTGAAGAATCTGAAGTTTCTGAACCTTTGTTTGTAATTCTGCAGGGTTCTGGTAGTGGCGATGACGGTCGTCGAGAGGTTCGTGGACTGGACAGTGTCGTGGCTGCCAATGTACAGAGAAGCGAAGCTGCTGCTCGTTCTCTACCTCTGTCACCCCAGCACATGGGTAAGCAGTCGACCAGACACCCCGTTGTAATGCTGCAGGGTTCTGGTAGCGGCGATGACGGTCATCGAGAGGTTCGTGGACTGGACGGTGTCGTGGCTGCCGATGTACAGAGAAGCGAAGTTGCTGCTCGTTCTCTACCTCTGTCACCCCAGCACACGGGTAAGCAGTCGACCAGACACCCCGAGGCCGAGAGATGATCAACATTTAGATATACTTGATTCGATATGTGGCCAATTCTGAATCTGAATCTTAATGATGTTTGGGTTTCAGAGTGCGGGGAGTGGGGCACGTGTACGATGGCTTCCTCCGTTCGCTGGTGGCGAGGCACAAGGACGACATTGACCGGTCCTGTTGGAGCTGAGGGCCAGAGCGAGGGACGTGATTGAGTCGCAACTCAAGGCAGAGGCTGCCGTCAGTTAGGTGTGGCTCTTCGAGGCTATCTAATGTGTTTCGTCACAGCTGCAGGCCGCGAGATCTGGCCGGGCAGGCGCCTCACACTGACGAGTGGTCCAATTTTTGGATCGGGCCATAACAACTTACGTAGGTAGTTGCTTATGTAACTGTGCGATAGAATGGAATTATACATGAGTTGCTACTACAAGGAGGAACGTAGTTGCGTATGTAACTGTGTGATAGAATGAAATTATACATGAGTTGCTGCCACAATGAGGAACTGGAGAAGATACAACAACTGTGTGATAGAATGAATTTGGTTGATTTTATTTGTTTTAATTCCTAATAAGTTACTAGTGGCGTGGGGGATAAAATGGGGCGCTACTAGTATTTAGGATACTACTAGCGTTGGGACTATAGACACGCTACTACTATTTCGTTAGTAGTAGCGCGGTTCATAATAGCAGTAGCGTGGGTTGAACACTCGCTGCTACTAACGAAGTTAGTAGGAGCGCGGGTTCGACCCACGCTACCACTAACTTTTAGCTGTAGTGCGATACTAGTAGCGCAAGTACCCGCGCTACTAGTAGCCATTTTACCCGCGCTGCTAGTAGCCTTTTCCCTAGTAGTGTAAGCCTTGCAAGTAATGTAGCTAATGAGTTAGTTACGGGATGTAGCATTACGAAACGAGTAAAGAGACTTGCCGGCAACGAGATTGAACTAGGTATTGAGATACCGACGATCGAATCTCGGGCAAATAACATGCCGATGACAAAGGGAACAACATATGCCGTTATGCGGTTTGACCGATAAAGATCTTCGTAGAATATGTAGGACCAATATGAGCATCCAGGTTCCGCTATTGGTTATTGACCGGAAGTGAGTCTCGGTCATGTCTACATAGTTCTCTAACCCGTAGGGTCCGCACACTTAACGTTCGGTGACGATCGGTATTATGAGTTAATGTGTTTTGATGTACTGAAGGTAGTTCGGAGTCCCGTATTTGTTCACGAACATGATGAGGAGTCTCGGAATGGTCAAGAAATAAAGATCGATATATTGGAAGCCTATGTTTGGACATCGGAATGGTTCCATGTGGTTCGGGCATTTTTCCGGAGTACCGGGAGGTTACCGGAAACCCCCGGGGAGTATATGGGCCTTATTGGGCCTTAGTGGAATAGAGAAGAGGGAAGGGAAAAGAGGGAGGCGCGCCCCCCAAGCCCAATCCGAATTGGGAGGGGGCCGGCCCCCCTTTTCTTCCTCCCTCTCTCCTCCTTCCTTCCTCTCCTACTCCTACTTGGAAGGGGGGAATCCTACTCCAGGAGGGAGTAGGACTCCCCTAGGGCGCGCCATAGAGAGGGCCAGCCCTCCCCCTCCTCCACTCCTTTATATACGGGGGAGGGGGTGTTGGGGAACGTAGTAATTTCGAAAATTTTCCTACGCACACGCAAGATCATGGTGATGCATAGCAACGAGGAGGAGAGTATTGTCTACGTACCAACGCAGACCGACTGCGGAAGCGATCTCACAACGTAGAGGAAGTAGTCGTACGTCTTCTTCCCGATACGACCGATCCAAGCACCGTTACTCCGGCACCTCCGAGTTCTTAGCACATGTTCAGCTCGATGACGATCCTCGGGCTTCGATCCAGCAAAGTGTCGAGGAAGAGTTCCGTCAGCATGACGGCGTGATGACGATCTTGATGTACTACCGACGCAGGGCTTCGCCTAAGCTCTACAACGATATGACCGAGGTGGAATTTGGTGGCAGGGGGCACCGCACACGGCTAAGGAACGATCAACAATGATCAACTTGTGTGTCTATGGGGTGCGCCCTGCCCCCGTATATAAAGGAGCAGGGGGAGGGGTTCGGCCGGCTAGGGAGAGAGAGGCGCAGGAGGAGTCCTACTCCTACCGGGAGTAGGACTCCCCCCCCCCCCCCCAATCCTATTCCTAATAGGACTCTCCAAAGAGAAGAGAGAAGAGAGGGGGGCCGGCCCCTTCTCCTAGTCCTAATAGGACTAGGGAAGGGGGGGAGGTGCGCAGCCCTTGTGGGCAGCCCCTTTTCACTTTTCCACTAAGGCCCAATAGGCCCATTTGCCTCCTGGGGGTTCCGGTAACCCTCCCGGTATTCCGGTAAAATCCCAATTTCATCCGGAACACTTCCGATGTCCAAACATAGGCTTCCAATATATCAATCTTTACGTCTCGACCATTTCGAGACTCCTCGTCATGTCCGTGATCTCATCCGGGACTCCGAACAACCTTCGGTACATCAAAATGCATAAACTCATAATAACTATCATCGTAACGTTAAGCGTGCGGACCCTACGGTTCGAGAACAATGTAGACATGACTGAGACATGTCTCCGGTCAATAACCAATAGCGGGACCTGGATGCCCATATTGGTTCCTACATATTCTACGAAGATCTTTATCGGTCAGACCGCATAACAACATACGTTGTTCCCTTTGTCATCGGTATGTTACTTGCCCGAGATCGATCGTCGGTATCCAATACCTAGTTCAATCTCGTTACTGGCAAGTCTCTTTACTCGTTCCGTAATACATCATCTCATAACTAACATCTTAGTTATTATGCTTGCAAGGCTTATGTGATGTGTATTACCGAGAGGGCCCAGAGATACCTCTCCGACAATCGGAGTGACAAACCCTAATCTCGAAATACGCCAACCCAACATCCACCATTGGAGACACCTGTAGTACTCCTTTATAATCACCCAGTTACATTGTGACGTTTGGTATTACCCAAAGTGTTCCTCCGGTAAACGGGAGTTGCATAATCTCATAGTTATAGGAACATGTATAAGTCATGAAGGAAGCAATAGCAACATACTAAACGATCGGGTGCTAAGCTAATGGAATGGGTCATGTCAATCAGATCATTCAACTAATGATGTGACCTCGTTAATCAAATAACAACCCTTTGTTCATGGTTAGGAAACATAACCATCTTTGATTAACGAGCTAGTCAAGTAGAGGCATACTAGTGACACTCTGTTGGTCTATGTATTCACACATGTATTATGTTTCCGGTTAATACAATTCTAGCATGAATAATAAACATTTATCATGATATAAGGAAATAAATAATAACTTTATTATTGCCTCTAGGGCATATTTCCTTCAGTCTCCCACTTGCACTAGAGTCAATAATCTAGATTACACAGTAATGATTCTAACACCCATGGAGCCTTGGTGCTGATCATGTTTTGCTCGTGGAAGAGGCTTAGTCAACGGGTCTGCAACATTCAGATCCGTATGTATCTTGCAAATCTCTATGTCTCCCACCTGGACTAAATCCCAGATGGAGTTGAAGCATCTCTTGATGTGTTTGGTCCTTTTGTGAAATCTGGATTCCTTTGCCAAAGCAATTGCACCAGTATTGTCACAAAAGATTTTCATTGGACCCGATGCACTAGGTATGACACCTAGATCGGATATGAACTCCTTCATCTGGACTCCTTCGTTCGCTGCTTCCGAAGCAGCTATGTACTCCGCTTCACATGTAGATCCCGCTACGACGCTTTGTTTAGAACTGCACCAATTGACAGCTCCACCGTTTAAAGTAAACACGTATCCGGTTTGTGATTTAGAATCGTCCGGATCAGTGTCAAAGCTTGCATCAACGTAACCTCTTACGGTGAGCTCTTTGTCACCTCCATATACGAGAAACATATCCTTAGTCCTCTTCAGGTATTTCAGGATGTTCTTGACCGTTGTCCAGTGATCCACTCCTAGATTACTTTGGTACCTCCCTGCTAAACTTATTGCAAGGCACACATCAGGTCTGGTACACAGCATTGCATACATGATAGAGCCTATGGCTGAAGCATAGGGAACATCTTTCATTTTCTCTCTATCTTCTGCAGTGGTCGGGCATTGAGTCTGACTCAACTTCACACCTTGTAACACAGGCAAGAACCCTTTCTTTGCTTGATCCATTTTGAACTTCTTCAAAATCTTGTCAAGGTATGTGCTTTGTGAAAGTCCAATTAAGCGTCTTGATCTATCTCTATAGATCTTTATGCCTAATATGTAAGCAGCTTCCCCGAGGTCTTTCATCGAAAAACTTTTATTCAAGTATCCCTTTATGCTATCCAGAAATTCTATATCATTTCCAATCAGCAATATGTCATCCACATATAATATCAGAAATACTACAGAGCTCCCACTCACTTTCTTGTAAATACAGGCTTCTCCAAAAGTCTGTATAAAGCCAAATGCTTTGATCACACTATCAAAGCGTTTATTCCAACTCCGAGATGCTTGCACCAGTCCATAAATGGATCGCTGGAGTTTGCATACTTTGTTAGCTCCCTTTGGATCGACAAAACCTTCTGGTTGCATCATATACAACTCTTCTTCCAGAAATCCATTCAGGAATGCAGTTTTGACATCCATCTGCCATATTTCATAATCATAAAATGCGGCAATTGCTAACATGATTCTGACGGATTTAAGCATCGCTACGGGTGAGAAGGTCTCATTGTAGTCAACCCCTTGAACTTGTCGAAAACCTTTTGCGACAAGTCGAGCTTTATAGACAGTAATATTACCGTCAGCGTCAGTCTTTTTCTTGAAGATCCATTTATTCTCAATTGCTTGCCGATCATCGGGCAAGTCAACCAAAGTCCATACCTTGTTCTCATACATGGATCCCATCTCAGATTTCATGGCCTCAAGCCACTTTGCGGAATCTGGGCTCACCATCGCTTCTTCATAGTTCGTAGGTTCATCATGATCTAGTAGCATGACTTCCAGAACTGGATTACCGTACCACTCTGGTGCGGATCTCACTCTGGTTGATCTACGTGGTTCAGTAGTATCTTGCCTTGAAGTTTCATGATCATCATCATTAGCTTCCTCACTAATTGGTATAGGTGTCACAGAAACAGTTTTCTGTGATGTACTATTTTCCAATAAGGGAGCAGGTACAGTTACCTCATCAAGTTCTACTTTCCTCCCACTCACTTCTTTCGAGAGAAACTCCTTCTCTAGAAATGATCCATTCTTAGCAACGAATGTCTTGCCTTCGGATCCGTGATAGAAGGTATACCCAACAGTTTCCTTTGGGTATCCTATGAAGACACATTTCTCCGCTTTGGGTTCGAGCTTATCAGGTTGAAGTTTTGTCACATAAGCATCGCAGCCCCAAACTTTAAGAAACGACAACTTTGGTTTCTTGCCAAACCATAGTTCATAAGGCGTCGTCTCAACGGATTTTGATGGTGCCCTATTTAACGTGAATGCGGCCGTCTCTAAAGCATAACCCCAAAACGATAGCGGTAAATCAGTAAGAGACATCATAGATCGCACCATATCCAGTAAAGTACGATTATGACGTTCGGACACACCATTACGCTGTGGTGTTCCGGGTGGCGTGAGTTGCGAAACTATTCCTCAATTTTTCAAATGTATACCAAACTCGTAACTCAAATATCCTCCACGATCAGATCGTAGAAACTTTATTTTCTTGTTACGATGATTTTCAACTTCACTCTGAAATTCCTTGAACTTTTCAAATGTTTCAGACTTATGTTTCATTAAGTAGATATACCCATATCTGCTTAAATCATCTGTGAAGGTGAGAAAATAACGATATCCGCCACGAGCCTCAATATTCATCGGACCACATACATCGGTATGTATGATTTCCAATAAATCTGTTGCTCTCTCCATAGTACCGGAGAACGGTGTTTTAGTCATCTTGCCTATGAGGCACGGTTCGCAAGTAAAAAGTGATTCATAATCAAGTGGTTCCAAAAGCCCATCAGTATGGAGTTTCTTCATGCGCTTTACACCGATATGACCTAAACGGCAGTGCCACAAATAAGTTGCACTATCATTATCAACTCTGCATCTTTTGGCTTCTACATTATGAATATGTGTATCACTACTATCGAGATTCAACAAGAATAGACCACTCTTCAAAGGTGCATGACCATAAAAGATATTACTCATATAAATAGAACAACCATTATTCTCTGATTTAAATGAATAACCGTCTCGCATTAAACAAGATCCAGATATAATGTTCATGCTCAACACTGGCACCAAAGAACAATTATTTAGGTCTAATATTAATCCCGAAGGTAGATGTAGAGGTAGCGTGCCGACCGCGATCACATCGACTTTGGAACCGTTTCCCACGCGCATCGTCACCTCGTCCTTTGCTAGCGTCCGCTTATTCTGTAGTCCCTATTTCGAGTTGCAAATATTAGCAACAGAACCAGTATCAAATACCCAGGTGCTACTGCGAGCTCTAGTAAGGTACACATCAATAACATGTATATCACATATACCTTTGTTCACCTTGCCATCCTTCTTATCCGCCAAATACTTGGGGCAGTTCCGCTTCCAGTGACCAGTCTGCTTGCAATAGAAGCACTCAGTTTCAGGCTTAGGTCCAGACTTGGGTTTCTTCTCCTGAGCAGCAACTTGCTTGATGTTCTTCTTGAAGTTCCCCTTCTTCTTCCCTTTGCCCTTTTTTTGAAACTAGTGGTTTTGTTAACCATCAACACTTGATGCTCCTTCTTGATTTCTACCTCCGCAGCTTTCAGCATTGCGAAGAGCTCGGGAATAGTCTTGTTCATCCCTTGCATATTATAGTTCATCACGAAGCTCTTGTAGCTTGGTGGCAGTGATTGGAGAATTCTGTCAATGACGCAATCATCTGGAAGATTAACTCCCATCTGAATCAAGTGATTATTATACCCAGACATTTTGAGTATATGCTCACTGAGAGAACTGTTCTCCTCCATCTTGCAGCTATAGAACTTATTGGAGACTTCATATCTCTCAATTCGGGCATTTGCTTGAAATATTAACTTCAACTCCTGGAACATCTCATATGCTCCATGACGTTCAAAACATCATTGAAGTCCCGATTCTAATCCGTAAAGCATGGCACACTGAACTATCGAGTAGTCATCAGCTTTGCTCTGCCAGACATTCATAACATCTGGTGTTGCTCCAGCAGCAGGCCTGGCACCCAGCGGTGCTTCCAGGACGTAATTCTTCTGTGCAGCAATGAGGATAATCCTCAGGTTACGGACCCAGTCCGTGTAATTGCTACCATCATCTTTCAACTTTGCTTTCTCAAGGAACGCATTAAAATTCAACGGAACAACAGCACGAGCCATCTATCTACAATCAACATAAACAAGCAAGATACTATCAGGTACTAAGTTCATGATAAGTTTAAGTTCAGTTAATCAAATTACTTAGGAACTCCCACTTAGATAGACATCCCTCTAATCCTCTAAGTGATCACGTGATCCAAATCAACTAAACCATAACCGATCATCACGTGAGATGGAGTAGTTTTCAATGGTGAACATCGTCATGTTGATCATATCTACTATATGATTCACGCTCGACCTTTCGGTCTCTGTGTTCCGAGGCCATATCTGCATATGCTAGGCTCGTCAAGTTTAACCTGAGTATTCTGCGTGTGCAAAATTGGCTTGCACGCGTTGTAGATGGACGTAGAGCTTATCACACCCGATCATCACGTGGTGTCTGGGCACGACGAACTTTGGCAACGGTGCATACTCAGGGAGAACACTTCTTGATAATTTAGTGAGAGATCATCTTATAATGCTACCGTCAATCAAAGCAAGATAAGATGCATAAAAGGATAAACATCACATGCAATCAATATAAGTGATATGATATGGCCATCATCATCTTGTGCTTGTGATCTCCATCTCCGAAGCACCGTCATGATCACCATCGTCACCGGCATGACACCTTGATCTCCATCATAGCATCGTTGTCGTCTCGCCAATCTTATGCTTCCATGACTATCACTACCGCTTAGTAATAAAGTAAAGCATTACATCGCGATTGCATTGCATACAATAAAGCGACAACCATATGGCTCCTGCCAGTTGCCGATAACTCGGTTACAAAACATGATCATCTCATACAATAAAATTTAGCATCATGCCTTGACCATATCACATCACAACATGCCCTGCAAAAACAAGTTAGACGTCCTATACTTTGTTGTTGCAAGTTTTACGTGGCTGCTACGGGCTTAAGTAAGAACACATCTCACCTACGCATCAAAACCACAACGATAGTTTGTCAAATAGACTCTGTTTTAACCTTCTCAAGGACCGGGCGTAGCCACACTTGGTTCAACTAAAGTTGGAGAGACAGTCTTCCGCAAGCCATCTGTGTGCATAGCACATCGAGGGAACCGGTCTCGCGTAAGAGTACGCGTAAGGTTGGTCCGGATCATCTCGTCCAATAATACCGCCGAACCAAAGTATGACATGCTGGTAGGCAGTATGACTTGTATCGCCCACAACTCACTTGTGTTCTACTCGTGCAAATAACATCAAACCATAAAACCTAGGCTCGGATGCCACTGTTGGGGAACATAGTAATTTCGAAAATTTTCCTACGCACACGCAAGATCATGGTGATGCATAGCAACGAGGGGGAGAGTATTGTCTACGTACCAACGCAGACCAACTACGGAAGCGATCTCACAACGTAGAGGAAGTAGTCGTACGTCTTCTTCCCGATCCGACCGATCCAAGCACCGTTACTCCGGCACCTCCGAGTTCTTAGCACACGTTCAGCTCGATGACGATCCTCGGGCTCCGATCCAGCAAAGCGTCGAGGAAGAGTTCCGTCAGCACGACGGCGTGATGACGATCTTGATGTACTACCGACGCAGGGCTTCGCCTAAGCTCTACAACGATATGACCGAGGTGGAATTTGGTGGCAGGGGGCACCGCACATGGCTAAGGAACGATCAACAATGATCAACTTGTGTGTCTATGGGGTGCCCCCTGCCCCCGTATATAAAGGAGCAGGGGGAGGGGTTCGGCCGGCTAGGGAGAGAGAGGCGCAGGAGGAGTCCTACTCCTACCGGGAGTAGGACTCCCCCCAATCCTATTCCTAATAGGACTCTCCAAAGAGAAGAGATAAGAGAGGGGGGCTGGCCCCTTCTCCTAGTCCTAATAGGACTAGGGAAGGGGGGGGAGGCGCGCAGCCCTTGTGGGCAGCCCCTTTTCACTTTTCCACTAAGGCCCAATAGGCCCATTTGCCTCCCGAGGGGTTCCGGTAACCCTCCCGGTATTCCGGTAAAATCCCGATTTCATCCGGAACACTTCCGATGTCCAAACATAGGCTTCCAATATATCAATCTTTACGTCTCGACCATTTCGAGACTCCTCGTCATGTCCGTGATCTCATCCGGGACTCCGAACAACGTTCGGTACATCAAAATGCATAAACTCATAATAACTGTCATCGTAACGTTAAGCGTGCGGACCCTACGGTTCGAGAACAATGTAGACATGACCGAGACATGTCTCCGGTCAATAACCAATAGCGGGACCTGGATGCCCATATTGGTTCCTACATATTCTACAAAGATCTTTATCGGTCAGACCGCATAACAACATATGTTGTTCCCTTGGTCATCGGTATGTTACTTGCCCGAGATTCGATCGTCGGTATCCAATACCTAGTTCAATCTCGTTACTGGCAAGTCTCTTTACTCGTTCCGTAATACATCATCTCATAACTAACATCTTAGTTATTATGCTTGCAAGGCTTATGTGATGTGTATTACCGAGAGGGCCCAGAGATACCTCTCCGACAATCGGAGTGACAAACCATAATCTCGAAATACGCCAACCCAACATCCACCATTGGAGACACATGTAGTACTCCTTTATAATCACCCAGTTACGTTGTGACGTTTGGTAGTACCCAAAGTGTTCCTCCGGTAAACGGGAGTTGCATAATCTCATAGTTATAGGAACATGTATAAGTCATGAAGAAAGCAATAGCAACATACTAAACGATCGGGTGCTAATCTAATGGAATGGGTCATGTCAATCAGATCATTCAACTAATGATGTGACCTCGTTAATCAAATAACAACCCTTTGTTCATGGTTAGGAAACATAAACATCTTTGATTAACGAGCTAGTCAAGTAGATGCATACTAGTGACACTCTGTTGGTCTATTATTCACACATGTATTATGTTTCCGGTTAATACAATTCTAGCATGAATAATAAACATTTATCATGATATAAGGAAATAAATAATAACTTTATTATTGCCTCTAGGGCATATTTCCTTCAGGGGGCACCCCATGGACACACAAGTTGATCATTGATCTTTTAGCCGTGTGCGGTGCCCCCCTCCACCATAATCCATCTCCATTATATCGTAGTCGTGCTTAGGCGAAGCCCTGTTCCGATAGCATCATCATCACCGTCATCACGCCATCGTGCTAACGAAACTCTCCCTTGAAGCTCTACTAGATCGTGAGTTCGTCGGACGTCACCGAGCTGAACGTGTGCAGATCACGGAGGTGCCGTACGTTCGGTACTAGGATCGGTCGATCGTGAAGACGTACGACTACATCAACCGCGTTGTCATAATGCTTCTGCTTATGGTCTACGAGGGTACATGGACAACACTCTTCTCTATCATTGCTATGCATCACCATGATCTTGCGTGTGCGTAGGATTTTTTTGAAATTACTACGTTCCCCAACACAACTTTCATAATTTGGTTCATAATTACGGAGTGGAGAACACCCCTCATACACATATACCCTCCAATTGGGACATATCCCGTCCGAGTGAAAGCAATGCTTGAAAAGGTTCTTGGTGTCCTGAAAATAAGCATCTTTTGGACAAAATCCAGAAGAATGCAAATATACTCCAACGTGTGCTCCAAGAATTGCAAGTCCTGAAAGGTGCCTTAATAAAGCTGACAGATACACCATCAACTCCATCATCACCACCTCAGAAGAAAGAGACATAAACATTTGGTTATGGGCACTCCCCTTGGCCACGCAAGCTTGGGGGAGGTGCCCTTGTATCGTATCACCATCACACCTTTACCTTTATCATTTTTCTTACTTTGATCCTTTTGGTTATATCTTGATCTAGTAGAATAAAGTATTTAGTATGATCTACCTTTGAGTTTTGTTTTGGTCTCTATCTATGTAATTGAGTCCGTGAGTTATATATAATAAAGAGTAGTTTTGAGTTGAGGGCTTTGCTTTCTTGCTATGATCTTGAGGGAATAATATAAGAGAAAGTATAAAAATAAATAAAAAGATCATATAATGATCTTATGGGGAGTAATGACTTCACATATAAAGAGTATGTTGAATAAAATTTGTTGAGAGTTAACAAACATAGTTTTGGTCATTGTTGCAATTAATAGGAAGTAATATAGAAAGACAGGCTTCACATATAAATATAATATCTTGGACATCTTTTGTAATTGTGAGAACTCATTAAAATATGACATGCTAAAAAGTCGATGTTGGACAAGGAAGACAACATAATGGGTTATGTTTTCTTATATCTGAATAGAAGTTATATTATCATGGATCCTCCAACATGTTGAGCTTGCCTTTCCCTTTTATGCTAGCCAAATTATTTGCGCCAAGTAGAGATACTACTTGTGCTTCCAACATCCCTAAACCCTGTTTTGCCATGAGAGTCCACCATACCTACCTATGGATTGAGTAAGATCCTTCAAGTAAGTTATCATCGGTGCAAGCAATAAAAATTGCTCCCTAAATTTGTATGATCTATTAGTGTGAAGAAAATAAGCTTTATACGAACTTGTGATATGGAAGAAATAAAAGCGACGGACTGCATTATAAAGTTCTTTACCACAAGCGGCAATATAAAGTGACATTCTTTTGCATTAAGATTTTGTGCATCCAACCATAAAAGTGCATGACAACCTCTGCTTCCCTCTGTGAAGGGCCTATCTTTTACTTTTACCTTCTACCCCTATACAAGAGTCATGGTGATCTTCACCTTCCCTTTTTACACTTTTTCTTTTGGCAAGCACTATGTCTTGGAGAGATCCACTCGGATGTAGGTTATCATAAAGTATTATTGTTGACATTACCCTTGAGGTAAAAGGTTGGGAGGCAAAACTATAAGCTCCTATCTTTCTATGTGCCCAATTGAAGCTTTGAACACATAAGTATCATGTGAGTGTTAGCAATTGTGAAAGACTAAATGATAGTTGAGTATGCGGTTACTAAAAATCTCTTATAATTGACTCTTTCTGATGTTATGATAAATTGTAATTGCTTCAATGACTAAGATCATAGTTTGTTAGTTTTCAATGAAGTTTCTAATTCATACTTTACAGTGTGAACGGTTTGTTACTTTAGCATAAGAAATTATATGACATTATATGTTGCTATTCTAAAGATGATCATGATGCCCTCATGTTCGTATTTTATTATATCGACACCTCTATCTCTAAACATGCGGACATATTTTCGACTTCGGCTTTCGCTTGAGTACAAGCGAGGTCCAAGCTTGGGGGAGTTGATACGTCCATTTTTCATCATGCTTTTATATTGATATTTATTACATTGTGGGTTGTTATTACACATTATAGCACAATACTTATGCCTTTTCTCTCTTATTTTACAAGGTTTACATGAAGAGGGAGAATGCTGGCAGCTGGAATTCTGGGCTGAAAAGGGAGCAATATTAGAGACCTATTCTGCACAACTCCAAAAGTCCTGAAACTTCATGGAGAGTAATTTTGAAATTAATGAAAAATATTGGGTGAAGAAAGCACCAGTGGGGGCCACTAGTCATCCACAAGGGTGGAGGGCGCGCCCTACCCCCTAGGCGCGCCCCCTACCTTGTGGGCCACCTGGCAGGCCCCTGATGCCCATCTTCTGCTATATGATGTTTTTTGACCTGGAAAAATCAGAAAAAAGCTTTCGGGACAAAGCGCCGCCGTCTAGGGCTCCCGCGGAGTTGTTCTGCCAGGGAAACTTCCCTCCAGGAGGGGGAAATCAAAGCCATCATCATCACCAACGATCCTCTCATCGAGAGGGGGTCAATCTCCATCAACATCTTCACCAGCACCATCTCCTCTCAAACCCTAGTTCATCTCTTGTATCCGATATTTGTCTCGAAACATCAGATTGGTACCTGTGGGTTGCTAGTAGTGTTGATCACTCCTTGTAGTTGATGCTAGTTGGTTTATTCGGTGAAGATCGTATTTTCAGATCCTTAATGATAATTAATACTCCTATAATTATGAACATGAATACGCTTTGTGAGTAGTTATATTTGTTCCTGAGGACATGGGAGAAGTATTGTTATAAGTAATCATGTGAATTTGGTATTCGTTCGATATTTTGATGAGATGTATGTTCTCTCTCCTCTAGTGGTGTTATGTGAACGTCGACTACATGACACTTCACCATGATTTGGGCCTAGGGGAATTCATTGGGAAGTAATAAGTAGATGATGGGTTGCTAGAGTGACAGAAGCTTAAACCCTAGTTTATGTGTTGCTTCGTAAGGGGCTGATTTGGATCCATATGTTTCATGCTATGGTTAGATTTATCTTAATTCTTCTTTCATAGTTGTGGATGCTTGCGAGAGGGGTTAATCATAAGTGGGAGGCTTGCCCAAGGAAGGGCAGCACCCAAGCACCGGTCCACCCACATATCAAATTATCAAAGTAACGAACGCGAATCATATGAGCATGATGAAAACTAACTTGAAAAGAATTCCCATGTCTCCTCGGGAGCGCTTTTATTTATATAAGAGTTCATCCAGGCTTGTCCTTTGCTACAAAAAGGATTGGGCCACCTTGCTGCACCTTATTTCCTTTTGTTACTTATTGCCCGTCACGAATTATCTTATCATGAAACTATCTATCACCGATAATTTCAGTGCTTGCAGATAATACCTGGCGCAACCTTGCACAACCGGCACTGGCTCCTTGACTAGTTGACTGGTCCACTAGAGAACTGGTCGGGCTAGTATGCAAGATTGCTCATCACAGAGCCAGCGCCGGTTGATTTAATCAGACTCAAATCTGATCATGGCCAGGGAGGGCAGGAGGCAGCGACAGCCACCAGCACTTCGCCTCAAATCACGTTGGGGGCTAATCATTTTAGGGAAAATAACACCAGGGGCTACTAGTACTTTTTTGTTTAGAGAACCAGGGGCAGACGCCATGGCCAAATTGGACTTTATTATGGGCCTTTACCCTTTTGCAGATTTTACTGTATGTTTGAGTTATTAAGGGGGGCCAAGTACGTCCATTAATCCAGTTTTATCGCTAAATACTCCTGGGTGTTATAGAAATCGTCGATCTTTAGGGGGGCAGGCCCCTGCTCGCCCTGGCTCCGCCACTGGTTTTGGCGATTCCTGGAAGCAAAACACCAACAACACCAGCGTGTTGTAATTCTTCTCCCTCCGGGCCGTCATCCACAGGCCGCCATGAAAACCTCCTCAGCAACTCTCCCAACTTACCTCGCACCTGCCGCGCGAAGTTTACTTCTTTTGGGGGTTTTCTGCAAAATATTTCAATCATGAAGCCATTTCAAGAATAAATTGACAAGGCTACAAGGATTATCCACCTTATTATTATTAATAAGGGTTTTTTATTTCTGTGCCCCTGGTTCCTTAGTTCTACTCATTCATCCCCACGCTCTTAAATTTTGCTCACTTTTCCCCACTCCCTTGCCTGAAACCCTCAGAACTAGTCACAGCGGACGTTGTCGTCGGGTCAATGGCTTGACCGTTAACTCTGACGAGTGGGGCCGCGTAGGGCGCAATCCACATTTTGACCGTTATGTGCTAACCAGTGGGGTCGCGAAACTGACATTCACTATGACCTAAGTTAGATCCAGTCCCTTCCGCGCCGCCCCCTCCGCCGCAGTCGTGCTACCTCCACCACATCTACCCCCTCTCCCCATCTAGGATTAGGAAGCAATGTCGGGGGGGCACCCCGTCCGGCCCATCGACTATGGAGATGACTGGGTCGAATCAGAGGCTGATAATTCATGGATTCCACCTGGGTAAGCATTGTTTTCCTCTCTGTCGGCATCCTGGGAACGGGGGTCCCCAGACTTGCCTGCCTGCGGCCTGCGACGTGGCTCAAAGGAGGCCCAACACGGCCCATCTTCATCAACACAAGACTCAAGACCCTCGCGAGGGGCCAAGCCTCGCGAGGCGGACGACACGGAGCTTCCTTAGGCACGACCTCATCAGGCTGGCTCGCGAGGAGGCGGAGAGATCAAGGCGGGGTACCTCGCGAGATGCCCGTGACGCAAGCCATGACGACTCAGGGCGCCAGGCGGGTGCCAGCGCGCGCAGCGTCCTTCTTTCCTCTTTGGTGCAAAGGGGGCAAGCGCAGCCATGGAGTACCGAGGCATCAGGCAAAGGTTGCTATTTCGGTGCAACGAGATCAAGACCAGGAGGACTACGAGATGGAGGTCACCATGGAGCCCAGGACGGCGTCATCACCAGAGCTTTGCGCAGGCGAAGACTGCTTTTGTCAGGATAGTTGATACTTGCTGTCCCCCTTCAAATTAGCCCACCATTGTTGGCTCCCTTCCCGCTCAATATTTGGGAAGAGGACCAGGGCCTCTATAAATAGGACCAGCCACCCACATAGCAGGGGGGGGGGGGTTGACGGTTCGGCTCTGTTCGTTCGATCGGTAAGAAGCAGAGTAAGAGAGAGAGAGAGAAAGGTGGCTGAACTCCTCCTAGAAGTTCATCACCCCAGCAAAGAACAGGCCCTCGCGAGGCTGTTC
The DNA here is from genome assembly GCA_034509565.1 of Triticum monococcum. Taxonomy (NCBI): domain Eukaryota; kingdom Viridiplantae; phylum Streptophyta; class Magnoliopsida; order Poales; family Poaceae; genus Triticum; species Triticum monococcum. The sequence goes on along the minus strand of CM067845.1, from coordinate 536,239,103 downwards.
TTCCTTGTATTGTTCATCATCATCAGCCCCAGGAGGCAATCCACCAACCACACACTGGAGTAGGGTATTACACCACAACGGTGGCCTAAACCAGTATAAATCTTGCGTACCTTGTGCAGTTCTTTTAGTAATTTAGATCTTTGTGAGGCGGGGAGGTAGAAGGCGTAATCTCCGCATGCACCCCAGTGTTCGAACCTTAAGGGTCTGCTGGAACCCGAAATCCAACATTTGGCGCGCCATGTAGGGGTGCGCCGGAATTCGTCTTCCGCCGCTGCATGCCCCGTCGCGTCGTCATCACCATGCCCGGCGACCAGGAGGGCAACCCCGACCCATGGGCTGCGTGGCCCGCCTGCGCAGAACCGCTCGCCTCGAGCGACCCCGCGCCCCAGGCAGCCCGTGGTCCGGAGGGTGCTGCGGGCCGTGGGCGACGAGGACAGACTTCGACAACTCTCACACCGCGGTAGGCACGGTCGGCAGCAAGGGCCTCCAATCACGCCGTGACCATGACACCGTACACCCGTCGGGAGCAGGCGAACTCGAGGGCCACGCTCATGGTGGCCCGAGAGCTGCTGTGGTGCAGACTGCTGGAGGACGGCCGCGACATTCTGCTAGAGCGGTGGCGGAGCTCCTGGGCTTTGCCGCCTCGGGGGCTCACCCCTTCTCCACCCAGCCCCCATCTCAAACCCAGGGCGACCCGCGCGGGGGCTCCGCGCGCGCCTGCGGGCTCCAAGGCTACTGCGACGCCAGCGAAGCTGTCAGCACCGGACCGGCGGCGGCGCTGCCCCCGCCCCCGGCCCGTGAAGAAGAAGGACTCAACGCGACCCGCAGCCCCAGCGGGCGGCCGCGTTGCCACCCTGCAGTGGGCGTGACAGGCGGGACCGTGGGGCATGTGGGGCATCACTTCGTGGCATTCGGGATGATGGCGATGGAGGAATACGTGCCCCTCATGATGGACCAAGGACACCCTCACGAGAACGGACAAGGCTCGCTCCTTGGCCCAAGCTGGGGGGACGAGTCACTGGAAGCTGAGCCTTTCCAGGAGCCCCAGAATGGTCCCGCTGGCCACGCTGGAGGCAACGATTATCGGGCACCGCTAATTCTTCAGGAGCAGGTATACGCTAACCATGGATCGCAGGAGGTGCAGGTCGCCACGGCAAGCAGCTACCCCGCTCCCACAGTCTCCTACCCCTCGGGAGGAGGGCGCAGGGGGCTGCAGGAGAGGGGCCGAGAACCGACATCACCACCACGGCGTTCGAAGCAAGGTGTTCTCAGGAGGTAGACCCTCTGCTGGGGAGGTGCCTCAGGGCCTGCCCCTGGCGGAGGACCTGTGGTCGTCGGGGGAACCACTGGCGACCGCTCTACCCCATCGGACGGCGTCCTGGGTTCCGGTCATTGCTGATGGCACTAGAGTGTGGCGCAAGGCGGGGCCCTCGTCTGGCGATATGAAGCAAGGCCAGTACCTGTGAAGAAGGCCCAGTGCCTGTGAAGCTCGCCGCCCCGTGACACTCTCACGTAATAATGAGTGGGGCTGTACACGCCCCGGAGTCTCAGGGGTGCCGGCCTCAGGCCCTGGGGCTCCCTCCCACGCCCAGTGGACAGCACTTAGCTCCGCGCTGGTGAGAAGACGTCCAAGACTAGATTAGGTGCCGGACGCGGCCTTTTGTATGCTTTCATTGCCTTTCCCTTTGGCTGTAGCTTTCCCCCCATTGGATTTAAGTTGGATTCGAATTTGAGATTTGCGTGTGTTCGGGGAAGGGGTACTTATTCTCGCTCGAGCCTTTTCTTGCGTTCTGGTTACCGCTTCGCCACAGCTGCCTCCCCTCGCGAGCCCCTCGCGAGTCCGGTCAGGCCTGGCTCGTGCGCAACCCAAACTGCCGCTGCTGCTCCCTCTCGGGAGGATCTTTGGGTGCCTGCGGAGGTTGCCCTGTTTGGAAAAGGCCCGGAGCCTGTGAAGCAAGGCGAGTGCCTATGAAACTATCGCGTTTTGGAAAAGGCCCAGAGCCTGTGAAGCAATGCGGGTGCCTATGAAGCTATCGCGTTTTGGAAAAGGCCCAGAGCCTGTGAAGCAAGGCGAGTGCCTGTGAAGCTATCGCATTTTGGAAAAGGCCTAGAGCCTGTGAAGCAAGGCGAGTGCCTGTGAAGCTATTGCGTTTTGGAAAAGGCCCAGAGCCTGTGAAGCAAGGTGAGTGCCTGTGAAGCTATCGCGTTTTGGAAAAGGCCCAGAGCCTGTGAAGCAAGGCGAGTGCCTATGAAGCTATCGCGTTTTGGAAAAGGCTCAGAGCCTGTGAAGCAAGGCGAGTGCCTGTGAAGCTATCGTGTTTGGGAAAAGGCCCAGAGCCTGTGAAGAAGGCAAATGCCTGTGAAGCCGTCGCATTTGGGAAAAGGCCCGGAGCCTGTGAAAAGGCCGACGCCTGTGAAGCTCCCCGCCGGCGACACTCCCATATCCTACGGATTCAACTAAAGAACACCCCAGATGTCACGCCCTCCCACAGGCTGCTTCGGGGCTAGCGCGAAACAAAGGTAAACCAGCCAGCCACCAGGCGCGGGCGCCCGTGCAATATGACAACTACTAATATGCTGAACACAGGTTTTACATGAGGGGCTTCCCCTCCCAAAATGCTCTCACAGCCACCAGGTCAAAAGCCTGAGTTCTATTCATGCAGGGCAAAAAAGACAGGAGCAATACACACTCAGTCGGACCAATCCCCCAACGCGTCTTTGGCAGCACCTCCTGAGCCGCCGCTGGCATCGCCGGGCTCGCCATCATTGTCTGTGTCGCCACGAGCGGCGTCAGGACTATTCACCGCACCGCCCACGTCAGGTTGATCATGCACTTTTTTTCAGCTGGCGGTTAGAATGGAAACTAGCGAGCTGCATGGAACTAAACCATGTATGATTTCCGGATTTTTTTTTTATCCTAAAGTGGTAGAAACCAGCATTTCATTCATAGATTTCCATGAGGCACTCTGTTGTGGGTATCCATGGACCCCTGCCATTGCTATTGAAGTGAGATATTTTGACAGTACCGAGCAGAGATTTGTCCCATTAACTTGTGAGGAGCATCTGGGATTGTTATTTAGTTTGAATGTTGACAACTGTTTCGGTAAAATCCATATCGGTGTGCTTCATGCACACAAACAACGTATCCTGAAGGGTGTTCAAACATTATCTGTCTCTGCTAATAGCGAGCATCCTCGCACTCCTTGTAGGTCGGACCAAGTAAACCTAGTGGTTCTGAAAGCCACAACATGTCGGCTGCCGCTAATTCTGCCACTTCTCCTCTCCCTTTTGCACCTGATGTAGAAGTAGATGCAGAGCCTGGCGAGGAAGTGCCTCAACATGATGATGATGATGAGATTATATTCCTTGAACTGGTAGATAGAGTCGATCAACAGGTAGTGGAAGATGAATATCCAGTGGAGCCTAGCAGCCGTGCTAGATTTGATGACACTGACGATGAAGAGAGGGAGGAGAACATCGACTCCTTAGTTTTACAAGAATATGATGGTGAACACATGCCAACAATTGAATGGAACAGGGAGAATCCTAACCTTACTCCAGGAATCGTATTCGAATCGATGGTGGACTGTCGTAATGCAGTGACTACATATTGCATTCTCACTGAAAACTCTTATGAGGTTGATAGGAGTGAGCCAAGCAGATTCACTGTTCATTGCCCTTATGATAGGTGTAGGTGGAGGTTGCATGCATCCACTATGCTAAAGAGCAAATTGATTCAGGTATTACAACTGAATCTTTTTATTAGATTATTTATACATTCTATATTCAGATCATGTGTACTATTTCTTAATTGTATTTGACATCATATTTCATTTTGTTTCAGATAAAAAGCAACCCACATGGGCACACTTGCCCACCTAGAGGGGGAGGGGGAGGGGAAAGGACAAATCTAAGCTTGCAAACACTAGGTGGGTGGCAGATGCAATCTTGGATTGGGTGAGGGAAACACTAACAGTTGGTCCAACAACACTCAATGGGAAGCTATTTGAGAAGTACAAGATTAATATACAGTACATGAGGATTTTCTATGCTAAGAAAAGGGCTCTTGATAGGATTAATGGTCCATGGAATGAGAGTTTTCAGTTGCTTTACACCTTCAAAGCTGAAGTGGAGACGACTAGTCCAGGGAGTGTTGTAGAGATTTACAAGCATATAATTAAGTACAAATTAAAAGGGAAGGCACTGGAGAAGGAGTGCTTTGGGAGGGCTTTTGTTTGTTTCAAGGCTTGCTGGCAGGGTTTTTTGAATGGTTGTAGGCCCCATTTGGCTGTCGACGCAACTTCTTTGAATAGAAGATGGAGAGGCCAGCTAGCAGTGCTTCTGCAGTGATGGACACAACTGGCTATTCCCAGTTACATTTGGTGTGTTGGAGGTAGAGTGTGAGGAGATTTGGGTCTGGTTTCTGCAGTAGTTGCGCAACATTATAGGTACACCCTCAGATTTAGTTATACACACACATGCTTGCAAGGGTTTAGAAACTGTAGTAGAAATTGTATTCCCTGGAGTGGAACATAGGGAATGTATGCGACACCTAGCGCATAATTTTAAAAAGAAATTCAAAGGCAAAGTTTATGATGAGAATCTATGGCCAGCATCATACACATGCAGCTTCAGGAAGCATGGGCACCATTTGAGAGTGTTGTATGCTCATAATCCTTTGGTGAAGGAGTACATGGATGAACATCATGGAAAGTTGTGGTCACGAAGCAAATTCAATGAAATCTACAAAGTAGACTATGCGACCAATAACCTCGCTGAGTCTTTCAATGCAAAGTTCAAGTCAGTGAAAGGGCTTTTGTTGTGGTAAGTATTTGATAAGGTCAGGCAGATGATCATGGTAGAGATGGCTCTTCGTAAAAGAATTGCAGAAACACAATATGTTGGCCATCTTATGCTCCCATCTCTGATTAAGGCATTGCATGCCAAGGCAAGAGGACTAAGGATGAAATGCATTCGACCGTCGACATACGAGGCTGAGGTGACATACATTGACGGTAAAAATAGGGAATGGAGATATCTAGTGAACCTTGCAACTAGGGAATGCAGTTGTAGGAAATGGCAGATCCGCGGGAAACCATGCATATATGCCCTACATCTGATGAGTATTATTGGAGGTGAAGATGGTGAAGTAGATCAGTATTGCTCTGAATATTTCTCTGTTGCCAAATTTAGGGCTGCTTATGCTGAAAATGTGCCTGCACTCTTGGGAAAAGACCAATGGAACATAGTAGACCCAGGGTTCAGACAATGTTCTCCTATACTGACCAGACCACCAGGAAGACTAAGGGAAAATAGGATAAGAGCTGGTGAAGAGGGTCATGTAAAAAAATAGCGTAAGTGCAAAAGATTTGGTATCCTAGGGCATATTTCTAGGCGTTGTACCAATCCAGTTGATGCATCATTTGGAAAAGAGGAACAATGGGCAGCAGCAAATGCAGAGGAGAATGCAGTAGCAGGGGAGAATGCAACAAGTTTAGAGGAGAATGCAGCAGCAGAGAAGGATGCATCAAGTTTAGAGAATGAAGCAACTGAAGTAGCAGCTTGGTATGTATGCAATCTCTCCAATTTTTGCATTTGTTCTTTTTTTATCGATGGCTAAGCTTATTTCTGTTTGACCCAGCTCTAGGATAATTAGAGGCACAAGACAGAAAAGACATAGAGAGAAAGAAACTTCGGTTGAACCATCATCTGATGCGGAATTTGAAACTATGGCTTATGAAGGTTCTGAAGCTATAAGAGAGGAGGAAGTTATTTTGTCTGAAGTTCCTTTAAAGATTTCTGAACCCACAGATGACCGTCAACTGGTCATCACTTGCTCTATCAGTCAAAGCTCAACAAAACCGCCACCACCAGAAGTGAAGATTAGAAGCAACAAGACAAAGCTTTCAAAAGCACAAAATATCCCAGCCAGGGAAAGCAGAAGCAAGAAGGTTAACCCGTCCCGGAACACAAGGAGCAAGGCAAAGATTTGAATTTGAACTTGAATGCAAGTCATAAACTTTAAACTTTAAGGATTTGTAATAAGGATTATGTCGTCAATTTGAACTACTGTGAAATCTTGTAAGGTGTAATGATTCTATTTGTAAACTTTGAATTTGAACTACTGAGGGAAAATTTGAATTTTAGGCAAATTTTGAATTTGAGCCAACACTTGAAGTCCATTCCTTTGTGGTGTGAGTTGCACACTTTGCTGAACTATTATAAACGTTAGGTGATCAATCCGATCTCTTTTGCATGGTAAAACTTGTAGTCATGAGAAATGTGCTCCAAATGAGGTCCCAAGCTAGGGTAAACAACCCCATTTGTAATCAAGTTTTTTCGGACCTACTCCAAATGAGCCAAATATTTTTTATTAACACCCATTCAATCTATATAGTGTAGATTCAAAGAATCACTATTTATTGAATTAATCTTTCTATTTTTATATATATTTTGAGAAAAATATACTTTAATAGAAAACCATTAAAAACACGTTTACCCTTCTTATTCACTTTGAAATCAAGCTTTGGTGTTTTTTGATTTTATTTTAATTTCAAAAACCGAAGGGAAACCATACCTCCTCTCCTTGGTCACTATGAAACGTTGTACGTGATAGCTCATATATGTGAAGGTTTTTTCATGAAAATGTCCATAGACAAAGTTTATGATTTTTGGTTGGTAACATGTCACACAAGACAATATTGTGCGCAGGTTTTATATTTTTATTATTTTTTAATTAATGGTTCTCATTTGACCTCGATAGTGCTAGCTAGGTTTTTTTTCTCTAAATGTACATATACCAAGTTTAGTATTTTTCCTCGTTAGTGTGTCCTATAAAACGACAAACGACGAAGGTTTCATATTTTTCGATTATTTAAATTAGTTATGCCCAGTCAAAGCCTTTGAAACCCCGTTAACCAGCTCAAAACCCCTCTAAACCCCGCGGGGTTTCGCCTAACCCTAGCTCCGAACGTCAGGTGTCCGATTATAGCCTAGCACCAAGCGACAACCCTCAGATATGGTCTTCTAAAAGGAATTCCGAGGGCAGGCTGCGTGCAGGCTCCGTGCCGTTGGATCACATGGACGGCTCCGCATCTTTGGATCGTGGGGCGATTCGTGAGAGGCGATCCACAAGACTTGTTGGTTGTGACTCCCCTTTCTTCTGGTGCTTATTCTGCAGCGACGAGAGGAGCCACTCCTCCTCTGCTTCTTCTTCTCCGATGACGAGAGGAGCCACTCCTCTGCTTCTTCTTCTCCGGCGACTGTGGGCGACATGTCGAGATCCACTTCAGCCTCCCGCCACTCGTGGACCCAGTATGGTCCATTTCCCATGGAGCAATGTCCTAACTGGCCACACAGCGTGCCACTGATATGGTTGACTTCGAAGGAGGTCAAGAATGGCAACTATGTTGGCGCGAGTTCATGAAATGCGAGAGCAAGCCAGAGGGGCAGGTAAGATCTCATGATTTTTCTCTGATTTCTTTTTCTATTTGCTTTTAATTATTTTTTGATCTGGGATTTAGGTTTCATGTTTTCATTTCAGATCGTGAAGAAATGCACACATTTTGAATGGTTTGATGACTATGTTAAGCGGATTCAATTCAATGGGGCCCCAACCCCGGAGCTCAATCTGCCGTCAGCACCAACGAATTTGGTCTCTAAAAGTGCTGCTCTGACAGTTGGGGATGCAGGTCTGAAGGGGGAAATAAAGAAGATGAACAAGAACTTGAAGCAGATGATTCAATTGAACAAGAAGGCGAATCTGATAGCTTTAGGATTTTATCTCTTTTATTTTGTGTAGTTGCTCTAGGATTTGCTTACTTGCTAGTCATCAATCGTTAGAGATGTTATTAGTGTGGTATCATGTGCTCTAGGATTTAGTTAAATTTGTAGATCATGTGCTCTACGATTTGCTTAAATTTGTGGATCATGTGCTCGATGCTCTGTGTTGCTTAATTTGTGGATCATGTGATCTATGCTCTGTGTTGCTTAATTTGTGGATCATGTCAGTTTTGTACACTTTTAGTTTCGTCAGACAACACCGACCGTAGAAAAAAAACCGTAGTTCTAGGGCCAAATTGAAACTAAGCTTTGGTTGGGCTGTCTCATTGTGTTGAGTGTCGAAGGCCCACAAAGATAAAAGCGGCCTAGAAAATAGTGCATGCGCTGGCTCTGTTTTTTTCCTTAATTATTGCCATGGTAAATCCTTTTATTGTTGAACTTGCCCATGTCAAATTTATTTGTACATATCATGGAATTTTGCTTCTGTATATAGCCTATGACACAACACTTTGATTTTTTGACACACGGGTATTATAAACATGTTTTTGTTACAATAAAAATATTGTATAGACGTTTTTTTGTTATTGATAGCATGTCAGAATTAATTATGTAGATCATGATATGCATCTGAAACCACGTCTAAAATAAAGTCCGGTGGCACCATTAGCCACCATATCCATCTAGAGAGCATGTCTAGGGCTCGGCTACGGCACCATATCCATCTACCGATATCTCATGTAGCAAGCATACATCCATAACATAGAAAGTAGCAACCATAGCATACACTACACCATAGCACTACATCCCCAACAGACAAATTGGTTGGGAATACAGGTTCCCCTAACAAACAGTCGGATGGGAAAGAGTATTGCCGACCGACACTGTCTGTTGGGGAAAGTCCAGACAGGAAAACCCTTTCCCGACCGACTGCTTGTCAGCTATGGCATATCTTTCCCGACCAACAATCTGTTGGGCCTGCCATGGGCCTTTCCCGACCATCGGTCCGTTGGGGCTGCCATGGGCCTTTTCCCGACTGACTGTTGGACAGGGTAATATTTCCCGACCAACAATCTGTTGGGGCTACCATGGGCCTTTCCCTACCGACTATCAGATTGCGAATTATTTCCCAACCAACGTTCAGTTGGGCCTCGAATTAACCTTTCCCGACCAACTGTCTGACGGCGTTTGTTGTTTTAGCGACCAACAACCATTAGCCCTCCCATTGTTAGATTTCACATTACCAATAGAATGTCAATCAAGTTACATAATTCATAATAGTATAAGGTGCATGTCATCCAACAATATTAAACTAGAATCAAACAATAATAACACACATTCATTATTTTTTCACATATATATATATAGTTAATCTGTTATGAACTGATGACCATCAAAGTTTCCTATAAACCAATGTAAGTAATTAAATAAAGGAAACGTTATGGTTCATTGTCTGAGAGCAAAAAATCCTTGTTTAGTTTTATAGAATTTGTCTAAGAGGCACATTGTCTGCCTTGGCTCCTACTAGTTGGGAAGCAACTACATGCCCATCCTCATAGCCTTCGAAAAAGATCCTTGCATCGTTCTCATACTTGACATCAAAGCTTTCATTCTTCATCTTGGAGGACATCCTCCAGCTTGAAAATCTGCAAGTCAAAATCCACAGTTAATATTCTGCACCACAAATGGAGAACATTGTATTTTCTATAAGCTTCCTTCAATATCATTTCATATGAAAGCAACTGAAGAGAATTCATTATCACTAACGAGAAAACGGGAAGCCCTTCTACAAATTTTAGAAGAGCATGTACCTTTTGCTCCCCTCTTTTGTGTTTCCTGTAAACTTCTTTTGCTATATCCTGACATACAATTTATCCTAGTCTATTGCCCATGGGGGATAACTTGCCATTCCTACATAAGTGAAAGGAGCAAGAAATCAGACGATTAAGAACAGATAGCTGCGAAGGCATTTGCTAAGCATCTGCAACATGATAAATGATAATAGTACACATGGCCATCCAAAACGCCAGTAGTAGTAAGTTTTCATCATTAGTTTTTTTTTAAGTTTCCGTCAAGCAAAGAGTTTCCCTGTGCCATAAAAAGATACATATGAATTTATGTGCCACTTGTTATAATAATCAACAAACAGCAGCAACTCGATGTCTCCATATGTCTGTGCTTCATTCCAGAGCTCCTCGTTCACCACCTCATTTTTATGCTTTTATCAAAGGCAGCAAAAGAGGCACATAAGTATTGACCACGAAGTGAGGAGCTGTAATTCTAGAATAAACAGAACACAAGAAGAGTTTTGACAAAATTTTGAAGAGTGTTGTCTTGTGACAAGGTGTAACCAAGTACATAGTGAACGAAAATGCAATCAAAACAGGAAGAAGGATCTTCAATAAGGTGGTCACTACCCACGCATGATACCCCAGTTCTACGAACCACTATTCTACGTTTAAAATTATTTGCTGTAGAGATTAACCCAATAAAAAGATAAAGGAATTTATCCATGGGGACAGGTAGAACCTTCAATATTTCCAAATCAGTGACATGCTCAAATTCCTCTGTTGTAGGCAAGCCATTTGCTACCACAGACAACAATTTAATATGTCCTTCGATCATTACTTCACCAACAAACCCAGGCTATAAATCCAAGTAAAAAAGCAAGGTGAGATCTTCCCGATGCCGTTGCCACCATGGATGACTAGCTCCTGGTCATTGAAAGTTAATTGGGTGGAGATGAGTGTCAAACAATAAAATTTTAATGGTGGTGTTCCAGTGACTTTTCAACGGTGGTGTTCCAATGACTACCCATGTGTTGTGATGGATGTTTGCACTGGGAGAAATCAAGAATCACCAATGTTAGAAGAAATGTGTAAGTGGATCCTCAATTCTATAGAAGTAATGGTATAACATGTCAACATTTCACATTTCGAATTCTGAAATTGGATAACTAAGTCATCCTTGACAATGTTGACCTCTTCGATACCAAGAATGGTGTTCATTACTACCATTTTCAAGGTCGTGATCTTGCCATCAGTGGTCATGGTCTTGTGAATGGCCTTCTTCTTCCTGTCATCGGTGGAAAACTAAGTACAATAACAAGAGGAGAAATGCTTCATATATTTGTACTCTTAAGCTGACACACATCCACTAAATGGCATTCAATGACAGATCAATCTTGAAATGTGACACCAATATGTTTAGATGTTGATCAATATGCTTAGTGATCCCGCTTCAAATTGGGCATTTCTACAGAGGATAGCAACAATGATTCATAGGGCACAAATTATTAATTTTGAGGAAACGTTTTAGGTCTGAAACAAAGGATTCACACAAGTTAAATAGATATATGTAGAATAGACAACATGCTGAAAGCAGGAAACGCTACTACTCGCTCATAGAAAAATCAATCCATGAATCAAAGTAGTGCTAGTTTTTTTACATAAAATTGCGCGCTGGGCCGATGTGGTGCATGACTCCGTCGCCGGGGGTTGAAATCTGTACACTGCAGGTAGAGAGGGGAGGAGGGAGAAAACTAATGGGCAGTGCTTATCTAGCTATTTAATTTAGTTTTCAAGGACTACACTTTATAGAATCGAACCATTTCTTTGCCTAACATGTGGATTACAGGAAACAACATAGGTGCTACAGGAATTGAATTTCATAGGAAACAATGATGTTTTAGCAGGAATTCATGAAATCAATATCGAACATGGTCTAACAGTATAAGAAAATACCTTTTGGAAATCCACACATCATTCGGATCCCGCTGGTTAGTAGGTTTGGCTTCCTTCTTTTGTCAGGCACTGCTATAAATGTTCACCAACAATATTATACAGGTTGTATCAAACATTGTCCATACAAAAATAACCTGAAAAAACAAAATCTGAAATATACAAGTTGAACATAAGGCTTCTCATCAAGGAAAAGCAAGAGATTATGCAAGGAATATATTTTTGTAGATGTCAGGTTCAGTACTTTTATCATGGTAAGGCTGGTTTCATAATCCAATTCCATCTACATTAACATGTAAGTGCTGTAGAAAACACGACAGAGTTCAGAATCAGATTTCAGATTATGGCCAGCTTATTTTACAAAACTATTTTGTATCCCCTCTCAAATGCTACATGTGGGTACTTTACTTCAAACAAATAATGTTTTCTTGGTGCCCATTGGCAAGGACAAAGGATATTTGTATTGAATAAGGTTTATACATATAAATGTTTGATGAATTTTTTTTGCCCACAAATCTGAAGTTGTCCAACAGAAGCACAACGGGAATATCAGAAATAGGTTTGCAATGATTGAAGAGCATAGACGCAAATAGTCCACTCAAGAACTAATTTGAGAAATACGTACACTCTGAACTCACTTTGGTCTCGCGAATGGTAAAAAGAAGGCATGTCTTTTGACATCCGCACATAAGAAGGTCATCGGGACTTGGGACAGAACGTCAAATGGATGGTCTCTGAAGAAGAACCCACTGGCACTGATGTTTCCGATCTGTGAGATGAATTTGTTTGTCAGTTGAGAGAGAGAGAGATAGAGAGAGAGATGCCTCACCGGGATGTTCGCACGGACATAAATCTCCGCCGCCGGCAACCTGGAGGGGGCAACGGCAGGGAGCAGGGCCGCGTGGGGGGCACTGGTAGGCAGGACGACGTGGGGCCAGCAGTGGAGGAGCAAGATAGCGTGGGAAGTGCTTCTCCATGGCCGACATAGTCTTCCCCGGGATCTGCCCGGCACCCAGGATGACGAAGAGGCCGGAGTTCTTGGTGACGGGGTGGGGATGGAGCACCTTGGTGGTGGAGAGGGTTCGATCTCGGGGGGTGGTTGTTGCGGGGGCGGCAGGAGGGTTTGAGGGTGACGGCGCGGTGTAGCGGCCGACCGGAGAGAGCAGTGAGCGTCACGATGTTGGGGGCGGCGTGAGCGGCGGCTAGTGGTGAGGAATTAGGGATTTCACGGTACTGGGAAGGAAAGAGCAGCGACGTTCGCGGGTTGGGCCAAAACTTGGCGCTAAATTTCTTCGTCTGCGCGCGCTTGGCCCATTTAGCCACATGCGGTCGGTCGGCGTAATTTACTTACCCATAGTTCAAAGGGTATACAAGAATTGCCGACCGACCGCTCGATGGCATTTGTGCATGCATTCCCGACCGACTGTTGATCGACATATGAAAGCTTTCCCAACCAACAGTCCGACGAGGGCTTTCTCAACCAACGATTGGTCGGTAATTGATAACTTTCCCAACACACATCGGTAGGGAATAACGTACCTTGGTGTAGTGATACTTCTTACATAAAACATAGGGTGCCCTAAACCATAGCATAGGCCACAAACTATTCAAAAATTAGCTTGTTTTTGTTCATACAATATACAGAATAGGGACACTAACAATTCAAAAAAATTAGCTTTTCTTCTTCTTCTTTTCAACATCAACACAGCTTATTTTTCTAGCTTTAGTTTCCTTTTTGACACTTCAACTAGTCCATTATTCGCGCGTGCGAACACTTGACCCTACTCTAAATGGGAGAATGATGTTTGAGTGCTCCTCATATTGCAATTTCTGGGAGTTTGATTTTAGAAAGGATATGCATATGTGGAGTACTTGATCGAGGATGATGTTTGAGTGCTCCTCATATTGCAAATGAAGCCGAAAAGTCTGCCATCAAAGACTTTCGAAAAGGAAGAGTGCCTCTATTCTTCTAGCGTAAGATGGTTGTTCTTCTACCTTCGTGTCAGTTTTTCTACGATAGATCTTTTATAACCTTGCCGACATTCTTCAAGCATGCGCCTTGTCATGCCTCTTGCAGTAGATTTCTACTGCAGTTCCTATAGTCTCTTGTGGCATGTACTTTTGCTGAAGTCTTTGGTGTGGTCTTTGCATTCACTCCATTTTCACGATAATTTCTTCAATGATGAGGTCGACGAAGAAAGATGGAGCTAGAAAGACTTTAGGGACAACGGTGTAAATTTGTGAATGTGATGAATTCACAAAGGAGGATGCAGTCGAAGTTTGTGAAGATGTTGTGGGTTGTGAATGCGATGAATTCGCATCCACACTAAAACACCTTGCCGAGGAGGTAGTACGCATCAAATCTGTTGGTGAAAGTGACAGTGAGCCCTATCGGCGGAGTAATGGAGTTTGGACGCACTTCCTCCAGTCGCACTATAATTGCCAACAGGTTTTAGTTGCCACGTTGAATAGATGCGAGTGGATCAAAAAGTGTGAAACAATGATCTACATTGAGGAGACACGCGTGGGAGATGAGACGAACCAGTGGCAGCAACCGTCACTACATTCGTGGCGGCTCCCGTGAAAAAGAGGCCGGTCAGCACATCGTGGCGGCGGGCAGCGGCGCATGTAGGTAGGCTAGCTATGTGCATGCATAGCAGGCTAGCTAGACATGTCGTCAGAGTTAACAGTCAAAGCTGACCCAACGACATCCATCGTTTGTGACTAGTTCTGAGGGTTTCAGGAAAGGGAGTGTGGAAAAGTGAGCAAAAGTTAAAAGCATGGGGATGAATGAGTATGGCTAAGGAACTAGGGGCACAGATGTAAATATCCCTATTAATAATTATACCATTCATAATTTCCACAGGGTCCAGCAAATTGGAGAGATCCCCACCATCACCAAGTTTCTCTCCTTTTTATTAAAAAAATCCACCCAAGATCCAACCAAAGAATCTATGTTATTAGCCACATCAGTCAAGTTAAAAGCACATTAATACATTCTAGAGTAAGCGTGCAACCGAGCAAGTGAATAAGAGATGATTAACAATTTCATCCCTTCCACAAAAGGGGCAGTTCTTGTCACCTCTCCAACCTCTACGGAGCAAGTTATCTTTAGTGAGAATACTATTTCTGGGAGTTACCCGCATGAAAACCTTCACACTAGGCAACATTTTAACTTTCGACACAAAGAGATGTGGGTACTTAACCCCTTTTTCAATCAAATGTCTATAAAAAGACTGGACGGAATAAATGCCATTCTTTATCAGGGTCCATACAACCTCATCATTTCTTTTGTTCAGAACAAGAGAGGCACAAACCTCTTTAATGTGATTCCATAATTCAAGAGAATCTCCTATCAGAGTCCTCCTGAATCTCACATTATTTATTCTCTTGTCAAGGATATTTCTAACAGACTTGTTTTTATCAAAGCATATGTTGTATAATCTAGGGAAACTACATTTCAGGGATTTAGGTCCAATCCACCAATCTTCCCAAAACATCACATTGTCCCCATTCCCTACAATAAACCTACACACACACACACACACACACACACAGAGATAGGAAATGATCTTTATGTTTAAGAATATCACACCAGAACTGAGAATCCCCTGTCTAGATGTGACTGCATTCAAACATTTGTCCTTTATTTATTTATTACTAATAATCTCCTAACATAAGCCTTCCGAATCAAGAAGTTTCCACCACCACTTATACAACAGAGCTTTGTTCATCAAAGTTAAATTTTGAATCCCTAATCCACTCATGTCTTTAGGTCCGCAAATCTCAGACAACTTAACAAGATGATTATTTTTTTCTTATCAACATTGTCTTGCCATAGTAGCCTAGATCTAAAAAACTCCATACATTTACAAACACCCACTAGTAACCCTTAAAAAGACATCATAAAGTATGGAATCCCAGTTAACGAAGACTGTATCAGGGTGATTCTCCCAGGACTAGCTAGTAATCTCCCCTGCCAGTTTTCACATTTACCTTCCATCCTCTCCTTAGGAGGTTTCCAATGTTTGTTTCTAATCCTTTTTTCATCTAGAGGGAGTCCCGAGTATTTCATGGGTAAAGTACCAACAAGGCAAGTAAAAATCCCAGTATAGGCATCTGCCTTATAAACAACATCTCCAAAAAGAAAGAGTTCATTTTTGTGAAAGTTATTTTTTAAACCAGACATTTGCTCAAAGATACATAAAACATATTTAAAATTGGGAGCACTATCATAATCATCCTGTAACAAAAAATTGTGTTATCTACATACTAAAGCATATTAACACCATTTACAGTATTTTCAGTGAGAGCCCATTTTATAAGACCAACTTTTTAGCACTGGTAAGCATAAATAGCCAAGGCATCAGCTGCCAAATCAAAATTTAGAGGAGATAATGAATCCCCCTGAGGGGTATCACATTTAACCCATGGGGACCCCACTAAACCCACTTTGTCGATCCTAGCACATAGTTTCCATGCGCACACGTACAATTGCATCGACCTCACTTAGCTGCCATGTGCACGGGCTTCAGCACCGACGTCTAGTATAGCGCCCATGCTTCCGCCTTATGGCGCCGAAGCCGGCCGGCCCCTCCACACCTGCGACAGTTGCGATGGTGCTGGTGTGTTCCCCGTCACCAAAGCTGGCACGACTCGCTCTGCTTCCATGTCCGACAGACACATACACTGACCGACCCATCGAGGCTTCCGCTGTACACCACGAACCATCGATCATCGTCCAAACCTTCTCGTCCATGGCAATGCACTTCATGGGTTCGGTGTGTCCGACTAGCACGCTTAGACAGACGTGCTCTGCCCCGTCACAACGCCAGATGCAGAGGGGGCCAGTCGGCTGAGCTGCTTACGACGACGTTGCCACACATCGCCAGGCACATCATATAACGCCCTAGATGCGGCAATATGTCTCACGTGTCGAAGCACGACTTAGAGGCATAACCGCATTGAAAGCAATGTCGCAAGTGAGGTAATCTTCACACAACCCATGTAATACATAAGGGAAAGAGATACATTGTTGGCCTACAATCGCCACTTCACACAAAACAAAAATAAAGCAGTACATCATCCAGATACACACAAGGTCCGACTACGGAACCCAAAATAAAAGAAGACTACCCCAAATGCTACACAGATCCCCGATCGTCCCAACTGGGCTCCACTACTGATCAACTGGAATCGGAACAAGACAACGAACACGATCTTTAATGAGCTCCTCCTTGAGCTTGGTTGCATCACCTGTACGGTCTCATAGGCACCTGGAAGCTGGTTTTGGAAGTATCTGTGAGTCACGGGGACTCAGCAATCTCTCACCCTCGTGATCAAGACTATTTAAGCTTATAGGAAGGGTAAAAGGTATAAGGTGGAGCTGCAGCAAGCGACTAGCATATATGGTGGCTAACATACGCAAATGAGAGCGAGAAGAGAAGGCAAAGCACGTTCGAGAATCTATGATCAAGAAGTGATGCTAGAACAACCTACGTCAAGCATAACTCCAACACCGTGTTCACTTCCCGGACCCCGCCGGAAAGAGACCATCATGGTTACACACGCGGTTGATGCATTTTAATTAAGATCAACTTCAGGTTTTCTATAACCGGACATTATCAAATTCCCATCTGCCCATAACCGTGGCCACGCCTTTTGAAAGTTCAAAACCCTGCAGGGGTGTCCCAACTTAGCCCATCACAAGCTCTCACGGTCAACAAAGGATATTCCTTCTCCCAAGACAATCCGATCAGGCTCGGCATCCCGGTTACAAGACATCCTCGACAATGGTAAAACAAGTCCAGCAAGACCACCCGCTGTGCCAAAAAATCCCGATAGGATCTGCACATATCTCGTTCTCATGGCACACCGGATAAGCTAAGCGTACGGGAGCCAACGTAACCTAACTTGCCAAGGGACGGCCCTGCACGGTGCTCTGGGTTGGATCAACACTCAGAGGAGCACTGGCCCGGGGGGGTTAAAATAAAGATGACCCTTGGGCTGGCCGACCCAAGGGAAAGAAAAGGCTAGGTGGCGAATGGTAAAACCAAGGTTGGGCCTTGCTGGAGGAGTTTCGTTCAAGGCGAACTGTCAAGGGGTTCTCATTATAACCCAACCGCGTAAGGAACACAAAATCCGGGAACATAACACCGATATGGCAGAAACTAGGGCGGCAAGAGTGGAACAAAACACCATGCATAAGGCCGAGCATTCCACCCTTTACCAAGTGTATAGATGCATTAATTAGATAAGAGATATTGTGATATCCCAACAAAATATCCATGTTCCAACATGGAACAAATTCCAATCTTCACCTGCAACTAACAACGCTATAAGAGGGGCTGAGCAAAGCGGTAACATAGCCAAACAACGGTTTGCCAGGACAAGGTGTGTTAGAGGCTTGGTTCAACAATATGGGAGGCATGATAAGCAAGTGGTAGGTATCGCAGCATAGGCATAAAAAAGAGCAAGCATCTAAAAAGCAAAGATAGAAGTGATTTCGAGGGTATGGTCATCTTGCCTGAGATCCCGCAAGGAAGAATAACGAGTCCATGAAGAAGACAAACGGACGTAGTCGAACGGATCCTCACAGACGCGGCGTTATCGGAACTAACCCGAAGAAGCAACACCGGAAAGAAGCAAACAACATAGTAAACAACCCCCACATAATCATGGCATGATGCACAACCAAGTATGATGCATGTCCGGTTTAATGATACATGTCATGGCAAAGTGCACAAACAACTCTACAAGTTAAGTGGAGCTCAATATGCAATGGGTTGCATATTGACAGAACACCACATCTATTATTTAGTTCGATATCGTTTATGTACCCAACAATGTTAAATGTTGTTAAACATGTCAAGAGGTGAAACATAAAGGAATTATCTATCTAACCAATTTTTAAATGGGGCCGGATGTAACAAACAACGAATCCGGTAAATCCCCATATGCATTTAGAAATTTAATGCAACAACAATTTTAAACATTTTAATTGTTGTTATCATGATGCGGATGACATGAACAAATCTATGCAAGGTTTTATGACAAAGTTAACAAGAGCATATTATGAAGCATTTGTCTTCATGGCGGAAACGGAAGGGGTGCCACGGCAATGATAACGAAAGCGGTGCCGCGGCAACGATAACAAAAGTGGTGCCACGGCAACGTCCCGGTTCCGGTGACTCGATTAAGATACCGAGGCAGCGGGAAAGTGTGCGGAATATGACATGCAAGGATGGTGGGGTGAACTCGGATACCAAGTTCCCACATGTCGGTGGCAAGGCAAAAAGAGGGGCGACGTGCACCGACAATTCGAGCATGGAGCAAGCACGAGCATCTCATACAACACACAACATTCGTTCACGGGCGTCGTCTCGAGGGTTATACCTTCAAAAGGTGCATTCTCGGAGCGGTCCCAGGTTCGGTGCAAAGTAGAGGAAGTATATGTTCTCGTGACAGTGGTTGGACACGGTCGTCGTGGAAGTAGTTGTTCATGGGTCGTTGTGGGAAGTTGTCCTTCTTGCGAACTTGTCGGATCCATGACGACGGTAGTTGTTCCCGGCGCTTGTGACCCGCGGTTCTTTGGGCAACGGTGGTCGTACACGTCCGTAGATGTTCGGGTCATCACCGTTCGTAGCCAAAGAAGTTGAACTTGACGAAACCCTCAGCGACAGTAGTAGTGGATGTCGTCGATATCGTGGTACTTGGTGATATCCGTGCATAGAGGTACTTTCCTGTCTCGACAACGGTCATACATGTTTTCGTAGATGAACTTGACTAATCCGAGGGATCTGGGTGCCATGGTACTTGGCGAAATAAAACACGTCGAAGGTACTTGTACTCGCATCATCATGGAAGTAGTCGTTTGGGCTCCCATGTGGACTTGCCGGTCCTGGTCTCCGCGGCGTAGTTGTACAAAAACATCGTCGGAACTTGGACGAATCCGGAGGCGTGCACGGCTAGTAGAGGAACTTGACGCATCCAAACGAAGCAACAAAATAGGCCTCGGTTCTTGGTGGTCAACGAAGGGAGGCAGCCGACGGAATAGCAGCAGGGTGCGCACACTAGCGGCGGCATGCACGAGCAGAGGCACAGCGCTGGTCATGGGCACCAGCGGCGACCGGACGCAGGAGGTCGCAGAACGGAACAGCGAAGGAGCAGCTGCAGTGAGGCAGCGGTGCAGTGGCTTGCTGGACTTGGACGGCGACGGCGCACGGGAGAAGAGGAACTTGGCGTATCCACGCGTAGGGGTACTTGGAAATCGACAGAAGTCGTGGTACTTGTCGGTCCGGGTCTTGGCGTAACCGGTGCACACAAACATTCCCACTCGGGCTTCACGGAGGCATCGGTTCAAGCTGCTCCTGCTCGGGAGGAGGCACTGCAAACGTGCAACAGCTAAAGAGCCCCCGGTCTTGGTGTCCACCGGCAGCAACACGGACGGTCGGACGGATGCAGGGAGCAGAAGGGGAGGCTGCAGAGACAAGGTGGAGGAGCTGTAGGTGGGTCGGACGGCGCAGAGCGGCGACCTGCTGCTGGTCGCCAGCGCGGGCGAGACAAGGGGCGGTAGAGCGCCATGGCTGAGGGAGCAGAGAAGGGGGCGAAGTAGAGGAGGACGCTGGCGGGCGATGGCGCTGGCCCGCGGCGGCTGGAAGGCGACGAACGCGCAGGGGACGGCGGAGGATGAAGCGGCAATGGGGCGGCAGCGACGGGACGCGAGGTGCAGATGCGAGGCCATGGCAGGAGCGGCGCGGGTCGTGGTTGCCGGCGGCGACCGGACGCAGTGGCAGTATGGCGAGGTGGGAGCGAGCACGAGGGCGTGGCGCTGGTCTCTCTCTTCCTCTCTAGTGGCGCATCGAGGGAGGAGGGATCGAGCCCGGGGCTGCACTGGAGGGAGATCGAGAGAGAGGTCAGGATCGAAGGAAACGGGCAGGAGGGAGAGAGATGGGATCGAGGGAGCATCTCCCTGAGCTGACGGCGCGAGGTGGATCGGGGGAAAGGGAACGAACGGCTAGGATTAGAGCAGTGGGCTGCGGGAGATGGCCTTGGAGCCGGCGGCTAGTTAGGCCTAGGCATGGGCCCTAGAGAGAAGTGGGGAAGCAGGCCGGCCTGGCAGACCTCTCCCTCCCCCTCATATTTCTTTAGCAGCAAAAAAACATTAGTGAAAAAATAAGAAGAGAGGGTTAGGGACAGAATTGGAGCATGGGGATAATTTCCTCGGATTCACAAAAATGTGCTCTTTCCGCGAAAATAGAAATGGCCAAGATTGAAAGATTAAATTCAAATGTATTTGAATTTAGTTCAACTCGTTTGAAAGGAGTAGCACTACAAGAAATATGTCAACTTATGACCTTCTGTCAGTGACCCTGAAAGAATTGGTCATAAATTTATGACCATTTTAGACCAATTGGTCAAAAGCTGTCTGGGGGGGCTCCAAACCCTAAACCATTGCGAGCATTTTGGTCAGAAAGGTCATAATTTCCTTACATGAAATGGTCATAAAGCAAACAGCGCTAGTCCGCTGCCTTATTTCTAATTGTTAACGACCAATATAGATGGTCATAGCCTTGTAAATTGTGGTGGGTTGCGATGACTAGGCGCCATCTCATCAGTTTTGCCTATGTGCCATGTCCATGTGGCAGTTTTTGCCCTAGGTTGTGAAGCAACCTATATTTCTGTCATTCCCAAAATTCCCAAAAAAATCTCATAAATTCTTTAGGTCATATCTTCGTCAGATATGTAAAAACCTTCCTTGCTTATTTCAAAAATAATTCAAAAATATTCATTTTCCTATTCTGTTCAGAACAACAGTTTGTGAAGGAAGTACCACTTTGGCATGTCCAAATAGTATCCATTTTCTACAGTGCTTTCCCATGCCCAAATAACCATCCTCCACCAAATGCCAGCTCAATCCATTCATTATTTTGAGTCGAGCTTCAACATTCGTATTTATGTCCAGTGTGGCGGTTTGCAAAGCAAGTACCACCTAGGCTCCTCCTTTTGAGCTGAAAATTTGTGAAGAAGGTCTTCTTAGTAACTGATCATCCTCATCCAAAACTCACGCCCATTAGCCATGTACATTTCCCGTACCGCTAATCAAACACTTGGCTACTAATTCATGTTTGAGCATCGATCAGTCTCCTCGTGAGAATCTTATGTTGTGATTTTCTTCCTAGCACATACCTGGGGAGTGCCGAACCCACTAGACATTCCTAGGCCGCCCAGAACACATGGCAACGCCACGGTCACGCGGTGACCACGCGGCGGGCATGCGAGCTTACGCGCTCGAGAGTTGGGGCCCTCGGCCACCGTCCAAACCTCGATGTCTCGCCATCAAGCCATGTATTTCTGATTAAATAGATACTTATTTACCAAGAAATGATTTTTGGAAAAAATAAAGAGCAAACTATGAGGCAGCTGCAGTTCAAATTTGACCCGCTTCCAGCTGAATCGATGGCAATTTGTCTTTTTCACTAGAGGTGGATAAAAACTTTTTTCACCCAACCATTTTGCCAATTGTGCATTATATATGGCCTAGTATTTTATAAAATTGATTTAGTCCATTTTTGCAACAATTATTTGGTAGTTCCTTCACAAAAAAACCTCCTTTTGGGCACTCGGAAAATGAAAAATGAAATTTCCGTGCAAAGAAAATGAAAACTTCCTTAGGCAACATTGTTTGGAATTCCAAGATGTACCCTTGTGCACAATATGAGATCATTTGAACAAACTATGCCATGAATGTGGCTAGAAGATTGATCATTTGGCTTGAAAGCCATGAATCTTCACGCATGATAGCTCATTTCTGAGAACACTTTTTTAAAATAACTACTGTATTACAAGTTTATTATTTTTCCTGGAAACTTGGTCACATATAATGAGACAATGCAAAGGTTTTCCAATTTTTTGATTTTTTTTGAATTTTTTATGTGCGTTTAAAAATGCGGTCAAAACGGCGGGCTTGACCGTTCCTAGCTAGTGGTTGAATCTTGGAATTTTTTGGTGTTTGTATGATTAAATAGATACTTATTTACCTAGAAATGATTTTTGGAAAAAATAAAGAGCAAACTATGAGGCAGCTGCAGTTCAAATTTGACCCGTTTCCAGGTGAATCGACGGCAATTTGTCTTTTTCACCAGAGGTGGATCAAAACTTTTTTCGCCCAACCATTTTGTCAATTGTGCATTATATATGGCCTAGTATTTTATAAAATTGATTTGGTCCATTTTTGCAACAATTATTTGGTAGTTCCTTCACAAAAAAACCTCCTTTTGGGCACTCGGAAAATGAAAAATGAAATTTCCGTGCAAAGAAAATGAAAACTTCCTTAGGAAACATGTTGGGGAACGCAGTAATTTCAAAAAATTTCCTACGCACACGCAAGATCATGGTGATGCATAGCAACGAGGGGGAGAGTATTGTCTACGTACCAACGCAGACCGACTGCGGAAGCGATCACACAACATAGAGGAAGTAGTCGTACGTCTTCTTCCCGATCCGACCGATCCAAGCACCGTTACTCCGGCACCTCCGAGTTCTTAGCACACGTACAGCTCGATGACGATCCTCGGGCTCCGATCCAGCATAGCTTCGGGGAGGAGTTCCGTCAGCACGACGGCGTGGTGACGATCTTGATGTACTACCGACGCAGGGCTTCGCCTAAGCACTACAACGGTATGATCGAGGTGGAATTTGGTGGCAGGGGGCACCGCACACGGCTAAGGAACGATCTCAAGGATCAACTTGTGTGTCTTGGGGTGTCCCCTGCCCCTGTATATAAAGGATGGAGGGAGGGGGGCTGGCCGGCCAGAGAGAGGGAGGCGCAGGAGGAGTCCTACTCCTACCGGGAGTAGGACTCCCCCTTCCAATCCTAGTCCAACTAGGAATCCTTCAAAGGGGAGAGAGAGAGAGGTGGCCGGCCCCTCTCCTAGTCCTAATAGGACTAGGGAGAGGGGGGAGGCGCAGCCCTATGTGGGCTGCCCTCTCACCTTTCCACTAAGGCCCATGTTGGCCCATTTGGCTCCCGGGGGGTTACGGTAACCCTCCCGGTAATCCGGTAAAATCCCGATTTCACCCGGAACACTTCCGGTGTCCAAACATAGGCTTCCAATATATCAATCTTTACGTCTCGACCATTTCGAGACTCCTCGTCATGTCCGTGATCACATCCGGGACTCCGAACAACCTTCGGTACATCAAAATGCATAAACTCATAATAACTGTCGTCGTAACGTTAAGCGTGCGGACCCTACGGTTCGAGAACAATGTAGACATGACCGAGACACGTCTCCGGTCAATAACCAATAGCGGGACCTGGATGCCCATATTGGCTCCTACATATTCTACGAAGATCTTTATCGGTCAGACCGCATAACAACATACGTTGTTCCCTTTGTCATCGGTATGTTACTTGCCCGAGATTCGATCGTCGGTATCCAATACCTAGTTCAATCTCGTTATTGGCAAGTCTCTTTACTCGTTCCGTAATACATCATCTCACAACTAACATATTAGTTGCAGTGCTTGCAAGGCTTATGTGATGTGCATTACCGAGAGGGCCCAGAGATACCTCTCCGACATTCGGAGTGACAAATCCTAATCTCGAAATACGCCAACCCAACATCTACCTTTGGAGACACCTGTAGTACTCCTTTATAATCACCCAGTTACGTTGTGATGTTTGGTAGCACCCAAAGTGTTCCTCCGATAAACGGGAGTTGCATAATCTCATAGTCATAGGAACATGTATAAGTCATGAAGAATAGCAACAGCAACATACTAAACGATCGGGTGCTAAGCTAATGAAATGGGTCATGTCAATCAGATCATTCAACTAATGATGTGACCTCGTTAATCAAATAACAACTCTTTGTTCATGGTTAGGAAACATAACCATCTTTGATTAACGAGCTAGTCAAGTAGAGGCATACTAGTGACACTCTGTTTGTCTATGTATTCACACATGTATTATGTTTTCGGTTAATACAATTCTAGCTTGAATAATAAACATTTATCATGATATAAGGAAATAAATAATAACTTTATTATTGCCTCTAGGGAATATTTCCTTCAGTCTCCCACTTGCACTAGAGTCAATAATCTAGTTCACATCGCCATGTGATTTAGCAGCAATAGTTCACATCACCATGTGATTAACACCCATAGTTCACATCGTCATGTGACCAACACTCAAAGGGTTTACTAGAGTCAGTAATCTAGTTCACATCTCTATGTGATTAACACCCAAAGAGTACTAAGGTGTGATCATGTTTTGCTTGTGAGATAATTTTAGTCAACGGGTCTGTCACATTCAGATCCGTAAGTATTTTGCAAAATTCTTTGTCTATAATGCTCTGCAAGGAGCTACTCTAGCTAATTGCTCCCACTTTCAATATGTATCCAGATTGAGACTTTTAGATTCATCTGGATCAGTGTCAAAAACTTGCATCGACGTAACCCTTTATGACGAACCTTTTTGTCACGTCCATAATCGAGAAACATATCCTTATTTCACTAAGGATAATTCTGACCGCTGTCCAGTGATCTACTCCTAGATCACTATTGTACTCCCTTGCCAAATCAGTGCAGGGTATACAATAGATCTGGTACATAGCATGACATACTTTATAGAACCTATGAATGAGGCATAGGGAATGACTTTCATTCTCTTTCTATCTTCTGCCGTGGTCGGGCTTTGAGTCTTTACTCAACTTCACACCTTGTAACACAGGCAAGAAACTTTTTCTTTGACTGTTCCATTTTGAACTACTTCAAAATCTTGTCAAGGTATGTACTTATTGAAAAACTTATCAAGCGTCTTGATCTATCTCTATAGATCTTGAAGCTCAATATGTAAGCAGCTTTACCGAAGTCTTTCTTTGAAAAACTCCTTTCAAACACTCCTTTTATGCTTTACAGAATAATTCTACATTATTTCCGATCAACAATATGTCATTCACATATACTTGTCAGAAACGCTGTAGTGCTCCTACTCACTTTCTCGTAAATACAGGCTTCACCGCAAGTCTGTATAAAACTATATGCTTTGATCAACTCATCAAAGCGTATATTCCAACTCCGAGATGCTTGCACCAGTCCACAGATAGATCGCTGGAGCTTGCATATTTAGTTAACACCTTTAGGATCGACAAAACCTTCTCGTTGCATCGTATACAACTCTTCTTTAGCAAATCCATTAAGGAATGCAGTTTTGTTTATCCATTTGCCAGATTTCATAAAATGTGGCAATTGCTAACATGATTCGGACAGACTTAAGCATAGATACGAGTGAGAAAATCTCATCGTAGTCAACACCTTGAACTTGTCGAAAACCTTTTGCGACAATTCTAGCTTTGTAGATAGTAACACTACTATCAGCGTCCGTCTTCCTCTTGAAGATCCATTTTTCTATGGCTTGCCGATCATCGGGCAAGTCAACCAAAGTCCATACTTTGTTCTCATACATGGATCATATCTCAGATTTCATGGCTTCAAGCTACTTTGCGGAATCTGGGCTCACCATCGCTTCTTCATAGTTCATAGGATCATCATGATCTAGTAGCATGACTTCCAGAACAGGATTACCGTACCACTTTGGCACGGATCTTACTCTGGTTGATCTACGAGGTTCAGTAGTGTCTTGTTCTGAAGTTTCATGATCATCATCATTAGCTTCCTCACTAACTGGTGTAGGTGTCACAGAAACATTTTTCTGTGATGTACTACTTTCCAATAAGGGAGCAGGTACAGTTACCTCGTCAAGTTCTACTTTCCTCCCACTCACTTCTTTCGAGAGAAACTCCTTCTCCAGAAAGTTTCCGAATTTAGCAACAAAAGTCTTGCCTTCGGATCTGTGATAGAAGGTGTATCCAATAGTTTCCTTTGGATATTCTATGAAGACGCACTTCTCCGATTTGAGTTTGAGCTTATCAGGATGAAACCTTTTCATATAAGCATCGCAACCCCAAATTTTAAGAAACGACAGCTTAGGTTTCTTGCCAAACAATAGTTCACACGGTGTCGTCTCAACGGATTTAGATGGTGCCCTATTTAACGTGAATGCAGCTGTCTCTAATGCATAACCCCAAAACGATAGTGGTAGATCGGTAAGATACATCATAGATTGCACTATATCCAATAAAGTACGGTTATGACGTTAGGACACACCATTATGCTGTGGTGTTCCATATGGCATGATTTTGTGAAACTATTCCACATTGTTTTAATTGAAGACCAAACTTGTAACTCAAATATTTTACCTCTGCGATCATATCGTAGAAACTTTTATTTTCTTGTCACGATGATTTTCCACCTCACTCTGAAATTCTTTGAACTTTTCAAATGTTTCACACTTATGTTTCATTAAGCAGATATACTCATATCTGCTCAAATCATCTATGAAGATCAGAAAATAATGATACCTGTCGCGAGCCTCAATATTCATCGGACCACATACATCAGTATGTATGATTTCCAACAAATCTGTTGCACGCTCCATTGTTTCGAAGAACGGAGTTTTAGTCATCTTGCCCAAAAGGCATGGTTCGCAAGCATCAAGTGATTCATAATCAAGTGATTTCGAAAGCCCATCAGCATGGAGTTTCTTCATGCTCTTTATACCAATATGACCTAAACGACAGTGCCACAAATAAGTTGCACTATCATTATTAACTTCGCATCTTTTGGTTTCAATATTATGAATATGTGTATCACCAAGATCGAGATCCAATGAACTATTTTCATTGGGTGTGTGACCATATAAGGTTTTATTCATGTAAATAGAACAACAATTTATTCTCTTATTTTAATGAATAACCGTATTGCAATAAACATGATCAAATCATATTCATGCTCAACGCAAAAACCAAATAACACTTATTTAAGTTCAACACTAATCCCGAAAGTATAGGGGAGTGTGCGATGATGATCATATCAATCCTGGAACTACTTCCAACACACATCGTCACTTCACCCTTAACTAGTCTCTGTTTATTCTGCAACTCCCGTTTTGAGTTACTAATCTTAGCAACTGAACTAGCATCAAATACTGAGGGGTTGCTATAAACACTAGTATAGTACACATCAATAACATGTATATCAAATATACTTATGTTCACTTTGCCATCCTACTTATCCTCCAATCACTTGGGGTAGTTCCGCTTCCAGTGACCAGTCCCTTTGCAGTAGAATCACTTAGTCTCAGGCTTAGGATCAGACTTGGGCTTCTTCACTTGAGCAGCAACTTGCTTGCCATTCTTCTTGAAGTTCCCCTTCTTCCCTTTGCCCTTTTCTTGAAACTAGTGGTCTTGTCAACCATCAACACTTGATGTTTTTCTTGATTTCTACCTTCGTTGATTTCAGCATCACGAAGAGCTTGGGAGTTGTTTCCGTTATCCCTTGCATATTATAGTTCATCACGAAGTTCTACTAACTTAGTGATGATGACTAGAGAATTCTGTCAATCACTATCTTATCGGGAAGATTAACTCCCACTTGATTCAAGCGATTGTAGTACCCAGACAATCTGAGCACATGCTCACTAGTTGAGCGATTCTCCTCCATCTTTTAGCTATAGAACTTGCTGGAGACTTCATGTCTCTCAACTCGGGTATTTGCTTGAAATATTAACTTCAACTCCTGGAACATCTCATATGGTCCATGACGTTCAAAACGTCTTTGAAGTCCCGATTCTAAGCCGTTAAGCATGGTGCACTAAATTATCAAGTAGTCATCATATTGAGCTAGCCAAACGTTCATAACGTCTGCATCTGCTCCTGCAATAGGTCTGTCACCTAGCGGTGCATCAAGGACATAATTCTTCTGTGCAGCAATGAGGATAAACCTCAGATCACGGATCCAATCCGCATCATTGCTACTAACATCTTTCAACACAATTTTCTCGAGGAACATATCAAAATAAACACAGGGAAGCAACAACGCGAGCTATTGATCTACAACATGATTTGCAAAATACTACCAGGACTAAGTTCATGATAAATTTAAGTTTAATTTAATCATATTACTTAAGAACTCCCACTTAGATAGACATCCCTCTAATCCTCTAAGTGATCACGTGATCCAAATCAACTAAACCATAACCGATCATCACATGAGATGGAGTAGTTTTCAATGGTGAACATCGTTATGTTGATCATATCTACTATATGATTCACGCTCGACCTTTCGGTCTCCGTGTTCCGAGGCCATATCTGTATATGCTTGGCTCGTCAAGTATAACCTGAGTATTCTGCGTGTGCAACTGTTTTGCACCCGTTGTATTTGAACGTAGAGCTTATCACACCCGATCATCACGTGGTGTCTGGGCACGAAGAACTTTGGCAACGGTGCATACTCAGGGAGAACACTTCTTGATAATTTAGTGAGAGATCATCTTATAATGCTACCGTCAATCAAAGCAAGATAAGATGCATAAAAGGATAAACATCACATGCAATCAATATAAGTGATATGATATGGCCATCATCATCTTGTGCTTGTGATCTCCATCTCCGAAGCACCATCATGATCTCCATCGTCACCGGCGCGACACCTTGATCTACATCGTAGCATCGTTGTCATCTCGCCAATCTTATGCTTCCACGACTATCACTACCGCTTAGTAATAAAGTAAAGCATTACATCGCGATTGCATTGCATATAATAAAGCAACAACCATATGGCTCCTGCCAGTTGCCGATAACTCGGTTACAAAACATGATCATCTCATACAATAAAATCAGCATCATGCCTTGACCATATCACATCACAACATGCCCTGCAAAAACAAGTTAGACGTCCTCTACTTTGTTGTTGCAAGTTTTACGTGGCTGCTACGGGCTTAAGTAAGAACTCATCTCACCTACGCATCAAAACCACAACGATAGTTCGTCAAATAGACTCCGTTTTAACCTTCTCAAGGACCGGGCGTAGTCATACTTGGTTCAACTAAAGTTGGAGAGACAGTCTTCCGCAAGCCATCTATGTGCAAAGCATGTCGAGGGAACCGGTCTCGCGTAAGAGTACGCGTAAGGTTGGTCCGGATCGTCTCACCCAACAATACCGCCGAACCAAAGTATGACATGCTGGTAGGCAGTATGACTTGTATCGCCCACAACTCACTTGTGTTCTACTCATGCAAATAACATCAAACCATAAAACCTAGGCTCGGATGCCACTATTGGGGAACGCAGTAATTTCGAAAATTTTCCTACGCACACGCAAGATCATGGTGATGCATAGCAACGAGGGGGAGAGTATTGTCTACGTACCAACGCAGACCGACTGCGGAAGCGATCACACAACGTAGAGGAAGTAGTCGTACGTCTTCTTCCCGATCCGACTGATCCAAGCACCGTTACTCCGGCACCTCCGAGTTCTTAGCACACGTACAGCTCGATGACGATCCTCGGGCTCCGATCCAGCAAAGCTTCGGGGAGGAGTTCCGTCAGCATGACGGCGTGGTGACGATCTTGATGTACTACCGACGCAGGGCTTCGCCTAAGCACTACAACGGTATGATCGAGGTGGAATTTGGTGGCAGGGGGCACCGCACACGGCTAAGGAACGATCTCAAGGATCAACTTGTGTGTCTTGGGGTGTCCCCTGCCCCTGTATATAAAGGATGGAGGGAGGGGGGCTGGCCGGCCAGAGAGAGGGAGGCGCAGGAGGAGTCCTACTCCTACCGGGAGTAGGACTCCCCCTTCCAATCCTAGTCCAACTAGGAATCCTTCAAAGGGGAGAGAGAGAGAGGTGGCCGGCCCCTCTCCTAGTCCAAATAGGAGTAGGGAGAGGGGGGGAGGCGCAGCCCTATGTGGGCTGCCCTCTCACCTTTCCACTAAGGCCCATGTTGGCCCATTTGGCTCCCGGGGGGTTCCGGTAACCCTCCCGGTAATCCGGTAAAATCCCGATTTCACCCGGAACACTTCCGGTGTCCAAACATAGGCTTCCAATATATCAATCTTTACGTCTCGACCATTTCGAGACTCCTCGTCATGTCCGTGATCACATCCGGGACTCCGAACAACCTTCGGTACATCAAAATGCATAAACTCATAATAACTGTCATCGTAACGTTAAGCGTGCGGACCCTACGGTTCGAGAACAATGTAGACATGACCGAGACACGTCTCCGGTCAATAACCAATAGCGGGACCTGGATGCCCATATGGGCTCCTACATATTCTACGAAGATCTTTATCGGTCAGATCGCATAACAACATACGTTGTTCCCTTTGTCATCGGTATGTTACTTGCCCGAGATTCGATCGTCGGTATCCAATACCTAGTTCAATCTCGTTATTGGCAAGTCTCTTTACTCGTTCCGTAATACATCATCTCACAACTAACATATTAGTTGCAGTGCTTGCAAGGCTTATGTGATGTGCATTACCGAGAGGGCCCAGAGATACCTCTCCGACATTCGGAGTGACAAATCCTAATCTCGAAATACGCCAACCCAACATCTACCTTTGGAGACACCTGTAGTACTCCTTTATAATCACCCAGTTACGTTGTGACGTTTGGTAGCAACCAAAGTGTTCCTCCGGTAAACGGGAGTTGCATAATCTCATAGTCATAGGAACATGTATAAGTCATGAAGAATAGCAACAGCAACATACTAAACGATCGGGTGCTAAGCTAATGAAATGGGTCATGTCAATCAAATCATTCAACTAATGATGTGACCTCGTTAATCAAATAACAACTCTTTGTTCATGGTTAGGAAACATAACCATCTTTGATTAACGAGCTAGTCAAGTAGAGGCATACTAGTGACACTCTGTTTGTCTATGTATTCACACATGTATTATGTTTCCGGTTAATACAATTCTAGCATGAATAATAAACATTTATCATGATATAAGGAAATAAATAATAACTTTATTATTGCCTCTAGGGCATATTTCCTTCAAAACATTGTTTGGAATTCCAAGATGTACCCTTGTGCCCAATATGAGATCATTTGAACAAACTATGCCATGAATGTGGCCATAAGATCGATCATTTGGCTTGAAAGCCATGAATCTTCACGCATGATAGCTCATTTTTGAGAACACTTTTTCAAAATAATTACCGTATTACAAGTTTATTATTTTTCCTGGAAACTTGGTCACATATAATGACACAATGCGAAGGTTTTCCAATTTTTTGATTTTTTTTTAATTTTTTATGCCCGTTTCAAAATGCGGTCAAAACGGCGGGCTTGACCGTTCCTAGCTAGTGGTTGAATCTTGGAATTTTTTTTGGTGTTTCTATGATTAAATAGATACTTATTTACCTAGAAATGATTTTTGGAAAACATAAAGAGCAAACTATGAGGCAGCTTCAGTTCAAATTTGACCTGCTTCCTACTGAATCGACGAAAATTTGTCTTTTTTACCAGAGGTGGATCAAAACTTTCGACACCCAACCATTTGGTCAATTGTATATTAAATATGGACTAGTATTTTATAAAATTGATGTAATCCAATTTTGCAACAAATATTTGGTAGCTTCTTCACAAAAAAACCATTTTTGCCACTTGGAAAATGATTTAAAATAGCTAGAAAGATCAGAAATCCATACAAATTGGTCCTTATCCATAAAATGTGGTCTAAGTCTAGTGAAAATTTGTGTTGTGCCCTTTTGCAAAATATTTTTGATAGCTGCTTCACAAAATCCCTCTATTTTTAATACTTGAAGACTATTTTAAAACACTGATTTTTCAAACCAATGAGAACTCTTCCCACGGATTGCTGACATGGCGCCATCCATCCACCCATCCATCTCTCCACCCCACATTCATCCATCCATCTATCTACAGAAAAAATAAAAGAAAAAGATCCCCACCCGCAGCCCAAACCCTAGCTCAGATCCCCCATCGCACCCCTCCTCCCTCGTCCCCATCTCCTCGCCGCCGCCGCCACTCCTCCCTGTCCCCTGCACCACTCCTCGTCACCAACCTCGCCGCCGCCACCTCCTCCCCGTCCCCTGCACCACTTCCTGATCCCTCCTCCGGCCCCATCCCTGGCCATCCCCACTTCCACCACCCCTCCGTCCCAGTCGCTGCTCTCTCTCGGTTCAGTGAGATGGGATCCACTCCCGCAGTCGCCGCTCCACCCACACCGTCGACGACCCATGCCGCTGCCGCACACCACCGCTCCCTCCCCTCACCCTGGCCCCAAGTCGGGTAGTGCAAGGTAGCGCTTCCAGACCGCGATGGCCGCAGCCTTGCCCACTCCGATCTGGATCCATGGTGCACTCCTTCCTCCCTCTGGATCGATGGCCGCAGCCTCGCCAATGGATCCAGCACGTGCCGGCGACGAGGGCTGCCAGATCCGCGACCTGGGAGGCTCCTCCTATAGGATACGGGAGTAGCGCGCCGCACCCTGCAATCGTCGGTCTGGGACGAGTGCAGCGGCTCGAGGACGCCGTTCGAGTCCGTGTGGGAGGATGTCGACCGCTTCCGCGGCAGCGCCGCCTGGAGCTCCCACCTCGTCAACCGCACCTTCGCGCACCACAAGGTCAGTCCGACCTCCTCCTCCTCCCGTCTCCCTTCTCGTCGCGGCTCGTCTTGGCCATACCCCTGTACTACTTTGGGTCACATAGTTCTTCATTCAATTAGGAGAAGAGCGGAGTGGTTCTTGTCCGTGATTTGGAGGCAAATGTGGCCAGTAAAATCAGCCAGCACTGATGTTTCTCTTTGTTCTCTCGATTAATTTTGTTCTTGCCACATTTTCCGCCTGCAGAAACAGAACTAGACTGTGTGTGGGGGGGACTGAAGATGAGCAACGCGTCAATCTAGCGGAGTAGACCGCGTAGATAGAGAAGGAGCTCGGTGCCAAAGAAAGAGAGATGCTCGGTGTGCTCAAGCAACTCGAGTCCGCCAAGAAGATCATCACAGATTTAAAGCTCAAGATTCATAAGAAAACAGCTGAAGATACATTGCACCCTGAAGAAGAGAAGCAGCAGCAACAGCAAGAGTGCAACTGCTCTCTCACTAAAGTGTCCACAGCAGAACCTGAAGTGAAGAAACAGCAAGAGGGCATTCCATGGAGAAGAGGATGCGATGGAGAGGATGACGCCGTGCATGTGAGGATGCCATGGAGGACGCAGCTCCACCACCACCGCGACGCCATCTCCAAGCCCCCTCCCGATACATCTCCTGCGAGGTATGACCTCATCACGAGCCCATGGAAGTGAAACTTGATTGTGCAGTCATCAGTTGCTGTCATTGATTATGTGATTGACTGATTCTATAATAAGCCTTCTTGTCGTAGTCTTGCGGTTGATGTTGATAATTCAAAGGCCAATTTCTGCTTACGCTGCCACTTGCTTATGTTTTAGGCCTGATCAGTCACTTAGTCATATCTGAATATTTGGCTACTGCAAATGGAGTAGTCTAACCATGAAATGGTTGCTGCTGTAGTACTCCAACCAGCCTGAAGCTATATGAAGTCTAACCAACAACTATAGTGCTCCAGCCTGAAGCTATAAAATTTTGTTTCCTTGGCAAAAAATTCAGTTTACAGATTTTTGCAAATTCTATATTTTGTAGTACTGTTTTGGTTGCAGTAGTTTTTCAGTAGCTTGTTAACTTGCTGATGCTTTCTTAATTATGTGCAGCTGCTCCACTGAAAATTCTTAGTGTATCTTATGCTTAGTGTTAATTCTTTGCAGCTACTCCACTGAACTACAGTAGTGATAAACTTGCACAGGCTCTGCCTTTTGCTTATTCTGTTTTTATAAATCTAGTTTATAGTGCTTACCTCTTTGTCACATTGGGTTTGGCAGCAGTTGCTGATCTCTAGCATTTACCTCTTGTTGCAGACCAGGAAATGAAAGATCGCTCGACAAACGGCCGCTTCTAGTCGGTTGGATCTGATCTTATACCCGCACACGAGAGCTACTGGAGTAGCAGCAGATTAGCAAGGACCCAAGTTGGACTCCCAAGTTCTTCGGTGAGCTGGCTCCATCTCCTACCCCCAGCTCCCTCTTTTCTGCTCCTATAGCATGCTTTGTTGGACTCATGCTCTACTCCTGCACCAGCAGCTTGATTGGTTCTATATACACTAGCAGTAGTACCTCATGTACCTTAGGGTTTTGTTATTCTCCTGCGGGAAAAGCTTGTGTACATAGCTGTCTCCGGCTTGTATGGGTGCTCTCCCATGTTTTGATGCTCAGTTAGCTCGATGAGCTTCGTATGCTAGTAGTGACTGAATGCTGAAATTGTTTGTGATAGATGTGCGAGCAGTTGTGGTGGGCAAGCTTTGTCTAGTTATATTGAGCACAAGAGGAAATAGTTACATTTAGTTATTTTGCTGTTTGCTCTCTTGACATTCTGTAAAAGGAAGTGTTGAAGGCAAGTTTTTGAGTCGTGTCTCTCATCTGTAATGGATCTATTGCATATGAATTCTTGTCTGGGTGGTATAAGTTTGCAATGCATTCAATGGTATTAACTGGGTTTTGTGTAGACTTGTCCATACACAGAATGTAGTGTCAGATGTTTTTGTTTCTCTTGACCATCTTGTTGATGTTATCTTCATCACTATAATGTACTTTCTGGTTAACTTCATCTCCTGTTTTTGTTAGCTTCATCTCCTGTTTTTGTTTCCAGAGATTGTTGTATTATTTATGTTCTTTTTACTCCCAGAATTATTGTGCGCTCATACTGTCATCACATTGCCTGTTTTTCTTGCTGCATACATGTATCTCAAGCATTGTACTTCTGTGTTTGCTTAGGCGGATTCACTTGATTATGTTTCTAACTTTTCATAATTTATTATTTGTAGATGCTGGCCTTTATTCTTCAAAAATTGGGTGTACAGGAGCTACAGCAAGAAGAATCCTGAAGAAAAACCACACCCAGAATGCCATTTCGCTCATTGGAGCTAGTTATGTGTATATTTAGTTGTATTTTATAGCTAAATACAAGATTTGTACTAGGTACTTTGCTTCGCCGTTGTAATGTACTATCTCAGTTTTGGGTGTACATGATTGTAATGTACTGCTTGGTTGTTGTACGAAATATTATGCCTTATTGGCTCTTTCTGAATCAAATTTTCTAATTGCAAAAATATAGAACTGGCCTGTGGTAATTGGTTCCCATATGACTAGTGGGACCTACTTTAAAATGGAAAAGAAACAAAAGAAAACTGACAAATGGGCTGGAAAAAGATTGAGGCCCAAAAAATGTGGACTGTAGAAGAAATAATAAAAGTCTGCTCGGCTTGGCCCATGTAGCTGACCAAACTTGAAAGAAAAAACAATAAATGGGCTGAATTGTTGGGCTAGGCCCATGTAGAAAATCGAATCGGACCGGGCTGAATCTTGTGCCACGTCAGATTGCCACGCTGGATGCCTACATGGCCTGGGGAGGTTGCTAGTGACCAAAACGCCGCAGTAGGAATATTTTGGCCGTAAACGTCTTTGACCATTCCAGAAGAAAGGTCGCTATAGTCAGTTTACGACCGCCAGCTTTCGACCTTCTGTTTTTGGTCACAAAAAGGTCGCAAATGGAAATTTGTGACCTTTCAGTGACCAATAGTGGTGGTCACAAGTTGACATATTTCTTGTAGTGTAGGTATCCGAAGTTCCCAAAAATGTTGAACATTTAGGAAGAGCCTCGATAAAACGATAAAAGAATATGAGGACAAGTCGGAGATCAAGAATTGAGATAACAAGGTATTGGGATTTATTCGCAAGTGTGTCAATGGTTAATTCCAAAAGAACGGAATATTTAATAATAGCTCCATAATTATTAGGAGGATATGTTATATAGAGAAATCACCAGGTGAACTCCCTCGGTTTAAATGGACTGAAAATCCATACGATTTAATTATTTGATTTGAGATGCAAAGATTAAAGACATTATGACATGATTACATGATGCAAATGCACATGATGCAAAGATGAAAACGATGAACCAAACAAATCGCACGACGAAACCCAGAAACATGGAAGGCATCTGAAGCTCCGGTCTTGGGGCATTACAACACTCCACCACTACGAGAGGATCTCGTCCCGAGATCTAGAATGGCACCGGAAGGAAAAACAGAAGAGAAAGAGAAGAGGTAGAACTAAGTTGCTTCTTTGACCAATGAGTGAAACCACGAACCTTGAGAGGTCGAACAAATTGAAAGAAAGAATGCAACGAAGAAGAACAAAGTTGCAAACACTCCGTTAAGAAAGAGGAATAAGAAAGAACCGATTCGGGTAGCACTCCGGTTGAAAAGAGATGAAAGACTTGATAAGATGAAAGAACTTGAAAAGGGGCACGACACTCTGGTTGGATGGATAAGCAAGGAAAAAAACATGATCTTGGCAAACGAGATGATAGGACGAAGAGAGCAACGTCACAATGCCTCCGGAATGAAAGAAAAGAAGGTAGATTGTCAGAATAAGAGATCGGAGAAATAAATGACAACTCTCGCAAATAGAATTGAAAGAGCATGCCTACAAAGAAAAAGTTGAACGGAGTTGTTGGAAAACCAACAATGAAAAGAGTAAGCTTGTTGTGGGCTTATGGAAAACATCTCAAAACTATGAGGTGAAATTCTGCCACTAACGAAAAATAATATATTGGATTGGTATAAAACAAGGAGACGAGAAACTTATTTCACCGGGAGGATAAAAGAAGAACTTGGGTCATTTATGAGTACCATGATAGCAACAATCCTTAGGGAAAGCTTTAGGTGAAACATGACACAAGACAACTCCAACGAAAAGATTGATGGGTTTAAATATCTCATTCTTGAAGAATGATATATTACCACCTCAAAAGATAAGGGAGACACAATTCCACTCTGGATTGCAAGATAAAGAATGTTTTAGCTCCTCTCAAAAGAATGTTGATGAACACTTCGAGAAGGAAATTAAATCCTTGATGAAACCATCATGTAGAGCCTGCATGAAGAACTCCGGTAATAAAAGGATGATCAAACTAAAGGAAAGAGAAGTTGAAAACACAAGGTGAAGCCTTGCGATGATTTAGATGAATCTTCACGGCGATATAATGCAGAAAAGCTTGTAACCCCGGAAAAGAAAGATGAAACAAATGAAAACAAGAATTTGATGAGCCTCCGGAATAGGGAATTGAGTTCACTCGATGAAACAAAAATAAGAATTATGTTATGCGTATCCTTCACCAATTTAAATTGATCACAAGCAATGGATTTGGCATACTACTTATTCTCGTTGAAAAGGATTTAGAGTGATATAGTGCAACTTGAGAAGGTCTTCGAAGATCCACCGGTAGAATGAAAGAACGAATGAATCTGTATGATAACGAAGGAGAAGAACTCTTAAACGAACCACCGTAAGAAATGAAAATGAACGAAGAAAAAAATAAAGAAACACCGGGAAGAATTAGCAAATGAACGAAAATGCTTGCTAGGATTTAGATACATGAGAATGAAGAGATCATGAACTGATTAGAGATCACTTGAACGAAGCACCGGTAAGATTGGAGAATGGTAACTGAAAGCTGAGAATGAATAAACTTGAATTGATGGACTCTGGATAATCAAACTGAGAAGACTCTTGAATTGCTCCGGATGGATGAAAAGAATTATCACAATCGAATACAATTATGAGAGAATGGCAACAAGCTAGAACCATGAATCTTGAAGAGAAAAGGCGCAATATTTAGAAAAAATCTTCTTCGGTCTTCCAATCTGAAAATGAGGACGAGAAACACCACCATGAATTATTTAGACACTCCGGAAGAATCAAAGTGAAGAGATTGAGCCAACGATGAAAAGAATTCGACAGGTCTTGGAGAAAAACATAAGACTGATGATAATTCATTCCTACGTCAAACTTTGAAAAGAATTTGAGAAGCTCCAGGGAAATAAGAAGAGTCAGGTAAGATCCTGGAAAAAGACATGTGGGTTAGGGCCCACTGAAAAGATACACCGTTGGAATGATTGCTTGAAAAGAGAGATTCCACCAGTTGAAATAAATGGCTTGAATGAGGGAACATCCTCGAAAGATCTTGAACGAATGCAGAGTGTGAACACGAATCTTCGAGATATCTTGAGCACTCCGAAATAGTTGAATAGCAAGAAATGACTGAATATAATGTGCACCGGCATGAGAAGGCATTTGAAAAACTGAAAAGAATATGATCAACACCGAAAGCTTGAATTGGATTCACCGGAGAACAAAAAGAATGAAGAATGATTAACTTGAGACTCCGTTAGCATCTTCATGAGAATCACCGGATAAGAATATTGACAGAAAAGGATGGAGAGACTTCACAAGAATAAAAGGATACTTGATAAAGAAATCCGAGTCCTCGAAGAAAAAGGGGTGGGTGGGCGGGAAAAACAAAGGCAACTTTGAGACGGATGAAAGAAACACCATTGAGAAGAACTGATACTTGATCTTGCGGATGTTGAAATGTTCGGATCCACTTGAAGAGAAAACACGCCGATTGAAAAGGATTGACATGACAATATCGATTATCATGAAGGATTGATATTCACATAAGAGTATGAGAACAACATTTAGGAAAGGTATGGAATCAACATCTGACTTTGAAGCAACTCGAATACCACA
Source organism: Triticum monococcum (assembly GCA_034509565.1). Classification (NCBI taxonomy): domain Eukaryota; kingdom Viridiplantae; phylum Streptophyta; class Magnoliopsida; order Poales; family Poaceae; genus Triticum; species Triticum monococcum. Next base: position 536,200,041 of record CM067845.1, on the reverse strand, counting down.
ACTAAAAACAAAACAAAGGATTGGCTTGCGGAATAAGCCGAAACAAACATATGATATAGATTTCGTCCGAAGTTTTCGTGGTGGGGCCTACACGGGCTCGATCATACAGTACCATCATGTACAAGGCAGTGCACATGACATACGGAGCGTCCCCGAGTCGGCATAGCCAAGGACTCTTTAAGACACAACGAGACCACTATAAAACCAACCGTGGATAGGCGGACCACTAGACGTCGAACCCCAATTTCATATCATACATCTATCGGAAAGATATCCTAAGAGCTACTTGAATTACCACTTATAAACTCCCGAAACTTTCCGGTTATGCAATCAGGTGTTGGGGATACACGGGAAGCATAATATCTCACCCAAAACTAGCAAATCCTACATCCAGCTGTATCCATCTGTAACGCCCTCGATGCGGCTATATCTCCCACGTGTCGAGGCACGACTTAGAGGCATAGCCGCATTGAAAGCAATGTCGCAAGTCGGGAATCATTACACAACCCATGTACATATATAATATAAAGGGGAATAATAGCATAGTTGGCTTACACTCGCCACGTCACATCAAAGTACATAAATAACATCCATCATACAATCACTCATGGCCCGACTACGGCGCCAAAATAGAAAAGACCCCAACATGGGACAAGGCCCTGAATCCAACCGCGAATAGGCACCACTACTGATCATCAGGAAAAGACACATAGTAACGCTGAGAGTCCTCGTCGTACTCCCAATTCAGCTCGAGCGCGCCATCTGGAGCGGTATCATCTGTCCCTGCATCTGGTGTAATAGTAATCTGTGAGCCACAAGGACTCAGCAATTTCGCACCCTCGCGATCAAGACTATTTAAGCTTAATAGGTAGGAAAGGTGTAATGTATAAGTGGAGCTGCAGCAAGCGACTAGCATGTATGGTGGCTAACTTATTCGCAAAGGAGAGCGAGAAGAGGAGGCAAAGCACGAGCAAAAAACTAGAGAGCAGCCTACGCAAACATAACTCCAACGCCGTGTCCACTTCCCGGACTCCGCCGAGAAGAGGCCATCACGGCAACACACTTAGTTGATTCATTTTAATTAATTAAGGTTCAAGTTATCTACAACCGGACATTAACAAATTCCCATCTGCCCATAACCGCGGGCACGGCTTTCGAAAGATCAATCCCTGCAGGGGGTCCCAACTTAGCCCATAACAAGCTCTCACGGTCAACGAAGGAATAGACCTCCACCCAAGACACGCCGATCAGACTCGGTATCCCGGTACAACAAGATGATTCGACAGGTCAAAACTAGTCCAGCAACACCGCCCGAATGTGCCGACAAATCCCGATAGGAGCTGCACATATCTCTTTCTCAGGGCACACTCAGATGAGACTAGCTACGAGTAAAACCAACCCTCAAGTTTCCTCGAGGTGGCCCCGCAGGCAGCTCATTTCGGACCAACACTCAGAGGAGCACTGGCCCGTGGGGGGCTAAAATAAGATGACCCTCGGGCTCCGGAAACCCACGGGAAAAAGAGGCTAGGTGGAAAATGGTAAAACCAATGTTGGGCATTGCTGGAAAAGCTTTAATCAAGGCGAACTATCAAGGGGTTCCCATTATAGCCCAACCGCGTAAGGGACGCAACAATCCGGGAACATAACACCGATATGACGGAAACTAGGGCGGCAAGAGTGGAACAAAACACTAGGCGAGAGGCCGAGCCTTCCACCCTTTACCAAGTATATAGATGAATAAAGATAAGATAGCAATATAGTGATATCCCAACAAGTAAATAAAGGTTCCAACAAGGAACGACTCCAATCTTCACCTGCAACTAGCAACGCTATAAGAAGGGGCTTGAGCAAAGCGGTAACATAGTCAATCAACGGTTTGCTAGGACAAAGGTGCGTTAGAGGCTCAATCATGGCAATTGGGAGGCTGACAAGCAAGTGGTAGGCATCGTAGCATTGGCAAAGCAAAAGAGCGAGCAAACTAGCATAGCAAAGATAGTAGTGATTTCGAGGGTATGATCATCTTGCCTGCACAGTTGTCAGAGTTGACTGGATCCTCAAAAGCAAACTCAACGGGCTCCTCGTTAGCAAACTCGTCTCCCGGATCTACCCAACAACACAAACAAGCAACAATGATACAATCAACCACGTGCAAGGGCAAACAATAATATGCAAAGATGGTATGCTATGCGGGATGCGATGCGAGATGCAAAATGCAAGACGTGACAGGAAATGCATGAACCTGTCCTCAACTTGGGAAACCAAGTGTGCCACTGGATAGAGGGGAAGAAATCCCCTGAAAATGATATAAAGATCAAAGGAATCGGAGCTACGGTTTGGAAATGGCAAGCGTTTTACGAAACGAGCCGATCTGCGATTTACAGCAAGTAGGCTCCTGAATGCAACGAAATGAACATGCTACAGCCACCAAACATGAAAACAAATTGCATGGCAGGGATGTACACAAGAAGCTTAACAAATCACCAGGACTGGGGCATAGGCAAATTCATCCATTAAGGGGCTCAAACAAGCATGGCAAAACTGAATAAGCAAAACAGATTTCAGACTTAGCGAAATTAACGCTAGTCTGAAATTTCAGACCACGATGCTCTTTTCGGAGCAGCAAAACAACATGAAGCCTAACCTGAACATGGCAAGTAAGAGCATGGCATGGAGATACTCAACAAGCTTAACAAAACACCCAAAATGACCTGGGGCCAAAAGGGTTCACAAAATACTCTACCGAGCACACGAACATCGATGAAACACAATCAGTTTTCAGACTTAGTGAAAACTGGGACATGCTGAAATAATAACTCACGGAGGCATGTAAACGAGCTCGATGCTCTCACTATGGTGCAAGGCATGGCAAGGCAAGCACATATCCATAAATAAGGTACAAAATTCTAGCTAGGCATGGCAAGAACAATGGCATAGCATGCATGGATCACTAGCAATAGCTCCGGCAAAATCGCAAAAGAGTTCACGATCTGCCCAAATTAACAACTATGCAAAAGTTGAGCTCGATTGAGTCAACCTACGGTGCTCCAACATAACAAGTAAAGACATGGATGGATTAAGCACAACAAACATAACAAATCACTCTTACTGATCATCCTCAAAAAAGGCACGGATCACTAGGAAACAAGCTGGACATATAGCATCGTGAACTAAAACATCCCAGACTTAGTGATTTTCACTAAGTCCCTGAAATCAGCAATCTCAGGTACCCTACTTTGCAAGCTTGCACAAGACAACACACACATCCTAAAAATGCATGGGAGGCACCTCTGGAAAGAAGACAAAAATCTTAACAATTCATCCCAAAGGGGCACAGGCATATCATGCACACAATAATCATGGCAAAAATGACAAAAGTCAATGTAGGCCTAACGGATCTGCAATTTAACTCATGATGCCTCCTTCCAACAGCATTTTGGGCACCAATATGACCTCAAATGCAAATGATGCAATGGAATGAAATGATGTACTCGTCGAGACGAAGATTTTGATATATCATATGTCCAAAACGGAGCCATGGGTGCAAAGATATGATACGTCAAAGTTTGCATAAAAATCTGGAAATTAGGGCAAAAGTCAACCCTAAACCGATCCGTATCTGGATCTGGTGACCGGATCACTGTAGCAGCGCGGCACTGTTCACCGGGGCGGCGGGCGCGGAAGCCGACGGCGGTGGCCGGCGGAGGCGAGGTCGCCGGCGTCGGGCTCCATGTCGGCGAGCGGATCCGAGGAGAGGGCGGCGCGGGCGAGCTGGTGGCGCGCGGCGGCGGCGTCCCGCGGTGGCGCGGAGCACCGGAGGAGGCGAGGCGGCGGGGCCCTGGCGCGGTGGCATGGCGGCGCCGGCCGGTGGCGAAGGCGGCGGGGCGGCGCCGGAGTCGGGGAAGAAAAGGCGGCGGGGTCGGCGCGCCTCTGGGCCGGGAGCGCGGCGCGGGGGCCGGGCGCGGGCCTCCGCGGGCCGGCGGCGGCGGTGGGCGGCGCTGACACGTGGAGGGCGGCGATTGGTGGCGGGGGCGCGGCGGCGTTGTCCGGCCGGGGCGGACACGTCCGGCCGGCGCGAGGGAGGATTTTTTTAGGGTTTGAGGAGGGGATCCGCGAATTTGGAGGAGGGGGTCTATATATAGGCATAAGTGGAGCTAGGAGAGTCCAAATGAGGTGCGGTTTTCGCCCACATGATCATGATCGAACGACCGAGATGATGGAGCAGAGTTTGGTGGGTTTTGGGCCAAATTGGAGGGGTGTTGGGCTGCAACACACACGAGGCCTTCTCGGTCCCTCGGTTAACCGTTGGAGTATCAAACAAAGTCCAAATGACCCGAAACTTGACAGGCGGTCTCCCGGTAGTAAACAAAGGCCGCATGGCAAGTCTCAGTCCAATCCGGAAATGTTTAATCCCCACACACGAAAGAAAGCTAGAAATGGCCACCGGAGGAGAACGAAGCGCCGGAATGCAAAACGGACAACGGGGAAAATGCTCGAATGCATGAGATGAACATGTATGCAAATGCAATGCACGTGATGACATGATATGAGATGCATGAAAACAAAAACAACACACGGAGACAAAGACCCGAACCCGAGGAATAAATATAACTTAATGCCGGAAACGGCAAGAGTTGGAGTACAAATTGGGAAAGTTACATCGGGGGCGTTACAACACTCCACCACTACGAAAAGATCTCGTCCCGAGATCTAGGACTGAAAGAACTCCGGGTACTCAGAACGGAGGTGATCCTCGCGTTCCCAGGTAGCTTCACGGTCGGAATGGTGTGACCACTTGACTTTGAGAAATTTGATTGACTTGTTGCGAGTTCTGCGTTCAGTCTCTTCAAGGATTGCAACTGGGTGCTCACGATAGGAGAGATCTTCTTGGAGCTCAATGTCCTCGAAGTTGACTATGCGTTCAGGCGTCTTGAAGCACTTTAGGAGTTGGGAGACATGGAACACATCATGAACATTGGCAAAGTTTGCAGGAAGCTCGAGTTGATAGGCGAGGTCGCCGCTCTTGCTGACGATCTTGAAAGGCCCGACGTATCTGGGGGCAAGCTTCCCTTTGATACCGAAGCGACGAGTCCCTTTCATAGGAGAGACGCGGAGGTAGACATGATCTCCGATCTCGAAAGCCAAATCACGGTGCTTACTATCATAGTAGCTCTTCTGGCGGGATTGGGCTGCTTTGAGGTTATCACGAATGACCTTGCACATTTCTTCTGCCTCTGTGATTAGGTCATTACCCAGCAGCTGACGTTCACCGGTTTCAGACCAGTTGAGAGGTGTACGGCACTTCCTACCATACAGAATTTCAAATGGGGCCTTGCCCGAGCTTGCTTCAAAACTGTTGTTGTACGAGAATTCAGCATAAGGAAGACAATCCTCCCACTTCATGCCGAAGGAGATAACACAAGCCCTGAGCATATCTTCAAGAATTTGGTTGACACGCTCGACTTGACCGCTTGTTTGGGGATGGAAAGCAGTGCTGAAGCGAATGTTGGTGCCCATGGCCTTCTGAAAAGAATCCCAAAACTTGGAGGTAAAGATGCTGCCACGATCTGAAGATATCACTTGAGGAATACCGTGCAGAGAGACAATTCGAGAGGTGTAGAGTTCCGCCAATTGAGATGCAGTGATTGACTCTTTGATAGGTAGGAAATGAGCCACTTTGGTGAGCTTGTCGATGACAACGAATATAGCATCATTGCCACGCTTGGACTTTGGAAACCCAGTCACGAAGTCCATTTCAATGTGGTCAAACTTCCATTCTGGAATGGCAAGAGGTTGGAGGAGACCTGCTGTCCTTTGGTGTTCTGCCTTCACTCTTCTGCAGACATCACATTCATTCACGAATTGAGCGATCTCGCGCTTCATTCGAGTCCACCAATAAGTTTGCTTGAGATCCTGATACATCTTCGTGCTCACAGGGTGGATGGAGAGGAGAGAGTTGTGAGCCTCATTCATGACCACTTTACGAAGTTCACCTTTGGGCACAACAATTCGATCCTCGAAGAAGAGAGTGTCCTTGTCATCAAGTCGGTAGCACTTGTACTTGGACTGACTCTTTGCAATACCAATCTTCACCTTTTTCACCATAGCATCAAGAAGCTGGGCTTGGCGAATCTGGTCTTCCAAGGTAGGAGAAACTTGAAGGTTGGCGAGGAAACCTTGAGGAACAACTTGCAGATTAAGTTTGCGGAAAGCTTCACAAAGCTCGGGTTGATAAGGCTTGAGAATCAGACTGTTGCAATATGCTTTTCTGCTCAAAGCGTCAGCAATCACATTAGCCTTGCCTGGAGTATACTCGATACTCGGATTGTACTCTTGAATCATTTCGACCCATCGAGTCTGCCTGAGGTTGAGATTAGGCTGAGTGAAGATGTACTTGAGACTCTTGCGATCAGTGAAAATGTCCACTCTTCTTCCCAAGAGAAGATGTCTCCAAGTCAACAAGGCGTGCACAACTGCCGCCAACTCGAGATCATGAGTGGGGTAGTTCTTCTCATTAGGCTTCAACTAGCGAGAGGTATAAGCAACAACTTTCTTCTCTTGCATCAGTACAGCACCTAGACCTTGGAGAGAGGCATCACAAAAGACCTCGTACGGCTTGGTTTCATCAGGCGGAGTTAGAACTGGAGCAGTGATTAATTTCTCTTTCAAAGCGTTGAAAGCAATATCACACTCCGGAGACCAAACGTACTTGACGTGCTTCTGAAGAAGATTTGAGAGAGGCTTCGCGATCTTGGAAAAGTTTTCAACGAATCTTCGGCAGTACCTTGCGAGACCGAGGAAGCTACGGAGTTGCTTCACATTCTGAGGAGGTTCCCAATTAACAATCAGACACCTTCTCAGGATCCACGGAAATGCCCTTGGCAGAGATGATATGGCCAAGATAAAGAACCTCATCGAGCCAAAATTCACACTTGGAGAACTTGGCGTAGAACTGATGTTCCCTGAGCTTGTCAAGAACCAAACGCAAGTGCTTGGCATGATCATCCTTGTTCTTCGAGAAAACCAGAATGTCGTCGAGATAGACCAAAACGAAGTCATTGGTGTAGGGGTTGAAGATGAAGTTCATCATGCGAGAGAACGTCGGAGGAGCGTTGGCGAGGCCAAAAGACATGACAGTGTATTCATATGACCCATAGCTTGTTCTGAACGCCGTCTTGGGAATATCTTGCTCACGAATGCGAATTTGATGATAACCCATACGGAGGTCAAGCTTGGAGAATACTTGGGCACCCTTGAGTTGTTCAAACAGCTCATTAATGTTGGGAAGTGGGTATTTGTTCTTGATGGTCTTCTTGTTCAATGGACGATAATCAACACAAAGTCGGTCCGTTCCATCCTTCTTCTTCACAAAAAGAACACCACAACCCCATGGAGAAGTACTAGGCCGAATGAGACCCATTCTTTCTTGAACATCGAGTTGTTTCTTCAACTCCTTCAACTCTTTGGGGCCGAGCTTGTAGGGACGTTTGCACACAGGTTCCGTACCGGGCTCAAGTTCAATAACAAATTCAACCGGCCGGTTTGGAGGCATGCCTGGGAGTTCTTCTGGGAAGACGTCTTGATACTCACAAACAACCGGAATCTGCGAAATAGCATCCAATTCACCCTTCTCATTGAGAGAGAACAACCGGATGGTATTATCCCGAGCAGCAAAGACAATTACTTCCTCAGACGAATGAGTCAGTTGAATCTGCTTGGCTGCGCAATCAAGGTGAGCCTTGTGTTTAGAGAGCCAGTCCATCCCAAGAATAAGATCAATATCAGAATTGCCAAGAACCATTGGAGAAGCCAGAAACTTGAAATCACCCATCATGATAGAAATATCCGGAATCATCATAGTAGAACTCAGACGCTTAGCTGGAGAGATGACTTGCATAGCTCTAGGTAATGCCTTAGTGCTAAAATTGTTCTCCGATGCAAATGGGAATGACATGAAGGAATGCGATGCACCAGAGTCAAAAAGAACTTTTGCAGGAATATCATTAACAGGAAGGTTACCCATGATCACATCTGACGAATCCTCTGCCTGAGCTGCATTCACCATATTGACCTTGGCGTGCTTGGGATTATGCTTGACCACAGCTCTACTTGCCGATCTGACAGGAGGAGGAGGAGGAAGACGCCTCTGGTTGAAACACTTGTTGGCGTAGTGACCCTTCTGTTGGCACTTGTTGCACGTGACCTCTGAGAGCGGACGGTGGTACGGAGCACTCGATCTTGAAGCTTGAGACGAAGTCTTGTTCTGAAAGCCTGGGTTGGGTGGGTGGGATGAACCACTACCACCTTTGCTCTTCTGCTGATACGGCTGACGGAACGGAGGAGGAGGAAGCCAATACTTCTGCTTCTTGGCCACTTGAGTAGAGGAAGAAGGCGTAGTGTCTCTGACTCGCTTCCTGGAAGCATCACACCTTAACTGAGCAGCCTCTTGCTTCAGTGCCATGTTGTAGAACTCATCGTATCTCAACGGCTCGAAGAGGACAAGAGCAAGCTGAATTTCTTCACGAAGACCACCCCTGAACTGATAGATCATGCTCTTCTCATCAGGAACATCCTGCTTGGCAAAACGGGCGAGCTTCTGGAACAACTTGTTGTAGTCATAGACAGACAAAGAGCCTTGCTTCAGATTGCGGAATTCTTCACGTTTGCTTTCAGTCACACTTTGAGGGATGTGATGAGCTCGGAAATCACGACGGAAATCATCCCAAGTGATCAAACGTCCACCTCTGGAATCCCGGTACTGCTGAAACCACTCTGCGGCCTGATCCTTGAGCTGGAAAGACGCGAACTTGACGAAATCTTCAGGTCTGACTTTGCTGCATTCAAAATGCTTGCCCAGATCGACTAACCAATCATCAGCATCGGTAGCCTCAACGCAGTTGCTGAACGTCTTTGGACCATTTGCGAGGAACTGATTCAGAGTTGCAAAATGGTTCTGGTTGTTGCCTTGATTTCCTTGACTGCTTTGATTCCGCTCTTGGATGATTTGCATGATCAGCTGTGTATTTGCATTAGTAGGGGCCATCACAGCTTGCCATGCTTCCGGAGGAGGCGGAGGTGGCGGCGGATCTTGATTCTGGTTCTGACTGGTGCTCTTAGCGGGAGCCATCCTGAAGAGGTTGACCACCATTAGCACACAAAATAGAGAAATATTGAAGGTGAATCCAACGGAATGAAAATTTGCAACATAAAGTCTTCACATCCGAACAAAATGAACGAATGTACTTCTCTTGAAGTGGTCACATATTCCTAAATTGCGAAGCCACGAAGAATCAGGTAGAGGAGGTACATCAACGAGGGAAGGAATCAACATATGACGTCGAAGCAGAACGAATACCACAACTCGAAATAAAACCAAGGGTTGGCTTACGGAATAAGCCGGAACAAACACATGATAGAAATTTCGTCCGAAGTTTTCGTGGTGGGACCTACACGGGCTCAACCGTACAGCACCATCATGTACAAGGCAGTGCACATGACATACGAAGCGTCCCCGAGTCAGCATAGCCAAGGACTCTTTAAGACACAACGAGGCCACTGTAAAATCGACCGTGAATAGGCGAACCACTAGACGTCGAACCCCAATTTCATATCACACATCTGTTGGAAAGATATCCTACGGCTACTTCAATTCCCACCTATGAAACTCCCGAAACTTTCCGGTTATGCAGTCAGGTGTTGGGGATACAGGGGAAGCATAATATCTCACCCAAGCTAGCAAATCCTACATCCAGCTGCATCCATCCTTCAACACATAACCAAGAAACCTTCGGAAACCATCTATCTCAACCTTCGAAAAGCATCCGTTATACAAGTTATGGTGATACTCCCGAACTCCCGCCCCAGTACTGGGTGGCATCGAGGTTATCTCACCAACGAACTGCATAAAGGAGATTTTCGATGTCGCGCACATATCTCAAGTATACCAGAATTGCAACGATAGAATTATGATGGCAACACCTCAGAGCTCAACTCCCCGGGACACTTCCACTAAACCCCTGAAAGGAGGCACCAAGATAGTATTCTCATCATAAGCCATCGGAACAAAACCAAGATACTCGCGTGATCCTAAAAAAAATTTAGTGAAATTTGAGAAGAGAAGAGTCAAAACTCTACATCAGGATGCCTTACCAGAGCGATGAGGAGACTGGGAAGTAAAAAGAATTCCTAAGCTCTCCGATATATAATTCCTAAGGACTCAAAACATTTTTCTAGACACAACTCGGCTGCTAAAAATTATCAAGCAATGGGGGCTCCTAAGGTCGGGGAAGGCTCTGATACCAACTTGTAACGCCCTCGATGCGGCTATATCTCCCACGTGTCGAGGCACGACTTAGAGGCATAGCCACATTGAAAGCAATGTCGCAAGTCGGGAATCATTACACAACCCATGTACATATATAATATAAAGGGGAATAATAGCATAGTTGGCTTACACTCGCCATGTCACATCAAAGTACATAAATAACATCCATCATACAATCACTCATGGCCCGACTACGGCGCCAAAATAGAAAAGACCCCAACATGCGACAAGGCCCTGAATCCAACCCCGAATAGGCACCACTACTGATCATCAGGAAAAGACACATAGTAACACTGAGAGTCCTCGTCGTACTCCCACTTCAGCTCGAGCACGCCATCTGGAGCGGTATCATCTGTCCCTGCCTCTGGTGTAATAGTAATCTGTGAGCCACAAGTACTCAGCAATCTCGCACCCTCGCGATCAAGACTATTTAAGCTTAATAGGTAGGAAAGGGGTAATGTATAAGTGGAGCTGCAGCAAGCGACTAGCATGTATGGTGGCTAACTTATTCGCAAAGGAGAGCGAGAAGAGGAGGCAAAGCACGAGCGGAAAACTAGAGAGCAGCCTACGCAAACATAACTCCAACGCCGTGTCCACTTCCCGGACTCCGCCGAGAAGAGGCCATCACGGCAACACACCCAGTTGATTCATTTTAATTAATTAAGGTTCAAGTTATATACAACCGGACATTAACAAATTCCCATCTGCCCATAACCGCGGGCACGGCTTTCGAAAGATCAATCCCTGCAGGGGGTCCCAACTTAGCCCATAACAAGCTCTCACGGTCAACGAAGGAATAGACCTCCACCCAAGACACACCGATCAGACTCGGTATCCCGGTACAACAAGATGATTCGACAAGTCAAAACTAGTCCAGCAACACCGCCCGAATGTGCCGACAAATCCCGATAGGAGCTGCACATATCTCTTTCTCAGGGCACACTCAGATGAGACTTGCTACGAGTAAAACCAACCCTCAAGTTTCCCCGAGGTGGCCCCGCAGGCAGCTCATTTCGGACCAACACTCAGAGGAGCACTGGCCTGTGGGGGGCTAAAATAAGATGACCCTCGGGCTCCGGAAACCCAAGGGAAAAAGAGGCTAGGTGGCAAATGGTAAAACCAATGTTGGGCATTGCTGGAAAAGCTTTAATCAAGGCGAACTATCAAGGGGTTCCCATTATAGCCCAACCGCGTAAGGGACGCAACAATCCGGGAACTTAACACCGATATGACGGAAACTACGGCGGCAAGAGTGGAACAAAACACTAGGCGAGAGGCCGAGCCTTCCATCCTTTACCAAGTATATAGATGAATAAAGATAAGATAGCAATATAGTGATATCCCAACAAGTAAATAAAGGTTCCAACAAGGAACGGCTCCAATCTTCACCTGCAACTAGCAACGCTATAAGAAGGGGCTTGAGCAAAGCGGTAACATAGCCAAACAACGGTTTGCTAGGACAAAGGTGGGTTAGAGGCTCAATCATGGCAATTGGGAGGCTGACAAGCAAGTGGTAGGCATCGTAGCATTGGCAAAGCAAAAGAGCGAGCAAACTAGCATAGCAAAGATAGTAGTGATTTCGAGGGTATGATCATCTTGCCTGCACAGTTGTCAGAGTTGACTGGATCCTCAAAAGCAAACTCAACGGGCTCCTCATTAGCGAACTCGTCTCCTGGCTCTACCCAACAACACAAACAAGCAACAAGGATACAATCAACCACGTGCAAGGGCAAACAATAATATGCAAAGATGGTATGCTATGCGGGATGCAAAATGCAAGACGTGACAGGAAATGCATCAACCTGGCCTCAACTTGCGAAACCAAGTGTGCCACTGGATAGAGGGGAAGAAATCCCCTGAAAACGATATAAAGATCAAAGGAATCGGAGCTACAGTTTGGAAATGGCAACCGTTTTACGAAACGAGCCGATCTGCGATTTACAGCAAGTAGGCTCCTAAATGCAACGAAATGAACATGCTACAGCCACCAAACATGAAAACAAATTGCATGGCAGGTATGTACACAAGAAGCTTAACAAATCACCAGGACTGAGGCATAGGCAAATTCATCCATTAAGGGGCTCAAACAAGCATGGCAAAACTGAATAAGCAAAACAGATTTCAGACTTAGCGAAATTAACGCTAGTCTGAAATTTCAGACCACGATGCTCTCTTCGGAGCAGCAAAATAACATGAAGCTTAACCTGAACATGGCAAGTAAGAGCATGGCATGGAGATACTCAACAAGCTTAACAAAACACCCAAAATGACCTGGGGCCAAAAGGGTTCACAAAATACTCTACCGAGCACACGAACATCGATGAAACACAATCAGTTTTCAGACTTAGTGAAAACTGGGACATGCTGAAATAATAACTCACGGAGGCATGTAAACGAGCTCGATGCTCTCACTACGGTGCAAGGCATGGCAAGGCAAGCACATATCCGTAAAGAAGGCACAAAATGCTAGCTAGGCATGGCAAGAACAATGGCATAGCATGCATGGATCACTAGCAATAGCTCCGGCAAAATCGCAAAAGAGTTCACGATCTGCCCAAATTAACAACTATGCAAAAGTTGAGCTCGATTGAGTCAACCTAGGGTGCTCCAACATAACAAGTAAAGACATGGATGGATTAAGCACAACAAGCATAACAAATCACTCTTACTGCTCATCCTCAAAAAAGGGACGGATCACTAGGAAACAAGCTGGACATATAGCATCGTGAACTAAAACATCCCAGACTTAGTGATTTTCACTAAGTCCCTGAAATCAGCAATCTCAGGTACCCTACTTTGCAAGCTTGCACAAGACAACACACACATCCTAAAAATGCATGGGAGGCACCTCTGGAAAGAAGACAAAAATCTTAACAATTCATCCCAAAGGGGCACAGGCATATCATGCACGCAATAATCATGGCAAAAATGACAAAAGTCAATGTAGGCCTAACGGATCTGCAATTTAACTCATGATGCCTCCTTCCAACAGCATTTTGGGCACCAAGATGACGTCAAATGCAAATGATGCAATGGAATGAAATGATGTACTCGTCGAGACGAAGATTTTGATATATCATATGTCCAAACGGAGCCACGGGTGCAAAGATATGATGCATCAAAGTTTGCATAAAAAATCTGGAAATTAGGGCAAAAGTCAACCCTAAACCGATCCGGATCTGGATCTGGCGACCGGATCACTGTAGCAGCGCAGCACTGTTCACCGGGGCGGTGGGCGCGGAAGCCGAGGGCGGCGGCCGACGGAGGGGAGGTCGCCGGCGTCGGGCTCCATGTCGGCGAGCGGATCCGAGGAGAGGGCGGCGCGGGCGAGCTGGTGGCGCGCGGCGGCAGCGTCCCGCGGTGGCGCGGAGCACCGGAGGAGGCGAGGCGGCGGGGCCCCAACGCGGTGGCGTGGCGGCGCCAGCCGGTGGCGAAGGCGGCGGGACGGCGCCGGAGTCGGGGAAGAAAAGGCGGCGGGGTCGGCGCGCCTCTGGCCCGGGAGCGCGGCGCGGGGCCCGGGCGCGGGCCTCCGCGGGCCGGCGGCGGCGGTGGGCGGCGCCGACATGAGGAGGGCGGCGATTGGTGGCGGGGGCGCAGCGGACGTTGTCCGGCCGGGGCGGACACGTCCGGCCGGCGCGAGGGAGGATTTTTTTTAGGGTTTGAGGAGGGGATCCGCGAATTTGGAGGAGGGGGTCTATATATATGCATAAGTGGAGCTAGGAGAGTCCAAATGAGGTGCGGTTTTTGCCCACACAATCGTGATCGAACGACCGAGATGATGGAGAAGAGTTTAGTGGGTTTTGGGCCAAATTGGAGGGGTGTTGGGCTGCAACACACACAAGGCCTTCTCGGTCCCTCGGTTAACCGTTGGAGTATCAAACGAAGTCCAAATGACCCGAAACTTGACAGGCGGTCTCCCGGTAGTAAACCAAGGCCGCATGGCAAGTCTCGGTCCAATCCGGAAATGTTTAATCCCCACACACGAAAGAAAGCTAGAAATGGCCACCGGAGGAGAACGAAGCGCCGGAATGCAAAACGGACAACGGGGAAAATGCTCGAATGCAAGAGATGAACATGTATGCAAATGCAATGCACGTGATGACATGATATGAGATGCACGAAAACAAAAACAACACACGGAGACAAAGACCCGAACCCGAGGAATAAATATAACTTAATGCCGGAAACGGCAAGAGTTGGAGTACAAATGTGACGCCCCCGATTTAATCGTACACTAATCATACACGCAAACATGTACGATCAAGATCAGGGACTCACGGGAAGATATCACAACACAACTCTACAAATAAAATGAGTCATACAAGCATCATATTACAAGCCAGGGGCCTCGAGGGCTCGAATACAAGAGCTCGATCATAGACAAGTCAGCGGAAGCAACAATATCTGAGTACAGACATAAGATAAACAAGTTTGCCTTAAGAAGGCTAGCACAAACTGGGATACAGATCGAAAGAGGCGCAGGCCTCCTGCCTGGGATCCTCCTAAACTACTCCTGGTCGTCGTCAGCGGGCAGCACGTAGTAGTAGGCACCTCCGGTGTAGTAGGAGTCGTCGTCGAAGGTGGCGTCTGGATCCTGGGCTCCAACATCTGGTTGCGACAACCAGGTAGAAGGGATAGAGGGAAAAGAAGGAGAAAGCAACCGTGAGTACTCATCCAAAGTACTCGCAAGCAAGGAGCTACACTACATATGCATGGGTATATGTGTAAAGGGCCATATCAGTGGACTGAACTGTAGAATGCCAGAATAAGTGGGGGATAACTAATCATGTCGAAGACTACGCTTCTGGAAGCCTCCGTCTTGCAGCATGTAGAAGAGAGTAGACTGAAGTCCTCCAAGCAGCATCGTATAGCATAATCCTAACCGATGATCCTCCCCTCGTCGCCCTGTGAGAGAGCGATCACCGGTTGTATATGGCACTTGGAAGGGTGTGTTTTATTAAGTATCCGGTTCTAGTTGTCATAAGGTCAAAGTACAACTCCGGGTCGTCCTTTTACCGAGGGACACGGCTATTCGAATAGATAAACTTCCCTGCAGGGGTGCACCACATACCCCAACACGCTCGATCCCATTTGGCCGGACACACTTTCCTGGGTCATGCCCGGCCTCGGAAGATCAACACGTCGCAGCCCCACCTAGGCACAACAGAGAGGTCAGCACGCCGGTCTAAACCTAAGCGCACAGGGGTCTGGGCCCATCGCCCTTAGCACACCTGCACGTTGCGAACGCGGCCGAAAGCAGACCTAGCCTAGTAGCCTTCCAGTCCAATCCGGCGCGCGCCACTCAGTCGCTGACGTCACGAAGGCTTCGGCTGATACCACGACGCCGGGATACCCATAACTACTCCTGCGTAGATGGTTAGTGCGTATAGACCAAATGGCCAGACTCAGATCAAATACCCAGATCTCGTTAAGCGTGTTAAGTGTCCGCGAACGCCGAACAGGGCCAGGCCCACCTCTCTCCTAGGTGGTCGGAACCTGCCCTGTCGCTCCGCCTCAAAGATCCACTCGCGGGTGCTCCTACGAGCCTACCCGTCTTTAGTCACCACATGTATCATGTATAAAGTACATAGTATATACCCGTGATCACCTCCCGAGTGATCACGGCCCGATAGTATAGCATGGCAGACGGACAAGAATGTAGGGCCACTGATGATAAACTAGCATCCTATACTAAGCATTAGGATTGCAGGTAAAGGTAACAACAGTAGTAGCAAGGACAGGCTATGCATCAGTATAGGATTAACGGGAAACAGTAACATGCTACACTACTCTAATGCAAGCAGTATAGAGAAGAGTAGGCGATATCTAGTGATCAAAGGGGGGGCTTGCCTGGTTACTCTGGCAAGAGAGAGGGGTCGTCAACACCGTAGTCGTACTGGGTAGCAGCGGCGTCGGTCTCGGTGTCTATCGAGAGAAGAGGGGGAGAAACAATAAATATTTAAGCAAGCATATGCATAGTGATGCATGACATGACAAGTAACGGCGTTAGAGGTGCCCTAACGCGGTTATAGGTGATACCGGTGAAGGGGAATAACATCCGGGAAAGTATCCCCGGTGTTTTGCGTTTTCGAACAGAGGAGCCGGAGGGGGAGAGTTGCGAGTTTGCTATGCTAGGGATGCGTGACGGACGAACGGGCTGCGTATCCGGGTTCGTCTCGTCGTTCTGAGCAACTTTCATGTTGAAAATATTTTAATCCGAGTTACGGATTAAAAGATATGATTTTCTAAAGATTTTATTAATTTCTGGAATTTAATTAATTATTTAAATTAATTCGAAAAACAGATTAATGACATCAGCATGATGTCATGCTGACATCAGCAGTCAACAGGGTTGACTTGGTCAAACTTACGTGTGGGTCCCACTCGTCATACCCTGTTAGTTAATTAACAGTAGTTAATTAGGTTAATTAGTCATTAGGTTAATTAACCTTAATTAGTTAATTTAATCAGAATTAATTAAGTTAATTATTTAACTAATTTATTGTTTATTTATTATTTATTTATTTATAATACATTTATATATTTTTAAAATTCTTTTTTTTAATATTTATTTTTTTTATTTTTTTTTTCTAAAACGTTTTGATGGCGGGGCCCCACATGTCATTGGCATAGGGAGCCATGGCGGGTGTGGGGGGGTTCACGGGCGTCGGGCGCAGGCGCAGCCCGTATGGGCGCTGCGGGCGCGACCGGCAGGGGCAACCCAACTGGGGCACCGGCGACCACGGCAGAGCACCGAAGAAGAGAGGCCGGTGGCCTGGGGCGGCCTGGGTGGGCGCGGGTCGGCAATGAGGAGAGCCGCAGCGAGGGGGCGCGGCACACAGGGGGACGGGGAAGGGCAGCAGTAGCTGCGGTCGGCGCGAGCGCGCGGCCATGTGCGCGCGAGCGAGCGCGAGGAGGGGGGAGGCGGTGCGGTGCAGTGGGCAGCAGGCCACGGGCGGCCACGGCACGAGGCAAGGCGAGGCGATGGCTCGGGCGGCAGAGGAGCAGAACAGCGGAGCGGGGCCACCAACGTGGGCGCCGTCGAGCGCGGTGGCCAGCCGCAGCAGCGAGATAGGGACGGGGCGAGGGGCGTGGCCCCGAGCGGCGTGCGCGGGTGCGGGTGCGGGACGGCGAGCGCGAGCAGCAGCGCCGAGGCGCGGCCACGGTGGAGCGGGGAGCCGCGGCGAGCACGGAGGCAGAGGGGAGAGAGAAGGCGGCGGCTCACGGTGGGGAGTAGGGATCGGGGCAGCAGGGGTTGAGGAGGTCGACGGGGACGAACGGGCGACGGGGAGCGACTCGGGGAGGAGGACGAGGAGGCTCGGCGTGGGGAGGAGACGGGGACGTGGCGGCATCCTGGCGTGGGGGGGCAGCGAGATCCGGGCGCGGCGGGGCTCGACGCCGATGGCCTCCTCCTCGATCCCGATCCAATCGGGGGAGAGGGGGAGGAGATATTTTCGGCAGTGGGGGGTGTGGATGGTTGTGGGGGGGAAGTGGATAAGAGGAGGGGGTGGCCGGTTAGGCCAGAGAGGAGGGCCGGTTGGGCCTGGTGGGCCGGCCGGTGCGGAGGCCAGCTGGGCCGTTTGGCCCGGGAGGGGGGGTTCTTTCTTTTTATTAGTTTTCTGTTTTCTCTTTTTTTTGTTTATCAGTTTTCTATTTTATTTTATTTTAATTTTAGTTTTATAAAATATAACTACAACTCCTAAATTAATGTTTTAACTTATTCTACTGCCACAAAAATTTGACACCTAAAATAAAATAGTTTGTAATATTATAATTTTCTTTTTAAAGGCATCTAATTAATGGTCATAGTTGTGGTTTTAATTACTTTAGAGTCTTTAAACGTTTTATAAAAGTGTGGTTTTTCCCCCATAATTATCTATGCAATATTTGCTTCACCCCGAACATTTTAGTTTCAATATTTGAAAACTTTGATTGTTTGACTTTAATTCGAATTTGAATTTGGATCGGTTCTGCACTAACGCGAGATTAACAACAGTAATCGTGGTGATGTGGCATCATTAACGTGTGATTACTGTAGCCTAATTACCCGGGCGTCACAATTCTCCTCCACTACAAGAAATCTCGTCCCGAGATTTAGGAGGTAGAGTAAGGGGGAAAGGGCTGGTTACGAAATTCTAACGGATCTTCTCGAAGAAGTTAATCCCTTTCGTTGATGTCTTCAATTCTTTATTCCAATGCATCATGATGAAGTTGTCGTCCTTCCATCGGGGAACTCCATCGTACTTACGAATAGGTAAGGGGGCAGCTTTACGACAATTGAATGGTATAAGGGAAAGTCATCTGGGCGGGGGTATCCCAAGAATGATCATAAGAGTATCTCTCGAGTTGAACAAATGAAAAACACCGAGAGCAAGGTAAGAAGGTACCATAAGAAGTTTCAAGCGGATAGACAATCGTTCGATGCCCGTTACAGGGCGTGAAAGTGGTTCAAAGCAATCGGGAATAAGTATTGCGTCTTATACCATAATAGATCAACAGGCAGGAGGCCCATGAATTACATACAAAGTCAAGCACGAGGAATAACTTTGACAACAGGGTGTACAGGAGAGTCAGGTTTCGATCCTGGGACCTGTGGGTTATGGGCCCACCATGTGGGTTAAAATAGGGATGGGCGTTGACATCTTGCATGGTCATGATAGCAAGGCATGTCAGAGGATCAGCCTATCAGTTACGTCGGCAGCAACATCGGTACCAAGGGCGAGGGACGAAGAGAACCATTTTCCTGCTCGTTGAACGAGGCGGACCAATAGGCAAAGTTCTCGTCCACCGGTGGTTACCGGGATGCTATCAACAATGGTAACAGGGTCTTACTGATAGAGTTGTACGCAGAGGTGCTTATAAAAGCAGTGACGTATTACTGCTTAGATCATATAAACCTCAAGAAGGTTAAACAGAACAATGGAAAGGAAAATGTGATTCTTAGATTAAACAGAAGAATGGAAAGGAAAATGTGATTAAACACATATTTCAGGGGTATATCCTTCCCAAGAACAAGCAGAGTATGATATCCAAGACCGGATAGAAGGTAGAAAACTCGTTTAGGTAGGAGAGACAAATTTCATGACATTACCCATACAACGATGTTTGGGTAATTTCAACAAGAAACATTTAGCATGGTGCTTCAAATGTTCTTATTGAAAATCGAAGTACCATAGACATGCTTCGAGATAGCGCTGACATGGTCAACAGGTGAAAATTAGACTTTGGAAACAAAAAGGATCCATTAGGAATAACTTGTAGAATAAGTCTTACAGTTTCCTCATGGAAGAATGGATAGCATTGCTAAAAGGGAAATATAACAATAGGGCCTCCGGCCAGGTGGGCTAGGTATGATACCACCTTACCGGGTCATCTAAAGACCAACATTATAACTCTTGGAAATATGTTCCAACCATCATATCTGACTGAGTTTCAGATTTGATGGGTGTTAGGATACCTCAGACTCGGGATGCCTGAGAAGAAAAGGTGCAACACAATTTGACGAGATGACATTGTGAGTTTCTCAGAAGTGATCTATGTAAGTGAGCTCTGAAATAAGAGGTCATCAGTATACCAAGGAGAGGATGAGGAGGTGGCTGATAGGCTCAGCAACAAATCATCGAGATTTCCAAAGGATTGATTTCCACAATTATGTGAACAAGGAAATATCATTTGTCGAATCAAATGTCATAATGAAGTATGCTCGAGGGAAACATACACAACTGAACAATGATAGAAGGGTGCACCCAGGAATCTGGACTAGGTAGCACGATCAATGTTTGAATGATGATTCAATAATCAATAGACTTAGAATGAAACTGTAGACCAATAACTTCAAGCAATCGGGTTGCTAGAAGTTTAGAATTTACACATCACAGACCATTTATCGGTACTCCGATTAGAAACAACACGGAGACCAAGAAATGAACGCAAAAGGCAAGAGATATTACTATATCAAGAATTCTCAAGAGGTGGTAAAATTACCACGACATTCCTCACATAAAAGGTGGTAACATTCCAAGGTAAAGAAGAACAAATGCTGTATAGCAAGGATCTCAAGGTATAAATCAAAACACGAATAAGTTTGTGTTGGAGGGAAGGCAATAAAGTGGCCGATGATAATACAATTCATCGGGGGCAAGGATGGTATTTCTCATCATGAATTCAATTGATATCCAGGAAGACCTCATAAGGTTGATGATCTTCACGGCACATTGGTCGAGAGATTTCAAGATGTAATCAATCAGTGACAACATCAAATCAAAGGAATGATGAAGCGGAAGGTTATTGGAACCATGGGTAGGGCACAAACTTGAAATCAAGCTTGTTGTTCAAGGTGAATTGATATGACGAGGAAGATCGACGTAAGCTTAGCTCATCATCAAAAGTTGTGCTCCGGGATTAAGGACTAGGTAGCACAGTTAAAATTTAGCACGATAATGATATAGCTGATCAGGCTAGGAATGACATGATCGAGTACAAACTCGGACTTAAAGAAGATTATCAAGAGTTGCTGAACCGTAGGGCAGACTCGGTTCAGTTATCGGTGTCTTTGAGTGTTTAATAACTCAGAGCCCATGAAAACTGTAATCAGTGAGAATGTAGTACTTGATGAAGAACTCATAAGAAGTTATGCAGTTTCAAGATAATCTCGAGATACCAGGGGGGTAATACTCGAAGACGGATCAAAGTAGAGGTTGGACCGAGGTATTGATCCACATGAGACAAGTGCTTACACTTGCATCGAAAATGGTATTTAAAAGAGAACATGGTCGGAACCACGATTGTAAAAGGCCGGATCCCAGATATAAGATGAACTTATACCAAGGGAACTAATATCATTTACAAGAAGCTTCGATGATAAGTTTCACATCGGGTCCATGGGCATGAACGCAAAGGCTCAAGGTCGACTCCCAATTCTTCCATGCATAACCTTTCATTTTACTTCTCGCTTTTGATGAAGCTGTAGTATAGAAATTTTATCTAGCAAAATACCAGAAGAGTATGACTCATGAAAACTTTCGAGTTCACACAGTTTAGAGAAGGCATATGTTCAACCCATCAGGGCATCTTAGGAGTATATACCACAAATTTCAAGAATAAATAACACCAGCTCGATAGTAGAGCATGTTTGAGAAAGCAGAGGATACAATTTACCAAAGGTATTATGTATCCGAGGAAAGGCTCACAGACTTATTGAATATGAAGGACGTTGTCGGATAAAATCCCGCAAATGATCTGGTGGTTCTCAAGGAATCTGGTGCGAGCATCGGTACTCAACCAGAGGGAGAAACAATGCAAGGAGATCAAACTTTAGAAACAACTGACTAATTCAAGGCTCAAATGCAAAGGAATTATCAATTCCAAGACAAGGGATCAGAAGCAATGCTCTGATCAGGGATGGATAAGTTGAATAGCCTTAAGGGTACAATCGACAGCAATTTGATTGGTCGAGATCCAGCTCATGTTTTAAAATAACGTCTAAGCCGGAAAGATAATTTAAAAGGATCAACTGATGATTGCGTGCATTCGCACTCAAGTTGAATCAATAGGATCAAAAGACGATGCCTAAGGATACTAACGAATATCGCCAGACATATGGAAAGCATCCATAATGCAAGCAGGCAAGTATTGCAGAGCAATAAGCTACTAAGGATTTTTGGAGGATCGAATAGTATTTCGAAGACCATTGTGAAACACATGAACAACTGGGGATGAGTGGATACTCGACAAGTGCGAGGATTTAATTGAAGGGGTATTCATGTGGCTAGGAACTGCTAGGTAGTAGGCACAAAGTATTCTCGGAACAATAGAGAAGACTCCGGGGTATCTTGTAATAACAAGATCAATGGGGGATGATCGTATGAATGGCAAGTGTAAGTAGCTATCCATAAGGATTTATCAGTGGTCGGGAATAGCAAAAGTGATGGGCACAAAGTCTCGAGAGGAATAGCAAAGAGTATCTTCGGAATCTTCTGGTGAAGCAGGCCATCATCTGGAATGAAGGGGCTCTCCGGGAGAAAGTGATAACGAGATCCTAATGTTAGATTTAGCAAAATTCATTTAACCTGAATAGGGGAGAGATTAGAGTCCCAGAGTAAGGATCGAGGAGTAAAAGATCCTAATACCGCCCAGATGGCGACGTGGGCCCGTAAGGCACACAGCCATGTTAGTAAAAGTTTTAGTAATGTCTAGACTCGACTTCGGCCAAGGAGTGTGGAAGGGGAATTCCTACAGGCAGTCGGCTTTGATACCAACTTGTGATGCCCCCGATTTAATCATACACTAATCATACACGCAAACGTGTACGATCAAGATCAGGGACTCACGGGAAGATATCACAACACAACTCTACAAATAAAATGAGTCATACAAGCATCATATTACAAGCCAGGGGCCTCGAGGGCTCGAATACAAGAGCTCGATCATAGACAAGTCAGCGGAAGCAACAATATCTGAGTACAGACATAAGATAAACAAGTTTGCCTTAAGAAGGCTAGCACAAACTGGGATACAGATCGAAAGAGGCGCAGGCCTCCTGCCTGGGATCCTCCTAAACTACTCCTGGTCGTCGTTAGCGGGCAGCACGTAGTAGTAGGCACCTCCGGTGTAGTAGGAGTCGTCGTCGAAGGTGGCGTCTGGATCCTGGGCTCCAACATCTGGTTGCGACAACCAGGTAGAAGGGATAGAGGGAAAAGAAGGAGAAAGCAACCGTGAGTACTCATCCAAAGTACTCGCAAGCAAGGAGCTACACTACATATGCATGGGTATATGTGTAAAGGGCCATATCAGTGGACTGAACTGTAGAATGCCAGAATAAGGGGGGATAACTAATCCTGTCGAAGACTACGCTTCTGGCAGCCTCCGTCTTGCAGCATGTAGAAGAGAGTAGACTGAAGTCCTCCAAGCAGCATCGTATAGCATAATCCTAACCGATGATCCTCCCCTCGTCGCCCTGTGAGAGAGCGATCACCGGTTGTATCTGGCACTTGGAAGGGTGTGTTTTATTAAGTATCCGGTTCTAGTTGTCATAAGGTCAAAGTACAACTCCGGGTCGTCCTTTTACCGAGGGACACGGCTATTCGAATAGATAAACTTCCCTGCAGGGGTGCACCACATACCCGAACACGCTCGATCCCATTTGGCCAGACACACTTTCCTGGGTCATGCCCGGCCTCGGAAGATCAACACGTCGCAGCCCCACCTAGGCACAACAGAGAGGTCAGCACGCCGGTCTAAACCTAAGCGCACGGGGGTCTGGGCCCATCGCCCTTAGCACACCTGCATGTTGCGAACGCGGCCGAAAGCAGACCTAGCCTAGTGGCCTTCCAGTCCAATCCGGCGCGCGCCACTCAGTCGCTGACGTCACGAAGGCTTCGGCTGATACCACGACGCCGGGATACCCATAACTACTCCCGCGTAGATGGTTAGTGCGTATAGACCAAATGGCCAGACTCAGATCAAATACCCAGATCTCGTTAAGCGTGTTAAGTGTCCGCGAACGCCGAACAGGGCCAGGCCCACCTCTCTCCTAGGTGGTCGGAACCTGCCCTGTCGCTCCGCCTCAAAGATCCACTCGCGGGTGCTCCTACGAGCCTACCCGTCTTTAGTCACCACATCTATCATGTATAAAGTACATAGTATATACCCGTGATCACCTCCCGAGTGATCACGGCCCGATAGTATAGCATGACAGACGGACAAGAATGTAGGGCCACTGATGATAAACTAGCATCCTATACTAAGCATTAGGATTGCAGGTAAAGGTAACAACAGTAGTAGCAAGGACAGGCTATGCATCAGTATAGGATTAACGGGAAACAGTAACATGCTACACTACTCTAATGCAAGCAGTATAGAGAAGAGTAGGCGATATCTGGTGATCAAAGGGAGGGGGCTTGCCTGGTTACTCTGGCAAGAGAGAGGGGTCGTCAACACCGTAGTCGTACTGGGTAGCAGCGGCGTCGGTCTCGGTGTCTATCGAGAGAAGAGGGGGAGAAACAATAAATATTTAAGCAAGCATATGCATAGTGATGCATGACATGACAAGTAACGGCGTTAGAGGTGCCCTAACGCGGTTATAGGTGATACCGGTGAAGGGCGGTAACATCCGGGAAAGTATCCCCGGTGTTTTGCGTTTTCGAACAGAGGAGCCGGAGGGGGAAAGTTGCGAGTTTGCTATGCTAGGGATGCGTGACGGACGAACGGGCTGCGTATCCGGGTTCGTCTCGTCGTTCTGAGCAACTTTCATGTTGAAAATATTTTAATCCGAGTTACGGATTAAAAGATATGATTTTCTAAAGATTTTATTAATTTCTGGAATTTAATTAATTATTTAAATTAATTCGAAAAACAGATTAATGACATCAGCATGATGTCATGCTGACATCAGCAGTCAACAGGGTTGACTTGGTTAAACTTACGTGTGGGTCCCACTCGTCATACCCTATTAGTTAATTAACAGTAGTTAATTAGGTTAATTAGTCATTAGGTTAATTAACCTTAATTAGTTAATTTAATCAGAATTAATTAAGTTAATTATTTAATTAATTTATTTATTTATTTATTATTTATTTATTTATAATACATTTATATATTTTTAAAATTCTTTTTTTTAATATTTATTTTTTTTATTTTTTTTTCTAAAACGTTTTGATGGCGGGGCCCCACATGTCATTGGCACAGGGAGCCATGGCGGGTGTGGGGGGGTTCACGGGCGCCGGGCGCAGGCGCAGCCCGTATGGGCGCTGCGGGCGCGACCGGCAAGGGCAACCCAACTGGGGCACCGGCGACCACGGCAGAGCACCGAAGAAGAGAGGCCGGTGGCCTAGGGCGGCCTGGGTGGGCGCGGGTCGGCAGTGAGGAGAGCCGCAGCGAGGGGGCGCGGCACACCCGGGGACGGGGAAGGGCAGCAGTAGCTGCGGTCGGCGCGAGCGCGCGGCCATGTGCGCGCGAGCGAGCGCGAGGAGGGGGGAAGGCGGTGCGGTGCAGTGGGCAGCAGGCCACGGGCGGCCGCGGCACGAGGCAAGGCGAGGCGATGGCTCGGGCGGCAGAGGAGCAGAGCAGCGGAGCGGGGCCACCAACGTGGGCGCCGTCGAGCGCGGTGGCCAGCCGCAACAACGAGATAGGGACGGGGCGAGGGGCGTGGCCCCGAGCGGCGTGCGCGGGTGCGGGTGCGGGACGGCGAGCGCGAGCAGCAGCGCCGAGGCGCGGCCACGGTGGAGCGGGGAGCCGCGGCGAGCACGGAGGCAGAGGGGAGAGAGAAGGCGGGGGCTCACGGTGGGGAGTAGGGATCGGGGCAGCAGGGGTTGAGGAGGTCGACGGGGACGAACGGGCGACGGGGAGCGACTCGGGGAGGAGGATGAGGAGGCTCGGCGTGGGGAGAAGACGGGGAGGTGGCGGCGTCCTGGCGTGGGGGGGGCAGCGAGCTCCGGGCGCGGCGGGGCTCGACGCCGATGGCCTCCTCCTCGATCCCGATCCAATCGGGGGAGAGGGGGAGGAGATATTTTCAGCAGTGGGGGGTGTCGGTGGTTGTGGGGGGGAAGTGGATAAGAGGAGGGGGTGGCTGGTTAGGCCAGAGAGGAGGGCCGGTTGGGCCTGGTGGGCCGGCCGGTGCGGAGGCCAGCTGGGCCGTTTGGCCCGGGAGGGGGGTTCTTTCTTTTTATTAGTTT
The DNA here is from genome assembly GCA_034509565.1 of Triticum monococcum. NCBI lineage: Eukaryota > Viridiplantae > Streptophyta > Magnoliopsida > Poales > Poaceae > Triticum > Triticum monococcum. Next base: position 536,174,049 of record CM067845.1, on the reverse strand, counting down.
TCTGTTTTCTCTTTTTTTTTGTTTATCAGTTTTCTATTTTATTTTATTTTAATTTTAGTTTTATAAAATATAACTACAACTCCTAAATTAATGTTTTAACTTATTCTACTGCCACAAAAAGTTTGACACCTAAAATAAAATAGTTTGTAATATTATAATTTTCTTTTTAAAGGCATCTAATTAATGGTCATAGTTGTGGTTTTAATTACTTTAGAGTCTTTAAACGTTTTATAAAAGTGTGGTTTTTCTCCATAATTATCTATGCAATATTTGCTTCACCCCGAACATTTTAGTTTCAATATTTGAAAACTTTGATTGTTTGACTTTAATTCGAATTTGAATTTGGATCGGTTCTGCACTAACGCGAGATTAACAACAGTAATCGTGGTGATGTGGCATCATTAACGTGTGATTACTGTAGCCTAATTACCCGGGCGTCACAACAAATTGGGAAAGTTACATCGGGGGCGTTACACCATCCTTCAACACATAACCAAGAAACCTTCGGAAATCGTTTACCTCAACCTTTGAAAAGCATCCGTTATACGAGTTATGGTAATACTCAGGAACTCCCGCCCCAGTACTGGGTGGCGTCGAGGTTATCTCACCAACAACTGCATAAAAAAGATTTTCAATGTCAGCGAACTCAGGTATTCCAGAACTGCAACGATAAAATTGTGACGACAACAATTCGGAGCTCAACTCCCCGGGACACTGCCACAACCCCTAAATGTCAGGAGGCACCAAGAATAATGTTCTTGTCACAAAACCATCGGAACGATTCCAAGATACCCGCGTGATCCTAAAAAAAATTTAGTGAAATTTGAGAAGAGAAGAGTCAAAACTTTACGTCAGGATGTCTCACCAGAGCGATGAAGGGACTGGGGAGTAAAAAGAATTCCTAACTCTCCAATATATAATTCCTAAATGACTCAAAACATTTTCTAGACTCAACAATGCCAACGATTCGATCAAGCAAGGGGCTCCTAAGGTCGGGGAAGGCTCTGATACCAACTTGTAATGCCCTCGATGCAGCTATATCTCCCACGTGTCGAAGCACGACTTAGAGGCATAACCGCATTGAAAGCAATGTCGGAAGTGAGGTAATCTTCACACAACCTATGTAATACATAAGGGAAAGAGATACATAGTTGGCTTACAATCTCCACTTCACACAAAACAAAAATAAAGCAGTACATCATCCAGATATACACAAGGTCCGACTACGGAACCCAAAATAAAAGAAGACTACCCCAAATGCTACACAGATCCCCGATCGTCCCAACTGGGCTCCACTACTGATCAACTGGAATCGGAACAAGACAACGAACACGATCTTTAACAAGCTCCTCCTTGAGCTTGGTTGCATCACCTGTACAGTCTCATCGGCACCTGCAAGCTAGTTTTGGAAGTATCTGTGAGTCACGGGGACTCAGCAATCTCACACCCTCGCGATCAAGACTATTTAAGCTTATAGGAAGGGTAAAAGGTATGAGGTGGAGCTGCACCAAGCGACTAGCATATATGGTGGCTAACATACGCAAATGAGAGCGAGAAGAGAAGGCAAAGCACGTTCGAGAATCTATGATCAAGAAGTGATCCTAGAACAATGTACGTTAAGCATAACTCCAACACCGTGTTCACTTCCCGGACCCCGCCGGAAAGAGACCATCATGGTTACACACGCGGTTGATGCATTTTAATTAAGATCAATTTTAGGTTTTCTACAACCGGACATTAACAAATTCCCATCCGCCCATAACCGCGGGCACGGCTTTCGAAATTTCAAAACCCTGCAGGGGTGTCCCAACTTATCCCATCACAAGCTCTCACGATCAACGAAGGATATTCCTTCTCCCAAGACAATTCGATCAGGCTCGGCATCCCGGTTACAAGACATCCTCGACAATGGTAAAACAAGTCCAGCAAGACCACCCGTTGTGCCGACAAATCCCGATAGGAGCTGCACATATCTCGTTCTCAGGGCACACCGGATAAGCTAAGCGTACTGGAGCCAACGTAACCCAAGTTGCCAAGGGACGGCCCCACACGGTGCTTTGGGTTGGACCAACACTCAGAGGAGCACTGGCCCGGGGGGTTAAAATAAAGATGACCCTTGGGCTAGCCGACCCAAGGGAAAGAAAAGGCTAGGTGGCGAATGGTAAAACCAAGGTTGGGCCTTGCTGGAGGAGTTTTATTCAAGGCGAACTGTCAAGGGGTTCCCATTATAACCCAACCGCGTAAGGAACGCAAAATCCGGGAACATAACACTGATATGATGGAAACTAGGGTGGCAAGAGTGGAACAAAACACCAGGCATAATGCTGAGCCTTCCACCCTCTACCAAGTGTATAGATGCATTAATTAGATAAGAGATATTGTGATATCCCAACAAAATATCCATGTTCCAACATGGAAAAAACTCCACTCTTCACCTGCAACTAACAATGCTATAAGAGGGGCTGAGCAAAGCGGTAACATAGCCAAACAACGGTTTGCTAGGACAAGGTGGGTTAGAGGCTTGGTTCAACAATATGGGAGGCATGGTAAGCAAGTGGTAGGTATCGCAGCATAGGCATAGCAAAAGAGCGAGCATCTAGCAAGCAAACATAGAAGTGATTTCGAGGGTATGGTCATCTTGTCTGAGATCCCGCAAGGAAGAAGAACGAGTCCATGAAGAAGACAAACGGACGAAGTCGAACGGATTCTCACAGACACGGCGTTATCAGAACTACCCCGAAGAAGCAACACCAGAAAGAAGCAAAGAACATAGTAAACAACCCCCATATAATCATGGCATAATGCACAACCAAGTATGATGCATGTCCGGTTTAATGATACATGTCATGGCAAAGTGCACAAACAACTCTACAAGTTAAGTGGAGCTCAATATGCAACGGGTTGCATATTGACGGAACACCACATCGATTATTTAGTTCGATCTCGTTTATGTACCCAACAATGTTAAATGTTGTTAAGCATGTCAAGAGGTGAAACATAAAGGAATTATCTATCTAACCAATTTTTAAATGGGGCCGGATATAACAAACAACGAATCCGGTAAATCCCCATATGCATTTAGAAATTTAATGCAACAACAATTTTAAACATTTTAATTGTTGTTATCATGATGCGGATGACATGAAAAAATTTATGCAAGGTTTTATGATAAAGTTAACAAGAGCATATTATGAAGCATTTGTCATCGTGGCGGAAACGGAAGGGGTGCCACGGTAATGATAACTAAAGCGGTGCCACGACAACGATAACGGAAGCGGTGCCACGGCAACGTCCCAGTTCCGGTAACTTGATTGAGATACCGATGCAAAGGAAAAGTGTGCGGAACATGACATGCAAGGATGGTGGGGTGAACTCGGATACCGAGTTCCCACATGTCGATGGCAAGGCAAAAAGAGGGGCGACGTGCACCGACAATTCGAGCACGGAGCAAGCACGAGCATCTCATACAACACATAACATTCGTTCATGGGCGTCGTCTCGAGGGTTATACCTTCGAAGGGTGCATTCTCGGAGCGGTCCCGGGTTCGGTGCAAAGTAGAGGAAGTATATGTTCTCGCGACGGTGGTTGTACACGGTCGTCGTGGAAGTAGTTGTTCACGGGTCGTTGAGGGAAGTTGTCCTTCTTGCGAACTTGTCGGATCCACGGCGATGGTAGTTGTTCCCGGTGCTTGTGACCCGTGGTTCTTCGGGCAACGGTGGTCGTACACGTCCGTAGATGTTCGGGTCATGACCGTTCGTAGCCAAACAAGTTGAACTTGACCAAACCCACTGCGATAGTAGTAGTGGATGTCGTCGGTATCGTGGTACTTGGCGATATCTGTGCGTAGAGGTACTTTGCGGTCTCGACGACGGTCATACATGTTTTCATAGATGAACTTGACTGATCCAAGGGATCTGGGTGTCACAGTACTTGGCGAAAAAAACACGTCAAAGGTACTTGTACTCGCATCATCGTGGAAGTAGTCGTTCGGGCTCCCATGTGGACTTGTCGGTCTTGGTCTCTGCGGTGTAGCTGTACAAAAACATTGTCGGAACTTGGACGAATCCAGAGGCGTGCACGGCTAGTAGAGGAACTTGACGCATCCAAACGAAGCAACAAAATAGGCCTCGGTTCTTGGTGGTCAACAAAGGGAGGCGGCCGACGGAGTAGCAGCAGGGTGCGCACACTGGCAGCGGCATCCATGAGAAGAGGCACAACGCTGGTCGTGGGCACCGGCGGCGACCGGATGCGGGAGGCAGCGGAACGGAACAGCAAAGGAGCAGCTGCAGCGAGACAGCGGTGCGGTGGCTTGCTGGACTTGGACGGCGACGTCGCATGGGAGAAGAGGAACTTGGCGTATCCACGCGTAGGAGTACTTGGCAATCGACGGATGTCATGGTACTTGTCGGTCCAGGTCTTGGCGTAACCGGTGCACACAAACATTCCCACTCGGGCTTCATGGAGGCATCGATTCAAGCTGCTCCTGCTCGGGAGGAGGCACTCCAAGCGTGCAACAACTAAAGAGCCCCCGGTCTTGGTGTCCAGCGGCAACAACACAGACGGCCGGATGGATGCAGGGAGCAGAAGGGGAGGCCGCAGAGACGAGGTTGTTGGAAATATGCCCTAGAGGCAATAATAAAAGCATTATTATTATATTTCCTTGTTCATGATAATTGTCTTTTATTCATGCTATAATTGTGTTATCTGGAAATCGTAATACATGTGTGAATAATAGACACCAACATGTCCCTAGTAAGCCTCTAGTTGACTAGCTCGTTGATCAACAGATAGTCATGGTTTCCTGACTATGGACATTGGATGTCATTGATAGCGAGATCACATCATTAGGAGAATGATGTGATGGACAAGACCCAATCCTAAACATAGCACAAGATCGTGTAGTTCGTTTGCTAGAGTTTTCCAATGTCAAGTATCCTTTCCTTAGACCATGAGATTGTGTAACTCCTGGATACCGTAGGAGTGCTTTGGGTGTACCAAACGTCACAACATAACTGGGTGACCATAAAGGTATACTACGGGTATCTCCGAAAGTGTCTGTTGGGTTGACACGAATCAAGACTGGGATTTGTCACTCCGTATGACGGAGAGGTATCACTGGGCCCACTCGGTAATGCATCGTCATTATGAGCTCAAAGTGACCAAGTGTCTGGTCACGGGATCATGCATTACGGTACGAATAAAGTGACTTGCCGGTAACGAGATTGAACGAGGTATTGGAATACCGACGATCGAATCTCGAGCAAGTAACATACCGATTGACGAAGGGAATTGTATACGGGGTTGTTTGAATCCTCGACATCGTGGTTCATCCGATTAGATCATCGAGGAGCATGTGGGAGCCAACATGGGTATCCAGATCCCGTTGTTGGTTATTGACCGGAGAGCGATCTCGGTCATGTCTACATGTCTCCCGAACCCGTAGGGTCTACACACTTAAGGTTCGGTGACGCTAGGGTTGTAAAGATATGAATATGCAATAATCCGAAAGTTGTTCGGAGTCCTGGATGAGATCCCGGACGTCACGAGGAGTTCCAGAATGGTCCGGAGGTGAAGAATAATATATAGGAAGTGCTGTTTTGGCCAACGGGAAAGTTTCGGGGTCACCGGTATTATACCGGGATCACCGGAAGGGTCCCGGGGGTCCACTGGGTGGGGCCACCCATCCCGGAGGGCCCCATGGGCCAAAGTGGGGAGGGGAACCAGCCCATAGTGGGCTGGTGCGCCCCCCTAGGCCCACCCCATGCGCCTAGGGTTGGAACCCTAGGGGTGGGGGGCGCCCCACCTTGCCTTGGGGGCTACTCCAGCCCTGGCCGCCGCCCCCCTTGGGCGATCCAATCTCCAACGGGGCCGGCGCACCCCCCCCCTAGGGGCCTATATAAAGGAGGGGAGGGAGGGGGCAGCCGCATCCTGCGTCCTTGGCGCCTCCCTCTCCCCTGCTACACCTCTTCCTCTCGTAGTATACGGCGAAGCCCTGCTACTGTGACGCCCTGCATCCACCACCACGCCGTCGTGCTGCTGGATCTTCATCAACCTCTCCTTCCCCCTTGCTGGATCAAGAAGGAGGAGACGTCATCCGCTCCGTACGTGTGTTGAACGCGGAGGTGTCGTCCGTTCGGCGCTTGGTCATCGGTGATTTGAATCACGGCGAGTACGACTCCGTGATCCATGTTCTAGTGAACGCTTCCGCTCGCGATCTACAAAGGTATGTAGATGCATCCGATCACTCGTTGCTAGATGAAGTCATAGATGGATCTTGGTGAAACCGTAGGAAAATTTTTGTTTTCTGCAACGTTCCCCAACAAAGGTGGAGGAGCTGCAGGTGGGGCGGACGGCGCGGAGCGGCGATCTGCTGCTGGTCACCAGCGCGGGCGAGACAAGGGGTGGCGGAGCGCCATGGCTGAGGGAGAAGAGAAGGGGGCGAAGTAGAGGAGGAGGCTGGCGGGCGGTGGCGCTGGCCCGTGGTGGCTGGAAGGCGACGAACGCGCAGGGGACGGCGGAGGATGAAGCGGCAACGGGGCGGCAGCGACGGGACAAGAGGTGCAGAGGCGAGGCCATGGCAGGAGCGGCGCGGGTCGTGGTTGCCGGCGGCGACCGAACGCAGTGGCGGGATGGCGAGGTGGGAGCGAGCACGAGGGCGCGGCGCTGGTCTCTCTCTTCCTCTCTAGCGGCGCATCGAGGGAGGAGGGATCGAGCACGGGGCTGCGCTGGAGGGAGATCGAGAGAGAGGTCGGGATCGAAGGAAACGGGCAGAAGGGAGAGAGATGGGATCGAGGGAGCATCTCCCTGAGCTGACGGCGCGAGGTGGATGGGGGGAGCGAACGGCTAGGGTTAGAGCAGTGGGCTGCGGGAGATGGCCTTGGAGCCGGCGGCTGGTTGGGCCTAGGCATGGGCCCTAGAGAGAAGTGGGGAAGCAGGCCGGCCTGGCAGACCTCTCCCTCCCCCTCATATTTCTTTAGCAGCAAAAAAACATTAGTGAAAAAAAAAGAGAGGGTTAGGGACAGAATTGGAGCATGGGATAATTTCCCCGGATTCACAAAAATGTGCTCTTTCCGCGAAAATAAAAATGGCCAGGATTGAAAGATTAAATTCAAATGTATTTGAATTTAATTCAACTCATTTGAAAGGAGTAGGGATCCGAAGTTCCCAAAAATGTTGAACATTTAGGAAGAGCCTCGATAAAACGATTAAAGAATATGAGGACAAGTCGGAGATCAAGAATTGAGACAACAAAGGTATTGGGATTTATTTACAAGTGTGTCAATGGTTATTCCAAAAGAACGGAATATTTAATAATAGCTCCATAATTATTAGAAGGATATGTTATATAGAGAAATCATCAGGTGAACTCCCTCGGTTTAAATGGACTGAAAATCCATACGATTTAATTATTTGATTTGAGATGCAAAGATTAAAGACATGATGACATGATGACATGATGCAAAGATGAAAACGATGAACCAAATAAATCACACGACGAAACCCGAAAACATGGAAGGCATCTGAAACTTTAATTTTGGGGCGTTACACATCACCAACATCTTGTGGCCCTTGAGGACACCACCATATCTCGACTCGCCAGCAACCCAGAACCATTAGGTGACTAGCCTGTCCGACAAGCCCACGTAGACGACGCGGTCCTTGGGTAACATGGAGATGATGGTGACCGCGCTCTCTCCCTTCCTGAGTACCTTCTCAAGGATATGCTTTGTCGTGCCGCCCTTCCCGGCCATCTCCCGCCGCCACACCTTGATGATGTTGTCGGCCGATCTAGTGAACACGACGCTGTCGAGCCCAACGACGGCCACAGTGATCACTTCGTCGTCATGCGCACTAACGGACTCGAGGCACTAGGAGTCCGACACTCGACACACCTTGTAGGTCCTGACGATACTTTTTTAGACAAACTTCAAAGTTTTTTATTCAACCGTTATAATATTTACACGAACGAAAGGAAGTATTTCCGATTGACCCAACCACATATGCCGGCCAGCCGGTAAGGATAAAACATGTTTTGCGAATTTGTGAGTCTTGACATTCAAGCTCCTAAATTCATGACTAATATTATAAATAAGAAATGTATATTTATGCGTTATGATTGTAGGTCCTGACGATACATGGCACTATGGCAGGGTTGTCCACGTCGGCGCGCCACACGTCGGGCCAGGACACCCTGCACTCAAGACCGACCTTGTGGAAGCCCATCCATTACCCGCTGGGCAGCATCATGTAGAGGATGAAAACTCCGTGACGTCCTCTTGTGTGCGCCATCTAACTATGTTCACTGTTTTCTCGATGATTGATTCATGTGTTAGGATTCTACTTCTACAGCTCGCTCCACTTAACCCACTTAACCTTTTGCATGCATTCGGACAGCCGAAGCCATCCAACCCGAGCGCGGTTCGGGCATACTTTTTCTCGCAAATTGAAGATAAATGTGGGGCTTTGTGGTAGTCTAGACCGCTTTCATACCTGCTTCTGACCACGCTGGCCCACCAAAAACCCTCTTTCGCCCCCACGCGCTTTCCGCCTGAAATGGACAGCTCGTTTCAGAGCGTTACTGTCCGCATTCATACCCGGCTAGAGCGGACGCGAGAGCTCACTGGCACCGGCATTGAAGTGGCGCGCCGACTGAGAAAGCACTGTCTGCGTCGCTTCTTGGTGCAGGCGATTGCAACGCGTTCAAACGAAACGAAGGCCACATGTCTGTCCGTCTGCCGTCCACATTGATGTCACGCGATTGCCGAGGCGTCTCCCCGGCACCACTCATCCGTCCCTCTGTCGCCCGCCATTGCTATATAAGCCACTGCCCCAACCATAGCCGCAGTCATCCGCTTCCGATCCCTCCCCGCACCACCTCCATCATGGATTCCTCACCCACCAAAGCTCTCTAGGATGGGCTGACGCCGGAGCAAAAGAAGGAGATGGCCACATTGCTGCTGGTTGGCTGGCCGACAGGCAGTCGGAGGACGACGACGACCCAATGGAGGACGCGGACGACGAGCTGGCGCCATCCTCCTACTCCTCCACACCACCCTCCTCCTCCTCCTCCGTGCCACCCTCGTTGGTGCATTGGACCTTGAACATCGGCAAGGCCCGTGCCTATTACATGGACATGGTGCGGGAGGAGCAGTTTCAGGAGGCGCAGGCCGATGCCATCTACAACTACCACCTCCTCTAGGAGCACCAGCAGGCGGAGGAGCAGCACATCGCCGGTAGGGCGATCGCGTCGGACGCGGATCTGGCGGAGCAGGAGGTGTTGCTCGAGTCCACCGCTCTGCATGCGAGATCCGTCTCGTCCGCTGGCGGTGCCACCAGCGAGAGGCGGAAGTGGTGGCCGCCTACAAGGAGTGCGACGGGGCGGTGTTCAGCAACACCAACAAGGAGGAGGACACCGCCGAGGCCGCGCCCCGCCGCCACGATCATGAAGACGGCGACCATTTAGATTAGGTATTAATTATACCTACGAACCAACACCGCTTAGTTGATGTAAATGTAATGAAATTTGTCATGTTTATATGAAATCCGTTCGGGTTTATATCAAAATTCACCCGGTTTGCATGAATTTTGTCCAATTGATTCGAACTATTATCAAATAGATGCGGCTACGGTTGGATGTCGTCCTTCCACATCCGTGTCCGCGGAGTAGTCCCCCGCAGACGGATGCGGGAGAAAAATTGTGTGTTAACGTTGGAGATTCCCTTAATCCGTGTAAGATTTGGCGGGCTGCCCACTCAAGTCCAACCTGCAGCCTGAGCGTCGATGGTGGTCGTTTCCGAGCCGTCGGCAAGTGCCGGACGGTGCAGGATGCGGCAAACTTCCGGCGGATTGCAGCCCTCCAAGCAGGGCTGGACACGAGCCGAGCCGAGTCGAGTTTGGTCCGAGCCTGCCTTTGGCTCGCCATAAACGAGCCGAGCTCGGCACAGCTCGTTCGTTGAACGAGCCTGTTTTTAGAGGCTCGGCTCGTCTTGTCTATCACTCGGTCCAGCCCGAGCGGCTCGTTTGTGCCTTGCTGTATACCGTATCTATGCTTCTGTGGACGGCGGTGCAGTGTGCGTGGTTGCCAGCGTCAATTAGTGCAAGTGCATGCGTGCAGTCCGCGTGATAGCTGCCGGTGTGTGCGTGTATTGTGAATGCGTGCGCGCCGCCGGCGCCGATGTAGTGTGCTAGTGCTCAGGGCGGCAGACACTTGGGACGGCGGCATGCTTGGTGAGGAACCGTGGGAGCGACGAACGGCGGCGTCTATGCCGGCGGTGTCGGGAGAGAGTCGTCCAGCGTCCTGCACGTCGAGCAGGACAACGGTCAGGTGGTGACGAGAGAGGCAGCGCGGCGGAGAAACAAATCCTAGAGCAGCCTTGGAGTCCGACGGCGGCTGTATGCACTCGCTAGGGATTTTGAGTCGCGGGTGCTTCGTAGTGGGCTTGGGGTGCTCGTGTAGGTGTTGGGGAACGTAGTAATTTCGAAAATTTTCCTACGCACACGCAAGATCATGGTGATGCATAGCAACGAGAGGGGAGAGTGTTGTCTACGTACCAACGCAGACCGACTGCGGAAGCGATCACACAATGTAGATGAAGTAGTCGTACGTCTTCTTCCCGATCCGACCGATCCAAGCACCGTTACTCCGGCACCTCCGAGTTCTTAGCACACGTTCAGCTCGATGACGATCCTCGGGCTCCGATCCAGCAAAGCGTCGAGGAAGAGTTCCGTCAGCACAACGGCGTGGTGACGATCTTGATGTACTACCGACGCAGGGCTTCGCCTAAGCACTACAACGGTATGATCGAGGTGGAATTTGGTGGCAGGGGGCACCGCACACGGCTAAGGAACGATCTCAAGGATCAACTTGTGTGTCTTGGGGTGTCCCCTGCCCCCGTATATAAAGGATGGAGGGAGGGAGGCTGGCCGGCCAAAGAGAGGGAGGCGCAGGAGGAGTCCTACACCTACCGGGAGTAGGACTCCCCCCTCCAATCCTAGTCCAACTAGGAATCCTTTAAAGGGGAGAGAGAGAGGTGGCCGGCCCCTCTCCTAGTCCTAATAGGACTAGGGAGAGGGGGGGAGGCGCAGCCCTATGTGGGCTGCCCTCTCACCTTTCCACTAAGGCCCATGTTGGCCCATTTGGCTCCCGGGGGGTTCCGGTAACCCTCCCGGTAATCCGGTAAAATCCCGATTTCACCCGGAACATTTCCGATGTCCAAACATAGGCTTCCAATATATCAATCTTTACGTCTCGACCATTTCGAGACTCCTCGTCATGTCCGTGATCACATCCGGGACTCCGAACAACCTTCGGTACATCAAAATGCATAAACTCATAATAACTGTCATCGTAACGTTAAGCGTGCGGACCCTACGGTTCGAGAACAATGTAGACATGACCGAGACACGTCTCCGGTCAATAACCAATAGCGGGACCTGGATGCCCATATTGGCTCCTACATATTCTACGAAGATCTTTATCGGTCAGACCGCATAACAACATACGTTGTTCCCTTTGTCATCGGTATGTTACTTGCCCGAGATTCGATCGTCGGTATCCAATACCTAGTTCAATCTCGTTACTGGCAAGTCTCTTTACTCGTTCCGTAATACATCATCTCATAACTAACATCTTAGTTATTATGCTTGCAAGGCTTATGTGATGTGTATTACCGAGAGGGCCCAGAGATACCTCTCCGACAATCGGAGTGACAAACCCTAATCTCGAAATACGCCAACCCAACATCTACTATTGGAGACACCTGTAGTACTCCTTTATAATCACCCAGTTACGTTGTGACGTTTGGTAGTACCCAAAGTGTTCCTCCGGTAAACGGGAGTTGCATAATCTCATAGTTATAGGAACATGTATAAGTCATGAAGAAAGCAATAGCAACATACTAAACGATCGGGTGCTAAGCTAATGGAATGGGTCATGTCAATCAGATCATTCAACTAATGATGTGACCTCGTTAATCAAATAACAACTCTTTGTTCATGGTTAGGAAACATAACCATCTTTGATTAACGAGCTAGTCTAGTAGAGGCATACTAGTGACACTCTGTTTGTCTATGTATTCACACATGTATTATGTTTCCGGTTAATACAATTCTAGCATGAATAATAAACATTTATCATGATATAAGGAAATAAATAATAACTTTATTATTGCCTCTAGGGCATATTTCCTTCAGTCTCCCACTTGCACTAGAGTCAATAATCTAGTTTCACATCGCCATGTGATTTAGCAGCAATAGTTCACATCACCATGTGATTAACACCCATAGTTCACATCGTTATGTGACCAACACTCAAAGGGTTTACTAGAGTCAGTAATCTAGTTCACATCTCTATGTGATTAATACCCAAAGAGTACTAAGGTGTGATCATGTTTTGCTTGTGAGATAATTTTAGTCAACGGATCTGTCACATTCAGATCCGCAAGTATTTTGCAAAATTCTTTGTCTATAATGCTCTGCACGGAGCTACTCTAGCTAATTTCTCCCACTTTCAATATGTATCTAGACCGAGACTTAGAGTCATCTAGATTAGTGTCAAAACTTGCATCGGCGTAACCCTTTACGACGAACCTTTTTATCACGTCCATAATCGAGAAACATATCCTTATTTCACTAAGGATAATTCTGACCGCTGTCCAGTGATCTACTCCTAGATCACTATTGTACTCCCTTGCCAAATCAGTGCAGGGTATACAATAGATCTGGTATACAGCATGACATACTTTATAGAACCTATGGCCAAGGCATAGGGAATGACTTTCATTCTCTTTCTATCTTCTGCCGTGGTCGGGCTTTGAGTCTTACTCAACTTCACACCTTATAATACAGGCAAGAACTCTTTCTTTGACTGCTCCATTTTGAACTACTTCAAAATCTTTGTCAAGGTATGTACTCATTGAAAGAACTTATCAAGCGTCTTGATCTATCTCTATAGATCTTGAAGCTCAATATGTAAGCAGCTTCACCGAAGTCTTTCTTTGAAAAACTCCTTTCAAACACTCCTTTATGCTTTATAGAATAATTCTACATTATTTCCGATCAACAATATGTCATTCACATATACTTATCAGAAATGCTGTAGTGCTCCCACTCACTTTCTTGTAAATACAGGCTTCACCGCAAGTCTGTATAAAACTATATGCTTTGATCAACTTATCAAAGCGTATATTCCAACTCCGAGATGCTTGCACCAGTCCACAGATGGATCGCTGGTGCTTGCACATTTTTTGTTAGCACCTTTTGGATTGACAAAACCTTCTAGTTGCATCACATACAACTCTTCTTAAATAAATCCATTAAGGAATGCAGTTTTGTTTATCCATTTGCCAGATTTCATAAAATGCGGCAATTGCTAACATGATTCAGACAGACTTAAGCATAGATACGAGTGAGAAAAGCTCATCGTAGTCAACACCTTGAACTTGTCGAAAACTTTTGCGACAATTCTAGCTTTGTAGATAGTAACACTACTATCAGCGTCTGTCTTCCTCTTGAAGACCCATTTATTTTCTATGGCTTGCCGATCATCGGGCAAATCCATCAAAGTCCATACTTTGTTCTCATACATGGATCATATCTCAGATTTCATGGCCTCGAACCATTTCGCGGAATCTGGGCTCATCATCGCTTCCTCATAGTTCGTAGGTTCATCATGATCTAGTAGCATGACTTCCAGAGAAGGATTACCGTACCTACTCTGGCACGGATCTTACTCTGGTTTACCTACAAGGTTCGGTAGTAACTTGATCTGAAGTTACATGATCATCATCATTAGCTTCCTCACTAATTGGTGTAGGTGTCACAGAAACAGTTTTCTATGATGTACTACTTTCCAATAAGGGAGCAGGTACAGTTACCTCGTCAAGTTCTACTTTCCTCCCACTCACTTCTTTCGAGAGAAATTCCTTCTCCAGAAAGTTTCCGAATTTTAGCAACAAAAGTCTTGCCTTCGGATCTGTGATAGAAGGTGTATCCAATAGTTTCCTTTGGATATCCTATGAAGACGCACTTCTCCGATTTGAGTTTGAGCTTATCAGGATGAAACTTTTTCATATAAGCATCGCAATCCCAAATTTTAAGAAACGACAACTTTGGTTTCTTGCCAAACCATAGTTCATAAGGCGTCGTCTCAACGGATTTTGATGGTGCCCTATTTAACGTGAATGCAGCTGTCTCTAATGTATAACCCCAAAACGATAGTGGTAGATCGGTAAGATACATCATAGATTGCACTATATCCAATAAAGTACGGTTATGACGTTAGGACACACCATTATGCTGTGGTGTTCCATATGGCATGATTTTGTGAAACTATTCCACATTGTTTTAATTGAAGACCAAACTCGTAACTCAAATATTTTACCTCTACGATCATATCGTAGAAACTTTTATTTTCTTGTCACGATGATTTTCCACTTCACTCTGAAATTCTTTGAACTTTTCAAATGTTTCAGACTTATGTTTCATCAAGTAGATATACTCATATCTGCTCAAATCATCTGTGAAGATCAGAAAATAATGATACCTGTCGCGAGCCTCAATATTCATCGGACCACATACATCAGTATGTATGATTTCCAACAAATCTGTTGCTCGCTCCATTGTTCCGAAGAACGGAGTTTTAGTCATCTTGCCCAAAAGGCATGGTTCGCAAGCATCAAGTGATTCATAATCAAGTGATTTCGAAAGCCCATCAGCATGGAGTTTCTTCATGCTCTTTATACCAATATGACCTAAACGGCAGTGCCACAAATAAGTTGCACTATCATTATTAACTTTGAATCTTTTTGGTTTCAATATTATAAATATGTGTATCACTATGATCGAGATCCAACGAACTTGTTTCATTGGGTGTATGACCATCGAAGGTTTTATTCATGTAAACAGAACAACAATTATTCTCTGACTTTAGTGAATAACCGTATTGCAATAAACATGATCAAATCATATTCACGCTCAACGCAAAAACCAAATAACACTTATTTAAGTTCAACACTAATCCCGAAAGTATAGGGGAGTGTGCGATGATGATCATATCAATCTTGGAACTACTTCCAACACACATCGTCACTTCACCCTTAACTAGTCTCTGTTTATTCTGCAACTCCCGTTTCGAGTTACTAATCTTAGCAACTGAACTAGCATCAAATACTGAGGGGTTGCTATAAACACTAGTATAGTACACATCAATAACATGTATATCAAATATACTTATGTTCACTTTGCCATCCTACTTATCCGCCAATCACTTGGGGTAGTTCCGCTTCCAGTGACCAGTCCCTTTGCAGTAGAATCACTTAGTCTCAGGCTTAGGATCAGACTTGGGCTTCTTCACTTGAGCAGCAACTTGCTTGTCGTTCTTCTTGAAGTTCCCCTTCTTCCCTTTGCCCTTTTCTAGAAACTAGTGGTCTTGTCAACCATCAACACTTGATGTTTTTCTTGATTTCTACCTTCGCTGATTTCAGCATCACGAAGAGCTTGGGAGTTGTTTCCGTTATCCCTTGCATATTATAGTTCATCATGAAGTTCTACTAACTTAGTGATGATGACTAGAGAATTCTGTCAATCACTATCTTATCTGGAAGATTAACTCCCACTTGATTCAAGCGATTGTAGTACCCAGACAATCTGAGCACATGCTCACTAGTTGAGCGATTCTCCTCCATCTTTTAGTTATAGAACTTGCTGGAGACTTCATGTCTCTCAACTCGGGTATTTGCTTGAAATATTAACTTCAACTCCTGGAACATCTAATATGGTCCATGACGTTCAAAACGTCTTTGAAGTCCCGATTCTAAGCCGTTAAGCATGGTGCACTAAACTATCAAGTAGTCATCATATTGAGCTAGCCAAACGTTCATAACGTCTGCATCTGCTCCTGTAATAGGTCTGTCACCTAGCGGTGCATCAAGGACATAATTCTTCTGTGCAGCAATGAGGATAAACCTCAGATCACGGATCCAATCCGCATCATTGCTACTAACATCTTTCAACATAATTTTCTCTAGGAACATATCAAAATAAAATGCAGGGAAGCAACAACGCGAGCTATTGATCTACAACATGATTTTGCAAAATACTACCAGGACTAAGTTCATGATAAATTTAAGTTCAATTTAATCATATTACTTAAGAACTCCCACTTAGATAGATATCCCTCTAATCCTCTAAGTGATCACGTGATCCAAATCAACTAAACCATAACCGATCATCACGTGAGATGGAGTAGTTTTCAATGGTGAACATCGCTATGTTGATCATATCTACTATATGATTCACGCTCGACCTTTCGGTCTCTGTGTTCCGAGGCCATATCTGCATATGCTAGGCTCGTCAAGTTTAACCTGAGTATTCTGCATGTGCAAAACTGGCTTGCACGTGTTGTAGATGGACGTAGAGCTTATCACACCCGATCATCACGTGGTGTCTGGGCACGACGAACTTTGGCAACGGTGCATACTCAGGGAGAACACTTCTTGATAATTTAGTGAGAGATCATCTTATAATGCTACCGTCAATCAAAGCAAGATAAGATGCATAAAAGGATAAACATCACATGCAATCAATATAAGTGATATGATATGGCCATCATCATCTTGTGCTTGTGATCTCCATCTCCGAAGCACCGTCATGATCACCATCGTCACCGGCGCGACACCTTGATCTCCATCGTAGCATCGTTGTCGTCTCGCCAATCTTATGCTTCCACAACTATCACTACCGCTTAGTAATAAAGTAAAGCATTACATCGCGATTTCATTGCATACAATAAAGCGACAACCATATGGCTCCTGCCAGTTGCCGATAACTCGGTTACAAAACATGATCATCTCATACAATAAAATCAGCATCATGCCTTGACCATATCACATCACAACATGCCCTGCAAAAATAAGTTAGACGTCCTCTACTTTGTTGTTGCAAGTTTTACGTGGCTGCTACGGGCTTAAGTAAGAACTCATCTCACCTACGCATCAAAACCACAACGATAGTTTGTCAAATAGACTCCGTTTTAACCTTCTCAAGGACCGGGCGTAGTCACACTCGGTTCAACTAAAGTTGGAGAGACAGTCTTCCGCAAGCCATCTATGTGCAAAGCACGTCGAGGGAACCGGTCTCGCGTAAGAGTACGCGTAAGGTTGGTCCGGATCGTATCGTCCAACAATACCGCCGAACCAAAGTATGACATGCTGGTAGGCAGTATGACTTGTATCGCCCACAACTCACTTGTGTTCAACTCGTGCAAATAACATCAAACCATAAAACCTAGGCTCGGATGCCACTGTTGGGGAACGTAGTAATTTCGAAAATTTTCCTACGCACACGCAAGATCATGGTGATGCATAGCAACGAGAGGGGAGAGTGTTGTCTACGTACCAACGCAGACCGACTGCGGAAGCGATCACACAACGTAGAGGAAGTAGTCGTACGTCTTCTTCCCGATCCGACCGATCCAAGCACCGTTACTCCGGCACCTCCGAGTTCTTAGCACACGTTCAGCTCGATGACGATCCTCGGGCTCCGATCCAGCAAAGCGTCGAGGAAGAGTTCCGTCAGCACAACGGCGTGGTGACGATCTTGATGTACTACCGACGCAGGGCTTCGCCTAAGCACTACAACGGTATGATCGAGGTGGAATTTGGTGGCAGGGGGCACCGCACACGGCTAAGGAACGATCTCAAGGATCAACTTGTGTGTCTTGGGGTGTCCCCTGCCCCCGTATATAAAGGATGGAGGGAGGGAGGCTGGCCGGCCAAAGAGAGGGAGGCGCAGGAGGAGTCCTACTCCTACCGGGAGTAGGATTCCCCCCTCCAATCCTAGTCCAACTAGGAATCCTTTAAAGGGGAGAGAGAGAGGTGGCCGGCCCCTCTCCTAGTCCTAATAGGACTAGGGAGAGGGGGGGAGGTGCAGCCCTATGTGGGCTGCCCTCTCACCTTTCCACTAAGGCCCATGTTGGCCCATTTGGCTCCCGGGGGGTTCCGGTAACCCTTCCGGTAATCCGGTAAAATCCCGATTTCACCCGGAACACTTCCGATGTCCAAACATAGGCTTCCAATATATCAATCTTTACGTCTCGACCATTTCGAGACTCCTCGTCATGTCCGTGATCACATCCGGGACTCCGAACAACCTTCGGTACATCAAAATGCATAAACTCATAATAACTGTCATCGTAACGTTAAGCGTGCGGACCCTACGGTTCGAGAACAATGTAGACATGACCGAGACACGTCTCCGGTCAATAACCAATAGCGGGACCTGGATGCCCATATTGGCTCCTACATATTCTACGAAGATCTTTATCGGTCAGACCGCATAACAACATACGTTGTTCCCTTTGTCATCGGTATGTTACTTGCCCGAGATTCGATCGTCGGTATCCAATACCTAGTTCAATCTCGTTACTGGCAAGTCTCTTTACTCGTTCCATAATACATCATCTCATAACTAACATCTTAGTTATTATGCTTGCAAGGCTTATGTGATGTGTATTACCGAGAGGGCCCAGAGATACCTCTCCGACAATCGGAGTGACAAACCCTAATCTCGAAATACGCCAACCCAACATCTACTAGTTATAGGAACATGTATAAGTGTTCCTCCGGTAAACGGGAGTTGCATAATCTCATAGTTATAGGAACATGTATAAGTCATGAAGAAAGCAATAGCAACATACTAAACGATCGGGTGCTAAGCTAATGGAATGGGTCATG
The DNA here is from genome assembly GCA_034509565.1 of Triticum monococcum. Classification (NCBI taxonomy): domain Eukaryota; kingdom Viridiplantae; phylum Streptophyta; class Magnoliopsida; order Poales; family Poaceae; genus Triticum; species Triticum monococcum. The sequence continues at coordinate 536,155,317 of CM067845.1, read as the reverse complement.
TCAATCAGATCATTCAACTAATGATGTGACCTCGTTAATCAAATAACAACTCTTTGTTCATGGTTAGGAAACATAACCATCTTTGATTAACGAGCTAGTCTAGTAGAGGCATACTAGTGACACTCTGTTTGTCTATGTATTCACACATGTATTATGTTTCCGGTTAATACAATTCTAGCATGAATAATAAACATTTATCATGATATAAGGAAATAAATAATAACTTTATTATTGCCTCTAGGGCATATTTCCTTCAGTAGGCTACAAAGTATTTACACTGGGCTGCAAATTTAAAAAAAACAAATGGGCTTCAAACGAGCCACCGAGCTGGACCAAGCGAAAACAGGCTCGGCTCGGTCGCTGAACGGGCCGAAATTCCCAGCTCGGCTCGGCCTATTTCCATGTCGGGCCGAGCTGGAGCGAGTTTCGGGCCGAGCCAAAATGCTCGCTCGTGCGTCCAGCCCTACCTCCAAGTCACACAGACCCGCGCGAGTGCCGATGGTAGCCATGCCGGCATCGGTGGCCGCCACCGGCGGCAAGGGTGAGGAGGGGCGGGTAGGAGGAGGTACGACCACCGCAGCATGAAGTCGCCCCCCCCCTCCCTACCCCGAAAATCCGGATCAGGCTGTTTTTTGGGTTGATCCATCCGGCTCTTCATCGTTATCTTCTCTCATGAGTCCTATTCTCCAGGATCGGCTAACCCACCTCCCATACCTTCTCGGTTGTTTGTTAGGATTTATTAAGCTGAGCACGAGCTGTTGCAAGTTGTATAAATCCTCCGAAAGTGAAGTGCATCAAGTGTGCCGCACAAACTCTTCTCTCTCGATTTTTTTATGATCTTATCATGGGTATTTTTCTCGGAAAGTCCACCTCTGAAGTATCGGAAAGCTCTGTTTTTGTTGACATCTTGGGACATATCTGCAGCAAGATTTCCATGATATTAACACATACGGAGAATGCCATGGTGTGGTTGGAGGACCTACAACGGCTATGGCTGGTCTTGGAGACGGTGAAGACTTTGCTTCGCATGCAGTTGTTTAGATTTGGCTGGCGGGGTATGTTCCCATCTAGATTGGGCACAAGTTCGTGTGAGCCTGATGGTACGTGACTTGTAGTAGTAGCCTCCGCAACATTGGAGGACTTCTTTGTTGGTGGTGCTCTTTGAAGTACCGAGTCGTGATTCTCAGGGTGAAACTCAAGGTCTGGCCTTTATTAGTTGTGTCTGATAGCGGCCTTGTGAAAGGCATTGTTTTTGAAAACGCAGTCTTTCTCCAAGGTGAAAACCTGTGATTTTTTATCGGGCAACGACAACGCTTATGCATTGTTTCTTTTTCGAAGGCGTTGCTTTTGAAAAACCTTCTTTATAGTTTTTAGTGGTGGTTAGAGTGCTATTACTGCAGGTGATTGACCACCGTGACAGGGTAGTATTTTATTTTTTTCCTCTCTTTTTTTTGTTTTTGGTTGTGTGCAATATGGATATTTTTATGCATATTGCTAGTGCAGAGACTGGATGTAATTGATATCTAACACTTGATATTAATTAAACTCTTTAAAAAAAATGAAGCATGCTTCGTTGATCCTAAAAAATAAGCTTTATATACCGCTGTCGCGGCCATGCATAGCAGCTGTTTTACGCGCCACGGTAACTGTTTAGTCAGCGCACCTACTAGCCCTATTCTCATGGACCGGCTAACCCACCGACCGCACAATCTATGCTGTTTGTTAGGATATTAACGAGCTATTGGAACTTGTAGTATAAAATCAAAAGTGAATGCACAAGTGTGCCGCACAAAGTCTTCTCTCTCTATTTCTTGCGATCTCATCATGGGTCTTTGCCTGGGAAAGTCCACCTCCGGCGGCACCTCTTCCAGTTCTCTGCCATGCTGGCCGGATTTGCCGTTGGAGATCCTCGGCCTCGTCCTCGCGCATCTCGCGTCCCACGACGACCGCCTCAGCTTCGCCGCCGTCTGCCGTGGCTGGCGCCTCTGCGCTGAACACCAGCGCCTGCTGTTGCCTGCGGCCGTGCCCTGCATCAACCTTGGTGGCGGCGCCTACCAGAGCCTTGTCGACGGCAAGGTGCGCCTATTTGCCACGCCCAACAATGGCCTCGTCCACATTTCCTACGGCAGCTTGCTTCTGTAGCCATCCCGTAGATGCTTCCTCCGTGACCCATTCTCCGGAGCCGGAGCCACGCCGGCCATCGAGGTCCCATGCCGCTACAAGCGACGCGCCAACCGTCCTCACACGTGATCGCCATATGCAATCTCATACCTCGGAACCCGTGCTCTGTGTTGAAGATCATCGTCCAGTCGCATCAACTCGTCGTCGCCATGTTCCTAGGCGGTCCGTTCAACGTCGCAACAGCTCCCAACTTTGCATGTTTCCTGCCGGGCACGCCGCAGCCGCTTTCATGGTCACATGCGGCCGGCACGTCCGCTGGTCACTACCATGGTCTGGACTTTTTCTACATGGATGTAAGCATCCACCAAGGAAAGATCTTTGCTATCGGCTGGAACAGGGATCTATTCGTCCATGAGTTTCTCGTCGGAGAGGCAGCGGCACTATCTCAGAGTCGAGTTGAGCATGTCATCAAGGGAGAACATAGGGCACCCCACGCAAAATATTACCTGGTGACATCGTCGGACAACCAAAAGCTGATGATGGTCCGCTGGAGAATCATGGACGTGGTGACTGATCACCACACGATGAGCTTGCATGTATTGGAAGCAGACTTGGATAAGGGCCAATGGTCGGCGGTGAAGGACATGAGCAACCAGGTCCTATTTGTTGGCACGACGGGCTCTAGAGCGCTTGCAGTGGGAGGCTCGTCGGAGCAGTATCGCCGGAGTTTTCAAGGAGGGAACCGTGTGTTTGTTCTAGGCAGCGACTGGGCATGGGTACGGGCAATGCGGCGGCCCGCCCCCTGCAGGTGCTCCGACTGCCGAAAGCTTGTCGATGGCATCCCCAGTTACTGTGTACATGACATGAAGACTGGAAAAACTAGTCTGGTTTCACTAAGAGGTCACACTCCAACGAAATCTTCGAGGTTGGAATGGTTCTTTCCCTCTACGTAGAAATCCAAAGGTTATAACAGATGGATTGTTCGATCAGACACACCATTCAGCATCCCTTGAAGAGCAAACTAAAATAAATTCTTTCCCTAAAAAAAAACTAAAATAAATTCTTTATGTTTAGTTATTGTTGAAATATCAGTAATTTGTTTGTTCATGCGCTACTGTCTAATGTAGAATTGTTATGCAAAAGAAATAGAAATGTTTTTATAGGCATCTGATTACAAATATAGCGTTTTGGAGGACGAGCTGCCTGGAGGCCGTAATCTGCGCCCGTCGTTTTGGCATCAGGATGCGTGGCGTGTGCCTTTTTAGCTATATACGATGGCTGTTTAAAAGAAATACACCGGTGCCAGTGACTCCTGTTCATGATTTGTACGTGGACCTACACTTTAGCTGCTGCCTCGCGCGAACAAGATGTTCTATGGCTGCGGCTTTGAATTTGGCCCACTACCCAGCCTGGCGGGGGTGGTTGATGCAGAATAAATGTATCTGGTGGGCCCGCTCAGTGACAAGGCGACCATACAGGTGACTATTATGAGATTAGGCGGTGGTGAGCATACCAGAGGTCCAGAGCAGAGGCGCTTTCACCATGGATGGCATGGAGTTCATCTTTGAGGAATCCGATGCAGGGTAATGTTCCGATAAATCTTACTTTTTGCCTACTTTCGCTCACTGGGATGTCCATATTTTGTGGTGGCAGTTGTTTGGATTGGCGTTTCCCCCGTATTTGTTCATCTAAAAATCAGATCTGATTGGGTCTTTGTCTGGGCAGGTTCGTCCCTCGTTTGGACGGCGGCCTTGTCTTAAGAGATGGAGTTGCCGGCGCGCAGTTGATTGACGATGAGAGGAGTGGAACTGCTGATGCCGAAGATTGCCTGATTTCTTGTCATCCGGTGGGCCAGGGTGGGTGATTCATGCGAGCTAGACGATGCAAATATTGGTTGTGATGCGGCGGCTGAGGATGCAGATGAAGACGGCGTGGTCGTGTCCAAGACAAAAAAATCTTGTTGAACCAGGAGGTGATTTTACTGTTGTTCGGTGTAACCTGTTTCATTTTGTTCTGTTAGATAAGATTTGTAGTCTTTTTGCGTGGTAATCAGAAGAAGGCTGTTCGTGTGTGCGACTGTTTTGCTATTCGTTGATGTGTGGGTAGTGAGCGCAAGGTCACAACACTAGTGTGTTTTGCAGTGCGAAAACTCAACTTAATTTCTGATTCGTTGATGTGTCGTTGTTCATAGGGTCAGGATTGGCACGGCGGCGGATGAGAGGGAGCACAGTTCGACATGGATCCCTGCCCTTGAAGCTTCGGTTCATAGTTATGTCGATAAAAAGTCTAGAAATGTTATTAATCCAATAATTGGCACTAGCTTTGATTTTGTCGAGGAGGGCTGCGAGTTTTACAATCTGCACTCCTGGGAAGTTGGTTTCGGTGTCCGGTACGGAAAAAAGCTCCATGCACTTGTTCGTTAGGCAGTATGTAAAGATGCAGTTTGATCTCGATTCAGAGGAAAGTTATCACGAGAAAACGATGAAACTAGTAAGTTGGATGTCTGTCATGTATTGTTTACTGATGTTCAGGTCAAGGGAGTACATTGCTAGGCACATCAAAATTCAGTCAAGGGAGAAGTGGTGCAAGAATGAGTTTGTGGTTTGCGTGAGCGAATCAGCTGAGTTCCGGCGCGAGTTTGGGATGTTTGAGTACTATGGGATGGTTTGCAGCCATGGACGTAAGGCAAGTTTCGTCTCTTCCTTTTTGATTTCCATGTTTTGAACATGTGATTGTGTCAAGTGGACCAGAGCTTGAAAAACTAATAAAAAGAAATTTTTGATGTGCATCCTGATCTCCAGGTCATGATACACCTAAACTTCATGAGCTCGCTGTCAAGCATGTACTGAAGCGATGGGCTAGCTATACTGTCAGCACTCTGAAAGCCTGAAATTCCAAATTAGGATCAGTGGCCTGTTTTACATGTCCTGGTGGTCTGCATCAATCTTAATGATGTTCGGTTATTACAAACCATACCGCATTTCTGTTAAAATCAACTAAATGGTGTTGTATTTGTGCCAGATCATATATTTGATGTATTTGGCATATCCATGTGATGAACACATTGTTGCCTTTTCTGTTAAAATGAAGTAGATGGGGCTCTGGTGATGTGGTTACAGAAAAATGGGGGCATGATGAGCGGGAGGTGTTGCCGTCCATCTCTCGACTGAGCTGAGGAAGACGACGACGCCATGACTACGGTGATCTGCTTGATAAGTCGGCTGTAATGCAAAGGACAGCGCCGGCGCTGTTCTTGCGCGGTATAAATAGGCGGTTTCCAAACGGTCAACTCGTGTGGGTTTGACAATGAACATGAAAGCGTCGGCGTGCCCATGTTCACGAGCTGCTAGCACTGCCTAGACATGATGGGTGAGTCGATCTCACGTCTTGCCAGCCTGGCAGCACGGTGTCGACGACATGGGCTGACACTGTAGGTAAATACAGAATACGGCGTGGTGCGTGTGCCTGTGAGCTGAAAATACATGTGATTAATGCGACGCTGCAGCTGATGGATACAATGACTGACGACCAAGATAACGAGCTGCATGGAGCTCGGCCTCCAAACAGCATTTTCGCTTTCATCTCTACTATTAAAGTTTAAAGGGGAGCTGCTACGTCGTTTAGACTTAGATTATGTTGGCCCTCGTCCCACTTCCACCTCATCACCCCACCATTTTTTTCTATCCTCCACAACCCGATGAAGAAAACCTCGGGACAAAACTGTGCATGAAACCTACTCGCTCCCCTCACACCCCACCTCATTTCCCTGATGGAAATATGAGCAAGTTACTACGATATTTAATCCGAATAATTAGAAGATAAATCATAACTACAGTAGCAGAGATTAAACTAATCATGCGAGCTAGCATAGCAAATGAACAAATCACATCTAGGCCACATACTAGAAACATGAATTCTACCACGATCTCGAACAGGAAGGATAGAATCACATACGGTGCAGCGGGGGCAGCACCGCCGGCGTTGACGTTATCGCCCATGTCGTCGAGGATGAGGTTGCCGAGGTCGGGGAAGAAGTCGTCGTTGCCACCAGTCGCGTGAGTGCGCTCCCCAAAAACCTGATCGGCCCTCTCCCGTACAGGATCACGAGAGGCGGAGTTCCGGAGGCCTGCTGCCCTTCTCCCGGTGCACGCCGAAAGGAGAGATGGAGAAGACTTGTTTGGCGGCGCAATGATCTGAAACGGTGGTGAGAAACCATCCAAATAATTAACGCGTCCGTTTTAATTAATGACTCATTAATTTTTTCCGAGCAGTAAAAATATAGACAACGTGCATAGCTCTGTCCTCGGCTCGGCTCGGCTCAATCCCGCAATCCGCAACCCGCGGCGCGGCGCGGCGCGGCGCGTCGAGGCGAGCGAGGAGGAGGAGGAGCGCGCGTGTAGGTCTCCTCTTCTCATGCTCATACAAGTGGTAGAAGAGCTCACCTTATAGAGAGGTGCAACTCTCTCTCAACTTCCGGGGTGGGACTAAATTTTAGCCTCACTCACTCCACTCACATGTGTGCATGAATGGGCCAAGAGAATTTCAGAATTTTAGTTGGGCTTTGGGCCAAAGGCCTACTAGCAAAATTCCAAGAATCCCCCACAAAGTCTCATTGGCACATCTCATCATTTAGTTCCAAAACATTGTTTATATACCGGTGCTTAGTGGAGACTGTGAAGTTGAACTTCCACTTAGAGATTTATGCTACACTAGATCACAACTTGAATAGTGGACTATGCCTTGAACTACAGGTTTTCTGCGAGACTAGTTTCACACAAAATCTTGATCGATACTGGGCTGCAGCAAGGCTTCCCCGCGGATGGAGCGTATACGTCATACTCCAGGGCCTTTTCATGAATTTATTAGAGAACATCCAATTCTCACAGACTGCGATGTTTCTCAGAAGATGTTCTGCAGGACAACATCTCTGCTTACCCGAATAAGCCACTTGGAACACATTAAGATAAGTATCAACCTGCCATGCAGATTAGGAGAGTATTGCATCTTCATGGAGTGGGATAGGTAATATAAGGATACTCTCCTCCCAGCTGACCAACAGCTTGTCTCCCACTTCTACTTCACGGGATCTCCGATCACATAGAGTGAGTTACCACTATGGACAACTCATGCGGTGGGTCTCAGACCCATCTCCACCGATGCATTATCTATCACATTACGTGATAGACCCTTTGTGAAGGGATCTGCCAAATTTATCGACATTTGGATATAATCCAACATAATAACTCCGGAGTTCCTCAATTTTCTGACAGATTTCAGTCTCCTCTTCACATGCCTTGAGGACTTCATATTGTCCTTTGAACTGTTTATTTTGACGATCACAGTTTGATTATCACAGTTCATCAGGATATGGGGTATTGGTTTTTCAACCATAGGTAAGTCCATCAAGAGTTCACGAAGCCACTCTGCTTCAACAGTGGCAGTGTCTAATATTGTGAGTTCTGCTTCCATAGTTGACCTCGTTAAGATGGTCTGCTTGCAAGACTTTCAGGAAACAGCGCCACCACCAAGTGTGTAAACATAACCACTTGTGGCCTTAATCTCATCAGTATCAGATATCCAGTTTGAGTCACTATAACCCTCTAGTATCCTTGGATACCCGGTGTAGTGAATCCCATAGCTCGCGGTGCCTTTCAAATAGCGCATAACTCTCTCAAGCGCATGACAATGATCATCTCCTGGTTTTGACACAAACCGACTCAGCTTGCTCACAGCAAAAGAGATGTCAGGCCTCGTGGCACTCGCCAAATACATAAGCTAGCCAATAATCTGAGAATACCTTAGTTGATCTCTAGCAATCCGTCGCTTCTTTCGAAGCAACACACTAGCATCATATGGAGTTGGAGAAGGCGTGCAGTCGCTATACCCAAAACGACTCAAGAACTTTTCCACATAGTGAGACTGAAGCAGTGTGATCCCACCATTCTCATCTCTCAACAGCTTGATGTTTAAGATAACATCAGCTACTCCTAGATCCTTCATCTCAAAACAGCAAGATAAGAAATCCTTAACCTCCTTGATTAAATCAAGTTTGGTTCCAAAGATCAGTATGTCGTCGACATATAGACAAAGAATAACTCCTTCGCCCCCACCATAGTGATAATACACGCACTTTTCACTATCGTTTACTACAAAGCCGGCAGCAATTAATGTTCTTTTGAACTTCTCATACCACTCCTTAGGAGCTTGTTTAAGGCCATATAAAGACTTTAATAAATTGCACACCTTTCCTTCCTGACCAGGTACTACAAAACCATCTAGCTGATCCATGTAAATTTCCTCCTTCAACTCTCCATTGAGGAAAGCTGTCTTAACGTCCATTTGATGAATAAGAAGACCATGTGAGGCAGCCAGTGATAGTAGCACCCGAATTGTGGTCAGTCTAGCCATGAGTGAGTAAGTGTCAAAGAAGTCTTCACCTTCTTTCTGGGTATAACCCTTGGCCACAAGCCATGCCTTGTACTTTTCAATCGTACCATCAGGTATAAGCTTCTTCTTGAACACCCACTTACATCCTACAGGTTTGCACCCATAAGGACGTTCAGTGATCTCCCAGGTACCATTAGCTAAGATGGAATCCATCTCGCCACGTACAACTTCATTCCAGTAGTCAGTATCAGGAGATGCATATGCTTCTGAAATAGTCCTGGGTGTGTCATCCACGAGGTACACAATGAAATCATCACCAAAGGACTTTGCAATACTCTGTCTCTTACTCCTCACAGGAGTTCCATTGTCACCCTCAACAGGATTCTCAACGTGTTCCATCGCAATGGTGGATTCAGGAATTACAGTGAATTCCTCACTAGATGGAGTAGGTATCTCCTGATTTGATAAACTCGACATATCCTTCATATGAAATATGTTCTCAAAGAAAGTTGCATTATTTGACTCCATAATCGTACCAACATGCATGTCGGATACCTCAGATTTTATTATCAAAAATCTATAGCCGATGCTATGAAAAGCATAGCCCAGAAGAACACAATCCACGGTTTTTGGTCCAAGCTTGCGCTTCTTGGGAATTGGTATATTGACTTTCGCCAAACAACCCCAAGTACGTAGGTAAGAGAGTTTCGATCTTTTCCTTTCCCATTCCTCAAACGGAGTCATGGTCTTATGCTTTGTGGGAACTTGGTTTAGGACATGACATGCAGTCATTAGCGCCTCCCCCACCATTCCTTGGAAAGACCCGATGTGTCTAACATGGTGTTAACCATATCAGTTAGAGTTCGGTTCTTTCTTCCGGCTACCCCATTTGACTGAGGTGAGTAGGGAGGCGTCCTCTCATGGATTATACCATGTTCCGCACAAAACAGATCAAATTCATTAGAAAAATACTCTCCACCATGATCGTACCTAAGCCGTTTAATTTTTCGATCAAGTTGGTTCTCTGCCTCAGCTTTATAGTTTTTGAAGAAAGTTAAAGCCTCATCTTTTGATTTCAGGAGATACACATAACAATATCTAGTGGAGTCATCAATCAACGTCATGAAGTATCTCTTTCCACCTTTTGTCAACACGTCATTCATCTCACAAAGATCAGAATGTATAAGCTCTAGTGGCGCCAAGTCTCTTGCCTCTGCAGTCTTATGGGACTTGCGAGGTTGCTTAGCTTGCACACATACTTGGCACTTAGAGCCTTTGACAGTAGAGATTTTTGGAATTAAATTCATATTGGCTAGCCGCATCATGCAACCAAAGTTAATGTGACAAAGTCGTGAATGCCAAATATCAGACTCATTGTTGTGGCAAACATTATTAATAACTTTAGTGCAAATATCTGACAAAGACAGGCGGAACAAGCCTCCGCTCTCATAGCCTTTTCCAACAAATTGTCCATACTTAGAAATTACAACTTTATTGGATTCGAAAACCAACTTAAAACCATCTCGACATAAACGGGAACCGCTAACGAGATTTTTATTTATGGACGGCACATGATGAACGTTCTTCAGACGCATAGTCTTCCCCGAAGTAAACTTCAGATTGGCCGTGCCAACACCTCGAATGATGGCATGTGACCCGTTCCCCATCAGCACGGGTGAAGTCCCCATTGCCTGGTAAGAAGAAAACATGGAGGCGTCAGCACAAACATGTACATTGGAACCGGTGTCAATTAACCAATCAGGGGATTGGAATAGTGAAAGGATAGTAGGAAAAATACCGTACCCTGATTCCTTCATATCAATATCACCGATGACAACATTAGCCGACTTGCCGCTCTTCTCATGTTCGCGCTCCTCAAAGCGGTTAGGACACTTCGGAGCCCAGTGATTATGATCACCGCAGACATGGCAAAGTCCCTTCCCCTTCTTATGAGAATTCTTCTTGAAGTTGGTAGAATGTGATGGCTTGTTCTTTGTATCAAACTTGCCTTTTCCCTGAGTTTTGTTCTTATTGTTTTTGAACTTGTTGGGCTGGGATTTCTTCTTCTGTACCATGTGGGCACTAGAACCTCCCTCAGCAACTCGAGCACGTGTGTCCTTTGCTCTCGCCTTCTCTTCAACATCAAGAGTACCAATGAGATCTGTAACGGAAAACTCTTGTCTCTTGTGTTTCAGGGAAGTAGCAAAATTGTTCCACGAAGGTGGAAGCTTGGCAATGATGCCTTCGGCAACAAATTTGTCTGGCAACACACACTTGAAGTACTCAAGTTCTTTTGCGAGCGACTATATATCATGAGCCTGCTATACAACAGGGCGCTCATCAGTCATCTTGTAGTCATAGAATTGCTCCATGACGTACAACTCGCTGCCGGCGTCCGAGGCACCAAACTTGGCCTCGAGCGCAGCCCACATGTCCTTGCCATTGTCAAACAACATATATGGATCCACAATGGAGTCATCAAGAACACTCAGAAGAGCGCCTTTAAAGAGGGTATCGATCTTCTCGAAAGCTTTCAGCTGTGCTGGATTAAGATCGCCCTCAGGCTTGCCCTTGGTGGCGTCATAGCAGCCCATGGTCTGAAACTAGTAGACTGCTCTCGTGCTCCACCTCTTATATTGCACCCCCTTATAGGCAGGCGGCTTCAGATGCGCAGCAAAACCACTCGGAGTAAATTGCCTATAATCAGGTTTTTGGATTGTTGGAAATATGAGAAAGTTACTACGAGATTTAATCTGAATAATTAGAAGATAAAGCATGACTACAGTAGCAGAGATTAAACTAATCATGCGAGCTAGCATAGCAGATGAACAGATCACATCTAGGGCACATACTAGAAACATGAATTCTACCACGATCTCGAATAGGAAGGATAGAATCACATACGGTGCAGCGGGAGCAGCACCGCCGGCGTTGACGTTGTCGCCCATGTCGTCGAGGATGAGGTTGCCGAGGTCGGGGAAGAAGTCGTCGTTCGCGAGGTCGTCGCTGCCAACAGTCGCGCGAGTGCGCTCCCCAAAAACCCGATCGCCCCTCTCCCGTACAGGATCACGAGAGGCGGGATTCCGGAGGCCTGCTGTCCTTTCTCCCGGTGCATGCCGAAAGGAGGGATGGAGAAGACTTGCTTGGCGGCACAATGATCTGGAACGGTGGTGAGAAACCATACGAAGCGGCGGCGGCTAGGGTAGACGTCTGCCTGACTATATAGTGCGGGCCGGGTAGGTCGTGGGAGTAAACCCCACGTCCGAGTCGTCACGATCCAAAAGAATCGGAAACGGTTCAATTAATTAATGACTCATTAAGTTTTCCCGAGCAGCAAAAACATAGACAACGTGCGTAGCTTTGTCCTCGGCTCGGCTCAATCCCGCAACCCGTGGCGCGTCGTGACGAGGCGAGGCGAGGCGTGGCGTGGCGAGGCGGGCGAGGAGGAGGAGCGTGCGTGTAGGTCTCCTCTTCTCATGCTCATACAAGTGGTAGAAGAGCTCACCTTATAAAGAGGTGCAACTCTCTCTCAACTTCCGGGGTGGGACTAAACTTTAGCCTCACTCACTCCACTCACATGTGTGCATGAATGGGCCAAGAGAATTTCAGAATTTTAGTTGGGCTTTGGGCCAAAGGCCTACTAGCAAAATTCCAAGAATCCCCCACAAAGTCTCATTGGCACATCTCATCATTTAGTTCCAAAACATTGTTTATATACCGGTGCTTAGTGGAGACTGTGAAGTTGAACTTCCACTTAGAGATTTATGCTACACTAGATCACAACTTGAATAGTGGACTATGCCTTGAACTACAAGTTTTTTGCGAGCCTAGTTTCACACAAATTCTTAACCGATACTGGGCTGCCGCAAGGCTTCCCCGCGGGTGGAGTGTATACGTCATACTCCAGGGCCTTTTCATGAATTTATTAGAGAACACCCAATTCTCACAGACTACGACGTTAACAGTCAAATTCATATAGGTGTGTTCCTCAGAAGATGTTCTGCAGGACAACATCTCTGCTTACCCGAATAAGCCACTTGGAACACATTAAGATAAGTATCAACCTGCCATGCAGATCAGGAGAGTATTGCATCTTCATGGAGTGGGATAGGTAATATAGGGATACTCTCCTCCCAGCTGACCAATAGCTTGTCTCTCACTTCTACTTCACGGGATCTCCGATCACATAGAGTGGGTTACCACTATGGACAACTCATGCGGTGGGTCTCAGACCCATCTCCATCGATGCATTATCTATCACATTACGTGATAGACCCTTTGTGAAGGGATCTGCCAAATTTATCGACATTTGGATATAATCCAACATAATAACTCCGGAGTTCCTCAATTTTCTGACAGATTTCAGTCTCCTCTTCACATGCCTTGAGGACTTCATATTGTCCTTTGAACTGTTTATTTTGACGATCACAGTTTGATTATGACAGTTCATCAGGATATGGGGTATTGGTTTTTCAACCATAGGTAAGTCCATCAAGAGTTCATGAAGCCACTCTGCTTCAACAGTGGTAGTGTCTAATGTTGTGAGTTCTGCTTCCATAGTTGACCTCGTTAAGATGGTCTGCTTGCAAGACTTCCAGGAAACAGCGCCACCACCAAGTGTGAAAACATAACCACTTGTGGCCATAATTAATCTCATCAGCATCAGATATCCAGTTTGAGTCACTATAACCCTCCAGTACCCTTGGATACCTGGTGTAGTGAATCCCATAGCTTCGGGTGCCTTTCAAATAGCGCATAACTCTCTCAAGCGCATGCCAATGATCATCTCCCGGTTTTGACACAAACCGACTCAGCTTGCTCACAGCAAAAGAGATGTCAGGCCTCGTGGCAATCGCCAAATACATAAGCGAGCCAATAATCTGAGAATACCTTAGTTGATCTCTAGCAATCCGTCGGTTCTTTTGAAGCAACACACTAGCATCATATGGAGTTGGAGAAGGCGTGCAGTCGCTATACCCAAAATGACTCAAGACCTTTTCCACATAGTGAGACTGAAGCAGTGTGATCCCACCATTCTCATCTCTCAACAGCTTGATGTTTAAGATAACATCAGCTACTCCTAGATCCTTCATCTCAAAACAGCGAGATGAGAAATCCTTAACCTCCTTCATTAAATCAAGTTTGGTTCCAAAGATCAGTATGTCGTCGACATATAGACAAAGAATAACTCCTTTGCCCCCACCATAGCGATAGTACACGCACTTGTCACCATCATTTACTACAAAGCCGGCAGCAGTTAATGTTCTCTCGAACTTCTCATGCCACTCCTTAGGAGCTTGTTTAAAGCCATATAAAGACTTTAATAACTTGCACACATTTCCTTCCTGACCAGGTACTACAAAACCATCTGGTTGATCCATATAAATTTCCTCCTTCAACTCTCCATTGAGAAAAGCTGTCTTAACGTCCATTTGATGAACGAGAAGACCATGTGAGGCAGCTAGTGATAGTAGCACCCGAATTGTGGTCAGTCTAGCCACGGGTGAGTAAGTGTCAAAGAAGTCTTCACCTTCTTTCTGGGTATAACCCTTGGCCACAAACCGTGCCTTGTACTTTTCAATCGTACCATCAGGTCTAAGCTTCTTCTTGAACACCCACTTAAATCCTACAGGTTTGCACCCATAAGGACGATCAGTGATCTCCCAGGTACCGTTAGCTAAGATGGAATCCATCTCGCTACGTACAGCTTCCTTCCAGTAGTCAGTATTAGGAAATGCATAGGCTTCTGAAATAGTCCTGGGTGTGTCATCCACGAGGTACACAATGAAATCATCACCAAAGGACTTTGCAGTCCTTTGTCTCTTACTCTGCTCACAGGAGTTCCATTGTCACCCTCAACAAGATTCTCAATGTATTCCATCGCAATGGTGGGTTCAGGAATTACAGTGAATTCCTCACTAGATGGAGTAGGTATCTCCTAATTTGATGAACTCGACATATCCTTCATAGGAAATATGTCCTCAAAGAAAGTTGCATCATTCGACTCCATAATCGTACCAACATGCATGTCGGATACCTCAGATTTTATTATCAAAAATCTATAGCCGATGCTATGAAAAGCATAGCCCAGAAGAACACAATCCATGATTTTTGGTCCAAGCTTGCGCTTCTTGGGAATTGGTATATTGACTTTCGCCAAACAACCCCAAGTACGTAGGTAAGAGAGTTCCGATATTTTCCTTTCCCATTCCTCAAACGGAGTCATGGTCTTATGCTTTATGGGAACTCGGGTTAGGACATGACACGCAGTCATTAGCGCCTCCCCCCACCATTCCTTGGAAAGACCCGATGTGTCTAACATGGTGTTAACCATATCAGTTAGAGTTCGGTTCTTTCTTTCAGCTACCCCATTTGACTGAGGTGAGTAGGGAGTTCATTGGAAAAATACTCTCCACCATGATCAGACGTTAGTCGTTTAATTTATAGACAACGTGCATAGCTCTGTCCTCGGCTCGGCTCAATCCCGCAACCCGCGGCGCGGCGCATCGTGACGAGGCGAGGCGAGCGAGGAGGAGGAGCGCGCGTGTAGGTCTCCTCTTCTCATGCTCATACAAGTGATAGAAGAGCTCACCTTATAAAGAGGTGCAACTCTCTCTCAACTTCCGGGGTGGGACTAAACTTTAGCCTCACTCACTCCACTCACATGTGTGCATGAATGGGCCAAGAGAATTTCAGAATTTTAGTTGGGCTCTGGGCCAAAGGCCTACTAGCAAAATTCCAACATTCCCTCCCACGAGCGGCCTTCCTCCATCGGTTAGTGTGGGCAGTGGATATTGCGAGCCCTGAGGAGCCGGAGCCGCTGGAGATACACCATGGAGGACCTCCTGGCATTGTGCCGCGGCCCGTGCCACCCACCACCATTTGAGCGGAGAAGAATTACCAATGTTGTTCCTTTTATTGATGGCAGTTTGGGCATGAGAGAGGGATATAACAGGAGACCTTTTACGGTACATCAGATTAATTTAGACCCTTTTATTTCTGTGATTTAATGGCTCAGATGCCACAATACTACTGCAGAATTTGGGCAGTATATTAAGGTATAAAGGGTATTTTGGGATAGTTCGGTCAATGATCCACCGGGGTACGCGCTTTCACCGGCGCGCGCCCCATGCATGTTCTCAGGCCGCCGGGAGGTGCTTGTTGGCCTTGGTCTCGAATGTACGATGCTCGCCAGACGAGCTCGTCCAGGCGAAGACGCATACGTACGCGTATCGCGTACACAACGTCGCTTGTCTGATGCGTCTCTTGGCTGGTGCTCTTGGACTGCGCACGGAGTAAGTATCGAGGGCTCAAGGCTAGCTACCCAAAGCTAGTTGCTGGATATATTCTGCAGGAAGGCACACGCGCGTACACCAGCTAGCTAGCTTTGTTGAGGAGCAGAGGGCAGCAAGACGCGAAGACGGGATGGAGAACCTGCGGAGCTCTGATGTACACGTAAATGAACATAGAGGGCGCTGCCGGTTGTGGCAGGGAAGTTGGTCCAGGGTGCCTGTCCTTGGGCATGACGGGAGGCGAGGGCATTCGGCCGAGGAGTAGGCGACTGCCAGTTGAGGCGGGTAGGCGGCGTCTGGATGCCGGAGGACCGGGGGGCAGCGCGAGCATGGAAAAGATGGAGCTTTCCATATCAAAACGCATATAGACGACTAATCCCTGTAACAAAGAATTACCAATCTGTCCTTGAGTCAAATCCGGAGTTGGCTCATATTGACCCTTTGATAAACTAAATACTACCCATCATACGTTCTGGTTCCTGAACAACTTATCCCATACTAACTAAAGCCTCCAACTGGAGTTCTGGGTGTTAGACAAAGCACTGGTGCCATCAAGTTGATAGAAAAGGAGAACCATGTATTGATAAGAATGAAAAAATCCTCTTGGGCTGCAGTACAAGGCACACAACCCAATGTTTATTAGTGTCATAGTTATAAAGAATTACAAGCTCAACACATGATAGACCACACCATATCAACTTAGCACGAGAAAGATTATTACACAATCATCATTCAGATTGGGACATAAACTCCCTCGTAACACCACATCAGCTTCCTCTTGCTCCTTGTACTACAGCCCAACACTCCAAACACTTGGACCCAGCTTCCATCTGCTCACATTGCAACCGGTTGATACACAAGAACAACACCTGCATAGTATTCCACAATTATGCCAACATGAATTAGTGAGCGGAGAGGATTACGTACTCAACAAAACCATGTACTGGAAATATGTGACATGCTTCTTGGTGTTGTTCTGTCAAAGCCCTAGTGTGTAAAATTTCAGGTGCTGCATTTGCTTAAGTAATATGTTTTAGTTTCACACAACAGAAAGAAAAACAAAGCGGCACAAAAGTATGGAGATTTTCTGACTACCATTTTGACTTAGGCGCTTCCTCCCATCTCCTTCGCTTGATTGCACTATCAAAAAGTTACAATGGTGACACTAGGATTCCCCGGGTGCTTGTTGATCGCCTTGCTGATCGCGGCCCGAAGACTCTGCACCTGCATGTATGGAGCCTCCTCCTGAAATACGTGTTCCCCTCCTTGTGCCACAGCAGCAAACCTATAAAAACTCTCCCTGAAGAGATTGGCCCACTTGTAAATATGCACCTTGCACGCCCTGAGGCTCCCTAGGTGCTCGATGCCATTGAGTACACCATCGGCTTGACGCACTGCTTGCGCACAACACTCTATAGTCAGGTTCTGAAGCCTTGGCGTAGCGCCTGCCTCGAATGTAAGGCAGGGCACTTCATGCGCAAAGACAAGATACTTGAGGTTTGGGAATGTCGCACCACGGACAGCAACGACGTCTTCTTCGGGAGCATGATCCCTTACACTGCCCTTGACACGCAGTATAAGGTGCACCAGCGAGGTCAGACTGGCAAGAACCTCGACACCAACCCTTGCCAGTGATACAAGTTGCGTCTCGGCCCGTCAAAAAAAGATACAAGTTGCATCTCCAAGCTTTTCAGATTTTCGAGTTGCAAAATCCAATCGGGGACCACGGAGAAGGGGCAGTTCAGTACATGCAGTCTATGAAGATGGCACGGAGGTGGGTTCCAATAAGTCAAACAATCATATCCTAAGGTGTACCCAACAGTGGTTAGGGATCGAAGGCTGTCAAGCCTACAGAGTGAAGGGAGTAGGGCATCTTCAAAATCACTGAATCCAAAGAGATATAGCTTTAACTCCCTTAAGTTCTTCAGATTACTGAGTCCCTTCAAGATCTCCACATGTATAATGAAGGGCTCATGCAGAGTACGAAGGGCTTCCATCCTGCCAGTCTCACCAAACAAAGCCAAGTTTTTAGGAACAATGAGATGCCACAACATTGAGGGTAAGTAGAGAACATCCAGCTCTCCACGATTTCCTCCACCGACTATCTCCAATGGCTTCAAATGTTTCAGTGTTTGCAATTGTTTTAGTAGTTCATCACACTTCAAACCTCTGATCCTCAAATATGTCAGCGGGAACAAACAAACTGCGTATCGAAGGCAGATCATATTGCTCTTCCTTGGAATCATACACATCAAGATGTAGAACTCGCACAAGTTGAAACCTCGAGAGAGAAGGCATACATTGACTAGGGCCCCAAAAGTTAACTGACCTAACTTGGGCCAGAGCAATGTTCCCTAGCACATGATTGCATTCTGTATTTCTGAGTTGGGGGGTCAATCGGCGAACTTCCATGGAGCCTTTCATGGTATGTGGATCATGAATTACAGGGGATTCCTTAGTTACAGTGAAAAAGTTTTCTTCTGTGGACTTCTGTATGATAAAGTCAAGCAATACTCACTCACTGACATATGGAGAGCTAGGAACCCCCATCCACATGAGAGCGAGCTCACGCGACACCGCGGCCGCCGCCGCATAGATTCGATCCCCGAGCTCCTCCTCATCCTTGTCTCATGGCCTCCTCAGCTTCCACCTCCCTCTCCCCAGCAGCCCTCCCAGCCACCACTCCACCTCCACCCCCCGCTCCCTGCCCCCCTCCCGTTCCAGATCCAGATCCCTCGCTTGCTGGAGGCTCCCGTCCCTTGCTCCCTGGGGTGCTCTGAGCTCCTGCTGCCACCTCCTCCACCTCGCCTTCCCGCGAACTCTATGCTGAAGCTGGTCGCCGAGGCACTTGTGGCGTCTTCCGAGCAGCCTTGGGTGGAGGTTGGGGGACAGCGTCGTTCGTGGATGGAGAAGGCGCCTGCTCCATCTCCCAGGAAAGGGGTCGGTCTCTCCCTCGCCTTCAAGAGGAGAACGTACGGCCGCTGCTTCCGTTGCCTCGCATCAGAGCACTTCGTGGCTGATTGCCGCGACCCTATAAGGTGCCTGGGTTGTGGCATCTCTGGCCACCGCGAGCGGGAGTGCCCGACACGCCTTTCGGCCAGACAAGCTTCAACCCGCCACTCCCCCTCGCCTGTGGCCTCTCCACGTTGGTCACCGAATGCGCCACCCTGCCACGCGCCTCCGCCAGATCCGCGACTTCGCTCGTGGGCCTCCGTTGCTGCCTCTCCGGCTGTGCTCGTTCAGGAGGCGCCTTGTACAACTCCAGCTCCCCCTGCTCAGGTCTTGCCGACCTCATCAAGTCTTCCATTGCTGCTGAATTGGGGCTACTGCAACCCCACTTTGCAGCTCAGATCGAGGCGCTGCGCAACGAGGTGCAAGCCCTGGCTGCTGCTCGTACTGAGGAGGTCATTCAGCCTCTCCGCGACATGGCGTTCGCTCTGCAGGGTTGGGCGGTTCAGGTTTTGAGCCTCTTAGAGCGGCTGGAGGCTATCAATGGCAGTGTTGTTTCTTGGCCGGCCATCAATGGGTCTCCTGAGGTGCGAGAGGGTGGGACTACGAGGATCAGTGGGGGACCTTTCTCTTCCTCGGCGCCGATGGATCCGCCTCCCCCCTGGTGTGAGCATGAGGAACAGGCGCCTCTCGTTGCTGCTTGTGCTAAGGGTGTCAATGAGATTAGTGTGGATGGTTGCTCGTCCGAGGTACTGGCTACTATGGTGCTCCCTGCAGACGTTTTTCCTACTTTGGATGTAGATTTGCACAAGATGGTGATTCAACACGAGGTGGAGCAAGGAACGGTTGAGGAGATAGTCAAAGTGAGCAAGGACATGGAGCAGATTGAGGTGGTTTTGCCTGCTGGCTTGGCTGCAGAGGTGCCTCCCTTGGTCTCCTCTCCAGTGATGCTTTCTTCAGGGAGCACTACCAATATGATGTCTTCGGGGTTCGAGGAGCTACTTGGTGACATTGGCATGCCTCAAGGTCCGGCTTCAACCACCTTGCTGGATGAGTTCCTAAGTAGCTTCAGTTGCACAGCACCGCGGTCCTTGCTTGAAACACCGATTCATGTGCAGATTGAAGGGGCATCTACTTGTTCCGAGAGGCGTAGTGGACGTTTGGATAAGAAGAACAAAAGTTGCAACATCCCGACTGCCAAGCGTGCTGAATATAGGTTGGCAGAGGCTTTTGGGGAGCTACCAAAGGGAACGACATCTAAGAAAGTCACCAAGGAGGATGTGCAAGAGAAGATGAAGTCTTATTTGCGGATGTACAAGAAACCGCTCACATCGACGGCGATCCAGGCAATTCGTGCCTTGTTGGAGGTTAATGTGTAATAGCACTTTTCTGAAGGTTAGGCACGAGTGCACATCTGGGTGCAGGCGTGTTCTTGAGGTTGCAGAGGTTGATTTGGTTGGGTATGTTGTGTTGTCGATGGTCTTGGGCATAGGCACTCTTGTATCCGGCTCGGACGATGTTCCTTCAGTGCTAGTCGGGTATGTGTGGTCTTCGCCGGTTTCCCTTGATTAACCGTGCCATGTATGGTTTTTGGGTCCGGTTTCCATTATTAAATGGACCAATTCTCTTCTTCTTAATGCAATGTGGGAGCTCCCCGCCCTCTGACAAGGTTCCGTCAATAAAGTCCAGCATTAGATCATGCACTCGACAAGACAACACATTCCCACAGTCATCAAACTCGGCTATCAACGGCCTCTTCACTGACAACAAACTACAGCGCAAGGTCCTTCTCGACGGCGAGTTTTATGGGTGCTAGCAGCTTGGCTCGTCCATCGATGATTTTTGCATGCGCCTCAAAAAGCTTGTCGATGAGCTCCGTGATCTCGGTGAGGCAGTCGGCGACGAGCTCCTCATCAGCACCCTCACCGCCGGCCTCAACGAGGACTTTGGGAACGCCGCCCGTAACATCCCAAATTTTCAATTTGGAATGTTATACATAGATCATCATTGCATATCATATTTTATTTGCATTTTGGCTTGATCCTAGAAATCCTACGCAACTCAAGGACCCATGGAGAAAGTTGGGGATTTCGTTATTTTCATATTTGGGGTTTTATCAAATTTTGAAAATAGGATCATTTGATTTAATTATTTTATCTTCAATAATTCCAATTATAAAAATAAGTAAGAGGGAATAAAATGTCTTTCCCAAATTAAAGGAATATTGAGGATTTGATAAAAAATCAAATAAGATTTTTTATTTTGGAGTTTTCTGCTTTTTTTGAATTTAGAAAAAATGCGTGTTTTTCAAAATTGCATTTAGGCCCCCAAATAAATGTTCACCTTGTCCGGCTTGATTTTAGAAGTCGGAGAAAATTTATTTCGAGATTTTTGGAGTCTGTTTAGTATTTCTTTTATATATTTTTCTGCGCGAAACTATTTAAAAAAACGAACCGACCTAGCCAGGCCGTACCCGACCCGGACTCTAGCCCGGCCGGCCTTTATAAGCCGGGGAAGCCCAGCCCGAGCCACCCAGCCCCGCCCTAACCCTAGCCGCCGCCCAGAGCCGCCGCGGCCGTTTGCGCCGCGCGCCGCTGCCGACCGCCGCCACGCCGCCGCCGGAGGTAGCCGCCGCCGCCAGTCTTCATCGGTTAACCGTCCGGTTTTTTTTATAAAAATCGCGGTCGTTTTCTTTTTTTTAGATCGATTTATTTTTTTCCCGGTTTAGTTTATTTAGGGGACGTTCGTCCGTACGTTCGTTTTAACAAATGGTTTTCGTCATTTAGCCGCAGACAGCGAACGTTCATTCGTTAGTCTGTTCGTCGTTTTTCGTTTTCCCGGATTTTCCACGATTATTTCTGATTGCGATTTCTGATCCGATTTTCGTTTTAGTTTAACTTTTCGCTCGTTCATCGGAATCACGCGATTCAAGTGCCTAGAGTTTCGTCTCGAAACCCTCTTTCCGTTTAACCAACTCAAACAAGTTTTTGCTTCTGTAAAATTTGACTTAGATCCAGATTAGTAAACGAAGCTTATTTCTTTCGATGTTTGACTTTCGTTGCTTCGTTTGATTTGATTCTTTTTGCAAATCGGAGTTCTTAAGTTGAAATATCTATTTAGATCTCTTATTCGAGTTTTACCTGCGCTTTAGATGAGTGCTTATTATGTGCTTGCTTGTTTGCGATAGAGTACCCGGAGTGCGCCGCTTGCTACTTCGAATCTCTAGGTTTCACGGATCATCAGCAAGGCAAGTAACACTTTGATCATACCTCTTACAACCCAGTTTTATTGCATTAGATCAATCCTCAAACATTGCATGATTAGGATCTAATTAAATTGTGGGTTTTAGGAAAGTAGATGAGGTAGTACCTATAACTTATTTTATTATCAAACCCTTGGGAGTTACTTCTACGTTTGCTTATATTGCCATGCTATGCTAGTAGACGTGGATTGGGTGAGTGTATCCATGACAGATTTGAGATTATTAATTAATGGTTTATTTAAGGTGGCAACTTTAATACACATCTGGGTGGATTGAGGCACCTAGGTATTCCAGTGATTGCATGTTTTTCTTTATGGACCGCCACCCAGACTCTAAGGGATCATGAGATTATTTCATACTAGAAACTTCCGTGTGCAGCCACGAGCTACTATGGGCTCTAGCATAGTTGATTAAGTCGTGCGAACTTTTATAGTGGTAGACTAGCAGATGTAGGTGTAGGATCGAAAGTATGTCTAGAGGGGGGTGATTAGACTACTTGACCGAATAAAAACTTAGCCTTTTCCCAATTTTAGTTCTTGGCAGATTTTAGCTATCTTAGAGCAAGTCAAGCAATCATCACACAATTCAAGCAAGCATGCAAAGAGTTTATTGGCAGCGGAAAGTAAAGCATGCAAATTGCAAGAATGTAAAGGGAAGGGTTTGGAGGATTCAAACGCAATTGGAGACATGGATGTTTTCCCGTGGTTCGGATAGGTGGTGCTATCCTACATCCACGTTGATGGAGACTTCAACCCACGGAGGTAACGGTTGCGCGAGTCCACGGAGGGCTCCACCCACGAAGGGTCCACGAAGAAGCAACCTTGTCTATTCCACCATGGCCATCGCCCACGAAGGACTTGCCTCACTAGCGGTAGATCTTCACGAAGTAGGCGATCTCCTTGCCCTTACAAACTCCTTGGTTCAACTCCACAATCTTGTCGGAGGCTCCCAAGTGACACCTAGCCAATCTAGGAGACACCACTCTCCAAGAAGTAACAAATGGTGTGTTGATGATGAACTCCTTGCTCTTGTGCTTCAAATGATAGTCTCCCCAACACTCAACTCTCTCTCGTAGGATTTGGATCTTATGGAAAGAAGATTTGAGTGGAAAGCAACTTGGGGAAGGCTAGAGATCAAGATTCATATGGTAGGAATGGAATATCTTGGTCTCAACACATGAGTAGGTGGTTCTTTCTCAGAACATATGAGTAGGAATGATGTATGTGTTCTGATGGCTCTCTCTTCAAATGAAGAGGTGGTGGAGGGGTATTTATAGCCACCACACAAAATCCAACCGTTACACACAATTTATCAATCTCGGTGGGACCGAATTAGAAAACTCGGTCGGACCGAAATAGTAAACCTAGTGACCGTTAGGAATTTCGGTGGGACTGACATGCAACTCGGTAGGACCGATTCGGTTAGGGTTTGGGCATAACGTAATCTCGGTGAGACCGATTCCACAAACTCGGTGAGACCGAGTTCGGCAATTAGCTAACCAGAGAGTTGGTCAGGCAAACTCGGTGGGACCGACTTGCTCTTTCGGTGAGACCGAAAAGTTACAAGAAGGAAACATAGAGTTTACCTTACATTCTCGGTGGGACCGATTCGCTCTTTCGGTGAGACCGAAAAGTTACGAAAGGGAAACAGAGAGTTTGCAAGCCCATCTCGGTGAGACCGAGATCCTTATCGGTAGGACCGAATTGCTAGGTTTTGGCAGTGGTAAATGACAAGTGAAACTCGGTGGCGCCGGATTGATAGAATCGGTATGACCGAGTTTGGCTTAGGGTTTAGGTCATTTGTGGATATGGAAAGGTGGTTGAGGATTTTGGAGCATATCACTAAGCACATAAAGCAAGAGGCTCATTAAGCAACACCTCATCCCTCCTTGATAGTATTGGCTTTTCCTAAAGACTCAATGCGATCTTGGATCACTAAAATATAAAATGAAGAGTCTTGAACTTTTGAGCTTGAGCCAATTCTTTGTCCTTAGCATTTTGAGGGTTCCACTTTCACATCCATGCCATGCCAATCATTGAGCTTTCCTAAAATAATCATCTTGGAATAGCATTAGCTCAATGAGCTATATGTTGTTATGAATTACCAAAACCACCTAGGGATAGTTGCACTTTCAATCTCCCCCTTTTTGGTAATTGATGACAACATATAGATCAAAGCTTCGACAAATAATAATAATCATGAAATACATCGTCGCTTTGAGAAGTATGTGACAAATAAGAGCTCCCCCTAAATTTGTGCATATTTAAAATTTGCTTTGGACTGCAAATGCACAAGGAGTTAGAATCATGGGTTACTCTTCCACGTCACATACATCTTGGTGGAGCGCTCAAAAATGATAAGATTGAAATACATGCACTCATCACCAAGAATAGTGAATGATCACAGACAATAGAATGATAATATTTAAGCAAGCATTAAGCAAACATTAAGTGTAGCTTATGATCAAACACATGATCATCGATGTCTCACAAACATAAGGGCATAGTATCTCACACACAAGCAAACAAAGTTCGAAAAACCACCAAATAAAACAAGAGAGAATAAAAGCAACACTCTCTCTCGGAGCCTATGATCTATACATTTTCTCCCCCTTTGGCAACAAGTTACCAAAAAGTTCCTAGAAAATGCATAGTGCTAAGACGACGCTCAGGCTTGATCTTCAGGTGGTGGTGGAGTTCGGAGCACGCCAAGGACGAAGCCTTCAGTAGAAGTGGTCGGAGTCGAGGCTGAAGTGGATGCTGGAGCTAGTGGAACTGAGGCTGTGGCTGGCGCAGATGTTGTGGCTCTAGTGTCAGCAACTGGCAGTGCAGACGACCTCGGACCTCGTGGCACCCTCGCAAAAGCATCAGTCGTGGTCCTGCCTCTCCTCTCATTCATGTCCTCCTGAAGATGCTCCACGGCGGTCTGTATCTCTGTCACCTTGATGTCCATGTCATAGAACCTCTGTTCCAAGATCCTCTCTAGGCTCGCCTAGTTCTGAGTCAGGGTGGCAAGTCCTTGCTCAATACGCAGGGTGGACGCTATCAGGTAACCGAGCTGCTATTGTTTGGTCTTCAAGAAGTAATTAGATGCCTCCGCTTGAGTAGGCATCCTGGCAGCTTTCTCCTTCTTCGCCTTCTCCTTCTGAGCTTGTGCATGGGCAGATGAGGGTTCATTCTCAGTCATAACCACTTGGTTATCCTCAAAATCAGGACGGATGGGCAGGTGTTCCTTATCCAATAAATACACGCCCGTGCCCATCTTGGAGTTGATGAGCTCCTGAATTTGTGGGGCATACCCACAACTCCTCTTCTGGTCTGCATCTGTCCTCTTGATTGTTTCCACAATGAGACTCATGACCTTGAATTTTTGAGGCACGTCAAATACATGAAGCAAGTTGATCGCGTGACCTCTGATCATCTTGTGATCTCCAGATTTGGGCAGAAGGGTGTGCCTAAGGATCCAGTTGATCGTAGGCAATCCTGAGAGCAGATAGTGCACTGAGCCAAACTTGAACGTGTCAAGCGCTTCATTAGGGATCTCCTTGTACATGTTGGACATGGAGTTGTGATCCATCTTTTTCTTGGCATAAATGTCCAAGTCATCAGCTTGCTCCTCTGGGGCATTGATCAACTTCGCCCATTCTTCAACAGTGGATTGGTACCTTGTAGCCTCTGACATCCATGTGATCCTGCCATCCGGATAAAAGTGTGCTGTGGAGTAGAATTGCATGATCAGCTCCTCGTTCCACTTTGTGAGCTTCTGCCCAACAAAGTCTGCAACTCCACACGCACTAAAGCTGTCAAATACACCGGGGTAGTACTCTTCATTGTCCTTGATGTAGGTCCAGTCGACCCATCTCATGTCACAAACGATTGGCTTCTTGTCAAGCAAAACAGTCTCATAGAAATCTTGTTGCTCCGTGGTATGAAATCTGTAATCCACGGCAGTCCTTCTCCTAGAAGCATACGAATCTTCTTCTCTCCATTTCCTCAGCCCTGAATCTCTCCTGAGCTTCATATCCTCAGCCACAGGATGAGCATCGTTGTGGTCTGGGATCTTGGGCTTGAGCTTCCTAAGGACACTCTCTTCCTCTTCTTCGATAGCTTCAGGCATTGGGGCCTTGTTCTTTTCCGCAGCTGGGATGCTTCGTGTGTTTCTATTTGGTGCACTCTTAGGCTTAGATGCAGCCTTAGGTGCATCCTTGGGCTTGGATGCAGCTGTTCCTGACCTTATAGCATCTCCCATGAATTTGGCTGCCTTGGGTGCTGGTGCAGCAACCTCTTCTTCTTCCTCCTCCTCATCTACCATGATGGAGGCCCTCCCAAGCACTCTGGCTACAGTCTTCTTCACCCTCTCTTTCCTTTTCTTGCCCTCAGCAGCAATGGGCTCAATGGGAGCAGGCTTCACAGTTGAAGCCCTAGCCTTTGACATGGGCTGCCTGCCTGCTCGCCTTTTGATTTTCAGCCCTGGCTTTGTGCCTTGAGCTGGTTCAGTTCTCTTTGATGTGGCCTCTTCCTTTGCCACATAGTCTTCATCCTCAGAATCAGACGTTCTCTTCTTCCTTTGACGTGTGGCAGCCTTAGGCAAATTGCTGGGGGTGCTCCTGCTGCCATCATCAGAAGAACTTGAGGGGCTAGTGCCCTCACTAATCACAACTTGCTGCTCAGACACATTCTGGCTGTCACTTTGATCAGACATGTTGCAAACTGACTGCTGACCCTGTGAATAGATTATGGATAAGATAGAGTGGATGAGCATCACAAAAAGCAGAGATTTTTGCAAAAGATTAATTCAAAAACTTAGTTTTAGTTTTCCACAGAAAGCATCTCGGATCTACCGATTTTCAAACTTGGTGACACCGAAGCAGTTTTGGCACCAGAACTGGTGAACTCGGTTAGACCGAGTCATAGTTCGGTGGCACCGAGACTGCTAGGGTTTCACAGAATTACAAAATCGGTCGCACCGATAAGTTATTCTCGGTCAGACCGAGTTTCACTTGTGCAATGGCAAAAGCCAGATCGGTGGGACCGAGTTTTTCAACTCGGTGGGTCCGAGATGGTTTCGGCGGAAACCTAACCCTAAAATTTTCGAATTAAACCTAATCTACGAGTTCATTGACTAGATAGGAGTGTTTCAATCATGGCAAGAATCATGATGATCACAATGTGCTAGGAATCGGAGTGGAGAATAGCACATAGATCGAGTCCATACCCTAGTTCGGTGGAGACTCTCTACGGCGGCAGCGGCGGGGCAGAATTCCGTTGACGGCGACGGAGACCAGCGACTGGAGGCTGCTGGCGGCGAGAAGACGATCCGGAGACCACGAAGGCAGAGCAGGCTATCGCGCGGGCAAAGAGGTTTTGGAGAAATTTCCAAAATTTTGCCCGTCACTATATATAGCCCGACCCTATCGGTGTGACCGAGTGGAACAACTCGGTGGCACCGAGCTGCAAAACGGTGTGCAGTTATTGCAACTCGGTGTGACCAAAAAGTTCAAATCGGTTGCACCGAGATCGAAAACCTAGATCAACTTAATGAACTCGGTAGGACCGAAAATGGAGTATCGGTCAGACCGAGATTCATAAAGAGGTTTTGGAAGTTTAAGTCTATGACGAATCGGGGACTCCGAGCGCTCCTCACACAGAGTGATTCGAATCTGACTTGATCAAGTTTTGTGATGCAGCATGAATAGAGTTTGAGACGAGAAAAGCATAGATAGCTAGAGGAGGTTCTTAGGCATTCTTGTCCATCCACTTGGCAAGAGAAGATAGCCAAACAATCAAAACAACAAGTGGATGTCCTCGAATGAGTAAAATATGCAACCAACATGCTCACACAATAAGATGGCAAATGAAATATGTGGCAAAGCATGCACAACCAATTCTAGCATAGGTCATACTCATCGTTTAAGCTCAAGTGAGAACACTTGATCATAGGTCATACTCATCGTTTAAGCTCAAGTGGGGTTACCACTTTTACATAAAGCATTGTTGTATTCACATCTTTAGAGTTGCTTTAGCTCAAGTCTTAGAGTAAAGCTCCCCCTAGATGTGATATCCCCCCTAAGAGGGATGAACTAACCTTGGGTTTTGTCGATGATGACTTCATCTAGATGTTGAAGATGTGGATGCTCAATGTTGATGTAGATCACTTGGAGCTATCCATTTGAGTGAATTGCACTTTCAATACCTACATGGGTTAGTCCCACAAGGAACAAACAAGGATATCCATAGACATAGAGTGATGCACACACAAGATGATGTCCATGAAAACTTTAGGTTACCTTGTCCCTTGTCTTACCAACAAGAGGGTTTGTGACTCCTTGAACTAGTGCAAGATGTGGAAGTTGATTGCACTTGTTCTTGCCAAAATGACAAGAGTGAAGTATGTTGGCGGAGTCACCCTCAAGAACTCTCTAGTTCTTCTTCTTTTGGATCCACACCATCTTGATGGGAATCCTTGGAGTTGTAGTTGTACTTGATGTAGTGGAACTTGAAGTAGTCTTGGGAATCCACTTGACCAAGGTCTTAGGAGCTTCTTCAAATGCATCAATCTCCTCTTGAAGCTTGTCCTTGCCTTTTTGCTTGTAGTCTTGTGGTGGAAGATCACCTTGAGCTTGTGTTCCCTTGAAGGAAGTGTCATACTTCTCTTGTTGAGGAACAAACTTTGTCTTGGGGTATTGATCTTCTTCCCATTCAACTCCATTGGCATTGAACTTTCGTTCAAAACCAACACCTTGATTCTTCCGGTGCATTCCTTGCTTGCGCACAATTTCCTCGAATTGCTTACTTCCGGCAAGGCTCTTGTAAACACCTTTCTCTATAATTCCCTTCAATAAGCTATTTTCTTGCTCAAGTGTAACTTGGCTAAGAGAATCATTAGTGGAATCAAGAGAACTACTAGAAGCAACAATATTGGATTTAGCATGATCATTGTTACTACTAGAGGAAGAATCTTTCTTATTCTTGTTACTAGTCTTGACTTGAGGCATGTAGGTGGCTAAAAGTAAACGCTTGGCAATGTGAGAAGAACTTTTCTTGCGGAGATCATCATTGATTGCCTTTAAGAACTCATGCTCTTGCTCAAGATTGAGCTTTTCAAAGCGTAATTTCTCATGAGCTCTTAAAAGTTCTCGATGATCTTCGAAGATAGTTTCATGGGCTAACTTAAGAGTGTTTAGTTCTTTAGTTAGGGCCACAATCTTCTCCTTATCATTGTCATTCGTTTTAGCATGATTAATTGATGTTTCATCATAGTACTCATCACTAGAGTAGTCAACAAGCAAATCATCATCACCTAACAAGTCATCTTCATCACTATTAAAGTCAACATACTCGGGGTGTGTTACCTTAGGACCTTTGGCCATGAAGCATCTTCCAATTCCTTCATTTGGTGAGTCAAATATGTCGTAGGAGTTGGTTGACACAAGTGCTAGACCGGCAACACCTTCATCTTGAGTATCTTCGGAGTCGGAGTGATAACTTCTCTCGGAGTGGCTGTCGGAGTCGGAGCCGGATACCCATTCACCAACATGAGCTTGATGTCTTCGTTTTGTATAGCTCCTTGATGATTTTTCCTTTCCGAGTCCTTGCTTCTCTGTGAGTATCTTCGTTCATAACGATCATCTCTACTCCTTCTCTCTCTTGGTGGAGATTCTTTGCTTCTTCTTTTTGGAGAATCTTCTCTTCTCTTGTAGGGAGCCGTACACTCATTGGAATAGTGTCCGGGTCTTCCACAATTATAGCAGTTTCGCTCTCGACTAGAAGATCTTTTGTCATTGTAGGACCTTGACTTGAAGCTTCTATCTTTGTTTCTACTCTTGTAGAACTTGTTGAAGTTCTTCACCATTAAGCTCAATTCTTCATTGAAGTTTTGTTTCTCACTTGATGATGTGGGGACTTCACATGACGCTTTATAGGCACCACTTGATTTATTGTGAAGTTCCTCTTTATCCTTGAGTGACATCTCATGAGCAACAATCCTTCCAATTACTTCTGTTGGCTTGAGATCTTTGTAGTTGGGCATCATTTGGATTAATGTGCACACGGTATCATATTTCCCATCCAAGGCTCTTAGGATCTTCTTGATGATGAATATATCGGTCATCTCTTCACTTCCTAAGCCGGCAATCTCATTTGTGACGAGAGCAAGCCTAGAGTACATTTCAGCGACACCTTCACCATCCTTCATCTTGAACTTGTCAACTTGACTTTGGAGCACATCCAACTTGGATTCCTTGACGGAGTTGGTACCTTCGTGCATATCAATCAAAGTATCCCAAATTTCCTTTGCATTCTCAAGGCGGCTAATTTTGTTGAATTCTTCGGGGCACAATCCGTTGAAGAAAATATCACAAGCTTGAGCATTGTATTGCAACATCTTCAACTCATCCGCGGTAGCTTCACGGTTTGGTTCTCTCCCATCAAAGAACTCACCTTGCAAACCAACACAAACAATAGCCCATACGGCGGGGTTATGTCCAAGAATATGCATTTTCATTTTATGCTTCCAACTAGCAAAATTAGTGCCATCAAAGTAAGGACCTCTACGGTGATAACTTCCCTCGCTAGACGCCATACTCTCCTAGGTTGTGAAACCAAGGCTATGACCACCAAAAGCTATGGAGATCAAGCCAAATGGAGACCAAAGCTCTGATACCACTTGTAGGATCGAAAGTATGTCTAGAGGGGGGGTGATTAGACTACTTGACCGAATAAAAACTTAACCTTTTCCCAATTTTAGTTCTTGGTAGATTTTAGCTATCTTAGAGCAAGTCAAGCAATCATCACACAATTCAAGCAAGCATGCAAAGAGTTTATTGGCAGCGGAAAGTAAAGCATGCAACTTGCAAGAATGTAAAGGGAAGGGTTTGGAGGATTCAAACGCAATTGGAGACACGGATGTTTTCCCGTGGTTCGGATAGGTGGTGCTATCCTACATCCACGTTGATGGATACTTCAACCCACGGAGGGTAACAGTTGCGCGAGTCCACGGAGGGCTCCACCCACGAAGGGTCCACGAAGAAGCAACCTTGTCTATTCCACCATGGCCATCGCCCACGAAGGACTTGCCTCACTAGCGGTAGATCTTCACGAAGTAGGCGATCTCCTTGCCCTTACAAACTCCTTGGTTCAACTCCACAATCTTGTCGGAGGCTCCCAAGTGACACCTAGCCAATCTAGGAGACACCACTCTCCAAGAAGTAACAAATGGTGTGTTGATGATGAACTCCTTGCTCTTGTGCTTCAAATGATAGTCTCTCCAACACTCAACTCTCTCTCATAGGATTTGGATCTGATGGAAAGAAGATTTGAGTGGAAAGCAACTTGGGGAAGGCTAGAGATCAAGATTCATATGGTAGGAATGGAATATCTTGGTCTCAACACATGAGTAGGTGGTTCTTTCTCAGAACATATGAGTAGGAATGATGTATGTGTTCTGATGGCTCTCTCTTCAAATGAAGAGGTGGTGGAGGGGTATTTATAGCCTCCACACAAAATCCAACCGTTACACACAATTTATCAATCTCGGTGGGACCGAATCAGAAAACTCAGTCGGACCGAAATAGTAAACCTAGTGACCGTTAGGAATTTCGGTGGGACTGACATGCAACTCGGTAGGACCGATTCGGTTAGGGTTTGGGCATAACGTAATCTCGGTGAGACCGATTGCACAAACTCGGTGAGACCGAGTTCGGCAATTAGCTAACCAGAGAGTTGGTCAGGCAAACTCGGTGGGACCGACTTGCTCTTTCGGTGAGACCGAAAAGTTACAAGAAGGAAACATAGAGTTTACCTTGCATTCTCGGTGGGACCAATTCACTCTTTCGGTGAGACCGAAAAGTTACGAAAGGGAAACAGAGAGTTTGCAAGCCCATCTCGGTGAGACCGAGATCCTTATCGGTAGGACCGAATTGCTAGGGTTTGGTAGTGGCAAATGACAAGTGAAACTCGGTGGCGCCGGATTGACAGAATCGGTATGACCGAGTTTGGCTTAGGGTTTAGGTCATTTGTGGATATGGAAAGGTGGTTGAGGATTTTGGAGCATATCACTAAGCACATAAAGCAAGAGGCTCATTAAGCAACACCTCATCCCTCCTTGATAGTATTGGCTTTTCCTAAAGACTCAATGTGATCTTGGATCACTAAAATAAAAAATGAAGAGTCTTGAACTTTTGAGCTTGAGCCAATTCTTTGTCCTTAGCATTTTGAGGGTTCCACTTTCACATCCATGCCATGCCAATCATTGAGCTTTCCTCAAATAATCATCTTGGAATAGCATTAGCTCAATGAGCTATATGTTGTCATGAATTACCAAAACCACCTAGGGATAGTTGCACTTTCAGTAGGGGAAAGCAGGTGTAACGTTCTACCCGATCGTAAGGTGCTAGCGCTTCTGAAAGACTATGTCTCGGTCATACATTTCTCAAACACCATGTAGTGCGAGAATCCCAACGGAGGAGATCGAGTCTTGTGGGGAAAAGTGCGCAAACCTCTGCATAGTGTATAAACTAATCATGATTAGCCGTGTCCCCGGTTATGGACGTCTTGAGTATCTAGTACTTGGATTATCATGTGAATCTCATCATGCGACTTTAATTAATTTTGTTGGGTTTTAATGATGATGTTTAATTAGGATTGAGAGGGTGTCTACGTTCTCAATGTTTAACAACCACCATGTTAGTTAAATAAAATTTATTCCTTTGCAGTAGGGAAAATTGGCTTTACGCAAAACTGTAACCATAGAGCTTTCCACCAGCCATATATGCATGTAGTATAGCCTATTTCTGTTCATTACTCTCTATGTGTTACATTGCCAGCATATTCCATGTGCTGACCCGTTTTCGGGCTGCAACGTTCATGTTGCAGACTTTTCAGACGACGAGTAAGGTGCCTTTAGGTCGTGGTTCTATACTCAGTGATGACGTTGGAGTTGATGGACTCACTTATCTTCCAAGCCTTCCGCTGTTATCGTAATTAGATGGCCTTAAGCCATATTATTTGTAATAATTTCTCTTTTGAGACACTCGTTGTAATAAGTGTGTGATTGCTACTCTGTTATAAATCCTTCAAGTACTGTGCGTGTCAGCATTACTAATCCAGGGATGACACTGAAGCACAAAGATCAGACTGTTTGAGGTCTGGTGGCTACAAGATGGTATTAGAGCACACGCTCACTGTAGGACACGATCACTAAGCTAAAGCCCTAGATCACTACTCACTCTTCTCATTTCTGACTTCTCATCTTTTATACTCTTTTAGGATGGCGGATGCAAGGAACAAGTTCACGCAACCAGATGAAGATACATCCTTTGGACGCCACCTGAAGGAAGTCACTAAGTACCTGAACATCGGAGTACCAAGCTTCACCGGGACCTACAATGCCACTTTACCTGAGGAGGAGCGTTTGATGATTCAAGTTCAAGTTCCAGGAAGGACGTTCACACCAGTCACCGAGCCCATAGAGTTTTCCTTTGATGCACCAACCTGGAGTCTAGGAAAAAGCATGGCAGCCCACATCGCCATGGGACGTATTGGAGAAGTTTACTGCAATGATCTCAAGGATACTATCTACCAGATTTGTGGGCGCCGAGATAAGCACTGGCAAATGATCAGCACCAAGAAGGATAGATCAATCGCAGCTTTTATCCAGGAGTTAAACCAGCACATTCGACGTCAGGAGAACCAGATGTGCGCGGGTATATTAGATCTGAAGAAGGCTATGACAAGAATCACGGAACTGGAGGAAGAACTCAAGGCTACACGTGAAGATTATGAGGAGGAAATCGCCGTACTAGTGGAGAAGAATGACGACCTGATTAAGAAGATCGGAATATTCATGGGAGACCCCACACCAGTAGAAGAAGACGAAGAACCCAAGGAGATTCGCCCGGAAGACTACATCATCATCGACGACACCGACTCTGACCTGAGCGATGATGACTTTGAAGACAAAGCTGGAGCAGATATCATGGAGTATGCAACCGAAGAAAATTTCTAGTAGACCACCACATCAATAGTAGTATTCCACCATGTAAATAGAGTAGTCCAAGCACCTTTGCGATAGTTAGACCGATTGTATGCCCTTGTTTGATTGATTGAGTGAAATGTTTGTGTTTGTCTCATGTGCATATGGGTAGTTCTTTCTCATTAGACCTTATTCTATTCTAATCTCTCCCCTCTAAACCCATCATATGCCTCTGAGACGTGACAATGGATTTGCCTTCCCACCGGAGCTCACTCAGTTGATCCAGCAGCAGAATGTGTTGATGCAGTTGCTAGTCCAGAATCAGAATCAGGGGAACAACAACAACAACAACAACAACCCACCACCACCACCACCACCTGTTGATCACTTAACCCGTTTCCTTAGACTAAATCCGCCGGTGTTCTCCAGTAGCACCGAGCCTATAGTAGCAGATGATTGGCTCCGCAAGATTGGAAGGGAGTTAACCACTATAGGATGTACTGACGCTATGAAGGTGCGTTTTGCCGCACACCAGTTGGATGGACCAGCAGCATCCTAGTGGGAGAATTACACTGTCACCTACCCTATAGCCACAGTGACATGGGACCAATTTCAGCAGGCTTTCCGTACTGCCCATGTTTCAGCAGGAGCTATGGCCATGAAGAAGCGTGAGTTTCAGAACTTGCGCCAAGGAGGACGAACAGTTGGCCAATACGTGGATGACTTTAGTAAGTTAGCACGTTATGCCCCGTATGACGTTGCTACGGATGCAGATAAGCAGGAGAAGTTTCTAGAAGGACTGAATGATGAATTGAGCATGTAGTTGATGGTAGAAACTTTCAACAACTACCAGGAACTGGTAGATCGTGCTCTTATGATTGAAGGGAAGCATCAGCAGATTGAGAACCGCAAGAGGAAGTATGGACAAGGGAAGTACAACTCAGGAGCTCAGCAGAAGCCACGTTTTGCCCCGAAAACAGGAGGACATTTTTAGCATACCCATGGAGGAGGGAGTTCGCATAATCATAATGGCCCTAAGAACGGTAATGGGAATGGGGGAAGCAATGGTCAGAACCGTACCAACCCATCAACCCCAGCCAAGAGAGACCTGAGCCAAGTCACTTGTTATAAGTGTCAGAAGACCGGACATTATGCCAATGAATGTCCTAAAACCCAGAATGGAAATGGCAATGGAAGCTCTGGAAAGAAGTCGAACCCTTTCAACAGGGGACAGGTGAACCACGTTAACGTGGAGGAGGTTGAAGCCCAGCCAGATGCAGTAATAGGTAAGTTTTTGGTTAAGTCATTTACTGTAACCGTCCTTTTTGATACTGGTGCATCACATTCATACATATCAAGGGGATTTGTGGATAAGTATAACTGCCCACCAAGGTTCTTAGAACACCTATGTTAGTAAGCTCACCCGGAGCAGAGTATATGGCCAGTAAAGGATGTTTTCAAGTGCCATTGAGTATAGGTAGGCATGTGTTTCCCTCGAATTTAATCATTTTGGAATCACAAGGTTTGGATATAATTCTGGGTATGGATTGGCTATCGATGTATGGAGGAAACATCGATTGCGCCAGTAAGTCGATTTTGCTTACCACCCCAGAAGGAAGAAGGATCAAGTATGTGTCACGGCATGAGCCGAAGAGGACACAAGTAAATTCCCTATCAGGAGTTGTATAGGAGGAAGTACCGGTGGTAAAGGATTTTTCGGATGTATTTCTAGAAGAATTGCTCGGCATGCCACCGGATAGAGATATTGAGTTTTTGATTGAGCTTTTGCCAGGCACAGGACCAATATCTAAGAGACCGTATAGAATGCCTGCAAAGGATTTGGAGGAGATTAAGAAGCAGATTAAGGAATTACTGGATAAGGGATATATTCGCCCAAGTTCGTAACCTTGGGGATCACCGGTACTTCTAGTGGAAAAGAAGGATGGATCGTTAAGGATGGTTGTTGATTATCGAGGATTGAATGAAGTGACGATCAAGAATAAGTACCCACTGCCGATGATCAATGATTTGTTTGACCAATTTCAAGGAGCTAAGGTATTTTCCAAGATCAATTTGTGATCAGGATACCACCAGTTGAAGATTCGAGAGCAGGACATACCTAAGACAGTTTTTACCACAAGGTATGGGCTGTATGAGTATACCGTTATGTCATTTGTTCTGACTAACGCACCTACCTATTTTATGAACATGATGAACAAAGTGTTTATGGAGTTTTTGGATAAGTTTGTCATAGTGTTCATTGATGATATTCTGGTCTACTCGAAGAATGAAGAAGAACATAAAGAACATTTGTGGTTGGTACTTGGTAAGCTCGGAGAACATCAGTTATACGCCAAGTTCAGCAAATGTGAGTTTTGGTTGAAGGAAGTTGGATTCCTCAGACATGTTATATCCGGAGAAGGAATAGCAGTAGATCCCACCAAAGTTGTCACTGTGACAAATTGGGAAGCTCCAACAATAGTTGGAGAGATCCGGAGTTTTCTTGGACTCGCAGGATACTAACGGAGATTCATTGAAAATTTCTCAAAAATTGCAAAACCTATGACGGAGTTGTTGAAGAAGGATACCAAGTTCAATTGGACTGAGGAATGTGAGGCCAGTTTCTAGGAGTTGAAGAAATGTTTGGTTACCTCACCAGTGTTGATTCTGCCAGATCAGCGCAAGGATTATGAGGTGTATTGTGACGCTTCATGTCGAGGACTTGGAGCAGTGCTTATGCAGGAGGGAAGAGTTGTTTCGTATGCTTCACGACAGCTTAAGCCCCATGAGTTGAATTATGCTACACATGATTTGGAGTTAGCAGTCGTAGTGCATGCATTGAAGACTTAGAGACATTTTCTCATTGGAAACCATTGTGAGGTGTACATGGATCACAAGAGTTTGAAGTACATCTTCACGCAGAAGGAGTTGAATCTCAGGCAAAGAAGATGGTTGGAGCTCATCAAGGATTATGGCATGAGATTGCATTATCACCCCGGAAAGGCTAACGTAGTAGCCAATGCATTGAGCCGCAAGAGCCATGTCAACACACTAATGACCGGAGAATTACAAAAGGAGTTAGCCGAGGATCTTCATGAGCTATGTTTGGAGATAGTTCTAAGAGGCTATGTAGCAGCATTGGAGATTCTGTCTACTCTGATGGATAAGATCAGAGAAGCTCAGAAGACCGACAAAGAGATTGCCTCTATTAAAGAGAAAATGAGCAAGGGAAAAGCTAAAGGATTTCGTGAGGATGAACACGATACCTTATGGTTTGAGGACCGCGTTTATCTGCCCAATGACCCGGAAATCAGGAAGTTAATTTTGCAAGAGGCCCATGATTCGCCGTACTCGATTCACCCAGGAAATACCAAGATGTATTTGGATTTGAAAGACACTTTTTGGTGGACCGGAATGAAGAAGGGTATTGCAGAGTATTTAGCCATTTGTGATGTATGTCAGAGAGTAAAAGCAGAGCATAAGAAGCCAGCAGGATTGCTACAGCCATTGCCGATACCCGAATGGAAGTGGGATAAGCTAGGCATGGATTTGATCACAGGATTAGCCAGGACCCGCTCAGGCTATGACTCGATATGGGTTGTAGTCGATCGCTTGACGAAGGTAGCTCATTTCATCCCAGTAAAGACCACTTACACCAGTGCTAAGTTGGCAAAGATATACATGACCAGGATCATATGTCTGCATGGAGTTCCGAGGAGCATTGTATCAGATAGAGGAACCCAGTTTACCTCAAAGTTCTGGAATCAGTTGCACGAAACTTTGGGCACCAAGCTAGAGTTCAGTACAGCTTTTCATCCGCAGACCGATGGACAGACCGAGAGAGTCAATCAGATTTTGGAGGATATGCTGAGAGCTTGTGCGCTAGATTATGGATCTAGTTGGGATGACAACTTGCCATATGCGGAGTTCTCTTACAACAATAGTTATCAATCTAGTTTGAAGATGGCCCCTTTTGAAGCCTTGTACGAAAGGCGGTGCAGAGCACCATTGTTGTGGGATGAAGTTGGAGACTGTCGGTTGTTTGGACCAGATTTGATTAAGGAGTCTAAACAGAAAGTGAAGTTGATTCACAATAGGCTCAAGGTAGGCTAGTCCAGACAAAAGAGCTATGCAGATTCTAAACGCAAGGAGACAGTTTACGAAGTTGAAGACAGAGTTTATCTTCGTGTATCCCCACTTCGAGGAGTTCAGCGCTTTGGAGCCACATTTTGTGGGACCATACAAAGTTTTGGAGCGTATGGGAGAAGTTGCTTACAAGTTGGAGTTGCCCGAAGGATTGTCAGGAGTTCACGATGTGTTCCACGTTTCCCAGTTGAAAAAGTGCCACGGAGAGATGGCGGATACACCGCTGAGAGATACAGTGCCGCTAGAAGCGATTCAGTTGGATAGTGATTTGACCTACGAGGAGAAACCAGTCAAGATTCTTGAATATGCCAGCCGAGTCACCCGCAGCAAGGTTATCAGGTTTTGTAAAGTTTAGTGGAGCCACCACACCGAGGATGAAGCCACCTGGGAGTGAGAGGAAGATCTGCTGAAGGACCACCCTCACCTATTTTCTAGCCAACCCGAATCTCAAGGGCGAGATTCATCTTAAGGGGGTAGGTTTGTAACATCCCAAATTTTCAATTTGGAATGTTATACATAGATCATCATTGCATATCATATTTTATTTGCATTTTGGATTGATCCTAGAAATCCTACGCAACTCAAGGGCCCATGGAGAGAGTTGGGGATTTCGTTTTTCATATTTGGGGTTTTCTCAAATTTTGAAAATAGGATCATTTGATTTAATTATTTTATCTTCAATAATTTCGATTATAAAAATAAGTGATAGGGAATAAAATGACTTTCCCAAACTAAAGGAATATTGAGGATTTAATAAAAAATCAAATAAGATTTTTTTATTTTGAAGTTTTCCACTGTTTTATTTGAATTTAGGAAAATGTGCGTTTTTCAAAATTGCATTTAGGCCCCAAATAACTGTTCACCTTGTCCGGCTTGATTTTAGAAGTCGGGGAAATTTTATTTCGGGATTTTTGAAGTCTGTTTAGTATTTCTTTTATTTGTTTTTCTGCACGAAACTATTTTAAAAAACGAACCGACCTAGCCGGGCCGTACCCGACCCGGATTCTAGCCCGGCCGGCCTTTATAAGGCGGGGAAGCCTAGCCCAAGCCACCCAGCCCCGCCCTAACCCTAGCCGCCGCCGCCCCTAGCCGCTGCCCACTGCCGCCGCCGCCGGTCGCGCCGCCGACCGCCGCCGCCCCGCCGGAGTTCTGGTTAGATCTCTTATTTGAGTTTTACCTGTGCTTTAGATGAGTGCTTATTGTGTGCTTGTTTGTTTGCGATAGAGTACCCGGAGTGCGTCGCTTGCTACTTCGAATCTCTAGGTTTCACGGATCATTAGCAAGGCAAGTAACACTTTGATCATACCTCTTACAACCTAGTTTTATTGCATTAGATCAATCCTCACACATTGCATGATTAGGATCTAATTAAATTGTGGGTTCTGGGAAAGTAGATGAGGTAGTACCTATTACATGTTTTATTATCAAACCCTTGGGAGTTACTTCTATATTTGCTTATATTGCCATGCTATGCTAGTAGACGTGGATTGGGTGAGTGTATCCATGACAGATGTGAGATTGTTAATTAATGGTTTATTTAAGGTGGCAACTTTAATACACATCTGGGTGGATTGAGGCACCTGGGTATTCCAGCGATTGCCTGTTTTTCTTTATGGACCGCCACCCAGACTCTAAGGAATCATGAGATTATTTCATACTAGAAACTTCCGTGTGCAGCCACAAGCTACTATGGGCTCTAGCATAGTTGATTAAGTTGTGCGAACTCTTACAATGGTAGACTAGCAGATGTAGGGGAAAGTAGGTGTAACGTTCTACCCGATCGTAAGGTGCTAGCGCTTCTGAAAGACTATGTCTCGGTCATCCGTTTCTCAAACACCATGTAGTGCGAGAATCCCAACGGAGGAGATCGAGTCTTGTGGGGAAAAGTGCGCAAACCTCTGCAGAGTGTATAAACTAATCACGATTAGCCGTGTCCCCGGTTATGGATGTCTTGAGTATCTAGTACTTGGATTATCATGTGAATCTCATCATGTGACTTTAATTAATTTTGTTGGGTTTTAATGATGATGTTTAGTTGGGATTGAGAGGGTGTCTACGCTCTCAATGTTTAACAACCACCATGTTAGTTAAATAAAATTTATTCCTTTGCAGTAGGGAAAAACTGGCTTTACGCAAAACTGTAACCATAGAGCTTTCCACCAGCCATATATGCATGTAGTATAGCCTATTTCTGTTCATTACTCTCTATGTGTTACATTGCCAGCATATCCCATGTGCTGACCCGTTTTCGGGCTGCAACGTTCATGTTGCAGACTTTTCAAACGACGAGTAAGGTGCCTTTAGGTCATGGTTCTATACTCAGTGATGCCGTTGGAGTTGATGGACTCACTTATCTTCCAAGCCTTCCGTTGTTATCATAATTAGATGGCCTTAAGCCATATTATTTGTAATAAGTTCTCTTTTGAGACACTCGTTGTAAGAAGTGTATGATTGCTACTCTGTTATAAATCCTTCAAGTACTGTGCGTGTCAGCATTACTGATCCAGGGATGACACTGAAAGCACAGAGATCAGACTGTTTGAGGTCTGGTCGCTACACCGCCTCCAACCTCACCCTCATCCTGGAGCCTACCCTCGCTAAGGTGGTGGCGTACCTCAAGATGGAGGAGTGACGGATGAAGATGGCCCGGACTCGGGCGGCCCACATCGCTCTCGTCGCCGGCACCCGCAGGGGCCAGGCGTCGCCGCCGTCGCGACCCACGCCGGCCCTCCCGCCCGCACCCGCCTTCTTGCAGGCGCCCGCCGCCCCCTTCCCGCCGCCCCAGCCAGCCAGTAACGGGGGCCACCGCGATGGCTGCAAGCAGCAGCAGGGCGCGTGTGCTTAGGGAGGAGCAGCCCGCCCCCAACCGCAGCAATACCAGCCGGCCACGTAGTATGCCGGCTAGAACCCTTGGACTGATGTTGTGCATGCCTACTCCGTGCTGGTTCCCTACACCCCCTGCCTCGGGTATCCTTGGCGCGCGGCCTTCGTCTCACCAGGCGTTCTATGCCGCGCCGCAGCCCTATGTGGTGCCCTACGGGCCCCTCTCTTATGGCCAGCCGCCGCAGCCAGGTGGGTTGCTGCTGCTGCTCCTGACGACGCCACCCCAGCAGCCCACCCTCCCACATGCACTGTGGGACCCGGCTCTCTTGGCGGCTCTGCACACCGCTCCCTCACCGTCCACCAACACCAGCGGCGGCGACCGGTATATGGACATTGGAGCTACCGCGCACATGGTTGCTCATCCCGGTAACCTCCACACCTCCTTTCCCGTCCACATTTCCGCTCGCATCATCGTCGGTGACGGTTCCTCCCTTCCCATTACTCACATAGCACATGCATCTTTTCCATCTACTTCTACTCCATTATCATTATCTAACATCTTAGTCTCTCCTGATCTTATTAAAAATCTTGTCTCCATTCGTTCTTTTACATGTGAAAATCATGTTACCGTTGAGTTTGACGAGTGTGGTTTTTCTGTTAAGAACGCTCGTGCCCGGATGGTACTCCACTGATGTGACAGCCCTGATGAGCTCTACCCGGTCCACTCCATTGCCTCCACCACCTCCGTTGCCCATATCGCTCTCGCCACTGGAGTGGATCTTTGGCACGCTCGCTTGGGTCATCCCAACCCTGCCGCCCTTCATCATATACTTCAGAGTTTTTCTTTCACGTGTAATAAGATCGAGGATCACTCGTGTCATGCATGTCGCCTCGGCAAACATGCTCATCTTCCGTTTAGAGCATCTTCTCATGTTGCATCGTACCCGTTTGAGTTAATTCATAGTGATGTTTGGACCTCTCCTGTTGCTAGTAATACGGGCTATCTTTATTATCTTGTTATACTTGATGATTTTTCGCACTATGTGTGGACCTTCCCGTTGTGTCGTAAGTCGGATGTCATCTCCACTCTCGCCGCTTTCTACTCCTATGTTTACACGCGGTTTGGTTGTCTCATTCTCGCGTTTCAGACAGATAATGGGAAGGAGTTCGACAACTTAGCCGCAATCCTAAATGCTTAGTATAGGATGCTAGTATTCCATCAGTGGCCCTACATTCTTGTCCGTCTGCCATGCTATACTACCGGGCTATGATCACTCGGGAGGTGATCACGGGTATATACTATACATATTACACCTGATACATATGGTGACTAAAGTCGGGTCCGCTCGTAGAGTACCCGCAAGTGATTCCGATGTGGGGGTGAAAGGACGGGTGGTTCCATCCCGGTAGTGGTGGGCCTGGATTCCCGACGGCCCTCGACTGTTACTTTATGGCGGAGCGACAGAGCAGGTTGAGACCGCATAGGAGAGAGGTGGGCCTGGCCCTGGTCAGCGTCCACGGTTACATCAATTAACACGCTTAACGAGATCTTGGTATTTGATCTGAGTCTGGCTGTCGGTGTCAAAACCGGCGGATCTCGGGTAGGGGGTCCCGAACTGTGCGTCTAAGGCGGATGGTAACAGGAGTCAGGGGACATGATGTTTTACCCAGGTTCGGGCCCTCTTGATGGAGGTAAAACCCTATGTCCTGCTTGATTATTCTTGATAATATGAGTAGTACAAGAGTATCTACCACGATATCGGAGAGGCTAAACCCTAGAAGATAGCCTATGGTATGATTGTATGTTGTCCTACGGACTAAAACCCTCCGGTTTATATAAACACCGGAGGGTGCTAGTGTTACACAAGGTCGGTTACAAAGGAGGAGATATACATATCCGTATTGCCTAGCTTGCCTTCCACGCCAAGTAGAGTCCCATCCGGACACGGGAAGAAGTCTCCAATGTTGTGTCTTCATAGTCCAACAGTCCGGCCAAAGG
Organism: Triticum monococcum; assembly: GCA_034509565.1. NCBI lineage: Eukaryota > Viridiplantae > Streptophyta > Magnoliopsida > Poales > Poaceae > Triticum > Triticum monococcum. The sequence continues at coordinate 536,112,368 of CM067845.1, read as the reverse complement.
ATATAGTCTGGCTGCCCGGAGACCCCCTAATCCAGGACTCCCTCAGTAGCCCCCGAACCAGGCTTCAATGACGTCAAGTCTGACACACAGTATTGTCTTCGGCATTGCAAGGCGGGTTCTTCTCCAAATTTCGAACGTTTGTCAAGTAGTGTCCGACACCATAAATGTTGGACTTCTTGGCTTCCGCGCCCAATAAGGGCTATCTTCCACGCGTCGAATGAATACGAGGAGCCAGGGAATTTTTAATTCGCCCCCCTAGCCAGATAAATAAATTGTCTATTAAAGGGATGGGGATTCTTAGATCCAATCCATACCACCCCTCCCCAGCAAGAATCCATCAGAGCACGCTTCAGAAAGATCCACTCCAGCATGGCCGACCTCCGCAGCTCCTCCTCCCGCCCCCGTAGCCCTAAGCCTGGTGATTGGGAGAGGTGTCCTGTCCCACACAGTTGATTAGTCGAACTGCAGACCAAGGGATTTCTCCCTCTAGCGTATATGGTTCCCGTCCGAGCCGGGCTCGCCACCTACAATGGCGGGGAGCAAGCGGAGAGCTTCCCCAGCCCCTCTACGGGGGAGCGGGTATGCCTTGTTCCTTACTTATTAAGGGGACTCAGATTTCCAATTCATCCGTTCCTCCGCGGGCTCCTGGAGTTTTACGGCCTCCAACTGCATAATTTCACCCCTGCTTCCATTTTACACATCGCCGGCTATGTTGCCTTCTCCGAGTTATTCCTGGGCTGCGAGGCTCATTTCGAGCTGTGGAAAAGGTTATTTTGCCTCGTCCCCCGCACACAGAAGGGGTCACTTTATCAAGTGGGCGGAGCCGAAATATGGCGCATCGCCGAAACCGGATACCTGCCCGGTACTCCAAAGAAGACGTCCGAAGACTGGCCTTCGGAATGGTTTTATATGGAGGACGTCCCCCTTCCCGACCCTGTTCGGCGGGGTCTTCCTGAGTTCAACAATGCTCCTCTGAAGAAACACCGAAGTTGGTGCCCACGGAGCTCCCAGGAGGAAGACAACGGAGAAGTCCTTTACCTGATGAACTGGATTAAAGCGTTGGCTCAATCAGGATTGACAGTAATCGAGGTTATGTCAATATGCATAATGCGGGGAGTGCAGCCACTTCAATATCGAGGGCATCCCCTGTGGTGTTTTAACGAGGAAGATGATGCCACCCGTTGTGGGCGGAAGGGTCCGGACAATGCTGCTGCTTTAGCAAAAATTCTGTCCGAGTTGTTCAAGGGAGAGGAAGAGGAGTTCATCCGCATCAAGCCACGGGATGGATTCTCCATGTACAACCCTCCAAGCTGGGTGAGTTATATCTCCTTACTCCCATTCTTCCCGCATTCTTTGTCGTAGGTACTCACCTTGCCATTCTGCGGCAGGAATTGCGAAAAGCCATAAGGGAGGTCAACAGCCCATCTCCACAACCAGAGGACCCTGACCGGGCCCTTGGTCCCGGACTCGAAGAAGATCCGGACATATTCGTGGAGCTGATAGACCGGCAGTTCTATCAATTAAGCTGTGATGACGCCATGGTGGCCATTAGGGCCGACTATCCCAGACTGCTTCCTGCGTCGCATGTAAGAAAAACCAAAAATCCCAACTCCAAAAACTAGGATCCCCTTTTAGACACTTCACCTACCATATACATATGGTGTTTCACAGGGAAGGCATTTGGGACACCGTGTCGAACCCGCGGCAACTCGCCAACAAGAGGCACCGAGGCCGGGCAGGCCAAAAAGCAAGGCGGTCAGGACGGAGACGCCGGTGCAGAGGTATGACAAAAACCGCGCTCCGTGGTTGTCGTCTTTCTCAAAATGTAATGACGCCCATGTTTCTTTAGCAGAAAAAATGCTCGCCAGAATATGTCCGGTGAGGCTGCCGATCATGCTTCCACCAGTCGGGCTCCAGGACCGGACATAGAGGCGGAAGCCGACATGGGCCGGACGCCGGATACTCCCCCTACAAAGGATGCCGATAGACTATCCGCTACAAATTCAGAAGTGGAGAGCGCCATGAATCATAGGCGTCGCCGGGCCGTACTCCGTGACGCTTGCTTCTCACCAGAGGCATTTGATGCCTTCAATTCTGGAGACGCGTACCTCTGTGCTGCTCAAAATGGTCTAGCCAGAGCCACGGGCCAGTATGTAAGGGATGTATGGGTAAGAGAATCTGACGATTATATGTATCAGTAGCCCCTGAGACTTGAAACAGTTAGCAGAACTGATTTAAGGATCATCTATTGTGCAGGTTGAGGGAGCCCTGGATTAGGGGGTATCCGGATAGCCGGTATATGGCCATTGGCCAGACTCTTGGACTATGAATATACAAGATTGAAGACTTCGTCCCGTGTCCGGATGGGACTTTCCTTGACGTGGAAGGCAAGCTTGGCAATATGGATATGAAGATTTCCTCCCATTGTAACCGACTCTGTGTAACCCTAGCCCCCTCTGGTGTCTATATAAACCGAAGGGTTTAGTCCGTAGGACACAATAACAACAATTATACCATAGGCTAGCTTCTAGGGTTTAGCCTCTCTGATCTCGTGGTAGATCTACTCTTGTACTACCCATATCATCAATATTAATCAAGCAGGACTAGGGTTTTACCTCCATCGAGAGGGCCCGAACCTAGGTAAAAACATCGTGTCCCTTGTCTCCTGTTACCATCCGCCTAGACGCACAGTTCGGGACCCCTACCCGAGATCCGCCAGTTTTGACACCGACATTGGTGCTTTCATTGAGAGTTCCTCTGTGTCGTCATCATCAGGCTTGATGGCTCCTTCGATCATCATTAGCGATGCAGTCCAGGGTGAGACTTTTCTCCCCGGACAGATTTTTGTATTCGGCAGCTTTGCACTGCGGGCCAATTCGCTTGGCCATTTGGAGCAGATTGAAAGCTACGCCCCTGTCCATCAGGTCAGGTTTGCAAGCCTAAACTACACGGCCGATATCCGTGGAGACTTGATCTTCGACGGATTCGAGCCCCTGCCGAGTGCGTCGTACTGTCAAGATGGGCATGATTTAGCTCTACCACCGAACAGTGTCCTGGAGACCGCACCTGCAGCCGCTCCGACCTTTAATTCGGAGCCAACTGCGCCATCCAAGGGTGGGTGGTTAGACCCCGCCGCGGAGGCATCAGCCTCAACGGAGATCGAACCGAACACCAACCTTATCCTTCACGAGGCCCGTGACTCCCCATCGCCGGACTCTCCTCCGGACTCTGGACCATCCGCGCCCCTGCCAATCGAATCCGATTGGGCGCCAATCATGGAGTTCACTGCCGCGGATATCTTTCAGCACTCGCCCTTCGGTGACATACTGAATTCACTAAGGTCTCTCTCTTTGTCAGGAGACTCCTGGCCGGATTATGACCGGCAGGATTGGGATGCGGACGACAAAGAAATTCGACACCCACCCACCACCCACTTCATAGCCACTGTCGATGACTTGACCGACATGCTCGACTTCGACTCCGAAGACATCGACGGTATGGACGACGATGCAGGAGACGAACAGGAACCAGCGCCTATAGGGCAGTGGAAAGCCACCTCGTCGTATGACATATATATGGTGGACACTCTCAAAAAAGGCAATGGCGACGGAACAACGGAGGATGAGCCCTCCAAGATGCAACCTAAGCGTCGGCGTCAGTGGCACCGCTCTAAGTCCCGCCAAAGCAAAAACGGTGATTCCAGCACATTAGATAATAACACCCCGGATAGTGCCGAAGACAACCCCCTCCAGCAAGATTTAGCACAGGAGGATGGAGAAGCCAGCCCTCATGAGAGAGCGGTAGATAGAGAGGAAGAGGATGATAATTACAAACCTCCCTCCGAAGACGAGGCAAGCCTCGGCGACGACGAATTTGTCGTGCCTAAGGATCCCATTGAGCAAGAGCGCTTCAAGCGCCAGCTTATAGCCACGGCAAATAGCCTTAAGAAAAAGCAGCAGTAGCTTAGAGCTGATCAAGACTTGCTAGCTGACAGATGGACTGAAGTCCTTGCGGCCGAGGAATATGAACTCAAACGCCCCTCCAAAAGCTACCCAAAACGTAGGTTGCTACCCCGATTAGAGGAGGAAGAATCTAAACCTACGTCCCCAGCGTATGACGCGGCTGACCGGCCACCTCATGGCTGCGACGGAGAGGCCTCTCGGCCCACAACTCAAGCCGCACCCCCGCACCACTCAAAAAACACCAAGGCTCAGGGAAACGCGTTAGACCTACGAGATATATTGGAGGACAAAGCAAGGCAAACAAGATCGATCTACGGATCGCATGGGCGCCCCACGAAACGAGACGATAACCGTCACGCCGAATACAGCAAAAGTAAATCCGGCCGGGTGAAACACAACAGACAAAACTCATTTGAGCTGCGTCATGATATAGCCCAGTACAGAGGCACCGCACACCCGTTATGCTTCACAGATGAAGTAATGGATCATCAAATCCCAGAGGGTTTCAAACCCGTGAATATCGAATCATATGATGGTACGACAGATCCCGCGGTATGGATCGAGGACTATCTTCTTCATATCCACATGGCCCGTGGTGACGATCTACACGCCATCAAATACCTCCCACTCAAGCTTAAAGGACCAACCCGGCATTGGCTCAACAGCTTGCCAGCAGAATCCATAGGTTGTTGGGAGGACCTGGTAGCCGCATTCCTCGACAACTTCCAGGGCACCTATGTGCGACCACCAGATGCCGATGACTTGAGCCACATAATTCAATAGCCAGAGGAATCGGCCAGGAAATTCTGGACACGGTTCCTAACTAAGAAAAATCAAATCGTCGACTGTCCGGATGCAGAGGCCCTAGCAGCTTTCAAGCATAACATCCGCGATGAGTGGCTTGCCCGGCACCTTGGATAGGAAAAGCCGAAATCTATGGCAGACCTCACGATACTCATGACCCACTTTTGCACGGGAGAATACAGCTGGCTAGCTCGTAGCAATAACATGTCAAAGAGCCCTGGTAATTCAGATACCAAGGACAGCAATGGCAGGTCATGTCGCAACAAGCACAAGTGCCGCATTAACAGTGACAATACCGAGGATACGACAGTTAATGCCGGATTCAGAGGCTCTAAGCCCGGTCAACGGAAAAAGCCATTCGAAAGAAGCACTTCGGGCCCGTCCAGTTTGGGCCGTATACTCGATCGCTTGTGTCAGATACATGGCACCCCTGACAAGCCAGCCAACCACACCAACAGGGATTGCTGGGTGTTCAAGCAGGCGGGCAAGTTAAATGCCGAAAACAAAGACAAGGGGCTACATAGTGACGATGAGGAGGAGCCCCGACCGCCGAACACCGGAGGACAGAAGGGGTTTCCCCCACAAGTGCGGACGGTGAACATGATATAGGCAACCCACATCCCCAGGAGGGAGCGGAAGCGTGTGTTAAGGGACGTATATGCGTTGGAGCCAGTCGCCCCAAAGTTCAACCCATGGTCCTCCTGCCCGATCACTTTCGATCGCAGGGACCACCCCACTAGTATCCGCCATGGCGGATTTGCCGCATTGGTTCTAGACCCAATCATTGATGGATTTCACCTCACTCGAGTCCTTATGGACGGCGGTAGCAGCTTGAACCTGCTTTATTAGGACACAGTGCGCAAAATGGGCATAGATCCCTCAAGGATTAAACCCACAAAACGACCTTTAAGGGCGTAATACCAGGTGTAGAGGCCCATTGCACAGGCTCAGTCACGCTAGAAGTGGTCTTCGGATCCTCGAATAATTCCCGAAGCGAGGACTTAAACTTCGACATAGTCCCGTTCCGCAGTGGCTATCACGCACTGCTCGGACGAACCGCATTTGCAAAATTCAATGTGGTGCCACACTACGCATACCTCAAGCTCAAGATGCCAGGACCTCGGGGGGTCATCACAGTCAATGGAAACACAGAGCGCTCTCTCTGAACCGAGGAGCACACTGTGGCCCTCGCAACAGAAGTGCAAAGCAGCCTATCAAGGCAATTCTCCAGTCCGGCGATCAGACGTCCAGACACCGTCAAGCGTGCCCGAAGTAATCTGCAACAGGACCGCCTGGCATGTTCTGAGGTCGCATAGCAATGCGGCCCCTACCCCAGCCCCATCCAAATGGCGACACACGTGCCACGTGTACACACTTACGCATTAAAAATACCATGGGCGCAGGGGAGGGGCACGACTACGGCACGCCCCGGAACACGACTCAACCGCACTAGGGGCTACCTACTTTGTTATTTTTTCTCTCTTCCAGGACTTCACTCTCTGGAAGCCCTGTCCGGAACTATAATCGCCAAACACACGACGCAAGGACCAGGGGGCCGGAAGCTATGTCGCATCATGGAACTCCCAGGTGGTCTCTATAACGAGCAAAATACCTGCTTTCACTACCATTCCGCAGCTTACCCTTGGAAGAGACATGTCAAATAGTCCCATTTTCTGCTTATCGCACTACTTGTATCATTTTTCTTCAATGCATCTTTTCGAATAAACAATGCATAGCTTCAGTCTGTTTTTGCATTTTTCTTTTATATATGTGTTCATTAATGACACCTTGCAATCGTACACTTTGGTACGGCCAATACACCAGGGGCTTAAGTACCCCACAATATGGTGTGAGAAGTCCGAACACTTTCACAAGTGCGGCACCCCGAACTTATAGCATTATATGCATCAGCTCTGAATCATGTCTTTGGTCAATAGTTGGGTTTGCCCGGCTCCCATGTTTTGGTACCTTACGTTTTGCTATATCGACTAAGGTAGCACTGGGAGAACTACTGCGATTGTGCCCCGGTTCAGCTGGGCTAAGCACCTTAGTAGAGAAAGCTAAAACTGATTGCCATGATAGGGCGAGAGTTGGTCGCTGTTCGAGAGGTTTCGAGTCCCTAAAGACTTATGCCGCTTAGGGCGAGGAGCCGGCTTTGTCCGTCCTAGGCGTGTATAGCGCCCGAACTCGGTCTTCCGAACACTAGGGGCTTCACCAAAATTTAAAATTATAGAATTCTCTGGCTAAGTGAGAGTGATAACGCATTATAGTCCGATTGCCTTGTTCGTTGTGCTGAGCACCTCCCTCGAAGGACTCAAGAATGGGAAAAAGAGTGCTCAGGTTTATCCCGAACACCCCAGCACTCGTGGCATTGGGGCAGAAGCCGACGACTCACCATCTCTCAGATTTAATAAACGGCCGTATAGAAGGTAATATTTTAAATTCAGACAAGCGTTGCATAGCGCATATGAACAAGTTTTCAGCGTACAGGATAAGACGAGCAAGTTTACTCAAATATTACATCTTTGGAACATTCATCCGCCAAAAGGCGGGCAGCCTTCAGGATGCCCTCATAGTACATCTCAGGGCGGCGATGCTCCTTGCCCTGCGGTGGCCCGTCCGTCACCAGCTTCTCAGCATCCATCTTGCCCCAGTGAACTTTAACATGGGCAAGCGCCCTACGGGCACCTTCGATGCAGACGGAGCGCTTGATCACCTCAAGCCACGGACAGGCATCCGCCAGCCACCTCACCAGCCAAAAGTAGCTCCCAGGCATGGCCTCTCCAGGCCACAGCCGAACTATAAGACCCTTCATGGCCTGTTCGGCCACCTTATGGAGCTCGACCAATTGCTTCAGCTGGTCGCTCAAGGGCATCGGGTGTCCGGTCTTAGCATACTGAGACCAGAACATCTTCTCCGTCGAGCTCCCTTCCTCGGCCCGGTAGTATGCGGCGGCATCTGACACGCTGCGGGGCAAATCTGCGAATGCTCCTGGAGAGCTCCGAACTCGGGTAAGTAACAAGTAATTCACTTTCACGTGCTTGCTTTGCATAATGAATTCCTTACCCGCCGCTATCTTCTTCATCGCCTCAATTTCCTAGAGGGCCTTTTGGGCTTCGGCCTTGGCAGACTTGGTGCTTTCGAGGGCCGCAACGAGCTCGGACTCTCGAGTCTTCGAGTCAAGCTCCAAAGTCTCATGCTTCTTCACGAGAGCATGGAGCTCTTGCCGCACCTCGCCAACACGTGCCTCATGTTTCTCCCGCTCAGTGCGCTCTGTGGCCGCCTTGTTCTCGGCCTCGGTAAGCGCTTGCTTTAGGGTCGCCACCTCGGTCGTGGCCCCTAGCGCACCAGTAACGATCCTGTCATTTTTTGCAACCACGTCTTTTTAATATACTTACACAAGGTATTACTTACCTTCTTTCTCCTCGAGCTGCTTCTTGGCAAGGCCGAGCTCTTTCTCGGACCGCTCGAGGCTCTGCTTCAATGCATCGACCTCAGTAGTCAGTGCAGCAAAGGTCAGCAGCGCAGCCTGCATACCCATATTGACATACTTATGTTAGACTCATGTGTTTATTATTAGATCCTCTATTCGACTTTTCTTTGTGAACACCAAACAGAGCATCAAGCGCCACTGTCTATGCGGTAATATTTTCATATATTTTTTACATACCTCAAAGCCTGTTAGAAGGCTGGCACAGGCTTCAGTCAGCCCGCTCTTGGCGGACTGAACTTTCTGGATCACCGCACTCATAATAGTGCGGTGCTCCTCGTCAATGGAGGCGCCGTTAAGCACCTCCAGCAAGTTATCCTGTGCCTCCGGTTGGACGGAGGTCACCGGCGCGGTAGGCTTGCCCTTCTTAGTGGGGGGCCGCCTGCCGGAGTCCGGAACCACTGAAGGTTCCGGTGCGATGTTCGGCCCAGGGCTGGACTGGCAGCCCTTGGGAGCCTTGCTCCCCTTGTGCCTACAGTCCGAAAGGTCGCCTTGTGGCGCCTCCAGGACCACCTCCCCTCAGCTTGGAACGCTTTGGGAAAGCACCTCGGCGTTATCCGTAGGGCGAGGGGTGGAAGCGGTCAGAAGCGAAAAGCTATTCACATTCGACGAATCCAAGGAACCACTCGACGATATGTCGACTTGGGCTCGGGGTGGACTGCATGATTATATTCGGCATTAGGAGAAGCTGTGCAATAAAGAAATGCTATGAGTCACTCTGGTGTCCGAATACTTACGACTTCGCCAGGGGCTTGGCCCTGGGCGGCCACTCCTCTTCACCGTCGGTGGCGTTCGTGGAGTAGTCTGAAGGATGGGTCCTTCCCTTCTTGGACCCTCCGGCCTCCCCCGTTGGGGCGGCCTTCCTTTTCTTTTCTCCCCCTTCTGGAGGGGAAGAAGCATCTTTTTCCTCCTCCTCATCTTCGTGGGAGGAGTGCGCCTCGGAGTCATCAGACGACGAGTCCGACACCGCCGGGCGCCGGGAACTCTTTCGGGCTCCCGTGGCCTTCTTCTTGGCCTTCTTCTCCGGCACCACGTAAGGTGCCGGAACTAGCAGCTCCGCCAAGCGGGTGTCTGTGGGGCCTTCAGGCAAAGGAGCCGGACAGTCGATCTGTCCGGCCGTCTCCTGCCAGTCCTGTCAAAGGTACGGGAGCTTAGATCCCGCATAGAGTTAAACTATGAAAAAATGAGTATCCTGTAAGAGGTAAAAACAGCTTACCGCGCTGGCTTGGCGCTTCGCGCAGAATCCTCGATCCTCGGTAGTGGGAGGGGGAACCTCGGCGCCCTTGAATAGCACCTTCTAGGCATCCTCGTGTGTTGTGTCGAAGAGCCTGTTCAGAGTTTGGTGTTGGGCCGGGTCGAACTCCCACAAGTTGAAAGCCCGTCGTTGACACGGGAGGATCCGGCGGATGAGCATGACTTGGACTACGTTGACGAGTTTGAGCTTCTTGCTCACCATGTTTTGGATACATGTTTGGAGTCCGGTCAGCTCTCCCGAACTACCCTAGGACAGGCCCTTCTCTTGCTAGGAGGTGAGCCGCGTGGGGATGCCAGATCGGAACTCGGGGGCTGCTGCCCATTTGGGGTCACGCGGCTCAGTGATATAGAACCACCCCGATTGCCACCCCTTTATGGTCTCCACGAAGGAGCCCTTGAGCCATGTGACATTGGGCATCTTGCCCACCATGGCGCCTCCGCACTCCTCCTGGCGGCCGCTCACTACCTTCGGCTTGACATTGAAGGTCTTCAGCCATAAGCCGAAGTTGGGCTTGATGCGGAGGAAGGCCTCACACATGACGATGTTGAGGATGAAGTTCGGGGCCAGATCGTGGAAATCCAGGCCGTAGTAGAACATGAGCCCCCGGACAAATGGGTGGAGAGGGAATCCCAGTCCACGGAGGAAATGGGTAAGGAACACTACCCTCTCGTGGGGCCTGGGGGTGGGGATGAGCTGCCCCTCATCTGGGAGCCGATGTGCAATGTCGTCCGGCAGGTATCCGGCTCTCCTCAGCTTCTTGATGTGTCCCTCCGTGACGGAGGAGACCATCCACCTACCTCCCGCTCCGGACATGGTTGGAGAGGGTTGAGGTGGGAAGTGCGGACTTGGGCGCTGGAGCTCGAGTGTGCAAAAATGGATGAGCAAAGGAGGAAGAAGGCGTGGATGAAAAGGTGAATCCTTATCCCTTTATATGGGCGGACGAAACTATGCGTCCCCACCAGCCTGGTAAAACTTGCTTATCCCCCAAGCGCCATAATCAACGGCACGGTTGGGTTACCCACGCCCGTATTGATGAGAATCCCGTGATAAGGGGGCACGGTCTCTGCTTTGACAAGACGTGCTAAGGAAACCGCCTCGCAAAACGCGTTGAGGTGGGACAGTAAAAAACGATTCGAATAAAGGCTTGGTTGTGGTGTGATGTCACGCTAACAGAATACGTCAGCAGATTAGATTTGTGGAAATGTTACTCTCTCTCTCTACGGTAGTATGTGGAACTTGTTTTGCAGAGCCGGACACGATCCTCGTGTTCAAAAATCTTCTATGAAGTATTCGGAGGAGGAACCCGCATTGCAATGTCGAAGACAATCTGCACGCCGTACTCGTCGTCATTGAAGCCTGGTTCAGGGGCTACTGAGGGAGTCCTGGATTAGGGGGTATCTAGATAGCCGGACTATAACCATTGGCCGGACTCTTGGACTATGAAGATACAAGATTGAAGACTTCGTCCCATGTCCGGATGGGACTTTCCTTGACGTGGAAGGCAAGCTTGGCAATACGGATATGAAGATCTCCTCCCATTGTAACCAACTCTGTGTAACCCTAGCCCCCTCCGGTGTCTATATAAACCGGAGGGTTTAGTTCGTAGGACACAATAACAACAATCATACCATAGGCTAGCTTCTACGGTTTAGCCTCTCTGATCTCGTGGTAGATCTACTCTTGTACGACCCATCTCATCAATATTAATCAAGTAGGAGTAGGGTTTTACCTCCATCGAGAGGGCCCGAACCTGGGTAAAAACATCATGTCCCTTGTCTCCTGTTACCATCTGCCTAGATGCACAGTTCGGGACCCCCTACCCGAGATCCGCCAGTTTTGACACCGACACAGGTTCTTACCGAGAAGAATACTCGACTGTCACAGGAGCTAGAGGAATGCAAGACCCAACTTCGGGCCGCTGTTGCCACATTGAAGGAACCTAAAAAGTCCCCAGCTGGTAACATTTGTTTCAAGGAATGATGGGTACCATATAGCGTGCGGCGTGGCTGCAGATCTAACAATAGATATTGCAGATGAATCCAGAGAGAATCCGGAGGACCAGCATGCCGTTCGATAGCTAAAGGCTGGCGAACGCGTGCTGACTGAGGTCAGGCGGGAGAAAAACAATCTCCAAGACGCCAATACCAAGCTGAGCGTGGAACTGAAAGATGTTCGAGCCCAGCTGGCGGACTCCGAGAAGGAGAATAAGCGGCTTCGACGCGGCATTTTCAGTAAGTGCTTGCACGAACCCTTAAAAAGGGGACAACAGAGAAGCCGGCTAACAGAGTTATGTCTGCAGGTATGCTGACGGGTCGTCCCGTGGAGGAGATGCCCGGGTCTGCGGGTGATCTTCTATCCGAGCTCTCACAACTGCACGAACAAGTTCGGCAGGTGATGCAAGGTATTGCCCAGGCCTTGTGGCCATCAGTCCCCCTGCCAGAAGGCATTGGAGAGCTTGCGGAGAAGCTCAAGGGAGCACGGCGACGCTTCCTATTATGGAAGATATCGGCCTGCCGTCAAGGTGTCAGGGAAGCCTAGGCCATGGTGAAGACGCGGTATACCAAGGCTGACCCAAACCACATGGCCGAGGTCGGACCTATGGGGCCCGATGGGAAAGAGATCCCTGTTACCTTAGTCTGTGGGTAAGTAGAATTAGCCGCAAAGTATTCCAAACAGGATTGTAGGCTAGACCGCCTATTGGATTGTAAATCATTTGTCATGGCGGACCTTTTCTCTTCAACCTCGAGACCCGATAGTTCGGAGTGTGTCCGAATACCCGCTCAGTTGTATAAGAACTGGGGTATTCGTGGAAACCAGGCGTAGGGGTCATTAGTGCTTGAACAGACAAGTACCCAACTAGTTATGTTATATTACATGGGTAGTAAGAAACATCTTCCAGGGAGAATAGTTTCGTTAGGGGTTCCTTTCCCTGGGTACGCATGCCCTAAAGTGCATGTCCGGACTGCGAGCATTGACGCGGGAAAAAACATCTGGGGGCATATATGGAAAATAAATAACAATCATCTTTTGTTCGCCGACCAAATATTCCCTTAAGAACGCTAGCTTTTGGCTTCACCCAGTCTGAGGTACACATCCGGCTGACCCAGCAGTAACAATCGCAGAGGTGCTCCCTTATGCCCTAGCCGAATTAACGGGAACGTAGGGCATAAATACAAGAGCCAGGCAACCCAGCTTGGCCAAAACTTAAGTCATATCAATGCATATAATGGCGAAGAAAAGGTACATGCGGAAGAATAACACATGTGCGGGGCATGAAGCCCAGATAGATAATTAAGCTTTTGTGTAAGAAGCCCCCGGGTATAATGAGCGCGGTTAGCGCGTCTATAGTGTGCAAGCGAGGCACAAGTTGGCCCATGAAGGCCTTGAGAAAGAATAAAAGAAAGAAAGAGAAAAAAGACAAATAATGTATATGCAAAAAATGGACAGAGGAAGGAGACGAACACAGATTCCGGCGCTAGGCGTAGAATCTTCGGAGCCTGGCTGCGTTCCATGGGTTCGGCTCAAATCGATTATTCGATGCATCCCGCAGACGGTACGCTCCACCGGTCAGAACTTGGTCAATAATGAAGGGACCTTCCCATTTGGGCTCGATCTTGGTCTTTTTCTTCTCCGGCAGGCGTAGAACTAACTCGCCAACGTTATAAGTTTTGGCCCGTACTTCTCTGCTTTGGTATTTGCGAGCCTGTTGCTGATAGAATGCGGAACGGGCTTTTACCACGTCGTGCTCCTCCTCCAGGGTGTCCAGACTGTCCTGCCGATCGAGCTTGGCTTCTCTTTCTTCATACATGCGCACTCGAGGTGAGTCATGAATTATGTCGCAGGGCAAAACTGCCTCTGCGCCGTACACCATAAAGAAGGGTGTATATCCGGTAGTATGATTCGGCGTGGCCCGCAGCCCCCAGAGTACGGAGTCGAGCTCCTCTACCCACTGCGTGTTAGACTCCTTTAAGGACCGCACTGATCTAGGTTTAATACCGCTCATGATAAGACCATTTGCTCGCTCAACTTGGCCGTTGGTTTGTGGGTGATAGACGGAAGCATAATCGAGCTTGATGCCCATGTTGCTGCACCAGAGTTTTACCTCATCGACCGTGAAGTTCCTGCCATTGTCAGTGATGATGCTGTGGGGGACGCTGTAATGGTGTACGACCCCGGATATGAAGTCTATCACCGGCCCGGATTCGGCTGTTTTAACAGGTTTGGCTTCTATCCATTTGGTGAATTTATCCACCATGACCAGTAAGTATTTTTTCTTATGGGTTCCCCCTTTAAGGGGTCCAACCATATCAAGCCCCCAGACCGCGAAGGGACAGGTAATGGGGATTGTTTGGAGGGCGGTGGGTGGCATGTGGCTTTGGTTTGCAAAAAGCTGGCAACCGGCGCAGCGTTGGACCAAGTCATGTGCGTCTGCCCGGGCCGTCGGCCAATAGAACCCTGTATGGAAGGCCTTGCTTACAAGGGCCCGGGCTGCGGCGTGGTGGCCGCCGAGTCCGGCGTGAATTTCTGTCAAAAGCTTCTGCCCTTCCTCTTCGGAGATGCACCTTTGAAGGACTCCGGTAGTGCTTTTTTTATACAACTCTCCCTCGTGGACCCTGTAGGCTTTAGATCGCCACACTATGCAGCGTGCCTCATTTTGGTCCTCGGGAAGTTCCTGCCTAGTTAGGTAGGCCAAGAATGGTTCTGTCCACGGGGCAATGATGGCCATTATGACGTGGGCTGAAGGTGTTATTTCGGTGGCACAGCCTCCGATTATGTGAGAGTGTTCGATATCGGGCATTTTGGCCGGGTCCGGACTATTGTTACCGGTGTCCCCTTCCCATAACACGGATGGCTTGAACAACCTCTCCAAAAAGATGTTGGGGGCCTATGTGGGCGAGGATATCCGCCGCCTGATTGTTTTCCCGAGCCACATGGTGAAATTTAAGCCCCTCGAACTGAGCTGACATCTTTAGGACGGCGTTTCGATAGGCCGCCATCTTCGGATCCTTGGCATCGAAGTCTCCATTTATTTGGGATATTGTGAGGTTCAAATCCCCACGCACCTCTAGGCGTTGAATGCCCATGGAAACTGCCATCCGAAGACCATGTAACAAGGCTTCGTATTTGGCTGCGTTGTTGGAGTCTGTATACAGTATCTGCGGTACGTATTGCACTGTATCTCCGGTTGGGGACGTCAGGACGATGCCAGCCCCTAGACCAGCCAGCATTTTGAAGCCGTCGAAGTGCATGATCCAATTGGAGTATGCGCCGTACTCTTTAGGGAGTTCGGCTTCCGTCCATTCAGCGACAAAGTCGGCCAATACTTGCGATTTAATGGCTCACCGAGGTTTGTATGTTATGTCGAACGGGAGGAGCTCAATGGCCCATTTGGCAATCCGGCCCATGGCGTCGTGGTTGTTTATAATATCATTAAGTGGCACTTCCGAGGCTACTGTAATCGAACACTCTTGAAAGTAGTGTCGTAGCTTCCGGGATGCCATGAATACCGCATAGGCTATCTTTTGATAATGTGGGTACCGTGATTTGCATGGAGTGAGGATAGTGGATACATAATATACCGGCTTTTGAAGAGGGAATTTATGTCCGTCCGCTTCTCGTTCGACGACTAGCACTGCGCTTACAACCTGATGGGTTGCCGCAATGTACAATAGCATTGGTTTGCCGATGTTTGGCGCGGCCAGGATTGGGTTGGTTGCCAGTATATATGGCTTTTATTTTGGTGTCAAAACCAGCGGATCTCGGGTAGGGGGTCCCGAACTATGCGTCTAAGGTAGATGGTAATAGGAGGCAGGGGACACGATGTTTTACCCAGGTTCGGGCCCTCTTGATGGAGGTAAAACCCTACGTCCTGCTTGATTATTCTTGATAATATGAGTAGTACAAGAGTTGATCTACCACGAGATCAGAGAGGCTAAACCTTAGAAGCTAGCCTATGGTATGATTGTATGTTGTCCTACGGACTAAAACCCTCCGGTTTATATAGACACCGGAGGGGGCTACGGTTACACAAGGTCGGTTACAAAGGAGGAGATATACATATCCGTATTGCCTAGCTTGCCTTCCACGCCAAGTAGAGTCCCATCCAGACACGGGAAGAAGTCTTCAATCTTGTGTCTTCATAGTCCAACAGTCCGGCCAAAGGATATAGTCCGGCTGCCCGGAGACCCCCTAATCCAGGACTCCCTCACTGGCCATTGGCCTATACGCACTAACCAACTACGCAGAAATAGTTATGGGCACTCGACGTCGTGGTATCAGCCGAAGCCTTCTTGACGTCAGCGACTGAGCGGCACGCGCCGGATTGGACTGGAACGCCTGCTCTTGTATTAGGGAGGCTAGGTCTGCTTCCGGCCGCCCTCGCAACGTGCAGGTGTGCAATGGGCGATGGGCCCAGACCCCTGCACATTAGGATTTAGACCGACGTGATGACCTCTTTGTTGTACCTAGGTAGGGTTGCGACGTGTTGATCTTCCGAGGCCGGGCATGACCCAGGAAAGTGTGTACGGCCAAAGGGATCGAACGTGTTGGGTTATGTGGTGCACCCCTGCAGGGAAGTTTATCTATTCGAATAGCTGTGTCCCTCGGTAAAAGGACGACCCGGAGTTGTACCTTGACCTTATGACAACTAGAAGCGGATACTTAATAAAACACACCCTTTCAAGTGCCAGATACAACCCGGTGATCGCTCTCTAACAGGGCGACGAGGAGAGGATCGCCGGGTAGGACTATGCTATGAGATGATACTTGGTTAACTTACCATCTACTCTCTTCTATATGCTTCAAGATGGAGGCTGTCAGAAGCGTAGTCTTCGATAGGATTAGCTACCCCCCTCTTATTCTGGCATTCTGCAATTCAGTCCACATATACTACCCCTTTCATTTAATACCAATGCATATGTAGTGTAGCTCTTTGCTTGTGAGTACTTTGGATGAGTACTCACAGTTGCTTTGCTTCCCTCTTTTCCCCCTTTCTATACCTGGTTGTTGCGACCAGACGTTGGAGCCCAGGAGCCAGACGCCACCGACGATGACTCCTACTACACCGAAGGTGCCTACTACTACGTGCAGGCCGCCGCCGACGATCAGGAGTAGTTTAGGAGGATCCCAAGTAGGAGGCATGCGCCTCTTTCGATCTGTATCCCAGTTTGTGCTAGCCACCTTATGGCAACTTGTTTAACTTATGTCTGTACTCAGATATTTTTGCTTCCGCTGACTCGTCTATGATCGAGCACTTGTATTCGAGCCCTAGAGGCTCCTAGCTTGTATTATGATGCTTGTATGACTTATTTAATTTTAGAGTTGTGTTGTGATATCTTCTCGTGAGTCCCTGATCTTGATCATACACGTTTGCGTGTATGATTAGTGTACGATTGAATCGGGGGCATCACACCTGGCTACGATAGCTACTTCAGGAGTTGCATCATGACATCTCCCTGGCTACAGTTGTCTACTGTGACAACGTCTCTACAGTGTACCTTTTCGCCAATCCCGTTCATCATCGCCGGATTAAGCACATTGAGCTGGACATTCACTTTGTGCGTGAGCAGGTGGCCCTTGGGCGCATTCGGGTCCTCCATGTTCCACCCGCACAACATTTCGCTGATGTGATGACTAAGGGACTGCCGACTTCCACCTTCGAGGAGTTTCGTTCCAGTCTCTGCGTCTCCGGTGCTGCTTTGACTGCGGGGGGTGTTCAATATGTGTATGTGTATATTGTATCTTGGGCACACCTCCTAATTCATCTGTATAGTTGATGTTTCACTAGTAGAAAACGGGGCTTTGGTCACAGCGCAATATACACATTAGTCCCGGTTGCATTACGAACCCGGACTAATGTGAGCATTAGTCCTGGTTCGAGCGGCTAAAGGCATTAATCCCGGTTCAAATGGGCCCTTTAGTCCCGGTTTGAGACACGAACCGGGACAAAAGGACATCGCAGCCTTTAGTCCCGGTTCAAACCGGTTCGTGTCTCAAACCGGGACTAAAGGGCCCATTTCTCAAACTCTACCCCCCCCCCCCCCCCCCCGCGCGCGTATCGCCATTTCAGTTTTGAAAAAAAAACAAAAGAAAATGATAAAAACTTCAAAAAAATAAAATCCTTCGAGATGTAGTTATATTACTACATCTACTAGTTAGGAAAATTAAAAAACTTAAATTTGGATATGTTTTGCAAAAAAGTGTCATGAAAAAGTAAAACGGCTATAATTTTTGCATACGATGTCGAAAAAACGTAAAATATATCAAAATGTTCAGCACGAAAATCCGCATCCGATTTTGACGGCTTATAGCCTGTTTGCAAATTTTTAGAATCCTCAAATTCTAAAAAGAAAAAAAGATATGCTCAAATTTCAGTTTTTTTATTTTGGTTAAATCTAGTCAAACTATGGTCAAACTACTTCTTCAAGAAGTATTAGTGTTACTACATAATTATTCAAGAATATTAGTGTTACTAAATAATTATTTCAATTTTTTAAATTTTGGTCAAACTATGGTCAAACTACTTATTCAAGAAATATTAGTGTTACTAAATAATTATTGTTTTTTTAGAATAATAGTTTCAAACTCAAAAAGTGAAACGTGTGACTTCATGCTCAAGCTAAACTCCTGAGGGTTAATAGAATTGACATCTTACTATTGTCAGGAAAACAACAAGTGTAGACTTGGAAACAAGGGGGAATAGAACCCGGAAGTTAAGCGTGCTTAGGCTAGAGTAGTGAGAGGATGGGTGACCGGTCGGGAAGTTAGATAATTTGGAATGATAATGGGTGATTAGAGATTAGAGATTAAATTGAGCAGTGATGAGAGGTGACTAGAGATTAAATTGTAAAATAATTCAGAAATTTGAAAATACGAAAAAATCGTAAAATTTCTTTTAGTCCCGGCCACGTGGAGGGCCTTTAGTCCCGGTTGGTATAAGAACCGGGACTAAAAGGGTCCCCTCTGTACATCATATATATGTGCCTGGTGCACCGATCAATGCATTGTGTTTGCACAGCCTATACTTCATCTTCTACACGGTGGGAAAAACCTCTGGGAAAACCATGCGATGAAACCTACTCGTTCCCTTCCTAGGATCCCTAGCCACACGCATGCACCCCACCCCCTTCCCCTCCCGCGAGCGGGCTCCCTCCATCAATCAGCATGGGTAGTGGATTTTTTTTTTGAGTTGTTGATTGTTTTTAAGATAGCTAACCGCTTATTCCAAGCGGTATGGGCAGTGGATATTGCGAGCCCTGACGGGCTGGAGCCGTTGAAGATGTGTTGTATCTCACACAAACTACGGGATGTAGCAAGATTGAGATCAATTCATATATTGTGGAAGTTGTTGCAGCCTTCAGAGAGGGTAATTCATCATCGGTAGCTAGTGCTACCTTTGATGATTGTTCTTTCATGTCCCTAGACTTTAATCATGTGGTCTAGCTATGATCATTGTAATAGAGAAAGTAACCAAGTAGCTCATGAACAAGCTAGGATAGCTAGATTTTCTTCTCCTTCAGTCTGGATGGATTTAGCATCGGATGTGGTGGTATGCATACTCTATAAAGGATGCAACAATTCTTGTGAGTGAATAAAGGAGGAGAAGTTTGTCAAAGAAAGGCATCGAAGGAGGAGTAAGTAAATGAGAGTTGTGTAAAAAAAAGCCATGTCTAGATATATATGATTAGAGGTTTTTTTATAGAAAATACCACCTTATAAATGTATTAATTTATAAAGTATCATGTGTGATGAGGGAGCAGATAAGAGGAAAAAATGTCAACATAGAAATAATAATAATAATTAAAATTCGACACACTTAAACCTATTGTATAGTGTGCGCACATGCGGAACATACGAGTAAATAGAATAGATTTAAGTTATCCTATCTAGTAAAAATTATGATCAACGCTACGCGTCGAGCGGCGGATGTTTTAAAAAGATTCACCGCCTTATGAGCCATTAGATTTAACACGGGATGACCGTCAGATCCAACTTTCAGCTTTGCAATAAGAACAATGCTGCGCTCGGGTGTTGCAGAATTTTTACAAGAGAGGTATTGTTGCAGAAATTTTCTACAACACGGCTAGTGTTACAAAAATAATCTGCAACACGGCTAATGTTAAAAAAAATGTTGTCACCGTTGCATAGGTTTTACAGAAGAAATTTCTACAACATCACTAATGTTGCACAAATCATTCTTGCAACGGGGAGGGTGTTGCAAGAAAAAAATCATCGTCATTCGCCGCAAGCTCTAATCGATTGGTGGCGAGGAAGGAGCGGCGCCGCTCGTGCCACCGCCGGTGCCAAGCTCTAGACCTTCGACCAGGTCGCCTTGCCTCCTCCTCCTCTCCATCAAGGAGGCGCATCGCGCACATATGACCGTCGTGGTGGAGGCAAGCGGCAACAATGGTGGCCGCGGCCAATCCCGGCTACAACAGCGCACCGTGCGGGCAAGCACATCTGATCCCCGGCTACAACGGAGCACCATGGCGGCCGACCGCAGGCCCGGGATCGTGAGGCCATGGCGGAGTCTGCAGCCCTTCCCCGCACACCCGGAGAGCGGCTGGGCCGGGAAGACGACGGAGTCCGCAGAGGTGCTTGTTGTTGTTAAAGAGGAGAAACAGAGGTAGCTGGTTTGCCTTTGCACACGAGGACTAGTGGATAGGAGCTGTTGCGATGGACAAGATTAGCCACCACGTTCGTTTGCCCTGGACATGTGGGCGGGACGAGGCGGTCGACGACTCGCTCAATCCGTCGGCTGATGGGAAGTGTTTTTCTAAAAGTACTTCCTTCGTTTTAAAATATAATGCTTTTTTTATTTTTATGTTTCAACTTTAATCATAAATTTAATCAACGAGACCAATTACGACAGAAGCAAAAGTTATATCAGTGAACTCATATTTAAAAGAAGTTTTCAATTATATAATTTTTCTCCCGTCAGAGTCGTTGATTAAATTTATGGTCAAAGTTGGACTTTGAAAAACGCGAGCGCATTATATTTTGAAATGGAGCGAGTAAGTAATTACCCACTAAACTACTACTTCTTCATGTTTACAATCTGGCCCCTTTGATTAGTTTTACAATTGGGTCCCTTCAATTACTGCATAGACGGACCCAATGTAGAGTAAGAACTGTAAAAAATACACCTGCTAAAGCAATCACACAAATACCAGCTACAATACCTATGGCAAAGACAAATTGTTCATGTAGTATCGGTTATTTTCCTTACTTTCCTTCACATTCTATATACTTAAGAAGTTTATTCTGTGGTTGGATGGTTAGAGTAAGCAGGGACGGAGCCAGAAAATGGCGATAGGGGGGCAGGGGCTTGAACTAGAAGAGCCAGAACAAGAAGAGTCGATCACAATCATATAAGACACAATCATGTAAGCATATAGTATAGTAAATATCGTGAGGTCTAAACACTCAAAATATTAATCGCGGTTCTGCAATATGAATAAATTTGCATATCTATTAATCTTGAAAATCGTTGACTGTATAATTTCTTCAGAATTCGTTCCTAGTTTCGATTGGCTACAAAATGTTCTCACAAAACTCTTCCTCTTCATGCCTACAAACCCATAATTTGACAGTCAAAATTTTCTGATTTTTTATTGTTCTAGTTTCTAGTTCTGTTGTTTTTAAGGCACACATCAAAATTAAGTGTAGATTGAAAGAGGAAGTAGAAATCATGTTCACATCCTTTGAATTAGCATCATGTTCACATGACCGACAGCTTGAACCAATTGGCTTAAACAATATGAATTGACTGAGTTCTCTTCCTCTTTATGTCTACACACATAATTGGACAAATCAAGAATTCTAATAATCTATCTAATAATAATGAAAATAAACTAACCTTTCGTTGATCGTCTCGTCCCTCATCCATGTACCGTGTTTGTGCGGCCGGCCGGACTGCTCCTGCGGTCTGTGGATCGGTACGACCGGGAGTCGTGCCGTCCGGGATGGTCGGACGGAGGCCTTCCCTCCTCGGCGGATGGAGAGATTCGATGAAGAGGATGGACGAGGCGACGGCGGCAGCGAAGTTTTTCCAATCGCACGAACTGAGAAACGACGGACAAGCAGATTGTGGAAACGTAACGACCGTGCGTACGTCGTCATGGACTGCTCGTGGTCATGCGTATTGCTTGCAGACTCCTTGTCTTCCACGTGGGTTGTTTTTATTTTTCTTTTTCTCATATTAGGGCCGTTGGCCACTAGGCCTGCTTCCATGTTGTGTACGTACATGGGCTAGCTGTTTTCACAGAAGTACCCTCGAGTTTAGGGTTTCACGCCTCTGGCGGCGCCGCCCATCGCCTTCTAGAGTTTTCGTCCGATCTACCGCCGGTGTGTTCCCCGCTCGAGCCCACCCTGGTGCTAGCGAACGGAGGGAGTAGACCGGCTAGTTGTTTGGCCTGGCTGTTTCGAGGGTAAACCCTAGATGGTGGCCGAAGCAGGATCATCCTCCGCAGGTTGGTCGGGGAAGAAGCTGGAGGAGATGCTGCAGCACCTGGACCTCAAGGACGATGAACTTGATGATGTGATCGTGGGAGAGGAGGAAACAAAGAAGTACGCAGCCGATGCGCGTTGGCTGGCGATCGGGAAGGTTAACACGACCCGACAGTTCAGCTCATCATCGATGTTTGAGACCATGAAATCCATCTGGGGATTAGCACAAGTGCCAAAGTACAGAGAAGCGGTGAGAACATATACATCTTTCAGATGTTCTGCTTGGGAGATTGGAAGAAGGTTGTTCATGGAGGACCCTGGTTATTTAGGGGGATGGGTATGCTCATTGAGGATTATGACGGCAAGCAAGATCCAGCATCTTTCGTCTTCGATGGCTTGCATGTATGGGCGCAGATCCACAATATTCCAGAATTGTATCGCAAGATCGAGGTACTTGATCAACTAGCACGGCGGATCGGCCGGGTTAAGGAGACACAACTTTCACTTAGACTTTACTACGAGGGTGACTATGTATGGGTCCGTGCTAGGGTTCTGGTCAATAAACCCCTTACAAGGGTGACTCCGTTGAATGTGGCAGATGAAGGCAGGATTTTCCTCCCTGTCAAGTATGAAAAGATACCCTATTTTTTCCAAGTTTGCGGTCTCATGGGTCACAACCATGAGGAGTGTGGAGATGGAGTTTGGGAGGCGAAGGACAAGCAATGGGGTGGCTGGATGCTGGCACAGCGAATACCCCAGGAGCAGCTAGGTGGCCGAGCTCCTCGAGGAGGCCGCTTTGGGGGCCGAGGCAGAGGAAGATCAAGCCGGGGTGCTGCACCAACACGCCAAACATCTCCAGTGCGTAAACGCTCATCTCAGGAGGCGGGTCTCTCGGATGCAGAAGAGGGAGAAGAAGATGTTACCAGCCCCTTGAAGCCGATCGACACCAAGGGGAAGGATCAAGGTGAGTCATTGGGGGCCCGTAGAAATCTGGATTTCAACCTGTCTGATACACAGGGCCAAGACCAGCAACCAAAGGTACCTGATGCGGGCATGACAAGTCTGGGGGACAAGAATCAGGCTTTGGTGATTGTCCCTCCACTACCCCCACAGTATGTATCTCCCAGAGAATCCAAGAAGGCAAAGACAACAACCTCACCCAAGAAGCAGAACACAAACAAGATGGCATCATTGGCGGGCTCCGACTCGGAGCGCCGCCAGGCCCAATGAAAATCTTGAGCTGGAACTGCCGCGGGATAGGCGATCCCGCGACAGTTCGTGAACTCCGCGACCTCGTGGAGATTAGTTCGCCATCTATCTTATGTTTAGTTGAAACTCAATTGCAGAAGAGTCGTGTGTAAGGTCTTCGGACATCTTTAGGTTTTGATTTCAGTTTTGGAGTAGGGAGTAGTGGTCGCAGTGGCGGCCTTTGTATCTTTTGGAAGAACTCTTTGGATGTTGAAATAAAAAATTATTCCGAGTATCATGTTGACACCTGGGTCAAGGAACCCGGGCGGGAGCAATGGAGGATGACATGCTTTTATGGGGAAGCGACCAGAAGTCTGCGCTACAAGACATGGAATACTATGAAACGCTTGAGGGGGGAGAGCACCCTCCCGTGGATGTGTATAGGCGACTTTAATGAGATTTTGCGGCCTGAAGAGCAACATGGTCCCAACGAACGTGACAGCTCTCAGATCGAAGCTTTCCGGGAAGCAGTGGACGTGTGTGGTCTAGCGGACTTGGGCTACCGCGGCCTCGACTGGACTTGGGAGAAGAAGGTAGCCGGGGGACATTATTGCCGCGTTCGGTTGGATAGAGCTTTGGCATCACCTTGCTGGTCTACTCTTTTCCCGTTAGCCTTAGTTGAGCACCTTACCGTAGCAAAATCTGATCATTGCCCGATCCTTCTGGATATTGACCTGAATGTTGCCTGTGTGCAGGCAAAACAGAAACAATTTCGCTATGAGTGCATGTGGGAGCAGGACTCATGTTTTGAAGACATGCTCACCGAGGCATGGAATTCAACGGGAAGAGCGCAAACAGTCACAGAACTGTCAGACAAGTTGTCGGTGGTAGCCGACAGGCTGCAACGCTGGGGAAAACCACTTTCGATGCAGTCCGGGCCGAGCCCCGCCGTCTACGCAAGCAATTAGAGGAGCTGCGTTCACTTCCTAATCGCACGGGGCCGTCGGATGAAGAGGAGCGGGTGGAAACTCACATGATAGAACTCTGTCTGAGGGAAGAGATTATGTGGCGCCAGAGGGCGCGAATTCAGTGGCTTGCGGAAGGAGACAGCAACACAAAATTTTTCCATCGCAAGGCGAGCGCTCGTAAGGCCAAGAACCGCATTGTTGAGCTGCAACGGCCGGACGGCTCCACCTGTACGGATGAGCATGAGATGTCGGACATGGCCACATCCTTTTATAGCAACTTGTATGCCTCAGATAATATGGTGGGCATTGAGGAAGTGCTTTCGCACATACCCTCAAGAGTGGACGCTTCTATGAACGCTTCACTTAATGCACAGTATAGCAATGTTGAGGTAAAAACTGCTCTATTCCAGATGTTCCCAACCAAGGCCCCTGGGCCTGACGGTTTCCCTGCACACTTTTTCCAACGGCACTGGGAGTTGTGTGGTGATGAGATTACTGCTATGGTGCTCCGAGTTCTTAATGGAGAGGATTCCCCAGAGGAGATCAACAAAACGTTCATTGTTTTAATTCCCAAGATTGCTACTCCAAAAATTTTAGCACAGTTTCGACCGATAAGCCTCTGCAATGTGATCTACAAGATTGCATCCAAGGCACTGGCAAACCGGCTCAAGCTTATTCTCCCTCATATCATCTCCGAAGAACAGTCAGCATTTGTACCAGGACGTCTCATTACGGACAACTTCATTTCAGCCTACGAATGTCTCCACTATATGAAAACAAGGAAGCTAAAGGGTAACAGGTACTGTGCCTTAAAACTTGATATGATGAAGGCTTATGACAGGCTCGAATGGAATTATTTGGAGAGGGTTATGCTCAAATTGGGCATCAGCCCACGTTTCACACAAACAGTCATGAGGTGTGTCACATCTGTCTCTTTTTCGGTTATCTTCAACGGAGGCAAACAGGAGGAGTTCAGGCCCTCCCGAGGCCTCAGACAGGGCTGCCCTATATCCCCATATCTATTTCTTTTAGCTGCTGAAGGGCTCTCTTGCCTCCTGAAATCCACAAGCCCTGATGAGATTGTGAATGGGATCACGGTGGCGGCTGGTGCACCACAGGTAAATCACTTGCTTTTTGCAGATGACAGTCTCTTGTTCTTCAATGCTACACCGGAGATGGCAAACAGAGTGGATACCCTTCTTCAAAAATACTGTGCGGCATCAGGGCAGCGCGTTAACAAGGAGAAATCCTCCATATTTTTTAGTAAGGGCTGTTCTGAATCCTCAAGGCGAGAGATAAAACAACTTCTTCAAGTTCAAAATGAAAAGCTTTCCGAAAAATATCTTGGACTTCCTGCCGATGTGGGCAGAGCCAAGGAGGGATATTTCAAATATTTGAAGGACAGGATTTGGAAGCAAGTACAAGGCTGGATGGAGAAGGCACTTTCTGTGGGAGGAAAGGAGGTGCTCATCAAGTCTGTGGCTCAAGCAATTCCCACATATTCCATGGCCTGTTTCAAGCTTCCGAGAGGCTTGTGCCACCACATCAATGGCATCTTGAGGAAGTTTTGGTGGGGATCTAAAAATGGCGAGAGGAAAACTGCCTGGGTCTCCTGGGAACTCATGACACAGCCGAAATTCATGGGGGGCATGGGATTCCGTGACATTGAGCTTTTTAACCTAGCCCTGCTTGTGAGGCAAGTGTGGCGTCTCCTCCAGGATCCACATTCCCTGAGCGCTCGAATTCTCAAGGTTGTTTATTACCCCGCCTCGTCAATCCTTGAAGTGAGCTAGGCAGGAACCCGTCACAAGTTTGGCACTCCTTGATAGAAGGACGAGACACACTGCAACTGGGGCTCGTGAAACGTATTGGCTCTGGCGAGGACACCAACATTTGGGTGGATAACTGGATACCACGAGATTTTAGGCTCCGACCGGTGTGCCCGAAGATGTCTAACCCTCCACAGATGGTGTCAGAACTCATCAACCCTGTCACCTTTTCATGGGATGTCGATGTGCTTGAAACACACTTCTATACAATGGATAAGGAAGCGATCCTCAACATCCTCTCAGCTCTCGAGTCCGCGATGACTTCTAGACGTGGCACTATGAGCGCAAGGGCGTTTTCACGGTAAGGTCGGCTTACAAGCTTTTATCCTCTACAAAACAGCAACGCATAGACTGGCTCGAACACAATGAGGGGCACTCGCACGTCGATGCTGATCGTTGGTCTTGGGCCAGACTCTGGGGTGCTGCAGTACCCTCGAAAGTACGGGTCTTCGCCTGGAGGTTGGCCAAGAGTTCGATCCCTACCGGAGATGTCAGAAAACACCGAAGTATGGCTGATTCTGCGGAGTGTGCGCTCTGTCACGCGGCGGTCGATACATGGCGCCATTCCCTCTTTGATTGCCGCATGGCCCGATGTGTTTGGGCCCTCTCCGATGAGGATCTGACGGAAATAATAATATCAAACAGGGAGAAGGACGCCAAGCTTTGGATGCTTTGGTTGGTTGATACCCTACCTTCGGCTGATCTAGCACGTGTATTGGTTACAATGTGGGCCATATGGTGGGCGAGGCGCCAAGCCATCCATGACAACCAGTACCAAAGCCCACTGAGTACCCATACTTTCATCGACAAGTTTCTAGCAGAGCTCGAGATGTTGCCAGACACGAAAGTACACCCCAAGGACTTACACGTAACTTCCAGGGACCTGCATGTGAACTCCAGGGACCTGCATGTGACTAGAGATGGCCATGGGGGTCCACCTCCGTATGCGTGGCTCCCGCCGGAGCATCATGATGTCAAGATGAATGTTGATGGTGGCTTTTCGAAGATCGGAGATCGGGCAGCAGCAGCAGTGATATGCAGAGATAAGCGCGGCAACTTCCTAGGTGCCTCAGCCATCATCCACGAAGGCCGCCTTGATCCAACGATCATCGAAGCACAGGCCTGTTGCGAGGCCCTCTCCCTCGCCTCTGATTTGCAGGTCTTTTCTCTGTGTGTGGCCTCGAACTGCTTGGATGTAGTGATGAATATTCAAGAGGAAGTTCCCTGCCGATATTTCCCCATCCTACAAGACATCAAGTACCAGAGGAGTCGATTCCACGATGTAAAGTTTCTTCATGAGAGTAGGAAGCACAACGGTGAAGCACATGCCTTAGCAAAGGCAGCTGCCTCCCTTAGCCCCGGGCGCCATGTGTGGCTTGGCATTTTGCCCGATATTATCTGTCTCCCCATGTGTTTGAACTGTTAATAAAGGATGCAGTTGCTCAAAAAAAACATGGGCTCTAGGCCTCTCGCTGTGGGAGGGCCGGATGGATCACGGGGGGGGGGGGGGGGGCGAGACAGCCAAAATTATGTGCGTATGAAGAAAAATATACATGGTACCTAATCGCTATTAAGGTGTAACGAGATCGTTGGGGGGGGTCTAGCCCCCCCCCCCCCCCCCCTCGTCCCCCCTTAGAATCGTCCCTGAGAGTAAGTAATTACCCACTAAACTACTACTTCTTCATGTTTACAATCTGGCCCCTTCGATTAGTTTTACAATTGGGTCCCTCCAATTACTGCATAGATGGACCCAATGTAGAGTAAAAACTGTAAAAAAAAACACCTGCTAAATCAATCACACGAATACCAGCTACAATACCTATGGCAAAGACAAATTGTTCATGTAGTATCGGTTATTTTCCTTACTTTCCTCCACATCCTATATATTTAAGAAGTTCATTCTGTGGTTGGATAGTTAGAGGGACTATAGTATTCTCAGACCATCAGGGTTCAAGTCCTGGTGCTCGCATTTATTTCTAGATTTATTTCAGGATTTCCGGCAATGCGCATTCAGTGGGAGGAGACATTCTCGTCGACGACGAGGTGCCTATGATGACTTCATAAATTTCAAGATGATATGTCGGCTCAGTCTTTCGAAGGTGCTCATAGGGATAGGGTGTGCGTGTGTACGCTCATAGGGGTGAGTGTATGCGCGTGTATATGAGCGCTTGCGTCTGTATTGTGTTCAAAAAAAAGTTCATCCCCACTACCATATTTATCATAACATGTACACATGCCACCTCATCAGCTCCACTACTTCTATTTCTTTGAGCATGTGTGCATGAAAACATATACTAATTCCCTCAATATGCACACACCCACTTCATCAACTCCACTACTTTTATTTCTCTCAACATGCATGAGAGATAATATATTTATTTTATAATTATATATAATCAAATTGAAAAAAAATCTTTAGGCTCATATTCAAATTCAAGACAACCAAATCTCATCAAAATAATATATTGCAACCAATTCTCGCGTGTTCCCACCTCAACACGTGGGGTATCATCTAGTTTTATCAATGGGTCGTGCTGGAGACTAAAACGGTGGTGGATAGTTATAAAAGATGGTACCCTTCCTAGGATAAGAGAATTCTTAGTAGTCTCTTTCGTTTTCTCCATTTAAGAAGTAATTGGAAAATAAAATAACAAGTTTAAAAATGCATGACTGTCCAACAAACACTTTTGTTTGAATAAAGCTCCAAGTTCACTGCAAAAAAAACAAGTATAAAAATGAGTAATAAACTCCAGTATAGACTAGTAAAACAAATCAAATCCAAGTTGAACATGTAGCTATAAGAAAATGGCAAATCTAGTTAGGCCGTTATTTTGGCCCATTATAATTGTCGAAAAGAATCAAATCCAAATTAAGCATGTGACCTGAAGAAAATGGCAAATCCACTCAGACCTACAATTTGGCTCATTTATCAATATCAGTACTAGATTTATTCTTTGGGGAGCGCTACGCGTCATCCAGCGGATCTTTTTAAAAGATCCGTCGCCTCACAAGCCACCGGATTAAACGCGGGGTGGTTGTCAGATTAAACTGCTAGCTTTGCAACAAGAATGATGTTGCGCCCAAATGTTTGCAAGAGAGTTCATGTTGCAGAACTTTTGCAATAAAGTTATTGTTACAGAAGTTGTTCTGCAACAGAGTTAATGTTGCGGAATTTTTTTATCTTCACTTTGTATATGACCCCACGAAGAAAGTTTTGCAGCATCACTCATGTTGAAGAAATCTTTCTCGCAACAGGGGTTTGGTTGTGGAAACGCTTCTAAAAACACGTGTCAAGTTGCATGAAAATGAAGTAGCGGAGGTTGGCTCCCGGCCGCCTGATCAATAACAGATCTGACGGCCAGGAGGCGGTTGACGCAAGCGGATAGATCCACCGGGTGAACATAAGTGTTTCCCTTATTCTTTTAGCCGTTTCAAAACCAGATTTGAAATTTCACCATGTGGTAAGGTTTTTTTTGTCATGTCAATGTTGCTATTTATTTTAAGACATTTCCCAGCTATTAAGTAGAAGGTTTTTCTTTTTGACAGGGTAATTAAAAGGCCTTTAGATTTGAAGAACAGGGAGTAACTCGTAGCTCACTCGCCAAAAAAAAAGTCGTAGCTGTATTAGTGAGCTGACTTTGGTACTCTACAGTGGCGTGAGCTTGGTGTGTGTGGACGTGTGGTGATCGTGGTGTTTCGGCAAGATGACTCGGGACTTTATGGTAAAGTAAGGCGCAGTTGCGGTGGGTGATGACGTTTGACGCTTGTAGACAACATCCATGGGTGAACCTAAGAATGGTAACAAATTGCAAATTCGAACACTATCTCATACTGTACCTTTTCAAATTAATAAGCTCTCGCTCCCAAATTCATTGAAACCAACAGCAAGTTCTTACAAGGTTCAAAACGTGCCTCATCCATCCAACGTGGCAAACCCTCACACAACGTGTAGCAACCTGAATGAACTTATTACAAAACATGGAGCGCCACTCGCTCACACAACTAAAGTTCTAACTGAACCGTATTGAATACCGCGCATCTGATGATTTTTCAACCACATTATATATAATAAATGTCTTCAGAATTGAACTTCATTTCATAATATCTAAATTAGTTAGTCGATCCAATGTGCGACATGCACGGTTTCTAATTTCAAAGTGCTTTTTCTTTAGAAAATAAAATATATATTGCCTCCAGCCTCTATATTGCGAATGCACACAACCCAATGTTTATTAGCGTGTCATAGCTACAAGGATTACAAGCTCAAAACAAAATAAACACACCATATCAACTTAGCATGGGAAAAAATTACAGGCTCATCATTCAAATTGGGACATTTTTTTGGAGACATTTCAAATTGGGACATAAACTCCCTCATAAGCCACCCTAATCGCTTGGCCCTAGCTTCCATTTGCTCCTTGTACTGAGGCGTTGTAGTAAAGCCCCAACACTCCAATCGCTTGGCCCTAGCTTTCATCTGCTCACATCGCAACCATTTGATACACAAGAACAAACACCTGCATAATAGATCACAGTTATGCCAACGATTGTTAAAAAAAACAGTTATGCCAACAGGAATTAGTGAGTGGAGAGGGTTATATACTCCACAAAACCATGTATTACAAACATGTGGCATGCTTCATGGTGGAGTTCTATCATTGGCCAAATATGTAAAAGCAATATGTTTTGTTTTCCACTCGCAAAAAAAATGTTTTGCTTTCACAAAACATAAATAAAAGGATACAAAGTACAACAGTATGGAAATTTTCTTATCCTACCTTTTTGACTTGGGTGCTTCCTCCCATCTCCTTCACTTGATCGCACTATCAAAAAGTTATAATGCTGATATTGGGATTACCCGGGTGCTTGTTGATCGCCTCCCTGATCGCAGCCTGAAGACTCTGCCCCTGCATGTGTGGATCCTTTTCTTCCATTCCACATGAACTGCATACCATCATATGAAAACAACTTTGCCTAAAGAGCCCGGCCCGCTTGTAAATGTTCACCTTGCATGCCTTGAGACTTCCCAGGTGCTCGATGCCATCAAGAACACCATCGGCGTGCTGCACAGCTTCTGCGCAACACTCTATAGTGAGGTCCTCGAGCCTTGGCATAGCCCCTGCCTCGAACACCAGGCAAGGCACTTCATATGTGAAGACAAGATTCTTGAGGTTTGGGAACGTTGAACCACGGATAACGACGACGTCTTCTTCGGGAGCATGATCCCTAACACGCAATGTAAGGTGCACCAGTGAGGTCAGACTGGAGAGAACCTCAACACCAACCCTCGGCAGTGACACAAGTTGCATCTCCAAGCTTTTGAGATTTTCAAGTCGCACAATCCAATCTGGGACCATGGAGAAGGGGCAGTTCAGCACGTGCAATCTATAAAGATGGCGTGGAGGTGGGGTCCAATAAGCCAAGCAATCACCATTTAAGTGGTCTCCACTAGTGGTTAGGGATTGAAGGCTGCTGAGCCTACAGAGCGAAGGGAGTAGACAGTCTTCAAAAGCGTTAGTGAGTCCAGACAGGTGAAGCTTTAGCTCTCTCAAGTTCTTCAGATTACCGAGTTCCTTCAGGATCTCCAGATTTGTCTTCAGATCAACTTTTGTCCTCAGATTGAATTCATCCAGGAGCCCAAAATCTGTGATGCGAAGTTCATGCAAAGTACGGAGGGC
Source organism: Triticum monococcum (assembly GCA_034509565.1). Taxonomy (NCBI): domain Eukaryota; kingdom Viridiplantae; phylum Streptophyta; class Magnoliopsida; order Poales; family Poaceae; genus Triticum; species Triticum monococcum. Next base: position 536,080,747 of record CM067845.1, on the reverse strand, counting down.
TTCCATCCTGCCGATCCCACCAAACAAAGACAGATCTGAAGGAATGATGAGATGCCACAACATTGAGGGTAAGTAGCGAACATCCAGCCATGCACCATTTTCTCCACCGACGATCTCCAATATCTTCAGATGTTTCAATTTTTGCAATTGTTTTAGGAGTTTCTCACACTTCAAACCTCCAATCCTCAAATATCTCAGTAGGAACAAATTGCATATAGAAGATAGATCATACTGCTCTTCCTTAGTATCATAAACATCAAGATGTAGAACTCGCACGAGTTGAAACCTCGAGAGAGAAGGCATACATTGACCAGGGCCCCAAAAGTTAAATGACCTAACTTGGGCTAAAGCAATGCTCCCTACCACATGATTGCATTCTGAATTTCTGACTTGGAGGGATAGTCGGCGAACTTCCATGGAGCATTTCCTGGTATGTGGATCACGAATAATAGGGGATTCCTTAATTACAGTGATAAAGTTTTCTTCTGTGGACTTCAGTATGATAAAGTCAAGCATTAGATCATGCACTCGACAAGACAGCACATTCCCACAGTCATCAAACCTGGCTATTTGGATCATGTTTTTATTGATGAGTTCACTAAAATAACTTTCTGCCATCTCCTCTAGGCCAACAAAACCCTCGGCGACCCATCTCTTAACCAAATCATCCTTTCTTATTTCAGAATCTTCAGGAAATATACCAAGATATAGCATGCAGGTCTTGAGATCCAGAGATAAATAACTGTATCCAAGATTAAGGACATGTCTCATCCATTGAAAAGCAGGGTTTCCTTCCAACTGTAAACTTAAATAGTTTTGTATCATTTCCCAGAAATCCTTTGAATTTACCTCCTTATGATTAGCCAAAAGGCTGGCTACAGTCAGTATGGCTAGTGGAACCCCTTGACATTTCTTTAGAATTTCATCAGAAACATTCATTAGTTTCTCAGGACAAGCATCTTCAGAGGGGAAAATCCTTCCATGGAATAATCTCCTTGAGTCAAGATCATTAAGAGGTTTGAGCTTGTAAACATGGCCATGTGAACAAGAACATGCCTGAGCTACATCTTCAATACGTGTAGTTGTTATAACTCTACTGCCATTATTATTCTCCATCAAAGAACATTTGATAATGTTCCAGGCTTCCATTGTCCATATATCATCAATGACGATGAGGTACCTGTCAAACAATATGAAATACGATTTGTCACACTAATAGTATAGAACCACAGCAGGATACCACGGTATTATCGCTCTTACATATGCTAGTTAAATTTGTGTAATTACAGATTGTTAAAAAACAAATGTGAGTGAAAGTATCATCATTAACTTCACATATATCTAAGAACCCTGTGCAGAGCCCGGATAGACCACTGGAATTTTATACGTGCAGTTCTCCTGCATGGTTAAGAAAAAAAAAAGACCACTAGAATTTTTCCAGCATGCATGATTGAGAAATATACAAATAAAAAAATGCGGCCCGATGCAGGTAGTTCCCTCTAGCGCAGGTCCAGGGAAGGGTCTGACCACTTTGGGTCTCAATTGAGAAATATACAGATAAAAGACTCGCAAAATTTCTAATAAATATTTCTAATTGCAGCTTAGTTTGAATCTTGATTACTTGTAAATTCCACTTGAGTAATTCTGATCAGAAGTTACTTTGTATACAAGTTTGAGACTTAAATTTATATTTCTCCAATTTAGAAACATAAATGACAGTGAAGTTTAGGCCTCCACTTCTAAGTAGTGCCTTCTGTGCTCAAAGTCTCAGACCAAACTAAAATTTGCTTTGTGTACTAACAAATCCTATCTCATATGGTGGTGCTCTCTGGTGGTAACGTCCCACATTTAGTCTAGTTGGATACGTCATATGGGTATACATGTCCTTGATCTACAACATTCACAAACTATTGGTTTCAGGATCTAAGCATGCCATGGATTTAAGTGGACTTTGTTTTACAGAAAGGCAAAAATGACCAAGCCCAAGTAGTTCGATAAGTCAGAGAAGTAATGGCATGTCTGAAGTGTCAACAGAGTATGGGGCCATGCAAATGTAATTGCGAACCAGCACAGATAAAGAAGTGATAGTACTTAACTAGTCAATTCTATGGAGGTTATCCAATTATGATGTGGCTATTCATACATAGTAATCATTTGTTATAGCTGATCTAGTCATAGGAGCATACCTTTTGTTTTGGAGAACTTCCCTAAGTTTGTCGATCAGTTGGCGCTCTTCATTCAGGAAAGAAGGCACCTGCCCCCAAACTCCAGAGAGTATATCTGACAATACCTTGATAAGACTGGGATTTTGAGACACCGATACAAAGGCTGTGCAATCAAATTGGCTTTTGATCTTATCATGAACTTGTTTGGCAAGCGTTGTCTTGCCCATGCCTCCAAATCCAACAACTGATACCACATGAAGTTGTGGTGCATTCTCCTCCATCCTCAGCAACTCGATAAGCTTGTCCTTTGGGCGATCTATACCTACAAGGCTACTGGCCTCGGTGTAGAGTGCCTGTACACGAGGGTCAATAGCTTCAGGGCCCCGAGAAGAACCAACATGCTCATCAAGCTTATATCTATTGTGACGATCGCTTGCTTCCAAGACCTGAGCCTTGAGTTCCTCAATTCTGTTAGCAATCTTGTAGTGAGCCTTGAGCTTCTTTAGTTCACCCAAAAGCCCATCCTTGGCATCAGCACTATCAAGATCATTCATGAATATGTCGATGCAGTCTTCCATACCATAAGATAGCTCACGGACCTTGTCACGCCAGTCCTTCTGTTGCTCATCGAGCTCGTCGAACCTAGACAGCTTCAGGAGCAGAGCATTCATAGAGCTCATCTCATCTTTCAAAGAGATGATCTCCTTCTTCGCATCTTTGGACAGCCTGTACTTCTTCTCCAGCAAGGCCGCGAGCTTGCTTAGGAGTGATGACATCGCTCCTGTCATGGCAACCGCTATCACCCCCTCCATTTGTTGCAGGGTCTTCTTTCCCACAATCAAGCAATCTAAATAGCCTTATGGACTGTGTGTGAGGCTTTGGGATTCGGGAGAAGGGGATGTCAAGTGGTATGGGAAGAGGCTGGTCATTGCAAAGCAGCAATGTATATAGAAGTGGAATTCATGAACTTCGAGTATCGGTCAACCATGTGAACGGTGTCTAAACTTGATTATCCTTGTGACGAGGTCCAACCTTTGTACCAGAACTGGTTCATGCATGTCACCCTCGCTTGAACTGATTCCATTGGTGTGCCTGACTACCAGTATTGTTTCTAGGAATAAGAAGAGAATGTGGATTGGCAAAAACTGCATTCTGCACCAAGTGTCAACCAATCATACGAGGAGGTTACCTTTCTTCCAACCGACTCCACTTTTTTTTAGGAAATGGCAATCTATTCTTATAGGAAGATTCCTGGAGTGAGTTGCATACTATCACAAACCAGATCAGCTGAACTTCTAGGCAACTTCACCATGCATAATGGTCTCACTCCTGGAACCAAAATCAACATTTGCCCTTGTCACAGACTTGTTTAAGGAATCCTGGGAAGAGGATAAGGGTCTACGACAGGCTAAGTCAATTGGGAGAAAATGAGGGAATGAAGAAACCCATCAATCAATGCATTAGGTTGCTATCTCTCTCTTTTCCCGCTTGAAAAATAAGGCTAAAAGTTGACCTCTTCTGTAGTTGCATCATCTTGATACGGTGCTGTGAATAAAAAAAATCATCATCTTGACAATGTCTCGAGAAAGTTTTTCTTTTTAAGTGACAAGTCAAGTTGAGACGCCTTCCAACAGGCTAAATCTGACTAATCAACACTACTAATCAAGGGGATTCATTAAATTTGACTAATCAACCACTACTAGACGAGGGGATGTATGAACTTTTCATGCAACAGTACCTGGAACAAGGTATTCAAGTCGACAAGTCGATTCAAGACACCTCCCAAACAAACAGTCTGACTAGTTGGCGGCTAGTTAGGACTTAGGCCACTAGATTAGACAATTTACGAACGCAGGCTGCAAGCTTTCAAGTTTCAAGTCATTTTTACTGCATATTCAGGAACCCTTTTAGCGGGCAGTACACCTATAAGCGCACTCTTAGTGCCACAAGATGCATGGCTGATATTGGTAGAAACTAGGGTTCTACCCGGTCTAGGGCGTAGGTTGTAGGGGAAGGAGGGAGGAGGTCGGAGGAGATTGCGCGGCGGCCGGCGGCTGGGCGCCGTCCTTGCGGCTGGTGCGACGGCGGCGGACGCAAGAGGCGGCTAGGGTTTAGGTCTCCCGGCTCCCTAAGGGAAGCCGAGCAAATATTGATTGCTTCTTGCTTGATTAGATTGATACATCTCCTCTCCTTATATAGAGAGGTTTACTTGACTCCTAAGCAAACGATCCTAATACAATAAGATAATTGGGCTAAGCCCCTAATTAAGATACTTGGGCCATAACCCACTGGGCTAAGCCCCTATGCCGGTCATAACACTTCTCCCCGCCTGCACAAACAGCTCGTCCTCGAGCTGTAAGGTGGGGAAGCGTTTGCTGAACTCCTCGAGGTGATCAACCAGCGTCAAACACCTTCGCGACAGCTGGGGCGGCAAGGTCGGCGGCGACGGCGTCCTTCGGAATGTAGTCTGCAACCTCCAGGTAGAAGAGTTGCGGGCAGGCGTGGCTGGGCGTGTAGGGCTCGTCGCAGTTGAAGCACAACCCTTGGCGGCGACGCTCGAGTAGCTCGGCCGAGGTGAGCCGGCGGAACGGGTGCCCCGCGGTCGCGGCGAGGGGTGCCGCGGAAGCCTGAGCAGGCCGACCCTGAGCGGGATCTGGCCAGGGTAGCGACCCAGTGGCCCGGGACGGTGACTCCTGCTGGACGGCCACCGCGCGGCGCTCGAACGCGCGGGCGTAGTACATGGCCGTCTGGATATCCTGGGGTCCCCGAAGCTCCACGTCCACGCGGATGTGATCCGGAAGTCCACCGACAAAGAGGTCGGCCCGCTGCTGCGCCGTCACGCCCGACGCGTGGCATGCCAGGGCCTGGAAATGGTCGGCGAAGTCCTGAACTGTGGAGGTGAAGGGAAGGCGGCCTAGCTCCGCCAGGCGGCTCCCGCAGATCGGGGGCCCAAAACGAAGGAGGCAGAGCTCGCGGAAGCGCTCCCAAGGGGGCATGCTACCCTCGTCTTGCTCGAGGGCGTAGTACCAGGTCTGTGCCGCGCCGCGGAGGTGGTAAGAGGCAAGCCAGGTGCGCTCCAAGGCGAGGGTGCGCTGCCCGCGAAAGAACTGGTCGCACTGGTTGAGCCAGTTGAGGGGGTCCTCCGTGCCGTCATAGGTGGCGAAGTCGATCTTGGCGAATCGCGGCGGTGTCTGGGTCGGAGCGCCGTGTCGAGCTGGCTCGGAGGTGCGGAGTAGCGAGGCGGGTGGCGCCTGGTCAGAGTACTCCGGGTAAGGACCCGCGGAGTTGGATGGCCCGCCGAACTGCGGAAATGGGGTCGGCTGCTCCGGAGCCGTGGTGTAGACCGGCAATGGCGAAGACCCAGCCGCCCAAGCTGGTAGTGGCGACGGGGAGGCCAGAAACCGGACCTGATGTATCGGAAGGCCGGCCGGCGAGGACGCCCCTGAGCTGGGCAGAGGTGGCGCCGGTGGTTGCAGCCTCGGCTGTGGAGGGTGGGCGGGTGCGTCGGTTGCCGTGGGGGAAGGCGGCTGCAGATGCCAGAGGGGAGCCGCAGCTGGCGGCGGCGACAGATGCCACAGAGGAGCCGCGGCCGGAGTGGTCTCGCCAGGGTGCCCCGCCTGGAACGGCAGCAGCGGCAGCCCGGTGCAGGCCGGCGCGCCCTGGGCCGGCCACAGCAGCGCGGGAGAGCCCGTCGGGAACGGCAGCAGTGGCTGCCCGCTGTAGGCAGGCGCGCCCTGGGACGGCCACGGCAGCGTGGGGGAGCCCGCCTGGAACGGCAGCAGCGGGTGCCCGCTGTAGGCAGGCGCGCCCTGGGACAGCCATGGCAGCATGGAGTGGCCGTAGGCGGCGATCGGCACAACTGGCGGAGGTGCGTACGGCCCGGCCATGTACGGTTGGTACTGGTTCAGAAGGAGTCCCTGGATGGCCGTCATGAGATCCCGCAAGGTAGTGGTGACCTGTTCCGGTGTGAAGACGGCGGTCGTTGGCGGTGCGGAAGTGATGGGGGCCGGGGGCGGTGAGGAGCCCGCGGTGGTGACCGGGCCCGACAGCGTGGAGGCCCCGGCGGTGGTCATCGGGGCGGACGTCATCGGCACGGAGGTGGAGACGGGCAGCGGCGACGATGGTGTTGACGAAGACATGATCGGACCCAAGTCTCTGGATACCAAATTGGTAGAAACTAGGGTTCTACCCGGTCTAGGGCGTAGGTTGTAGGGGAAAGAGGGAGGAGGTCGGAGGAGATTGCGCGGCGGCCGGCAGCTGGGCGCCGTCCTTGCGGCTGGTGCGACGGCGGCGGACGCAAGAGGCGGCTAGGGTTTAGGTCTCCCGGCTCCCTAAGGGAAGCCGAGCAAATATTGATTGCTTCTTGCTTGATTAGATTGATACATCTCCTCTCCTTATATAGAGAGGTTTACTTGACTCCTAAGCAAACGATCCTAATACAATAAGATAATTGGGATAAGCCCCTAATTAAGATACTTGGGCCATAACCCACTGGGCTAAGCCCCTATGCCGGTCATAACAGATATACATCGCTCCAGCTAGATTTTTCGCCACTTCTAACCTTGATTTTGTGCTCTTTTCTTGGGTATTTAATTGTCTGGACTCAGAAACTAATTTCGCATGCCCTATTTTGACTGTGGAGTGTGGACCATAGGCCACCAAGTCTGGCCAGAACCAAGGTGGAAATTGATTTTTAAGAGGATATCAATTTTGTCAAGTGTCCAGGCCAGAGCTGCTCTATGTATGTAAACTAGGTGATGGAAATTAGTCAGCTGATATCAGGAAAAAGGAATGCGAAGATTTCTCGTACTCAAAATGAGGCTGGCCATGCTCTCACTTCGAGAGTCCGGTCGCAGCAATCCACTGCATGCTGGCTTGGTAATTACTCACCTGAAGTCAAAGTACCTGTTTGGAATGATTGTAATCTTTGATTGAGCAAGGAAATCCCTTTCCCCGCAAAATAATAAAAAGGTGTGGCAACTTCACAGGGGAATTGGGCTGTAAGTAAGGGTGTATCTCAATTTGGTTGACTGCGGGCTTTATCTTGTTGGAGGCCAAGCAGTCTCTCGTGAGTAAGATGTTGTAGTTGCTGGATGAATAATTCAAGGGTCAGATTTGAGAAACAGAATCTCTCTAGAATGAGAAGTAGGCCGTGAAATCTCCAATCATGATAGAAATGAGGACAACAGAATGGAACTACAGAGATGTAAGGTCTATTATAGTTTGATTCTAGTTCTTCTCAATATGCATAGCTCGAGTAGCAAAGTTCAAAATGAACACTCGATACTACCAGTACGAAACTAAAACCAGACACTGCTGTAGAGGTAGCCAAGCTGAAGTTAGTTAGAGATCAGACACTCTCATATATTAAAGTCAACACTGGCAAACAGATCTCGGTCCATTGTTTGGTAACTACTAACTAGTGCTAACCATGGCGGCGAAGAAGCCTACATGCCAGTCTTAGTGCCTGTTATGCCAGGCAGTCTATGGAATTAGTAGTTTAGTAGTACACCTTTTTATAGAGATTTTTAGTCCATCTTGCGCTGAGTTAGTGAAACGATTAAATGATTGATGTGCTGATATGATGCAGCATGGTTTCATTGGAAAGTCTCATATCCAACAACCATTGCTCTGGGCTTAGTTTATGTAGTCCAATCGGTTTATATATCTACGGATAGACAAGCCAATCACATGTAAATTTCGTACTAAATCGAAATTAGCTGTCAAATAAAACATATCCAGCCGATGTATAAAAAAAATCTCCATTTCATTATCTGTTCAATCAGCTGCCCTGGTGGTGACAACCGAGCAGAACCAATCGAGAAGCAAACAAAAGGTTGAATTCATGGAGTAGGCTTTCAAGTGGTTAAATATTATCTACTCCCTCTGTAAACTAATATAAGAGCGTTTAGATCACTAAAGTAGTGATCTAAACGCTCTTATATTAGTTTACGGAGGGAGTATTACAGTATTATTTCCCCACTATTTATTTTGTTTATTATTAGTCCTTTCTATACTGAAGTATGGGACTGGAAAAAATGTCAGTGGTAACAGTTTCCGTCTTACCCGAGTGGCCGCCGGCGCCCACTCCCGCTTCCTTGCTCGAGCGTCGCCGTCGCGGGAAGTCAGAACGGGCAACGCATTTTCCGGCGACGCGCGCCTGGCCTCCATCTCCCTCCTCCCCCGCCATCCACGCGCCAAGAGCTAGCCCTCCACTCCGAGATGGCTCGACGGTGAGAAACCGGGGACGGAGGAGGGGCAGGACTCGCCTGCCTCGACGGGGAACGCGGCGGAGGGCCGGCCGGCGGTTTTTTTTTTTTTTTTTGGCGAAATCCGGTGGATTTGTTGGGGTTGGGGATCCACGGGAGGAGGGGGGCTTAGCCCCGGCCCGCTCGACGAGATTATTACGCTTTCTCTATCGGCCCGGTCCACCAAGACACACGAAGCGGCAACGGGCCTCCATTTCAACCATCATTAAATCCTAAAAAAAATCAACATCATTCATCCCAAAAAGGAAAAAGAGTTTGAGTGATCCCCGGCCGGCGGTGCGCAAAAATGCTAGACTTACGTAATGCTGTTACGTATCCTACGTAATCCTTCTTTTCCCTAACCAAACGCCCTCCCCCTGATTTTCAGGGTGGGCCCCAGCCTCCACTAATATCCAATTGAAGGCTGCCAACTCATTTCATTCGTAAGATACGTAAAAATATTTTCGTAGGTGTAGCATTGCTCGGCGGTGCGATGGGAAGAGAAGAATTTTCGCACGCAGTGACGTACTGTAGGTGCGTACGTGCACGAGTCACCTGCGAATCCGCAACTGATGTCGGTTAAGCAGCTGTGGAACGCTCGCTGGCCATCAAGAGATGATCGATCGTGCTGTGCCACTCCATGCCTCCATCATCTCCATGTGAAACTCCTGTTCCCGTCTCGTGGTCCGTCACATGCATACGCAGCACGGTCGTTGCAACCATCGACAGAGCCTGCCATCAATCATGCTGATCATCAGATTAACAAATGCGCAAGTCAAATCGCCACTGTCCTCTTCCGCTATAAGAAACGTGATGAGGATGGCAATTCGTCCCATCCCTCAGTTCCTCGAATCTCGCCATGAAACCAGACAAGCAGTCGAGCACCTGCCTGCGCGCAGATGACTGACCCAGCAAACTAGCAAGAACTTCCGCTGCTCGGCTCGGTCGATCTACTGCTTGATCCGGGCCGGCGATGGAGGGCATCTTCCCCTTCTTCTGCTCGGCCATCAGGAGGCGGAGGCGGAGGCCGAGGCCGCCGGACCGCTACGAGCGCCTCGCCGTCCCCGCCGGCGCGGCGGGTGGGCTTGGGCGGGAGCACGAGAGCTTGGCCGGCAGCGGGCACTACCAGTACTCTCAGAGCTGCAGGTTCCCCGTCCGACGTCCCGGGGCGGACGAGCTCGGCCTCGGCAACGACGACGACCGGCCGCCACCAGAGGACCTCTCCGACGAGCTGTCCCCGGCGTCCGGCGGCCGGGACGGCGGGCGCGGGCTGTCCAGGTCCAGGAGGTTCGGTAGCATGCGCATGTTGGCGTCGTGTATCGGCGGCCCGTGAGATCAACGCACCGCTGCTGTCTGTACTCTATAGTCTAGCGTGTGTGTACCAAGGAAGAAATTAATCCGTACCGCGCACTCGGCAGTATTTTTTTCTTTCTTTTTTTTAGATCTGGCAGTTTTTTGTTTTAACTTTCGCGCATTGGGCAGTTTTCCACTCCCTCCAACCAAGCTTAGGTTTTGGGTACCGAGCAAACATTGACAAAAGGCGTGAAATAAATTCAAACAAATGCGAGCGCCCAACCATATGTTGGTAGTCGCTTACCCAGACAATCACCCCCTCTCATGGACATCATTTATTCTTTATGTTCTTCAATTGTGTCCAACTTAGGACAGGCTGGTAGAAGGACAGTGGTATCCCCAGTCCATCAGGGTTCATGTTCTAAACTTAATATTGGTGTTCATATTTTTCTAGATTTATTATTTCAGACTTTTCGGCGATGTTTGTTAAATGGAAGGAGATGTTTTCCTCGACTATGAGGTGCGTTTGATGATTTTGTCAATCTTAAAATGATGTGCCGGTCATTTTCTTGGAGCGGAGGCGCTCAGTAAGGGTAAGGCATACGTGTGTGTGTATATATAGGTGTATATATGCTCGTGTATGTAGACGACTTCGATTGTATTGTATTAAAAGAAACAGTGTCAATCTTTGGCATGACTGAGTGAGCAACAGACACTATAAGTCACCATGCTCCAAAGCGGTAAGTGGAGGGGAGGCAAATCCACGAACTCGTAGGTAAAGTCTAGAGGAGAGAGTTTATCCTAGTCATCTAGGATTAGGGAAGAAAACAAGAGGAACTCTTCACATAACAGATTTTAGGTTAATTGGGTTGACCTTTTGTGTCGGTGGTTTGGCACATATAGCTGCCATGTTTTTAGGCTGGAAATTTAGATGTGAAAGTCAATCCGTTTTCACTCGAACGTGAAATTGACACTCCTTCCATACTCTTAAAATCAACAAAGAAGGTTAAGATTCTCTAAGATTTATAGTTGCTTTTTTAACATAATACATACACATACGTTTATATATACGTACATACATTCATCTTTATAAACGCACGCACATCATACACCTATGAGCATCTCTAAGAAATTGAGTCGGCATATCATCTCGAGATTGACAAAGTCATCACAGACATCTTCATAGCCGGTGGGAATATCTCCTCTCACTGGACACACATTGCCAAAAGGCATGAAATAAATTTAGGAAAATGCGAGCACCCAACCATAGGTTGGTAGTCGCCCACTCACCCAATCACCCCCTCCCATCGACATCCTTTACCCTTTATGTTCTCCAATTTGTGTCTAAGTTGCGATAGGTTGATAGGAGGACAGTGGTATCCCTAATGCATTAGGTTTCAAATCCTAGACTTTGACATTGATGCTCGCATTCTTTGTATTTATTTCAAGCTTTCCGGCAATGTTCATTAAGTGGAAGGAGACATTTCACTAGACTACGAGACGCGTTTTGTTAGAATCCAGGTTATATACGTTTGTAGCTTACCCTTTCGTATATACCATGTATATGTAATACCGATGCTATATAATGAGAAGCCACGCACCCCTAGGGGAGAGTGTGATTCCTCAATCTCTATACGTTCTACCATAGCTTATATGGTATCAGCTTAGGTTACGATTCAACATGTCTTTCGCTGCTCCTTCGGTCGCCGCCGTCGCCGCTTCGATGGCCGCCGCCTCGCCTTCAACCACAGGAGGGATTTTCTCTCCTACCCTCACCACTCTCCTCGCCGGCACCAACGGCATGCAGAACGCCCTCGTCGCTAGCACCTCTGTTGGCCCATCCAGCATCGGCAACAACCTCGGCTCCTTCATGGCCGGGGTAATGCCCCTTGCTTCTTCAGTTGCTCCGGCCGCTGCCGTCCGGCCTGATCCTGCCGGCCTGCCCATGGTGACCGACGTGCCCACCCCTACACCGTTCCACTTCGCCCATCTGTTGACGATCAAGCTGTCCGCGGAGAATTTTCTCTACTGGCGAGCGCAGGTTCTTCCTCTCCTCCGTAGCCACAACCTTCTTGGCTATGTCGATGGATTGCTGCCGTGTCCATCATCGACCATCATCGCCACCACTTCTGATGGCACACAACACCAGGTTCCCAACAGGGCACATGCGGTCTGGGTACAACAGGACCAAGCTATCCTCTCTGCGATCCAATCATCGTTGACAGAGGGGGTGGCCGGTATGATTCTGTTTGCTGCAACTTCTCAGGACGCCTGGACAACCCTAGAGAGCAGCTTCTCCTCTCAATCCACGGCGCGCTCGATGGCCCTTCGTCGACAACTTCAGGATATGAAGAAGCTTGATCTGTCAGCCACGGTTTACTTCAACAAAGTTAAAACCTTAGCCGGCACCCTTGCTGCCATCGGGAAACCCCTCGCCGATGAAGAATTCACCGGATTTATTCTGGGTGGATTGGATGGTGATTACGACTCTCTGATTGAGGTGGTCCAAGGACGCGACACTCCGATGCCCCCTCGCGATCTCTATGCTCGACTTCTCCAGACCAAGCAACGCATTGAGTCTCGACGTTCTGTTGATATCCATGGTGGGTTCTCCTCGGCTAATGCCGTGACTCGTGGTGGTGCACGACAGCCCTACCGTGCAGGTGGAAACTCGTCCTCCTCTTCTGGTGGCAAGGCAATTCTTCCCGCCCCATTGCAGCAGCAGCAGCAGAACTACACCAACAACAATAAGGCTGGATCCTCGTGCCCTACATGTGGTCGTCCTAATGGTGGTCGTCCCACATGCCAGCTTTCTGGGTTTCAGGGGCATGTTGCATCTCGCTGCCACAAACGCTTTAAGCGTGATTTTTTGGGGATAGGCAACGACGGACGCAACAATGAGAGGCAAGCCGCCATGGCCACGCAAGGTCCTATTGGTTCGGGTAGTTCTTCCCACGGGCACACTCCCTCCTATCCCATTGACACAAGCTGGTACATGGATACAGCAGCTACAGATCACATGATCAATGAGATGGAAAAGCTACACTCGCGCGAACCCTACCTCGGCCACGACCAAATTCGCACTGCAAATGGGTCAGGTATGCACATCACACATATTGGTCAATCTTCTCTTCCGACTAGTACATCTAGGGAGCTTCAACTTCACAATGTTCTCCATGTTCCTGATGTTACACGTAATCTCCTATCTGTTCCTAGACTTACTCATGGCAATGATGTCTTTGTTGGGTTTCACCCTTTTGATGTCTTTGTTAAGGATCGCGCAACGAGGGATGTTCTTCTTAGAGGTCACTTCCACGATGGTCTCTATCCGCTTGATGCACCATCAGGTTTCAGCGTCTTCAGCAGTGTTCGTGTCAAGCCGTCTCAGTGGCACTCGCGCCTTGGTCATCCAGCTACTCCTGTTGTGCGTCATGTCATTCATCGTCATCAACTTCCAGTCGAGTCTAATAATAAAGATGAGTCCGTGTGTGATGCCTGTCGGCAAGGCAAAAGTCATCAACTCCCGTTTTCTTTGTCTAGTCGTGTAGTTACTGCTCCTCTTGAAATTGTGTTTTCAAATGTATGGGGCCCTGCCCAAACTTCAGTTAGTGGTCATAACTACTATGTCAGTTTTATTGATGCTTACAGTCACTTTACTTGGCTTTATTTTCTTAAGCGCAAGGCGGATGTGTTTAATGTATTTCTCCAATTCCAAACTCATGTTGAGCGTCTACTTAATCATAAAATCCTCCATGTTCGGTCAGATTGGGGAGGGGAATATCGCAACCTCAACACGTTTTTTGGGAAACTTGGGATTTCACATCGTGTGTCCTGTCCACATACACATCAGCAGAATGGCTCCGCTGAACGTAAGCATCGACACATAGTAGAAACTGGTCTTACTCTCTTGGCACATGCAACTGTACCTTTTCGTTTTTGGACCGATGCCTTTTCTACAGCATGCTTCCTCATCAATAGGCTTCCCACACGAGTTCTAGACATGAAAACACCCATTGAGTGTCTACTCCATGAAACACCTGACTATACATTCCTCAAGGTTTTTGGTTGTGCATGCTGGCCACACCTTCGACCATATAATCGTCACAAACTCGAGTTTCAATCAAAAAATGTGTGTTTCTAGGATATAGTTCTCTTCATAAAGGGTATAAGTGTCTCCATGTTCCATCTAATCGTGTCTATATATCTCGTGATGTTATCTTCGATGAGAATCTCTATCATTTTTCTAAATTTTCTGAGTCACCAAATCCACCCAGTTCTACTTCACCGTCGCTTCCTTTGTCTGGCCAATTTGTAGATGCTACATATTCTCCTATTTTGCTTCCTAACCATGGTGCAGGTACTGGGCGAGGTGCGCGTCTCGAGCTGCTAAAGGATGCAAGAGATGAGAAAGCTACTGACGTAGATCACAGGCAAGCAGCCCCAAGTGATGCATCGGACGTGGATCCCATGCATGTGCATGTCAATCGCATGCATGCGCGCCATGCACAAGAGACTCAAGCCGAGTTGGAGCCAATCGAGATACGCGCCGAGTCGCGCAGTGCTCCTGAGTCCACTGGCTCGCTAGCAACCGAGCCGCACTCCACTTCGGCTCATGATGAAACTGAGCTGGTCTCCTCTGCGCCATCGACACCCACAACTGGACGTTAGTCTGCATCGAGCCATGATGCTAGTGTGACATCATCTGTGTCAGTCTCTTCTGGACTGGTGTCATCCCCTGTTCAGCAGCCGGCTCCCGTTGTTACTCGTCGAGTGCACACTCGTAGTCAAAGTGGGATTTTCCAACCGAAGCAAAGAACTGATGGTACTGTTGCTTGGCTCGCTACTTGCATGGCGCAGGCAGCCTCTGACCCGACATCTGAACCGCGTCATTTTCAAGCAGCAATGACCATACCTCATTGGCGAACTGCCATGGAGCAGGAATTTCTTGCACTTCAGAGAAACGGGACATGGCAACTTATTCCTCCACCTTCTGGGGTCAATGTGATTGACTCTAAATGGATATTTAAAGTAAAAAAGCATGCTGATGGCTCTATTGAACGCTATAAAGCGCGACTAGTTGCAAAAGGGTTTAAGCAACGATATGGGCTTGATTACGAAGACACTTTCAGTCCTGTCATTAAGCCAACCACTATTCGTCTTCTTCTTTCATTGGCAGTTACCCGCAGTTGGTCCCTTCGACAGTTGGACATACAGAATGCATTCCTCCATGGTGTCTTAGAGGAAGAGGTTTATATGTGATAACCTCCTGGTTTTGTTGATCCAGATCATTCGCATCATCTTTGTCGGCTCATCAAAGCAATCTATGGTCTCAAACAAGCCCCCCCCCCCCCCCCGTGCTTGGCATGCTCGTCTTGGTTCTGCCCTTCGGTCACATGGATTTGTTCCCTCTACTGCAGACACATCTCTGTTTCTTCTGCAGCGCCCTGGGCTCACGATGTACCTTTTGGTCTGTTGGGCAACGTAGCAAAAATTCAAAATTTTCTACGCATCACCAAGATCAATCTATGGAGTAATCTACAACGAGGGGAAGGAGAGTGCATCTACATACCCTTGTAGATCGCTAAGCGGAAGCGTTCAAGTGAACAGGGTTGATGAAGTCGTACTCGTCGTGATCCAAATCACCGATGATGCTAGTGCCGAACGGACGACACCTCCGCGTTCAACACACGTATAGCCCGGTGACGTCTCCTACGCCTTGATCCAGCAAGGGGAGAAGGAGAGGTTGGGGAAGACTCCATCCAGCAGCAGCACGATGGCGTGGTGGTGGTGGAGGAGCGCGGGACTCCAGCAGGGCTTCGCCAAGCACTACGAGAGACGAGGAGGAAGAGGGGTAGGGCTGCGCCAACAGGGGAGGAACTTCATGTGTTGGGCTGCCCCTTTGCCTCCACTATATATAGGGGGAGAGGGAGGGCTGCGCCCCCCACCTAGGATTTCCACCCTAGGGGTGGCGGCAGCCCCAATCCCCATCTGGGGTGGCAGCCAAGTGGACGGGGAGAGGGAGGCGCACCAAGCATGAGCCTTAGGGCCCATCTGCCCTTAGGGTTTGCCCCCTCTTCCCCTTAGGCGCATGGGCCTTGGTGGGGAGGCGCCCCAGCCCACTTAGGGGCTGATCCCTTCTCACACTTGGTCCATGTATACCTCCGGGGCTGGTGGCCCCTCCCGGTGGACCCCCGGACCCCTCCGGTGGTCCCGGTACACTACCGATGATGCCCGGAACACTTCCGGTGGCCAAAACCATACTTCCTATATATCAATCTTTACCTCCGGACCATTCCGGAACTCCTCGTGACGTCCGGGATCTCATCCAGGACTCCGAACAACATTCGGTAACCGCGTACATACTTTCCCTATAACCCTAGCGTCATCGAACCTTAAGTGTGTAGACCCTACGGGCTCGGGATGTTGGGGAACGTAGTAGAAATTCAAAATTTTCCTACGTGTCACCAAGATCTATCTATGGAGAGACCAGCAACGAGGGGAAGGAGAGTGCATCTACATACCCTTGTAGATCGCTAAGTGGAAGCGTTCAAGTGAACGGGGTTGATGGAGTCGTACTCGTCGTGATCCAAATCATCGATGACCAAGTGCCGAACGGACGGCACCTCCGCGTTCAACACACGTACAACCCGACGATGGCTCCGACGCCTTGATCCAGCAAGGGGAGAAGGAGAGATTGAGGAAGACTCCATCCAGCAGCAGCACAACGGCGTGGTGGTGGTGGAGGAGCGTGGCAATCCTGCAGGGCTTCGCCAAGCACCACAGGAGAGGAGAAGGACTTGGGAGAGGGGAGGGGCTGCACCAAAGGCAAAGGTTAGAAGTCCTCCATCTCCCCCACTATATATAGGGGGCCAAGGGGGGGCGCCGGCCCTAGGCACCTAGGAGGTGCCTTCCCCTTCTGGGACTCTTCCTTTAGGGTTTCCCCACACTAGGCGCATGGGCCCTAGGGGAAAGTGGCGCCCCAACCCACTTTGGGCTGGATCCCATCCCACTTCAGCCCATGGGACCCTCCGGGATAGGTGGCCCCACCCGGTGGGCCCCCGGGACCCTTCCGGTGGTCCCGGTACAATACCGATGACCCCGAAACTTGTCCCGATGGCCGAAATAGGACTTCCTATATATAAATCTTTACCTCCGGACCATTCCGGAACTCCTCGTAACGTCCGGGATCTCATCCGGGACTCCGAACAACATTCGGTAACCACATACAAACTTCCTTTATAACCCTAGCGTCATCGAACCTTAAGTGTGTAGACCCTACGGGTTCGGGAGACATGCAGACATGACCGAGACGTTCTTCGGTCAATAACCAACAGCGGGATCTGGATACCCATGTTGGCTCCCACATGCTCCACGATGATCTCATCGGATGAACCACGATGTCAAGGACTCAATCAATCCCGTATACAATTCCCTTTGTCTATCGGTACGATACTTGCCCGAGATTCGATCGTCGGTATCCCGATACCTTGTTCAATCTCGTTACCGGCAAGTCTCTTTACTCGTTCCGTAACACATCATCTCGTGATCAACTCCTTGATCACATTGTGCACATTATGATGATGTCCTACCGAGTGGGCCCAGAGATACCTCTCCGTCACACGGAGTGACAAATCCCAGTCTCGATTCATGCCAACCCAACAGACACTTTCGGAGATACCCGTAGTGTACCTTTATAGCCACCCAGTTACGTTGTGACGTTTGGCACACCCAAAGCACTCCTACGGTATCCGGGAGTTGCACAATCTCATGGTCTAAGGAAATGATACTTGACATTAGAAAAGCTTTAGCATACGAACTACACGATCTAGTGCTATGCTTAGGATTGGGTCTTGTCCATCACATCATTCTCCTAATGATGTGATCCCGTTATCAACGACATCCAATGTCCATGGTCAGGAAACCGTAACCATCTATTGATCAACGAGCTAGTTAACTAGAGGCTTACTAGGGACATGGTGTTGTCTATGTATCCACACATGTATCTGAGTTTCCTATCAATACAATTCTAGCATGGATAATAAACGATTATCATGAACAAGGAAATATAATAATAACCAATTTATTATTGCCTCTAGGGCATATTTCCAACAGTCACCCACTTGCACTAGAGTCAATAATCTAGTTCACATCACCATGTGATTAACACTCACAGATCACATCGCCATGTAACCAACATCCAAAGAGTTTACTAGAGTCAATAATCTAGTTCACATCACTATGTGATTAGCACTCAATGAGTTCTGGGTTTGATCATGTTGCTTGTGAGAGAGGTTTTAGTCAACGGGTCTGAACCTTTCAGATCCGTGTGTGCTTTACAAATCTCTATGTCATCTCCTAGATGCAGCTACCACGCTCTATTTGGAGCTATTCCAAATAACTGTTCTACTATACGAATCCAGTTTACTACTCAGAATAATCTGGATTAGTGTCAAAGTTTGCATCGGCGTAACCCTTTACGACGAACTCTTTTACCACCTCCATAATCGAGAAAATTCCTTAGTCCACTAGTTACTAAGGATAACTTTGACCGCTGTCCTGTGATCCATTCTTGGATCACTCTTGTACCCCTTGACTGACTCATGGCAAGGCACACTTCAGGTGCGGTACACAGCATAGCATACTGTAGAGCCTATGTCTTAAGCATAGGGGACGACCTTTGTCCTTTCTCTCTGTTCTGCCGCGGTCAGGTTTCGAGTCTTACTCAATGTTCACACCTTATAACACAGCCAAGAACTCCTTCTTTGCCGACCCATTTTGAACTCCTTCAAAATCTTGTCAAGGTATGTGCTCATTTGAAAGTTCCATTAAGCGTTTTGATCTTTCCTTATAGATCTTGATGCTCAATGCTCAAGTGGCTTAATCCAGGCTTTCCATTGAAAAACACTTTTCAAATAACCATGTATGCTTTCCAGAAATTCTACATCACTTCTGATCAACAATATGTCAACAACATAAACTTATCAGAAATTCTATAGTGCTCCCACTCACTTCTTTGGAAATACAAGTTTCTCATAAACTTTGTATACACCAAAATCTTTGATCATCTCATCAAAGCATACATTCCAACTCCGAGATGCTTACTCCAGTCCTTAGAAGGATAGCTGGAGCTTTACACACTTGTTAGCATCTTTCAGGATTGACAAAACCTTCCGATTGTATCACATACAACCTTTCCTCAAGAAAATCGTCGAGGAAACAATGTTTTGACATCCTATCTGCAAGATTTCATAAATAATGCAGTAATCGCTAATATAATTCCAACAGACTCTTAGCATCGCTACGAGTGAGAAAGTCTCATCGTAGTCAACTCCTTGAACTTGTCGGAAAACATCTTAACGACAAGCCGAGCTTTCTTAATGGTGATACTTACCATCATTGTCCGTCTTCCTTTTAAAATCCATATGTACCTAATAGCCTTACGACCATCAAGTAGTTCTTCCAAAGTCTACACTTTGTTTTCATATATGGATCCTCTCTCGGATTATATGGCCTCGAGCCATTTATCGGAATCCGGGCCCACCATCGGTTCTCCATAGCTCGTAGGTTCATTGTTGTCTAGCAACATGACTTCCAAGACAGGATTATGTACCACTCTGAAGTAGTACGCATCCTTGTCATCCCACGAGGTTTGGTAGTGACTTGATCTGAAGTTTCATGATCACTATCATAAGCTTCTACTTCAATTGGTGTAGGTGCCACAGGAACATCTCCCTGTGCCCTGTCACACACTAGTTGAAGAGACGGTTTAATAACCTCATTAAGTCTCCACCATCCTCCCACTCAATTCTTTCGAGAGAAACTTTTCCTCGAGAAAGGACCCGATTCTAGAAACAATCCCTTATTGCTTTCGGATCTGAGACAGGAGGTATACCCAACTATTTTGGGTGTCCTATGAAGATGCATTTATCCGCTTTGGGTTCGAGCTTATCAGCCTGAAACTTTTCACATAAGCGTCGTAGCCTCAAACTTTTAAGAAATGACAGCTTAGGTTTCTCTAAACCATAGTTCATACGGTGTCATCTCATCGGAATTACGTGGTGCCCTATTAAAGTGAATGTGGTTGTCTCTAATGCCTAACCCATAAACTATTGTGGTAATTCGATAAGAGACATCATGGTATGCATCATATCCAATAGGGTGCAGTTATGATGTTCGGACACACCATCACACTATGGTGTTCCAGGCTGTATCAGTTGTGAAACAATTTCCACAATGTCTTAATTCTGTGCCAAACTTGTAATTCAGATATTCATCTCTATGATCATATCATAGACATTATATCCTCTTGTCACGACGATGTTCAACTTCACTCTGAAATTACTTGAACCTTTCAATAATTCAGACTCGTGATTCATCAAGTAAATTTACTCAACATCTACTCAAATCATCTGTGAAGTAAGAACATAACGATATCCACTACATGCCTCAGCACTCATTGGACTGCACACATCAAAATGTATTACTTCCAACAAGTTGCTTTCTAGTTCCATTTTACTGAAAACGAGGCTTTCAGTCATCTTGCCCATGTGGTATGATTTGCATGTGTCAAGTGATTCAAAATCAAGTGAGTACAAACGATCCATCTATATAGAGCTTCTTCATGTGTTTTATACCGATATGACTTAAATGGCAGTGCCACAAGTAGGTGGTACTATCATTACTATCCTATATCTTTTGGCATGAACATGTGTATCACTACGATCGAGATTTAATAAACCATTCATTTTAGGCGTAAGACCATTGAAGGTATTATTCAAATAAACAGAGTAACTATTATTCTCTTTAAATGAACCGTATTGCGATAGACATAATCCAATCATGTCTATGCTCAACGCAAACACCAAATAACAATTATTTAGGTTCAACACCAATCTCGATGGTAGAGGGAGCGTGCGATGCTTGATCATATCAACATTGGAAACACTTCCAACACATATCGTCAGCTCACCTTTAGCTAGTCTCCGTTTAATCCGTAGCTTTTATTTCGAGTTACTAACACTTAGCAACCGAACCGGTATCTAATCCTCTCGTGCTACTAGGAGTACTAGTAAAGTACACATTAACATAATGTATATCCAATATACTTCCATCGACAGCCTTCTCATCTACCAAGTATCTAGGGTAATTTTGCTCTAGTGGTTGTTCCCCTTATTACAGAAGCACTTAGTCTCGGGTTGGGGTTCAACTTTGGGTTTCTTCATTAGAGCAGCAGCTGATTTGCCGTTTCATGAAGTATCCCTTTTTGCCCTTGCCCTTCTTGAAACTAGTGGTTTCACTAACCATCAATAATTGATGCTCCTTCTTGACTTCTACTTTCGTGGTGTCAAACATCGCGAATATCTCAAGGATCATCATATATGTCCCTGATATATCATAGTTCATCACGAAGCTCTAGCAGCTTGGTGGTAATGACTTCGGAGAAACATCACTATCTCATCTGGAAGATCAACTCCCACTCGATTCAAATGATTGTTGTACTCAGACAATCTGAGCACAAGCTCAACAATTGAGCTTTTCTCCCTTAGTTTGTAGGTTAAGAAAATCGTCGGAGGTCTTATACCTCTTGACGTGGGCACGAGCCTGAAATCCCAATTTCAGCCCTCGAAACATCTCATATGTTTCGCGATGTTTCAAAACGTCTTTGATGCCTCAACTCTAAACCGTTTAACTGAACTATCACGTAGTTATCAAAACGTGTATGTCAGATGTTTGCAACATCCACAGACGACGTTCGAGGTTCAGCACACTGAGCGGTGCATTAAGGACATAAGCCTTCTATGAAGCAAATGAGGACTATCCTCAGTTTACGGACCTCGTCCGCATAATTGCTACTCTCAACTTTCAACTAATTTTTCTCTAGGAACATATCTAAACAGTAGAACTAAAGCGCGAGCTACGACATAATTTGCGAAGACCTTTTGACTATGTTCAGGATAATTAAGTTCATCTTATGAACTCCCACTCAGATAGACATCCCTCTAGTCATCTAAGTGATTACATGATCCGAGTCAACTAGGCCGTGTCCGATCATCACGTGAGACGGACTAGTCAACGTCGGTGAACATCTTCATGTTGATCGTATCTTCTATACGACTCATGCTCGACCTTTCGGTCTTCTGTGTTCCGAGGCCATGTCTGTACACATGCTAGGCTTGTCAAGTCAACCTAAGTGTTTCGCGTGTGTAAATCTGTCTTACACCCGTTGTATGTGAATGTTAGGATCAAACACCCGATCATCACGTGGTGCTTTGAAACAACGAACTGTCGCAACGGTGCACAGTTAGGGGGAACACTTTCATGAAATTTTAAAGAGGGATCATCTTATTTACTACCGTTGTTCTAAGCAAATAAGATTTATAAACATGATAAACATCACATGCAATCAAATAATAGTGAAATGATATGGCCAATATCATATAGCTCCTTTGATCTCCATCTTGGGGCTCCATGATCATCTTGTCACCGGCATGACACCATGATCTCCATCATCATGATCTCCATCATCGTGTCTTCTTGAAGTTGTCTCGTCAACTATTACTTCTACTACTACAGCTAACGGTTAGCAATAAAGTAAAGTAATTACATGACGTTTATGTTGACACGCAGGTCATAAATAAATAAAGACAACTCCTATGGCTCCTGCCGGTTGTCATATTCATCAACATGCAAGTCGTGATTCCTATTACAAGAACATGATCAATCTCATACATCACATATATCATTCATCACATCCTTTTGGCCATATCACATCACATAGCATACCCTGCAAAAACAAGTTAGACGTCCTCTAATTGTTGTTTGCATGTTTTACGTGGCTGCTATGGGTTTCTAGCAAGAACCTTTCTTACCTACGCAAAGACCACAACGTGATATGCCAATTGCTATTTACCCTTCATAAGGACCCTTTTCATCGAATCCGATCCGACTAAAGTGGGAGAGACAGACACCCGCCAGCCACCTTATGCAACTAGTGCATGTTTATCGGTGGAACCGGTCTCACGTAAGCATATGTGTAAGGTTGGTCCGGGCCGCTTCATCCCACAATGCCGCCGAATCAAGATTGGACTAGTAACGGTAAGCATATTGAACAAAATCAACGCCCACAACTACTTTGTGTTCTACTCGTGCATAGAATCTACGCAATAGACCTAGCTCATGATGCCACTATTGGGGAACGTAGTAGAAATTCAAAATTTTCCTACGTGTCACCAAGATCTATCTATGGAGAGACCAGCAACGAGGGGAAGGAGAGTGCATCTACATACCCTTGTAGATCGCTAAGTGGAAGCGTTCAAGTGAACGGGGTTGATGGAGTCGTACTCGTCGTGATCCAAATCATCGATGACCAAGTGCCGAACGGACGGCACCTCCGCGTTCAACACACGTACAGCCCGACGATGTCTCCGACGCCTTGATCCAGCAAGGGGAGAAGGAGAGGTTGAGGAAGACTCCATCCAGCAGCAGCACAACGGCGTGGTGGTGTTGGAGGAGCGTGGCAATCCTGCAGGGCTTCGCCAAGCACCACGGGAGAGGAGAAGGACTTGGGAGAGGGGAGGGGCTGCACCAAAGGCAAAGGTCAGAAGTCCTCCATCTCCCCCACTATATATAGGGGGGCTAAGGGGGGCGCCGGCCCTAGGAGATCCAATCTCCTAGGGGGCAGCGGCCAAGGGAGGAATCCCTCCTCCCCAAGGCACCTAGGAGGTGCCTTCCCCTTCTGGGACTCTTTCTTTAGGGTTTCCCCACACTAGGCGCATGGGCCCTAGGGGAAAGTGGCGCCCCAGCCCACTTTGGGCTAGATCCCATCCCACTTCAGCCCATGGGACCCTCCGGGATAGGTGGCCCCACCCGGTGGCCCCCCGGGACCCTTCCGGTGGTCCCGGTACAATACCGATGACCCCGAAACTTGTCCCGATGGCCGAAATAGGACTTCCTATATATAAATCTTTACCTCCGAACCATTCCGGAACTCCTCGTGACGTCCAGGATCTCATCCGGGACTCTGAACAACATTCGGTAACCACATACAAACTTCCTTTATAATCCTAGCGTCATCGAACCTTAAGTGTGTAGACCCTACGGGTTCGGGAGACATGCAGACATGACCGAGATGTTCTCCGGTCAATAACCAACAGCGGGATCTGGATACCCATGTTGGCTCCCACATGCTCCACGATGATCTCATCGGATGAACCACGATGTCAAGGACCCAATCAATCCTGTATACAATTCCCTTTGTCTATCGGTACGATACTTGCCCGAGATTCAATCGTCGGTATCCCGATACCTTGTTCAATCTCGTTACTGGCAAGTCTCTTTACTCGTTCCGTAACACATCATCCCGTGATCAACTCCTTGATCACATTGTGCACATTATGATGATGTCCTACCGAGTGGGCCCAGCGATACCTCTCCGTCACACGGAGTGACAAATCCCAGTCTCGATTCGTGCCAACCCAACAGACACTTTCGGAGATACCCGTAGTGTACCTTTATAGCCACCCAGTTACGTTGTGACGTTTGGCACACCCAAAGCACTCCTACGGTATCCGGGAGTTGCGCAATCTCATGGTCTAAGGAAATGATACTTGACATTAGAAAAGCTTTAGCATACGAACTACACGATCTAGTGCTATGCTTAGGATTGGGTCTTGTCCATCACATCATTCTCCTAATGATGTGATCCCGTTATCAACGACATCCAATGTCCATGGTCAGGAAACCGTAACCATCTATTGATCAACGAGCTAGTTAACTAGAGGCTTACTAGGGACATGGTGTTGTCTATGTATCCACACATGTATCTAAGTTTCCTATCAATACAATTCTAGCATGGATAATAAACGATTATCATGAACAAGGAAATATAATAATAACCAATTTATTATTGCCTCTAGGGCATATTTCCAACACGGGAGTCATGCAGACATGGCCGAGACAACTCTCCGGTCAATAACCAACAGCGGGATCTGGATACCCATGTTGGCCCCCACATGATCCACGATGATCTCATCGGATGAACCACGATGTCGAGGATTCAATCAATCCCGTATTCAATTCCCTTTGTCCAGCGGTACGATACTTGCCCGAGATTCGATTGTCAGTATCCCGATACCTTGTTCAATCTCGTTACCGGCAAGTCTCTTTACTTGTTCCGTAACACATCATCCCGTGATCAACTCCTTGATCACATTGTGCACATTATGATGATGTCCTACCGAGTGTGCCCAGAGATACTTCTCCATTTACACGGAGTGACAAATCCTGGTCTCAATTCGTGCCAACCCAACAGACACTTTCGGAGATACCTGTAGTGAACCTTTATAGCCACCCAGTGTGACATTTGGTACACCCAAAGCATTCCTACGGTATCCGGGAGTTGCACAATCTCATGGTCTAAGGAAATGATACTTGACATTAGAAAAGCTTTAGCATACGAACTACACGATCTTTGTGCTAGGCTTAGGATTGGGTCTTGTCCATCACATCATTCTCCTAATGATGTGATCCCGTTATCAACGACATCCAATGTCCATGGTCAGGAAACCGTAACCATCTATTGGTCAACGAGCTAGTCAACTAGAGGCTTACTAGGGACATGGTGTTGTCTATGTATCCACACATGTATCTGAGTTTCCTATCAATACAATTCTAGCATGAATAATAAACGATTATCATGAACAATGAAATATATACAATAATAACTAATTTATTATTGCCTCTAGGGCATATTTCCAACAGTCTCCCACTTGCACTAGAGTCAATAATCTAGTTCATATCGCCATGTGAATTAACACTCACAGGTCACATCGCCATGTGACCAACATCCAAGAGTCTACTAGACTCAATGATCTAGTTCACATCACTATGTGATAAACACTCAAAGAGTTTTGGTTTTGATCATGTTATGCTTGTGAGAGAGGTTGTAGTCAACGGGTCTTGCCATATTCAGATCCCTATGTATTTCGCAAAACTTTATGTCATATCGTAGATGCTGCTACCACGTTCCACTTGGAGCTATTCCAAATTGTTGCTCCATTATACGTATTAGGTATCTCTACTCAGAGCTATCCGGACAGGTGTTAAGCTTGCATCGACATAACTCTTTACGTCGAACTCTTTATCACCTCCATAACCGAGAAACATTTCCTTATTCCTCTAAGGATAATTTTGACCGCTATCTGGTGATCTACTCCTAGATCACCTTTGTACCCTCTTGCCAGACATGTGGCAAGGCACACATCAGGTGCGGTACTTCAGCATGGCATACCGTATAGAGCCTATGACAAAAGCATAGGGGACGACCTTCGTCCTTTCTCTTTCTTCTGCCGTGGTCAAGCTTTGAGTCTTACTCAACTTCACACCTTACAACTCAGGTAAGAACCCCTTCTTTGACTGATCTATTTTGAACTCCTTCAAAAACATGTCAAGGTGTGCGTTCTTTGAAAGTACCATCAGGCGTCTTGATCTATCTCTATAGATCTTGATGCCCAATATGTAAGCAGCTTTATCCAGGTCTTCCTTTGAAAAACACTCTTCAAACAACCGTTTATGCTTTCCAGAAATTCTATATTATTTCGGATTAACAATATGTCATCCACATATACTTATTAGAAATGTTGTAGTGCTCCCACTCACTTTCTTGTAAATACAAGTTTCTAGCAAACATTGTATAAACCTAAAAGCTTTGATTACTCCATCAAAACATATATTCCGATTCTGAGATGCTTGCTCTAGTCCATAGAAGGATTGCTGGAGCCAGCATACCTTTTAGCATCCTTAGGATCGAAAAAACCTTTTATTGTATCACATACAACATTTCTTACGAAAACTGGTAAGAAAACTTGTTTTGACATCCATCTGTAAGATTTCATAATTGAAAAATACAGCTAATGCTATCATGATTCCAACGGACTTAAGCATCGCTATGGGTGAGAAATTCTCATCGTAGTCAACTCCTTGAACTTGTGAAAAGATTCTTTCCCACAAGTCGAGCTTCATAGACGGTAACATTACCGCCCATGTCCGTCTTCTTCTTAAAGATCCATTTATCTCTATGGCTTGCCGATCATCGGGAAAGTCCACCAAAGTCCATACTTTGTTCTGATATATGGATCCTATCTCGAATTTCATGGCTTCTAACCATTTGTCGGAATACGGGCCCACCGTCGCTTCTCCATAGATCGTAGGTTCATTGTTGTCTAACAACATGATATCTAAGACAGGATTACCGTACCACTTAGGAGTAGTAAATATCCTTGTCGACCTACGAGGTTCGATAGCAACTTGATCCGAAGCTTCATGATCACTATCATTAATTCCTATTCAACAGACGTAGGCGCCACAGAAAACATCTTTCTGTGTTGCGTCACTCTCTGGTTGAAGTAAAGGTTCGACAACCTCATCAAGTTCTATCTTCCTCCCACTCAATTCTTTCGAGAGAAACTCCTTCTCGAGAAAGGACCCGTTCTTAGCGACAAACAATTTGCCCTCGGATCTGAGATAGAAGGTATACCCAACTGTCACCCTTGGGTATCCTATGAAGATGTGTTTGTCCGCTTTGGGTTCGAGCTTCTCCGGCTGAAGCCTTAAGCATCGCAGCCCCAAACATTAAGAAACGACAACTTTGGTTTCTTGCCAAACCATATTCTTACGATGTCCTCTCAACAGACTTAGATGGTGTCCTATCTAAAGTGAATGCAGCTGTCTCTAACGCATAACCTCAAAATGAAAACGGTAGATTGGTAAGAGACATCATAGATCGCACCATATCTCATAGGGTTCGATTACGACGTCCGGGCACACCATTACCTTGTGGTGTTCCAGGTGGCTTCAACTGTGAAACAATTCCACAATGTCTTAAGTGATTGCCAAACTCATAACTCAGAAAATCCCCTTTTGATTAGATCGTAGGAACATGATCTTCTTTGTTATGATGATTCTTAACTTCACTCTGAAATCGCTTGAACTTTTCAAATGTTTCAGACTTGTGCTTCATTAAGTAAATATACCTACATCTACTCAAATCGTCAGTGAAGATGAGAAAATAGCGATATCCACCGCACGCTTCAATTCTCATTGGATCAGCATGTATGATTTCCAACAAGTCACTTGCCCATGTCATTGTACCTGAAAACGGGGTCTTAGTCATCCTGCCCATGAGGCATGGCTCGTATGTGTCAAGCGATTCAAAATCAAGTGACTCCAAACATCCATCAATATGGAGTTTCTTCATGCATCTTACGCTAATATGACTTAAGCGGCAGTGCCACAAGAAAATGGTACTATCATTATTAACTCTACATCTTTTGGCGTGAACATGTGTATCACCACGACCGAGATTCAATGAACCATTCACATAGGGTGCATGACCATGAAAGGTATCATTCATGTAAACAGAATAACCATTATTCTCTAACTTAAATGAATGACCGTATTGCAATGAACATGATCAAATCATATTCATGCTCAACGTAGACACCTGATAACATTTATCTAGGTTCAACACTAATCCCGAAGGCAAATGGAGCGTGCGATGGTGATCTCATCAACTTTGGAAACACTTCCAACACACATCGTCACCTTGCCCTCAGCTAGTCTCTGTTTAGTCGTAGCTTTTGCTTCAAGTCACCAATAATAGTAACTGAACCGGTATCCAATACCCAGGTGCTACCAGGAGTAATAGTGAGGTACCACTACAAGAGATTAAGCCTACTATGACGAGCCAAAAAATGTCATCGAACAGCTAATAACGTCACAAATTACACCTGAATGACGTTTTATTGGCGTCACGAGCATCGTCACGGAATCCCCGTCACAGATTACTTCTCGTGACGGCGCACGCAAAACATTGTCACTAAAAATGGGACCTTCGGTGACGTTTCATAGAACGTCAACAACTTGCTATTTCTATGACGGTGGATTAATGTCACAAGTTAGGAGCAAAGATGCCATGTTGTACAATATTCAGTGATGGAGCAACGTTACTGACTTTATGCCACATCAACACCCGCACAGATTACCCCACTACGAGCATCACTACTTTCATTATTGATGAAGATGACATCATCAAAATACATTTACTATATTTTGAATAATTTGCAATGAATTATCAGATCCACTATATTGCAAATGCCTTTCAACAGTAAGTATTTAATTCACATCACATCACATTATATAAATAAATTGTGAGCCAAATCACATTATGAAACGAAAGACAAATCATATTATATATTCAATCTCTTAGGAAAATCATCCTCTAAATAGAAATGACAATAAAAAATAACACCGAATCAAGTTTGACACGACAATACACAAGACAATGGAATCTTGCTGAGTTGCTTGAGCCCTCAATAGAAAACCAATCAGGTTAACTGTATCATGTATTGCTTCTTTTCCCAGGCTTCATTCTTCTTTTGTTGGCTCTTCTTCACAGCTTCTAATTCTTCTTGATGCTTCCTTTGCATCTCTTCAAGTGCTCTGTCTTGTGCTTCAAATCTCACAGCTAACTCCCCCCAATGTCTATAAACTGAGGAAACACAACAGCGTGTTGCATCTTAATGAGATGAAAACATACAAGATAAAAACGTATGACAGTACCACTAAGAAGCATATAATAATCTATCAAATTACGAATCTGAGTACATTATTAACTAGATTTGCGGGTAAGCAGATGGGCCAATGATATGGTATATTAGTTTGGCAAAACAAGAAGACACAAACTTGTATAAAAATTGTTAGTCAAAAAAATTTACATCGATCCCTACTGCACTTTTAAATAGTGTGGTACTTAAAGTTCTAAGTAGCATGTGAATGACTAGTGAGTCCAGTAGGGCAGCATATGACAATGAATTATAGTAATCTACTGCCTGTTTGATAACAAAGTATTATAAAAACTGAAGTATTGCAAACTACTTTATAGCAAAGTATTTTCTAAGTATTTTGAGAATACTATAGTTTTTTAGATTACCATAGTTTTATTTACAATGAGCTGTTTGGTTGCCCCTAACAACTGTGCTTTTACTACTGTAGTATTGGGCAAACTGAAGTTTTTTCTCTGCATAAAAAAGAACCCCAAACCTCTTTTTAAAAAACATAGCTTCTGAGTGCTTAAACGCAACAATTAAACAACAAAACTTACAGCGTTATGCAGTAACAACCAAACAGGTTCTATGTATTGTGAATACTACAAAATACTATGTTTTAATAAAACTATGGTATCTCACACCTACATGCAAAATTACTGTAGTTTTTGATACTTTGGTTTATATAATACTTTGCTATCATACACAGAGTTCATAGATACACAATACCACAGTTTTGCCATAATAGAGTATTTGAAAGTATTTAGAATACTGTGCACCTGTTTGGCAAGAGCCGTTTGAAGCAGTTCCGAACGGTGCGTTGAGCTAGCTAGACACATCTAAACTGATTAACGGGCATGCACTTAGCACAGATGTATGATCATGCACTAACTGAATGGCCAAGCTAAACACGCCATGCACAATCTTGGTGTTACACCTACGAGAGCAAACTGGATTAGGAGGAGGCAGTCAACGGCGGAGCTGCGCGTTGCCCCGAGCAGCTTGGTTTTCTTTTCGCGTATCGGATCACCAAGAGGTGTGCGTGGAGGTATGACCTAAAGCTCCGCAAGACGATGGTGTCGGCAACGGATCATGCGGCGAAGCTGCTCGTGAACTGAAAAAACTTGGCTTTCATTCGCGTTGCCAGGAGCAGCTTGCTCCGCCCCATCAACCATGGTAGTTCGTACCGCACTGTACTTCCGTTCCTTGATCTGTCCATGGCCGCCCGATCAAGACGACCTCCACAGACAATGGGGCTGCCGGCGGCGGCTTGGGAGCGACCAAAAATAATGATGAGTTTGTTCCTTCGCGTGCTCAGTTTTAAAAAAAGAGGTCTGAGGTTCTTTTTTTAAAACAGAGAAAATACCATAGTATTGGAAATTAATATCATAGTTTTTAGGTCTTGTCAAACAGCTCAAAGTAATTAAAACCATGGTAATCCTAAAAATTGCAGTATTTTCAGAATACTTAGAAAATACAGAGCTATCAAACAGGGCCTTGCATAAGTATAGTTGTTTGACGCTTTGGTTACTACAAAAGTTTAGATCAGCACATCACTACAAAAACAGATCGGTAATGTACTAAAAAATCGTAGATCAAAACACAAAAATGTTTCTTTAGTAAGAAGTGACAGCCATTCATCCATTCAATGTACTGAACAATCTCAGAATAATGCAATATCTGGAGGTCATCACCCAACCACTACATGCCACATTATTCCTATTAACTGTATGTTTTCTCATCTCTGAATTGATTCAGACATGCTATGAATTTGGCCGTTCATCACCTTATGTACAACTACGTGCCATAAGCAACTAGTACTAGTACTATCTACACTATTTTAATCAGTTGTGTGCTTACTCACCTTCCCCAATAGCTACAGCTAATTGTGGACGTGCACTGGAGTTGTACGATGCTCACTCAATCTAAATATAACAAATAAAAATACAAGTTATGCACAAACGAAGGACACGATGAGCTTAAATGATAGGCATACACAACCAGGTAAGGAATTGTCAAGTACTGGACTGTAAGAAAACAGAAAGTGGAGAAGTTAGTAAAAAGTTTAAGCTTCAGACTTTACCAACATAGCAAGGTCGATAAGATTATCTTGATATTGCAAACCCAGTCCTGCTACCTACGGTGAGCAGTCGATTAATGCGCCTGCGTGATAGGGGAATAAAACAGAAGAGACAGAGTATACTAACAAGTGTTCACATGGAGAACAAATATTACAGAATAGCATAATCATTTCTGTTCCACCGAGCAGTATTAGCATCTGAATGAACCTTTTAGTATATAGATTTTTCAGCAGCTAGTAACTATGGTATGGCCCAGGATACAAGCCCTCGGCTATTCCTAGTATATTTGCATTGTTAATACTCTGAACGTAGAGTCTAGTCACATATCAGATGTTCTTGAGCATGCTGAAGCATTATATTGCAGCTTAAAGTGGAAACTTGAGTTGAAATTATTCCTTGTAGAAATTTAGAGACAGTTCGGAACATAGAAGTATGAACCATACCTTTGATAAGAGCAAAGGACATTGATCTTACTCCTGATCTAGATGAACTGCAACTAGGAAAAGGAGATCTCAAATAGGTGGTTAGAAGAGTCAAATTCCAGATCACAAATCTTACATCAGGAAATTATGGAAGAAAAAGGAACCAACCAAATATTACCCTCGAGTAGTTGAAGGGGAGCAGATCTAATGGTGCTGTAGCCAGGTTCCTTACAGAGTTTCCAACCCATCCCCTAGCCTATCTGCATCATCGGGTTGCCTCTCCCAAACCTGGTGTCTCCCGCCGCCGCCGTCTTGTTGGTCACTGGACGAAACCAATCTTCTAAATCACCATCTACATCTCAAGTAGTGGGCGATGGAGGGATGGTGAGGCAGCGTCCAGATCTTGGTGAGGCACGCGGTGAGAAACGAAGACGGGGAAGGCGCCAGAGATGGATGGGGCGATGGTTGACAAGCCATCCATGAAGTGGCGGTGGAGGTAGCATGGAGGTCGGACCAGGCAGCAAACAGGGCACGTCGGCATCGGGGCGCGGCTGGCGGCGAGTGATTTGGAGGCGCCGCCGGTGAGATGAGATTTGAGTCAGGTGCGAGTTGGTACAGGTGTACCTGTTGGGGATTTTTTTGGGCTAGGATTTTATTTGGAGGCACAGAGCGTGGCGTGAGACCTACCGCCAAATTGGATCACCACTTGGAGCTGAATTTTGTTTCTTTTCTTTTCTTTTTCTGCTCTGTGGTTCTAAATTGTTGGTGTGGCATCGTTTTAAAAGGTGGGTGATAAGGATTAAAAAAATCCCATCAACTCTCATATTTCCATTTTAACTTTTGAGAGCTAAATGTAACAACATTAGCACACGAGTGCGCCATTGATTTTTTTTGCATACACACTAACTATTTATTATATTATAGATATGAAAATAATGTCCTCTTGGCTCTCTTGTTTTCATTTTTATTTTTGAGATAAACACATGAGCTCACGGACGCTCGATTCAAGTTTTTTGCCCAACCACTACCTATTTATATTAGAAAGAACAAAATAAATTTTACCTTTATAAAAAAGAACTAATATTAGTATTTCCATGCCCACTACCTATTTATTATATCAAGAAAAATAATTCCAACCCTTAGCAGCCTTTGAGAAAACTATGGCAGGTCCCAGTGCCAACACTGACACATGGGTCCAATCGCTCAATTACCCAAGAACTAGCTTTGCCGAGTCTGAATACTATACCTAACATGAAATAAACGATCTTCTCACATTCATAGTACTCGGTGATTCTAGTGGGCTCATCATGAAATGTACCAAAACGTCACAAAAATTGGGAGCCAGGTGTGCTGAAAGGTCGAGGAAATTTGGTGACATTTATCGTCACCGATTTGCGATAATTGGTGACGTCACCTACGACAACATCACGCATTAGGAATTTATGTGACGTTCTCCACCATCATCATGAGGATTTTCGTCACAGTATGTCAATTTTGTTGTAGTGTACACATTAATAACACGTATATACTTTGTTGAAGTTTCCAGCCTTCTTATCTACCATGCATTTGGGGCAATTCCGCTACCAGTGACTGTTCCCCTTACAATAGAAGCACTTAGTCTCGGGTTTGGGTTCAACCTCGGGTTCCTTCACTTGAGCGGCAATTGGTTTGCCATCCATATGAAGTTTTCCTTCTAGCCCTTGCCCTTCTTGAAACCAGTGGTCTTGTTAAACCATCAACACTTGATGCTCCTGCTTGATTTCTACCTTTTGCGGCCTTAAGCACCGTGAACAGCTCCGGGATCAACTCCATCCCTTGCATATCATAGTTCATCACGAAGATCTAGTAGCTTAGTGATAGTGTCTAGAGAACTCTATCAATCACTATCTTATCTGGAAGTTTAACTCCCACTTGATTTAAGTGATTGTAGCACCCAGACATTCTGAGCACATGCTCACTAGCTGAGCTATTCTCCTCCATCTTGTTGGCAAAAGAACTTGTCAGAGGTCTCACACCTCTCAACACGGGCATGAGCCTGAAATCCCAATTTCAGCTCTTGGAACATCTCATATGTTCTATGGCATTCAAAACGTCATTGGAATCCCGATTCTAAGCCGTAAAGCATGGCACACTAAACTATCAAGTAGTCATCAGGATGTGTCTGTCAGGTGTTCACAACATCCACAGACGACGTTGTAGGGGTTTGCACATCGAGCGGTGCATCAAAGACGTAAACCTTCTGTGTAGCAGTGAGGACACTCCTCGGACTACGGACCTAGTCCGCATCATTGCTTACAATATCTTTCAACTTAATCTTTCTCTAGGAACGTATTGAAACAGGGAGCTACAACATGAGCTATTTATCTACAACATATTTGCGAAGACAATTCAGACCATGTTCATGATAATTGAGTTCATCTAATGAACTCCCATTCAGATAGACATCCCTCTAGTCATCTAAGTGAAACATGATCCGAGACAACTAGGCCGTGTCCGATCATCACGTGAGACGGACTAGTCAACATCGGTGAACATCTTCATGTTGATCGTATCTTTTATACGACTCATGCTCGACCTTTCGGTCTTCCGTGTTCCGAGGCCATGTCTGTACATGCTAGGCTCATCAAGTCAACCTAAGTGTATTGCGTGTGTAAACATGGCTTACACCCGTTGTATTCGAACGTTAGAATCTATCACACCCGATCATCACGTGGTGCTTCGAAACGACGAACCTTCGCAACGGTGCACAGTTAGGGGGAATACTTTTCTTGAAATTTTAGTGAGGGATCATCTTATTTAAGCTACCGTCGTTCTAAGAAAATAAGATGTAAAACATGATAAACATCACATGCAATCAAATAGTGACATGATATGGCCAATATCATTTTGCTCCTTTTGATCTCCATCTTCGGGGCTCCATGATCATCGTTGTCACTGGCATGACACCATGATCTCCATCATCGTGTCTTCTTGAAGTTGTCTCGTCGTCTATTACTTCTACTACTATGGCTAACGCTTTAGCAATAAAGTAAAGTAATTACATGATGTTTATGTTGACACGCAGGTCATAAATAAATTAAGACAACTCCTATGGCTCCTGCCGGTTGTCATACTCATCGACATGCAAGTCGTGATTCCTATTACAAGAACATGATCAATCTCATACATCACATATATCATTCATCACATCCTTTTGGCCATATCACATCACAAGGCATATGCTGCAAAAACAAGTTAGACGTCCTCTAATTGTTGTTGCAAGTTTTTACGTAGCTGCTATAGGTTTCTAGCAAGAACGTTTCTTACCTACGCGAAAACCACAACGTGATATGCCAATTTCTATTTACCCTTCATAAGGACCCTTTTCATCGAATCCGATCCGACTAAAGTGGGAGAGACAGACACTAGCCACCTTATGCAACTAGTGCATGTCAGTCGGTGGAACCAGTCTCACGTAAGAGTACGTGTAAGGTCGGTCCGGGCCGCTTCATCCCACGATGTCGCCGAATCAAGATAAGACTAGTAATGACAAGTAAATTGACAAAATCGACGCCCACAGCTGCTTTGTGTTCTACTCGTGCATAGAAAGTACGCATAGACCTAGCTCATGATGCCACTGTTGGGGAACGTAACAGAAATTCAAAATTTTCTACGCATCACCAAGATCAATCTATGGAGTAATCTAGCAACGAGGGGAAGGAGAGTGCATCTACATACCCTTGTAGATCGCTAAGCGGAAGCGTTCAAGTGAACGGGGTTGATGAAGTCGTACTCGTCATGATCCAAATCACCGATGATCCTAGTGCCGAACGGACGGCACCTCCGCGTTCAACACACGTATAGCCCGGTGGCGTCTCCTACGCCTTGATCCAGCAAGGGGGGAAGGATAGGTTGGGGAAGACTCCATCCAGCAGCAGCACAACGGCGTCGTAGTGGTGGAGGAGCGCGGGACTCAAGCAGGGCTTCGCCGAGCACTACGAGAGACGAGGAGGAAGAGGGGTAGGGCTGCGCCAACAGGGGAGGAACTTCATGTGTTGGGCTGCCCCTTTGCCTCCACTATATATAGGGGGAGAGGGAGGGCTGCGCCCCCCACCTAGGGTTTCCACCCTAGGGGTGGCGGCAGCCCCAATCCCCATCTGGGGTGGCGGCCAAGTGGACGGGGAGAGGGAGGCGCACCAGGCATGAGCCTTAGGGCCCATCTGCCCTTAGGGTTTGCCCCCTCTTCCCCTTAGGCGCATGGGCCTTGGTGGGGAGGCGCCCCGGCCCACTTAGGGGCTGGTCCCTTCTCACACTTGGCCCATGTATGCCTCCGGGGCTGGTGGCCCCTCTCGGTGGACCCCCGGACCCCTCCGGTGGTCCCGGTACACTACCGGTGATGCCCGGAACACTTCCGGTGGACAAAACTATACTTCCTATATATCAATCTTTACCTCCGGACCATTCCGGAACTCCTCGTGACGTCCGGGATCTCATCCGGGACTCTGAACAACATTCGATAACCGCGTACATACTTTCCCTATAACCCTAGCGTCATCGAACCTTAAGGGTGTAGACCCTACGGGCTCGGGAGTCATGCAGACATGGCCGAGAAACCTCTCCGGTCAATAACCAACAGGGGGGTCTGGATACCCATGTTGGCTCCCACATGATCCACGATGATCTCATCGGATGAACCACGATGTCGAGGATTCAATCAATCCCGTATTCAATTCCCTCTGTCCAGCGGTACGATACTTGCCCGAGATTCGATCGTCGGTATCCCGATACCTTGTTCAATCTCGTTACCGGCAAGTCTCTTTACTCGTTCCGTAACACATCATCCCGTGATCAACTCCTTGATCACATTGTGCACATTATGATGATGTCCTACCGAGTGGGCCCAGAGATACCTCTCTGTTTACACGGAGTGACAAATCCCGGTCTCGATTCGTGCCAACCCAACAGACACTTTCAGAGATACCTGTAGTGAACCTTTATAGCCACCCAGTTACGTTGTGACGTTTGGTACACCCAAAGCATTCCTACGGTATCCGGGAGTTGCACAATCTCATGGTCTAAGGAAATGATACTTGACATTAGAAAAGCTTTAGCATACGAACTACACGATCTTTGTGCTAGGCTTAGGATTGGGTCTTGTCCATCAGATCATTCTCCTAATGATGTGATCCCGTTATCAACGCCATCCAATGTCCATGGTCAGAAAACCGTAACCATCTATTGATCAACGAGCTAGTCAACTAGAGGCTTACTAGGGACATGGTGTTGTCTATGTATCCACACATGTATCTGAGTTTCCTATCAATACAGTTCTAGCATGGATAATAAACGATTATCATGAACAATGAAATATATACAATAATAACTAATTTATTATTGCCTCTAGGGCATATTTCCAACATGGTCTATGTTGATGATATTATTCTCATCAGTTCTTCGTCTACTGCCACCGACAAGCTCATACTAAGTCTTCGACATGACTTTGTTGTTAAGGATCTTGGTCCTCTTCACTATTTTTTGGGCTTAGAAGTGACTAATACTGCTGCTGGTCTCTCTCTCACTCAGAAGAAATATTCTATGGACCTCCTTCGGCGTGCGGGTATGTTGAAATGTAAGCCTGTCACCACACCCATGACTGTGACTGAGAAGCTGTCTGCTGATGTTGGTGTGCTTCTCTCTTCTGATGACGCTACAAAGTATCGCAGTATTGTTGGAGGACTACAATATCTTACCATTACTCGACCGGACCTTGCTTTTGCGGTTAACCGTGTCTGCCAGTATCTTCATGAGCCCCGTGACACGCATTGGTTTGCAGTCAAACGCATTCTGCGTTATGTTCGTCTCACTGCCTCCTTCGGTTTACATCTTCGGCCTACCACCTCTAGAGGGTTGTCTGCCTTCTCTGATGCAGACTGGGCAGGATGTCCTGATGATCGCCGATCTACGGGGGGATATGATGTGTTCTTTGGTTCAAATTTGATCGCCTGGAATGCTCGCAAGCAAGCCACCGTTTCACGGAGTAGCACAAAAGCTGAGTACAAAGCTGTTGCTAATGCTACGGCCGAACTTATTTGGGTACAATCTTTACTACGAGAGTTGGGTATTCCTCAAGACATACCTCTAGTTCTATGGTGTGATAACATTGGAGCCACATATCTTTCATCCAATCCTGTCTTCCATGCAAGGACGAAGCATATCGAAGTTGACTTTCATTTTGTGAGGGAACGAGTTGCACAAAAGCTACTACAAATCAAGTTCATCTCATCTAAAGATCAACTTGCGGACATTTTCATTAAGCCATTGCCACTTCCTTTGTTTGAAGTTTGTCGGCGCAATCTCAACCTTCTTGACACAGGTTAAGATTGAGGGAGGGTGTTAGAATCCAGGTTATATACGTTTGTAGCTTACCCTTTCGTATATACCATGTATATGTAATACCGATGCTATATAATGAGAAGCCACGCACCCCCAGGGGAGAGTGCGATTCCTCAATCTCTATACGTTCTACCATAGCTTATATGTTTGATGACTTTATCAATCTTAAGCTGATGTGCTGGTCATTCTCTCAAAGGTGCTCAATTGAAGGTAGTGTATGTGTGTGTTTGATTATAGCCTTATAGGGATGAGTGTATATATGCTCGTGTATGTGAGCGACTTCGATGGTATATATACTGTATTAAAAGAAATTGTGTCCACCTTTGACACAACTGGGTGTGCAACAGACACTCTAAGTTATCATGCTCATATGATATCCTCTCATGTCTCAGAGACTTTGGGCCGTTCGATCTCGAGCTTGATGCGATTCTAGCTATTTGATTTGGCCTCGAGTGATTTCTGCTCGTCGGATAAAAATTGGGGTTCGGAAAAATGAATAGTAATAGTCCAAATTAGCCTACTCATTTCTCTCTTTGAATAGAGAATCCAGTTTAAACTCCCAATCTTCGCAAAATAAAAATAAAAATAAAAATTCACAAGCTCGAGTCATTAGTTGGCGGGTGGCTATTGGAGATACAAAATATAGTCGAGTTTCTAATCCACGTCGTGTAATGTGTCTTGGTGTTTTGTAGGATCAAGCACATGGCCGGCGAAGACGACGGCACCGGACACCTCCTCGATCACAAAGAAGGCAAACGGATGGTTGGCGATGAAATCGAGGGACTGACAGGCCGATTCATCTTCCTCCTCACAGACGTACCGAGCGGGCCAAAAAGCCCGCTCGTGGACCGGCCCGCACCGGACCGAAATTGGAGGCCCGACCAAAAATAACAGTCGGTCCGGTCTGGAAAAAGAGGCCCGAAAGAGGTTCGGTCCGGTCCTGTTTTGGCCCGGTCCGCTCGGTCGGACCGGAAGATTTATTTTTTTTGCATTATCTGAATATAGTTGGGACGAGGCCCAGCCCATTTGGCGTTCCTGGTATGACCTAATCCATCCCACGCACACACACCTCACTCAAATGCTCACTTGACGCGGCCGTCCTCCTCCACCACGCAACAGCCGCCGCGACGGCATGGCCGGCGGCAGCTGGCCACGGGCAGCACGGCCAGCAATGGCCACGTGCATGTGCACAGCCAGCAGCAGCAGGTCATGGCCGGCAGCCCCAGGCGACGTTTCGCTCAAAAAAATGCACGTACACACACACCTGCGCCGCCGCCGCCGCCGTGCAGCGCACAGCCTCTTGCCGCCGCGGCCACCGGCCTCCCTGTGACTTACCACCATGTCCAGGGTCTCCGCAACTATGAGATCTCCTCTCCCACGCAATGAATCGGCCGGATTCGCACGGAAGCCGACGCCATCGTCCTCCTTCCCCAACTCCTGCCGCCGTCGTTCGTCGTCGATTACGTCGCCGTCGATGCTTCCTCAGCCTCCCCGACCCCTCCATGGAGTTCACCGTGAGCCACCCTCCCTTTCCTTTCTGTTCTTCCTCTGATTAGCGCCTAGAGTCGTCTCTGGCCGCCGCCGCTGCCCACATGGTCGGTCCTTCGGTCTGGCCCGAGCTTTTCCGCCACCGGTCCGGTGCCAGAAAAGGGGACCGCCGCGCTGCTCGGTCCGGTCCGGTTCGGTCCGCCGGCGGCCGGTCCAAACGACGGCTCGGTCAGGGCCCGGACCGGCCCGGACCGCCGTCCACCCTGAGTCGGTGACGGCGGCCGCCTCGGTGCCTTCCTCGTTCACCTCGACCACCGCCCTGTGGAAAACGTCCTTGAGCACCAGCCGCTTTATTAGCTCCCCCGAGGCATCCTCGACGTCGGGCGCCATGTCAGTCAGGTCAGCCTTGTCGGCCTTGAACGCGGCCACGAGTCCCATGTCCCGAAGCACACCGGACAGCTTGCCGTAGAAGGAGACCTTGAACTTGGGCAGGCGGAACTCGTCGACATCGACCTCATATTCCGGCAGGTGGTCGCGCAGGAAGCTCGGGCTGGACGCGATCTTGCCGACGAGGTCCCACAGGCCGTCGCGCGCGTCCGGCAGGAAGACGCACATGGAGTACCGCGGCAGTGGTGCAGGATTGTCTCTGGATGAGGTGCCGCTTTGGCGTGAGCGTGGCCGCTTC
This sequence comes from Triticum monococcum, assembly GCA_034509565.1. NCBI lineage: Eukaryota > Viridiplantae > Streptophyta > Magnoliopsida > Poales > Poaceae > Triticum > Triticum monococcum. The sequence goes on along the minus strand of CM067845.1, from coordinate 536,040,392 downwards.
TTGGAGGCGCCGGGGTCCTGGGACCTGTACGGCAGCCGGAGCACCTTGAAGCCGTCGTGCTCCTCGACGTACTGGCTCCGCCCGGTGCGCATCATGGGCACGTCGACGGCGGTCCCGTCCAGGAGGTAGAACCGCTCCACCTTGGTGTTCTTCTTCTTGAATGACGTCTCCCACTTGCCCTTGAAGTAGATGGCGTTGGCGAGCACCACAGCCGTGTCCTCGCTCACCGACTCCGGGGGGAGGATCGAGTCGATGAGCTTGCCCGTGGCCGCCGCGACCCACTTGTTGATCTCTTCCCTCGACTCCTCCGCCTGCACCGATCGACAGCAATCAGTCAATCTCCATGGATGGATTCATGGATACAAACTATATATGACGTGATGAGACATAGACACTGACCTTGTTGCGGAAGTCGACGGCGCGTATCTCGGCCAAGTAGGAGGCGACGACGGCCTCCCTGTAGGCCGGCTCCAGCGCCCGCCCCGCGTCGTGCCACACGCCGGACGCGAACGCGACGCGTGGCCCACCCGACGGCGACCGGTCGGCGAGCGCGTGCTCCACCACGAAGCGGCCGTTCGCGGCGAGTTCGTCGCGGGAGCTCGCGCCGAGGACGGCGAGGAGCTCGTCCAGGGTGCCGCCGCGGGCCCCGGCGGCCACCAGGGATAGAGCCGAGTAGATAGAGAGCGGCGAGAAGGCGACGTTGCTGGGGGTTTCCCTGGTGACCGACAACTGGTCGACGAGGCGGTGGGTGAGCGCCGTCAGCGCGTCGGAGCCCGTGAACCCGCGTCCGCGTGCCATCTTGTCTGGCCCTTGCTAGGTTTGGCTTCTTTGGTGAATCTGATGTCCCGGGTTTGTGCGCTTATATATACAGATTTGCTATTTCACATTTAAGTCCATAGCCATTGGATGTTCTCCTGTTTTAAGATTTGCGCGTACGTTTTCTATCACGCTTCATTGGATTTGCCCTCGTCGCTGGCGCTTTCGTTGTCCGCGGAGACTCGCGTCTAGAGATTTCACGGTCTTCGTTGTTACTGGACCGGCCCGGCCCATTTTCACGAACTTGTTAAGTAAAAAGAGAAGGAAAAGGGGAGCTTGAGGGATCGAACCCTTGTCGCAGAAAAGAAAGCTAGCGCCCCAGCCACCTTGCCATCCTACAATTTGTGCTAAATAAAGGGACGCACAGTACTTGAAGCGGATCGAGCCGTTTCTTTCCTTTTGTTTCGTCTTGATTTTCTTTTTTGTTTTCCATTTTTTTCCACCTTTTTTGCATTTGTTTTTCTCTTTTTTCTTTGGTTTATTTTTTCTTTTTGTTTTTTACAGGGCTTTTCTTTGTTTTTTGATTGATTTTATTTTTTGTTTTCCTTTTTTTCTTATGTTTGTTTTCGTTTTTAATCTACATTTTCGTATATATGTCAAAACCATTTTTTTAATAAGTGATCAACATTTTTTGTATAATTGTTCAACATTGTCCGAACATTTATTCAACATTTTTCAAATACTTGTTTAACCTTTTAATACACGTGCAACACTTTTAAATACTCATTCAATATTTTTTGTATACATGTTCAACATTGTCCGAACGCTTAATCAAAAAAATTCGAATACTCATTCAACACTTTTTAAATACTCGTTTAGCATTTTTCAAATACCTTTTCAATTTTTTGATTACTTATTCAAAAAAATTCAAATACTTTTTGTTCAACATTTTTTAATACTTGTTCAACATTTTCAAATACTCGTTCAACATTTTTCAAATACTTACTCATCATTCAATACTTTTTAATACTTATTTGACATTTTTTAAATACACCCTATTGGCAAGTTTTAATACTTGTTCAACAGTTTTTATAGTTGCCCTAGTTGCAAGTCCACCCTCGACTCGCAACTCGAAGGGTGTTGTCTTTTGTACTTGTTTCATGGTAGTTACAATTAGACCCTCGACCTGCAACTAGGGGTTTCTGTCGGCCCGGTTGCAAGTCCACCCTTGACTCGAAACTCAGGGGGTGTTGTTTTGGTTTTCACCCTAGTTGCAAGTCCACCCCGACTTGCAACTCGGGGGATGTAGTTTTGTATTGCCCCAGGTTCAAGTCAAGAATGTACTACCAACTCGGAGATGTAGTTTTGTAGTTGCCCTAGTTGCAAGACCACCTCGACTCGCAACTCGAGGGGTGTTGTCTTTTGTATTTGTTTCATGGTAGTTGCAATTAGACCCTCGACCTGCAACTAGGGGTTTCTGTTGGCCCGGTTGCAAGTCCACCCTTGACTCGCAACTCGGGGGGTGTTGTTTTGGTTTTCACCCTAGTTGAAGTCCACCCCGACTTGCAACTCAAGGGATGTAGTTTTGTATTGCCCCAGGTTCAAGTCAACAATGTACTTGCAGCTCGGGGATGTAGTTTTGTAGTTGCCCTAGTTGCAAGTCCACCCTCGACTTGCAACTCGAGGGGTGTTGTCTTTCGTATTTGTTTCATGTTAGTTGCAATTAGACCCTTGACCTGCAACTAGGGGTTTCTGTCGGCCCGGTTGCATGTCCACCCTTGACTCGCAACTCGGGGGGTGTTGTTTTGGTTTTCACCCTAGTTGAAGTCCACCCCGACTTGCAAATCGAGGGATGTTGTTTTGTATTGCCCCAGGTTCAAGTCAACAATGTACTTGCAACTCGGAGATGTAGTTTTTATAGTTTCCCTAGTTGCAAGTCCACCCTCGACTCGCAACTCGAGGGGTGTTGTCTTTTGGATAAGTTTCATGGTAGTTGCAATTAGACCCTCGACCTGCAACTAGGGGTTTTTGTCGGCCCGGTTGCAAGTCCACCCTTGACCCACAACTCGGGGGGTGTTGTTTTGGTTTTCACCCTATTTGCAAGTCCACACCGAGTTACAACTCGAGGGATGTAGTTTTGTATTGCCCCAGGTTCAAGTCAACAATGTACTTGCAACTCGGGGATGTAGTTTTGTAGTTGCCCTAGCTGCAAGTCCACCCTCGACTCGCAACTCGAGGGGTGTTGTCTTTTGTATTTGTTTCATGGTAGTTGCAATTAGACCCTCGACCTGCAACTAGGGGTTTCTGTCGGCCCGGTTGCAAGTCCACCCTTAACTCGCAACTCGGGGGTGTTGTTTTGGTTTTCACCCTAGTCGCAAGTCCACCCCCGAGTTGCAACTTGAGGGATGTAGTTTTATATTGCCCCAGGTTCAAGTCAACAATGTACTTGCAACTCGTGGATGTAGTTGCCCTAGCTGCAAGTCCACCCTCGACTCGCAACTCGAGGGGTGTTGTATTTTGTATTTGTTTCATGGTAGTTGCAGTTAGACCCTCGACCTGCAACTAGGGGTTTTTGTCGGCCCGGTTGCAAGTCCATCCTTGACTCGCAACTTGGGAGGTGTTGTTTTAGTTTTCACCCTAGTTGCAAGTCCACCCCGAGTTGCAACTCGAGGGACGTAGTTTTGTATTGCCCCAGGTTCAAGTCAACAATGTACTTGCAAGTCGGGGATGTAGTTTTGTAGTTGCCTACTTGCAAGTCCATCCTCGACTCGCAACTCGAGGGGTGTTGTCTTTTCTCCTTGTTTCATGGTAATTGCAATTAGACCCTCAACCTGCAACTAGGGGTTTCTGTCGGTCCATTTGCAAGTCCACCCTCGACTCGCAACTCGGAGGAGGGGTGTTGTTTGTTTTCACCCCCGGTTGCAAGTCAACCATGTACTCGCAACTTGGGGATGTAGTTTTCTAATTGCCCCAGTTGCAAGTCCACCACCGACTCACAACTCAAGGGATGTAGTTTGTAATCACCCAGTTGCAAGTCCACCACTGACTCACAACTCAAGGGATGTAGTTTGTAATCACCCAGTTGCAAGTCCACCACCGACTCGCAACTCGAGGGATGTAGTTTGTAATCGCCCCAGTTGCATGTCCACCCTTGACTCGCAACTCGGGGGGAGGGTGTTGTTTTGGTTTTCATCCCAGTTGCAAGTCCACCCTCGACATGCAACTCGAGGGATGTAGTTTGTAATCGCCCTAGTTACAAGTCAACCATGTACTTGCAACTCGGAGATATGGTTTTGTAGTTGCCCTAGTTGTAAGTCCACCCTCGACTCGCAACTCAGGGGTGTAGTTTCGTAGTTGTGATGCCTGCCTTCATTTTCCTGGGATGGACACATCAAGTTGAAGGCCTTGTGTTGATGTTGTGTTGATACTTTTTTTTCAAGTACAATAGTAATGTATTACCTTCTATGTTTTAGAGAAGTTTTCATTCTATTTTTTTTGCGGTACACGTGTTTTTGCCGTGTATATAAGCTAGCTACCATAATTAGCCATTTTTTTTGCTGAACCTGTTGCATATATATGTTTTGCTGCGGAGCCGCGATGTCCAACTGAAACATGTATGATGTACCGAACTTTGGTATGATTGTCCTACTTAACCTGCATGATGTACTGAAGTGTTATTTGTAATTTTTTATTTCCTTTTATATAATTCATGTTTATCATATACGGTTGTCCAAACACTATCATCCATCCATTTGTCACATCGGTATATAGAAGGTTTCGAAATTTTCTGCATACATGAAAGCTAGCTATGCATGCATGCACTGATAGCACACGTCTCACTATCTGTTTTGTCTCTTGTATATGCACACATATACAAACTTCATCCGTTCCATGCATCATTCCAAAACCTGAAGAAGGGCCAGCCCAGGACTGAGCAAAGCAAGTGATTGCTTCTCTAGATCGTGCGACACATAGGAACAAGGACAAAAAAGAAAGAAAAGCAAGGAGGAGAAATAACGTGACCAACAACTAGAAAAAATAGGGGACAAAAAACAAAAACAAAAAACAAGGGCCTTTTGTCCACAAGGGCCGTTTGGGGTAGGCCGGGGTGGAGGGTGGGTTGGTCTTTGACAAACAAACACACAACCAGGACAAACAAACAGCGTGAAGGAATAAAGTTGGAAACGAAGGAAGAAACAGATCATAGTTGTCAATGGAAGGGTCCACAATATAGGATGATGTCATATTATATGTGAGATATTATCTCACATCTAGATGTAGTATAAACGGTTGCTATTTCACATCTAGATGTAAAATACCTATCTCACATCTAAGTCCATAGCCATTGGATGTTCTCCTGTCTTTAAGATTTGCGCGTACGTTTTCTGTCACGCTTCGTTGGATTTGCCCTCGTCGCTGGCGGCCCATTTTCACGAACTTGTTAAGTAAAAAGAGAAGGAAAAGGAGAGCTTGAGGGATCAAACCCTTGTCGCAGAAAAGAAAGCTAGCGCCCCAGCCACCTTGCCATCCTACAATTTGTGCTAAATAAAGGGACGCACAGTATTTGAAGCGGATCGAGCCGTTTCTTTCCTTTTGTTTCGTCTTGATTTTCTTTTTTGTTCTCCATTTTTTTCCATCCTTTTTTGCATTTGTTTTTCTCTTTTTTCTTTGGTTTATTTTTTCTTTTTATTGTGAGATATTATCTCACATCTAGATGTAGTATAAACGGACCCTTATATATATGGCGTTGAAGACTTGACCACTTTATTTATACGTGCGACGATCGGAGTAACCAAACATATAGATTTGTGTCTCTCGCCCATTGGTAATACCGATTGGTTGATAACTCAAAGAGCCGGTGAACCCTGCTTCTCATGGAACAGTGCATACCGCATTACGTATCTATGTTCAGCTTGCCTCCCATAAACAAGTCCAATATTCTTCTATTTCTCCATGGCGGGCAAAATATGTCTTAATCTATTTCCCTCCTTCCCTCCATAAAGGGCACGGCGATCAAGGTGCATAATCCTAGACAATTTAGGATGATATTACCCTTGGATAATTCGTTGATTAGCGGCAATTAAATTATTTCGGGTGGAAAAGAAAGAGTCTAATATCCTTCTTTTTCTAATTAGCGGGCAAAATATGCCTTCATGTATTTCCCAATTAATAATCTTCCTACTGAACATTTTGTCCCACTCGAGATCTAGAACACTTGGTCGCAATTAGCTTTTCATGGCGCGTGCTCTATTTTTTTAGAAAAAAGTCAATCTATTCATTTTCAATCATGGGTCAGAAATAATAAGAATTACATCCAGATCCATAGACCACCTAGCCACGACTACAAGCACCAAAGTGTGCCGAAGGCGCGCCGCCGTCATCGCCCCTCCCTCATCGGAGCCGTGCAAAACTTGTTGTAGTAGACAGTTAAGAAGTTGTCGTGCTAAGACCCCATAGGAACCAGCGTAGCAGAACAACAATCACTGCCGATGAAGGAGCAGCATAGATCGGAAGGATCCCACCTAAAGACACACGAACGTAGACGAACTACGGACAGATCCGAGCAAATCCATTAAGGACAGATTCGTCGGAGACACGCATCCACACGCCCACCGACGATGCTAGATCGACACACCACCAAGACGAGGGCTAGGCGGGGTGAACCTTATTCCGTCTTTAGGAAACCGCCGCCATCTCGTCTTTCTGAGCAGGAAACAAAGCTTAACGAATTTGGAGGAAACATCTGAAAATAACAAAGCCCTCCCGCTGGCAAGGGCCGGGATCCACCGCGCCGCAATGGCCCTAAGGTCACCGGAGACGACGCGGATCGGCGGCGATGCCGGCGGGATGCAAAGGAACCCTAGGCTTTTCTTAGGGGAGAAGGTGGTTGCGTACTGCTTGCTTTGCGTGGCGTGTGTTCTACTTCAGAAATGTAAAACCCAACGTTTGATATGCAGGTTCAAGAGGGTGGCGAAGACCATGTCATAGTGGACCTAAAGTGTCTTCCGTTGTTGAAAGGAGTTCCTAGCTCGATGCCTGCCATCTTTGATGTAATCAGAGTAGTTTTGGGATCGCAAATCGCGTTTGTACCACTCGGTCCGGACGGGTGCGTGCAATTTAGAGGTCCACGTTCCCTATGCTCTACACGCTGGCCTCACCTCCCTACGTTCATTTGTGGGAGTTTGATTTTAGAAAGAATATGCATATGTGGAGTACTTGATCGAGGATGATGTTTGAATGCTCCTCATATTGAAGCTGAAGAGTCTGCCATCAAAGACTTTTGAAAAGGAAGAGTGCCTCTCTTCTTCTAGCCTAAGATGGTGGTTCTTCTCCCTTCGCGTCGGTTTTTCTATGATAAATCTTTTGTAACCTTGCCGACATTTTTCAAGCATGCGCCTTGTCATGCATCTTGCAGTAGATTTCTACTGCAGTTCCTATAGCCTCTTGTGGCATGTACTTTTGCTGAAGTCTTTAGTGTGGTCTTTGCATTTGCTCCATTTTCATGACAATTTCTTCAATGATGAGGTCGACGAAGAAAGATGGAGCTAGAAAGACTTTAGGGACAATGGTGTAAGTTTTATTTTTTGTTTGGGTCTTTAGTATATTCATTTGTGTCTATTGAATTCATGCTTCAATCAGTTGTTTCAAAAGTCCGAACTATGGGAGAGGGCTGGACATTATACTCCAACACCTTCCTCACGTCTATGCTTCTTTGGAACTATGACGTGGGCAGCGGAAGCGGGGGCATGCCGCAATTATTTATTGCGTTTACTGTGGTTTTGAACCCTGAACCTCTTGGTTACAAGCTTATGCACACCCCCCTCATGTCTAGACTATTTTAATCCTTAGACGTGGGATCGATGTAGGCCGCAGAATCGTTTATTTAATACTGTGTTGGCAGAGTCTTGAACTTAAGACCTCTTGGTTCGGATATCATATTGAATCATGCTCCAGTCAACTCATCCAAAAGTATGAACTGATGGAGAAAGGTGGGCAATATATTTCGACACTCCCCCTCATGTCCAGGCTATTTTAGTCCTTAGACGTGGAATCAATGTAGGCCACAAAATCGTTTTATTTAATACTGCGTTGGTAGAGTTTTGAACTCAAAACCTCTTGACTCTAATACCAATAGAACGATCAATTGTCTCTTGCATTCATTCACCCACACCGAGTACAAGATATACGCACAGAGGAGCGGTTACAATGAGCCCGATGGAAGTGGCACGCAGGCCCGGGCATGCTCCATGATCCTATAAACTAGGAGTACAAGTACATACATACACAAGTACAATACACGTTAACACCCCCCCTCAGCCGGAACGCCGTGTGGAACGATGTTGAGGCTGGATCTGAACTCGTGGAAGACCTATGAGGGAATCCCCTTGGTGAACAAATCAGCGAATTGCGAACTCGAAGGGACGTGAAGGACACAAATGTCACCGAGAGCCACGCGGTCACGGACAAAATGAAGATCGATCTCGATGTGTTTTGTCCGTTGGTGCTGGACGGGGTTGGAGGCAATGTAGGAGGCCGATACATTGTCACAATAGACAATGGTAGCATGGGCTGGTGGGTGACGAAGCTCATGTAATAACTGACGCAACCAGCACGACTCGGAAACACAGTTTGCTACACCACGGTATTTGGCCTCGGCACTAGACCGAGAGACAGTGGCTTGCCTCTTAGAGGACCAGGAGAGTAGGTTGTGGCCGAGAAACACACAAAACCCGGAGGTGGATTTGCGCGTGTCCAGACAGCCTGCCCAATCGGCGTCGGTATAGGCCACAAGGTCGAGGGAGGAGGATGTGTACAACTACAAGCCATAGTGGGTAGTGCCACGGAGATATCTAAGAATGCGTTTGATGAGTTGCATGTGAGAATCTCTAGGCGCATGCATGAAGAGACACACTTGTTGAACCGCGTAGGATAGGTCGGGGCGAGTGAGGGTGAGGTACTGAAGTGCACCGGCTAAGCTGCGGTATAGAGTAGGGTTGTCAAGAAGACGACCAGCGTGGGCAGAGAGTTTGGATTGTGTGTCAATGGGAGTAGAGACATGCTTGCAGTTGAGCATCTTCGCGTGCTCAAGAACCTCAAGAGCATATTGCTGCTGGCACAAGAACAGACCTTGGGTGCTGGGTGTGACATTGATGCCTAGGAAGTGATGGAGCTCACCGAGATCAGACATGGAAAACTCTTGCTTGAGAGAGGAGATGATGTGGTGGAGAGTATGCGGGGTGCTAGCGGTGAGGATGATATCATCTACATACACAAGAAGATAAGCAAGAGAGGCCCCACGGTGCAAGATGAAGAGCGAAGAGTCGCTTTTGGATGCGGTGAACCCGAGTGACAAGAGGAAGGAACGAAAGCGGTGAAACCATGTGCGAGGGGCTTGCTTCAAGCCGTAGAGGGATTTGCAAAGAAGGCACACATGGTCCAGCCGGGAGGGATCCACGAAGCCGAATGGTTGAACACAATACACCGTTTCCTTGAGATCGCCGTGGAGGAACGCATTCTTCACGTCAAGTTGGTGAATGGGCCATTTGCTTGAGGTGGCAATGCTGAGCACGACGCGAATGGTGGCCGGTTTGACAACCGGGCTGAAAGTCTCGTCGTAGTCGACACCCTCCCGCTGAGTGAAGCCGCGCACGACCCAACGTGCCTTGTACCGAGACAAGGTACCGTCAGGGTGGAACTTGTGGCGATATATCCACTTGTCGGTCACCACATTGACACCTGCAGGTCTGGGAACCAAAGACCAAGTAGAATTCTTGATTAAAGCATCATATTCATCTAGCATTGCATGGTGGCAATGGGGGTGAGGGAGTCCTGGATTAGGGGGTGTCTGTATGGCCGGACTATACCTTCAGCCAGACTCCGGGACTATGAAGATACAAGATTGAAGACTTCGTCCCGTGTCCGGAAGGGACTTTCCTTGGCGTGGAAGGCAAGCTTGGCGATACGGATATATAGATCTCCTACCATTGTAACCGACTTTGTGTAACCCTAACCCTCTCCGGTGTCTATATAAACCGGAGGGTTTTAGTCCGTAGGACAACATACAGAACAACAATCATATCATAGGCTAGCTTCTAGGGTTTAGCCTCTCTGATCTCGTGGTAGATCTACTGTTGTACTACCCATATCATCAATATTAATCAAGCAGGACGTAGGGTTTTACCTCCATCAAGAGGGCCCGAACCTGGGTAAAACTTCGTGTCCCTTGCCTCCTGTTACCATCCGGCCTAGACGCACAGTTCGGGACCCCCTACCTGAGATCTGCCGGTTTTGACACCGACATTGGTGCTTCATTGAGAGTTCCTCTGTGTCGTCGCCGTCAGGCTTGATGGCTCTGATCATCAATAGCGATGCAGTCCAGGGTGAGACCTTCCTCCCCGGACAGATCTTCGTCTTCGGCGGCTTCGCACTGCGGGCCAATTCACTTGGCCATCTGGAGCAGATCGAAAGCTATGCCCCTGGCCGTCAGGTCAGATTTGGAAGTTTAAACTACATGGCTGACATCCGCGGGGACTTGATCTTCGACGGATTTGAGCCACTGCCGAGCGCGCCGCACTGTCACGACGAGCATGATCTAGCTCTGCCGCCGAACAGTGCCATGGAGGCCACACCCGCATCGGCTTCGACCCTTAATTCAGAGCCAACTGTGCCGATCGAGGATGGGTGGTTGGATGCCGCCTCGGGGGCTGCGATCCCAATGGCGATCGAGCCGAACACCAGCCCCACACTCCGCGAGACTCGTGACTCCAAGGAGCCGGACTCCTCTCCGGACTCCGAACCCTCCGCGCCCCTGCCGATCGAATCTGATTGGGCGCCGATCATGGAGTTTACTGCCGCGGACATTTTTCAGCACTCGCCTTTCGGCGATATTCTGAAGACACTAAAGTCTCTCTCTTTATCAGGAGAGCCCTGGCCGGATTACGGTCAGCAAGGTTGGGATACGAACGATGAAGAAATTCAAAGCCCACCCACCACCCATGTTGTAGCCACTGTCGACGATTTAACCGACATGCTCGAGTTCGACTCCGAAGACATCGACGGTATGGACGCCGATGCAGGAGACGATGAAGAACCAGCGCCTATTGGGCCCTGGAAAGCCACCTCGTCATATGACATATACATGGTGGACACCCCAAAAGAAGGAGATGGCGATAGACCAGCGGAGGATGACCCCTCCAAGAAACAACCTAAGCGTCGGCGTTAGCGGCGCCGCTCAAAATCCCGCCAAAGCAAATACGGTGATTCCAGCACGGAAGATAATAATACTCCGGGGAGTGCCGAAGAAAACCCCCTCCAGCAAGATTCAGCACATGAGGATAGAGAAGCCAGCCCTCATGAGAGAGCGGCAGACACAGAGGTCGAGGACGACAATTATATGCCTCCCTCCGAAGACGAGGCAAGCCTCGACGACGACGAATTCGTCGTGCCAGAGGATCCCGTCGAGCAAGAGCGTTTTCAACGCAGGCTTATGGCCACGGCAAGAAGCCTCAAGAAAAAACAGCAACAACTTAGAGCTGATCAAGATTTGCTAGTCGACAGATGGACTGAAGTCCTTGCGGCCGAAGAGCATAAACTCGAACGCCCCTCCAAGAGCTACCCAAAGCGCAGGTTGCTACCCCGATTAGAGGAGGAAGCACTTAAACCTACATCACCAGCACTTGATACAGCCGACCGGCCACCTCATGGCCGCGACAGAGAGGCCTCTCGGCCCTCCACTCAAGCGCACCCCGTACCAAGGCACGGGAAAATACGCCAGACTTGCGAGATATGTTGGAGAACAAGGCAAGGCAAACAAGACCGATCTACGGATCGCGTGAGCGCCCCACGACTCGAGACGATAACCGTTATGCCGGACACAAATTCGGTAGGGCCGAACACAGTAGACAAAGCCCATTGGAGCTATGTCGTGATATAGCCCAGTACAGAGGCGCCGCACACCCACTATGCTTCACAGACGAAGTAATGGATCATCAAATCCCCGAGGGTTTCAAGCCCGTAAACATCGAATCATATGATGGCACAACAGATCCTGCGGTATGGATCGAGGATTATCTCCTTCATATCCACATGGCCCGCGGTGATGATCTCCACGCCATCAAATACCTCCCACTCAAGCTTAAAGGACCAGCTCGGCATTGGCTTAACAGCTTGCCAGCAGGATCAATCAGTTGTTGGGAGGACCTGGAAGCCGCATTCCTTGACAATTTCCAGGGCACTTATGTGCGACCACCAGACGCCGATGACCTAAGCCACGTAATTCAGCAGCCAGAGGAATCGGCCAGGCAATTCTGGACACGGTTCCTAACAAAGAAAAATCAAATAGTGGACTGTCCGGACGCAGAGGCCCTAGCAGCCTTCAAGCACAATATCCGTGACGAGTGGCTTGCCCGGCACCTTGGACAGGAAAAGCCGAAATATATGGCAGCACTCACGACACTCATGACCCGCTTTTGCGCGGGAGAAGACAGCTGGCTTTCTCGTAGCAACAATATGACCAAGAACCCTGGTAATTCGGATACCAGGGACAGTAGTGGCAGGTCGCGTCGCAACAAGCAGAAGCGCCGCATTAACGGCGACAATGCTGAGGATACGGTAGTTAATGCCGGATTCAGAGGCTATAAATCCGGTCAGCGGAAAAAGCCATTCAAAATAAATCCTAGGGGCCCGTCCATTTTGGACTGAATACTCGACCGCTTGTGCCAGATACATGGCACCCCCAAAAAGCCGGCCAATCACACCAACAGGGATTGTTGGATGTTCAAGCAGGCAGGCAAGTTAAATGCCGAAAATAAAGACAAGGGGCTGCATAGCGATGACGACGAAGAGCCCCGGCCGCCGAACAACAGTGGACAGAAGGGTTTCCCCCCACAAGTGCGGACGGTGAACATGATATACGCAACCCACATCCCCAAGAGGGAGCGGAAGCGCGCGTTAAGGGACGTATACGCGGTAGAGCCAGTCGCCCCAAAGTTCAACCCATGGTCCTCCTGCCCGATCACCTTTGATCGAAGGGACCATCCCACTAGCACCCGTAATGGCGGATTCGCCGCATTGGTTCTAGACCCAATTATTGACGGATTTCATCTCACTAGAGTCCTTATGGACGGCGGCAGCAGCCTGAACCTGCTTTACCAGGATACAACGCGGAAAATGGGCATAGATCCCTCGAGGATTAAGCCCACCAAAACGACATTTAAAGGCGTAATACCAGGTGTAGAGGCCAACTATACAGGCTCAGTCACATTTGAAGTGGTCTTCTGATCTCCGGATAATTTCCAAAGCGAGGAGTTAATCTTCGACATAGTCCCATTCCGCAGTGGCTATCACGCACTGCTCGGGCGAACCGCATTCGCCAGGTTCAATGCGGTACCGCACTACGCATACCTTAAGCTCAAGATGCCAGGCCCTCGAGGAGTAATTACGGTCAATGGAAACACCGGACGCTCCCTCCAAATGGAGGAGCACACGGCGGCCCTTGCAGTGGAAGTACAAAGCAGCCTCTCCAGGCAGTTCTCCAGACCGGCCATTAAACGTCCGGACACCGTCAAGCGCGCTCAGAGTAACCTACAACAAGACCGCCCGGCACATTCCGAGCAGGCGTAGCAATGCGGCCCCAATCCCAGCCCTCGCAAAAATGCGACACCAGTGCTTCGCGTATATAACTACGCTCTAGAAATACCATGGGTACAGGGGGAGGGGCACCATCACGGCACGCCCGAACACGGCTTAAACCGCACCAGGGGCTGCTGGTTTTTTAATTTTCTCTTACTTTCAGGACTCCATTCCTCGGAAGGCCTGTTCGGCAATTCAATTGCCGCACAAACAATGCAAGAATCAGGGAAGCAGACAAGCCATGCCGCATTACGGAACTCCCAGGTGATCTCTATCACGAGCAGTATACCTGTTTCGCATACCATTCCACAGCCTGCCCCTGAAATGGACATGTTAAATAGTCCAACCTTTTGCTTATCGCATTATTTGTATCGTTCTACTTTGACCGCAGCCCTTTTTAATAAACAATGCATAGCTTTTGTCTATTTTTGCATTACTCTTTTTTTTACAAATATATGTTCCTTAACGACATGTTGCAACCGTACACTTTGGTACGGTCAAAACACTCCAGGGGCTTTAGTACCCCTCAATACGGTGTGAGAAGTCCGAACACTTTAACAAGTGCGGCACCCCGAACTTATAGCATTATATGCATCGGCTCTGAATCATGTCTTGGGTCAATAGTTGGGTTTGCTCGGCTCCTATGTTTTGGTGCCTTATGTTCTGCTATATCGGCTAAGGTAGCACTAGGAGAACTACTGCGATTGTGCCCCAGTTGAGCTAGGTCGAGCACCTCAGTAGAGAAAGCTAAAACTAACTGTCATGATGAAGCGAGAGCTGGTCACTGTTCGAGAGGTTTTTTCGAGTCCCTAAAGACTTATGCCGCTTAGAGCGAGGAGTCGGCTCTGTCCGGCCAAGGCGTGGATAGCCCCGAACTCGGTCTTCCGAATACCAGGGGCTTCGCCGAAATTTAAAATTATAGAATTATATGGCTAAGTGAGAGTGTTCACGCATTATAGTCCGATTGCCTTGTTTGTTGTGCTGAGCGCCTCCCTCGAAGGACCCAAACATGGGGAAAAGAGCGCTCAGGTTTATCCCCGAACACCCCAGCACTAGCGGCACGAGGGCAGAAACCGACGACTCACCATCTCTCAAAATTGATAAACAGTCGCACAGAAGGTAATATTTTAAATTCGAACAGCATTGCTTAGCGCATATGAACAAGTTTTCAGCGCACAGGACAAAACGAGCGAGTTTTACTCAAAAATTACATCCCTGGAACATTCATCCGCCATAAGGCAAGCACCCTTCAGAACATCCTTATAATAATTCTCAGGCTTGCGATGCTCTTTCCCCGGCGGTGGCCCGTCCTTCACAAGCTTCTCAGCATCCAGCTTGCCCCAGTGCACCTTAGCACGGGCAAGGGCCCTACGGGCACCTTCAATGCAGACGGAATGCTTGATAACTTCGAGCCTTGGACAGGCCCCCACCAGCCGCCGCACCAGCCCGAAATAGCTCCCAGGCAGAGCCTCTCCAGGCCACAGCCTAACTATGAGGCCCTTCATGGCCTGTTCGGCCGCCTTGTGGAGCTCGACCTGTTGCTTCAGCTGGTCGCTCAGGAGCACGGGGTGTCCGGCCTCAGCATACTAAGACCAGAACACCTTCTCTGTCGAGCTGCCCTCCTCGGCTCGATAGAATGCGGCGGCATCGGACACGCTACAGGGAAGATCTGCGAATGCTCCTGGAGCGCTCCGGATTCGGGTAAGTAACAAGTAACTCACGTTTATGTGTTTGCTTTGCATAAAGAATGCCTTACCCGCCGCTATCTTTTTCACCGCATCCAACTCTTGGAGGGTCTTCTGGGATTCGGCCTTGGCAGACTTGGCATTTTCAATAGCCACCGCAAGCTCGGACGCTTGCGTCATTGAGTCAAGCTCCAAACTCTCATGTTTTTTCATGAGATCCTGGAGCTCTTGCCGCACCTTGCCAACCTGGGCCTCATACTTCTCCCGCTCGGTGCGCTCCGTGGCCGCCCTCTTCTCGGCCTCGAACAGCGCTTGCTTAAGGGTCGCCACCTCAGACGTGGCCCCTACAATAGCCACGATAATCCTGTCATTTTTTGCAATTGCACCTTTTTTATATATATTTAAACAAGGTAATTCTTACCTTCCTTGTCCTCGAGCTGCTTCTTGGCACGCCCGAGCTCTTGCTCGGACTGCTCGAGATTCTGCTTTAGCGTGTCCACTTCCGCAGTCAGTGCGGCGGACGCCAGCAGAGAAGCCTGCATACGCATATTGACTCCTTTTTGTTAGACTCCTGCGAATTTTATTTGATCCTCTCTTTGGCTTTTCTTCCCGAACACCAAACAGAGCATCAGGGGCTACTGTATATGCGCTAATATTATTTACACATTCTTTACTTACCTCAAAGCCTGTTAAAAGGCTAGCACAAGCTTCAGTTAGTCCGCTCTTGGCGGACTGAACCTTCTGGACCACCGCGCTCATAATGGTGCGGTGCTCCTCGTCGATGGAGGCGCCTTTGAGCGCCTCCAATAGATTGTCCGGCGCCTCCGGTTGGACGGGGGTCACCGGCACGGAGGGCTTGCTCCTCTTGGAAGGAGGTCGCCCGCCGGACTTTGGAACCTTTGAAGGTTCTAGAGCGGTGTCCGGCCTAGAGCCAGACTTGGAGCCTTGGGGGGTTTTATCCCCTTTACTCCTGGAGTCCGGGAGGTCGCCTTGCGGCGCCTCCAGGACCACATCCTCCTGGCTGGAAGCCTGTTGGGACAACACTTCGGCATCGTCCGTAGGGCGGGGGGAGGTAGCCGGCGGAAGCGAATTCACATCCGACGAGTCCAGGGAACCGCTCGATGACGCGTCGAGCCGGTCTTTGGGTGGGCTACATAATCATATTCGACATAAGGGAAAGCTGTGCAATAAAGGAATACTATGAATTACTCTGGTATCCGGATACTTATGATTTCGCCAGGGGCTTGGCCCTGAGCGGCCACTCCTCTCCGCCATCGTTGGCGTTGGTGGAGTAGTCCGGAGGAAGGGTTTTCCCCTTCTTGGACCCTTTGGCCTCCCCAGTGAGGGCGGCCTTCCTTTTCTTCTCTCCCCTCTCTGGAGGGGGAGAGGTCTCTTCTTCCTCCTCCTCGTCTTCATGGGAGGAATGTGCCTTGGAGCCGTCGGATGATGAACCCGACACCTCCTGGCGCCAGGCACTTTTTCGAGTCCCCGTGGCCTTCTTCGTGGCCTTCTTCTCCGGCACCATATAGGGTGCCGGAACCAGCAGCTTCGCCAAGCGGGCATCGGCTGGGTCTTCGGGCAAAGGAGCCGGACAGTCGATCTATCCGGACTTCTTCTGCCAATCCTGTCAAAGGTAAGGGAGCTTAGATCCCGCATAGAGTTAAACTATGAAAAACTAATACCCTGTAAAAGGTACAAACAACTTACCGCGCTAGCATGACGTTGCGCGCTGAATCCGCGATCCTCGGTAGCGGATGCGGGAGCCTCGGCGCCCTTGAAAATCACCTTCCAGGCATCTTCGTACGTCGTGTCGAAGAGCCTGCTCAGAGTTCGGTGCTGCACCGGGTTGAACTCCCACAGATTGAAGGCCCGTTGTTGACACGGGAGGATCCGGCGGATGAGCATAACCTGGACTACGTTGACAAGCTTGAGCTGCTTGTTCACCAGGGTTTGGATGCATGTTTGCAGTCCAGTCACCTCTCCTTTGTTGCCCCATGACAGGCTCGTCTCTTTCCAGGACGTGAGCCGTGTTGGAGGTCCGGACCGGAACTCGGGGGCTGCGACCCACTCAAGGTCGCGCGGCTCGATGATGTAAAACCACCCCGATTGCCACCCCTTCAGGGTCTCCACAAAGGAGCCCTCGAGCCATAAGGCGTTGGGCATCTTGCCCACCATGGCGCCTCCGCACTCTGCCTGGTTGCCGCGCACCACCTTCGGCTTGACATTGAAAGTCTTGAGCCATGGGCCGAAATGGGGGCGGATGCAGAGAAAAGCCTCGCACACGACGATAAACGCCGAGATGTTGAGGATGAAGTTCGGGGCCAGATCATGGAAATCCAGGCCGTAGTAGAACATGAGTCCCCGGACGAATGGGTGGATAGGAAAGCCCAGTCCGCGGAGGAAGTGGGGAAGGAACACTACCCTCTCATGGGGCCTTGGGGTGGGGAGGAGCTGCCCCTCTTTGGGAAGCCGATACGCGATGTCGTTAGACAAGTATCCGGCCTTCCTCAGTTTTTTGATGTGTCCCTCCGTGACGGAGGAGACCATCCACTTGCCTCCCGCTCTGGACATGGCTGGAGAAGGTTGAGGTGGGGAGTGCGGACTTGGGCGCTGGAGCTCGAGTGCACGAAAATGGATAGGCAAAGGAGGAAGAAGGTGTAGGTGAAAAGGTGGATCCTTATCCCCTTATATGGGTGGACGCAACTACGTGTCCCCACCAGCCTGGTAAAACTCGCTTATCTCCAAGCGCCGTAATCAATGGCACGGTTGGGTTACCCACGCCCGTATTGATGAGAATCCCGGAATAAGGGGACATGATCTCTGCTTTAACAAGACGTGCCAAGGAAACCGCCTCTCATGACACACTAAGGTGGGACAATAAAACGATTCGAATAAAGGCTTGGCCATGGTGCGATGTCACACTACGGAATACGTCAGCAGATTAGATTTGTGTAAATATTATTCTCTCTATGGCAATATGTGGAAACTTATTTTGCAAAGACGGACACTATCTTTGTGTTCAAAATCTTCTATGAAGTACTTGGAGGAGGAACCCGCCTTGCAATGCCGAAGACAATCTGTGCGTCGGACTCATCGTCATTGAAGCCTGGTTTAGGGGCTACTGAGGGAGTCCTGGATTAGGGGGTGTCCGGATGGCCGGACTATACCTTCAGCCGGACTCCGGGACTATGAAGATACAAGATTAAAGACTTCGTCCCGTGTCCGGAAGGGACTTTCCTTGGCGTGGAAGGCAAGCTTGGAGATACGGATATATAGATCTCCTACCATTGTAACCGACTTTGTGTAACCCTAACCCTCTCCGGTGTCTATATAAACCGGAGGGTTTTAGTCCGTAGGACAACATACAGAACAACAATCATACCATAGGCTAGCTTCTAGGGTTTAGCCTCTCTGATCTCGTGGTAGATCTACTCTTGTACTACCCATATCATCAATATTAATCAAGCAGGACGTAGGGTTTTACCTCCATCAAGAGGGCCCGAACCTGGGTAAAACTTCGTGTCCCTTGCCTCTTGTTACCATCCGGCCTAGACGCACAGTTCGGGACCCCCTACCCGAGATCCGCCGGTTTTGACACCGACAGGGGGTCTTTGAGAGCGGAGCGGTACGTGGGAGGGATGGGTGATATGGTGGAGGAGTCGGAGTTGGTGAGGAAAAGACGCTTGGGTTGGCAAAAACCGGATTTGGAGCGAGTCTGCATTTTATGCGAGTTGTGCGGGGGCAGAACGGGCTGGGCGCGAGGTGGGAGACGTGGCTGCACGGGAGTGGATGGCGCGGAATCAGAGGTGGGTGGTGTGGGTCAGTAGCAGGGCTGGAAGGTGCGGGATCCAAGGAGGACCCGCGGGCAAGCGAGTCGGGCGTGCGATCCAAGGAAGCGGTCGCGATGGGCGAAGCGGGCGTGGGACCCGAGGACGCCCGTGGGCGCGTGGGTGGGGAGGCAGGTGCGGGGGACCGGTGCGATCTAGGGGGGAGCTACATGGGGAGGTGGTTGGTGGGCTAGGGGTAGGTGGCCAGGCAGGATTGGCGTGCATGGGGGCGTCCCATCCGGGGGATCGTGTGGGACCCGGTACGAGGTAGGTGAGGGGAGCAGCGAATCGGGCAGCGATTGGAGGGGAGGCGAGGTGGGATTTTCTGCGGAGCGGGCTGGTTGGGGTGTTGGTGTGGGTGGGTCATATGGAAAAGTAGTTTCGTCAAACGTGACGTGTCGAGAGACGATGACGCGTCGTTGTGCAAGATCGTAGCAACGATACCCTTTGTGTTCAAGAGGATATCCGAGGAAAATGCAGCGAGTGGAGCGCAGGGCTAGCTTGTGGGGAGAGGTGGAATATAGGTTGGGGTAACAAAGACACCCGAACACTCGTAAATGGTCGTACGTGGGGTGAATACCATGAAGCATAAAGTAAGGTGTGTGATCGTGAATGGCACGGGAAGGGTAACGGTTGAGGAGATATGTGGCCGTGTGCAGGGCCTCAGCCCAAAAGGAAGGTGTGAGGTTGGCTTGGACTAGGAGGGTGCGGATGATGTCGTTGGTGGTGCGTAGAAGCTGTTCGGCCTTGCCATTTTGGGGTGAGGTGTGAGGGCAAGAGAAGCGGTAAGCAATGCCATTAGTGGAAAAGAACGCACGTAGTGTGGAGTAGATAAACTCGCCACCGTTATCGCATTGTAGTGCTTTGATGATCACATTGTATTGAGTACGAACGTAAGAGAAAAAGCGTTGGAGAGTAAGAGATGTGTCCGACTTATTGCGAAGAGGAAAAGACCAAGAGAAGTGAGTGTAATCATCAAGCACAATTAAGTAATATTGATAGCCGGAAAAGCTTACAACGGGACTGGTCCATAAATCACAGTGAATGAGCTCAAATGGAGCAAAGGTGCGACTATGTGAAGTAGGAAAGGGGAGGCGCGGCTGTCGTCCAAGTTGGCAAGCATTACATGGTGTATGCGCAATTTTATTACAAGATGGAAGAAAATCATGGGCTGCTAAGGAAGAAGTATCTTGGGGGCTGGGGTGGCCAAGCCGGCGATGCCATACGTCAGCGGTGGAGGTTGTGGCGGAGAGGGCGGTGCTCCAGGGTGTGTGATTGCCGAAGAAGGGATAGAGATCGCCGGAGCTAGCGGAGATCATGATTACCCTCCTGGTTCAAAGGTCCTTCACAACAAAGCCAAGAGGGAAAAATTCAATAGAGCATAAGTTATCTTTGGTGAACTGGCGAACAGAAATGAGATTAGTGACTACATGAGGAGAAAAGAGAACGTCGCGTAGATGGAAGTTGTGAGGGGGCAGGGTGGCCGAGCCAGTGGCTTGAATGGGAAGATGGGTGCCATTGCCAACGACAATACTAGTGAAACGAGGCTTTAAAGAAGGATTCGAGAGGTCGAGGTTACCAGGGTTGCCGGTGACGTGGGAGGAGGCGCCGCTGTCGAGGTACCACTCGTGCGGAGCGGAGCCGTTGTTGGAGAAGCCATTGGCGCTGTACGCAGCCTGGAGCATGGCGAGGTGATCCCAGGAGGGTGGCGCAGGTGGCGTGGGCGCCGGGTAGCCGGAGAACTGCATTGGATACGCCTGCGCATGGGACCCTGGCCGCGGGCCGAGCACGCCGACGGCATTGGGAGGGACCCAGCCAGGACGCGGGTTCGGGAGGGCCATCCCGTAAGGCGCGAAGAACCCCATGTAGGGATTGTAGGACATGGGTGGGGGGTTGCCACGGCCGCCGTGATCACCGCGCCCACGGCCGCGTCCACCGCGGTCGCCACCATCAGCGTGGTTGCCAGAGCCGCGGCCGGCCGGAGAGGCGGGGCCCCGATCATTGGAGCGATCAGTGCGGTCGACGGGGCGAGTACCGGAGCCGCCGGATCCAGAGGAGCTGCCGAAGGGGCCGCCGCCCCCGGTGACAGCGAGGATCGTGGCCGGCTCATCAGCCATGCGCTGGGCGAGGTTCTCCTCGGCGAGCTTCAGGCGGGAGAACACCGTCTCGAACGGCGGCAGAGGAACCGTGTCCCCGAGCACGACGCGGATGGTGTCGAGACGTTTGTCGATGCCGTGAAGGAACTGAGTGGTGAGATCCACCTCGGTGATGGCGTGCTCGATGTCGGCGAGGCCGGCGGTGAGAAGCTTCATGCGGCGGGCGTACTCGGCGACGGAGAGATCCCCCTGTTTGAGGTTGCGGTATTGTCGGTTCAGCATCATGTACTGTGCCGCGCGGTTCGCCAGGAAGTAGTCGCGAATGCGATGCCAGATATCGTAGGTGGTGGTGGCCCCGACGACGTGATCGACAAGGTTGTCGGCGAGGGTGGAGTAGATCCAGAGCACGAGGTGGGCGTCGAGCTCGCGCTGTAATGCGGTGGCGTTGGGGGGAAGGGGCGCTTCGATGAACTGAGAGACGCCATAGCGGATCAGAACAAGAAGGAAGAAGGACTTCCACTTGTGGTAGTTGTGATCGTCGGGGTTGAGAAGAAACTTGATGTGGTTCTGGATGCTGTCGCGGAAAATGGGGTGGGTGGAGGGAGCGGCGGCGAAAGAGAGCGGCAGCGCCGTGGAGGGGGGGGGGGGAAGGGGGGCGAACTGAGAACCGAGCGAGGGGGAGGAGCCATTATGGGAGGAGGGGATGGTGCCGAAGATGAGGGGAGAAGACGTGCCGGCGGTGGTGCCGGCGCCGGTGGACGAGCTGGAGAGAGTCCCCGGCGAGGTGGCCGAGCTGGTGGCCAAGGAAGTGGCGGCGGCGGTCGAGTGCTCGGTCATGGGAGGTTTGCCTGGAGTCTGATACCAAGTAGAACGACCAATTGTCTCTTGCATTCATTCACACACAGCGAGTATAAGATATACACACAGAGGAGCGGTTACAATGAGTCCGATGGAAGTGACACGCAGGCCCGAGCATGCTCCATAATCCTATAAACTATGAGTACAAGTACATATATTACAATACACGTTAACAATACTATATTGAATTCATGCTCTCAGTTGCTCCAAAAGTCCAAAATATGGAAGTGAGCTAGACATTATACTCCAACAGTGTCGGTGTTTGTCAGATTTGTTGAAATGCCCGCCGTTTATATATATTTTTAAAAAGAATGAGGACGTACGCGGTACGTCCGTTTTCCTCGACACAGTGCACCGGATTCGCTGCAACACTAGTAGCCACTACCAGCCTTATTAAAGAATGAAAAGAAAATAAATAAATGAAAGGAGAATGTGCTTTCCGCATTTCGCCACGACCCGCCACCTGTCTGCCACGCGCCCGGAGGACCCACCTGGCCCAGCTCACACGTGGCCCCACCGCTCAGGAGCTTCTCCTTCCTCCAAGTCCGGCCCCAACACCCAAAGCTGAACAGAGAGACCCGAACCCCGCAGCCATGGCCATGGAGCGACCTGTGCGGCTGGTGCTGGATGCGTCCCTCCTCCTCGATCCCGTCGGTGCAGGGCCGCAGGAGGCCGCGCCCGTGCACACGCTGCGTCCGGGGGCGGAGGCGCTGCTGCGGCGGCTGCGCCACTCCAATCTGGGCGTGGTATGAGCCCGGCTCTTCACCTCGTGCGCTCTGAGATGAATTGTTAGTAAATACCAGTACCTTGTATTCAACTGATTTCATCTTCTTGCTCCTTCTGTTTCAGGCAATTTGCCGTCCGGAGGAAATGCCAACTACTGTGGTATCTGTTTATCCCCTTCTGAACCCTTTTTTCTCCAAGTTACTGTGTTTGATTCATCTCAGTTACACTTGTACTCGCACTGTTTATGATATGTGATAGGGGCTATACATAGTATACTTAAAATAGAAGTGTTTGCAAGATTCACTGCTTGTGCCAATATATCCAGCTAGATTTATTGCCAGATGCTCCCGTTGCACTGATCACTCTTTCTTGATATCTGTCAAAGTTTTCTTATTGCTAAATCCCGTTGTGCGGTTAAAACTTGCAATACTTGTGGCCAAACCTTTTATAACCCTCAGTTTACTGCGCTAATATCTGCACCCTCCCCTATGAAATGAAAAAACTGCTATCGCTGGCTTGCGGCATTACATTCTCATTCTTCTGAAGGCAATTTTTTGTGAATGCTTTACATCATTCCGTAAGGTAGTATACGCTTACACGGGGCTTCTCTGTTGCTTTTATCAGTCAGGCTTTCTTGAAATGACAGCAGACTTGAACTCCTTTGGATATATATCACTACCTGCTCCAACTGGGAATCACTTACTAAATGAGTTGATGTTAGAGTGGAGCAGAACGAGTTCTTGTTTTTATGCTACTTCCAGAGTTGATGAAGATCTATTTTCTGAACTTGAGAGCCACAACTGGAAGGTTATTGCTGTAGGTAAGCATAAATCAGGAAGAAATGTTAATTGTCCTTCTCATGCTGTTTCCAACTAGCTGTTTGGCGTTAGGACTTCATCAATGATATATCTGCTGTGTAGCCCATGCTGTTTTACATATTGGAAGGAGGTGCTAATATTATCTTTGAGGGCTATTGATATTCTTCTTATGATCCAGATAGTGAATGTGGAACAAAAGATTCTGGAGTTGTAAATATTGGCAAGCTTCAAGAGCTGCTTATCACTTTGGCTACTTTAATTAAAAAGGTTAAATTGTCATTCATGTCTACTTGGTCATATTTCTTGTGATGTTGTAGTGCACTAAATTCGAAATTATGTGTTCTTTCATCCAGGAAATAGTTAGCTCATCTATTTTGATGGTTGGCTATGCAATGAAACCATCCCGTGAGGAAGACTTTGCCAAGGCAAGTTTTCTATAATGTGTAAGTACATATTTGATCTCTGCTGGAACATCATTATTTCTATGTTGCTTGCAGAGAGGAGCATTTCCCCTTTATCCAAGTCAAAATGGACTTATCTTTGTCCCACTCTCATTTGAACTTCCTTTAGCCTCTCAACTTCAAGAAGTTGACATAATCCTCCACAAAATGACGGATGAGATCATTAGCATTGATCCAAATTGCTCCATCAGTTTTCCCAGGGGAATTTCATTTTCTGCAGGAATGTCTGAAGTTATAAGGTAAAATGGATCACAGAAGAAATTTAGTGGATTTACACATTCGTATCTTCTAGCAACAAATAGCAACCATCTGATAACTTGCTTTATATAATTTGTAACAGGTCGATATGCTGAAGTATTATACTCATTCTGTTTTCACTATCATCCTCTTTGTTAAGCAGGTTTATGGAAGACTATCCTGATTTTTGCATCATTGATCCGTTCAAAAATATTTCCCCGTTGCTGGATCGTCTGCAAATTCAAGAAATTCTAGTTAGATTGCAAGAACTTGGCTCTGAAGGAAGGCCCAAACTCCGAGCACCACATTCTTTGAAGGTCTTTTTATTTGAATTACACTTATGCAGAAGTATGACTTCATGGCTTTTGTACTGTATGTTACTGACATCTACCATCATTAAACACTCCTGTCTTCATGCACTTCTGAAGAGCATTTATGTGCAGTGCATGTTGCATTGAAGAGTATCTATAATTGCCTTTGTCTTGACTATTGAGTTTTCTTGCTATTTTCCAATGTAGGTCATAAACTTCAATGGCAGTGAATTACAGAAGCAACTAGCAGAAGCTAATTTATCATTTCCACTAATCGTGAAGCCACGAGTTGCATGTGGAGTTGCTGATGCGCACAATATGGTAGCTTATTGTCTTTGTATTTAGTTCTACATCAACTGAATGTTCGGGTATTGCATTAATTTCCAATGATATCCTTTTGTCACCATTCGTACGAAGATGGTTATGCTGACTTATTGTGCTGCTTGATCCCTTTTCAGTTTGGAGTTTTATTTGCTTTCTTTTGAATTATGCATCTAAATGAAAAATTGTTGTGTGCAGGCATTAGTTTTCCAAATTGAAGAGTTTAGCAACCTTAGTGTGCCTCTTCCAGCTATTCTACAGGTACAATTTTCTGCCTTTTCCTCTCTGATAGCAGGTGTCTTGGAAGGAAATGGGCATATTTGATATACTCTTAATGTATTATATGTTTTGACGATTAATCACATCTTGTGTATTTTCCTTCAATTTTCACACTCTTGAGGCATTCCATGTTGAGTCTTGATGCACTCTGCAGATCTGTACCTGTGAACTACAGTTTGCGATGATTCATCTTCAGAAACAACCGGGAGATTCTGATGTGTAGGTTTTATTTATGTGATGTAGGAATACATTGATCACGGGTCCAAGATATACAAATTTTATGTAATTGGAGACAAGGTTTTTCATGCTGTAAAAACTTCAATGCCCAATGCAAATTTGCTAAAATCGTCATCGGGGGATGAACCTCTTACGTTTAATAGGTAAAGTTTGGAATTATATATTTTTGGCATGGTGTTGGATGTCTTTTTCATTCATCTGCTAAAATATACTTCCCATACCAAATTATTTGAATTTGCTTCACAGTTTGAAGACTCTTCCAGTGGCTACCAAGGAGCAGCTGCTGCTGAACAGGGTACATGATAACAAATCTCTGAACATCGGTGTGGTGGAAGAGGCTGCAAAATTGTTAAAGGAATCACTTGGACTAACAATTTTTGGATTTGATGTTGTTGTAAGTATTTCTTCTCTTATGTTTTGTGCTATTAGTAGTCAGTACAGCTACAAACGGAGTAACTTCTTCCCACTGGAAGTCTGAAACACTTCAAGTCGCCATTATCTTTTTACTGTTGTGCATTCTACTTCGGAATTGTCAAAAATAGCCTTTGAATACGCAGGTTCAGGAGGGTAGCGGAGACCATGTCATAGTGGACCTAAACTATCTTCCGTCATTCAAAGAAGTTCCTGACTCCGAGGCGATGCCTGCATTCTGGGATGCAATCAGGCAGTCATACGAGTCGAAGAAAGGGAGGGTGCAAACTTAGTCAATGGCCTCGACAAAAACCATGTACAATAACGGCGACCACTACTGGGTGTTGAATTAACAAACCGTCTAGAAGCGGCTGCTTGTCGCCTAGAATCGTAGAGTACTTCAGAACTTTGCAGGCAGAGATGTGTACTAACACTAATAATCCGGGAGCGACACCGCTCAACTGTGGAGTTAAAACTGGTTGCCGTACAAGTGTATAACCATGCTAACCTCCTCTCTTTTTGCTCTGTGTTGTACTATGGAGTATGATTTAATATGTGAATGTGAGTGGCCCTGTAGACACTGTACTGCAATGTGAGTGACGTGATATGCTTGTTTCTGCTCTGCATAGACCAGCAACCTGCTTCTCTATGTATCTACTCTGTTCTTTGTATCTGAATTATATCATGTGAAAGCCTGTTTTTTCGTCGTCTCGCTGCGGATTTATCCCCGGCCTCGGCCGACTATGGGCATGTTTTTTATATGGGGGCACACTGAAAGCAATTACAGTTGGCCTTTATGAAGGGGCCAAAACTGAACAAATTTGTGCCATGTGGAGCCCAAGGAGAAAGAAACGGTACTGCCCAATGTAATGTAATAATACTTTCCATTCGGCTGCATCTTGATGTCCCTTTCGCCAACATATTTGTTGCATTTGTGCAGATCGCGTGGAGCTCCAGGGAAACTTTCAGGATTGCCGGCACAGTTTTGGCCTTTTATTATTCAGGTAAGCTTCCGTCACTGTATGCAATATATGCATGTATGTACCTGCTCTCCCTGTGTCTCGGCACCTTCAGTTTTGCTGTTTACTCTGCTCCCTGCGTTGAGCGCCTGAAGAATGGAGCACATGAAGAGGTTCTCCGGCATGGCGAGGGGCACACCCGCGTCGGCTCCGGCGCGGAAGGACGAAGACGAGAGCCTGGTTCTCTTTGGGGAACTGTACAGGCATGATCAGGAGAAGGAGGTGAACCTCCTTGACCCAATGTACTCCGTGGAGTTTGAAGCCATCCAAGGTCAGGTGTTGTCTCTTATATTTTCACTTCTTTGCGTGTTCATTTTGTCGCCGAGATGCAATTATCCCCCCCCCCCCCCCCCCCCCCCCCCCCCCCCCCCCCGCTATCGCCGTCCGGGGCTAAGATGATGAGATTTTGAGTCACTGGTATCAATAAACTGTTGGAAGATCTAGGGAAGTTGATACACATCTTTCCTTGGAAGATAGATAATCTGACTAGAACGCTTTTTTTGTCTGAATATAGGTGACCGCCGCATGTTCAAACTCGCCTCGGGGAAGCGAGATTACCTACTCACAGATGGCGAAAAGAACGATTACGATTGGTAAAGATGGAATTTGCTTGCAGTAAAAACATGTTGACCTATTTTCTCTATTGCGTATTTTGAAATCGGGGCGGTTCATTTGATTTCAGGCTCAAGACTCCTCCGGCCACCCCGCTGTTCGCTTCCCTTGAGATGGAAGCTGATTCCGCCCAAATGGTTTTCCAGAGGGAGCTGCCTATCCTTCAACCAGTTAAAACTTCAAGGGTATGATGGCTATCGAGTCTTCACAGTAATAGCAACACTTTCACTCTACTTACCTTAGAAAAGACATGCACCTCTTCCGCACGTCATAAGATAAAATAAAAACAATCATGACACGTCGAAGTAACTCACCATTCACCAAGTTGAAATACCACATGAGGATTGCAGAACATTTTATAAAAAAATTCATCTTCTAATACCACATGGGTGACCGTCAAAGTTATCCACCAAACCAAAGAAGACTAGCTGTTTTTTTTTCGCGATTTATTCATTTTTTTCCATTGATCTTATTTCTTGACATTGTGAAACTTTGACAGTTCTCAGGAAAGCTCGATGCACTCAGTAGCACATCGACGAAATCTGAATCTCCTACGACGTCCAGCTCCTCAAAGTCAGCCACTCCAACGGCAAGACCCAGCTCTTCGTCAGAGAAAAACCTCAGCACCAGAGGACCGTCCCCTGCCTTCTGCAAACAAGAGTCCCCATCTTACAAAATAGACAAGAGATCAAGCTACACACCTCTGGGAAACAGGCTGCAGAATGCAGTGGCAGCTCCTACAACAGACACCAAGGCAGCTAAGAAAACCTCGTCAGACAAGAAGACCGTAGCCCCAGGCAGCACAAAGGCAGCCAAGAACGTCGCAGACAAACCCGCGATGAAGAATGTCACGGCGGCTGCCCCAAGAGCTCGGACCAAGGACCCTTTGGTTGGTGCAAAAGATCTGAAGGTCGATGCTGGCAATGGTGGTGGCACAAGAAGAGTGTCGGTTGGTGCAAAGGATCTGAAGGTCGATGCTGGCAATGGGGGCGCCACAAGAAGAGTGTCGGTTGGTGCAAAGGACCTGAAGGTCGATGCCGGCAATGGCGGCGCTGCAAGAAGAGTGCCACGTCAACCGGCTGCAGCAACAGGTATCGGCAAAGACCCCTCTTTACTGCCGGCAGCGGCAAGAGGAAGGAGCAGAGGTGGCCATGAGCCGGCTACTGGTAACAGTGTCGATGCCGCTGACGGGGCTGTGGTGAAAGGGAGGAGGAGAGCAGGCGGGGAGAAGGAGCAGCAGAGGCAGCAAAAGGTTGGAAGCCATGGAAAGAAGCTGGTTGGGTAGCTTCCCCTGCCGGCATTCAGCATCCTGGCTGAATTTTCAGGAAGGAGATGGCAACATTCGGTTCAGAAAAGAACTTTCCGTTGCCTAAATTTATGCAAAGTACTCCCTCCGTCCCATAATATAAGAGCGTTTTTGACACTACACTAGTGTAAAAAATGTTCTTATATTATGGGAGAGAGGGAGTATTTTTGATTGAAAGGTTGTTCATATTTTGCAATAGAGATTTTCACCATGTAGCTGAATGGACAGTCTACACGCTGAGTAGCAGAACTGTCTTGGAATACAAGTCGCTCAAGCAGTGAAATCGTTGGTACATTCAGTAAAAGAAATGCATTTCTATGGAAAAAAATTGCGGGTTCATTTCCATGAAATTTCAAGTTCGCTGGAACAACTCGCATGGATAGACTAATCAAAAGGAGGGGTGGAGCTGCCATAGCCGGTCAGAGAAAAGTTTAGTTGCGATTCTGCCTAATAAGAGCATCTACAACCAGAAGTACCAAAATTCATCCTTCAAACACAGCATAAAAAAAAGAGAAAACATCCGTCACATCCATGAACTTCAAACGTCATACCTCAAATCCATAATAGCAATGCAGATAAACAACCTACATACTTCGTACATACCTAAAACTACTTATCGTCGAAGATGTACACAATCTCCGTGCCCGGCGCCAAGTTGACGTTCAACTGCGGCAGCTCCGACGCCTACGAGGGCTCCGGCTCCTGCTTGCGGTGTCTCCTGCTTGCTTAGGGGGACACCGGCTCCTGCTTGCGGTGTCTCCCATCTGGTCGCGTCGGTCAACGCCGCCCTCCCGTCCGGTCACATCGCACAATATTAATGTCGGCTGCTGCGGCTCTAGGCCAGCATGAATGTGGCGCGGGAAATCCATTCGAGAGAAAGGATGGGAGAGGGTTTTGGGTGGGCCAGGGGTGTCGGACGTGTGCGCGGTAGCGATCCGGATGTCCGGACCGGTTCACAGACGGATGCGGGACTGTGTTGGATGACAAAACACCTCCAGACCGCGCGGTCCGGGCATGCAGGGGTTGCGAATGTTACTTCTACATTGCATTAGGCATAACTCATCCATTACTGAAATCACCATAACTTGCAGAACACATTTGACCAAGAAATACTGATGAATATTTAATTCCAGTAGTTCATCTTATAAGCTAGAGGCTCTATAAAATGATTATCTCATGATACACTAGAAACTATTATGGAGATATTTGTTTCATGGTATGCTTTAGAGATCTCTAGCATGGGTATATTTAAGAATGGTAAAATACTACACATACAATCCACACTACATAGTTTATTTATACATTTTCCAAGAAATAATCGAGAAGACACAGGGCTGCTAGGGGGTAATTGAGGTATAAGCCATTTCTACTTGTTTTCATTTTTTTCTTCCAACTTTATTTTTGTTTCAATAACCTTCAATTGCATCTCATTTGTATTTGTTCCATTTCATATATATATATATATATATATATATATATATATATATATATATATATATATATATATATATCTGATCACGGGATCAGAATAATATTCTGATCACAACATGAACTTCCCGAGTAACGCGCCTGACCTTCCCCGAGTACTAGGTTGAACTTCAGCTAAAAGGTGTCCAAATGGGGCTTGTGATACACCGTTGGATAGCTATGTACATCAGTATCATGACCCAAGTTAAATTTTTGACAAAATGTAAGCGGTTTAAGAGCAGTTTTGAAAACCGCTATTTCTTCACATAAAAAACATGAATCGTATTTTCGATCGCATTTTTAAACCGTTTATTGGAATGAGGCAAATAATATAGCGTTGGAAAGCTGCTGCAAAACCGCTCCTTCCACATGTTGAAAGTATTCTCTAATTCCCGAGGGTTAAAGAGTAATTCGGAAAATCGTAAAATTTCGCAAACCGAACACCCGAGTTCGTATTTTTGTCGCCATTTCTAAACGGCTAATCCAATTGAGGCAAATAATATGGCGTTGGAAAGCTTATGAAAATACGCTACTTTTTTATGTTAAAAGTTTTTTCTAATTTTGAATGGTTTAAAAGTAATTTAGAAAACGGTACAAGTTCCACCGAGTTCGTATTTTCGAGCTAATGTTTTAACCGTATGTCCAAATGCAGCAATTGATATGGCGTTGGAAAGCTTGAGCAAATGCGAAACTTTTTTGTATATATATTATTTCTCCTAATTCCTTACAGTTTTAAGTCAAATTGGAAAATGAATAAAAACATATTTTTGGCATAATTTCTACATACGTAATCGGAATGGGACAAATAATATACCGCTGAAAAGCTACGGAAAATGCGAAACTTTTTTATGTTGATGGTTTTCTCTGATTCCTAGCCTTTTTCGAGTAATTGCGAAAATGACGAGATCATTCGTTCTGCCTTTATCGCGAAACTGATTCTTCGAAAATGCACCGCGTGAAGAACCTGAACTTCTCGACACGTGTACTTGAACTTCACTTTGTTTTTCACGTGCTTTTTTTTCTCGTATATCTCTATCCACTGCTCCTAGCTCTCCATCCACTCACCGGAATTGAGCAAGTGATATACCGATGGAAAGCTGCTGTTAACACGCAACTTTCCCGTGTTGATCATTTTTTCATACTCGCAACGATTTTAAAAGTTTTTCATCTGAAATTCATTCAGCGTAGTAGTTGAACTTCATGATGTTTTCACGTTGAACTTCTGTGACATATTTTTGTTTGTACGCGCGCCTGAACTTCTCTCTGTACGAACCCGACCTTCGGGCTATCTTCGCAACCGTGCCTTCTACCGCGAGTTTTTCTGGTTAGTCATGTTCCATGTGATGTAAGTGTAATCTTCAAAAAAAATTAGCAACGAAATACTCGTTTTAGATAGGAATCTCGCTCATAGGCGGATTTTGCACTCGGGTCGTGAAGAACTCGCGTTTTTGGCGATTTTACTGCCTGAGTTGTTCGACCTGAACTTCCCCCTGTGCTAGGTTGAACTTCGCGCAACATTGCCCAAATAGGGCTTGCTATATACCGTTGGAAAGCTACGGACACGAGTATCATGACCCAAGTTAATTTTTTCGCAAAATGTAAGCAGTTTAAGAGCAGTTTTGAAAACCGTTTTCTCTTCGCACAGAAAACGTGAATCGTAATTTCGATCGCATTTCTAAACCGTTTATCGGAATGAGGCATATAATATGGCGTTGGAAAGCTGCTGCAAAACCGCTCCTTTCACATGTTGAAAGTTTTCTCTAATTCCATATGGTTAAAGAATAATTTCAAAAAACGTAAAATTTCGTAAACCGAACAGCTGAGTTTGTTTTTTCGATGTCATTTCTAAACGGCTGATCCAATGGAGGCATATGATACGGCGTTGGAAAGCTTATGAAAATGCGCTACTTTTTCATCTTGAAAGTGTTTTTCTAATTTTGAATGGTTTATGAGTAATTTAGAAAATGGTCCAAGTCATACCGAGTTCGTATTTTCGAGCTAATTTTTTAACTGTTCGTCCGAATGCAGCAAATGATATGGCGTTGGAAAGCTTGAGCAAATGCAAAACTTTTTTGGTATGTATTATTTCTCCCAATTCTTTACGGTTTTAAGTCAGTTTCAAAAATGCCGAAAAACGTATTTTCGCCGTAATTTCTACAAACTTTATCGGAATGTGTCAAATAATATACCGCTGAAAAGCTACGAAAAATACGAAACTTTTTCATGTTGATGGTTTTCTCTGATTTCTAGCCGTTTTCAAGTAATTTCGAAAACGACAGGATCATGCGTTCTTCCTATATCGCGAAACAGATTCTTCAAAAATGCACACCGTGAAGAACCTGAACTTCTCGGCGCGTGTACCTGAACTTCACTCTGTCTTTCACGTCTTTTTTTGCTCGTAGCTCTCCATCCACTCACCGGAATTGAGCAAGTGATATACAGATGGAGAGCTGCTGTAAACATGCAACTTTCCCGTGTTGATCATTTTTTCATACTCGCGGCGGTTTTAAAAGTTTTCATCTGAAATTCATATAGTGTAGTAGTTGAACTTCGTGTTGTTTTCACGTTGAACTTCTGTGACGTATTTTCATTTGTAATTTTCTCATCCATTCATCAGTGTTATACAAATGATACCGCGTCATCTTTAGAAATTGAACTTCTCCTTTTCTTTTTGTTTTCTTTCAACATTATTTAGCACGTCGAACCACGTCATCTTTAGAAATTGAACTTCTCCTTTCTTTTTGTATTCTTTCAACATTGGTTTACACGTTGTGTACCGCGCCATCTTTAGAAATTGAACTTCTCCTTTCCTTTTTTTTTCTTTCAACATTGGTTTACACGTTGAACCGCGTCATCTTTAGAAATTGAACTTCTCCCTTTCCTTTTGTTTTCTTGCATGTTTTACCTTGCATGTTTAAATTTATTTTTGAACTTGCTGAGATAACACACTTGACCTTCTCGAACACAACATTTTGACCTGCGCAAAACATAAATTAAAGCCAAACTTTTGACCTACAAAGTATGTACAATTTTCTCCACTTTTTCAAGAATAAACGTTGAATCGCCCCATTAGTTTGACATGAACTTCTGCTGCACATTTTCAAATGTCAGTTTGAATTTTCTTTTTCGAAAGCACATTGAGCTTTTTTATTATGTTCTGTGGCAAGTAGCATGATCATTTTTTTTGTTCCTGTAGAAAAGCATATGTGTTCGTCCTGCCACTAGTTCTTCACTTGACCTGTCGTGAACATTTTGTTCGGCCTCCACATGGCGCAATCCAGGATAAGCCAAAAAACAACATGTGTTGGCATGGCTCGAAAGCACCCACGGCTGTAGGTGGTGGACCTCGGCCGCAGCGGGTTGCAGCGACACACGGACAAGCTCTAGGTTGAGACCGCCCCCAGCTACAGGTTGAGACCTCCCCTAGTTGCAGGTCGAGGCCAAAGGGATGGGGAGGCGATGGTTGGCCAAAGAGGGATCGACGGGATGCCCCCGATCTTATTTTCACCTGAAATGCATTCTTTGCAGTACTTGAACTTCTCGTTGTTTTATAGACATGAAACCGCTCTTTGTGTATTTTTAGAAATGGGAAGAACTGGTGTTTCTTTAGTAAATGTCGAAGTTCTTCGTTATTTCAAATTGAACTTCTTGATTTATTCGTTAGTAACGAGAAAAATTCAAGTTTTTATAATAAATATTGAACTGCTCCATTTTTTGAAATTGAACTTCTTGGTTTATTATTTAGTAACAAGGAAAATCTGGGTGTTTCCATATACATTGAACCATTCTATTTCTTAAAATTGAACTTCTTGGTTTTTTTAATTTGGACTTCTTGGTGTTATTCGTTAGTAACGAAGAACGTCGAATGGCTTAATTATTTAAAGTTGAACTTCTATGTCTTTTTTTAAAGAGGGAAAATCTGCTTTTATAAACTTTTTGAATTGCTCGGATTTTTTAGCTTGACCTTCTTGCTATTGTAATAAACATTGAACTTCGCTGTTATTTAAATTCGAACCTCAAGGTTTTTTCGTAGAAACAAGGAAAAATCCATATTTTCTCTTTAATTTTTGAGGGAGTGTGCAATTTTCACTTTCTCATACTATCATTTTTAACTTAATTACATGATGTTCTAGAATAGAACATTTTGTACTTGCTCGGGTTGTCACAGTTT
The DNA here is from genome assembly GCA_034509565.1 of Triticum monococcum. Classification (NCBI taxonomy): domain Eukaryota; kingdom Viridiplantae; phylum Streptophyta; class Magnoliopsida; order Poales; family Poaceae; genus Triticum; species Triticum monococcum. The sequence continues at coordinate 536,006,164 of CM067845.1, read as the reverse complement.
TTTTGTGTGTGTTCGCCTCTTTATATTTTGACAACCAAGGTGTGTGTTTTTCCTAATGCGAACATTTTGAACTTCTCATCCACAATTTTTTTTTGTATGTGCACATCTTTGTGCGCATTGGTGGGCAAACTTGTGTGTTAAAAAAAAGTTAAAAAAAACCTTGTTCTCCTTTGGGGCATAAATACAAACAGTTGTGCTGCACACGAGCAAGCACAAGATCTGAAACTTCTGTTCGTGTGCACACGGAGTACACACTCACCTTCAACACCCGCACACATCCAGGATCCAACACAAAGCTAGCTCATGAACGTAGTGAGCCGCAGCAGGCCATATCGCTATGGAGCAGCCAGTGGCAGAGCACCCTGGGCGGCTTCGACCACTCCGGCAGTCTGCAACAGGTCATGTACTGGTCGCCTCCATGCTCCACATCCTCCCAGCGACGCACACATCAGCTCCCTAGTCGGTTGCTGGCACAAGCAATAAAGAACCCACTGGTTAATTCAGCAGAGCGGTGTGGTGTTTCATGTCATGCCAATGGCGGAGAAGCTGGACTGCAGCCTGGGGCGCAAGCGAATCGTCGGGGGCCTCGTCCTTGGGGCGGATCGGTGCGTGAAGGCACTTTGGATGACAACGCATCATGCGGCGGCACTAGGCTTCAGGAGTGGCCATAGCCGGTGCTGAGTCGCTGCAGGGATGGACCTTCCTCGGAAGGTCAAGGTGGACCTTGCGTGAAGGACAGAACGGGAGGGAGGAGGCTGCCCGCGACGTGATGTGCTCGGTGACGGAGTAGCTCACCGGAGCAGCAGCACCTCCCACACGCTAGCATCCGCTGGATTCGTGGCCTCCGAATGTCCTCGACGCAGTAGGTAGCCGAGGGCGATGACGACGACCCCCATAGCCATAATTGAACTGAGCGGGATCCAGAATCAGGAGGCAGCACACGGGATCCATGGCTCGCGGTGGTGAACGGGATGCAGGGCCCCGATGGTTGCTCGGGTGGTGGCGTTGTGGACCCATGGCAGCGGCGGGTGGAGGCGCAGCCGGCCGGTAGTGAAGCAATAGTTGCTCATGGCGGCGGCGAGTGGGGAACCACGCGTCGGCGGCTAGATCCCGATGCACAGGTTACAGGCTGCGGCGGTGGTGCTTGGGTGGTTCCCGGCGGCTGGTGAGGGAGGAGGGTCGCCGGTGGTGGGCGGTGGCGGGTGAGGGAGTAGGGTCGCCGGTGGTTGGGGATTGAGGTGCTGGAGGTGGGGATCAAGAGGTTGCTCGAGGTGCGGGACAGAGCAGTCGGTTTTTTTCGGTCGAGTTCAGGAGGACCTCACGCGCGTCTATATAGGCTGGCTGTGATCAGAATAGTGTTACATATATATATATGTGTGTGTGTGTGTGTGTGTGTGTGTGTGTGTGTGTTCCTTCTCATTTGTATTAGTTATTCATTTTTTACATATGGATGTGGATAACTCAAGTACGTCCCGTGGAAGAAGCAAGAATAACATGAAGTGGACTTCGAATGAGGATTATGAAAAGCCTTGTATGAGTTGTCTTTAGATCCAAGGTGGAAGGTAGATGGTAACTTCAAAAATGGATACCTGGCGATATTGGAGAAGCATCTTGCCGAGAAGTGCTTGGGTTGTGGTATCTCTTCAATTCCGCACATTAAGTCAAGAGTGGGGCACTTTAGGACAAAATATGGTGCTCTTGAAGTAATGATAGCCAAAAGTGGTTTCGCATTGGATGCAAACTGAAAGATAATTCAATGCGAGAAGGCACAATATGAAGCATATTGTAAGCTAGATCAGTTCATCCATTAAAGCTGAACTCCTTCAATGTTGAATTGTTATTGTAGTGTTGTTGTGCACGTTGCTATTGTAGTTTGTAATGTTGAATTGCTTGATGTTGTACCTTCCTACCTTGTTATTTTTTATATTATTGTTTGGTTCCTTTTGGTATATGTACCCCCGATCCGTTGCATTTCTATCAGAGACTAAGTTCCTTCTTCTATAAAAAAACATGTAGATTCATAATGAGGCAAAGGGATTGTATGGTGTCCCATTTCTGTACTTTGAGCGGCTGGATGTTATTTATGGCAAGATCGTAGCAACGATGGAAAATGTTGAAGGCTTTGGTGAGATGGTGGTAAACTTGCAAAATGAAATTGCTGTCGAGGAAGGAACATGATCAAGAGGACCTAATCTCAACAGGTACCACTAGGCGGTCCGTTGACACTTGCTCTGTGGACGCAACTAGTTGCAAGAGGCAGAAGAAGGAACCAAGGCCAAAGAGGGTGACACTACCACGTCATCCTTTTGCAACAATGCTACAAGATTTCAATAGCCAGCTGAACAATGCAATGCAACACGTGGGTACAATGGCAACATCATTCACAACATCAATGGCGTGAGAAGTAGCACAAGAGGATCCTCAATAGAAATCAAAAGGGAAGGCAAGTTGTGAATTGACTAGGCTTAGCTTCATCGGGTGTGAGATCGTTGAGGCTGCATCCGTATTTTCTAAAGCTCCAGATCACATGAACATGATGCTTATGCTTCCAGAAAATCTGAGGGGGGAGTTCGTCTTAAAAATGCTCGCTGGTATCCTTTTGCTAAACTCTACAATCCCTTTTGCTAAACTCTGTAGTCTACATTATCAAGTTTGATAACCTGTACTACTCTACTTGGCTAGTTGTCATATGCAACTGCAATCTCTACTTGACTAGCAGCTAGTATATGCATTTGCAATCTCTACCTGACTAGCCGTTAGTATATGCATTTTCATCCTCTACCTGACTTGTTGCTAGTATATGCATTTGCAATATCTAGTTGACTTATTGCTTATGCTTGACATTTCATAGTATATGTTCCACCCAATCTCTACTTGACAAGTTGGTTATGCAGGTGAATAACAGAGTTCAATAACCACCTATGAGATGTTAAGTTACAATGAATAGGGATAATATGCATTTGCTTAGATATGTCAAGTAAATTATCATTAGAGTTCTTAATTATCTTTCTAGGCCAAGTGATTTGCTAGTGAATAACATAATAAATGATGACAATTATGGATTGCTTACAATTTTGTAATCACAGTGCCTATTCTGTTATTAATTTTTGGATTAGTGGTTGTCTCTTGTCTGTTTATGTATTTCTCATTTAACTCTTGCTTATTGGCAGATGATAAAAGAAGCTAGGTTGATTAGAAAAGATCGGTTGTGTGGCAGATAAGAGGAATGGTCACTGGAAAAGCTACTTTGCAAGATTCTGAAATTGGCCTTTGGACTTGTCTTACAAAATAAATTTTGGGGACTAATTATGTATTTTATCTCGAATTGTCATTGAATTATGAGTTTGTATTGATGAGTTGATATTTATAAATGGTCTCAAAATCTGGTTAAATGATGTCTTGGATGAATGCAAACAGTTTTGAATTATGTACTTGTTTGATGTGTTTGAAGTTATGCTAGTGAAGCATCCGCGAAATGCATGTGAAAACCTTGTGAAATTGTCTGAATTTGAAATCGGGTGTGCATACGAAAGTTATCTGATGTATTCTGATTACAGTGCCACACCAAACACTGTAAAGGTTGCTGATAACATTATTGGCATGTGCCAAACAAAACAAGAAATGGGTTGTTACCCCTTCGAAATCATTGCGACCTGTTACTGTTGTCGTTTGTGTTACCGGCCAGTGAACCAAACACGTCCTATATCTGTTTTAATCCTACAACTCCAAAAAAATCGACATGTACATTTAGCTTCTTTTTCTATAGTTTTCCCTTACCCAAAGAAATATCACAGACCAAAACGAATAACTAGATCTTTACATAGATCATGTGTGGCTCATTAAAGATAGTTTTGTTCACAGTGGATAAAACAAAAATACGCGTATCCTCCTGCGTCGGTGGATTCGCCATCTTTCTTCTTCATCAAATCTCTTATTCTTTCTCTTGGTTCTACACCGGCTAATTTCTTAGCTTATTGTTGAAGGAAATATGCCCTAGAGGCCATAATAAAGTTGTTATTTATATTTCCTATATCATGATAAATGTTTATTATTCATGCTAGAATTGTATTAATCGGAAACTTAGTACATGTGTGGATGCATAGACAAACAGAGTGTCCCTAGTATGCCTCTACTTGACTAGCTCGTTAACCAAAGATGGTTAAGTTTCCTAGCCATGGACATGTGTTGTCATTTGATGAACGGGATCACATCATTAGAGAATGATGTGATGGATAAGACCCATCCGTTAGCTTAACACTATGATCGTTTAGTTTATTGCTATTGCTTTCTTCATGACTTATACATGTTCCTATGACTATGAGATTATGCAACTCCCGAATACCGGAGGAACACCTTGTGTGCTATTAAACGTCACAACGTAACTGGGTGATTATAAAGATGCTCTATAGGTGTCTCCGATGGTGTTTGTTGAGTTGGCATATATCGAGATTAGGATTTTTCACTCCGTGTTTCGGAGAGGTATCTCTGGGCCCTCTCGGTAATGCACATCACTATAAGCCTTGCAAGAAATGTGACTAATGAGTTAGTTGCGGGATGTTGCATTACGTAACGAGTAAAGAGACTTGACGGTAACGAGATTGAACTAGGTATGATGATACCGACGATCGAATCTCGGGCAAGTAACATACCAATGACAAAGGGAACAATGTATGTTGTTATGTGGTTTGACCGATAAAGATCTTCATAGAATATGTAGGAACCAATATGAGCATCTAGGTTCCGCTATTGGTTATTGTCCGGAGATGAGTCTCAGTCATGTCTACATAGTTTTCAAACCCGTAGGGTCCGCACACTTAACGTTCGATGACGATCGGTATTATGAGCTTATATGTTTTGATGTACCGAAGGTAATTCGGAATCCCAGATAAGATCACGGACATGAAGAGGAGTCTCGGAATTGTCGAGACATAAAGATTCATATATTGGATGACTATATTTGGACACCGGAATGGTTCCGAGGTGTATCGGGTATTTATCGGAGTGCCGGAAGGGTTATCGGAACCACTGGGGAAGTTATGGGCCTTATTGGGCCATAAGGGAGAGAGAGAGGGAGCAGCCAAGGGCTGGCCGCGCGCCCCCCATGGGCCTAGTCCGAATTGGACTAGGGGGAGGGGCGGCGCCCCCTCCTTCCTTCTCCTTCCCCTCTCCATCCTTCTTCTCCTAGTAGGACTAGGAAGGGGGGGGGTCCAAGTCCTACTAGGAGTAGGATTGCCCCCCTTGGGCGCACCTTATAGGGCCGGCCGGCCTCCCCGTTGCTCCTTTATATACGGGGGCAGGGGCACCCTAGAACACACAAGTTGACAATTGTTTTAGCCGTGTGCGGTGCCCTCCTCCACAGAAACACAACTCGGTCATATTGTCGTAGTGCTTAGGCGAAGCCCTGCGTCGGTAACTTCATCATCACCATCACCACGCCGTTGTGCTGACGAAACTCTCCCTCGGCCTCAGCTAGATCTGGAGTTCGAGGGACGTCACCGAGCTGAACGTGTGCAGATCGCGGAGGTGTCGTGCGTTCGGTACTTGATTGGTTGGATCGCGAAGACGTTCGACTACATCAACCGCGTTACTTAACGCTACCACTTTCGGTCTACGAGGGTACATAGACACACTCTCCCCTCTCATTGCTATGCATCTCCTAGATGGATCTTGCGTGATTGTAGGATTTTTTTTGAAATACCGCGTTCCCAACAATTGTACCCTCATAGCCCCCCCACCACATACACACAAAAATGCCACGAGTTGTTGCCATTGTTGCCTAGAAACATATGCATCAACATTTTGAACTTGACTTTACACATCATATTAGAGCAATGAATTCTAAAACGGTGCAAATAATACAACATAATAGTGGTGGGGCATGAAGTAAAATATATTGATTTTATAGTGCATTGGTAAAGTATTATTTTGTTGGGGAACGCAGTATTTCAAAAAAATTCCTACGAACACGCAAGATCTATCTAGGAGATGCATATCAACGAGCGGGGAGAGTGTGTCCACGTACGCTCGTAGACCGAAAGCGGAAGTGTTAAGTAACGCGGTTGATGTAGTTGAACGTCTTCGCGATCCAACCGATCAAGTACCGAACGCACGGCACCTCCGCGATCTGCACACGTTCGGCTCGGTGACGTCCCTCAAACTCTAGATCCAGCTGAGGCCGAGGGAGAGTTTCGTCAGCACGACGGCTTGGTGACAGTGATGATGAAGTTACTGATGCAGGGCTTCGCCTAAGCACTACGACAATATAACCGAGGTGGAAATCTGTGGAGGGGGGCACCGCACACGGCTAAGAGATCAACTTGTGTCTATGGGTGCCCCTCTCCCCCGTATATAAAGGAGTGGAGGAGGGGGAGGGCCGGCCTCCTAGGGCACGCCCCAAGGGGGGGGGGTCCTACTCCTATTAGGAGTAGGTTTCCCCCCTTTCCTAGTCCAACTAGGAGGGGAAGGAAGGGAAGAGGGAGGGAAGGAAAGGGCTACCCCAATTCGGATTGGGCCTAGGGGGGCGCACGCCACACCTGGCTGCCTCCTCCTCTCTTCCACTATGGCCCATCAAGGCCCATTAACTCCCCGGGGGGTTCCAGTAACCTCCCGGTACTCCGGTAAATACGCAATACACCTCGGAACCATTCGGTGTCCGAATATAGTCATCCAATATATCAATCTTTATGTCTCGACCATTTTGAGACTCCTTGTCATGTACGTGATCTCATCCAGGACTCCAAACTACCTTGGTACATCAAAACACATAAACTCATAATACCGATCGTCATCGAACGTTAAGTGTGCAGACCCTACGGGTTCGAGAACTATGTAGACATGACCAAGACACATCTCCGGTCAATAACCAATAGTGGAACCTGGATGCTCATATTGGCTCCTACATATTCTACGAAGATCTTTATCGATCAAACCGTTGTTTCCTTTGTCATCGGTATGTTACTTGCCCGAGATTCGATCATCGGTATCATCATACCTAGTTCAATCTCGTTATCAGCAAGTCTCTTTACTCGTTCCGTAATGCATGCATCATCCCGCAACTAACTCATTAGTCGCATTGCTTGCAAGGCTTATAGTGATGTGCATTACTGAGAGGGCCCAGAGATACCTCTCCGACAATCGAAGTGACAAATTCTAATCTCGATCTATGCCAACTCAACAAACACCATCGGAGACACCTGTAGAGCATCTTTATAATCATCCAGTTACGTTGTGACATTTGATAGCACACTAAGTGTTCCTCCGGTATTCAGGAGTTACATAATCTCATAGTCATAGGAACATGTGTAAGTTATGAAGAAAGCAATAGCAATAAACTAAACGATCATAGTGCTAAGCTAACGGATGGGTCTAGTCAATCACATCATTCTCTAATGATGTGATCCCGTTCATCAAGTGACAACTCATGTCTATGGTTAGGAAACTTAACCATCTTTGATTAACGAGCTAGTCAAGTAGAGGCATACTAGTGACACTCTGTTTGTCTATGTATTCATACATGTACTAAGTTTCCGGTTAATACAATTCTAGCATGAATAATAAACATTTATCATGATATAAGAAAATATAAATAACAACTTTATTATTGCCTCTAGGGCATATTTCCTTCATATTTATGTATAAAATTATAAAATAGAAGTGTCTTTGTAATAGAACATACTGTATACAATCTCTCCTATACATAATTAATATTTAAAACATTTTTTACGAAAGATATTTTTATTGACTTATAACGTCACATCAAAATAATACAATCATGATCAGTTCACTTCACACTCGATCTCTGCATAACCACAAAGCACACATATGTCAAGTACAAAAAAGTAAAGGTGAAAATAAGTGTCAAATGTGGACTAATAAACGTACGGATGGTGGAGGGCTGATCCAAGACTACATTTCACCTTTTTAGAGAAAGAATAAAAACATGGGCTATAATTTTGATAAGGATTCAAGGCATCTTGTGGAGTCTCATACTCAGCTGACAAGTCAAACATAGACAAAGGGGGTTTTGTTTTTATTAATTATTATTTATCTTTTGTAATCTCATTTAGTAAGTATGAAGTACCCCGCCAATCATCAAAAGGCTACAAAGACATGGTGAGATTTATGAAATGTCAAACAACTCTAGAATAGGCAGTCACATCTAATTATGTACATGTAATGGGTCAGTAGGGTTTTCTTCGGCGGGACTTACCCACTTGCCTAAAGACACTATTAATTTTTTTTAACACAAAGACGCTATTAAAGGCACAACACTACATATTGTTGCTATTTGTGAGCGGCGTTGGAATTTCCTCGAAGAGGAGAGGATGAAACACTACAATAGAGATAAGTATTTTCCTCAGTTAAGAACCAGGGTTATCAATCCGGTAGGAGAACCACACACAACCACGTTAGCTGTACATACACGCGCAAAAGCAAATACTTGCATCCAACGCAAACAAGGGGGTGGTCAATCCCCTCGGCGGTTAATTGCAAGGATCAAATCTCGTAGTGATGGATAGATAGATTAAGGCACAAAAATAACGGTAAATAAATTACAACAAGGTATTTTTGAATTTTATATATGATAAAAGTAGACTCAGGGGTCATAGTTTTCACTAGAGACTTTTCTCTCGAACAATAAGCATACGATGGGTAAATAAATTATTGTTGGGCAATTGATAGAAAAACACATAGTTATGATGATATTCAAGACAGTGATCATGTATATAGGCATCATGTTCGAGACAAGTAGAGCAACTCCTGCCTGCATCTACTACTATTACTCCACCCATCGACCACTATCAAGCATGCATCTAGGGTATGAAGTTAAAAATAAAGTAATGCCATAAGCAAGATGACATGATGTAGACAAAGTGAACCCAATCAGTATGAATAAACCCTATCTTTCTATCCTTAATGGCGACGATACAAATACGTGTCATGTCCCTTTCTGTCACTGGTATTGCACACCGCAAGATCGAACCCATCAGAAAGCACCCCTCCCATTGCAAGATTAATCAATCTAGTCAACCGAACTAAACGAATAGACTCGAGAGAAATACAAATTTATAACAATCATGCATAAAACAATTCAGAAAAGACTCAAATATTTCTCATGAATAATCTGATCATAAACCCATAATTCATTGGATTCCAACAAACACACTGCATTTTTTTACATTAAATAGATCTCCAAAAACATTAAAGAGAACATTGTATTAAAGATCAAAGAAAGAGAATAAGCCATCTAGCTACTAGCTACGAACCCGTAGTTCTGTGGTAAACTATTCACGCATCATCGGAAGAGTAACAAGGTTGATGTAGATGCCTTTCGTGATCGATTCCCCCTGCAACAGAGTATCGGAGAAGGCCTCCAGATGGGATCTCAAAGGAACAGAGGCTTGCGGCGACGAAAAAAGTATTTTGGGTGGCTTCCTAATGTACTGGGAATATTTGGAAATTTATAGCATTGGAATTAGGTCAAGAGGTGCCACGAGGGCCCCACAAGCCCGGGCTTGTCGCTCCCTTGTGACTCTTTTGGCCTTCTTCCGAAGCTTCTAGGGTCCCTTTTAGTCTAGAAAAATCATCAAAAAAAATTCGTAGCGTTTAGACTCCGTTTGGTACTAATTTTCTGAAAAGCCAAAAACAAGTAAAAACCACAACTAACACTAGACACTAGGTTAATAGCTTAGTCCCAAAAAGTAATATATAATTGCATATAAAATATCCAAGATTGATATTATAATAGCATGGAGAAATCAAAGATTATAGATATATTGAAAACGTATCAATCGTATACTATCTCTTTCCTATACAAAAGTAATGCTAAAGTTATTATTTTATAAAGTGTGTCGTTATTGACTTCTAACATCATGTCAAGATAATACAAGCATCCTAGCACTAGTAGAAAACGGAGATTTAAAACCGGTTTGTAAGGGCCTTTAGTGCCGGTTATGGAACCGGCACTTAAGTGTGGGCACTAAAGGCCCCCCCCTTTAGTACCGGTTCGGCACGAACTGGCGCTAAAGTGCCACCACGTGGCGTGAGCTCGCGCCCTGATATGGGGGACCTTTAGTACCAGTTGGTGTTACCAACCGGTACTAAAGGTTTTTTTGAATTTTTTTTTTTTGAAAATTTTGGAAAAAAATTGATTTTTTTTCGATTTTTAATTTTTCTAAATTATTTGATGATTTAGTGTCTAATCACCTCTCTTAACTGCTCAAGTGTGGATCACTCATTCCAAATCATCTAACTTCTCGACCGGTCACCCATCCCTCTCACTACTCCAGCCCGAGCACGCTTAACTTTCAGGTTCTATTCTCCTTCGTTTCCGAGTCTACACTTATTGTTTTCCTGACAATAGTAAGATGTCAATCCTATTAACCCTCAGGAGTTTAGCTTGAGCATGAAGTCACACATTTCACCGTTTGAGTTTGGAACTATTATTCTAAAAAAACAGTAATTATTTAGTAACGCTAATATTTCTTGAATAAGTTTGACCATAGTTTGACCACAGTTTGACCATAGTTTGACCAGATTTGACCAAAATTCAAAAAATTGAAATAATTATTTAGTAACACTAATATTCTTGAATAATTATGTAGTAACACTAATATTTCTTGAATAAGTAGTTTGACCATAGTTTGACCACAGTTTGACCAGATTTGACCAAAATTCAGTTGCGTAATTATTTAGTAACACTAATATTATTGCGTAACACTTATTTAGTAACACTAATATTATTGCGTAATTATTTAGTAACACTATATTTCTTGAATCAGTTGTTTGACCGGTTTGACAAGATTTAACCAAAAAATTCAAAAAAACATAAATTAGAGCATATCTTTTTTTCCTTTTATAATATTGTCATTTCAAAAATTGTCCTAAACCCTAAACCCGGGACTTAAAGCGTCGGAAACTCTATGCTAAACAGTAAAAACTAAGGGTTTAAACCATAAAATCTAACCCTAAACTCTGAAATCTAAACCCTAGCACTAAACGCTAAAAACGTCTAAAACGCCCAAAAACTCTATTTTCCCTTTGGAATTTTGTGATTTTAAAAAATTGTCGAAACGGAAAACTGGTTGTTTCAGCGGATCAATCTTTTTGTTTTGCAAATTTTGATATATTATATGTATTTTTCTGAATTAGGATGATTTAGTTATGATTTTTTTTAAGTTTGAAAATTGCCCTATAGTCCCGGTTTGTGTCTCCAACCGGTACTATAGGTCAGACCCCTTTAGTACCGGTTCATGGTACTAAAGGTTACCCCTTTAGTACCGGTTCGTGCCACGAACCGGTACTAAAGGTGATCGTGGGGCCCGGCCTGACGCCAGCCTGCCACCACCCCTTTAGTACCGGTTCGTGGCACGAACCGGTACTAAAGGTTCAACACGAACCGGCATTAATGTAAATCCGTTCGAACCAGCACTAATGGTACCATTAGTACCGGGCCAAAATCAAACCGGCACTAATGTGCTTCACATTTGACCCTTTTTCTACTAGTGTAGGTTCACCTCGCATCTGCAAAACTACGATGCCCAAAACGACAAATAAAAGATAACAAAAGATGAAAATAAGTGTGAAACACGAACCAATAAATGCCTCGAGTGGTAGACGGTTGTTCCAAAGATTACATTTCACTTTTTGTAGAGAGAGTTAAAGCATGGGGCATATTTGCAATGCATGTACTCCCTCATTTCCGGTTTATAGGGCTTAATATGTAATCTCATTAACCAAGATAGATGGTGAGTGGAGGAGTGTATCTCATAGTTTACAAAATTACTCGAACTTTAATCTGCATTAGGTATAGTGTATGCATGGATGACCACTAAATGAGTAGGACTGATTACATGCATTGGTTGGTTTCTTTTAATCCTTGCATGCATCAATTTAGTGCACCTTGAAATGTAAACATGTAGTGAAAAGAAGTGAAATTGAGAATTATAATATGGAAACCCCCCAAAAATGAGATAGCTCAATAAACCCAAAAGAAGGGAGTAAAATTCAAGCATATTTGTGGAGTCTCGTACTCATCTACCATGAAAACTTCATTCAAGGCATCTTGTGGAGTCGCATACTCAGCTGCCAACAAGTCAAACACATGAAGTAAACTATTTTCAAGGTGATTTCATCTTTTCTATTAATTATCTCTCTTTTCTAGTCTTTATTTACTAAGTGCGAAGTGCCCCGTAATCATTAAAAGGCGTACTATGACCGAGTGAGATTTTTTTAACATAGTACAGACACAAATGCTCATATATGCGTGCATACGCTCATCCTATTAACGCATACACGCACACACGCACCCTACCCCTATGAGCACCTCAAAGAGATTGAGCCGGCATATCATCTTGAGATTTTACGAAGTCACTATAGACATCTCGTAGTCGACAGGAACGTCTTCTCCCACTAAACACGCATCGCCGAAAATTCTGAAATAAATCCAGGATAAATACGAACACCAGGAACCTAGTGGGCTGAGATACCACTGTCCATCTAACCATGCAGTCACAGGTTGGTTCGCACCGAGTAAGATTTATGAAATGTCAAACAGCTCCAGACAACCCCATCTAATTATTTACTCCCTCGGATCCGGATCAGAGGGAGTGTATCTTTTGTAACAAACCTAGATTTTTCCTTCGGCCAAGCCCATGGACGATGGAAATCCGCCCACATCTTCACCAGGAGTCCAGGCCCACCCTTTCCGAGTGATCAGTTTTGTCAGGCACTGCTGGAACTTCGAACAGATGGAGACAGCAGGTGTGTCGACCGGGGCAAAATTCCACAAGAATTCCACATCCGCGCTCTTCTTGGCATCTGATTTGGCACATCAGGCTGGCTGACGATCTGCCCGCCGTGTCCGGTCGCTCTACGCGATCACGGCGGATCTCAAGGGTGGATGGAGACCCTGGCTTGAAGATGAAATTTTGGTTTGGAATTCTGGGGATTTAGGACGAGTGCTACCTGAAAGTTTTGACGGATTTCCGTTCAGACAATAAAAGGCAGAATTTGATGGTGAAATGAAAGCTGCTCAATCACTGTGTTGCTTGAGCACAACCTGATGGGTCAACAGTTGCAAAACTTGTTCTCGCTTTCTCATGTCAACGGTCAAAGTCCAGAGAAGTGATGATGTGTGTCATCGTTGGTTTTTGGTTCAACATATTCTGGTTCAGCAGTCCCATTCCCAATGACCATAACCATATGATGCATCACTTTCTCCTTCTGACCCATGATGCACAAGAACAAGATGAGCATCCATGACCACACAGGTTTGACAAAATGGCAATTTTATTCTACTATACTGGTTGGTATACATAATTGTATGGATTGTCATCATCATCATCATCATCCACAGTGGTAGTAAGCATAAGAGCAAAACATTTTGCTTCACAAGTACTACTACTCCTATATAGTGCCTATAAAAAGTGGCTCTGCCTGGAACCAGTCTACCCAGGAGCTGCATCCACATGCCTCCCTTTGTTTGTGCAAAGGAGGCTTCACTTGCATTGCATACATACATGATACATACAGCTACCATGCTCCTAGGCCTAGATAAATCTCGAGTCGAATCCGCTGAATGCCGTGTTGCGGGCTCGGGCAAACAGGCTCCGATATATACATGACTCTGCCGCACGAGGTGTCGGTCATCGACCAATCGTCCTAGAGCGCATACATCGTCTTGTTTCTGCTGGTCATGTCTAGCTCCGTGTCCGAGTCGACTGATATGGACCATGACTGGCTCATGGAGGACCTCCTGATCCTCCTCATGCTCTGCGCTTCCATCCTGTGGCTGATGATGCAATAGCACATAGAACCAATGGTGGTGAGCATAATCACGGTGCCGATCGCCATCGTGCACCAAGCTAGCCACTCGTCATTGCGGCCCACGACGACGTAGGTCAGCGCTATGAAGGCTGCTGATATGCAGAGGCACGCGAGCCACATCAACTTGTTCATCACAAACACCATCTTCTGCTTTGCCTTCTGCTCAACAACAATCAGGGAAGTCTGGACGACGACGACCGCAAGCGAGATAAAGAGAGCCAGGGAATCGAAGACCAGGAAGATTATAAAGGCTGGCCTGCTTGCTACCAGTGCTTGCCCTAAGCTCATATGGGGCTCAGTCGCTTTGTCCATACTCTCAAGAAAATTACCAGGAACGGTGAATATGGATGCAAAGGCAACCGTGGCAATAAGTACTGCGACAACGGTATTGGAGTTGATGGCATTGTTTAGCCCGCCAATGTGGAGCTTCTGAATCCTCTTCTTGATCTTGTGGACATGCATCTTGGTCTGACGCGTTTGCTTGATCTGTGACTGGACGTCATGCTTGATATCGCTCACTGTTTGCTTAAGCTGCTTGGCTGATTTCGGAGGATTTACTTGCTCTTTTGCAGTTATTCCACCAACCTCCCGCAGGATGTTAACAAGCTCTTCGTTGCCTTGTTTCTCTGCAATGGCAAAAGCAGTCTCTCCAGCCTTATTGACTGCATTGATATCAATCTCTTCAATGGATATTAAAGTCTGAACCATCTGTAAAAATGACACAAATATCAAAGGATGCAAGTATGCCCAAGTCCACTAAAATTCTGGTTGAAACTGTTTAGAACTTCATGGTTTTGTCAAGTCTATGAAAAGAAATATTTCCACTATATTTGTGCATGGCCATGGTGGAGTGCAAATTTCTTTAAAATTATGTTCTAGAACATCTAACAATGCTAGTTTAAGCAAGGAATCTCTTGCAAATGAACATAGAATGGACAGGAAATAATATACAGCAACAAATTATTAACACCTGAAGAAAGACATAATGAAGAAAACGGAAGATATTTCTGAGATATGAGAACCTACAACGGTGTTGCCCTTGCGCGTTGCAACATGCAGTGCCCTATTCCCCTTGTTATCCTCCAAATGGATTACTGAGACATTGGGCTTCAATAGCTCAAGCAGAATTTCAGCATTCTGGCCTTTAGAAGCCATGTGCAGTGCTGTTTGACCCTTCCTGTCTGTTCTGAAACCAATATCTGGATCTTTATTCAACAACGACGCTACCACCTCCACATGACCCATTCTTGCGGCCGAATGCAAAACTGTCTTCCCGTTACTTCTTGCGATCCTGGCAAGGCTTGCGTCTGTATCCAGTAGAAGATTGACGATACCAATGTGGCCCTGCGTTGCGGCGGTGTCTAAAGCTGTGGCATTCACAGAACTCGTCGTCATAGCTAACGCAGGAAATGCCTGCAATAGCTCCTGCAGAACATCTGCGAAACAAAGTACGGAGCATCTCTATATGAGTTGAAATGACTGGACAATAACGCTAAGCCAAACATCCACGAAGATACAACTATCATAATAGTCAGGATCAGCAGTAGGGCAGTGGTTTGGTCTCCTCCACTGCCTACTATTAAAAGTTTCATGAGTTGATTTGTTTCAGCACAGATTGCTGGCACAATAAAAAGATATGTACGATGAAGCAACATTTCATTATCTCACTAATTATTCATATCTGATGCACTTGTTTGGGTACATCAACACATATTGCAACAGCAACATATCATACATAAAAGATAACTGTGAATCCATGGTCAGTTTTGCCTGTCAAACCAAGCAAAGCAGGAAAGATGAGCTGGAATGTGGACCAAAAGGTAGACCATTCTTGATTGGAATGTGGACCAAAAATTTAATGCAGAAGTAAATGCTCTAGTACCACATGTTCAGAAGGAAATGAATGAGAGAAAAACATTCATTGCAATCACAACGAATTACTAGGAATTTTGCCGAAGTCAAAGGAATACAAGTCATTTTTTATAAGACAAAGAAATGTGCAACTATAAACAAGCTAGCCTGAATGGTTCCACTCATCAGCTCACCACATCCAAGAATTGCAATTCAAGGTTCAAACAACCACAATCATCAAATCATTGACTTGACAGACAGAGTTCATTGTGACCAAACTAAACAATAATACACCACCATCAGCAATGAACTGAAAGAAGCAGAGAAGAGAACTAACCCAGATGGCCCTGTTTCGCAGCGATATGGAAGGCATCGAAGCTGTTGGTCGCCTTGAGCCCCGCTGACTGCACGTCGCAGGCCTTGAGTATCTCGCACACGACGTCAACGTGCCCCTTCTCGGCGGCCACGTAGAGCGCCGTCTCGCCGTCCAGGTTCTGGTGGGCGGCCAGCTCCCCCACCAGCTCCGGATCGCAGTCGGCGAAGATCCTCTGGACGTGGGAGACATTGCCGGCCCTCGCCGCGAGGTGGAGCGCGCTGTCGCCCCTCTTCCCGGGGCTGTCCCGGCTCCGCCTCTCCTTGAAGCTCTGCTGCTTCTCCATGGACAGGAACTTGAAGCTCCTCTGCTTCTCTATGCCCCGGAAGCTCTTGAGCTTCTCCAGCGCGCCGAACCGGGAGCTGGACTGCCTCTCCATCGCCAAATCCAGTGGCAGAGTATGCAGAACTGCAAGATCTTGTTCTGCAAAATCTGGTAGACCCCTCTCCAGGCACACTTGAAATTGACGAGGAATATCAGGTCTTCGGATAGCAAAGACCAGGCCAAGATTTGAGTCACGGGTTCACCAAAAACTGCAGAGAGGGTAAGAAAATCAACAACAACCCATGATCCTAACGAAGCATCAAGAAACCGAACCAACAAGAAAAAAGAAGAATGATTAAAAGGAGTTCCTCACCGCAAGAAACGAAACAACCAGCGCCGGCCGGCGGAGCCGAGGATGGCCGGGGGACCTCCGCAGCTGAAGAATCAACGGAGCAAGCGACCGGAGAGCTGGAAAAATCCTATCCCCCTCCACGCGCCGGCCAGAGCCAACTACCGGGGAAGCAAGAGGGGAGGAGCAAAGGACTCACTGGTGGAGAATCCTGGAAGCTGGACGGCACCAGACTTTTTCTCGCGTTGGTCTCAATCCCCGGCCGCCACTGTGACCAGTGCCGCTGCGCCACCACGGTGGGGGTGGGGGTTGCTGCGGTTGTCAGCGGAATAGGAGGAGGAGGGAGAGGAGGACGACTGTTAAACAAAGTGAGCCCGCACACGTTGGGTTTGGTGGTCTTCGGTCTTCTCCGCTCTTGATCTTTTTCTCACGCGAGGGAATATTTGTGTCACTGTGGCGTCTTCTCCATTTATTTTTTAGAAAAAAATAATGATTTTACTCTGGACTAGATGACCAAACACGTATAACTTTGACCTATTCTTCCTTCAGATTTTGTATTTTCTTTTTTTGTATTTTCTCTTTGTTCTGTGGACGCAAGAGCTACTGTCTCTTCGACTTTCTTAGGGGCCATTTATGTTTGTTTTTCGACGCACAAGTGATGGTTTAATTCGTGAAATGCTAATATCTGTCCATGAATAAAAATAACTTATTTTTTGCGGGAATAACAAGTTGTTATTTCTTAAATGCCTGGAAAAAATGAGTATTGTATATTGAAAAAAATACCTGAGCATCTCACCTGTAATAGAATTAAATATTTTTTAAATCAAATTTGATCGATCGAGATGATTTTTCATTATTCAAAGTAGTGTTTTTGGGAACCTCAATCAAGCCACTGATCCAGGCACCATGATCATGGCATGTGTGCTCCGATCCAGAGATTCTGCAAACCAAGATTTTAATCAACTAGTCTATCTTCCATATTCGTTTGGTAGTGGTGGCGCAACGTGTGTGAGCATCAATGTTTGAGACCAGTGGTCAGTGGCACATGCTTGCTGTTCCTCTGTCTGCGTGGATCAGGGATGATGACCGCCATGGCTAATTGGCTATCAACATCACAAGTGTGAGCGGTTTCTCTAAAACAAACGCGCACGCAGCAAGAGCCCCACACGTCTTGGGTTTTGACATTGATGGATTTCTTCTAAAATCTGTAGACCCTTGTTAATTTGTTAATTTATTAATCGTGTTACGCTAGATAGTTCCACCAAAAAGTTACATCACAAGAATCCCATGTGTCGCCCCTCATTCGGCCCGGCATGATTAAAGGTGAGGTCATTTTTGAATGAAATATGACTTTGCACAAATAACCATATTTTTGCGCTAACGTGTGGAAAGGAAGTCATGCCACAACTATGGTGTGTGTTTCGAGTTATGGTGCTTTTAATCCGTGCGATCAGAATGTCAGATCAAAAGATGTTTCTAAGAATAACCCCTTACACTTGGGGCTTTTTTTGCCTGAAGACTTCAGCATTGCGAGCATCCCATATTTTCCGAAGAATGATGAGCATCTCAAAATTCTCAAAGTATCTCGGTGTTGTTGTTTGCCAAATGTCCTCGAAGGGCGATGTGGAAGGGGCTAAAAAAATCAGCAGAATAACGAGGGGTTGTGTTGATTTTCTATAGTCATAGATCTAGGTTGCACTTTTCGGATGTTGCCTTGATTGTTCTTTCGTTTATAAAGTAAAGAAAAATAAGGTGTCAATTTCAAGAAGCGCAACACTTAACAAAGGCAAATTTCATGGATGTTCTAAAGGACGGATTTTATTATCTCTCAGGCAGTATATAGGTGATGTTGCATACAAGCAGTCAAGCAAGAGTAAAATAGTAACATCCATGAACTAACTATTATTATAAGCAAGAAAGTGACAACAAACACACACATCCCCTTTTCATAATAGAATGTGTATTTGATTTTATTAGGATAAGCCTGGACCGCAACAAATTAATGCATAGTTAATAAACATTATATTTATGTATTTCACAAGCAGTCAAGCAAGAGTAAGAAAAGTTTAAGTACCTGTGACCGAACCATGACTGCAAGCAAGAAAGTGACAACAGATACACACTTCCCCATTTCATTTTTATAGCAATGTAACATAATGTGTACTTCACCCGCAAAAAAAAACAGAATGTGTACTTGATTTATTAGTATAATGAATTAATTTGTTGATACGTGGTTATATGCTACGCGATCATTTCAGGGGATTCATTTTTGTATAGCAATTTTATAGATAATTATGATTTCATATCAAATAAACTATACACCTTATACTATGAGACGGAGGAGGCATGGCATTACTCAGCCACGACAGTTGCTCTAACCAATGAAGCCTGGCCTGAAAATTTAAACGGTAAAAATCAAGTCCCAATCTTTGTCTTTTGAAGTGATGCATTGGAGAAAAGAGAAATAATTTGCTACCCATAGAGCTAGCTACGCACGGCCCCGAGTTTTATCTTTAATTATTTTGATAAATTATTTTAGACTATCATATTTTCTTAACAGATTCCCCTAATTCTCATGTGGATGAAAATTAACAAAGTCATCTAACTTATAGTACACCATTCGAATAATCAAATAGAAACAAAAAAAGGACAAGAAAAACATTTCACGAATCTCCATGTAAAATCAGGCGATATAGGAGTTAGATGAGATTTAATTAATTTTCATCTAGCTTAGCTGAGATATAGCTACATCCTTTGTTTAATACTGATGGCATAAGAGAAGTGCAAATTGACTTACATGAAATAAATTGAGTTTTTGATCATGAGACCAACATGTGAACTTCCGAATCCACGTCAAAGGTTTGCTACGGATGAGTTAGGTGCGTACGAGTAGTGTTCAGTTTAGTCAATCTCGCTTTCGTCTTGTTAATTGACCTTGGTTTAGTCTAACGGTGCACAGTGAGCGTGGCTATAGTGTGCATTAAAAGCAATTCCAACACGCCGATCCAAAAATACGTGTTTTTTGTCTGTTCTTTGTTCGTTTAGATTGGTCGTCTGCTCGTCATTCATTTTGTTTTTAGTTTGGGTCGACAGTGCCAAGGCGCTGACCCATATTCGCCCGCGCGGCCGGCTTGCCATCGTTTTACAAATAAAATACACACATTTTACATAGTTTCACAAGGCAAACAAATATAGTATAGTTCCACAAGCCAAATAAATATATCATAGCTTACAAGCCAAATAAAGATTAAATTGTCTTAAATATATTAAAAAAAAGATACATATATTGGTTGTTAGCCCACATATGCTTAACTAAATGATCTTGCAGCTGAATGTGAATTTTCCAATCATGCATTTGACGAAGAAATTGGCTAAACTATGCTCAGGCACAACATTGTCATTCTGGAACTGAAACCCTTGGTCGTAGATATGTTCTGGACGCTCATCCTCTATGATCATATTGTGCATGATCACACAATCAGTCATCACCCCTCTCAACTTTTTGGTGCTCCAAGTTCTAGCAGGATACCAAATGATGCTTCATCGAGATTGCAGAACACCGAAGGACGCTCCACATCCTTACTAGCACTCTCTTGCTCTTGTGCAAATCTCCTTCTCTTATCTCCTACAGGGTTGGAAATTATCTTCACAATAGTGATCCACTGAGGATAGATACCATCAGCTAGGTAGTATCCTTTGTTGTAGTTGTGGCCGTTGATGTTAACATTCACCGGCGAGCAGTTGCCTTCGGCAAGCCTTGCAAATATTGGCGAGTGTTGAGGCGCGTTGATACCATTGTGCGATCCGGCCATGTCGAAGAAAGAGTGCCACGACCTCAAGTATGACAGTGCAAGCCTTGACATGGCCCCTATACTGCCCTTGGCAAGCAGAAGGGTCTTTCACTCCCAGAGCATACAGTCTATGCTGCCAAGCATCCCCGAAAACTCCTGCTGGTATTCATCGCCAACAAGCTGGCTGTATCTTCAGCATTTTGCTCTCTTAAGTATCCAGGGCCAAACACTGCAATCACAGCCTTGCAGAACTTGTATATGGAGTCTAGGCATGTAGACTCGCTCATACAAGTGTACTCATCGATGAGATCACTGCGCACTCTGTATACAAGCATCCGGATAGCTGCAGCGCATTTCTGATAAGAGGAGAAGCCAATCTTTCCAAGGGCATCCTCCTTGCACTCAAAATAGTTATCGTATCCGACCACCCCCTCCCGAATACGGTTGAAAACATGTCTAGCCATACGGAAACGGCGTCGGAATTGGTGATATTTGAAGAGCAGGTTGGGTGTCTCAAAGTAGTCCTTCCAAAGAAGGAAATGGCCGCTCTCTCGACTACGATTCAACGCCGGAGTGTGCCCCGGGATCGAGCCCTGAAACAACGGTCGCTGCCTACTAAGTTGGTCATGGACGACTGATGCGTCTCCAACGTATCTATAATTTTTGATTGCTCCATGCTATATTATCTACTGTTTTAGACATTATTGGTCTTCATTATCCACTTTTATATTATTTTTGGGACTAACCTATTAACCGGAGGCCCAGCCCAGAATTGTTGTTTTTGCCTGTTTTAGGGTTTTGAAGAAAAGGAATATCAAACAGAGTCCAAACGGAATGAAACCTTCGGAAACGTGATTTTCTCATCAGATAAGATCCAGGAGACTTGGACCCTCCGTCAAGAAAGCCACGAAGTGGTCACGAGGGTAGGGGGCGCCCCCCTGCCTCGTGGGCCCCTCGAAACTCCACCGACGTACTTCTTCCTCCTATATATATCCACGTACCCCCAAACGATCGGGGACGGAGCCAAAAACCTAATTCCACCGCCGCAACTTTCTGTATCCACGAGATCCCATCTTGGGGCCTGTTCCGGAGCTCCGCCGGAGGAGGCATCGATCACGGAGGGCTTCTACATCATCATCCAAGCCCCTCCGATGAAGTGTGAGTAGTTTACTTTAGACCTACGGGTCCATAGCTAGTAGCTAGATGGCTTCTTCTCTCTTTTTGGATCTCAATACAATGTTCTCCCCCTCTCTCGTGGAGATCTATTCGATGTAATCTTCTTTTTGCGGTGTGTTTGTTGAGACCGATGAATTGTGGGTTTATGATCAAGTCTATCTATGAATAATATTTGAATCTTCTCTTAATTCTTTTATGTATGATTTGTTATCTTTGCAAGTCTCTTTGAATTATCAGTTTGGTTTGGCCTACTAGATTGGTTGTTCTTGCCATGGGAGAAGTGCTTAGCTTTGGGTTCGATCTTGCGGTGTCCTTTCCCAGTGATAGAAGGGGCAGCAAGGCACGTATTGTATCGTTGCCATCGAGGATAACAAGATGGGGTTTTTATCATATTGCATGAAACTATCCCTCTACATCATGTCATCTTGCTTAAGGCGTTACTCTGTTTTTAACTTAATACTCTAGATGCATGCTGGATAGCGGTCGATGAGTGGAGTAATAGTAGTAGATGCAAAATCGTTTCGGTCTACTTGTCTCGGACGTGATGCCTATATACATGATCATACCTAGATATTCTCATAACTATGCTCAATTCTGTCAATTGCTCAATAGTAATTTGTTCACCCACCGTAGAATACTTATGCTCTTGAGAGAAGCCACTAGTGAAACCTATGGCCCCCGGGTCTCTTTCTCATCATATCAATCTCCATCACTTTATTATTGCTCTGCTTTTACTTTATTTACTTTGCATATCTATACCAAAAATACCAAAAAAATATTATTCATCATCTCTATCAGATCTCACTTTCGTAAGTGACCGTGAAGGGATTGACAACCCCTAAGCGCGTTGGTTGCGTTAAGCTATTGTTTTTGTGTAGGTACGAGGGACTCGAGCGTAGCCTCCTACTGGATTGATACCTTGGTTCTCAAAAACTAAGGGAAATACTTACGCTACTTTGTTGCATCATCCCTTCCTCTTCGGGGAAATCCAACGCAATGCTCAAGAGGTAGCAAGAAGAATTTCTGGCGCCGTTGTCGGGGAGTCTGCACAAAAGTCAACATACCAAGTACCCATCACAATCCCTATCTCCCGCATTACATTATTTGCCATTTGCCTCTCGTTTTTCTCTCCCCCAGTTCACCCTTGCCGTTTTATTCGCCCTCTCTCTCCTTCCTCCCTCTCTATTTGCCTCTTTTACCCGTTTGCTCTTTGTTTGCTCGTGTGTTAGTTTGTTTGCTTGTCGTCATGGCTAGTCTCATATCTTCTCCATTGTCTCTCGAGAATGAAGTTCTAAATTTTAAACAAAGGGAGGGAGAAAATCTAAAAGATTCTTGGTATAGAATTTGCAATGTTCAAAATAGATCTACCAGGAAGCAATCTACTTCAGTTCTTCTCCGCAATTTTATGTAGGTGTTAATCCTTGGTATAGATATATCCTTGATACCATTACCGGAGGGAATTTCTTGGGGAGCCATACTTTTGATTCTTATAATGCTATGTTAGATTTACTTGGCTCACCACCTCTTTTGGTTAATGGAACTATGTTAACTTTGGAGCATGTTATGCAAAGACTTGAAATTATTGAAAATAAAGTTGCTACTATTGAATTAATTGAAAATCTAGACAAAAAGATCCACAATCAAATTACTCAATATGGATCTAAGGTAGGAATGACTTTGAAAAATATTAAGGAAAAGGAACACATAGTTAATGAGAAGATAAACTTAGATTCTACTAGAATTGATAAACTTGATGGTATCGTTACAAACTTGGGAACCACTTTTTCTTCCGTAAATAATACTCCAAGTCCTCCTACTAAAATTGCCAAGCTTATGTATGTTCCTAAAAATAAGGGTGAATCATCTAGTAAGGAAACCGCGGATCTTAAATCTATAAGTATTCATCCCAATCTTTTTGCTATCATTAAGGAACCAATTGCTACAAATGAATTTTTTGATCTTGTGCCTAAGAGTTTGATAATCACTAGAAAGAAAGAAATTCCTAAGGGAAATAGATGCCTCATTAAAGAATTGCCTATCAAAGATGGCAATACCTAGATCTATTCTTGCTTGTTATGCCTAGCTAGGGGCGTTAAACGATAGCGCTTGTTGGGAGGCAACCCAATTTTATTTTTATTCCTTACTTTTTGCTCCTGTTTAGTAATAAATAAATTATCCAGCCTCTGTTTTGATT
Source organism: Triticum monococcum (assembly GCA_034509565.1). Classification (NCBI taxonomy): domain Eukaryota; kingdom Viridiplantae; phylum Streptophyta; class Magnoliopsida; order Poales; family Poaceae; genus Triticum; species Triticum monococcum. Next base: position 535,982,339 of record CM067845.1, on the reverse strand, counting down.
GTGTTTTTTGTGTGTAATTAGTGTTTGTGCCAAGTAGAACCGTTGGGAAGACTTGGGGAAAGTCTTGTTGAACTTGCTGTAAAAAACAGAAACTTTAGCGCTCACGAGAACTGCTGTCATGTTTATTTGGAAATTGATATTTAGTTAATTATTTTTGAAGATGATTAATAGATAAATTCCTCACGTCCAGCAATTTATTTTAGAATTTTGGGAGTTCCAGATCTTGCGCTAGCTACAGATTACTACAGACTGTTCTGTTTTTGACAGATTCTGTTTTTCGTGTGTTGTTTGCTTATTTTGATGAATCTATGGCTAGTAAAATAGTTTATAATCCATACAGAAGTTGGAATACAGTAGGTATAACACCCATATAAATAAAGAATGAGTTCATTACAGTACCTTGAAGTGGTCTTTTTTTTCTTTCGCTAACGGAGCTCACGAGTTTTCTACTTTAAGTTTTGTGTTGTGAAGTTTTCAAGTTTTGGGTAAAGATTTGATGGATTATGGAATAAGGAGTGGCAAGAGCCTAAGCTTGGGGATGCCTATAGCACCCCCAAGATAATCTAAGGACACCTAAAAGCCAAAGCTTGGGGATGCCCAGGAAGGCATCCCCTCTTTCGTCTACTTCTATCAGTAACTTTACTTGGAGCTATATTTTTATTCACCACATGATATGTGTTTTGCTTGGAGCGTCTTTTATGATTTGAGTCTTTGCTTATTAGTTTACCACAATCATCCTTTCTGTACACACCTTTTGAGAGAGCCATACATAATTTGGAATTTGATAGAATACTCTATGTACTTCACTTATATCTTTTGAGTTATATAATTTTGCTCTAGTGCTTCACTTATATCTTTTAGAGCACGGTGGTGGATTTGTTTTATAGAAACTATTGATCTCTCATGCTTCACTTAGATTATATTGAGAGTCTTAATAGCATGGTAATTTGCTTAAAATCCTAATATGTTTGGTATGCAAGATTATTAATAAAACTTTTGTATGAGTGTGTTGAATACTAAGAAGAAATTGATGCTTGATAATTGTTTTGAGATATGAGGATGGTGATATTAGAGTCATGCTAGTTGAGTAGTTGTGAATTTGAGAAGTGCTTGTGTTAAAGTTTGTGATTCCCGTAGCATGCACGTATGGTGAACCGTTATGTGATGAAGTTGGAGCATGATTTATTTATTGATTGTCTTCCTTATGAGTAGCGGTCGGGGACGAGCGATGGTCTTTTCCTACCAATCTATCCCCCTAGGAGCATGCGCGTAATACTTTGCTTTGATAACTTCTAGATTTTTGCAATAAGTATATGAGTTCTTTACGACTAATGTTGAGTCCACGAATTATACACACTTTCCTTCCTTCCACCATTGCTAGCCTCTCTAATACCGCGCACTATTCACCGGTATCATACACGCACCAAATACCTTCCTCAAAACAGCCACTATACCTACCTATCATGGCATTTCCATAGCCATTCCGAGATATATTGCCATGCAACTTTCCACCATTTCGTTCATTATGACACGCTCCATCATTGTCATATTGCTAGCATGATCATGTAGTTGACATCGTATTTGTGGAAAAGCCACCGTTCATAATTCTTTCATACATGTCACTCTTGATTCATTGCATATCCCGGTACACCACCGGAGGCATTCATATAGAGTCATATTTTGTTCTAAGAATCGAGTTGCAATTCATGAGTTGTAAGTAAATAAAAGTGTGAAGATCATCATTATTAGAGCATTGTCCCAGTGAGGAAAGGATGACGGAGACTATGATTCCCCCACAAGTCGGGATGAGACTCCGGACGAAAAAAGGCCATAAAAAAGAGAAAGGCCCAAATAAAAAAATATGAGAGAAAAAGAGAGAAGGGACAATGTTACTATCCTTTTACCACACTTGTGCTTCAAAGTAGCACCCTGATCTTCATGATAGAGAGTCTCTCATTATGTCACTTTCATATACTAGTGGGAATTTTTCATTATAGAACATGGCTTGTATATTCCAATGATGGGCTTCCTCAAAATGCCCTAGGTCTTCGTGAGCAAGCGAATTGGATGCACACCCACTTAGTTTCTTTTGAGCTTTCATATACTTATAGCTCTAGTGCATCCGTTGCATGGCAATCCCTACTCACTCACATTGATATCTATTGATGGGCATCTCCATAGCCCGTTAATACGCCTAGTTGATGTGAGACTATCTTCTCCTTTTTTGTCTTCTCCACAAACACCATTCTATTCCACCTATAGTGCTATATCCATGGCTCACGCTCATGTATTGCGTGAAGATCGAAAAAGTTTTGAAAATGTCAAAAGTATGAAACAATTGCTTGGCTTGTCATCGGGGTTGTGCATGATTTAAATACTTTGTGTGGTGAAGATAGAGCATAGCCAGACTATATGATTTTGTAGGGATAGCTTTCTTTGGCCATGATATTTTGAGAAGACATAATTGCTTTGTTAGTATGCTTGAAGTATTATTATTTTTATATCAGTATGTACTTTTGTCTTGAATATTTCGAATCTGAATATTCATACCACAGTTAAGGAGATTTACATTGAAATTATGCCAAGTAGCACTCCGCATCAAAAATTCTGTTTTTATCATTTACCTACTCGAGGACGAGCAGGAATTAAGCTTGGGGATGCTTGATACGTCTCCAACGTATCTATAATTTTTGATTGCTCCATGCTATATTATCTACTGTTTTAGACATTATTGGGCTTTATTATCCACTTTTATATTATTTTTGGGACTAACCTATTAACCGGAGGCCCAGCCCAGAACTGTTGTTTTTGCCTGTTTTAGGGTTTCGAAGAAAAGGAATATCAAACAGAGTCCAAACGGAGTCCAAACGGAATGAAACCTTCGGAAACTTGATTTTCTCATCAGATAAGATCCAGGAGACTTGGACCCTCCATCAAGAAAGCCACGAGGTCGTCACGAGGGTAGGGGGCACCCCCCTAGGGCGCGCCCCTGCCTCATGGGCCGCTCGAAGCTCCACCGACATACTTCTTCCTCCTATATATATCCACGTACCCCCAAACGATCGGGGACGGAGCCAAAAACCTAATTTCACCGCCGCAACTTTTTGTATCCACGAGATCCCATATTGGGGCCTGTTCCGGAGCTCCGCCGGAGGAGGCTTCGATCACAGAGGGCTTCTACATCATCATCAAAGCCCCTCCAATGAAGTGTGAGTAGTTTACTTCAGACCTACGGGTCCATAGCTAGTAGCTAGATGGCTTCTACTCTCTTTTTGGATCTCAATACAATGTTCTCCCCCTCTCTCGTGGAGATCTATTCGATGTAATCTTCTTTTTGCGGTGTGTTTGTTGAGACCAATGAATTGTGGGTTTATGATCAAGTCTATCTATGAATAATATTTGAATATTCTCTGAATTCTTTTATGTACGATTGGTTATCTTTGCAAGTCTCTTCGAATTATCAGTTTGGTTTGGCCTACTAGATTGGTTGTTCTTGCCATGGGAGAAGTGCTTAGCTTTGGGTTCAATCTTGCGGTGTCCTTTTCCAGTGACAGAAGGGGCAGCAAGGCACGTATTGTATCGTTACCATCGAGGATAACAAGATGGGGTTTTTATCATATTGCATGAAACTATCCATCTACATCATGTCATCTTGCTTAAGGCGTTACTCTGTTTTTAACTTAATACTCTAGATGCATGCCGGATAGCAGTCGATGAGTGGAGTAATAGTAGTAGATGTAGAATCGTTTCGGTCTACTTGTCTCGGACGTGATGCCTGTATACATGATCATACCTAGATATTCTCATAACTATGCTCAATTCTGTCAATTGCTCAATAGTAATTTGTTCACCCACCGTAGAATACTTATGCTCTTGAGAGAAGCCACTAGTGAAACGTATGCCCCCCGGGTCTCTTTCTCATCATATCAATCTCCATCACTTTATTATTGCTTTGCTTTTACTCCCTCCGTCCCAGAAAACATGTCGCGGCGGCATTTTTGCAAAAAACCCTCTAGTTTTTCCCGACCAAACCCGCGATCCTCGTCCTCGTTCTCCGACAGAAGCAGCAGCCGCGCTGCTCTCCGCCGCCGCAGTTTCGCTGCTCCCCGCCGCCGCAGCTGCCCTTCTCCCCGGCGCCGCAGCTCCCTTGATCCCCCGCTCTCCTGCCGCAGCTGCCTCCTGCTCTGCCGCCGCAGCTGCCGCTCGCCTGCCTCCCCAAGCTCCCCCGCTTCCTAAAAAAATCTTGGATTTCCCCAGCTACCACCGCGCTCTCCTCCGGCTGCGTCGGAAGCGCTGTCGGAGAGCCCGGAGGTGCCGGATCCGGACCACCACCAACAACCTAAAGGTGGCTCGGCCAACGTCAAGAGCTTGCGGGCCTCCTCGCCGCCCCTGCCTCGTCGCGGGCTCGCCACACCGCAGCTCGGCCATCACTCCATCCACCGCCGTCCCCGCGGTGTCTCGCTGACCGTCGCCACCACCGCGACGCCGGACGTCGAGAAGGAGCCCTCCTCATCGCTCCCTCCTCACCGGGCTCAGGACCCGCGGCACCGAGCTGTTCGAGAAGACGGCCGCACGTGCCAGGTCTTCTTCTTCGACCCCGACGGTGAGTGAGTGAGGGATTCCTCATTATCCTCGTTGGGTTCCTATTCTCTCGCCATTCTTTTATATTTCTACACTGTTAATCCAACTTTCTCTGAATCTCTGTTGCTGTGACATTTGAGATGTATCGTATCCAATTGACAAAATTCCTACTTGTTGCTTGTTGTGTTGCACCTGCAACCGGCCCTTCAAGAGAGGATTCCTGCCCTTGGAGCGTTATTCAGGTTGAGTGATGGAGGGATGCCAACCTGACACTTGTTTGCTTCATCGCAATCCATCACCTGTGCTATTTGTGAACTTGCAGTGTGCTTGTGGTGATCTTCTTCAGGCAAAGATCATAATTGTTGGGTTTATGCATCATTTATGTCCTCTGGATGCACCTTTATCTCAAGTTGAACTGCAGGCAAATGAGCAATGAAACATTCCCTAATGAGGATATTTACTCATTTGAAAAACCAAAACTATGTGACTGCAAAGTTGACATTTTTGGCTGTGAGCCTCTCACAATAGCATGTTTGTTTATAGATCTGACATGCCATTGCGACATTCAGTGGCATTTTTAGAACTTATAAAAATTTGGTTGCCAGCATTTTTGTATAGTGCAGTAGTCTCATTTCTAATAGAACCATAGATGCTACATTTGCAACTAAAACCAAAATGTTGCTTGAAACACCACACCCTAAATTCCGTTTCCCTTATGTACCAGGAAGCAAATGAAAACCTCAAGGATGTTGGGAATGAGCTCATCTTGTCTGATGAAGATGTGGTGCGATTCCAAATCGGGGAATTGTTTGCCCACATGCCAGTGGACGATGTGGAAGCTAGGCTAGAGCAGATGAGGTTTGCAGTTTTTCAGTTCAGTCTTCATTCTACTAATACCAGATATTCTTCCATTCATCATAATTGTTATTGTTTATTCTTTGAATGGTGTATAGGATCTTCACAGGAATAGCTTGCACCCCTGGAGCCAATTTAGATATTAGGGAGCAGTAGCAGTCTGAAGGTAATGCATTTCAGGGCATGTGCAGTTTCAAAAAGGCATTAAGATGCATTTTGTTTTCAGTAAGATTTTTACTATCTCTAAATTCAGCCATGCCATCTTTGGTTCTGTTTTCGATGGAGTACTAGTTAACCTTGTGAAGTGAATAATCAGCAATGGCAATAAATATCCACTACTACTCCCACATTATGTTTTTGATTCTGTTTTTGATGGAGTAAATTTGCATGGCACTGAATCTTGAAAATACTAGCAGGAGTAATACTAGCCCCTAAATTTGCAAGAGTTTTGCTTCATTTTTTTCTTTTGACAGTACAGGTCCAAACCTGTATTGACAATACATGTTCTATTTTTGTATTGTTGATCAGATCCATATTGTCCTAAATTGCAAAGTAAGTTAGCACAAATTCAGTTTTAATCCAAATTATTCAAATAAATCCAAATATTTCTGGAACTGAACAGTTTGCTCTAACTGAATTCAAATGAGGTCATATTTGTATTCTAGCTTGCCTTGAACTCTGTTACAGAACAATTTACTGTATTTGTTTTCTAATTTCCATTCTCCATCTAAAGACAACCTCTTCAAGGTATCAGACGCGCCCACCATTCTTGCCATTTCAATTTCAAAGATACCATATGTAGGGCATCAGATGCATATCTAATTTCGAATTTCTGCTCTGTTTGTTCCTCCATTTGTCACATCACATCATAGACTAGACTAGGTGATCATTTTCTTTTTAAATGCTAGGAAAAGGGGAGGTGTTCACCATATTATAGAGAGCAGAAAGATTGATGGCTAGGGAAACCCAAGAAGTAAAAGGAACAACATTGAAAGCAAATAGACCATGCAAATAACCAAAATTAATTCTAATTAATTCAAATAAATCCAAATAACACAAATTAATTCAAATAAATCCAAATAACCCAAATTAATTCAAATAATTAAGCCAAATAACCCAAATTCCAATAAATTCCAACAAAGAATTGATATACAAGGATTAGACAAGGCATACACAAGGGCATGACATAAGGGCCTCTTTGTCCCTTCTTGACACAAGATTACACAAGACATACACAAGGAGCACCTGACTACATGACATAAGGGCCTCTTTGCCCCCTCTTGACTATATTCTTTTCCTTTCTCTGGCCACTTCTTCCCTTCCCTTCCCTTTACTTCTTTTCTTTTCCCTTCTCTAGCTAATTCTTTCCTCTCATTTTCTTTTCCTATTGCAATTTCCATTTCTTCTATAGTGGCCCTAGTATCAACAACTACCCGACTGTTGCAATATACATTGGTTATTTCCAGTCCAGCATTTTGAAAGCGATCCTTGTGCAAGTGGGGCAACTTATATTGGTTTCCTCCATTGTCTTTCATAACTTCAAACATGACTGCTTCTAATGTGATAAAGCTTCTGTGCAACTTGTCGGGATCGTAGTTCTCGAATTCCTCTTCCACACCTTGTACCAGTTCCTGGATGTTTGTAGGTGACCTACAGTCGGTTAGAGATTGGAGAGAGTTATGGAAGCAGAGGTCCAAACAATTTAACTCAGGGCTATTTGGGGGCTGTTGTAGCAATCGGATGTCAAGATCAATTTGTTCCACAGCTTCTCGAAAAGCTACATCATTGGGAAGGACATGAGGCTTTGCGTTATCCTGTTGGATGAATATTGTTGCTCCCTCATCATCGTCAGACCACTTATCCTGAATTGCTGGGATAACCTTATTGATCAGATAATCTCTGCACACAGGCCTGGTTACTTTCACTGATGTCAACACTTTTGTTCCCTTTGTTCTGTTCTGACTTGTCTGCTTCGCCTCACTCTCTTCGACGAATGCCCAAATGCCGATCTTCCCATCGAATGTTAGCTCCCCCTCATTGTTATATCGAGGCCTGGCAACAGTTGTTAGGAACATTACCTTCCCAATGATGTGAGTGTTTGACACGGTGCGCTTCGGTTCAGGCTCTCCTGGAAATACATAGCAACTATTCTTCACTCTCGTCATGTCAAGCCACTTCTCATCGATGTGAACCATATTCGTCATTGGTATGAACATAGCCCGAGAAGTTGAGATCGAATTGTCATCGACCATGGACATACAAAATTTCAATCTTGCAAGCTAGTTCTCTAGCTTGAGGTGAGGCTTCACGGTGCTTGTGATGCGGTTGAGCTCATTCAATTGGAACCTCTTATGTAGGGTCGATCGGGCCACACCTAGAGACCGTGCCAGAGATCGAATTGTTCTTCTTTTATTCGGTGGGATTATTGAGGTCTAAGGGAGTCCTGGATTAGGGGGTCTCCGGACATCCGGACTATCTCCATTGGCCGGACTGTTAGACTATGAAGATACAAGATTGAAGACTTCGTCTCGTGTCCAGATGGGACTCTACTTGGCGTGGAAGGCAAGCTAGGCAATACGGATATGGATATATCCTCCTTTGTAACCGACCTTGTGTAACCCTAACCCTCTCCGGTGTCTATATAAACTGAAGGGTTTTAGTCCGTAGGACGATAATCATAACATAGGCTAGCTTCTAGGGTTTAGCATCTCTGATCTCGTGGTAGATCTACTCTTGTACTACCCATATCATCAATATTAATCAAGCAGGACGTAGGGTTTTACCTCCATCAAGAGGGCCCGAACTTGGGTAAAACATCGTGTCCCCTGCCTCCTGTTACCATCCGGCCTAGACGCACAGTTCGGGACCCCCTACCCGAGATCCGCCGGTTTTGACACCGACATTGGTGCTTTCATTGAGAGTTCCTCTATGTCGTCGCCGTTAGGCTTGATGGCTCCTACTACCATCGAAGAAAACAACAAACCCCTCCAGCAAGATTTAGAGCAGGAGGATGGAGGAGCCAGCTCTCACGAGAGAGCGGCGGACGGAGAGGAGGAGGATGACAATCACATGCCCCCCTCCGAAGACGAGGCAAGCCTCGGCGACGATGAATTCGCCGTACCAGAGGATCCTGTTGAACAAGAGCGCTTCAAGCGTCGGCTTATGGCCACGGCAAATAGCCTGAAGAAAAAGCAGCAGCAGCTTCAAGCTGATCAATATCTGCTAGCTGACAAATGGACTGAAGTCCTCGCGGCCGAGGAATATAAACTCGAGCGCCCCTCCAAGAGTTACCCAAGGCACGGGTTACTACCCCGACTGGAGGAAGAAGCGTATGAGACGGCTGATCGACCACCTCGTGGCTGCGATAGAGAGGCATTCCCGCCAAAAGCTCAGCCTCCACCCCAACGCCATTCAAATAAAAAGGCATGGGGAGATATGCCAGACCTGCGAGACATATTGGAGGACAAGGCAAAGCATTCAAGATCGATCTATGGATCACGAGGGCGCACCACTCTGCGAGACGACAAACGTCACGCCGGATACAGTAAAAGCAAATCCGGCCGAGCCGAACACAGCGGGCAAGACCCATTTGAGATGCGTCGAGATATAGCCCAATACAGAGGCGCCGCACACCCCTTATGCTTCACAGACGAAGTAATGGAACATCAATTCCCAGAAGGTTTCAAACCTGTAAATATTGAATCATACGATGACACAACAGATCCCGCAGTATGGATTGAGGACTTCCTCCTCCACATCCACATGGCCTGTGGCGATGACTTACACGCCATCAAATACCTCTCACTAAAGTTCAAAGGACCAGTGCGGCATTGGCTTAACAGCTTGCCAGCGGAATCCATTAGCTGTTGGGAAGATCTGGAAGCCGCATTCCTCGAAAAATTTCAGGGCACTTATGTGCGACCACCAAACGCCGATGATTTGAGCCACATAATTCAGCAGCCAAAAGAGTCGGCCAGGCAATTCTGGACTCGGTTCCTTACAAAGAAAAATCAAATCGTCGACTGTCCGGATGCGGAGGCCTTAGCGGCTTTCAAGCACAACAACCGAGACGAGTGGCTAGCCCGACACCTTGGTCAAGAAAAGCTGAAATCTATGGCAGCCCTCACGACGCTCATGACCCGCTTTTGTTCGGGAGAAGACAGCTGGCTGGCTCGCAGTAATAACATATCAAAGAACCATGGTACCTCAGATACCAAGGATGGCAATAGCAGGTCACGTCGCAACAAGCATAAGCGCCGCATTAATAGTGAAAATACTGAGGAGGTAGTCAATGCCAGATTCAAAGGCTCTAAACCCGGTCAGCGGAAAAAGCCATTCAAACAAAGTACGCCGGGTCCGTCCAGCTTGGACCGTATACTCGATCGCTCGTGTCAAATACATGGCACCCCAGACAAGCCAGCCAATCACACCAACAGGGATTGTTGGGTGTTCAAGCAGGCCGACAATTTAATTGCCAAAAACAAGGACAAGGGGCCGCATAGCGATGACGAGGAGGAGCCCCGGCAGCCGCACACTGGAGGACAGAAGAGGTTTCCCCGACAAGTGTGGATGGTGAACATGATATACGCAACCCACATCCCCAAGAGGGAGCGGAAGTGTGCGCTCAGGGACGTATATGCGTTGGAGCCAGTCGCCCCAAAGTTCAACCCTTGGTCCTCCTGTCCGATCACCTTCGATCGCAGGGACCACCCACTAGTATCCGTCATGGCGGATTCACCGCACTGGTCCTAGACCCAATCATTGACGGATTTCACCTCACTCGAGTCCTTATGGACGGCGGCAGCAGCCTGAACCTGCTTTATCAGGACACAGTGCGCAAAATGGGTATAGACCCCTCAAGGATCAAACCCACCAAAATGACCTTTAAGGGCGTCATTCCAGGTGTAGAGGCCCATTGCACAGGCTCAATTACACTGGAAGTGGTCTTCGGATCCCCGGATAACTTCCGAAGCGAAGAGTTAATCTTCAATATAGTCCCGTTCCGCTGTGGTTATCACGCGTTGCTCGGGTGAACCGCATTTGCTAGATACAATGAGGTACCGCATTATGCATACCTCAAGCTCAAGATGCCAGGACCTCGCGGAGTTATTACAGTCAATGGAAACACAGAGCGCTCTCTCCGAACAGAGGAGCACACCGTAGCCCTCGCAGCAGAAACGCAAAGCAGCCTCTCAAGGCAATCAACCAGTTCGGCGCTTCACAGCCCGGACACCTTCAAGTGTGCTCGGGGAAATCGGCAAATAGACCGCCTGGCGCGATCTGAGCTCGCGTAGCAATACGGCGGCCACCCCAATCCCAGCCTAGCGGTGAAACTCGGGTCGCGCATACATAATTACACATTAAAAATACCATGGGCACAGGTGGGGAGGGGGGCACAACTGCGGCACGCCCCAAGACGCGGCCTAAACCGCACTAGGGGCTTCCTGTTTGGTTAATTTTCCTTTTCTTTCAGGACCTCAATCTCTGGAAACACTGTCCGACAGCACTATTGCCGAACACATGATGCAACAACCAAGGAGGCAGACAGCTATGTTATATCACGGAATTCCCAGGTTGATTACAGTAACAAATGAAATATTCAATTTAATATCATTCCTCAGCTTGCCCTTGGAAGGGACATAGTCCTACTCTTTGCTTTTCGCACTATCTGTATCACTCTGCTTTAATGCAATTTTTTAATAAATAATGCATGACATTACGACTATTATTGCATTCTTGTTATATATATATATGTGTGTGTGTGTGTGTGTGTTCATTAATGACGCCTTGCAACCGTACACTATGGTACGACCAATACACCAGGGGCTTACGTACCCCACAATGCGGTGTGAAAAGTCCGAACACTTTTACAAGTGCGGCACCCCGAACTTATATCATTATATGCATCAGCTCCGAATCATGTCTTTGGTCAAATGTTGGGTTTGCCCGGCTCCTATGTTTTGGTACCTTACGTTCCGCTCTATTGGCTAAGGTAGCGCTAGGAGAACTACTGCGATTGTGCCCCGGTTCTGCCGGGCTTAGCACCTCAGTAGAGAAAGCTAAAACTGACTGTCATGATAAGGCGAGAGACTGGTCGCTGTTCGGCGAGGTTTTTCGAGTCCCTAAAGACTTATGCCGCTTAGGGCGAGGGTCCGGCCCTTTCCGGGTTACAGGCGTGTATCGCGCCCCGAATTCGGCCTTCCGAATACCAGGGTCTTCGCCGAAATTTAAAATTATAGAATTCTGTGGCTAAGTGAGAGTGATAAAGCATTATTAGTCCGGTTGCCTTGTTCGTTGTGCTGAGCACCTCCCTCGAAGGACCCAAATATGGGAACAAGAGTGCTCAGGTTTATCCCGAACACCCCAGCACTCGTGGCATGGGGCAGAAGCCGAGGACTAGCCATCTCTCAGATTGGATAAACAGCCAAACAGAAGGTAATATTTTAAATTCAAACAAGCGTTGCATAGCGCATATGAAACAAGTTCTCATAAATACAGGATAAAACGAGCAAGTTTACTCAAATATTACATCTTTTGAACACTCGTCCACGATGAGACGGGCACCCGGCAGAACACCCTCGTAGTACATCTCGGGGTGGCGGTGCTCCTTGCCCTCTGGCGGCCCCTCCTTGATCAGCTTCACGGCGTCTAGCTTGACCCACTGCAATTTCACACGGGCGAAAGCCCGGCGTGCACCTTCAATGCAGACAGATCGCTTGATGACCTCCAGCCGCGGGCAGGCATCCACAAGCCGCCTCACCAGGCCAAAGAAGCTGTTCGGAAGGGCGTCGCCAGGCCACAGCCGGACTATAAAGCTCTTCATGGCCTGATCGGCCGCCTTATGTAGCTCGACCATCTGCTTCAGCTTGTCGCTCATTGGCACCGGATGTTCGGCCTCAGCATACTGAGACCAGAACAACTTCTCCGTTGAGCTTCCATCCTCGGCTTGGTAAAATTGTGCGGCATTGGACACACTGCGGGGCAAATCTACGAATGCTCCTGAAGAGCTCCGGATCCGGGTAAGTAATCGGTAATTTAGTTTTACATGCTTGCTTTGCATATAGAAAGCCTTACCCGCCGCTATCTTCTTCATCGCATCGATCTCTTGGAGGGCCTTTTGGGCTTCGGCCTTGGCACTTTTTACACTCTCGAGGGCCGCGGCAAGCTCAGACTCCTGCGTCTTGGAGTCAAGCTCCAACGCCTCGTGCTTCGCCACAAGAGCCTGGAGCTCTTGCTGCACCTCGCCCACCCGAGCCTCGTGCTTCTCTCGCTCGTTGTGCTCCTTGGCCGCTATATCTTCGGCCTTGGTTAGCGCTTGCTTCAGGGTCACCACCTCGATCGTGGCCCCTGGCAAACGTACGATGATCCTGTCATTTTGCAATTGTGTCCTATTATATATATATATACATAAGACAGGGTATTACTTACCCTTGTTCTCCTCAAGATGCCTCTTGGCAAGGCCGAGCTCTTTCCTAGACCCCTCGAGGTCCTGCTTCAGTACGGCGACCTCCGCAGTCAGTGCGGCAGACGCCAGCAGCGAAGCCTGCATATGCATATTGACACACTTATATTCGACTCCTGCGATATTATTCGATCCTTTGTTCGGCTTTTCTTTGTGAACACCGAACAAAGCATCAGGGGCTACTGTCTATGCGGTAATATTTCTACTACATTTTAAAACACTTACCTCGAAGCCTGTTAGAAGGCTGGCATAGGCTTTAGTCAATCCGCTCTTGGCGGACTGAACCTTCTGGATCACCGCACTCATGATAGTGCGGTGCTCCTCGTCGATGGAAGCGATGCGAAGCGCTTCCAGCAAACTGTCCAGTGCCTTTGGATGGACAGAGGTCACCGGCACAGGTGTCTTGCCCCTCTTAGATGGAGGCTGCCTACCCGAGCCCGGAACCGTTGGAGGTTCCGGCGCGGTGTTCGGCTGAGGGCCGAACTCGAAGCTCTGAGGGGCCCCATCCCCTCGGCTCCTGGAGTCCGAAAGGTCGCCTTGAGGCGCCTCCGAGGCTGTCTCCCCTCGATCCGGTGCCTCTTGAGACAACACCTCGGCGTCATCGGCAGGATGAGGGGAGGTGGCGGTCGGGACTGGATTGCTGTCCATGTCCGACGAGCCCAGGGACCCGTCCGATGATACATCGATGCTGGTTCGCGGCGGCCTGCATAATCATGTTCGGCGTTAGGGAAAGCAGCGCGACAAAAGAATGCTATGAGTTACTCTGGTATCCGAATACTTACGATCTCCCCAGGGGCTTGGCCCGGGGCAACCACTCGTCCTCGCCCTCGTCGGCGGCGGTGGAACTGTCCGGAAGGAGAGTCCTCCCCTTCTTGGACCCTTCGGCCTCCCCAGTTGGGCGGCCTTCCTTTTCTTGTCTCCCCCGCCTGGAGGGGGAGCATCTTCTTCTTCCTCCTCGTCCTCAGGGGAAGACTGTGCCGCTGAGTTAACGGACGATGAGTCCGATAACACCTGGCGTTGGGAACTCTTTTGGGCTCCCTTGGCCTTCTCGGTCTTCTCCGACACCTTGTAAGGAGCTGGAGCCAGCATCTCCATCAGGAGAGCACTCACAGTGTCTTCGGGTAAAGGGGCCGGACAGTTAATCTGCCCCGACATCTCCACCCAGTCCTATCAAAGGCATGGAGATTAGACCCCACGCATTATTAAGCTAGGGAAAATAAATGTCCTACGGGACGTATTGAACTCACCGAACGCGCTAGACGCTTTGCGCTTAGTCCGCGGTCCTCGGCGAGAGAAGGGGGGACCTCGGCGCCCTTGAACATCACCTTCCAGACGTCCTTGTGCGTCGTATCGAAGAGCTCGCTCAAAGTCTGGTGCTGGGCCGGGTCGAACTCCCACAAGGTAAAATCCCGTTGTTGACATGGGAGGATCCGGCGGATGAGCATAACTTGGACTATGTTGATAAGCTTGAGCTTCTTGCTCGCCATACTCCAGATACATTTCTGGAGTCCATCCAGCTCCACCGATGAACCCCACGACAAGCCCGTCTCTTTCCAGGAAGTGAGCCGTGTTGGGAATCCGGATCGAAACTTAGGGGCTGCCGCCCATTTGGCATCGCGCGGCTCGGTGATGTAGAACCACGCCGATTGCCATCCCTTTATTGTCTCCACGAAGGAGCCTTCAAGCCATATGATGTTGGGCATCTTGCCCACCATGGCTCCGCCGCATTCTGCTTGTTGACCTCGTACTACCTTCGGCTTGATATTGAAGGTCTTTAACCACATGCCGAAGTGGGGCCGGATGCGGAGGAAAGCCTCACACACGACGATGAATGCCGAAATGTTGAGGATGAAGTTCGGGGCCAGATCATGAAAGTCCAGCCCGTAGTAGAACATGAGACGACGGACGAATGGATGGAGGGGAAACCCTAGTATGCGGAGGAAGTGGTGAAGGAAAACTACCCTCTCGTGAGGTTCCGGGGTAGGGACGATCTGCCCCACAGCGGGCAGCCGATGCGCGATGTTTGCGGTTAAGTATCCGGCTCCGCGCAGCTTTTTGATGTCTCCCTCCGTGACGGAGGAGACCATCCACCTGCCTCCCACTCCGGACATGGTTGGGGAAGGTTGAGGTGGGAAGAGCAGACTTGGGCGCTAGAGCTCGAGTGTGCGAAAATGGATGAGCAAAGGAGGAAGAAGGCGTGGATAGAAAGGTGAATCCTTATCCCTTTATATGGTCGGACGAAACTAAGCGTCCCCACTTGCCTGGTAAAACTCGCTTATCCCCCAAGCGCCGCAATTGATGGCGCGGTTGGGTTACCCACTCCCGTATTGATGAGAATCCCGTAATAAGGGGACACGATCTCTGCTTTGACAAGACGTGTCAAAAAACTGTCTCGCGTTATGTGCGGGGAAGGTTGAAAGAAACAGTTTGAATAATCACCGGGCCATGACGTAACGTCATGCTGCCAAAACAAGCCAGCAAATTAGATCTGCGAAAATATTATTCTCTCTACGGTGGAATGTGGAACTTATTTTGCAGGGTCGGACACTATCCTTGTATTCAAATTCTTCTGTGATGTATTCAGAGAAGGAACCCGCCTTGCAATGCCGAAGACAATACTACGCGCCGGACTCATCATCATTGAAGCCTGGTTCAGGGGCTACCGAGGAAGACCTGGATTAGGGGGTCTCCGGACAGCCGGACTATCTCCATTAGCCGGACTGTTAGACTATGAAGATACAAGATTGAAGACTTCGTCTCGTGTTCGGATGGGGCTCTACTAGGCGTGGAAGGCAAGCTAGGCAATACAGATATGGATATCTCCTCCTTTGTAACCGACCTTGTGTAACCCTAACCCTCTCTGGTGTCTATATAAACCAAAGGGTTTTAGTCCATAGGATGACAATCATAACATACAATCATACCATAAGCTAGCTTCTAGGGTTTAGCCTCTGTGATCTCATGGTAGATCTACTCTTGTACTACCCGTATCATCAATATTAATCAAGCAGGACGTAGGGTTTTACCTCCATCAAGAGGGCCCGAACCTGGGTAAAACATCGTGTCCCCTGCCTCCTATTACCATCCGGCCTAGACGCACAGTTCGGGACCCCCTACCCGAGATCCGCCGGTTTTGACACCGACAAGGTCCTCTCTAGATCTAGCTCCTTTCTCTTTCGGCCAGATCTTCCCGGCTTCTTGCTTGAGACATCTACTTCTTTGCCATCGGCAATTTGCTTTTTGGCTTCTTCCCAGATTCTTTCAACAAATCGTACACTTATATCCAACAGGTTTGAGACTAGCAGGTTGTCGTCTGGTTGAACAGACCCATCTCTGAGCTCGATTACCAGCAAGGCAAAGTAAACACCATGCCTCTCCTTATCTGACAATTCTCTTCTCTTCTCTTGAAGTATCCAATTGATAACTTCATCCTCTTCCTCTTGAGCTTCATCCTCTTTCCCTTCATCTTCTTGAGGCATCCAATTCATAGCTTCATCATCTTCCTCTTGAGCCATCAAGTTCAAATCCATAGTTCCATTCTCTGCCACTTGAGGTTCCTCCTGTTCAGGGATCCAATTCAAATTAATACCTTCATCGTCTTCCTCTTGAGGCATCAAGTTCAAATCAATAGTTTCATGTTCTTCCTTTTGAGGCATCAAGTTCAAATCCATAGTTATGTTTCCTGCCATCAATGACAAAAGATGAGTACACCATGGTACCATAACAAGAATATACACACACAAAATGAGTATGCAAGTCAAACAAGAAGTAGGTGCCATGGCACCATTTCTACACTTTGCTCTAACCATAAGCCATTTTCTCTAGTTAGAGTAGTTAACAGAATTTTACTCTAGTTAGAGTAGTTTTGCTGAATTTACTTGCTCATAGTACCATGCCTATGTTAGAAAAGTGTCAAGAAAATTAATTTGGTGTACACTGTGAATAAAAGCTCCTGATATTTTAAGCTCCTTGTGAATTTTGCAGTGTACTCCATTTGGTGCATACTATAAATAAATTTGGTGTACACTGTGAATAAAATGGAGTATTTGTTGCTATCCACTCTTGTGATAACAATGATGTGCAATTCTGAATTAAGAAAAGCAGATGTACTTCTTTAGTAACACAAATTACTCCAGAAAGGAGTATTCATTGTTTCGTTTTCAGAGAAATAAAAATGACCATTCCAATGAACATAGCTACAGAATAAAAGGATATCCTATATTAATGTTGCAACATGTACATATCACCATTCGGCATGAACAGAACATTCCAGTTTTTCTAAAAGAGACAAATCCACAAGGAGTACTTCCAGTTTTGGATCAGCATATGTTTTTCTCAGTATGATGGTTAGGTGTAATCCCAGCTTTGGATCCTAAAGTGCAGTCATGTTTGTCAAAAGGCTTCAGTAGCTTCAGTAGTTTAAAATGGAGTAGCTAGAGTAGATTCAGTAGCTTAAAATGGATTGCTGTTAATTTAGCAAATGAACCTATTGTTAATTTTGCATACTGAATTTGGAGTAGCAGCTGTATGAAGCAAAGTACTCCAATATTGCTTGGTAAAATGGAATAAAATGGAGTAGCTCTACCATTGAATAAAATGGAGCAGCAGATTAAGCAAGCAAGCAACACCAGCATATCAGCAAATTAAGCAAGCAACACAAGTACTCCATGATCAGCAGTAGTTTCTTCAATAATTTTCAGTTAACAACCATCATGATTCTGTTCACAATGATCAGCAACATTTTCTGTATAATGAATGTACTCCATGAATTTTAAGTTAGCAACTGAATTTACTCCATGATTGGCATTGTCATGATTCAGTTAACATTAAACCATTTCACTAACTTTCAGGTAGCCGTATTCAGATGGACTACCTTCTTCAGAGTACAGACGAGCACGGCACGACTTCACTTGGATCAGCAGCAGCACAGGCAGAGGAACCCAGTTGTGCAAACGGAGGAGCACGGGCAGAAGATCAGGTTCGACGCAGAGGAACCCACGAGCAGAAGATCAGGTTCAATTTCAACCCAGCTGTGCGCTTGGTTTCAGGTTCAGGTTCTCCCACAGTGCAGAAGATCAGTAGCAGCACGACAGAGGAGCAATAGCAGCAGCACGTAGAGCTCCACCCAGCTATGCACGGGCAGCACGTAGAGCTCCGCCTAGCAGCACGTAGAGCACGACGCACAGGTTCAATTTCAACCCAGCTGTGTGTAACACCCCGGATGTAATTTACCCAATATGTAATCCAACTCTCGCCGTTTCCGGCCTTAAGTTATTTTATTTTCTCGGGTTTTGGTTTTTGTCTCCGTGTGTTGTTATCGTTGTCATGCATCTCATATCATGTCATCATGTGCATTGCATTTGCATACGTGTTCATCACATGCATTCGAGCTTTTTTCCCGTTGTCTGTTTTGCATTCCGGCGCTCCGTTCTCCTCCGGTGGTCATTTCTACCTTTTTTTCGTGTGTGGTTTACTACCGGTAGACCGCCTGTCAAGTTTCGTACCTTTTGGACTTCGTTTGATGCTCCAACGGTTAACCGAGGGACTGAGAAGGCCTCATGTGTGTTGCAGCCCAACACCCTTCCAATTTGGCCCAAAACCCACCAAAACCCTCTCCATCATCTAGAGCGTTCGATCACGATCGCGTGGCCGAAAACCGCACCTCATTTGGACACTCCTAGCTCCCTCTATGCCTATATACACACCTCCCCCTCCAAAATTCGCGGTGCAAAACCTACCCTAACTCTCCCCGCCGCCGCCGGACAACTTCTTCCACTGACAGACGTGTCCGCCCGCCGTGTCTGCCGCCATGTGGCGTCCTCTCATTGGTCGCACCGCCCTCGCCCCACATCGCCTGTCCCCGCCGCCGCGCGGCCCGGGAGCCAGGAGCCGGCCATCGCGGCCCGCTCCCTCGCGCTGCCCGCCCGCGCGCCTCTTCGCCCACGCCGGCGAGCCTCAAGCTCCGGCCGCCGTCCGCCATCGCCGCCGTTGACGCCGACCCGCCGGACCGCGCCTCCTCGTCCCCGGCCAAGCCGCGCCACTCGCCGCCCGAGCCGGACCGCGCCACCGCCGCCTTGTCATCGACTCCACCACTCAGATCCGGCCGCCCCGACCTCTCCGGCGAGCTCCTCCTCCGTCATCGGCGAGAATCCCGACGAACCTCATAAAGCATGCCAGCTGGATCTGGATATGAGAATAGATCGGGTTGACTTTTTGCCCAAAACCCTAATATTTTTGCCCCTGTTCATCGTGTCGTAACTTTGCATCCGTAGCTCCGTTTTGTACATATAGCATATCAAAATGTTCGTCTCAGAGAGCACATAATTTCATCTCATTGCATCATTTTCATTTGAGTTCATCTTGATGCCCGAAATGCTGTTGGAAGAGTGCTATTTGAGATAATTGTCAGATCTGCTGCTCCAATTAGATATTTGTCATTTTTGCCATGATTAATGTGTGCATGATATGCCCCTGTGCTCTACATGTGTTTTGTTATATGTTTTGCCATCTATCCAGAGGTGCAACCCATGTATTTTTGTGATGTGTGTGGTGACTAGCACAAGCTTGCAAAGTGGAGCATTCGTTAATGCTGATTTCAGGGACTTAGCATTTCCACTAAGTCCTTGACCTGTTTATCTCATATTGCCATATGTTCATGTTGTTTCCTAGTGATCCATGCCTCTGTTGAGGATGATCAGTAAGGATGTTTTGTTAATCTTGTAGTGCTCTATCCATCCATGTCTTTGTTTGCAAAGATGGAGCACCCTAGCTTGAGTCAATCGAGCTCTACTTTTGTCATTTCGTGAATCTGGGCAGATTGTCTACTTGTTAGCGATTTTGCCGAGGATGTTGTAGTTGATCCGTGCATGCTATGCTTTTGTTCTTGCCTTGTCTAGCTTGCATTTTGTGTATTCTTGATGGGTGTATGCTTAGGTTGTCATGACTTGCTCTGTAGTGAGTGCATCGAGCTCGTAAACATGCCTACTTGATATTTGTTTCAGCATGCTCCAGTTTTCACTAAGTCTGTGATCTAATTATCGACGCGTTTGGTTCGTTACATTTTCGCTGTCTCCCGAATACAGTGGCTCATGATTACGTTGCCTGCGTTTGTTTCGGCCGCGTCGGTTTCAGCTCCCATGTAATCGCAAACCATCCTTCACAAAACTGAAAACACCAGAGACAGCTTGGTATCGAAAAACACCGCTCGTCCCAACCGTTTTCTTCACCATTAGAGGAGAACCAAGCAGCAGCGCCGGCGTCTCCCTCGTCGTGAGCAGTACCATCGCCGCCGACCTCCATTCGCCTCCGCCGCCGAGCGCCGCCGGTCTCTGTTTGACTCCGCCGCCGAGCGCCGTCGGTCTCCGTTTGCCTCCGCCGCCGTGGGCAGCGTCACGGATCTCTCGTCGTCGTCGCCACCACCGCCGCAGCCGTGGGCAGCGGCACAGCGCCACCGATCTTGCTTCGCCGCCGTGAGCAGTAGCGTTCTTTTGATCCGCCGGTGATTTGATTTTCCTTCACGAGCCATTCCTAGCAGCCGGCCGTCGTCCAGTCCCGCGGCATCTTCTACAAGGCTGGCAACGGTACTCCACCTCCACGGCTTCCTATTCCCTTGCGTGAACCAAACACTTCACGTATTCACTCACCCCTAATCTAATACAGTGTATTCACATTACAACAGTGAATACATTACCTGAGCTCCAACCAAACGCATCGTATGTTTTTTGCCATGTTCACATGCTTGCAAATTGTATTTTGTGATCCCTTTTGGCTCAAGGTCACTAAGGGACTTTTGTTAAGCTGTTTGAGTAGATCCATGCCATGCTTTACTTTGCCATGTTCAGGTCCTGTAGCTTATTGTTTTCATGCTCCAAAGAGTGCTATCTGATCTGAAATTCCAGACAAGTGTTAATTTCACTAAGCCTGAGATCTGTTTGCCAAATGCATTTTTGCCATGCTTGTTTGAACCTGTTAATGGATGAATTGGCCGTAGCTCAGTGCTAGTCTTTTGTTAAGCATCATGAGTGGATCCCTGCCATGTATTTTGTTGCCATGATTGAGTGCTGTAGCATGTTCATCTTGTTGCATTTAGATGGCTACTTGCTGTAAATCGCAGACCGGTGCCATATTTGAATTGCTTGCCATTTCCAAATCGTAAATCCGATTCCGGTGTTCTTTATATCGTTTTCAAGCGATTTCATCTCACATTTCCAGTGGCACACTTGGATTTCCAAGTTGAGGCCAGGTTCATTCATTCCTTGTCAAATCTTGCATATGCATCACATACTGCATCCCGCATAGCATACCCTGTTTGCATCACGTTGTTTGAGTTTGCACGTGGTTGATTGTGTCCTTGTTGCTTGTTTGTCTTGTTTGGGTAGAGCCGGGAGACGAGTTCGCTAACGAGGAGCCCATTGAGTTTGCTTTCGAGGATCCAGTCAACTCTGACAACTTTGCAGGCAAGATGATCATACCCTCAAAATCACTACTATCTTTGCTATGCTAGATGCTCGCTCTTTTGCTATGCCTAGGCTACGATGCCTACCACTTGCTTTTCATGCCCCCCAAATTGCCATGTCAAACCTCTAACCCACCATGTCCTAGCAAACCGTTGATTGGCTATGTTACCGCTTTGCTCAGCCCCTCTTATAGCGTTGCTAGTTGCAGGTGAAGATTGGAGACCGTTCCTTGTTGGAACATTATTTACTTGTTGGGATATCATTATATTGCTTGTTATCTTAATGCATCTATATACTTGGTAAAGGGTGGAAGGCTCGGCCTCTCGCCTAGTGTTTTTTTCCACTCTTGCCGCCCTAGTTTCCGTCATATCGGTGTTATGTTCCCGGATTTTGCGTTCCTTACGCGGTTGGGTTATAATGGGAACCCCTTGATAGTTCGCCTTGATTAAAGCTTTTCCAGCAATGCCCAACCTTGGTTTTACCATTTGCCGCCTAGCCTCTTTTTTCCCTTGGGTTTCCGGAGCCCGAGGGTCATCTTATTTTAAACCCCCCCGGGCCAGTGCTCCTCTGACTGTTGGTCCACCTGTCAGCTGCCGGTGGCCACCAGGGCAACTCTGGGCTGGCCTACCCGTACCTAGGACAATCTGAGTGTGCCCTGAGAAAGAGATATGTGCAGCTCCTATCAGGATTTGTCGGCACATTCGGGCGGTGTTGCTGGATTTGTTTTAACTTGTCGAAGTGTCTTGTAGAACCGGGATACCGAGTCTGATCGGAATGTCTCGGGAGGAGGTCTATTCCTTCGTTGACCGTGAGAGCTTGTCATGGGCTAAGTTGGGACTCCCCTGCAGGGATTTGAACTTTCGAAAGCCGTGCCCGCGGTTATGGGCAGATGGGAATTTGTTAATGTCCGGTTGTAGAT
Organism: Triticum monococcum; assembly: GCA_034509565.1. Lineage (NCBI taxonomy): Eukaryota > Viridiplantae > Streptophyta > Magnoliopsida > Poales > Poaceae > Triticum > Triticum monococcum. The sequence continues at coordinate 535,960,066 of CM067845.1, read as the reverse complement.
AACTTGAACCTTAACTTAATTAAAATGAATCAATTGTGTGAGTTACCGTGATGGTCTCTTCTCGGCGGAGTCCGGGAAGTGAACATGGTGTTGGAGTAATGCTTGCCGCAGGATGCCCTCTAGTTACTCGCTCGCGCTTTGCCTCCTCTTCTCGCTCTCTTTTGCGAACAGGATAGCCACCATATATGCTAGCCGCTTGCTGCAGCTCCACATATTTTCCTTGCCTTACCTATTTAGCTTAAATAGTCTTGATCGCGAGGGTGCGAGATTGCTGAGTCCCTGTGGCTCACAGATTACTTCCAAACCAGATGCAGGACCCAATGACTCCGTTCCAGATGACGCGCTTGAGCTCAAGTGGGAGTTCGATGAGGACTCACGCCGATACTACGTGTCTTTCCCTGATGATCAGTAGTGGTGCCCACTTGGGGTGATCGGGACTGTGTCGCATGTTGGGTTGTTCTTTTATTTTGGCGCCGTAGTCGGGCCATGAGTGTTTGAATGTTGTAATGCTATTTATGTACTTGATTGACGTGGCGAGTGTAAGCCAAATATATATCTCCCCTTTTATTATTTATATTACATGGGATGTTGTGAAGATTGCCTAACTTGCGACATTGCTTTCAATGCGGTTATGTCTCTAAGTCGTGCCTCGACACGTGGGAGCTATAGCCGCATCGAGGGCGTTACACTGTGCACGGGCAGGGGAGAAGCAGCTGCGCGGGCGCGCGGGCAAGTGAGAAGGAGCAGCACGGCGACACGCGGGAGCTCGAGGAGGACTCACGGGAGATAGAGGAGGACGAGCGTGAGGTCCTGGTCCATCGAATCATGGAGGCAGGTTCGGGCGACGCCAGTAGGGGATCGCAGCTAGAGGGATCGCAGCGGCGCACGTGCGGGATCTCAAGCAGGAGACGCGGGAGCTCGAGGAGGATGCACGGGAGCTCGAGGAGGACGAGCAGGAGCTCCTGGTCCACCGGATGGTGCCGGGAAGTTCTGGCAACGCCGCAGGTAATCGCGTCGGGAGGAGATCGCGGCGGCAGAGGATTGGGCGACGGCGAAGCAGGTACTTGGCGATGGCGGCAACGGTGCAGGTACGCAGCGACGGCAGCAGATCACTTCCTGGTGGGCGACGAATCGCGCAGCTGGGCGGCGCCGGCCCGTGGCGACACGCGCGTGACGGCAGAGGAAGAAGACGATGGCGGAGGGACTTGTTTGAGATGGTTTTGAAACTATGAGGTCTTTTTTGTAAAATTACCAGTGAACTACGCGTGCGACATGTTTTTCGGGGCGGAGGGAGTACTTTATTTACTTTGCATCTCTATACCGAAAATACCAAAAAAATATTATTTATCATCTCTATCAGATATCACTTTCATAAGTGACCGTGAAGGGATTTACAACCCCTAAGCGCGTTGGTTGCGTTGAGCTATTGTTTTTGTGTAGGTACGAGGGACTCGAGCGTAGCCTCCTATTGGATTGATACCTTGGTTCTAAAAAATTGAGGGAAATACTATTGGGGAACGTAGCAATTTCAAAAAAAATCCTACGCACACGCAAGATCATGGTGATGCACAACAACGAGAGGGGAGAGTGTTGTCCACATACCCTCGTAGACCGAAAGCGGAAGCGTTAGCACAACGCGGTTGATGTAGTCGTACATCTTCACGATCCGACCGATCCAAGTACCGAACGTACGGCACCTCCGAGTTCTGCACACGTTCCACTCGGTGACGTCCCTCGAGCTCCGATCCAGCCGAGTGTTGAGGGAGAGTTTTGTCAGCACGACGGTGTGATGACAGTGATGATGTTCTACTGACGCAGGGCTTCGCCTAAGCACCGCTACGGTATGACCGAGGTGGAATATGGTGGAAGGGGGCACCGCACACGACTAAGGAACGATCACGAAGATCAACTTGTGTGTCATGGGGTGCCCCCTGCCCTCGTATATAAAAGAGGAAGGGGGAGGTGCGGCCGGCCCCTAGGTGTGCGCCTGGAGGAGTCCTACTCCCAGCGGGAGTAGGACTCCCCCCTCTTGCCTTGTTGCAGAAGGAAAGGGGAAGGGGGAAAGAGGAAAGGGGGGCGCCGCCCCCCTTCCTTGTCCTATTCGAACTAGGGGGGAGGGGGCGCACGGCCTGCCCTGGCCGGCCCTCCTCTTCTGTTGGAAATATGCCCTAGAGGCAATAATAAATAAGTTATTATTTTATTTCCTTGTTCATGATAATCGTTTATTATCCATGCTATAATTGTATTGATAGGAAACTCAGATACATGTGTGGATACATAGACAACACCATGTCCCTAGTAAGCCTCTAGTTGACTAGCTCGTTGATCAATAGATGGTTACGGTTTCCTGACCATGGACATTGGATGTCATTGATAATGGGATCACATCATTAGGAGAATGATGTGATGGACAAGACCCAATCCTAAGCATAGCACAAGATCGTGTAGTTCGTATGCTAAAGCTTTTCTAATGTCAAGTATCATTTCCTTAGACCATGAGATTGTGCAACTCCCGGATACCATAGGAATACTTTGGGTGTGCCAAATGTCACAACGTAACTGGGTGGCTATAAAGGTACACTACATGTATCTCCGAAAGTGTCTGTTGGGTTGGCACGAATCGAGACTGGGATTTGTCACTCCGTGTAAACGGAGAGGTATCTCTGGGCCCACTCGGTAGGACATCATCATAATGTGCACAATGTGACCAAGGAGTTGATCATGGGATGATGTATTATGGAACGAGTAAAGAGACTTGCCGGTAACGAGATTGAACAAGGTATCGGGATACCGACGATCGAATCTCGGGCAAGTATCGTACCGATAGACAGAGGGAATTGTATACGGGATTGATTAAGTCCTTGACATCGTGGTTCATCCGATGAGATCATTGTGGAGCATGTGGGAGCCAACATGGGTATCCAGATCCCGATGTTGGTTATTGACCGGAGAGTCATCTCGGTCATGTCTGCATGTCTCGCGAACCCGTAGGGTCTACAAACTTAAGGTTCGGTGACGCTAGGGTTATAGAGATATTAGTATGCGGTAACCCGAAAGTTGTTCGGAGTCCTGGATGAGATCCCGGACGTCACGAGGAGTTCCGTAATGGTCCGGAGGTAAATAATTATATATAGGAAGTGCTATTTCGGCAATCTGGACAAGTTTCGGGGTCACCGGTATTGTACCGGGACCACCGGAAGGGTCCCGGGGGTCCACCGGGTGGGGCCACCTGCCCCTGGGGGCCACATGGGCTGTAGGGGTGTGCACCTTGTCCTATATGGGCCAAGGGTACCAGCCCCAAGAGGCCCATGCGCCAAGAGATAAGGAAAGGAAGAGTCCTAAAAGGGGAAGGCACCTCCTAGGTGCCTTGGGGAGGAGGGACTCCTCCCTAGCCGCACCCTTCCTTGGAGGAAGGGCCAAGGCTGCGCCCCCCTCTCCCTTGACCCTATATATAGTGGGGGGAAGGGAGGGCAGCCCCACCTAAGCCCTGGAGCCTCCCTCTCCCTCCCGGGACACATCTCCCTCCTCCCGCAGCGCTTGGCAAAGCCCTGTTGGAATCCCGCTACTTCCACCACCACGCCGTCGTGCTGCTGGATCTCCATTAACCTCTCCTCCCCCTTGCTGGATCAAGAAGGAGGAGACTTCGCTGCTCCGTACGTGTGTTGAACGCGGAGGTGCCGTCCGTTCGGCGCTAGGATCATAGGTGATTTGGATCACGACGAGTACGACTCCATCAACCCCGTTCTCTTGAACGCTTCCGCGCGCGATCTACAAGGGTATGTAGATCCACTCCTCCCTCGTTGCTAGATGACTCCATAGATTGATCTTGGTGACACGTAGGAAAATTTTGAATTTTTGCTACGTTACCCAACAGTGGCATCATGAGCTAGGTCTATGCGTAGTTTCTATGCATGAGTAGAACACAAAGTAGTTGTGGGCGTTGATTTTGTTCAATATGCTTACCGTTACTAGTCCAATCTTGATTCGGCGGCATCGTGGGATGAAGCGGCCCGGACCAACCTTACACGTACTCTTACGTGAGACTGGTTTCACCGACTGACATGCACTAGTTGCATAAGGTGGCTAGCGGGTGCCTGTCTCTCCCACTTTAGTCGGATCGGATTCGATGAACAGGGTCCTTATGAAGGGTAAATAGCAATTGGCATATCACATTGTGGTCTTTGCGTAGGTAAGAAACGTTCTTGCTAGAAACCCATAGCAGCCACGTAAAACATGCAAACAACAATTAGAGGACGTCTAACTTGTTTTTGCAGGGTATGCTATGTGATGTGATATTGCCAAAGGATGTGATGAATGATATATGTGATGTATGAGATGATCATGTTCTTGTAATAGGAATCACAACTTGCATGTCGATGAGTATGACAACCGGCAGGAGCCATAGGAGTTGTCTTTATTTATGACCTGCGTGTCAACATAAACGTCATGTAATTACTTTACTTTATTGTTAACCGTTAGCTGTAGTAGTAGAAGTAATAGTTGGCGAGACAACTTCATGAAGACACGATGATGGAGATCATGATGATGGAGATCATGGTGTCATGCCGGTGACGATGATGATCATGGAGCCCCGAAGATGGAGATCAAAAGGAGCAAAGTGATGATGGCCATATCATGTCACTATTTGATTGCATGTGATGTTTATCATGTTTATACATCTTATTTGCTTAGAATGACGGTAGTAAATAAGATGACCCCTCATTAAAATTTCAAGAAAGTGTTCCCCCTAACTATGCACCGTTGCGACAGTTCGTTGTTTTGAAGCACCACGTGATGATCGGGTGTATAGATTCTTACGTTCATATACAACGGGTGTTGACGAGCCTAGCATGTACAGACATGGCCTCGGAACGCATGTGAAACACTTAGGTTAACTTGACGAGCCTAGCATGTACAGACATGGCCTCTGAACACAAGAGACCGAAAGGTCGAGCATGAGTCGTATGGTAGATACGATCAACATGAAGATGTTCACCGATGATGACTAGTCCGTCTCACGTGATGATCGGACACGGCCTAGTTGACTCGGATCATGTAATCACTTAGATGACTGGAGGGATGTCTATCTAAGTGGGAGTTCATAAGATGAACTTAATTATCCTGAACATATTCGAAAGGTCTTCGCAAATTATGTAGTAGCACACGCTTTAGTTCTACTGTCTAGATATGTTCCTAGAGAAAATTTAGTTGAAAGTTGATAGTAGCAATTATGCGGACTAGGTCCGTAAACTGAGGATTGTCCTCATTGCTTCATAGAAGGCTTATGTCCTTAATGCACCGCTCAGTGTGCTGAACCTCGAACGTCGTCTGTGGATGTTGCGAACATCTGACATACACATTTTGAAAACTACGTGATAGCTCAGTTAAACGGTTTAGAGTTGAGGCACCGAAGACGTTTTGAAACATCGCGAAACATATGAGATGTTGCAAGGGCTGAAATTGGGATTTCAGGCTTGTGCCCACGTCAAGAGGTATAAGACCTCCGACGATTTTCTTAACCTGCAAACTAAGGGAGAAAAGCTCAATTGTTGAGCTTGTGCTCAGATTGTCTGAGTACAACAATCATTTGAATCAAGTGGGAGTTGATCTTCCAGATGAGATAGTGATAGTTCTCCGAAGTCATTACCACCAAGCTGCTAGAGCTTCATGATGAACTATAATGTATCAGGGACATATATGATGATCTTTGAGATATTCGCGATGTTTGACACCACAAAAGTAGAAATCAAGAAGGAGCATCAATTGTTGATGGTTAGTAAAACCACTAGTTTCAAGAAGGGCAAGGGCAAGAAAGGGATACTTCATGGAATAACAAATCAGTTGCAATTCTAGTGAAGAAACCCAAAGTTGAACCCAAACCCGAGACTAAGTGCTTCTGTAATAAGGGGAACAGCCACTGGAGCAGAATTACCCTAGATACTTGGTAGATTAGAAGGCTGGCAAGGTCGATAGAAGTATATTGGATATACATTGTGTTGATGTGTACTTTACTAGTACTCCTAGTTGCACCAGGGTATTAGATACCGGTTCGGTTGCTAAGTGTTAGTAACTTGAAATAAAAGCTATGGAATAAACGGAGACTAGCTAAAGGTGAGCTGACGATATGTGTTGGAAGTGTTTCCAATGTTGATATGATCAAGCATCGCACGCTCCCTCTACCATCGAGATTGGTGTTAAACCTAAATAATTGTTATTTGGTGTTTGCGTTGAGCATAGACATGATTGGATTATGACTATCGCAATACGGTTATTCATTTAAGGAGAATAATTGTTACTCTGTTTATTTGAATAATACCTTCAATGGTCTTACACCTAAAATGAATGGTTTATTGAATCTCGATCGTAATGATACACATGTTCATGCCAAAAGATATAAGATAGTAATGATAGTACCACCTACTTGTGGCACTGCCACGTAAAGTCATATCGGTATAAAACGCATGAAGAAGCTCCATTCTGATGGATCTTTGGGCTCATTCGTTTTTGAAAAGTTTGAGACATGCGAACCATGTCTATTGGTGTATATGCATGAAGAAACTCCATGCAAATGGACCGTTTGGACTCACTTGATTTTTGAATCACTTGAGACATGCAAATCATACCACATGGGCAAGATGACTGAAAGCCTCGTTTTAGTAAAATGGAACTAGAAAGCAACTTGTTGGAAGTAATGCATTTTGATGTGTGCAGTCCAGTGAGTGCTGAGGCGTGTAGTGGATATCGTTATGTTCTTACTTCAAAGATGATTTGAGTAAATATTGAGTATATTTACTTGATGAATCATGAGTCTGAATTATTGAAAGGTTCAAGTAATTTCAGGGTGAAGTTGAAAGATCGTCGTGACAAGAGGATAAAATATCTATGATATAATCATAGAGATGAATATCTGAATTACGAGTTGGCATAGAATTAAGACATTGTGGAAATTGTTTCACAACTAATACAGCCTGGAACACCATAGTGTGATGGTGTGTCCGAACATCATAACTGCACCCTATTGGATATGATGCATACCATGGTGTCTCTTATCGAATTACCACAATAGTTTATGGGTTAGGCATTAGAGACAACCACATTCACTTTAAATAGGGCACCACGTAATTCCGATGAGATGACACCGTATGAACTATGGTTTAGAGAAACCTAAGCTGTCATTTCTTAAAAGTTTGGGGCTGCGACGCTTATGTGAAAAAGTTTCAGGTTGATAAGCTCGAACCCAAAGCGGACAAATGCATCTTCATGGGACACCCAAAATAGTTGGGTATACCTCCTGTCTCAGATTCGAAAGCAATAAGGGATTGTTTCTAGAATCGGGTCCTTTCTCAAGGAAAAGTTTCTCTCGAAAGAATTGAGTGGGAGGATGGTGGAGACTTGATGAGGTTATTGAACCGTCTCTTCAATAGTGTATAGCAGGGCACAAAGAGTTGTTCCTGTGGCACCTACACCAATTGAAGTGGAAGCTTATGATAGTGATCATGAGACTTCAGATCAAGCCACTCCCAAACCTCGTGGGATGACAAGGATGCGTACTACTTCAGAGTGGTACGTAATCCTGTCTTGAAAGTCATGTTGCTAGACAACAATGAACCTACGAGCTGTGGAGAAGCGATGGTGGGCCCGGATTCCGATAAATGGCTCGAGGCCATAAAATCCGAGAGAGGATCCATGTATGGAAACAAAATGTAGACTTTCGCGGAACGGCTCGATGTTCGTAAGGCTGTTGAGTATAGATGGATTTTAAAAGGAAGACGGACAATGATGGTAAATGTCACCATTAAGAAAGCTCGACTTGTCGTTAAGATGTTTCCCGACAAGTTCAAGGAGTTGACTACTTTCTCACACGTAGCGATGCTAAAAAGGTCTGTTGGAATTATATTAGTGATTACTGCATTATTTATGAAATCTTGTAGATAGGATGTCAAAACATTGTTTCCTCGACGATTTTCTTGAGGAAAGGTTGTATGTGATACAACCGGAAGGTTTTGTCAATCCTGAAAGATGCTAATAAGTATGCAAAGCTCCAGCAATCCTTCTAAGGGCTGGAGTAAGCATCTCGGAGTTGGAATGTATGCTTTGATGAGATGATCAAAGATTTTTGGTTTATACAAAGTTAATGAGAAACTTGTATTTCCAAAGAAGTGAGTGGGAGCACTATAGAATTTCTGATGAGTATATGTTGTTGACATATTGTTGATCAGAAATGACGTAGAATTTCTGGAAAGCATATAGGGTTATTTGGAAAGTGTTTTTCAATGGAAAGCCTGGATTAAGCTACTTGAACATTGAGCATCAGGATCTATAAGGATAGATCAAAACGCTTAATGGTACTTTCAGATGAGCACATACCTTGACATGATCTTGAAGGTGTTCAAGATGGATCAGTCAAAGAAGGAGTTCTTGCCTGAGTTGTAAGGTATGAAGTTAAGACTTAAAGCTTGACCACGGCAGAATAGAGAGAAAGGACGAAGGTCGTCCCCTATGCTTAGACATAGGCTCCATAGTATGCTATGCTGTGTACCACACCTGATGTGTGCCTTGCCACATGTCTGGCTAGAGGGTACAAAGGTGATCTAGGAGTAGATCACTAGATAGCGGTCAAAATTATCCTTAGAGGAATAAGGATATGTTTCTCGATTATGGAGGTGATAAAGAGTTCGACGTAAAGAGTTACGTCGATGCAAGCTTAACACCTATCCGGATAGCTCTGAGTAGAGATACTGGATACGTATAATGGAGCAACAATTTGGAATAGCTCCAAGTAGAATAGTTATTTGAAATGGCTCCAAATGTAGCGTAGTAGTTGCATCTACAAGATGACATAGAAATTTGCGAAGTACATACGGATCTGAATGTTGCAGACCCATTGACTAAGACCTCTCTCACAAGCAACATGATCAAACCTAGAACTCATTGAGTGTTAATCACATAGTGATGTGAACTAGACTACTGACTCTAGTAAACTCTTGGGTGTTAGTCACATGGCGATGTGACCTGTGAGTGTTAATCACATGGCGATGTGAACTAGATTATTGACTCTAGTGCAAGTGGGAGACTGTTGGAAATATGCCCTAGAGGCAATAATAAATAAGTTATTATTATATTTCCTTGTTCATGATAATCGTTTATTATCCATGCTATAATTGTATTGATAGGAAACTCAGATACATGTGTGGATACATAGACAACACCATGTCCCTAGTAAGCCTCTAGTTGACTAGCTCGTTGATCAATAGATGGTTATGGTTTCCTGACCATGGACATTGGATGTCATTGATAATGGGATCACATCATTAGGAGAATGATGTGATGGACAAGACCCAATCCTAAGCATGGCACAAGATCGTGTAGTTCGTATGCTAAAGCTTTTCTAATGTCAAGTATCATTTCCTTAGACCATGAGATTGTCCAACTCCCGGATACCGTAGGAATACTTTGGGTGTGCCAAACGTCACAACGTAACTGGGTGGCTATAAAGGTACACTACAGGTATCTCCGAAAGTGTCTGTTGGGTTGGCACGAATCGAGACTGGGATTTGTCACTCCGTGTAAACGGAGAGGTATCTCTGGGCCCACTCGGTAGGACATCATCATAATGTGCACAATGTGACCAAGGAGTTGATCACGGGATGATGTATTACGGAACGAGTAAAGAGACTTGCCGGTAACGAGATTGAACAAGGTATCGGGATACCGACGATCGAATCTCGGGCAAGTATCATACCGATAGACAAAGGGAATTGTATACGGGATTGATTAAGTCCTTGACATCGTGGTTCATCCGATGAGATCATTGTGGAGCATGTAGGAGCCAGCATGGGTATCCAGATCCCGCTGTTGGTTATTGACCGGAGAGTCATCTCGGTCATGTCTGCATGTCTCGCGAACCCGTAGGGTCTACACACTTAAGGTTCAGTGACGCTAGGGTTATAGAGATATTAGTATGCGGTAACCTGAAAGTTGTTCGGAGTCCCGGATGAGATCCCGGATGTCACGAGGAGTTCTGGAATGGTCCGGAGGTAAAGAATTATATACAGGAAGTGCTATTTCGGCCATCGGGACAAGTTTTGGGGTCACTGGTATTGTACCGGGACCACCGGAAGGGTCCCGGGGGTCCAGCGGGTGGGGCCACCTGCCCCGGGGGGCCACATGGGCTGTAGGGGTGTGCACCTTGGCCTATATGGGCCAAGGGTACCAGCCCCAAGAGGTCCATGCGCCAAGAGATAAGGAAAGGAAGAGTCCTAAAACGGGAAGGCACCTCCTAGGTGCCTTGGGGAGGAGGGACTCCTCCCTAGCCGCACCCTTCCTTGGAGGAAGGGCCAAGGCTGCGCCCCCCTCTCCCTTGGCCCTATATATAGTGGGGGGAAGGGAGGGCAGCCCCACCTAAGCCTTGGCGCCTCCCTCTCCCTCCCGTGACACATCTCCCTCCTCCCGCAGGGCTTGGCGAAGCCCTGTTGGAATCCCGCTACTTCCACCACCACGCCGTCGTGCTGCTGGATCTCCATTAACCTCTCCTCTCCCTTGCTGGATCAAGAAGGAGGAGACTTCGCTGCTCCATACGTGTGTTGAACGCGGAGGTGCCGTCCGTTCGGCGCTAGGATCATCGGTGATTTGGATCACGACGAGTACGACTCCATCAACCCATTCTCTTGAACGCTTCCGCGCGCGATCTACAAGGGTATGTAGATCCACTCCTCCCTCGTTGCTAGATGACTCCATAGATTGATCTTGGTGACACGTAGGAAAATTTTGAATTTCTGCTACGTTACCCAACATCTTCTACCTTAGGGCTCATGTAGGCCGGGGGGGTTCCGGTAACACCCCGGTACTCCGGTAAAATCCCGATTTCACCCGGAACGTTTCCGATATCCAAATATAGGCTTCCAATATATCAATCTTTATGTCTCGACCATTTCGAGACTCCTCGTCATGTCTGTGATCACATCCGGGACTCCGAACAACCTTTGTACATCAAAACAAAAAACCCTAATTACGATCATCACCGAACTTTAAGCGTGCGGACCCTACGGGTTCGAGAACTATGTAGACATGACCGAGACACGTCTCCGGTCAATAACCAATAGCGGAACCTGGATGCTCATATTGGTTCCTACATATTCTACGAAGATCTTTATCGGTCAAACCGCATAACAACATACGTTGTTCCCTTTGTCATCGGTATGTTACTTGCCCGAGATTCGATCATCGGTATTCCAATACCTTGTTCAATCTCGTTACCGGCAAGTCTCTTTACTCGTTTCGTAACACATCATCCCGCAACTAACTCATTAGTTGCAATGCTTGCAAGGCTTATAGTGATGTGCATTACCGAGTGGGCCCAGAGATACCTCTCCGACAATCGGAGTGACAAATCCTAATCTCGAAATACGGCAACCCAAAAAGTACCTTCGGAGACACCTGTAGAGCACCTTTATAATCACCCAGTTACGTTGTGACATTTGGTAGAACACAAAGTGTTCCTCCGGTAAACGGGAGTTGCATAATCTCATAGTCATAGGAACATGTATAAGTCATGAAGAAAGCAATAGCAACAAACTAAATGATCAAGTGCTATGCTAACGGAATGGGTCAAGTCAATCACATCATTCTCTAATGATGTGACCCCATTAATCAAATGACAACTCATGTCTATGGCTAGGAAACTTAACCATCTTTGATTCAACGAGCTAGTCAAGTAGAGGCATACTAGTGACATACTGTTTGTCTATGTATTCACACATGTATTATGTTTCCGGTTAATACAATTCTAGCATGAATAATAAACATTTATCATGATATAAGGAAAAAAATAATAACTTTATTATTGCCTCTAGGGCACATTTCCTTCAAATACTTACGCTACTTTGCTACATCATCCCTTCCTCTTCGGGGAAATCCAACGCAGTGCTCAAGAGGTAGCAACAACCAACACGGCAGCCACCGTCTCCTCATCGCCGGATGAGGAATCATCGGAGTCATAGAGTAAATTGTGGAAAAAGAACTCGCTGGCGGAGTCCATTTGTACCTTGGGGGCAAAACTGTCGAACAACTTGCGGGCGTTGTCGAAGAAGCTGGCCGGCGACGAGACTTGCACCTCCCCTGGACCAGGCAGCTGGCCTGGCGGCATCAGGCGAAGGAGCTGGCCGGGGCGCAGGGGGAGACTTCGTGCTCGCGGCGTCGTCGGGGTTGGGGTGAGGGGGTGGGGGGAAGCTGCGGTGACCTGGCGGCGAGGCGGTGGTGGCGGCGTGAGGGTGAGATGTGTGGGCATGGACTGCTGGCAGGGTCACCGGAACTGGGCGGCGGCAGCGACGGTGTGGGGCGGGCAAGGGCTTGCTGTTGATGGGGTGGAAGAAAATGGCCTATGTGCCACCAAATGATGGGCCAGGGGAGGAGTAGGTGGGCGCAAATGAGGCTCAAATTTGGACTAGAAATGGGTCGTCCGACAGATGAAAAACGGACGCGCGTCCGTTTTCGTTTGAGTTGGCGCGTTGGGTTGACTTTTCTATCCGCGGTAACTCAAACGGACATGGGCAGAGGAGATGGTTCGGCGCTTTGGAGTTGCTCTAATAAGAATTGACGGGTTTGAGAGCAATTCCAACGGGCCGACCCAAACGGACGGTGATTTAGTCCGTTTTTTGTCCGTTTGGGTCGGCCTGGCGGACACGGATGTTCGCTTCCGCGTTTGGGTCAGCACGTGCGCCCAGCGCTGGCCCGACCCATTTTGATGGCGCTAGAAAAAAAGAACGCATGCATATTAAAAAAAGCATTAATTAAATATTACAGTCGGCCACGAAGGCCGGCGAGAGTCCACGCGTCCACATTAGCATTTAAGAAAAATAAAAACAACCTAAACTACGAGGTGGCGCGCAGCCCTACGTGTCGTCCTCCTCCTCCTCAGAGTCGGTGAGGTCGATGAGCGTCGGCGCAGGGCCGGCCCAGGGGAACGCCGTGTTCCAGGCGGCGGCGATGTAGGCCGCAGGCAGCTGTTCCGACGCGGGCAGTGCTGGTGCGGGGGGCTGTGCGGCCACCCGTGCAGCTGCGGCCTGACGTTACTCCTCCTCAGCCTCGCGCTGCTCCTCCTCGAGGTCACGCTCGAGAATCTCCTCATACTCACCGCGACGGTGCTCCTCGACGAGCCGTCGCTGGCGCCACATCTCGAGGTAGGCCGCCTCCTGCGCCGGCGTCGCCCCCCCCCCCCCAAACCGGTGGCGCGGACACCCACTCGCGCAGTACTCCCGTTCAGGAGTAGTGCTCGATCGGGGACGGCTCCATCTTGGGTTCCGACCGCGGCTCTGGGTTGGCCTTGACGCGGCGTCGGGGAGGGGACGACGGGGCCACCGGTGGCACCACGCTGTCACCGGCCGCGGAGAGGGCAATGGCCTGCGCCATGGCCACCTCGTACCGGGCCTCCTCTTCCTTCGCCGCCTCCACCCTGCGCCGCTCGTCCTCCTTGCTCACATGGTAGACCGCCGCAAGGGCCGCCTGGTCATCCTTGCGGACAACGAGCGGGGGGGGGGGGGGGGGGTGGGTGGCAGCCTGCAGTCGACCTCACGCACACCGCGGCGCCTCGCCTCCTCGTGCTCGAAGGCGAGCCACCGCTTTTAGTTCGGCAAGTCGATGGCATAGGTGTCGTCGCGGCGCTGTTCCGGTGTCAGCAGCGCCCGCTGCTACCTCTTGAGCATTGCCTTGGTTTTCCCTTGAAGAGGAAAGGGTGATGCAGTAAATTAGCGTAAGTATTTCCCTTAGTTTTTGAGAACCAAGATATCAATCCAATAGGAGACCACGCGCGAGTCACCTCGTACCTACACAAACAAATAAGAACCTCGCAACCAACGCGATAAAGGGGTTGTCAATCCCTTCACGGCCACTTGCAAGAGTGAGATCTGATAGAGATAATAATAATAAGATAAATATTTTTGGTATTTTTATGATATAGATTGAAAGTAAAGATTACATAAAATAGATTGGAAACTTGTATAATGGAAAATAGACCCAGGGGCCATAGGTTTCACTAGTGGCTTCTCTCAAGATAGCATAAGTATTACGGTGGGTGAACAAATTACTGTCGAGTAATTGACAGAAAAGAGAATAATTATGAGAATATCTAGGCATGATCATGTATATAGGCATCATGTCCGTGACAAGTAGACTGACTCCTGCCTGCATCTACTACTATTACTCCATACATCGACCGCTATCCAGCATGCATCTAGAGTATTAAGTTCATAAGAACAGAGTAACGCCTTAAGCAAGATGACATGATGTAGAGGGATAAACTCATGCAATATGATATAAACCCCATCCTTTTATCCTCGATGGCAACAATACAATACGTGTCATTTCCCCTACTGTCACTGGGATCGAGCACCGCAATATTGAACCCAAAGCTAAGCACTTCTCCCATTGCAAGAAAGATCAATCTAGAAGGCCAAACCAAACCGATAATTTGAAGAGACTTGCAAAGATAAACCAATCATACATAAAAGAATTCAGAGAAGAATCAAATATTGTTCATAGATAATCTAGATCATAAACCCATAATTTATCGGATCTCGACAAACACACCGCGAAAGAAGATTACATCGAATAGATCTCCAAGAGAATCGAGGAGAACTTTGTATTGAGATCCAAGGAAAGAGAAGAAGCCATCTAGCTACTAGCTATGGACCCGATGGTCTGAAGTAAACTATTGACACATCACCGGAGAGGCCACGGAGTTGGTGTAGAGGCCCTCCGAGATCAATGCCCCCTCTAGCGGAGCTCCGGAAAAGGCCCCGAGATGGGATCTCTTGGGTACAGAAGGTTGCGGCGGTGGAATTAGGTTTTCGTGGTGCTCCTGGATGTTTGCGGGGTACGTGGACTTATATAGGAGGAAGATGTAGGTCGGTGGAGCAACGAGGGGCCCATGAGGGTGGAGGTCGCGCCCCCTTCCTCGTGGGCTCCTCGATTGTTTCTTGATGCTCACTTCAAGTCTCCTGGATCACATTTGTTGAGAAAATCGCGTTCCCGAAGGTTTCATTTCATTTGGACTTCGTTTGATATTCCTTTTCTGCGAAACATTGAAATAGGCAAAAAAACAGCAATTTGGGCTGGGCCTCCGGTTAATAGGTTAGTCCCAAAAATGATATAAAAGTGTAAAATAAAGACCATTAACATCCAAAATAGATAATATAATAGCATGGAGCAATCAAAAATTATAGATACGTTGCAGACGTATCAAGCATCCCCAAGCTTAATTCCTGCTCATCCTCGAGTAGGTAAATGATAAAAAAAATTGATGTGGAATGCTTTCTAACATATTTCTCAATGTAATTTTTCTTTATTGTGGCATGAATGTTCAGATCCGAAAGATTCAAGATAAAAGTTTAATATTGATATAAAAATAATAATACTTCAAGTATACTAACTAAGCAATCATGTCTTCTCAAAAATAACATGGCCAAAGAAAGTTATCCCTACAAAATCATATAGTCTGGCTATGCTCTATCTTCACCACACAAAATATTTAAATCACGCACTTTTTCAATTTTCACGCAATATATGAGCGTGAGCCATGGATATAGCACTATATGTGGAATAGAATGATGGTTGTGGAGAAGACAAAAAGGAGAAGATAGTCTCACATCAACTAGGCGTATCAACGGGCTATGGAGATGCCCATCAATAGATATCAATGTGAGCGAGTAGGGATTGCCATGCAACGGATGCACTAGAGCTATAAGTGTATGAAAGCTCAACAAAAGAACTAAGTGGGTGTGCATCCAACTTGCATGCCCATGAAGACCTAGGGCAATTTTGAGGAAGCCCATCATTGGAATATACAAGCCAAGTTCTATAATGTAAAATTCCCACTACTATATAAAAGTGATAACATAGGAGACTCTCTATCATGAAGAGCATGGTGCTACTTTGAAGCACACGTGTGGAAAAATGATAGTAACATTGTCCCTTCTCTCTTTTTCTCTCATTTTTTATTTGTTTGGGCCTTTTTTTGCCTCTTTTCTTTTTTTTTTCTTTTCTTTTTTTTCGTCCGGAGTCTCATCCCGACTTGTGGGGGAATCATAGTCTCCACCATCCTTTCCTCATTGGGACAATGCTCTAATAATGATGATCATCACACTTTAATTTACTTACAACTCAAGAATTACAACTCAATACTTCGAACAAAATATGACTCCATGTGAATGCCTCTGTTGGTGTACCGGGATGTGCAATAATGCATGAGTGACTGATACGTCTCCAACGTATCTATAATTTTTGATTGTTCCATGCTATTATATTATCAACTTTGGATGTTTATGGGCTTTATTATACACTTCTATATTATTTTTGGGACTAACCTAGAGCCCAGTGCCAGTTTCTGTTTTTTCCTTGTTTTAGAGTATCGTAGAAAAGGAAAATCAAACGGAGTCCAATTGACCTGAAACTTCACGGAACTTATTTTTTGAAGGAAAGCAACCCGGAGACTTGGATTCCACGTCAAGGAAGCCTCGAGGAAGCCACGAGGTAGGGGGCGCGCCCTCCACCCTCGTGGGCCCCTCCTGGCCCCCTGACGTACTTCTTCCGCCTATATATCTCCATATACCCTAAAACGATTGGGGAGCACAATAGATCGGGAGTTCCACCGCCAGAAGCCCCCGTAGCCACCGAAAGCCAATCTAGACCCGTTCCGGCACCCTGCCGTAGGGGGAAATCCCTCTCCGGTGGCTATCTTCATCATCCTGGTGCTCTCCATGACGAGGAGGGAGTAGTTCTCCCTCGGGGCTGAGGGTATGTACCAGTAGCTATGTGTTTGATCTCTCTCTCTCTCGTGTTCTTGAGGTGATACGATCTTGATGTATCGCGAGCTTTGCTATTATATTTGGATCCTATGATGTTTCTTCCCCCCTCTACTCTCTTGCAATGGATTGATTTTTCCCTTTGAAGTTATCTTATCTGATTGAGTCTTTAAGGATTTGAGAACACTTGATGTATGTCTTGTCGTGTGTATCTGTGGTGACAATGGGATATCACGTGATTCACTTGATGTATGTTTTGGTGATCAACTTGCGGGTTCCTCCCATAAACCTATGCATAGGGGTTGGCACACATTTTCGTCGTGATTCTCCGGTAGAAACTTTGGGGCACTCTTTCAGGTTCTATGTGTTGGTTCAATAGATGAATCTGAGATTGTGTGATGCATATTGTATAATCATACCCACGGATAGTTGAGGTGACATTGGAGTATCTAGGTGACATTAGGGTTTTGGTTGATTTGTGTCTTAAGGTGATATTCTAGTACGAACTCTAGGGTTGTTTGTGACACTTATAGGAATAGCCCAACGGATTGATTGGAAAGAATAATTTTGAGGTGGTTTCGTACCCTACCATAATCTCTTCATTTGTTCTCCGCTATTAGTGACTTTGGAGTGACTCTTTGTTGCATGTTGAGGGATAGTTATATGATCCAATTATGTTATTATTGTTGACAGAACTTGCACTAGTGAAAGTATGAACCTTAGGCATTGTTTGAACACATTGCAATACCGTTTGTGCTCACTTTTATCATTAGTTACCTTGCTGTTTTTATATTTTCAGATTACAAAAACTATTATCTACCATCCATATACCACTTGTATCACCATCTCTTCGCCGAACTAGTGCACCTATACAATTTACCATTGTATTAGGTGTGTTGGGGACACAAGAGACTCTTTGTTATTTTGTTGCAGGGTTGCTTGAGAGAGACCATCTTCATCCTACGCCTCCTACGGATTGATAAACCTTAGGTCATCCACTTGAGGGAAATTTGCTACTGTCCTACAAATCTCTGCACTTGGAGGCCCAACAACGTCTACAAGAAGAATGTTGTGTAGTAGACATCAGTGACATGTATGAAATTAAGAACGGTGGCTTTGCCACAAATACGATGTCAACTACATGATCATGCAAGCAATATGACAATGATGAAGCGTGTCATAATAACGGAACGGTGGAAAGTTGCATGGCAATATATCTCAGAATGGTTATGGAAATGCCATAATAGGTAGGCATGGTGGCTGTTTTGAGGAAGGTATATGGTGGGTTTATGGTACCGGCGGAAGTTGCGCGATACTGGAGAGGCTAGCAATGGTGGAAGTGTGAGAGTGCGTGTAATTCATGGACTCAACATTAGTCACAAAGAACTCACTTACTTATTGCAAAAATCTATTAGTTATCGAAACAAAGTATTACGCGCATGCTCCTAGGGGGATAGATTGGTAGGAAAAGACCATCGCTCGTCCCCGATCGCCACTCATAAGGAAGACAATCAATAAATAAATCATGCTCCGACTTCATCACATAACGGTTCACCATACGTGCATGCTACGGGAATCACGAACTTCAACACAAGAATTTCTCAAATTCACAACTACTCAACTATCATGACTCTAATATCACCATCTCCATATCTCAAAACAATTATCAAGTATCAAACTTCTCATAGTATTCAATGCACTTCTATGAATGTTTTTATATTATTCCTAAAAGCAAATTTCCATGTTGTTCTAAAGGACTTTCAAAATAATATAAGTGAAGCCTGAGAGATCAATTATATCTATAAAATAAAACCACCGCCGTGCTCTAAAAGATATAAGTGAAGCACTAGAGCAAAAACTACATAGCTCAAAAGATATAAGTGAAGCACATAGAGTATTCTAATAAATTACAAATCATGTGAGTATCTCTAAAAAGGTGTGTACAACAAGGATGATTGTGGTAAACTAAAAAGTAAAGACTCAAATCATACAATACGCTCCAAGCAAAACACATATAATGTGGTGAATAAAAAAATAGCTCCAAGTAAAGTTACCGATAGACGAAGACAAAAGAGGGGATGCCTTCCGGGGCATCCCCAAGCTTAGGCTTTTTTGTGTCCTTGAATTTTACCTTGGGGTGCCATGGGCATCCCCAAACTTAGGCTCTTTCCACTCCTTGTTCCATAATCCATCAAATCTTTACCCAAAACTTGAAAACTTCACAACACAAAACTCAAAATAGAAAATCTTGTGAGCTCTGTTAGCAAAAGAAAACAAAACACCACTTCAAGGTACTGTAATGAACTCATTCATCATTTATATTAGTGTTAAACCTATGGTATTCCAACTTCTCTATGGTTTATAAACTCTTTTACTAGCCATAGATTCATCAAAATAAGCAAACAACACAAGAAAAACAGAATCTGTCAAAAACAGAACAGTCTGTAGTCATCTGTAGCTAACGCAAAATTATGGAACCCCAAAAATTATAAAATAAATTTCTTGACGTGAGGAAATTATCGATTAATCATCTGCAAAAAGAATTAACTAAATAGAACCTTTCAACTAAAAATGGCAGCAATTCTCGTGAGCGCTAAAGTTTCTGTTTTTTACAGCAAGATCAAAAGGACTTTCTCCAAGTCTTCCCAACGGTTCTACTTGACACAAACACTAATTAAACACAAAAAATACAACAAAAACAGAGGCTAGATAAATTATTTATTACTAAACAGGAGAAAAAAGCAAGGAATAAAAATAAAATTTGGTTGCCTCCCAACAAGCGCTATCGTTTAACGCCCCTAGCTAGGCATAAAAGCGAAGATAGATCTAGGTATTGCCATATTTGGTAGGCAATCCATAAGTGGCTCTCATAATAGATTTATATGGTAATTTACCTTTATTTTTAGGGAAGTGTTCCATGCCTTTCCTTAATGGAAATTGGAATTTAATATTCCCTTCCTTCATATCAATAATTGCACCAATCGTTCTAAGGAAAGGTCTACCAAGAATAATAGGACATGAAGGATTGCAATCTATATCAAGAACAATGAAATCTACGGGCACATAATTCCTATTTGAAACAATAAGAACATCATTAATCCTTCCCATAGGTTTCTTAATAGTGTAATCTGCAACATGCAAGTTTAAAGAACAATCATCAAAATCACGGAAACCTAGCAAATCACACAAAGTTTTTGCAATCGTGGAGACACTAGCACCCAAATCACACAAAGCATAACACTCATGATCTTTAATTTTTATTATTATTGTAGGTTCCCACTCATCATAAAGTTTTCTAGGGATAGAAACTTCCAACTCAAGTTTTTCTTCATAAGATTGCATCAAAGCATCAACGATATGTTTAGTAAAAGCTTTATTTTGACTATAAGCATGAGAAGAATTTAGCACGGATTGCAACAAGAAAATACAATCTATCAAAGAGAAATTATCATAATTAAATTCCTCGAAATCCAAGATAGTAGGTTCATTGCTATTTAAAGTTTTAACCTCTTCAATCCCACTTTTAACAATTTTTGCATCAAGATCTAAAAACTCTGAATTTTTGGGACGCTTCCTAACTAAAGTTGACTCATCTTCAGTCCCATCATTATCAAGATTCGTATTGCAAAACAAATATTTAATAGGGGACACATCAACCACTTTTAGATCTTCATCCTTATTATCATGAAAACTAGAAGAACACGCTTTTATGAAGCAATCTTTTTTAGCACGCATCCTAGCGGTTCCTTCTTTGCACTCATCTATGGAAATTTTCATAGCTTTGAGAGACTCATTGATATCATGCTTAGGTGAAATAGATCTAAGATTTAAAGAATCAACATCAAGAGAAATTCTATCCACGTTCCTAACCAACTAATCAATCTTAGACAAATTTTCTTCAATCAAAGCATTGAAACTCTTTTGCGAACAAATAAATTCTTTAATATTAGATTCAAAATCAGAGGGCATCTTATTATAATTTATATAAGAATTGTTGTAGGAATTACCATAATTACTAGAGGAATTACTAGGAAACGGCCTAGGATTAAAATTACCTCTATACGCATTATTACCAAAATTGTTCCTACCAACAAAATTCACATCCATAGATTCATTATTATTCTCAATCAAAGTAGACAAAGTCATATCATTAGGATCAGAAGAAAAACTTTTATTAGCAAACAATTTCATAAGTTCATCCATCTTTCCACTCAAAACATTGATTTCTTCTATAGCATCCACCTTTTTATTAGTAGATCTTTCAGTATGCCATTGAGAATAATTAACCATAATATTATCTAGGACTTTAGTAGCTTCTACTAAAGTGATTTTCATAAAAGTGCTCCCCGTGGCCGAATCTAAAAGATTTCTAGAAGCAAAGTTCAATCCGGCATAAATTTTTTGTATAATCATCCAAAGATTCAAACCATGTGTAGGGAAATTGTGTATCATTAATTTCTTCCTCTCCCAAGCTTGTGCAACATGTTCATGATCAAGTTGCTTAAAATTCATAATATCGTTTCTAAGAGTGATGATCTTAGCAGGAGGAAAATACTTATAGATAAAAGCATCTTTGCACTTATTCCATGAATCAATACTATTTTTATGCAAAGACGAAAACCAAGTTTTAGCACGATCTCTAAGGGAAAACGGGAATAGCTTCAGTTTAACAATATCATTATCCACATATTTCTTCTTTTACATATCACACAAACCAACAAAGTTGTTTAGATGGGTAGCGGCATCTTCACTAGGAAGGCTGGAAAACGAATCTTTCATGACAAGATTCAGCAAGGCAGCATTAATTTCACAAGAGGGGCAATCGGAGTGCTAAAAAATCATTATTGTTGGTATTGGCAAAGTCACATAAATTAGTATTATCTTGAGCCATCGTAACAAACAAGCAATCCAACACACAAGCAAACAAGAAACAAGCAAAAGGCAAATAGAAAAAGAGAAGGGGAACGAAAAAAGAGGACGAATAAAACGGCAAGGGTGAAGTGGGGGAGAGAAAAACGAGAGGCAAATGGCAAATAATGTAATGCGGAGGATAAAAGTTGTGATGGGTACTTGGTATGTCTTGAGTTGGCATAGATCTCCCCGGCAACGGCGCCAGAAATCCTTCTTGCTACCTCTTGAGCACTGCGTTGGTTTTCCCTTGAAGAGGAAAGGGTGATGTAGTAAAGCAGCGTAAGTATTTCCCTCAGTTTTTGAGAACCAAGGTATCAATCCAGTAGGAGACCACTCGCGAGTCACCTCGTACCTACACAAACAAATAAGAACCTCGCAACCAACGCGATAAAAGGGTTGTCAATCCCTTCACGACCACTTGCAATAGTGAGATCCGATAGAGATAATAATAATAAGATAAATATTTTTGGTATTTTTATGATATAGATTGAAAGTAAAGATTGTAAAATAAAATAGATTGGAAACTTGTATAATGGAAAATAGACCCGGGGGCCATAGGTTTCACTAGTGACTTCTCTCAAGATAGCATCAGTATTACAGTGGGTGAACAAATTACTGTCGAGCAATTGATAGAAAAACGAATAATTATAAGAATATCTAGGCATGATCATGTATATAGGCATCACGTCCGTGACAAGTAGAACGACTCCTGCCTGCATCTACTACTATTACTCCACACATCGACCGCTATCCAGTATGCATCTAGAGTATTAAGTTCATAAGAACAGAGTAACGCCTTAAGCAAGATGACATGATGTAGAGGGATAAACTCATGCAATATGATATAAACCCCATCTTTTTATCCTCGATTGCAACAATACAATATGTGTCGTTTCCCCTACTGTCACTGGGATCGAGCACCACAAGATTGAACCCAAAGCTAAGCACTTCTCCCATTGCAAGAAAGATCAATCTAGAAGGCCAAACCAAAATGATAATTCGAAGAGACTTGCAAAGATAAACCAATCATAAATAAAAGAATTCAGAGAAGAATCAAATATTGTTCATAGATAATCTGGATCATAAACCCACAATTCATCGGATCTCGACAAACACACCGCAAAAGAAGATTACATCGAATAGATCTCCAAGAGAATCGAGGAGAACTTTGTATTGAGATCCAAAGAGAGAGAAGAAGTCATCAAGCTACTAGCTATGGACCCGAAGGTCTGAAGTAAACTACTCACACATCACCGGAGAGGCCATGGAGTTGATGTAGAGGCCCTCCGTGATCAATGCCCTCTCCGGCGGAGCTCCGGAAAAGCCCCCAAGATGGGATCTCTTAGGTATAGAATGTTGTGGCGGTGGAATTAGGTTTTCGTGGTGCTCCTGGATGTTTGCGGGGTACGTGGACTTATATAGGAGGAAGAAGTAGGTCGGTGGAGCAACGAGGGGCTCACGAGGGTGAAGGGCTCGCCCAGGGGGTAGGCGCGCCCCTGACTCGTGGTCTCCTCGATTGTTTCTTGACGCCCACTCCAAGTCTCCTGGATCATGTTTGTTGAAAAAATCACGTTCCCAAAGGTTTCATTTCATTTGAACTTCGTTTGATATTCTTTTTTGCGAAACACTGAAATAGGCAAAAAACAACAATTTGGGTTGGGCCTCCAGTTAATAGTTAGTCCCAAAAATGATATAAAAGTGTAAAATAAAGCCCATTAACATCCAAAACAGATAATATAATAGCATGGAGCAACCAAAAATTATAGATACGTTGGAGACGTATCACCCGCCGGCGCCGCACCTCCTCCGCGTGCGCCCTAGCCGACCGCGGCACCGCCGGCACTGGGATCCTCTCTGGATCCAGATGCCAGTCGTGCGGCAGGGTGACGTCGGGGTAGGACAGAGGCACGCGGTGCTGCCAGTGCCATTCCGTCGGGTGCACTGGCACGTTGACACGCTGCCTCTGCCGGCGAGCCGGTGCTGGCGGAGGCGGGAGGAGCTCTGATGGGAAAGGGACGGCGGGGGCCTTCCCCTTGGCCTTGCTGCTGCCGGCGCCGGAGAAGAGCCTCATCTCGCTATGGTGGTGGTGGCTAGGGTTTGCCGGCGACGGGGGAGCAGAGCTGGCTAGATGTGGACGATGAGTTTGGATGAGGGCGGCCTCGCCGCACAGTCGGCTAAAAAAGGACGACCGCCGTCGCTGACGCGTGGGCCCGTGGGCATAAATTAAGCTGACCGTGTGGGCAGCGGGTAGTTGGACGGCCGCCACATGGGGACGTGGCGGACACAAAGAAGACGCGTGTGGCGTCTGTTTCGCGTCCGCGCTGACGTATTTGAGACACAAATTTGAACCGTAAATACGTCGGCGCGAACACGAAGCTGACGTAATTTGGATTTGGGTCGGCGCGTTGGGCTGCCACTTTCGTTCGCGCCGACCTAAACGAGTACAGACGGATGAAATGGATCGTCTCATTGGAGTTGCTCCGAAGATGGGATGTCCATCTATGCCGAGAAGAAAAGAGTTGCCACCGATCGAGCCCCCAACATGAGTCGCTGATCACTGAGAGCAACAGCGCGTTGTGCACTGATTGCAGGAAGCGGGACACTGGATCCGAGAGCTGACGCCGCCGGTACACCAATCGGATCCAGTGCGTTCTGCGTACGTTGGATGGCCAAAAGGAGAGGAGGATCTGAGTCGGTCCACGCGGATCTGATGCTTTGCTGCTGAACAGTGTCCAAAAGCTGGCATCCGCCCTTGAGCATCCTGGCCAAACTCCAAAGCCGCTTCTTTTTGCAGAAAGACAAGATAAATGGAGCCGCTCCTTTTTTGCTTATAAAGCCAAACCCCCAATCAGCAGACACAGACCCCGGACGTGGAATTGCACGATTACGATCAGGCGCCATGATCCCGCTACATCGTCACGTACATTTACATGGTCAAGCCCACTGGTCCCGATCGAATGTAGCGCATGCACACTGCACGCGTGTTCACATCCTCCACACTCCACCGGTAGTACAAAGCTGGGACTGAAAGTCGCGGGTCAGTTCAGCTCGATCGGCTTTGCTCCTAGTCTGAGCTAGCTAGTACAGACGAGTGCACTGCTGGAGTGGCGGTGACTGGGTGGGTGGGTGGCTCGCCCTTTTTTTGCGTGTCAAGCGAAATGGCAGACTAGTCTCCCTGTCCGGTCACCCATCAATCAATCGGAGTTTCCACCAGATATTTCAGTTTGAGCTGCGTAGGATAGGAAATGCAGGTCTCCAAAATTCACATCACTTTATTAAAAAAATTAGTTCATTCATTCCATTGAACGAAGAGCCGGAGGGTACCCAGAAGGTTCGAGATTAGCATCCTAAGACCATTTCTAACTGGTCCCCTATAACCGGTCGGCTAGAGTAAAATTTAGTTTTACTCCACTAACCGGCATCGAGTCGATCCCCACTACGTGTTAGTGAAGGATAAATTATCCTCAGCTGTGTATCCTATTCTTAAATATACTTCACCGCTCGGCGGCTGAGTAAAAGCCACACTCTCCTAAGTGTTCGCACGCTCGCCGCCCGCCGGTTTGGTCTAAACGACACTGGCCGTTGAGAGCACCATCGCCGCACCGCAAGTGTTCAACGAATTGCCTAGATGAGTTTTTTTGTTAGTTGAACCGAGCCGTTTCAATTGAACACGGCAGATTGAATTGTAGATGAAGAGGCTGAGGGAGATAGTCTTCAAGGACTCGTCGTCATCTGAAGAGGAAGAAGATGACGATGACTTTGCGACCGTTTTAGGCATGGTTTTCAATGATGATATTCGACGGCCTAGGAGAGGATCACAGTTTGGCCGCATACACATCAACCGTGATTGAGCGAGGGTCATGCCAAGATCATGAGAGACTACTTTGATCCAAATCCAACCTATGCAGAGAAGTACTTTCGTAGGCGCTCTCGGATGCAGACAAATCTTTTTCTGACCATTTCAAAAGCCATTGAGAGGTATGATGACTGGTTCAAGGATGTGGGGTGGAACCCTAATTGATGATCTTTTCATACCTGAAGGGGGGAAAGGAGAAGAACAATAAGAGGAATCACTCAAACAAAACCAAATCACACATCCACTGGAATAGCAAACATGAGATCCACAAGCATAACATGAACAATCAAGGGGAAATAGCACAAAGGTAAGGTTCTTCACACTCCAATGGAGGTGAGGTCTTGATGATCTAGAGAGATCCTTCTCCCTTAGGAGGTCTCGATGATCCTATGTTGGGGATCCTTATCCCTTGAGAGGTCTTGATCCCCAAGGATGGAAGTACATGTAGCAAAGTTCTCTCTAATGTCTTAATATACTTTGCTAACCCTAGCTAGGAGGGGGGAGTCCTATATATAGTGTGCCATGGGATAAGTGAGGAGGAGTGGGGATACATGGGCCTCTGGCCCGGTTAGGCATGCGCAGGTGTCGGATGTCCAGGCTCGGAGCCGGATGTCCGGGGTTTAGCAGGGTGCTGGATGTCTAGCCTGGCGATGGTCCATCTTGTATATGCGTCGGATGTCATCGGGCCGGATGTTCGGGGCGGGGCCGGATGTCCAACTCATGGAGCTCTTCCAGCGCTGCTCTGCTACGGTTGCTGCTGGACTGGGGGTGCCGGATATCCGGGCCAGGGGCGGATGTCCGGCCGTTGTAGGCTTTGCATGATGCCCTTGTCGTGATCCTTCATTCGCATTCGTGCTAGCTTGATCTTCTAAAAGTGCAACTAATCACTGGGTGGTTTTGGTAATTAATAACAACATATAAGTCATTTATCTAATGCAACTGATAATAGATTTCAGAGAAGATCAATGACTGGCATGGCAAGGACTAGTGAATATGGATCCCTCAAAATACTAAGGATAAAGATTGGCAAAGCTTCAAGACTCTGCATTTTTGGTTAAGTGATCCAAGATCACATTGAGTCCATATGAAAAGCCAATACTATTAAAAGGGGATGAGGTATTGATCATGCATCAATCACTCAAGTGCTTAGTGATATTTCTCCAAAACTCTCAACTACTTCTCCACATCATTCCTATGCAAAACCCTAAAGTTGATCTCGGTCCCACCGGAAAGCTCTCATCCACACCCACTGAGATTACATATACACGCCACATCCCAAACCCTAACTATTCGGAACAACCAAAATGGATCTCGGTCTCGCTGAGATGAAACGATCGGAATTTCCAAAACGAGGTCTTGCCCTAGCCATTGCACTTCGGTCTCACCGAGATGGTATGATCGTCTCACTGAAAAGCCTAACAATCAAGTCTTTTACACTAGTCGGTCTCACCGAGATTTTCATGTCGGTGTCATCGAGTTGGGTCAAAGGCTTGTAACGGTTGGATTTTTTGTGCTGCCTATTTATACCCCTCTACCACCACCAACTCCCTGAGAGATCCATCAGAACGAACCACAACTTCCACTACTCAGTTTTTGAGAAGAGAACCACCTACTCATGAGTTGAGATCAAGTGATTCCAATCCAACCATTTGAACCTTGATTTCTAGCCTTCCCCAAGTTTCTTTCCGTTCAATCGCCTCTCCCAAAGGCGGAGCTATGTATAAACCTGAGGGGGCAGTGCCCCCCCAGCCCAAATGACATTTATTTTTTACTAGGTAGTAATTGCCCCTGCAGCTTTGGGACAGGCCCATCTTGCCATCCACATGCACGCACAAACCCATCATCACGCTGCGTGCACAGGCTCGACTATTTGGCCTCTATACCCCAACCACGCTCTGGCACGTCTGCTAGCCTCCATCCATGAATTAGGCAACCAGCCACCATGCCGCCACACTGCCTCAACCCCGACGTCGACTAGAAGCTCGCCACCACACCTGAGACCGTGGTCTTCGGCTATTCGCCACTAGCTGGTCTGGCCATGTTGGTCGGCCGGCCGTCGTCACCGGTTACTCGGCCTCATACAAATTTGGCTACTGGACTTTGTAAGTGCCATGTGCCCAGCTCAATTGCAACCTTAAAATATTGGAATTTGGATCGCCTGCGTGCAGTTTTGCATGTATGACGGTGAAATTAGAAAAACTGTGAGCATCACTAAATTGGAGTTTCTTGTTGTTTCATGTATGAGTTTGATTAGAAATTTAGTAATTAGTGTACCTATTCATCCGATCTAATGTGGGATTTCTTGTTTCTTGCACCACGAGTTTGTTATGTTGATCTGTGGTACTACTTCTTTTTTTTTTGTTATAGTTGGCTCACAGAATATCATTGAGGTTTGAAGGCTGTTGGTATAAATAGAGAAGTTGTATATTTTGATGTAGTCAGTTCTCTTAAGGAGTATATATTTCTAATTATACATGTATTTTGCAATCAATATGGCTAATAATAAGCATTAATTTTCCTTGATGCTACAAGTTCTGGTTTGTTGTGGTTCTTTATTTTTTTACCATTGGCCCCCCCATAGATTCTTGTCAAGCTCCGCCACTGGCCCCTCCTACCAAAGCCAAATCTGTGAGAGAATGTTTGAGTGTTGGAGAGACTATCATTTGAAGTACAAGAAGAAGGAGTTCATACCAACAACACCATCTATTACCTTTAGGAGAGTGGTGTCTCCTAGATTGGTTAGGTGTCACTTGGGAGCCTCCAAGATTGTTGAGTTGAACTAAGGAGTTTGTAAGGGTAAGGAGATCTCCTACTTCATGAAGATCTACCCAGGTGAGGCCAGTCCTTAGTGGGCGGAAGCCATGATGAAATACACAAGGTTGCTTCTTCATGGACCCTTCGTGGGTGGAGCCCTCCGTGGACTCGTGCAACTGTTACCCTCTGTGGGTTGAAGTCTTCTTCAACGTGGAAGTACGATAACACCACCTATCGAAACCACCCCAAAAATCATCGTGTCTTCATTGCGTTTGAAATCTCCAATCCCTCCTTTATATTCATATGCAAAGTCTTTTACTTTCTGCTGCACAACTCTTAGACTTGCATGTGTAGGGTGTGCTTGACTTGGTTGAATTGCTAAAACTTTCCCACAACTGAAATTGGGGAAATGATAAGTTTTTATTTGGACAAGTAGTCTAATCACCCCCCCTCTAGACATACTTTTGATCCTACATCTTCATTCCGAGCGTCTCCGGGGTTGTGTTCTCGATACCTAAGCACACACAATGTTTTCGCTTGAGGTAGTAGCCATGTCTCGCGTGGTTCATATGGAAGTGCATTAAGGAGAGATGTCACCTTGGTCTCGATAGCTCTTGCACGTGCTCGTGTCATTGGACCGTTTGGCACTTGGGGAGACAATGGTGGGTCCATGAGGATGACCATCGGATGCTTCGCGTCATTCAAGCTCGAGAGAAATGCAAGTGGAGAAGTAAGTGCAAGCCCACTAATGAAGTGCATTGCATCTGTTTGAGTCTTAGAGAATGATGACCCACAGGTATAGGGGATCTATCATAGTCCTTTCAATAAGTAAGAGTGTCGAACCCAACGAGGAGCAGAAGGAAATGATAAGCAATTTTCAGTAAGGTATTCTCTGCAAGCACTGAAATTATCAGTAACAGATAGTTTTGTGATAAGGTAATTTGTAACGGGTAACAAGTAATAAAAGTAAATAAAGTGCAGCAAGATGGCCCAATCCTTTTTGTAGCAATGGAAAAGCCTGGACAAACTCTTATATAAAGGAAAACGCTCCTGAGGACACATGGGAATTATCGTCAAGCTAGTTTTCATCACGTTCATATGATTCGCGTTCGGTACTTTGATAATTTGATATGTGGGTGGACCGGTGCTTGGGTACTGTCCTTCCTTGGACAAGCATCCCACTTATGATTAACCACTCTTGCAAGCATCCGTAACTACAAAAGAAGTATTAAGGTAAACCTAACCATAGCATGAAACATATGGATCCAAATCAGCCCCTTACGAAGAAACTCATAAACTAGGGTTTAACCTTCTGTCACTCCAGCAACCCATCATCTACTTATTACTCCCCAATGCCTTCCTCTAGGCCCAAACTATGGTGAAGTGTCATGTAGTCGACGTTCACATGACACCACCAGAGTAAAGACAACATACATCTCATCAAAATATCGAACGTATACCAAATTCACATGACTACTTATAGCAAGACTCCTCCCATGTCCTCAGGAACAAACGTTACTACTCACAAATCATATTCATGTTCATAATCAGAGGGGTATTAATATGCATAAAGGATATGAACATATGATCTTCCACCGAATAAACCAACTAGCATCAACTACAAGGAGTAATCAACACTAGTAGCAACCCACAGGTACCAATCTGAGATTTTGAGACAAAGATTGGATACAAGAGATGAAGTAGGGTTTGAGATGAGATGGTGTTGGTGAAGATGTTGATGGAGATTGACCCCCCCCCCCCCCCGATGAGAGGATCGATGGTGATGATTTCCCCCTCCCGGAGGGAAGTTTCCTCGGTAGAACAGCTCCGCCAGAGCCCTAGATTGGTTTCGCCAAGATTCTGCCTCATGGCGGCAGAGTTTCGTCTTGTAAGCTTGCTTATGATTTTTTCCAGGACAAAAGACTCCATATAGGCAAAGATGGGCATCAGAGGGCTGGCGGGGGGGCGACGAGGCAGGGGGCGTGCCCAGGGGGTAGGGCGCGCCCCACCCTCGTGGATGGTGGGTGGCCCCCCTCTGGTACTTCTTTCGCCCAATATTTTTTATATATTCTGAAACGTGCTCCCGTGAAATTTCAGGACTTTTGGAGATGTGCAGAATAGGTCTCTAATATTTGCTCCTCTTCCAGCCCAGGATTCCAGCTGCCGGCATTCTCCGTCTTCATGTAAACCTTATAAAATAAGAGAGAATAGGCATAAGTATTGTGATATAAGGTGTAATAACAGCCCATAATGCAATAAATATCAATATAAAAGCATGATGCAAAATGGACGTATCAGAGAACCTTTTCCTCTGTATTAATGTTTATTATTCAATTCCAATTTCTTCCTAAAGCTTCCCAAAAAAAATCCCGAATTAGATCCAAAATTAACGGGTTAATGTGAGCTTGTCCATGCAGTTAGGCACTCTTCAAATAGGAATCCATTTCCTAACTGGGTGTTTGGCCGATGCAATTGACGGCTATTACTTGAAGAGCATCGCAAGATTGAGAACCGAAGCTCATGCTCAGCTCCAAGAAGATCTTATTGAGCATCACTGGTAACGTTATAGCGAGTCCTAATTGTTCTATCACATGCTATTTGGTATATTTGCACCATTCAATGTGCTTAAATTTGAATATTTTGGTTTGTAAACTATGAATTGGGTATGTAAACTATGTATGTAATATGCTCGAACATTCAAATTTATGTTTAATTTTTATATGTGTGCTAATATGTAACTGCAATGTGTACTAGAAATGCAAAGTTTGGGGAAAACAAACATTTACTCCATTAAATATAAAAGATCAGTTAGGACAGATCAAATCTTAATGGGCTAAATTACTTCACTAAGGATTTACTCCACCGTATCCTACTCTATTTATTGATGATTCGGTTAGAAATGACCTAACTACAAGCGGCGTTACAGCGTACGGAAACTTTTCTCTAGCAGAGCTGTCTACCTATTCATATTTTTTGCCACACGAGTGATGGTTTAATTTGTGAAATGCTAATGTTTGTCCATGAATAAAAATAACTTAGTTTTTTGCGGGAACAACAAGATGTTGTTTCTTAATTTCCTAAAAAGATGAGTATTGTATATTGAAAAAAAACACCTGAGCATTTCACCTGTAATGGAATTAAATATTAAAAAATCATATGTAATCGATCAAAATGATTTTTTTCTTATCCAACGAGCATTGGGTAGTGTTTTCGGAACCTCAATCAAGCCAATGTTCCAGGCACCATATTTATGGCATGTGTGCTCCAATCCAGATATTCTACAACACAAGATTTTACTCAACTAGCCAATCTTCCATATTCGTTTGGTGGTGGTGCCGCAGTGTGTGTGTGAGCATCAATGTTTGAGGCCAGTGGGTCAGTGGCACATGCTTGTTGTTCCTTTCTTTGCGTGGATTGGGGGTGACGGCCGCCATGGCTAATTGGCTATCAACATCACAAGTGTGAGTGGTTTCTCCAAAAGAAACGCGCGTGCAACAAGAGCCCCACACGTCTTGGTTTTTGACATCGATGGCTTCCTTCTAAAATCTGGAGACCCTTTTGTTAATTTAATTGTGTTACGTGGATACTTCCATAAAAAAGTTGCCTCGCGAGAATCACATGTGTTGCCCCTCATTCAGCCCGGCATAATTAAAGGCCAGGCCATTTTTGAATGAAATATGACTTTGCACAAATAACCACATTGTTGCGCCAACGTGTGAAAAGAAAGTCATGCCACAACTACGGTGTGTGTTTTTAGTTTTGGTGCTTTTAATCTGTGAGATCAAAGGATGTTTCTAAGGATAATCCCTTACACTTGGGGTTTTTTGTTGCCTGAAGGCTTCGGCATTGCGGGCATCCCATATTTTCCGAAGAATGTTGAGCATCTCAAAATTTCCAAAGTGTTTCAGATAGCCATGTCGGTGTTGTTGTTTGCCAAATGTCCTCCAAGGACGATATGGAAGGGGCCGAAAAAATCAGGAGGGGTTGTGTTGATTTTTTGTAGTCATGGATCTAGGTTGCACTCTTAGGATGTAGGCTTGACCATGCTTTTGTTTATAAAGTAAAGACAAATAAGGTGTCAATTTCATGAAGCGCAACACTTAACAAAGGAAAATTTCATGGATGTTCTAAAGGAAGAATTTTAGGTGATGCTGCATACAAGCAGTCAAGCAGGAGTAAACTAGTAGCATCCGTGAACTAACTATTATTATAAGCAAGAAAGTGACAACAAACACACGCATCCCCGTTCTATTTCATAATAGACTGTGTACTTAATTTTGTTAGGATAAGCCTGTACCGCAACAAATTAATTCATAGTTAATACACATTATATGTGATAAGCGACAAAGTAAAAATGACTGGAACCGTGTTCGCTTTATTACTGATGATGTTACACATATATAGCCCCTGAGGGGATGCATCCAAGATCCAATGGACACGTCTGTTAGAAGAGATAGGAGTGAATGGGCGTGACATCCGTCGGCAAGGGCCAAGGGAAAAGGAGATTCCCTTATTAACACATGTTAATTAAGTCCTTAACACTCCCCCATAATCTCCGCTTTATCCATTTAGAATCATCATCTTCAAAATGCCCCTCCAAAAACCCTATGGGAAAAATATGAGGAGATATACATAATATGCCATGAAAAACTCCTTCCAAAACCCAGTGGGGAAATAAGGAGAAAATGACATATCACAATGCTTGTATTACTATTGCCTCATTAAAAACCTTCTATGAGAAACCATATAGGAAAAAACTCATAAAGGAAAAGAGTGCAATATCAAAGATCCGGAGATCTTGAGCAGGTCATCGTTCAGGAGTACACTCCCCCTGAACCTTGCAAATGATAAAGTCATCTCATACCAATTTCATTAACATATTTCTGGAATGAAGAACTTAGTAAAGACTTTGTGAACAAATCATCAAGATTTTCACATTACTTTATTTGCAAGATATTTAGCTCTTCATTCTTTCCAACATATGCAGCTAAATAAAGCAATACACATTCTAATGTTGCTCTTTATAACCTGTCTGCATCTGTGTAATACAAACAACATTATCTTCATAGATAATAGTGGATAGTTCCAATGAACCAGTCCCTCTTGAACTTTTAACAAAGTTCATCATTCTGAGAAGTCACATACATCTATGTGATGCTTCATACAAATCAATGATTTCAGAATGACTAGTGGATGCAGCCACTAAAGGTTGTCCTCCATTAGAGAAGACACGATCAGTCTGTGATATAGGATTATGGGGATGTTATACATGTCTAGTATCACAGTATCCAACCATGGTTTTATCTTGACCATTCTCATAGAATAAACCAAGATCTATGGTGTCTAGAAGATATGCAAATATTCTTCACACCAACCCAATACCTTGTATTAGTGATGCATTGTATCTAGCCAATCAATTCACTGCTAATGAAATACCAGGCCTAGTGCAGTTTGCTAGATACACCCGTGCTCTCATTGCACCGCTATATGGAAACTCAAGTCCAAATATCTCTTCATCACTGCCATTAGGTCTTAATGGGTCCTTATCTCTAGTAATCCAGAGATCTCAAAACCGTAGTTCTTTAATAGATACGACTTATCCATGTTGAACTGTCAATAATCTTTTAGATAAGTGTAGACTGATGAACAAGTATTCCCAAAGGAACAAGCTCAAGGTCCAAACTCAAGCAAAATTTGGTCTCAACCAAATCTTACATCTTACACTCCGTCTTAAGATGATATCATGTATCTCTTATGCAATTCCAATGATACTCAGATCATCAACGTACACAGAAATTGTACAAAACCCCTCTTTGGATTTCTTGATGAGCATACATGAACAATCATCAATGTTTGAGTAACCTTCTAATAAAGGAACTCACTAAGTCGGTTCTACCACATCATTGCCGACTACTTCAAGCCTTGATGACTTCTGAAGCTTTACGCAACACATGCTGCGATTAAATTCGGAATTTTCTTTCCCTTAGGAACTATCATAGAGATATCCGAATCAAATGACTCATACAATTATGCAGTCACAACATCCATCAGTTGGATATACAAATTCATTATTCACTGCCAGTGATATAAAATATCAGAATGTTATTCCACTCACAACAGGAGAATATGTTTCATCTTAAATGATGACGGGTCTCTGCGTGAACCCCTGTGCTACAAGCCTCGCTTCATGTCTCACCACCTCATTGTTTTCGTTCCTCACATGAACAAAAACCCATTTGCTCCCCTAGGGAACAAATTCAGAGGAGTGGGTATTACTGATCAGGTCAATACCCCCTCTTCTTGAGAGCGAGTGCCTCCTCAACTGTTGCCTTCCTTTGGATCAACCAAAGTGTCTAAGAGACTCAGCCATGCATGGACTTAAGTTCTAGATCCAATTCAAGGTCTTTTGCAATTCTCGAGGAGAAATAAATGTCGACATAATGTAGTCTTTATTATATGATTCTCCCGAATCCATATCGATAGTGGAGATTTCATCATTACCTTTTGACTCTTTGCGATTTCCCACAACAATTGAGTCAAGGTCTTCCGATGTCCCAACACCAATATTTGTGTGCACACTTGTGCCGGGTCTTAGATGTGGCCCACATCCTTCAGGTCCTTCAACCCTGAGTTGAATGTCAACATGATGTCGACCTGCATTTACTGTTTGATGATTCCTCATTCCCCTTGGACGCTTCCATGAAGCCTTGTCCTCTTGTGTCCAGATTCCTCCCCCTCTTCGGTGGCCGAGTGGACCTATGGGTCACATCCACTCTCTCTGACACATTCATTATGGGAACATTTTACTTTGTGACACCTTTATACTCAGTAAATGCAACTGGCATATTATTTGCGATACTTTGCAAATTGATCTTCTGAACCTTTAGTTCAGATTCATTCGTACGTGGACCTAAGGACTAGATGTCTTATTCACATCTCATTCTATTTCCAGGCATTCATGTGGTTCTTATCTCCCCCTAATGCCGGGAAAACGTCCTCATCAAAATACAATAAGCGTATCGGGCCATAAGCAAGTCCCCTTCTAGAGACTTCAGGTACCTTATGATTGACAGAGAATTGTACCTCACATAGATCCCCATTTCTCTACGAGGGCCCATATATGTACGCTGCGGTGGTGATATCGGTACGTATCCAACGCAATCGAACTATCGCAGATGGGAAATACTTGCGGATTTCCACGTACTAACTGCAACAGGGGGACCGTATAATATGCAATTGGTCGAATTTGTATATGCAGTACGTAAAACTGCAATATCCCCAACTAGATGTTGGGGGATACAATTCTGTAGGAGCAATCTTTCTATCAACTTGTCCTCTTGACAAGTGATTCTGCAAGACCAATCTGGGTATGTACACAAAGTACGAATATGCTCCATAGATATGCCTCAATCTAGGCAGTAATCATCAAATGCTCACGAACTAAATTATGTAGCATTATCAATTCTGATGGATTTTATCCCATTCTCGGGATAATTTGCTCTCAAATTAATGATCTGAGCAATCAGCTTTGTAAAAAGCATGGTTCCTTAAGAAAGACACACATTGGAACATCATGTTGATGCATCCAAAAGCACTATGGGACATCTAAATATTCCATATA
Organism: Triticum monococcum; assembly: GCA_034509565.1. Lineage (NCBI taxonomy): Eukaryota > Viridiplantae > Streptophyta > Magnoliopsida > Poales > Poaceae > Triticum > Triticum monococcum. The sequence goes on along the minus strand of CM067845.1, from coordinate 535,924,128 downwards.
ATTGTTGAATTTGATCACTTATATCTCCTGTACAAGGAAGTCTAGTGGCTCATCCTTCTATCTTTAGATACGATGGCCTTGTGACCAATTTCCCAATGTGCACATATCGTGCATACATCAGCTAATAAATTTGCAAAATTCACACATTAGATTGTGTCTAGTGGAACCATTAATAATTTTCTCATCATCCCAACACCAGGATGACCCAGGCAACCATGCCATATCTTGAACTTATCAAGATTCTCAAAAATTATCTTGTACGCCCAAAGCGTATACAAATTTAATGTATGTATAACACAATCCAGGATCTAGAGAAGGTATTTACTCTAGGATTTCCTTCAAATCCCTTTTGTTAAGTTATGAGTAGGTTTTATACCTCACTCACTTCATGAGTTTCAACATAGAAACCATTGCGGATATCCTTATAACTCAGCAAGGCACGAGTAGAATCTAGATACATCAATGCATCCATGATTACCATGTGGTACCCATAGGGAGTGCAATTGTGGATTGACCAAAACCAACAATTACCACATCACGACCAACAATTGTCATGACACTTCCACTACTCTTCTCAGGAGTATGGGAATGCCCATCTCCCCTTACTCATGTTAGTAGACCCAATTTCCACTTAACATGTTTCCTTCTCAAGATTATTTCCATAGGTTTCTATAGAGTTCAATATACATATAAACTCACATAGAAATACATACATTGTATGTCACTGGTAGCGAAGTCCATTAGCATGTCATCGATACTAAGTTGTGGATCTTCGTTTTGCTGAGTATGGGCATGGCTTCCCACGTTCTAAGAAATGCCTTGGGAATTTTCAACAATGGGAAAATCATTGTTATGTTGAGTGAAGGAAGTTGCAAACTTGCTTCCATGGGCCTGTTGATGCATGCACAGATCCACCAAATGCATGAAAGTATCACACTTCCTTGCATTGTGAGTCATATAATCACATGTATAGCAACCAATGCTACTGGACTCGTCATTCTCCAAGAAATGACTTTTGCCATTTTGTGCTCCATTCATATTTGTTTCTCATCATGTCTCCACTTCCCTTCACCATTGGTGAAACTATTCCATCGAAATCTCCATAAAAGGATTGAAAATGGAACACATTTCATCGATGAGAATGGCATCTGAAACCACACTATTGCAGAATCTCAACTCTCAGTTAATTTGATGCACATTAGAGTTGTATGTTGCCACTGACTCAAAGTCATGAAATCAGACGAGTGTCCATTTCCTATACACCTCATGCATAATTACCACCCTCTGCTGATCATATACTCCATTTAATGAGTTCTAGAGTGTTGGGGAATTCTCCTTCATCACACTCTATTTTGAGAACATGATGCAGGTGGTGTCAGATGAAGTGTAAATCAACATGCTTTGCTATACCAGCTATAGCAGGGAGCCCCTTTAACCGATGTGATTATGGTGGACTCGAGACTATCGGTCTTCAAGTTAAACTTAACATCCATGGCCCAAGTCAACAATTAGATGCCGTTAGTGGCAATCTCAGCAAATTCTTTCTTGGATGTGTTCAACATATCCTGCATGAAAACTTTATACACAATTAATTTACTCTCTAGTAAATTATTTTCAAGTGTCATCAACGTATAGCAATTCTCAAATTGCCTAATCAAATATGTTGATATATCAATGTGCTTTACAATCCAGTAATACTCAAGGAATTACTGAAACACACATTTATGCAAAAACTGCATAGCTGCCCAAAACAGTGGCGTAGCCAATTTGTTTTCCCTTCTTTCTTTTTTTAATTCCCACAGGAATCAAAGTATGGATTATGGCCAACTTGTGCTTTCAGTCTGAAGGGAAAACAGCGGGAGGCCTCGCCGCCCACCCGAGCGGCATGGGAGGTCGGGCGGTGCGGTTTTGGTTAACCTGCTGCCGCTGCTTCAGCCACCGCTTCGATCGGGATCTATCCCCGATCCCACCGCCGTCGCGCCGGCCTCGTCACATCGGTGCAGCCGCGCACCAACGTCCAGCCTTGTGCACGCTGCACGCAGCCCGTAGCCGCGTGCAGCCACCGTGTCGAATTTTCCTCTGGCACGCCGGGTGCTGCAACCTTGCCGCGTCCCGGCCATTTGCCGTCTGACTGCGCGGCAGGTGCCATTAGCCCATTACCGCTGGACGCCTCGGGTCGAGCCAATCTTCCAGGACGCCGCAGCAGTCGCCGCGTACGAGGAGATTCACAAATCCACCCGTCCAACCACTACCGCCATGGGCGGCTTCAATGTCACGCCTTACCGCCATCGACGATGCTCAGAACGACGGCTCCGCCATAGTTCTGCTTTTCTTGTTGACAAGTCCGACGGAAGTCTTTTGCGTGAGTGCATGGAGGGAAAACAATCAATAGTTAGATCATTGGTTCCAAATCAAAGGAATACAACACCAGATATCAAAATCTCCCGATTGATTGCCCGTGCGGCCATGCCATGGGTATGCGAGCTTCCATCGCGGAGCGCCTTGCCGCCGACCCGTGCGCTGCGGTGGAAGTACTGATCCTTCTTGTCAGGCTCGCAAGCGATTGCATATGCATAATAAAGAAGCATTAGTAATTACATCCATGATTGATCGGAAGAAGATAAAACCAAATAGACGTTCTCTTGAAGTCCTGATTCCTGAATCATGATCGATTTCTCTTCTGTACGGAAGCATCCATGCCGTGTTCGCCGTGGACGATTGCGGCGTTGCTTCGTGGCCGAACAAAGCCTCCGCCTGGGTCTAACTGCCTCGGCCCAGCCCGGCGCGATACCTACGTGGTGCTCGCCTGAAGTTGGCATCTGTGCGTCGTGTGTGGGATATCCGTCACTCCGTACGCCGGTACGACGCCGATCGTCGCCTCTGCCCGGGAAGGACCAGGGCAGGAGCGGCAAACTGTACTGCGTGAGCGCCGTCCTCGCAGCCGGTGTCCGCTGCTGCACCCGTCGCTTCCCCCATCACAGCCTTCCGTGCCTGCGCCATGGACGCCAACGCCCACGGCGAGGAGCAAGAAGATGGCTTCGCTGGTTCTCGTTGTGCGCCGCTGCCTCCGGCCGCCGTCGCCGCGAAGCAGAGGGCCGCGTCAAGGCTTCCTCGCACTGCGCGTCATCCGGCGCCTCCGGCCTTTCTCCTCAGCGGAGAGACTCGTGCTGATAACGTGATAAGCGACAAAGTAAAAATGACTGGAACCGTGTTCGCTTTATTACTGATGATGTTACACATATATAGCTCCTGAGGGGATGCATCCAAGATCCAATGGACACGTCTGTTAGAAGAGATAGGAGTGAATGGGCGTGACATCCGTCGGCAAGGGCCAAGGGAAAAGGAGATTCCCTTATTAACACATGTTAATTAAGTCCTTAACAATATGTATGTATTTCACAAGCAATCAAGCAAGACTAAAGAAAGTATAAGTATATGTGAGCTAACCATGATTACAAGCAAGAAAGTGATGACAAAGACACGCCTTCCCATTTCATAATATAATGTGCATTTCATTTTTATAGCAATGCAATATAATGTGTACTTGATTTATTAATATAATGAATTAATTTGTTGATACGTGGTTATATGCTATGAAATCATTTCAATGGATTCATTTTTTTACAACAATTTATTGATAATTGTGATTTCCTATCAAATATAATACACCTTAGTTACATAGAACCACCCTTCGATCTCAACTACCCATCAGTTGAACTTTTTAACAGATTTACTAATTTCATGTAGATGAGAATTAGGACCGCCATCTAACTTTTACACTATTTGATTAATCAAATAGGAAAAACAAGGAAAGCATTTCACGAATCTTCACGTAAAATGATGTAGAAGTTAATTAGTTAATTTTCATCTAGATGAGAGCTAGCCACCCCTTTTTTAACAGTTTTGCTAAAGCACATCTAGATGTGCCATAAGTATTACACATCTAAGTCCTATGTCATTGATCCTACGTCGAGATTTGTGTGGATATTTTCTTTTCCTTTTTTCTTTTCATCTTTATGCTTGATTCACTCATTTAGATGTGCAATAACTAGAGCACATCTAGATGTGCCCTAGACACTTCCTTTTTTAATACTACTCGCATAAAAGAAGTGCAAATTAACTTGCAGGAAATAAATTAAATTTGTAATCATGTGACCAACATGTGAACGTCCGAATCCATGTAAAGTATTTGCTGTAACGCCCCGGACACACCCGCCGGTTGTCGTTACTCTTGGCGGGATCTAGACTGGCCCCACATATCAATACTAGTCTTTTCTGCGCACTTTGTCCTCACTCGTGCGCAACCGGGAGCAACTTCTCGGTCGGTCACCCATCCTGACACTACTCCAAGCTGAGCACGCTTAACTTTGAAGTTCTCTCCAAATGGGCTCCCAGAAAGAAGGAATTCCTTATTGATATGAGTAGTCTATCATCCCTATTAAGCCAGGCTATCACATTTGCTATGGACGAGTTAGGTACATACAAGTAGCATTGAGCTTAGTCGATCTCGCTTTCGCCTTGTTGATTTACTTGGGTTCAGCCTAACGGCGCGCATTGAGCGTGGCTATAGTGTGCACTAATAAGAATCGGCGGGTTTGAGGGTGCGTGTCCAGCTATCCTGAGAAGAGCAGACTGGCCACCGATTGAGCTCCCAACTGAAGGAAATATGCCCTAGAGGCAATAATAAAGTTATTATTTATTTCCTTATATCATGATAAATGTCTATTATTCATGCTAGAATTGTATTATCCGAAAACATAATAGTTGTGTCAAAACATAGACAAACGTCACTAGTGTGCCTCTACTTGACTAGCTCGTTAATCAAAGATGGTTATGTTTCCTAACCATAGACATGTGTTGTCATTTGATTAACGGGATCACATCATTAGGAGAATGATGTGATTGACATGACCCATTCCATTATCTTAGCACCCAATCGTTTAGTATGTTACTATTGCTTTCTTCATGACTTATACATGTTCCTATGACTATGAGATTATGCAACTCCCGTTTACCGGAGGAACACTTTGTGTGCTACCAAACGTCACAAGTAACTGGGTGATTATAAAGGAGCTCTACAGGTGTCTCCAAAGGTACATGTTGGGTTGGCGTATTTCGAGATCAGGATTTGTCACTCCGATTGTCGAAGAGGTATCTCTGGGCCCTCTCGGTAATGCACATCACATAAGCCTTGCAAGCATTGCAACTAATGAGTTAGTTGCAAGATGATGTATTACGAAACGAGTAAAGAGACTTGCCGGTAACGAGATTGAACTAGGTATTGAGATACCGACGATCGAATCTCGGGCAAGTAAACATACCGATGACAAAGGGAACAACGTATGTTGTTATGCGGTCTGACCGATAAAGATCTTCGTAGAATATGTAGGAGCCAATATGAGCATCCAGGTTCCGCTATTGGTTATTGACCGAAGACATGTCTCGGTCATGTCTACATTGTTCTCGAACCTGTAGGGTCCGCACGCTTAACGTTACGATGACAGTTTCATTACGAGTTTATATATTTTGATGAACCGAAGTTTGTTCGGAGTCCGGGATGTGATCACGGACATGACTAGGAGTCTCAAAATGGTCGAGACATAAAGATTGATATATTGGAAGCCTATGTTTGGACATCGGAAGTGTTCCGGGTGAAATCGGCATTTTATCGGAGTACCGGGAGGTTACCGGAACCCCCCCCCCCCCGGTAACCTAATGGGCCTTAATGGGCCTAGTGGAGGAAGAGGAGAGGAGGCCTAGGGGCTGCCGCGCGCCCCTTCCCCCCCAAGTCCGAATTGGACAAGGAGGGGGGCGGCGCCCCCCCTTTCCTTTCTTCCCTCTCCTCCTTCCCCCCAAGTTCTAATCCAACTAGGGAAATGGGGGAGTCCTACTCCCGGTAGGAGTAGGACTCCTCCTGCGCGCCTCCTCCTAGGGCCGGCCGCACCCCCCCTTGCTCCTTTATATACGGGGGTAGGGGGCACCTCTAGACACACAAGTTGATCTTCAAGATCGTTCTCTTAGCCGTGTGTGGTGCCCCCCTCCACCATAGTCCTCGATAATATTGTAGTGGTGCTTAGCGAAGCCTTGCGACAGTAGAACATCAAGATCATCACCACGCCGTCGTGCTGACGGAACTCTTCCCCGACACTTTGCTAGATCAGAGTCCGGGGATCGTCATCGAGCTGAACGTGTGCTAGAACTCGGAGGTGCCGTAGTTTCGGTGCTTGATCGGTCGGGCCGTGAAGACGTACGACTACAGCAACTGCGTTGTCATAAAGCTTCCGCTATCAGTCTACGAGGGTACATAGACAACACTCTCGCCTCTCGTTGCTATACATCACCATGATCTTGCGTGTGCCTAGGAAAATTTTGAAATTACTACGTTCCCCAACAGTGGTATCAGAGCCTAGGTTTTATGTGTTGATGTTATATGCACGAGTAGAACACAAATGAGTTGTGGGCAATATAAGTCATACTGCTTACCAACTGGCGGGTGTCAGTTTCTCCAACTTTAGTTGAACCAAGTGTGGCTATGCCCGGTCCTTGCGAAGGTTAAAACAACACCAACTTGACAAACTATTGTTGTGGTTTTGATGCGTAGGTAAGATTGGATCTTGCTTAAGCCCATAGCAGCCACGTAAAACTTGCAACAACAAAGTAGAGGACGTCTAACTTGTTTTTGCAGGGCATGTTGTGATGTGATATGGTCAAGACATGATGCTAAATTTTATTGTATGAGATGATCATGTTTTGTAATCGAGTTATCGGCAACTGACAGGAGCCATATGGTTGTCGCTTTATTGTATGCAATGCAATTGCGCTGTAATGCTTTACTTTATCACTAAGCGGTAGCGATAGTCGTGGAAGCATAAGATTGGCGAGACGACAATGATGCTACGATGGTGATCAAGGTGTCGCGCCGGTGACGATGGTGATCATGACGGTGCTTCGAAGATGGAGATCACAAGCACAAGATGATGATGGCCATATCATATCACTTATATTGATTGCATGTGATGTTTATCTTTTATGCATCTTATCTTGCTTTGATTGACGGTAGCATTTTAAGATGATCTCTCACTAATTATCAAGAAGTGTTCTCCCTGAGTATGCACTGTTGCAAAAGTTCTTCGTGCTGAGACACCACGTGATGATCGGGTGTGATAGGCTCTATGTTCAAATACAACGGGTGCAAAACAGTTGCACACGCGGAATACTCAGGTTATACTTGACGAGCCAAGCATATACAGATATGGCCTCGGAACACGGAGACCGAAAGGTCGAGCGTGAATCATATAGTAGATATGATCAACATAGTGATGTTCACCAATGAAACTACTCCATCTCACGTGATGATCGGACATGGTTTAGTTGATTTGGATCACGTGATCACTTAGAGGATTAGAGGGATGTCTATCTAAGTGGGAGTTCTTTAGTAATATGATTAATTGAACTTAAATTTATCATGAACTTAGTACCTGATAGTATCTTGCTTGTTTATGTTTGATTGTAGATAGATGGCCCGTGCTGTTGTTCCGTTGAATTTTAATGCATTCCTTGAGAAAGCAAAGTTGAAAGATGATGGTAGCAATTACACAGACTGGGTCCGTAACTTGAGGATTATCCTCATTGCTGCACAGAAGAATTACGTCCTGGAAGCACCGCTGGGTGCCAGGCCTGCTGCTGGAGCAACACCAGATGTTATGAACGTCTGGCAGAGCAAAGATCATGACTACTCGATAGTTTAGTGTGCCATGCTTTACGGCTTAGAATCGGGACTTCAACGACGTTTTGAACGTCATGGAGCATATGAGATGTTCCAGGAGTTGAAGTTAATATTTCAAGCAAATGCCTGGATTGAGAGATATGAAGTCTCCAATAAGTTCTATAGCTGCAAGATGGAGGAGAAACAGTTCTGTCAGTGAGCATATACTCAAAATGTCTGGGTATAATAATCACTTGATTCAATTGGGAGTTAATCTTCTAGATGATTGCGTCATTGACAGAATTCTCCAATCACTTGCACCTAGCTACAAGAGCTTCGTGATGAACTATAATATGCAAGGGATGAATAATACAATCCCCGAGCTCTTCGCAATGGTGAAAGCTACGGAGGTAGAAATCAAAAAGGAGCATCAAGTGTTGATGGTCAACAAGAACACTAGTTTCAAGAAAAAGGGCAAAGGGAAGAAGAAGGGGAACTTTAAAAAGAACAGCAAGCAAGTTGCTGCTCAGGAGAAGAAACCCAAATCTGGACCTAAGCCTGAAACTGAGTGCTTCTACTGCAAGCAGACTGGTCACTCGAAGCGGAACTGCCCCAAGTATTTGGCGGATAAGAAGGATGGCAAGGTGAACAAAGGTATATGTGATATACATGTTATTGATGTGTACCTTACTAATGCTCGCAGTAGCACCTGGGTATTTGATACTGGTTCTGTTGCTAATATTTGCAACTCGAAACAGGGACTACGGATTAAGCGAAGATTGACAAAGGACGAGGTGACGATGCGCGTGGGAAATGGTTCCAAAGTCGATGTGATCGCGGTCGGCACGCTACCTCTACATCTACCTTCGGGATTAGTATTAGACCTAAACAATTGTTATTTGGTGCCAACGTTAAGCATGAACATTATATCTGGATCTTGTTTGATGCGAGATGGTTATTCATTTAAATCAGAGAATAATGGTTGTTCTATTTGTATGAGTAATATCTTTTATGGTCATGCACCCTTGAAGAGTGGTCTATTCTTATTAAATCTCGATAGTAGTGACACACATATTCAAAATGTTGAAGCCAAAAGATGCAGAGTTGATAATGATAGTGCTACTTACTTGTGGCACTGCCGTTTAGGTCATATCAGTGTAAAGCACATGAAGAAACTCCATACTGATGGACTTTTGGAACCACTTGATTATGAATCACTTGGTACTTGCGAACCGTGCCTTATGGGCAAGATGACCAAAACACCGCTCTCCGGTACTATGGAGAGAGCAATAGATTTGTTGGAAATCATACATACAGATGTATGTGGCCCGATGAATGTTGAGGCTCGTGGCGGATATCGTTATTTTCTCACCTTCACAGATGACTTAAGCAGATATGGGTATATCTACTTAATGAAACATAAATCTAAAACATTTGAAAAGTTCAAAGAATTTCAGAGTGAAGTTAAAAATCATCGTAACAAGAAAATAAAATTCCTACGATCTGATCGTGGAGGAGAATATTTGAGTTACGAGTTTGGTGTACATTTGAAACAATGCGGAATAGTTTCGCAACTCACGCCACCCAGAACACCACAGCGTAATGGTGTGTCCGAACGTCGTAATCGTACTTTACTAGATATGGTGCGATCTATGATGTCTCTTACTGATTTACCGCTATCATTTTGGGGTTATGCTTTAGAGACGGCCGCATTCACGTTAAATAGGGCACCATAAAAATCCGTTGAGATGACGCCTTATGAAGTGTGGTTTGGCAAGAAACCAAAGTTGTCGTTTCTGAAAGTTTGGGGCTGCGATGCTTATGTGAAAAAGCTTCAACCTGACAAGCTCGAACCCAAATCGGAGAAATGTGTCTTCATAGGATATCCAAAGGAAACTATTGGATACACCTTCTATCACAGATCCGAAGGCAATACTTTTGTTGCTAAATTCGGAAACTTTCTAGAGAAGGAGTTTCTCTCGAAAGAAGTGAGTGAGAGGAAAGTAGAACTTGATGAGGTAACTGTACCTACTCCCTTATTGGAAAGTAGTACATCACAGAAACCAGTTTCTGTGACACCTACACCAATTAGTGAGGAAGCTAATGATGATGATCATGAAACTTCAGAACAAGATACTACTGAACCTCGTAGATCAACCAGAGTAAGATCCGCACCAGAGTGGTACGGTAATCCTGTTCTGGAAGTCATGCTACTAGATCATGATGAACCTACGAACTATGGAGAAGCGATGGTGAGCCCAGATTCTGCAAAATGGCTTGAAGCTATGAAATCTAAGATGGGATCCATGTATGAGAACAAAGTGTGGACTTTGGTTGACTTGCCCAATGATCGGCAAGCAATTGAGAATAAATGGATCTTCAAGAAGAAGACTGACGCTGACGGTAATGTTACTGTCTACAAAGCTCGACTTGTCGCAAAAGGTTTTCGACAAGTTCAAGGGATTGACTACGATGAGACCTTCTCACCCGTAGCGATGCTTAAGTCTATCCGAATCATGTTAGCAATTGCCGCATTTTATGATTATGAAATTTGGCAGATGGATGTCAAAACTGCATTCCTGAATGGATTTCTGGAAGAAGAGTTGTGTATGATGCAACCAGAAGGTTTTGTCGATCCAAAGGGAGCTAACAAAGTGTGCAAGCTCCAGCGATCCATTTATGGACTGGTGCAAGCCTCTCGGACTTGGAATAAACGCTTTGATAATGTGATCAAAGCATTTGGTTTTGTACAGACTTTTGGAGAAGCCTGTATTTACAAGAAAGTGAGTGGGAGCTCTGTAGCATTTCTGATATTATATGTAGATGCCATATTACTAATCGGAAATGATATAGAATTTCTGGATAGCATAAAGGGATACTTGAATAAGAGTTTTTCAATGAAAGGCCTCGGTGAAGCTGCTTACATATTGGGCATTAAGATCTATAGAGATAGATCAAGACGCTTAATTGGACTTTCACAAAGCACATACCTTGACAAAGTTTTGAAGAAGTTCAAAATGGATCAAGCAAAGAAAGGATTCTTGCCTGTGTTACAAGGTGTGAAATTGAGTAAGACTCAATGCCCGACCACTACAGAAGATAGAGAGAAAATGAAAGATGTTCACTATGCTTCAGCCATAGGCTCTATCATGTATGCAATGCTGTGTACCAGACCTGATGTATGTCTTGCTATAAGTCTAGCAGGGAGGTACCAAAGTAATCCAAGAGTGGATCACTGGACAGCGGTCAAGAACATCCTGAAATACCTGAAAATGACTAAGGATATGTTTCTCGTATATGGAGGTGACAAAGAGCTCATCGTAAATGGTTACGTTGATGCAAGCTTTGACACTGATCCGGACGATTCTAAATCGCAAACCGGATATGTGTTTACATTAAACGGTGGAGCTGTCAGTTGGTGCAGTTCTAAACAAAGCGTTGTGGCGGGATCTACATGTGAAGCATAGTACATAGCTGCTTCGGAAGCAGCAAACGAAGGAGTCTGGATGAAGGAGTTCATATCCGATCTAGGTGTCATACCTAGTGCATCGGGTCCAATGGAATTTTTTTGTGACAATACTGGTGCAATTGCCTTGGCAAAGGAATCCAGATTTCACAAGAGAACCAAGCACATCAAGAGATGCTTCAATTCCATCCGGGATCTAGTCCTGGTGGGAGACATAGAGATTTGCAAGATACATACGGATCTGAATGTAGCAGACCTATCGACTAAGCCTCTTCCACGAGCAAAACATGATCAGCACCAAAGCTCCATGGGTGTTAGAATCATTACTGTGTAATCTAGATTATTGACTCTAGTGTAAGTGGGAGACTGAAGGAAATATGCCCTAGAGGCAATAATAAAGTTATTATTTATTTCCTTATACCATGATAAATGTTTATTATTCATGCTGTAATTGTATTATCCGGAAACATAATACTTGTGTGAATACATAGACAAACTAAACGTCACTAGTGTGCCTTGTTGGGGAACATTGCAGAAAATTGCGTTGAAGTTGAGGACAACGTTGGCCATTTGATCTACAAGACATATTGTAAATATTTTAGACTAAGTTCATGATAATTAAGTTCATCTAATCAAATTATTCAATGAACTTCCACTTAGATAGATATCCCTCTTCTAGTCATCTAAGTATAACATGATCCGAGCTAACTAGGCTGTGTCCGACCATCACGTGAGACAGACTAGTCAACGTCGGTGAACATCTTCATGTTGATCGTATCTTCTATACGACTCATGCTCGACCTTTCGGTCTTCTATGTTCCGAGGCCATGTCTATACATGCTAGGCTCGTCAAGTCAACCTAAGTGTTTGCATGTGTAAATCTGTCTTACACCCGTTGTATGTGAACGTTGGAATCTATCACACCCGATCATCACGTGGTGCTTCGAAACAACGAACTGTCGCAACGGTGCACAGTTAGGGGGAACACATTCTTGAAATTAATATGAGGGATCATCTTATTTACTACCGTCGTTCTAAGTAAACAAGATGCAAAAACATGATAAACATCACATGCAATCAAATAATAATAATAGTGACATGATATGGCCAATATCACATAGCTCCTTTGATCTCCATCTTGGAGCTCCATGATCATCTTGTCACCAGCATGACACCATGATCTCCATCATCATGATCTCCATCATCGTGTCTCCATGAAGTTGCTCGCCAACTATTACTTCTACTACTATGGCTAATGTGTTTAGAAATAAAGTAAAGTAATTTACATGGCGTTTCTCAATGACACGCAGGTCATACAAAAAATAAAGACAACCCCTATGGCTCCTGCCGGTTGTCATACTCATCGACATGCAAGTCGTGATTCCTATTACAATAGCATGAACATCTCATACATCACATATATAGCATTCATCATTCATCACAACTTTGGCCATATCACATCACAAAACACTTGCTGCAAAAACAAGTTAGATGTCCTCTAATTGTTGTTGCAAGTTTTACGTGGCTGAAATAGGGTTCTAGCAAGAACGTTTTCTTACCTACGCGAAAGCCACAACGTGATTTGTCAACTTCTATTTACCCTTCATAAGGACCCTTTTCATCGAATCCGCTCCAACTAAAGTGGGAGAGACAGACACCCGCCAGCCACCTTATGCAACTAGTGCATGTCAGTCGGTGGAACCGGTCTCACGTAAGCGTACCTGTAAGGTTGGTCCGGGCCGCTTCATCCCACAATACCGTTGAAGCAAGATAAGACTAGTAGCGGCAAGAAAGTTGACAACATCAACGCCCACAACAAATTGTGTTCTACTCGTGCATAGAGAACTACGCATAGACCTAGCTCATGATGCCACTGTTGGGGAACGTTGCAGAAAACAAAATTTTCCTACGGTTTCACCAAGATCCATCTATGAGTTCATCTAGCAACGAGTGATTGGATGCATCTACGTACCTTGTAGATCGCGAGCAGAAGCGTTCAAAGAACGGGGATGAGGGAGTCGTACTCGACGTGATCCGAATCACCGGAGATCCTAGCGCCGAATGGACGGCACCTCCGCGTTCAACACACGTACGGTCAGCGTAACGTCTCCTCCTTCTTGATCCAGCAAGGGGGAAGGAGAGGTTGAGGAAGATGGCTCCAGCAGCAGCACGACGGCGTGGTGGTGATGGAGCTGCAGTACTCTGGCACGGCTTCGCCAAGCTCTATGGAGGAGGAGGAGGTGTTGGAGAGGGAGAGGGAGGCGCCAGGGCATGGGTGTGAGGCCCTTCCTCCCCGCCCCCCCCCCCCCCCCACACTAAATATAGGGGGCCTAAGGGGGGGCGCTGGCCCTAGGAGATGCAATCTCCTAGGGGGGCGGCGGCCAAGGGGTGGGGGCTTGTCCCCCAAGCAAGGGGGCGCCCCCCCCCCTTTAGGGTTTCCCCACCCTAGGCGCATGGGCCCTAGGGGGAAGTGGCGCCCCAGCCCACCTTGGGCTGGATCCCTTCCCACTTCAGCCCATGGGGCCCTCCGGGATAGGTGGCCCCACCCGGTGGACCCCCGGGACCCTTCCGGTGGTCCCGGTACAATACCGGTGACCCCGAAACTTGTCCCGATGGACGAAATAGCACTTCCTATATATAATTCTTTACCTCCGGACCATTCCGAAACTCCTCGTGACGTCCGGGATCTCATCCGGGACTCCGAACAACATTCGGGTTACTGCATATACATATCCCTACAACCCTAGCGTCACCGAACCTTAAGTGTGTAGACCCTACGGGTTCGGGAGACATGTAGACATGACCGAGATTGCTCTCCGGTAAATAACCAACAGCGGGATATGGATACCCATGTTGGCTCCCACATGCTCCTCGATGATCTCATCGGATGAACCACGATGTCGAGGATTCAAGCAACCCCGTATACAATTCCCTTTGTCAATCAGTATGTTACTTGCCTGAGATTCGATCGTCGGTATCCCAATACCTCGTTCAATCTCGTTGCCGGCAAGTTACTTTACTCGTATCGTAATGCATGATCCCGTGACCAGACACTTGGTCACTTTGAGCTCATAATGATGATGCATTACCGAGTGGGCCCAGTGATACCTCTCCGTCATGCGGAGTGACAAATCCCAGTCTTGATCCGTGTCAACCCAACAGACACTTTCGGGGATACCCGTAGTATACCTTTATAGTCACCCAGTTACGTTGTGACATTTGGTATACCCAAAGTACTCGTACAGTGTCTGGGAGTTACACGATCTCATGGTCTAAGGAAAAGATACTTGACATTGGAAAACTCTAGCAAACGAACTATACGATCTTATGCTATGTTTAGGATTGGGTCTTGTCCATCATATCATTCTCCTAATGATGTGATCTCGTTATCAATGACATCTAATGTCCATAGTCAGGAAACCATGACTATCTGTTGATCAATGAGCTAGTCAACTAGAGGCTTACTTGGGACATGTTGGTGTCTATTATTCACACATGTATTACGATTTCCGGATAACACAATTATAGCATGAATAAAAGACAATTATCATGAACATGGAAATATAATAATAATGCTTTTATTATTGCCTCTAGGGCATATTTCCAACAGTCTCCCACTTGCACTAGAGTCAATAATCTAGTTACATTGTGATGAATCGAACACCCATGGAATTCTGGTGTTGATCATGTTTTGCTCTAGGGAGAGGTTTAGTCAACGGATCTGCTACATTCAGGTCCGTATGTACTTTACAAATATCTATGTCTCCATCTTGAACATTTTCACGAATGGAGTTGAAGCGACGCTTGATGTGCCTAGTCTTCTTGTGAAACCTGGGCTCCTTGGCAAGTGCAATAGCTCCAGTGTTGTCACAGAAGAGTTTGATTGGCCCCGACGCATTGGGTATGACTCCTAGGTCGGTGATGAACTCCTTCACCCATATTTCTTCATGTGCTGCCTCCGAGGCTACCATGTACTCTGCTTCACATGTAGATCCCGCCACGATGCTCTGCTTGCAACTGCACCAGCTTACTGCCCCACCATTCAAAATATACACGTATCCGGTTTGTGACTTAGAGTCATCCAGATCTGTGTCGAAGGTAGCGTCGACGTAACCCTTTACGACGAGCTCTTCGTCACCTCCATAAACGAGAAACATTTCCTTAGTCCTTTTCAGGTACTTTAGGATATTCTTGACCGCTGTCCAGTGTTCCTTGCCGGGATTACTTTGGTACCTTCCTACCAAACTTACGGCAAGGTTTACATCAGGTCTGGTACACAGCATGGCACACATAATAGATCCTATGGCTGAGGCATAGGGGATGACACTCATCTCTTCTATATCTTCCGCCGTGGTCGGACATTGAGCTGAGCTCAATTTCACACCTTGCAGCACAGGCAAGAACCCCTTCTTAGACTGATCCATATTGAACTTCTTCAATATCTTATCAAGGTATGTGCTTTGTGAAAGACCTATGAGGCATCTTGATCTATCTCTATAGATCTTGATGCCTAATATATATGCAGCTTCTCCAAGGTCCTTCATTGAAAAACTCTTATTCAAGTAGGCCTTAATGCTGTCCAAGAGTTCTATATCATTTCCCATCAAAAGTATGTCATCTACATATAATATGAAAAATGCTATAGAGATCCCACTCACTTTCTTGTAAACGCAGGCTTCTCCATAAGTCTGTGTAAACCCAAACGCTTTGATCATCTCATCAAAGCAAATGTTCCAACTCCGAGATGCTTGCACCAGCCCATAAATCGAGCGTTGGAGCTTGCACACCTTGTCAGCATTCTTAGGATCGACAAAACCTTCCGGCTGCATCATATACAATTCTTCCTTAAGGAAACCATTAAGGAATGCCGTTTTGACGTCCATTTGCCATATCTCATAATCATAGAATGCGGCAATTGCTAACATGATTCGGACGGACTTTAGCTTCGCTACCGGTGAGAAAGTCTCATCGTAGTCAACCCCTTGAACTTGTCGATAACCCTTAGCGACAAGCCGAGCTTTATAGATGGTCACATTTCCATCCGCGTCTGTCTTCTTCTTAAAGATCCATTTATTTTCTATGGCTCGCCGCTCAACGGGCAAGTCAGTCAAAGTCCATACTTCGTTTTCATACATGGATCCTATCTCGGATTTCATGGCTTCTAGCCATTTGTCGGAATCCGGGCCCGCCACAGCTTCTTCATAGTTCGAAGGTTCATCGTTGTCTAACAACATGATTTCCAAGACAGGGTTGCCGTACCACTCTGGTGCGGAATGCGTCCTTGTGGACCTACGAAGTTCAGTAGCAACTTGATCTGAAGTTTCATGATCATCATCATTAACTTCCTCTCTAGTCGGTGCAGGCACCTCGGGAACATTTTCTTGAGTTGCGCCATTTTCCGGTTCAAGAGGTAATACTTCATCAAGTTCTACTTTCCTCCCACTTACTTCTTTCGAGATAAACTCTTTCTCTAGAAAGGACCCATTCTTGGCAACAAAGATCTTGCCTTCGTATCTGAGGTAGAAGGTATACCCAATAGTTTCTTTAGGGTATCCTATGAAGACGCATTTTTCCGACTTGGGTTCGAGCTTTTTAGGTTGAAATTTCTTGACATAAGCATCGCATCCCCAAACTTTTAGAAACGACGGCTTAGGTTTCTTCCCAAACCATAATTCATACGGTGTCGTCTCAACGGATTTCGATGGAGCCCTATTTAATGTGAATGCGGCAGTCTCTAAAGCATAGCCCCAAAAAGATAGCGGTAAATCGGTAA
This sequence comes from Triticum monococcum, assembly GCA_034509565.1. NCBI lineage: Eukaryota > Viridiplantae > Streptophyta > Magnoliopsida > Poales > Poaceae > Triticum > Triticum monococcum. The sequence continues at coordinate 535,907,184 of CM067845.1, read as the reverse complement.
GAGACATCATAGATCGCACCATATCTAATAGAGTGCGATTACGACATTCGGACACACCATTATGCTGAGGTGTTCCAGGCGGCGTGAGTTGTTAAACTATTCCACATTTTCTTAAGTGTGTGCCAAATGCGTGACTCCAGTATTCTCCCCCACGATCTGATCGTAGGAACTTGATTTTCCTGTCACGTTGATTTTCAACCTCACACTGAAATTCCTTGAACTTTTCAAAGGTCTCAGACGTGTGTTTCATTAAATAGATATACCCACATCTACTCAAGTCATCAGTGAGGGTGAGAACATAATGATAGCCACCGCGAGCCTCAACACTCATTGGACCGCACACATCAGTATGTATGATTTCCAATAAGTTGGTTGCTCGCTCCATTGTTCCTGAGAACGGAGTCTTGGTCATTTACCCATGAGGCATGGTTCGCACGTGTCAAATGATTCGTAATCAAGAGACTCTAAAAGTCCATTTGCATGGAGCTTCTTCATGCATTTGACACCTATGTGACCAAGGCGGCAGTGCCACAAGTATGTGGGACTATCATTATCAACCTTACATCTTTTGGTACTCACACTATGAATATGTGTAGCATTACGCTCGAGATTCATTAAGAATAAACCATTCACCATCGGAACATGACCATAAAACATATCTCTCATATAAATAGAACAACCATTATTCTCGGATTTAAATGAGTAGCCATCTCGTATCAAACGAGATCCTGATACAATGTTCATGCTCAAACTTGGCACTAAATAACAATTATTGAGGTTCAAAACTAATCCCGTAGGTAAATGAAGAGGCAGCGTGCGGACGGCGATCACATCGACCTTGGAACTATTCCCGACGCGCATCGTCACCTCGTCCTTCGCCAGTCTCCGCTTATTCCGCAGCTCCTGCTTTGAGTTACAAATGTGAGCAACTGCACCAGTATCAAATACCTGAGAGCTACTACGAGTACTGGTAAGGTACACATCAATTACATGTATATCACATATACCTTTTGTGATGCCGGCCTTCTTGTCCGCTAAGTATTTGGGCAGTTCCGCTTCCAGTGACCACTTCCCTTGCAATAAAAACACTCAGTCTCGGGCTTGGGTCCATTCTTTGGCTTCTTCCCGGCAGCTTGCTTGCCGGGCGCGGCAACTCCCTTGCCGTCCTTCTTGAAGGTTCTCTTACCCTTGCCTTTCTTGAACTTAGTGGTTTTATACACCATCAACACTTGATGTTCCTTTTTGACTTCTACCTCTGCTGATTTCAGCATTGCAAATACTTCAGGAATGGTCTTTTCCATCCCCTGCATATTGAAGTTCATCACAAAGCTCTTGTAGCTTGGTGGAAGCGACTGAAGTATTCTGTCAATGACCGCGTCATCTGGGAGATTAACTCCCAGCTGAGTCAAGCGGTTATGCAGCCCAGACATAGTGAGTATGTGCTCACTGACAGAACTGTTTTCCTCCATCTTACAGCTGAAGAACTTGTCGGAGACTTGATATCTCTCGACCCGGGCATGAGCTTGGAAAACCATTTTCAGCTCTTCGAACATCTCATATGCTCCGTGTCTCTCAAAACATTTTTGGAGCCCCGGCTCTAAGCTATAAAGCATGCCGCACTGAACGAGGGAGTAGTCATTGGTACGTGCCTGCCAAGCGTTCATAACGTCTTGTTCTGCAGGGAGAACAGGTGCGACACCTAGCGGTGCTTGTAGGACATAATCTTTCTTGGCAGCTATGAGGATGATCCTCAGGTTCCGGACCCAGTCCGTGTAGTTGCTGCCATCGTATTTCAGCTTGGTTTTCTCTAGGAACGCGTTGAAGTTGAGGACAACATTGGCCATTTGATCTACAAGACATATTGTAAATATTTTAGACTAAGTTGATGATAATTAAGTTCATCTAATCAAATTATTCAATGAACTCCCACTTAGATAGACATCCCTCTTCTAGTCATCTAAGTATAACATGATCCGAGTTAACTAGGCCGTGTCCGATCATCACGTGAGACGGACTAGTCCACGTCGGTGAACATCTTCATGTTGATCGTATCTTCTATACGACTCATGCTCGACCTTTTAGTGTTCCGAGGCCATGTCTGTACATGCTAGGCTCGTCAAGTCAACCTAAGTGTTTGCATGTGTAAATCTGTCTTACACCCGTTGTATGTGAACGTTGGAATCTATCACACCCGATCATCACGTGGTGCTTCGAAACAACGAACTGTCGCAACGGTGCACAGTTAGGGGGAACACATTCTTGAAATTATTATGAGGGATCATCTTATTTACTACCGTCGTTCTAAGTAAACAAGATGCAAAAACATGATAAACATCACATGCAATCAAATAATAATAGTGACATGATATGGCCAATATCACATAGCTCCTTTGATCTCCATCTTGGGGCTCCATGATCATCTTGTCACCAGCATGACACCATGATCTCCATCATCATGATCTCCATCATCGTGTCTCCATGAAGTTGCTCGCCAACTATTACTTCTACTACTATGGCTAACGTGTTTAGCAATAAAGTAAAGTAATTTACATGGCGTTTCTCAATGACACGCAGGTCATACAAAAAATAAAGACAACTCCTATGGCTCCTGCCGGTTGTCATACTCATCGACATGCAAGTCGTGTTTCCTATTACAATAGCATGAACATCTCATACATCACATATATATCATTCATCATTCATCACAACTTTGGCCATATCACATCACAAAACACTTGCTGCAAAAACAAGTTAGACGTCCTCTAATTGTTGTTGCAAGTTTTACGTGGCTGAAATAGGGTTCTAGCAAGAACGTTTTCTTACCTACGTGAAAGCCACAACGTGATTTGTCAACTTCTATTTACCCTTCATAAGGACCCTTTTCATCGAATCCGCTCCAACTAAAGTGGGAGAGACAGACACCCCCAGCCACCTTATGCAACTAGTGCATGTCAGTCGGTGGAACCGGTCTCACGTAAGCGTACCTGTAAGGTTGGTCCGGGCCGCTTCATCCCACAATACCGTTGAAGCAAGATAAGACTAGTAGCGGCAAGAAAGTTGACAACATCAACGCCCACAACAAATTGTGTTCTACTCGTGCATAGAGAACTACGCATAGACCTAGCTCATGATGCCACTGTTGGGGAACGTTGCAGAAAACAAAATTTTCCTACGGTTTCACCAAGATCCATCTATGAGTTCATCTAGCAACGAGTGATTGGATGCATCTACGTACCTTGTAGATCGCGAGCGGAAGCGTTCAAAGAACGGGGATGAGGGAGTCGTACTCGACGTGATCCGAATCACCGGAGATCCTAGCGCCGAACGGACGGCACCTCCGCGTTCAACACACGTATGGTCAGCGTAACGTCTCCTCCTTCTTGATCCAGCAAGGGGGAAGGAGAGGTTGAGGAAGATGGCTCCAGCAGCAGCACGACGGCGTGGTGGTGATGGAGCTGCAGTACTCCGGCAGGGCTTCGCCAAGCTCTATGGAGGAGGAGGAGGTGTTGGAGAGGGAGAGGGAGGCGCCAGGGCATGGGTGTGAGGCCCTTCCTCCCCCCCCCACACTATATATAGGGGGCCTAAGGGGGGCGCCGGCCCTAGGAGATGCAATCTCCTAGGGGGCGGCCAAGGGGTGGGGGGCTTGCCCCCCAAGCAAGGGGGCGCCCCCCCTTTAGGGTTTCCCCACCCTAGGTGCATGGGCCCTAGGGGGAAGTGGCGCCCCAGCCCACTTTGGGCTGGATCCCTTCCCACTTCAGCCCATGGGGCCCTCCGGGATAGGTGGCCCCACCCGGTGGACCCCCGGGACCCTTCCGGTGGTCCCGGTACAATACCGGTGACCCCGAAACTTGTCCCGATGGCCGAAATAGCACTTCCTATATATAATTCTTTACCTCCGGACCATTCCGAAACTCCTCGTGACGTCCGGGATCTCATCCGGGACTCCGAACAAAATTCGGGTTACTGCATATACATATCCCTACAACCCTAGCATCACCGAACGTTAAGTGTGTAGACCCTACGGGTTCGGGAGACATGTAGACATGACCGAGATTGCTCTCCGGTCAATAACCAACAGTAGGATCTAGATACCCATGTTGGCTCCCACATGCTCCTCGATGATCTCATCGCATGAACCATGATGTCGAGGATTCAAGCAACCCCGTATACAATTCCCTTTGTCAATCGGTATGTTACTTGCCCGAGATTCGATCGTCGGTATCCCAATACCTCGTTCAATCTCATTGCCGGCAAGTCACTTTACTCGTACCGTAATGCATGATCTCGTGACCAGACACTTGGTCACTTTGAGCTCATAATGATGATGCATTACCGAGTGGGCCCAGTGATACCTCTCCGTCATGCGGAGTGACAAATCCCAGTCTTGATCCGTGTCAACCCAACAGACACTTTCGGGGATACCCGTAGTATACCTTTATAGTCACCCAGTTACGTTGTGACGTTTGGTATACCCAAAGTACTCCTACAGTGTCCGGGAGTTACACGATCTCATGATCTAAGGAAAAGATACTTGACATTGGAAAACTCTAGCAAACGAACTATACGATCTTGTGCTATGTTTAGGATTGGGTCTTGTCCATCACATCATTCTCCTAATGATGTGATCTCGTTATCAATGACATCTAATGTCCATAGTCAGGAAACCATGACTATCTGTTGATCAACGAGCTAGTCAACTAGAGGCTTACTTGGGACATGTTGGTGTCTATTATTCACACATGTATTACGATTTTCAGATAAGACAATTATAGCATGAATAAAAGATAATTATCATGAACATGGAAATATAATAATAATGCTTTTATTATTGCCTCTGGGGCATATTTCCAACATGCCTCTACTTGACTAGCTCGTTAATCAAAGAAGGTTATGTTTCCTAACCATAGACATGTGTTGTCATTTGATTAACGGGATCACATCATTAGGAGAATGATGTGATTGACATGACCCATTCCATTAGCTTAGCACCCGATCGTTTAGTATGTTGTTATTGCTTTCTTCATGACTTATACATGTTCCTATGACTACGAGATTATGCAACTCCCGTTTGCCGAAGGAACACTTTGTGTGCTACCAAACGTCACAATGTAACTGGGTGATTATAAAGGAGCTCTACAGGTGTCTCCAAAGGTACATGTTGGGTTGGCGTATTTCGAGATTAGGATTTTTCACTCCGATTGTTGGAGAGGTATCTCTGGGCCCTCTCGGTAATGCACATCACATAAGCCTTGCAAGCATTGCAACTAATAGTTAGTTGCGAGATGATGTATTACGAAATGAGTAAAGAGACTTGCCGGTAATGAGATTGAACTAGGTATTGAGATACCGATGATCGAATCTCGGGCAAGTAAACATACCGATGACAAAGGGAACAACGTATGTTGTTATGCGGTCTGACCGATAAAGATCTTCGTGGAATATGTAGGAGCCAATATGAGCATCCAGGTTCCGCTATTGGTTATTGACCGGAGACATGTCTCGGTCATGTCTACATTGTTCTCGAACCCGTAGGGTCCGCACGCTTAATGTTACGATGATAGTTTCATTATGAGTTTATATATTTTGATGTACCGAAGTTTGTTCGGAGTCCCGGATGTGATCATGGACATGACGAGGAGTCTCGAAATGGTCGAGACATAAAGACTGATATATTGGAAGCCCATGTTTGGACATCGAAAGTGTTCCGGGTGAAATCGGCATTTTACCGGAGTACCGGGAGGTTACCGGAACCCTCCCCCCCCCCCGGTAACCTAATGGGCCTAGTGGAGGAAGAGGAGAGGAGGCCTAGGGGCTGCCGCGCGCCCCTTCCCCCCCCAAGTCCGAATTGGACAAGGAGGGGGGCGGCGCCCCCCCCCCCCCTTCCTTTCTTCCCTCTCCTCCTTCCCCCCAAGTCCTAATCCAACTAGGGAAAGGGGGGAGTCCTACTCCCGGTAGGAGTAGGACTCCTCCTGCGCGCCTCCTCCTAGGGCCGGCCGCACCCCCCCTTGCTCCTTTATATACGGGGGCAGGGGGCACCTCTAGACACACAAGTTGATCTTCATGATTGTTCTCTTAGCCGTGTGCGGTGCCCCCCTCCACCATAGTCCTCGATAATATTGTAGTGGTGCTTAGCGAACCCCTGCGACAGTAGAACATCAAGATCGTCACCACGCCGTCGTGCTGACGGAACTCTTCCCCGACACTTTGCTGGATCGGAGTCCGGGGATCGTCATCGAGCTGAACGTGTGCTAGAACTCGGAGGTGCCGTAGTTTCAGTGCTTGATCGGTCGGGCCGTGAAGAAGTACGACTACATCAACCGCGTTGTCATAACACTTCCGCTGTCGGTGTCGTGGAATTGTCACGGCAGATGTCCTTTTGCAAGGACTTAGTCGTGGAGCCATTGCAACTAGGAAGCTTAAAGGGGTTAACCGGGACAAGGACACGGGAGGTTTATACTAGTTCAGCCCCTTACGGTGAAGGAAGGCCTACGTCTAGTTGGGTTGGAATTGCTTGAGGTTTCGATGACCAGGGAGTGAGATACGCTATGCCTGGCTCTCGATGAGTTGTTTCTTGCCCTAAGCCGCCAGCGGGTCGTCCCCTTATATACAGGGTCGACGCCCTACGGCTTACAGAGTCCCGGCCGGCTCATAAACAGTGTCCGGCTCGGTGACTAGCTACTTCTACATTACAATACAAGTCACGCCCTCATGGCGGTTTATCACCATGGGCCATAAATCGCCTGTGGGCCTTTAGACCCTTTACTGAACCGCCATCTTCACGTCTTGGTCTTGGGCTTCAGATGGGCTTCTCTTTGCGTAACCCGGGCCCTCCTGGGCGGCTTACATAAATAGTTATATCCCCAACATTAGGCCCCAGATTGATTTGAACCGATTCATGTCAATCTTTAAAAACCTTATGAACTGGCCTTCAGTCTTCCATTTTGTGCGGAAACTTTAACCCGCCGTGACATCATCATCTGGATCCGGGTTTAATCTCTGTAATGTCATCTTCAATAAAACTCATATTTTGTTCCGTCATATCCTCCAACGGATCTTTGCCTTTACTGACCATCCCGAGAATTGAGGCGTCGGGGCCGCTGGATAATGATGCCTTGGTCTCCTCATTTCTCGCGTTGTCTTTGTCGGCCCCTCGTTATAAATAGATGCAATCTAGGCCTTTTTCATTTCCTTCAGTCGTCTTCCTCCTCATACCTCCTTCTTTGTTGCTCAAGCTCGGCCACCGCCGCCGTCGAACTCCTCGTCTTCACCGACTCAGGCCGCTGCATCACCCTGATTCTGACCAGAAAACGATGGCGACCCTCCGTAGCTCTTCCGCATCTGTTAGTTCCTCTTTTTCCCCTTTCTCAGATCTGCATTGAAACTGTCTTGAGTTCATCGGCGTTCTTCGCCGCCCGATGCAAACCTCCGTTAGTTTTCACCTCCAATGCCTTGTTCAGATTATAAAACAACATAGAACTGCTGCGGAAAATATTTGTGCTTATCCTGTATAAGAACAGATCTCATTTCCCTTGTTTTGGAAACCCTCCGCGAGTATATGAACTTCTTTGTACTGTTTTTAGGTCTATAAATATTTTCTTTTCCAGAACATCGTTTGATCCAATATAATGACTGCAACTTGCGAAACCTGTTTGTTCCACACTTAGCCAAAAAACTGCATCTGTTGACTCTGTTTAAGCCATAGTAATTCATGTGACCGGTTTAAGATAATACCGGTTGTCAGCACCGCTTGCTTTTGGCAACTTAAGAAAACCTTAATCATCTTTAATACCTACAGCTGTTAAACATTATCACATAGTTACCTGTATGTCATTAGGCCCCTTCTTAAGCCGCCATCTTAAATAACCAAATAATGCTTATTCTCCGGGTTATAATAAACTAGAAAATTTCCTTTATCTTGTTGTAGGCTTCAATTTACCCAATGGCACCCAAAGCTGTTAAACCTCTGATTACCTGCAACTGGGTCCCATCCATTGTTACAGAGAGCAAACTGTCCGAGTTTGTAAAGTCTGGCCATCTGCCCAAGAAGGATGTCATATCTTATCGCGCTCCTGACCCGTCTGAAGAGAAACCTCAACCCAAGGAGGGGGAGGTGATCATTTTTACCGATCACATGAGCTGGGGATTTGCTCCTCCCGGTTCAAAATTCTTTAGAGACGTTTTGCACTTCTTTGACTTAAGACCTCAAGACATCGGGCCCAATTCCGTGTCAAATATCTGCAACTTCCAAGTTTTCTATGAGGTCTACCTTAGAGAAGAACCCAGCCTACTTTTGTTCAGGGAATTGTTCTATTTGAACCGGCAGAATGAGCGGGCCAACGTGCCCAGTCTGGAGCTTGGTGGCATATCGATTCAAAGGCAGAGAGACTGCCTGTTCCCTTATGCTGAATTGCCGAGTCATCCAAAGGATTGGAACCAGACATGGTTCTACTGCCAAGATACTTCTCCGGCTGGCGAAAACCCGCTGCCCGGCTTCCGTGCATTGCGCCTTGAACCTACTCACCCGCTGCCAGATAAGTTGACTGCTATTGAACGTCTGCCACTCACCCCCAAAATCAAGAAGATTAAAGCTCATTTAGGGAACGGCTTAGATGGCATTGACCTAGTCCGAGTCTGGGTTGCTTGGAGAATAATTCCGTTAAGCTGCCGCCCCGGCTTAATGTGTAATTATTCAGGCGAGAAAGATGACCCTCAGCGTCATAGTCCTGACGACTTACCAGATGACGTAGTGGAAGCTACAACTCAGTCTTTGTTCAAAGAGGGCACAGTGAATAGTAACGCCTTCGGCTTACTACCTTTTTGCAAGAAGAACCCGGCCCCTGAAGTAAGTTTCCAGCTGTCGGGTTATTTTTTATCATGTTATGTTGTATTCTTACGCATAACCCTTTATAACCTTTTACAGGCAAATGATAACTTCTGGAAAATCCAATATGATCATGAGGCGGCCAAGAAAGCCAGCGCGGCCAAGAGAGCCGAAAGGAAAACCACCAAGCCCACCACTTCAAGGAAAAGGAAGCCAAGCGCTTCTGAGCTGTTTTAGCTTGATGATACTGATGATAATGAGGAAGAGGTAACTTTTTAATTTCCCTTTCTCCTTTATCACTACCTTACTGATATTAACCTTCTTTCAGGAAGACACGGGCAATAGCCAACCCATCGAGGAAGAGGTAATTATAATCTCCTCCGACTCCGAGCTTCAGCCGCGTCAGAAAATTCGAAGAGTAACCCGAAAAGTAAGATTTTCACACCCTTTGGCTTACCAAGATCCTGACTTTCTTTTGAAGCAACAGCAATTTGAAAACCGAAGGCAGACCCAGACCAGCAATGATGCAGAGCTATCCTCCGGCTTGCCTGACACAACCCGGAAACGTCGGACTGAGGTTATCTCCAACTTATACCCTTTTTTACCTTTGGCGGGTCTAATCCGTCAACCTCTCAATTCCTCTGACTCCAATTACCAGGATACCTCTCCTTCATCCGGCGAGTCCATGCAATCAAACATGCCGGCTTTTAAGACTGCCCCTGGGTAATATCAATTTATTCACCTTATGTTTTCTTTCTTCATGTTTCTTTACTTATTTCTCTACTTTGCCCACAACGTGCAGGTTAAGCCCAGGAAGAAAACCAAGAAGGATAAACCGGCCCAAACCCCTGTGGTGACTGAACCGGGACAGGGTATAGCTGCTCCCAACTCTTCCACACATCAACCGCCGCCTGAGCCGGCTCAAGACATTGCAGCACCAACTTCTGGCCCGTCTGCTGAAGATATTCCTGATGATTCTGTTAACCCGGAGGCACCTAGCCCGGTCAAAACGGCTAACCCAGAAGTGGAATTTCTCAAGGCTCAATTCGTTGAGCCGGCCAGGCCCACCGTCCTTGCCAAATGCTCGGCTAAAGAGGAGTTGCTAGAACGCCATAAGACCAAGATGGATATCACCGACTACACTCATTTGAGTATTGGAGAGATCGTCTCGGGCTATATCAACCAGGTGCAAAGCAGTCGTGACCTGGAAATTTACATGGTGAAGCAAATACAACAAAAATCTGAGGTATGACTTATGCTTCCTTACTATCAATCATACTTATTGTACCAGCCCCCAAGTCTATTGCTTATGAATAAATATGTTGTAGACTTAGAAAAATTGTTAGAGCTGCTTGCCCGGCTTAAAGAAAAAACATTTAAACCGGATGTAACATAATACCTTTAACTTGTGATACACATTAGCCCCCAAGTGCCAAGTATCTTTGCTAGCAAAGTATTTGGGACTTAATATCCAGGACCGGCTTAATAATTTAGAAAGCTTCGGTATACATTAGCCCCCAAGTGTCAAGTATCTTTGCTTGCAAAGTGCTTGGGACTTAATATTATTTACCGTAATCTTGACTACTATTCGGTGCAATGCAGGCCACCATAAGTCAATTTGAATCGGAGATTGCTGACTTGAAGAACCGCCTAGCAGCCCAGGAGAGTGAAATTGAAAAGGCCAACTCCAAATTTGAATTCAGCGTCTCTGAACAAGAGAAGCTGAAGAAAAATTTTGAGTCGGAGAAGAAAATGTGGACTGACAAAAAGGCCGAACTGGTGACCCAGGCCGAGACAGTAGAGGCGTCGCTGGCAAACGCAACAGCCGAACTGACCGGCTTACAACGCCAGATATCTCGGATGACCTCAGTGATCTTTGGTAAGTTATCTTAAGAAAGAATTAAATATTGTAAATATTCCTTCAATTGTTACCTGAGGTTTACCTTATACTTACCAATACAGGCCCTAGGAGCACAAACCTCAAGCAGAATACACTGATCACATTGAAGGCGGTGTATACTCTAGTAGAGCAACTGTACATCGGGTCACAACGTGCCTTGGCCGTTGTAGCCTTATCAAATGATGTGCCCCGCCTCTTGCAAGATGTGTTACAATGGCTTGCTGTACTTCCTCAGCGGATTCAAGAGTTGAGACGGGCCCAAGCAAGAGCCGGAGCAATAGCCGCTTTGAGTCGGGCCAAAGCCTGGTTACCAGAGCTAGACCCGGCCGACATCGCTCTTGGGTATCCAAGTTTAAAGTAGGATGGCACTCCTTTTGATGAAAAGGATTTCACCACCTGCGTGAGGGATATACGCCCTATGGCCACTCAAATTGGAAACGACACTGACCTCACCAAGTGTCAGCCGGGTTATGACAAGGAGAATCGGAGAATCCCCACGCCGCATTATGACGATGTCAACTTGATCCCTCCAATCCGTAAGCACACCTTTGCTCCTGAAGTCGACCCAACCGGTTTAATAGATGATGAAGCTGAGTTTGAGGCCTCGAGTGGCATTGACTGGGCCTCATCATCCTTCCAGGACAAAGCAGCCGGCGGAGAGGCGGAGAAGGATAACCCGTAAGCTTCAAGTCAACCCCAAGAGTAGATTGCCAGGCACCACCTGCTTATGTCGTTGTAGAAAAACAATGCCGCATCATTCAGACTCGGGGAGTCTTGTAACAGAGTAGAAAATACTTTGAGTTTTTCTATGCCTTTGCGCATGCTTATGGCCCTTAATACTTGCATAAGCCGTCGTCACTATGCACTTTGTAGTTTATATGAATCTGTTATGTCCTTTGTAGAAATGTCTTGCATTGCCCTGTGATGTTTATGGCTGCTTTTCCGGCTTATATAAGCCAACCCCTGAGGGTAATTTTAACTCCTGAAAATTGGCACATAAAAGTTCACCTGGTACTTAACAACCTGATGTAACCAATATTAATCCTGGAGGGTTGCAATGTACTCCATTGTATTTTCAAGAGGGTCGCAAGACATCCAATGTTGATAATTGTAAAATATGATGAACAAAATTCAAGGGTTTCTGATTCGAATACGATCAGTGAACCGTTCCAAAGGGGTTGAGCTAAGATTCGGATACGATCTGTTAGCCCCCAGTGGCTGTGGCGATGCCGATCAAGTGGGTACCGATAGCTATGTTCTCTTTGGTTCGAATACGACCTATGTTTGAACAGGAAGCCCCCAAGTGACCATAAGAGTTGTTTAATGACGCTGATTCGAATACGATCCACTTTAGACCCAAAGGGGTTAAGCTATGATTCAAATATGATCAAGAAGCCCCCAAGTGGGATTGGCAGTATGCCGATCAAGTGGGTATCGACAGCTATGTTCTCTTTGGTTCGAATACGACCTATGTTTGAATAGGAAGCCCCCAAGTGATCACGGCTAGATTCAGATATGATCATAAGCTGGACCAAAGGAAAGCCGGATTCAGGTATGATCCGCTTCTCCTTGGTTATCTCCACCACCTGACAAAGAAAACACATAAACCTTTTTTGGGAGTGGAAAAAAGGACAGAGGTCCTGCTTTATTGCTTTATGTAATATACATAGTATAAGTATATACACATTAGAGCCGGTGGCTCAAGTATAATAAGGCCGAAGATGAGCGATATTCCATGGCCGACGGGTCTCCTCCTCCGACTTACGTGAGTCTTTGTGTTCCCGAACGTCGATAAGGTAGTATGATCCGTTGTTCAGATTCTTGCTGACCACAAAGGGTCCTTCCCAAGGAGGGGATAGCTTGTGCATGTCAGATTGATCCTGGATGAGTCGGAGCACTAAGTCGCCTTCCTGAAAGGTTCTGGACTTAACCCGGCGGCTGTGGTAGCGGCGCAGGTCTTGCTGGTAAATCGCCGAGCGGGCTATTGCCAAGTCTCGCACTTCATCCAACAGGTCAAGTGCGTCTTGCCAAGCTTTTTTGTTGTCTTCCTCAACATAAGCCGCCACACGGGGTGAGTCATGACGGATGTCACTTGGTAGGACCGCCTCTGCTCCATACACCATAAAGAAAGGCGTGTAACCCGTAGATCTGTTAGGTGTAGTATTGATGCTCCAAAGTACAGAAGGTAACTCCTCCACCTAACAACCCGGCGTCCGCTGCAAGGGGACCAAGAGCCGGGGCTTGATACCCCTCAAGATTTCTTGATTAGCTCGTTCTGCTTGACCATTGGATTGAGGATGAGCCACAGCTGAAACGTCAAGCCGGATATGCTCTCGTTGATAGAACTCTTCCATAGCTCCTTTGGAGAGGTTAGTGCCATTATCAGTTATGATGCTGTGTGGAAAACCAAAGAGAAAAACCACCTTTTTCATAAACTGGACCGACGTGGCTGCATGACACTTACTGACTGGCTCCGCCCCCACCCACTTTGTGAACTCGTCAACCGCCACCAAGAGGTGCGTCTTTTTATCCTTAGACCTTTTGAAAGGCCCGATCATATCAAGCCCCCAGACTGCAAACGGCCAAGTAATTGGAATCATCCTCAATTCTTGAGTCGGCACATGGGCTCGTCGTGAGAATTTCTGACATCCGTCACATTTACTGACCAGGTCTTCTGCATCAGCATGAGCCGTCAGCCAATAAAACCCATGACGGAAAGCTTTGGCCACAAGAGATTTTGAGCCGGCATGATGACCACAATCGCCTTCATGAATCTCATGCATGATCTCCTGACCTTCTGTAGGTGACACGCAATGTTGAAACGCTCCAGTGACGCTACAGTGATGTAACTCGCCATTAACAATTGTCATAGACTTGGACCGCCAGACGATTTGTCTTGCCAAGGTCTCATCTTCAGGAAACTCTCCTCGGGTCATGTAAGCCAAATAAGGCACCGTCCAATCCGGGATAACATGGAGAGCCGCCACCAGCTGTGCCTCCGGGTCTGGTATTGCCAGATCTTCCTCTGTAGGTAACTTAACAGAAGGATTATGCAAAACATCAAGAAAGGTGTTAGGCGGCACCGGCTTACGCTGAGATCCCAGCCGGCTTAAGGCATCAGCCACCTCATTCTTCCTTCGATCAATGTGTTCTACCACATAACCCTTGAAATGTCCAGCCACAGCATCGACTTCACGACGGTAAGCCGCCATAAGGGGATCTTTAGAGTCCCACTTGCCTGAGACCTGTTGAGCCACAAGGTCTGAGTCTCCCAAGCATCTTACCCGGCTCAAGTTCATCTCTTTGTCCATCCGGAGACCATGGAGTAGGGCCTCGTACTCAGCTGCATTGTTAGTACAAGGAAACATAAGCCGGAGCACATAACAAAATTTGTCACCTCGAGGGGAAGTTAACACGACTCCAGCCCCCGAGCCTTCCAACTGTCTGGACCCATCAAAGTGAATAGTCCAATAAGTGTTATCAGGCTTCTCCTCAGGTGCCTGTAGCTCTGTCCAGTCATTGATGAAATCCACCAAAGCTTGAGACTTAATGGTAGTGTGTGGTACGTACTTCAGACCATGAGGCCCGAGCTCAATGGCCCACTTGGCGACTCGTCCTGTAGCCTCTCTGTTCTGAATAATGTCTCCCAAGGGGGCAGAACTTACCACAGTAATAGGGTGACCTTGGAAATATTGCTTCAGCTTCCGGCTTGCCATGAACACCCCGTAAACAAGTTTCTGCCAATGAGGATATCTTTGTTTTGACTCGATGAGTACCTCACTGACATAATAAGCCGGCCGTTGAACCAGATGTTCCTTACCAGCCTCCTTGCGCTCTACCACAATTGCCACACTGACGGCTCGTGAATTAGCAGCCACATATAACAGCAAAGGCTCTTTGTCAATGGGAGCTGCAAGAACTGGCGGCTCAGATAACTGCCTCTTCAAATCCTCAAAAGCAGCATTAGCAGCATTACTCCACACAAAGGTGTCTGCCTTCTTCATCAGTTGGTATAGCGGTAGGGCCTTCTCACCTAACCGGCTTATGAACCGGCTTAAAGCGGTAACACGACCTGCTAGTCGCTGAACAACATTGATACATGCCGGTTTAGCCAAAGAAGTGATTGCCTTAATCTTCTCCGGATTAGCCTCGATGCCCCTGTTTGAGACCAAGAATCCCAAGAGCTTGCCTGCAGGCACACCAAATACACACTTCTCTGGGTTAATCATCATTTTGTAAACCCGGAGTTTGTCAAAGGTTTCTCTGAGATCAGATATCAAGGTTTCCGCCTCTCTGGATTTCACCACTATGTCATCCACATAAGCATGAACATTGCGCCCAATCTGATTGTGGAGACAAATTCTGTACACACCGTTGATAAGTCGTTTGGGCGCTCTTGAGCCCGAAAGGCATAGACACATAGCAGAAGGCTCCAAACGGAGTGATGAAAGCCGTCTTCTCCTGGTCCTTAACTGCCATCTTGATCTGATGATAACCAGAGTAAGCATCCAAAAAGCTCAAACACGCACAACCCGCCGTTGCATCAATGATTTGATCAATACGGGGAAGAGCGAAAGGATCAGCCGGACAAGCCTTATTTAAGTCCGTGTAATCCACACACATCCGCCAGGTGCCGTTTTTCTTGAGCACGAGCACTGGGTTAGCCAACCACTCCGGGTGAAACACTTCGCCAATGAACCCAGCCGCCAAGAGCCCGGCGACCTCTTCTCCTATAGCTTTTCGTCGTTCCTCATTGAATCGCCGCAGAAACTGCCTGACCGTCTTATATTTCGGATCAATATTAAGAGTGTGCTCAGCGAGTCCTCTCGGTACACCCGGCATGTCAGAAGGCTTCCATGCAAAGATGTCCCGGTTCTCACAGATGAACTCGGTGAGCGCGCTTTCCTATTTAGGATCCAAGTTGGCACTGATGCTAAATTGCTTAGACAAATCGCCCGGAGTAAAATCCACACGCTTAGTCTCTGCAGCCGATTTAAACTTCATGGCCGGGTCATGCTCCGTAGTCAGCTTCTTGAGGAAGGTCATATCCGTCGGGTCAACGTTATCTTGATAAAATTTGAGCTCCTCTGCTGCACAGACAGACTCGGCATAAGCCGCATCGCCTTCTTCGCACTCCAGGGCCATCTTTCGGCTTCCATGCACAGTGATGGTACCCTTGTAACCCGGCATCTTGAGTTGTAGATAAACATAACACGGCCGCGCCATGAACTTGGCATAAGTCGGCCGCCCGAACAAAGCGTGATATGGGCTCTTGATTTTGACTACTTCAAAAGTTAACTTTTCCGCCCTAGAATCATGCTCGTCTCCAAAGGCCACCTCTAGTTCAATCTTACCCACAGGATACGCCGACTTACCAGGCACCACTCCATGGAAGACGGTGTTGGAAGTCTTTAAATTCTTGTCAGTTAAGCCCATGCGCCGAAAGGTCTCGTAATAGAGGATGTTGATGCTGGTACCTCCATCCATGAGTACCTTAGTAAATTTATAACCACCAACCTGCGGTGCCACCACCAGGGCCAGTTGACCCGAATTATCAACCCGGGGAGGGTGATCCTCCCTGCTCCAGACAATAGGCTGTTCCGACCACCTCAAGTAACGAGGGACTACCGGCTCAATAGAATTCACAGCCCTCTTATGAACTTTCTGATCACGTTTACACAAACTTGTGGTGAACACGTGATATTGCCCACTGTTTAGCTATTTTGGATGGCTCTGATAACCCGACTGCTGTTGTTGCTGACCTCCTTGACCAGACTGCTGTTGATTATAACCACCCTGGCTTCCTTGAAAACCGGATCCTGAACTGCCGCCCAGGCCATGAAAGCCGCCAGCTCTAGAGCCGCCGCCTGGGCCTTGATTGCCATCAAACGTATTAGAATTCTTGAAAGCCTTCATGATTGCGCAATCCTTCCATAAATGAGTCGCTGGTCATTCCCAGGTGTCGTGTTTCGGGCAAGGCTCATTGAGCAGTTGCTCAAGAGACGGACCTGACCCACCAAACCGAGGGGGTGGCTTTCCTTTGCGCTTCTGATTGTTACCCTGTGCATTGGCCACAAATTCCGGGTTACCGTCCGCCTTACGCTTATTGCCTCCTTGACTCGCTGGGTTATGCTGCTGACCCTTTCCATTACCGTTCTTCTTTCCCTTCCCTGTCTTTTCCTCATCAGACACGGGATCCTTGGTACTATCAGAATCAGCATACTTGACTAAAGCCGCCATCAGTGTCCCCATGTCGTTGCAATCACGCTTAAGGCGCCCCAGTTTCTGTCTCAGAGGCTCAAAGCGGCAATTCTTCTCCAGCATGAGAGCTGCTGAGCCGGCATCCATTTTGTCAGACGAATGTATTATATCTTTGACCCGGCGCACCCAATGAGTCGTAGATTCACCTTCCTCCTGCTTACAATTTGTCAGGTCCACAATCGACATAGACTGCTTGCAAGTGTCCTTGAAGTTCTGGATGAAACGGGCTTTTAGCTCTGCCCATGAACTAATGGAATTGGGTGGCAAACCCTTTAACCAAGACCGAGCCATCCCGTCCAACATCATGGTGAAGTATTTAGCCATCGCTTCATCACTAACCTCTAGCAGCTCCATGGCCATCTCGTAACTTTCAATCCACGCCCCAGGCTGTAAATCGGCCGTATAATTCGGCACCTTTCGAGGTCCCTTGAAATCCTTGGGCAGACGTACATTACGTAGAGCCGGTATCAGACAAGGAACTCCTCTGGTTCTAGTAGCAACACCCGCCTCAACGGAAGTCGTCGGCTAAGCCGGTGAGTCCTGTTGGGCTGCTAGCTAAGCCGCTAGCTGAGCCGCCCGCTCGTTCTCCTGACGTATCCGATCCTGAACCGGGTTATACCCGCCGGGCTGGTTCCAGCGCTGAGCGCTACTTGACAAGGCCTCTGACTCCATGTGTCTACTGTAACTCGGGCTCCGGTTTTGACGAGGCGGAGCTAACCAGGGCGGAGGAGTTGAGTGAATCATGTCCCGGCTGTAGGAGTAGGTCTCTTGCTGAGCCAGGGCTGTTTGGACAAGTTATCTGATCCTCTGGGTTTCCACCGCTGTCGGATCATCACCATCTACTGGGAGAGCCGCCAAATGTGCTGAAGCTGCGATTAAGTTCTCCTTGGGGTTGGAGAAGTGACCCTGTGGTATTGGTACGTAATGGGGCAGTGCCATATTGCCGTGAAGAGGCGCTGTCACCGGAGGCTGGACCGGGCCTCCCGCTCCGGATGTCATAAACTGATTTGCACCTGGCGGGTTACTTGGGCCGGCCCCGGGTGTAGCAAAGAGATTCCGAGGATCATAACTCTGAGGTAAACGGGACTGAGTTTTCTGATGTCTCCTCCTCATTACCTCATTAGATGCGTTCAAGCTTAACGTGAGCTAAAAGGCCTCAGCCTGAAGTTGCTGCGCCCGTTCGTCCAAAGCCGCTCACTCTGTCGCTAATCTAGTATCTTCGGCTGCTAAGGTTTCCTTGGCCCGGGCGATCTCATCGCGAACCTGTGCCACCTCTGCCTCATGCTCAGATTGGTTCGCAGGGACGACTGTAGCAGTTAACAAGGCCGTAAGTTTATCCATGAGATCCATCAGCACCTGAGCCGGTGAGCGCACAGGGCCTCTTGCCCCGGCTGCTCCTAACCCGGTCGTTATCGCCGCTGAGGCCGTAGAGTTTTGGCCGGGTTGAGTACCAGCTATGAAGACTCCTGCCCAGTTTGGCGACTCTGAGGGGTCCGGAATAGTGCTGCCATCGGAACAGCCCCCAAGCACACCATCTTGAACTTGATACAGCGAATCTGTTGAGCCGGCAGACGAATCACCGTCAGCGAGGGATGGCCGGCTCACCATCACCTTCAGATCCTTCAGAAAGTTCACCTCCATGGATGCAACCCACAAAGGCACGCTTCACGACGGGTTGAGCTCGGGCGGGTTTCGCATGCTGAGCCGTCTCGACGAGGTTGTGCAGCTATCCGGCTCAGGGCCCGGCTCACCAATCCGGCCGATGAAGACGTGAATTCCGCCAAAGGGGACCCGGTACCCATTCTCAATTGAGCCGGCGTCGGGGCCCCAGCCTTCGTCGTCGATGTAGATCTTGCCGCG
This sequence comes from Triticum monococcum, assembly GCA_034509565.1. Taxonomy (NCBI): domain Eukaryota; kingdom Viridiplantae; phylum Streptophyta; class Magnoliopsida; order Poales; family Poaceae; genus Triticum; species Triticum monococcum. The sequence goes on along the minus strand of CM067845.1, from coordinate 535,888,342 downwards.
ACGACTCTTGGTCATCCGGCCAACTGCGTATCCCTTGAGCCCTTCGAAGCTGCCCTTCAAGAACTCAAATTCACCGTGCGCTGGCCCCACGGTGGACGCCAACTGTCGTGGAATTGTCACGGCAGATGTCCTTTTGCAAGGACTTAGTCGTGGAGCCATCGCAACTAGGAAGCTTAAAGGGGTTAATCGGGACAAGGACACGAGAGGTTTATACTAGTTCAGCCCCTTACGGTGAAGGAAGGCCTACGTCTAGTTGGGTTGGAATTGCTTGAGGTTTCGATGACCAGGGAGCGAGATACGCTATGACTGGCTCTCGGTCAGTTGTTTCTTGCCCTAAGCCGCCAGCGGGTCGTCCCCTTATATACACGGGTCGACGCCCTACGGCTTACAGAGTCCCGGCCGGCTCATAAACAGTGTCCGGCTCGGTGACTAGTTACTTCTACCTTACAATACAAGTCACGCCCTCATGGCGGTTTATCATCATGGGCCATAAATCGCCTGTGGGCCTTTAGACCCTTTACTGAACCGCCATCTTCACGTCTTGGTCTTGAGCTTCAGATGGGCTTCTCTTTGCGTAACCCGGCCCCTCCTGGGCGGCTTACATAAATAGTTATATCCCCAACAGTCGGTCTACGAGGGTACGTAGACAACACTCTCCCCCTCATTGCTATACATCACCATGATCTTGCGTGTGCGTAGGAAAATTTTGAAATTACTACGTTCCCCAACACCAACATCAGTCAGTCGCTGATCACTGAAAGCAACAATGCGTCTGCACTGATCGCAGAAGAACAAATTTGGTGTTTTGACCCTTCTGCGAAATTAGTCAGATCTGATCTTGGTTTAAAAAAAATCAAGATCTGACTTTTTTCTACTGCCAACGTCGATGGCACTAGGATATATTAGCCTACGTCAACCCTTGACGGTAGGTAACTTATCCACGTCAACGCATTGCAACCCTATCGTCAAACAGTCTGTGTAACCCTATCATCAAGATGTCTGGCGGTAGGCAGGTACAAGCACTATATTTTCGTACAAGAGTTAAAACATCAAATTTGCCTATTGCAGGAAGCGGGCAATTGGGTTGGAGTGCTCACGCCGCCGGCACCCCAAAGCGGATCGAATTCGTACGTTGGATGGCCAAAACTGAAAAGAAGAGGAGGGCATGAGTTCGTCTACGCGGATCAGTACTATTACTAGATAGAAGCATCTCGGCCAAACTGCAAAGCTGCATCTTTTTGCAGAAAGAAATTGATAAATTGAGCCGCTCCTTTTGCTGAAAGCCAGCCCACCAATCATCAGATAAGATGCAGGCCCCGGACGTGGAATTGCTTGCACCATGATCCCGGCCGCTACATCATCTCGTATCATGCATGAACCAAGTCAAGCTCAGTCGTCTCGTCACGATCGAATCGAGCGCATGCACTGCACACCGGACGCGTGTTCACATCGACCAGATACCACTAGTAGTACTACTACACAAAGTAGTGGCGGCAGTAGTACCACGCCGTGGACAGCTACCTGCGGCTGAAAGACAGGGGCGGGCCCAGGATTTTAAGAGTGTGTATTCAAAATTTCAAAGACAGCTTTTTTGAAAGTCTAAAGCCTTGTTTTAGCATATATAACCAATGAAAAAATAGCGTGCTACAGAAAATAGCGCCGCCTCTAAAAATATGCTATTAGCGTGCTATAGCGAGACATTATACACTGATCAATTTAGCGAGCAAAATTCTCTACATGCTATAGCGTGCTATTAGCGGCGCTATAGTGCGCTATTTTTTCAGTGTATATAACGGATTTTAGTACTAGTTTACACAAATTGGGTAATACATATGGATATCACAGAATATAATATATTCATAGAATTGACCATAATTTCAAATTTCCACCTTATAGAAATACTAATTGTTCAAAGATTGAAGTGGCAACATCTAAGATATATAGAGATGGAAAATAAATGATGATAAAAAGCTGACAAATTACAGGTTGCCTGTCCTATCCTTGATGCTTTGAAAATGAGTTTATTTAACTAAGAATCTGCATGTTTGGCAACATTGGAGGAATTTTAGTTTGCTAGTCTGTTAGAGGGTATTCTCTTCAATAAACTATTTAGAAACAAGCTGAGAAGCATGAGATATAGAGAGAAATCAATAACCAAAATCTAATTAGCAAGGTGAATACATCTAATTTCGATGAACAGATCATATGTACTGCTATGTGAACCTAGGGATTTAAAAATGAAGACCAATGTGTGCAAAGATCAGTACCAGAGAGAGGGGGCGATGGATGACGTACACGTACAGCTGGAATCTGGATGATGCGTCGCTCGCCCGTGGCTGCCGCCGGTTCGTGACCTGGATCGATAGTATTTGGGAACAGGGAAGGTAACTTTTTTTTTGAGGGAACAGGGAAGGTAACTGAACCAGTGATGGATGCATAACGTGCGCGCACGGTGCAGCCTGAAGCATTTTGGGCCTATGGGCCATGGCGTGGGTGGTGAGGGAGGATTGCAAGCTGGGTTTTTGGGCTGAATTGGTTAGCTAGCACGTTTATTGCATCAGTTTAATTTTTTCTTGTACATACACATGATATACAGTATATATATACCTAGTTTTTTGGCAAAAATAATGGGTATTCAACTGAATACCCTTAAATTGAGGTGGGCCCGCCCCTGCTGAAAGAGATACAGATCCAGCCGCCCGTCAGTTCAGCTCGATCGGCTTTGCTCATAGTGTTAGATTTCCAAAGTTCACATCATCACCTGTTAAAATTTGGTTTATTTGGTACGACTACTGAGAAGACCAGAGGATACTTTTTATGCAGAGATTAGCATCCCTAATCCCGTTCAATCATCGCAACTTTTTATGCAGCGTATGAAAACTTTTCTCCTGCAGAGCTGTATATCTATCCATTTCAATCTGGGCTTTCTACTCGACCACAGGAGCGGCGTTTTGCTCACTGCAGTGCCAGCAAGTCCAGTCAACTCAAGCATCCTTGACTTTCTAGAAGCAGGAGCTGACAAGGGAGTTTAGAGGTCTATATACTGCTTAGGTCCTCTCCAACGTTGACATGTAAAATGGACATGGATGCAGGAGCCGACCATACAATATTAATCGTATATGTCCAGTTACATTCTGAATGAATTTTAATTAAATTGATCAAATTTGATTCATTCAAACTCGAATGATTTTTTTACACAGAACGGGATGTTTTTCTTCTAAACTGGATCTGATTCATATTTAGACATATTTTCAACTAGACCGGACTATAAATCTGGACTAAAATGACCGCCGACCATGAGTCTCGGAAAATTAAATCCCACCTCCTCCGCAGCCATGAGCTTCGGGAAGTGAAGCTATCTGCCTCCATGTTGCCGGCAAGCGGCTAATCGGCCGATGATGTTGTGCCCACCAAACTTGGCTTCAACGGGGGACGAGAGGTGGCCTTTTGGGACCCGAACGCCGACAACCTCCCTGTAAGTGCATCTAGTGCCACTCCTAATTGGTTTTGGAGTATTGACGACAAAACTAGTTGAGGGACTAATGTGTTTGTGAGAATTGCAGGATAACACAGGTAGTAGTCCCTCATTGATTCGGTTTTCCTACCGGAGATGACCCCTAAAAATGTATGAAGACATTGAAGACAAAGATGGTATGTGAAGATATTCACATTGAAGACTATGACAAGAGAAGACTATGAAGCGCGAAGACTTAGTTGTTTCGTTGTTTTCTTTTCTTCTTTGTTGAGTCATAGGAACCATCGTACCGTTAAGTGGGGTCCCAGTGAACAAAGTCAGAGTGACTGAAGTGATGCTTAACCAAAATCTCATGTCTTCGAGCGAAGACAATGAGAGCAAATCTTATCCAGAGCTGGATGAGTCAGCTTTACTTGTAGCCCAAGTAAAGTTGCCGCGTGTGTTTGAAATCTGACCGTTGGAACACGTGCCAGTTCCTTAGTGACCCAGGGTCATTTCGGACAAATCAGGCCGGGTTGCCTAGTGGCTATAAATAGCCCACCCCCTACACCATAAATTGGTTGGCTGCTCAGAGTTAGTTCACGGCTTTTGTCGTTTGAGAGCAACCCACCTCAAAGCCTTTGAGAGAGAAATCCTTACGAGGACAAAGCCCTAAACACCCAGAGCCAAAGAGTGTTAGGCATCACCGAAGTCTTCCTGTCTGTGTGATCTGAAGACTTGTTACACTTGAGGACTGTGAATCCTCCAGCCGTTTAGGCGTCGCATTCTGAGCATCCAAGAGTCATTGTGGATAGCCGGTGAACGAAGTCTGTGAAGGTTTGGAAGTCTACCTTGAAGACTTACCAGAGTGATTGGGCGAGGACTGGGTGTCCTTAGCTCAAGGGGAATAAGGTGAAGACACAGTCTTCTAAGTTAAATCTCAGCCTCCCTAACCAGACGTACAATTGTCACAACAACTGGAACTGGTCCAACAAATCATTGTCTTCAACGAGCAACTGGTTCTATCCTTCTCATCTCTTTATTTACAGTTGGTCCTCGTGAAGTCATTGCCTGTTTGCATTATCTATTTGTCTTCACTGTGTGACTGCTTGTTCTTATTAGCTTCATACTGTCTTCCATCCTGATCCACACTGCCTAGTTGCTATTAGTCTTTGTGCTTTCACTTCATTGAATACTTGACTATGGCTTGCCTAGTGTAGTCTACCTTCCGCTGCATGTTAATAGGTTCATTTCTATCGATTGTCTTTGAAACTTCCATGTTTTGAAGACTTTCATAAAAATCGCCTATTCACCCCCTCTAGTCGATAACTAACACTTTCAATTGGTATCAGAGCAAGGTACTCCCTTATTCTGTGTAATTCGGTTTAACCACCTAGAGTTTTAGCTATGTCGACTGCGGGAATAATCAAAGTCACCGCTGCATGCCCCGTCTTTGATGGAACTGAATATCCCTACTGGAAAAACAAGATGCGCATGCATCTTGAAGCCATTGATGTCGACCTCTTGTTTGTCGTCAAGAATGGCGTTCCCAAGGCTGGTGAAGGTGTCACCACTACTGATGTCAAGAAGTTTGTTCAACTGGATTCCACTGCCAAGAACATCATCTGTGGTCATCTGACCAAAGGGCGGTATGGCCATGTGAGTGCTTTGAAAACATCTAAACTACTCTGGGAATGGCTCTCCAAGGTCAACGAAGGCGTCTCAACCCAGAGAGATCAAAGGATCAGTGTCCTTCGCAACCTCTTCAACCGCTTCAAGAGAAACGACAATGAGAATATCCAGCTCATGTTTGATCACCTCACTGACATCACAAATGAGCCTCAAGCTCTCGGCGGTGCTGAGGTCACCAAGCATGAAATCGTCAAAACACTCCTGAGATCACTTGACAGCTCGTTTGACACCCTAGCCCTGATGATTCAAAAACTCCCTGATTTCAAGAGACACGATCCGTCTGACATACTTGAAAGGCTCAACACACATGAGTTTCAGCTTTCTAAGAAAAGAGATATCTACGGTCCCAACTATGGCCGAACTCGTGCCTTGAAGGCAAAAGCTGTTTCCTCATCTGAAGAAGAATCTGACTGCAGTTCTGATGATCCTGAAGACATTGGAAAGGAGCTTGCTATGCTTGTGAAGAAGTTCCAAAAATTCACCAAGAACAAAGGCTTCAGAAAGTCTTCACGATCCAGCTCAAGGAATGATGAAGCTTCTGCTCATGACTACAAGAAGAGAACATGCCACAAGTGCAAGAAACCTGGTCACTACATCTCTGAGTGTCTGCAGTGGGACAATGAGAACAAGAAGAAGAAGAAGAAGAAGAAGAAGAAGAGCAAGGAATATGATTCTGACGACAACAAGAAGAAAAAATACTCAAAGTCTTCTTACAAGTCTTCCTCAAAGTCTTCATCACACAAGAAGAGCTCATCTGGCAAGGCTCGTGCGTTTGTTGACAAGGAAATGGATTCAGAGGAGGAGTCTCCTTCTGAGGAGGCGGAGGTGGAGTCTGAGGAGGAGTCCGATTCTGGCGTTGCAAGTCTGGCCATAGCCTACGTTGCCAAGTCCATCTTCAACACTGAAGACAATGACTTCGTCACCGATGCCGATGCTAATGACAAGGACAACTCCGCTCCCACCTATTGCTTCATGGCACGCGGTGCCAAGGTAAACTCACGCAATACTCACTATCAAACATCTAGTGAAGATGAATCTGATTGTGATTCCAAACCCAGCTACAAAACACTTGCTAAAATTGCAACTGAACAACAGAAAGCTATGGAACATATTCAAAAACTGTTAGACAAAAGCGATAACCAGTTGGATGCTGAAATGACTCGATCTCAGTCCTTAATTGAAGACATAAAAAATCTTCATGTTAAGTATGAGGAACTTGAAAGTCGTCATGAAACGCTCTCAACAACTCATGAAAAGCTTTCCTATGATTATCTTCAAAGGAAGCAAGAACTTGAGAAATTGAGAGCGGCTCATGAAGATCTTCAAAAGGAAAACGAGTCACTTCACGTTGAACAGATCAGTCCCGCTCAGGAAGGATTTGAATCACCATGTCTTAAATGCCTTGAGCGTGATAACGCTACTTCTGTTGCTGAATGTTCTACTGCTGCTACTGTTGCAATATCTTCAACTGTTGATGTGGAAACTAACCCCTCTGCTGAGGATGCCACTGCTATTGCTGATGAAAATGATAGGTTGAAGACATTGCTTGAAACAGGGATGTACAAAAGTCTCAAAGGGCATCAGACACTATGTGATGTCCTCAAAAGGCAGATTCTGAACCGAAACCCTAGGAAAGAGGGTGTTGGGTTCGAAAGGAAAATGAATGTTGATGGCTCTTACTGGAAACCTGAGCAGTATCCCAAAACCACATGGGTTGCTGCAAAGAAACCTTCAGTGGATCCATCCACTCTATCTGGCTTCACTTGTGCTAATCCCATCGTCATTGATGAATACTTTGATGCAAACTATAAACTGTTTAAGAATCAGAATGGTGAAGTGTTTGCCAGGTATATTGGTACTAACTGCAGGAATGAGCCACCTATGAAGAAAGTCTGGGTGCCGAAAAGGTGTCTGGAGAATCTTCCTGTGAATGTCGTCATGACACCACAAGGGAAGAAGACAAACCCCATACCACAGGCTTCATATGGTCCAAAGGCTTCATACAGATAGAGGACTCACATGAGTCACACTAACACAAATGTTTTGCAGGGAAACCTGAAGGAAATATGCCCTAGAGGCAATAAGAAAGTTATTATTTATTTCCTTATTTCATGATAAATGTTTATTATTCATGCTAGAATTGTATTAACCGGAAACATAATACATGTGTGAATACATAGACAAACAGAGTGTCACTAGTATGCCTCTACTTCACTAGCTCGTTAATCAAAGATGGTTATGTTTCCTAACCATAGACAAAGAGTTGTTATTTGATTAACGGGATCACATTATTAGGAGAATGATGTTATTGACATGACCCATTCCATTAGCTTAGCACCCGATCGTTTAGTATGTTGCTATTGCTTTCTTCATGACTTATACATGTTCCTATGACTATGAGATTATGCCACTCCCGTTTGCCAGAGGAACACTTTGTGTGCTACCAAACATCACAACGTAACTGGGTGATTATAAAGGAGCTCTACAGGTGTCTCCAAAGGTAAATGTTAGGTTGGCGTATTTCGAGATTAGGATTTGTCACTCCGATTGTCGGAGAGGTATCTCTGGGCCCTCTCGGTAATGCACATCACATAAGCCTTGCAAGCATTGCAACTAATGAGTTAGTTGCGAGATGATGTATTACGGAACGAGTAAAGATACTTGCCGGTAACGAGATTGAACTAGGTATTGAGATACCGACGATCGAATCTCGGGCAAGTAACATACCGATGACAAAGGGAACAACATATGTTGTTATGCGGTCTGACCGATAAAGATCTTCGTAGAATATGTAGGAGCCAATATGAGCATCCAGGTTCCGCTATTGGTTATTGACCAGAGACGTGTCTCGGTCATGTCTACATTCTTCTCGAACCCGTAGGGTCCGCACGCTTAAGGTTTCGATGATAGTTATATTATGAGTTTATGAGTTTTGATGTACCGAAGGAGTTCGGAGTCCCGGATGAGATCGAGGACATGACGAGGAGTCTCGAAGTGGTCGAGACGTAAAGATCGATATATTGGACGACTATATTCGGACATTGGAAAGGTTCCGAGTGGTTCGGGTATTTTTTGGAGTATCAGGGAGTTACGGGAATACGGGAGAAGAAGTATATGGGCCTTATTGGGCTTTAGGGGAGAGGGAGAGGCAGGCCGCGCGCCCCCCAAGGCCTAGTCCGAATTGGACTAAGGGGAGGGGCTGCGCCCCCTCCTTCCTTCTCTTCCCTCTTCTCCTTCCTTGTCTCCTACTCCTATTACATGGAAGGACTCCTAGTTGGACTAGGAAAGGGGGAATCCTACTCCCGGTGGGAATAGGACTCCCCTAGGGCGCGCCATAGAGAGGGTCGGCCCTCCCCTCCTCCACTCCTTTATATACGGGGGCAGGGGGCACCCCATAGACACACAAGTTGATCCACGTGATCGTTTTCTTAGCCGTGTGCGGTGCCCCCTTCCACCATAATCCTCGATAATATTGTAGCGGTGCTTAGGCGAAGCCCTGCAACGATAGAACATCAAGATCGTCACCACGCCGTCGTGCTGACGGAACTCTTCCCCGACACTTTGTTGGATTGGAGTCCGGGGATCGTCATCGAGCTGAACGTGTGCTAAAACTCGGAGGTGCCGTAGTTTCGGTGCTTGATCGGTCGGGCCGTGAAGACGTACAACTACATCAACCGCGTTGTCATAACGCTTCCTCTTCCGGTCTACGAGGGTACGTAGACAACACTCTCCCCTCTTGTTGCTATGCATCACCATGACCTTGCGTGTGCGTAGGATTTTTTTTGAAATTACTATGTTTCCCAACAGTGGCATCCGAGCCTAGGTTTTATGTGTTGATGTTATATGCACGAGTAGAATACAAGTGAGTTGTGGGCGATATAAGTCATACTGCTTACCAGCATGTCATACTTTGGTTCCACGGTATTGTTGGATGAAGCGGCCCGGACCGACATTACGCGTACGCTTACGCGAGACTGGTTCTACCGACGTGCTTTGCACACAGGTGGCTGGCGGGTGTCAGTTTCTCCAACTTTAGTTGAACCGGGTGTGGCTACGCCCGGTCCTTGCGAAGGTTAAAACAACACCAACTTGACAAACTATCATTGTGGTTTTGATGCGTAGGTAAGATTGGTTGTTGCTTAAGCCCGTAGCAGCCACGTAAAACTTGCAACAACAAAGTAGAGGACGTCTAACTTGTTTTTGCAGGGCATGTTGTGATACGATATGGTCAAGACGTGATGAGATATAAGTTGTTGTATGAATCATGTTTTGTTGAAGTTATTGGCAACTGGCAAAATCCTTATGGTTGTATCTCTATTGCATAAGATGCAAGTGCCCAATAATTGTTTACTTTATCGCTATGCGATAGCAATAGTTGCAAGAGCAATTGTTGGCGAGACGACCATGTGACGACACATTGATATAGATCAAGATGATGGAGATCATGGTGTCATGCTTGTGACGATAGAGATCATGACAGTACTTTGGAGATGGAAATCAAAGGCGCAAGATGATGATGGCCATATCATGTCACATATTTTGATTGCATATGATGTTTATCTTTTATACATCTTATTTTGCTTAGTTTGACGGTAGCATTTTAAGATGATCTCTCACTAATTATCAAGAAGTGTTCTCCCTGAGTATGCACCGTTGCGAAAGTTCTTCGTGCTGAGACACCACATGATGATCAGGTGTGATAGGCTCTACGTTCAAATACAACGGGTGCAAAACAGTTGCACACGCGGAATACTCAGGTTATACTTGACGAGCCAAGCATATATAGATATGGCCTCGAAACACGGAGACCGAAAGGTCGAGCGTGAATCATATAGTAGATATGATCAACATAGTGATGTTCACCAATGAAACTACTCCATCTCACGTGATGATCGGACATAGTTTAGTTGATTTGGATCACGTGATCACTTAGAGGATTAGAGGGATGTCTATCTAAGTGGGAGTTCTTAAGTAATATGATTAATTGAACTTAAATTTATCATGAACTTAGTCCTGGTAGTATTTTGCAAATTATGTTGTAGATCAATAGCTCGCATTGTTGCTTCCCTCTGTTTATTTTGATATGTTCCTAGAGAAAATTATGTTGAAAGATGTTAGTAGCAATGATGCGGATTGGATCCGTGATCTGAGGTTTATCCTCATTGCTGCACGGAAGAATTATGTCCTTGATGCACCGCTAGGTGACAGACCTATTGCAGGAGCAGATGCAGACGTTATGAACGTTTGACTAGCTCAATATGATGATTACTTGATAGTTTAGTGCACCATGCTTAACAGCTTAGAATCGGGACTTCAAAGACGTTTTGAACGTCATGGACCATATGAGATGTTCCAGGAGTTGAAGTTAATATTTCAAGCAAATACCCGAGTTGAGAGATATGAAGTCTCCAACAAGTTCTATAGCTAAAAGATGGAGGAGAATCGCTCAACTAGTGAGCATGTGCTCAGATTGTCTGGGTACTACAATCACTTGAATCAAGTAGGAGTTAATCTTCCAGATAAAATAGTGATTGACAGAATTCTCTAGTCACCATCACCAAGTTAGTAGAACTTCGTGATGAACTATGATATGCAAGGGATAACGGAAATGATTCCCAAGCTTTTCGTAATGCTGAAATCGACGAAGGTAGAAATCAAGAAAAACATCAAGTGTTGATGGTTGACAAGACCACTAGTTTCAAGAAAAGGGCAAAGGGAAGAAAGGGAACTTCAAGAAGAACGGCAAGCGAGTTGCTGCTCAAGTGAAGAAGCTCAAGTCTGGACCTAAGCCTGAGACTAAGTGCTTCTACTGCAAAGGAACTGGTCACTGGAAGCGGAACTACCCCAAGTATTTGGCGGATAAGAAGGATGGCAAAGTGAACAAAGGTATATTTTATTATTAATGTGTATTTTACTAGTGTTCATAGCAACCCCTCGGTATTTGATACTGGTTCAGTTGCTAAGAGTAGTAACTCAAAACGGGAGTTGCAGAATGAACAGAAACTAGTTAAGGGTGAAGTGAAGATGTGTGTTGGAAGTAGTTCCAAGATTGATATGATCATCATCGCACACTCCCTATACTTTCGGGATTAGTGTTGAACCTAAATAAGTGTTATTTGGTGTTTGCGTTGAGCATGAATATGATTTGATCATGTTTATTGCAATACGGTTATTCATTTAAGTTAGAGAATAATTGTTGTTCTGTTTGAATGAATAAAACCTTATATGGTTACACACCCAATGAAAATGGTTCATTGGATCTCGATCGTAGTAATACACATATTCATAATATTGAAGACAAAAGATGCAAAGTTAATAATGATAGTGCAACTTATTTGTGGCACTGCCGTTTAGGTCATATTGGTGTAAAGCGCATGAAGAAACTCCATGCTGATGGGATTTTGGAATCACTTGATTATGAATCACTTGATGCTTGCGAACCATGCCTTACGGGCAAGATGACTAAGACCCCGTTCTCCGGAACAATGGAGCAAGAAACTGATTTGTTGGAAATCATACATACTGATGTATGTGGTTCGATGAATATTAAAGCTCGCGACAAGTATCATTATTTTCTGACCTTCACAGATGATTTAAGCAGATATGAGTATATCTACTTGATGAAACATAAGTCTGAAAAGTTCAAAGAATTTTAGAGTGAAGTGGAGAATCATCGTAACAAAATAAAAGTTTCTACGATATGATCACAGAAGTAAAATATTTGAGTTACGAGTTTGGCCTTCAGTTAAAACAATGTGAAATAGTTTCACTACTCACGCCACCTGGAACACCACAGTGTAATGGTGTGTCCGAACGTCGTAATCGTGCTTTATTAGATATGGTGCGATCTATGACGTCTCTTACTGATTTACCGCTATTGTTTTGGGGTTATGCATTAGAGACAGCTACATTCACGTTAAATAGGGCACCATCTAAATCCGTTGAGACGACACCGTATGAACTATGGTTTGGCAAGAAACCTAAGTTGTCGTTTCTTAAAAGTTTGAGGTTACAATGCTTATGTGAAAAAGTTTCAACTTGATAAGCTCAAACCCAAATCGGAGAAGTGCGTCTTCATAGGATACCCAAAAATAAAAATGTTGGGTACACCTTCTATCACAGATCCGAAGGCAAGCTATTCGTTGATGGGACTGGATCCTTTCTAGAGAAGGAGTTTCTCTCGAAAGAAGTGAGTGGGAGGAAAGTAAAAAACTTGATAAAGTAATTGTACCTTCTCCCTTATTGGAAAGTAGTTCATCACAGAAATCTGTTCTTGTGACTACTACACCAATTAGTGAGGAAGCTAATGATGATGATCATGTAACTTCAAATCAAGTTACTACCGATTCTCGTAGGTAAACCAGAGTGAGATCCGCACCAGAGTGGTACGGTAATCCTGTTCTGGAAGTCATGTTACTAGACCATGACGAACTTGCGAACTATGAGGAAGCGATGATGAGCCCAGATTCCACGAAATGGTTTGAGGCCATGAAATCTGAGATATGATCCACGTATGAGAACAAAGTATGGACTTTGATGGATTTACCCGATGATCGGCAAGCCATAGAAAATAAATGGATCTTTAAGAGGAAGACGGACGCTGATAGTAGTGTTACTATCTACAAAGCTAGACTTGTCGAAAAAGGTTTTTGACAAAGTTCAAGGTGTTGACTATGATGAAATTTTCTCACTCGTAGCGATGCTTAAGTCTGTCCAAATCATGTTAGCAATTGCCGCATTTTTATGAAATCTGGCAAATGGATAAACAAAACTGCATTCCTTAATAGATTTAAAGAAGAGTTGTATATGATGCAACCAGAAGGTTTTGTCAATCCTAAAGGTGCTAACAAAATATGCAAGCTCCAGCGATCCATCTATGGACTGGTGCAAGCATCTCGGAGTTGGAATATACGCTTTGATATGTTGATCAAAGCATATAGTTTTATACAGACTTGCGGTGAAGCCTGTATTTACAAGAAAGTGAGTGGGAGCACTACAACATTTCTGATAAGTATATGTGTATGACATATTGTTGATCGGAAATAATGTAGAATTATTCTACAAAGCATAAAGGAGTGTTTGAAAGGATTTTTTCAAAGAAAACCTTGGTGAAACTGCTTACATATTGAGCATCAAGATCTATAGAGATAGATCAAGACACTTGATAAGTTTTTTTTCAATGAGTACATACCTTGACAAGATTTTGAAGCAGTTCAAAATGGAACAGTCAAAGAAAGAATTCTTGCCTGTGTTACCAGGTGTGAAATTGAGTAAGACTCAAAGCCCGACCATGGCAGAAAATAGAATGAGAATGAAAGTCATTCCCTATGCCTTGGCCATAGGTTCTATAAAGTATGCCATGCTGTGTACCAGACCTATTGTATACCCTACACTAATTTTGGCAAGGGAGTACAATAGTGATCTAGGAGTAGATCACTGGACAGCGGTCAAAATTATCCTTAGTGGAATAAGGATATGTTTCTCGATTATGGAGGTGACAAAAGGTTCGTCGTAAAAGGGTTACATCGATACAAGTTTTGGCACTAATTCGGATGACTCTTAGTCTTCATCTGGATACATATTAAAAGTGGGAGCAATTAGCTAAAGTAGCTCCGTGCAGAGCATTGTAGACATAGAAAATTGCAAAATACTTACGAATCTGAATATGGTAGACCCGTTGACTACACTTCTCTCCCAGGCAAAACGTGATCACGCCTTAGTACTCTTTGGGTGTTAATCACATATCAATGTGAACTAGATTACTAACTCTAGTAAACCCTTTGGGTGTTGGTCACATGTCGATGTGAACTATGGGTGTTAACCACATAAAGATGTGAACTATTGATGTTAGATCACATGGCGATGTGAACTAGATTATTGACTCTAGTGCAAGTGGGAGACTGAAGGAAATATGCCCTAGAGGAAATAATAAAGTTATTATTTATTTCCTTATTTCATGATAAATGTTTATTATTCATGCTAGAATTGTATTAACCGGAAACATAATACATGTGTGAATACATAGACAAACAGAGTGTCACTAGTATGCCTCTACTTCAGTAGCTCGTTAATAAAAGATGGTTATGTTTCCTAACCATAGACAAAGAGTTGTTATTTGATTAACGGGATCACATTATTAGGAGAATGATGTGATTGACATGACCCATTCCATTAGCTTAGCACCCTACCGTTTAGTATGTTGATATTGCTTTCTTCATGACTTATACATGTTCCTATGACTATGACATTATGCAACTCCCGTTTGCCAGAGGAACACTTTGTGTGCTACCAAACGTCACAACATAACTGGGTGATTATAAAGGAGCTCTACAGGTGTCTCCAAAGGTAAATGTTGGGTTGGCGTATTTCGATATTAGGATTTGTCACTCCGATTGTCGGAGAAGTATCTCTGGGCCCTCTCGGTAATGCACATCACATAAGCCTTGCAAGCATTGCAACTAATGAGTTAGTTGCGAGATGATGTATTACGGAACGAGTAAAGAGACTTGCCGGTAACGAGATTGAACTAGGTATTGAGACACCGACGATCGAATCTCGGGCAAGTAACATACCGATGACAAAGGGAACAACGTATGTTGTTATGCGGTCTGACCGATAAAGATCTTCGTAGAATATGTAGGAGCCAATATGAGCATCTAGGTTCCACTATTGGTTGTTGACCGGAGACGTGTCTCGGTCATGTCTACATTGTTCTCGAACCCGTAGGGTCCGCACGCTTAAGGTTTCGATGACAGTTATATTATGAGTTTATGAGTTTTGATGTACCGAAGGAGTTCGGAGTCCCGGATGAGATCGAGGACATGACGAGGAGTCTCGAAATGGTCGAGACGTAAAGATCGATATATTGGACGACTATATTCGGACATCGGAAAGGTTCCGAGTGGTTCGGGTATTTTTCGGAGTACCGGGGAGTTACGGGAATACGGGAGAAGAAGTATATGGGCCTTATTGGGCTTTAGGGGAGAGGGAGAGGCAGGCCGCGCGCCCACCCAAGGCCTAGTCCGAATTGGACTAAGGGGAGGGGCTGCGCCCCCTCCTTCCTTCTCTTCCCTCTTCCCTTTCCTTGTCTCCTACTCCTACTATATGGAAGGACTCATAGTTGGACTAGGAAAGGGGGAATCCTACTCCCGGTGGGAGTAGGACTCCCCTAGGGCGCGCCATAGGGAGGGCCGGCCCTCCCCTCCTCCACTCCTTTATATACGGGGGCAGGGGCACCCCATAGACACACAAGTTGATCCACGTGATCGTTTTCTTAGCCGTGTGCGGTGCCCCCTTCCACCATAATCCTCGATAATATTGTAGCGGTGCTTAGGCGAAGCCTGCGACGGTAGAACATCAAGATCGTCACCACGCCGTCGTGCTGACGGAACTCTTCCCCGACACTTTGCTGGATCGGAGTCCGGGGATCGTCATCGAGCTGAACGTGTGCTAAAACTCGGAGGTGCCGTAGTTTCGGTGCTTGATCGGTCGGGCCGTGAAGACGTATGACTACATCAACTGCGTTGTCATAACGCTTCCGCTTCCGGTCTACGAGGGTACGTAGACAACACTCTCCCCTCTCGTTGCTATGCATCACCATGATCTTGCGTGTGCGTAGGAATTTTTTTGAAATTACTACGTTCCCCAACAAAACCATACTCAGGCCTATGAATATGAGCGTGTTTCATCAAACCGCCATGTTCATAAGACCCGGAACTACTCTGCTTATTCTTATGAGTACTATTCTCCACCTGCAAGACTATTTGCTAGGGCTCCAAAGCCAAAGTTCTCACATCCTGGACTTAGACTCATTGCTTCTAAGCCACCCTTGAAGATGTGGGTGGCTAAGAAAGCTTAACTCTCTTTTGCGGGGAAATGTCTCCAGCCAAAAATCAAATGCGTCTGAAGCTATTGCTGAGAACCTAAAACATCTTGTAAGGCGCAAGATCAAATTCCCAAATGGTCTTATTATGTATTTTGTTCCTGAGTCGCTTGCTACTTGTCCTATCATTTCTAACCTCGATCTAAGCTTTAATAATCCTCTTGCTCGTTAAATGTTTATGCTTCACAATGCTCTTCGTGAAGCCTATCCCCCTAACTGCATTGTAGGGTATGACACCAGCTGCTTCAAAATGGATTATTGATAGTGGATGTACTAATCACATGACTGGCAAACGAAGTCTTCTCATGGACTCAACCCTACGTCCATCTGACAAAAGTCACATCACATTTGCTGATACTGGTAAAAGCAAGGTATTGGGTCTAGGTAGAGTTGCAATCTCAAAGGATCAGCACATGGATAAAGTGATGCTTGTTGAATCCCTTGGTTTCAACTTAATGTTTGTCTCAATGCTTTATGATTTGAACATGATTGTGATATTTGGAAAATATCATTGCCTTGTTCTAATGGAATCTGAAAAGTCTCTAGTCTTTGAAGGGTATCGGAAAGATGATTTGTACATGATAGATTTCTCAGCAGGACCACAGCTTGCCGTATGTCTTCTTGCAAAAGCTTCAGAATGTTGGCTCTGGCATCGGAGGCTAGGGCATGCTGGCATGAGGAATTTGCATACTCTTGCAAAGAAGAAGCACGTCATAGGCATCAATGGCGTCAAATTCAAGAAGGATCACTTATGCGGTGCCTGCGAAGTTGGAAAGATGACGAGGGCCAAGCATCCCTCGAAGACAATCATGACAATGACTCAACCCTTCGAACTGCTACACATGGACCTCTTCGGCCCTACTCGCTACTCTACCCTTACTACTACTGCTTGTCTCTATGGCTTCGTCATTGTTGATGATTATTCAAGATATACATGGGTGCATATAATCCTCTACAAGACTGAAGTGCAGGATGTCTTCAGACGCTTCGCCAATGGAGCCATGAACAACTATGGCGTCAAGATCAAGCACATCAGAAGTGACAATGGCACTGAATTCAAGAACACCGGCCTCGACACTTATCTCGATACATTGGGCATCACTCATGAGTTCTCAGCTCCGTACACGCCGTAGCAGAATGGCATTGTGGAACGCAAGAACAGAACACTCATTGAGATGGCTCGGACGATGCTCGATGAATACAAGACACCAAGAAAGTTCTGGTCTGAAGCTATTGATACTGCATGTCATGCCATCAACCGTGTTTATCTTCACAAGCTTCTGAAGAAAACATTCTATGAACTCCTCACTGGTAAGAAGCCAAATGTCAGTTACTTCAGAGTATTTGGTGCTAGGTGCTGGATCAAGGATCCACATCACACTTCAAAATTTGCACCGTGTGGCATATGAAGGTTTTATGCTTGGTTACGGAAAGGATTCGCACTCCTATAGAGTCTTCAACCTCTTTCACTATAAAGTGGTTGAAACTATGGATATGCGGTTCGATGAGACTAACGGCTCGCAAAGAGAGCACCTGCCAAATGTGCTAGATGAAATTCCACCCAGTCAATCCATCAAGCTTATGGGAACTAGAGAAATCATACCGTCTGAAGTATAGCCTGAAGAGGAACTTATCATCTCTGTACCTAATCAACCTGAAGACAATTCTTCAAACGATGACAATGATCAGCAAGAGCAAAATCTTCGTCCAATTCATCCTCGTGTTGCAAATGAAGTACAGATTGAGAAGATAATTGATAGCATCAATGCACCTGGTCCACTCACTCGTTCAAGGGCAACACAACTAGCAAATTTCTGTGGGCACTTTGCATTCGTCTCAATACCTGAACCCAAGAAAGTTGATGAAGCCTTCATGGAACCTGAATGGATTCAAGCTATGCAAGAAGAGCTTCAACATTTCGAGCTGAATAATGTATGGGAACTGGTCAAGCGTCCAGATCCTCGTAAACACAATATCATAGGCACTAAATGGATATATCGCAACAAGCAAGATGAGCATGGTCAAGTTGTCAGAAACAAGGCTCGTCTCGTTGCTCAAGGATACACTCAAGTTGAAGGAATTGACTTTGATAAAACATTTGCTCCTGTGGCTAGGCTTGAAGCTATACGCATACTACTAGCCTATGAAAAATCATCATAACATCCTTCTGTATCAAATGGATGTGAAGAGTGCCTTTCTCAATGGCAAGATTGAAGAAGAAGTGTATGTTGCACAACCGCCTGGTTTTGAAGATCCAAAACATCCTGACATGGTTTACAAGCTCAACAAGGCACTGTATGGCCTCAAACAAGCCCCTCGTGCTTGGTATGACACACTCAAAGACTTCCTGAAGAGATAAGGCTTCAAACCTGGTTCCCTAGATCCCACACTCTTCACGAAGACATATGATGGTGAACTGCTTGTGTGCCAAATATATGTGGATGACATTATCTCCGGCTGCACTAATCATAAATACAGTGATGAGTTTGGATACATGATGCAAGAGCAATATCAGATGTCGATGATGGGTGAGCTGAAGTTCTTCCTTGGTCTTCAAATACGGCAGCAACGCAACGGCATCTTCATATCTCAAGAGAAATACCTCAAAGATTGCCTGAAGAAGTTTCGAATGCAAGAATGCAAAGGTTATACGACGCCAATGCCTACCAAGAGTCATCTGGATCCTGACGCCAATGGTAAAGAGTTCGATCAAAAGGTATACCGCTCCATGATTGGTTCTTTGCTTTATTTATGTGCATCTTGGCCAGATATCATGCCTAGTGTTTGCATGTGTGCCAGATTCCAAGCGGCACCAAAGGAATCGCATCACTTAGCTGTGAAGCGAATTCTTCGATATTTGCTTACACCCCAACACTAGGATTATGGTATCCAAAGGGCTCAGAGTTTGATCTAGTTGGATTCTCGGATGTTGATTATGCTGGTGACAAGGTGGATCGCAACTCTACATCAGGCACATGTCACTTTCTGGGATGATCACTTGTGTGTTGGACTTCAAAGAAGCAGAACTGTGTATCTCTCTTCACTTCTGAATCTGAATACATTCCTGTTGGATCTTGCTGCGCTCAGCTTCTCTGGATGAAGCAAACACTCAAAGACTATGGCATTCATCTGAAGCAAGTGCCACTCTACTGCAACAATGAAAGCGCCATAAAAATTGGCAACAACCCAGTTCAGCACTCGAAGACAAAGCACATTCAGATCTGCCATCACTTTCTCAGAGATCATGTCATGAAGGAAGATATTGATATCATTCACGTCAACACTGAAGAGCAACTGGCAGATATCTTCACAAATCTCTTGGATGAGAAAAGGTTTTGCAAGTTGCGGTGTGAGCTAAATATCTTGGAATCCTCAAATGTCATGTGATCATGCACACACCCTAACACTTATGCATGTTGATGACTTAGATGTGCAACACATGAAGTAATGTATATCTTCAACTAATGAAGACTTACACTCTAAGTGTGAATACATTAACGCGGGACTTGACTTCAGAGCGCCACGATAATTGTGCACCGTGTCTTGGTCTAATAATTCCTATACGGTGGGTAACGCCACCACCAAACTTTTGTTTGGAGTATTTTCTGTTGGCGTTATATTTGCAAAGTCTTCGCATTTGGTTTGTCTTTAATATTAACATGACTTCATGTTTATCTTCACTATATTGATTTGGTCTCATTCAGATATATACATGTATTTGCGTTCTGTCCTCTACAACATTCACTTATAGCTATGTCTTCTCGTTAGATCTTTTGAACTAAGTGAATGTGATCGAACCCTAACCTTTCTATGCTCCCGTCTCAAATCTACCTATCCAAATCATATGCATTCTATTGAAACTGTCGAATGTCTTCGCTGCATCCTTGTCAGCAGAAGATACAGAGACAAACATTAAATCTATTTCAAATGCTCAATCCTTTTTGCCTGAAACATGGAGAAGCGGGAACGACCACCTAACAATCCAGACGTACGTGGGAACGTGGAACAACCTCCAATGAGTTGCATGATCGCCACGTGTCCTTCAAATGTGAACCGTCGGGGGCACCTGCGTAATAACGATGCGCCGTCCCTGTCCTTATAAATACACGCCACACCCCAGTCATTATCTCTTCTTCCATTTCTCTTTCTCGCACAAACCCTAGCGCCACCGCTAGCCCTCGATGATGTCGGCGACGAAGTGCTTAGCTGTCGCGACCTCACCGACACCGTCATCACGCCGGCCGCGGACATCGTCTTCTCCGCCATTGTCGTAGATGTCCTTCGTCGCCAAGTTAGGGCACGGAAGATCGAACTGCTCGGCCTCATCTCCTACTCCGTCTAGCAGTTCCTCGAGTGGTAAATAAAAACTCTTTTTACAGTCCTTTTTGATCCAATAGATTCATCCTTTCCAACCACAAGTGGTTTATGTTCCTATAAAGTTGGATCTATCCTGTTATGCATCTCATAACCTGCCTAGTATGTTCACTTATGCTTCACAAAGTAGTTAGATTCCTCACTTGTACTTATTCGTGGATTCGTACAAATCTGGAACCAACTCTCTACATATGAGTGAATGTCTTCGCACTATGAGGTCAATGTCTTCTAAACTGATTTATCTTCAAAATCTTCTAAGAATGCATATGACCTCTTCCCCTTCCCTCGCATCTCCAATGCTGTCACAGGTACATGTTCGTGGGAGAATCCCTTGGTTCTCATAGTTTGCATTCATTTGCAGAGTTCTTACAACATCACATAAATTCTCCCGAAGCCAGATTCTGTCTGACCAGCAGACGGAAGACTTTGACAGTGTCGAAGCCTTTTGATCTAAACTTCATGGCAGTAGAGAAATCAGCAAGGAAGGGTGGCAGACAACGCCGTGGGGGTACATCAATGGATCTGCCCGAAGATCTCTATGAACTATACAAAACTGACCCCGAAGAAAGCTATGGTCAGCACAAGACACGAATCCAATGGATTCGAAGATATTGGGTCGAGCAATGGTTCAAGTACAGATTCGTCACCAAGGAGTATGCTGAGAAGAATGCTATCACGCGTCCTTGGGGAGATATTCTCTATAAAAATCTTCAACCCAAGACCAGAACTGAAGCCATTGCTCAAGGATTCTACCCTTGCATGGTCCGAGGGCCACAGCCTACTGATGCCGACCCATCGTCATTGCTATGGTGTCGAGATGACAATCTGTTCAAGCGCAACTTTCAGTTTGCCAAGAACTCGGCCAGGGAAAACAAGAAGTCTTGGGGATTAGACTTCAACCCAGGCCCCTTTGCGCCACATGCCGATGGCACACGTGAAGCTGAATCCAATCTTGTTGGGCCCTTCTATAACTTAGAAGGTCTCATCACTCACATTCAGGTTCTAGGGGCAGCCTTGGATCACTCTGCAGACGACACTAACTCGGACGAAGCGCCTGCACCACCAAAGCCAAAGAAGCAGAAGAAACCTAAGGCTTCGAAGCTTTCCACTCCACCAACGTGTCGCGCACGAAGCCTCTGGCCACTGCTCCTCCTGCACCAAGTGTGCAATCTGAAGATCTCTCTCGCATCTCCAAGACTGAGAAGAAAAAGAAGAAGCCCATGCACTCCTCTAGTCCTATTCTGACTCCTGCTGCTGTTTTGAGAAACGAGAATGACGCCATTGATCTGTCTAGCGACGACGATCTTGGCGATGATGCTCTTAAGCAATTGACAAAGAGCAAGCAAGAGGCAGAAATATTCAATGATCTTCCCCTCTTTGATGTGGAGATCCTGTACAAGTTTATTGATGAGTGGTTTGACAGCCCAGACCTCAGTTTTGATGATCTTCAGCTCCCAATTGGCCTCAACGCCTCTTTCCATGGAGCCATTGCTCCTGAGCTGGCTCTTGCACAGAAGATTGTTGAGCTGAAGCACAAGATTGATTATGAAAAGGCTCAGCTCAAGAAGCACATGGCCAAGCTCAATGTTGAAGACATTCAAAACTTTAAGGTCATGCTGCATGAGCTCAAGGAGACGTTTCACAAGAAACGTGAAGAAATAAGAGGTTCTCGTGAGCGCATGAAGAATCTCGCTGCCAAATGTGTTCAAGGCTACAATGAAGCTAAAAAGCGCAAGGCTTTGGGGCGACTAGGCATCGACCCCAGAATGGCTGCCAAGAAGAAGAAGAAGCCTGTTGTGTCCCATCCAGAAGCATCAAGGCAGGGAGAGCCTCGCATTGTCTTCCCGACCAGTATGACAGGCTCAAAGCCTAAGGTCCCCACAGTGGGTTCGGAGCTCAAGAAAACTAGGGAAGCTGAAGCCGAAGCCCGAAAGCGCAAGACCAAGGCCATCACTGATGATACTCCACCGACTAAGAAGAGAAAGACAAAGAAGAGAGACCGGGCTGCTCTCACAGAGCCCCTTGTTGTCGAGCCAATCTCAGTGGCTCGTCCTGCGTCTGAACATCATGAGCGCCAGTTGATAGTTAATGAGCCTGCTTCCATAGAGACTCCTGAAGCTGAAGACATTCCAGATGTTGACCCCACTGCAGCTGAAGACATTGGTCATCAAGACAATGTTGAAGATGATGAAGTCCTTCCTCAGATCGAGCACAATTTGGTATCATCGCCTATTCTCACGAACAACGAACTCATCAGCATTGGTCGTCCATTGACTCCAATTGCTCGGGATGACTCATGGGCTGATCACCCTCAACAATCCCCTCATGATGAAGAAACACCAGTTACTCCCCCAACCCAGGTCACCACTCCGGTGATTGACGATGAAGACTTTGAGTCCCAACCAACTCCATCTCCACAGGCGTCGCCAACGTTTCGCAGGCTTCGCAAAGGACCAAGGCCACAGGTCACTTTGTCAAGTGTTCTAGAAGGAGAAGAGTGCCAATCCATTTCACGCGATGTCTTTCCTGAAGCCTCTCCTACTGCGAACATCTCTAAATCTGAAGCCAAAGAGGCTGAAGATATTCCGGCTCCATCAGCTGATGACCAAGAAGAAGAACCAAGAGAAGAAGAACGTGTTGCTACACCCCCGTCCAACCCTGAAGTTGTTCTCGAGGAGAACGTGTCCGACCCTTCAGCTCCTGAAGTGGAGGTTACCAATACTGAGAGGGCCACCAACCTCAACACTGAAGCCAATGACGTTGTCATGGCTGAAGCTAATACGGCACCTGAAGTCAATGTGGTGCCAGAAGTGAATGCACCTGAAGCCAATGTAGCACCCGAAGCAAATCCGCTGCTCGAAGACAATGCCTCTGCTCTTGTACCACCTCCCAGGCCACACACCATTGAGCAAGCATTCTATCAAGGGCAACTTACCACCGTCCGCTGGCCCATTCTGATTCCTCCACCTGCTGCCGGTCCACAATTTGAATATCATGTGGAGCACAGGCCTCAGGTCCAGAAGCCAAAGCCAAGGCTACCACAGTTTCCAGGTACTGCAACCTCACCAGGATCATTTAATCTGAATGGATTCAAGGTACACAACACATTCTTTGACAGTGACAAGACCCCCTACACAAGGCCAAGAATCTCCTCAGATCGATTCTGGAGTTATCAGCAGCGCAGCTACTAGTCTTGCATCTTATACAATTAGGGGCGCATTTTCCCTCATATGCGTCT
Source organism: Triticum monococcum (assembly GCA_034509565.1). Taxonomy (NCBI): domain Eukaryota; kingdom Viridiplantae; phylum Streptophyta; class Magnoliopsida; order Poales; family Poaceae; genus Triticum; species Triticum monococcum. The sequence continues at coordinate 535,864,702 of CM067845.1, read as the reverse complement.
AGACTGCGAAGCCATTGCTGGATTGCCTTGCCTTGAAGAAGCTGTTGACTGCTTCCGTGATGCGGGTCTGCTCAACTTTGTGACTGACAAGGAATATTGGAATGAAGAACTTCTGGTTCAATTCTATGCTACCCTTCACATTCGTGGATACAACAGGGATCCGAAGACTTGGATCCTTGAGTAGATGACGGGTGATGTACATCATGAAGCTAAAGCCCAAGACATCATTGAGCTCACAGCCCTGCCCACTCCTGGTGAATATTATGAACCAAGTTGTCAGCAACACCAGAATGCTTTGGAGAGCATTTTTTAAAAGCCAGAGCCTAACATGAGCCAAATGCTGAGCATGATAAGGCCTCTGCCACGCGACGCTGAATACCCAACGGAATTCTTTGTTGAAGACCTAGAGTATCTGCCCTGCACCATCTATCATATCATCAGGCGAACTCTATGGTCTGTCAAAGGACATTCATCTGCAGCGAAGCTTGAAGGAGCAATGAAGACTTTGGTTTTCTATATCTTCGATGGCATCAGCTTCAATGCTCAAGACTTTTTCATCAGGCAGTTGGCTGCATCTAGCTCCGACATCTTTGGTCTGAAATTCTATGCTCCATAGGTAATGCACCTCATCAAGCTTCACTATGCTATCAACTATCAGCCGTCTGCGCGCAATCACCTAATATTCTTGCCAGAGGTTGATCTGTCCGTCGAAGCCATTTACCTAGAGCCTGCAAAGGAGTCAATTTATCTTCACAATGTCGATCATCAAAGCTTCACCCAGCCCATTGAAGGAGTTCAGGCCATTTCTCGTGTTTACCCCTTGGCTGGCAATACACGTGCCCCTCGCACCCAAACTGAAGCCACTACAAGTACCATTGCCCAAAGGCCTCGGAAGCGATCTCGTGTTCTCAATGACCGAGAGCTTCTCGTCGCTCTACATCAGAAACATGATAAACATCATGACTGGCTTAAGCGTCAGATGCAAAGCCTCTTGGTGGACGTCAATCGCATTCAAAATCTTGCCACCAAGAATGCCTTTGTTACACATGAAACCTGTTGGAGGTCTTGGAAGATTTTGACATTGCTTAGTGCTGAAGCTGATCTTCAAGACGATGGCTTCACATAGAGATTCAAGTTTGACTCAACTCCTCCAAGGAATGCTCACTTGCGTCGGACTCCCTCACTTGAAGACTTTGACTATTCTTCCTCAGCTGCAACAGTTAATGCCAAAGTCATAGATGATCAAGATGATGCTACCTCACCACCTCCAACTTCGGCACGTATCGACACTGCACCAAGTTCGTCTGCACCACCAAACCTCAACGACGACCCTGCTTCATCGCCTACTCCACATGGGAACGAGTAGCAAGCTCTATGTTTTCAAACCTTTTTGGTCATTACTAACAAAAGGGGGAGAAGCATATGAGTTGATAGTCTTCAAGCGGGTCCATATGGGTGGTTGCTATACTTTTGCTACATTTGCCAAGTGCTTACAACTCTCGCTTTTGATACATTTGGTTCATTTTGAGTTGTAACACTTAAACTTGATGGTCGTCTGCTACCTTTTTGACACTATGTGATGCGATGATAAATTACGCATGTGCGACGATAAATTCCGCACGAAGACATTTTGCAGACGTCCATTTTTCATTATGCATGTCATTATCTTCGTTATATACTTTCATGGATGATGAATTGTCTTCATAAGTAGAAGAGGAGCTCCGCAAGTACAACCTGCCATGTGCATTTGCATTCAAAAGCAAAATATTTATATGCACATCTTCAGGGGGAGCCTTTCTGCTACTTACGAAGACAATGTCTAAATCCTTTATAATTTCACATACTTTTATCCCCGTTGAAAACTTCAACCAGTTTGTCATCAATCACCAAAAAGGGGGAGATTGTAAGTGCATCTGGTTTTGGAGTATTGATGACAAACCTAGTTGAGGGACTAATGTGTTTGTGAGAATTGCAGGATAACACAAGTAGTAGTCCCTCATTGATTCGGTTTTCCTACCGGAGATGACCCCTAAAAATGTATGAAGACATCGAAGACAAAGATGGTATGTGAAGATATTCACATTGAAGACTATGACAAGAGAAGACATCGCGTCAAGACTATGAAGCGCGAAGACTTAGTTGTTTCGGTGTTTCCTTTTCTTCTTTGTTGAGTCATAGGAACCACCGTACTGTTAAGTGGGGTTCTAGTGAACAATGTCAGAGTGACTGAAGTGATGCTTAACCAAAATCCCATGTCTTCGAGCGAAGACAATGAGAGCAAATCTTATCGAGAGCTGGATGAGTCAGCTTTACTTGTAGCCCAAGTAAAATTGCCGCGTGTGTTTGAAATCTGACCGTTGGAACACGTGTCAGTTCCTTAGTGATCCAGGGTTATTTCGGACAAATCAGGTTGGGTTTGCCTAGTGGCTATAAATAGCCCACCCCCTACACCATAAATTAGTTGGCTGCTCAGAGTTAGTGCACGGCTTTTGTCGTTTGAGAGCAACCCACATCGAAGCCTTTGAGAGAGAAATCCTTGCGAGGACAAAGCCCTAAACACCTAGAGCCAAAGGGTGTTAGGCATCACTGAAGTCTTCCTGTCTGTGTGATCTGAAGACTTGTTACACTTGAGGACTGTGAATCCTCCAGCCGGTTAGGCGTCGCGTTCTGAGCATCCAAGAGTCATCGTGGATCGTCGGTGAACGAAGTCTGTGAAGGTTTGGAAGTCTACCTTGAAGACTTACCAGAGTGATTGGGCGAGGACTGGGTGTCCTTAGCTCAAGGGGAATAAGGTGAAGACACGGTCTTCTGAGTTAAATCTCAGCCTCCCTAACCAGACGTATAGTTGTCACAGCAACTGGAACTGGTCCAACAAATCATTGTCTTCAACGAGCAACTGGTTCTATCCTTCCCATATCTTTATTTACAGTTGCTCCTTGTGAAGTCATTGCCTGTTTGCATTATCTATTTGTCTTCACTGTGTGATTGCTTATTCTGATTGGCTTCATACTGTATTCCATCCTGATCCACACTGCCTAGCTGCTATTAGTCTTTGTGCTTTCACTTCATTGAATACTTGACTATGACTTGCCTTGTGTAGTCTACCTTCCGCTGCATGTTAATAGGTTCATTTCTATTGATTGTCTTCGAAACTTCCATGTTTTGAAGACTTTCATAAAAATCGTCTATTCACCCCCTCTCTAGTCGATAACTAACACTTTCAATTAGTATCAGAGCAAGGTACTCCCTTGTTCTGTATGACTCGGTTTAACCATCTGGAGTTTTAGCTATGTTGACTGTGGAAATAACCAAAGTCTCTGCTGCGTGCCCCGTCTTTGATGGAATCGAATATCCCTATTGGAAGAACAAGATGCGCGTGCATCTTGAAGCCATTGATGTCGACCTCTTGTATGCCGTCAAGAATGGCGTTCCCAAGGCTGGTGAATGTGTCACCGCTGCTGATGTCAAGAAGTTCGTTCAACTGGATTCCACTGCCAAAAACATCATATGTGGTCATCTGACCAAAGGGCAGTATGGCCGTGTGAGTGCTCTGAAAATATTTAAGCTAGTCTGGGACTGTCTCTCCAAGGTCAACGAAGGCGTCTCAACCCAGAGAGATCAAAGGATCAATGTCCTTCGCAGCCTCTTCAACCGCTTCAAGAGAAACGTCAATGAGAATGTTCAGCTCATGTTTGATCGCCTCACTGACATCACAAATGAGCTTCAACCTCTCGGCGCTACTGAGATCACCAAGCATGAAATCGTCAAGACACTCCTAAGATCAATTGACAGCTCGTTAGACACCCTAGCCCTCATCACAAAAAAACATAGGATTCTTTCAAAGAGGTTTGAGTGGATAAAATGTTTCCTATAAAATCTAATGCAATGAATTCTATGAAAAAGTTTCTATGATTTACAACCCTACGAATCAAACAATCAAGATAAGAAAAATTCATAAGTATTAGAATCTTTCAAAAAATTTTTTTTTTTGAGAATTCTTGAATCGAAGAAGCCCTTAATGTAAGGCAGGTGGACGGACGGGCGCGTTGGAGTTGTTTTGAGTTCGTCCACGCGGATCTGGTGCTTTTTGCCCGATGCTCCTCCATGTCCAAAAGCTAGCATCTGTTTTGAGTACTACCCCAAAGCTGTTTCTTTTTGCAGAGCACGCACTTTTTTTGATAAAAAAAAGGACAGAATGAATGAATGGAGCCGCTCCTTTTGCTGAAAGCCAACCCACCAATGATGAGATACGGCCCCCGGACGTAGAAAAATTGCACGATTACGGCTGGGCACGATGATAAGCCTCCAAGTCAAGTCCACTCGTCCCGACGGAACCGAACGCATGCACACCGCACGCGTGTTCACATCGACCAGACCCCACTGGTAGTACAAAAGTGGTGGTGGCAGTACCACGCCGTGGACGCTATAGCAAGCTGCGACTGAAAGAGCTAGAGATCCAGCCGCCGGTCAGTTCAGCTCGCTCGATCGGCTTTGCTCCTGTTCTACTCTAGCGGACGACTGCAATTGCTCAGGTGGCCGAGTGGGTAGATCGACCGCCGGTCACATCTCATTTAGGAATGCAGGTTTTCAAAAACTCACGCCGCCTTTTAAAATTCTGCTCGTTTGGTTGGGCCAAGAAGATTCGAAGGGTGCCTAGAAGGTTGAAGTCAGCATCCCTCATCTCTCCTTCATTCATGGTCTACCTTAACTTATACTCCGCCACAAGGTTGAAGTCAGGATGTTGGGTGACTGTAAATGCACCACACATTCACATCACTCTCGAGGGCACAAGCGAACGGAGTACTTCAGAGCTGCCTACCTATTCACATCACTCTCGGCTTTCTCCTTGTCCTTACCACAAGAACGACGTTTTGCTCACTGCAGTGCGAGCAAGTCCAGTCAACTCGAGCATCATTGCCTTTCTAGAAGCGGGAGCTGACAAGGGAGCTTAGAGGTCTACGCTTTGACACGTGGGGATCGAACTGTTTCTCGTCAAAATTCCTGCTACGGACATGCATGTTCTCTCAATGGTCCAATGATCCAATGGCATCATCCTACACTAGTTGATGAGAAACAAAGCTTGCAGTGAAAGCCCTTCTGTCCCTCTGAGCGCTTCGACCAGTGCTTTCCTTCTTCTGAGCTCACGTGCTAAAATTTCATTAGGTTCGGTTCTTTTCTTTCTTGTAAGCGATTCAGTTGGTTACAATAAATTGTAATGGATTTAGTTGGGGTTTTTTTCTGACCGTTGATTCTTTTGTCAAGATTCGTGGTATCTTTTCTCACCTTTTTTTTAGAATGTATCTTTTCTCAATTTGTGTTGTTTCATGGATTTTTAAGCTGAGTTTTTGACTTGGTCCTGTTTGGGGGTCACTGGTCAGTAGATTGTCTTATTGGGCCTGAAGCCCGTAGCCAGTCCCCGCCCCTTTTATATGTTTTCTTTTCTTTTTTAGTCAGTCAAATTTTCCTTTTATAGGTATTATTAGGATGTTGGGTGACTGTAAATGCACACACGCAAGTAATATATAACATGTTTGTAAATTATACTAGAGTGCAAAAATGGCATAATATAGGTGTATTCTTCGTATATTAAAAAATACAATTTTGGGTAAAATTTTGTGCGAGTTTTTTTTAATGTTTTTCATTTTATTTTTCCTAAAAAGATAATAACAATGCCACCAATTCATTCCTCCGTAGATAAATTAATTGTGTTTTCATTTTTATTTAGGTTTTACTTCATTTTATTACTTATTTAATGGTAATTCTAATGTCACCAATTCATTCAGTCTTTGAAAACTTGTTTTTGCATAACAAAATCACTATTTTATGTTTATTTTTGCATATTAAAAAACACAATTTATGTGGAAATTATGTGCAAATTTATTCATTATTTTTTAGTTTTATTTTAATTTTATTTCATCTTAAAGGGTATGCCAATGCAAATAATGTTTACTTCTTTAAAGAATTTCATTTGTTTTTACTTTTATGTGTAGGTATACACACGAGTACTATAGAATATGTATGTAGATTAGACTAGAGTGCGCAAATTGCACTACTTATGCTTACTCGTTGCATATTACAAAAAGTGCAAAGTTGTGTGCAAGTTTCTTTTTTTTTCATTCTACTCTTCTTAAAGGGTAATACTAATACCAATGATACTAATTCATTCTTATTATAATAATTCATTATTTCTATTTTTTAGTTTTTATTTTGTTTTTTCTTTAAGGGTAACACCAATGCCAATTATTCATTTATTCTTAGATTTTATTTTCGAATTCCATTAATATATGCTTATTATTTTATATTGTAAAAGATTACCGTTTCAGTGTAAATTGTGGGCAATTGTTTTCATTATTTGTTTCATTTTTTAAAAATTTCTTTCTTCTTTAAGGGTAAAACTAATGAAACTAATTCATGCTTTCTAGAAAAGTTGTTTTTTGTATTGTTTCTGTCTTATGTGTTACCAGGTATCGGGTCAGTTCCATTTCAAACCAGGCACAAGTGGTTGCAGAAGACAGAGTAAGCATTTTCACCAACACTCTACAATGTGCGAGGGGACAATTTCCTTTTACTCACCTAGGCCTTCCTCTGGGGATTTATAAACCAACTGTGGTACAGTGTCTGCCACTAGTTAACAGAATTGCTAAGAGATTAGATGGTATCTCTACCTTTATGACTCAGGCACGGAAGTTGCTACTAGTCAAATCAGTGCTGGCATCCTGATCAGTCTTCTTCATGTGTTGTTTGGACATACCCATTACTATAAAAAAGCAGATCATTAAATATTTGAGGCATTGTCTATGGAGAAGCCCTGACATGGAGGATCGCAGACCAACACTTGTGGCCTGGCACACAGTTTGTAGACCCAAAAATTAGGGTGGCTTGGGAGTCATGGATATATATATACACAAAACAACCTCTGCTCATGAAAAATCTTCACAAATTCTTCAATAGACATGACATTCCTTGGGTCAACCTCATTTGGGAGACATATTACAGCAATGGACAACTTCCAGGAGATCAAAAAGTGGGTTCCTTCTGGTGGAAATCAAACTTAGCTCTAATTGATCATTTTAAAGCTATTGCCAGGTGTAATGTGGGAGATGGAAGAAGTGCCTTGTTCTGGGATGACATGTGGCACCAATTTGTTCTCAAACACAAATTCCATCATCTTCATTCCTTTGTCAAAAATCCACACACAAGTGTTCAACAAGTAGTCAATACTGAATATCTGCAGGATCTCTTCCACCTGCCATTGTAAATGGCAACACAAGCATACGAGGAGTTCTTAGAAATGTAAGACATTTGCTTCTCTTTAAGGCAATCTGAATACTTGGATTCAATGGATACATGGAGCTACATATGGGGAAATGGATTTTATTCTTCCATTAAGGCATATAATGTTCTGATTGGTCACAAACAAACTCCACCACATTTCAGCTGGATTTGGAAGAGCTCTTGTCAACCAAAACACAAAGTGTTCTTCTTGATGCTCTTACATGATAGAGTAAACACAAGGAATCTCTTAAGAAGAAAAAGCTTTGAATTGGAAGTCTATAACTGTGCAGTGAGGGATTGTCAGCAAAAAGAAACATTACATCATCCATTTTGGGGGTGCCCTTTTGCTATTCAATGCTGGGATTATATCTGTCCTACCAGAACCCCTAATCTCTCTGTATTAGAAGCATATCAAGACCTCAAGGACAAGCTCAACTACCTTTTCTTTCATGGAGATCATTATCTTAGGATCATGGAACATGTGGATATCCAGAAACAATAAAATCTTTGAGAATATCACCCACACATGTCAAGGCTGGGAATTCATCTTCATGGAGGAGCTCAAATTACTCAAATACAGGATGAAGAAGAAATATGAATTACAGTTTACTGCTTGGTTGGAGTCCTTGTTGTAATTGTAGCTTTAGCTGTTCTTTTTTAGATTCTTAGCTCTTTTTTAGTTTTCTTAGTTTTCTCTTTCTTTCTTTTGTCTCTTTCTTTCTGTTCTTTATTCTTTGTATTTCTTGGGGCTTATCTCAAGCCTATCAGACCATTTTTTTTCTGCTTTATTTAATAAAGGTTGCAGTGGGGTTTTACCCTGCTGTTTATAGTAAAAAAACAAGTGGTTGCTAAGGACCTAGTGCTCCTAAAAAGAATTGACTGACCAAATTGGTGCAAGTCGATTTTGATTCAGCTGCACTGAGAAAAAATGGACTTGTCCAAATTGTTTCTCAGGGAAGTGTGACTAAACCGTGGTGACATTTGCGGCCAGCCCACTCGCATCGTTGGCCCATCTGCGCCCAGCCACACCAGAAAGTTTCTCCACGCTTCGCTTCACATTCAAGGGGACTGGGTTTTATTCAGAGAAATTCAGTAGGAAGCTCTCGCTAATACTGACGCGTACTTGTCAGAGAAAAATGGCACGAGACATCAAAACGACGGACAGCAGATTTTCCACGAGAAACAGCACGAGACTACAGATCTTCCGCCGCTCCCGACCGCTCGGATTTCCTCGACCCGAGTCCACGGAGAAACTCCACGATGTTCCTGTCCGAGCTCCCGCCTTCGCTCATGGCCGCCTTCGTCTTCACAGTCCACTCCGCCGCCCTCGTCCTGTACCCCTCGTTCCCCATCACCTCCCTAACGCACCGCTCCACCTCCTCCCGCCTCACCACCCCGCCCGCGCCCGGCCGCGCGCGCACGCCGACGCGCCACACGTCCTCGATGTACTTGGCGTTCGTCGGCTGGTCCGACCAGTGCGGCACCGCCACCATCGGCACCCCGGTGCTCAGCGCCTCCGTCGTCGAGTTCCACCCGCAGTGCGTCACGAAGCACCCCACGGCGCCGTGCGCCAGCACCTCCAGCTGCGCCGTCCACGGCACGATCAGCCCGTTCCCGCCCGCCTTGTCGGCGAAGCCGTCGGGGATCTTGGACGTCTCCAAGGCCCTGACCACCCACAGGAATGGCTTGCCGCTGTTGAAAAGGCCCTCCGCCACCTCCGCCATCTGCTCCGGCCCCAGCGCGGCGATGCTGCCGAAGGAGACGTACGCGACGGAGCGCGCCGGCCGGGCGTCCAGCCACGCCTTGGTCGCGGCCGTGGTCGGCGTGTGCAGGTGGAAGCCGTAGGACGCGTCGTCCGGCAGGCGGTTGTCGAGGTACGCCGACGGCACCGTCGGGCCTACCGTCTTGGCTCCCCACATCGACGCCATGTACTCCGATTCCTTCCAAAATTTGACAACAGTAGTGTTTCAGTACCTAGTGCCGTCTATAGCGAGTGAACAGAGTGACACATTGAGTGAGAGCGACGAGCTTGTGTGCGTACCTGTGGCTGCAGCTCGTGGAAGGAGTTGACGAGGACGTAGTCGGCGGCGTCGAGCCCCACGAACTGTCTCACCAGCAGGTCCAGGTACGCAGGGCACTCGTCGGGTTTGGCCATGAACGACGGCACGTCGTCCGGTCCGAGCACAGCCGGCAGGCCGGGCAGCTCCGGCGGCACCGTGCCAGCAACAACCGGAACAGCCAGCCGCCCTGCCCCGGCGTGCGCGTAGGCCACGTTCACCGCGGGCGCCTGCGTGAAGAGGGACGCGCACGCAGCGCCATGCCGCCGGGCCACGCTTGGCGCCCACGGCTGCAGGAACGCGTCGTACACGACGGCGCGCACGGGCCGGCCCTTCTCCGCCTCGGACCGCAGCAGCTCGTCCACCGTGCGGGAGCCGACGGACTCCAGCCGGGCGAGGTACGCGGCGACGTCGCCGGAGGCCTCGGCGAAGCCGCCGCGGTCGAAGCCGTCGGAGATCTCGGCGAGGTGGACGGCGCCCGGGCACGGGTCCCGGCCCTGGCCGAGCAGGTAGCGCGTGACGGCGAGCGTGCAGCGGACGCCGGCGTGGGAGGCGAGGCGCTTTCCAAACTGGAGGAACGGGTTGATGTGGCCCTGGCTCGGGTACGGGAGCAGGAGGACGTGGACGGCGCCGCCGTGGTCCGAGTCATGAGCCGCCATGGCTACCTAATCCGCGTGCGGTGTAGGGCAGCTGAGCTAGCTAGTGATAGACTGTGATTGCAGTGAGTGATACTAGATGGCATGTGAAATGTGGCATTTATAGAATGGCCGATGATCAACATAAGATGTAGGTTCATATTTTATAGTATTCCCTCAGGTTTTTTAGTTTGTACATAAGTTTTGTCTGAAATTAAATTATCTCTACTTTGATCAAACTGGTAAAAAAATACCAATATTTACAATACGAAATCAATATTGTTAGATTCATTACGAAATGTAGTTTTATACTTAAACTTTGCAAAGTTTAACATGACATAAATCTAATACGCAGAGTAAAAAAAAAGAACAGAGAGAGTACATAACTCTATAAATACTCCATCCGTCTTAAGATGTTTTCCGAGGTATCAAAAAAATATACATTAGAAGACGAAGAAAGTAGTTTTCTCTATGAACTTAATCAAAGCTTACAAAGTCAAATTATCTTTTCATGATCTTTATAATCTGCATATAAATTTTCTTTGAAATCAAATTATCTCTATTTTGACCAAATTTATAGAAAAAAGTACCAATATTCAACAATGCAAAATCAATATTTTTAGATTCATTATGAAATGTACTCCCTCCGTTCCGAAATAGATGACTCAACTTTGTATAAAGTTAATATAAAATTGAGTCATCTATTTTAAAACGAAGGGAGTAGTTTACAACATATATATTTGGTATTATAGATGTCGATATTTTTTCATATAATCGAACTTTGCAAAATTTAACTTGACACAAATCTAATACGTGAAGTAAAGGGGACCAAAAGGGGTACATTACTCTATAAATAGTCCCTCTGTCTTATAATATAAGACATTTTCTAAGGTATCAAAAACATACTACATTAGAAGACAGAGAGAGTAGTTTTCTCTATGAACTCGATCAAAGCTTACAAAGTTTGATTCTTTTATAAATCTATATGCAACACAACCGCATTATGAAATGGAGGGAGTATTGTTTAGCATTGATGAAACGAAGATCTCAAGCGAAAGTTGTCTTTGTTTCTACACTGAATTTGACTCTAGCTGCTGCGAGGTAGAGTAAGCGGCAAGCCAGAAAGAGCAAGCTACTAGCTGGAGTGCCGGAGAGAAACGCACGTGATCGAATATCTTCCTAGTTGGTCCTTGAGAGAGAGCCACTGCCGATGGACTTATCGAGGCTGGTCAAGAGCTCACGGGTAGGCTCCTCCTATCCCATGCATGCATGGTCCCATGAACTTGTTGCTCAATCGTCATTGCCCACGAAGGCGCCGCTGGAAACAAACAAAACACAAACAACAAATCTGCACCGCCGGTCCGCGGTCCCAATCTTATCGCTCCATGAAGCAGCTAGCTGCACTGGGATGTTCTTCTTGTGACGAACCGGTAGCTGTCAGCCAGGGTCTCAGCCGGAGGCCGGAGTCGTCAGGGATGACGTCGAGGTATGGGATTGGCGCGACAACTTTCTTCTCGGTGCACGGTGGCCATGCAAATTGCAAATTGTTCATCGTCATTTTCGTCGGTCATCACCTTGTTGGCACATGAAACAGAAAACTGAATAAGCACAGGATCGACCGCCGCGTGTGCAAACATGCATTTGAACGATAGCCAAGCCCGGCAAGATTCACACCTTCGCTCCCAATCTCCTGTGTCAATGATCTCAAGCTCCAAAGCACTGACTGTGGGACAACCTCTTCACCGAACAAAACAGGAGCTGTCCGGCATTGCGGCCAGCCGGCCACCTGGCAGGCCCGCCGAGCCAGCCGGATTCAGGATGACTTGCCGGCGAGCTCTCTAGAGGGCAGCAACGCTGGCAAGCCGTTGCACGAGGCGGCCGACGAAGGAAGACACCCAGTTCGTGCACATCGACTTGACGGCGGAGGAAATTAAGGGAGGAAGAGGAGACCAAGGACGACGACAACATCGTGTCAGCCACGCCGCCTCGACGACGAGTCTGGACGTCCACGTCCACTGCCATCGATAGCGAGGAAAAATAGAACACGGGAGGCCGCCAACGTTTGGGTCTCAGAGAGGCCACTGCTGACGTCTTCTCGGGCCCTACAGGCGGTGAGCTTGCCCAGAGCCTCGCAGAGGCCATTACTCTTCCTTCCCCACTGAAGCTTCACTCTTTTGGGCTCCCGGCCGGCCGGTGAGCTCGCCGCTGAACGTGGGAAAGATATGTCTTGGGAAATGGCCGTGGCCGCGGCCAGCGATCATTTAGACTGGTTAGAATAGTCTAGTATGTTATAGTTTATCTGAAATTTGTTGAAGATGTAAAGATTTTTTGTCCATTTTGTATGAAAATTATTCGGTTTGCATGTAATTTTTTTCGTTTGTTCAAATACGGTTCGAAATATATACGTGTATCATTGTATAGCCGGCTCTCATATATGACCGAACGCATCTGCGGGCGGATACCGGGTCTGTTTTGAGAGTCAGACTTGGAGAAGCCCTAGGTATCAAAACACAATTCACGAAAGAAACCACAACAATATATATCTAAAACAACTTCGGAGAGTCAAAATGAGCGCACAGCAAAAGTGAAATAAACCATAAACAAGTAAAGTTTAATAAATGCCTTAAGAAAGTTTTAAAGAAAAGCAAATGACGTCCATATATCTGCCTAGACCACTGTGTCTATGAGAACTAGCTAATGTCATCCTTTTCTTCAAAAAAAAAAACTAATGTCGTCCTTCAAACAAACCTGCTTCCGAAATGATATCATCTAATTTGCGGCAATCTAGATAAAAGGAATAATAAAGCAAGGTGAGTCGCAACCTAAAGAAAGTGTGGTCCTGGGTTAATACTATTTTGGTATCAATTGCTAGGTTTTATTTTTGTTGTTGCCCTTTTTAGGGGCATATACATTTTTCCTCCTCGAACGTTTTCCTGTTTGTTCAGATGATATGTTGCTTGGCATCATGGACTGCTAGATCTCAAGTATGAAAACTAGAAGAAACCCATATTTGTGAGGTTCAAGAACCAAGGACCTAAGTATTCTTGGTCAGACCACTCCCATTAGACTAGTTTGTGTTTTGTGTAGATATGGCAAAGTCTTATTTTCACTTTGTGTGTGCTATTCCACCTTTTCTTGTGTATTCTCCATTGTAGTTTTTTAAATGGCCCGTAACTTAATTCAAACTTGACACTTACATATACAATGCATCGGTTCATAGATTAGGGAATTACAAAGTAACCCCTAGGTGGATTTGTACTTTGTAGCACCTGGGTGCTCCCCCCCCCCCCCCCCCCCCCCCCCCCTCTATGAACAGTTGAACACTAAGTTCAAAAAAGTACAGAGAATTTTGAAAACAAAATCTGGGATTTTGGGATATCAAACTTGGGTTCTCATCTAGTTTCATATGAAATTTCGTTAAAAATTACCAAGAAACGTATTCGTGGCAAAAACAATAAAAATTATCCTATATATAGAAAAAAAACTGTTTGGATGGATTTTAGTTTGGACAATATTTCCTTCATCACGGAGACGTTTCCTGGTATTTTTTTTCATGAAATTTCACATGAAGTAGATTGGGAACCCAGGTTTGACATCCTCAAATTTCAGCTTTTTTTGAATTTTATTTTTACATTTAATATCCATATAGGGTGTGGAGCACCCAAGAGCTCCTGTGTATTTTCCCTGTAACTATGAACTGTATTGATTTTTATTTTGAAATATATTATCTATGGTATTAAAATTTGCAACGCGAAATGTTTTCAAGGCTTCAGTAAATAGATCACATTTGATTGAATCAATGACTTCACCGCTAGTACACTTCCATAAAGTTGACTACCTTTCTAGATTTTAGAATCCTTTTGAATTGCCCATCCAAAATAATGGAAAGTTGTGTACGTTGAACATATTTGGGCTGGGGATGATTCCCTAGAGGCACATGTCGTCACAATGGATCACACTAACAAAAGCGCCAGAAAATATAAAACAACCTCATCAGCTCAATATGAACGAACCTGTGAGTGCATAAATCTAAAATCCGTGTAGTCAGACACACCAAGCCTGCAGAAACACAAATATCCGACTTCATGGTACCTTCTGATAAGACAAAGCAATAGTATACAAAAAAAATCTGAGTACCATTATTCTCAGAAAACACATAGCCAGGACGTTGCCGATGAAGACCAACCATGCTAATAAAATCTCCGAATCTTCTATATCTAAATAGCTATCCACCACTAACTATTTCTCTTAACATGCAAGCATGCCATATCATCCCACAACATACATGAGAAAATGCCCACCCCCACTATCATATTTCTCTACATGCAAGCATGCCACTTTATCATTAAACATGCATGAAAAAAAAGACTCATCTCAACATCCAAACATACATAAGAAATTTCATTCTATTATGCTATTTATAGTTAATAAAAAATTACAACTATATAGTAATCAAACATAATAAATTATATGTATTTTCAGTTTGAGCTTTTTATATTATTACTTTAAATATTCATGTATCATGCAATGAATCACACTGAAATATTGCAAAATATCCCCGCAACAGCGGGCGGGGTATCATCTCATATGCCTAAGAGGCTACGACAATCGATGCCCCCCATCATCTTGCAGCATGACAAGAGGCAAGGGGGGCCAGGAAAATCTGTGGCGGCTGGCCTCTGGAACCCTAACTTCTCGTTCCTGTCCAGTAAGATATTCCCTTATGTAGTTGGTTTTGTGTATCCCATGTTAGTACTACTGCCTGCAACACAATCTTCTCCGCGAAGATTATATCTCGCTTATAGCGGGTATAGCTGTTGTCTCGCTGAAGCTTTTTCTTCCTCCGTCGTAAACTGGGCCGACTCATTTGATTATCCTGTTTCGATCGCTGGCTAGTTCCATCGCTTGCTCTAGCTTCCCTGCACTTGTATTTTGTTCTTTTTTCTTTCGGTTTTCTTTGTATCTTCACCGTTTTTCTTGGGTTTCACCGGGTTACTTAGTTTTTCTCAGTTTCCATTGACTTTTTGCAAAGATTTCTTCGATACCTTTTTTTTCTTGGTTTCCACTGCCTTTATTTTCTACCTTTTTTCTTTGTTTTCTTTGTTTTTTTCTTTTTTCTATTTAATTCATTTTTCTTTGTTTCTTTCCCGGTTTTCACTGTTCCACTATTTCGCTTCTATTTTCTTTCGGATTCTTTGTTTCCTTTTTATTTCCATTGGTATTATTCAATTTTCTCTGTTTTTGGCAGTTTTCTCGTATCACAATTTTTTACAATCATCGTCTTTGTTTTATTTTTTTTATTCTTTCCTTTGTTTTTCTTTATTTCTTCACTTTCGTTGTTTATTTGGTGGTTTTAGTTGTTTTTTTCTCTTTTCATATAGAACACAGACATTTTTATGCACATTTATTTTCTTTGAAAAATACATGAAACTTTTTCATATGTATATAAAACATTTCTTTTGCACACGTTGAACATGTTTTAAAAACATTATTGAAAAATTATTTGGTTTTCTTGTTTACATCTGGAGTATTTTTTTGGCACGTTTAACATTTTTAAGTACATGATTAGCCTTTATTTTGTACGCATTCTATATCTAAATATTTATTTAACATGTATTTTGATGTCACTTTTTTTGCATACACATTATACATTTTTTTAAATAACAGGAACATTTTATATGCATTTTTCTTTGCTAATTATTTACATGTTTAACATTTTCCAAATACATGACCTGTATTTTCTAAAAAATTAGTTTTTTGCTATCTATTTTCTTGCATACACAATATACAATTTGTATACATCAGGAATATTTTTTATATACAGGTTTAATATTTTCCAAATACATGATTAACATTTTCTTAAAACTTACTTTTTTTATATGTACTTTCTTACATACACAATATACGATTTTTTTTGTATACATGAGGAACATTTTTGTATACAGGTTCATAATTTTTCAAATTCATGACTAATATTTCTTAAAACCTATATTTGTTTATGTCTAATTTTTCCATACACATTGTACATTGTTTTGTATTTACCAGGAATTTTTTTCATATACACATTTACCATTTTTTCAAATACATGATTAACATGTTTTCATATATATGTTTTGATGTCTATTATTTTCGCACACATTGTACAGTTTTTGTATACATTAGAAACATTATTTCTATACACGTTTAACATTTTCCAAATGCGCGATTAAAAATTTTCAAATTTTTATGTAAAACAATTTTATTAGATAAATTAAAATATTTCGAAATATATGCAAAAGAAAGAAATAAAGCAAAACATGAATGCGAAAATGTGAAAAAAAGGAAGAAAAAAAAACGTTGAAGGCTAGAAGGAGATAGCCACGATCTATCGTGTTGCTGGGCCAAGCCCAGCACCAGCTTATAGGTGTAGCAGGCGACCAGTCGCTCCGACTCGCTGCCGATTCTTCTCTTCTTCTAGCCTTCACATATCACCATGGCCCCTTGCTCGGTGGTCAACGCACTCCCACCTCATAAGTTGAGACAACCAATTGCCAACAACGCGAGGGTTTCTCGTGCCGTTATCGTCGCCATCATCTAAGATATTTAAGTCCCGTCGCCTCCGGCTGCCATCTTGGTGCTGAGAGGTAGCGGGATCTCGGATCTTTAAGACTTCTATGTTCTTCGTCAACATCTAGTGATCATCATAGTTCTGTGTGAATAAATTTACTTTCATTCTTTTGACGGTGTCACATGATTAGAGAGTTTTCTGTCCTCACAGATCCAACCATTCAAATATGATGAGTGTATGTTTGTGTCAAGCTTTTTTATTGGTTTGATTATTCGTGAAGGTGAAATCTTTCACCGACACCATGGTAAAGGTATAGTGATTCGGCGGGGATCATCCTCGGCCCAAATACGTTCATCGATCAAGGCTTCTTATCTTTTCGGATGGGCGACTTAAGATGCTTTCAAAACCATTATTGATAATGTTTGTGCGGATGAAAGAGTGACAACATCATTGCTCTAATTCAATTGCAGCCTTTTTACCTAAGTCTTTGGAGTATTTCTAAAGCAAGGATTGATACCGCGAAGTAGATGTTTTCAAGAAGTTTCATTATAATTTTTAGTCATAAAAAAGAATAAAGTTATGAAGGTATAAAAAAAAAGACAATCGGCATTCACAAGCAACCGCGCACGCACAAAAGAAAACTCCAGCACGCGCGCAGCGCCGACGACCCGGCGATGCCGACGTGCGACCAATTAGGGCCTCGCCCGCACTCCGGCAGCTCGCCCGGCCCGGCGTGCAGCACTGGGCTTCAACAAAAAGTCAAACTCAAGTAGTCTCGTGGAGCACATTTGTTAATACATCCCGTAGCTCTCGTCCATATACATACGACAGCACATTTGCCTCCTCCGGCGTCGTGCTTGTGCGGACCAACACGGCAGCGGCTACAGTGTCATGTATACTCTCTCTGTCTCATAATGTAGTGTGTAGATTGTTTAAAAAGTCAAAGCTCATAATTTTTGATCAAGTTTGTGAAGAATCCAGGATGCCAAATATATTTCATTAGATTCATTGTAAGATATAGTTTTATGTTTTGTATATTTGGTATTGTAGATATAAACAATTTTCTTCATAAATTTGATTGAAGTTTCTAAAGTTTGATTTTTTAAATAATCTATAAGCACTGTATCATACTTCCTCCGTTTCGAATTATTTGTCACAGGTATGGATGTATCTAGATGTATTTTAGTTCTAGATACATCCATTTCTGCGACAAGTAATTTAAAATGAAGGGACTAGAACGAAGGGACTACTCCTGTGCTATGAGCCTTTGATAAGGTATAGACAGTTACGTGCAACACGCGGCTAGCTTACCTGTAAGTAGCCATGGCTTCCCTGGACAAGGACACGTAGACCTTTGCATGGACAGACCGGCTCGAAGGCCCGAGCCCGAAAGCCCGGCATCTAGGCCGGGCACGAGCTTCATTTTCTGGCCCGAAACCTGGCCCAAAAGCCCAAAAAAGCTTGAAATGGCTATAAGTAGATATTTTATTTGAAATATAGGTATATTTTAATATCCTAAATAATGTTATTTCAATTAAAAATGCACTGTTCATGTGTTTTGGACCGGGCCCGAGCTTGAGATTTTTGCTTCTGCTTTTGACAAGCCTAGCCCGAAGAAGGCCCGCCGTGGTGATCAGGTTTAAGTACACGCAAGAAGTCGTCGTTGGCACCCACGGCAGAGGGCAGGGGCCACGTGCTGCTCCTGCCATACCCGAGCCAGGGCCTCATCCACCCTATGTTGCAGTTCGCCAAGCACCTCACGCACCACGGCCTGCGCCCCACGCTCGTCGTCTCCTGCTACATCCTCGCCACCTGCATGCCCGACGCCGCCGCGGTGTCGGCCATGCGTCTCGCGGGAGAAAAACGAAGGAAGGACTTAATCTGTCGTTGTTCCCTGCCAGACCCGTCACCTCGAGTCCACTAGATCTGTCACCTCTCCTTTGGAATCGCCATTGTCGCACGAGAATGGAAGAACAGGGGACGGTGAGAGAAGAGGAGAAGAGGAGCACGAGAATGGAAGAACAACGCGATGCTGCACAACCACGAGCTAGCCTAATCAAGCCTGACGTGAATTTTACACACAACAAACATCGGACGGTGGTAGACTTAGATGTGAAGTAAGTATTTCACATGGGTATGGCTAGGTCAAAGTCAACTGAGATTTAACCAAATCCCGTCAAGTGACATAACACGCAAGAGAGAAAAAGAAAATTTTACATGAATCTCAATGTAAGATATTATGAATATAGCATCGATTGAGACTTAGTAAGACTAATTTTAAATAATTTTTTTACGAAAATGATCCAGATCTATTATCAAAGCTCGGCAGAAGTACAAAGTATCTTGAACATAATAAAAAAATACATTGAGATTTCAAGACTCTCGGACAACCACTACTGCCGCCAAAACGAACCACCGCCGCACCGATGTCGCAGAATCCCTACCGAAGCCCGATTGACCATGTTGATGACAGCCGGGAATTCTTAGTGCACGTGCCTGTATGGGAAACACTCTGGAGCTGCAGTCAACGCCGTTGAACCCTTGCATAGATGTGAAAATAACAATTCCGATAATGCGTGGCTAGATCCCAGCTGACTGAGACATCACAAAATTTCAGATCAAGTGACAGAACATATAAAATGAGGAAACAAAATTTTTAAAAAAATTATAAAGATTTACATGTAAGATCTCATGAATATCAACTAAGAGTTTGTTAGAGCATCTACAATCGGACTTGACAAATCCGGCCCCTCAAACACCCGCAGACGTGCCATCGGGCACTTCTGAAAAAATGCAATCCACATTCGGACACCTCAATTACCATATCTCAAATCCATACAAACTCATGCAACTACGTCGACACACACGCATCGGCCGGCTACTCCATCACACTGCACTAAAACATGCCATCGGACTATCAAAATTTGGCATGTTTGGCTATGGTGGAGTTCATCCACGCCCGCCCTTGCCCTTCCCGGCGCCCTTGCCGTCCTTCTCGTGGAAGTACCGGTCGAAGACGCAGTACGGATCAAGCCGAATCTGCTCGTCGCCGGAACTGTCTGTCGTGGGAGTAAGTCTGACAGTAAGGTAGGGGGTACCTAAGAGGAGGCAAGATCCTAACTACGGCGAGGTTGTGCATGCAAGATTTACGAGTTCAGGCCCTTCTCGAAGGAAGTAAAAGCCCTACATCTCGGTGTCCGGAGGCTTGGTCGACTGGATTATGCGTGAGAGTTACATAGAGTGTGTCGGACCCCTCCAACCCTCAGTTATACATAATCCAGTCGACGCTATGGTGTCGCGGCGGACGGATCCGTTCGTCGGTCGGGCGCTGTCCTCCCGGGTGCGGCGGAGTGCAATACGGACAGCCATTGCCTCCTCCAACCCACACGAGACGACACCCCAGTCGACGAATCTGAACTGGTCGGAGTCCGATGCACTGCCTGCCATGGCGGAGAATGTCACAAACCGCCGGAGGTGAGCTCGGATGGTGGAGGGGAGTGAAATGAAGTGGATAGGGTCTACTCCGGCGAGAGGATGAAGACGAACATAAGTGGGGTCCGATGGACCAATACGGATCGGATCCGACTTGATGAGCGTGTCCGGGCGCCTCATATCTGCCTTATTTTTAGGCTGAATATGAAGGTGCCGATCAACCCGGTCAATTGAGGGTCATTTGAGAGACCCGTCTGGGACCAAATTTCATGACGGGGCAACGACCGAACGATCTATCCGAACATTTGAGACGGATTTGAGAGATGCAGTTGTAGTTGCTCTTACAGCGTTGTCCGATCTTATCTTCTTCCTGCCTTTCCATATCACCACCGCCCGTAGCTCGGCGGTCAACGCACTCCCACCTCATCATGCAACCAATCGCCGGCTAGCAGGCGTCGCCAGTGATCCGGCGCAACATCAGAAGCAACCGCCCGCGGGCAAAAGAAAACTCCAGCGCATGCCGCGCGCCGACGACCCGCAGATGCCGGCGTGCGACCAATCAGGGGCCTCGCGAGCACTCCGGCAGCTCGCCCGGCCCGTCGTGCAGCACAGGGCTTCACCAAAAGTCAAACTCAAGTAGCGTCGTGCAGCTAGCTGCCGATCCTTTCATTCCGCGTCACTCTCGCCGTTTGTTAATACATGCCGTAGCTGTCGATCCATATACATACGACAGCCCATTTGTTGAACACAGTACAATTATTGCTCACATACACGAGTCACGCTCATTCCTATTTATATGCACACTCTATGCCCTCCGAAAAACTTCCTATTGATATGCACACTCTATCCTTATAAACACTTTTAAAAGACTGAGCCGGCTTAACATCTTAAAATTTTAGGAAGACATTACACACGCGTGTCAATGAAAACATCTTTTTTCACTGAAGGAACATCGCCGGAAGACTGACATAAATACAGAAATAATACGGACATCAATGTCAAGTCTAGGACATGAACACTGATGGACAAAAAATACCATTGTTCTTCTAACCGTGCAACCATAGATTGGTTCCCTACATACGACAGCACATTTGCCTCCTCCCGCGTCGTGCCATTCATACATATACCTTATCGAGTACATTAGCTACTTCTGTGCTCTGAACCTCCGATAAGACACAGACAGCTACGTGCAACGCGCAGCTAGCTTAGTCATGGCTTCTCACGGCAAGGCCACGCAAGAAGTCGTCGCCGGCGCCGACGGCAGAGGCGGGGGCTACGTGCTGCTCCTGCCGTACCCAAGCCAAGGCCACGTCCACCCGATGCTGCAGTTCGCCAAGCGCCTCGCGCACCACGGCATGCGCCCCACGCTCGCCGTCTCCCGCTACATCCTCGCCACATGCAAGCCCGACGCCGCCGCGGTCGGCGCGGTCCGCCTGGCCGCCGTATCCGACGGCTGCGACGCGGGCGGGTTCGGCGAGTGCAACGACGTCACGGCCTACCTGGGGCTCCTGGAGGCCGCGGGTTCGGAAACGCTAGGGGAGCTCCTAGACGCCGAGGCCGCGGAGGGGCGCCCCGTCCGGGCGGTGGTCTACGACGCGTTCCTGCCGTGGGCGCGCGGCGTGGCGCAGCGGCACGGCGCCGCCGCCGTGGCCTTCTTCACCCAGCCGTGCGCCGTCAACGTGGTGTACGGCCACGTGTGGTGCGAGCGTGTCGGCGTGCCGGTCGAGGCTGGATCCACCGTCACCGGCCTGCCCGGGCTGCCGGCGCTCGAGCCGGAGGGCTTGCCGTGGTTCCTCAAGGTCGGGCCCGGCCCCTACCCGGGCTACTTCGAGATGGTGATGAGCCAGTTCAAGGGGCTGGAGCTGGCCGACGACGTGCTCGTCAACTCTTTCTACGAGCTCGAGCCCGAGGTGAGCTCTCTACTCCATCAGTCTCTGGCTGGTGCAACAAAATCTTCGATCGTCAGAAACAAATCTTGCACTGTTCCACTCATACATTCTTTCCGATAGAAGTACGTAGAACGCAACACGTTCGTCCTATTTTAATATGAAAATACTGGTTGCTATCTTATCTGGATGCTCAAAAGTCAGCAAGCAGTAGTACTAAATTCGAATTCGTTCGTGTAATTTTCTGCCGAGGAGAGGAGCACTGACGTTAACGTGCAACTGACTGGGAGTGCAGGAGGCGGCGTACATGGCGTCGGCGTGGCGCGCCAAGACGATCGGGCCGACGGTGCCGGCGTCCTACGTGCACGACGACCGCATGCCGTCCGACACCAAGTACGGCTTCCACCTCTTCGAGCTCACGGCCGCGCCCTGCGTGTCCTGGCTGTCGACGCACCCGGCGCGCTCCGTGGTGTTCGCCTCCTTCGGCAGCCTGTCCAACCTGGACCCGGCGGAGATGCGCGAGGTGGCGCACGGCCTCCTGGACGCCGGCCGTCCGTTCCTGTGGGCCGTGCGCGAGTCGGAGAGCCACAAGCTGCCCGCCGGCTACGGCGACGCCGTCGCGGCGCGCGGCGGGATGGTGGTGTCGTGGTGCCCGCAGCTGGAGGTGCTGGCGCACCCGGCGGTGGGGTGCTTCCTGACGCACTGCGGGTGGAACTCGACGTCGGAGGCGCTGGTGGCCGGCGTGCCGATGGTGGCGCTGCCGCAGTGGACGGACCAGCCGATGAACGCCAAGTACGTGGAGGCCGTGTGGCGGGCGGGCGTGCGCGTGCGCGTGCGCCCCGCGGCCCAGGACGGGCTCGCGCGGAGGGCGGAGGTGGCGGGCGGGATCGAGGCGGTGATGGCCGGCGAGCGGAGCGGCGAGTACAGGAGGAACGCCGCCGCGTGGGCGGAGAAGGCACGGGCGGCCAGCCGGGAGGGCGGCAGCTCCGACCGGAACATTGCCGCGTTCGTCGCCAAGTATGGCTCCAGCTCCGAGTGATGGACATGGAATGAAGTGCGTGCGCTATTGTACAGAGCTTTCCGCATTTGCGCGTTGCGTGGGCAGACTCATTTGATGATGGTGAAATAAATGGTTGATATGTTTGCGCCGCTGCTGTTTCGTTTGGCTGGAGCATTTTTGGAAGTCTGTTCTTCTCTTCTCTCCGGCGAAAGGGACGATGTATATTGGATGATCGCGAGATGATAATGGACTAGCAAAAATGCTACACCTACATACAAGCTACGTGCTCTTTACTTAACAATTCCTTAACATTTTTTTGAGCGAAAACAATTCCTTTCTTAACTAATCTCTCCACGGAGGACGGGGCGTCTTACTAATCTCTCCACCTTTCTTTTGAGAAAAACTATGAGCCTCGATGTGAATCCAAACGTCAAGGACTGGTTATTTAACATGCATAGTCTATCGTCACAGGCATATTTCACTCGCTTCGGTGTATCCATGCGGGCGATCTGGAGCTCAAGGAGAAAATTGCTTCACAAGGCCATATACAAGCCGCCGTTTGCTACTAATGCTTTCATCAACTCATTCATGGATGACTTACACTCAATGATGAAGCCAGAAATAGTGAGAGGGCCGAGCATCCTGGCTAGGCAGAGCTGATGGGTTGCACCACTGGGGAAATATGAAGAAAATTAATATTGAATGCTGCTCTGAACAGGAATGCTTCGGTGGGATTTTCAAAAAAAAAAAGGAATGCTTCGGTGCGCGCGGTGGCCTCCATGTCAGGGATTTTTATGGAAATTACACGGGAGCCTCGACGATCACTTTCGTGGGAATCTCCGACCCAACCACACTTGAAGCATTCGCGGTTCGGGAAGCGGAGTCTTTGGCGGATGATCTCCATGAGCAAAAGTTGTCATCGGTAACATCAAGCAGAGAAGTGCGGCAAGTTATGGTGCGATTACTTGAGAAATTATATATCGTTCTAATCTTTTTACTTTTTTTTTTATTCATGAGTATAGGAGCTCGACCATTGAGACTCGCAATTTGGCGAACCATGCTCTTAAACTCGGTGTTGCCGCCATGTTTGCATAGGCAATCCTGGTGATCTTACTTTCGTCCTTCTAAACGTTGTGACGAGTTAAACAAAAGCGTTGCGTGATTGGCTAAAAATAACCTCCAAAAGACGTGTGCTCGACGAGATTCAAACACCATACCTGTTGGTTTAGTACCAAATGCAACGCTAAAAAACGAAGCGGTTTCCCTATTTGGTGTTCTTTTTTTCCGGATATTTTGGCAATTTTTATGCTATTATTTCCTTTGAATATTTCACTTTATTTTTCATTTCCTTTTCCTTTTGTAATTTTTATGATTTTTTGCAAAATCATGAACTTTTCTTAAAATTTTAAAGTTTTCAAATTCGTGAACATTCTTCAATTCAAGAACGTTTTTTGCATCCATGAACTTTTTCCTAATGATGAATTTTTTCAAATTATGAACTCTATTCAGCTTTTAAAAAAACCCTAAAACTGAACTTTTATCAAATTCGTGATTTTAGTCTCTGAATTATTGGACTTTTTCTAAATACATGAACTTTATTCCAAAATGTGTGAAGTTTTTTTTCCAAAATTGATGAATTTTGTCAAATATGTTAACTTTTTGTATAAATTGATCAATTTTGTTCAAATCCACGAACTTTTTTGAAATGGATGAAGTTTTTCAAATTTATGAACTTTTCCACATCCATGAACATTGTTTTACAAAATCACTATGAACTTTTTTGAATTCACAAACTATTCTAAAATTGTGATTTTTTGAAAATTGATGATTTTTTTAGTTATGTACCTTTTTCAAATCCATTAATTTTTTAATTCAATTTCTTTTAAAACATTCCTTTCTTCCAAAAGCCAAAGGTTGACCGGTCAACTAGTGTCCTGCCAACGCTGCCGATGGAACTTTTTTTTTGAGGGGTAATCCGAGCTTTATTGAACGTCATAAACCACCAGAGGTGGGATACATCTCGGATCATGAGTTTGGCCCAGCCACACATGGCGTCCCGGGCCTAAGGACTCGGCAAACTTAGCTAAACTATGTGCCTCAAAGTTCGAGTCACGACTTTCAAAAGTAAAATTACACATAAAATGACACGCTCTCTGCTGGATTTCCTTAATCACCGTTCCGTATCTTCCACGGTCCCTGTATGTATATCATTCACCACCTGCTTGGCGTCTGATGCGATGACGAATCTTTGGATGTTCAAATCTTCAGCCAGCGCCGAAGCTTCTCGACATGCGATTGCCTCAAGGGTTGTCGGATCATTTATACATTGGATCACTAAAGCAGAGCTCCCCAAAAAGACTCCCTGATCATCCCTGCACACTGCGGCCGCCGTGCCTCCTCGCGAAGGACGAGGTAGCCCTGCATCAACATGTATTTTAGCAACGCCCACAGGTGGAGCCTTCGGTCGTTTCCTTCTTCTTGGCCTCTGGACTGCTACCGGCACTTGCATTGGCTTCTTCTCTCTTATAGCTTCCAGGTCAGCTAAGTATCTTCTAACAAACGCATTCGTCCCCTGCGGACTCTGGAAGATCCCTTCGTGGATCGCTTTCCTTCTTGACGGCCATATAGCCCAAAGTGTGACTGCTATGTGAATGAATTTGGTATGGGGCAGATTTTCAATCAGAGTAAACAGCCAACACTTGGCGTTCGGCTCAGCTGTTGCTGTCAGGAGGCTGGCTAGATCATCATCCGCCAATGCCCAGGTGCAGTGTGCAACCGTGCAATCTAAAAGGGAGTGCCTCCATGAGTCTTGTCCTCCACACAGACCGCATGCACTCGAAGAAGTCATATGCCTGTGTGCTCTTACATCCTCTGTCGGTATAGATTGCTTCGAAAGTCTCCATAAGAACATCCTGATCTTCCCCAGAACCTGAATATTCCACAACTTTTTCCATGTCCCTTCATCCCCGTTTGAGCTTGAGGAACCGGTTGTTCCTTCCAGCCAGGCCTCTCTCCTCCTTCTAGTGGAGACTAACATATTATAGGCTGACCGAACTGAGAACTGACCCGAGCGCTCGAAGTTCCAACTCCAAAAATCTTCCATGTTCTGATACAGATAGGGATGCTCAATATTACTTGAATATCCATTGGCATAAAAACCTCTCTGATCCGTTCCCTGTTCCACGTGGCCGAGGTGGAGTCCAGCAGCTCGGACACTAACTCTGGAGGGTTTGCAGCTATACTGCCATATGGTCGCAACATTTCATCTCTTGGTAGCCAGTTATCTGACCAAATATTTGTTGTCCGACCATTTCCAATTCGCTTTATTAGACCCTGTTTCAAAACATCTCTTCCCTCTATTATAGCTCTCCAGATCTGGCTTGGGTGGCTACCAATGGTTGCATCCAAAATGGATGAATCCGGGAAGTATATACTTTTCAGAAGGCGGGCACTGAGAGAGTCTGGATGTTGGAGAAAGCGCCATGCCTGCCGAGCTAGCATAGCTAAATTGAAAAGCTCAAAGTCTTTGAACCCCAAGCCACCCAATGATTTAGGTTGAGCCATCTCCTTTCATGACACCCAATGCGGTTTGTGATGTCCATCTTTGCTTCCCCACCAAAACTTCCTGATTAGCATATTCAGGTGCTCACAAAGGCCTCTAGGCAACTTAAAACAAGACATGGAATACACCGGAACAGCCTGAGCCACTGCCTTTATTAAAACCTCTTTCCCTGCCGATGACATAGTACTTTTAATCCATCCTTGGATCTTACTCCAAAGACGATCCTTTAGATATTTGAAGGCCCCGTTTTTTGATGCTCCAATGTCAGAAGGCATGCCCAGGTATTTCTCATTAAGAGTCTCATTAGGAACATTAAGTAACCCCTTGATCTCATCACGTACCGCTTCTGGAACACCTTTGCTGAAAAATATTGAAGATTTGTCATAGTTGATACGTTGTCCCGTCGCCTGACAATATGTTTCCAACACTTGGTTCACCTCATTTGCACCCACACCATTTGCCTTGAAAAACAACAGGCTGTCATTTGTAAACAAAAAATGGCTTACCGGTGGCGCCGAGGGTGCCACAAGTAGACCTTGAAGATTTGATGACTCACTTTTTGATTTTAGCAGGCACGAAAGGCCCTCTGCTGCAATCAAGAATAAGTATGGAGAAATTGGATCCCCCGGCGAATCCCACAAGATGGTTTGAACTGTTGGAGCTTCTTGCCATTAAATAAAACTGAGAATTTAACCGAGCTCACCATTCCCATGATTATGTCCACCCACTTCTCCTTAAAGCCCAATTTTATCATGATAGCTCTCAGGTAATCCCATTCTACCCTGTAATAGGCCTTCATCATGTCAAGCTTCAAAGCACAGTGTTGGTTTTTCTTTGCCTTGTTCCTCTTCATAAAATGCAGACACTTATATGCAGTTATGATATTATCCGTAATGAGCCTACCTGGTACAAATGCCGATTGCTCCTCCGATATAATGTCAGGCAACACCTTCTTCAGTCGATTAGAAATGACTTTAGATGCAATCTTGTACAGCACATTGCACAAACTTATAGGACGAAACTGTGTCAGCAACTTTGGGTTTTTTACCTTGGGGATCAGGACTAAAATGGTTTCATTAACGCATTCGGCCGATTCCGTACCTTCCACAATACGTAATACAACGCTCGTCACCTCTTCACCGCAAACATCCCAGTGACGCTGGAAAAAATGAGCCGGATAGCCGTCCGGGCCTGGAGCCTTTGTGGGGTACATTTGGAATAGGTCCTCTTTAACTTCTTTTTGGCTGTAGGGTGCATTCAGATCTTCGTTCATTTGCGTCGTTACCTTGCATGGCACTGTATCAAGCACATGTTGCATATTTTGCACCCCGACGGATGTATACAAGTCTGTATAGAACGCTGTAGTGAGAGATTCCATCTCCCCTACATCTTCTGTAAGCTCCCCATCCGGTTTCTGCAGTGCCCTAATTTGATTCTTCCTCCTTCTACGACTAGCTCTCAAGTGAAAAAAGTATGTGTTTTTGTCGCCATGTTGGAGCCATTCCAGTCTCGCCCGCTGTCTCCAGAGAATTTCCTCTCTATGATACAGTTCTAGCAGCCTGTCACAAACCTTTGTTTCCATATGACTCGGTCCCGATCCCCCTCTTGATGTGCGTAATCTGTCCAACTCAACTTTCAGCAGCCCAATCTCCATCTTCACAGAACCAAAATGATTACGATCCCATTCTGCTAGTCTCCCGGATAGTTGCCGTAGCTTGTCTTGAACCTCAGAGACCGTATTTCCTTCTTTCTCCTTCCAGCCCGTCCCAACAAAGTTGAAAAGGTCTGGGTCCCTCTCCCACATCAATTCATATTTGAAAGCCCTCGGTCTTCTTCTTCCTGCTTGTTCCTCAGCATACCGCAAAAGTATTGGGATATGATCTGATGTTGTTACTGTTTTATGCTCTAGTATTGCCGTGGGGAATGCCATGCACCACGCTGGGATCGCCAGGCATCTGTCCAGCCGAACCCTCGTATACGTCCCCCCTGCTACCTTTTTCTCAAATGTCCAAGTATTACCTTTATATCCTATATCAGTGAGGCCACAAGTATCCATGGCATCCCGAAAGCAATCCATTTGGGCTTGACTACGCTGACCAACTCCATCGTGTTCATGAGCTAATAACACTTCATTAAAATCTCCAATCACAGCCCATGGAAGATTGCTAATACTTTCTATTCCTCTCATCATGTCCCATGTTTTGTATCGGTCCTGGACTTGTGCTTCACCATACACAAAGGTTACTCGAGTTATAGAATCAACCATATCATCAACTAGCACATCAATATGATACCTCGTGTAACCAATAACTTCTACCTTTATTGAATTATTCCAAAAAATGCCAATACCTCCACCCCTACCATTGCTACTTACTGCAAAGCTACTATCAAAGCCTATAGAATTTGCTAAGTTCTCCACTCTGGTTCCCTCTAGTTGGGTTTCAACGATACATAATATAGAGGGGGCAAACTGTCTCGTCATAACGCGAAGCTCCCGAACTGTCGCGGGTTTGCCTGCATCGCGACAGTTCCACACTAGCAAACTCATTGTGCCCGGCGGTACCCCTCGAAGGAGTCCGCCGATTGCGCTTCATTAGATAGTGTTAACATTCTGCCTGAACCATCATTGCTGGGGTCTTCTGTCCCGTCTGACATCATCCCATATTCTTTCCCCTTCATATGTTTCGACCGCTTATGGTGTTTGCAGGGCGAGACATACACTGGTGGGAGCGGCGGCACCGTAGGTTGTTTTTCTGTAACCGTTAGCACCAGCCGGTTCTGCTCCTGACCTCCGGCAACCTCAACCACAGTTGATGAGCTAGGCAAATTCTCAACCGAAGGCCTCTTGTTTGATAGGTGGGTGCCATCTTGTGTCTTCTCTGCTTCACTCTTATCTGTGCCCGAGCCAGCTTCATCCTTTCTCCCTTTATCAGAATCCTTTTCCCCCTCATCCCTTGGATAATGGTTTTGGGCATTGAATCGCCAGCTTTGGTTTGGGTTGTAGGCATCCCTCCCTCTTCCTCTCCCTCCTGAATTGGTGGTAGTGGCCCTTCCTCTCTGTGAACCAGCCACCCCACGGCCTGCAGAACCTGCCCTAAAAGCATCAGCTAATACAAATTCTCCCCACTCAAAGGATGTTTCATCGTGTTCTCCGTCACCACACTCCTCATACCAGTGGCCAAATTCTCCACAATTGAAGCAGAAGGTTGGGAGCTTCTCATACTTCACTTGATAACGGACCCTCTCGTCACCCTTCTTTGCAGTAACAAAACGTTTAATCTTGGCATTGATATCGATGTGAACCTTGACCCGAACAAATTCACCAAAAAAACCTGCCGGGAGCTTCAGTTGAATTTCTTCTACCTTGCCAATACGTGACGCCATCCCCCGGATTGCTGGTTCGATCAAAAAGTTGTCAGGGAGACGGTGGATTTGCGCCCACACCGTGAGCTTGTTCAAGGGGATGGATTCTGGCTTTTTGAACCCATCATACTCCTTCAGTATTACAGCCTGGCCTCTGAATAGCCAGGGCCCTTCATACATCGCCTTGTTCCAATCAGCTAGACATCCAAATTGTGCTGAGAACAGATTGTCATTGATCCTCCTCCATGCCACCGGTCTAGCTGGGTTCCATGCCGACCGCATGTCACCATACAAGGCACTTGGGCTGAAGGTTTTCGGAGTATGAACTCTGGCTATGGCCAACCACTTGGCCGGCGTCATCAAGTCCGGTAGCTCCTCTTCCCACACAAAATCATCATCCTCTTCTTCCTGCAAGTTCAGGCGGGCTAGGAGATCCTCAGCACTCTCCTTCCTCCCCCTTCTCTGCGATCCCGTTTGTTCGCTTTCCATCGGTCCCAGATCGGTTTCCACCACAGAAACCCTAAGCCACCGTCACGTCGAAACCTCGAACTCCTTTGATGCCAGGCCCGCTAGGTTGATTCCCTAGATCAGCCGTAGTCAGAGGGGAGGGAACAAAGTGGATACGTCGTGGTAGGCAATAGATTCCGGCGAGAACGCCGGAAGCGAGAGAAACCCTAGGTTTTTTGCTAGGGGAGAGATCGACTGTATTTCTACTTCTCCTGTGTACAGACCCTAGGTTTTTCGTTGCCGATGGAACTAGGAACTGTTCCTGGACAAGCAACCACGTCACCATATAATTGAGTCAGCAAAGAATGCGGGCGCGGGCCCTTAAAAAAACAAAAAAAAGAATGCGGGCGCGGGGGCTCGAGTTCTCCAGACTGGCGCCCACCCCCGTTACCCCAGGGGCATGGCTCATTTATCTTTTATTTATTTTTCGGTCACGGCCAGATTCCTGCTCGACCTGCCCACATATTGTTTTTCCTCACCGATAGGTTTTGGGGGCAGTTTTTCCATGGGCTTTTACGACGATTTTTGTATGGTTTTTCTTATTCCCCATTTATGTCTCTTTTTCATTTTGGGTTTTTATTCTTTTTACAAAAAGATTAATGAACTTTTTTCCATTTTTGTGAACTTGTTTTAATAGACAAAGTTTTTTCAATTTCGCATACTTTTTCAAATTTTTAAAACTTTTCAAGTTGACGAACCATTGTCAGAATTAATGATTTTTTAAAAAAATAGTGAACTTCGTTTTAAATTCTGGATTGATGTTTTATTTAAATAGTGAACTTCATTTTAAATTTGTATATTTTGAAATTCATGAACTTTTTTCAAATTAACAATCTTTTTTCAAGTTTCTGAACTGTTTTTCAAATTTTATTAAGTTTAAAAAAAATTATGAACTTTTTTCATACTTACGACCCTTTTTCAAATTTTGAATGTTTTAAAAAAATTATGATTTTTTTAAAATTCTTAAACTTTTTCAAATTTTAAGAACTTTTTACAAACTTACCAACCTTTCCAAACTGTTGAGGTTTTTTTTCCAGATTTTCTGAACTTTATCTGAATTTATGAATTTTTTCCTAATTTACGGACATTTTTCAAGTTAGTGAACCTTTTCCAAATCTATGAACATTTTAAAAATTTATGAACTTATTTTTTTTTTGAAAACTCCACGGAGGGAACCAAGGGCGGCGGCGATCGAGCGAGTGAGCCAAGAGAAGAACCGTGCGAACGAAGGGTGAGAGTGATCGAGCGAGGGAACTACTCATGTAGTAGGGCCGGCCCAAGCGGGAGGCGCGTGTAAGTGCTCGTTTGGCCAGCCGGTGCTTTAGAGCTATAATTCTAAGAAAAATAATTACGTGTCGCCATCATTTGAAGCTTTTATTATTTTGCGGCGCTAGTTAAAGTTTGTTCTTTGAAAGACGGTATAGATGGATACGCTCATAAACACGTACATAAACTCACTCATAGAAACACACACGCACCCCATATCCCTATGAGTACCTCCGAAAGGTTGAGCCGCCTAGTCTTGATATTGAAGAAGTCACCACAGGGCCATCATTATCAATGTGAACGTCGCCTTTCACTAAAAAAATATTCTGCCGAGAGAGCAAAGCGTCAAACCTGAGTTTTGTTCGAGGGTGTGATGGGGGCCGGTACCACTGTCATCCTAACCATCCAGTCACACTTTCACACTTTGATTCTCATCATTCAATGTATCTGAAACATTCAGATTGCACTAAAACCATGAGATAGACTGTAGGCCGATGCGGTGAGTAAATAGCAAAAAGTGACTACAATTGTGGTTAAGATTTTTTAAAACAACCTAGTGTGTTTCCCCGATAACTATCATTTATGTCTTTTTTTTTGCTAAAAACACTAGTGGCCAATTGAGATAATATTTGGTAATAATTATGACATGGGTGAACCATCCATCAGGGCTAAAATTTATAGAAATTTACCAATCCAGGGTAAGCGGAGCAATTTTTCTTCGCGGCCATAAATATCAACACAAGGAACATCCCATAGTGCTCAAGTCTCACGGTCATTTTATCCGGAGGACGAAATCCATAACTAGTAATAATCCTCCTTGCTAGGACCATGGAATTTGCTACCGACCTACCATGCCTGAACAGAACCTCATATAGTATACCCTCGGAAGTTTGAAGGGCAGGTTCAGTATCTTTGTGCAGCTCTAAATGGCTAAAGCCTTAAAATGCTCAATGTACTCAGAAAGATGAGCCCCGAAATTGTACGCGGATATTGCAAAGAAACGAAACACATATTAAAGAAAAACAATTAGAAATTTTGGATTAATGTCACCAAAACAAGTTAGCAACTAAATCCATCCATACATTGCAAAGCCACATGAAAACTAGAACTAACTATGCACCTCCACACTTTATTACCAACAAAAATTCAACGCAAGCATTAACACCTAAGGAAAGTTCATAATACATATACAAAACGGAACAAAAATTGCTTGACTTACCACACATCACGAGCACCATCCATCCAACACAATAGTGAACATATCAA
Organism: Triticum monococcum; assembly: GCA_034509565.1. Taxonomy (NCBI): domain Eukaryota; kingdom Viridiplantae; phylum Streptophyta; class Magnoliopsida; order Poales; family Poaceae; genus Triticum; species Triticum monococcum. The sequence goes on along the minus strand of CM067845.1, from coordinate 535,831,906 downwards.
GAGCACCGTCACCAGGGCAAGGGTCACTTGGCCTACGGCAAGAATAGCAAGTCATAGCTACAAAAATAGAGAAAATCAATATATTACTAAAACTCCCTCTACCAAAAATATAATGATAAAAAGAAAGTGAAAAGGTCAACCCTCTGGAGGCGGCGGGTGGAGGAAAACAAACTAACCAATATGTGACAGACGACACACGGACAAATCCAAGAAAGAAAGGTACATATAAAAACTAAAAAGTCTAAGGAGTAAAATGAAAAAGGAAAAACTAAAAAGTGGAAAAGTGAAATTAGAAACCGGGAAAAGCCATGCGGTCGCTTCTCCTTGCATCACGTGTCAAGCGTGAAGCGCAACGAAGAAGCCCTTCGTGACACGACATCACTCCACTTGTCACACTGGGAAGCAACCGGCAGTGACCTCCATGGGGTACCCCTTACCTAGGAAACAAACTAACTTTTTAAATCAGCGAACAAATTGCGGTGGGCCGCACAAACACGCCATACCAGAAACACTGGTCTGCCATAGAGATCCATGCCATCAGGAGGAATGGCCTTTATGGACAGAAATTGCTTACTGTGGGTTGGACTGATATTATATGCTGGTCCTTTGCCAGAGGCCCATAGCCACGACACCGTTAGAGCTGTAACACTAAAAAAGGGAACCCCCTATTTCACGCATTCTGCGTCAAACTGTCCACCTTTTTCACAGGAGCTTGCGATCGAGCAGCGAGCTAGGCCGGGCCCGTTATTGTCTTGCAGCGTTTTCGGTTTTGGAAACCTTCTAGACGTTTCAACCAGTGTTTTCAGATTTTGGGAACACTCTGGAAGGTTTTTGAACCATTTTTCGTTTTTCCTTTTCTTTTACTTTACATTTCTCTTTTCCATTTTTCAGTTTCTTGTTTTTTTAATTTTCAAGTTTATTTCCTTTTTTCGACAAGATTTTTAGAAATTTCAAAAGTGTTCACATTTATCAAAATCGGTTCACTTATCACTTAAAATATTCATTTATAACAATTTCGTTCAGAAAGTGCAAAAAAGTTTTAGAAATTAAAATGTTGTTTGCTTCTATACAAAAAAGTTCAAAAATTCAAAAATGTTTCGAAAAATGTTCGAATCTCCAAAAAATTAGAATTTCAAAATTTGTTTGCTTCATTTAAGAAAAAATAAAAAAATTGTTCAGAAATCCCCCCCCCCCCCCCCCCCCAAATTGTAATTTTCAGTTTTCATTTTTTAAAATGTTAAGTTTATGTTCACAATTTCTAAAAATGTTCGTGAATTGCAAGCAATACTTCCGAGTTCTAAATTTGTTCAGAAATTCAAAAACTGCTCGTGTCTAGGAAATTTGTTTGAAAATATAACAATATTTGCAGGAATTCCAAAAAATGTGTTTTAAAAAGATTGTTCATAATTTCGGAAATTGTACCTGTGTACAAAATTTATTCAAAAATTTAAAATTGTTCATACTTTCAAAAACTGTTTGCAATTTCAGAAAAATGTTCGGTGTATTTGTTAAAGTGTTCTCGTTTGGATTTTTTTTTCATAATTTCGAATAATTTTTGCATGTTCAATTGTCGTTCCTCTTTCAATATTTTGTTCGTAGTTTGAAAAATGGTCTTGCTTTCAATTTTGTTCCTATTTTGGCAGGAAATGTTTCAGATTCCGAAAAATGTTCACGTTTTGTAAAATTTGGAAATCTTCATTTTTAAAAAGAAAATAAATTTTGAAATTTTGAAAAAAAAGGTTTAATTATTTTATTGGCTATATTCATATAAACAGCACTGTCAATCTGGCAGCATATCCTTTTTGTGTTTGATCCCACACACTTTAACTTTTGGCAATTAGTTATTTAAGTTTTTCCGCTGCGGTTGTTTTCTTTATGTATCACGCTGCAAATCTACCATGAGAGTTAGCATGTCGTAGTGGCTAGCAATGCTAGTTAGTCGCTGCTTGTCGTGTGTTCGATTCACATCTAGGGCACTTGTTTTTGTTGATTTTCATAGCGAGATGGGCCGGCCCAGGCTAGTTGTCCCTATGCGAATCGCCACCAATTTACCGCAGTAAGCGGCATATAGGAGGTTCCCTAAAAAAGTGTCGCCTTACAGGAATAGACTGCAAATGTCTCTGAACTCATGCTACCTAACATGGCCACTTGGAACTGCGTAGCTGATTAATAGTGTTTTCCTCCCTGCTGATGCAGCTAATTCTGAACCGATTAGTATAAGGCATCGTTAGGATTTTCAGGCCTGGGCACATGATAAAAAAGGCGAATTTCCAGTGCGGTCGACCTATAGAATGCTAGTGGTAACGAAGACTTGACGTGAGGCATGGTTAGAAGGCATATCAGGTTCTTCTGAATATGCAAAAGAATGCAACAGCAGGTCAAAGTTATGGAGAACAGATGTCCCATCCAAGGTGACGGTGTTTCTTTGGAGACTTGTCCATTGCTCACTACCTATTGCCGATACGAGACATCACCGAAGCACGGCAACTTCTTATAGTTGTGCCCTATGCTGGGCCGATGACTCGTGGATGCACTCACTCCTCTGGTCGATGGCGCGGTGTGTGTGGGCACTATCTGAACCGGAGCTAGTTGAACATATGTTAGCCATCGCGGAGCCAAACCCAAAACAATAATTGAGACTTGACATATTTTGATGTTCTATTTTTATGCGGTCATGTTGTTATTCGCCCCATTCAAGTCTACATACTGGCTCCACCCTTGCTCACCGCCCCAAGGAGACATTAGAAATCTACGCCGGAACTCCATTGACTACGTCCAGACGGACGAACTCGAGGATCAGAGCCCATAAGACAAACTCAAAGAAGTAGCGTTGTCATCTCCCCGAGCGCCGCACCCGTGAGGACTTTAAAACCCTAACTAAACTACTAACCAGAGCAGAGGCACCGGGATTCCCCTTCTTGCAACCGGCCGCCCGAGCGGTAGCAGAGTGGAGACGAATCCACGGGCTCATCGGTGAAGTCTGTGGGGGAGAGTTTTCCCTAACCGCCTATGGTTAGGGAAGGGAAACAAGAGGAAGGCCCATAGATCACACAGTTAACTAAGAGCATCTACAACCATGCTCACCTAATTTGCCCCCCTATACGTTCGCGGAAGCGTCTGAGCGCGTCCGTTAGAGGTGACGGGCAAACATCATTTGTCGCATTCCACAGCCGCATCCCTTGTCTGTCCTACCCCAAATTCATACAAAATCATGCAAACGTCACTCCCGCGTAGATCAATATAGAACATAGCAATCCGGCATGGATAGACATATTAACATAATCTGATCGGACATACAAACCTAACATAGTCTAATCCAAAAGTGACTGTCGCCCGAGTTCATCATTGAATGACTACTTAAAGTCCATAACTTAACTACTAATACTCGCGCGGGGGGGGGGGGGGGGGATTTCACCACTTACTCGATGGATGCTTCCCCTTGGGGTCTTGGCGGATGGACTCTCGACATAGGCGTCGGCGACTCCGGGCGTGTCATCGTCATCGATGTTCGAAGCGGGGAAGGACGAGGAGGGCGGGATGATGATGCCCACTATCGTCGCGCGACTCTCTCTGCTGCATCGCCTACAACTTCGACTCCTCGACCACCATGCGGAGCGCCTTGGCATTTTTGCTACGACGATGTGACAGGCATCCATCTTCGTGGAAGTGTAGGAGTGGAGGATGGCGGTGCGGAGGGCCTCTTCATCGTCGTTGGCCGGGGGAAGTGCGGATCTGCTCGATCCACCCTTGAAGCGGCCGGTAGCTACCCCGACACCCGCTTCTTAGCAAGGCGATAAGCATGGCCCATCGACTCTGGATGCAGTTCAACCGACACCAGCACCTAGAGGTGTTGGGGAAGGTAGTAATTTCAAAAAAATTCCTACGCACACGCAAGATCATGGTGATGCATAGCAACGAGAGGGGAGAGTGTTGTCTACGTACCCTCATAGACCGAAGCGGAAGCGTTGATGCAACGTAGAGGAAGTAGTCGTACGTCTTCCCGGTCCAACCGATCCAAGCACCGTTACTCCGGCATCTCCGAGTTCTTGGCACACGTTCAGCTCGATGACGCTCCCCGGGCTCCGATCCAGCAAAGCTTCGGGGAGGAGTTCCGTCAGCACGATAGCATGGTGACGATCTTGATGTTCAATCGCCGCAGGGCTTCGCCTAAGCACCGCTACAATATGACCGAGGTGTAATATCGTGGAGGGGGGCACCGCACACGGCTAAGGAATGATCACGAAGATCAACTTGTGTGTCCTAGGGTGCCCCCTTGCCCCCGTATATAAAGGAGCAAGGGGGGAGGCCGGCCGGCCCTATGGGGCGCGCCAAAGGGAGGGGGAGTCCTCCTCCTAGTGGGAGTAGGACTTCCCTTTCCTAGTCCAACTAGGAAGAGAGAGGGGGAGGGAAAGAGAGGGAGAGGGAGAGGGAAAGAGGGCCCCCCCTCCCTAGTCCAATTCGGACTCCCCATGGGGGGGGCCACCTCCTGGGCTGCTGCCCTCTCTCTCCCCTCAGGCCCACTAAGGCCCAATACTTCCCCGGGGGGTTCCGATAACCCCTCCGGCACTCCGATTTTCTCCGAAATCACCCGAAACATTTCCGGTGTCCGAATATAGTCGTCCAATATATCGATCTTTATGTCTCGACCATTACGAGACTCCTCGTCATGTCTGTGATCACATCCGGGACTCCGAACAACCTTCGGTACATCAAAATACATAAACTCATAATGAAACTGTCATCGTAACGTTAAGCGTGCGGACCCTACGGTTCGAGAACAATGTAGACATGACCGAGACACGTCTCCGGTCAATAACAAATAGCGGAACCTGGATGCTTATATTGGTTCCTACATATTCTACGAAGATCTTTATCGGTCAGACCGCATAACAACATACATTGTTCCCTTTGTCATCGGTATGTTACTTGCCCGAGATTCGATCGTCGGTATCTCAATACCTAGTTCAATCTCGTTACCGGCAAGTCTCTTTACTCGTTCCGTAATACATCATCTCACAACTAACTCATTAGTTGCAATGCTTGCAAGGCTTATGTGATGTGCATTACCGAGAGGGCCCAGAGATACCTCTCCGACAATCGGAGTGACAACTCCTAATCTCGAAATACGCCAACCCAACATGTACCTTTGGAGACACCTGTAGAGCACCTTTATAATTACCCAGTTACGTTGTGACGTTTGGTAGCACACAAAGTGTTCCTTCGGCAAACGGGAGTTGCATAATCTCATGGTCATAGGAACATGTATAAGTCATGAAGAAAGCAATAGCAACATACTAAACGATCGGGTGCTAAGCTAATGGAATGGGTCATGTCAATCAGATCATTCACCTAATGATGTGGTCCCGTTAATCAAATAACAACTCTTTGTCCATGGTTAGGAAACATAACCATCTTTGATTAACGAGCTAGTCAAGTAGAGGCATACTAGTGACACTCTGTTTGTCTATGTATTCACACATGTATTATGTTTCCGGTTAATACAATTCTAGCATGAATAATAAACATTTATCATGAAATAAGGAAATAAATAATAACTTTATTATTGCCTCTAGGGCATATTTCCTTCAGTCTCCCACTTGCACTAGAGTCAATAATCTAGATCACATCACCATGTGATTAACATCGATAGTTCACATCATCATGTGATTAACACCCATAGTTCACATAGCCATGTGACCAACACCCAAAGGGTTTACTAGATTCAGTAATCTAGTTCATATCGCTTATGTGATTAACACCCAAAGAGTACTAAGGTGTGATCATATTTTGCTTTGTGAGAGAAGTTTAGTCAACGGGTCTGCCATATTCAGATCCGTATGTATTTTGCAAATTTCTATGTCAACAATGCTCTGCACGGAGCTACTCTTAGCTAATTGCTCCCACTTTCAATATGTATCCAGATTTAAACTTAGAGTCATCTAGATCAGTGTCAAAGTTTGCATCGACGTAACCCTTTACGACGAACCCTTTTTGTCACGTCCATAATTGAGAAACATATCTGTTGGGGAACGTAGTAATTTCAAAAAATTTCCTACGCACACGCAAGATCATGGTGATGCATAGCAACGAGAGGGGAGAGTGTTGTCTACGTACCAACGCAGACCGACTGCGGAAGCGATCACACAACGTAGAGGAAGTAGTCGTACGTCTTCCCGATCCGACCGATCCAAGCACCGTTACTCCGGCACCTCCGAGTTCTTAGCACACGTTCAGCTCGATGACGATCCTCGGGCTCCGATCCAGCAAAGCATCGAGGAAGAGTTCCGTCAGCACGACGGCGTGGTGACGATCTTGATGTACTACCGACGTAGGGCTTCGCCTAAGCACTACAACGGTATGATCGAGGTGGAAATTGGTGGCAGGGGGCACCGCACACGGCTAAGGAACGATCTCAAGGATCAACTTGTGTGTCTAGAGGTGCCCCCTGCCCCCGTATATAAAGGTTTCAAGGGGAGGGGCTGGCCGGCCAAGCTGGGAGGCGCAGGAAGAGTCCTACTCCTACCGGGAGTAGGACTCCCCCCTCCAATCCTAGTCCAACTAGGTTTCCTCAAGTGGGAAGGAGAGAGGGGGTGGCCGGCCACCTTCCCTAGTCCTAATAGGACTAGGGGAAGGGGGGAGGCGCGCAGCCCATGGGGCAGCCCTTTCACCTTTCCACTAAGGCCCATGTTGGCCCATTTGGCTCCCGGGGGGTTCCGGTAACCCTCCCGGTAATCCGGTAAAATCCCGATTTCACCCGGAACACTTCCGATGTCCAAACATAGGCTTCCAATATATCAATCTTTATGTCTCGACCATTTCGAGACTCCTCGTCATGTCCGTGATCACATCCGGGACTCCGAACTACCTTCGGTACATCAAAATGCATAAACTCATAATAACTGTCATCATAACGTTAAGCGTGCGGACCCTATGGTTCGAGAACAATGTAGACATGACCGAGACACGTCTCCGGTCAATAACCAATAGCGGGACCTGGATGCCCATATTGGCTCCTACATATTCTACGAAGATTTTTATCGGTCAGACCGCATAACAACATACGTTGTTCCCTTTATCATCGGTATGTTACTTGCCCGAGATTCGATCGTCGGTATCCAATACCTAGTTCAATCTCGTTACTGGCAAGTCTCTTTACTCGTTCCGTAATACATCATCTCATAACTAACATCTTAGTTATAATGCTTGCAAGGCTTATGTGATGTGTATTACCGAGAGGGCCCAGAGATACCTCTCCGACAATCGGAGTGACAAACCCTAATCTCGAAATACGCCAACCCAACATCTACCATTGGAGACACCTGTAGTACTCCTTTATAATCACCCCGTTATGTTGTGACGTTTAGTAGTACCCAAAGTGTTCCTCCGGTAAACGGGAGTTGCATAATCTCATAGTTATAGGAACATGTATAAGTCATGAAGAAAGCAATAGCAACATACTAAACGATCGGGTGCTAAGCTAATGGAATGGGTCATGTCAATCAGATCATTCAACTAATGATGTGACCTCGTTATCAAATAACAACTCTTTGTTCATGGTTAGGAAACATAACCATCTTTGATTAACGAGCTAGTCAAGTAGAGGCATACTAGTGACACTCTGTTTGTCTATGTATTCACACATGTATTATGTTTCCGGTTAATACAATTCTAGCATGAATAATAAACATTTATCATGATATAAGGAAATAAATAATAACTTTATTATTGCCTCTAGGGCATATTTCCTTCAGTCTCCCACTTGCACTAGAGTCAATAATCTAGTTCACATCGCCATGTGATTTAACAGTAATAGTTCACATCACCATGTGATTAACACCCATAGTTCACATCGTCATGTGACCAACACTCAAAAGGTTTACTAGAGTCAGTAATCTAGTTCACATATCTATGTGATTAACACCCAAAGAGTACTAAGGTGTGATCATGTTTTGCTTGTGAGATAATTTTAGTCAACGGGTCTGTCACATTCAGATCCGTAAGTATTTTGCAAGTTCTATGTCTACAATGCTCTACACGGAGCTACTCTAGCTAATTGCTCCCACTTTCAATATGTATCCAGATTGAGACTTAGAATCATCTGGATCAGTGTCAAAAACTTGCATCGACGTAACCCTTTACGACGAACCTTTTTGTCACGTCCATAATCGAGAAACATATCCTTATTCCAGTAAGGATAATTTTGACTGCTGTCCATTGATCTACTCCTAGATCACTATTGTACTCCCTTGCTTAACATAGGGTATATAATAGATCGGGTGCACAGCATGACATACTTTATAGAACCTATGGCCAAGGCATAGGGAATGACTTTCATTCTCTTTCTATCTTCTGCCGTGGTCGGGCTTTAAGTCTTTCTCAACTTCACACCTTGTAACACAGGCAAGAACCCTTTCTTTGCTTGATCCATTTTGAACTTCTTCAAAATCTTGTCAAGGTATGTGCTTTGTAAAAGTCCAATTAAGCGTCTTGATCTATCTCTATAGATCTTTATGCCTAATATGTAAGCAGCTTCCCCGAGGTCTTTCATCGAAAAACTTTTATTCAAGTATCCCTTTATGCTATCCAGAAATTCTATATCATTTCCAATCAGCAATATGTCATCCACATATAATATCAGAAATGCTACAGAGCTCCCACTCACTTTCTTGTAAATACAGGCTTCTCCAAAAGTCTGTATAAAGCCAAATGCTTTGATCACACTATCAAAGCGTTTATTCCAACTCCGAGATGCTTGCACCATTCCATAAATGGATCGCTGGAGTTTGCATACTTTGTTAGCTCCCTTTGGATCAACAAAACCTTCTGGTTGCATCATATACAACTCTTCTTCCAGAAATCCATTCAGGAATGCAGTTTTGACATCCATCTGCCATATTTCATAATCATAAAATGCGGCAATTGCTAACATAATTCTGACGGACTTAAGCATCGCTACGGGTGAGAAGGTCTCATCGTAGTCAACCCCTTGAACTTGTCGAAAACCTTTTGCGACAAGTCGAGCTTTATAGACAGTAATATTACCGTCAGCGTCAGTCTTTTTCTTGAAGATCCATTTATTCTCAATTGCTTGCCGATCATCGGGCAAGTCAACCAAAGTCCATACTTTGTTTTCATACATGGATCCCATCTCAGATTTCATGGCTTCAAGCCACTTTGCGGAATCTGGGCTCACCATCGCTTCTTCATAGTTCGTAGGTTCATCATGATCTAGTAGCATGACTTCCAGAATTGGATTACCGTACCACTCTGGTGCGGATCTTACTCTGGTTGATCTACGTGGTTCAGTAGTATCTTGTCCTGAAGTTTCATGATCATCATCATTAGCTTCCTCACTAATTGGTATAGGTGTCGCAGAAACAGTTTTCTGTGATGTACTACTTTCCAATAAGGGAGCAGGTACAATTACCTCGTCAAGTTCTACTTTCCTCCCACTCACTTCTTTCGAGAGAAACTCCTTCTCAAGAAAGTTTCTGAATTTAGCAACAAAAGTCTTGCCTTCGGATCTGTGATAGAAGGTGTATCCAATAGTTTCCTTTGGATATCCTATGAAGACACATTTCTCCGATTTGGGTTCGAGCTTATCAGGTTGAAGCTTTTTCACATAAGCATCGCAACCCCAAACTTTAAGAAACGACAACTTTGGTTTCTTGCCAAACCATAGTTCATAAGGCGTCGTCTCAACGGATTTTGATGGTGCCCTATTTAACGTGAATGCGACCGTCTCTAAAGCGTATCCCCAAAATGATAGCGGTAAATCAGTAAGAGACATCATAGATCGTACCATATCTAGTAAAGTACGATTACGACGTTCGGACACACCATTACGCTGTGGTGTTCCGGGTGGCGTGAGTTGCGAAACTATTCCACAATTTTTCAAATGTATACCAAACTCGTAACTCAAATATTCTCCTCCACGATCAGATCGTAGAAACTTTATTTTCTTGTTACGATGATTTTCAACTTCACTCTGAAATTCCTTGAACTTTTCAAATGTTTCAGACTTGTGTTTCATCAAGTAGATATACCCATATCTGCTTAAATCATCTGTGAAGGTGAGAAAATAACGATATCCGCCATGAGCCTCAATATTCATCAGACCACATACATCGGTATGTATGATTTCCAATAAATCTGTTGCTCTCTCCATAGTACCGGAGAACGGTGTTTTAGTCATCTTGCCCATGAGGCACGGTTCGCAAGTACCAAGTGATTCATAATCAAGTGGTTCCAAAAGTCCATCAGTATGGAGTTTCTTCATGCGCTTTATACCGATATGACCTAAACGGCAGTGCCACAAATAAGTTGCACTATCATTATTAACTTCGCATATTTTGGTTTCAATATTATGAATATGTGTATTATTAAGATCGAGATCCAATGAACTATTTTCATTGGGTGTGTAACCATATAAGGTTTTATTCATGTAAACAGAACAACAATTTATTCTTTTACTTAAATGACTAACTGTATTACAATAAACATGATCAAATCATATTCATGCTCAACGCAAACACCAAATAACACTTATTTAGGTTCAACACTAATCCCGAAAGTATAGGGAGTGTGCGATGATGATCATATCAATCTTGGAACCACTTCCAACACACATCATCACTTCACCCTTAACTAGTCTCTGTTCATTCTGCAACTCCTGTTTCGAGTTACTACTCTTAGCAACTAAACTAGCATCAAATACTGAGGGGTTGCTATAAACACTAGTAAAGTACACATCAATAACATGTATATCAAATATACTTATGTTCACTTTGCCATCCTTCTTATCCGCCAATCACTTGGGGTAGTTCCGCTTCCAGTGACCAGTCCCATTGCAGTAGAAGCACTTAGTCTCAGGCTTAGGATCAGACTTGGGCTTCTTCACTTGAGCAGCAACTTGCTTGCCGTTCTTCTTGAAGTTCCCCTTCTTCCCTTTGCCCTTTTCTTGAAACTAGTGGTCTTGTCAACCATCAACACTTGATGTTTTTCTTGATTTCTACCTTCGTTGATTTCATCATCACGAAGAGCTTGGGAGTTGTATCCGTTATCCCTTGCATATTATAGTTCATCACGAAGTTTTACTAACTTGGTGATGGTGATTAGAGAATTCTGTCAATCACTATCTTATCTGGAAGATTAACTCCCACTTGATTCAAGCGATTGTAGTACCCAGACAATCTGAGCACATGCTCACTAGTTGAGCGATTCTCCTCCATCTTTTAGCTATAGAACTTGTTGGAGACTTCATATCTCTCAACTCGGGTATTTGCTTGAAATATTAACTTCAACTCCTGGAACATCTCATATGGTCCATGACGTTCAAAACGTCTTTGAAGTCCCGATTCTAAGCCGTTAAGCATGGTGCACTAAACTATCAAGTAGTCATCATATTGAGCTAGCCAAACGTTCATAACGTCTGCATCTGTTCCTGCAATAGGTCTGTCACCTAGCGGTGCATCAAAGACATAATTCTTCTGTGCAGCAATGAGGATAAACCTCAGATCACGGATCCAATCCGCATCATTGCTACTAACATCTTTCAACACAATTTTCTTTAGGAACATATCAAAATAAATACAGGGAAGCAACAACGTGAGCTATTGATCTACAACATAATTTGCAAAATACTACCAGGACTAAGTTCATGATAAAGTTAAGTGCAATTTAATCATATTACTTAAGAACTCCCACTTAGATAGACATCCCTCTAATCCTCTAAGTGATCACGTGATCCAAATCAACTAAACCATAACCGATCATCACGTGAGATGGAGTAGTTTTCAATGGTGAACATCGTCATGTTGATCATATCTACTATATGATTCACGCTCGACCTTTCGGTCTCCGTGTTCCGAGGCCATATCTGCATATGCTAGGCTCGTCAAGTTTAACCTAAGTATTCTGCGTGTGCAAAACTGGCTTGCACCCGTTGTAGATGGACGTAGAGCTTATCACACCCGATCATCACGTGGTGTCTGGGCACGACGAACTTTGGCAACGGTGCATACTCAGGGAGAACACTTCTTGATAATTTAGTGAGAGATCATCTTATAATGCTACCGTCAATCAAAGCAAGATAAGATGCATAAAAGGATAAACATCACATGCAATCAATATAAGTGATATGATATGGCCATCATCATCTTGTGCTTGTGATCTCCATCTCCGAAGCACCGTCATGATCACCATCGTCACCGGCGCGACACCTTGATCTCCATCGTAGCATCGTTGTCGTCTCGCCAATCTTATGCTTCCACGACTATCACTACCGCTTAGTAATAAAGTAAAGCATTACATCGCGATTGCATTGCAAACAATAAAGCGACAACCATACGGCTCCTGCCAGTTGCCGATAACTTGGTTACAAAACATGATCATCTCATACAATAAAATCAGCATCATGCCTTGACCATATCACATCACAACATGCCCTGCAAAAACAAGTTAGACGTCCTCTACTTTGTTGTTGCAAGTTTTACGTAGCTGCTACGGGCTTAAGTAAGAACTCATCTCACCTACGCATCAAAACCACAATGATAGTTCGTCAAATAGACTCCGTTTTAACATTCTCAAGGACCGGGCGTAGCCACACTCGGTTCAACTAAAGTTGGAGAGACAGTCGCCCGCAAGCCATCTATGTGCAAAGCACGTCGAGGGAACCGGTCTCGCGTAAGCGTACGCGTAAGGTTGGCCCGGGTCATCTCGTCCAACAATACCGCCGAACCAAAGTATGACATGCTGGTAGGCAGTATGACTTGTATCGCCCACAACTCACTTGTGTTCTACTCGTGCAAATAACATCAAACCATAAAACCTAGGCTCGGATGCCACTGTTGGAGAACGTAGTAATTTCAAAAAATTTCCTACACACACGCAAGATCATGGTGATGCATAGCAACGAGAGGGGAGAGTGTTGTCTACGTACCAACGCAGACCGACTGCGGAAGCGATCACACAACGTAGAGGAAGTAGTCGTACGTCTTCCCGATCCGACCGATCCAAGCACCGTTACTCCGGCACCTCCGAGTTCTTAGCACACGTTCAGCTCGATGACGATCCTCGGGCTCCGATCCAGCAAAGCGTCGAGGAAGAGTTCCGTCAGCACGACGGCGTGGTGACGATCTTGATGTACTACCGACGCAGGGCTTCGCCTAAGCACTACAACAGTATGATCGAGGTGGAATTTGGTGGCAGGGGGCACCGCACACGGCTAAGGAACGATCTCAAGGATCAACTTGTGTCTCTATGGGGTGCCCCCTGCCTCAGTATATAAAGGATGGAGGAGGAGGAGGCCGGCCAAGGCAAAGGTGCGGCCAGGATAGGGAGTCCTACTAGGACTCCAAGTCCTAGTAGGAGTCCACCAAGAGGGGAGGAAGGGAGAAGGAATAGGAGGAGAAGGAGAGGTGGCCGGCCCCCTTTTCCCTAGTCCAATTCGGACCAAAGGGAAGGGGGGCGCAGCAGCCTTTTCCTCTTCCCACTAAAGCCCATCAAGGCCTATTACTTCTCCCGTAACTACCCGGTACTCCGAAAAATACCCGAATCACTCGGAACCTTTCCGATGTCCGAATATAGTCGTCCAATATATCGATCTTTACGTCTCGACCATTTCGAGACTCCTCGTCATGTCCCCGATCTCATCCGGGACTCCGAACTCCTTCGGTACATCAAAACTCATAAACTCATAATACAACTGTCATCGAAACCTTAAGCGTGCGGACCCTACGGTTCGAGAACAATGTAGACATGACCGAGACACGTCTCCGGTCAATAACCAATAGCGGGACCTGGATGCCCATATTGGCTCCTACATATTCCACGAAGATCTTTATCGGTCAGACCGCATAACAACATACGTTGTTCCCTTTGTCATCGGTATGTTACTTGCCCGAGATTCGATCGTCGGTATCCAATACCTAGTTCAATCTCGTTACTGGCAAGTCTCTTTACTCGTTCCGTAATACATCATCCCGCAACTAACTCATTAGTTGCAATGCTTGCAAGGCTTAAGTGATGTGCATTACCGAGAGGGCCCAGAGATACCTCTCCGACAATCGGAGTGACAAATCCTAATCTCGAAATACGCCAACCCAACATCTACCTTTGGAGACACCTGTAGTACTCCTTTATAATCACCCAGTTACGTTGTGACGTTTGGTAGCACCCAAAGTGTTCCTCCGGCAAACGGGAGTTGCATAATCTCATAGTCATAGGAACATGTATAAGTCATGAAGAAAGCAATAGCAACATACTAAACGATCGTGTGCTAAGCTAATGGAATGGGTCATGTCAATCAGATCATTCAACTAATGATGTGACCTCGTTAATCAAATAACAACTCTTTTGTCCATGGTTAGGAAACATAACCATCTTTGATTAACGAGCTAGTCAAGTAGAGGCATACTAGTGACACTCTGTTTGTCTATGTATTCACACATGTATTATGTTTCCGGTTAATACAATTCTAGCATGAATAATAAACATTTATCATGATATAAGGAAATAAATAATAACTTTATTATTGCCTCTAGGGCATATTTCCTTCACTTTCTTCTCATACATGGATCCCATCTCAGATTTTATGGCCTCAAGCCATTTTGCGGAATCTGGGCTCATCATCGCTTCCTCATAGTTCGCAAGTTCGTCATGGTCTAGTAACATGACTTCCAGAACAGGATTACCGTACCACTCTGGTGCGGATCTCACTCTGGTTTACCTACGAGATTCGGTAGTAACCGGATCTGAAATTACATGATCATCATCATTAGCTTCCTCACTAATTGGTGTAGTAGTCACAAGAACAGATTTCTGTGATGAACTAATTTCCAATAAGGGAGATGATACAATTACCTTATCAAGTTTTCTACTTTCCTCCCACTCACTTCTTTCGAGAGAAACTCCTTCTTTAGAAAGTATCCATTCTCAGCAACGAATGTCTTGCCTTCGGATCTGTGATAGAAGGTGTACCCAACAGTCTCCTTTGGGTATCCTATGAAGACATATTTCTCCGATTTGGGTTTGAGCTTATCAGGATGAAACTTTTTCATATAAGCATCACAACCCCAAACTTTAAGAAATGACAACTTTGGTTTCTTGCTAAACCACAGTTCATATAGTGTCGTCTCAACGGATTTAGATGGTGCCCTATTTAACGTGAATGCAGCTGTCTCTAATGCATAACCTCAAAATGATAGTGGTAAATTGGAAAGAGACATCATAGATTGCACTATATTCAATAAAGTACGATTATGACATTCTGACACACCATTACATTGTGGTGTTCCGGGTGGCGTGAGCTGCGAAACTATTCCGTATTGTTTCAAATGTAGACCAAACTCGTAACTAAAATATTCTCCTCCACGATCAGATCGTAGAAACTTTATTTTCTTGTTACGATGATTTTCAACTTCACTCTGAAATTCTTTGAACTTTTCAAATATTTCAGACTTATGTTTCATCAAGTAGGTATACCCATATCTGCTCAAATCATCTGTGAAGGTCAGAAAATAATGATAGTTGCCGCAAGCCTTAATATTCATCGGACGACATACATCAGTATGTATGATTTCCAACAAATCTGTTGCTTGCTCTATTGTTCCGGAGAACGGCGTTTTAGTCATCTTGCCCAAGAGACATGGTTCGCAAGCATCAAGTGATTCATAATCAAGTGATTCCAAAATCCCATCAGCATGGAGTTTCTTCATGCGCTTTACACCAATATGACTTAAACGGCAGTGCCACAAATAAGTTGCACTATCATTATTAACTTTGCATCTTTTAGCTTCAATATTATGAATATGTGTATCACTACGATCGAGATCCAACAAACCATTTTCGTTGGTGTGTATGACCATAGAAGGTTTATTCATGTAAACAGAACAACAATTGTTCTCTAACTTAAATGAATAACCGTATTGCAATAAACATGATCAAATCATATTTATGGTCAACGCAAACACCAAAAAACACTTATTTAGGTTCAACATTAATCCCGAAAGTATAGGGAGTGTGCGATGATGATCATATCGATCTTGGAACCACTTCCAATACACATCGTCACTTCATCCTTAACTAGTCTCTGTTTATTCTGCAACTCCCCTTTCGAGTTACTAATCTTAGCAACTGAACTAGTACCAAATACTGAGGGGTTGCTATGAACACTAGTAAAGTACACATTAATAACATGTATATCAAATATACCTTTGTTTACTTTGCCATCCTTTCTTATCCACCAAATACTTGGGGTAGTTCCGCTTCCAGTGGCCAATCCCTTTGCAGTAGAAGCACTTTGTCTCTGGCTTAGGACCAGACTTGGGTTTCTTCACTTGAGCAGCAACTTGCTTGCCGTTCTTCTTGAAATTCCCTTCTTCCTTTTGCCCTTTTCTTGAAACTAGTGGTCTTGTCTACCATCAACACTTGATGTTTTTCTTGATTTCTACCTTCGTCGATTTTAGCATCACGAAGAGCTTGGGAATCGTTTCCGTTATCCCTTGCATACTATAGTTCATCACGAAGTTCTACTAACTTGGTGATGATGACTAGAGAATTTTGTCAATCACTATCTTATCTGGAAGATTAACTCCCACTTGATTCAAGCGATTGTAGTACCCAGACAATCAGAGTACATGCTCACTGCTTGAGCGATTCTCCTCCATCTTGTAGCTATAGAACTTGTTGGAGACTTCATATCTCTCAACTCGGGTATTTGCTTGAAATATTAACTTCAACTCCTGGAACATCTCATATGGTCCATGACGTTCAAAACGTCTTTGAAGTCCCGATTCTAAGCCGTTAAGCATGGTGCACTAAACTATCAAGTAGTCATCATATTGAGCTAGCCAAACGTTCATAACGTCTGCATCTGCTCCTGCAATAGGTCTGTCACCTAGCGGTGCATCAAGGACATAATTTTTCTATGTAGCAATGAGGATAAACCTCATATCACGGATCCAATCCGCATCATTGCTACTAACATCTTTCAACATAGTTTTTCTCTAGGAACATATCAAAACAAATATAGGGAAGCAACAACGCGAGCTATTGATCTACAACATAGATATGCTAATACTACCAGGACTAAGTTCATGATAAATTTAAGTTCAATTAATCATATTACTTAAGAACTCCCACTTAGATTGACATCCCTCTAATCATCTAAGTGATCACGTGATCTAAATCAACTAAACCATGTCCGATCATCACGTGAGATGGAGTAGTTTTCAATGGTGAACATCACTATGTTGATCATATCTACTATATGATTCACGCTCGACCTTTCGGTCTCCAGTGTTCCGAGGCCATATCTGCATATGCTAGGCTCGTCAAGTTTAACCTGAGTATTCCGCGTGTGCAAAACTGTCTTGCACCCGTTGTAGATGGACGTAGAGCTTATCACACCCGATCATCATGTGGTGTTTGGACACGACGAATTTTGGCAACGGTGCATACTCAGGGAAAACAATTTTATCTTGAAATTTAGTGATAGATCATCTTATAAAGCTACCATCGAAATAAGCAAAATAAGATGTATACAAGATAAACATCACATGCAATCAAAATATGTGACATGATATGGCCATGATCATCTTGTGCCTTTGATCTCCATCTCCAAAGTACCGTCATGATCTCTATAGTCACCGGCATGACACCATGATCTCCATCATCTTGATCTATATCAATGTGTCGTCACGTGGACGTCTCGCCAACTATTGCTCTTGCAACTATTGCTATCGCATAGCGATAAAGTAAAGCAATTGTTTGGCGCTTGCATCTTATGCAATAGAGAGACGACCATAAGGCGTTTGCCAGTTGCCGATAACTTCCACAAAACATGATCATCTCATACAACAACTTATATCTCATCACGTCTTGACTATATCACATCACAACATGCCCTGCAAAAACAAGTTAGACGTCCTCTACTTTGTTTGTTGCAAGTTTTACGTGGCTGCTACGGGCTTAAGCAAGAACCAATCTTACCTACGCATCAAAACCACAACCATAGTTTGTCAAGTTGGTGCTGTTTTAACCTTCGCAAGGACCAGGCGTAGCCACACTCAGTTCAACTAAAGTTGGAGAAAGTGACACCCGCTAGTCACCTGTGTGCATAGCACGGCGGTAAAACCAGTCTCGCGTAAGCGTACGCGTAATGTCGGTCCGGGCCGCTTCATCCAACAATACCGCCGAACCAAAGTATGACATGCTGGTAAACAGTATGACTTATATCGCCCACAACTCACTTGTGTTCTACTCGTGCATATAACATCAAACCATAAAACCTAGGCTCGGATGCCACTGTTGGGGAACGTAGTAATTTCAAAAAATTTCCTACGCACACGCAAGATCATGGTGATGCATAGCAACGAGAGGGGAGAGTGTTGTCTACGTACCCTCGTAGACCAAAGCAGAAGCGTTGGTGCAACGTAGAGGAAGTAGTCGTATGTCTTCCCGGTCCAACCGATCCAAGCACCGTTACTCCGGCACCTCCGAGTTCTTGGCACACGTTCAGCTCGATGACGCTCCCCGGGCTCCGATCCAGCAAAGCTTCAGGGAGGAGTTCCGTCAGCACGACGGCGTGGTGACGATCTTGATGCTCAATCGTCGCAGGGCTTTGCCTAAGCACCGCTACAATATGACCGAGGTGTAATATTGTGGAGGGGGGCACCGCACACGGCTAAGGAACGATCACGAAGATCAACTTGTGTGTCCTAGGGTGCCCCCTTGCCCCCGTATATAAAGGAGCAAGGGGGGAGGCCGGCCGGCCCTATGGGGCGCGCCAAAAGGAGGGGGAGTCCTCCTCCTAGTGGGAGTAGGACTCCCCTTTCCTAGTCCAACTAGGAAGAGAGAGGGGGAAGGAAAGAGAGGGAGAGGGAGAGGGAAAGAGGGGCCACGCCCCCCTCCCTAGTCCAATTCGGACTCCCCATGGGGGGGGCGCCACCTCCTGGGCTGCTGCCCTCTCTCTCCCCTCAGGCCCACTAAGGCCCAATACTTCCCCAGGGGGTTCCGGTAACCCCTCCAGCACTCCGGTTTTCTCCGAAATCACCCGGAACATTTCCGGTGTCCGAATATAGTCGTCCAATATATCGATCTTTATGTCTCGACCATTTCGAGACTCCTCGTCATGTCCGTGATCACATCCGGGACTCCGAACAACCTTCGGTACATCAAAATACATAAACTCATAATGAAACTGTCATCGTAACGTTAAGCGTGCGGACCCTATGGTTCGAGAACAATGTAGACATGACCGAGACACGTCTCTGGTCAATAACCAATAGCGGAACCTGAATGCTCATATTGGTTCCTACATATTCTACGAAGATCTTTATCGGTCAGACCGCATAACAACATACGTTGTTCCCTTTGTCATAGGTATGTTACTTGCCCGAGATTCGATCGTCGGTATCTCAATACCTAGTTCAATCTCGTTACCGGCATGTCTCTTTACTCGTTCCGTAATACATCATCTCACAACTAACTCATTAGTTGCAATGCTTGCAAGGCTTATGTGATGTGCATTACCAAGAGGGCCCAGGGATACCTCTCCGACAATCGGAGTGACAAATCCTAATCTCGAAATACGCCAACCCAACATGTACCTTTGGAGACACCTGTAGAGCACCTTTATAATCACCCAGTTATGTTGTGACGTTTGGTAGCACACAAAGTGTTCCTCCGGCAAACGGGAGTTGCATAATCTCATAGTCATAGGAACATGTATAAATCATGAAGAAAGCAATAGCAACATACTAAACGATCGGGTGCTAAGCTAATGGAATGGGTCATGTCAATCAGATCATTCACCTAATGATGTGATCCCATTAATCAAATAACAACTCTTTGTTCATGGTTAGGAAACATAACCATCTTTGATTAACGAGCTAGTCAAGTAGAGGCATACTAGTGACACTCTGTTTGTCTATGTATTCACACATGTATTATGTTTCCGGTTAATACAATTCTAGCATGAATAATAAACATTTATCATGAAATGAGGAAATAAATAATAACTTTATTATTGCCTCCAGGGCATATTTCCTTCAAGCGGTGCCCCATAGGGGCAACTGCGGGCGGTGCTGGTTGGCACCTAGTAGGGGTCGACAGGGGCCGCGTCGGACAAGTGCGGGGCGCCGCGGAGCTGCAGCTGCCGACGGCCTAGAGGAGGAGATGTCACCCAGGTCCAGCCGCGGCCGGTGGAGGTCAATGCAGAGCCATTAGACTTTGTGTCGGCCTTCTCCTACTCCATGCCATCGGAACAACTGTCGGACATGGCGAGCAGGGGAGATGAAGTGGATTTGGGGAAGAAGCTGAGCGGTCGAGTGAGGACGGACTATGTTCGACTAGGGTTTGTTCGTCGGTCGTCGGATAATTGTGGGGGCAGGAGTTGGGTCGTTGCGGGCCATAGCATGCCAGGCCGAAGTGGCGGACGCACGCGAGCCACCCTATCCAACCTAGAGTTGGGATGGATATGAAGGATGCCGGTCAGCCCGAGCGTTTGAGGTCGGTTTAAGGCGTCCGGGTGGGTCAGGTTTTTTAACCGATGCGCCCGCATGGGCGTTTGAGACCGGTTTAAGAGCATCTCGAACGGTCTTTGCATATTTGCACTCAATTGCTATTTTAGCAACCATATTCAAAAACCCTCCTCCAATAACCTTTGTATGTTTACAAAGTGGAGATACCACTTGCTATTATTTTACAAAGCCTCCTAAAGTGGCCTTCTTCATATTTTTGTCTCAATGACTGGTGAGCCGTGTATTCCTCACGCGTGTGTGTGTACGCGCTGTGTACGTGTGTTGTGTGCTCGTGTACATGTGATGTGTGTAATTATTTTTTTGCATGGATTCTTTTTTGCATGCCGTATGTGTGTTTTCCTGTGTATGTTTTTTTCATGGAGTGCGTACATGTACATGTACGCATGTGTGTATGTAACATGTATGGGGACGAGTTGTAATAGTATATGTATTTATATATGTAAGCTAGCGTGTAGTGTGTAGTGTGTATGACAAGCTGTTCCCACATGTCATAATGCGTTTTGTACAAATATAGCAATCAAATATACAAAGACAGCCAAAGTAAAAAAAGATGTTATTTAGTAAACCTTCTCTCTTCTCTTGCTATAACAAATTTTTAGCAATTCAATATACGAAGGCTATTGAAGATGTTCTAAAGGCGTAGATGCTCTAACTGTAACTAAAAAGGGATGACTCCTCAGGTTTTTGTGATTTCGCATGGAGCAATGCTACATAAATAGACCAAATTTTTACAGACTCAACTGACAGGGACATGTGACATCCTTTGATTGGGGTTAGGGGGAGGAAGAGCCTCACCCCCTGAAAATTAGGGGGAATAAGTTAATTAGTTTGGAAAGGAGAATGTAAAAGTCCATTATCATCCGTGTGTCTAGTATTATTGTTCCGCATGTGAAGTACGCAATTGTTGCCCACCCGCAGCCATCTCCTGTCGTCCGTCGTGCAATGTATGTCTGGCACGTTTTTCTGCCTGCCTAGAATTGTCTGTCGTAGTCACCTTGGAAAGGAAGGGCAATGACGAGTAATGCTATATATATCTCTATTATTAAAGCGAATCGAACGTCGTGATGGTTCAACCAGTCCTATCTCCCGATCCACCTCTCTTCGTCCCGCACTATAAAAATTCACGCACATAAAAAAAATCAGGAAACCACCACGATCAACCCCTCCCACAAGGCCACGACTCCCACTCGCATCTCGCCCGTTCCCCCGCCGATCCTCCCTCCCTCGCTCGCATCGACTCTGCCTCAATCCCCTTGCCTCGATGCTGCACTCCTCTCTTTTCTCCATCTCTGGCCGAGTTCGTCGCGACCGCTATGTGCACGGTGGGCCGCGTCCGCCACCATCTTCGCCGGGACCACGTCCTCCTTGGTGGCTCCGCCTCGAGCTCATCGCCTCCCCACAGGAGCCTTCTTCTTCCTCCGTGAAGGCCATGGGCGCGCCAACGCGGTTTGTGTCCCCCCGATCACCTGGCGGCAGCGCAAAGGAGGGGTCTTTTGAGGGATGCTGTGACGACGAGGACGAACGGAAGGCAGCCATGGAACGTTACGTTTTCGGATCCTGGAGGATTGCCTCGTGGTGGCCGACGGCGGCTATGAGCTCAACCGTTTTCCAATCAAAGCTGCTATGCTCCACTGCTCGACCCCCTTTGCCGCATCACTGGAAATGGCCTCGGTAAGCAAATTGTGCATGGTTAGTCCCCCCTCCCCCAGCCCCTCCTCTCTTCTGCCGGTGGTTATGGTCAAAGGAATTATTTACATAACTGAAATATGCATCTTTCTTGAGCTTTTGTACTGATGCGATCTAGAAATTGGGTCCATATGAAGCGTTCGATCCTTGTCCAGGTAGCATTGCCGTTATGTAGTTCTAATCGGTTTAACTAGGATCCATAACCATAGTCCACAAACATATATGTACGTATATATGGCATGCGTGATGCAACTGAAAGCTTTAACTTGGTTCATCTTTCACGCATTGAAGATTCATAAGCCTTTGGCTACAAAATTGAAATAAGGTTGTACAATGCCAAATTGACGAAGAGAACGCAGAGAGGAGCGCGGTAGCGACGGTGCAGTCGCCGAAGAGGCGGGTAGGAGCGCCCAAGCTAGCGAGGGATAGAGCATCCCTCTGCTTGTCTTCCTCGTCCCCTTGAGGGCAACCTTGGCGTTGCGGGTGAGAAAGCCTGGTCGCTGGCTCACCGCCGCCATCGATGACCCACTCCATGCATGGATTGCCCTGCCCGACACTGACACATATCGCCGTGATGCAACTGAAAGCTTTGACTTGGTTCATCTTTCACTCATTGAAGATTCATAAGCCTTTTGGCTACAAAATTGAAATAAGGTTGTACAATGCCAAATTGACAAAGAGAATGCAGAGAGGAGCGCGGTAGCGACGGTGCAGTCGTCGAAGAGGCGGGTAGGAGCGCCCAAGCTAGCGAGGGATAGAGCATCCCTCTGCTTGTCTTCCTTGTCCCCTTGAGGGCAACCTTGGCGTTGCGGGTGAGAAAGCCTGGTCGCCGGCTCGCCGCCGCCATCGATGACCCACTCCATGCACGGATTGCCTTGCCCGACACTGACACATATCGCCGCCCCTGGAATGCCTCCTCCCTGCACTCAGAGTCTCAGACACAGTGACATGCCCTGCTGGTGTCTTACCCTCCCTACGAGGGCCTCTAGGAGGACCTCCACCTGATCTGTTGCTTGTGCATCATCACCGGCACCACCTGATGCTGTTTCGCACAGGTCTCCTCCTACTTCCTGCCTCTGCAACGACAACGGCGGCTACAACTGATGGCTTGTCGGACGGGGAGGAACACGATGAGGGCGGACATATGTTTAAAACTGTATTGGAGCAACTCATCAGTTCAATTATTACAGGATCGATGTACTCAAGTACATTCTCTGTTTGTATCACCTGTGCCTACTTTCAATGTTATCAACGGAGGTTTTCACAATGGAAACAAGCTTCCATGTAGGTAATATTGCATGTAAAGCATGAAAGGGGGATTTCTTAAAACATGTTATAGATAATATGTGATGATTCTCAAATATTTTGTTTATAGGAATTCATGATCCTCCCAACTAGCGCTGCCTTGTTGGCCATTAAGATTGAGTTGAAGTTTGTTATGTAAATGTACTTCAGAATATGCAGTTGGAATGCTGATCTATTTGATATGTAGAGCACAACAGAATAAAGAAGGTAAGGTCAAGATACCACAAACGTTGGAGAGGAAGACGGCTTTGCACCTAACATCCAAGTAAGAGCCACATGTTTCTCTGGTGCTATATATTATGGGATAGCACAAGTAAATAGTTCTAGGGCTACCTGGTGACTGGATAAGTGCAAAGCACAATCTATGTTTTCTTTCAAGAATTTGAGTATACTATTCACAACATCGAGCATTTTACGGATTATGATTCTCTGGGTACATCTACATTTAGTTTCCACTACTTGTAACAATGAGGCTGGACTGTTTTGTGTTGACTGCTGTCTCAAATACATGAACCTGAATGCTCATATATGTTTTGTATTTTATGTATACTTTCGTAGGAAAATAAAGAGGGTCTTCAACTTGACAGTTATAGCTAATGATAGCTACACTCGAAAATTAATTTATTTTTCTTCTCTTTACTTAGACCATGATTCAACCCTTGTATACAATTGAACTTATTTACATGTCGTGGCTGCTGGTCATTGGAATTAATGTAGGAGCTTACTTGCTCTGCTTTTTGTGTTGATGTAGGCAGTGAAGCTGTGGGGAGTATAGTGTTTATCCTGGTAATGGGAATCTGTATACAATTTGTTTTATTGACTAAACAAATTTATATACAATTTGTTTTATTGACTTTACACGATGGTATTTGCACAGTTATTGTGTATCCAAACAGTAATCACCATGTTATTAATCCAAACTTGTACATGGATGCATCTAAAGATATTCAGGAAGTTAATGCATGATGTTGGGACTATGGGGAGAATTAGAGCTTAAATCATGCATGTCTTCTAACTCTCCTTGTAGTCCTTTCATTGAAACTTGTCTTTCTGAATATCAAACTATTCTTCCTTGCATATAGTTCAGTGAAATTATTGATTCGGCATCAGCACACTATGAATTCCTGATGAAGTTCGAAAATTGCAGATAGAAAAAAAAAATACAAAATCAGTCCCAGGCTTACCTGTTAATGTGCAAGCCAAATAATAATTAATCATGCAGTTAGAGTAATCTTTTCTTCTGGAAAAAATACCACAATGTCATCTTATATAATCAATTAATCAATGTACCTTCCGAATCTAACCTGAATGTCAGATGTGTTTTGTAGTAACTATACCCCTTGTGTTATCTTTTTTTCTTTGTGATTGGGAGTAGTATATGCTGTTCCAGAGGGTCTATTTTTCAGGAAAAAAAGATTGTGTTCTTTTGTTTTTGTACTCACCGTAGTTCATGTTTCCTTTTGGTTAGTTTTGACAGGCACTGCTTAAGTTTCATTCGAACTAATTGGTCGCCAAAAAAGAGATCAAAAATAGTATTTTGAATCGATAAAGACATTATATGTATAAAAATACAACATTTTGAAGAGGGTTCAAACACGATGGCGAGAAAAAAGGTGAAGGGAGAGGAAGGGTAGGGAGAAATATATGATGCGAGGAGGGAGTGGTTAAAGAAATATGACCATGCCTACGAAGAAAGAAGTGCAAGAAACAACGTGCTTCAGTATTTTTTTTTTGTTCACCCGTGGCAACGCACGGGTATTTAACTAGTATAGATTTACACGGGTTTTACAATCAGGTGAGTTTTGGTTGAAGATTAAGGAAAGGAGGGTCTACCCCATGAAAGCAGGTTGTTGGTTACAGAGACAACGCACCTGGCACGAGCAAGCCATCCGAGAACGGTACTACCGTATTTCCGTTTCCTCAATCGGCAAGGCGTTCATTTACGACGCCCACGTTTTCCCTCGCACCGCCGGAAAAGTCGTTGAAACTTGACCGTGAATGTTTTTTTTTTTGAAACTGCCGATATATTTGTCTCCAATCATATCAGTACAAGAACATAAAAAATAATAAAAATTACATCCAGATTTATAGATCACCTAAAGCCGACTACAAGCACTGAAGCGAGACGAAAGCGTGCCGTTGTCATTGACCCTTCCTCATTGAAGCCGAGCACAACTTGTTGTAATAGACAGACGGAAAGTCATCGTGCTAAGGCCTCATAGAGCCAACGCACTAGATCAACAATTGCCGCCGATGAAAAGAAGTTTAGATCGAAAGGACCCAACCTGAAGACACGTGATTAAAGACGTATAAAGACCGGATCCGAGTGGTTCCATCAAAGACAACCAACAATTGAAACCCGCGAGATTCGCCAGAGACACACCTTCATACGCCCTCCGACGACGCTAGAGACATCATCGGGACCGGGGCTAGACAAGAAGAAACTTATTCCATCTTCATGAAGCCGTCGTCCTCTCATCTTCTTGAATAGGACACAAACCCTAACAAAACTTTAAAAAAAGCACCTGAAAACGGATTCCTCCGTCAGTAAGGCCGGAATCTATCGCATCCATGACCCTAAAAGCCATAAGAGACGTGAGAGATCCGCGCCGCCGCCGTCGGGAAACATAACCCTAGGCGCTTTTCCTTGAAGAAGAGGCAAAAGTATTATGGGCCGGAAAATGACCCGAGAACTAAGATAACTCCCGGCCGTCCGAAGGAGGAAACGACTATTTAGTTGGGCGAGGCCAATTTAAACGGCAGGTCCAAACGGAAACGGGGAGGATGATGCACGCCGGTCCAGTGCGGCGCCGTGCGTGTCGACGTCATCGCTGAGGGCCAGCCAGGGAGGTTCCGTCGGCCGGACGGCAGAAAACGGCCGCAGGTTAAGGTTCCGTGGCTTTCATGCAATGCAATGCCGGTGATGACTGACTACTCGGAGGGCTTTTGTCCGGCTTGCACCTCAATTTGAGATTCCCCTGCCGACTGGTTATTCATTCCCTCTCGCAGGTTCACCGATCAGTCACTCACTCAGTCAGTAAGCTGGCGTTCTCGGCTCGTAAAATTGTCAGCGGCGTAATGAACGACACCACCAACCAAGGAAGGAAAGAAGCAACCGCAGGCAGCGACGCATGCATGACAGCCACGGGACTCGGATGATCCTCGTCGCGTCGCGTCGCTGTAGCTACACCGTCGTCCAAAACGTACGTTTGCACCAAGCCACCGACACTACGTGCCAATGCATGCTCTGCTCCATGTACTCCTAGATGCGTGTCCAGACTCTACTTTTTTACACTCCTTGTTCTTCTGATTAATACACGCATGTGCATCACGCATGACACATGGGCATTCCATTCATGCATGCTTCATCCCTACCAGTCTACCACGTGCGCCGCGCGGCCGTGATACCAACACTTCAACGTACGTCGCTCGCAGCACTAGGTGCACCTTCAAGTACGGGACGTCGGTGAATCAATCTGTGGTTGGATGGTTAAAGGAACTGTGATGTCTTCAGCTTATCAATGTTTAAATCTTGATGTTCGCATTTATTTTTGAATTTATTTTAAAATTTTGTGCGTGTATATGAACATTTGTGTATGTATTGATGTTAAAAAAAAGTACCGGGTGTCGCACCGTACGCACCCACCAACGTGTTCTGGTAGCCACATGCAGCTGCGCTCATGCTCATGAAACTTACGCTCCAGCTTTGCTACTTGGCGCCCGGCAGTGATGAGCAAGGATAGTTTTTGCCTCTTGGAGCCAACCTTTTTTTTTTCTGAACTTCTCTTGGAGGTATACCTGACCAGCTTCCGTACGTCTGAGGCTGTGGCCTCCACAACATGATTTTATTGTTCCTTACTTATATTATACTCCCTCCGTGTCTAAATATAAGTTTTTTTTAGAGATTTTAACATGGGCTACATATGAAACAAAATCAGTAAATTTACACTCTAAAATACATACGTCCGCATATATCCGTATGTAGTCCATATTGAAATCACTAAAAAGACTTATATTTAGATACAGGGGAGTAAATAACAATTTTGCTAAAGCACATCTACATGTGCCCTAAGTATTGCACATCTAAGTTCTATGTCATTGGTTTTATGCGGTGATTTGTGCAAACATTTCCCTTTGTCTTTCTTCTTAGTTTAATTGAGTCATTTAGATGTGCGATAACATGGACACAAACCCAATAAATAATTCGATCAAGTATACAATACAATATTATTCAAGAAAAATACACCTCCATTTCATAATGTACTCCTTAGAGTAGTACAGTGTATTTATATTATTATTTTTGAAAACTCAAACTTAGTAGACTTTCTTTTTGCACGGAGAAACTAATAGACTTTGACCAAATATATAGAGAAAAATATCAAATAAATACAATGTAACAATATGGCTCATGACATATCCAATGATATTTTTAAATGTACTAGTAATAATGTACGTGCAATGCACGTTTATATTAGGTAGGATATTAATTGCACATTATATTAGGTAAGATATATCTGTTGCACGTTGGTATTAGGCAAGATATCAATTACTTTTTCGCGGGAATAGTAGGATATTAATTACATGACAGATTTCAAGGGATATCGTTGAGTCAAAACGTGTTTATAACAAATGGCAGTGGTGGTTAATTAGAGCGTTAAACGTGTTTGGTGCTCAACGTTGAAGCGATTTGAACCGCTAGATAACATGATCTGACGGTCGAGATGGTTTGGATCTACCTATTTTGGTCTTTTTATATTGGTATAGATATAGATATATTTTTCCTTTATAAACTTGGTCAAATCTTACGAGTTTGACTTTTTTTAAATGTATATGCACTAAATTATGAAATGGAGGGAGTACAATATACAACATTGATCATTTTGCAATGTTGCAAACGAAAACACGGTCACACATCATCCTTTTTAGAACCGTGTCAAAAGTTTTTCCTTCTAAATTTTAAACAGTTAATAGAAACATTGTATAAACATAGACATTCACACATACGCACATACACTCACCTCTATAAACGCATGCATCCATACGAGCACCCCTGAGACACTGAGTCGATCGTTCTTTAGAATGAACCCGGGTGGACAAAAAGCATGCTCGGTCTACTAAAAACATTTTTTAATTTGTAGACAAGATGAAACTTTTGCCTTGACATTTTCGCGAGTAAGCTGCAAACCAATTACCACATCCAAGAAAATAGTTCAAAGGAGGATCAAGACACTGATGCAAGAGATGTCTTCGTTTAGTTCTGAAGACCCGGATCGAGGATTTCCCCCAAAAAGAAGACCTCGAAGAGGGGTGGTTTCTCTAGGATACTAAGTTCAGCTTGCCCCCGCACTTAGATTTCGCCCAAGCATTTGCGCACTGCACATGTACATAATAAAGTGGTGTGTGTGTCTCTTTTTTTTGTTGCTAAAAATAAGGGAGATATGAAAATGGTGTGTGGATCAACAAATCAAGATACAACGGTCGAGCCATCAACGTATTTGATATGAAGGCCTTCGTAGGCTTAACCCTTGCCCCAACAGCCTCATCTGCTTTCATTATCGACATGTTGCTACTCCCTGATAATCTCTCTACCATCATTACGGTCCTTGCCTCCCTAACGCTATAACATTCTCACTTTGACCCGAGGTGCGGTGCTCACGCGACCTCTAGTATCATAGAAGATGAAAAGCCAGGCAAAGAGTGGTGACCAGAAAAAGGAAGAATGAGATATTAGCTTAGGCATAATGATGACGGATGGAGGAGACCCAGGGGATAAAATCTAACCTTATTGCGTGTAGAATTGTGTTTGGCTTTCATGATCAAAGAAGATGAAAGGAAAGGTAAAATCTGAAATTTGCAAATCCTGCGAGGTCAGAAAAGTTGCAATTGTCTATAAAACTGGCGAGGAAAGTTTCAGTTCTATACACACTAGCTAGTTGTCCTTGGAAACCTCATAGTAGGAGCCTAGCTCTGTAGGTCGATTGATGAGGAAATGCCAGTACATAAACTAACCAAATCACTAATGTGAGAAACTGAGTGTCATATTAACTCACTCTTCTGTTTCCTTTATGTAAGGTTAGTGATACTTTAGCTAACTTTGCACGTGTTGCGGGGAGAACCATATGACTTGGCTTTTCTCAGGGACCCCAAGAGCTCTTGAGATGTCTTTAGCTGATTGTAATAATCCAGTGGTGATTTGAATAACATTGTTGCTAAATCTTAGTCAATTAAGCCTTGGTTATGTTATGTGTCAGTTGATGCTATATTCATGAGATTCTTGCATGGAGATTCATGCAAAATTTCTCTTTTACTTTTCAGTCTTGCTAAATCTCAGTCGGCCGAAGACAGCCGATGCTATAGTCATGAGATCTTACACTAAGATCCGTGCAAATTTCCCTTTTTTGTTTTTTTTTCTTAAATGTGATGTCATGTGAATAAGAATTGGTTAATTCTCAGTCAACCGAGACCTAGCTACACCATTTACTTTTTTTCTTTTTTTTCTTTTTTCATTCCTAGTATATATTATGTCACTTGATTAAGACTCAGTCGAGACCTAGCCACACCCTTTGAGTAATACAAGTGGTTCTACCTGCAAAAAACAAAAACAAAAAAGATGCCACGCCGAAGGAAAGGGAGAGCCGGCATCAATCAACTTGGAAGAAAGTCAGACGGGAGGATTAGGGCCGGCTCAATTTTGGGGAAACCTATGCCTCGAGAACCGGGAAACTAACGATGAGCGACTCGAGCGCATGCACTCCTATACGCCTCAACCGGAAGTCTCCGTTGAAACGGCCGGTGAGCGGATGCCGCTGACGCAGGGCCGTGCATGTCACTGCTGACAGCAACGAGCCGACGTCATCGATGAAAGGCAGAGCGAGAACTAAACAAACAAAAGGCCGAGGTGTCCAGCGGCGCCGCAAGAAACGGCGGCCGGTGATGCTGCGCGCAGCAGAGGTTGACGGGGGCTTTTGTCCGCGGTCACCTGACAGAGAGAGTTTGCGCTGCCTCTTGCTTGCTTGTCGCAGGCAGGCAGCACGAGCCCTTCTCAGGTTTGAATGGCCGGAGTTGGACGGCGAAAGCTGGCTAGCGTGCCGCGCTCGATCGCGCCACCGCATGGTATTCCTCGAGGGATTTTGATTTCAGGGATTTGAGGGATCTTGATAAGGATCTATGGTTTTATATTGCTGATGTGCGCATAGATGATAGCTTTTTCAACATAGTAACAATCACCGAGCTTTCAAAAAATATGGTGCAGACGAGGAGGCATATTATGTACCTTTTGTTTTATCGGTTGTTGAAACTAGTAATTGTGTGGCCTATTGCTACTGCTACAGTTGAGAGGTGCTTCTCAGCAATGAAATTGGTCAAAACTTGCTTGCGCAATCGCCTCAACGATGACAGCTTGAGTGATGATGTTATTTGTTATGTGGAGAAGGAAGAAATGAAAAAGGTCACCAATGATCAAGTGGTTGAGTATTTCATGGCTCGAAGGAAGAGAATGTACTAAAGGTAATTTATAACATTTTAAGTACTTTCATAGCAAATTTAAGTACTTTGATTTAGGCATTTTATTATATTCTACTCAAAATTTTAATTCTAGTTTTGTTATTATAGGTTAATAAACCTTTGTGTCTGATGATGTGTTTTCAAATTTCAGAATGCAAGACATGTTTTCAAGTAATTTTTTTGTTTGATTTGGCATTATATTAAACAGTTTGACTGTAGCATTTTGTTTTTAATTTTTTACAATATGACTTCTCTTATGTTTGGTAATCCGTGTTACAAGCTATGAAACACGCCTTTATTTAATGCATCGGTTGCTTGCAAAATTTATGCCATGGTTAAGTAGTGCATCAGGGTAAGGTTAGCTCCAGATCCGCCCCTGAGCTGGTTGATTATTAGTGGAATACAATATGATATATATATATATATATATATATATATATATATATATATATATTGGAAAGACTACCCGGGTACAGCGATAATCGGTAGGAGCTAGATCATATAGTTAGATTACAGTCCTAATGTTGATCTACATAATTAGAGGAATTTACACTCTATTATAACGCGTTGCTCACAAGCGCGTGCTTCGGGGACACAACGAGTAGAATCCGTTAACATACAAATTTAATCGTGGTTGATAATTTAATCTGAAATCTATCCCAGAAAACTAGTTGAAAAGACTAAGACGCACGTCGCTTTTCAACATGGGCGTGGCACGCTCGACCGGCGGCCTCATGTGTCGAGTCTACCTTCAAGTAGTAGTAGGACATCCCGATAACCCGCATGCATGCCCTCGATCGTGCCGTGTCGCCGTCCTGACGAAACGCATGCTTCGTTTCGTCGACTGATGAAGTGATCACGTCGTCACGGCCGGGAGCGGTGACCACCGGCTCTCGACGGGCCGTCTTAATTTTCTGTTCGAGGTACAACTGGCTTTCCGTGTGACCCGGTCATTATCCATTCTGGTCAATGGTCAACGTAGCTGGCTGCGTGCATCTTGCAGCATTATAAAATACTCCGAGAGGCCACTGTCCAAAAAAGTTTGCTCAATGTTGCATCTCGGGATCAGTACCATATTGTGAAAACGATAGCACTATATACTTATTTCGTTTTTATTTACTCTGCATATTAGAGTTGACTGAAGTCAAACTTTGTAAAGTTTGACCAAGTTTATAGAAAAGGATATAAACATTTACAATTAAATATCTATATGATGTGAAAATACATTCAATAATAAATTTAATGGTATTGAGTTGTTATTGTATACGTTAATATTTTTGTTTATAAACTTTGTCAAAGTTTACATAGCTTGACTTTAACGAAAGCTAATATGCGGACTAAATAAAAACAGAGAGAGTATTATCGTACTCCAACATGCATGCGCTCATACTTTCTCCAAGTTCAAATACTCTCAAGGAGATTTTACACTCTGGCTTGGAGAATCTGTAATGTAGGAGAACTTTGGTGGGTGAGCTTGGTGATCTGTGGCATAAATTGTCTGCTTTCTTGAGCGATGTGAGGGGGGGGGGGGGGGGGGGGGGGGAGGGGTACGTACTACCCTTCCATTTTGGCATACATTGCATGTTGGTTTTGTTCAAAGTCAAACTTTTGTAGAGTTTGACCAAGTTCTACAAAAGTTTAACTTAGCAAAAAACTAGTAGCATGCAATTTACTTTAAAATGTAGGTAGTACATAGAGTTGTAACGATGTGGTTATGTGTATTAATCACGCAAACATACATAAACTGATAAACATGCTAAGGGCATCTTCAACGCTGATCCTCAAACCTCCGCAACTATTCAGACCTTGCCATCCACGTGGGTCGTATCGGTCCGCCGACCGATAAGTACATATTTTTTTCCGCAAATCGGAAACAAACTCGTGGGGGAGGGGGGCTTCGCTAGCGTCCAGACTGCTGTCACGCCCGCTTCTAACTGCCCTGGCCCACCAAAAACCCCTCTCCCAGGCCCGCGCGCTTTCAAGCCAGGTGCCCGTATTCATGCCGGCTAAGAGTGGACGCGGCCGCTCAACGGAGCTAGCATTGAAGCGGCTCACCGACTGAGAGCGCCGCCTGCTGCTCGCCTGATGCGCATGCCTTCTATCCGCATTCAAATGGCATCTATCTGCCCACCTACCTCTATTAAACCAGCGTGTGCGTTGAGGAACCTACTCTGGCGCCTCGAGCACCACACGTCTGTTCCTATGTCGGCCATCATAAACACCTTTCCGGCTGGCTCCTCGCATTCACCCGCTATGTAAACGTGGCCAGGTGCCAGGCAAGAACCACACATCCACACCTCCCATCTGCTCTCCATCTCCTCCTTGTACAACACCCACCATGACCTCCGACAAGCAGAAGAGGGAGTTCTCCGGCATTGCAGCGGCCTGGGTTGCCCGACGAGCTAGCGCTGATATAGGTTTGCTTGTCGGCAAACCCTCCGGGTCTAGGGCTACCACCATCACCAGCTCCTCCTCGCTCGTCCAGGTTTTTCAACGCCATCTCCTGGCAACTCCGCTGCGAGCAAATGGTGGCAACACGTCAGTTAGGTAGGGAAACAAGCCATGCCTGCGGAGGCTGACACATCTGCGGCCACCGCAGATAGCAAGGAAACGTAGATAATGGGAGGTCGCTGTCGGACATGTGGAAGACATGTCATGGGAGTGGAGATCCACCGCGCCATAGACTAGTTTTTGTTGGGGAACGTAGTAATTTCAAAAAATTTCCTACGCACACGCAAGATCATGGTGATGCACAGCAACGAGAGGGGAGAGTGTTGTCTACGTACCCACGCAGACCGACTGCGGAAGCGTTGACACAACGTAGAGGAAGTAGTCGTACGTCTTCCCGATCCGACCGATCCAAGCACCGTTACTCCGGCACCTCCGAGTTCTTAGCACACGTACAGCTCGATGACGATCCCCGGGCTCCGATCCAGCAAAGCGTCGGGGAGGAGTTCCGTCAGCACGACGGCGTAGTGACGATCTTAATGTTCTACCGACGCAGGGCTTCGCCTAAGCACTACAACGATATGATCGAGGTGGAATATGGTGGCAGGGGGCACCGCACACGGCTAAGCAATGATCACGTGGATCAACTTGTGTGTCTATGGGGTGCCCCCTGTCCCTGTATATAAAGGATGGAGGAGGAGGAGGCCGGCCAAGGCTAGGTGCGGCCAGGATGTGGAGTCCTACTAGGACTCCAAGTCCTAGTAGGAGTCCACCAAGAGGGGAGGAAGGGAGAAGGAAGTGGAGGAGAAGGAAAGGTGGCCGGCCCCCTTTTCCATAGTCCAATTCGGACTAGAGGGGAGGAGGGCGCAGCAGGCCCTTTCTCCTCTTCCCACTAAAGCCCATCAAGGCCCAATACTTCCCCCGGCGAATTCCCGTAACTCTCCGGTACTCCGAAAAATACCCGAATCACTCGGAATCTTTCCGATGTCCGAATATAGTAGTCCAATATATCGATCTTTACGTCTCGACCATTTCGAGACTCCTCGTCATGTCCCCGATCTCATCTAGGACTCCGAAATCCTTCGGTACATCAAAACTCATAAACTCATAATATAACTGTCATCGAAACCTTAAGCGTGCGGACCCTACGGGTTCGAGAACAATGTAGACATGACCAAGACAAGTCTCCGGTCAATAACCAATAGCGGGACCTGGATGCCCATATTGGCTCCTACATATTCTACGAAGATCTTTATCGGTCAGACCGCATAACAACATACGTTGTTTCCTTTGTCATCGGTATGTTACTTGCCCGAGATTCGATCGTCGGTATCCAATACCTAGTTCAATCTCGTCACCGGCAAGTCTCTTTACTCGTTTCGTAATACATCATCCAGCAACTAACTCATTAGTTGCAATGCTTGCAAGGCTTAAGTGATGTGCATTACCGAGAGGGCCCAGAGATACCTCTCCGACGATCGGAGTGACAAATCCTAATCTCGAAATACGCCAACCCAACATGTACCTTTGGAGACACCTGTAGAGCTCCTTTATAATCACCCAGTTACGTTGTGACGTTTGGTAGCACACAAAGTGTTCCTCCGGCAAATAGGAGTTGCATAATCTCATAGTCATAGGAACATGTATAAGTCATGAAGAAAGCAATAGCAACATACTAAACGATCGGGTGCTAAGCTAATGGAATGGGTCATGTCAATCAGATCATTCAATTAATGATGTGATCCCGTTAATCAAATGACAACTCTTTGTCCATGGTTAGGAAACATAACCATCTTTGATTAACGAGCTAGTCAAGTAGAGGTATACTAGTGACACTCTGTTTGTCTACGTATTCACACATGTATTATGTTTCCGGTTAATACAATTCTAGCATGAATAATAAACTTTTATCATGATATAAGGAAATAAATAATAACTTTATTATTGCCTCTAGGGCATATTTCCTTCAGTTTTACCGTAGTTCAGTATATTTTAGTTAAAATGTCTAAAATGTAAATGTTTTCGTATGGTTTGAATGAAAATCGTTCAGTTTGCATGTAATTTGTCCGGTTTGTTAGAAGGCGGTTTGAAATGTATGCAGATATCTTTGGATGACCGCCTCCCGCATATGTGTTCACAGACAGATGCAGTGTCCGGATTGTGGGTCAGTGTTGGAGATGCCCTTAGATGAGCACCATCACCATATCAGAATGCTTCTCTAGACGAACACAAAGTGTACAACAACCCCTTTTAGGATTTATCTCACAGTTTGTGTTCATCTTAAATCGAAATGAGATTTGGCTCAAGCCCTATTAGCGAGTAACCTACGTGTAAACTACGAATGTACAGTAGTGAAGGACCATAAAATATTTTTGGGCGAACAAATAAAGGCCATTTGAGATATTTTGTGGATCACGTGATCAAGATCACACGATCCAGCTATTTACATCATCTTTATAAATGACCATCCAGAATTACCCCTAGCCCCGGTTACTTCTCTACCTCCGTAGGGTTTTATCGCCCCAGAGTCTCCCACGCTACCAATCACGTGCTCAATGGCTTTCGATGATCTCTGACAATCCTTCTGCCGCTCCATCCTCTCCTAACACTACCACACCTTCTTGTCCATCACAATCTTGTTGCCACCGCTTCTTGGGAAAAGAAAATGAAAAATAGCTAGTGATCCATAAACAACAAAAAGAAGAAGCAAGAGCCACTATTGTGAAGGGGAAAATATCAGGTGCACCGGTGGCTTAGATGCTACGAGCACTATTGTGAAGCAAGGACACAAGCCGATGGGGATGAAGCATTTACGCGACACCGACTTCAGTGCAAGGGTAACGGGTAGAGCCTTGTGAGAGGCATTTTGCCCACAAAATTGTATTTGGTGTTTTATGGTTAAACCGGGAAAAAAGACGAAGGTGGAGTCTAAATCACGCACGAACACAGGCGGAGGCACGCGCATACCGCGGCCAACCGTAACTAGCTAGCTAGCCATGCGCGACCACGACCACACGCAGTCGGATCTAAGCCGTCGTAGCTTGCTGCTGCTGCTGCTTGCCGTCGCTCCCGCTTGCCGCCGATGTCGCTGCTGCTTGCCTCCGCTGCCGCTTTCCACCCGCTGCTGCTCGACGGCGCTTCTCCTCCGGCGGAGAGCATGGGCCGGCTTGGGAGCCAAATGAAAAATATATGGCTGGATTTTTAGTAAAAGTGAAAAAGAACTACCACCATGTTGCATAGGTGGTGAGCAATACAAACTTGATGAAAAAAAAAGATAACTCTTCATGATTTTGGTAATTTCACATTTGAAGAGAGAAATCGTTGCCCATCCGCCGCCTGACACGATTTTTTCCCCACTAAATGCGAACATCAGGATTTAAACCCTAATGAACTAGGGATACCACAGTCCCTCTAATCATTCAAACGTAGGTTGGTTCGCGCAACAACTGTTGTCTGTCCGGTAGACGAGATCGGTCTATTGATGGAGGCGGGGCGTGGCAGGTTGCCGGTTACAGACGGCACCAGGAGCTCGGAAACGCTTTCATTCACCACGCCAACGATATCACCCGCCACCCGCACAAAAAAAAACGTTAGCCTCGCATTCATTCACCTGAGATAGCTGCAGGCCGGCCGACCGACGGAGGAAACGGCTATTTAGTTGGGCGAGGCCATTTAAAACGGCTGGTCCAAACGGAAACGGGGACGATGATGCGTGTCGCCGCTGACGGCAGCGAGGCGACGTCATCGGCCAGTGAGGTTCCGTCGGCCGGACGGCAGAAAACGGCAGCAGGTTAAGGTTCCGTGGCTGTCATGTCATCTCATGCAACGCCGGCCGCGGCCGGTGATGATTCGGAGGGTTGACGCGCGCGCGCGAGAGAGGTTCTGTCCTGTCCGGGCATGCATCTTTCCAACTAAAGGTTCTCTTGCCGACTGATTATTATTCCCTCTCGCAGGTTCACCGATCATCGGTCAGTAAGCTGGCGTTCTCAGTAACGACGACACGACGAAGGATGGAGGCCACGGGACTCCGATCCGATCCTCGTCGCGTCGCTCTTGCACATCGCATCATCGTCCGATCGAAACGTCCGTTTGCCCTGTCCCACGATTCCATCCTTGAGCACCAAGCCACCGACACCAGCGTACCGATTCCAAATGCATGCATGCCGCTCTATGGCAGTAAATGGCATGCATGTCCAGACTTGTATGTGTAGTGTACCGTCAGAACGCGTGTCATGTGTGGCCGGACTGAAAAGTGTTGCAGGCCGTCTATAGTTTGGACGCCACGGCCGGCTGAGCAGCATATATACGGCTTCTGAATCGAGATGTACACACGGATGTGCAAGGACGACAAGGGCGAGACGATCAAGTTGAACTCTTCGTTCTTCTGATTAACTTTGTTCAGAAGCTAGCTAGCTTTGTTCAGATTAATTTTCTTCTTCTGATTGATACACGCATGCATCACACATGCATGGGCATGCTTGATTCATCACCCCCGCGCGCCCGTCATACCAACAGTCCAACACATCAACGTACGTACGTCGCCAGCAGCACAAGCTGCACCGTACGCAGTGATTGTTGCTTTGAAGCATCAACGTCGCACCGTAAATACCCACGTACGTGTCCTCGTAGCCGCACGCAGGTGCGCTCGCGCTCATCAAAGGCAACGCAGCTTCCATGCGTCTCAGGCAGTGGCCTCTACAGCATGTTGTATTTTTTTTCCTTAGAACAATAACCCGGTCAAATATACAATACAATAGTACGTATTGACCAACATACGCCTCCATTTCATAATGTAGTACTGTACATTTTAATTTTTTGAAAAGTTAAACATCATATACTTTGACCAAATATGCTGAGAAAATTTTTATTATGGAAAAATATCAAACACATACAATATAGAAATATGTCTCATGACATATCTAATGCCATTTTTAAATGTATATATTTTCTTTACAAACTTGGTTAAATTTTGTGAAGTTTGACTTCTTTTAATCTATATTCACTACATTATGAAATGGAGTGAGCATAATACAACATTGATTATGTTGCCAGTGCTGCAAAAAGAAAACACGGTCCTATACTCATATATCATCCTTTTTTAGAACCATAATACAAACATAGACACTCAAATATACAAACGCACTTTCACCTTTGTGAATGCACGCACCCATATGAGAACCTCCAAGACATTGAGTCGATTGATCTTTATGGTGAACCTAGGTGGACATATTCCACGACAAGGGACCTAACAAACTTAGGGGTTGCCAAAGGTTGCCACACCTAAGCTAAGGCAAGTTTGACCAACTTAGATGTGTGTTTGGTTCAAGCCATATCTTAGGTAAGCCACACTAGGGTCCCACATCACATACACTCAAAAAGTATGGCAAGATCGCCGCAGGCTTGCCAACTTGAGGCTCTCGTTTTGAAAAACTAACCTTAGGCAAGTTTGACAACATTGGTATGGCAAAGTGTGGCACTCCTAGGCCTAGATCTAAGTAGCCCTTAGCATACTCAGTCTACTACAAAGATTTTTTAAAACTTTATAGACAATACAAAATTTTGCCTTAGTATTTTTGTGAATAAGCAGCAAACCAATCCCTGCCTCCAAGGAAACATTCTAAGGAGGATCAACGGATTGATACAAGAGATGCCACCGTTTAGCTTTGAAAACACATATCAAGGATTTCTCACAAAAGTAGACCTCGGAGAAGGTGGTCTCTCTAAGATACTCAGTTCGGCTTCGGCCCCGCTTAGACTTTGCTCAAGCTTTTGCGCACTACAAACATTCATAATAAATGACTTGTGTTTTTCTTGGTCAAAAATTAAGGGAGATATGCAAATGGTCTGTGGATCGTCAGATCAAGGTCCAACATATAAAGTTCTTTTTAGGCTTAACCCTTGCCCCCAACACGCT
The DNA here is from genome assembly GCA_034509565.1 of Triticum monococcum. NCBI lineage: Eukaryota > Viridiplantae > Streptophyta > Magnoliopsida > Poales > Poaceae > Triticum > Triticum monococcum. Next base: position 535,792,507 of record CM067845.1, on the reverse strand, counting down.
TCATCTGCTTTCATTATCGCCCTGTTGTTGCTCCCTCGTGATGTCACTTCCATCATTACCTTCCTCGCCTCCCTACCACTAAGGAATTCCTAGCCTGACCCCTGGTGCAGTGTTACGCGCGATCTTTAGGGTCATAAAAGCTGAAAAGTGAGCCAATGAATGGCAACGAAGAAAGGAAGCAAGAGATATTAGCTTTGGCATAATGATGACTGGTCGAGGAGAGCAAAGAGAGGTGTGCTCTTAAGCCTAACCTTATGTACGTGTCGAATTGTGGTTGGCTTTTATGGTCAAACTAGATGAAAAGAAAGGTAACCTTCAAATCTTGCTTGGTTAGAAAAGTTGCAACTGTTTGTCAAAATGGCGAGAAATTTGCAATTGTACACACACGCAGCTAGTTGTGTAGGAGTTGTCTTTGGAGATCTTTTTAGAAACCTAGTTGTATAGGTTTGTTGACGAGGAAATGATTGTAAAGAAACTATCCAAATCAGTAATGTGAGAAACTAAGTGTCATACTACATACAATCCATGCTCAGAGAGAGAGAGAGAGAGAGAGAGAGAGAGAGAGAGAGAGAGAGAGAGGGAAGGTCAAGGCGGACGACCGAGAAACCCTAGCCTCCATCCAGCGCCTGACCCTCGCGCCTACGCCAGGGCGTGTCACAGGCAAAACCTGTGCAGTGCCAATAATGATAGGGATGCCCTTATTGGGGCGCGCCCTACTAAGGAGGTGTTGGAGGGCAGTTGTTGTCGTTGAAGGCGATGGCGGCTCGAGTGGAGGTATTTGTGAGGTGGTGCTTGATATCATTGGTGAAGCCGGAGGGATCCAACCCGACGATGTTTAACGCCGCTTCTACAAGATTTTGGATTTAAAAAAGGTTTCTCCGCCGAGGCGGAGGTCCAAAGACAGCATCGAGCTATGCTCATGGCACGCTGCTGGTGGATGCAAAAAGAAGAAGGCGACTTTCTGCACTCTCATGGTGTTTATTGTAAAAATAATAATTATGTAAAGGTATGTCCTTGATACTTTATATGGTCTTGGGCCTTTGCGTAAAAGAATTTACATATAACTCACTTGTCTGTTTTCGTAATTATACTCAACAACAACAACAACAAAAAACTTGTCCCTTTTGGTTATGTACGACGCATGTCACGTCAAAGGAGAGGGAGAGGTCGGGAAAAATGTCAAACGGGAGGATTGGGACCGGGTCAACTTGGGAGAAACCTACGCCTCTATATCCGGAAACCGATGAGCGCATGCACTCCTATGCAACCGGCAGTCTCCGTTGAAACGGCCGGTGAGCGGAAATGTCAAGGACGGTGATGACGCAGCGCCGTGCAGGTCACTGCTGACACCAACGAGGCGACGTCATCGGTGGCAGGCACAGTGAGAACAAAACAAAAGGCCAAGGTATCCAGCCCTCGGCACCCAAGAGAACGGCCGTAGGTACGAGTAGCTAGGTTCTGTCTACGCCGGTGATGCTGATTCATCGTAGGTTGACGATGCCTTTTTGTCTAAGGCTCTCTCTCGCTCGCGCGTTTGAAACGAACAACTAGTCCGGCGGCAAAAGAGTAATAAAGTCTAAAAAGATCTTTGTACGCCCCGGTCGAAATCGGACCCTCTACCGCATGATATTCCTCGAGGACGAAACCTGCACCGACACATGCTACCTAGTCTTAGGCTATACACATGTGCCCGGCCGGATGGACTTGACGTAGCAAACTAGCAATGCCTCATTAGTTTAGCCAATTGTAAGTTGGTACAGTGGCACGTAGCCACGTACGGACTAGGTCCTACGGTTGACACGGTTGGGTTAAGATCCTGTAGTACCCGGAACGTTCCTGTAGCAGCTGGACGGATGCCACCGGCTGAATTCACGTGCGTACGCGAGGATGAGAAGATATGACCCTTCATCGACCTTCTTGTCCATTGAGGTTAATTATCCATGCCTTCTTCTTCTGCTGCTATACGCGCATCACATAATTGACATGGGGCATGGCAGAGTGAATTGCAAAAAACCATCACATTTTAAGTTCACGGCCGGATTTGCTACCACATTCCTTGTCCGCCCCAAAACTCTACCAGTATTCTTGCTAATTTTCTCAATAAACCCTAATGACATGTTTGGATAGATTTAAACCGATTTTGACAGAAAAGTCCCACCTGTAAGTGCTAATGTGGCATAAAACGGTCAACGCAGTTTGTTGACCGTCAGCCCATCTCTCCCACGCCGCTCCTTTCTCCCCACCGGATCGCGCAGCCACCAAGAGAAGCATGCACGCTCGACGGCGCCGCGCCCCTGCCTCCCGCCGGCCTCCGGTGACGCCACCGGAGAGTGCCGCTCCGCCGGACCTCCACACCTCCTTCCGCTCCTTCCCGTCCACCCTCGCGACGCCTTGAGCCGCCTCGACCTCATGCGTGCTCACGGCCGTGGCACGCCGGCCTCGCGCACCCGCATCCCGCCGGCTTCCACCGAGCCACCGGAGGGCACCGCACCGCCGTACCTGCGCACCTCCGCCCGCTCCTTCCCGGCCTCCCTTGCGACGCCCTGAGCAGCCACGAACTCATGCGTGCTCACGGCCGTGGCGGCCCGGCGCCGCGCACCTACCTCCCGCCGCGCCACTGGAGACCGCTGACCCTCCTCCCGCTCCGTTCCGTCCTCCTCGCTGTCTCTGTTCCGTCCTCCTAACTGCCCAGCTCCGCGGGGTCATGCGCACGATCGTGGCCATGGCGGCCGGCCAGAACGGACGACGCCGTGTGCGGGGAAACGGCGGGAGGTGCAGGGTGAGTGTCTATGGGGTTCGCCGTCCATCCAATAGCGGGAACAACGACGACCTATCCGGCGGCGATGCCCTCGGCGTTCGCGAGCTCCGAAGCATGCATGCACGCAGCCTATTTGAGAAAATGCCGCATAGAAAAGTGTTTTGTAACAGAGTCACCCCACGTCTAATGTAACGGTCAAACAAACAGATTTGACTTTCGGTGCCAAGTCAGCGCTCACAAGTGGGCCCAACCGGTCAGAAATCTGATTAAATGGTTCAAACTAGTCATTAGGGTTTATTGAGAAAATTAGCAAGGATACTGGTAGATTTTTGGGACGGACAAGGAATGTGATAGCAAATCCGGCCGTGAACTTAAAATATGATGGTATTTTGCAATTCACTCGGCATGGCATGCTTGGCCTCGTCGTTGGATCATCGACATGGGCGTTCCGACATGTCGACGTCGGCATCTCATGCATGCATGCATGCGCCGTGTAAATTAATTAGTGTCTGCGTTCAAGTACGTACGACATCACATGCAGACCCTGGTGTGTCCTCGTGCTTCCTCGAGTGGTCACGTCGCGGCGGGCACGTAGTACGGGAGTAGCGACCAAAGGCTCCATGGACAGTTTTGATTTTCTCCGTTCCTTTGCTTGAAAAACGATCTTATATTGTGAAATGGAGGGAGTACATTTTAGTTCTATGTTTCCCTGTGACCGAGTCATCCATCTATTCTCGTCAACAGTCAATGTCATTCTGGCAGAACAAAAAAAATAGTCAATGTAGTTGGTTATCTGGCTCTGGGCATCTTGGAGCATGATTCAACCATTGTCCAAAAAAGCTTGGTCAATGTAGTACCTCAGGATCACCACGCATGACGATGCATGTGAAAACGTATTGTCATACAACATGCATGGGCTCTTGGAAATTGGATTATAAAAATGAACTGCCAAAAATACTATTACATGTGCTGTTTTTTGAGAAAAGGATATCAGTGAAAAGTATTTCCCTCCATATTTCAAGATACATTGCATATTAGTAGTTCCATCCTACTTTGTCAAACTTATGTGTTAAAAATGGTGTGTTGTGAAAATGCAGAGTGTACATACATAGGGTCGCAGTAATAATTTGACTACATGCATCACTCTAGTGTGGACAGTGATAAACTATTTTACGTTGCAAAAAAGGCGATAAACTATTTCAACTTATTTGAAAAAAAATGGTACTTATGATCGTGAAATGAACTGCAATTTCTATCGGAACAAACAATATTGTTCCCTGTCGCAGGTTCACTGATCAGTCAGTCGGTAAGCTGGCGTTCTCAGCTCGTAAAACTTTCAGCGGCGTAATTAACGGCACGGCGAAGGAAGGAGGCGACCGCATCCAGACACGCGTGCATGACAGCCACGGGACTCCGATCCGATCCTCGTCGCATCCCTCTTGCACATCACACCATCGTCCGATCGAAACGTACGTTTTCCCTCTCTCCTTGAGGACCAAGCCACCGACACCACGTACCAACGCACTGCATGCCGCTCTATCGAAAATGGCATGCATGTCCAGACTTGTATGTGTAGTGTACTGTCAGAACGTGTGTCATGTGTGGCCAGACTCAAAAGTCTTTTAGGCCGTCTATAGTTTGGACGCCATGGCCGGCTGAGCAGCATATATACGGCTTTTGAATAGAGATGTACACACGGATGTGCAATGCAAGGACGACAAGGGCGAGACGATCAAGCAAGGATCGTTTTTGCCCCTTGGAGCTTCCGTACGTCTGAGGCAGTGGCATGTACAACATGCCCCCCCCCCCCCCCCCCCCCCACCACACACACACACAATAGTATACACAAAACGTACACCTCATTTTTTGCGCAAAAAAAAACATACACCTCATTTCTTTTTTTCTTTTTTTGAGCATCAGTACAGACACAAGCACTCATATACACGCGCATACACTCACCTTTATGAACGCACACACGCACGCATACCCTACCCCTATGAGCACTTCCGAGAGACTGAGCCGGCATATCATCTTGAGATTTACGAAGTCACCTCATTTCATAATGTAGTACCGTGTGCTTTAATTTTCAAAAGTCAAATCTCATATGCTTTGACCAACTATACCGAAAAAAATATTACTATCGGAAAATATCAAATATATACAATATAAAATATGTATCATGAAATATCTAGTGCCATTTTAAATGTATATTCACTACATTTTAAAAACTTGGTCAAATTTTCTGAAGTTTGACTTTTTGGCCAATGCCGCAAAAGGAAAACACGTCATATACTCATATATCATCCTTTTGTAGAACCATAGCACAAACATAGATACTCAAATATACAAACGTACTCTCATCTTTGTGAATGCACGCACTCATATGAGCACCTCCAAGACATTGAGTCGATTGATCTTTATAGTGAACCCAGGTGGACATATTCCATGACAAGGAACCTAACGAACTTAGCATGCTCGGTCTACTACAAAGATTTAAAATTTTTTATAGAAAATATGAATTGTTGCCTTAGCATATTCGCAAATGAGCAGCAAACAAATTATCGACTCCAAGAAGATATCTCTAAGGAGGATCAACGAAGCGATGCAAGAGATGTGATTGCTTAGCCACAGATTTCTCACAAAAGTGGATCTTGGAGAGGTGTGGTCTCTCTAAGATACCGAGTTTAGCTTTGGCCCCGCTTTACACTTTGCTCAAGCTTTTACACACTGCAGATGATTTGGGGATCGTCAGATCATGATCCAACAACCAAGCTATCCATATCTTTGATATAAAGGTCTTTCTAGGCTTAACCTCAACATGCCTAATCTTCTTTCATTATCGTCCTGTTGTTACACCCTGGCGGTCTCACTTCCAAGGGTGCCTTCCTCACCTCCTTATAGGTAAGACCTTCCTAGTTTTACCCCTGATGAATTGTTCGGCGACCTCTAGGGTCATAAAAGCTGAAAAGCCAGCCACCGAACGACAACGAAGAAAGGAAGCAAGAGATATTGGCTTAGGCATAATGATGACGGATGGAGGAGCCCAAAGAGAGGCATGCTCTTAAATCTAACCTTATGTACGTGTAGAATTGTGTTTGGCTTTTATGGTCACACTAGATGAAAAGAAAGGTAAAATCTAAAACTTGCAAGTCCTACTTCGTTAGAAAGTTGCAACTATCTGTAAAAATGGTGAGAACACACACACACACACACACACACACACACACACACACACACACACACACACAAGCTAGTTGTGTAGGAATTATCTTTGGACATATTTTTAGAAACCTAGTTGTGTAGGATGATTGAAGAGGAAATGCTCGTAAAGAAACTCCAAATAAATAATGTGAGAAACCAAGTGTCATACTACATATAACCCACGCTTCGTGGGAGAGGGGAGCGTCAAGGTGGACGACCGAGAAACCCTAGCCGCCACCCGATGCCTACCCCTCTCACGATCGCCAAAGTGCATCGCGGGGCAAAGCCCATGCGGCGCGGCCACCGCGGGGAGGTCCTAATTGGGGATGCCTACTGAGGGGGTATTGGAGGGTTGTTGTTCACGCCGAAGGAGATGAGAGCTCGAGTGGAGGTCTTCGGCATGCGGTGCTCGATGGCGGCGTTGGTGAAGCCGGAGGTGGTCGAAGATATCTAGTCCGGGATCGTCAATGTCGGCCTAGCCTAGCTAGTATAATGGATAGGAGCCGCGGGTGCATACTCTTAGACAATGGTGAGATCGATCTCAGATCCATATTTGTTGTGCATCGGCATGGACAATTTGTCTTAGGTTTTCTTTAGGGAGTCTTCGTGTTTGGTTTGGGGCAGCAGACAACGGCACCCCGTTGTAGCAATGTTGTCCTCCCCTCATGATCCCCTCTTCGTGTGTGAGCTTATCGCCGGCGGAGGGCGTGTGTGTGCCTCAAGCGGGTATTCCTATATCTGGCCAGTTTAAGTTTCCGCATACCAGCTTTCGTGGCCTTTGGAGTTTCTAGAGGCTCTTATCGATGTTTTTCCCCTCTTGGCCTCTTGGATGGTGATTTGCTTCATAGGTTGCGACAACTAGCGTCTCCTGGTTTGCAATGATGATTTTCCTTTCGCCCCTTCTACAAGTTTTGAAGTTCAGAAAATCTCCATTCAACGGAGCTCCAAAGGCAGCACCGTGCTATGCTCATGACGGCACACCGGTGGATCAAGGAGGAACAAGACATCAATACTCTCATGGTTTTGAATGTGATATTTTTATGTATGGATATGTTTTTTCCATGAATACGCAAAGCTTGTGGTGTTTCATTGATAGGTAGAAGAGAGAGTACAAGGTTATGGTGTTACATTGGAGAGGCGTACACGCAACGCGGCGAACAATGAACACCCGAGCAGTAGAGACTAGGGCTGCTCAACCCATTGATCCTACATCAACCCATGAGGATATGTTTGTGAGGACATGTGATACATAATATATGGACTTTTTGGTCTTTTCGCATGTTTGATCAAGTTTCTAGATATCAAATGTCTACAGTTTCAAATTTATATCACTTGATCCATCATGAGAAGTACCTTTTTTATTTTATCTATTAGATATTGGAGATAGATGTTGATATTTTCATCTATAACTGGAGTATGGTCACTCTTCATTGTTACTAACTTTTACTCCCTCCGTTTCTAAATATTTGTCTTTCTAGAGATTTCAAATGGTTACCACATACGGATGTATATAGACATATTTTAGAGTGTAGATTCACTCATTTTGCTTCATATGTAATCACCATTTAAAACCTCTAGAAAGACAAAAAAGAAGTATACTCACTCTTCTGTTTTACCCTGAAAAGAAGAAAAAATCAATATTCTGTTTTCACTATGTACTACTACGATGCATGCCACGTCAAAGGTGGAAAAAAGTCAAACGGAGGACTGGGATCCGGTCGATTTGGGGAAAACCTACGCCTCGAGATCCGGAAACCGATGAGCGACTCAGGGCGCATGCATGCATGCACTCCTATGCAAGGGGCAGTCTCCGTTGAACCGGCCGGTGAGCGGAAATGTAAGGATGCTGATGACGCAGCGCCGTGCATGTCAATGCTGAGGGCATCTCCAATAGTTTATATGTTAGCTTGTTGGTAAAATATGTCATGTCATTAAACAACATCTTAACATACAACAACTTCAATGAGTTGTATTTAGTTTGCCCAATAGGATGTGAGATAATAAATGGGGTGCTCTCTCATTCTATATTGGAGCTTGTGCAATGGGTGTTGGTTCATGTACATACAGCCTTCTTTTTTTTCTTCATTTATTGTATGACACATTATCAAAAATCCAATATAACAAAGTCTGACAGCAACGAGGCGACGTCATCGGTGACTGGCAGAGCCAGAACCAAACAAAAAGCCAAGGTATCGAGCTCGCGGCGCCCAAGGAAACGGCCGTAGGTAGTAGCTAGGTTTCGTCTACGCCGGTGATCCTGATTCATCGTAGGTTAACGATGCCTTTTTGTCTGAGGCTGTGAGGCGCTCTCTCTCTGTCTCACCGTTTGAATCGAATAGCCAGTCCGGCGGCAAAAGAGTAATAAAGTCTAAAAAGATCTTCGTACGCCCCGGTCGAAATCGGACCCTCTACCGCATGATATTCCTCGAGGACGAATCCTGCACCGACACATGCTACCTAGTCTTAGGCTATACATGTGCCTGGCCGGATCGACTTGACGTAGCAATGCCTCATTAGTTTACCCAATTATAAGTTGGCACAGTGGCACGTACGGACTAGGTCCTAGGATTGACACAGTTGGGTTACGATCCTGTACCTGTAGTACCAGGAACGTTCCTGTAGCAACTGGACGCATGCCACCCGCTGAATTCACGTGCGTGCGTACGTGAGGATGATAAGATATGATCCTTCATTGATCGACCTTCTTGTCCATTGAGGTTAATTACACATGCGTACATCACATATATAATTGGCATGGGGTACGGCATGCTTGGCCTCATCGTTGAAACATCGACATGGGCGTTCCGACATGTCGACGTCGTTCATCTCATGCATAATGCATTCATGCATGCAGCGTGTGAATTAATTAGTGTCTATCTCCAAGTACCGTACGACATCACATGCAGACCCTGGTGTGTCCTCGTGTTTCGTCGACTGGTCACGTCGCTGCTGGCACGTACGGGAGTGGCGGCCAAAGGCTCCATGGAGAGTTTTAATTTTCTCTGTCCCTCAGCTTGAAAAACGATCTTATTTGTGGGACGGAGAGTTTTAATTTCCAGAGTTAACTACATTTTACTTTTATGCTTCCCAGTGACCGAGTCATCCATCTATTCTCGTCAACAGTCAATGTCCTTCCGGCAGAGCAAAAAATAGTCAATGTAGTTGGTTCTCTGGCCATCTTGGATTCTTGGAGCATGATTCAACCATTGTCTAAAAAAGCTTGGTCAATGTAGTATCTCGGGATCAGCACGCATGCCGATGCATGTGAAAAACGTATTATCGTACAACATGCATGGGCCCTTAGAATTTTGATTATAAAAATGAACTGCCAAAAATACTACTCCCTCCGTCACAGTTTAGAAGACACAGTTAAATTTGCGTGCGTTTTCACAATAGACAAGGTTTAGGACACATTGCATTTATTTCTAGTAGCTAATTAGTACTCCGATATACTATTTCTATATGCATGCGTAGTGTGAATGCTATTTTTTAGCCCATCTCACAACCAATAGACAACCACCTAGGTCCCAGAGAATTTCCAAACGCGTCTTCTAAACCGTGACAGAGGTAGTAGTATTACATGTGCTGTTTTTTGCAAAAAGGATATCAGTGAAAAGTATGTCCCTCCATTTCAAGATACATTGCATCATTAGTAGTTTCTTCGTACTTTGTCAAACCTATGTGTTAGAAAAAAAACTTAGTCAAACTTCACAAAGTTTGACTTACGATAAAACTAAAATATGGTGTATTGTGAAATGGAGAGAGTACATAGGATTGCAGTAATAATTTGGCTACATGCATTACTCTAGTGTGGACAGTGATAAGCTATTTTACTTCGCAAAAAAGTGATAAACTATTTCAGCTTATTTGGAAAAAAAACATGGTAGCTATGATTATGAAATGAACTGCAATTTCTATCAGAACAATAAATACATTTTCCAAGGGTACATTAATGCCATTTCATACTAATAACCAAAAGTCTACAATATCGATTAATTCTGGTATTTTTTCAAATAAGAAAGTCATTAGATGACCGTCTAGGAATAACTCGGAGTTCAAGTTCATCTAGATCTTGCTGAAATTGTTCCCAAGCCCCGCCACCGAGTAGCCTATATACAATACAGGAATGTGCAAATAAGAAGGTCCTTAAACTTTTTTTGACTAAAAAATAAAGGCCATTCAAGATATTTTGTGGATCTTGTGATCAAGATCACACAATCTGGCCATCTTCACCATCTTTTTAAATGTCGGCTATCCAAGTTTAACCCTAGCCCCGACTTACTTCTCTACGTCCTTAGGGTTTTATCGCCCCTAGAGCCCCCCACGATACCAACCTGTTGCTCAATGGCTTTCGATGTTCTCACAATCCCTATTTCGCGCCATCATCTCCTACCACTACCACATCTCTTTGCCCATCACAATGTTGTTGCCACCTCTTCTCGTAAAAAAAGGGAAAAAAGATGAAGATAAGCTAGCAATTTAGAGACGATAAGCAAGAGGCACTATTGTGAAGCAAGGATACAAGCCGATGGAGCCCAAGCATTTTGGAGCAATGGCAACGGGCATTGGAAGCTTGTGAGAAGCATTTCCCCCCACAAAATTGCGTTTGTCCGTTTTCTGGTTAGAGCCAGGGAAAAAGACGAAGGTGGAGTCTAAATCAGCAAAAGCTCCTTGTTTAGGAAAGTAAACAACCGTCTCTAAGAATGAAGAGACGTTGCAACTGCACCTACACTCTCGGCTAGTGTACAAGTTTTCTTTTGGAAACCCACCTGTGTAGGTTGATTGGCAAGGAAATACACCTCATCTCCCTTCGATCCATATCATTTATCGCTCGGATGTATTTAGACATATTTCAATACTAGATACATCTATTGAGCCATAAATAGTATGAATTGAAGGGTGTCAAAAACGCTCTTATATTATAAGACGGATTGAGTACTTTCTAATTTGGCGTACATTTTTTAACACGGTACAAACACACACCCTATCCTTATGAGCATCTTTGAAATACTGAGCCGGAAATCCGGAAATAAATACAGGAATAGATGCGAGCATCAGGATTTGAACTCTGATGGATTAGGGATACCACATTGGCTCTAATCATCCAACCACATATTGATTCGCTAATTTGGCATACTTGTGACCTGCAAGCTGTTGTAGGCTGCAGTTTGTGAGCCGTTCTACGGTTTTTCTTATAATTAGAGTGGAGCTCTTGTCCATCCTCCATATATACCCAGCGTCCATCACGTCCTCCCACACAAACTCGCTCATAAGCCAAGAAACGTTCTCCCCAGAGCTCGCTGGTTAACAACACGTCCGTAGCCATGGTGCACGCCGACGAAACCACACACATCCTCCTCGTCCCGTACCCGGCCCAGGGCCACCTCAACCCGATCCTCCAGTTCGGCAAGCGGCTCGCCGGCCACGGCGGCGTCCGGTGCACCGTCGCGGCGACCAAGTTCGTCGTCGGCTCCACGAAGCCGTCCCCGGGCTCGGTGCACGTCGCCGTTTTCTCCGACGGCTGCGACGCCGGCGGGCCCGCTGAGCTGGGCGGGCACAAGGGCCCCTACTTCGAGCGGCTGGAGGCGGCCGGGTCGGAGGCGCTGGACGAGCTCCTCCGGTCCGAGGCGGCGTGCGGCCGGCCCGTGCGCGTCGTTGTGTACGACACGTTCATGCCGTGGGTGGCGCCCCTGGCGCGGCGGCACGGGGCGGCGTGCGCGGCGGTGCTCACCCAGACGTGCGCCGTGGACGTCGTGTACACGCACGCACGGGCCGGGCACGTGCCGGTGCCGGTGCGCAAGGGGGACTCCCCACTCGAGCTCCCTGGACTGTCGTGCCGGCTCGGCGCCGCCGACGTGCCGACGTTCCTGACCGACTCCGACGCGCACCACCCGTCGCTACGCGACATGCTGATGAACCAGTTCGCCGGGCTCGGCGCCGTGGATCACGTGCTCGTCAACTCCTTCTTCGACCTGGAGCTTCAGGTGAGCGCCACGCGAATCCGCCCTTGGCATCATATGCCGCGTGTGTCCCAAGCAGAGCGTACGTGCGTTCAATGCCAGGGCGCGCGTCGCATGCAGCAATGCAGCATACGTGCAAGCACGTCGCTCGCAGCGTGCAACCAATTGACGTTTACTGCCATTAATGGATTCCGAGCATTTGCACTGACGACACCGGCTACGTCTGTGTGCTTACGTATGTGCAGGAAGCCGAGTACCTGGCGTCGACGCTGGGGGCCAGGACGATCGGGCCGACGGTGCCGTCGGCGTACCTGGACGACCGCCTGCCCGACGACGCGTCCTACGGCTTCCACCTGCACACCCCGATGACGGCCGTGACCAAGGCGTGGCTGGACGCGCGCCCGCCGCGCTCCGTCGTGTACGCCTCCTTCGGCAGCATCGTGGCGCCGGGGCCGGACCAGATGGCCGAGGTGGCCGAGGGCCTCCGGAACGCCGGCAGCCAATTCCTGTGGGTGGTGCGCGCCACGGAGACGGCCAAGCTGCCCGAGGGCTTCGCGGCGAGGGCGGCGGCGCGGGGGGACCTGATCGTGCCGTGGTGCCCGCAGCTGGAGGTGCTGGCGCACGGCGCCGTGGGGTGCTTCGTGACGCACTGCGGGTGGAACTCCACCGTGGAGGCGCTGAGCGCCGGCGTGCCGATGGTGGCGGTGCCGCAGTGGTCGGACCAGCCGACCAACGCCAAGTACATCGAGGACGTGTGGCGCGTCGGCGTGCGCGCGCGGCCGGACGCCGGCGGGCTGGTGAGGAAGGGGGAGGTGGAGAGATGCATCAAGGAGGTGATGGGCGGCAAGGAGTACAAGAGGAGGGCGTCGGAGTGGCGGGAGAAGGCCAAGGCCGCCGTGAGCGAGGGCGGCAGCTCCGACCGCAACATCGCCGATTTCCTTTCGAAATATCGCGTGGCAAAATGATCTCGAACACTTTTCAGAAGAAGAAGAAAAGATCTCGAGAACTCGAGACTATTGGGATCTGTGGTCTGATGATCTCTGATGCAACAGTTGATTTGTTGTTTTTAGCAGATGGCAACGGCCGATTGTTTGGCTAGCTGCAAAAATAGTTTAAACCAAACAAATGGTGGTGAGCTCATTAATTTATCTGGCCGAGTTTTCTTTTTTTGCTTTCGATCAACTCAATCGACAGCAGCTTTGAATTATGTCTGTATGCTCCCGGATCCTAGAACGCTGTAAAAATATCTCCACGTTTCTTCCCTGCAGAAAAAGACGCCACGGTTTTCTGGCTTGTTTTAGATGTTTTCAGGATTTTTTCCCCTTATATCGAAGGAATTACAAATGGGCCCGTCAACACCAGCACTACAAAGAACCACTGCACGAACAAGAAAAAACATCCAGATTCTTGGAAGAAGGTTTTTTTTTCTTCTTCTACGGGGCCGCTGCACTCCACTCTCGAAGCCGGACTGTTTTTGTTGCGAATGGCTAAGGAGTCATCGAGGTACTCCACTCCGGCTGAACCAACGCCCAGCAGGAGCCGCCAACCCCAGAACAGCGAAGGATCAAGCCACCAGCTACCCATCCTTATTAACTTCAGCAATCCTACATATATATGTGTGTCTTTCATTTTTAGATCGATTAGCCAAATTAACTCATTGTAGTATCGTTGATTCCCGAGGATTTGCTTTCATTCGTACCGGTAACACTGAAGCGCTGCGATTTTAGTCACGTTTTCCAAATTGGGCAAGAACTTTGATGTTCGTGTTCGTTTATTTGAACTTCATAAGCTATTATATTTGCAATGTTCACCTTTCCATTTATCTAATTATCATTGAACATAATAGATGTTATTATGTGAGTGACATCGTGTCGTGTGGCCGCTTTTCGTTGCACAATTCACGGTGTAGCACACGGTGATAGAGCAAAAGTCATCTTCTGCTTCGAGCTCAAATGAGCTCGGTGTGAATAGTAAAATGGGAAAAAATTGAAAACGCATTCAAAAAATTCTAAAAAAAATTGTTGAGAACTTCAACAAATTTTTTGTATACTTGAAAATTGCATCATGAAATGGCATTCATGAAAGTCACGACAAAAAAAGCAGTACTCCAAAATGCTATCAAAAATAGCATTTTTAGAGCATCGTTTTTCTTTCCACGACTTCCACAATTGTCATTTCATGATAAATATTTACAAGCACACAAACTTTTCTTGAAGTTTATAAAAACATTTTTTTATTTAATTTACTATTTTTTATTCTACTGTTCATCAGCATATGAGTTCTACACTTTGTTTTCATATATGGATCCCCTCTCGGATTATATGGCCTCGAGCCATTTTGGAATCCAGGCCCACCATCGCTTCTCCATAGCTCGTAAGTTCATTGTTGTCTAGCAACATGACTTCCAAGACAGGATTACGTACTACTTTGAAGTAGTACGCATCCTTGTCATCCCACGAGGTTTGGTAGTGACTTGATCTGAAGTTTCATGATCACTATCATAAGCTTCCACTTCAATTGGTGTAGGTGCCACAGGAACAACTCCCTGTGCCCTGCCACACACTAGTTGAAGAGACGGTTCAATAACCTCATCAAGTCTCCACCATCCTCCCACTCAATTCTTTCGAGAGAAACTTTTCCTTGAGAAAGGACCCGATTCTAAAAACAATCCCTTATTGCTTTCGGATCTGAGACAGGAGGTATACCCAACTGTTTTTGGGTGTCCTATGAAGATGTATTTATCCACTTTGGGTTCGAGCTTATCAGCCTGAAACTTTTTCACATAAGCGTCGCAGCCCCAAACTTTTAAGAAATGACAGCTTAGGTTTCTCTAAACCATACGGTGTCATCTCATCGGAATTACGTGGTGCCCTATTTAAAGTGAATGTGGTTGTCTTTAATGCCTAACCCATAAACTATCGTGGTAATTCGATAAGAGACATCATGGTATGCATCATATCCAATAGGGTGCAGTTATGATGTTCGGACACACCATCACACTATGGTGTTCCAGGCTGTATTAACTAGATGATTTCCCGCGCGTTGCTGCGGGAACCCTTCAAAAATAGATATATAGTCACTGGAAAAAGGTAGTTGATGGTGTAGCAAATACATTGGTACATATAATAGCCTGCCATGCGAATTAGCAAGTGCCTCCAGTATATTGCCGAATAGCATAAATGATGTAAGGATGATTGCATTTACGATTCTAAACGTGAGATCACATGCACATCAGTAGAACAACTGGTACATACAATCTGCATTTCTGATACAGTACAGCAACCATGTTGTACATTCGGTAATTCTCTTAGAAAGGCAAGGGATGATCTAAAGTAGTTTGCCTTTCAACAATACAACACAAATGTCTAAAAAATAGAGTATTTGAACTACAGGGGGTCTAGAGACACGTTAGTAGGAAAAAACTTTGTCTGCCAACATTGATATTATTACCTGTAGGCTAGTCAATAACAACATTGGTCGGTCAGAAGGTAGCAGCCAATTAACCTACAATAAAACAGAGAGGATTCCTGTAAGGGGACAACAGACAACAAATAAAAGTCAGGAAACTATGTTAACCTTCGATTCGATAAAAATATAGGAGGCATACAAAGTATCAAGTTGATTGACACACAAATTACCTTGAGATAAATTTACGCAACAACATTTAGTCGAATACCTATAGGCCAGGAGGAGCATCACAAATTAATAGATTGTTCAGCATCAAACTGATAACCGTTGATATGAATGAGTCGCAAAACAGAAAGGAGAACCAAATATTTGATGACACGCACATGCATATATGAGATAAAAGGAGAAATGCGGGTCTGAAGGCAGTAGTAGTCAGCTTGTGGCCTTAGTAGCACCATGGACATGATAGGGTAAGGAGATACAATTCCAGGATATATTCTTCAATCAAGCAAAATGAAATTCAGATCTGGATCAAGCAACAAAATCCAGAATAGGCAATGTATGCAAGGCTATGTGTTCGATCAAGCTAAATTAGATTTAAATATTAATCAAGTACACAAAGATGAATAAGTAGCAATGGATGGGAACAATGTGTACCTGACACGCTTGGGTATGCAGCGAGGGAAGAACAACTAAGATTATGGCTCGGGCGTTCAAGTCATCTAGTACCTGAATAAATCCAGATTTGTGATTCAACCGGCAATATGTCATCGGGAATGTCCGAATGTAGAGGACATGGGAGGGAGTTGTTCACCAGCGGCAAGTATGAGTGCCCATGGCAAACATCCAACTATACTGGAGGATGTACCAAAGCGGGGTAAGCACTTTATATGGGGATCCATCAGTTTCTTGGTGAGATATATAGTGGGGAGTGGAAGTGGAGATTCATGCATTAATTACCTGCATCAGTTTCTTGGTGGCTGCGGCGGCGATGGCCATATCAGCCGCGTCCGGGGCCGCCGACGCGATGAGGGCCAGGAGCACAGCAACGGCTTGAGGGAGCTCCTCCGGATCTTGCAGGTATTGATGGCGTCAAGGAGGAGGTCGGGTTTTTTTTTGACTTGGTGGGTTCACGGGAGGGAGGTCCTTTTGTACTCTTGTATCGCCGTGAGCGTCCCTTCGGTCCTCCGGTAACACTGGTAACTGATCGCTGAGATGGCCTGCTGATCTTTTCATCGGTCCCATCTGTAAGCCGGTTATGGAATGATGATGTGGCTGATCTGCTGATGTGGACAGCTTGCATGTTAAGATAAATCAGGTAGTGGGGATGAACTTCTTATGTATATAGGATTAGTTGTGAAACAATTTCCACAATGTCTTAATTCTGTGCCAAACTCGTAATTCGGATATTCATCTCTATGATCATATCATAGATATTTTATCCTCTTGTCACGACGATCTTTCAACTTCACCCTGAAATTACTTGAACCTTTCAATAATCCAGACTCGTGATTCATCAAGTAAATATACTCAACATCTACCCAAATCATCTGTGAAGTAAGAACATAACAATATCCACTACACGCCTCAGCACTCATTGGACTGCACACATCAAAATGTATTACTTCCAACAAGTTGCTTTCTAGTTCCATTTTACTGAAAATGAGGCTTTCAGTCATCTTGCCCATGTGGTATGATTTGCATGTCTCAAGTGATTCAAAATCAAGTGAGTCCAAACGGTCCATTTGCATGGAGTTTCTTCATGCATATACACCAATAGACATGGTTCGCATGTCTCAAACTTTTCAAAAACGAGTAAGCCCAAAGATCCATCAACATAGAGCTTCTTCATGCGTTTTATACCGATATGACTTACGTGGCAATGCCACAAGTAGGTGGTACTATCATTACTATCTTATATCTTTTGGCATGAACATGTGTATCACTACGATCGAGATTCAATAAACCATTCATTTTAGGTGCAAGACCATTGAAGGTATTATTCAAATAAACAGAGTAACCATTATTCTCCTTAAATGAATAACCATATTGTGATAGACATAATCCAATCATGTCTATGCTCAACGAAAACACCAACCTCGATGGTAGAGGGAGCGTGCGATGCTTGATCACTTCAAGCTTGGAAAAACTTCCAACACATATCGCCAGCTCACCTTTAGCTAGTCTCCGTTTACTCCGCAGCCTTTTATTTCGAGTTTACTAACACTTAGCAACCGAACCGGTATCTAATACCATGGTGCTACTAGGAGTACTAGTAAAGTACACATTAACACAATGTATATCCAATACACTTCTATCGACCTTGCCAGCCTTCTCATCTACCAAGTATCTAGGCTAATTCTGCTCCAGTAGCTGTTCCTCTTATTATAGAAGCACTTAGTCTCGGGTTTGGGTTCAACCTTGGGTTTCTTCACTAGAGCAGCAGCTGAATTGCCGTTTCATGAAGTATCCCTTCTTGCCCTTGCCCTTCTTGAAACTAGTGGTTTCACCAACCATCAACAATTGATGCTCCTTCTTGATTTCTACTTTTGTGGTGTGAAACATCACGAATATCTCAAGGATCATCATATATGTCCCTGATATATTATAGTTCATCACGAAGCTCTAGCAGCTTGGTGGTAATGACTTTGGAGAAACATCACTATCTCATCTGGAAGATCAACTCCCACTCGATTCAAATGATTGTTGTACTTAGACAATCTGAGCACAAGCTCAACAATTGAGCTTTTCTCCCTTAGTTTGCAGGCTAAGAAAATCGTCGGAGGTCTTATACCTCTTGACGTGGGCACGAGCCTGAAATCCCAATTTCAGCCCTCGAAATATCTCATATGTTTCGCGACGTTTCAAAATGTCTTCAGTACCTCAACTCTAAATCGTTTAACTGAACTATCGCATAGTTATCAAAATGTGTATGTCAGATGTTCGCAACATCCACAGACGACATTCGAGGTTCAGCACACTAAGCGGTGCATTAAGGGCATAAGCCTTCTATGAAGCAATGAGGACAATCCTTAGTTTACGGACCTAGTCCGCATAATTGCTACTATCATCTTTCAACTAAATTTTCTCTAGGAACATATCTAAACAGTAGAACTGAAGCGCGAGCTACGACATAATTTGCGAAGACCTTTTGACTATGTTCAGGATAATCAAGTTCATCTTATGAGCTCCCACTCAGATAGACATCCCTCTAGTCATCTAAGTGATTACATGATCCGAGTCAACTAGGCCATGTCCGATCATCACGTGAGACGGACTAGTCATGATCGGTGAACATCTTCATGTTGATCATATCTTCTATACGACTCATGTTTGACCTTTTGGTCTTTCGTGTTTCGAGGCCATGTCTGTACATGCTAGGCTCGTCAAGTCAACCTAAGTGTTTCGCATGTGTCCCGAGGCCATGTCTGTACATGCTAGGCTCGTCAACACCTGTTGTATTCGAACGTTAGAATCTATCACACCCGATCATCACGTGGTGCTTTGAAACAACGAACCTTCGCAACGGTGCACAGTTAGGGGGAACACCTTTCTTGAAATTTTAGTGAGGGATCATCTTATTTAAACTACCATCGTTCTAAGCAAATAAGATGTAAAACATGATAAACATCACATGCAATCAAATAGTGACATGATATGGCCAATATCATTTTGCTCCTCTTGATCTCCATCTTCGGGGCTCCATGATCATCGTTGTCACCGGCATGACACCATGATCTCCATCATCATGATCTCCATCACCGTGTCTTCTTAAAGTTGTCTCGTCATCTATTACTTCTACTACTATGGCTAACCCTTTAGCAATAAAGTAAAGTAATTACATGACGTTTATGTTGACACGCAGGTCATAAATAAATTAAGACAACTCCTATGGCTCCTGCCGGTTGTCATACTCATTGACATGCAAGTCGTGATTCCTATTACAAGAACACGATCATCTCATACATCACATATATCATTCATCACATCCTTTGGCCATATCACATCACAAAACACTTGCCGCAAAAACAAGTTAGACGTCCTCTAATTGTTGTTGCAAGTTTTTACGTGGCTGCTATAGGTTGCTAGCAAGAACGTTTCTTACCTACGCCAAAACCACAACGTGAATTGCCAATTTCTACCCTTCATAAGGACCCTGTTCTCGAATCCGATACGACTAAAGTGGGAGAGACAGACACCCGCCAGCCACCTTATGCAACTAGTGCATGTCAGTCGGTGGAACCGGTCTCACGTAAGCGTACGTGTAAGGTTGGTCCGGGCCGCTTGATCCCACAATGCCACCGAATCAAGATAAGACTAGTAACGGCAAGTAAATTGACAAAATCGACACCCACAACTACTTTGTGTTCTACTCGTGCATAGAAACTAGGAATGGACCTAGCTCATGATGCCACTGTTGGGGCTACGTAGCAGAATTTAAAATTTTCTACGCATCACCAAGATCAATCTATGGAGTAATCTAGCAATGAGGGTAAGGAGAGTGCATCTACATACCCTTGTAGATCGCTAAGCGGAAGCGTTCAAGTGAACGGGGTTAATGAGTCGTACTCGTCGTGATCTAAATCACCGATGATCCTAGTGTCGAACGGACGGCACCTCCGCGTTCAACACACGTACCGCCCGGTGACATCTCCTACGCCTTGATCCAGCAAGGGGAGAAGGAGAGGTTGGGGAAGACTCCATCCAGCAGCAGCACGATGGCGTGGTGGTGGTGGAGGAGCACGGGACTCCAGTAGGGCTTCGCCAAGCACTACGAGAGACGAGGAGGGAGAGGGGCAGGGCTGCGCCAACAGGGAGATTGAATCGCGTCTTGGGCTGCCCCTTAGCCTCCACTATATATAGGGGGAGAGGGCGGGCTGCTCCCCCACCTAGGGTTCCCACCCCAAGGGGTGCGGCAGCCCTAGATCCCATCTAGGGTGGCGGCCACAAGGGGGAGAGGGGGAGGCGCACCTAGGGTGGGCCTTAGGGCCCATCTGCCCTAGGGTTTGCCCCCTTCCCCTCTTGGAGGCGCCTTGGGCCTTGGTGGGAGGCACCCCAGCCCACCTAGGGGCTGGTCCCTTCCCACTATTGGCCCATGTAGGCCTCCGGGGCTGGTGGCCCCACCTGGTGGACCCCCGAACCCCTCCGGTGGTCCTGGTACACTACCGGTGATGCCCGGAACAATTCCGGTGGCCAAAACCATACTTCCTATATATCAATCTTTACCTCTGGACCATTCCGGAACTCCTCGTGACGTCCAAGATCTCATCCGGGACTCCGAACAACATTCGGTAACCACGTACATACTTTCCCTATAACCCTAGCGTCATCGAACCTTAAGTGTGTAGACCCTACGGGCTCGGGAGTCATGTAGACATGGCCGAGACAACTCTCCGGTCAATAACAAACAGCGGGATCTGGATACCCATGTTGACTCCCACATCTCCACAATGATCTCATCGGATGAACCACGATGTCAAGGATTCAATCAATCCCGTATACAATTCCCTTTGTCTAGCGGTATAGTACTTGCCCGAGATTCGATCGTCGGTATCCCGATACCTTGTTCAATCTCGTTACCGGCAAGTCTCTTTACTCGTTCCGTAACACATCATCCCGTGATCAACTCCTTGATCACATTGTGCACATTATGATGATGTCCTACCGAGTGGGCCCAGAGATACCTCTCCGTTTACACAGAGTGACAAATCCCAGTCTCGATTCGTGCCAACCCAATAGACACTTTCGGAGATACCTGTAGTGTACCTTTATAGCCACCCAGTTACGTTGTGACGTTTGGCACACCCAAAGCACTCCTACGGTATCCGGGAGTTGCACAATCTCATGGTCTAAGGAAATGATACTTGACATTAGAAAAGCTTTAGCATACGAACTACATGATCTTGTGCTAAGCTTAGGATTGGGTCTTGTCCATCACATCATTCTCCTAATGATGTGATCCCGTTATCAACAACATCCAATTTCCATGGTCAGGAAACCGTAACCATCTATTGATCAACGAGCTAGTCAACTAGAGGCTTACTAGGGACATGGTGTTGTCTATGTATCCACACATGTATCTGAGTTTCCTATCAATACAATTCTAGCATGGATAATAAACGATTATCATGAACAAGGAAATATAATAATAACCAATTTACTATTGCCTCTAGGGCATATTTCCAACAATACTATCATTGACATCTTTCATAATTGGGAGCACTCATTAAGTATGACATGCTAAAGAGTTGATGTTGGACAAGGAAGACAACGTAATGGGTTATGTTTTCTCGCATATCAGTTAAAGTAGATTGTGATGGATCATTCAAACATGTTGAGCTTGCCTTTCCCCCTCATGCTAGCCAAATTCTCAGCACCAAGTAGAGATACTACTTGTGCTTCCAAATACCCTTAAACCAGTTTAGCCATGAGAGTCCACCATATCTACCTATGGATTGAGTAAGATCCTTCAAGTAAGTTGTCATCGGTGCAAGCAATAAAAATTGCTCTTTAAATATGCATGACTTATGAGTGCAGAGAAATAAGCTTTGTACGAACTTGTTGTGGACGCAATAAAAGCGACAGACTGCATAATAAAGGTTCACATACAAGGGGCAATATAAAGTGACGTTCTTTTGCATTAAGATTTTGTGCATCCAACCATAAAAGCGCATGGCAACCTCTGCTTCCCTCCGCGAAGGGCCTATCTTTTATTATTATCCTCTATCTTATGCAAGAGTCAAGGTAACCTTCACCTTTCCCTTTTTCATTTTATCCTTTGGCAAGCACTTCATGGTGGGGTGATCCTGATATATATATCCAATTGGATGTACGTTAGCATGAACTATTATTGTTGACATCACCCAAAGGTGAATAAGTTTGGAGGGAGCATTATAAGCCCCAATCTTTCTCTGTGTCTGATTGAAACTTCATAACCACAAGTATTGCGTGAGTGTTAGCAATTATGATGGACTAAGTGATAGTTGAGTATGTGGACTTGCTTTTAAGCTCTGACATAGACTCCTTCCGATGTTATGATAAATTGCAATTGCTTCAATGACTGAGGTTATAATTTGTTAGCGCCTAATAAGGTTTCTGATTCATACTTTTGCATTGTGAAAAGATCATCACTTGAACATAAGTAATCATATGACAAATCTATATATGTTGCTGTTATGAAACAATCATGATGCCTTCATGTCCGTATTTTATTTTTATCGACGCCTCTACCTCTAAACATGAGGACATATTTATTGTTATCGGCTTTGCGCTTGAGGACAAGCGAGGTGTAAGCTTGGGGGAGTTGATACGTCCATTTTGCGTCATGCTTTTATGTTCATATTTATTGCATTATGGGTTGTTATTTCACGTTATGTCACAATACTTATGGCTATTCTCTCTTATTTTACAAGGTTTACCATGAAGAGGGGGAATGCCGGCAGCTGGAATTCTGGCTGGAAAAGGAGCAAATATTGGAGACCTGTTCTGCGCAACTCCAAAAGTCCTGAAACTCCACGGAATATCTTAAAATAAATAAAGAAAAATCGTCACCAAAGATGAAGGCCAGGGGGCCCACACCCTGCTCACGAGGGTGGGGGGCGCGCCCCCTACCTCGTGGGCCCCCTGGTGGCTCTCCGACGCCCATCTTCTCCTATATGAAGTCTTTCAATGAGAAAAAAATCATAAGCAACCTTTCGGGACGAGACTCCGCCGCCACGAGGCGGAACCTTGGCGGAACCAATCTAGGGCTCCGGCAGAGTTGTTCTGCCGGGGACACTTCCCCCCGGGAGGGGGAAATCATCACTATCGTCATCACCAATGCTCCTCTCATCGGGAGAGGGCAATCTCCATCAACATCTTCACCAGCACCATCTCATCTCCAAACCCTAGTTCATCTCTTGTATCCAATTCTTGTCTCTAAGTCCGGGATTGGTGCTAGTAGGTGTTGGGGAACGTAGTAATTTCAAAAAATTTCCTATGCACATGCAAGATCATGGTGATACATAGCAACGAGAGGGGAGAGTGTTGTCTACGTACCCTCATAGACCGAAGCGGAAGCGTTGACACAACGTAGAGGAAGTAGTCGTACGTCTTCCTGATCCGACCGATCCAAGCACCGTTACTCCGGCACTTCCAAGTTCTTAGCACACGTACAGCTCGATGACGCTCCCCGGGCTCCGATCCAGCAAAGCTTCGGGGATGAGTTCCATCAGCACAACGGTGTGGTGATGATGATGATGTTCTACCGACGCAGGGCTTCGCTTAAGCACTACAACGATATGATCGAGGTGGAATATGGTGGAAGGGGGCACCGCACACGGCTAAGGAACGATCACGAGGATCAACTTGTGTGTCCTAGGGTGCCCCCTTGCCTCCGTATATAAAGGATCCAAGGGGGGGGGTGCGGCTGGCCCTATGGAGGCGCGCAGGAGGAGTCCTACTCCTACCGGGAGTAGGACTCCCCCCTTTCCTTGTCCAATTAGGAGAGGTGGGAGAAGAGAGGGAAAGAGGGGGGCACCGCCCCTCCCTCCTAGTCCAATTCGGACTAGGGGAAGAGGGGGCGCGCGGCCTGCCCTGGCAGCCCCTTCCTCTTCTCCACTTTAGGCCCATGAGGCCCATTAACCCCCCGGGGGGTTCCGGTAACCCCCCGGTGCTCTGGTTTTATCCAGAACTTCACCGGAACGCTTCCGGTGTCCGAATATAGTCATCCAATATATCAATCTTTATGTCTCGACCATTTCGAGACTCCTCGTCATGTCTGTGATCACATCCGGGACTCCGAACTAACTTCGGTACATCAAAATGTATAAACTCATAATAACTGTCATCGTAACGTTAAGCGTGCGGACCCTACGGTTCGAGAACAATGTAGACATGACCGAGACACGTCTCCGGTCAATAACCAATAGCGGGACCTGGATGCCCATATTGGCTCCTACATATTCTACGAAGATCTTTATCGGTCAGACCGCATAACAACATACGTTGTTCCCTTTGTCATCGGTATATTACTTGCCCGAGATTCGATCGTCGGTATCCAATACCTAGTTCAATCTCATTACTGGCAAGTCTCTTTACTCGTTCCGTAATACATCATCTCGCAACTAACTTATTAGTTGCATTGCTTGCAAGGCTTAAGTGATGTCCATTACCGAGAGGGCCCAGAGATACCTCTCCGACGATCGGAGTGACAAATCCTAATCTCGAAATACGTCAACCCAACATGTACCTTTGGATGAAGGAAATATGCCCTAGAGGCAATAATAAAGTTATTAGTTATTTCCTTATATCATGATAAATGTTTATTATTCATGCTAGAATTGTATTAACCGGAAACATAATACATGTGTGAATACATAGACAAACAGAGTGTCACTAGTATGCCTCTACTTGACTAGGTCGTTAATCAAAGATGGTTATGTTTCCTAACCATGAATAAAGAGTTGTTATTTGATTAACAAGGTCACATCATTAGTTGAATGATCTGATTGACATGACCCATTACATTAGCTTAGCACCCGATCGTTTAGTATGTTGCTATTGCTTTCTTCATGACTTATACATGTTCCTATGACTATGAGATTATGCAACTCCCGTTTGCCGGAGGAACACTTTGGGTGCTACCAAACGTCACAACGTAACTGGGTGATTATAAAGGAGTACTACAGGTGTTTCCAATGGTAGATGTTGGGTTGGCGTATTTCGAGAATAGGATTTGTCACTCCGATTGTCGGAGAGGTATCTCTGGGCCCTCTCGGTAATACACATTACATAAGCCTTGCAAGCCTTATAACTGAGATGTTAGTTGTGAGATAATGTATTATGGAACGAGTAAAGAGACTTGCCAGTAACGAGATTAAACTAGGTATTGGATACCGACGATCGAATCTCGGGCAAGTAACATACCGATGACAAAGGGAACAACGTATGTTGTTATGCGGTCTGACCGATAAAGATCTTCGTAGAATATGTAGGAGCCAATATGGGCATCCAGGTCCCGCTATTGGTTATTGACCAGAGACGTGTCTCGGTCATGTCTACATTGTTCTCGAACCGTAGGGTCCGCACGCTTAACGTTACGATGACAGTTATTATGAGTTTATGCATTTTGTTGTACCGAAGGTTGTTCGGAGTCCCGGATGTGATCACGGACATGACGAGGAGTCTCGAAATGGTCGAGACATAAAAATTTATATATTGGAAGCCTATATTTGGATATCGGAAGTGTTCCGGGTGAAATCGGGATTTTACCGGATTACCGGGAGGTTACCGGAACCCCCCGGGAGCCATATGGGCCTTCATGGGCCTTAGTGGAAAGGAGAAAAGGGGCAGCCCATAGGTGGCCGCGCACCCCCCTTCCCTTAGTCCTATTAGGACTAGGAGAAGGGGCCGGCCCCCCCTCTCTCTCTTTCCCCCTTTGGGAAACCTAGTCCAACTAGGATTGGGGGGGGGGAGTCCTACTCCCGGTGGGAGTAGGACTCCTCCTGCGCCGTCTCCCTGGCCGGCGCACCCCTCCCCCTTGGCTCCTTTATATACAGGGGCAGGGGGCACCTCTAGACACACAAGTTGATCCTTGATGATCGTTCCTTAGCCGTGTGCGGTGCCCCCTGCCACCAAATTCCACCTCGATCATATTGTTGCAGTGCTTAGGCGAAGCCCTGCGACAGTAGTACATCAAGATCGTCACCACGCCGTCGTGCTGACAGAACTCTTCCTCGATGCTTTGCTGGATCGGAGCCCGAGGATCGTCATCGAGCTGTACGTGTGCTAAGAACTCGGAGGTGCCGGAGTAACGGTGCTTGGATCGGTCGGATCGGGAAGAAGACGTACGACTACTTCCACTACGTTGTGTGATCGCTTCCGCAGTCGGTCTGCATTGGTACGTAGACAACACTCTCCCCTCTCGTTGCTATGCATCACCATGATCTTGCGTGTGCGTAGGAATTTTTTTGAAATTACTACGTTCCCCAACAGTGGCATCCGAGCCTAGGTTTTTATGGTTTGATGTTATTTGCACGAGTAGAGCACAAGTGAGTTGTGGGCGATACAAGTCATACTGCCTACCAGCATGTCATACTTTGGTTCGGCGATATTGTTGGACGAGACGACCCGGACCAACCTTACGCGTACGCTTACGCGAGACCGCTTCCGTCGACGTGCTTTGCACATAGATGGCTTGCGGGCGACTGTCTCTCCAACTTTAGTTGAACCAAGTGTGGCTACGCCCGGTCCTTGAGAAGGTTAAAACGGAGTCTATTTGACAAACTATCGTTGTGGTTTTGATGCGTAGGTGAGATGAGTTCTTGCTTAAGCCCGTAGCAGCCACGTAAAACTTGCAACAACAAAGTAGAGGACGTCTAACTTGTTTTTGCAGGGCATGTTGTGATGTGATATGGTCAAGGCATGATGCTAAATTTTATTGTATGAGATGATCATGTTTTGTAACCAAGTTATCGGCAACTGGCAGGAGCCATATGGTTGTCGCTTTATTGTATGCAATGCAATCGCGATGTAATGCTTTACTTTATTACTAAGCAGTAGTGATAGTCGTGGAAGCATAAGATTGGCGAGACGACAATGATGCTACGATGGAGATCAAGGTGTCGCGCGGGTGACGATGGTGATCATGACGGTGCTTCGGAGATGGAGATCACAAGCACAAGATGATGATGGCCATATCATATCACTTATATTGATTGCATGTGATGTTTATCCTTTTATGCATCTTATCTTGCTTTGATTGACGGTAGCATTATAAGATGATCTCTCACTAAATTATCAAGAAGTGTTCTCCCTGAGTATGCACCGTTGCCAAAGTTCGTCGTGCCCAGACACCACGTGATGATCGGGTGTGATAAGCTCTACGTCCATCTACAACGGGTGCAAGCCAGTTTTGCACACGCAGAATACTCAGGTTAAACTTGATGAGCCTAGCATATGCAGATATGGCCTCGGAACACAGAGACCGAAAGGTCGAGCGTGAATCATATAGTAGATATGATCAACATAACGATGTTCACCATTGAAAACTACTCCATCTCACGTGATGATCGGTTATGGTTTAGTTGATTTGGATCACGTGATCACTTAGAGGATTAGAGGGATGTCTATCTAAGTGGGAGTTCTTAAGTAATTTGATTAACTGAACTTAAACTTATCATGAACTTAGTACCTGATAGTATCTTGCTTGTTTATGTTGATTGTAGATAGATGGCTCGTGCTGTTGTTCCGTTGAATTTTAATGCGTTCCTTGAGAAAGCAAAGTTGAAAGATGATGGTAGCAATTACACGGACTGGGTCCGTAACTTGAGGATTATCCTCATTGCTGCACAGAAGAATTACGTCCTGGAAGCACCGCTGGGTGCCAGGCCTGCTGCTGGAGCAACACCAGATGTTATGAACGTCTGGCAGAGCAAAGCTGATGACTACTCGATAGTTCAGTGTGCCATGCTTTACGGCTTAGAATCGGGACTTCAACGACGTTTTGAACGTCATGGAGCATATGAGATGTTCCAGGAGTTGAAGTTAATATTTCAAGCAAATGCCCAGATTGAGAGATATGAAGTCTCCAATAAGTTCTATAGCTGCAAGATGGAGGAGAATAGTTCTGTCAGTGAGCATATACTCAAGATGTCTGGGTATAATAATCACTTGATTCAATTGGGAGTTAATCTTCCAGATGATTGCGTCATTGACAGAATTCTCCAATCACTGCCACCAAGCTACAAGAGCTTCGTGATGAACTATAATATGCAAGGGATGAACAAGACTATTCCCGAGCTCTTCGCAATGCTGAAAGCTGCGGAGGTAGAAATCAAGAAGGAGCATCAAGTGTTGATGGTCAACAAGACCACTAGTTTCAAGAAAAAGGGCAAAGGGAAGAAGAAGGGGAACTTCAAGAAGAACAGCAAGCAAGTTGCTGCTTAGGAGAAGAAGCCCAAGTCTGGACCTAAGCCTGAAACTGAGTGCTTCTACTGCAAGCAGACTGGTCACTGGAAGCGGAACTGCCCCAAGTATTTGGCGGATAAGAAGGATGGCAAGGTGAACAAAGGTATATGTGATATACATGTTATTGATGTGTACCTTACTAGAGCTCGCAGTAGCACCTGGGTATTTGATACTGGTTCTGTTGCTAATATTTGCAACACGAACAGGGACTACGGAATAAGCGGACACTAGCAAAGGACGAGGTGACGATGCGCGTGGGAAACGGTTCCAAAGTCGATGTGATCGCGGTCGGCACGCTACCTCTACATCTACCTTCGGGATTAATATTAGACCTAAATAATTGTTATTTGGTGCCAGCGTTGAGCATGAACATTATATCTGGATCTTGTTTAATGCGAGATGGTTATTCATTTAAATCAGAGAATAATGGTTGTTCTATTTATATGAGTAATATCTTTTATGGTCATGCACCTTTGAAGAGTGGTCTATTTTTGATGAATCTCGATAGTAGTGATACACATATTCATAATGTTGAAACCAAAAGATGCAGAGTTGATAATGATAGTGCAACTTATTTGTGGCACTGCCGTTTAGGTCATATCGGTGTAAAGCGCATGAAGAAACTCCATACTGGTGGGCTTTTGGAACCACTTGATTATGAATCACTTGGTACTTGCGAACCGTGCCTCATAGGCAAGATGACTAAAACACCGTTCTCTGGTACTATGGAGAGAGCAACAGATCTGTTGGATATCATACATACCGATGTATGTGGTCCGATGAATATTGAGGCTCGTGGCGGATATCGTTATTTTCTCACTTTCACAGATGATTTAAGCAGATATGGATATATCT
This sequence comes from Triticum monococcum, assembly GCA_034509565.1. Taxonomy (NCBI): domain Eukaryota; kingdom Viridiplantae; phylum Streptophyta; class Magnoliopsida; order Poales; family Poaceae; genus Triticum; species Triticum monococcum. The sequence continues at coordinate 535,763,377 of CM067845.1, read as the reverse complement.
ACTTAATGAAACACAAGTCTGAAACATTTAAAAAGTTCAAAGAATTTCAGAGTGAAGTTGAAAATCATCATAACAAGAAAATAAAATTTCTACAATCTGATCGTGGAGGAGAATATTTGAGTTACGAGTTTGGTGTACATTTGAAAAATTGTGGAATAGTTTCGCAACTCATGCCACCCGGAACACCACAGCGTAATGGTGTGTCCGAACGTCGTAATCGTACTTTACTAGATATGGTGCGATCTATGATGTCTCTTACTGATTTACCGCTATCGTTTTGGGGTTATGCTTTAGAGACGGCCGCATTCACGTTAAATAGGACACCATCAAAATCCGTTGAGACGACGCCTTATGAACTATGGTTTGGCAAGAAACCAAAGTTGTCATTTCTTAAAGTTTGGGGCTGCGATGCTTATGTGAAAAGCTTCAACCTGATAAGCTCGAACCCAAAGCGGATAAATGTGTCTTCAGATGATACCCAAAGGAGACTATTGGGTACACCTTCTATCACAGATCCGAAGGCAAGACATTCGTTGCTAAGAATGGATCATTTCTAGAGAAGGAGTTTCTCTCGAAAGAAGTGAGTGGGACGAAAGTAGAACTTGACGAGGTAACTGTACCTACTCCCTTATTGGAAAGTAGTACATCACAGAAAACTGTTTCTGCGACACCTATACCAATTAGTGAGGAAGCTAATGATGATGATCATGAAACTTCAGGACAAGATACTACTGAACCTCGTAGATCAACCAGAGTGAGATCCGCACCAGAGTGGTACGGTAATCCAATTCTGGAAGTCATGCTACTAAATCATGATGAACCTACGAACTATGAAGAAGCGACGGTGAGCCCAGATTCCGCAAAGTGGCTTGAAGCCATGAAATCTGAGATGGGATCCATGTATGAGAACAAAGTATGGACTTTGGTTGACTTGCCCGATGATTGGCAAGAAATTGAGAATAAATGGATCTTCAAGAAAAAGACTGATGCTGACGGTAATATTACTGTCTATAAAGCTCGACTTGTCGCAAAAGGTTTTCGACAAGTTCAAGGGGTTGATTACGATGAGACCTTCTCACCCGTAGCGATGCTTAAGTCTGTCAGAATCATGTTAGCAATTGCCGCATTTTATGATTATGAAATTTGGCAAATGGATGTCAAAACTGCATTCCTGAATGGATTTCTGGAAGAAGAGTTGTATATGATGCAACCAGAAGGTTTTGTCGATCCAAAGGGAGCTAACAAAGTGTGCAAGCTCCAGCGATCCATTTATGGACTGGTGCAAGCCTCTCGGAGTTGGAATAAACGCTTTGATAGTGTGATCAAAGCATTTGGTTTTATACAGACTTTTGGAGAAGCCTGTATTTACAAGAAAGTGAGTGGGAGCTCTGTAGCATTTCTGATATTATATGTGGATGACATATTGCTGATTGGAAATGATATAGAATTTCTGGATAGCATAAAGGGATACTTGAATAAAAGTTTTTCGATGAAAGACCTCGGGGAAGCTGCTTACATATTAGGCATAAAGATCTATAGAGATAGATCAAGATGCTTGATTGGACTTTCACAAAGCACATACCTTGACAAGATTTTGAAGAAGTTCAAAATGGATCAAGCAAAGAAAGGGTTCTTGCCTGTGTTACAAGGTGTGAAGTTGAGTCAGACTCAATGCCCGACCACTGCAGAAGATAGAGAAAAAAATGAAAGATGTTCCCTATGCTTCAGCCATAGGCTCTATCATGTATGCAATGCTGTGTACTAGACCCAATGTGTGCCTTGCTATAAGTTTAGCGGGGAGGTACCAAAGTAATCCAGGAGTGGATCACTGGACAGCGGTCAAGAACATCCTGAAATACCTGAAAAGGACTAAGGATATGTTTCTCATATATGGAGGTGACAAAGAGCTCACCGTAAGAGGTTACGTTGATGCAAGCTTTAACACTGATCCAGACGATTCTAAATCGCAAACCGGATACGTGTTTACTTTAAACGGTGGAGCTGTCAGTTGGTGCAGTTCTAAACAAAGCGTCGTAGCGGGATCTACATGTGAAGCGGAGTACATAGCTACTTCGGAAGCAGCGAACGAAGGAGTCTGGATGAAGGAGTTCATATCCGATCTAGGTGTCATACCTAGTGCATCGGGTCCAATGAAAATCTTTTGTGACAATACTGGTGCAATTGCCTTAGCAAAGGAATCCAGATTTCACAAAAGGACCAAACACATCAAGAGACGCTTCAACTCCATCCGGGATCTAGTCCAGGTGGGAGACATAGAGATTTGCAAGATACATACGGATCTGAATGTTGCAGACCCGTTGACTAAGCCTCTTCCACGAGCAAAACATGATCAGCACCAAGGCTCCATGGGTGTTAGAATCATAACTGTGTAATCTAGATTATTGACTCTAGTGCAAGTGGGAGACTGAAGGAAATATGCCCTAGAGGCAATAATAAAGTTATTATTTATTTCCTTATATCATGATAAATGTTTATTATTCATGCTAGAATTGTGTTAATCGGAAACATAATACATGTGTGAATACATAGACAAACAGAGTGTCACTAGTATGCCTCTACTTGACTAGCTCGTTAATCAAAGATGGTTATGTTTCCTAACCATGAACAAAGAGTTGTTATTTGATTAACGAGGTCACATCATTAGTTGAATGATCTGATTGACATGACCCATTCCATTAGCTTAGCACCCGATCCTTTAGTATGTTGCTATTGCTTTCTTCATGACTTATACATGTTCCTATGACTATGAGATTATGCAACTCCCGTTTGCCGGAGGAACACTTTGGGTGCTACCAAACGTCACAACGTAACTGGGTGATTATAAAGGAGTACTACAGGTGTTTCCAATGGTAGATGTTGGGTTGGCGTATTTCGAGAATAGGATTTGTCACTCCGATTGTCGGAGAGGTATCTCTGGGCCCTCTCGGTAATACACATCACATAAGCCTTGCAAGCATTATAACTAAGATGTTAGTTGTGAGATAATGTATTACGGAATGAGTAAAGAGACTTGCCAGTAACGAGATTGAACTAGGTATTGGATACCGACGATCGAATCTCGGGCAAGTAACATACCGATGACAAAGGGAACAACGTATGTTGTTATGCGGTCTGACCGATAAAGATCTTCGTAGAATATGTAGGAGCCAATATGGGCATCCAGGTCCCGCTATTGGTTATTGACCAGAGACGTGTCTCGGTCATGTCTACATTGTTCTCGAACCGTAGGGTCCGCACGCTTAACGTTACGATGACAGTTATTATGAGTTTATGCATTTTGATGTACCGAAGGTTGCTCGGAGTCTCGGATGTGATCACGGACATGACGAGGAGTCTCGAAATGGTCGAGACATAAAGATTGATATATTGGAAGCCTATATTTGGATATCGGAAGTGTTCCGGGTGAAATCGGGATTTTACCGGATTACCGGGAGGTTACCGGAACCCCCCGGGAGCCATATGGGCCTTCATGTGCCTTAGTGGAAAGTAGAAAAGGGGCAGCCCATAGGTGGCCGTACGCCCCCTTCCCTTAGTCCTATTAGGACTAGGAGAAGGGGCCGCCCCCCCTCTCTCTCTTTCCCCCTTTGGGAAACCTAGTCCAACTAGGATTGGGGGGGGGAGTCCTACTCCCGGTGGGAGTAGGACTCCTCCTGCGCCCTCTCCCTGGCCGGCGCACCCCTCCCCCTTGGCTCCTTTATATACAGGGGCAGCGGGCACCTCTAGACACACAAGTTGATCCTTGGTGATCGTTCCTTAGCTGTGTGCGGTGCCCCCTGCCACCAAATTCCACCTCGATCATATTGTTGCAGTGCTTAGGCGAAGCCCTGCGCCAGTAGTACATCAAGATCGTCACCACGCCGTCGTGCTGACGGAACTCTTCCTCGACGCTTTGCTGGATCGGAGCCCGAGGATCGTCATCGAGCTGTACGTGTGCTAAGAACTCGGAGGTGCCGGAGTAACGGTGCTTGGATCGGTCGGATCGGGAAGAAGACGTACGACTACTTCCACTACGTTGTGTGATCGCTTTCGCAGTCGGTCTGCGTTGGTACGTAGACAACACTCTCCCCTCTCGTTGCTATGCATCACCATGATCTTGCGTGTGCGTAGGAATTTTTTTGAAATTACTACGTTCCCCAACATTGGAGACACCTGTAGAGCACCTTTATAATCACCCAGTTACGTTGTGACGTTTGGTAGCACACAAAGTGTTCCTCCGGCACACGGGAGTTACATAATCTCATAGTCATAGGAACCTGTATAAGTCATGAAGAAAGCAATAGCAACATACTAAACGATCGGGTGCTGAGCTAATGGAATGGGTCATGTCAATCAGATCATTCAACTAATGATGTGATCCCGTTAATCAAATAACAACTCTTTGTCTATGGTTAGAAAACATAACCATCTTTGATTAACGAGCTAGTCAAGTAGAGGCATACTAGTGACACTCTGTTTGTCTATGTATTCACACATGTATTATGTTTCCGGTTAATACAATTATAGCATGAATTATAAACATTTATCATGAAATAAGGAAATAAATAATAACTTTATTATTGCCTCTAGGGCATATTTCCTTCAGTCTCCCACTTGCACTAGAGTCAATAATCTAGATCACATCACCATGTGATTAACATCGATAGTTCACATCATCATGTGATTAACACCCATAGTTCACATCGCCATGTCACCAATACCCAAAGGGTTTACTAGATTCAGTAATCTAGTTCACATCGCTATGTGATTAACACCCAAAGAGTACTAAGGTGTGATCATGTTTTGCTTGTGAGAGAATCTTAGTCAACGGGTCTGCCACATTCAGATCCGCATGTATTTTGCAAATTTCTATGTCAACAATGCTCTGCATGGAGCTACTCTAGCTAATTGCTCCCACTTTCAATATGTATCTAGACCGAGACTTAGAGTCATCTAGATTAGTGTCAAAACTTGCATCGGCGTAACCCTTTACGACGAACCTTTTTTCACTTCCATAATCGAGAAACATATCCTTATTCTACTAAGGATAATTTTGACCGCTGTCCAGTGATCTACTCCTAGATCACTATTGTACTCCCTTGCCAAACTCAGTGGTAGGGTATACAATAGATCTGGTACATAGCATGGCATACTTTATAGAACCTATGACCAAGGCATAGGGAATGACATTCATTCTCTTTCTATCTTCTGCCGTGGTCGGGCTTTGAGTCTTACTCAATTTCACACCTTGTAACACAGTCAAGAAACTTTTTCTTTGACTGTTCCATTTTGAACTACTTCAAAATCTTGTCAAGGTATGTACTCATTGAAAAAACTTATCAAGCGTCTTGATCTATCTCTATAGATCTTGATGCTCAATATGTAAGCAGCTTCACCGAAGTCTTTCTTTGAAAAACTCCTTTCAAACACTCCTTTATGCTTTACAGAATAATTCTACATTATTTCCGAGCAACAATATGTCATTCACATATACTTATCAGAAATGCTGTAGTGCTCCCACTCACTTTCTTGTAAATACAGGCTTCACCGCAAGTCTGTATAGAACTATATGCTTTGATCAACTTATCAAAGCGTGTATTCCAACTCTGAGATGCTTGCACCAGTCCATAGATGAATCGCTGGAGCTTGCATATTTTGTTAGCACCTTTAGGATTGACAAAACCTACTGGTTGCATCATATACAACTCTTCTTTAAGAAATCCATTAAGGAATGCAATTTTGTTTATCCATTTGCCAGATTTCATCAAATGCGGCAATTGCTAACATGATTCGGAAAGACTTAAGCATAGATACGAGTGAGAAACTCTCATCGTAGTCAACACTTTGAACTTGTCGAAAACATTTTGCAACAATTCTAGCTTTGTAGATAGTAACACTACTATCAACGTCCGTCTTCCTCTTGAAGATCCATTTATTTTCTATGGCTTGCCGATCATCGGGCAAGTCAACCAAAGTCCATACTTTGTTTTCATACATGAATCCCATCTCAGATTTCATGGCCTCAAGCCATTTTGCAGAATCTGGGCTCATCATCGCTTCCTCATAGTTCGCAAGTTCGTCATGGTCTAGTAACATGACTTTCAGAACAGGATTACTGTACCACTCTGGTGCGGATCTCACTCTGGTTTACCTACGAGATTCGGTACTAACTTGATCTGAAGTTTTATGATGATCATCATTAGCTTCCTCACTAATTGGTGTAGTAGTCACATGAACAGATTTCTGTGATGAACTACTTTCCAATAAGGGAGAAGGTACAATTACCTTATCAAGTTCTACTTTCCTCCCACTCACTTCTTTCGAGAGAAACTCCTTCTATAGAAAGGATCCATTATTAGCAACGAATGTCTTGCCTTAGGATCTGTGATAGAAGGTGTACCCAACAGTCTCCTTTTGGGTATCCTATGAAGACATATTTCTCCGATTTGGTTTTGAGCTTATCAGGATGAAACTTTTTCACATAAGCATCACAACCCCAAACTTTAAGAAACGACAACTTTGGTTTCTTGCTAAACCACAGTTCAGATTGTGTCGTCTCAACGGACTTAGATGGTGCCCCTTTTTTTAACATGAATGCAGCTGCCTTTAATGCATAACCTCAAAAACGATAGTGGTAAATCGGTAAGAAACATCATAGATTTGCACTATATCTAATAAAGTACGGCTATGACGTTCGGACACACCATTATGCTGTGGTGTTCCGGGTGGCACGAATTTGTGAAACTATTCCACATTGTTTTAATTGAAGACCAAACTCGTAACTCAAATATTTGTCTCCGCGATCAGATCGTAGAAGCCTTATTTTCTTGTTACGATGATTCTCCACTTCACTCTGAAATTCTTTGAACTTTTCAAATGTTTCAGACTTATGTTTCATCAAGTAGATATACTCATATCTGCTCAAATCATCTGTGAAGATCAGAAAATAATGATACCTATCGCGAGCCTCAATATTCATCGGACCACATACATCAGTATGTATGATTTCCAACAAATCTGTTGCTCGATCCATTGTTCCGAAGAACAGAGTCTTAGTCATCATGCCCATGAGGCATGGTTCGCAAGCATCAACTGATTCATAATCAAGTGATTCCAAAAGCCCATCAGCATGGAGTTTCTTCATGCGCTTTACATCAATATGACCTAAACGGCAGTGCTACAAATAAGGTGCACTATCATTATTAACTTTGCATCTTTTGGTTTCAATATTATGATTATGTGTATCACTATGATCGAGATCCAACGAACTATTTTCATTGGGTGTGTAACCATATAAGGTTTTATTCATGTAAACAGAACAACAATTTATTCTCTTACTTAAATGAATAACCGTATTACAATAAACATGATCAAATCATATTCATGCTCAACGTAAACACCCAATAACACTTATTTAGGTTCAACACTAATCCCGAATTTATAGGGAGTGTGCGATGATGATCATATCAATCTTGGAACCACTTCCAACACACATCGTCACTTCACCCTTAACTAGTCTCTGTTTATTCTGCAACTCCCGTTTTGAGTTACTAATCTTAGCAACTGAACTAGTATCAAATACTGAGGGGTTGCTATAAACACTAGTAAAGTACACATCAATAACATGTATATCAAATATACTTATGTTCACCTTGCCATCCTTCTTATCTGCCAATCACTTGGGGTAGTTCCGCTTCCAGTGACCAGTCCCTTTGCAGTAGAAGCACTCAGTCTCCGGCTTAGGTCCAGATTTGGGCTTCTTCACTTGAGCAGCAACTTGCTTGCTGTTCTTTTTGAAGTTCCCCTTCTTCCCTCTGCCCTTTTCTTGAAACTAGTGGTCTTGTCTACCATCAACACTTGATGTTTTTCTTGATTTCTACCTTCATCGATTTCATCATCATGAAAAGTTCGCGAGTCGTTTTCGTCATCCCTTGCATACTATAGTTCATCGCGAAGTTCTACTAACTTGGTCATGGTGACTAGAGAATTCTGTCAATCACTATCTTATCTGGAAGATTAACTCCCACTTGATTCAAGCAATTGTAGTACCCAGACAATCTGAGCATATGCTCACTAGTTGAGCGATTCTCCTCCATCTTTTAGCTATAGAACTGGTTGGAGACTTCATATCTCTCAACTCGGGTATTTGCTTGAAATATTAACTTCAACTCCTGGAACATCTCATATGGTCCATGACGTTCAAAACGTCTTTGAAGTCCCGATTCTAAGCTGTTAAGCATGGTGCACTAAACTATCAAGTAGTCATCATATTGAGCTAGCCAAACGTTCATAACATCTGCATCTGCTCCTGCAATAGGTCTGTCACCTAGCGGTGCATCAAGGACATAATTTTTCTGTGCAGCAATGAGGATAAACCTCATATCACGGATCCAATCCGCATCATTGCTACTAACATCTTTCAACATAGTTTTTCTCTAGGAAGATATCAAAATAAACACAGGGAAGCAACAACGCGAGCTATTGTTCTACAATATGATTTGCAAAATACTACCAGGACTAAGTTCATGATAAATTCAAGTTCAATTAATCATATTACTTAAGAACTCCCACTTAGATAGACATCCCTCTAATCTTCTAAGTGATCACGTGATCCAAATCAACTAAACCATAACCGATCATCACGTGAAATGGATTAGTTTTCAATGGTGAACATCATTATGTTGATCATATCTACTATATGATTCACGCTCGACCTTTCGGTCTCCGTGTTCCGAGGCCATATCTGCATATGCTAGGCTCGTCAAGTATAACCTGAGTATTCTGTGTGTGCAAAACTGGCTTGCACCCGTTGTAGATGGACGTAGAGCTTATCACACCCGATCATCACGTGGTGTCTGGGCACGACGAACTTTGGCAACGGTGCATACTCAGGGATAACACTTCTTGATAATTTAGTGAGAGATCATCTTATAATGCTACCATCAATCAAAGCAAGACAAGATGCATAAAAGATAAACATCACATGCAATCAATATAAGTGATATGATATGGCCACCATATCTTGTGCTTGTGATCTCCATCTCCGAAGCACCGTCATGATCACCATCGTCACCGGCGCGACACCTTGATCTCCATCGTAGCATCGTTGTCGTCTTGCCAATCTTATGCTTCCACGACTATCGCTACCGCTTAGTGATAAAGTAAAGCATTACAGCGCGATTGCATTGCATACAATAAAGCGACAACCATATGGCTCCTGCAAGTTGCCGATAACTCGGTTACAAAACATCATCATATCTTACAATAAAATTCAGCATCATGTCTTGACCATATCACATCACAACATGCCCTGCAAAAACAAGTTAGACGTCCTCTACTTTGTTGTTGCAAGTTTTACGTGGCTGCTACGGGCTTAAGCAAGAACCAATCTTACCTACGCATCAAAACCACAACGATAGTTTGTCAAGTTGGTGCTGTTTTAACCTTCGCAAGGACCGGGCGTAGCCACACTCGGTTCAACTAAAGTTGGAGAAACTGTCACCCGCAAGCCACCTATGTGCATAGCACATCGGGAGAACCGGTCTCGCGTAAGCGCACGCGTAATGTCGGTCTGGGCCGCTTCGTCCAACAATACCGCCGAACCAAAGTATGACATGCTGGTAAGCAGTATGACTTATATCACCCACAACTCACTTGTGTTCTACTCGTGCATATAACATCAACACATAAAACCTAGGCTCGGATGCCACTGTTGGGGAACGTAGTAATTTCAAAAAATTTCCTACGCACACGCAAGATCATGGTGATGCATAGCAACGAGAGGGGAGAGTGTTGTCTATGTACCCTCGTAGACCGAAGCGGAATCTTTGACACAACATAGAGGAAGTAGTCGTACGTCTTCCTGATCCGACCGATCCAAGCACCGTTACTCCGGCACTTCCGAGTTCTTAGCACACGTACAGCTCGATGACGCTCCTCGGGCTCCGATCCAGCAAAGCTTCGGGGATGAGTTCCGTTAGCACAACAGCGTGGTGACGATGATGATGTTCTACCGACGCAGGGCTTCGCTTAAGCACTACAACGATATGATCGAGGTGGAATATGGTGGAAGGGGGCACCGCACACGGCTAAGGAACGATCACGAGGATCAACTAGTGTGTCCTAGGGTGCCCCCTTGCCTCCGTATATAAAGGATCCAGGGGGGTGCGGCCGGCCCTATGGAGGCGCGCAGGAGGAGTCCTACTCCTACCGGGAGTAGGACTCCCCCCTTTCCTTGTCCAATTAGGAGAGGTGGGAGAAGAGAGGGAAAGAGGGGGGGTGCCGCCCCTCCCTCCTAGTCCAATTAGTACTAGGGGAAGAGGGGGCGCGCGGCCTGCCCTGGCAGCCACTTCCTCTTCTCCACTTTATGCCCATGAGGCCCATTAACCCCCCGGGGGGTTCCGGTAACCCCCCGGTGCTCCGGTTTTATCCGAAACTTTACCGGAACGCTTCCGGTGTCCGAATATAGTCATCCAATATATCAATCTTTATGTCTCGACCATTTCGAGACTCCTCATCATGTCCGTGATCACATCCGGGACTCCGAACTAACTTCGGTACATCAAAATGTATAAACTCATAATAACTGTCATCGTAACATTAAGCGTGTGGACTCTACGGTTCAAGAACAATGTAGACTTGACCGAGACACGTCTCCGGTCAATAACCAATAGCGGGACATGGATGCTCATATTGGCTCCTACATATTCTACGGAGATCTTTATTGGTCAGACCGCATAACAACATACGTTGTTCCCTTTGTCATCGGTATGTTACTTGCCCGAGATTCGATCGTCGGTATCCAATACCTAGTTCAATCTCGTTACTGGCAAGTCTCTTTACTCGTTCCATAATACATCATCTCGCAACTAACTTATTAGTTGCATTGCTTGCAAGGCTTAAGTGATGTGCATTACCGAGAGGGCCCAGAGATACCTCTCCGACGATCGGAGTGACATATCCTAATCTCGGAATACGTCAACCCAACATGTACCTTTGGAGACACCTGTAGAGCACCTTTATAATCACCTAGTTACGTTGTGATGTTTGGTAGCACACAAAGTGTTCCCCCGGCACACGGGAGTTACATAATCTCATAGTCATAGGAACATGTATAAGTCATGAAGAAAGCAATAGCAACATACTAAACGATCGGGTGCTAAGCTAATGGAATGGGTCATGTCAATCAGATCATTCAACTAATGATGTGATCCCGTTAATCAAATAACAACTCTTTGTCTATGGTTAGGAAACATAACCATCTTTGATTAACGAGCTAGTCAAGTAGAGGCATACTAGTGACACTCTATTTGTCTATGTATTCACACATGTATTATGTTTCCGGTTAATACAATTATAGCATGAATAATAAACATTTATCATGAAATAAGGAAATAAATAATAACTTTATTATTTCCTCTAGGGCATATTTCCTTCAGTAGGTTGCTAGTAGTGTTGATTACTCCTTGTAGTTGATGCTAGTTGGTTTACTTGGTGGAAGATCATATGTTCAGATCCTTTATGCATACTATTACCCCTCTGATTATGAACATGAATATGCTTTGTGAGTAGTTACGTTTGTTCCTGAGGACACGGGAGAAGTCTTGCTATTAGTAGTCATGTGAATTTGGTATTCGATCGATATTTTGATGAGATGTATGTTGTCTAACCTCTAGTGGTGTTATGTGAACGTCGACTACATAACACTTCACCATTATTTGGGCCTAGAGGAAGGCATTGGGAAGTAATAAGTAGATGATGGGTTGCTAGAGTGACAGAAGCTTAAACCCTAGTTTATGCGTTACTTCGTAAGGGGCTGATTTGGATCCATATGTTTCATGCTATGGTTAGGTTTACCTTAATACTTTTGTTGTAGTTGCAGATGCTTGCAATAGAGTTTAATCATAAGTGGGATGCTTGTTCAAGTAAGAATAGCACCCAAGCACCGGTCCACCCACATATCAAATTATCAAAGTACCGAACGCGAATCATATGAGTGTGATGAAAACTAGCTTGACGATATTCCCATGTGTCCTCGGGAGCTCTTTTCCTTATATAAGAATTTGTCCGGCTTGTCCTTTGCTACAAAAAGGATTGGCCACCTTGCTGCACCTTATTTACTTTTGTTACTTGTTGCTCGTTACAATTTACCTTATCACAAAACTATCTGTTACCACTTATTTCAGTACTTGCAGAGAATACCTTGCTGAAAACCGCTTATCATTTCCATCTGCTCCTCGTTCGGTTCGACACTCTTACTTATCGAAAGGACTATGATAGATCCCCTATACTTGTGGGTCATCAAGACTCTTTTCTGGCGCCATTGCCGGGGAGTGTAGCGCCTTTGGTAGGTGGAATTTGGAAAGGAAAAATTTATATAGTGTGCTGAAATTTTCTGTCACTTGTTACTATGGAAACTGAATCTCTGAGGGGCTTGTTCAAGGTATCTTCACCCCGTCCAGTAGAGCAAAGAGTTGCTCCTCAACCTACTGAACCTATTGAAATTGAAACTCCTTTTGCATTTCCTTCGGGTATTATGGAAAAACTGTTGGCTAATACTTTTACAGGAGATGGGACAAAGCATCCCGACGAGCATCTACGCTATTTGGATGATATTTGTGGATTATTTAAGCTTGCAAGTATACCCGATAATGTTGTTAAGTAGAAGGCTTTCCCTTTATCTTTGGAGGGAGACGCATCGACATGGTATAGGCTATGTGATGATACGAGATCATGGAACTGTTGGGGAACGTAGTAATTTCAAAAAAAAATCCTACGCACACGCAAGATCATGGTGATGCATAGCAACGAGGGGGAGAGTCTGATCTACGTACCCTTGTAGATCGCAACGGAAGCATTGACACAACGTAGAAGAAGTAGTCGTACGTCTTCTTCCCGATCTGACCGATCCAAGCACCGTTACTCCGGTACCTCCGAGTTCTTAGCACACGTACAGCTCGATGACGATCCCCAGGCTCCGATCCAGCAAAGCTTCAGGGAGGAGTTCCGTCAGCACGACGGCGTGATGACGATCTTGATGTACTACCGACGCAGGGCTTTGCCTAAGCACTACAACGATATGATCGAGGTGGAATATAGTGGCAGGGGGCACCGCACACGGCTAAGGAACGATCTCAATGATCAACTTGTGTGTCTAGAGGTGCCCTCTGCCCCTGTATATAAAGGATCCAAGGGGGAGGGGCTGGCCGGCCAAGGTAGGCGCGCCAGGAGAGTCCTACTCCCTTTGGGAGTAGGATTCCCCCCCCCCCCACTCCTAGTTGGAATAGGATTCATCAAGGGGGGAAAGAGAGAGAGGGGGGGCGGCCACCTTGGGCTGCCCCTTTCTCCTTTCCACCAAGGCCCACTATGGACCATATGACTCCCGGGGGGTTCCGGTAACCTCCCGGTTCTCCGGTAAAATCCCGATTTCACCCGGAACACTTCCGATGTCCAAACATAGGCTTCCAATATATCAATCTTTATGTCTCGACCATTTCGAGACTCCTCGTCATGTCCGTGATCACATCCGGGACTCCGAACAACCTTCGGTACATCAAAATGCATAAACTCATAATAACTGTCATCGTAACGTTAAGCGTGCGGACCCTACGGTTCGAGAACAATGTCGACATGACTGAGACACATCTCCGGTCAATAACCAATAGCGGGACCTGGATGCCCATATTGGCTCCTACATATTCTACGAAGATCTTTATCGGTCAGACCGCATAACAACATACGTTGTTCCCTTTGTCATCGGTATGTTACTTGCCCGAGATTCGATAGTTGGTATCCAATACCTAGTTCAATCTCGTTACTGGCAAGTCTCTTTACTCGTTCTGTAATACATCATCCCGCAACTAACTCATTGGTTGCAATGCTTGCAAGGCTTAAGTGATGTGTATTACCGAGAGGGCCCAGAGATACCTCTCCGACAATCGGAGTGACAAATCCTATTCTCGAAATACGCCAACCCAACATCTACCATTGGAGACACCTGTAGAGCTCCTTTATAATCACCCAGTTACGTTGTGACCTTTGGTAGCACACAAAGTGTTCCTCCGGCAAACGGGAGTTGCATAATCTCATAGTCATAGGAACATGTATAAGTCATGAAGAAAGCAATAGCAACATACTAAACGATCGGGTGCTAAGCTAATGGAATGGGTCATGTCAATCAGATCATTCAACTAATGATGTGACCTCGTTAATCAAATAACAACTCTTTGTTTATGGTTAGGAAACTTAACCATCTTTGATTAACGAGCTAGTCAAGTAGAGGCATACTAGTGACACTCTGTTTGTCGATGTATTCACACATGTATTATGTTTCCGGTTAATACAATTCTAGCATGAATAATAAACATTAATCATGATATAAGGAAATAAATAATAACTTTATTATTGCCTCTAGGGCATATTTCCTTCAGTCTCCCACTTGCACTAGAGTCAATAATCTAGATTACACAGTAATGATTCTAACACCCATGGAGCCTTGGTGCTGATCATGTTTTGCTCGTGGAAGAGGCTTAGTCAACGGGTCTGCAACATTCAGATCCGTATGTATCTTGCAAATCTCTATGTCTCCCACTTGGACTAGATCCCTGATGGAATTGAAGCATCTCTTGATGTGCTTGGTCCTCTTGTGAAATCTGGATTCCTTTGCCAAGGCAATTGCACCAGTATTGTCACAAAAGATTTTCATTGGACCCGATGCACTAGGTATGACACCTAGATCGGATATGAACTCCTTCATCAAGACTCCTTCGTTCGCTGCTTCCGAAGCAGCTATGTACTCCGCTTCACATGTAGATCCCGCTACGACGCTTTGTTTAGAACTGCACCAACTGACAGCTCCACCGTTTAAAGTAAACACGTATCCGGTTTGCGATTTAGAATCGTCCGGGTCAGTGTCAAAGCTTGCATCAACGTAACCTCTTACGGTGAGCTCTTTGTCACCTCCATATACGAGAAACATATCCTTAGTCCTTTTCAGGTATTTCAGGATGTTCTTGACCGCTGTCCAGTGATCCATTCCTGGATTACTTTGGTACCTCCCTGCTAAACTTATAGCAAGGCACACATCAGGTCTGGTACACAGCATTGCATACATGATAGAGCCTATGGCTGAAGCATAGGGAACATCTTCCATTTTCCCTCTATCTTCTACAGTGGTCGGGCATTGAGTCTGACTCAACTTCACACCTTGTAACACAGGCAAGAACCCTTTCTTTGCTTGATCCATTTTGAACTTCTTCAAAATTTTGTCAAGGTATGTGCTTTGTGAAAGTCCAATTAAGCGTCTCGATCTATCTCTATAGATCTTAATGCCCAATATGTAAGCAGCTTCACCGAGGTCTTTCATTGAAAAACTCTTATTCAAGTATCCCTTTATGCTATCCAGAAATTCTATATCATTTCCAATCAGCAATATGTCATCCACATATAATATCAGAAATGCTACAGAGCTCCCACTCACTTTCTTGTAAATACAGGCTTCTCCAAAAGTCTGTATAAAACCAAATGCTTTGATCACACTATCAAAGCGTTTATTCCAACTCCGAGATGCTTGTACCAGTCCATAAATGGATCGCTGGAGCTTGCACACTTTGTTAGCTCCCTTTGGATCGATAAAACCTTCTGGTTGCATCATATACAACTCGTCTTCCAGAAATCCATTCAGGAATGCAGTTTTGACATCCATCTGCCATATTTCATAATCATAAAACGCGGCAATTGCTAACATGATTCAGACAGACTTAAGCATCGCTACGGGTGAGAAGGTCTCATCATAGTCAACCCCTTGAACTTGTCGAAAACCTTTTGCGACAAGTCGAGCTTTATAGACAGTAACTTTACCGTCAACGTCAGTCTTTTTCTTGAAGATCCATTTATTTTCAATTGCTTGCCGATCATCGGGCAAGTTAACCAAAGTCCATACTTTGTTCTCATACATGGATCCCTTCTCAGATTTCATGGCTTCAAGTCACTTTGCGGAATCTGGGCTCACCATCGCTTCTTCATAGTTCGTAGGTTCATCATGATCTAGCAGCATGACTTCCAGAACTGGATTACCGTACCACTCTGGCGCGGATCTTGCTCTGGTTGATCTATGAGGTTCAGTAGTATCTTGTTCTGAAGTTTCATGATCATTATCATTAACTTCCTCACTTATTGGTGTAGGTGTCGCAGAAACAGTTTTCTATGATGTACTACTTTCTAATAAGGGAGCAGGTACAGTTACCTCGTCAAGTTCTACTTTCCTCCCACTCACTTCTTTCGAGAGAAACTCCTTCTCAAGAAAGTTTCCGAATTTAGCAACAAAAGTCTTGCCTTCGGATCTGTGATAGAAGGTGTATCCAATAGTTTCCTTTGGATATCCTATGAAGACACATTTCTCCGATTTGGGTTCGAGCTTATCAGGTTGAAGCTTTTTCACATAAGCATCGCAGCCCCAAACTTTCAGAAACGACAACTTTGGTTTCTTGCCAAACCATAGTTCATAAGGCGTCGTCTCAACAGATTTTGATGGTGCCCTATTTAACGTGAATGCGGCCGTCTCTAGAGCGTATCCCCAAAACGATAGCGGTAAATCAGTAAGAGACATCATAGATCGCACCATATCTAGTAAAGTACGATTACGACGTTCGGACACACCATTACGCTGTGGTGTTCCCGGTGGCGTGAGTTGCGAAACTATTCCACAAATTTTCAAATGTACACCAAACTCGTAACTCAAATATTCTCCTCCACGATCAGATCGTAGAAACTTTATTTTCTTGTTACGATGATTTTCCACTTCACTCTGAAATTCTTTGAACTTTTCAAATGTTTCAGACTTATGTTTCATTAAGTAGATATACCCATATCTGCTTAAATCATCTGTGAAGGTGAGAAAATAATGATATCCTCCACGAGCCTCAATATTCATCGGACCGCATACATCTGTATGTATGATTTCCAACAAATCTGTTGCTCTCTCCATAGTACCAGAGAACGGTGTTTTAGTCATCTTGCCCATGAGGCACGGTTCGCAAGTACCAAGTGATTCATAATCAAGTGGTTCCAAAAGTCCATCAGTATGGAGTTTCTTCATGCGCTTTACACCGATATGACCTAAACGGCAGTGCCACAAATAAGTTGCACTATCATTATCAACTCTGCATCTTTTGGCTTCTATATTATGAATATGTGTATCACTACTATCGAGATTTAACAAGAATAGACCACTCTTCAAGGGTGCATGACCATAAAAGATATTACTCATATAAATAGAACAACCATTATTCTCTGATTTAAATGAATAACCGTCTCGCATTAAACAAGATCCAGATATAATGTTCATGCTCAACGCTGGCACCAAATAACAATTATTTAGGTCTAATATTAATCCCGAAGGTAGATGTAGAGGTAGCGTGCCGACCGCGATCACATCGACTTTGGAACCGTTTCCCACGCGCATCGTCACCTCGTCCTTAGCCAATCTTCGCTTAATCCGTAGTCCCTATTTCGAGTTGCAAATATTAGCAACAGAACCAGTATCAAATACCCAGGTGCTACCGCGAGCATTAGTAAGGTACACATCAATAACATGTATATCACATATACCTTTGTTCACCTTGCCATCCTTCTTATCCGCCAAATACTTGGGGCAGTTCCGCTTCCAGTGACCAGTCTGCTTGCAGTAGAAGCACTCAGTTTCAGGCTTAGGTCCAGACTTGGGTTTCTTCTCCTGAGCAGCAACTTGCTTGCCGTTCTTCTTGAAGTTCCCTTTCTTCTTCCCTTTGCCCTTTTTCTTGAAACTAGTGGTTTTGTTAACCATCAACACTTGATGCTCCTTCTTGATTTCTACCTCCGCAGCTTTCAGCATTGCGAAGAGCTCGGGAATAGTCTTGTTCATCCCTTGCATATTATAGTTCATCACGAAGCTCTTGTAGCTTGGTGGCAGTGATTGGAGAATTCTGTCAATGACACAATCATCTGGAAGATTAACTCCCATCTGAATCAAGTGATTATTATACCCAGACATTTTGAGTATATGCTCACTGACAGAACTGTTCTCTTCCATCTTGCAGCTATAGAACTTATTGGAGACTTCATATCTCTCAATTCGGGCATTTGCTTGAAATATTAACTTCAACTCCTGAAACATCTCATATGCTCCATGATGTTCAAAACGTCATTGAAGTCCCGATTCTAAGCCGTAAAGCATGGCACACTGAACTATCGAGTAGTCATCAGCTTTGCTCTGCCAGACGTTCATAATATCTGGTGTTGCTCCAGCAGCAGGACTGGCACCCAGCGGTGCTTCCAGGACGTAATTCTTCTGTGCATCAATGAGGATAATCCTCAAGTTACGGACCCAGTCCGTGTAATTGCTACCATCATCTTTCAACTTTGCTTTCTCAAGGAACGCATTAAAATTCAACGGGACAACATCATGAGCCATCTATCTACAATCAACATAAACAAGCAAGATACTATCAGGTACTAAGTTCATGATAAATTTAAGTTCAATTAATCATATTACTTAAGAACTCCCACTTAGATAGACATCCCTCTAATCCTCTAAGTGATCACGTGATCCAAATCAACTAAACCATGTCCGATTATCACGTGAGATGGAGTAGTTTCATCGGTGAACATCATTATGTTGATCATATCTACTATATGATTCACGCTCGACCTTTCGGTCTCCGTGTTCCGAGGCCATATCTGTATATGCTTGGCTCATTAAGTATAACCTGAGTATTCCGCGTGTGCAACTGTTTTGCACCCGTTGTATTTGAACGTAGAGCCTATCACACCCGATCATCACGTGGTGTCTCAGCACGAAGAACTTTCGCAACGGTGCATACTCAGGGAGAACACTTCTTGATAATTTAGTGAGAGATCATCTTATAATGCTACCGTCAATCAAAGCAAGATAAGATGCATAAAAGATAAACATCACATGCAATCAATATAAGTGATATGATATGGCCATCATCATCTTGTGCTTGTGATCTCCATCTCCGAAGCATCGTCATGATCACCATCGTCACCGGTGCGACACCTTGATCTCCATCGTAGCATCGTTGTCGTCTCGCCAATCTTATGCTTCCACGACTATCACTACCGCTTAGTAATAAAGTAAAGCATTACATCGCGATTGCATTGCATACAATAAAGCGACAACCATATGGCTCCTGCCAGTTGCCGATAACTTGGTTACAAAACATGATCATCTCATACAATAAAATTTAGCATCATGCCTTGACCATATCACATCACAACATGCCCTGCAAAAACAAGTTAGACGTCCTCTACTTTGTTGTTGCAAGTTTTACGTGGCTGCTACGGGCTTTAAGTAAGAACCAATCTCACCTACGCATCAAAACCACAACGATAGTTTGTCAAATAGACTCCGTTTTAACCTTCTCAAGGACCGGGCGTAGCCACACTCGGTTCAACTAAAGTTGGAGAGACAGTCGCCCGCAAGCCATCTATGTGCAAAGCACGTCGAGGGAACCGGTCTCGCGTAAGCGTACGCGTAAGGTTGGTCCGGGTTGTCTCGTCCAACAATACCGCCGAACCAAAGTATGATATGCTAGTAGGCAGTATGACTTATATCGTCCACAACTCACTTGTGTTCTACTCGTGCACATAACATCAAACCATAAAACCTAGGCTCTAATACCACTGTTGGGGAACGTAGTAATTTCAGAAAAAATTCCTACGCACACGCAAGATCATGGTGATGCATAGCAACGAGGGGGAGAGTCTGATCTACGTACCCTTGTAGATCGGAACGGAAGCGTTGACACAACGTAGAGGAAGTAGTCGTATGTCTTCTTCCCGATCCGACCGATCCAAGCACCGTTACTCCGGTACCTCCGAGTTCTTAGCACACGTACAGCTCGATGACGATCCCTGGGCTCCGATCCAGCAAAGCTTCAGGGAGGAGTTCCGTCAGCACGACGGCGTGATGACGATCTTGATGTACTACCGACGCAGGGCTTTGCCTAAGCACTACAACAATATGATCGAGGTGGAATATAGTGGCAGGGGGCACCGCACACGGCTAAGGAACGATCTCAATGATCAACTTGCGTGTCTAGAGGTGCCCTCTGCCCCTGTATATAAAGGATCCAAGGGGGAGGGGCTGGCCGGCCAAGGGAGGCGTGCCAGGAGAGTCCTACTCCCTCTGGGAGTAGGATTCCCCCCCCCCACTCCTAGTTGGAATAGGATTCATCAAGGGGGGGAAAGAGAGAGAGGGGGGCCGGCCACCTCTCCTAGTCCTAATAGGACTAGGGGAGGGGGGAGGCGCGCGGCCACCTTGGGCTGCCCCTTTCTCCTTTCCACCAAGGCCCACTATGGCCCATATGACTCCCGGGGGGTTTCGGTAACCTCCCTGTTCTCCGGTAAAATCCCGATTTCACCCGGAACACTTCCGATGTCCAAACATAGGCTTCCAATATATCAATCTTTATGTCTCGACCATTTCGAGACTCCTCGTCATGTTCGTGATCACATCCGAGACTCCGAACAACCTTCGGTACATCAAAATGCATAAACTCATAATAACTGTCATCATAACGTTAAGAGTGCGGACCCTACGGTTCGAGAACAATGTAGACATGACTGAGACACATCTCCGGTCAATAACCAATAGCGGGACCTGGATGCCCATATTGGCTCCTACATATTCTACGAAGATCTTTACCGGTCAGACCGCATAACAACATACGTTGTTCCCTTTGTCATCGGTATGTTACTTGCCCGAGATTCGATCGTCGGTATCCAATACCTAGTTCAATCTCATTACTGGCAAGTCTCTTTACTCGTTCCGTAATACATCATCCCGCAACTAACTCATTGGTTGCAATGCTTGCAAGGCTTAAGTGATGTGTATTACCGAGAGGGCCCAGAGATACCTCTCCGACAATCGGAGTGACAAATCCTATTCTCGAAATACGCCAACCCAACATCTACCATTGGAGACACCTGTAGAGCTCCTTTATAATCACCCAGTTACGTTGTGACGTTTGGTAGCACACAAAGTGTTCCTCCGGCAAACGGGAGTTGCATAATCTCATAGTCATAGGAACATGTATAAGTCATGAAGAAAGCAATAGCAACATACTAAACAATCGGGTGCTAAGCTAATGGAATGGGTCATGTCAATCAGATCATTCAACTAATGATGTGACCTCGTTAATCAAATAACAACTCTTTGTTTATGGTTAGGAAACTTAACCATCTTTGATTAACGAGCTAGTCAAGTAGAGGCATACTAGTGACACTCTGTTTGTCTATGTATTCACACATGTATTATGTTTCCGGTTAATACAATTCTAGCATGAATAATAAACATTTATCATGATATAAGGAAATAAATAATAACTTTATTATTGCCTCTAGGGCATATTTCCTTCAGGAACTATAAAAGAATGAAATTGGAATTTCATCAAAAGTATTACCCTATGCATCTTGTTCATCGTGATCGCAATTATATATATAATTTTTGGCCTCGCGAAGGAGAAAGCATCGCTCAAGCTTGGGGGAGGCTTAAATCAATGTTATATCCATGCCCCAATCATGAGCTCTCAAAATTGACAATTCTCCAGAATTTTTATGCTCGGCTTTCTGATAACAATCGCACCATGCTCGATACTTCTTGTGCTGGCTCTTTTATGATGAAGTCTATTGAATTCAGATGGAATTTATTGGATAGAATTAAACGCAACTCTGAAGATTGGGACCTCGACGAAGGTAAGGAGCCAGGTATGACACCTAAGTTTGATTGTGTTAAATCTTTTATGGATACCGATATTTTCCGTAAGTTTAGCACTAAATATGGACTTGACTCTGAGATAGTAGCTTCTTTCTGTGAATCTTTTGCTACTTATGTTGATCTCCCCAAGGAGAAGTGGTTTAAATATCATCCTCCCATAGAAGTAAAAGTAGCTGCACCTATTAAAGTTGAAGAAAAGACCATCACTTATAATGATCCTATTTGAAAGATCGTGGATGTCACCTAGAGGGGGGTGAATAGGCGTTTTAAAATAATTACGGTTTAGGCTTGAACAAATGCGGAATAAACCTAGCGGTTAATTTGCCAAGCACAAAACCTAAAACAACTAGGCTCACCTATGTGCACCAACAACTTATGCTAAGAAAGATAAGCAACTATGTGATAGCAAGATATATGACAAGAAACAATATGGCTATCACAAAGTAAAGTGCATAAGTAAAGGGCTCGGGTAAGAGATAACCGAGGCACGAGGAGACGATGATGTATCCCGAAGTTCACACCCTTGTGGATGCTAATCTCCGTTTGGAGCGGTGTGGAGGCACAATGCTCCCCAAGAAGCCACTAGGGCCACCGTAATCTCCTCACGCTCTCGCATAATGCAAGATGTCCTGATTCCACTAAGGGACCCTTGAGGGCGGTCACCGAACCTGTACAAATGGCAACCCTTGGGGGCGGTCACCGAACCCGTACACTTTGGCAACCCTTGGGGGCGGTCACCGGTACCCGTCAAATTGCTCGGGGCGATCTCCACAACCTAATTGGAGACCCCAACGCTTGCCCAGAGCTTTGCACCACAATGATTGAGCTCCGAACACCAACCACCGTCTAGGGCGCCCAAGCACCCAAGAGGAACAAGCTCAAGGGTACCAACCACCCAAGAGTAATAAGCTTCTCAACTTGTAACTTCCACGTATCACGTGGAGAACTCAAACTGATGCACCAAATGCAATGGCAAGGGCACACGGAGTGCCCAAGTCCTTCTCTCTCAAATCCCACCAAAGCAACTAATGCTAGGGAGGAAAATGAGAGGAAGACCAAGAAAGAGAACACCAAGAACTCCAAGATCTAGATCCAAGGGGTTCCCCTCTCATAGAGGAGAAAGTGATTGGTGGCAATGTGGATCTAGATCTCCTCTCTCTTTTCCCTCAAAAACTAGCAAGAATCCATGGAGGGATTGAGAGTTAGCAAGCTCGAAGAAGGTCAGCAAAGGGGGAAGAACACGAGCTCAAAGGATTAGATCCATTGGGGAAGAAGACCCCCTTTTATAGGAGGGGGAAAATCCAACCGTTATGTGCTCAGCCCGCACACGAGCAGTACTACCGCTCAGGTGGAAGAAACAGGGAAAAGGAGCAACAAAACATGAACCTTGGGGCGGTAGTACCGCAGGAGACAACGGTACTACTGCTGGGTTAAGCGGTACTACCACTCCCTTCGGCGGTACTGCCGCGCAGAACGAAGGGCAAAGGGAAAGAGGGAACCGGGCGGTACTACCGCGGAGGAAGGGCGGTACTGCCGCTAAGGAGCGGCACTGCCGCACAACTGCCGTAGTGAAGGTACCGCACAATCCGACACAGAAAAAGACCCCTCGAATCGACGTGGTAGGGACCTGGTAAGCCAGCGGTAGTACTGCTGTGGAGTCACCGCCGGTACTACCGCTGCGGAGCGGTACTGCCGCTTGTGACCCCTCAGCGGTACTACCGCTGGGTACCACGGTACTACCGCTGGGACCCTGACAAAACCACACTCAAGAAAACCAGAACTGCCATAACTTCTGCATATGAGCTCCGAATTGAGCAAACTCAAGCTTGTTGGAAACAAGACGACGAGTAGCATCAAAACAGGCAGGGGAGGTATGCCAACAAATAGAGGAGTGAAACCTCCAACCGAGAAGAACCGGCAAATCCTCCAACATCGAAAACATCATAGAAGAAGCATGTGAACTCAGTTTTCGATGAACTCGAGCTTGTCATCAAGATGACCATAAGCTCTAAGACTCTCAAAGAGAACCAAACAAGATCCAAGAAATATGATTCAAGGATGCAATGGTTTGAGCTCTCAGCGAACGATACGATCAAGCTACTCATCGAGGGCCCCCCTTGATAGTACGGCAATCGATCCTATAACCCGGTCTCCCAACTACCATCATGAGACCGGTAAAATAGAAAACCTATCAAGGGCAAACCTTTGCCTTGCACATGGTCCACTTGAGCTAGATGATGACGATCTTGACTCCCTCAAGTTGGACCACCTTTCTTGATTGGGTTGACTCGATGAAGACCAGTTGATTGCTCCCCCATACTCCACTATGGGTGAGCCACTCTTCCGCACATCTTCACAAGTCCATTGTCACAACAAAGGACGGCAATCTTCAAGCATTTGATCTCTTCGTGATGCTCCACTTGAACTTGCACACCGCAACCTTTCTTGATTGTGTTGACTTGATGAAGACTAGTTGATTGCTCCCCCATACTCCACTATGGGTGAGCCACTCTTCCGCACATCTTCACAAGTCCATTGTCACCACAAAGGACGGCAAGCTTCAAGCATTTGATCTCTTCGTGATGCTCCACTTGAACTTGCACACCGCAACCTAACCCACAAAGAACTCTCACGAAGACCATGGGTTAGTACACAAAGCGTAATTGACAATGCTTACCATACCATGGGATCACTTGATCCCTCTCGGTACATCTTCTACGCTTTGTGGGTTGATCAACTTGATTCACTCTTTAATTTAGTCTTGATCAACCTCTCACAAGACCAATCTTTAGGTAATTCCTTGAATAGCACCTTGGTCGACACAAACTCTCCTTGAAACCAACACATGTACTCCAAGAAAAGCCTATGGACAACACCTTCAAATATAACTCAAGGCAACCATTAGTCCATAGAGATTGTCATCAATTACCAAAACCAAACATGGGGGCACCGCATGTTCTTTCACTATTGTTCCCACCTCTTATGTTGAGAAACCACCTTTCCCTGCTAGAGTAAAGGATCATGCTAAAGCTTCAACTGTTGTTCGTAAAAGCAATACTAGAACTTATACACCTCCTGAGAAAGTCAAAGTAGAACCTAATATTGCTATTGTTAAAGGTCTCTTGTCTGATAATATTGATGGGCATGTCATTGAATTCTCTGGTGAAACTGCTAGAATTGCTAAACCCTGTGATAGAGATAAACATAGACCTGTGGTGGGCGTGCCTGTTATTTCTGTTAAAATAGGAGATCATTGTTATCATGGCTTATGTGATATGGGTGCTAGTGATAGTGTTATACCCATTGACTTATATAAAGAAATTATGCATGATATCGCACCTGCTCAGTTAGAAGATATTGATGTTACAATTAAACTTGCCAATAGAGATACTATATCTGCAATGGGAATTGTGAGAGATGTTGAAGTCTTGTGTGGGAAAACCAAATATCCCGCTGACTTTCTTGTTCTTGGTTCTCCACAAGATAGCTTTTGTCCCATTAGTTTTGGTAGACCCTTCTTGAATACTGTTAATGCTACGACAGACTGCAAAAAATGTTGTTACTGTTGGCTTGGATGATATGGTTCATGAGTTTAATTTCTCTAAATTCAGTAAACAACATCGTGAGGAAGAATTGCCTAGTAAGGATGAAATTATTGGTCTTGCTTCTATTGCTGTACCTCATAGTGATCCTTTAGAACACTATTTGCTAGACCATGAAAATGATATGTTTACGAAGGAAAGAAAGGAAATAGATGAAATATTCTTTAAATAGGAACCTATTCTGAAACACAATTTGCCTGTTGAAATCCTAGGGGATCGTCCTCCACCCAAGGGTGATCCCGTTTTTTAGCTTAAACCGTTGCCTGATAATCTTAAGTATGCTTATCTTGATGAAAAGAAAATATATCCTGTTATTATTAGTGCTAACCTTTCAGAGCATGAAGAAGAAAGATTATTGAAAACTCTGAAGCAACATCGTGCCGCTATTGGATATACTCTTGATGATCTTAAGGGCATTAGTCCCACTCTATGTCAGCATAAAATAAATTTGGAAGCGGATGCTAAACCAGTATGTGATCCTCAACGACGTTTGAATCCTAAAATGAAAGAAGTGGTAAGGAAGGAAATACTCAAGCTTCTGGAGGCAGGTATAATTTATCCCGTTGCTGATAGTCAGTGGGTAAGTCTGTCCATTGTGTCCCTAAGAAGGGAGGTATTACTATTGTCCTAATGATAAAGATGAATTGATTCCTCAAAGAATTATTACAGGTTATAGGATGGTAATTGATTTCCGCAAATTAAATAAAGCCACTAAGAAAGATCATTACCCCTTACCTTTTATTGACCAAATGCTAGAAAGATTATGCAAACATACACATTATTGCTTTCTAGATGATTATTCTGGTTTCTCTCAAATACCTGTGTCGGCTAAAGATCAATCAAAGACTACTTTTACTTATAGACGTATGCCTTTTGGTTTATGTAATGCACCTGCTACCTTTCAAAGATGCATGATGGCTATATTCTCTGATTTTTGTGAAAAGATTTGTGAGGTTTTCATGGACGACTTTTCCGTCTATGGTTCCTCTTTTGATGATTGCTTGAGCAATCTTGATCGAGTTTTGCAGAGATGTGAAGCAACTAATCTTGTCTTGAATTGGGAAAGGTGCCACTTTATGGTTAATGAAGGTATTGTCTTGGGGCACAAAGTTTCTGAAAGAGGTATTGAAGTTGATAAAGCCAAGGTTGACGCTATTGAAAAGATGCCATGTCCCAAGGACATCAAAGGTATAAGAAGTTTCCTTGGTCACGCCGGATTTTATAGGAGGTTCATTAAGGACTTCTCAAAAATTTCTCGGCCTCTGACTAATTTATTACAAAAAGATGTACCATTTGTCTTTGATGATGATTGTGTAGAAGCATTTGAAATACTTAAGAAAGCATTAGTCTCTGCACCTATTGTTCAGCCACCTGATTGGAATTTACCCTTTGAAATTATGTGTGATGCTAGTGATTATGCTGTAGGTGTTGTTCTAGGGAAAAGAGTTGATAAGAAATTAAATGTTATCCATTATGCTAGTAAGACTCTAGACAATGCTCAAAGAAATTATGCTACTACCGAAAAGGAACTTTTAGCAGTTGTGTTTGCTTGTGATAAATTTAGACCCTATATTGTTGATTCTAAAGTAACTATTCACACTGATCATGCTGCTATTAAATATCTTATGGAAAAGAAAGATGCTAAACCTAGACTTATTAGATGGGTTCTCTTGCTGCAAGAATTTGATTTGCATATTTTTGATAGAAAAGGAGCTGAGAACCCAGTTGCAGACAATTTATCTAGGTTAGAGAATGTTCTTGATAACCCACTACCTATTGATGATAGCTTTCCTGATGAACAATTAAATGTCATAAGCACTTCTCGTAGCACTCCATGGTATGCTGATTATGCTAATTATATTGTTGCTAAATTTATACCACCTAGCTTCACATACCAACAAAAGAAAAAGTTCTATTATGATTTGAGACATTACTTTTGGGATGACCCACATCTTTATAAAGAAGGAGTAGATGGTGTTATTAGACGTTGTGTACCTGAGCATGAACAGGAACATATCCTACGCAAGTGTCACTCCGAAGCTTATGGAGGACACCACGCTGGAGATAGAACTGCACATAAGGTATTGCAATCCAGTTTTTATTGGCCTACTCTCTTAAAGGATGCCCGTAAGTTTGTTTTATCTTGTGATGAATGTCAAAGAATTGGTAATATTAGTAGACGTCAAGAAATGCCTATGAATTATTCACTTGTTATTGAACCATTTGATGTTTGGGGCTTTGATTATATGGGACCTTTTCCTGCCTCCAATGGATACACTCATATTTTAGTTGCTGTTGATTAAGTTACTAAGTGGGTAGAAGCTATTCCAACTAGTAGTGTTGATCATAACACTTCTATTAAAATGCTTAAGGAAGTTATTTTTCCGAGGTTTGGAGTCCCTAGATATTTAATGACTGATGGTGGTTCACACTTTATTCATGGTGCTTTCCGTAAAATGCTTGCCAAATATGACGTTAATCATAGAATTGCATCTCCTTATCACCCACAGTCTAGTGGTCGAGTAGAACTGAGTAATAGAGAGCTCAAATTAATTTTGCAAAAGACTGTTAATAGGTCTAGAAAGAATTGGTCCAAGAAACTTGATGATGCATTATGGGCATATAGAACTGCATATAAGAATCCTATGGGTATGTCTCCGTATAAAATGGTTTATGGAAAAGCATGTCACTTACCTCTCGAACTAGAACATAAGGCATATTGGGCTATTAAAGAGCTTAACTATGATTTCAAACTTGCCGGTGAGAAGAGGTTATTTGATATTAGCTCACTTGGTGAATGGAGAACCCAAGCCTATGAAAATGCCAGGTTGTTTAAAGAAAAAGTTAAAAGATGGCATGACAAAAGGATACAAAAGCATGAGTTTAATGTAGGCGATTATGTATTGCTATACAACTCTCGTTTAAGATTTTTTGCAGGAAAACTTCTCTCTAAATGGGAAGGTCCCTACGTTATCGAGGAGGTCTATCGTTCCGGTGCCATAAAAATCAACAATTTCGAAGGCACAAATCTGAAGGTGGTAAACGGTCAAAGAATCAAGCACTATATCTCAGGTAATCCTATAAATGTTGAAACCAATGTTATTGAAACCGTAACCCCGGAGGAATACATAAGGGACACTTTCCAGAACGTTCCAGACTCCGAAAAGGAATAGGTATGTGGTACGGTAAGTAAACCGACTCCAAAACAATTTTTAAGGTAATATTTCTCCGTTTTGGAATATTTAGAAAAATAGGTAGCAGTCCAGGGAGGACACGAGCCCTCCACGAGGGTGGAGGGCGCGCCCCCCTACCTCGTGAGCACCTCGTGTGCCCTCCGGACTCCATTTTCCTGCACGATACGTATTTTGGTCGGTAAAAATTCATTATATATTCTCCCTAAGGTTTTGACCCTCGTATCACGCAAATATCCCCTGTTTTCGTTTCGAGCTGTTTCCGTTACAGATTTGAGAATTCCGGAGACTCGATCATCCTTCTATGAGGGTGAGCCTATGCCATGGAAGGGGACGACAAGCTTGCGTCATCAACAACACCTCCACCACCAACAAAAAAGAAGGGGGCCTCATCACATGGGTATGGGCACTCCCCTTGGCAACTGCCAAGCTTGGGGGAGGTGCCCCGGTATCGTATCACCATCACAACTCCTACCTTTACCGTTTTTCTTAGTTCGATCCTATTAGTAGTATCTTGATTTAGTAGAATAAAGTCACGGCATGATCTAGTTTTGAAGTTTGCTTTATGATCCCTCTATGCAATCTAGTCCGTGAGCTATATATAATAAAGATTAGTGTTGAGTCAAGGGCTTGATTATCTTGCCATGATCTTGAGTGAATAAAAGTAAGAATAAAAAGAAACAAAGAGTTCATATTGATCTTATTGAGAGTAATGACTTCACATAGAAAGAGTATGATGATTAAAAAGTTGTTAGGAGTTGGCAAATATAGCTTTAGTCATCGTGGCAATTAATAGGAAGTAATAAGGAGAGAGAGGTTTCACATATAGATATACTTGTTGGGGATCGTAGGAGAATTTAAAATTTTCTACGCATCACCAAGATCAATCTATGGAGTAATCTAGCAACGAGGGGAAGGAGAGTGCATTTACATACCCTTGTAGCTCGCTAAGCGGAAGCGTTCAAGTGAACGGGGTTAATGGAGTCATACTCGTCGTGATCCAAATCACCGATGATCCTAGTGCCGAACGGACGGCACCTCCGCGTTCAACACACGTACAGCCCGGTGACGTCTCCTACGCCTTGATCCAGCAAGGGAAGAAGGAGAGGTTGGGGAAGACTCCATCCAGCAGCAGCACGACGGCGTGGTGGTGGTGGAGGAGCGCGGGACTCCAGCAGGGCTTCGCCAAGCACTACGAGAGACGAGGAGGGAGAGGGGTAGGGCTGCGCCAACAGGGAGATTGAATCGCGTGTTGGGCTACCCCTTAGCCTCCACTATATATAGGGGGAGAGGGAGGGCTGCGCCCACCTAGCGTTCCCACCCCAAGGGGTGCGGCAGCCCTAGATCCCATCTAGGGTGGCGGCCACAAGGGGGAGAGGGGGAGGCGCACCTAGGGTGGGCCTTAGGGCCCATCTGCCCTAGGGTTTGCCCCCTTCCCCTCTTGGAGGCGCCTTGGGCCTTGGTGGGAGGTGCCCCAGCCCACCTAGGGGCTGGTCCCTTCCCACTATTGGCCCATGTAGGCCTCCGGGGCTGGTGGCCCCACCTGGTGGACCCCCGGACCCCTCCGGTGGTCCCGGTACACTACCGGTGATGCCCGGAACAATTCTGGTGGCCAAAACCATACTTCCTATATATCAATCTTTACCTCCAGACCATTCCGGAACTCCTCGTGACGTCTGGGATCTCATCCGGGACTCCGAACAACATTCGGTAACCGCGTACATACTTTTCCTATAACCCTAGCGTCATCGAACCTTAAGTGTGTAGACCCTACGGGCTCGGGAGTCATGTAGACATGGCCGAGACAACTCTCCGGTCAATAACCAACAGCGGGATCTGGATACCCATGTTGGCTCCCACATGCTCCACGATGATATCATCGAATGAACCACGATGTCAAGGATTCAATCAATCCCGTATACAATTCCCTTTGTCTAGCGGTATAGTACTTGCCCGAGATTCGATCGTCGGTATCCCGATACCTTGTTCAATCTCGTTACCGGCAAGTCTCTTTACTCGTTCCGTAACACATCATCCCGTGATCAACTCCTTGATCACATTGTGCACATTATGATGATGTCCTATCGAGTGGGCCCAGAGATACCTCTCCGTTTACACGGAGTGACAAATCCCAGTCTCGATTCGTGCCAACCCAACAGACACTTTCGGAGATACCTGTAGTGTACCTTTATAGCCACCCAGTTATGTTGTGACATTTGGCACACCCAAAGCACTCCTACGGTATCCGGGAGTTACACAATCTCATGGTCTAAGTAAATGATACTTGACATTAGAAAAGCTTTAGCATACGAACTACATGATCTTGTGCTAGGCTTAGGATTGGGTCTTGTCCATCACATCATTCTCCTAATGATGTGATCCCGTTATCAACGACATCCAATGTCCATGGTCAGGAAACCGTAACCATCTATTGATCAACGAGCTAGTCAACTAGAGGCTTACTAGGGACATGGTGTTGTCTATGTATCCACACATGTATCTGAGTTTCCTATCAATACAATTCTAGCATGGATAATAAACGATTATCATGAACAAGGAAATGTAATAATAACTAATTTATTATTGCCTCTAGGGCATATTTCCAACAATACTATCATTGACATCTTTCATAATTGGGAGCACTCATTAAGTATGACATGCTAAAGAGTTGATGTTGGACAAGGAAGACAACGTAATGGGTTATGTTTTCTCGCATCTCAATTAAAGTATATTGTCATGGATCATTCAAACATGTTGAGCTTGCCTTTCCCCCTCATGCTAGCCAAATTCTCAGCACCAAGTAGAGATACTACTTGTGCTTCCAAATACCCTTAAACCAGTTTAGCCATGAGAGTCCACCATATCTTCCTATGGATTGAGTAAGATCCTTCAAGTAAGTTGTCATCGGTGCAAGCAATAAAAATTGCTCTTTAAATATGCATGACTTATTAGTGCAGAGAAATAAGCTTTGTACGAACTTGTTGTGGACGCAATAAAAGCGACGGACTGCATAATAAAGGTTCACATACAAGGGGCAATATAAAGTGACGATCTTTTGCATTAAGATTTTGTGCATCCAACCATAAAAGCGCATGGCAACCTCTGCTTCCCTCTGCGAAGGGCCTATCTTTTATTATTATCCTCTATCTTATCCAAGAGTCAAGGTAATCTTCACCTTTCCCTTTTTCATTTTATCCTTTGGCAAGCACTTCAAGGTGGGGTAATCCTGATATATATATATATATATATCCAATTGGATGTACGTTAGCATGAACTATTATTGTTGACATCACCCAAAGGTGAATAAGTTTGGAGGGAGCATTATAAGCCCCAATCTTTCTGTGTCTGATTGAAACTTCATAACCACAAGTATTGCGTGAGTGTTAGCAATTATGAAGGACTAAGTGATAGTTGAGTATGTGGACTTGCTTTTAAGCTCTGACATAGACTCCTTCCGATGTTATGATAAATTGCAATTGCTTCAATGACTGAGGTTATAATTTGTTAGCGCCTAATAAGGTTTCTGATTCATACTTTTGCATTGTGAAAAGATCATCACTTGAACATAAGTAATCATATGACAAATCTATATATGTTGCTGTTATGAAACAATCATGATGCCTTCATGTCTGTATTTTATTTTTATCGACGCCTCTACCTCTAAACATGAGGACATATTTATTGTTATCGGCTTTTCGCTTGAGGACAAGCGAGGTGTAAGCTTGGGGGAGTTGATACGTCCATTTTGCGTCATGCTTTTATGTTAATATTTATTGCATTATGGGCTGTTATTTCACGTTATGTCACAATACTTATGGCTATTCTCTCTTATTTTACAAGGTTTACCATGAAGAGGGGGAATGCCGGCAGCTGGAATTCTGGTTGGAAAAGGAGCAAATATTGGAGACCTATTCTGCGCAACTCCAAAAGTCCTGAAACTCCACGGAATATCTTAAAATAAATAAAGAAAAATCGTCACCAAAGATGAAGGCCAGGGGGCCCACACCCTGCTCACGAGGGTGGGGGGCGCGCCCCTCCCCCCTAGGCGCGCCCCCTACCTCGTGGGCCCCCTGGTGGCTCTCCGACGCCCATCTTCTCCTATATGAAGTCTTTCAATGAGAAAAAAAATCATAAGCAACCTTTCGGGACGAGACTCCGCCGCCACGAGGCGGAACCTTGGCGGAACCAATCTAGGGCTCCGGCAGAGCTGTTCTGGGGGGGGGGGGACACTTCCCTCCGGGAGGGGGAAATCATCACCATCGTCATCACCAACGCTCCTCTCATCGGGAGAGGGCAATCTCCATCAATATCTTCACCAGCACCATCTCATCTCCAAACCCTAGTTCATCTCTTGTATCCAATTCTTGTCTCTAAGTCCGGGATTGGTGCTAGTAGGTTGCTAGTAGTGTTGATTACTCCTTGTAGTTGATGCTAGTTGGTTTACTTGGTGGAAGATCATATGTTCAGATCCTTTATGCATACTATTACCCCTCTGATTATGAACATGAATATGCTTTGTGAGTAGTTACGTTTGTTCCTGAGGACACGGGAGAAGTCTTGCTATTAGTAGTCATGTGAATTTGGTATTCGTTCGATATTTTGATGAGATGTATGTTGTCTAACCTCTAGTGGTGTTATGTGAACGTCGACTACATAACACTTCACCATTATTTGGGCCTAGAGGAAGGCATTGGGAAGTAATAAGTAGATGATGGGTTGCTAGAGTGACAGAAGCTTAAACCCTAGTTTATGCGCTGCTTCGTAAGGGGCTGATTTGGATCCATATGTTTCATGCTATGGTTAGGTTTACCTTAATACTTTTGTTGTAGTTGCGGATGCTTGCAATAGAGTTTAATCATAAGTGGGATGCTTGTTCAAGTAAGAATATCACCCAAGCACCGGTCCACCCACATATCAAATTATCAAAGTACCGAACGCGAATCATATCAGCGTGATGAAAACTAGCTTGACGATATTCCCATGTGTCCTCGGGAGCTCTTTTCCTTATATAAGAATTTGTCCGGCTTGTCCTTTGCTACAAAAAGTATTGGGCCACCTTGCTGCACCTTATTTACTTTTGTTACTTGTTGCTCGTTACAATTTACCTTATCACAAAACTATCTGTTACCACTTATTTCAGTACTTGCAGAGAATACCTTGCTGAAAACCGCTTATCATTTCCTTCTGCTCCTCGTTGGGTTCGACATTCTTACTTATCGAAAGGACTAGATAGATCCCCTATACTTGTGGGTCATCAAGACTCTTTTCTGGCGCCGTTGCCGGGGGTGTAGCGCCTTTGGTAGGTGGAATTTGGTAAGAAAAATTTATATAGTGTGCTGAAATTTTCTGTCACTTCTTACTATGGAAACTGAATCTCTGAGGGGCTTGTTCGGGGTATCTTCACCCCGTCCAGTAGAGCAAAGAGTTGCTCCTCAACCTACTGAACCTATTGAAAATGAAACTCCTTTTGCATTTCCTTCGGGTATTATGGAAAAACTGCTGGCTAATACTTTTACAGGAGATGGGACAAAGCATCCCGACGAGCATCTATGCTATTTGGATGATATTTGTGGATTATTTAAGCTTGCAGGTATACCCGATGATGTTGTTAAGAAGAAGGCTTTCCCTTTATCTTTGGAGGGGGACACATCGACATGGTATAGGCTATGTGATGATACGAGATCATGGAACTATAAAAGAATGAAATTGGAATTTCATCAAAAGTATTACCCAATGCATCTTGTTCATCGTGATCGCAATTATATATATAATTTTTGGCCTCGCGAAGGAGAAAGCATCGCTCAAGCTTGGGGGAGGCTTAAATCAATGTTATATCCATGCCCCAATCATGAGCTCTCAAAATTGACAATTCTCCAGAATTTTTATGCTCGGCTTTCTGATAACAATCGCACCATGCTCGATACTTCTTGTGCTGGCTCTTTTATGATGAAGTCTATTGAATTCAGATGGAATTTATTGGATAGAATTAAACGCAACTCTGAAGATTGGGACCTCGAAGAAGGTAAGGAGTCAGGTATGACACCTAAGTTTGATTGTGTTAAATCTTTTATGGATACCGATATTTTTTGTAAGTTTAGCACTAAATATGGACTTGACTCTGAGATAGTAGCTTCTTTCTATGAATCTTTTTCTACTTATGTTGATCTCCCCAAGGAGAAGTGGTTTAAATATCATCCTCCCATAGAAGTAAAAGTAGCTGCACCTATTAAAGTTGAAGAAAAGACCATCACTTATAATGATCCTATTGTTCCCACCTCTTATGTTGAGAAACCACCTTTCCCTGCTAGAGTAAAGGATCATGCTAAAGCTTCAACTGTTGTTCGTAAAAGCAATACTAGAACTTATACACCTCCTGAGAAAGTCAAAGTAGAACCTAATATTGCTATTGTTAAAGATCTCTTGTCTGATAATATTGATGGGCATGTCATTGAATTCTCTGGTGAAACTGCTAGAATTGCTAAACCCTGTGATAGAGATAAACATAGACCTGTGGTAGGCGTGCCTGTTATTTCTGTTAAAATAGGAGATCATTGTTATCATGGCTTATGTGATATGGGTGCTAGTGCTAGTGTTATACCCATTGACTTATATAAAGAAATTTGCATGATATCGCACCTGCTCAGTTAGAAGATATTGATGTTACAATTAAACTTGCCAATAGAGATACTATATCTGCAATGGGAATTGTGAGAGATGTTGAAGTCTTGTGTGGGAAAACCAAATATCCCGCTGACTTTCTTGTTCTTAGTTCTCCACAAGATAGCTTTTGTCCCATTAGTTTTGGTAGACCCTTCTTGAATACTGTTAATGCTACGATAGACTGCAAAAAAATGTTGTTACTGTTGGCTTGGATGATATGGTTCATGAGTTGAATTTCTCTAAATTCAGTAAACAACATCGTGAGGAAGAATTGCCTAGTAAGGATGAAATGATTGGTCTTGCTTCTATTGATGTACCTCCTAGTGATCCTTTAGAACACTATTTGCTAGACCATGAAAATGATATGTTTATGAATGAAAGAAAGGAAATAGATGAAATATTCTTTAAACAGGAACCTATTCTGAAACACAATTTGCCTGTTGAAATCCTAGGGGATCCTCCTCCACCCAAGGGTGATCCCGTTTTTTAGCTTAAACCGTTGCCTGATAATCTTAAGTATGCTTATCTTGATGAAAAGAAAATATATCCTGTTATTATTAGTGCTAACCTTTCAGAGCATGAAGAAGAAAGATTATTGAAAACTCTGAAGCAACACCGTGCCGCTATTGGATATACTCTTGATGATCTTAAGGGCATTAGTCCCACTCTATGTCAGCATAAAATAAATTTGGAAGCGGATGCTAAACCAGTATGTGATCCTCAACGACGTTTGAATCCTAAAATGAAAGAAGTGGTAAGGAAGGAAATACTCAAGCTTCTGGAGGCAGGTATCATTTATACCGTTGCTGATAGTCAGTGGGTAAGTCTTGTCCATTGTGTCCCTAAGAAGGGAGGTATTACTATTGTCCCTAATGATAAAGATGAATTGATTCCTCAAAGAATTATTGCAGGTTATAGGATGGTAATTGATTTCCGCAAATTAAATAAAGCCACTAAGAAATATCATTACCCCTAACCTTTTATTGACCAAATGCTAGAAAGATTATGCAAACATACACATTATTGCTTTCTAGATGATTATTCTGGTTTCTCTCAAATACCTGTGTCGGCTAAAGATCAATCAAAGACTACTTTTACTTATAGACGTATGCCTTTTGGTTTATGTAATGCACCTGCTACCTTTCAAAGATGCATGATGGCTATATTCTCTGATTTTTGTGAAAAGATTTGTGAGGTTTTCATGGACGACTTTTCCGTCTATGGTTCCTCTTTTGATGATTGCTTGAGCAATCTTGATCGAGTTTTGCAGAGATGTGAAGCAACTAATCTTGTCTTGAATTGGGAAAGGTGCCACTTTATGGTTAATAAAGGTATTGTCTTGGGGCACAAAGTTTCTGAAAGAGGTATTGAAGTTGATAAAGCCAAGGTTGACGCTATTGAAAAGATGCCATGTCCCAAGGACATCAAAGGTATAAGAAGTTTCCTTGGTCACGCCGGATTTTATAGGAGGTTCATTAAGGACTTCTCAAAAATTTCTCGGCCTCTGACTAATTTATTACAAAAAGATGTACCATTTGTCTTTGATGATGATTGTGTAGAAGCATTTGAAATACTTAAGAAAGCATTAGTCTCTGCACCTATTGTTCAGCCACCTGATTGGAATTTACCCTTTGAAATTATGTGTGATGCTAGTGATTATGGTGTAGGTGTTGTTCTAGGGAAAAGAGTTGATAAGAAATTAAATGTTATCCATTATGCTAGTAAGACTCTAGACAATGCTTAAAGAAATTATGCTACTACCGAAAAGGAACTTTTAGCAGTTGTGTTTGCTTGTGATAAATTCAGACCCTATATTGTTGATTCTAAAGTAACTATTCACACTGATCATGCTGCTATTAAATATCTTATGGAAAAGAAAGATGCTAAACCTAGACTTATTAGATGGGTTCTCTTGCTGCAAGAATTTGATTTGCATATTGTTGATAGAAAAGGAGCTGAGAACCCAGTTGAAGACAACTTATCTAGGTTAGAGAATGTTCTTGATGACCCACTGCCTATTGATGATAGCTTTCCTGATGAACAATTAAATGTCATAAGCACTTCTCATAGCACTCCATGGTATGCTGATTATGCTAATTATATTGTTGCTAAATTTATACCACCTAGCTTCACATACCAACAAAAGAAAAAGTTCTTTTATGATTTGAGACATTACTTTTGGGACGACCCACATCTTTATAAAGGAGTAGATGGTGTTATTAGACGTTGTGTACCTGAGCATGAACAGGAATAGATCCTACGCAAGTGTCACTCCGAAGCTTATGGAGGACACCACGCTGGAGATAGAACTGCACATAAGGTATTGCAATCCGGTTTTTATTGGCCTACTCTCTTAAAGGATGCCCGTAAGTTTGTTTTATCTTGTGATGAATGTCAAAGAATTGGTAATATTAGTAGACGTCAAGAAATGCCTATGAATTATTCACTTGTTATTGAACCATTTGATGTTTGGGGCTTTGATTATATGGGACCTTTTCCTATCTCCAATGGATACACTCATATTTTAGTTGCTGTTGATTACGTTACTAAGTGGGTAGAAGCTATTCCAACTAGTAGTGCTGATCATAACACTTCTATTAAAGGAAGAGGGTGGGGACAAGAGCCCGTCCACGTTGGCATTCACATGTTGCAATGTTACATGCGGACCAACACCGCCGGCTTAGTCGTGTACTACCAAAGCCTAACTTCTCCCCTCAGCCCACCTACTAAACCTTCCAGAAGAGGTTCTATGCTGCCTTTGAAGATGCCGGCTTGCTTCCATGCGCGTCCTTCGGTGTCAATTCTACTCACGAGCGTCTTCAAGGAGAGGGATGCGCCATCGAAGACGATCGTGTTTTGGTGCTTCCAAATTTCCCACAACACTAGCAGCAGCAATGCACGTGTGTCCTTCGTCGCTGGCCCAAGAGTAGCTGTGATGGCGCCCCAGTCCCGCAGCCTCGAGTCCGGGCTCGGCGTCCACTGTGGCCTACCGAGAGCTCCACAAAGGACATGCCAAACATCCCTCACGAAGACACAACCCAAAAGGAGATGATCGATGGTCTCTTCGTGCTGGTCACAGAAGGGGCACACCTCTTGGTGGTCCAAGCCTCGCCTCGCGAGTCTGTCCGAGGTCCAGCACCTGTTGTGCATCGCCAGCCAGAGAAAGAAACGGCAACGGAGCGGGGCCTTTGATTTCCACGTGAATTCTGCCGTCGGCTCTACTTCCCACCCCACAAACCGGGCCTCGTAAGCAGATTTAGTGGAGTAGTCCACATTGGCCTCCCAACTCCAGGTCATGCGGTCCGGTTCTGCCGGTCTGAGTGCCATGTTACTTACCCGGTCCCAAAGGCTCATGTATTGTAGCGACCCGACCCGAATGGATCAAGTCTACTGTGCTCCGGTGTCATCCCTGGATCAGTAATGCTGACAACACACAGTACTTTGAAGGATTTATAGCAGAGTGGCAATCACACACTTATTACATCGGTGTCTCAAAGAGAACTTATTACAATAAATATGGCTTAAGGCCATCTAAGATCGATAACCGCGGAAGACTCGGAAGATAAATGGGTCCATCAACTCCAACGGCATCACTGAGTATAGAACCACGACCTAAAAGCACCTTAATCATCGTCTGAAAAGTCTGCAACATTAACGTTGCAGCCCGAAAACGGGTCAGCACATGCAATATGCTGGCAAAGTAACACATAGAGAGTAATGACATGAAACAACTATACTATATGCATATTTGGCTGGTGGAAAGCTCTATGGTTACTGTTTTGCGTAAAGCCAGTTTTTCCCTACTGCAAAGGAATAAATTTATTTAACTATCGTGGTAGTTGAACATCGAGAATGGTTGACAGCATTCCGATCCCAATTAAGTGAACAATTAAAACCCAACAATATTAATTAGAAGTAACATGATGAGATTCACATGATATTCAAGTACTAGATACTCAAGATGTCCATAACCGGGGACACGGCTAATCATGATTAGTTTATTACACTCTGCAGAGGTTTGCGCACTTTTCCCCACAAGACTTGATCGCCTCCGTTGGGTTTCTCGCACTACTGGTGTTTGAGAAACGGATGACCGAGACACAGTCTTTCAGAAGCGCTAGCACCTTACGATGGATAGACCGGTACACATACTTTCCCCTACATCTGCTAGTCTACCCTGTAAGAGTTCGCACGACTTAGTCAACTATGCCAGAGCCCATATTGGCTTGTGGCTGCACATGTAAGTTTCTAGCATGAAAGATCTTATGATCCCTTTGAGCCTGGGTGGCGGTCCAAAAGAAAACAGGCAAGTCCTGATAGAAACCAGGTGCCTCAATCCACCCAGATGTGTGTTTAAGTTGCCACCTTAGATAAACCATTAAAATTATCAATCTCACATCTGTCATGGATATCACTCACCCAATCCACGTCTACTAGCATAGCATGGCATAATAAGCAAACATAGAAGTAACTCCCAAAGGTTTCATAATAAACAGGTAATAGGTACTACCTCATCTACTTCCCATCCCACAATTTAATTAGATCCTAATCATGCAATATGAGAGGATTGATCTAATGCAATAAAACTGGGTTGTAGAAAAGGTATGATCAAAGTGTTACTTGCCTTGCTGATGATCCGTGAGTCCTAGAGATTCGAAGTAACAAGCGGCGCAATCCGGGTAATCTATCGCAGACAAACAACAAGCATACAATAAGTACTCATCTAATGCACAGGTAAAACTCGAACAAGAGATCGAACCGGAAAGTTCAACTTAAGAACTCCGGTTGCAAAGAAAGAACGAACCGAACAAAACAACAGAAAACAAACGGCGGAAGAAAACAACTCGGTTCTAGCAAGTTGAAACTAGGTCAAGTTTTACAGTAGCAAAACTTAGTTAAAGTTGATTAGTCGGAACGGCGGTTTCGAAACGAAACTCCAGGCGCTTGAATCACCTGATTCCAATAAACGAGCGAGAAGATAGACTAGAACGAAGATCAAATCTGAGATTGTGATCGCGGAATAAACCCGACGAAAAGGAAAAGAAGAACGGTTAAACGAACGGACGTTCGTTAACCGGGGGAATAATCCGGTGATCACGTTCGTTTGGACGAACGGTCCGGCGAACGGTCTCTAGGCAACTAAATCGGAAAGCAAACACGAAAAACCAATCTAGGGTTTCGAAAAGAAAACCGAAACAAAGAATCGAAAAAAAAACCGGAACGGTTAAGAAAAGAACCAGAACGGTTTATAAGAAAAACCGAACCGAGGGGAGAAAAAGAGAGGCGCGGCGCGGGGCTACCTCCGGCGAGGTTCCGGCGAGGGCTCCGGCGGGCGGCGGGGTTGGGCGGCGGCGGCGCTATGGGGCGGCTGCGGCGCGGGCAAAGGGCGGCGGCGGCGCGGCGCTAAGGGCGGCGCGGGCGGCGGCTTAGGGCGTGGGGTGGGGCGCGGTTTGGTGTGGGGTTTAGGGGGGGGTGTTGGTATTTATATAGGTGAGGGGAGAGGAGACTTGGGGGAGGGGGCAAGAAAAGAGGAGGGGGGACTAGAGTCCTACTAGGACTCGGGTCGGGCGGCGGCGGCTGCCACGCGCTGGCGCGTGCGCGCGGGTGAGGGGAGAGGCCGGCCTGGCCTGCGGCTGGGCCTTGGCCCAGGGGCGCTGCGGATTTTTTTTTAAAAGGTTTCGCGCGCAGAAAAACACAGAAAATAAAATCTAAACGAACTCCAAAACTCCCAAAGTAAAATTTCCCCGACTCCTAAAAAAATGAGTCGAACAAAATGAACTTTTCTCGGGACCTAGAATGCAATTTTTGAAAACGTGCATTTTTCCCTATCCAAATAAAAGGCAAATAAACTCCGACAAATCCAATGATCCTCTTTTCAAAATTTGAGAAAGCTCAAATATGAAAATGACGAAATCTCCAACTCTCTCCGAAGATCCTTGAGTTGCGTGAAATTTCTAGGATCAACCAAAATGCAAGAAAATATGATATGCATGATGATCTAGTGTATAACATTCCAAATTGAAAATTTGGGATGTTACATGTATCCATTCAACTGCTCGCTGGAGAGGTCGGGGTCGATGTCTAAAGCCCAGTCCCCCGTTGAAACCGCCCGATGGACCGTCCGAGAACCCCGCGCACTGGGAGCGACAATTGCATATATGGATGGGGCAAGGTCTTGGACCGTAAAGCCGCCGAGCCACCGATCTTCCCATAAGCGGGCGCACTTGCCATCGCCCAGCATAGTTTTTGTGGCTGCCCTGAAGAGTTGCCGCAATTCCACAGGAACTGTAATTTGGAATTTAGCCCATGGTCTGGACTGATCTGTGTGCTGCCAGAGCCATCGGGCTTGAATCGCTATGTTCAGCCACCAGAGGTTGGGAAGGCCCAAGCCGCCCGCCCACTTGGGCGCGCAAACGGCCTCCCAGGAAACTCTGCACTGCCCACCATTGGCGCTCGCGCGAGCGCACCAGAGGAAGCCCCTGCAAATTTTTCTCATGGCTTTGAGCACCTTCTGCGGAATGTCAAGCGCCATCATTGCGTGGATCGGAGTTGCACGGAGGACCGATTTGATCAGCAAAAGGCGGCCACTCTTCGGCAGGGAGGTGGCCCTCCAAGTTGGCAGTTTGCGCACAAGGCAATCCACGGGCCCCATCAGCTGAGCCAACGTTTGTTTCCGGATTGTAAGCGGTAGGCCGGGGTATTTGCAAGGATATACACCCGTCGGGCATCCCAGGATTTGCTCCACTCGTTCCATGTCAGTTGTAGTGCATCGTATGAGCAATGCCATGCTTTTGGAGAGGTTCACCATAAGGCCTGAAGCCTCTCCAAAGCTGTGAAGGATCATATCACTTGCCCGCAGGTCAGCGTCTTTCGGTTTGACAAAGAGCATCACATCGTCAGCAAACAGCGAGAGTCGCTGCTGCAGCCCAATCCGGGCCAGCGGAGACAGGATGGCACGAGATGTGGCCATCTAGAACATCTTGTGCAGCGGCTCCATAGCTAGGATGAAGAGCATTGGCGAGAGGGGCGCGCCCTGTCGCATGCCCCTGGCATTGAGGATTGGCCTGCCGGGGTGTCCGTTTACCATGATCCGTGTCGAAGAGGTGTCCAAAAGTCCACAAACCCACTCAATCCACCTCGCACCAAAGCCCATTGCCCGCAGCACCTCGAGAAGAAAAGGCCATGGAACCGTGTCGAATGCTTTCGTGATATCCAGCTTGAGCATCACCGTGGGTTCCCGAAGGGCATGCAATCGACGCGCCATGCATTGGACCAACATGAAATTGTCGTGGATGGACCGACCTTTGATGAAGGCACTCTGGTGGATGCCCACCAACTCAGGCAGCTCTAGCGACAACCTAACTGCAATTGCTTTGTCAAAAATCTTCACAGCCCCATGCACGAGGCTGACCGGCCGGTAGTCCTTGATGTCCTCCGCCCCATCGATCTTGGGGAGGAGAGTAACAATAGCTTTGTTGATCGCCGGCAGCCCGCGCATGTCACCTTGGTGGAAGAGGTCCATGGCGCGCATGATGTCATCCTTGATTATGGGCCAGCAAGATGCATAGAATCTTCCAGTGAAGCTGTCCGGTCCCGGAGCCTTGTCCATGGGCATGGACTTGACTACCTGCTCAATCTCATCCACCGTAAAAGGCACCTCGAGGTGTGCCAGGTCTCTACGCGGCGGGTTTAGGGCTTCCAGGTTAAGAGTCTGCGCCCGTAGTGGTGCCGCCCCCAGCAAGCGGTCGTAGAAGCCATCCACCAAGCAGGAAAGCTCATCCTGGCCCGAGGCCACAGCCTCCCCTTCCTTGAGAGCGGTGATCAAGTTGCGCCGTTGGCGGTGAAGGGCATGGCTATGAAAAAACTTGGTGTTCGCG
Organism: Triticum monococcum; assembly: GCA_034509565.1. Taxonomy (NCBI): domain Eukaryota; kingdom Viridiplantae; phylum Streptophyta; class Magnoliopsida; order Poales; family Poaceae; genus Triticum; species Triticum monococcum. The sequence continues at coordinate 535,720,275 of CM067845.1, read as the reverse complement.
CCCCCCTCATGAAGGAAGAGGAGACGGGAACGCAGCCGTGCAATTGTGCGCTCAAGGGAGGATAGCCCAAGCAGCTTCCTTTTTAGAATTTTGCGCAACTCCCGCTCCGGAGAAGAAAGCTTCCTTGCATTCATGGCCATGTCTTGGCGAAAAATGACTTCTAGGGCTATTGCAATCTGCATCTTGACACTGCCCACCCACCGGTCACTCCACTTCTTTAGAGCCTTGGTCGTGGTCCTAAGTTTTTGATCGAGCACAACGTACGGGTTTCCACCTTGTGGGATCGATGCCCAAGCGTCCCTGACCGTGTCAAAGAATCCATCTGCCTTCATCCAAAAAGACTCGAACTTGAATCTCCGTCCCATGCTCAACTCCGCATCAAGGTTCAGCAACATGGGGCAATGATCGGAAACTGCCGTGCTCAGCGCCGTAAGGAGGTTGTTAGGGTACATGTCTTCCCAAGAGTTGGTGCAAAAAACATGGTCAATCTTTTCCATGGTTGCCCAAGAGTTGGTGCAAAAAATTCACAAAAAAAGGAGTCTTTTTGGGGAACAAAATGAAAGAGTTGGTTGTTCATGTTGCTATTTGAATTTCCTCGATCTGTTGGATCTTCCAAGAGAGAACTCATATTTCACCGGATTCGACTATATATATAAATTATTCCACCATGAAAGGCACCGGTGCTTTCTGGATCGCCCGCCACAGCTAAACGTGGGAGATCCAACGGTTCTCCGCAGTTAGTCCACACAGCACTCTAGATCGGACGGCCAGGATAGATCCGACGACCTCTCGCTCCGCTTTAGGCGTGTCCGTCCTACTTTCCACCGCACCCACTCGCCATCAAACCCCCGTCATCCTCCCACATGGCCGGAGCCGCCTCGGGATCGCCATGGCCATGAGATCCTCGACAGCGACGTCGCTGCTCTCCAGAACCCTCCGCCTCCGCGCCACCTCCTCCTCCCCCCTCCTCGAAGCGTCCGCGCACCGCCTCCCCCGTGTCGAATCGAGAGCCTCGTCGTCGTCGTCGTCGTCGGGCGGAGGGGATCCGTCGGGCCAGGAGCCGGCGCCGGCGCCCATGGACTCCCCGATCAAGGTGTTCTCCGATCTCCGCGGCGGAGGCGGGGGCCGCGGCGGGGGCGCGGCGATCGACGCGGGCGGGTCGCCGCGGAAGCCGCTCAGCCTGTGGCCCGGGATGTACCACTCGCCGGTCACCAACGCGCTGTGGGAGGCGCGGTCCAGCATCTTCGAGCGCAAGATGGACGCCGGGGGCAACGCCGACGCCGGCCCGCAGACGGAGCTGCTCACCAAGAGGCCCGCGCAGAGCCGGACCTCCATCGTCTACAAGTTCGCCTCCGACGACATCCTCCGGGAGCAGTACCGCGACCCCTGGAACGAGGTGCGCGTCGGCAAGCTGCTCGAGGACCTCGACGCCCTCGCCGGCACCATCGCCGTCAAGGTATTGTAATCGCGATCCTCCCTCTGTTTGCTACTCATTTCTCATCAAATTAGGAATACCGGTCGAAACAAAATCCACTAGATGTTTCAGAATCTGTCCTGTTTCATAGAACTTCAGGCATTGGGGACATTTCAATGTGAGTGCTGGAGAAAATGTAAATCCCTTTTATTTTTAGAGGAAAGGTTGCATCATGATCCACCTTTGTCAGAAAGCAAGAAAAAAAAGCATCATCATCTATTGCAAGATTAACCATTTTGCAGCTAACTCTAGCAGAAAGGGAACAATACCCACATTGCAGAGCAACCTTCCATCTAAAACAGGGTATTCCATCACCATCACAATACGGCCACTAAGCCAGATATACGAAGCATTTTCCAACTGTTTTTACCTTCTGCTTGGCATGGGCTTGACGCCACCCACACTCCACCATCTTCCTTTTGAGATCATCTGTAGTATTTTTGCAGTCATGTTGGTCAGATATTTTAGGTGCCCGTAGAAATGACGAAGTTGTGCTTTGTAATGATATAGCTTGTTCACTCATTGTCGCAACTTACAATTAGTTGGCTTGACAACTGAACTGACACTGGCTGTATATTATACATTTATACGTAAGTATACTGATGAGTAGAAGCCAGGATTTGGGGTATCTGTTTTTTCTATGTGCTCATGGAAATGTTCAGATTTCATGAATCTTATTCCTCTCATAAAGGTTGCCAACGGCTCAGATATTAACAACTGAGATGCATGATTCATCCGAATGTATTCAGTACTCACTACATCCAGAAAATATCACTGTGTCGCACGTTTGAAACCCGAACGAGTAATTAACCATGCTGGATCAGGATTGCGTCAGTTTGGTAATGGAAGCGGCAGAGGTTGCATTGCCAGCACACCCTTTAGCTAGCTCAATGGTACATACTGTTAAATAAGTAAGGCCTTTAGTAGCTTTCCGTTCCTTTTTTTTTAAAGATTGCTTTCCTTTTCTTTTGAACAGCCGCATGAGTAGCATTCCTTCCAGGCTGTCAGTTCAACATATATTATACAATTTTAAGGGCCTCTTTGATTCGTGGGATTGTAAAAACATGGGAATAGGAAAAATATAGGATTGGAATGTCATGCTCATCTCAATCCTATAGAATTTTCGGTTGTTTGATTGCATCATAGGAAAAACAAAGGATTCTTTCAAAGAGGTTTGAGTGGATGCTAGAAATCCTATGGGAAGTAGTACAAAAAATTCCTTAGGAAAAATTCCTATAGGATTCAAACCTATGAATCAAACAACCAACATAGGAAAAATTCCTAAGGATTTTAATCCTTCAAAATTCCTATGCAAATCCTTTGAATCAAAGGAGCCGGGAAAGGGCTCCAGCCCGGGCTCCATTGCATAACAACGAAACCGAATATGTCTAATACAACTTATTTGGAAAGTAAAGATTGCGGAGGAACGGCAAAGGGGTTGCCTCAGCAGGAAATTAACAGCAGGGAAACATATATATGCAATGATACCTGATTACCTATGGATGACAGATAACTCTGATAAGGCTGTCAGTTAAACATACTCCCTCCGTCCGAAAATACTTGTCGGAGAAATTGATAAAAATGGATCTATCTAGAACTAAAATACATCCAGATACATCCATTTCTCTGACAAGTATTTCCGGACGGAGGGAGTACATACTATGACAATGATACTTATGTACGACAGATAACCGATATCCGTTCATTTTACGGTGTTTTCAACATCCAGCAGGAATCTTTGTTGACAAATCTTATGTGACACGCAGCATTGTTCCGATGACGATAGCACAACAAGACCCCTTTTGCTAGTTACTGCTTCTGTGGATAAGATGGTCTTAATGAAGCCACTTCGTCTGGACACTGAAGTAAAGATTACTGGGGCTGTTACTTACGTTGGTCGCTCTTCGATTGATATACAGATTGAAGTGACTCAGGTTGATCAAGGTATTGTTGCTAAAGAAATTATCGATCTCCTTATTTATTCGATTTTTGAACAACTGTCATCTATGATAGATCCTTCTACCCTCTTGTCTGACATTTCACAACTTGCAACAGACGGTGATGTGCAGTCAGACCCAATTGCATTGACGGCTAACTTCACATTTGTTGCACGAGATTCGGTGACCGGAAAATCCGCTCCAGTGAACCGCCTTTCACCAGAAACCGAGAGAGAGAAGCAGTTATATGCAGAGACAGAAGCACTGGAAAAGGTGAAAAGAAGGAAAAGAGAAGAACAGAAGGGAGTGCTTGAAAAGGGGGTGCATAAGCTTGGTGCTGAGGCTGAGAGGCTGAAGGCTTTACTGGCAGAGGGTCGTGTTTTCTCTGATTTTCCTGCTTTGGCTGATAGGGATAGCATATTGATGAAGGATACTCGCCTGGAGACCTCTATGATCTGCCAACCTCAACAGCGAAACTTGTATGGACGGATATTTGGAGGTTTCTTGATGCACCGAGCATTTGAGCTTGCTTTCTCGACTGCCTATGCCTTTGTTGGACAGAGACCGTGTTTTCTTGAGGTCGACCATGTCGACTTCTTAAAGCCGGTAAGTAACTAGGCTATTTTTTTGGGTGCATCTCTGAGTAATTAAGCTCGTATCTTCAGACAATCAAGTCAGCATTTCTAATTTAAGAAGTACTGTTCCATGGTTGCTTCTTGGTGATTACCTCAAGTTACCACTGAAGATGTTATGTATGACTGGATCATGGTAGCAGTTGTGAAATCTGTTTCAGAAACTATAAATTGGTTTTCCCATAATGTGAGGAATAACAATGTCAAATTGTGATTGCACAGGTGGATGTTGGAGACTTTCTTCGATTCAAATCATGTGTTTTGTTTACCCAGCTTGAGAATAAATGGCAGCCCCTGGTAAATGTCGAAGTCGTCGCTCATGTGACAAGGCCCGAGCTCCGAAAAAGCGAGGTAATCTCACAGTGCTGCCCAGGACAAACTGTTTTAACTGCAGCAGCTATACTCTAGTCTTTGTACCTCGTTGAATGCTTCCATTCACCATACCACATTGCTGATAGTGTTGTCCAACAAACAGATCTCCAACACATTCCACTTCACCTTCTCAGTCGGCAGCGACGCTCTGAAGAATGGAGTGAACATCCGCAACGTTGTTCCCTCAACCGAAGAAGAGGCACGCCATATATTAAACCGCATGGATGCCGAGGGTTTGTTCGATTGATTCTTCGGCGGAGTCACTGGTTCCAGCCATAATTTTAGCAACTTTTTACTGGCCATGTTAACTAGTGGGAGATGTACCCCATGATTTAAACATCAGCAGCAGATAAGCAGCATGCTGGCAGAAGACCGGCGAAAGTGTAGCTTTTTGGCGTTTCTTTTGGGAAATTATTTGGAGTATAGTAGTGGGATATATTATAACCCCAGCCTCGAGACCCAAAAAATGTGCCTTTTGTGAGGGCACTGTCCATTGATTATATATGTATAATTGCTTTTTTTTTGTTTCAGCATGTAAACAAAGATAGAGGCCATTAGGTCACTGCCTTCAGGTCAGAGTGAAAGAATGCAGGGATAATTCTCTTGTCAGCATGGGGAGCAAAAGACGAATCCTAGCAGATCCTGAAAGGTTGTAGCTGCAGTGAGTAAATATAAATGTGGCTACTGGCGACTTCTACTTTGATCATGTGATGGTTCTTTTAGACTGGACTTTTATCATGAGATTCAGAACGGTCAATTTGCCAAAAGATTTGATCTACTACTGCCAGTGATTGATTCTTAGCATGTCTGAATCATCATGTACAGATGCCACTTTCACCTTTGCTGGTAGGCCATTGGCTGCTGGATGATGCTTTAGCATGCGGAATCATGTACTACTACGATATAGACTTTGATGATCTACACTTATCTGCTCAAGTTACAAAATACTAGTGATAATTATAGGTTGGGCCCTCTGCATTGCCTGCTCCTCTAGACAGTAGCTAAGATGCAGGTTCCAAGCTGAGACATTCGGTATCATGGCTACTGGCGCGACTACGACGATGACGACGAGCTCTCCTCCTCGGAGCTGCTGGACTGCGGCGCGGCGTTGAACCGTGGAGGAACGGCCGCGGTCTCCACCCGGCGTGACGTGCTGAAGCCCCCTGGCGCCGTCCGTTCATTCATCCTGCTGACGTCCTTGCAGACGCGGTCGAGAACGGCGAGGAAGTCGCGCACCACCATGAAGATCCTCAGTGGGTGGCCTTCCTCCTTGGCAGAGTTGCCGTGGAAGAACTCGGTCGTCTCCCTGACGAGGGAGAGGGCGAGTCCCTCCTGAGCCTGCACCCCCGTGATCTCCACTTCGGCCTTCTGCAGGAACTCGCCGATGGAGGCGCGGAACCTCTTGCAGCGCTCGTCCGAACCGAGCTGCTGGTTCAGCTGCAAAACATCGCTGATCTTGCTTACGCCGGCTGAGAGCTTCGAGACGCAGCTGGCCAGCGAGTCGGAGTCCATTCCTGCCGCCTTCTTGACGTTGCCGAGCTCACCGCCGAGGCTAGCCACGATCTTCAGGCCAACCTTCTTGCACTGGAAATCATCTGCAACGGCGCTCACCTTGTCTTTCTTTGGGCTCATGACTACAATGTTGGCACCCTCAGACTTGGTGATCTCCTCGATGACAAAGTGCAGGAGCGTTGTCTTGCCATCTGTGCCCTTTATATCGACCAACTTGAGGAGCGAGTCGAGCTTGAAGGCGTGCGCGTTACCTCGGTTCGTGCCGGTGTTCATCCGGTTACCGGTCTTCAGGACGGCATCCAAGATCTTGTGGAACAGCCTGCTGCCCCTGAGTTCTTCACACGCTGCCTGAAATGGTAATGGATGGTGAGTTGGTAAGTGATTATTTGCCACTATATGCTGCAAAGAACACCTGAATCAATAATTTGAGATTTTGAACAATAGTACATGATTGTGCCCAAGGATGCCTACATGATGACAGTAAATGGTAAAGATCACAAATGCGGCCAATGATCATAGGAACATGGCACATACGGCGCTTTAGATCTCCAAACACACCTTTACAGAAACAAGAGTCCTTTTACTCGATTCAGAGACACTGTCATGGCACGCCTGTCCCCTTTTGTCATCTAAAACTGTTTATGGTACAAGTTAGGACATGATTAGTACCTCGAGGGTTCTGAAGGCGGTCTTGAGGTAATCGACCTCCGAATCGAAGTTGGCGATGTAGAGCATCGCCTCGGCTCTCTTGAACGCGAACGGTATTCCGAGCACCGCCTTGAGGAAGCTCTCGGCGGGTCCGAGCTTCGACTGAGCATCCTCCCTGTATTCTCTCAGCTTGAGCTCTTCCTCTCTAGTAGGAGCCATCTTCAGCAGCATCTCCAGCAGCTCAGTCCCTAGGCTCTCTGCCTGGCCTGCACTTGAAAGAAATGGCAACACAAGCAAAATGTTCATGGAGCCGGGTGATCGGAGAAAGCATTCTCTGAATGCAGGTTTACAAACTGAAATGTGTGTGGGTGTGTGGGTATGGTGTCATCTCATCTCACCATCAAGCAGGGCCTTGCACACTTCTTCCTTGGTGGCGTCCAGCGCCCGCAGCATGATCGCGATGTTCTGCGATTTCTTGGCGTCGAGCACTTTGTTCTCCTGGTTGAAGGGTGCCCCGTTTGCCTCCTTGAATCCGTTCTTGGGCATCCTCCTCGTCGAGTTGGAGACGAACAATGTCTCGATCATCTCCTCGTTCACTCTGTTTTGGTACACGGCAGTGGAACAAATGGACATAGTCAGTTTCAGAACGAAATGAATCCAATACGTACATGGCAGCAGCTATGATGCAGAGTATTATGATAAATGAAGTACGGAGTACTCCAGGAGTGGTGGGGAGGGCTCACCGGAATGAGCTCGCCTTGAGTTGGTCCCACACCGTCGGCCGGCCGGAGCTCGCGCGGAACTTGTCCCAGTGCAGCGGCTTCAGCTTCGGTAGAGCAGCCGCGCCGGCGTCCGCGTCCTTCTCCTCCGACTGCGGCGACTCCTCGGGGTGGACTGCCCCCGCCGAGGCCCGGATCACCGTGGGCGCGGGGCGCTCGGAGAGCCGCCGAGGCAGCCAGCCGCTGCCGTTGCCTGCCCGTGGCAGCAGAGGGGGAGGCGTTGGAGGTGCAGGTGCCGCTTGCGCGCTCCCGTTGCCTTTGCTCGGTGGCATTGGCGGTGGAGGTGGTGGGGGCGGCGCGGGCGGTGGAACACCCGCCGGCGGCGCCCGGCTGTCCCCTATTCTGTCCTGAAGGACAGGGCTTGACAGCGGGCTCATCCCTGGCTGCGGTTGGAACTGGCGAGGCAGGGGCGGCATGGGCCTGAGCTCCGGCGAGCTGGTGCTGGAGATGGTGGCGGTGGAGCCCCGGGGGTGCTGGTCGTCATCGTGGAGCGCGAGCTTGGCAGGCGAAGGCTTAGGCAAGACCGGTTTCTTATAGGCTTCGGGTTCCGGCTCGGGCCGGCCGCGGCGGCGGCGGGCGAGGAGGTAGACGAGCGCGGCGGCCAGCACGGCGGAGGCCGCGGCCGCGACGAGGAGGAGGACGGTGAGCAGGCGGTGGGAGGAGAGGAACGCGCGGAGCGGCGCCGGCGCGCTGCGGGGGACCGGCAGAGCCAGGGAGGACATGTTGGCCGGCGCCGTGGGGTTCGGCAGCGAGGAGGACGACGGGTCGCCAGCGGCGCCCACATCGCCGACGCCGACGGCAGCTGGCGCGGGGTTGGCCACCGTAGGCGGCTGCGGGGGCGCCGCGTCGGGCAGGAACGGGAAGAAGGGCGCGGGGGGCGGCGGCGGCAGCGCCGGCGCGCTCTCGAGAGGGAAGAGCGGCTCGTGCAGCGCCCTCCTCCCGCCATACCCCTTGTGATGGCTGCCGTCGCGCCGGCGATGGAGGGAGGCGGAGGCAGAAGAAGGGAGGAGGAAGAGGAGGTGCAGGAGCACGAGCACGAGCACGAGCAGCCGCCGCCGCCGCGCGGGCATTGGCATTGGCATCGCGCGTGCAAACAAACGGCCGGCGCACGCCCTGGGTCGACGAGACGACAAGCCCCGCCCGCTCGCTCGCTCGCCACCTACCACCTACCACGCCATCACCCACGCAACGCAAGCTCGGCGAGACTGAAGGGAGCTGGGCTGAGCTCACGCTGCCATTTGGAGCTCACGCTAGCGTGTGGGGATTGGGGAAGAAGAGAGAGGGGAGTGAGTCAGTGAGAGAGAGGAGTGAACGCTCGTGAACGGGCTAGCTGTGAACGCAGGAAGAAGAGACGGGGAGGGTGGCGGGGAGCATGGGTGCCTGGGTAGTGGTGCACTGCCACGGAGCGGTGTCACTGGTGGGAATGTGTGCTTTGGATTCTTGCGCCTTTCGCTGTGACACACGGAAACGATGGATGTGGTGCATCGCGTCGCGTTGCACTGCCTCGTCGTTGCTTTGCCGTGCGCTGCCTGCGCTTTCGAGCTGGTTCCCATGGAGACGGCCGCCGGTGGTACTACGTGACATTGTTTTACTCGCCTGACAAGAGCCTCCGTCTGGACCGGTATCCGATGATCATCATCTACAACGGGACCCATACCCGCCGACCTCTTCGGACGCCAAAGGACAGTACTGACCGACATTCCTCATATCCGGCCCATATCTAGAATGGATATAACGAGGCACGGACGCGCTTAGGCATAACCGCCATATTGGGCTGACTGCAAGGGCCAATGCAGTCACACGCAGATATCAGGGGTTCGACAAACGTCTCCTCCGTTTCTCGGTGCGGATGCGTTCATGGCATTGCGTGGCGCCGCTCCAGCATGTCGCTCGAGGAAGCAAGCCCGTCTATTTAAGTCGAACGACACCATTTAAACCTTAGCCCTTCATTACTGGAATCGGAAACTTTTTCGTCAGCCGTTTCGACGGCAAAGACCCTCTTTGCCACCAGCTTGAAGAAACCTGACGGCAAAGAAGCAGCTAACGGCAAAGAAAGTGTTTGCCGTCTGACGGCATAAAACCTTTGCCGTCCGAGAGGCAGGGTGGCCGATAGTGAGGGGAAACTAACAACCACTTCTTTTGCCGTCCGCCAGCTGATGGCAAAGAAACTTTGTCGTCCGCTAGCAGACGGCAAAGAAAGTAGTCGTTCTAACGTCCGTTAGCTATGCTCTTTGCCGTCAGCTAGCAGACGACAAAGAGCCTAGCCATATATGTATGGAAACGACCTCACGCCCTGCCCCTCTCTCGCCCTCTCCCCTCATCCCAACCCCGCGTCGCCGCCTCGCCCCGGTCGCCCCCCTCGCCGACGCCCCACCCCGGCCGCCCCCCGCCCCGGCCACCCCGTCCCGCGGCGCCGCTCCGTCCCGGTCGCACCGACAGGCCTCACCGGACCGCCCCACCCCGGCCGCGCCGCCGGACTGCCCCGACGCGCCGCCTCGCCGCCCCGGCAGCTCCAAGGTGAGATGCGACATTTTCATTTTTTCTGTTTTTAGATTTAGTTTAATTAGGTTTAGTATAATTTGGTTTATGTTTTGTTTAGTTTAGTTAGTTTACTTTAGGTTTAGTTTAGTTTAGGTCAAGTTTCTGGTTTAGTTTAGTATAGGTTTAGTTTAGTTAGTTTAGTTTAGGTTTAGTTTACTTTAAGTTAACTTTCTGGTTTATTTTGAACATGTGAAATTTGTTGTTATTTTTTAGTTCAAGCATTTATTCCCGCTTCGACATCGATGATGCCTATCCCGCATCCTCGTCGTCGACTTGGTGGAGGAGGCCTGCTTGAGCAGAGGGGCCATGTCCGAGACTGGGCTCCGCCGGGCTGGTACTGGGAGGTTCTACATTCTGGGGGCGCAGGTTAGTGAGGAGTCAGCCCGTCGTTGACCCGAAACTTGTTTGGTGGCGGTCGCGTGGGCCAGTGACGGTGCCAAGGCTTTCGGACACCGCGAAGGTGGTACGTCACTGTGTCAGCGAGGAGGACGAGCACGTCCATCGCTACATGGTTGCGTTGTAGGGCAGTTTGGACAATACCTGTCAGGTTCTTCAGGGATCTCATTGAAGCTATGATCCTGTGATGGTTCCTTCTCTTTGGGTGTCCACCGCCCGCCGATACCCGTCATTCGCTACGGTTTTAGTTGTATTAGCGATGCTATATGTATGATACTATTGGAGTGTTGGGGAACGCAGTTATTTCAAAAAATTCCTACGCACACGGAAGATCATGGTGATTCATAGCAACGAGAGGGGAGAGTATCATCTACGTACCCTCGTAGACCGTAAGCGGAAGCGTTATGACAACGCGGTTGATGTAGTCGACCGATCTAGCACCGAAGGTACGACACCTCCGCGATTTGCACATGTTCGGTTCGGTGACGTCTGTAACACCCACGATGCGGCTATATCTCCCACGTGTCGGAGCACGACTTAGAGGCATAACCGCATAGTAGGCATGTCGCAAGGGGGTGATACGTCTCCAACGTATCTATAATTTTTTATTGCTCCATGCTATATTATCTACTGTTTTGAATGTTTATGGGCTTTATTATACACTTTTATATCATTTTTGGGACTAACCTATTAACCCAGAGCCCAGTGCCAGTTTATGTTTTTACCCTGTTTTAGGGTTTCAAAGAAAAGGAAAATCAAACGGAGTCCAATTGACCTGAAACTTCACGAAACTCATTTTTGAAAGGAAAGAAGCCCATAAGACTTGGAGTGCACGTCGGGGGCTCTACGAGGAGGTCACGAGGCAGGGGGCACGCCCACCCCCCTTGGGCGCTCCCTCCATCCTCGTGAGCCCCTCATGGCCCCCCTGACATACTTCTTCCGCCTATATATCTCCATATACCCTAAAAACATCCGGGGGCACAATAGATCGGGAGTTCCGCTGCCAGAAGCCTTCGTAGCCACCAAAGGCCAATCTAGACCCGTTCCGGCACACTGCCGGAGGGGGAATCCCTCTCCGGTGGCCATCTTCATTATCCCGATGCTCTCCATGATGAGGATGGAGTAGTTCTCCCTCGGGGCTGAGGGTATGTACCAGTAGCGGAAAGTGCGCTATATCGACTAGAGGGGGGGTGAATAGGCGATTTTTATGAAAGTCTTCAAAACATGGAAGTTTCAAAGACAAACGATAGAAATAAACCTATTACCATGCAGCGGAAGGTAGACTACACTAGGGAAACCATAGTCAAGTATTCAATGAAGTGAAAGCACAATGACTAATAGCAGCTAGGTAGTTAGGATCAGGTAGGAAGATATTATGAAGCCAATCAGAACAAGCAGTCACTCAGTGAAGACAAAAGATAATGCAATCATACAATGACTTCACAAGGACCAATAGTTAGTAAAGGGAAGGGAAGGATGAAACCAGTGACTCGTTGGAGACAATGATTTGTTGGACCAGTTTCAGTTGCTGTGACAACTGTACGTCTGGTTAGGGCGGCTAGGTATTTAAACCTGAGGACAGACAGTCCCGGACACCCAGTCCTGAACACGCAGCTCGGGACACCCAGTCCTCACCGTATTCCCCTTGAGCTAAGGTCACACAGACCTCGCCCAATCAATCTGGTAAGTCTTCAAGGTAGACTTCCAAACCTTCACAGACTTCGTTCACCGGCGATCCACAATGGCTCTTGGATGCTCAGAACGCGACGCCTAACCGGCTGGAGGATTCACAGTCCTCAAGTGTAATAAGTCTTCAGATCACACAGACAGGAAGACTTAAGTGATGCCTAACACTCTTTGGCTCTGGGTGTTTAGGGCTTTATCCTCGCAAGGAATTCTCTCTCAAAGGCTTCGAGGTGGGTTGCTCTCAAACGACAAAAGCCGTACTCTAACTCTGAGCAGCCAACCGTTTATGGTTGTAGGGGGTGGGCTATTTATAGCCACTAGGCAACCTGACCTGATTTGTCCGAAATGACCCTGGGTCACTAAGGAACTGACACGTGTTCCAATGGTCAGATTTCAAACACACACGGCAACTTTACTTGGGCTACAAGCAGAGCTGACTTATCCAACTCTAGACAAGATTTGCTCTCATAGTCTTCACTCGAAGACATAGGATTTTGGTTAAGCATCACTTCAGTCATTCTGACTGGTTCACTTGGACCCAACTTAATAGTACGGTGGTTCCTATGACTCAACAAAGAAGAAAAAGAACGACGAAACAACTAAGTCTTCGCTCTCCATAGTCTTCATGCGATGTCTTCTCTTGTCATAGTCTTCAATGTGAATGTCTTCACATACCACCTTTGACTTCAATGTCTTCATTCATTTTTAGGGGTCATCTCTGGTAGGAAAACCGAATCAATGAGGGACTTCTACCTGTGTTATCCTGCAATTCTCACAAACACATTAGTCCCTCAACTAGGTTTGTCGTCAATACTCCAAAACCAACTAGGGGTGACACTAGATGCACTTACAGTAGCTATGTGTTTGATCTCGATCTCTCTCTCTCTCTCTCTCTCTCGTGTTCTTGATTTGGCACGATCTTGATGTATCGCGAGCTTTGCTATTATAGTTGGATCTTATGTTTCTCCTCCCCCTCTACTCTCTTGTAATGAATTGAGTTTCCCCTTTGGAGTTATCTTATCGGATTGAGTCTTTAAAGATTTGAGAACACTTGATGTATGTCTTGCCGTGGATATCTGTGGTGACAATGGGATATCACGTGATTCACTTGATGTATGTTTTGGTGATCAACTTGCGGGTTCCGCCCATGAACCTATGCATAGGGGTTGGCACATGTTTTCATCGTGATTCTCAGATAGGAACTTTGGGGCACTCTTTGAGGTTCTATGTGTTGGTTGAATAGATGAATCTGAGATTGTGTGATGCACATCGTATAATCATACCCACGGATACTTGAGGTGACATTGGAGTATCTAGGTGACACTAGGGTTTTGATTGATTTGTGTCTTAAGGTGTTATTCTAGTACGAACTCTAGGGCTGTTTGTGACACTTATAGGCATACCCCAAGGATTGATTGGAAAGAATAACTTTGAGGTGGTTTTGTACCCTACCATAATCTCTTCGTTCGTTCTCCGCTATTAGTGACTTTGGAGTGACTCTTTGTTGCATGTTGAGGGATAGTTATGTGATCCAATTATGTTAGTATTGTTGAGGGAACTTACACTAGCGAAAGTATGAACCCTAGGCCTTGTTTCCTAGCATTGCAATACCGTTTACGCTCACTTTTATCACTTGCTACCTTGCTGTTTTTATAATTTCACATTACAAATACCTTTATCTACTATCCATATTGCACTTGTATCACCATCTCTTCGCTGAACTAGTGCACCTATACAATTTGCCATTGTATTGGGTGTGTTGGGGACACAAGAGACTTTTTGTTATTTGGTTGCAGGGTTGCTTGAGAGAGACCATCTTCATCCTACGCCTCCCATGAATTGATAAACCTTAGGTCATCCACTTGAGGGAAATTTTCTACTGTCCTACAAAGCTCTGCACTTGGAGGCCCAACAACGTCTACAAGAAGAAGGTTGTGTAGTAGACATCAAGCTCTTTTCTGGCGCCGTTGCCGGGGAGGTTAGCGCTTGAAGGTATATCTTTAGATCTTGCAATCGAGTCTTTTAGTTTCTTGTTTTATCACTAGTTTAGTTTATAAAAGAAAACTGTAAAAAAATGGAATTGAGTTTGTCTCATACGCTTCACCTTTTTAATATCTTTCGTGAGTATGATGGAAAGGATAATTGTGCTCAAGTGCTAGAAGAAGAAATCTATAAAATGTTTGGCACTAAATATTTGAATGATGAGCATGATTGCAATTTTGTTAGTATGAATTCCTTGAATATCCATGATGCTAATGATATGCAAAGCCACAAGCTTGGGGAAGCTATGTTTGATGAAGATGATATTTTTTGTCCTCCAAGTTTTGATGAGCAAATTTATTATGATGAAAGCATGCCTCCTATCTATGATGATTATTGTAATGACACGTATGCTTTAAAGAATGATGATAACCATGAAACTTGTCATCTTGATCTTAATTTTCAATCACATGATAGTTATTTTGTTGAGTTTGCTCCCACTATTATTCGTGAGAAGAATTTTGCTTGTGTGGAGAGTAGTAAATTTTCTAAGCTTGTAGATCATGAAAAGAATGCTTTAGGTGCTGATTATATTGTTGAATTCATTCATGATGCTACTGAAAATTATTATGAGGGAGGAATATATGCTTGTAGGAATTGCAATAATATCAAGTTTCCTCTCTATGTGCTTAAAATTTTGAAGTTATCCTTGTTTTACCCTCCTATACAAGTTGATTCTTGTTCCCACAAGTTGTTTGCTCACAAAATCCCTATGCATAGGAAGTATGTTAGACTTAAATGTGCTAGTCATATTCTTCATGATGCCCTCTTTATATTTCAATTCTTATCTTTTATGTGAGCATCATTGAAATCATCATGCCTAGCTAGGGCGTTAAACGATAACGCTTGTTGGGAGGCAACCCAACTTTATTTTTGTTCCTTGCTTTTTGTCCCTGTTTAATAATAAATAATTCATCTAGCCTCTGTTTAGATGTGGTTCTATGCTTTTAATTAGTGTTTGTGCCAAGTAGAACCTTCGGGAAGACTTTGGGAAAGTCTTGTTGATCATGCTGTAAAAAACAGAAACTTTAGCGCTCATGAGAATTGCTGCCATTTTTATTTGGAAAGTGATATTTAGTTAATTATTTTTGAAGATGATTAATATCCAAATTACTCAGGTCGAGCAATTTATTTGAGAATTTTATGAGTTCCATAAGTATACGTTTGATCCAGATTACTACAGACTGTTCTGTTTCTGACAGATTCTGTTTTTCATGTGTTGTTTACTTATTTTAATTAATCTATGGCTAGTAAAAGAGTTTATAAACCATAGAGAAGTTGGAATACAGTAGGTTTAACACCAAAATAAATAAAGAATGAGTTCATTACAGTACCTTGAAGTGGTGATTTATTTTCTTATACTAACAGAGCTTACGAGTTTTCTGTTAAGTTTTGTGTTGTGAAGTTTTCAAGTTTTGGGTAAGGATTCGATGGACTATGGAATAAGGAGTGGCAAGAGCCTAAGCTTGGGGATGCCCGAGGCACCCCAAGGTAATATTCAAGGATATCCAAGAGCCTAAGCTTGGGGATGCCCCGGAAGGCGGGGCATCCCCTCTTTCGTCTTCGTTCATCGGTAACTTTACTTGGAGCTATATTTTTATTCACCACATGATATGTGTTTTGCTTGGAGCGTCAATTTATTTTGTTAATATTTTATTGCTGTTATTTAGAACAATGTTTTGCATCTTTTATTTCAATAAAAGTGGAATTGATAGCCTTTACTATGCCTATTTTAGAAGCCCACATGTTGCTATTTGAAAACAGAAAGTTTACCGCTGTTGCAATAATTCCCTAGAAAAGTAAGAATGTGATAAAATGTTGAAACCTTTTGCATATTAAGCTCTGATAAATTTACTACAGTGTAAATTTTATTTCATAATTTTTGGATCTAGGGAAGTATGGATGTTGCAGCATTCTTTACAGACTATCCTGTTTAGGCAGATTGCTGTTATGTTTGCATTGTTTGCATATGTTTGCTTCTTTAATGATTCTATTTGAGGATAGGACTATTAAATATGCAGAGGCATTTAGTATGCAATGTTGAATAATAATTTTAGTGATTCGCTACAGTAGAGATGATAAGGTTTTGGCAATGGTTTATACTAACTTATCTCACTAGTCCTTGTTGAGTTTTGTGTGGATGAAGCTTTTGAGATTTAGGGAGACCGTGATATGAGAGGAATTAAGGAGACACAAAAGCTCAAGCTTGGGGATGCCCAAGGCATCCCAAGATAATATTTCAAGAAGTCTCAAGCATCTAAGCTTGGGGATGCCCCGGTTGGCATCCCACCTTTCTTCTTCAACAACTATCGGTTAGTTTCGGTTGATCCTAAGTCTTTGCTTCTTCACATGATGTTTGCTATTCCTAGAAGTCATTTTATTTAGTTTTGCTTGATGTTTGTTTAAAGTATCAAGATCTGAAATTATTAAATGTTAGAGAGTCTTCACATAGTTGCATAATTATTCGACTACTCATTGATCTTCACTTATATCTTTCGGAGTAGTTTGTCATTTGCTCTAGTGCTTCACTTATATATTTTAGAGCATGGTGGTAGTTTTATTTTGAAGAAATAGATGAACTCTCATGCTTCACTTAGATTATTTTGAGAGTCTTAATAGCATGGTAATTTGCTTAAAATCCTAATATGCTAGGTATTCAAGATTAGTAAAAACTTTCATATAGAGTATTGAATACTAAGAGAAGTTTGATGCTTGATGATTGTTTTGAGATATGGAGATAATAATATAAAAGTCGTGCTAGTTGAGTAGTTGTGAATTTGAGAAGTGCTTGTGTTGAAGTTTGCAAGTCCCGTAGCATGCACGTATGGTAAACGTTGTGTGACAAATTTGAAACATGAGGTGTTATTTGATTGTCCTCCTTATGAGTGGTGGTCGGGGACGAGCGATGGTCTTTTCCTACCAATCTATCCCCCTAGGAGCATGCGCGTAGTGCCGAGGTTTTTGATGACTTGTAGATTTTTGCAATAAGTATGTGAGTTCTTTATGACTAATGTTGAGTCCATGGATTATACGCACTCTCACCCTTCCATCCTTGCTAGCCTCTTCAGTACCGTGCATTGCCCTTTCTCACATTGAGAGTTGGCGCAAACTTCGCCGGTGCATCCAAACCCCGTGATATAATACGCTCTGTCACACATAAACCTCCTTATATCTTCCTCAAAACAGCCACCATACCTACCTATTATGGCATTTCCATAGCCATTCCGAGATATATTGCCATGCAACTTTCCACCATCCAGTTTATCATGACACATTCATCATTGTCATATTGCTAGCATGATCATGAAGTTGACATAGTATTTGTGGCAAAGCCACCGTTCATAATTATTTCATACTTGTCACTCTTGATTCATTGCATATCCTGGTACACCGCCGGAGGCATCCATATAGAGTCATACTTTGTTCTAGTATCGAGTTGTAATCATTGAGTTGTAAATAAATAGAAGTGTGATGATCATCATTCAATAGAGCATTGTCCCAAAAAAAGAGAGAAAGGCCAAAGGAAAAAAGAAGGCCCAAAAAAAGAGAGAAAGGCCAAAGAAAAAAAAGAAGGGCCAAAAAAAGGAAAATAAATAAAAAGGGGCAATCTTACTATCCTTTTACCACACTTGTGCTTCAAAGTAGCACCATGATCTTCATAGTAGAGAGTCTCTCATATTATCACTTTCATATACTAGTGGGAATTTTTCATTATAGAACTTGGCTTGTATATTCCAACAATGGGCCTCCTCAAGTGCCCTAGGTCTTCGTGAGCAAGCAAGTTGGATGCACACCCACTAGTTTCTTTTGTTGAGCTTTCATACATTTATAGCTCTAGTGCATCTGTTGCATGGCAATCCCTACTCCTTGCATTAACATCAATCAGTGGGCATCTCCATAGCCCATTGATTAGCCTCGTTGATGTGATACTTTCTCCTTTTTTGTCTTCTCCACATAACCCCCCTCCATTATATTCTATTCCACCCATAGTGCTATGTCCATGGCTCGCGCTCATGTATTGCGTGAAAGTTTATGAGTTTGAGATTACTAAAGTATGCAACAATTGCTTGGCTTGTCATCGGGGTTGTGCATGATGAGAGCATTCTTGTGTGATGAAAATGAAACATGACTAAACTCTATGATTTTGTAGGGATGAACTTTCTTTGGCCATGTTATTTTGAGAAGACATAATTGCTTAGTTAGTATGCTTGAAGTATTATCATTTTTATGTCAATATGAAATTTTGTTTTGAATCTTTCGGATCTGAATATTCATACCACAATTAAGAAGAATCACATTGAAATTATGCCAAGTAGCACTCCGCATCAAAAATTCCATTTTTATCATTTACCTACTCGAGGACGAGCAGGAATTAAGCTTGGGGATGCTGATACGTCTCCAACGTATCTATAATTTTGATTGCTCCATGCTATATTATCTACTGTTTTGAATATTTATGGGCTTTATTATACACTTTTATATCATTTTTGGGACTAACCTATTAACCCAGAGCCCAGTGCCAGTTTATGTTTTTACCCTGTTTTAGGGTTTCGAAGAAAAGGAAAATCAAACGGAGTCCAATTGACCTGAAACTTCACGGAACTCATTTTTGGAAGGAAACAAGCCCAGAAGACTTGGAGTGCACATCAGGGGATCTACGAGGAGGTCACGACGCAGGGGGCGCGCCCACCCCCCTGGGCGCGCCCTCCACCCTCGTGAGCCCCTCGTGGCCCCCCTGACATACTTCTTCCGCCTATATATCTCCATATACCCTAAAAACATCCGGGGGCACAATAGATCGGGAGTTCCGCCGCCAGAAGCCTCCGTAGCCACCAAAAGCCAATCTAGACCCGTTCCGGCACCCTGCCGGAGTGGGAATCCCTCTCCGGTGGCCATCTTCATCATCCTGGTGCTCTCCATGATGAGGAGGGAGTAGTTCTCCCTCGGGGCTGAGGGTATGTACCAGTAGCTATGTGTTTGATCTCTCTCTCTCTCTCATGTTCTTGATTTGGCACGACCTTGATGTATCGCGAGCTTTGCTATTATAGTTGGATCTTATGTTTCTCCTCCCCCTCTACTCTCTTGTAATGAATTGAGTTTCCCTTTTGGAGTTATCTTATCGGATTGAGTCTTTAAAGATTTGAGAACACTTGATGTATGTCTTGCCGTGGATATCTGTGGTGACAATGGGATATCACATGATTCACTTGATGTATGTTTTGGTGATCAACTTGCGGGTTCCACCCATGAACCTATGCATAGGGGTTGGCACATGTTCGTGATTCTCCGGTAGGAACTTTGGGGCACTCTTTGAGGTTCTATGTGTTGGTTGAATAGATGAATCTGAGATTGTGTGATGCATATCGTATAATCATACCCACAGATACTTGAGGTGACATTGGAGTATCTAGTTGACATTAGGGTTTTGATTGATTTGTGTCTTAAGGTGTTATTCTAGTACGAACTCTAGGGCTATTTGTGACACTTATAGGAATAGCCCAACGGATTGATTGGAAAGAATAACTTTGAGGTGGTTTCATACCCTACCATAATCTCTTCGTTCGTTCTCTGCTATTAGTGACTTTGGAGTGACTCTTTGTTGCATGTTGAGGGATAGTTATGTGATCCAATTATGTTAGTATTGTTGAGGGAACTTACACTAGCGAAAGTATGAACCCTAGGCCTTGTTTCCTAGCATTGCAATACCGTTTACGCTCACTTTTATCACTTGCTACCTTGCTGTTTTTATAATTTCAGATTACAAATACCTTTATCTACTATCCATATTGCACTTGTATCACCATCTCTTCGCCAAACTAGTGCACCTATACAATTTGCCATTGTATTGGGTGTGTTGGGGACACAAGAGACTCTTTGTTATTTGGTTGCAGGGTTGCTTGCGAGAGACCATCTTCATCCTACACCTCCCACAATTGATAAACCTTAGGTCATCCACTTGAGGGAAATTTGCTACTGTCCTACAAACCTCTGCACTTGGAGGCCCAACAACGTCTACAAGAAGAAGGTTGTGTAGTAGACATCAGGGGGTAATCTTTACACATCCCATGTACCGAATAAGAAAGGGATAAAGAGTTGGCTTACAACCGCCACTTCACACAAATAAAAGTTAGCATACATCATCCAGAATACAATCAAGGTCCGACTACGGAACCAAATAAAGAAAGACAACCCCAAATGCTAGATCCCCGATCGCCCCGACTGGGCTCCACTACTGATCAACTTGAATCGAAACAACACCACGAACACGATCTTCATCGAGCTCCCACTTGAGCTGGGTTACGTCACCTGCACTGGTATCATCGGCACCTGCATCTATTTGGAAGTATCTGTGAGTCACATGGACTTAGCAATCTCACACCCACGAGATCAAGACTATTTAAGCTTATGGGTAGGATAAGGTAATGAGGTGGAGCTACAGCAAACACTAAGCATACGCAAAAGAGAGCGAGAAGAGAAGGAACGCACGGTCGTGAACTAGAAGTGACCAAGAAGTGATCCTAAATCTATTTACGTTCAAGCATAACACAAGAACCGCGTTCACTTCCCGGACTCCGCCGAAAAGAGACCATCACGGCTACACACGCGGTTGATGCATTTTAATTAAGTTAAGTGTCAAGTTCTCTACAACCAGCCATTAACAAATTCCCATCTGCCCATAACCACGGGCACAACTTTCGAAAATTCAAAACCCTGCAGGGGTGTCCCAACTTAGCCCATCACAAGCTCTCACGGTCAACGAAGGATATTCCTTCTCCCAGGAAGACCCGGTCAGACTCGGAATCCTGGTTATAAGACATTTCGACAATGGTAAAACAAGACCAACAAAGCCGCCTGAATTTGCCGAAAAATCCCGATAGGAGCTGCACATATCTCGTTCTCAGGGCACACAGGATTGTCCAAACTTCCGGTAGGCCAACCCAGAGTTGCCCCTAGTGGTCACCGACGACTGATAGGTTGGACCAACACTCAGAGGAGCACTGGCCCGGGGGGTTAAAATAAAGATGACCCTTGAGTCTGCAGAACCCAAGGGAAAAAGGCTTAGGTGGCGAATGTTAAAACCAATGGTGGGCCTTGCTGGAGGAGTTTTATTCAAAGCGAACTGTCAAGGGGTTCCCATAACACCCAACCGTGTAAGGAACGCAAAATCAAGGAACATAACACCGGTATGACAGAAACTAGGGCGGCAAGAGTCGAACAAAACACCAGGCATAAGGCCGAGCCTTCCACCCTTTACCAAGTATATATATATGCATTAAAGTAAACAAGATATAATAATAATGATATCCCAAACGATAACCATGTTCCAACATGGAACAAACTCCATCTTTACCTGTAACTAGCAACTCTATAAGAGGGGCTGAGCAAAGTGGTAACATAGCCAAACAACGGTTTGCTAGGAAAGGTGGGTTAGAGGCTTGACATGGCAATATGGGAGGCATAATATAGCAAGTGGTAGGTATCGCAGCATAGCAATAGAGCGAGCAACTAGCAAGCAAAGATAGAAGTGATTTCGAGGGTATGGTCATCTTGCCTGAGATCCCACAAGGAAGAAGAGCGAGTCCATGAAGAAGACAAACGGACGTAGTCAAACGAATCCTCACAACTCCGGAACGAAACCGAAGCTAACGAGAGAGGCAACCCGGAAAGAAACAAGCAACATAGTAAACACACAAGCATAAACATGGCATGATGCACAATCAAGTATGATGCATGTCCGATTTAAATATGCATGGCATGGCAAAGTAAAACAACCAAAACTACAAATTAAGTGGAGCTCAATATGCAACGAGTTGCATACTGACAAAACACCACATTCGATTATTTAGTTCACTCCCGGTTATGTACCCAACAATATTAAATGTTATTAAACATGG
This sequence comes from Triticum monococcum, assembly GCA_034509565.1. Classification (NCBI taxonomy): domain Eukaryota; kingdom Viridiplantae; phylum Streptophyta; class Magnoliopsida; order Poales; family Poaceae; genus Triticum; species Triticum monococcum. The sequence continues at coordinate 535,698,363 of CM067845.1, read as the reverse complement.
CAAGAGGTGAAGCATATGAAAACTACCTATCTAGGCAAGTTTAAATAAGGCCGGAACAACAAACAACAATTTCGGAAAATCCCCACATGTGCATATATTAGTTTTGGTACTGTTCTGCCCTAAACACGATTTTAGAGTTGTTGAACATGCAAAGTAGTGCTACCATGTTAAACTAGGCATTTTTCCACCCCATTTGCATATAAAGTTTGTTAAGTTTAGAGCTATGGTTAATTAGTTATTAAATAAACCATTTTAGCAAGTTATTAAGAAAATTTAAACAATCAACATTTTTAACATGGATGAAAGTTGGATATTATAAAACTAGACAAGATTCTAAGCATTTTTCATATACAGATCATTTTAATCCAGTGCACAGTTATTTAATTATGAGCAATGCAAGAAAATGGCATTTCTGTAATATGCATGTGCAGGATATTTAGCAAAACGTCCATGGAAAAAAATGACCACGGGCTGAAACTGAACTAGCCCAGCAGTAAGAAAAAAAAGGAGGGGCCCTGGGGTCAGCTCACCCATGGGCTTGGCCCGGTGGGTGGAGGAGGAAGCTGGGCCGCGGGGCTTGCGGCTGGGCCTTGGAGGCTGCTAGCCTAGGCGCGGTCAACAGGCATCGGGCGACCACGCCCTCCCTGAAACAGGGACTGCTCAATGCAGGGGAAGCAGAGGTCGGCGCGGCGGAGCTTGCTGCTGGCGACGCGGGGCGAGGCAGAAGCGCGATGCAGGGGCAAGGGACCAGCGGGCGCGGCGGATCCGGACAGTCCGAGGGTCGGGGAGGCGGTTCCCGGCGACGAGGAACTCGTTGGCGCTGCTCGATCAAGCAAAGCAGGCAGTAGCAGGTTTGAGCGGGTGAAGCAGAGACGAAGGCAGACTTAGCGCGGCGGCGGCGAGCGTGCGAGGCCTGGCAAGGGGCGGAGCTTGACGGATCCGGTCGCGGGACACCAATTCCTGGCGGCCGCATGGCGAACTAGAGCTCGGGGGCCATTGGCAACGGGAACCTGCGGAAGTTCTCTGTTTCAACAAGACAGAGAGAGAGAGAGAGCGTGAAACACAGGAGGGAGAGATGGGGAAGAAAGGGAAAGGAAGGAGAGGCACGAGCGTGGCTGGCCTGGATCTGGCAGCGCACGGGGAGGTCTTGTTGGGGCTTCTGCTCATCGCCGGCGGGGACGGCTGGCTCGATCCGCTCGGGGTCGAGGTGAGTGCCTCTGCGGGAGGATGCGGGAGGCGAGGCTGGGGCGCTGGGAGCCTCCTGGGCCGTCGGATTAGAGATCTGGCGGTCCAGATCGAGTGGGAGATTGCTGCGGTGGTTGGTGGAGTGGATCCGAGGGAGGTAGGGGATCGGGCAGGCGTGGATTTCGAGGGGAGAGCAGTGGGGTGGCGGCGCAACTCGGGATTGGGCGGGGGGGGGGGGGGGGGTGGATGGGACAGGATCCCTAGTTTCTAGGGTTGGACCTCGTGTATATATAGCAGGGGATTAGGTTAGGGGCTACCTAGTCCCTCCGATCGAAATCAGACGGTCGAGAAAAAATAGCTTAGGGAGACCAATTAATACAACGGAGATATTTTGTAGATGTTTGGGGATGATCCGAATCCAATGGTGACGACTGCCCGGGTCGGGTCCGGGACAGCTTTCGGACGCGCACGCGAGGAGGGCCGCGGGCTGACGAGAGAGGTTAGGTTGGGCCTGGCGGTAGGTAGAGGACTGTGTAGACGGTCTCGGGCTGAGATGAGAGAAGAGAGAGAGAGAGACCCGACAACAGTTTTCGGAGACTGAAAACGTCCGACGATAGACCGACTATATTGTCGCTATAGTTATCCGTTGGGGCGTCAAACGAACTTCGAATGCGATGAAACTTGGCAGACGGTCTATGTCGGTGTCAAAACTGGCGGATCTCGGGTAGGGGGTCCCGAACTGTGCGTCTAGGCTGGATGGTAACAGGAGGCAAGGGACACGAAGTTTTACCCAGGTTCGGGCCCTCTTGATGGAGGTAAAACCCTACGTCCTGCTTGATTAATATTGATGATATGGGTAGTACAAGAGTAGATCTACCACAAGATCGGAGAGGATAAACCCTAGAAGCTAGCCTATGGTATGATTGTTGTTCTGTATGTTGTCCTACGGACTAAAACCCTCTGGTTTATATAGACACCGGAGAGGGTTAGGGTTACACAAATTCGGTTACAATGGTAGGAGATCCACATATCCGTATCACCAAGCTTGCCTTCCACGCCAAGGAAAGTCCCTCCCGGACATGGGACGAAGTCTTCAATCTTGTATCTTCATAGTCCAGGAGTCCGGCTGAAGGTATAGTCCGGCCATCCAGACACCCCCTAATCCAGGACTCCCTCAGTAGCCCCTGAACCAGGCTTCAATGACGACGAGTCCGACGCGTAGATTGTCTTCGGCATTGCAAGGCGGGTTCCTCCTCCAAGTACTCCATAGAAGATTTTGAACACAAAGATAGTGTCCGGCTCTGCAAAATAAATTTCCACATATTGCCATAGAGAGAATAATGTTCACACCAATCTAATCTGCTGACGTATTCCCTAGCATGACAACAGCACGGCCAAGCCTTTATTCGAATCGTTTTATTATCCCACCTCAGCGTGTCATGCGAGGCGGTTTCCTTGGCACGTCTTGTTAAAGCAGAGATCGTGTCCCATTATTCCGGGATTCTCATCAATACGGGCGTGGGTAACCCAACTGCGCCATTGATTACGGCGCTCGGAGATAAGCGAGTTTTACCAGGCCGGTGGGTACACGTAGTTGTGTCCACCCATATAAGGGGATAAGGATCCACCTTTTCACCTACGCCTTCTTCCTCCTTTGCCTATCCATTTTCGCGCACTCGAGCTCCAGCGCCCAAGTCCGCACTCCCCACCTCAACCTTCTCCAGCCATGTCCGGAGTGGGAGGCAAGTGGATGGTCTCCTCCGTCACGGAGGGACACATCAAAAAACTGAGGAAGGCCAGATACTTGTCTAACGACATCGCGTACCGGCTTCCCGAAGAGGGGCAGCTCTTCCCCACCCCAAGGCCCCATGAGAGGGTAGTGTTCCTTCCCCACTTCCTCTGCGGACTGGGCTTTCCTATCCACCGATTCGTCTGGGGACTCATGTTCTACTATGGCCTGCATTTCCACGATCTGGCCCCGAACTTCATCCTCAACATCTCGGCGTTTATCGTCGTGTGCGAGGCTTTCCTCCGCATCCGCCCCCATTTCGGCTTATGGCTCAAGACTTTCAATGTCAAGCCGAAGGTGGTGCGCGGCAACCAGGCGGAGTGCGGAGGCACCATGGTGGGCAAGATGCCCAACGTCTTATGGCTCGAGGGCTCCTTTGTGGAGACCCTGAAGGGGTGGCAATCGGGGTGGTTTTACATCACCGAGCTGTGCGACCCTGAGTGGGTCGCAGCCCCCGAGTTCCGGTCCAGACCCCCAACGCGGCTCACGTCCTGGAAAGAGACAGGCCTGTCATGGGGCAGCAAAGGAGAGGTGACTGGACTGCAAACATGCATCCAAACCCTGGTGAACAAGCAGCTCAAGCTTGTCAACGTAGTCTAGGTTATGCTCATCCGCCGGATCCTCCCGTGTCAACAACGGGCCTTCAATCTGTGGGAGTTCAACCCGGCGCAGCACCAAACTCTGAGCAGGCTCTTCGACATGACGTACGAAGATGCCTGGAAGGTGCTTTTCAAGGGCGCCGAGGCTCCTGCATCCGCTACCGAGGATCGCGGATTCAGCGCGCAGCATCACGCTAGCACGGTAAGTTGTTTGTACCTTTTACAGGGTATTAGTTTTTCATAGTTTAACTCTATGGGGGATCTAAGCTCCCTTACCTTTGACAGGATTGGCAGACGAAGTCCGGATAGATCGACTGTCCGGCTCCTTTGCCCGAAGACCCAGCCGATGCCCGCTTGGCGAAGCTGCTGGTTCTGGCACCCTATGTGGTGCCGGAGAAGAAGGCCACGGGGACTCGAAAAAGTGCCCGGCGCCAGGAGGTGTCGGGTTCATCATCTGACGGCTCCAAGGCGCATTCCTCCCGTGAGGATGAGGAGGAGGAAGAAGAGACCTGTCCCACTCCAGTGGGGGAGAGAAGAAAAGGAAGGCCGCCCTCACTGGGGAGGCCGAAGGGTCCAAGAAGGGGAAAACCCTTCCTCCGGACTACTCCACCAACGCCGACGACGGCGGAGAGGAGTGGCCGCTCAGGGCCAAGCCCCTGGCAAAATCGTAAGTATCCGGATACCAGAGTAATTCATAGTATTCATTTATTGCACAACTTTCCCTTATGTCGAATATGATTATGCAGCCCACCCAAAGACCGGCTCGACGCGTCGTCGAGCGGTTCACTGGACTCGTCGGATGTGAATTCGCTTCCAATGGCTACCTCCCCCCACCCTACGGACGACGCCGAAGTGTTGTCCCAACAGGTTCCAAGCCAGGAGGAGGTGGTCCTGGAGGCGCCGCAAGGCGACCTCCCGGACTCCAGGAGTAAAGGGGATAAAACCCCCCAGGGCTCCAAGTCCGGCTCTAGGCCGGACACCGCTCCGGAACCTTCAAAGGTTCCAGAGTCCGGCGGGCGACCTCCTTCCAAGAGGAGCAAGCCCACCGTGCCAGTGACCCCCGTCCAACCGGAGGCGCCGGACAATCTGTTGGAGGTGCTCAAAGGCGCCTCCATCGACGAGGAGCATCGCACCATTATGAGTACGGTGGTCCAGAAGGTTCAGTTCGCCAAGAGCGGACTGACTGAAGCTTGTGCTAGCCTTTTAACAGGCTTTGAGGTAAGTAAAGAATGTGTAAATAATATTACCGCATAGACAGTAGCCCCTGATGCTCTATTTGGCGTTCGAGAAGAAAAGCCGAATAGAGGATTAAATAAAATTCACGGGAGTCTAACAAAAAGGAGTCAATATGCGTATGCAGGCTTCTCTGCTGGCGTCCGCCGCACTGACTGCGGAAGTGGACACGCTAAAGCAGAACCTCGAGCAGTCCGAGCAAGAGCTCGGGCGTGCCAAGAAGCAGCTTGAGGACAAGGAAGGTAAGAAATACCTTGTTTAAATATATATATAAAAGTGCAATTGCAAAAAATGACAGGATTATCGTGGCTATTGTAGGGGCCACGTCTGAGGTGGCGACCCTTAAGCAAGCGTTGTTCGAGGCCGAGAAGAGGGCGGCCACGGAGCGCACCGAGCAGGAGAAGTATGAGGCCCAGGTTGGCAAGGTGCGGCAAGAGCTCCAGGCTCTCATGAAAAAACATGAGAGTTTGGATCTTGACTGAAAGACGCGAGCGTCCGAGCTCGCGGTGGCTATTGAAAATGCCAAGTCTGCCAAGGCCGAATCCCAGAAGACCCTCCAGGAGTTGGATGCGGTGAAAAAGATAGCGGCGGGTAAGGCATTCTTTATGCAAAGCAAACACATAAACGTGAGTTATTTGTTACTTACCCGAATCCGGAGCTCTCCAGGAGCATTCGGAGATCTTCCCCGTAGTGTGTCCGATGCCGCCGCATTCTATCGAGCCGAGGAGGGCAGCTCGACAGAGAAGGTGTTCTGGTCTCAGTATGCTGAGGCCGGACACCCCGTGCCCCTGAGCGACCAGCTGAAGCAACTGGTCGAGCTCCACAAGGCGGCCGAACATGCCATGAAGGGCCTCATAGTTCGGTTGTGGCCTGGAGAGGCCCTGCCTGGGAGCTATTTCGGGCTGGTGCAGCGGCTGGTGGGGGCCTGTCCAAGGCTCGAAGTGTAACGCCCCGAGACCGATGTGCCAGGTGTCCGCCAGTTATTCGCTGTTGTTGCCTTGTCATTCGCTTGCGTGTTGCATCTTGTCATATCATCATGTGCATTGCATCATCATGTTCTCAAAACTTGCATCCGTCTCGGTCTCATTGTTCCTTCCGTTGTCCGTTCGGAGCCCAGACACACTTGCACGCGTCCGCGGCACGTCCGAAATATTATTTTATAAGTGGCCGGAAAATGTTCTCGGAATGGGTTGAAAGTTGGCAAGTGGTGTTGTTATGTTGTAGGTAGACCGCCTGCCAAGTTTCGTCGCATTCGGAGTTCGTTCTGATGCCCAACGATTAACTATAGCGGCAGTATAGCCGGTCAAACGTCGGACGTTTCCGGTCTCCGGAAACAATTGCCAGGTTGCTTTCCCCCTCTCTCTTCTCAGCCCACCACCACTCACCGTCAGGCCCTAGCTAATCTCTCTCATCAGCCCGCGGCCCTCCTCGCGCGTGCGTCCGAAAAGCTGTCCCGGACCCGACCCGGGCAGTCATCACCGTTGTGTTCGGATCATCCCCAAACGTCTACAAAACATATCTGTTTTTTTGGTCTCCCTAGCCTATTTATCCGGTACCATCCGATTAAAATCGGAGGGACCAAATACCCCCAACCTAATCCCACCCGCTATATATATTAGTCTATCCGAAGACCAAATCCCTAATTTCTAGGGATCCTCCGCCGCCGCCACTCTCTTCCATCTCCCTCGGGATCCTTTTTCCAATCTGCTCCACCTCGTTTTCGGCAGCCAACCAACCCGCATCGCTCGCTGATTTCTTCGTGCCCGAGGCCTCCAAATCACTCCTCGCCGGCAACCAGCGCCACCAGGCCGTGACCTGCGCCCCTTCTCCTCTTTTCCTGCCTTCTCCTTCCTCCCATGCTCTAATCCCTCTCTCTCTACTTCTCTTGCTCCCGCAGGAACCAGAGGAGTTCTGCCCCGACGCCATGGATGGGGGTCGCCGCTCCCTAACTCCGGCCTCGTGCGGGCTTGCCAAGCCCCAAGCCGCGCCGGATCTGGAGGGGATCACCGCCGCCGCGCCTTTTCCCGACCTCCACGTCCTTCTCCGGCCCCGTTCACGTCGAAGGCCGTCGGCGTCGCTCGGGTTCAGCGTGACCAGTTCGCCTGCATCACCCTGCTGATGTCCCTGCATCGCCCCGTTGTCGCGTCTGCACCGCCCGGAGTCGTCGCCTTCCACCGCGCCCTTACCTTGGATCCAGCTAGTTTCCGTGCGCCCTAGCCCGCGCAAGTTCCTCGTCGCGCCGCCCGTCGTCAAGTCCTGTCGTTGCTCTGCTTCCTGATGAGAACAGGACGAGGTGCCCGCTCGCCCGTTCAGCTCTTGCGTTGACTTGGCATTGCTGGTCTATAGCGCCAAGGCCCAGCAGCGCTTTTCTTTCGGCCTCTCCTCGCGGCCCAGTTCGGCGCTCCCACCGATCTGCTTCTTCCTCGGGCTGTTGGCCCAGCGTGAGCAGTTCCCCCCAGCCCAGTTCGCCTCAGTTTCAGCCCATGGACATATGTTTTCCCTGAACGAATTTATCTTTTATTCCAGAGAACCCTGTTTTGCAGAAAAGTCCCTCAACATCATGCATTTTATAACTCAACAACCGTGCACCGGATTAAATTAATTTATATATGTAACTTGTTTAAAATTATGTGTAGATTAATAATATGCCATTTTCATCTATGTTTAAAATGTTTAAAATGTTGTTTTTTTAAACTTGCTTAAATAACTTGCTGAAATGATTTAATTCATAACTAAATAACCGTAGCTCCGTTTTAATAAACTTTATATGTAAATGGGGTGGAAAAATGCCTAGTTTAACATGATGCACTCATCTAGCATGTTTAACAACCCTAAAATTGTGTTTAGGGCAGAACAGTACCAAACCTAATATATACATATGAGGAGTTTTCGGAATTGTTGTTCGTTGCTTCCGGCCTCATTTAACCTTGACTAGATAGGTAGTTTTACTTTGCTTCACCCTCTTGCCATGTTTAACAACATTTAATATTGTTGGGTACATAAACGGGATCGAACTACATAACTTATCGTGGTGTTTCGTCAATATGCAACTCGTTGCATATTGAGCTCCGCTTAATTTGTAGGGTTTCTTGTGCACTTTACCATGCCATGCTTCATTAAACCGGACATGCATCATACTTGGTTGTGCATCATGGCATGATTTTGTGGTGGTTGTTTACTATGTTGTTTGCTTCTTTCCGGGTTGCCTTTCTCGTGAGTTTCGGTTCCGTTCCGGAGTTGTGAGGATCCGTTCGACTACGTCCGTTTGTCTTCTTCATGGACTCGTTCTTCTTCCTTGCGGGATTTCAGGCAAGATGACCATACCCTCGAAATCACTTCTATCTTTGCTTGCTAGTTGCTCGCTCTTTTGCTATGCCTATGCTGCGATACCTACCACTTGCTTATCATGCCTCCCATATTGTTGAACCAAGCCTCTAACCCACCTTGTCCTAGCAAACCGTTGTTTGGCTATGTTACCGCTTTGCTCAACCCCTCTTATAGCGTTGTTAGTTGCAGGTGAAGATTGAAGTTTGTTCCTTGTTGGAACATGGAGATGTTGTTCCTTGTTGGAACATGTTACTTGTCGGGATATCACAATATATCTTATTTAATTAATGCATCTATATACTTGGTAAAGGGTGGAAGGCTCGGCCGCATGCCTGGTGTTTTGTTCCACTCTTGCCGCCCTAGTTTTCCGTCATATCGGTGTTATGTTCCCAGATTTTGCGTTCCTTACGCGGTTGGGTAATAATGGGAACCCCTTGACAGTTCGCCTTGAATAAAACTCCTCCAGCAATGCCCAACCTTGGTTTTACCATTTGCACTAACAACCTACCACCTTCCCTTGGGTTCTGCAGACTCAAGGGTCATCTTTATTTTAACCCCCCTGGGCCAGTGCTCCTCTGAGTGTTGGTCCGAACTGAGCTGCCTGCGGGGCCACCTCGGGGCAACTTGAGGTTTGGTTTTACTCGTAGCTAGTCTCATTTGAGTGTGCCCTGAGAACGAGATATGTGCAGCTCCTATCGGGATTTGTCGGCACATTCGGGCGGTGTTGCTGGACTTGTTTTACCATTGTTGAAATGTCTTGTAACTGGGATTCTGAGTCTGATCGGGTCTTCCCGCTAGAAGGAATATCCTTCGTTGACCGTGAGAGCTTGTCATGGGCTAAGTTGGGACACCCCTGCAGGGTTTTGAACTTTCGAAAGCCGTGCCCGTGGTTATGGGCAGATGGGAATTTGTTAATGTCCGGTTGTAGAAAACCTAAAGTTGATCTTAATTAAAATACATCAACCGCATGAGTAACCGTGATGGTCTCTTCTCGGCGGAGTCCGGGAAGTGAACACGGTGTTGGAGTTATGCTTGACGTAGGTTGTTCTAGGATCACTTCTTGATCATAGTTTCACGATCGTGCTTTGCCTTCTCTTCTCGCTCTCATTTGCATATGTTTAGCCACCACATATGCTAGTCGCTTACTGCAGCTCCACCTCATACCTTTTACCCTACCTATAAGCTTAAATAGTCTTGATCGCGAGGGTGTAAGATTGCTGAGTCCCCGTGACTCACAGATACTTCCAAAACCAGTTTGCAGGTGCCGATATTACCGAGCAGGTGACGCAACCGAGCTCAAGGAGGAGCTCGATGAAGATCTTGTCCTTTATGTTGTTTCGTTCTAGTCGATCAGTAGTGGAGCCCAGTTGGGGTCGATCGGGGATCTGTGTAGCATTTGGGGTAGTCTTTTTTATTTTGGTTCCGTAGTCGGACCTTGATTGTATCTGTTTGATGTAATGCTTTATTCACGTAATTGGGTGAAGTGGCGATTGTAAGCCAACCATGTATCTCTTTCCCTTATGTATTACATGGGTTGTGTGAAGATTACCTCACTTGCGACATTGCTTTCAATGCGGTTATGCCTCTAAGTCATGCTTCGACACGTGGGAGATATAGTCGCATCGAGGGCGTTACACGAAGTCATCAAGCGCTCCGTCTGCATTGAAGGTGCCCGTTGGGCCCTTGCCCGTGCTAAGGTGCACTGGGGCACGCTGGATGCTGAGAAGCTTGTGAAGGACGGGCCACCGCCGGGGAAAGAGCATTGAAAGCCCGAGAACTATTATAAGGATGTTCTGAAGGGTGCCCGCCTTATGGCGGATGAATGTTCCAGGGATGTAATTTTTGAGTAAAACTCGCTCGTTTTGTCCAGTGCACTGAAAACTTGTTCATATGCGCTAAGCAATGCTGTTGGAATTTAAAATATTACCTTCTGTGCGGCTGTTTATCAATTCTGAGAGATGGCGAGTCGTTGGCTTCTGCCCCCGTGCCGCTAGTGCTGGGGTGTTCGGGGATAAACCTGAGCGCTCTTTTTCCCATGTTTGGGTCCTTCGAGGGAGGCGCTCAGCACAACGAACAAGGCAATCTGACTATAATGCATGAACACTCCCACTTAGCCATAGAATTCTATAATTTTAAATTTCGGCGAAGCCCCTGGTATTCGGAAGACTGAGTTCGGGGTGCTATCCATGCCTTGGCCGGACAGAGCCGAGTCCTCGCTCTAAGCGGCATAAGTCTTTAGGGACTCAAAAAACCTCTCGAACAGCGACCAGCTCTCGCTTCATCATGACAGTCAGTTTTAGCTTTCTCTACTGAGGTGCTCGACCCAGCTCAACTGGGGCACAATCGCAGTAGTTCTCCTAGTGCTACCTTAGCCGACATAGCGGAACGTAAGGCACCAAAACATAGGAGCCGGGCAAACCCAACTATTGACCCAAGACATGATTCGGAGCCGATGAATATAATGCTATAAGTTCGGGGTGCCGCACTTGTTAAAGTGTTCAGACTTCTCACACCATATTGAGGGGTACTAAAGCCCCTGGTGTATTTTGGCCGTACCAAAGTGTATGGGTGCAACATGTCGTTAAGGAACATATATTTGTAAAAAAAAGAGTAATGCAAAAATAGACAAAAGCTATGCATTGTTTATTAAAAAGGGCTGCGATCAAAGCAGAATGATACAAATAATGCGATAAGCAAAAGGTTGGACTATTTAACATGTCCGTTCCAGGGGCAGGCTGCGGAATGGTATGCGAAACAGGTATACTGCTCATGATAGAGACCACCTGGGAGTTCCGTAATGCGGCATGGCTTGTCTGCTTCCCTGGTTCTTGCATCATTTATGCGACAATTGAACTGCCGAACAGGCCTTCCGAAGAATGGAGTCCTGAAAGTAAGAGAAAATTAAAAAATTGGCAGCCCCTGGTGCGGTTTAAGCCGTGTTTCGGGCGTGCCGTGATGGTGCCCCTCCCTCTGTACCCATGGTATTTCTAGAGCGTAGTTATGTACGCGAAGCACTAGTGTCACATTTTGCGAGGGCTGGGGTTGGGGCCGCATTGCTACGCCTGCTCGGAACGTGCCAGGCGCTCTTGTTGTAGGTTACTCCGGGCGCGCTTGACGGTGTCCGGACGTTTAACGGCCGGACTGGAGAACTGTCTGGAGAGGCTGCTTTGTACTTCCGCTGCAAGGGCCGCCGTGTGCTCCTCCGTTCGGAGGGAGCGTTCGGTGTTTCCATTGACCGTAATTACTCCTCGAGGGCCTGGCATCTTGAGCCTAAGGTATGCGTAGTGCGGTACTACACTGAACTTGGCGAATGCGGTTCACCCGAGCAGTGCGTGATAGCCACTGTGGAATGGGACTATGTCGAAGATTAACTCCTCGCTTCGGAAATTATCTGGAGATCCGAAGACCACTTCAAGTATGACTGATCCTGTACAGTTGGCCTCTACACCTGGTATTACGCCTTTAAAGGTCATTTTGGTGGGCTTAATCCTCGAGGGATCTATGCCCATTTTCCGCACTGTATCCTGGTAAAGCAGGTTTAGGCTGCTGCCGCTGTCCATAAGGACTCTAGTGAGATGAAATCCGTCAATAATTGGGTCTAGAACCAATGCGGCGAATCCGCCATGATGGGTGCTAGTGGGATGGTCCCTTCGATCAAAGGTTATCGGGCAGGAGGACCATGGGTTGAACTTTGGGGCGACTGGCTCTACCGCGTATATGTCCCTTAACGCGCGCTTCCGCTCCCTCTTAGGGATGTGGGTTGCGTATATCGTGTTCACTGTCCGCACTTGTGGGGGAAAACCCTTCTGTCCACTGTTGTTCGGTGGCCGGGGCTCTTCGTCGTCATCGCTATGCAGCCCCTAGTCTTTATTTTCGGCATATAACTTGCCTGGCTGCTTTAACACCCAACAATCCCTGTTGGTGTGATTGGCCGGCTTTTCGGGGGTGCCATGTATCTGGCACAAGCGGTCGAGTATTCGGTCCAAACTGGACGGGCCCCTAGGATTTCTTTTGAATGGCTTTTTCCGCTGACCGGATTTATAGCCTCTGAATCCGGCATTAACTGCCGTATCCTCAGCATTGTCGCCGTTAATGCGGCGCTTCTGCTTGTTGCGACACGACCTGCCACTACTGTCCCTGGTATCCGATTTACCAGGGTTCTTGGTCATATTGTTGCTAAGAGCAAGCCAGCTGTCTTCTCTCGCGCAAAAGTGGGTCATGAGTGTCATGAGTGCTGCCATAGATTTCAACTTTTCCTGTCCAAGGTGCCGGGCAAGCCACTCGTCACGAATATTGTGCTTGAAGGCTGCTAGGGCCTCTGCGTCCGGACAGTCGACTATTTGATTTTTCTTTGTTAGGAACTGTGTCCAGAATTGCCTGGCCGATTCCTCCGGCTGCTGAATTACGTGGCTTAGGTCATCGGCGTCTGGTGGTCGCACATAAGTGCCCTGGAAATTGTCGAGGAATGCGGCTTCCAGGTCCTCCCAACAACTGATTGATCCTGCTGGCAAGCTGTTAAGCCAATGTCGAGCTGTGCCTTTAAGCTTGAGTGGGAGGTATTTTATGGCGTGGAGATCATCGCCGCGGGCCATGTGGATATGAAGGAGATAATCCTCGATCCATACCGCATGATCTGTTGTGCCATCGTATGATTCGATGTTTACGGGTTTGAAACCCTCGGGGATTTGATGATCCATTACTTCGTCTATGAAGCATAGTGGGTGTGCGGCGCCTCTGTACTAGGCTATATCACGATGTAGCTCCAATGAGCTTTGTCTACTGTGTTCGGCCCTACCGGATTTGTGTCCGGTGTGACGGTTATCGTCTTGAGTCGTGGGGCGCCCACGCGATCCGTAGATCGATCTTGTTTGCATTGCCTTGTCCTCCAACATATCTCGTAGGTCTAGCGCATTTTCCCGTGCCTTGGTACGGGGTGCGGCTTGAGTGGAGGGCCGAGAGGCCTCTCTGTCGCGGCCACGAGGTGGCCGGTCGGCCGTATCAAGTGCTGGTGATGTAGGTTTAAGTGCTTCCTCCTCTAATCAGGGTAGCAACCTGCACTTTGGGTAGCTCTTGGAGGGGCGTTCGAGTTTATGCTCTTCGGCCGCAAGGACTTCAGTCCATCTGTCGACTAGCAAATCTTGATCAGCTCTAAGCTGTTGCTGGTTTTTCTTGAGGCTTCTTGCCGTGGCCATAAGCTTGCATTGAAAACGCTCTTGCTCGACGGGATCCTCTGGCACGACGAATTCGTCGTTGTCGAGGCTTGCCTCGTCTTCGGAGGGAGGCATATAATTATCGTCCTCGACCTCTCTGTCTGCCGCTCTCTCATGAGGGCTGGCTTCTCCATCCTCCTGTGCTGAATCTTGCTAGAGGGGGTTTTCTTGGGCACTCTCCGGAGTATTATTATCTCCCGTGCTGGAATCACCGTATTTTCTTTGGCGGGATTTTGAGCGGCGCCGCTGACGCCGGCGCTTAGGCTGTTTTTTGGAGGGGTCATCCTCAGCTATTCCATCGCCATCTCCTTCTTTTGGGGTGTCCACCATGTATATGTCATATGACGAGGTGGCTTTCCAGGGCCCAATAGGCGCTGGTTCTTCATCGTCTCCTGCATCGGCGTCCGTACCGTCGATGTCTTCAGAGTCGAAGTCGAGCATGTCGGTTAAATCATCGACAGTGGCTACAAAGTGGGTGGTGGGTGGGCTTTGAATTTCTTCATCGTCCGTATCCCAACCTTGCTGACCGTAGTCCGGCCAGGGCTCTCCTGATAAAGAGAGAGACTTTAGTGTCTTCAGAATATCGCCGAAAGGCGAGTGCTGAAAGATGTCCGCGGCGGTAAACTCCATGATCGGCGCCCAATCGGATTCGATCGGCAGGGGCGCGGAGGGTTCGGAGTCCGGAGAGGAGTCCGACTCCTTGGAGTCACGAGTCTCGCGGAGTGTGGGGCTGGTGTTTGGCTCGATCGCCGTTGGGATCGCAGCCCCCGAGGCGGCGTCCAACCACCCATCCTCGATCGGCGCAGTTGGCTCCGAATTAAGGGTCGAAGCCGATGCGGGTGCGGCCTCCAGGGCACTGTTCGGCGGCAGAGCTAGATCATGCTCGTCGTGACAGTGCGGCGCGCTCGGCAGTGGCTCGAATCTGTCGAAGATCAAGTCCCCGCGGATGTCAGCCGTGTAGTTTAAACTTCCAAATCCGACCTGACGGCCAGGGGCATAGCTTTCGATCTGCTCCAGATGGCCAAGTGAATTGGCCTGCAGTGCGAAGTCGCCGAAGACGAAGATCTGTCCAGGGAGGAAGGTCTCACCCTGGACTGCATCGCTATTGATGATCGTAGGAGCCATCAAGCCTGACGGCGACGACACAGAGGAACTCTCAATGAAAGCACCAATGTCGGTGTCAAAACCGGTGGATCTCGGGTAGGGGGTCCCGAACTGTGCGTCTAGGCTGGATGGTAACAGGAGGCAAGGGACACGAAGTTTTACCCAGGTTCGGGCCCTCTTGATGGAGGTAAAACCCTACGTCCTGCTTGATTAATATTGATGATATGGGTAGTACAAGAGTAGATCTACCAGGAGATCGGAGAGGCTAAACCCTAGAAGCTAGCCTATGGTATGATTGTTGTTCTGTATGTTGTCCTATGGACTAAAACCCTCCGGTTTATATAGACACCGGAGAGGGTTAGGGTTACACAAAGTAGGTTACAATGGTAGGAGATCCACATATCCGTATCGCCAAGCTTGCCTTCCACGCCAAGGAAAGTCCCTCCCGGACACGGGACGAAGTCTTCAATCTTGTATCTTCATAGTCCAGGAGTCCGGCTGAAGGTATAGTCTGGCCATCCGGACACCCCCTAATCCAGGACTCCCTCAGTCTACCTACAACATAACAAGACCGCACGCCAAATCTCATCCCATTCTGAGAACATTTTCCGGCCACTTAAAAAAAACTATTTGGACATGCCGCGGGCGCGTGCGAGTGTGGTTGGGCTCGGAACGGGCAACAGACGGAACTGGGGAACCCGGACGGATGCAAGATGCAACACGCAAGCAAAAGACATGGCAACGACGGCGGATAACTGGAAGACACCTGGCGCGTCGGTCTCGGGGCATTACAACGTCCCACGAACTCACGATCCAGTAGAGCTTCGAGGAAGAGTTTCATCAGCACGACGACATGATGACGGTTATGATGATGCTACCGGAACATGGCTTCGCCTAAGCACCGCTACGATATGACCAAGGTGGATTATGGTGGAGGGGGACACCACACACGGCTAAAAGATCAATTATACTCTTGTATGTCCATGGGGTGCCCCCTCCCCTGTATATAAAGGAGTGGAGGAGGGGGAGGGGGCGGCCTCTCCAGGCGCACCTAAGGGAGTCCTACTCCCACCGGGAGTAGGATTCCCCCTTCCCTTGTTTGGTTTTAGGAGAGAAGGAAGAAGGAAGGAAAGGGGCGGCCGGCCCCCTTCCCAATTCGGATTAGGCTTGGGGGGCGCGCCCCTCCTTTGCTTCTTCTCCCTCTCTTTCACTAAGGCCCAATAAGGCCCATACACCTCCCGGGGGTTTCCGGTAACCTCTGGATGTTCCGGTATACTCCCGATTTCACCCGGAACCATTCCGATGTCCAAACATAGGCTTCCTATATATCGATCTTTACATCTCGACCATTTCGAGACTCCTCGTCATGTCTGTGATCAAATCTAGGACTCCGAACTACCTTCGGTACAACAAAACACATAAACTCGTAATACCGATCGTCACCGAACGTTAAGCGTGCGGACCCTATGGGTTCGAGAACTATGTAGACATGACCAAGACATGTCTCCGGTCAATAACCAATAGCGGAACCTGGATGCCCATATTGGCTCCTACATATTCTACGAAGATCTTTATCGGTCAAACCGCATAACGGTATACATTGTTCCCTTTGTCATTGGTATGTTACTTGCCCGAGATTCGATCGTCGATATCTCAATACCTAGTTCAATCTCGTTATTGGCAAGTCTCTTTACTCGTTCCGTAATGCTACATCCTGTAACTAACTCATTAGCTACCTTGCTTGCAAGACTTATTGTGATGTACATTACCGAGAGGGCCCAGAGATAGCTCTCCGACAATCGGAGTGACAAATCCTAATCTTGATCCATGCCAACTCAACAAACACCATCGGAGACACCTGTAGAGCACCTTTATAATCACCCAGTTACGTTGTGATGTTTGGTAGCACACAAAGTGTTCCTCCGGTATTCGGGAGTTGCATGATCTCATAGTCATATGAACATGTATAGTTATGGAGAAAGCAATAGCAACAAACTAAACGATCATCGCTAAGCTAATGGATGGGTCAAGTCAATCACATCAGTCTCTAATGATGTGATCCCTTAATCAAATGACAACTCATGTCTATGGTTAGGAAACATAACCATCATTGATTCAACAAGCTAGTCAAGTAGAGGCAAACTAGGGACACTTTGTTTTGTCTATGTATTCACACATGTACTAAGTTTCCGGTTAATACAATTCTAGCATGAATAATAAACATTTATCATGAAATAAGGAAATAAATAATAACTTTATTATTGCCTCTAGGGCATATTTCCTTCAGTCTCCCACTTGCACTAGAGTCAATAATCTAGTTCACATCGCCATGTTATTTAACACCAATAGTTCACATCACCATGTGATTAACACCCATAGTTCACATCGTCATGTGACCAACACCCAAAGGGTTTACTAGAGTCAATAATCTAGTTCACATCGCTATGTGATTAACACCCAAAGAGTACCAAGGTGTGATCATGTTTTGCTTGTGAGAGAAGTATAGTCAACGGGTCTGCCACATTCAGAGCCGTATGTATTTTGCAAATTTTCTATGTCTACAATGCTCTACATGGAGATACTCTAGCTAATCGCTCCCACTTTCAATATGTATCTAGATCGAGACTTAGAGTCATCTAGATCAGTGTCAAAGCTTGCATCGACGTAACTCTTTACGACGAACTCTTTGTCACCTCCATAACCGAGAAACATTTCCTTATTCCACTAAGGATATTTTTGACCACTGTCTAGTGATCCACTCCTGGATCACTATTGTACCCTCTTGCCAAACTTATGGTGAGGTACACAATAGGTCTGGTACAGAGCATAGCCTACTTTATAGAGCCTATGACCGAGGCATAGGGAATGACTTTTCATTTTCTTTCTATTTTCTGCCGTGGTCGGGTTTTGAGTCTTTACTCAACTTCACACCTTGCAACACAGGCAAGAACTCCTTCTTTGACTTTTCCATTTTGAACTACTTCAAAATCTTGTCAGGGTATGTACTCATTGAAAATATATCAAGCGTCTTGATCTATCTCTATAGATCTTGATGCTCAATATGTAAGTAGCTTCATCGAGGTCTTTCTTTGAATAACTTTTTCAAACACTCCTTTATGCTTTCCAGAAAATTCTTCACTATTTCCGATCAATCAATATGTCATTCACATATACTTATCAGAAATGTTGTACTGCTCCTACTCACATTCTTGTAAATATAGGCTTCACCGCAAGTCTGTATAAAATCATATGCTTTGATCACTTTATCAAAGCATATATTCCAACTCCGAGGTGCTTGCACCACTCCATAGATGGATCGTTGGAGCTTGCTCACTTTATTAGCACCTTTAGGATCGACAAAACCTTCTGGTTGCACCATATACAACTCTTCTTTTAAGAAATCAATTAAGGAATGCTGTTTTGACATCCATTTGCCAGATTTCATAAAATGCGGCAACTGCTAACATGATTCGATCAGACTTTTAAGCATCGATACGAGTGAGAAAATCTCATCGTAGTCAACACCTTGAATTTGTCAAAAACATTTTGCGACAATTTGAGCTTTGTAGATAGTAACACTACTATCAGCGTCCGTCTTCCTCTTGAAGATCCATTTATTCTTAATGACTCACCGATCATCAGGCAAGTCAACCAAAGTCCATACTTTGTTCCCATACATGGATCCCATCTCAGATTTCATGGCCTCAAGCCATTTCGCAGAATCCGGGCTCATCATCGCTTCCTCATAGTTTGTAGGTTCATCGTGGTCTAGTAACATGACTTCCAGAAAGGATTACCGTACCACTTTGGTGCGGACCATACTCTGGTTGTCCTACGAGGTTCGGTAGTAACTTGATCTGAAGTTTCATCATTAGCTTCCTCACTAATTGGTGTAGGAATCGCTGGAACTAATTTTTGTGATGACCTACTTTCCAATTCAGGAGAAGGTACAATTACCTCATCAAGTTCTACTTACCTCCTACTCACTTCTTTTGAGAGAAACTCCTTCTCTAGAAAGGATCCATTCTTAGCAAAGAATATCTTGCCTTCGGATCTGTGATAGAAGGTGTACCCAATAGTTACTTTTGGGTATCCTATGAAGATACACTTCTCCGATTTGGGTTTGAGCTTATCAGGATGAAACTTTTTCACATAAGCATTGCAATCCCAAACTTTAAGAAACGACAACTTAGGTTTCTTGCTAAACCACAGTTCATATGGTGTCGTCTCAACGGATTTAGATGGTGCCCTATTTAACGTGAATGCAGCTGTCTCTAATGCATTACCCCAAAACGATAGTGAAAAATCGGTAAGAGACATCATAGATCTCACCATATCTAATAAAGTACGGTTATGACGTTCGGACACACCATTATGCTGTGGTGCTCCAGGTGGCATGAGTTGCGAAACTATTTCGCATTGTTTCAAATGAAGACCAAACTCGTAACTAAAATATTCTCCTCCACGATTTGATCACGAAAACTTTATTTTCTTGTTACAATGATTTTCCACTTCCCTCTGAAATTCTTTGTACTTTTCAAATGTTTTAGACTTATGTTTCATCAAGTAGATATACCCATATCTGCTCAAATCATCTATGAAGGCCAGAAAATAATGATATCCGCCACGAGCTTCAATGTTCATTGGACCACATACATCAGTATGTATGATTTCCAATAACTCTCTTGCTCGCTCCATTGTTCTGGGGAACAGAGTTTTAGTCATCTTGCCCATGAGGCATGGTTCGCAAGTACCAAGTGATTCATAATCAAGTGATTCCAGAAGTCCATCAGAATGGAGTTTCTTCATGTGCTTTACACCAATATGACCTAAATGGCAGTGCCACAAATAAGTTGCGCTATCATTATCAACTCTGCATCTTTTGGCTTCAATACTATGAATATGTGTATCACTACGATCGAGATTCAATAAACCATTCACCCTGGGTGTATGACCTCATAAGGCTTTATTCATGTAAACAGAGTAACAATTATTCTTTGACTTAAATGAATAACCGTATTGCAATAAACATGATCCAATGATATTATGCTCAACGCAAACTCCAAATAACATTTATTTAGGTTCAACACTAATCCCGAAGGTAAAGGGAGTGTGCGATGGTGATCTTATCAACCTTGGAATCACTTCCAATACATATCATCACCTCGACCTTAACTAGTCTCTGTTTATTTTGCAACTCCCGTTTCGAGTTACTACTCTTAGCAACTGAACCAGTATCAAATATTGAGGGGTTGCTACAAACACTAGTAAAGTACACATCAATAACATGTATATCAAATATACCTTTGTTCACTTTGCCATCCTTCTTATCCGCCAAGTATTTAGGGCAGTTCCACTTCCAGTGACCATTTCCTTTGCAGTAGAAGCACTCAGTTTTAGGCTTGGGTCTAGCTTAGCGCTTCTTCATGGGAGTGGCAACTTGCTTGCCATTCTTCTTGAAGTTCCCTTTCTTTCCCTTGCCCTTTTACTTGAAACTAGTGGTCTTGTCAACCATCAACAGTTGATGCTTTTTCTTGATTTCTACCTTCGCTGATTTCAGTAACTTGGTGATAGTGACTAGAGAACTCTGTCAATCACTATATGATACCTATTGAGCACCGTGTTGGTTTTCCCTTGAAGAGGAAAGGGTGATGTAGCAAAGTAGCGTAAGTATTTCCCTCAGTTTTTGAGAACCAAGGTATCAATCCGGTAGGAGACTACACGCAAGTCCCTCGTACCTACACACACAAATAAGAACCTCACAACCAACACGATAAAGGGGTTGTCAATCCCTTCACGGTCACTTACGAGAGTGAGATCTGATAGAGATAATAATAATAAGATAAATATTTTTGGTATTTTTATGATATAGATTGAAAGTAAAGATTGCAAAATAAAATAGACTAGAAACTTATATGATGAAAGATAGACCCGAACTTCACTCGGAACCCTTCCGATGTCCAAACATAGTCGTCCAATATATCGATCTTTAGGTCTCGACCATTTCGAGACTCCTCGTCATGTCCGTGATCAAATCTGGGACTCCGAACCACCTTCGGTACATAAAAACACAAAAACTCATAAGAACGATCGTCACCGAACGTTAAGTGTGTGGACCCTACGGGTTCGAGAACTATGTAGACATGACCGAGACATGTCTCCGATCAATAACCAATAGCGGAACCTGGATGCTCATATTGGCTTCTACATATTCTAGGAAGATCTTTATCAGTCAAACCGCATAACAACATACGTTGTTCCCTTTGACATTGGTATGTTACTTGCCCGAGATTCGATCGTTCGTATCATCATACCTAGTTCAATCTCGTTACCGGCAAGTCTCTTTACTCGTTCCGTAATGCATCATCCCGCAACTAACTCATTAGTCACATTGCTTGCAAGGGTTATAGTGATGTGCATTACTGAGAGGGCCCAGAGATACCTCCCCGAAACTCGGAGTGACAAATCCTAATCTCGATCTGTGCCAACCCAACAAACACCTACGGACACACCTGTAGAGCATCTTTCTAATCATCTAGTTATGTTGTGACGTTTGATAGCACACAAGGTGTTCCTCCGGTATCCGGAAGTTGCATAATCTCATAGTCAGAGGAACACGTATAAGTCATGAAGAAAGCAATATCAATAAACTAAACGATCATAGTGCTAAGCTAATGGATGGGCCATAAAATGACAACACATGTCTATGGCTAGGAAACCTAACCATCTTTGATTAATGAGCTAGTCAAGTAGAGGCATACTAGGGACACTCTGTTTGTCTATGTATTCACACATGTACTAAGTTTCCGGTTAATATAATTCTAGCATGAATAATAAACATTTATCATGATATAAGGAAATATAAATAACAACTTTATTATTGCCTCTAGGGCATATTTCCTTCAGTCTCCCACTTGCAGTAGAGTCAATAATCTAGTTCACATCGTCATGTGATTTCACACCAATAGTTCACATCTTTATGTGATTAGTTCACATCTTCATTTGACTAATACTCGAAGTGTTTACTAGAGTCATAATCTAGTTCAGATCACTATGTGATTAATACCCAAAGAGTGATCATGTTTTGCTTGTGAGAGAAGTTTAGTATATGGGTCTGCAACATTCAGATCCGTATGTATTTTGCAAGTTTCTATGTCTACAATACTCTGCACAGATCTACTCTAGCTAATTGCTCCCACTTTCAATATGTATCTAGATCGAGACTTAGAGTCATCTAGATCGGTGTGAAAATCTTGCATCAACGTAACTCTTTACGACGAACTCTTTTATCACCTCCATAACCGAGAAATATCTCCTTAGTCTTCTAAGGATAATTTTGACCGCTGTCAAGTGATCCACTCCTGGATCAATATCGCACCCCTTGCCAAACTCATGGCAAGGTACACAATAGGTTTGGTACACAACATAGCATACTTTATAGAACCTATGGCTGAGGCATAGGGAATGACTTTCATTCTCTTTCTATTTTTTTGTTATGGTCGTGTTTTGAGTCTTACTCAACTTTACACCTTGTAACACAGGCTAGAACTCCTTCTTTGACTGTTCCATTTGGAACTACTTCAAAAACTTGTCAAGGCATGTACTCATTAAAAAAATTATCAAGTGTCTTGATATATCTCTATAGATCTTGATGCCCAATATGTAAGTAGCTTAACCGAGGTCTTTCTTTTGAAAAACTCCTTTCAAATACTCCTTCATGCTTTCCAAATAATTCAACATCATTTCCGATCAACAATATGTCATTCACATATACTCCCTCCTTCCGGAAATACTTGTCCTCGAAATGGTTGTATCAAGACTTATTTTAGTTATATATACATCCATTTTATCCATTTCAAGGATAAGTATTTCCGGATGGAGGGAGTACTTATCAGAAAGGCTGTAGTGCTCCCACTCACTTTCTTGTAAATATAGGCTTCACTGCAAGTCTGTATAAAACTATATGCTTTGATCAACTTATCAAAGCGTATGTTCCAACTCCGAGATGCTTGCTCCAGTCCATAGATGGATCGCTGGAGTTTGCACACTTTGTTAGCACCTTTAGGATCGACAAAAACCTCTTGGTTGCATCATATACAACTCTTCTTTAAAGAATCCATTAAGGAATGCAGTTTTGTAATCCATTTGCCAGATTTCATAAAATGCGGCAATGCTAACATGATTAGGACACACTTAAGCATCGCTTCGAGTGAGAAAATCTCATCGTAGTCAACACCTTGAACTTGTCAAAAACCTTTTTGCGACAATTCGAGCTTTGTAGATAGTAACACAACCATCATCATCTATCTTACTCTTGAAGATCCATTTATTCTCCATGGCTTGCCGATCAACGGGCAAGTCCACCAAAGTCCATATTTTGTTCTCATGCGTGGATCCCATCTCAGATTTCATGGCCTCAAGCCATTTTGCGGAATCTGGGCTCATCATTGCTTCCTCATAGTTCGTAGGTTTATCATGGTCTAGTAACTTGACTTCCAGAACAGGATTACTGTACCACTCTAGTGCAGACTGTACTCTGGTTGACCTACGAGGTTCGGTAGTAACTTGATCTGAAGTTTCATGATCATCATCATTAGTTTCCTCACTAATTGGTGTAGGAATCACTGGAACTGATTTCTGTGATGAACTACTTTCCAATAAGGGCGCAGGTACAATTACCTCATAAAGTTCTACTTTCCTCCCACTCACTTCTTTCGAGAGAAACTCCTTCTCTAGAAAGGATCCACTCTTCGCAACAAAGATCTTGCCTTCGGGTCTATGATAGAAGGTGTACCCTATAGTTTCTTTGGGGTACCTATGAAGACGCACTTCTACGATTTGGGTTTGAGATTATCAGGCTGAAACTTTTTCACCTAAGCATCGCAAGCCCAAACTTTAAAAAATGACAACTTAGGTTTCTTGCTAAACCACAGTTTATACGGTGTCATCTCAACAGATTTTTAGATAGTGCCCTATTTAACGTGAATGCAGTTGTCTCTAATGCATAACCCCAAAACGATAGTGGTAAACCGGTAAGAGATCACACCATATCTAATAAAGTATGGTTACGACGTTCGGACACACCATTATGCTATGGTGTTCCATGTGGCATGAGTTTGTGAAACTATTCCACATTGTTTTAATTGAAGGCCAAACTCGTAACTCAAATATCCGCCTCCGCCATGAGATCATAGAAACCTTATTTTCTTGTTATGATGATTCTCCACTTCACTCTGAATTTCTTTGAACTTTGCAAATATTTCAGGCTTGTGTTTCATCAAGTAGATATACCCATATCTACTCAAATCATCTGTGAAGGTTAGAAAATAACGATACCCGCCGCGAGCCTCAACACTTATCGGACCGCATACATCAGTATGTATTATTTCCAATAAGTCAGTTGCTCGCTCCGTTGTTCCAGAGAATGGAGTTTTAGCCATCTTGCCCATGAGGCATGGTTCGCAAGTATCAAATGATTCATAATCAAGTGATTCCAAAAGCCATCCGCATGGAGTTTCTTCATGCGCCTTACACCAATATGACCTAAACGGCAGTGCCACAAGTATGTTGCACTATCATTATCAACTTTGCTTCTTTTGGCATCAGTATTATGAATACGTGTATCACTACGATCAAGATTCAATAAACCATTTATATTAAGTGTATGACCATAGAAGGTTTTATTCATGTAAACAGAACAACAATTATTCTTTGATTTAAATGAATAACCGTATTGCAATAAACATGATCTAATCATATTCATGCTCAACGCAAATACCAAATAACATTTATTTTAGGTTCAACACTAATCCCGAAGGTAAAAGGAGTGTGCGATGGTGATCTTATCAATCTTGGAATCTTTTCCAACACACATCGTCACCTTGCCGTTAAGATCACGGACCAAGTCCGCATCATTGCTACTATCATCTTTCAACTTATTTTCTCTAGGAACATATCAAAAATAAACGAGGAGCTACATCGCGAGCTATTGATCTACAACATAATTTGCAAATACTATCAAGACTAAGTTCATGATAAATTAAAGTTCAATTAATCATATTACTTAAGAACTCCCACTTAGATAGACACCCCTCTAGTCATCTAAATGACCGTATGATCCATATCAACTAAACCATGTCTGATCATCACGTGAGATGGAGTAGTTTTCAATGGTGAACATCTCTATATATGTTGATCATATCTACTATATGATTCACGCTCGACCTTTCGGTCTCAGTGTTCCGAGGCCATATCTGCATATGCTAGGCTCGTCAAGTTTAACACGAGTATTCTGCATGTGCAAAACTGGCTTGCACCCGTTGTATGTGAACGTAGAGCTTATCACACCCGATCATCATGTGGTGTCTCGGCACGACGAATTGTAGCAACGGTGCATACTCAGGGAGAACACTTATACCTTGAAATTTAGTGAGGGATGATCTTATAATGCTACCGCCGTACTAAGCAAAATAAGATGCATAATAAGATAAACATCACATGCAATCAAAATATGTGACATGATATGCCCATCATCATCTTGTGCCTTTGATCCCCATCTCCAAAGTACCGTTGTCGGGGTAAATAGCTATGGGTAGCCCAGCCGGCTTCCCCTGGCCCCTCAGAAAAAATTATGAGCCCATCCGGCTCATAAGAAGACTCAAGATTTGGGCCGCCTCCCCCCAGCCGGCTACCTTCCTGGCCGGCTTCGGGGGCGGCCCGCCCTTTCACCCTCCTGAAGAAGGCTGCGGAGGGCCGGCTACGGCAAGGCCGGCTACGGCGGGGCCGGCTACGGCAGGGCCGGCTACTACCAAGCCGGCTCCCATAAATCAGTCAACGCCGTACCCGCGATGTACGCGTCCACTCCGCAATGATGAAGCGGGGCGTGGCTACAGTCGAGCCTGCCACCCCCAAAACCCGGAGCACGCCTGGTACAGCGCGTCGTGCGGGCAGCTGCGGCCCGCCCGGCGCGACACTGTAGCCATGGCGGCTCTGACGCCGTCCACGACGGGTCACCAGCGTGGCCCCCGAGGCGGTGGGCCCCTTCGGGCAGAGAGATGCCGAAGGCGGCCGCACCTCCTCTCAAGAAGGCAAGACAGAGGGCCGGCTTGACGTAGCCGGCCTGCCGCCCTCCTCGAAGGAGACGCCCATTAAGGAGACAAGATGCGGCGGGGCTACAGTAATCGCTCGCCAGGGCGGCGTTACTGTAGCCACGCTTACCCCGACCAAGCCTGCGTCAACGACACGAAGTAACAGTAACCAGCTGCCGACCAGGCCCTGGCTAGTGGGGCCGGCCTGTCGACCCAGGAGCCGGCAGCCGGCGGGACCCACCAGCCGGCGGGCCCCAGAAGCCGGCGGAGAAGCCGGCGAGCATAGTCACAGACAGCTGGGCCCCGCGCCCAGTCGGATTACCATTGTACCCCCGGGGGGTAGGCCTATATAAACCCCCCGGTGCACCCATGCAAAGGGTTGGACTCTCTTCCTAGACCTAGACACAATACAAGGAGAGGAAGCAGGCGGAGCCGAGCCCTTCTTCCTCCTTCCACCCAAAACAGCTCAAGGAGCATTGTAGCTACTTGTGCACTTAGTAACCATGCGGAGACCCCGCAGAGCAGCAGTAGGGGTATTATCTCCCCGAAGAGCCCTGAAGTTGGGTAAGATTCGCCGGCGTGCATGTCTTCGCCTCATCCCGTTTCCAGGCACCGGCGACGTTCTGTTGGCCCCCGCAATGATAAGCCACCCGTTGGCATATGTCGCTCCTACCACCCGACATTTGGCGCCCACCGTGGGGCCAGGTGCACCATCGTCCGGAGACCTGTTCTAGACAGGAACCCTTTTCCTTCCTCGCGAGCGTAGCCAGCCTGGCTCGCCCGATGGCGCTTGCCGCGACGCGCTGCATGGCGTCGCCAACGTCTGCGCGGCTAGCGGCCTCGCCAGCCTCTTCGACAAGGCCCGCATCTCCGACGAGCTTGCCTCTGATGCGGTCGCAGATCACCTCGCCAACCTCCTCAGCCAGCGCCACGTCTCCGGCGAGCCCGCTGCAGATTTGGAGTCGGTTGGCTCCACCGACCCGATGCCCGTCGACTCCGACACGGCATCCTACGATACCTTCCCCACCAACGTCACGGTCTACAACGACCCGCTCCCTCCGGCTGGCGATCGCGATTCTGACGCCCCCGAGGTGATGGTTATCGGCCTCGACGGCCCAACTGACGAGGGCGCCCGCGACGCCCCACGCGCAGCGGCCCACGACTTGTCCGCCCCCCTCCCGGCTGACGCCAGCGACGAAGTTCTGGAGGCACGCCGCCTCGCCCTCCTCGCGGAGGGTCGGCGGCTAGCCTCCGTAAGACGCCTCACCGAGGCCTACCAGCGCGAAGCTGACCGCGCCGCCTTCGGCAAGCGGGCTTCGGCTGGCCCTAGCCGGGCTGGCGTTGTCAGGCCACGCGGCGCCGTCATCGCCGACACACTTGGAGTGGATCGCCCGGTCTACGCCACCCCGCTCGAGAACCTGCGCGCCGCCCAGGCGGCTGTAGACGAGCTGGACGGCTTGGAAGCCGAAGACCTCCCCCACATGACGCGGCGCATCCAGCAACTAATCGATGCGGCCGCACGATGGCACGAAGCCGACGCCTGCGCGGGGAGCCCTCCCCCGCGCCGCGAACACGGCGTGACTTCCCGGTCGCCGACTACCAGCAACACCCGCGCACGGCGCGAGAAAGAGCCGGCTTCCAGCCGAAGCCGGACCCAAACCTCCATCGAGCGAGACGCGGACGGCCGCCCTCGAGCCATGGAATGGCGGGGAACCCCGCCTCCGCCTCGAGCTCGCGGAGAGAGATATCCTACCCCGCCTCCAGTGGCTCACCCGACTCTCAGCGGCCGGCTTGGTCGCCGCGAGGGAGTCGGCAAAAACGACGCCCGCCACCGGATCAACCGCCTGGCCCGATCCCTGGCGCTAGAAGAAGAAGACGATGTCGGCCCGCCTTGCTTTGGCCCCCGCATCCGCGACGAGCCCTTCTCTAAAGGGTTCTCGCTCCCAAGAGACACACCCAAGTACAACGGCTCGGTGAAGCCGGAAGACTGGCTGACCGACTACTCCACAGCCGTCAGCATCGCCAATGGCAACCGGCGCGTTGCCGTAAAATACGTGCCCCTCATGCTGCAAGGCACGGCACGGACTTGGCTTAACAGCCTCAAGCCCCTCAGCATCAACAGTTGGGTGGATTTCACTAAGGCCTTCGTTCGCAACTTCACCAACACCTACAAGCGGGCTCCCAAGCCCAGACAGCTCTCCCTGTGTGTACAGGGCCCAGCCGAGTCCACTCGCGACTACCTGACGCGTTGGGCCGAGCTCCGCATCTCCTGCGAGGGGGTGCACGAGGTGCAAGCCATCGAATACTTCACTGCCGGGTGCCGAGAGGGCACCCTCCTCAAGCACAAGCTTCTCTGCGATGAGCCGACTACCCTCGACGAGCTCCTGAACATCGCCGACAAGCACGCCACCGCCGACTCCTCAATGAAGACCGAGCTCCGGGTGGACGCATCCGGAAAAGTGCTCAATCCGGTGCCCCAAGCGCCGGCTGGAGACGGCGGCCGACGCCAACACCAGAATGATCAAAAGCGCAAGGGCCCTGCGCCGCCTCCCGCCAGCCGGCAGGTGGCCACGGTCGAGGACGCGCCGCCTGAAGGGCGGCCCGCACCCAAGAAGCCCAAGGGCGGCCGGCCGGCTTGGCAGCCGGCCTTCTCCTACGAGCAAACACTTGACGCCCCGTGCAAGTTCCACAGCGGCGCGAAGCCGTCCAACCACACGACCCGCAAATGGAACTGGCTCGCCCGAATCTCGAAGGGCGAAGGGCTCACGCCGACTCCGCCTACCGGCCTGCTGCCGCCGGCTCCGCCGCCCAAAGCCGCCCGGCCCGCGGTCGACGCCGTGCAGGACGAGTTCCCCGATGAGAAAGCGTCTTATGCTGTCTTCACGAGCCAGCCCGAAGACTGGCGCAGCAAGCGCCGAGAGCAACAAGAAGTCAATGTGGCCGCCACCAGCCCAGCCGGCCACATGCACTGGTCGGAGAAACCCATCAGTTGGAGCCGGGCCGACCACCCAGAGGTGATGCCGTCCCCTGGCTCCTACGCATTGGTCCTGGAGGCCACCCTTGCAACGGATACGCGCGCCGCACGCTTCTCCCGCGTGCTGATCGACGGCGGAAGCAGCATCAACATCCTGTACCGCGACACCATGGAGAAGCTGGGCGTCAAGGCAAAGCAGCTTGCACCGACTCGAACGGTGTTCCACGACATCGTACCCGGTTTGTCCTATGCCCCCATCGGCAAGATCAAGATCGATGTACTCTTTGGGGGCAAGGATCATTTCCGCCGGGAAGCAATCTGGTTCGAGGTGGTGGACCTAGAGAGCCCTTACCATGCCTTGCTTGGCCGACCCGCCTTGGCCAAGTTCATGGCGGTCCCCCACTATGCTTACCTCAAGATGAAGATACCGAGCTCCAAGGGTGTCATCACCATCGCCGGCGACTACAAGAAATCCGCCGACTGCGCCGCGGCCAGCAGCCGGCTGGCCGAATCCCTCGTGATCGCTACAGAGAAGAAGATGCTGGACCGGGTTGTGGCCCTGGCCAGCAAGCAGCTAAACCAACCCGCCGACTCCAAGGAGTATGATGCCCAAGGATCTTTCCAGCCGGCCAAGGAGACCAAGAAGATACAGCTCGACCCCGAGCACCCCGAGAGGTTTGCCGTCATTGGGGCGAGCCTGGATAACAAATAGGAAGGCGAGCTCGTCGATTTCCTCCGTGAGAATCGGGATATCTTTGCATGGTCCCCCAAGGACATGCCGGGTGTTCCGAAGGATTTCACCGAGCACAAATTGCACGAGCGGGAGGACGCTAAACCAGTCAAGCAGCCCCTCCGCCGACTGTCAGAAGAGAAGAGAAGGATCGTAGGGGAGGAGATAGCCCGGCTTCTTGCAGCCGGCTTCATCATGGAAGTTTTCTTCCCCGAGTGGCTCGCGAACCCAGTTCTCGTGCTAAAAAAGAATAACAAGTGGCGCATGTGTATAGATTACACAAGCCTGAACAAAGCCTGCCCAAAAGATCCCTTCGCTCTGCCCAGGATTGATCAAGTGATAGACTCCACAGCCGGATGCGAGCTGTTGAGCTTTTTGGATGCCTACTCGGGATACCACCAGATCAAGCTAAACCCGGATGACCAACTGCAGACCGCCTTCATCACGCTGTTTGGAGCCTTCTGCTACCTGACTATGACGTTCGGCTTGAGGAATGCCGGCGCCACTTTTCAGCGTTGCATCCAGAAGTGCCTCCTCACGCAGCTCGGCAAGAACGCCCACGTTTACGTGGATGATGTTGTGGTGAAGACGAAGAAGCGTGGCACTCTGCTGGAAGACTTGAAGGAGACATTCGAGAACCTGCGCCGGTTCCGGATCAAGCTCAACCCGGAGAAATGCGTGTTCGGAGTGCCAGCTGGCCAGCTCCTAGGCTTTCTGGTCTCCGAACGCGGCATAGAGTGCAACCCTGTGAAGATCAAGGCCATCGAGAGGATGGCTGTCCCAACCAAGCTCAGAGAGATTCAGAAGTTCACCGGGTGCCTGGCCTCTCTGAACCGCTTCATCAGCCGGCTTGGAGAAAAAGCTCTCCCCCTCTACCGCCTCATGAAGAAGAGCACTCACTTTGAGTGGAATGACCAGGCCGACCAAGCTTTCCGCGAGCTGAAGAAAATGCTGTCCACGCCGCCTGTCTTGGCGGCACCGACTGAGAAGGAGCCCATGCTCCTATATATTGCCGCCACTAGCCGGGTGGTCAGCACCGTCATTGTGGTCGAACGCCCCGAAGAAGGCCGAGCCCAGCCAGTCCAGAGGCTGGTTTATTACCTGAGCGGGGTGCTGTCCGCCTCAAAGCAAAATTACCCGCACTATCAGAAGATGTGCTATGGCGTTTACTTCGCCGCCAAGAAGCTGAAGCCGTACTTTCAAGAGCATCCCATCACGGTCGTATGCACTGCCCCGCTAGCCGAGATCATAGGCAGCCGGGATGCATCCGGCCGGGTGGCTAAATGGGCCATCGAGCTGGCCCCCTACACAATCTTCTACCAACCCCGCACCGCCATCAAGACGCAAGCGCTGGCCGACTTCCTCGTCGACTGGGCCGAGACCCAGTACTTACCAGCAGCGCCCGACTCCACCCATTGGCGCATGCACTTTGATGGATCAAAGATGTGCACCGGCCTGGGAGCTGGCGTCGTCCTTACCTCTCCAAAAGGCGACCAGCTCAGATACACGCTGCAGATCCACTTTGCCGCCTCCAACAACGTAGCCGAGTATGAAGCGCTCATACACGGGCTCTGGCTTGCCAAGGAACTTGGCATTCGCCGAATCCTGTGCTATGGCGACTCGGATTTGGTGGTGCAGCAGTCTTCTGGCGACTGGGACGCCAAGGACGCGAACATGGCGAGCTACCGCTTCCTAGTGCAGCAAATCAGCGGATACTTTGACGGGTGTGAATTCCTTCATGTACCACGAGCCGACAACGAGCCAGCAGATGCCCTGGCCCGAATAGGCTCCACGCGGCAAGCAATACCAGCCGGCGTCGCCCTACAGGGCCTCCTCAAGCCATCAATCAAACCGTCTCCAGAATCCGACTCCATGTTCGTGCCGCCTAACCCCGAGGAGGCCGGGTCCGGCTCGAAGAATCAAGCAGCCGGCCCGGGGACTTCAATATTTGGCTCGGGGACTGCAGTACCCGGCTCGGGGACTGCCGCACCCGGCCCGGGGACTGCGGTAGCCAGCCCGGGGACTGCGGTGGCCGGCCCGGGGACTTCTTCAGCACAGCAAGCGGCGGCCGACTCCAGCACTGCATCACCCAGCCCGCCCACCCTGGTGGCTGTGGCCACATTGGTGGCAGAGGAAGTCGCCGCCCCATCATGGGCCCAAACCATCCGCAACTTTTTGGTGAACCATGACCTGCCGGCTGACAAAAACGAAGCAAGACAAGTCCAGTGCCGGGCTGGAGCATACACAATCGTCAACAGAGAGCTTGTCAAGCGCAGCGCCACCAGAGTCTTGCAGCGATGCGTCGAGCAGGAGAAAGGCATCGCGATCCTCAGGGATATACACCAAGGAGAGTGCGGCCACCACGCCGCATCAAGATCACTTGTCGCCAAAGCCTTCCGCCACGGTTTCTTCTGGTCGAATGCTTTGGACGACGCCAAAGAGCTAGTCAAACACTGCAAAGGCTGCCAGCTTTTTAGCTTGCAGCAACACATGCCGGCTTCGGCACTCAAGACCATTCCCATCACCTGGCCCTTCGCCGTCTGGGGATTGGATATGGTGGGCCCATTCAAGACGGCGCGCGGTGGCATGACACATTTGCTCGTCGCCGTCGACAAATTCACCAAGTGGATCGAGGCGAAGCCGATCAAGAAGCTAAATGGGCCGACTGCAGTGACTTTCATTGCAGATATAACAACCCGGTACGGCGTACCGCACAGCATCATCACCGACAACGGCACGAACTTTGCCAAAGGTGCCTTGGCACGGTTCTGCGCTGCGCAAGGTATCCGGCTGGACCTTGCGTCAGTCGCCCACCCGCAGTCAAACGGCCAAGTGGAGCGAGCAAATGGCCTCATTTTGTCCGGCATCAAGCCTCGACTGGTCGTACCTCTGGAGCGTTCAGCCGGCTGCTGGCTCGATGAGCTGCCGGCTATCCTATGGAGTCTGCGCACTACTCCCAACAGATCAACCGGCTTCACTCCTTTCTTCCTTGTATATGGTGCCGAGGCGGTCATCCCAACAGATATCGAGTTCGACTCGCCTCGGGTAACCATGTACATGGAAGCGGAAGCCAAAGAAGCACGAGAAGACGGCGTCGACCTGCTGGAAGAGGCCCGGTTGTTAGCCCTCAGCTGGTCTGCCATCTACCAGCAGGGTTTGCGCCGCTACCATAGCCGGAGGGTCTGACCAAGATCCTTCCAGGAGGGCGACCTTGTGCTCCGGCTGATCCAGCGAACAGCCGGCCAGCACAAGCTCGCAGCCCCCTGGGAAGGCCCCTTCATCATCAACAGAGCCTTGGGCAACGACGCCTACTACCTCATCGACGCGCAGAAGCCGAAGGCACGCAAGAGAGACGACTCCGGCAAGGAGTCGGAGCGACCATGGAACGCAAATCTCCTTCGGAAGTTTTACAGTTGAAAACGCAGTATGTGTTATGCCCACTTTTGTATTAAGTACGAAGCAGTAGGCTCCCCGAGAAAGACTCGGGGACTGCCACCCTTTATTTTATGAATGAAAGTTATCATGCGTATGATATTACCTATTCATTTATTTTGTCCGGTACCGGGTCCGACGAGTCGGCCCGGGGACTGGCCGACTAGAGTTATATTAGGAGCCCTACCCGCAGCCAGACAAGCAATGTGCCGACACCCAGGCTTGGCTCTTGCCGAAATCGCAGCACGAAGAACCGACTGCCCGGCTGGCAAGAGCCACAAGCCGGAAAGGGTGCGCACATGAAAAACGGCTAGGGACCAAACAGGATCGCATATATAACAAAAGCCGGCTGACTGCCTCCCGCCGACCGACTACCAGAGTAGCCGGCCGGCCGGCTTACATTCAGTCTGCTTCAAATCCAAGAAAGCTCAAGTACTTGCCTTCCCAAGGAGGGAAGGCGGCGAAGGAAAGAGCCTAAGGACAAAAAAGTACACTTGAATGAACGCCAACACATGCATATATTAATATTTACACAAAAGGCCTCCAGAGAGGTCGACATCCAACATTGTTCGATACACCCCCAGTGGGTGGAATTGCAGAAACTTAAAATTGTCCGAAAAAGTAAAACAGGGACAAAAGGAACGGCAGATCAAGCCGGCAGGGCGGCGGACGAGCCGGGCTAGGCGGTGGGAGCAGTCGCGCCGGCTGGAGGAGCGGCCGGCTGGCCAACCTCGGCTTGATCGTCGTCTCTGGCAGAGGGCGCGCTCCCGCGTGGCTCGTTGCTGGAGGCACGGTCGGCTGGGGGACAGTCGGCCGTCTCACCAGTCGGCTCGGCGTCTTCATCCTCCTCCTCCTCGTCGTCCTCGCCCTCATCGCTGGAGGCGATCTCTTCGGCCGAGTCCTCGCCGTCCGCCGAGTTCAGCCCGAACCATTCCTCCGGCTGGGCGGCGCCATCGTCGTTGAGCTCCGGCGCGAAGACGCTAGTGTCGGTGCACTCGGCGATCGTCGAGGCGAGTTGTGCGATCGCCGGTCGCACCTCCTCCAGCTCCGCGTCGGCTTCCGACCGCCACGTCTGCAGCTGGTCCAGGCTTAGCCCTGGGTACCACGCGCGGATGAACTCCAGCGCGCGCCCGGCTCCAAGACGGGCCGCGGACGCCTTCCAGGCCTCGAAGCGGCCGAATGCGACTTCGAGCCAGTCGGCCGTCCGGCTTGGGGTGCGGGGAATTGTCTGACCGGGCCAGAGCGCGGCCAGCATCGTTGCCCCGGCACGTTGGAGCCGGCGGAGCAGCCGGTGGGCCGGCTGCAGCCGCGCCTGGACGGCGATGAGCTGCTCCGACAACGTCCGATTCGCGTCCGGCGGAATCACAACCCCGGCCTGACGGCGCTCCTCGCAGTAGGCTTCGATGGCTTGGGCGGCGAGGACGGATTGACCGGGAAAGTACTCTGCGCAAGATAGCAAACACACGTCAAAACAAAGCCGCAGGCGGCCGGCGGATGGAAGAAGAGCAAGAAGGACGGCCTACCGTTGATAAGATCCTCGATCCGGCCGAAGCCTTCTTCCAGCGCCTGGCGCGTCTCGGCCCAGCTCGCCTCCCTGGCCTCGAACTCCGCCTTCAGGGTAGCCTCGCCATCCCGCGCCTTTTGCAGGGCCGCCTTGTGGCTCTCCTCTTGGTCGGCCAGTTTCGTCGCCAGGCGGTCGCGCGCTTGAACCAAGTCAGCATACTCAGCGTCCTTGGTGCGAAGAGCGGCCTGCACCTCGCCGAGTTCCCTCCGCAGGTCGGCGTTGGCCTCTGCACGAGCAAAAGATAAAGAGAAAAAGTCCGCAAAGGAAAAGTCGTCGAGTAAAGATCCGACCCGACTGCGCTGCAGTCGGCCCGGATCTCGGGGACTACACCCAGTGGGTGCGCTGTCGCGCCCCCACGAGAAACAAATAAGGACAAAACACTTATGCCGGCTGCTGGCGAGGTCTTCGGTCCTCCGGCTCAGCTCCCGAGCCTGGGAGTTGAAGGCGGCAGCACGAGAATTATGATAATCCTAAGAGATCAGAAAAAACAGTCAAAGATAGTCATCGAGTAAGATCCGACCCGACTGCGTTGCAGTCGGCCCGGATCTCGGGGACTACACCCAGTGGGTGCGCTAGCGCGCCCCCACGGAAAAAATTCAAAGGACCAGAACGGTCAATGAGTAAAGACTTACCCGGATTGCAGACCGCGTCGACAGAAACTCCTGAGTAAGTTGCCTCAGGAGGCCGGCCTGTGCCTGCAGCCGGCTCCGAGCCCCTTGAGCCGCGATGTTCAGCTCGCCGCTCCCTCCGCTAGGAGTCCATCCGGACGTGGCGGAGCTGGCCGCCTCCAAGGCGTCTGCCGTCTGCTCAGCCCCCGCGGCTCGGCGCGTGTCCGGCGGGGCCGTGCCCCCTCTGGCATGCCGGCCCGCCGCCAGCTCGATCTCAAGGCTGGCTCCGGCCTCGGGCGCGGCCCGGGCCGGCTCCTCCGGCACCGCCGACGATTGGCCGCCTTCGCCTGCTCCGGCTGGCGCTGCCGGCGACGTCCTCTCGACGGAAATCTCGAAGACTTCGTCCCTCTGCACCGGCGGCTGCTCGGGGATAATCTCCTCCGCCGTGGGCAGAGGGATGTCCGGATCCAAAGTTTGGAGGGGGATGGCGAGTAGCGGAGGCTGGCACGCGCGCCTTCCGCCTCCGTCTCCGCGGCCGCCCGCTCCGACGGAGTCTTGGCCGCCGCGCTCGCTCGCCCCGGCGCCGTCTGGGCGGCCTCCCGCTCCGCCGCCTCCCGCTCGGCCGCCTCCCTCTCTCGACGCGCCTCGCGAGCATTGCGCTCCGTGGCTGCTTCAAGTTCGGCGCGGGGGTCCACTCGGCGGGACCCTGAGGATCCGGCACTCGGCCCAACTACGGAGCCGGCTGGGCCTCGCTCGAGGGAGAGCGGCGCCCTGCTCAGAAAATCAGAGAAGCATTCAAGTAAAGGAAGACTTCAGAATAACAAGCATGTAGGCGGCTACTAGACTTACGCGGAAACTGAGGGGCGCTTCTTCACCGCCTTCCGGAAGCGGGCCGCCTTCGCCGCCGCCTCCTCGCGCTTCGTGGCTGCGGCGGAGGCCTTCGGCTTCTTCGGCCGGCTTCTTCGGCCGGCTTCCGAAGAGCGGGAACGCGGCCCGGCGTTTCCCCTTTCCACCACCGGCAGTCGGCGCGGCAGACAAGCCCGTGCCGCGACGGTCGGTTGCTGGCTGGTGGCACGGGATTTCTTCGCCTTCGAAATCATCCGGCCAGTCGTCGAAACTGGCCGAGAGCCCCGTGCCGCCAAGCTCGGTGGCGTCCCCCGTGGCGGCATCCTCCATGGCGACTGCGGAAAGATCCGGGTCGCCGAGGTCGTCCACCGTGCGGTCCGGGGCATACTCGCGATCGACTCCGGCCGCCCCGGCTGGCGGCGGGAGGAGAGGATTCTGATGAAGAGAAAAAAGAGAAGAGCCGCCTGGTCAGAAGCCGGCTGACTCAAGCCGGCAGACGACGAGAAGAAAGACTTACCACAGGCGGAGGATGGGCGCGGGAGTACGGCACCTTGCCGAATTGCCACTTGTCGGTGAGCTTCAGGTTGGCGATGTAGTTCACCATCAGAGCCACCTCGGCATGGGGCATCTCCCATGTGCTCAGCCGGCAAGGGTCGAACCGGCCACTCATTTGGCACATCATGTGTGGCCGGCTTTGGAGGGGCAGAATCCGGCGCTCGACGAAGGCGGCTACCAGGTCGGATGCAAGCAGGCCTTCCGACTGGATCATCACCCGAAGCCGGGCGATGGAGGCATTCCCAGCCGGAGACAAGAGATTCGACCTGGTTAATTGCGCGCCTTGATGACGCGAAGTAACGGCCGCGGGGAGGCGAGCAGTGCCCTCGGGCCACAGATGACCTGCGCCCGGGCCGAGGCCAGGGAGTGGCGGGTCCGGGCCTGCGGCGGCGTCCCGTCGCGCGCGTGTGACGGCAGGACTTCCCCGCCACGTGGCTCGTCGTGGGGCCCGCGGCCGGCCCGCGGGTCAACCACTGCCACCTTGATAAACAAAAAGTGCTCCGGAGTCGGCTGCAACGATGAGGTCGGCCCCTCAGGGTATGAAGCCGGCCAAGCTTCCCGTCCTTCCGTCCGCCGTGAAGCTCGCCCGCCTTCGGGGACTACTGTCGGGGTAAATAGCTATGGGTAGCCCAGCCGGCTTCCCCTGGCCCCTCAGAAAAAATTATGAGCCCATCCGGCTCATAAGAAGACTCAAGATTTGGGCCGCCTCCCCCCAGCCGGCTACCTTCCTGGCCGGCTTCGGGGGCGGCCCGCCCTTTCACCCTCCTGAAGAAGGCTGCGGAGGGCCGGCTACGGCAAGGCCGGCTACGGCGGGGCCGGCTACGGCAGGGCCGGCTACAGCAAGGCCGACTACTGCCAAGCCGGCTCCCATAAATCAGTCAACACCGTACCCGCGATGTACGCGTCCACTCCGCAATGATGAAGTGGGGCGTGGCTACAGTCGAGCCTGCCACCCCCAAAACCCGGAGCACGCCTGGTACAGCGCGTCGTGCGGGCAGCTGCGGCCCGCCCGGCGCGGCACTGTAGCCACGGCGGCTCTGACGCCGTCCATGACGGGTCACCAGCGTGGCCCCCGAGGCGGTGGGCCCCTTCGGGGAGAGAGATGCCGAAGGCGGCCGCACCTCCTCTCAAGAAGGCAAGACAGAGGGCCGGCTTCACGTAGCCGGCCTGCCGCCTTCCTCGAAGGAGACGCCCATTAAGGAGACAAGATGTGGCGGGGCTACAGTAATCGCCCGCCAGGGCGGCGTTACTGTTGCCACGCTTACCCCGACCAAGCCTGCGTCAACGACACGAAGTAACAGTAACCAGCTGCCGACCAGGCCCTGGTCAGTGGGGCCGGCCTGTCGACCCAGGAGCCGGCAGCCGGCGGGACCCACCAGCCGGCGGGCCCCAGAAGCCGGCGGAGAAGCCGGCGAGCATAGTCACAGACAGGTGGGCCCCGCGCCCAGTCGGATTACCATTGTACCCCCGGGGGGTAGGCCTATATAAACCCCCCGGTGCACCCATGCAAAGGGTTGGACTCTCTTCCTAGACCTAGACACAATACAAGGAGAGGAAGCAGGCGGAGCCAAGCCCTTCTTCCTCCTTCCACCCAAAACAGCTCAAGGAGCATTGTACCTACTTGTGCACTTAGTAACCATGTGGAGACCCCGCAGAGCAGCAGTAGGGGTATTATCTCCCCGGAGAGCCCTGAAGCTGGGTAAGATTCGCCGGCGTGCATGTCTTTGCCTCATCCCATTTCCAGGCACCGGCGATGTTCTATTGGCCCCCGCAATGATAAGCCACCCGTTGGCATATGTCGCTCCTACCACCCGACAACCGTCATGATCTTCATCATCACCGGCATGACACCATGATCTCCATCATTTCGATCTCTATCAACGTGTTGTCACATGGTCATCTGGCCAACTATTGCTTTTGCAACTATTGCTATCGCTATCGCATAGTGATAAAGTAAAGCAATTATATGGCACTTGCATCTTATGCAATAAAGATACAACCATAAGGCTCAAGCCAGTTACTGATAACTTTAACAAAACATGATCATCTCATACAACAACTTATATCTCATCACGTCTTGACCATATCACATCACAACATGCCCTGCAAAAACAAGTTAGACGTCCTCTATGATACGTCTCCAACGTATCTATAATTTAGGAAGTATTCATGCTATTATATTACCAACCTTGGATGTTTTATATGCATTTATATGCCCTTTTATATGATTTTTGGGACTAACCTATTGACCTAGAGCCCAGTGCCAGTTTCTGTTTTTCCTTGTTTTTGAGTTTTGCAGAAAAGGAATACCAAACGGAGTCCAATTGACATGTCAATTTTTGTTGATTTTTAATCGACCAAAAGAAGACCTCGGAGTAAAAGAGTTGGGCCAGAAGAGTCCTGAGCCGTCCATGAGGGTGGGCCCCCCCAGGCACGTGGGCCTGCCTCATGGATGACTCGGGCATCTCCTTGACGTGAGACCAACGCCAAAAATTTCTATAAATACAGAAACCTCCAGAAAATAACCTAGATCGGGAGTTCCGACTCCAGAAGCCTCTGTAGCCACCGAAAACCAATCTAGGCCCTCTCAGGCACCCTGCCGGAGGGGGCCATCATCACCGGAGGGCATGGAGGAGGATCCCGGAGGGGCCATCATCATCATGAAGGCCAA
The DNA here is from genome assembly GCA_034509565.1 of Triticum monococcum. NCBI lineage: Eukaryota > Viridiplantae > Streptophyta > Magnoliopsida > Poales > Poaceae > Triticum > Triticum monococcum. The sequence goes on along the minus strand of CM067845.1, from coordinate 535,659,449 downwards.
GGACCAGAGGGGGAACCTCTCCCCATCCAAGGGGAGGCCATGGAGGAAGGAAGCACAAGGGGGGGGGGGAACCTCTCCTCCTCTCTCTTGGTGGCACCAGAGTGCCATCGAGAGGAGAATCATCGCCGCGGTGATGGTCTTCATCAACATCACCATCATCATCACCATCCTCATCTCATTTACGCGGTCCACTCTCCCGCACCCCGCTGTAATCCCTACTTGAACATGGTGCTTTATGCCACATATTATGATCCAATGATGTGTTGCCATCCTATGATGTTTTGAGTAGATATCTTTTGTCTTTGGGTTGATTGATGATCTAGATTGGTACGAGTTGTATGTTTTTTTTGGTGCTGTCCTATTGTGCCCTCCGTGTCGCGCATGCGTGAGGGATTCCCGATGTAGGGTGTTGCAATACGTTCATGATTCGCTTATAGTGGGTTGTGTGAGTGACAGAAGCATAAACCCGAGTAAGGGGATTGTTGCGTATGGGATAAAGGGGACTTGGTGCTTTAATGCTATGTTTGGGTTTTACCTTAATGATCTTTAGTAGTTGCGGATGCTTGCTAGAGTTGCAATCATAAGTGCATATGATCCAAGAAGAGAAATTATGTTAGCTTATGCCTGTCCCTCATATGAAATTGCAATGACGACTATCGGTCTTGTTAACAATTGCCTAGGACAATTTCGCACACCGATCCACCATTATTCCACACTCGCTATTTATAATATTTAGTAATATATTCCAACTTTATGATAACAGCACCTACTTTCATATTTTATCTCTCCGATATCATGCAAAGTTATCCACTTCATACCCACAACATAGTTTTATTTCTCGTTGCTAGTTGGAAGCAAACGGTCGGTGTACGTAGAGTCGTATCAGTGGCAGATAGGACTTGAGAGAATATTGATCTTACCTTTTGCTCCTTGTGCGTTCGACACTCCATACTTATCACTTCCACCATTGGGAATTCCTATGATGATTCCCTGCACTTGGGGATTATCAAGCTCTTTTCTGGCGCCGTTGCCGGGGAGCAATAGCGTGGGGTTGATATTCTCGTGTGTGCTTGTTTGCTTTCTTCACTAAGTAGATTTTGTTTTTCCTTTTTTTATGTTTAGTTGTGGGTGGAACATACAAAAAAAATTAAAGAATGAAAATGCCAAAAAAAATTACTTGCCTCTCATGCCTAAAGAGTTTTTCAAAAAGAGAAGTGATTGGAAAGTTATGCATTGAAGAAGTGAGGGTCGACCTTGAGCACTGATGTTCATGCTCACGGAAACAATGTAGAATTTTTCATGGAAGTTTCTCTGTAAATAACTATCCCCTTATATATATCCATTGTATTATAAAAATAATGTGCCAAGCTTTGGTTTTAGGATGATTAGATTGCTTGTTTACTATGTGCAGAACAAAAACAGAAACTTTGGTTGTAGCGCGTGATTTTACCTTTTTTACTGGAAAGTCAAATGGGCCTGAAACTTTTTTCACATTACTTCCGTACAAATTGTTCAAATTTTCAAATTTATTTCATAATTTTTGGAGTTACAGAAGTTTACTAAACCTCCAGATTACTACAGACTGTCCTGTTTTAGACAGATTCTGCTTTCTATGTGTTGATCGCTTATTTTGATGAATCTATGGGTAGTATCGGGGGGTATGAACCATGGTGAAGTTGGAATACAGTATATATAGTTCTAATATGAAATTGGAATGAGTTTGAAACAGTACCTAAAGGTAGTGATTTGCTTTATTATACTAACGGATCTCACAAAGTTTTTGTTAAAGTTTTGTGTGGATGAAGTGTTCGAAGATCGAGGAGCTAACAATATGAGAAGAATAAAGAGAGGCAAGATTTCAAGCTTGGAGATGCCCAAGGCACCCCAAGTAAATATTTCAGAGGATACTCAAGCATCTAAGCTTGGGGATGCCCCGGTTGGCATCCCATCTTTCTTCTTCAACAAATATCGGTATACCTTGGTTTTTGTTTATTTCACATGATTTGTGTCCTTTGTGTTTTTCTTTAAGAACCATGATAGTATGAGATGTCCCTTCATCAATTTATAGAATTCTTCATGTGCTTCACTTATATCTTTTAAGTATGATCTTATAGAATCGCTCTTTGAGCTTCACTTAAATCTTTTGAGTATGGTGTTGTAGAATGCTAGCTTCTTGTGCTTCGCGTATACATTTTGAGCTTGGACATTGGTTAGTCTATATTATTTGTAGAATGCTCCATGAACTTCACTTATATCTTTTGGAGTATGAATAATACTATCATCTAAAGCGGGCTTGGAAGAGTGTCAACTTTAGGAACTAGTGATCCCGCTATTCCGAATGAGGAGAATTTTGCTTATGTGGAGAGTAGTAAAATTTCTATGCTTGTAGATCATGAAAAGAATGCTTTATGTGATGGTTATATCATTGAACTCATTCATTATGCTACTGAAAATTATTATGAGGGAGGAATACATGATTGTAGGTGAGGGAGTCCTGGATTAGGGGGTGTTCGGGTAGCCGGACTATACCTTCAGCCGGACTCCAAGACTATGAAGATACAAGATTGAAGACTTCGTCCCGTGTCCGTATGGGACTTTCCTTGGCGTGGAAGGCAAGCTTGGCGATGCGGATATTCAAGATCTCCTACCATTGTAACCGACTCTATGTAACCCTAACCCTATCCGTGTCTATGTAAACCGGAGGGTTGTAGTCCGTAGGACAGAAAAAACTCCATACACAACAATCATACCACAGGCTAGCTTCTAGGGTTTAGCCTCCTTGATCTCGTGGTAGATCTACTCTTATACTACCCATATCATCAATATTAATCAAGCAGGAGTAGGGTATTGCCTCCATCGAGAGGGCCCGAACCTAGGTAAAACAAGGTGTCCCCTGTCTCCTGTTACCATCCGGCCTAGACGCACAGTTCGGGACCCCCTACCCGAGATCTGCCGGATTTGACATCGACATTGGTGCTTTCATTGAGAGTTCCTCTGTGTCGTCGCCTTTAGGCCTGATGGCTCCTTCGATCTTCAACAACGATGCGGTCCAGGGTGAGACATTTCTCCTCGGACAGATCTTCGTCTTCGGCGGCTTCGCACTGCGGGCCAATTCGCTTGGCCACCTTGAGCAGATCGAAAGCTACGCCCCTGGCCATCAGGTCAGGTTTGGAAGCCTAAACTACATGGCTGACATCCGCGGGGACTTGAGCTTCGATGGATTCGAGCCACAGCCAAGCGTGCCGCACTATCTCGACGGGCATGATATAGCTCTGCTGCGGAACAGCACCTTGGAGGCCGCACACGCATCGGTTTCGACCATTGATTTGGAACCTACTGCGCCGATCGAGGATCAGCGGTTGGATGCTGCCTCAGGGGCTGCGATCTCAGAGGCGATCGAGCCGAACTCTAGCCCTGCACTCCGCGTGGCCCATGACTCCGAGGAGCCGGATTCCTCTCCGAACTTCGAGCCCCCTGCACCCCTGCCAATCGAATCCGATTGGGCGCCGGTAATGGAGTTCACCGCTGCGGACATCTTTCAGCATTCGCCTTTTGGCGACATCCTGAATTCTCTTAAGTCTCTCTCTTTATCAGGAGAGCCCTAGCCGAACTACGGTCAGCAAGGGTGGGATACGGATGGTGAGGAAATTCAAAACCCACCCACCAGCCACTTTGTAGCCACTGTCGACGATTTAACCGACATACTTGACTTCGGCTCCGAAGACATCGACGGCATGGACGACGATATAGGAGACGAACAGGAACCAGCACCTGTAGGGCGCTGGAACGCCACCTCGCCATATGACATATACATGGTGGATACTCCAAAAGACGGAGATGGCGATGGAACAATGGGGGATGGCGCCCCCAAGAAACAGCCAAAGCGCCGGCGTCAGCGGCGCCGCTCTAAATCCCGCCAAAGCAAAACGGTGATTCCGGAACGGGAGATAATACTACCCCGGATAGCGCCGAAGAACACCCACCCCAGCAAGATTCGGCACAGGAAGATGGAGAAGCCAGCCCTCATGAGAGAGCGGCAGACCAAGAGGTCGAGGATGATAACTATACGCCTCCCTCCGAAGACGAGGCAAGCCTCGATGACGACGAATTCGTCATACCATCAGACCCCGCCGAACAAGAGCGTTTTAGACGCAGGCTTTTAGCCACGGCAAGCAGCCTCAAGAAAAAGCAGCAACAGCTTAAAGCTGCCCAAGATTTGCTAGCTGACAGATGGACTGAAGTCCTTGCGGCCGAAGAGTATGAACTCGAACGCCCCTCCAAGAGTTATCGGAAGCGCAGGCCGCTACCCCGATCAGAGGAGGAAGCACCTACATCACCTGTTCATGACATGGCAGACCGGCCACCTCGTGGCCGCGATAGAGAGGCCTCTCAGCCCTCCACCCAAGCCATGCCCCGACGCCGCACAACTAAGGCATGGGAAAATGCGCCCGACCTGCGAGACATACTGGAGGACAAGGCAAGACAGACAAGATCGATCTACGGATCGCGCAGGCGCCCTACGGCATGTGACAATGATTTCACGCCGGATACAACAAATCCGGCTGGGCCGAACACAATAGACATAGCTCTTCCGAGCTGCGTCGTGATATAGCCCAGTACAGAGGCGCCGCACACCCGCTATGCTTCACGAATGAAGTAATGGATCATAAAATCCCAGAGGGCTTTAAACCCATAAATATCGAATCGTATGATGGCACCACAGACCCGGCGGTATGGATTGAGGATTATCTCCTTCACATCCACATGGCGCGCGGCGATGATCTACACGCCATCAAGTACCTCCCGCTCAAACTTAAAGGACCGGCCCGGCATTGGCTTAACAGCTTGCCAGCAGACTCAATCAGTTCTTGGGAGGACCTGGAAGCCGCATTCCTCGACAACTTCCAGGGCACTTACGTGCGACCGCCGGATGCCGACGACTTAAGCCACATAATTCAGCAGCCAGAAGAATCAGCCAGACAATTCTGGACACGGTTCCTAACAAAGAAAAACCAGATAGTCGACTATCCGGACGCAGAGGCCCTAGCAGCCTTCAAGCATAACATCCACGACGAGTGGCTTGCCCGGCACCTGGGACAGGAAAAGCCGAAATCCATGGCAGCCCTCACGACACTCATGACCCGCTTTTGCGCGGGTGAAGACAGCTGGCTAGCTCGCAGTAACAACTTATCAAAGAACCCTGGTAATTCGGACGCCAAGGACAAAAGTGGCAGGACACGTCGGAACAACCAAAAACGCCGCGTTAACAGCGACATCAATGAAGACACGGCAGGCAATGCCAGATTCAGAGGCTATAAATCCGGTCAGCGGAAAAAGCCATTCAAAAAGAATACTCAGGGCCCGTCCAGTTTGGACCGAATACTCGATCGCTTGTGCCAAATACATGGCACCCCCGAAAAGCCAGCCAATCACACCAACAGGGATTGTTGGGTGTTCAAGCAGGCAGGCAAGTTAAGAGCCGAAAATAGAGACAAGGGGCTGCACAGCGACGACGAGGAGCCCAAGCCGCCGAACAACAATGGGCAGAAGGGCTTTCCCCCACAAGTGCGGACGGTGAACATGATATACGCAACCCACATTCCCAAGCGGGAGCGGAAGCGTTCGCTACGGGACGTATACGCGATGGAGCCAGTCGCCCCAAAGTTCAACCCATGGTCCTCCTGCCCGATCACTTTTGATCGAAGGGACCATCCCACTAGCATCCATCATGGCGGCTTTGCCGCATTGGTTCTCGACCCAATCATCGACGGATTTCACCTCACAAGAGTCCTCATGGACGGCGGCAGTAGCCTGAACCTGCTTTATCAAGACACAGTGCGGAAAATGGGCATAGATCCCTCAAGGATCAAACCCACAAGAACAACCTTTAAAGGCGTCATACCAGGTGTAGAAGCCAACTGTACAGGCTCAGTAACACTTGACGTGGTCTTCGGATCCCCGGATAATTTCCGAAGCGAAGAGTTAATCTTCGATATAGTGCCGTTTCGCAGCGGCTATCACGCCCTGCTCGGACGAACCGCATTCGCAAAATTCAATGCGGTGCCGCACTATGCATATCTCAAACTCAAGATGCCAGGCCCTCGAGGAGTAATCACGGTCAACGGAAACACCGAACGCTCCCTCCATACGGAGGAGCATACGGCGGCTCTCGCAACGGAGGTACAAAGTAGCCTTCTTAGGCAATTCTCCAGTCCGGCCATTAAAAAGCCAGACACTGCCAAGTGCGCCCGGAGTAACCTATAGCATGACCGCCTGGCACACTATGAGCAAGCGTAGCAATGCGGCCCCAACCCCAGCTTTCGCGACCTAGCGAAACCAGTACCTCGCGTACATAACTACGCCCTTGAAATACCATGGACATAGGGGAAGGGGCACAATAACGGCACGCCCAAAATACGGCTTAAAACGTACCAGGGGCTGCCGGATTCTTTTTTTAATTTTTTCTTACTTTCAGGACTCCATACTTCGGACGACCTGTTCAGCAATTCGATTGCCGCACAAACGTTGCAAGATCCAGGGAGGCAGATAAGCCGTGCCGCATTATGGAACTCCCAGGTGGTCTCTGTTACGAGCGGTATACCTACTTTATATACAATTCCGCGGCCTGCCCCTGGTCAGGACATACTGAATAGTCCAATATCTTTTGCTTACCGCACCATTTGTATCGTTCGGCTTTGATAAATAGCCTCTCCATAAGTAATGCTTAGCTTTTTGTCTTTTTTTGCATTACTCTTTTCATATATATGTTCATTAATGACATGTCGCACCCATACATGGTGGTACGGCAAGTACGCCAGGGGCTTCAGTACCCTTTAATATGGTGTGAGTAGTCCGTACACTTTCACAAGTGCGGCACCCCGAACTTATAGCACTATATGCATCGGCTCCGAATCATGATTTGGGTCAATAGTTGGGTTTGCCCGGCTCCTATGTTTTGGTGCCTTACGTTCCACTATATCGGCTAAGGTAGCACTAGGAGAACCACTGCGATTGTGTCCCGGTTGAGCTGGGTTAAGCACCTTAGTGGAGAAAGCTAAAACTGACTGTCATGATGAAGCGAGAGACCGGTCGCTGTTCAAGAGGTTTTTCGAGTCCCTAAAGGCTTATGCCGCTTCGAGCGAGGAGCTGGATAACCCCAGCCAAGGCGTGGATAGCGCCCCGAACTCGGTCTTCCGAACTAGGGGCTTCGCCGAAATTTAAAATTATAAAGTTCTATGGCTAAGTGAGAGCGTTCAAGCATTATAGTCCGATTGCCTGGTTCGTCGTGCTGAGCGCCTCCCTCGAAGGACCCAACCATGGGAAAAAGAGCGCCCAGGTTTATCACCGAACACCCCAGCACTACTGGCATGGGGGCAGAAGCCGACGACTGGCTATCTCCCAATTTTTAATAAACGGCCGCACAGAAAATAATATTTTAAATTCAATAAGCATTGCTTAGCGCATATGAACAAGTTTTCAACGCACAGGATAAACACGAGCGAATTCATTCAAAAATTACATCCTTGGTGCACTCATCCGCCACAAGGCGGGCACCCGCAAGAACATCCTTATAGTAGTTCTCCAGCTTGCGATGCTCCTTCCCTGGCGGCGGCCCGTCCGTCACAAGCTTCTCACCGTCCAGCTTACCCCAGTGCACCTTTACACGGGCAAGGGCCCTACGGGCACCCTCGATGCAGACAGAGCGCTTGATGACCCCGAGCCTTGGACAGGCCTCCACCAGCCGCCGCACCAGCCCGAAGTAGCTCCCAGGCAGGGCCTCTCCTGGCCACAGCCGAACTATGATGCCATTCATGGCTTGTTCGGCCGCCTTATCGAGTTCGACCAGCTGTTTCAGCTGGTCGCTCAAGGGCACAGGGTGTCCGGCCTCAGCATACTGAGACCAGAACACCTTCTCCGTCGAGTTGCCCTTTTCAGCTCGGTAGAATGCGGCAGCATCAGATACACTGCGGGGAAGATCTGCGAATGCCCCTGGAGAACTCCGGATTCAGGTAAGTAACAAGCAGTTTACTTTTATATTTCTACTTTGCATAAAGAATGCCTTACCCGCTGCTATCTTTTTCATATCCTCCAACTCTCCGAGGGCCTTTTGGGCTTCGGCCTTGGCAGACTTGGTAGTCTCGAGGGCCGTCGCGAGCTTGGACGCTTGGGTGTTCGACTCAAGCTCCAAACTCTCATGTTTTTTCATGAGAGCCTGAAGCTCTTGCTGCATCTCGCCGACCTGAGACCCAAGTTTCTCTCGCTCGGTGTGCTCTGCGGCCGTTTTCTTTTCGGCCTCGGATAGCGCCTGCTTGAGGGTCGCCAACTCAGTCGTGGCCCCTACAATAAGCAGTTCACTCCTGTTATTTTTTGCAATCACGCCTCTCTATAGGCACTTTTTTATAAGGTATTTATTACCTTCTTTCTCCTCGAGCTGCTGCTTGGCCAGGCCGAGCTCTTACTCGGACCGCTCGAGTCCCTGTTTCAGGGCATCCACCTCCGCAGTCAGTGCGGCGGTGGCTAGCAGCGAAGCCTGCATATGCATATTGAGCCTTCATTATTAGACTCCTGCAAAATTTAATAGATCCTCTATTCAGCTTTTCTTTCCGAACGCCAAACAGAGCATCAGGGGCGACTGTCTATGCGGTAATATTTTTACATATTTTTACTTACCTCGAAGCCTGTTAGGAGGCTAGCGCAAGCTTCACTCAGCCCGCTCTTGGCGGACTGAACCTTCGGGGTCACCGTACTCATAATAGTATGGTGCTCCTCGCTGATGGAGGCGCCTTCAAGCACCTCCAGCAGATTGTCCGGCGCCTCCGGTTGGACGGAGGCTGCCGGCTCAGAAGGCTTGCTCCTCTTGGAAGGAGTTCGCCTGCCGCGGTCCGGAATTGTTGAAGATTCCGGCACGGTGTCCGGCTTAAAGCCGGACTTGGAGCCCTGAGGGGTCTTGTCCCCTTCACTCCTGGGGTCCAGGAGGTCGCCTTGCGGCTCCTCCAGGACCACCTCCTCCTGCCCCGGAGCTCGTTGCGACACCACTTCGGCGTCATCCGCAGTGCGGGGGGAGACAGCGGGCGGAACAAAGTTCACGTCTGATGAATCTAGGGAGCCGCTCGACGACTCGTTGAGTGCGGCCCGGGGCGGGCTGCATGATTACATTCGACATTACGGAAAGTTGCGCAATAAAGGAACATCATGAGTTACTCTGATACCCGAACTTACGATTTCGCCGGATGCTTGGCCCTGTTCGGCCACTCCTCTTCGCCCTCTTCGGCGTCAGGGGCATAGTCCGGCAGAGGGGTCTTCCTTTTCCTAGACCCCTCGGCCTCCCCCGTTGGGGCGGCCTTCCTCTTCTCTCCTCCCTCCACTGGAGAGGGAGAGTTTTCTTCTTCCTCCTCCTCGTTCGCGCGGGAGGAGGGCGCCTCGGACTCGTCAGATGACGAGTCCGACACCACCATGTTGCGGGCACTCTTTTGAGTCCCCGCGGTCTTCTTCTTCTTGGCCTTCTTCTCGGGCACCACATAAGGCGCCGGGGCCAGTAGCTTCACCAGTAAAGCTGGGGCTGGATCTTCGGGCAGCGGAGCCGGACAGTTAATCGGCTCGGCTATCGCCCGCCAAGCCTGTCAAAGGTAAGGGAGTTCAGATCCCGCATAGTGTCAAACTATGAAAAAAGGCTTAACATCCTGTGAAGGGTGTAGATGGCATACCTTGCTAGCGTGACGCTGCGAGCTGTATCCGCGGTACTCGGAAGCGGATGCGGGAGCCTCGGCGCCCTTGAATAGCACCTTCCAGGCGTCTTCATACGTCGTGTTGAAGAGCCTGTTGAGGGTTTGGTGATGCGCCGGGTCGAACTCCCACAGATTAAAATCCCGTTGTTGGCATGGGAGGATCCGACAGATGATCATAACCTAGATTATATTAACAAGCCGGACTGGCTTGTTCACCAGGGACTGGATGCATGTTTGCAATCCGGTCACCTCTTTTTCGTCACCCCACGACAGGCCCGTCTCTTTTCAGGACATAAGCCGCGTGGGGGGTCCGGATCGGAACTCGGGGGTTGCGGTCCATTCCGGATCGCGTGGCTCGGTGATATAAAACCACCCGGCTTGCCATCCCTTTAGGGTCTCCACGAAAGAGCCCTCGAACCATAGGACGTTGGCCATCTTGCCCGCCATAGCACCTCCGCACTCCGCCTGGCTGCCGCGCACCACCTTGGGCTTGACGTTGAAGGTCTTGAGCCAGAGGCCGAAGTGGGGGCGGACACGGAGAAAGGCCTCGCACACGACGATAAACGCCGAGATGTTGAGGATGAAGTTCGGAGCCAGATCGTGGAAATCCAGGCCGTAGTAGAACATGAGCCCCCGGACAAATGGGTGGAGTGGAAAACCCAGTCCGCGGAGGAAGTGGGGGAGAAACACGACCCTCTCATGGGGCCTTCGGGTGGGGATAAGCTGCCCCTCTTCGGGAAGCCGGTGCGCGATGTCCTTGGACAGGTATCCGGCCTTCCTTAGCTTTTTTACTTTACCCTCCGTGACGGAGGAGACCATCCACTTGCCTCCCGCTCCGGACATAGCTGGAGAAGGTTGAGGTGGGAAGTGCGGGCTGGGGCGCTGGAGCTCGGGTGTGCAGGAGATGGGTAGGCAGAGGAGGAAGAAGGCGTAGGTAAAGAGGTGGATCCTTGTCCCCTTATACAGGCGGACGCGTTTGTGCGTCCCCACCTGCCTAGTAAAACTCGCTTGCCTCCCAAGCGCCGTGATCAGTGGCGCGGTTGGGTTACCCACGTCCGTATTGATGAGAATCCCGTAAAAGGGGGGTACACGATCTCTGCTTTGACAAAACGTTCCAAGGAAACCGCCTTGCAAAACATGCTGAGGTGAAAAAGTAAAAACGATTCGAAGGACTTGGCTGTAGTGTGTTGACGCACTACGGAATACGTCAGCAGATTTGATTTGTGTTAATATTATTCTCTCTATGGCAATATGTGGAAGCTTATTTTGCAGAGCCGGACACTACTCTTGATGTTTACAAACTTCTATGAAGGACTTGGAGGAGGAACCCGCCTTGCAATGCCGAAGACAATTTTGCACGCCGGACTCGTCGTCATTGAAGCCTGGTTCAGGGGCTACTGAGGGAGTCCTGGATTAGGGGGTGTTCAGGTAGCCGGACTATACCTTCAGCCGGACTCCAGGACTATGAAGATACAAGATTGAAGACTTCGTCCCGTGTCCGGATGGGACTTTCCTTGGCATGGAAGGCAAGCTTGGCGATGCGGATATTCAAGATCTCCTACCATTGTAACCGACTCTATGTAACCCTAACCCTATCCGGTGTCTATATAAACCGGAGGGTTGTAGTCCGTAGGACAGAAAAAACTCCGTACACAACTATCATACCACAGGCTAGCTTCTAGGGTTTAGCCTCCTTGATCTCGTGGTAGATCTACTCTTGTACTACCCATATCATCAATATTAATCAAGCAGGAGTAGGGTATTACCTCCATCGAGAGGGCCCGAACCTGGGTAAAACAAAGTGTCCCCTGTCTCCTGTTACCATCCTGCCTAGACGCACAGTTCGGGACCCCCTACCCGAGATCTGCCGGTTTTGACACCGACAGTAGGAGTTGTAATATTATCAAGTTTCCTCTCTATATGCTTAAAGTTTTGAAGTTATACTTGTTTTTCCTTCCTATGCTAGTTGATTCTTGTTCCTATAAATTATGTGCTCACAAAATCCCTAGGCATAGGAAGTGGGTTAGATTTAAATATGCTAGTCATATTCTTCACGATGCTCTCTTTATGTTTCAATCCTTATCTTTTATGTGAGCATCATTGAAATCATCATGCCTAGCTAAAAGTTATTAAAGAAAGGCGCTGGTTTGGAGACAACCCAATATTAGCCTTACTGTTTTTTGTGTGTTCTCATGATTAACCTAATGTAGTAATCATGTTTTATAGCTTTTGTTTCAATAAAGTGCCAAGTAAGACCTTTGGGAAGACTTGGGTGAAAGTTAATGTGATCTTGCTGTAAAAAGCAGAAACTATGCGCTCACGAGATTAGCTGCCATGTTTTAAACAAGAGTACAATTGAGTTGATTCTTTTTTCATAAGATTAATAGACAAATTCCTCATGTCTACCTATTTAGTTCATAATTTTTGGAGTAGCAGAAGTATGGTTGGTGTTCAGATCATTACAGATTGTTCTGTTTCTGACAGATTCTGATTTCATTGCATAGTTTGCTTGTTTTCTTGTTTCTATGGCTTATATTTCTCAATATAAATTGTAGAAATGATATGGTACAGAAGGCATTGTGTGATAACAATTATGAACCTTGTCTTTGAATGTACCAAAGTGAATGGTTTACTCTTTATCATACTAACCTATCTCACGAAGTTCCATTAAATTTTATGTGATTGAAGTTTTCAAGCTTTGGGTGAGATATCGATATGAGGAGAATAAGGAGTGGAAAGACCCTAAGCTTGGGGATGCCCAAGGCACCCCAAGGTAATATTCAAGGAAGAGTCAAGCGCCTAAGCTTGGGGATGCCCCGGAAAGGCATCCCCTCTTTCATCTTCAAAACTATCAGTATACCTTACTCGGAGCTATATTTTTATTCGTGACATGATATGTGTCTTGCTTGGAGTATATTTTCAATTTTACTTACTATTTGAATAAAATCATTGGATCTGAAATATTAAATGAAAAAGAATCCTCCCATGGCTAGTTAATTATTTGACTACTCAGTGTCCTTCATTTATATCTTTTGGAGTAGTTTGTCATTTACTCACGTGCTTCACGTAGATCCTTCGAGCAAATGGTTGAATAATTGAATATCAAAAATCTGAACTTATATATGTTTCATATGCTTATACCATGGGGAGTAATGACTTCACACAGAACAAGTATAGGTAGTAAACTTATTGAAAGTTAGCAAACGTAGAATTGGTCATTTGAACAATTCATGAAAGAATATTGAAGGAAGAGAGATTTCACATATAAATATACTATCTTGGACATCTTTTGTTATTGTGAGCACTCATTAAAATATGACATGCTAAAAGGTTGATGTAGGACAAGGAAGACAACATAATGGGTTATGTTTTCTTATATCTGAAATAAAGTATATTGTCTTGGATTATCCAACATGTTGAGCTTGCCTTTCCCTATCATGCTAGCCAAATTCTTTGCACCAAGTAGAGATACCACTTGTGCTTCCAAACATTCCTTAAACCAGTTTTGCCATGAGAGTCCACCATACCTACCTATGGATTGAGTAAGATCCTTCAAGTAAGTTGTCATCGGTGCATGCAATAAAAATTGCCCTCTAAGTATGTATGATCTATTAATGTGGAGACAATAAGCTTTATACGATCTTGTGATGTGGAAGAAATAAAAGTGACGGAATGCATAATAAAGGTTCATATCACAAGTGGCAATATAATGTGACGTTCTTTTGCATTAAGATTTTGTGCATCCAACCATAAAATCGCAAGACAACCTCTGCTTCCCTCTGCGAAGGGCCTATCTCTTACTTTTATCTTCTACCCTTATGCAAGAGTCATGGTGATCTTCACCATTCCTTTTTGCATTTTATCCTTTGGCAAGCACATTGTGTTGGAAAGATCCTGATATATATATATATATATATATATATATATCCAATTGGATGTAAGTTATCATGATGTGTTAATGTTGACATTACCCTTGAGGTAAAAGGTTGGGAGGCGAATCTATAAGCCCCTATGTTTCTCTGTGTCCGATTAAGACTTTGAACCCATAAATATCACGTGAGTGTTAGCAATTGTGAAAGATTAAATGATAGTTGAGTATGTGGAGTTTGCTAAATCAAAGCTCTGACTTAGACCCTTCCTGAAAATAAGATGAACTACAATTGTTTGATGATTGAGAATATAGTTTGTTAGTTTCAAGAAAGTTTATGATCTATACTTTAACATGTGAATAGCTTGTTCCTTGATCATGAAAAGTTTTATGAAAATGAGCTACTGTTATGATACATAATGATGCTATAAAAAGTGATTGGAGCTATTATTGATGAAACTTATGCACTTGCTAGCATTCACAGTTCATAAATTATTTCTTTTATCATTTACCTACCCGAGGACGAGCTGGAATTAAGCTTGGGGATGCTGATACGTCTCCAACGTATCTGTAATTTATGAAGTATTCATGCTATTATGTTATCAACCTTGGATGTTTTATATGCATTTATATGCTATTTTATATGATTTTGGGGACTAACCTATTGACCTAGAGCCCAGTGCCAGTTTCTGTTTTTCCTTGTTTTTGAGTTTTGTAGAAAAGGAATACCAAACGGAGTCCAATTGACGTGACAATTTTTGATGATTTTTTATGTACCAAAAGAAGACCCCGGAGTAAAAGAGTTGGGCCAGAAGAGTCCTGGGCCGTCCACGAGGGTCGGGGGCACGTCCACCCCCACCCCCCGGGCGCGTGGGCCTACCTCCTGGATGACTCAGGCATCTCCTTGATGTGAGACCGACGCCAAAAATTCCTATAAATACAGAAACCTCCAGAAAATAACCTAGATCGGGAGTTTCACCGCTAAAAGCCTCCGTAGCCACCGAAAACCAATCTAGGCCCTCTCTGGCACCCTGCCGGAGGGGGCCATCATCACCGGAGGGCATGGAGGAGGATCCCGGAGGGGCCATCATCACCATGAAGGCCAAGGACCAGAGGGGGAACCTCTCCCCATCCAGGGGGAGGCCATGGAGGAGGAAGCACAAGGGGGAGAACCTATCCTCCTCTCTCTTGGTGGCACTAGAGTGCCACCGAGAGGGGAATCATCGTCGTGGTGATCATCTTCATCAACATCACCATAATCATCACCATCCTCATATCTTTTACGCGGTCCACTCTCCCGCACCCCTCTATAATCCCTACTTGAACATGGTGCTTTATGCCACATAATATGATCCAATGATGTGTTGCCATCCTATGATGTTTTGAGTAGATATCTTTTGTCTTTTGGTTGATTGATGATCTAGATTGGTACGAGTTGTATGTTTTATTTTGGTGCTGTCCTATTGTGCCCTCCGTGTCGCGCATGCATGAGGGATTCCCGATGTAGGTTGTTGCAATACATTCATGATTCGCTTATAGTGGGTTTCGTGAGTGACAGAAGCATAAACCCGAGTAAGAGGATTGTTGCGTATGGGATAAAGGGGACTTGATGCTTTAATGCTATGGTTGGGTTTTACCTTAATGATCTTTAGTACTTGCGGATGCTTGCTAGAGTTCCAATCATAAGTGAATATGATCCAAGAAGAGAAAGTATGTTAGCTTATGCCTCTCCCTCATATGAAATTGCAATGACGACTATTGGTCTTGTTAACAATTTCCTAGGACAATTCCGCACACCGATCCACCATTATTCCACACTCGCTATTTATAATATTTAGTAGTATATTCTAACTTTATGATAACAACACCTACTTTCATATTTTAGCTCTCCGATATCATGCAAAGTTATCCACTTCATACCCACAACATAGTTTTATTTCTCGTTCCTAGTTGGAAGCAAACATTCGGTGTACGTAGAGTCGTATCAGTGGTAGATAGGACTTGAGAGAATACTGATCTTACCTTTAGCTCCATGTGGGTTCGACACTCCATACCTATCACTTCCACCATTGGGAATTGCTACGATGATTCCCTGCACTTTTGATTATCACTCTACTTTGTTGTTGCAAGTTTACGTGGCTGCTACGGGCTTCTAGGAAGAACCGTTCTTACCTACGCATCAAAAACCACAACGATTTTTCATCAAGTGTGCTATTTTAACCTTCAACAAGGACCGAGCGTAGCCAAACTCGATTCAACTAAAGTTGGAGAAACAGACACCCACTAGCCACGTGTGTGCGAAGCACATCGGTAGAACCAGCACTGGTGCATGTCAGTCCTAAACAAACGGTTTTTAACCCCTTTCCGCGACGGCATTCGGAACCGTCGCCAGGTGAGTGTGGGCAATAGGGGGGTCCTTCCCACATGACCCAAAAACAGTTGGGGATATCCCTCGTGGCACACACGCTCGGCAAAATGAGGTCGTGTGCGACTGACGAGCGCTCAAATACGGAAATACGTACATTAGTGCTAAAAAATACAATTATACGGCTTAATTGTTTCTTGTCGCAGGTACATCCCACACAGTCAGTCCCCGCTAAACGTTTCCGTTCGCATATACATCCCACATAGTCGCTACAAGGAAAACGTTTGTGCAAGGTGGCGTAACGCAAACAGTTTTAAAAAGAATATCGTGTGTGATTGTTCATTGATCCAACACAGTTTATTCCTAGAAACTGTGTGCGTTTCTTGAGGTCATCGCCCACAGTGTTTTCTCATTAGCCGTTTGCAATAGGAAAACCTAATTAGCAAGCTAATTGGCTAATTAGCAGGCTAATTGCCCTATTATTAATAATCCATTTACTAATCTAATTGACATTCATATTAAGCACATAATATATTCCATTTCCATATTAAGGAAGCAGGATTTCATAATTGAAATACATCGGGGTACAACATGATATAGCTTCAACACTCAGCTACCCCATTACACAACTGCACCAGCAACAATTTTCACATGCAACATCTAGAACCTTTTGAAATTAGCATCATAGACGGTACATAGAGAGATACATCTCATCTGGAAAACTGCTGAAGCGGAAGGCGAATATTGAGCCTTCATTGATTTTGAAGGTCTTTGCAACTTTAGGCCAGTGCCCGTGGATGATTGACCATCCATCCTTCGACCTCTTCAGGAACACTTCAATATTGAACCGTGAGTGTTGTATGAAAACTTTCCTCGCCTCCTGACCACAAAGGGGGTTTGAGAGGTAATCATGAGTGAAGCCTGAAAACAAGGATGTGCATAAATATCTTCTCTATATTGGAAATGGGGCAAAGGAATACAAAAAGGCAAGGTATAATAGTTAGTACCATCTTGTAAACCTCAGTGCTTCCCATTGTTTCCCTGCAACACATATAAGGTAGTTAGTAATCAGGTTAAGTAAGGGTTCGCATGCTATCAGTAAATATGTTGATGATAAATAAGCACATTGCAGATTCATTAGATTAATTCAAGCCACATGGAAAACCCATTTATCCAAACCAAGCATGATTAAGAACTAGGAAATATAGCACTTGTATATTTTTCTCATGTATTAAGTGCAGCCAATTGGATTTATTCCTCACATGGTATACAATAACAGAATACAACCACAACAATTGAACATTGCATTGTAGAATTGAACCAAGCAGTTAACTAAACACCACAGCAAATGAACCAAACATTAACTGAACATCACATTGCGCAATATAACATACTCCTAATAGAAGATCAGACAGTTAACCAAACCAAGCATGCTTAACAACTTGGAAATATAGCAATTGTATTTGTTTCTCATGTATTTAGTACAGCCAAATTCGATTTATTCCTCACATGGTATACAATAACAGAATGCAGCCACAACAATTGAACATCGCATTGCATAATTGAACCAAGCAGTTAACTAAACACCACAACAAATGAACCAAACGTTAACTGAGCACCACATTGCACAATATAACATACTCCTAATAGAAGATCAAACAGTTAACCAAACCAAGCATGCTTAGCAACTTGGAAATATAGCAATTATATTTGTTTCTCATGTATTTAGTACAGCCAAATTCGATTTATTCCTCACATGGTATACAATAACAGAATGCAGCCACAACAATTGAACATCGCATTGCATAATTGAACCAAGCAGTTAACTAAACACCACAACAAGTGAACCAAGCCACAAAAAATGAACCAAGCAGTTAACTAAACACCAATTGAACAATATAACATACTCCTAATAGAAGATCAGATAGTTAACCAAACCAAGCATGCTTAACAACTTGGAAATATTGCACCTTGAAGAATTGAACATCACATTTGCAGAATTGAACCAAGCAGTTAATTCAACACCACATTGCAGGACATATAGAACATATACACTATAGCAGAAGATTGCATGGTAAAAGTAGATAGCACAATTCACTAGAATTTGTTAAGGAAAGGCAGAGCAAACTGAACATGGGTCCTGATATGTCTCCAATGTATCTATAATTTTTTATTGTTCCATGCTATTATATTATCTGTTTTGGATGTTTAATGGGCTTTAAAATACCTTTTTTATATTATTTTTGGGACTAACTTACTAACCAAAGGCCCAGTGCAAATTGTTGTCTTTTTGCCTATTTTAGTGTTTCGCAGAAAAGGAATATCAAACGGAATGAAACCTTTGGGAGAGTTATTTTTTGGAACAAATGTGATCCATGAGACTTGGAGTGGCCGTAAAGAAAGAAGCGAGGAGGCCACGAGGCAGGGAGGCGCACCCCCACCCTCGTGGACCCCTCGCAGCTCCACTAACGTACTTCTTCCTGATATATATACCCATATACCCCTAAAACATCTGAGAGCACCACGAAACCCTATTTCCACCGCCGCAACCTTCTGTACACAAGAGATCCCATCTTAGGGCCTTTTTCGGAGCTCCACCGGAGGGGGAATCGATCATGGAGGGCTTCTACATCAACACCATAGCCTCTCCGATGATGTGTGAGTAGTTTACCATAGACCTTCGGGTCCATAGTTATTAGCTAGATGGCTTCTTCTCTCTCTTTGGATCTCAATACAAAGTTCTCCTCGATCTTCTTGGAGATCTATTTGAAGTAAATCTTTTTGCGGTGTGTTTGTCGAGATCCGATGAATTGTGGGTTTATGATCAAGATTATCTATGAACAATATTTGATTCTTCTGTGAAATCTTTTATGTATGATTTGTTATCATTGCAAGTCTCTTCGAATTATCAGTTTGGTTTGGCCTACTAGATTGATCTTTCTTGCAATGGGAGAAGTGCTTAGCTTTGGGTTCAATCTTGCGGTGTCCTTTCCCAGTGACAGTAAGGGCTGCATCACCCCCCTGCCTTGTGGCCTCCTCGCTTATTTCTTGATGGCCCCTGCTATCACTGGAAAGGACACCGCAAGATTGAACCCAAAGCTAAGCATTTCTCCCATTGCAAGAAAGATCAACCTAGTAGGAAAAACCAAACTGATAATTCGAAGAGACTTGCAAAGATAACAAATCATACATGAAAGATTTCAGAGAAGAATCAAATATTGTTCATAGATAATCTTGATCATAAACCCACAATTCATCGGATATCGACAAACACACCGGAAAAAGAATTACATCGAATAGATCTCCAAGAAGATCGAGGAGAACTTTGTATTGAGATCCAAAGAGAGAGAAGAAGCCATCTAGCTAATAACTATGGACCCGAAGGTCTGCGGTAAACTACTCACACATCATCGGAGAGGCTATGGTGTTGATGTAGAAGCCCTCCGTGATCGACCCCCCCCCCTTCGGCGGAGCTCCGGAAAAGGCCCCAAGATGGGATCTCTTGGGTACAGAAGGTTGCGGCGGTGGAAATAGGGTTTCGTGGTGCTCCTGGATGTTTTCAGGGTATATGGATATATAGGAGGAAGAAGTAGGTCAGTGGAGCTGTGAGGGGCCCATGAGGGTGGGGGCACGCCTAGGGGGGCAGGCGCGCCTCCCTGCCTCGTGGCCTCCTTGCTCCTTTCTTGACATCTACTCCAAGTCCCGTGGATCACGTTTGTTCCAAAAATAACTCTCCCGAAGGTTTCATTCCGTTTGGATTTCGTTTGATATTCCTTTTCCGTGAAACACTGAAATAGGCAAAAAAACAGGAATTTGCACTGGGCATTGGGTTAGTAGGTTAGTCCCAAAAATAATATAAAAGTGTATAATGAAGCCCATTAAACATCCAAAATAGATAATATAATAGCATGGAGCAATCAAAAATTATAGATACGTTGGAGACGTATCAAGCATCCCCAAGCTTAATTCCTGCTCGTCCTCGAGTAGGTAAATGATAAAAAATAGAATTTTTGATGTGGAATGCTACCAAGCATAATTCTCAATGTAATTTTCTTTATTGTGGCATGAATATTCAGATCCGAGATATTCAAGACAAAATTTAATATTGACATAAAAATAATAATACTTCAAGCATACTAACTAAGCAATCATGTCTTCTCAAAATAACATGGCCAAAGAAAGTTCATCCCCACAAAATCATATAGTTTGGTCATGCTCCATTTTCGTCACACAAGAATGCTCTCATCATGCACAACCCCGATGACAAGCCAAGCAATTGTTTCATACTTTAGTAATCTCAAACTTTTTTCAATTTTCACGCAATACATGAGCGTGAGTATACCTGGCCATACCTCAGGCCGGGCCGGGCCTAGCCAAGCCCGACACAAAAAACCCAGGCTCGGGCCCGGCCCAGCCCGGCCATCAGGCATGTTTTCTGGGCCTGAGCCCAGCCCAAACACGTAAAAGCCCGTCGGGCTCAAGGCCGGCCCGGCCCGACCTTCAGAAAACTGCAAAAATGATGGGCCCAGGCCCGGCCTGGCCCGGCCATCGGCTCAAAATCTAGCCCCGAGCCTGGCCCGGGAGCAGCGTCAGGCCGAGGCGGGTCGGGCTTTTTCAGGCCGGGCTGGCCGGGTCGGGCTTCCCATGGGCAGGTATAAGCGTGAGGCATGGATATAGCACTATGGGTGGAATATAATATAGTGATGGGGGTTATGTGGAGAAGACAGAAAGGAGAAAGTCTCACATCGACGTGGCTAATCAACGGGCTAGCGAGATGCCCATCAATTGATGTCAATGCAAGGAGTAGGGATTGCCTTGCAACGGATGCACTAGAGCTATAAATGTATGAAAGCTCAACAAAAGAAACTAAGTGGGTGTGGATCCAACTTGCTTGCTCACGAAGACCTAGGGCATTTGAGGAAGCCCATTGTTGGAATATACAAGCCAAGTTCTATAATGAAAAATTCCCACTAGTATATGAAAGTGACAAAACAAGAGACTCTATATCATAAAGATCATGGTGCTACTTTGAAGCACAAGTGTGGAAAAAAGATAGTAGCATTGTCCCTTTTTATTCTCTTTTTTGGGCCTTTCTTTTTTTTGTGTAGCGACCCGACCTCAGATGGTCAAACCTCTATGTATCTGTGCCATCCCTGGATCGGCATGCTGGCACACATAGTACATCAATGTATATATCAAAGTGCAATCACATGTATAAATAACATAAAACTGATATATACCTCATAAGTCTCAGCGGAAACAAATAATCGATTGTGGAGTCCCATCAACACAATCGGCAGGTTGAGTGTAGACCGTAACCCTGTACCGTACTCTTACTCGTCGGAAGGAACATATCTGCAACAGGAGACGTTGCAGCCGTATAGGTCAGTACATTGAATGTACCGGCAAGATCACAATATGAGGAAAGCAGATGATAAAACTATTCTATATGCAATATGGCTTTGTGGCTCTATGTATGATGTTTTTGCATAAAAGCTAGTTTTATTTTCCCTACAACAAAGGAATATCAGGAGTCTGTAATACGGAGTTTTCTATCATGACATGGTTCCGCCAACCGATGTCTCATACCCAAACCATCATAAGTTGCCCACAATTAAATTATCAGTCCGGTGTTGAGAGTTCCGAGATAGATCCAAGTCCAGAGGCTCAAATTGTCCGTAACCGGGGACACGGCTAATCGATTAGGTTTTAACCCTCTGCAGAGGTTTGTACACTTTACCCGCAAGATTCGATCCCTCTCTTTACATTCTCGCACTTCAGGGTGTTTGAGAACAAGATGACCGAAACATGGTCTTCCGAAGAGTTCCCCTGACCACTGTCCGGTGCTCATCCAATCCTACCGTAGTTCTACATCTGCTAGCACCGTCCCAGCTAGAGTCACCACTAAGGTCATCCAAGCCAGAGCCCATAGTGACTTGTGGTTGCACAGGTAAGCTTCCAGGCATGAAGTATTCTTCCATCTCTTTGAGTCCGGGTGAAGCTTTCCGCAAGATGTCATGGCGCTTCTCCATGCATCCCGGCCAACCACTGGTTTCTCGAGGGTGCCCGTCAACCATCCTTCACCCAGTAGTGTGTATTGAATTCTTGTCTCGAGTCTCGAAATCTTGAGGAGTCCTGAAGATGCAGTCCTTGCCGATGCCATCATGAAGTTCTCGCCATTGACGTAGAGACCTCCTTCTTCACACCACTATCATGCACTCATACCAAACCCCGTCTACTATAGCGTAGCATTAAAACTATATAACGTCCCGGGCTTGATAACAGGAGATGGGTTCCTACCTCATGCATTCTGCTCAACTACAAGAAATCAATATCACTACTGGAGAGATTGCTGAAAAGGTGCTACTACATGCAAATAAAACATAGGTATGAAAAACATGGTCAAAGTGAACTTGCCTGGTATTACTTGATGAAGAATAATAACGCTTTCAGAACCTTTGATAAACTATTCATCACTCCGAGAAAATCTATATAGTCAAACATAGCATTCACATAAGCAATCATTCTACCACTCAAAATAACAATCAAAACAACAAGGAAACTCAATAATAAAACTCAAACCAATTCCAAAGAAAACTCAAGGAAAACAAAATCAAGGTTTTCATCACTTCAAGCAACAACAAAGAAATAGTTTTACCCTACTAACACTTTTCTTAACAGAACCAAAACACGGGTTTTGCTAACTAACATAAAGGAAAACAACATATAAACTAGGTGCAAAAAGAATCACATCAATATCTATTATAGAACTCCTGTTATGCCTAAAACAAAACTAATAAGAAAATAAAATAAAACTTTTTATTTTGCTGTAAATAAATGTTCACCCTCTGTAACTATAAAAACTAATCTAAAATAAATTATAACAGGGGAAAATTAAAATTCTATAATAACTAGAACAGCAGGAAGCGGCAGCAAGCTAAATAAAACTAGAAAAGCTTGATTTTGACTAAAACTAATTTTAATACAATCTACAAATACCCCCAACAAGTTCCTACTGCTAGGCTAGGTCACAACTAAGCAGTGGCAAAAAAAGAATTACCTAAAAATATTAATTCTAGCTCAAATTATAGTAGAAATACTAATCTGACTAAAACTAATATAAAACTATTTTTAAAAACTAAAACATGGCCGAATATATTTTCTACAGAAACTACAAGAAATTTGTAAACTAACAAAAAAAGAATCAACTAAAAATATTAAACAGCCTAAAAGATATAGATTTTACAAGAACAGAACTATTCTATTTTAAAAACAGAAACGAAAAAAATACTAAAAGAAACTATCGGGCACTACTGGGTCGAAAGGTGAGCGATCGGAAACTAAACAGCGCTCGGGCGATATATTAACTAAAACGCGCCCATGGCTAAACAGAATAAACCGCGCGCCGGTCTAACAAAACCGCAACTTAAAATAAACCAACCTAATCGAAAAAACCAAAACTAAACCAGTTTACTAAAAAAACAAACTCTTCGTGTGATCTAATCTAGGCCATAGATAGCAGATCAGACGGCGGGGAGCGGCTCCGGCGACTCACCACGGTTGCGACGACAGCGACAGGCGACGACGGCTCGGGTGTGGATGGCGCGGCGGCTCCGGGGGTCGGGGAGGTCGGCGAAGATGTCGGGGTGAGGCGGCAGAATGTTGCGGAGGCGGTGGTGATGTCGATGTGGCTCGGGGAGGACGGATAACGGCCGGGGTGTCGACGACGGGGTCCTGGTGTGCTGCAGCTCCGGCGAAGATCGGCGGTGCTCAGGCGGCTTCCTGTAGGCGTCGAGGAAGATCAAAAAGATGTCAGGGGGTTGTGGGAGGATGAGGCGGTTCGCGGGGTGGAGCTTGGAGTCAAGGGGGGTGCTCACCGGTGGCAAAAGCGGTGGCGAACCGAGGCGGCGGCATCGAGATGCATTTGGCGATGGCGGTGGCTGTGGTGGGCTTTGGGAGTAGGGTTTTAGGGGGTCGAGAGAGGAAGGGCGTAGGTATTTATAGGGCGTAGGCGTGCGCAAGGGGAAAGCTCGGGAGCGTGATCCCAGGAAGATCGCGGCGACGGGCGTGCTTCGGTTGTGCTCCGGCTTGGCAAGGCGTGGAGGAGGGGAAAGAACAGGGGCGGGTTCCGTTGTCAGTGAGAGAGAGGAGGGGGAGAAGCGAGCGGGCGGCCGAAGCGGAGGCGGCTCGGGCGTGCGGCGTGCTGCGCTGGGCTGGCGGCTTGGCGTTGGCTGGGCCGCGGCTTCGCTGGCTAGGCCGTCGGCCTGGCCAGTTCAATTTTTTTTCAAATAAGGCAGAGGAAAAAAAACTAAAATAAGATAAATCTATAATATTTTTATATAGTACATATATATATATCAAAAAATCAGAAAAATAAACCCTACAACGTGAACATTTTTTTCAGAGGCAAAATCCAAATTAGAAAAACATTTTTTTATAAATTCCAAATAAACTCCAATTTGAGTTCAAAAACTTTTGGCATTAATTTCTCCTGACTTTTTGGAGTGTCATGTTAGCTCCTCTCATACTTTTAAACAAGTATTTGTCAGGGGTATATGAAATAAATTTCGAATGCCAAGTTGAATCCAAATTCAAATAAAATTCAAATGCCTCTGAAATTTCCAAATGCCACTCAATTTCACACAATCAGTCACACAATAACCAAACAAACAATCATAAATATTTATTTAATATAACATTCCAAAATTTGGAATTTTGGGATGTTACATTTTGGCCTTCCCCTTTTTTATTTGGGACAATGCTCTATTAGTGATGATCATCACACTTCTATTTATTTACAACTCAATGATTACAACTCGATACTAGAACAAAATATGACTCTATATGAATGCCTCCGCCGGTGTACCAGGAAGGGCAATGAATCAAGAGTGACATGTATGATAAATTATGCATGATGGCTTTGCCACAAATACGATGTCAACTACATGATCATGCAAGGCAATATGACAATGATGAAGCGTGTCATAAATGAAACTGTGGAAAGTTGCATGGCAATATATCTCGGAATGGCTATGGAAATGCCATAATAGGTAGGTATGGTGGCTGTTTTGAGGAAGATATAAGGAGGTTTATGTGTGATAGAGCTTATCATATCACGGGGTTTGGATGCACCGGCGAAGTTTGCACCAACTCTCAAGGTGAGAAAGGGCAATGCACGGTACCGAAGGGACTAGCAATGATGGAAAGGTGAGAGTGCGTATAATCCATGGACTCAACAATAGTCACAAAGAACTCACATACTTATTACAAAACTCTACAAGTCATCAAAAACCAAGCATTACACGCATGCTCCTAGGGCTATAGATTGGTAGGAAAAGACCATCGCTCGTTCCCGACCGCCACTCATAAGGAAGACAATCAAAGAACACCTCATGTTTCAAATTTGTTACACAATGGTTACCATATGTCCATGCTACGGGACTTGCAATCTTCAACACAAGTATTTCTCAAATTCAAAACTACTCAAATAGCACAACTCTAATATCTCCATCTTTATATCTCAAAACAATTACCAAGTATTAAACTTCTCATAGTATTCAATGCACCTTTTATGAAAGTTTTTATTATACCAATCTTGGATGCCTATCATATTAGGACCAATTTTATAACCAAAGAAAATTACCATGCTATTCTAAAGGACTCTAAAAATAATATAAGTGAAGCTTGAGAGATCAATAATTTCTATAAAATAAAACAACCACCGTGCTCTAAAAGATATAAGTGAAGCACTAGAGCAAAATTATCTAGCTCAAAAGATATAAGTGAAGCACATAGAGTATTCTAATAAATTCCGATTCATGTGTGTCTCTCCCAAAAGGTGTGTACAGAAAGGATGGTTGTGGTAAACTAAAAAGCAAAGACTCAAATCATACAAGACGCTCCAAGCAAAACACACATCATGTGGTGAATAAAAATATAGCCTCAAGTAAAGTTACCGATGGACGAAGACGAAAGAGGGGATGCCTTCCGGGGCATCCCCAAGCTTAGGCTTTTTTTTGTCCTTTAATTTTACCTTGGGGTGCCTTGGGCATCCCCAAGCTTAGGCTCTTGCCACTCCTTATTCCATAATCCATCTAATCTTTACCCAAAACTTGAAAACTTCACAACATAAAACTCAACAGAAAATCTCATGAGCTCCGTTAGTATAAGAAAACAAACCACCACTTAAGGTACTGCAATGAAATCATTCTTTATTTATATTGGTGTTAAAACTACTGCATTCCAACTTCTCTATGGTTCATACCCTCCGATACTAGCCATAGATTTATCAAATAAGCAAACAACACACGAAAAACAGAATCGGTAAAAACAGAACAGTCTGTAGTAATCTGTAGGTTTTGAATACTTCTATAACCCCAAAAATTCTGAAATAAATTGGTGGACGTTAGGAATTTGTCTATTATTCATATGCAAAAGAATCAACCTAATCGCACTCTCCAGTAAAAAATGGCAGCAAATCTCGTGAGCGCTAAAGTTTCTGTTTTTTACAGCAAGATCACAAAAACTTCCTCCAAGTCTTCCCAATGGTTCTACTTGGCACAAACAATAATTAAAAGCATAAAACCACATCAAAACAGAAGCTATATGAATTATTCATTACTAAACAGAACCAAAAAGCAAGAAACAAAAATAAAATTGGGTTGCCTCCCAATAAAATTGGGCATTGATAAATTCAATGACGCTCACATGAAAGACAAGAATTGAAGCACAAAAGAGAGCATCATAAAACGCATGACAAACACATCTAAGTCTAACATGCTTCCTATGCATAGGCATCTTATAGGCAAACAAATTATCATAACAGCAAAAACTAGCATATGCAAGGAAGCGGAAAGAAACAATAGCAATCTCAACATAACAAGAGGTAATTTAGTAACATAAAAATTTCTACAATCATATTTTCCTCTCTCATAATAATTACATGTGGGATCATAAGCAAATTCAACAAAATATTTTCAACACGATCCACATGCATGCAAAGTTGACACTCTTTCAAAACAGTGGGATTAACATTAACTAAAGTCCTGACCTCTCCAAACCCACTTTTATCAAAAATTTCATAAGATTGAACATTCTCCAAATATGTGGGATCTAAAGTTGACACTCTTCCAAACCCACTTTCAATAATATTGTAAACACTATTATCAATCTCATATTCATCATGGGGCTTAAATAAATTTTCAAGATCAAAAGAAGAATCACCCCAATCATGATCATTGCAACAAATAGTAGTTATATCAAAACTAGCATCCCCAAGCTTAGGGTTTTGCATATTATTAGCACAATTGACACTAATAGAATTTATAATAACATCATTGCAATCATGCTTTTCATCAAAGAAACCATCAAGTATGGGTGCAATAGCAATGATCTCATGTTTAACATAAGGAACTATTGCAAATTCATCTTCATAAATATTGGCATCATGGCCACAAGAACAGCAAGCATCATGTTCATCAAGGGATATTTCTATCAAATCATTGGAATCATAATTATCTATAGGTTCATGCATATCATTATTTTCTACCAAAGCAGCGGTCATTCTTTCAATAAATTCTCTGACATAGACATTATGAGCATAGTTTTCATAGCAATATTTAAGTATGTCAAGATTTTCGAATTCATAGAGAGTAATATCATACTTTAGAATCAAATAAGCAACTTCATAAGCACCCTTAAAAGCAACAAATTCTTCAATTTGTTCAATATCATAGTAACTATAAACACCCTTTGCATAAGAAGATAAGATTTCATTTTCATTAAACTCACATAGGTAGGGAAGGTGTTTTTCAGGGTTCTTAGAGCAACAAGTAAAATCACAAATTTCACAAAGATTCCAAGCATAACACATCAATATGTTTATTTGATCCCATAAGAGTTTCCCTTTTTCAGACAAACGGTGATGCACAAAACGAGCATGCTCATCTAAAGATTTCCCATCAACCAGGCTAGTTGGGGTTTCAGCACAAGCGCATAAGGACCGAAGATGATCCAAACAGAACACTTTAAGTGGATCCATATCAATAGATTTTTAGCGGGCAAAGATGCAAGCAAATAGAAGGCACATGGAAACACAAACAAAAAGACATACGGGAAGAAAAGGCAAAGGCAAAGGTGAAGTGGGGGAGAGGAAAATGAGAGGCAAATGGCAAATAATGTAATGCAAGGGATAAGAGTTGTGATGGGTACTTGGCATGTCTTGACTTGTGCGTAGATATCCCCGGCAACGGCGCCAGAAATCCTTCTTACTACCTCTTGAGCACTGCGTTGGTTTTCCCTTGAAGAGGAAAGGGTGATGCAGCAAAGTAGCGTAAGTATTTCCCTCAGTTTTGAGAACCAAGGTATCAATCCAGTAGGAGACTACACGCAAGTCACCTCGCACCTACACAAACAAATAAGAACCTTGCAACCAACGCGATAAAGGGGTTGTCAATCCCTTCACAGTCACTTGTAAAAGTGAGATCTGATAGAGATAATAAGATAAATATTTTTGGTATTTTTATGATATAGATTGAAAGTAAAGATTGCAAAGTAAAATAGATTGGAAATTTATATGATGGAAGATAGATCCGAGGGCCATAGGTTTCATTAGTGGCTTCTCTCAAGATAGCATAAGTATTACGGTGGGTAAAAAAATTACTGTCGAGCAATTGATAGAAAAGTGCATAATTATGAGAATATCTAGGCATGATCATGTATATAGGCATCACGTCCGCGACAAGTAGACCGAAACGATTCTGCATCTACTACTATTACTCCACACATCGACCGCTATCCAGCATGCATCTAGAGTATTAAGTTCATAAGAACAGAGTAACACATTAGGCAAGATGACATGATGTAGAGGGATAAACTCACGCAATATGATATAAACCCCATCTTTTTATCCTCGATGGAAACAATACAATACGTGCCTTGCTACCCCTGCTGTCACTGGGAAAGGACACCGCAAGATTGAACCCAAAGGTAAGCACTTCTCCCATTGCAAGAAAGATCAATCTAGTAGGCCAAACCAAACTGATAATTCGAAGAGACTTGCAAAGGTAACAAATCATACATAAAAGATTTCAGAGAAGAATCAAATATTGTTCATAGATAATTTTGATCATAAACCCACAATTCATCGGATCTTGACAAACACACCACAAAAAGAATTACATCGAATAGATCTCCAAGAAGATCAAGGAGAACTTTGTATTGAGATCCAAAGAGAGAGAATAAGCCATCTAGCTAATAAATATGGACCCGAAGGTTTCATTCCGTTTGGATTCCGTTTGATATTCCTTTTCAGCGAAACACTGAAATGGGCAAAGAAATAGCAATTTGCACTGGGCCTTGGGTTAGTAGGTTAGTCCCAAAAAAATAATATAAAAGTGTATAATAAAGCCCATTAAACATCCAAAACAGATAATATAATAGCATGGAACAATAAAAAATTATAGATACGTTGGAGACGTATCAGTGCACCTTGGCTTAGGCCGACGCTTATTTGGTGGAGGGGTCGGTGATTTGGGTGGAAGGTGTCGCGCTCGCGCCGGCGGTCAGGGCATGTGGGATGTGGAAGGAGGAGGAGGATGGGGGTCGGGTGTGGATTACCTGCCTGGATAGGCGAGGCCGAACAACGTGAAGGAGGGTCACCGACAAGGAGGTGGCGGCGCTGCAAGCAAGGAGTGAAGGTTTCAACTTGGAAAGGAAGGCGAAAACAGGGGAAATGTGGCTTTCGGTAAGGGGGAGGGGGCGGGGAGGTAGATATTTCCAAGGAAGCCAAAAATTTGGAATCGCTTCAACAAAAAAACTGGCGCACAAAGTGTCATCAGACATGGTCCCTTATTCAGACACGGTTCAAAGATATTTTGTGCTACATCTCACACGGTTGGTTATAATAAACTATGTGGGATCTAGTTGATTTTTCGTCTTGATTTGAATTACATAATGGGGTCACATCGGCCATGAACGATGTTTCAATTGATAGAACTTTTATCTGCAGCGAACATGCAACTATAGGTGTGTTGTCAAAAAATTGGAATTATTCAAGGTTAGTTTGGAATTTTTATGCATTAAGTGAGTTTTGAATGCATTTATGTGCATAATTCAAATTTGAACTACATGCAAATTCTCCAGTGCATATAAATTGGTTGAAAAATCAAATCTTTGTCCTTGGGTGCATGCTTAGGTCCCATGCAAGAAATGGGAATGAATGTCAAACACCCTGCCACCGTCACTCGGCCGCAAACATTGAGATGCCTGGTTTTTAAATTCTAGTAAATCCAAAACACGTCTGAAATTCATGAAAGTTGGAATGCTATCATGGAGCGGCATCAACATGCCGTGGTAAATTTTTTGTCCCATTTGGGGCAAGTTTGGGTATATGCTTCTCACAAACCGGAGCTTCTCACAACACGCATGATGGTTTTCGGTAGGGAACGCCCCACCTTTGGGGACGAAATGATATCCATTGCCTCTTATTGCGTTCAAATATTTTTCTCGTGTCAACATAGAACAATAGGAGTGTTGTGTGAATTTTTGTGATTTTTTGGGGTTTGTTTGGATACTTTTATGCATTATCTAAGTTTTCAATGCATTTATGTGCATAATTCAAATTTGAGCAACATGCACATGCTCCAGTGCATATAAATTCGTTGAAAAATCAAATTTGCGTCCTTGGGTGCACGCTTGGGTCCCATGAAAGAATGGGAATGAATTTCAAACACCAGGGCACCGTTGATTGCCGACAAAACATTGAGATGCCTGGTTTTTAAATTCTAGTAAATCCAAAACTCGGCTGAAATTCATGAAACTTGACATGCTATCATGGAGCAGCATCAACATGTCATGGCAAAAAAATTATCCCATTTGGGGAAGGTTTGGGTCTATGCTTCTCACAAACCAGAGCTTCTCACAACAAGCTTGATGGTTTTCGATAGGGAACACCCCACCTTTGGGGACGAAACGATATGCATTGCCTCTTATTGCTTTCAATTTTTTTCTCATGTCAACATAGAACAACAGGAGTGTTGTGTGAATATTTGTGATTTTTCGGGGTTCGTTTGGACATTTTTATGCATTATCTGAGTTATCAATGCATTTATGTGCATAATTCAAATTTGAGCGACATGCGCATGCTCTAGTGCATATAAATTCTTTGAAAAAGAAAATTTGTGTCCTTGGGTGCATGCTTGGGTCCCATGCAAGAAATGGGAATGAATTTCAAACACCAGGGCACCGCTGATTGCCGGCAAAACATTGAGATGCCTGGTTTTAAATTCTAGTAAATCCAAAACTCGTCTGAAATTCATGAAACTTGGCATGCTATCACGGAGCAACATCAACATGCCGTGGTAAAAAATTTGTCCCATTTGGGGCAGGTTTGGGTATATGCTTCTCACAAACCGGAGCTTCTCACAACAAGCATGATGGTTTTCGGTAGGGAACGCCCCATCTTTGGGGACGGAACGATATCCGTTGCCTCTTATTGCTTTCAATTTTTTTCTCATGTCAACATAGATCAACAGGAGTGTTTTGTAAATTTTGTGATTTTTTGGGGTTTGTTTGGACATTTTTTGGGGTTTGTTTGAACTACATGTGCATGCTCTAGTGCATATAAATTGGTTGAAAAATCAAATCTGTGTCCTTGGGTGCATGCTTAGGTCCCATGCAA
The DNA here is from genome assembly GCA_034509565.1 of Triticum monococcum. Taxonomy (NCBI): domain Eukaryota; kingdom Viridiplantae; phylum Streptophyta; class Magnoliopsida; order Poales; family Poaceae; genus Triticum; species Triticum monococcum. Next base: position 535,627,812 of record CM067845.1, on the reverse strand, counting down.
GAAATGGGAATGAATTTAAACACTAGGGCACCGTTGATTGCCGGCAAAACATTGTGATGCCTGGTTTTTAAATTCTAGTAAATCCAAACTCGTGTGAAATTCATGAAACTTGGCATGCTATCATGGAGCGGCATCAACATGCCGTGGTAACAATTTTGTCCCATTTGGGGCAAGTCTGGCTATATGCTTCTCACAAACCGGAGCTTCTCACAACAAGCAAGATGGTTTTCGGTAGGGAACGCCCCACCTTTGGGGACGTAACGATATGCATTGCCTCTTATTGCTTTCAATTTTTTTTCTCGTGTCAACATAGAATAACAGGAGTATTGTGTGATTTTTTGTGATTTTTTGGGGTTCGTTTGGACATTTTTATGCATTATCTGAGTTTTCAATGCATTTATGTGCATAATTCAAATTTGAGCGACATGCGCATGCTCCAGTGCATATAAATTCGTTGAGAAATCAAATTTGTGTCCTTGGGTGCATGCTTGGGTCCCATGAAAGAAATGGGAATGAATTTCAAACACCAGGGCACCGTTGATTGCTGACAAAACATTGAGATGCCTGGTTTTTAATTTCTAGTAAATCCAAAACTCGTCTGAAATTCATGAAACTTGACATGCTATCATGGAGCGGCATCAACATGCCGTGGTAAAAAATTATCCCATTTGGGGCAGGTTTGGGTATATGTTTCTCACAAACCGGAGCTTCTCACAACAAGGATGATGGTTTTCAGTAGGGAACACTCCACCTTTGGGGACGGAACGATATCCATTGCCTCTTATTGCTTTCAAATTTTTTTCTCGTGTCAACATAGAACAATAGGAGTGTTGTGTGAATTTTTGTGATTTTCCGGGGTTTGTTTGGACATTTTATGCATTATCTGAGTTTTCAATGCATTTATATGCATAATTCAAATTTGAATTACACGTGCATGCTCCAGTGCATATAAATTGGTTGAAAAATCAAATCTGTGTCCTTGGGTGCATGCTTAGGTCCCATGCAAGAAATGGTAATGAATTTCAAACACCATGGCACCGTTGACTGCCGGCAAAACGTTGAGATACTTTGTTTTTAAATTCTAGTAAATCTAAAACTTGTCTGAAATTCATGAAACTTGGCATGCTATCTTGGAAGGGCACCCGGCATGCTGTGGTATTTTTCGTATCCATTTTGAGAGAAGGCGCACTCAAATAATGACAGCCAACAAAGGCATTTTGAAAAAAATAGCTGCCACTTTAATATCTTAAATGTTTGTATAACTCAAACCGTGTGCGTTCGGTTAACCATTCACGTGACACCACGTGTCTTGGTTTTAATGGCTATAGGAGGTGTCGTGTGGACAGCTGCTTTTGACTGAACGGGAGGCATGGGAGCGCAGTCCGGTGCGCAGGCTGATCGGGAAGCGTACAAGCAGTTCAACGCAGGATCTGTGCATCTCTTCAATGCAAACGGTTCAGATTATGGTATGCAAATTAAAGCCATACTTCGGTGCTAAGCCAAGAGACATTGCGATTTGTCAAAATATGCAGCTAAAAATTAATAGTTCTCACTGAGATTAATCATAGATTTCATTCATACTAGAGATTAAGCAGTCGTTCTCACCAGGAAGCGAGACAGCCTTGGACCGCCGCCCGCCTCGCTCCCACTGGTCTATATTAATGGTGCCGCCGAGTGGCCGCACCACCCATCCATGCCACGCACATAATTCCTCTCTCTCCGCCCGCATCCTCTACGCCGCTCTGAGTCCTCAAAGCCGTCAGTGTACGAGGATGCCGCTGAAGCGCCCCATCGGAGGGAGTGGCGATGTCGGGGTTGCTGAAGCACTGGAGCATGGCGTGAATATGGAGACAGAGGTTTTCGTCCCCGCGACGAGGTGGAGAACGAGGCTGCCAACAAGCGGAGGCAGGTCGAGAAAGAACCGCAAGCGACTCCAGTAGGCCTAGACTTCATCAACAACCTCCCCGATGATATGTTGATCGTCATCATATCCCTCCTCCCAATCAAATATCGGGCGAGGACAACCGCCCTTTCCTGGTGGTGGCGCACCCTATGGCTCCACTCCCCTGTCGACCTCCTCGACGCCCACAAGCTCTGCCATGGCTATCACGAAATCTTGGATGCGTTCTCCCAGATCCTCGGCAGTCATGATGGACCAATCAAAGGCCTTATCACGGGCAAGTTCCGTTCCAATGGCAAGGAACGAGTCAAGCTTGACAAGTGGTTCCGATCCCGCGCCATAGATTAGCTCGAGAAGCTAAGTTATAATGATGGGCATATGCGCTTGCTGCCAACATCCGCGCTCCACTTCGCGCCCACGTTGCGCCTCACCAAGTTCATGAACTGCCATTCCCCTCCCCCCTTAATGACGCACCCGCTCTTTTTCTACCACGACTAAAGCACCTCGAGCTTGTCACCGTCCACATCCCAAAGGATGATATGGAGCGCCTGCTCAGTGGCTGTACTGCACTTGAGTTCCTTCATCTTCGGGCGATGAATTGGTTGAGTACCTTGCACATCACCTCCAGGACTCTCCATACTATTTATGTGTGTTGATGGTGCTGCAACGAGAGATCACAAAAGGTGGACCACAATATTGTCATCCAGGACACACGTTCACTTGAGAGATTACTTGTAGTTGATCAACAAGGTCCAACGAGAATCAATGTCATTTCTGCGCCGAAATTGAAAGTGGTGGGCTACTCGTTTGTCAGATACTACAACTTTCAGGTACAACAATCGCCTTATATACCCCGCCTTCTTGATATCAACGTTATTTATAGTTTTGAAGATGTATGTTCGTCTGTCATCCAGCGAAGCTTCACCCAGACTCTGGGCACAGTGAAGGTCTTGGTACTAGAATCTGTCGTCCCCAACCTAGACCAAGTTTTCAGTTGCCTGAGATGCTTTCCATGCCTGAAGAAGCTGTATATCGAGGTGATGTTCCTTTCATGTTAAATGTTAACCATAAGGCTACAATCGTCCATAAGCATTTCTCCTTTGGATTCATCTATACTAGTTTTCTTTGGGAATTTTTCATCCAATCCAACCTCTTGTGAAGAAGGCTACATGTTTCTAGATTGTAATCAAATGCCCATGTAAATCATACCAGATCGAAGATGGCACGTTGGTGCATTTTACAAATCCTGCAAACCAAATGGGGTGTAGCAGTGTTCAAAACTGCATGTAGGCACTAACACGTTCTCTTCTTTTGCAGTGCATATTAGGCCCGGTGGAAGATGTTTATAACGACAATCACATCGAATGCCTGGATATGCATCTCTCAAATATTACTTTGAACTCCTACCGAGGGACCCCATCGGAGATTACACTCGCCAGGTTCTTTCTTGCCAGAGCAAAGGTGCTGAGGGTACTGAGGTTGAACACTCATTTAACTTGGAAAGATCAATGGTATGATTATTAGAGCTAACAGGTACTGCGGAACAGAAGTGCCTCCAAAAATTCCAAACTTCGTATTGGAAGTGCATATGGCAAAGCAATTGGAAGTTATTGTGTCAAACCCATACATGACTTGTCAGTGGCTGATCCCTTTTTATAAATGACACAGCTTGCAATGTTTGAATTTGGGCGATGTAATCTTTGAATTTGAACCTTGCAATATTTATGGTATTTGTTGTATTGAACCGTTTCTGTTCTCTTGTCACAACGCAGACACTTCATCTGGGTGAACCACGCATGTCATACATCACACACACCTTGATCTGGCTGACCGTTTCTTTTGTGTTGCCTAATCACAAACAGTTTATCCGAGTGAACTGTATGATGTACATCGCACACACCTTGATCTGGCTAACCGTTTCTTTTGTGTTGCCTAATCACAAACAATTCATCCGAGTGAACCGTGTGCTGTACATCGCACACACCTTCTTCTGGCTGCCTGTTTATTTTGTTCCTCCTCATCAAAAACGGTTAACTGAACTGAACCGTATGCCCTGAATCGCACACGCAACTAAAATCTGGATCGTGTTAGATGCATCCGTCATCGCAGACGTTTTGCACCTTTTTGACGGTTTTTTACACCACCATTTGCGATTATTGCATCGCACACATTTTTGTCGAAGGGTCTCTGATCGTAGTGTCGCGTTAGCAGCATCCTGCAGTAGTGCAGTCTCATGAACGCGGTCATGTAATGTCGGTCTGGGCCTCTTCATCCAACAATACTGCCGAATCAAAGTAGGACGTTGCTAGTAAGCAGTATGACTATTATCTCCCACAACTCATTGTGTTATACTCGTGCATATAACATCTATGCATATACCTGGTTCGGATGCCACTGTTGGGGAACACAGTATTTCAAAAAAAATCCTACGATCACGCAAGATCTATCTAGAAGATTGATAATCCCCAAGTGCAAGGAATCATCATAGCAATTTCCAAAGGTGGAAGTGATAAGTATGGAGTGTCGAACCCACAAGGAGCTAAAGGTAAGATCAATATTCTCTCAAGCCCTATCTTCCACTGATACGACTCTACGTACACCGAACGTTTGCTTCCAACTAGCAACAAGAAATAAAACTAGGTTGTGGGTATGAAGAGGATAACTTTGTATGATATCGGAGAGCTAAAATATAAAAGTAGGTGTTGTTATCATGAAGTTAGAATATATTACTAAATATTATAAATAGCGAGTGTGGAATAATGGTGGATCGGTGTGCGGAATTGTCCTAGGCAATCGTTAACAAGACCGGTAATCACTATTGCAGTTTCATATGAGGGAGAGGCATAAGCTAACATACTTTCTCTACTTGGATCATATGCACTTATGATTGGAACTCTATCAAGCATCCGCAACTACTAAAGAACATTAAGGTAAAACCCAACCATAGCATTCAAGCATCAAGTCCTCTTTATCCCATACACAACAACCCCCTTACACGGGTTTGTGTTTCAGTCACTCACGCAACCCACTATAAGCGAATCATAAACGTATTGCAACACCTTACAGCGGGAACCCCTCACGCTTGCACGACACGGAGGGCACCATAGGACAGCACCAAAGTAGAACCTACAACTCATACCAATCTAGATCATAAATCAACCCAAAGACAAAGAATAACTACTCAAAACATCATAGGATGGCAACACATCATTGGATCATAATATGTGGCATAAAGCACCATGTTCAAGTAGGGATTACATCAGTGTGCGGGAGAGTGGACCGCGTAAAAGAGATGAGGGTGATGATGATGATGGTGATGTTGATGAAGATGATCACCGCGGCGATGATTCCCCTCCCGATGGCACTCCGGTGCCACGAGAGAGAGGAGGAGAGGTTCTCCCCCTTGTGCTTCCTCCTCCATGGCCTCCCCCCTAGATGGGGAGAGGTTCTCCCTCTGGTCCTTGGCCTTCATGGTGATGATGGCCCCTCCGGGATCCTCCTCCCTGCCCTCCGATGATGATGGCCCCCTCCGGCAGGGTGCCAGAGAGGGCCTAGATTGGTTTTCGGTGGCTACGGAGGCTTCTGGCGGCCGAACTCCCGATCCAGGTTAATTTTCCGAGGTTTCTGTATTTATAGGAATTTTTGGCGTCGGTCTCACGTCATGGAGGTGCCCGAGGCGTCCAAAAGGTAGGGGCCCACGCCCAGGGGGGTGGGTGCGCCCCCACCCTCGTGGACAGCCCGAGACTCTTCCGGCCCAACTCTTTTACTCTGGGGTCTTCTTTTGGTCCATAAAAAATCGTTAAAAATTGGCACGTCAATTGGACTCCGTTTGATATTCCTTCTCTGTAAAACTCAAAAACAAGGAGAAAAACAGAAACTGGCACTGGGCTCTAGGTTAATTGGTTAGTCCCAAAAACAATATAAAATAGCATATAAATGCATATAAACCATCCAAGGTTGATAATATAATAGCATGAATACTTCAAAAATTATAGATACGTTGGAGACGTATTAGCATCCCCAAGCTTAATTCCTGCTCGTCCTCGAGTAGGTAAATGATAAAATAAATAATTTATGAAGTGTGAATGCTAGCAAGTGCATAAGTTTCATCAATGATAGTTCCAATCACTTTTTCTAGCATCATTATATATCATAACGGTAGCTCATTTTCATAAAACTTTTCATGATCAAGTAACAAGCTATTCACATGTTAAAGTATAGATCATAAACTCTCTTGAAACTAAAAAACTATATTCTCAGTCATCAAACAATTGCAATTCATCTTACTTTCAGGAAGGGTCTATGTCAGAGCTTTGATTTAGCAAACTCCACATACGCAACTATCATTTAGTCTTTCACAATTGCTGACACTCACGTGATATTTATGGGTTCAAAGTTTTAACCGGACAAAGAGAAAGATAGGGGCTTATAGTTTTTCCTCCCAATGTTTTACCTCAAGGGTAATGTCAACAACAATAGTTCATGAAAACTTACACCCAATTGGATATATATATATATCAGGATCTTTCCAACACAAGATAAAATGTAAAAAGGAAAGGTGAAGATCACCATGACTCTTGCATAATGGTAGAAGATGAAAGTAAAATATAGGCCCTTCATAGAGGGAAGCAGAGGTTGTCATGCGCTTTTATGGTTGGATGCACAAAATCTTAATGCAAAAGAACGTCACTTTATATTGCCACTTGTGATATGGACCTTTATTATGCAGTCCATCGCTTTTATTTCTTCCACATCACACGATCGTATAAAGCTTATTTTCTCCACATTAATAGATCATACATATTTAGAAGGCAATTTTTATTGCATGCACCGATGATAACTTACTTGAAGGATCTTACTCAATCCATAGGTAGGTATGGTGGACTCTCATGGCAAAACTAGTTTAAGGAATGTTTGGAAGCAAAAGTAGTATCTCTACTTGGTGCAAAGAATTTGGCTAGCGTGAGGGGGAAAAGCAAGCTCAACAAGTTGGATGATCCAAGACAATATACTTTATTTCGGATATAAGAAAACATAACCCATTACGTTGTCTTCCTTGTCCGACATCAACCTTTTAGCATGTCATATTTTAATGAGTGCTCACAATTACAAAAGATGTCCAACATAGTATATTTATATCTAAAATCTCTCTTCCTTCAATATTCTTTCATGAATTGTTCAAGTGACCAATTCTATGTTTGCTAACTTTCAATAAGTTTACCACCTATACTTATTCTATGTGAAGTCATTACTCCCCATGGTATAAGCATATGAAACATATATAAATTCAGATTTATGATGTTCAATTATTCAACCATTTACTCATAGGATATATGTGAAACACGTGAGTAAATGACAAACTACTCCAAAAGATAATAGTGAAGGACACTGAGTAGTCAAATAATTAACTAGCCATGGGAGTATTCTTTTTCATTTAATAATTCAGATCCAATGATTTTATTCAAACAGCAAGTAAAATTGAAAATACGCTCCAAGCAAAACACATATCATGTGACGAATAAAGATATAGCTCCGAGTAAGGTATACCGATAGTTTTGAAGACGAAAGAGGGGATGCCTTCCGGGGCATCCCCAAGCTTGGGCGCTTGAGTCTTCCTTAAATATTACCTTGGGGTGCCTCGGGCATCCCCAAGCTTAGGGTATTTCCACTCCTTATTCTCCTCATATCGATATCTCATCCAAAGCTTGTAAACTTCAATCACACAAAACTTAACGGAACTTCGTCAGATAGGTTAGTATGATAAAGAGTAAACCATTCACCTTGGTACTGCCAAATACAAAGATCATAATTGTTCTCACACAATGCCTATTGTACCATATCATTTCTACAATTTATATTGAAAAATATAAGTCATAGAAACTAGAAAACAAGCAAACTATGCAATGAAAACAGAATCTATTAGAAACAGAATAGTCTGTAATGATATGAACACTAACCATACCTATGCTACTCAAAAAATTATGAAATAAATTTGTGGACGTGAGGAATTTGTCTATTAATCTTCTGAAAAAAGAATCAACCTAAACTCACTCTCCAATAAAAATGGAAGCAAATCTCGTGAGCGCAAAGTTTCTGTTTTTACAGCAAGATCACATTAACTTTCACCCAAGTCTTCCCAAAGGTCTTACTTGGCACTTTATTGAAAAAATGCTATACTACAAGATTAATACAGTATCTTAATCATGAGAACACACAAAAACATTAAGGGTAAATATTGGGTTGTCTCATAACAAGCGCTTTTCTTTAATGCCTTTTAGCTAGGCATGATGATTTCAATGATGCTCACATAAAAGGTAAGAATTGAAACATAAAGAGAGCATCATGAAGAATATAACTAGCATATTTAAATCTAACCCACTTCCTATGCCTAGGGATTTTGTGAGTACATAATTTATAGGAGCAAGAATCAACTACCATAGGAAGGAAAAATAAGTATAACTTCAAAACTTTAAGCACATAGAGAGAAAAACTTGATATTATTGCACTCCTACAAGCATGTATTCCTCCCTCATAATAATTTTCAGTAGCGTCATGAATGATTTCAACAATATAACCATCACATAAAGCATTCCTTTCATGATCTACAAGCATAGAAATTTTTCTACTCTCCACATAAGCAAAATTCTTCTCATTCGGAATAGCGGGATCACTAGTTCCTAGAGTTGACACTGTTCCAAACCCGCTTTAGATGATAGTATTATTCATACTCCAAAATATATAAGTGAAGTTCATGGAGCGTTCTAAAATTAATATAGACTAACCAATATCCAAGCTCAAAATGTATAATTGAAGCACATGAAGCATTCTATGAAACCATACTCAAAAGATTTAAGTGAAGCTCAAAGAGCAATTCTATAAGATCATACTTAAAAGATATAAGTGAAGCACACGAAGTATTCTATAAATTGATGAAGGTACATCTCATACTAGCATGGTTCTTAAAGAAAAATAAAAACACAAAGGACACAAATCATGTGAACAAAACAAAAACCGAGGTATACCGATATTTGTTGAAGAAGAAAGATGGGATGCCAACCGGGGCATCCCCAAGCTTATATGCTTGAGTGTCCTTTGAAATATTTACTTGGGGTGCCTTGGGCATCCCCAAGCTTGAACTCTTTCCTCTCTTTATTCTTCTCATATTGATAACCCTCGGTCTTCGAACACTTCATCCACACAAAACTTTAATAAAAACCTTGTGAGATCCGTTAGTGTAATAAAGCAAACTACCACTTTAAGGTACTGTAATGAACTCATTATTTATTTATGTTTGAAAGTGCGTTATATCGACTAGAGGGGGGTGAATAGGCGATTTTTATGGAAGTCTTCAAAACGTGACGGTTATGAAGACAAACAGTAGAGATATGCCTATCACTATGCAGCAGAAGTTAGATTACACTAGGCAAGCCATGGTCAAATATTCAATAAAGTGAAAGCACAATGACAAGTAGCTACAGTGTAATAAGGATCAGGTAGGAAGAGGTTATGAAGCCAATCAAAACATACAGTTACGTTGTGAAGACAAAAGATAGAGCAAGCATGCAATGGCTTCACAAAGAGTAACAGTAAGTAAAGGGAAGTGAAGATGAAACCAGTGACTCGTTGAAGACAATGATTTGTTGGACCAGTTCTAGTTGCTGTGACAATTGTACGTCTGGTTAGGGCGGCTAGGTATTTAAACCAAAGGACACACAGTCTCGGACACCCAGTCCTGAACACGCAGCTCAGGACACCCAGTCCTCACCGTATTCCCCTTGAGCTAAGGTCACACAGACCTCGCCCAATCACTCTGGTAAGTCTTCAAGGTAGACTCCCAAACCTTCACAGACTTCGTTCACTGGCAATCCACAATGTCTCTTGGATGCTCAGAACGCGGCGCCTAACTGTCTGGAGGATGCATAATCCTCAAGTGTAATAAGTCTTCAGATCACTGAGACAAGTAGACTTAAGTGATGCCCAATTCTCTCTAGCTCTGGGTGGTTAGGGATTTTCTCCTCGCTAGGAATTTTCTCTCAAAGGCTTCGAGGTGGGTTGCTCTCAAACGACAAAAGCCGTGCACTGAAATCTGAGCAGCCAACCATTTATGGTTGTAGGGGGTGGACTATTTATAGCCATTGGGCAACCCGACCTGATTTGTCGGAAATGACCCTGGGTCACTAAGGAACTGACACGTGTACCAAGGGTCAGATTTCAAACTCACACGGCAACTTTACTTGGGCTACAAGTAAAGCTGACTTGTCCGACTCTGGACAAGATTTTCTCTCATAGTCTTCACTCGAAGATATAGGTTTTGAATTAGGCATCACTTCAGTCGTTCTGAGTGGTTCTCTTGGACCCCACTTAACAGTACAGAGGCTCCTATGACTCAACACAAATGAAAGAGAACTACTAAAGATCTAAGTCTTCGAGTTCCATAGGCTTCACGTGGTGTCTTTTCTTGTCATAGTCTTCAATGTGAATATCTTCATATACCAGCATTGACTTCAATGTCTTCGTACATTTTTAGGGGTCATCTCTGGTAGTAAAACCGAATCAATGAGGGACTTCTACCCGTGTTATTCTGCAATTCTCACAAACACATTAGTCCCTCAACTAGGTTTGTCATCAATACTCCAAAACCAACTAGGGGTGGCACTAGCTGCACTTACAATCTCCCCCTTTTTGGTGATTGATGACAAACTAGTTGAAGTTTTCAACGGGGAATATAATTTGTGAAATTGTAAAGGAATTGTCTTCATAAGCTGCAAGAGCTCCCCCTGAAGATGTGCATATAAGTAATTTGCTTTTGGAATGCAAATGCACATGGCAGGTTGTACTCGTGGAGATTCACTTCAACTTATGATGACAATCCACTATGCATGTAAAAGTATATGAAGATAATGACATGCATAATGAAAAATGGACGTCTGCAGAATGATCTAAGTGCAGGATTTATCGTCGCACATGCGGAATTTATCTTTGCAAAAACACGGTGGCAAACAAGTAGCAGACGACCATCAGGTTTAAGTGTTACAACTCAAAGAACCAAATGTAGCAAAACGAGAGTTGTAAGCACGAAGCAAAATATAAAGCACCCGCCCATAATGACCCGCTTGAAGACTATCAACCTCATATGCTTCTCCCCCTTTTGTCAGTGAGGACCAAAAAGGTTCGAAGACATAGAGTTTCTACTCGTTCCCATGAGCGGCAGGGTCGTCGGTGGTGTGTGGCGGTGCTGAAGAGCTTGGTGCAGTGTCGATGCATGCTGAAGGAGGTGGTGGTGATGTAGCATCGTCTTCTTCCTCGATAATCCTTGCAGTCACTGTGGCAGCAGATGAAGATAACTCTGAGTCTTCAAGTGATGGAGTGCCTCGCAGCACAGCCCGTCTGGGAGGTGTGCAGTCAAACTTGAATCGCTCTTTGAAGCCATCCTCTTGAAGATCAGCTTCAGAACACATCATGGTGAGTCCTTTCCAGGTGCGGCGACAGGTTTCATGTGCAACGAATGCATTCTTGGTGGCCAGATTTTGGATGTGATTTACATCCACCAAGAGGCTTTTCATCTATCTTTTCAGCCAGTCCTGATGCCTATCCTGCTTTTGATGAAGGGCCACAAGAAGCTCTTGGTCATTGAGAGCACGAGCCCGCTTCTTGGGTCTTTGAGCTGGTGTGCTGTCAGTGGCTTCAGTTGATGCTGGGCGTGGTGCACGTGTAGTGCCAGCCAACGGATACACCCTGGAGATGGCTTCAACACCGTCAACGTTCTGAGTGAAGCTCTGGTGTTCTGCATTCTGAAGACTCAAAGGTTGCTTGGCAGGCTCCGGATATATGGCTTCATCAGAGGTATCCACATCTGGCAAGAAGATCCGATGGTTGCGGGCTGAGGGCTGATATGAGATCGCAGAGTGAAGTTTGATCAGCCTCATCACCCAAGGAGCATAGAACTTCAAGCCAAATAAATCTGAGCCTGATGCAGCAAGTTGGCGTATGAAGAAGTCCTGTGCATTGAAGCATTTGCCATGAAGGATATAAAATATCAGAGTCTTCATTGCACCCTCGATCTTGGTATGTGGAGAGTGCCCTTTGATAGGCCAGAGAGTCCGCCTTATGATGCGATAGATGGTTCTGGGCAGGTACTCAAGGTCTTCAACAAAGAACTCTGTGGGATAAGGAGCATCGTCGGGCAATGGCTTCATCATGGAGAGCATCTGACTCATATTCGGTTCAGGCCTCTGGAATATGCTCTCAATAGCTTCAGTGTGTAGTTGACAGCCTTCTTCGAAGAGTTCGCCAGGAGTGGGTAGGCCTGTGAGCTCAATGATATCAAATGCATTGGCTTCGTGATGAACATTGCCGGTCATCCACTCCAGGACCCAAGTCTTCGGATCTCTGTTGTATCCTTTGATGTGGAGGGTGGCATAGAATTGTAGCAGAAGCTCTTTATTCCAGTGCTCTTCATCAGTCACAAACTGCAGCAGACCCACTTGCTTGAAGCAATCCAAAGCTTCCTCCAGACAGGGCAGACCAGAAATAGCTTCAACATCAAGGTGCTTGTGCGGGAAGATGCGACCTTGGTTGTATAGGATGCATGAATAGTAGCTGCACTGAGGATAGCTCCAGAACCTGTCTGATGCAATCCGTTCCCTTGAATAGGTGTTCTTGGAGCTGTTGAAGAACGTATTATCTGCCTTGAAGCTAGTGATGTTAAAGGAGCCAGGTGCTGATGCAGGACCTGGGAACCTTGGCAGTCTTGGGATCGACGTCTATACCTGAGGCCTGTGCTCAACATGGTAATCAAATTGAGGACCTGCAGCAGACTCAGGAACAGACGTGTCAGGATCAGTAGCTTCGCTGTTTGCTGAAGCTTTTGGTGGGGAGGGCTCCACATTGGCTTCAGTGTTGGTTGTGGCAGCCTCAACATTTTCAGCCTCCACTTGACTAGCTGGAGGGTCAGACTCAGGCACGTTCTCCTGGAGAACTGCGTCTTGGTGGAGCGGGGGAGTGCGATCTTGTGGTGCTTCTTCATCTTCTTCGGCTGATGCAGCCGGAATGTCGTCAGTAGAGTCCTGAGGCCTTGGACCTTTGCGAAGCCTGCGAAATGCAGACGACGCCTTTGGAGTTGGAGTGGGCTGGACCTCAGATTCTTCTTCCACTTGTGGGCGATCCGCCCATGACGCATCTTGTGCAATTGGCATCAGAGGACGACCAATGCTGATGAGTTCACTTGTTTCAAGCTGAGGAAGGGCTGCATCATCTTGTACATTGTCCTAATTACCAATGTCTTCAGCAGCGTGGGTTCGGCTGCTGGAATGTCTTCAGCTTCAGGAGCCTCTGTGGGAGCAGGCTCATGAACTGTCAGTTGGCGTTCTGCGTCAGGACGAACCATAGAGATGGGTTCAACTATCAAGGGATCTGTGGAAGCAGCCCGAGCTTTCTTGATCTTTCTCTTTTTCTGAGTGGGGGAAGATGGAGAGGCTTCAGAGTGTTTCCTCTTCCTGGCTTCAACCTCTGCAGCTCTTGTCTTCTTGAGCTCTGAAGCGGTTGACCGACTCTTTCGCTTCGAGCCAGTCAGTGCAGTTGGGAAGACAATTGGAACTGCTTCCTGCCTTGGTGCATCTGGTTCAGCTGTAGCAGGCTTCTTCTTCTTCTTCGCAGCCATCCTGGGGTCGATGCCAGGACGCCCAAGTGCCTTGCGCTTCTCAGCCTCGTTTTAGGCTTGCACACATCTGTCGGCCAGAGTCTTCATCTGCTCACGCGAACCTTGAGCTTCGGCGCGTTTCTTCAGGAAGTTTTCCTTTAGCTCGTGCAGCATGATTTTGAAGTTCTTCACTTCCTGCATGCTGAGCTTGGCCATATGCTTCTTGAACTGAGCCTTTTCAAAATCAATTTTCTGCTTCAGTTCAACAATGCGCTGGGCAATTGCAAGTTCTGAAGCAATAGCGCCTTGGAAAGCGACGCTGAGGCCAATGGGCAGCTGCAGATCGTCAAAGCTGACGTTTGGTGTAGCAAACCACTCGTCAATGAAGTTGTGGATGATGGCGACATCAAAGAGAGGCAGATTATTGAAGATTTCTGCCTCCTCTTTGCTCTTGATGAGTTGTTCAAGAGCGTCATCTGCAAGGTCTTCGTCGCTTGACAGATCAATGGCGTCGTTGCGCAGAATGGCAGCAGCTGTGAGATCTTGGCCGCTGTGTGGCTGAGGCATCTTGGCCTTCTCGGGCTTGGAGACTCGTGATAAGTCTTCAGACTGCACACTGGCTTCAGGAGGTGCAGTTGCCAATGGCTTCGCCCTTGAGATTTTTGGTGGAGAGGCCAGCTTTGAAGCTTTTGGCTTCTTCGATTGCTTTGGCTTCGGTGCAGCAGGCGCTTGTTCTGATTCAGAGTCAGCTGGTGGCTCATTCACTGCAGTCCCTTGGACTAAGATGCGGATGATGAGGCCCTCAAGGTTGGCGTATGGTCCGATGATATTCTGGTTTGCCTCGCGTGTGCCATCTGCCCTTGGTGCGGAGGGACCAGGGTTGAAGTCTAAGCCCAATTTCTTCTTGTTTTGCTTCGCTGAGTTCTAGGAAAACTGGAAGTTGCGCTTGAACAGATTGTCGTCACGACACCAGAGTAGTGATGACGGATGTGCTTCAGCTGGCTGTGGTCCACGAACCATGCACGGGTAGAAGCCTTGAGCAATGTCTTCATCTCTGGACTTGGGCACGAGATTTTTTGTATAGTACGTCTCCCCATGGTCTCTTGATGGCATTTTTCTCAGCATACTCCTGGGTGACGAAGCGGTATTGGAACCATTGCTCTGCCCAATAGCGTCAAATCCATTGGATTCGGGTCTTGCGCTGACCATAATTCTCTTCAGGATCTATTTTGTACATTTCTGCCAGTTCATCCGGCAGATCTTTGGACGTTCCGCCACGTCGCTGTCTGCCTCCCTTCCTTGCTACTGTTTCTGAAGCCATAAACCTTAACTTGGAAGGCTTCAAGATGTTCAAAGACATCAGAGGCTTTCTTTTGCTGGACCAACAGGAACTGGCTTCAGGAGAATTGATGTGATGCTGTAAGAACTCTGCAAATGAATGCAGACTATGAGAACCAAAAGATTCACCCACAGACATGTACCTGTGACAGTATTAAGGTGCGAGGGAAGGGGAAGAGGTCATATGCATTCTCAGAAGATTTCGAAGATAAATCAGTTTAGAAGACATTGACCTCATCATGCGAAGACATTCACTCATAGATAAGAAGTTGGTTCCAGATTTGTACGAACCCACAGATCAGTACAAGTGAGGAATCTAACTACTTTATGCAGCATAAGTGAATATTCTAGGCATGTTATGAGATGCAGATTGAGAGAGAGATCTAACTTGTGTGAATAGAAACTTCTTATGGCAGAAAGTGACAGAACCATAGGATCAAAAGAGGCTGTAAAAAGAGGTTTTATTTACCACACTTGGAACTGCTAGACGGAGTGGGAGATGAGGCCGAGCAGTTCGATCCTCCGTGCCATAACTTGGCGACGGAAGACACCTACGGCGACGGCGGAGATGACGATGTCCGCGATCAGCGTGAAGACGGCGTCGGAGAGGTTGCGGCAGTGAAGCGCTTCGTCGCCGGCGTCGTCGAGAGCTAGCGGTGGCGCTAGGGTTCGTGTGAGGGAGGAAGAAGGAGATAATGACCGCGGTGAGTGTGTATTTGTAGTCACAGGGGCGCCACTGCGCTATTACACAGGTGCCCCTGGCGATTCGCCTCTGAACAACACGTGTCCATCATGCGGAATCTCGGGGGCAGTTCCACATCCCATGCACGCCTGGATTGTCGGGTGGTCATTCCTACTTCTCCGGATTTCTTATGGATGAATGAGCTTTGAAAACGGTTTTCAAGTTTGTCTCTGTGTCTTCTGCTGACAAGGACGCAGAGAGGACATTCGAAAGTTTCAATAGAATGCATATGACTTGGAGAGATAGAATTTGAGATAGAAAGCATAGAGAGATTAGGGTCCGATCACATTCACTTAGTTCAAAAGATTCAAACAAGAAGACATAGCTATAAGTGAATGCTGTAGAGGACAGAACACTAGTATATATATATATATATATATATATATATATATATATAATCCACGTAGTGAAGATAATCATGAAGACATGTTGAGATGTAAGCCAAAACAAATGTGAAGACATTGCAAGGTAACGCCATGAGTGAAACACTTCAAAATAGAACGTTTGGTGGTGGCGTTACCCACCGTATAGGAAGTATTAGACCGAGAAACAGCGCACAATTATCGTGGTGCTCCGAAGTCAATTTCCTCATTAATGTATTCACACTTAGAATGTATGTCTTCATTGATTGAAGATATACGTTACTTCGTGTGTTGCACATCTAAGTCATCAATATGCATAAGTGTTAGGATGTGTGCCTGATCACAGGACATTTGAGGATTCCAAGATATTTAGCTCACACCGTAACTTGCAAAATCTCTTCTCATCCAAGGGCTTGGTGAAGATATCTGCCAATTGCTCTTCAGTGTTGACGTGTATGATATTAATATCTTCCTTCACAACATGATCTCTGAGAAAGTGATGACAAATTTCAATGTGCTTTGTCTTTGAGTGCTTAACTGGGTTGTTGGCAATCTCGATGGTGCTTTCGTTGTCGCAGTAGAGTGGCACTTGCTTCAGATGAATGCCATAGTCCTTGAGAGTTTGCTTCATCCACAGGAGCTGAGTGCAGTAAGATCCAGCAGCAATGTATTCAGATTCAGCAGTGGAGAGAGATACACAGTTCTGCTTCTTAGAAGACCAACATACAAGTGATCGTCCCAGAAAATGACATGTGCCTGATGTAGACTTGCGATCCACCTTGTCACCAGCATAATCAGCATCCGAGAATCCAACCAGATCAAACTCTAAGCCCTTTGGATACCATAACCCTAGAGTTGGGGTGTGAGCCAAATATCGAAGAATTCGCTTCACTGCTAAGTGATGCGACTCCTTTGGTGCCGCTTGAAATCGAGCACACATGCAAACACTAAGCATAATATCTGGCCTAGATGCACATAAATAAAGCAAAGAACCAATCATGGAGCGGTATACCTTTTGATCGAACTCTTTACCATTGTCGTCAGGACCCAGATGATGTTTGGCTGGCATTGGTGTTGTGAAGCCTTTGCAGTCTTGCATACCGAACTTCTTCAGGCAATCTTTGAGATACTTCTCTTGAGATATGAAGATGCCATTGCATTGTTGCCATATCTGAAGACCGAGGAAGAACTTCAGCTCCCCCATCATAGACATCTGATATTGCTCTTGCATCATATATCCAAACTCCTCACTGTACTTCTGATTGGTGCAGCCGAAGATAATGTCATCCACATATATTTGGCACACAAACAGTTCACCATCATATGTCTTCGTGAAGAGAGTGGGATCTAGGGAACCAAGTATGAAACCTTTGCTCTTCAGGAAGTATTTGAGTGTATCATACCAGGCCCGAGGGGCTTGTTTGAGGCCATACAGTGCCTTATTGAGCTTGTATACCATGTCAGGATGTTTTGGATCTTCAAACCCAGGTGGTTGTGCAACATACACTTCTTCTTCAATATTGCCATTGAGAAAGGCACTCTTCACATCCATTTGATATAAAAGTATGTTGTGATGATTTGCATAGGCCAGCAGTATACGTATGGCTTCAAGTCTGGCCACAGGAGCAAATGTTTCATCGAAGTCAATGCCTTCCACTTGAGTATATCCTTGAGCAACGAGACGAGCTTTGTTTCTGACAACTTGACCATGCTCATCTTGCTTGTTGCGGTATATCCATTTGGTGCCTATTATATTGTGCTTCCGTGGATCAGGATGCTCAACCAGTTCCCATACATTGTTCATCTCAAACTGTTGAAGCTCTTCTTGCATAGCTTGAATCCATTCAGGTTCCATGAAAGCTTCTTCAACTTTCTTGGGTTCTGTGATTGAAACGAATGCGAAGTGCCCGCAGAAATTTGCCAGTTGAGTTGCCCTTGAACGAGTCAGTGGACCAGGTGCATTGATGCTGTCAATTATTCTGTCAATCTGCACTTCATTGGCAACACGAGGATCTACAGGGCGAAGACTTTGCTCTTGCTAATCTATGTTGATGTTGGGAGGAATGTCTTCAGGCTGAGCATTGTCTTCATGTGGATCAGGTGCTGAGATGATAAGTTCTTCTTCAGGATGAGCTTCAGAAGGTATAATTTCTCCAGTTCCCATTAGCTTGATTGATTCACTAGCTGGAACTTCATCTAGCACATCTAGCAGTTGCTCTCTTTGTGAACCATTGGTCTCATCGAACCGCACATCCACTGTTTCAACCATTTTGTAGTGAAAGAGATTGAAGACTCTGTAGGAGTGCGAATCCTTTCCATATCCAAGCATAAAACCCTCATGTGCTTTTGGTGCAAATTTTGAGGTGTGGTGTGGGTCCTTGATCCAGCATCTTGCGCCAAATACTCTAAAGTAACTGACATTTGGCTTCTTGCCAGTTAGGAGTTCATAAGATGTCTTGTTCAGAAGCTTGTGAAGATAAACACGGTTGATTGCATGGCATGCAGTGTCAATGGCTTCAGGCCAGAATTTTCTTGGAGTCTTGTATTCATCTAGCATTGTTCTGGCCATCTCAATGAGTGTTCTGTTCATGCGTTCGACGACGCCATTCTGCTATGGCGTGTACGGAGCTGAGAATTCATGTGTGATGCCCAAAGTATCCAGATATGTATCAAGGCCAGTGTTCTTGAATTCAGTGCCATTGTCACTTCTGATGTGCTTTATCTTGGCGCCATAATTGTTCATAGCTCGATTGGCGAATCGTCTGAAGACATCCTGCACTTCAGTCTTGTAAAGGATTATGTGCACCCAAGTATATCTAGAGTAATCATCAACAATGAAAAAGCCATAGAGGCAAGCAGTAGTGGAAAAATTTGAGTAGTGAGTGGGACCAAAAAGATCCATGTGAAGCAGTTCGAAGGGTTGAGTAGTGGTCATGATTGTCTTTGAGGGATGTTTTGCCCTCATCATCTTCCCTGCTTCACAGGCACCGCATAAGTGATCTTTCTTGAGCTTGACGCCTTCGATGCCTATGACATGCTTCTTCTTTGCAAGGTTGTGGAGGTTCCTCATGCCAGCATGCCCAAGCCTCCGATGCCAAAGCCAGCATTCTGAAGCCTTTGCGAGAAGGCATACTACAAGCTGTGGCCCTGCTGAGAAATCTACCACATACAAATCATCTTTCCGATACCCTTCAAACACTAGAGACTTGTCAGATTCCATTAGTACCAGGCAATGATATTTTCCAAATATTACGACCATGTTCAAATCGCAAAGCATTGAGACAGACATTAAGTTGAAGCCAAGGGATTCAACAAGCATGACTTTATCCATGTGTTGATCCTTTGAGATTGCAACTCTACCTAGACCCAATACCTTACTTTTACCAGTGTCAGCAAATGTGATGTGGCTCTTGTCGGATGGACGTAAGGTTGAGTCCATAAGAAGGCTTCTTTTGCCAGTCATCTGATTTGTACACCCACTGTCAATAATCCATTCTGAAGACGCTGGTGTCGGTACCCTATAGTGCAGGTAGGGGGATAGGCTTCATGAAGAGAATTGTGAAGCAAAAACATTTTACGAACCAGTGGGTTATGAAAATTAGATCCAGGTTAGGACTAATAGGGAGAGTAGCATGCGATTCAGGAACGAAGTACATAGTGATGCCATTTGGGCATTTGATCTTGCGCCCTGCAAGATTTTTAAGGTCCCCAACAATAGCGTCAGAAGATTTTGGTTTTCTGCTAGAGACCTTTCCCTGCAAAAGAGAGTTAAGCTTTCTTAACCACCCACATCTTCAAGGGTGGCTTAGAAGCAATAAGTCTAAGTGCAGCATCTGAGAATTTTGGCTTTGGAGCCCTAGCAAACAGTCTAGCAGGTGGGCAATAGTACTCATAAGAATAGGCAGAATAGTTCTTGGTCATATGAACATGACGGTTTGAAGAACCGCTCTCATATTCATATGCCTGAGTATGGTTTCCCCGCAAAACATTTGCGTTAGTGCGACTCAGGTGAGTCCTCTGTCTGTGTGAAGCCCTTGGACCATATGAAGCCTTTGGTCTGAGGTTTGTCTTGTTCATGTGAGGTGTCATGAGGAAATTCACAGGAAGATTCTCCAGACACGTTTTTGGAACCCAGATCTTCTTCATAGGTGGTCCATTCCTACAGTTAGTACCAATGTACTTGGCAAACACTTCACCATTCTGATTTCTAAATAGCTTATAGTTTGCATCAAAGGATTCATCAATGATAATTGGGTTAGCACAGGTGAAGCCAGACAGATTGGATGGATCTGCTGAGGATTCCTTTGCAGCAACCCATGTGGTTTTGGGGTACTGCTTAGGTTTCCAGTAAGAGCCATCTGCATTTATTTTCCTCACGAACCCAACACCCTCTTTCCTAGGGTTTCGGTTCAGAATCTGCTTCTTTAGGACATCACATAATGTCTGATGCCCTTTAAGACTTTTGTACATCCCTGTTTCAAGCAATGTCTTCAACCTAGCATTCTCATCAGCAATAGCAGTGGTATCCTCAGCAGAGGTGTTATTTACCACATCAACAGTTGAAGATATTGCAACAGCAGTAGCAGTGGAACATTCAGCAACAGAAGCAGCATTATCACGCTCAATGCATTTAAGACATGGTGGTTCAAATCCTTCCTGAGCGGAACTGATCTGTTCGGTGCGAAGTGATTCGTTTTCCTTCTGAAGATCTTCATGAGCCGCTCTCAATTTCTCAAGATCTTGCTTCCTTTGAAGATAATCATAGGAAAGCTTTTCATGAGTTGTTGAGAGAGTATCATGACGATCTTCAAGTTCCTGATACTTAACATGAAGATTTTTTATGTCTTCAATTAAGGATTCAGATCGAGTCATTTCAGCACCCAACAGATCATCGCTTCTGTCTAACAGTTTTTGAATATGTTCCATGGCTTTCTGTTGTTCAGTTGCAATTTTAGCAAGTGTTTTGTAGCTGGGTTTTGAATCACAATCAGAGTCATCGTCACTTGATGTTTGATAGTGAGTGGTGCGTGAGTTTACCTTGGCACCCCGTGCCATGAAGCAATAGGTAGGATCGGAGTAGTCCTTGTCATTTGCATCGGTGTCGGTGATGGAGTCATTGTCTTCAGTGTTGAAGATGGACTTGGCAACGTATGCTGTAGCCAGACTTGCAATGCCAGAATCAGACTCTTCCTCAGACTCCACCTCTGCCTCCTCAGAAGCGGACTCCTCCTTTGAATCCATTTCCTTGCCAACAAACGCACGTGCCTTGCCAAATGAGCTCTTCTTGTGTGACGAAGACTTTGAGGAAGACTTGGAAGAAGACTTTGAGTATTTCTTCTTCTTCTTGTCATCAGAATCATATTCCTTGCTCTTCTTCTTCTCATTGTCCCACTGTGGACACTCAGAGATGAAGTGTCCAGTTTTCTTGCACTTGTGACATGTTTTCTTCTTGTAGTCATGAGCAGAAGCTTCATCATTCCTTGAGCTTCATCGTGAAGACTTTCTGAAGCCTTTCTTCTTGGTGAATTTCTGGAACTTCTTCACTAGCATTGCAAGTTCCCTTCCAATGTCTTCAGGATCATCAGAACTGCTGTCAGATTCTTCTTCAGATGAGGACACAACTTTTGCCTTCAAGGCACGAGTTCGCCCGTAGTTTGGACCGTAGATATCTCTTTTCTCAGAAAGCTGAAACTGATGTGTGTTGAGCCTCTCAAGTATGTCAGACGGATCGAGTGTCTTGAAGTCTGGACGTTCTTGAATCATCAGGGCTAGGATGTCAAACGAACTATCAAGTGATCTCAGCAGCGTATTGACGATTTCATGTTTGGTGATCTCAGTGGCGCCAAGGGCTTGAAGCTCATTTGTGATGTCAGTGAGCCGGTCAAATGTGTGCTGGACATTCTCATTTTCATTTCGCTTGAAGCGGTTGAAGAGGTTGCGAAGAACACTGATTCTCTGATCTCTCTGAGTTGAGATGCCTTCATTGACCTTGGAGAGCCAGTCCCAGACCAGCTTGGATGTCTTCAAGGCACTCACACGGCCATACTGTCCTTTGGTCAGATGACCACAGATGATATTCTTGGCAGTAGAGTCCAGTTGAGTGAACTTCTTGACATCAGCAGCAGTGACACCTTCTCCAGCCTTGGGAACGTCGTTCTCGACGACATACCATAGGTCGACGTCAATGGCTTCAAGATGCATGCGCATCTTATTATTCCAGTAGGGATATTCAGTTCCATCGAAGACGGGGCACATAGTGTAGGCTTTGATTATCCCTGCAGTCGACATAGCTAAAACTCCAGGTGGTTAAACCAAATCACACAGAACAAGGGAGCACCTAGCTCTGTGTCGGGGGTGCTGATCCCATGGACACCTATGGGACCACGGCGGACCGAGGCCCCTTTCGGTTCGGCAGGGGGGCGGAGAGTGCAAAAAGAGCAGATCGAGGCGAAGCGCACGAGCAACGCGATCGGTTTACCCAGGTTCGGGCCGCACGGATGCGTAAAACCCTACTCCTGCTTTGTGGTTGTATTGAGTTCTTGCTCGGGAGCGCTGATTGCTACAGTACACACCAGCAGCTGGCCAGACCGAGTGTGAGAGAGAATCGTCCCCCCTCTATGTTGCGCATGGGCCTCCTTTTATATGTCAAAGGGGTCACCGACAGGTGGCAACATAGACGAGGGTAAAAAAGGAAAAGACATGGTGGTTAGCACCACCGCCTACTACAGTGTATCATACCTAACATAAGCGGCAGGGGACAAAGGCATTAAATGCCTGTTTGCGTCGCCTAGGCGGTGCAGAAAGGGACCGCTAGGGACGCCACTGCTTGCCACGATGGCTATCTTGTCAGCGCCGCTCGCCATCGTGTACCTCTAGCTGCACAGCCTTCCGCCACGTACGCCTGGAAGGGTCCCAGAGCGACACATTGGTGGATGTGCTGGAGCGCAGGTACAGGATGGAAGCTTGCCGCGGAAAGCGCCTTGCCGCGGTTATTATCTTGTCGCGTCCAGGAGCTTGTCGCTCACTGGGTCTTGCCGGGACACATGGTGCGCTGCGGAAAGTTCCTTGAGATGCCTTGGTTGGCCTCCCCGGCAAGCTCCTCTTGCCGGGGCCTTGTCTCCTTGGTTTGGATACTTTGTTCTTGAATGGCTCCAAAGGAACCACGGAGGATCTTGGCGGTCGCCCGGCAAGCCTTGCCGCGGGACACCGCGACTGCCCGTGCACAAGTTCGGGATACTAAGGTACCCCTACTTTAGTACACCGACACTCTGATACCAATTGAAAGTGTGTTATATCGACTAGAGGGGGGGTGAATAGGCGATTTTTATGAAAGTCTTCAAAACGTGACGGTTATGAAGACAAAGAGTAGAGATATGCCTATCACTATGCAGCGGAAGTTAGATTACACTAGGCAAGCCATGGTCAAATATTCAATAAAGTGAAAGCACAATGACAAGTAGCTGCAGTGTAATAAGGATCGGGTAGGAAGAGGTTATGAAGCCAATCAAATCATACAGTTACGTTGTGAAGACAAAAGATAGAGCAAGCATGCAATGGCTTCACAAAGAGTAACAGTAAGTAAAGGGAAGTGAAGATGAAACCAATGACTCGTTGAAGACAATGATTTGTTGGACCAGTTCCAGTTGCTATGACAACTGTACGTCTGGTTAGGGCGGCTAGGTATTTAAACCAAAGGACACACAGTCCCGGACACCCAGTCCTGAACACGCAGCTCAGGACACCCAGTCCTCACCATATTCCCCTTGAGCTAAGGTCACACAAACCTCGCCCAATCACTCTGGTAAGTCTTCAAGGTAGACTCCCAAACCTTCATAGACTTCGTTCACCGACAATCCACAATGTCTCTTGGATGCTCAGAACGCGACGCCTAACCGTCTGGAGGATGCACAGTCCTCAAGTGTAATAAGTCTTCAGATCACTTAGACAAGAAGACTTAAGTGATGCCCAATTCTCTCTGGCTCTGGGTGGTTAGGGCTTTTCTCCTCGCTAGGAATTTTCTCTCAAAGGCTTCGAGGTGGGTTGCTCTCAAACGACAAAAGCCGTGCACTGAAATCCGAGCAGCCAACCATTTATGGTTGTAGGGGGTGGACTATTTATAGCCACTGGGCAACCCAACCTGATTTGTCTGAAATGACCCTGGGTCACTAAGGAACTGACACGTGTACAAACGGTCAGATTTCAAACTCACATGGCAACTTTACTTGGGCTACAAGTAAAGCTGACTTGTCTGACTCTGGACAAGATTTGCTCTCATAGTCTTCACTCGAAGATATAGGTTTTGAATTAGGCATCACTTCAGTCGTTCTGACTGGTTCTCTTGGACCCCACTTAACAGTACGGTGGTTCCTATGACTCAACACAAATGAAAGAGAACTACTAAAGATCTAAGTCTTCGAGTTCCATAGGCTTCACGTGGTGTCTTTTCTTGCCATAGTCTTCAATGTGAATTTCTTCATATACCACCATTGACTTCAATGTCTTCGTACATTTTTAGGGGTCATCTCTGGTAGTAAAACCGAATCAATGAGGGACTTCTACCTGTCTTATTCTGCAATTCTCACAAACACATTAGTCCCTCAACTAGGTTTGTCGTCAATACTCCAAAACCAACTAGGGGTGGCACTAGCTGCACATACAATGTTGGTGTTAAAGCTACTGTATTCCAACTTTTCTATGGTTCACACCCCCCGATACTAGCCATAGATTCATCAAAATAAGCAAACAACACGCGAAAAACAGAATCTGTCCAAAACAGGACAGTCTGTAGTAATCTGGAAGTTTAGTAAACTTATGTAACTCCAATAATTATGAAATAAATTTGAAAATTTGAGAAATTTATACAGAAGCAATGTGCAAAAAGTTTAGGACCCATTTGACTTACCAGTAAAAATGTAAAATCACGCGCTACAGCCAAAGTTTCTGTTTTTGTTCTACACATAGTAAACAAGTAATCTAATCATCCTAAAACCAAAGCTTGGCACATTATTTTTATAATACAATGGATATATATCAGGGGATAATTATTTACAGAGAAACTTCCATGAAAAATTCTACATTGTTTCCGTGAGCATGAACACAAGTGCTCAAGGTCGACCCTCACTTCTTCAATGCATAACTTTCCAATCACTTCTCTTTTTGAAAAACTTTTTAGGCATGAGAGGCAAGTATTTTTTTTGGTATTTTCATTATTTTAAATTTTTTTGTATGTTTCACCCACAAATAAACAGAAACAAAAAGGAAAAAACAAAATCTACTTAGTGAAGAAAGCAAACAAGCACACACGAGAATATCAACCCGACGCTATTGCTCCTCGGCAACAGCGCCATAAAAGAGCTTGATAATCCCCAAGTGCAAGGAATCATCATAGCAATTTCCAAACGTGGAAGTGGTAAGTATGGAGTTTAGAACCCACAAGGAGCTAAAGTTAAGATCAATATTCTCTCAAGCCCTATCTTCCACTGGTACGACTCTACGTACACCGAACGTTTACTTCCAACTAGCAACGAGAAATAAAACTAGGTTGTGGGTATGAAGAGGATAACTTTGTATGATATCGGAGAGCTAAAATATAAAAGTAGGTGCTGTTATCATGAAGTTAGAATATATTACTAAATATTATAGATAGCGAGTGTGGAATAATGGTGGATCGGTGTGCGGAATTCTCCTAGGCAATCGTTAACAAGACAAGTAATCATTATTGCAATTTCATATGAGGGAGAGGCATAAGCTAACATACTTTGTCTACTTGGATCATATGCACTTATGATTGGAACTCTAGCAAGCATCCGCAACTACTAAAGATCATTAAGGTAAAACCC
Source organism: Triticum monococcum (assembly GCA_034509565.1). Lineage (NCBI taxonomy): Eukaryota > Viridiplantae > Streptophyta > Magnoliopsida > Poales > Poaceae > Triticum > Triticum monococcum. Next base: position 535,601,993 of record CM067845.1, on the reverse strand, counting down.
AACCATAGCATTAAAGCATCAAGTCCTCTTTATCCCATACGCAACAACCCCCTTACTCAGGTTTGTGTTTCAGTCACTCACGCAACCCACTATAAGTGAATCATAAACGTATTGCAACACCCTACAGCGGGAACCCCTCACGCTTGCGCAACATGGAGGGCACCATAGGACAGCACCAAAGTAAAACATACAACTCATATCAATCTAGATCATAAATCAACCCAAAGACAAAGAATAACTACTCAAAACATCATAGGATGGCAACTCGTCATTGGATCATAATATGTGGCATAAAGCACCATGTTCAAGTAGGGATTACAGCGGGGTGCGGGAGAGTGGACCGCGTAAAAGAGATGAGGGTGATGATGATAATGGTGATGTTTATGAAGACGATCACCGCGGCGATGATTCCCCTCCTGATGGCACTCCGGTGCCACCGAGAGAGAAAGAGAGAGGAGGAGAGGTTCTCCCCCTTGTGCTTCCTCCTCCATGGTCTCCCCCTAGATGGGGAGAGGTTCTCTGAGGGAGTCCTGGATTAGGGGGTCTCTGGACAGCCGGACTGTTGGACTATGAAGATACAAGATTGAAGACTTCGTCTTGTGTCCGGATTGGACTTTTACTTGGCGTAGAACGCAAGCTAGGCAATACGGATATGTATATCTCCTCCTTTGTAACCGACCTTGTGTAAACCCTAGCCCCTTCCGGTGTATATATAAACCGGAGGGTTTTAGTCCGTAGGACAACATACAATCATACCATAGGCTAGCTTCTAGGGTTTAGCCTCTCTGATCTCGTGGTAGATCAACTCTTGTACTACTCATATTATCAAGAATATTCAAGCAGGACGTAGGGTTTTACCTCCATCAAGAGGGCCCGAACCTGGGTAAAACATCGTGTCCCCTGCCTCCTGTTACCATCCGCCTTAGACGCACAGTTCGGGACCCCCTACTCAAGATCCGCCGGTTTTGACACCGACATTGGTGCGTTCATTGAGAGTTCCACTGTGGCGTCGCCGTAAGGAAGGATGCCTCGTCTCGTTGTTAAAAACAACATTACTGCCTTGGGAGCCCTGGCTGTCGGCCAAACTCTCTGGCTAGGCAGTTTCATCATGACCGCCCGTTCGGCTGCTGCACCGACGATGACTTCTCGGGTCATCGAAAACAGCCTCCACGTCGGCTCGGAATTCGCCGAGCAGATGGATCCAATGGAGCTCTCTTCCCTAAACGAGCTCTTGGATCGCATCGCTGCCTTGGGAGTCGCTATGGACTATGATCGGATTGGGCTTAAACCCGATCAAAGGGATATTAACTCTCCACCAGTCACCCATCAAGTTGCGGTGGTGGAGGAACAATGCAGCGGCTCTTCCTCTATCTTGAGGACTAACTATGTCTGGATTCCTGAGCTCTCCGAGCCGGATACCCGTGCACGGGAGGACATCACCCAAGCCCTGAACCTAGAGTCAGGCAGCGGGCCAGACTTATCGGGCAACATCCCAGAATCCGAACTTCCAAGATTGGAAACACCTCGGCCCCTGGGTCTCAGATCGGGTGAGGGTTCGAACTCAAATACACCCACCCACCCAGACATAAACGATCTTTCCCACATCAGGCAAGAGCCCCATGAAATAGTACATCATTATTGGGCCAGATTCCTCCTTGTGATGAACAAGGTTAAGGACTGTCGCGAGGAAGATGCAGTCTCATTTTTCTGCAATAACTGCACGGACAAGGGAATCCTTAACGCCATAAGTCGCCGTGACATATCACGCTTCACCGACCTGGCGTCCATAGTATGAAAGTACTGTGTGATGGAAAGTGCCTGGAAAACCAAAATGAAATTTTGGGATAATCCGGCTCCGAATACACACCCAGTCCGAAGTAAAAGGGTGCACTATCATAAGACACCCGAGTTAATTACAAAGAAGCAAAAACCCTCTACAGGGTGTGGAGCCGTATTAGAGGGATGGCTCAACGGACCCTGCAAAATTCATAGTACAGCGGATACCATACCAACACACATCCTTAGAGCATGTTGGATACTTCGGCAGGTGGCCAAAAGAGGCGAGGATCTTCTCATCCCAGATGCCACAGAGCACCATCCCGGGGATAACAATACGGTATTAACAGTCTTTGAGACCTTCGCATCAAATAATAGGCGCAAGCGAACACTCCGCAGCATTGCCAAAATCTGCCACGTGGCAGCAATAAATCCATGGAGCGACACGGCTATTACCTTCAATGCCAGTGACGAACCTAAATTCCGAAAAGCCCGAGCACCAGCTGCACTGGTCCTCAGTCCAATTGTGGACGGCTTTCGACTCACCAAAGTACTCACGGATGGCGGCAGTGGATTAAACCTCATCTATGAGGAAACTCTTCAAAAAATGGAAATAGACTGGAACCGCATTGAGCAAAGTAGCACAACCTTCAGAGGAATCATCCCCAGTCGGGAAGCACGTTGTGCTGGGAAAATCACACTAGATGTGGTATTCGGCACGGCGGAGAACTATAGGTCCAAAGAAATTACATTCCAAGTGGCCCCGTTCAGTAGTGGATACCACGCCCTTTTAGGGCGGGAGGCGTTCACGATCTTCCAAGCCATACCCCATTATGGGTACATGAAGCTCAAAATGCCCGGGCCCAACGGAATCATCACTCTCGCTAGTGATCCGGACACAACACTCCGCGCCGAAAACAAAACAACCGCATTGGCCCTCGAGGCATTATCCGAAGCCCTTTCGGCCATGGAATTAACTGCGCTACGCTCCATAGTGGACAGGGATGATGTGATACTTGACAAGAGATCCAAGTCCACCTCTTTTAAACCAGCGGATGAAATAGTCAAATTCCAAGTCCACCCAACGGACCCTACAAAAACAGCCTCCATCGGGGCACAGTTAAACCCCGCCGTGGACGCCGCACTACGAGAGTTCCTGCACGAGAATTGGGACATATTCGCCTGGCACCCCTTAGACATGCCAGGAATCCCAGGCAAGCTGGCTGAGCACAGCCTCAATATTCTAAAGGGATTCAAGCCGGTCAAGCAGACTCTTCGGCGTTTCTCTAAACCTAAGGGACAAGCTATGGGAGAAGAACTAGCCAAGTTATTAGAGGACGGATTCATTAGAGAAATAAAACACCCAGACTGTCTAGCAAACCTGGTGATGGTACCAAAGAAGGACAAATCCTGGCGCCTGTGTGTCGATTTTAAGGACCTCAACAAGGCCTGCCCAAAGGATTCCTCCCCCCTCCCCCGCATTGATCAAATTATCGATGCTACCGCAGGACATGAGTCATTGTGTTTCCTCGACGCATACTCTGGCTACCACCAAATCAAGATGGCGGAGTCCGACCAAGCCGCAACGACATTTATCACACCATACGACCCCTTCTATTTCAACACAATGCCTTTCGGGCTCAAAAACGCCGGCGCAACATATCAGCGCATGATTCAGACATGTCTGGAGAAACAGATCGGCAAAACAGTAGAGGCATACATAGATGATGTGGCCGTCAAAACCAAGCACGTCGACTCTCTAATAGACGACTTGAGGCTCACATTCGACACCCTCCGAAAATACGATATTAAGCTCAATCCGGAAAAATGCATTTTCGGCGTACCAGCCGGAAAGCTCCTAGGCTTCATTGTCTCCAGTAGAGGAATTGAAGCTAATCCGGCCAAAATCCGAGCTCTGTCACAGTTGGCTACCCCAACAGACCTCAAACAAATCCAGAAATTAACTGGATGTGTGGCGGCTCTAAGGTGCTTTATCTCCCGCTTAGTTGAAAAGACATTACCCCTTTATAGCCTCCTTCGGCGCACCGAACACTTCGAGTGGACGGACGCTGCCACAGCCAGATTGGAAGAAATAAAAGCCATACTAGCAACCAACCCAATCCTGGCCGCGCCAAACATCGGCGAACCAATGCTGTTGTACATTGCGGAGCTCATCAGGTTGTAAGCACAGTACTCGTCATCAAACGAGAAGCGGACGGACATAAATCCCCCCTTCAAAAGCCGGTATATTATGTATCCACTATCCTCACTCCATGCAACTCACGGTACCCACATTATCAAAAGATAGCATATGCGGTATTCATGGCATCCCGGAAGCTGCAACACTACTTCAAGAGTGTTCAATTACAGTAGCCTTGGAAGTGCCACTTAATGATATTATAAACAACCGCGACGCCACAGGCCGGATTGCCAAATGGGCCATTGAGCTCCTCCCGTTCGACATAACATACAAACCCCGGTGAGCCATTAAATTGCAAGTATTGGCCGACTTTGTCACCGAATGGACGGAAGCCAAACTCCCTAAAGAGTACGGCGCATACTCCAATTGGATCATGCACTTCGACGGCTCCAAAATGCTGGCTGGTCTAGGGGCTGGCGTCGTCCTGACGTCCCCAACCGGAGATACAGTTCAATACGTACTACAGATACTGTATACAGACTCCAACAACGATGCCGAATACGAAGCCCTGTTACATGGTCTTCGGATCGCAGCTTCCATGGGCATTCAACGCCTGGAGGTGCGTGGAGATTCGAACCTCGTAATATCCCAAATAAATGGAGACTTCGATGCCAAGGATCCGAAGATGGTGGCCTATCGCAACGCCGTCCTAAAGATGTCAGCTCGGTTCGAGGGGCTCGAATTTCATCATGTGGCTCGGGAAAACAATCAGGCGGCAGATATCCTCGCCCGCATCGGCGCAAAACGCGATGCGATCCCCCCCCCCAAACATCTTTTTGGAAAGGTTGTTTAAGCCATCCGTGGTATGGGAAGGGGACACCGGTAACAATAGTCCGGACCCGACCAAAATGCTCGATACCGAACACTCTGACATAATCGGAGGCTCTGCCACCGAAATAACACCTTCAGCCCACGTAATAATGGCCATCATCGCCGCGTGGGCAGAACCATTCCTGGCCTACCTAACTAGGCAGGAACTTTCCGAGGACCAAAATGAGGCACACTGCATAGTGCGGCGATCTAAAGCCTATAGGGTCCATGAGGGAGAGTTGTATAAAAAAGCACTACCGGAGTCCTTCAAAGGTGCATCTCCGAAGAGGAAGGGCGGAAACTTTAGGCAGAAATTCACGCCGGACTCGGCGGCCACCACGCCGCAACCCGGGCCCTTGTAAGCAAGGCCTTCCGTACAGGTTTTTATTAGCCAACGGCCCGGGTAGATGCACAGGACTTAGTCCAACGCTGCGTCGGTTGCCAGCTTTTTGCAAACCAAAGCCACATGCCACCCACCGCCCTCCAAACAATCCCCATCACCTGGCCCTTCACGGTTTGGGGGCTTGACATGGTTGGACCCCATAAAGGGGGAACCCATAAGAAAAAATACTTACTGGTCATGGTGGATAAATTCACCAAATGGATAGAAGCCAAACCTGTTAAAACGGCCGAATCCGGACCGGTGATAGACTTCATATCCGGGGTTGTACACCGTTATAGCGTCCCCCATAACATCATCACTGACAACGGCATGAACTTTACGGCCGACGAGGTAAAACTCTGGTGTAGCAACATGGGCATCAAGCTCGATTATGCTTCTGTCTATCACCCACAAACCAACGGCCAAGTCGAGCGAGAAATGGTCTTATCATGAGCGGCATCAAACCCAGATTAGTGCGGTCCTTAAAGGAGTCTAACACGCATTGGGTAGAGGAGCTCGACTCCGTACTCTCGGGGCTGCGGACCATGCCGAATCGTACTACCGGATACACACCCTTCTTTATGGTGTACGGCGCAGAGGCGGTTCTGCCCTGCGATATAATTCATGACTCACCTCGAGTGCGCATGTACGAAGAAAGAGAAGCCGAGCTCAATCGGCAGGACAGTATGGACACACTGAAGGAGGAGCGTGACATGGCAAAAGCCCGTTCCGCATTCTATCAGCAACAGGCTCGAAGATACCAAAGCAGAGAAGTACGGGCCAAAACTTATAACATTGGCGAGCTAGTTCTACGCCTGCCGGAGAAGAAAAAGACCAAGCTCGACCCCAAATGGGAAGGTCCCTTCATTATTGACCAAGTTCTGACCGGTGGAGCGTACCGTCTGCGGGATGCATCGAATAATCGACTTGAGCCGAACCCATGGAATGCAGCCAGGCTCCGAAGATTCTACGCCTAGTGCCGGACTCTATGTTTGTCTCCTTCCTCTGTCCATTTTTCGCATTCACATTATCTGTCTTTTTTCTCTTTCTTTCTTTTATTCTTTCTCAAGGCCTTCAAGGGCCAACTTGTGCCTTGCTTGCACACTCTTGACGCGCTAACTGCGCTCATTATACATGGGGGCTTCTTACACAGAAGCTTAATTATTTATCTGGGCTTCATGCCCCGCACATGTGTTATTCTTCCGCATGTACCTTTTATTCGCCATTATATGCATTGATATGACTTAAGTTTTGGCCAAGCTGGGTTGCCTGGCTCTTCTATTTATGCCCTACGTTCCCGCTAATTCGGCTAGGGCATAAGGGGAGCACCTCTGCGATTGTTACTGTCGGGTCAACCGGATGTGTACCTCAGACTGGGTGAAGCCGAAAGCTAGCGTTCTTAAGGGAATATTCGGTCGGTGAACAAAATATGATTTTTATTTATTTTCCATATGTGCCCCCAGATGTTTTTGCCTGCGTTTCCTCTCGCAGTCCGGACATGCACTTTAGGGCATGCGTACCCAAGGAAAGGAACCCTTAACGGAACTATTCTCCCTGGAAGATGTTTCTTACTACCCATGTAATATAACATAACTAGTTGGGTACTTGTCTGTTCAAGCACTAATGACCCCTATGCCTGGTTTCCACGCATACCCCAGTTCTTATATAACTGAGCGGGTATTCAGATACACTCCGGACTATCGGGTCCCGAGGTTGAAGCGAAAAGGTCCGCCATGACAAATGATTTACAATCCGGCTAGAAGGCATTATACATGTCACTTTAATTACATAGTCATGAAGACTAACTAAATTCCTCTTCTATACCATCCAACAGGTTGTCTAGCCTACAATCCTGTTGGGAATACTTTGCGGCTAATTCTACTTGCCCATACACTAAGCTAACGGGGATCTCTTTCCCATCGAGCCCCACAGGTCCGACCTCGGCCATGTGGTTTGGGTCAGCCTTGGTATACCACGTCTTCACCATGGCCCAGGCTTCCCTGGCACCTTGACGGCAGGCTGATATCTTCCATAATCAGAAGCGCCGCCGTGCTCCCTTGAGCTTCTCCGCAAGCTCTCCAATGCCTTCTTGCAGGGTGACGGATGGCCACAAGGCCTGGGCAATACCTTGCATCACTTGCCGAACTTGTTCGTGCAGTCATGAGAGCTCGGGTAGAAGATCACCCGCTGACCCAGGCATCTCCTCCGCAGGATGACCCGTCAGCATACCTGCAGACATAATTCTGTTAGCCAGCTTCTCTGCCGCCCCCCTTTTAAGGGTTCATCGAAGCACTTACTGAAAATGCCGCATCGAAGCCGCTTATTCTCCTTCTCGGAGTCCGCAAGCTGGGCTCAAACATCCTTTAGTTCCACGCTCAGCTTGGTATTGGAATCTTGGAGATTGTTTTTCTCCTACCTGACCTCAGTCAGCACGCGTTCGCCAGCCTTTAGCTGTCGTACGACATGCTGGTCCTCCGGATTCTCTCTGGATTCATCTGCAATATCTATTGTTAGATCTGCAACCACAACTGCACGATATATGGTACCTATCATTCTTCGAAAGAAATGTTACCAGCTGGGGACTTTTTAGGTTCCTTCAATGTGGCAACGGTGGCCCGAAGTTGGGTCTTGCATTCCTCCAGCTCCTGTGACAGTTGAGTATTCTTCTCTATAGGAACCTGCACAATAGATGATCCTTAAATCAGTTCTGCTAACTTTTCAAGTCTTAGGGGCTACTGATACATATAATCGTCAGATTTGCTTACCCGTACATCCCTTACATACTGGTCCGTGGCTCTGGCTAGACCATTTTGAGCAGCACGGAGGTACGCGTCTCTAGAATTGAAGGCATCAAATGCCTCCGGTGAGAAGCAAGCGTCACGGAGTACGGCCCGGCGACGCCTATGATTCATGGCGCTCTCCACTTCTGAATTTGTAGCGGATAGTCTATCCGCATCCTCTATTGGAGGAGTATCCGGCGTCCGCCCCATGTCGGCTTCCGCCTCTATGTCCGGTCCTGGAGCCCGACTGGTGGAAGCATGATCGGCAGCCTCACCGGACATATTCCCGTGAGCATTTTTTCTGTTAAAGAAACATGGACGTCATTACATTTTGAGAAAGACGACAACCACGGAGCGGGGTTTTTGTCATACCTCTGCGTCGGCATCTCCGTCCTGACCGCCTTCCTTTTTGGCCTGCCCGGCCTCGGTGCCTCTTGTTGGCAAGTTGCTGCGGGTTCGGCACGGCGTCCCAAATGCCTTCCCTGTAAAACACCATATGTTTATGGTAGGTGAAGTGTCTAAAAGGGGATCCTAGTTTTTGGAGTTGGGATTTTTGGTTTTTCTTACGCGCGATGCAGGAAGCAGTCTGGGATAGTCGGTCGTAATGGCCACCATGGCGTCATCACAGCTTAATTAATAGAACTGTCAGTCTATCAGCTCCACGAATATGTCCGGATCTTCTTCGAGTCCGGGACCGAGGGCCCGGTCAGGGTTCTCTTGTTGTGGAGATGGGCTGTTCACCTCCCTTATGGCTTTTCGCAGTTCCTGTCGCAAAATGGCAGGGTGAGTACCTACGACAAAGAATGCGGGAATAATGGGAGTACGGAGATATAACTCACCCAGCTTGGAGGGTTGTACATGGAGAATCCATCCCGTGGCTTGATGCGGATGAACTCCTCTTCCTCTCCCTTGAACAACTCGGACAGAATTTTTGCAAAAGCAGCAGCGTTGTCGGATCCTTACGCCCGCAACGGGTGGCATCATCTTCCCCGTTAAAACACCACAGGGGGTGCGCTCGATATTGAAGTGGTTGCACTCCCTGCATTATGCATATTGACATAACCTCGATTACTGTCAATCCTGATTGAGCCGGCGCTTTAATACGGTTCATCAGGTAAAGGACTTGTCCGTTGTCTTCCTCCTGGGGGCTCCGTGGGCGCCAACTTCAGCGTTTCTTCAGAGGAGCATTGTTGAACTCAGGAAGACCCTGCCGAACAGGGTCCGGAAGGGGGACATCCTCCATATAAAACCATTCCGAAGGCCAGTCTTCGGACGCCTTCTTCGGAGTACCAGACAGGTATCCGGTTTCGGTGATGCGCCATATTTCAACTCTGCCCACTTGATAAAGTGACCCCTTCTGTGTGCGGGGGACGAGGCAAAATAACCTTTTCCACAGCTCGAAATGAGCCTCGCAGCCCAGGAATAACTCGCAAAGGGCAACATAGCCGGCGATGTGTAATATGGAAGCAAGGGTGAAATTATGCAGTTGGAGGCCGTAAAACTCCAGGAGCCCGCGGAGGAACGGATGAATCGGAAATCCGAGTCCCCTTAATAAGTAAGGAACAAGGCACACCCGCTCCCCTGTAGAGGGGCTGGGGAAGCTCTCCTCTTGCTCCCTGCCATTGTAGGTGGCGAGCCCGGCTCGGACGGGAACCATATACGCTGGAGGGAGAAATCCCTGAGTCTGTAGTTCGACTAATCGACTGTGTGAGACAGAACACCTCTCCCAATCACCGAGCTTAGAACTACGGGGGCGAGAGGAGGAGCTGCGGTGGTCGGCCATGTTGGAGTGGATTTTTACAAAGCGCGCTCCGATGGATTCTCGCTGTGGGAGGATGGTATGGGTTGGATCTAAGAATCCCCATCCCTTTAATAGACAATTTATTTATCTGGCTAGGGGGCGAATGTAAAAACGCCCTGGCTCCTCGTATTCATTCGACGCGTGGAAGATAGCCCTTATTGGGCGCAGAAGCCAAGAAGTCCAACATTTATGGTGCCGGACACTACTTGACAAACATTCAAAATTTGGAGAAGAACCCGCCTTGCAATGCCGAAGACAATACTGCATGTCGGACTTGACGTCATTGAAGCCTGGTTCGGGGGCTACTAAGGGAGTCCTGGATTAGGGGGTCTCCGGACAGCCGGACTATATCATTTGGCCGGACCGTTGGACTATGAAGATACAAGATTGAAGACTTCGTCTTGTGTCTGGATGGGACTTTTACTTGGCGTAGAAGGCAAGCTAGGCAATACGGATATGTATATCTCCTCCTTTGTAACCGACCTTGTGTAAACCCTAGCTGAAGGAAATATGCCCTAGAGGCAATAATAAAGTTATTATTTATTTCCTTATTTCATGATAAATGTTTATTATTCATGCTAGAATTGTATTAACTAGAAACATAATACATGTGTGAATACATAGACAAAGAGAGTGTCACTAGTATGCCTCTACTTCACTAGCTCGTTAATCAAAGATGGTTATGTTTCCTAACCATAGACAAAGAGTTGTTATTTGATTAACGGGATCACATCATTAGGAGAATGATGTGATTGACTTGACCCATTCCATTAGCTTAGCACCCGATTGTTTAGTATGTTGCTATTGCTTTCTTCATGACTTATACATGTTCCTATAACTATGAGATTATGCAACTCCCATTTACCGGAGGAACACTTTGTGTGCTACCAAACGTCACAACGTAACTGGGTGATTATAAAGGAGCTCTACAGGTGTCTCCAAAGGTACATGTTGGGTTGGCGTATTTCGAGATTAAGATTTGTCACTCCGATTGTGGGAGAGGTATCTCTGGGCCCTCTCGGTAATGCACATCACATAAGCCTTGCAAGCATTGCAACTAATGAGTTAGTTGCGAGATGATGTACTACGGAACGAGTAAAGAGACTTGCCGGTAACGAGATTGAACTAGGTATTGAGATACCGACGATCGAATCTCGGGAAAGTAACATACCGATGACAGAGGGAACAACGTATGTTGTTATGCGGTCTGACCGATAAAGATCTTCGTAGAATGTGTAGGAGCCAATATGAGCATCCAGGTTCCGCTATTGGTTATTGACCGGAGACGTGTCTCGGTCATGTCTACATTGTTCTCGAACCCGTTGGGTCCACACACTTAAGGTTTCGATGACAGTTATATTATGAGTTTATGAGTTTTGATGTACCGAAGGAGTTAGCAGTCCCGGATGAGATCGGGGACATGACGAGGAGTCTCGAAATGGTCGAGACGTAAAGACCGATATATTGGATAACTATATTCGGACATCGAAAAGGTTCCGAATGGTTCGGGTATTTTTCGGAGTACCGGGGAGTTACGGGAATACGAGAGAAGAAGTATATGGGCCTTATTGGGCTTTAGGGGAGAGGGAGAGGCAGGCCGCGCGCCCCCCAAGGCCTAGTCCGAATTGGACTAGGGGGAGGGGCTGCGCCCCCTCCTTCCTTCTCTTCCCTCTTCCCCTTCCTTGTCTCCTACTCCTACTACATGGAAGGACTCCTAGTTGGACTAGGAAAGGGGGAATCCTACTCCCGGTGGGAGTAGGACTCCCCTAGGGCGCGCCATAGAGAGGGCCGGCCCTCCCCTCCTCCACTCCTTTATATATGGGGGCAGGGGGCACCCCATGGACACACAAGTTGATCCACGTGATCATATTCTTAGCCGTGTGCGGTGCCCCCTTCCACCATAATCCTCGATAATATTGTAGTGGTCCTTAGGCGAAGCCCTGCGACGGTAGTACATCAAGATCGTCACCACGCCGTCGTGCTGACGGAACTCTTCCCCGACACTTTGCTGGATCGGAGTCCGGGGATCGTCATCGAGCTGAACGTGTGCTAAAACTCGGAGGTGCCGTAGTTTCGGTGCTTGATCGGTCGGGCCATGAAGACGTACGACTACATCAACCACGTTGCGCTAACGCTTCCGCTGTCGGTCTACAAGGGTACGTAGATCACACTCTCCCCTCTCGTTGCTATGCATCACCATGATCTTGCGTGTGCGTAGGAATTTTTTTTGAAATTACTACGTTCCCCAACACTAGCCCCCTCTGGTGTCTATATAAACCGGAGGGTTTTAGTCCGTAGGACAACATACAATCATACCATAGGCTAGCTTCTAGGGTTTAGCCTCTCTGATCTCGTGGTAGATCAGCTCTTGTACTACTCATATTATCAAGAATAATAAAGCAGGATGTAGGGTTTTACCTCCATCAAGAGGGCCCGAACCTGGGTAAAACATCGTGTCCCCTGCCTCCTGTTACCATCCGCCTTAGACGCACAGTTCGGGACCACCTACCCGAGATCCGCCGATTTTGACACCGACATTCTCCCTCTGGTCCTTGGCCTTCATGGTGATAATGGCCCCTCCGGGATCCTCCTCCATGCCCTCCGGTGATGATCGCCCCCTCCGGCAGGGTTCCAGAGAGGGCCTAGATTGGTTTTCGGTGGCTACAGAGGGTTCTGGTGGTGGAACTCTCAATCTAGGTTAATTTTCTGAGGTTTCTGTATTTATAGGAATTTTTGGCGTCGGTCTCACGTCAAGGAGGTGCCCGAGGCGTCCACGATGCAGGGCCCATGCCCAGGGGGGTGGGCGCCCCCCCCCCCACCCTCGTGGACAGCCCGGGACTCTTCTGGCCCAACTCTTTAACTCCGGGATCTTCTTTTGGTCCATAAAAAATCGTCAAAAATTGGCACGTCAATTGGACTCCGTTTGATATTCCTTTTCTGTAAAACTCAAAAACAAGGAAAAAACAGAAACTGGCCCTGGGCTCTAGGTTAATAGGTTAGTCCTAAAAACCATATAAAATAGCATATAAATGCATATAAAACATCCAAGGTTGATAATATAATAGCATGAATACTTCATAAATTATAGATAAGTTGGAGATGTATCAAAGATGCATAGCAACGAGAGGGGAGAGTGTGTCTGCGTACCCTCGTAGACCGAAACCGAAAGCGTTAAGTAACGCGATTGATGTAGTCGAACGTCTTCGCGATCCAACCGATCAAGTACTGAATGTACGGCACCTCCGTGATCTGCACACATTCAGCTCGGTGACGTCCCTCGAACTCTTGATCCAGCTGAGGCCGAGGGAGAGTTTCGTTAGCATGACAGTGTGGTGACGGTGATGATGAAGTTACCAGCGCTGGGCTTCACCCGAGCACTGCAACGATATGACCAAGGTGTGTTTCTGTGGAGGGGGGGCACCGCACACGGCTAAGAGAAACTTTTGTGTGCCTTTGGGGTGCCCCCCCTCCCATGTATATAAAGGGGGGAGGGAGGAGGAGGCCGGCCAAGGGGAGGAGGCGCGCCATGTGGGGTGAGGGAGGAGAGAAGGAAAGGGGGCCCGGCCCCCCTAGTCCAATTCGGTTTGGGCTAGGGGGGGGCACGCGCCCTGCCTTGGCCTGCCTCCTCTCTTCCACCAATAGGCCCATGAAGCCCAATAACCACCCGGTGAATTTCCGTAACTCTTCGGTACTCCGAAAAATACCCGAACCACTCAGAACCTTTCCGATGTCCGAATATAGGCTTCCAATATATCGATCTTCACCTCTCGACCATTTCAAGACTCCCCGTCATGTCCGTGATCTCATCCGGGACTCCGAACAAACTTCGGTAATGAAATCACATAACTCATAATACAAATCGTCCTCGAACATTAAGCGTGCGGACGATACATGTTCGAGAACTATGTAGACATGACCGAGACACATCTCCCGCCAATAACCAATAGCGGAACCTGGATGCTCATATTGGCTCCTACATATTCTACGAAGATCTTTATCGGTCAACCCGCATAACAACATACGTTGTTCCCTTTGTCATCGGTATGGTACTTGCCCGAGATTCGATCGTCGGTATCATCATATCTAGTTCAATCTCATTACCGGCAAGTCTCTTTACTCGTTCCGTAATGCATCATCCCACAACTAACTCATTAGTCACATTGCTTGCAAAGCTTATAGTGATGTGCATTACCGAGAGGGCCCAGAGATACCTCTCTGAAACTCGGAGTGACAAATCCTAATCTCGATATATGCCAACCCAACAAACACCTTCGGACACACCTGTAGAGCATCTTTATAATCACCCAGTTACGTTGTGATGTTTGATAGCACACAAGGTGTTCCTCTGGTATCCGGGAGTTGCATAATCTCATAGTCAGAGGAACATGTATAAGTCATGAAGAAAGCAATAGCAATAAACTAAGCGATCATAGTGCTAAGCTAACGGATGGGTCTTGTCCATCACATCATTATCTAATGATGTGATCCCGTTCATCAAATGACAACACATGTATATGGCTAGGAAACTTAACCATCTTTGATTAACGAGCTAGTCAAGTAGAGGCATACTAGGGACACTCTTTTTGTCTATGTATTCACACATGTACTAAGTTTCCGGTTAATACAATTCTATCATGAATAATAAACGTTTATCATGATATAAGGAAATATAAATAACAACTTTATTATTGCCTCTAGGGCATATTTCCTTCATGTGGGACGTGGATCTAGTGTTCAACGTCGAGCGCCTCATGTATCTTGCACCGATGGTAGTTGCTATTTAGGGTTCTATCGACGCCGAGGAACCCCTAACCCGCTCGTTATTTCTTTCCTCCAAAATGGCATAGCTACCTAAGTTAGACAAAAAATGAGCTATACTTAGCTTTCTTTCCTCAAAAATGTCATGATAATCTTTGTTACCAAGGCCACTCGATAAATCTCGACCCATTCCGAGAACGTTTCTCTCCCACTCACGAAACGAGATTTGAGGGGTGCAATGGGTGCATGTGAGAGAGTTGGATTGCGAAACGGACAACGGGGAAAATGATCGGATGCATGAGACGAACACGGATGCAAATGAGATGCAAATGATGATATGAGATGAAATGCATAACATGAACAAAATGCAAAATGAAGGCAAAAACCCAATCATGAAGGAAATATCATATCACATAGCCGGAAATGGCAAGAGTTGGAGTTACAGTAATGGAAAGTTACATCCGGGGTGTTACATCCATGCTGTTATATTATCAATCTTGGATGTTTTATAATCATTTATAGTCATTTTATATCATTTTTTGGTACTAACCTATTGGCATAGTGCCAAGTGCCAGTTGTTGTTTTTTCGTGTTTTTTACATCGCAGAAAATCAATATCAAACGGAGTCCAAATGCCACGAAACTTTACGGAGATTTTTTATGGACCAAAAGGAACGTGATGGGCCCTAGCTATGCCTGGGGGGTGCTTCAAGCAGAGCACAACCCACCAGGGTGCGCTAGGAGGCGAGGCCCAGGCGCGCCCTGGTGGGTTGTGCCCACCTCTAGTATCCCCCGGACCGCCTCTTTGATCTATATAAATACCCTAATATTCCAGAAACCCTAGGGGAGTCGACGAAATATTCATCTAGCCGCCGCAGAGTCTAGAACCACCAGATCCAATCTAGATACCATCTCGGATGGGGTTCACCACCTCCATTGGTGCCTCTCCGATGATGCGTGAGTAGTTCTTTGTAGACCTTCAGGTCTGTAGTTACTAGCTAGATGGCTTCCTCTCTCTCTTGATTCTCAATACAATGGTCTCTTGGAGATCCATATGATGCAACTTTTTGCGGTGTGTTTGTTGGGATCGATGAACTTTGAGTTTATGATCAGATCTATCTTTTTATATCCATGAAAGTATTTGAGTTTATTTGATCTCTTTTATGCATGATTTCTTATAGCCTCATATTTCTTCTCCGATATTTGGGTTTTGTTTGGCCAACTTGATCTATTTATCTTGCAATGGGAAGAGGTGCTTTGTAGTGGGTTCGATCTTATGGTGCTTGATCCCAGTGACAGAAAGGGAACCGACACGTATGTATCGTTGCTACTAAGGATAAAACGATGGGGTCTATCTCTACATAGATCTTGTCTACATCATGTAATCGTTCTTATTGCATTACTCCATTTTTCCATGAACTCAATACACTAGATGCATGTTGGATAGCGGTCGATGTGTGGGGTAATAGTAGTAGATGCAGGCAGGAGTCGGTCTACTAGTCTTGGACTTGATGCCTATGTAATGATCATTGCCTGGATATCGTCATGAGTATTTGAAGATTTATCAATTGCCCAACAGTAATTTGTTCACCCACCGTTTGCTATTTTTCTCGAGAGAAGCCACTAGTGAAACCTACGACCCTCGGGTCTCTTTCTCATATTATTTGCCTTTGCGATCTACTTTTCCCTTGCATTTATTTTTAGATCTATTAATCCAAAAACCCCAAAATACTTTTCTGCACTTTATTTTATTTGCGATCTGTTTATTCAATCTATTACAACTTTTTCCTGTCACGCAACAATTTTTGGCACCGTTACCCGAAAGAGATTGACAACCCCTTTAACACGTCAGGTCGCGATGATTTGTTATCTGTGTGCAGGGGTTGTTTACGTTGTGTTTCTTGGTTCTCCAATTGGTCGATAACCTTGGTTTCATATATGAGGGAAATACCTACCACCGTTGTGCTACATCATCCCTTCCTCTTTGGGGAAATACCGACGTAGCTTCAAGCGACATCACAGGCGCGCCTCCCTCCCACATATATAGGTGGGAGGGGGGAGGCAGCCTGGCGCACCACATAGGTGGTCGGCCGGCCCTAGGGCTCCTGCCCTGGCCGCGCCCCCCTGCCATGTATTCCCAAGTGGGGGAGGAAAGAGGGGGAGAGAAGGAAGTGAGAATCCTAATCCACACTTTCCTTTCCCTCCCCCTTTCTTTCTCCTCCTTGCCGACCTTCTATGGGGGGCGCACCAGCCCCTTATGTCTGGTGTGTTTCCTCTCTTGGCCCATAAGGCCCATAACTTTTGCCGGGGTTGGCCGGAACCCCTTCTAGTGACCCGATAAGTACCTGGTACCCCCCAAAACACTTTCGGTTTCCGAATACTATCGTCCTATATATGAATCTTTACCTCTCGACCATTTCAAGACTCCTCGTCATGTGTGTTATCTCATCCGGGACTCCGAACAACATTTGGTCACCAAATCACATAACTCATATAATACTATATCGTCATCGAACGTTAAGCGTGCGGACCCTACGGGTTCGAGAACTATGTAGACATGACTGAGAGACCTCTCCGGTCAATAACCAATAGCGGAACCTAGATGCCCATATTGGCTCCTACATACTCTATGAAGATCTTTCTTGGTCAAACCGTGATGACAACATACATAATTCCCTTTGTCCATCGGTATGTTACTTGCCCGACATTCGATCGTCAGTATTGCGGGAGTCCTGGATTAAGGGGTCCTCGGGCGTCCGGCCTATGTGACGTGGGCTAGATTGATGGGCCGTGAAAATACAAGACAGAAGACTTCGTCTCGTGTCCGGATGGGTCTCACCTTTGCGTGGAAGGCAAGCTTGACATTCGGATATGAAGATTCCTTCCTCCGTAAACCGACTTTGTACAACCCTAGGCCCCTCTGGTATCTATATAAACCGGAGGGTTTAGTTCGTAGAGGCAATCACAATCACAATCACACAAGCTAGACATCCAGGATTTAGCCATTACGATCTCATGGTAGATCAACTCTTGTAATCATCATATTCATCAAGATCAATCAAGCAGGAAGTAGGGTATTACCTCCATCAAGAGGGCCCGAACCTGGGTAAACATTGTGTCCCCTGTCTCCTGTTACCATCAACCTTAGACGCACAGTTCGGGACCCCCTACCCGAGATCCGCCGGTTTTGACACCGACATTGGTGCTTTCGTTGAGAGTTCCGCTGTGACGTCAAAGACATGATTGATAACACGCCTTATCATCAAGGACAGCATCACCTCCGGAGGAGCCCTGGCCTCAGGCCAAACCCTCCGGTTGGGCGGCTTTACCATGACCGCCCGTTCGGCCATCAAGCCGATGATGACTTCTCAGGTCATCAAAAATCGTCTCCGTGTTGACTTCGAATACTCCAAACGAATGGATCCGGCGGAGTTATCGTCTTTAACGAACTCCCGGATCGCATCGCCGCTGATACATCTCCGTCGTATATATAATTTTTGATTGTTCCATGCCAATATTATACAACTTTCATATACTTTTGGCAACTTTTTATACTATTTTTGGGACTAACATATTGATCCAGTGCCCAGTGCCAGTTTCTGTTTGTTGCATGTTTTTTGTTTCGTAGAAAATTCATATCAAACAGAGTCCAAATGGGATAAAAACGGACGGAGAATATTTTTGGAATATTTGTGAAATATGGGAAGAAGAATCAATGCAAGACGGTGCCCGAGGGGTCCACGAGGCAGGGGGCGCGCTCTGACCCTCGTGCGCCCCCCGTAAGGCGGTTGCTGCTCTTCTTTGGCCGCAAGGAAGCTAATTTTCGGAGAAAAATCTGGGCGAAGGTTTCAATCTAATCGGAGTTACGGATCTTCGGATATATAAGAAATAGTGAAAGGGCAGAATCCCAGAGCGCAGAAACAGAGAGAGACAAAGAGACAGATCCAATCTCGGAGGGGCTCTCGACCCTCCCATGCCATGGAGACCAAGGACCAAAGGGGAAACCCTTCTCCCATCTAGGGAGAAGGTCAAGGAAGAAGAAGAAGAAGAAGAAGAAGGGGGGCTCTCTCCCCCTCTCTCCCGGTGGCGCCGGAACGTCGCCGGGGCCATCATCATCACCGCGATCTTCACCAACACCTACGCCATCTTCACCAACATCTCCATCACCTTCCCCCCTCTATCTACAGCGGTCTGCTCTCCCGCAACCCATTGTACCCTCTACTTGAACATGGTGCTTTATGCTTCATATTATTGTCCAATGGTGTGTTGCCATCCTATGATGTCTGAGTTGATTTTCGTTGTCCTATCGGTAATTGGTGAATTGCTACGATTGGTTTAATTTGCTTGTGGTTATGTTGCCATACTTTGGTGCCCACCATATGAGCATGCGCATGGATCACACCATAGGGTTAGTTGTATGCTTATAGGACTATGTATTGGAGAGCAAGAGTGACAGAAGCTTCAAACTAGCATAGAAATTGATGCATACGGGATTGAAGGGGGACCAATATATCTTTATGCTATGTTTGGCTTTTACCTTAATGAACGTTAGTAGTTGCGGATGCTTGCTAATAGTTCCAATCATAAGTGCATGGAATTCCAAGTCAGGGATGACATGCTAGCAGTGGCCTCTCCCACATAAAACTTCCTATCGGTCTAGTAAAGTAGTCAATTGCTTAGGGACAATTTCGCAACTCCTACCACCACTTTTCCATACTCGTTGTACTAAATTTATTGCTTCTTTACCTAAACAACCCCTACTTTTTATTTACGTGCACTTTATATTCTTGCAAACCTATCCAAAAACACCTACAAAGTACTTCTAGTTTCATACTTGTTCTAGGTAAAGCAAATGTTAAGCGTGCGTAGAGTTGTATCGATGGTCGATAGAACTTGAGGGAATATTTGTTCTACCTTTAGCTCCTCGTTGGGTTTGACACTCTTACTTATCGAAAGAGGCTACAATTGATCCCCTATACTTGTGGGCTATCAAGACCTTTTTCTGGCGCTGTTGCCGGGGAGCCATAGCGTGGGGTGAATATTCTCGTGTGTGCTTGTTTGCTTTCTCACTAAGTAATTTTTATTCGCTGTTCTTAGTTGTTCTCTATCTTTAGTTATGGATATGGAACTCAAAATACCAAAAAAATTAGTTGTACCTGCTACACCAATGGTTGAAGAAGCACTCAAAATCTATCACACTCCTGAAGCTTTTTACCTGGATCATCTTCGATCCCTATGTGCTCGTGATGAAACCCCAACTAGCTTAGTTGAGGGCAAATCTTTAGATGAGCATGCTTGTTATGTGCGACACCGCTTATCTCAAAAAGGGAAACTTTTATTGGATCAAATTCATCGTTTCCAATGCTATGCTTGGAATTTATGTGAAATTTATGATTTTACTTGTTGTTCTGAAGAACCTAAGAAACACCTTCCCTACCAATGTAATTTTAGTGATAATGGAATCGTATCTTCGTATTCTAAGGGTGTTTATAATTACTATGATGTTCAACAAATTGAAGAATTTGTTGCTTTTAAGGGTGCTTGTGAAATTGCTTCTTTGATTGGAAAGTATGATGCTACTCTTCACAAATCTGAAAATTTTGCCATACTTAAATATTGTTATGATAATTATGCTTCTAATGCCTATGTTAAACCATATATTTAGGACTCCTCCGCTGTCCAAGAAGAGACTAATATTTTGCAGGAGTCTATGGAAGAAGAAATTGATGAAACTGTGAGCTCATTGGATGAAAAAGATGAGGAGGAGAGCGAAGAGCAAAAGGGGGAAGAGCGGATTGATCACCCGTGCCCACCTTCTAATGAGAGTAACTCTTTATCCCATACAATGTTTAATTTCCCTTCGTGCTTACCGAAGTATGAATGCTATGATGATTGTTATGATCCCATTGATTCTTTTGAAATATCCCTTTTTTATGATGCTTGCTATGCTTGTGGCCAAGATGCCAATATGAATTTTGCTTATGGAGATGAACTTGCTATAGTTCCTTATGTTAAATATGAAATTGTTGCTATTGCACCCACTCATGATAGTCCTATTATCTTTTTGAATTCTCCCGACTACACTATATCGGAGAAGTTTACCTTTATTAAGGATTATATTGATGGGTTGCGTTTTACTATTACACATGATGATTTTGATATATATAATATGCATGTGCGTGCTGCTCCTACTTGCAATTATTATGAGAGAGGAACTACATCTCTGCCTCTTTATGTTTCCAACAAGAAAAAATTGCAAGAAACTGTTTATACTATGCATTGGCCTTTACTTTGTGTGCATGAATTGTTCTTTTATGACATGCCGATGCATAGGAAGAGAGTTAGACTTTGTCATTACATGATATATGTTACTTTGTGCTCACTACTAAATTACAAATCATTGTTAATAAAATTGGCTTTGATATACCTTGGGATCCGGGTAGATCCATTACTTGAGCACTATATGCCTAGCTTAATGGCTTTAAGGAAAGTGCTGCCAACGAGACAACTCGGAAGTTTTAGAGAGTCATTTATTTCTATTGTGTGCTTTTATAAATTTTAAAAACAAAAAAATAAAGAGGGGAACCCAAAACTATTTCAAAAAGGAAAGTGAAAGTGAGAGAGACAAGCATTGTTGAAGTGGGGGAGCTCCTTGAACTTTGTTCATGCTCATGAAAAATTTGTGAATCTTGATTACAGAAACTTTTCAAAAAAAATAAGTATCCCTGAGGGAGTCCTGGATTAGGGGGTCTCCGGACAGCCGGACTATATCCTTTGGCCGGACTGTTGGACTATGAAGATACGAGATTGAAGACTTCGTCCCGTGTCCGGATGGGACTCTACTTGGCGTGGAAGGCAAGCTAGGCAATACGGATATGGATATCTCCTCCTTTGTAAACCGACCTTATGTAACCCTAGCCCCCTCCGGTGTCTATATAAACCGGAGGGTTTTAGTCCGTAGGACAACATACAATCATACCATAGGCTAGCTTCTAGGGTTTAGCCTCTCCGATCTCGTGGTAGATCAACTCTTGTACTACTCATATTATCAAGAATAATCAAGCAGGATGTAGGGTTTTACCTCCATCAAGAGGGCCCGAACCTGGGTAAAACATCGTGTCCCCTGCCTCCTGTTACCATCTGCCTTAGACGCACAGTTCGGGACCCCCTACCCGAGATCCGCCGGTTTTGACACCGACATTGGTGATTTCATTGAGAGTTCCTCTGTGTCGTCGTCATTAGGCTTGATGGCTCCTTCAATCATCAATAGCGATGTAGCTCAGGGTGAGACTTTTCTCCCCGGACAGATCTTTGTGTTCGGCGGCTTCGCACTGCCGGCCAACTCGCTTGGCCATCTGGAGCAGATCAAGAGTTACGCCCCTGGCCACCAAGTCAGGTTTGGAAGCTTAAACTACACGACCGATATCCGCAAAGACTTGATCTTTGACGGATTTGAGCCCCTCCCTAGTGCACCACACAGTCACGATGAGCATGATTTAGCTCTACCATTGGACAGTGTTTAGGAGATCGCACCGGCAACCGCTCCGACCCTCAATTCGGAACTAGTTGCGCCATCCATGGACGGGTAGATAGACCCCGCCATGGAGGCCGTATCCTCAGCGGCGATCGAGCCGAGTATCGACCTTACCCTTCACGAGAGTCGTGATGCCAAGCTGTCGGATCCTTCCCCGGCCACGGACTCCGAACCGCCTGCGCCTGTGCCTATCAAATCCGATTGGGCGCCAATCATGGAGTTTACCTCCACGGATATCTTTCAGCACTCGCCCTTCGGCGACATACTAAACTCATTAAGGTCTCTTTCCTTGTCAGGAGAATCCTGGCCGAACTATGTCCGGCAGGACTGGGATGCGGATGACGAAGAAATTCGCCGACCACCCACCACCCACTTAGTAGCCACTATCGACGATTTGACCGACGTGCTCGACTTCGACTCCGAAGACATCGACGGCATGGACGACGATGCAGGAGGCGAACAAGAACCACTGCCGACAGGGCACTGGACAGCCACCTCGTCATATGACATATATATGGTGGACACACCCAAAGAAGGCAATGGCGACGGGACAACGAAGGATGACCCCTCCAGGAAGCAACCTAAGCGCCGACGTCAGCGGCGCCGCTCTAAGTCTCGCCAAAGCAAAAGCGGTGACACTGGCACAGGAGTTAATAGCACTCTGGACAGTGCCGAAGACGACAACAATCCCCCCCGGCAAGACTTAGGGCAGGAGGATGGAGAAGCCAGCCCTCCCGAGAGAGCGGCAGATGGAGAGGCGGAGGATGATAATTACATGCCTCCCTCCGAAGACAAGGCAAGCCTAGATGATGACGAATTCGTCGTGCCTGAGGATCCCGTCGAACAAGAGCGCTTCAAGCGCCGGCTTATAGCCATGGCAAATAGCCTTAAGAAAAAGCAATAGCAGCTTCAAGCTGATCAAGATTTGCTAGCCGACAGATGGACTGAAGTCCTTGCGACCGAGGAATATAAACTCGAACACCCCTCCAAGAGTTACCCAAAGCGCACGTTGCTACCCCTACTGGAGGAGGAAGCACCAAAACCTACATCTCCAGCGTATGACGTGGCTGATCGGCCACCTCATGGCCGCGACAAAGAGGCATTTCGGCCAAAAGCTCAGCCCACTCTCCGACGCCACTCAAATAAAAATGTCAAGGCATGGGGAAATACGCCAGACCTACGAGACGTATTGGAGGACAAAGCAAAACATGCAAGATCGATCTACGGATCACGAGGGCGCGCCACTATGCGAGATGATAACCGTCACGCTGGATACAGTAAAAGTAAATCCGGCCGGGCTGAACACAACAGACAAGACTCATTTGAGCTGCGTCGCGATATAGCCAAGTACAGAGGCGCCACACACCCCCTAAGCTTCACAGACGAAGTAATGGATCACCAAATCCCAGAGGGTTTCAAACCCGTAAATATCAAACCATGCGACAGCACAACAGATCTTGTGGTATGGATCGAGGACTTCCTCCTGCACATCCACATGGCCCGCGGTGACGATCTACACGCCATCAAATACCTCCCACTCAAACTCAAAGGACCAGCTCGGCATTGGCTCAACAGCCTGCCATCAGAGTCCATTGGTTGTTGGGAA
Source organism: Triticum monococcum (assembly GCA_034509565.1). Taxonomy (NCBI): domain Eukaryota; kingdom Viridiplantae; phylum Streptophyta; class Magnoliopsida; order Poales; family Poaceae; genus Triticum; species Triticum monococcum. The sequence goes on along the minus strand of CM067845.1, from coordinate 535,578,347 downwards.
GATCTGGAAGCCGCATTCCTTGACAACTTCCATGGCACTTATGTGCGACCACCAGATGCCGATGACTTGAGCCACATAATTCAGCAGCCAGAGGAATCGACCAGGCAATTCTGGACACGGTTCCTAACAAAGAAAAATCAAATTGTCGACTGTCCGGATGCAGAGGCCCTAGCAGCTTTTAAGCACAACATCCGCGACGAGTGGCTCGTCCGGCACCTTGGCCAGGAAAAGCCGAAATCTATGGCATCCCTCACGACACTCATGACCCGCTTTTGTGCGGGAGAGGACAGCTGGCTGGCTCGCAGCAATAACATATCAAAGAACCATGGTACTTCGGATACCAAGGATGGCAATGGCAGGTCACGTCGCAACAAACACAAGCGCCACATCAACAATGATAATACCGAGGATACGGCAGTCAATGCCGGATTCAAAGGCTCTAAACCCGGTCAGCGGAAAAAGCCATTCAAAAGAAGCACTCCGGGCCCATCCAGTTTGGACCGTATACTCGATCGCTCGTGTCAAATACACGGCACCCCCGACAAGCCAGCCAACCACACCAACAGGGATTGTTGGGTGTTCAAGTAGGCCGGCAAGTTAAATGCCAAAAACAAAGGTAAGGGGTTACATAGCGATGATGAGGAGGAGCCCCGGCCGTCGAACACCGGAGGACAGAAGAAGTTCCCCCCACAAGTGTGAACGGTGAACATGATATACGCAACCCACATCCCCAAGAGGGAGCAGAAGCGTGCGCTAAGGGACGTATATGCGTTGGAGCCAGTCGCCCCAAAGTTCAACCCATGGTCCTCATGTCCGATCACCGCCGATCGCAGGGACCACCCCACTAGTATCCATCATGGCAGGTTCACCGCACTGGTCCTAAACTCAATCATCGACGGATTTCACCTCACTCGAGTCCTTATGGACGGCGGCGGCAGCCTGAACCTGCTTTATCAGGACACGGTGCGCAAAATGGGTATAGACCCCTCAAGGATCAAACCCACAAAAATGACCTTCAAAGGTGTCATACCAGGTGTAGAGGCCCATTGCACAGGCTCAGTCACACTGGAAGTGGTCTTCGGATCCCCGAATAACTTCCAAAGCGAGGAGTTAATCTTCGATATAGTCCCGTTCCGCAGTGGCTATCATGCACTGCTTGGGCGAACCGCATTTGCAAGATTCAATGTGGTACCGCATTATGCATACCTCAAGCTCAAGATGCCAGGACCTCGGGGGGTCATCACAGTAAATGGAAACACAGAGCGCTCTCTCCGCACGGAGGAGCACACTGCAGCCCTCGCAGCAGAAGCGCAAAGCAGCCTCTTAAGGCAATCCACCAGTTTGGCGATTAAAGACCTGGACACCTTCAAGCGCGCCCGAAGTAATCGGCAACAAGACCGCCTGGCATGTTCCAAGCTCGCATAGCAATGCGGCCCCCGCCCCAGTCCCAGCCAAACAGCGAAATCTGTGCCACGCCCACATAATTACGCATTGAAAATACCATGGGCACAGACGGGGAGGGGGGCACGACTACGGCACGCCCCAAGACGCGGCTCAACCGCACTAGGGGCTTCCCGCTTTGTTATTTTTCTCTTTTTCAGGACTTTAATCTCTGGAAACCCTGTCCGGCAGTATGATTGCCGGACACATGATGCAACAACCAAGGAGGCAGAAAGCTACGTCGCACCATGGAACGCCCAGGTGGCTTTTGATAACGAGTGAAATACCTGCTTTAAATACCATTCCTCAGCCTGCCCTTGGAGGGGACATGTCAAATAGTCATACTTTTTTGCTTATCGCACTACTTGTATCATTCTGCTTCGACGCACCTTATTGAATAAACAATGCATAGTACTAGACTATTATCACATTCTCTATTCTTCTTTATATATATATATATATATATATATGTTTATTCATGACATTCAGCACCCGTACACTCTGGTACGGCCAATACGCCAGGGGCTTAAGCATACCCCATAATACGACGTGAGAAGTCCGAACACTTTCGACAGTGCGGCACCCCGAACTTATAGCATTATATGCATCACCTCCGAATCATGCCTTGGGTCAATAGTTGGGTTTGCCCGGCTCCCATGTTTTGGTACCTTACATTCCGCTATATCGGCTAAGGTAGCACCAGGAGAACTACTATGATTGTGCCCCGGTTCATCTGGGCTAAGCACCTTAGTAGAGAAAGCTAAAACTGACTGTCATGATAAGGCGAGAGCTGGTCGCTGTTCGAGAGGTCTCGAGTCCCTAAAGACTTATGCCGCTTAGAGCGAGGAGTCGGCTTTGTCCGGCTTAAGGCGTGTATAGCGCCCCCAATTCGGCCTTCCGAATACTAGGGGCTTCGCTGAAATTTAAAATTGTAGACTTCTATGGCTAAGTGAGAGTGATAAAGCATTATAGTCCGATTGCCTTGTTCGTTGTGCTGAGCACCTCCCTCAAAGGACCCGACAATGGGAAAAGGAGTGCTCAGATTTACCCCGAACACCCCAGCACTCCTGGCATGGGGGCAGAAGCCGACGACTGGCCATCTCTCAGATTTGATAAACAGCTGCACAGAAGGTAATATTTTAAATTCATACAAGTGTTGCATAGCGCATATGAACAAGTTTTCATAACACAGGGTCACACGAGCAAGTTCATTCAAACATTACATCCTTCGCACACTCGTCCACCACAGGACGGGCACCCTTCAGGACATCCTCATAATACATCTCGGGGTAGCGATGCTCCTTGCCCTATGGTGGCCCCTCCTTCACCAGCTTCTCGGCGTCCATCTTGGCCCAGTGCACCTTTGCATGGGCAAAAGCCCGGCGGGCACCTTCGATACAGACGGACTGCTTGATGACTTCTAGCCGTGGGCAGGCATCCACAAGCCGCCTCACCAGGCCGAAGTAGCTGTTGGGAAGGGAGTCGCCAGGCCACATCCGGACTATAAAGCCCTTCATGGCCTGTTCGGCCGCCTTGTGCAGCTCGACCAGTTGCTTCAGCTGGTTGCTCATAGGCATCGGGTGTTCGGTCCCAGTATACTGAGACCAGAACAACTTCTCTGTCGAGCTTCCCTCCTCGTCCTGGTAATATTTCATGGCATCGACATGCTGCGGGGCAAATCTGTGAATGCTCCTGGAGAGCTCCGGACTCGGGTAAGTAACAAGTAATTTACTTTCACATGCTTGCTTTGCATATTGAATGCCTTACCCGCCGCTATCTTTCTCATCGCCTCAATCTCCTAGAGGGCTTTTGGGCTTCAGCCTTGGCATTCTTTGTGCTCTCGAGGGCCTCGGCAAGCTCGGACTCTCGCGTCTTCGAGTCAAGCTCCAAAGCCTCGTGCTTCTCCACGAGAGCCTGGAGCTCTTGTTGCACCTCGCCCACTCGTGCCTCTTGCTTTTCCCGCTCGGTGCGCTCCTTGGCCGCCTTGTTTTCGGCCTCGGACAATGCTTGCTTCAGGGCCGCCACTTCGGTCATGGCCCCTGGTACATTCATGATGATCCTGTCATTTCGCAACCACATTTTCTTTTATATATAGACAAGGTATTGCTTACCTTTGTTCTCCTCGAGCTGCCTCTTGGCAAGGCTGAGCTCTTTCTCGGACCCCTCGAGGTCCTGCTTCCGTGCGGCGACCTCCGTAGTCAGTGCGGCAGAGGTCAGCAGCGAAGCCTACATACGCATACAGACATACTTATATTAGACTCCTGCAGATATTATTTGATCCTCTATTTGGCTTTTCCTTGTGAACACCAAACAGAGCATCAGGGGCTACTGTCTATGCGGTAAAAAAATTCCTATATTTTAAATACTTACCTCAAAGCCTGTTAGAAGGCTGGCACAAGCTTCGGTCAGTCCGCTCTTGGTGGACTGAACCTTCTTGATCACCGCACTCATAATAGTGCGGTGCTCTTCGTCGATGGAAGCGCCGCGAAGCGCTCCCAGCAGGTTGTCCGGTGCCTCTGGATGGACAGAGGTCACCGGCACGGGCGACTTGCCCCTTTTGGAAGGGGGCCGCCTGCCCGAGTCCGGAACCACTTGAGGTTCCGATGCGGTGTTTGGCTGAGAGCCGGACTTGGGGCCCCTGGGAGCCTTGCTCCATTTGCTCCTGGAGTCCGGAAGGTCGCCTTGAGGCGCCTCCGGGACTATCTCCCCCAGGCTCGGTGCCCCTTGAGACAATACCTCGGCATTGTCCGTAGGGCAAGGAGAGGAGGCAGTTGGAAGTGTATCACTATTCATGTCCGACGAGTCCAAGGAACCGTCCGACGATGATACATCGATACGGGCTTGGGGCGGACTGCATAATCATATTCGACGTTAGGAGAAGCAGTGGGACAGAGGTACGCTATGAGTTACTCTGGTATCCGAATACTTACAACTTCGCCAGGGGCTTGGCCCTAAGCAGCCACTCGTCTTCGCCGTCGGCGGCGGTGGTGGAGCAGTCCGGAAGAAGAGTCCTTCCCTTCTTGGACCCTTCGGCCTCCCCGGTTGGGGTGGCCTTCCTTTTCTTGTCTCCCCCGGCTGGAGGGGGAGAATCTTCATCTTCCTTCTCCTTGTTTTCACGGGAGGAGTGCGTCTTGGTGTTATTGGATGATGAGTCCGATACCACCTGGCGTCGGGAACTCTTTCGGGTTCCCTTGGCCTTCTTCTTGGTCTTCTCCGGCACCTCATAAGTAGCCGGAGTCTGCATCTCCGTCTGGAGAGCGTTCGCAGGGTCTTCGGGCAGAGGGGCCGGACAGTTAATCTGCTCCGATGTCTCCACCTAGTCCTGTCAAAGGCATGGGAGCTCAGACCCCGCACATGGTTAAGCTATGGGAAATAAATATCCTACCAGATGTACAGAACTTACCGAATTCGCAGGGCGCTTCGCACTTAGCCCGCGGTCCTCGGTAAGAGAAGGAGGGACCTCAGCATCCTTGAACAGCACCCTTAAGACATCCTTATGCGTCGTGTCGAAGAGCTCGTGTAGAGTCTGGTGCTGGGACGGGTCGAACTCCCATAAGTTAAAATCCCGTTGTTGACACGGGAGGATCCGGCGGAAGAGCATGACCTGGACTATGTTGAAAAGCTTAAATTTCTTGCTTATCATGTTCCGAATACACTTCTGGTGTCCATCCAGCTCCACCGATGAACCCCAGGACAGGCCCTTCTCCTTCCAGCAAGTGAGCCGCGTGGGAATTCCGGATCGAAACTCGGGGGCCGCCACCCAGTTGGTGTCGCGCGGCTCGGTGATGTAGAACCACCCCGATTGCCACCCCTTTATGGTCTCCACGAAGGAGCCCTCGAGTCATATAACGTTGGGCATTTTGCCCACCATGGCTCCGCCGCATTCCGCTTGTTGGCCGCCCACCACCTTCGGCTTGATATTGAAGGTCTTCAGCCACAGGCCGAAGTGGGGCCGGATGCGAAGGAAAGCCTCGCACACGACGATGAATGCCGAGATGTTGAGGATGAAATTCGGGGCCAGATCATGAAAGTCCAGCCAATAATAGAACATGCCGCGGACGAATGGATGGAGGAGAAACCCCAGTCCATGGATGAAGTGGGGGAGGAAAACCACCCTTTCGTGAGGTTCCGGGGCAGGGACGACCTGCCCCGCCGCTGGCAGCTGGTGCGCAATATCCGTGGCTAAATATCCGGCTCCACGTAGCTTTTTGATGTGTCCCTCCATGACGGAGGAGGCCATCCACTTGCCTCTCGCTCCAGACATGTTTGGAGAGAGTTGAGGAGAAGGATGTGGACTTGGGCGTTGGAGCTCGAGTGCGTGAGAATGGATGAGCAAGGAGGAAGAAGGCGTGGGTAGAAAAAGGTGAGACCTTATCCCTTTATAAGGGTGGACGAAGCTATGCGCCCCCCACTAGCCTGGTAAAACTCGCTTATCCCCCAAGCGTCGTAATTGGTGGCGCGGTTGGGTTACCCACGCCCGTATTGATGAAAATCCCGTAATAAGGGGAACACGGTCTCTGCTTTGACAAGACGTGTCAAGAAACCGCCTCGCGTTATGTGTGGGGCTGGTTAAAGAAAAACGGTTCGAATAATTACCGGGCCATGGCGTGATGTCATGCTTCCAAAACGTGTTAGCAGATTAGATTTGTGGAAATATAATTCTCTCTACGGTGGTATGTGGAACTTATTTTGCAGGGTCGGACACTATCCTTATATTCAAACTCTTCCGTGGCATATTCAGAGGAGGAACCCGCCTTGCAATGCCGAAGACAACACTGCACGCCGGACTCATCATCATCGAAGCCTGGTTTAGGGGCTACTAAGGGAGTCCTGGATTAGGGGGTCTCCGGACAGCCGGACTATATCCTTTGGCCGGACTGTTGGACTATGAAGATATGAGATTGAAGACTTCGTCCCGTGTCCGGATGGGACTCTACTTGGCTGTTGGAAATATGGCCTAGAGGCAATAATAAAATGGTTATTATTATATTTCTTTGTTCATGATAATTGTCTATTGTTCATGCTATAATTGTGTTATCCAGAAATCGTAATACATGTGTGAATACATAGACCACAACACGTCCCTAGTGAGCCTCTAGTTGACTAGCTCGTTGATCAAAAGATAGTCATGGTTTCCTGACTATGGACATTGGATGTCATTGATAACGGGATCACATCATTAGGAGAATGATGTGATGGACAAGACCCAATCCTAAGCATAACTCAAAGATCGTGTAGTTCGTTTGTTGTAGCTTTTCCGAATGTCAAGTATCATTTCCTTAGACCATGAGATTGTGGAACTCCCGGATACCGTAGGAGTGCTTTGGGTGTGCCAAACGTCACAACGTAACTGGGTGACTATAAAGGTACACTACACGTATCTCTGAAAGTGTCTGTTGGGTTGGCACGAATCGAGACTGGGATTTGTCACTCCGTATGACGGAGAGGTATCTCTAGGCCCACTCGGTAATGCATCATCATAATGAGCTCAATGTGACCAAGTGGTTGATCACAGGATCATGCATTACGGCACGAGTAAAGTGACTTGCCGGTAACGAGATTGAACGAGGTATTGGGATACCGACGATCGAGTCTTGGGCAAGTAACGTACCGATTGACAAAGGGAATTGTATACGGATTGATTGAATCTTCGACATCGTGGTTCATCCGATGAGATCATCGTGGAGAATGTGGGAGCCAACATGGGTATCCAGATCCCGCTGTTGGTTATTGACCGGAGAGGCGTCTCGGTCATGTCTGCATGTCTCCCGAACCCGTAGGGTCTACACACTTATGGTTCGGTGACGCTAGGGTTGTAGAGATATTAGTATGCAGTAACCCGAAAGTTGTTCGGACTCCCAGATGAGATCCCGGATGTCGCGAGGAGTTCCGGAATGGTCCGGAGGTAAATATTTATATATAGGAAGTCCAGTTTCGGCCATCGGGAAGGTTTCGGGGGTCGCCGATATTGTACCGGGACCACCGGATGGGTCCCGGGGGTCCACCGGGTGGGGCCACCTATCCCGGAGGGTCCCATGGGCTGAAGTGGGAGGGGAACCAGCCCCTGGTGGGCTGGTGCGCCCCCCCCCCCCCTTGGGCCTCCCTTGTGCCTAGGGTTGGGAAACCCTAGGGGTGGGGGCGCCCCCCACTTGGCTTGGGGGGAAGCCACCCCTTGGCCGCCGCCCCCTTGGAGATTGCATCTCCTAGGGCCGGCGCCCTCCCAAGGCCCCTATATAAAGAGGGGGGAGGGAGGGCAGCCGGACCCCCTTGCTCTTGGCGCCTCCCTCTCCCTCCGTAACACCTCTCCTCCCCGCTTGCGCTTGGCGAAGCCCTGCCGGGATCCTGCTGCATCCACCACCACACCGTCGTGCTGCTGGATCTTCATCAACCTCTCCTTTCCCCTTGCTGGATCAAGAAGGAGGAGATGTATTCCCAACCGTACGTGTGTTGAACGTGGAGGTGTTGTCTGTTCGGCACTTGGTCATCGGTGATTTGGATCACGACGAGTACGACTCCATCAACCCCGTTCTCTTGAACGCTTCCGCGCGCGATATACAAGGGTATGTAGATGCACTCCTCTCTCCCTCGTTGCTAGATGACTTCGTAGATTGATCTTGGTGATGCGTAGAAAAATTTAAAACTCTGCTACATTCCCCAACAGTGGCATCATGAGCTAGGTCTATGCGTAGTTTCTATGCACGAGTAGAACACAAAGCAGTTGTGGGCGTCGATATTGTCAATTTGCTTGCCGTTACTAGTCTTATCTTGATTCGGTGGCATCGTGGGATGAAGCGGCCCGGACCGACCTTACACGTACGCTTACGTGAGACTGGTTCCACCGATTGACATGCACTAGTTGCATAAGGTGGCTGGCGGGTGTCTGTCTCTCCCACTTTAGTCGGATCGGATTCGATGGAAAGGGTCCTTATGAAAGGTAAATAGAAATTGGCATATCACGTTGTGGTTTTGGCGTAGGTAAGGAACGTTCTTGCTAGAAACCTATAACAGCCACGTAAAAACTTGCAACAACAATTAGAAGACGTCTAACTTGTTTTTGCAGCATGTGTCGTGTGATGTGATATGGCCAAAAGGATGTGATGAATGATATATGTGATGTATGAGATTGATCATGTTCTTGTAATAGGAATCACGACTTGCATGTAGATGAGTATGACAACCGGCAGGAGCCATAGGAGTTGTCTTTATTTATTTATGACATGCATGTCAACATAAACGTCATGTAATTACTTTACTTTATTGCTAAAGCGTTAGCCATAGTAATAGAAGTAATACTTGACGACACAACTTCAAGAAGAAACGATGATGGAGATCATGGTGTCATGCCGGTGACAACGATGATCATGGAGCCCCGAAGATGGAGGTCAAAAGGAGCAAATGATATTGGCCATATCATGTCACTATTTGATTGCATTCGATGTTTATCATGTTTTACATCTTATTTGCTTAGAACGACGGTAGCTTAAATAAGATGATCCCTCATAATAATTTCAAGAAAGTGTTCCCCCTAACTGTGCACCGTTGCGAAGGTTCGTTGTTTTGAAGCACCACGTGATGATCAGGTTTGATAGATTCTAACGTTCGAATAGAACGGGTGTAAGCCAGATTTACACACGCAATACACTTAGGTTGACTTGACAAGCCTAGCATGTACAGACATGGCCTCAGAACACGGAAGACCGAAAGGTCGAGCTTGAGTTGTATAGAAGATACGATCAACATGAAGATGTTCACCAATGTTGGCTAGTCCGTCTCACGTGATGATCGGACACGGCCTAGTTAACTCGGATCATGCTTCACTTAGATAACTAGAGGGATGTCTATCTGAGTGGGAGTTCATTGAGTAATTTGATTAGATGAACTTAATTATCATGAACTTAGTCTAAAATCTTTACAATATGTCTTGTAGATCAAATGGCCTACATTGTCCTCAACTTCAACGCGTTCCTAGAGAAAACCAAGCTGAAAGATGATGGCAGGAACTATACGGACTGGGTCCAGAACCTGAGGATCATCCTCATAGCTGCCAAGAAAGATTATGTCCTAGAAGCACCGCTAGGTGACACACCCATCCCAGAGAACCAAGACATTATGAACGCTTGGCAATCACGTGCTGATGATTACTCCCTCGTTCAGTGCGGCATGCTTTACAGCTTAGAACCGGGGCTCCAAAAGCGTTTTGAGAGACACGGAGCATATGAGATGTTCGAAGAGCTGAAAATGGTTTTCCAAGCTCATGCCCAGGTCGAGAGATATGAAGTCTCCGACAAGTTCTTCAGTTGTAAGATGGAGGAAATAGTTCTGTCAGTGAGCACATACTCAAAATGTCTGGGTTGCATAACCGCTTGACTCAGCTGGGAGTTAATCTCCCGGATGACGCGGTCATTGACATAATCCTTCAGTCGCTTCCACCGAGCTACAAGAGCTTTGTGATGAACTTCAATATGCAGGGGATGGAAAAGACCATTCCTGAGGTGTATTCAATGCTGAAATCAGCAGAGGTGGAAATACAAAAGGAACATCAAGTGTTGATGGTGAATAAAACCACTAAGTTCAAGAAAGGCAAGGGTAAAAAGAACTTCAAGAAGGACGTCAAGGGAGTTGCCGCGCCCGGTAAGCAAGCTACCGGGAAGAACCCAAAGAATGGACCCAAGCCCGAGACTGAGTGTTTTTATTGCAAGGGAAGTGGTCACTGGAAGCGGAACTGCCCCAAATACTTAGCGGACAAGAAGGCCGGCAACAATAAAGGTATATGTGATATACATGTAATTGATGTGTACCTTACCAGTACTCGTAGTAGCTCCTGGGTATTTGATACCAGTGCGGTTGCTCACATTTGTAACTCAAAGCAGGAGCTGCAGAATAAGCGGAGACTGACGAAGGACGAGGTGACGATGCGCGTCGGGAATGGTTCCAAGGTCGATGTGATCGCCGTCGGCACGCTACCTCTACATTTACCCACGGGATTAGTTTTAAACCTCAATAATTGTTATTTAGTGCCAGCTTTGAGCATGAACATTGTATCAGGATCTCGTTTAATTCGAGATGGCTACTCATTTAAATCCGAGAATAATGGTTGTTCTATTTATATGAGAGATATGTTTTATGGTCATGCTCCGTTGGTGAATAGTTTATTCTTAATGAATCTCGAGCGTAATGTTACACATATTCATAGTGTGAATACCAAAAGATGTAAAGTTGATAATGATAGTCCCACATACTTGTGGCACTGCCGCCTTGGTCACATAGATGTCAAATGCATGAAGAAGCTCCATGCAGATGGACTTTTGGAGTCTCTTGATTACGAATCATTTGACACGTGCGAACCATGCCTCATGGGTAAAATGACCAAGACTCCGTTCTCAGGAACAATGGAGCGAGCAACCAACTTATTGGAAATCATACATACTGATGTGTGCGGTCCAATGAGTGTTGAGGCTCGCGGTGGCTATCGTTATGTCCTCACCCTCACTGATGACTTGAGTAGATATGGGTATGTCTACTTAATGAAACACAAGTCTAAGACCTTTGAAAAGTTCAAGGAGTTTCAGAGTGAGGTTGAGAATCAACGTGACAAGAAAATCAAGTTCTTGCAATCAGATCATGGGGGAGAATACTTGAGTCACGAATTTGGCACACACATAAGGAAATATGGAATAGTTTCACAACTCACGCCGCCTGGAACACCTCAGCGTAATGGTGTGTCCGAACGTCGTAATCGCACTCTATTGGATATGGTGCGATCTACCATGTCTCTTACCGATCTACCGCTGTAATTTTGGGGCTATGCTTTAGAGACTGCCGCATTCACTTTAAATAGGGCTCCGTCAAAATCCATTGAGACGACACCGTATGAATTATGATTTGGGAAGAAACCTAAGCTGTCGTTTCTAAAAGTTTGGGGATGCAAAGCTTATGTCAAGAAACTTCAACCTGGAAAGCTCGAACCCAAATCGGAAAAATGCGTCTTCATAGGATACCCTAAAGAAAGTATTGGGTGTAACTTCTACCTCAGATCCGAAGGCAAGATCTTTGTTGCCAAGAATGGGTCCTTTATAGAGAAAGAGTTTCTCTCGAAAGAAATAAGTGGGAGGAAAGTAGAACTTGATGAAGTATTACCTCTTGAACCGGTAAGTGGCGCAGCTCAAGAAAATGTTCCTGAGGTGCCTGCACCAACTAGACAGGAAGTTAATGATGATGATCATGAAACTTCAGATCAAGTTGCTACTGAACTTCGTAGGTCCACGAGGACACGTTCCGCACCAGAGTGGTACGGCAACCCTGTCTTGGAAATCATGTTGTTAGACAACGGTGAACCTTCGAACTATGAAGAAGCGATGGCGGTCCCGGATTCCAACAAATGGCTGGAAGCCATGAAATCTGAGATAGGATCCGTGTATGAAAACGAAGTATGGACTTTGACTGACTTTCCCGTTGATCGGCGAGCCATAGAAAATAAATGGATCTTTAAGAAGAAGACAGACGCGTATGGTAATGTAACCATCTATAAAGCTCAGCTTGTCGCTAAGGGTTATCGACAAGTTCAAGGGGTTGACTACGATGAGACTTCTCACCAGTAGCGAAGCTGAAGTCCGTTCGAATCATGTTAGCAATTGCCGCATTCTATGATTATGAGATATGGCAAATGGACGTCAAAACGGCATTCCTTAATGGTTTCCTTAAGGAAGAATTGTATATGATGCAGCCGGAAGGTTTTGTCGATCCTAAGAATGCTGACAAGGTGTGCAAGCTCCAACGCTCGATTTATGGGCTGGTGCAAGCATCTCGGAGTTGGAACATTCGTTTTGATGAGATGATCAAAGCGTTTGGGTTTACGCAGACTTATGGAGAAGCCTGCATTTACAAGAAAGTGAGTGGGAGCTCTGTAGCATTTCTCATATTGTATGTGGATGACATACTGTTGATGGGAAATGATATAGAATTCTTGGAAAGCATAAAGGCCTACTTGAACAAGTGTTTTTCAATGAAGGATCTTGGAGAAGCAGCTTATATATTAGGCATCAAGATATATAGAGATAGATCGAGACGCCTCATTGGTCTTTCACAGAGTACGTACCTTGACAAGATATGGAAGAAGTTCAAAATGGATCAGTCAAAGAAGGGGTTCTTGCATGTATTGCAAGGTACGAGATTGAACATGGCTCAATGCCCGACCACGGCAGAAGATAGAGAAAAGATGAGTGTCATCCCCTATGCCTCGGCCATAGGGTCTATCATGTATGCTATGCTGTGTACCAGACCTGATGTAAACCTTGCCATAAGTTTGGTAGGAAGGTACCAAAGTAATCCCGGCATGGAACATTGGACAGCGGTCAAGAATATCCTGAAATATCTGAAAAGGACTAAGGATATGTTTCTCGTTTATGGAGGTGACAAAGAGCTCGTCATAAAGGGTTACGTCGATGCTAGCTTCGACACAGATCTGGATGACTCTAAGTCACAAACCGGATACATGTATATTTTGAATGGTGGGGCAATAAGTTGGTGCAGTTGCAAGCAAAGTGTTGTGGCGGGATCTACATGTGAAGCGGAGTACATGGCAGCCTCGGAGGCAGCACAAGAAGCAGTCTGGGTGAAGGAGTTCATTACCGACCTAGGAGTCATACCCAATGCATCGGGCCCGATGACTCTCTTCTGTGACAACACTGGAGCTATTGCCCTTGCCAAGGAGACCAGGTTTCACAGGAAGACCAGGCATATCAAGCGTCGCTTCAACTCCATTCGTGAAAGTGTAAAGTACATACAGACCTGAATGTGGCAGATCCGTTGACTAAACCTCTCCCTAGAGCAAAACATGATCAACACCAGAACTGCATGGGTGTTCGATTCATCACAATGTAACTAGACTATTGACTCTAGTGCAAGTGGGAGACTGTTGGAAATATGCCCTAGAGGCAATAAGAAAATGGTTATTATTATATTTCTTTGTTCATGATAATTGTCTATTGTTCATGCTATAATTGTGTTATCCGAAAATTGTAATACATGTGTGAATACATAGACCACAACACGTCCCTAGTGAGCCTCTAGTTGACTAGCTCGTTGATCAAAAGATAGTCATGGTTTCCTGACTATGGACATTGGATGTCATTGATAACGGGATCACATCATTAGGAGAATGATGTGATGGACAAGACCCAATCCTAAGCATAGCTCAAAGATCGTGTAGTTCGTTTGCTGTAGCTTTTCCGAATGTGAAGTATCATTTCCTTAGACCATGAGATTGTACAACTCCCGGATACCGTAGGAGTGCTTTGGGTGTTCCAAACGTCACAATGTAACTGGGTGACTATAAAGGTACACTACAGGTATCTCCGAAAGTGTCTGTTGGGTTGGCACGAATTGAGAGTGGAATTTGTCACTCCGTATGACGGAGAGGTATCTCTGGGCCCACTCGGTAATGCATCATCATAATGAGCTCAATGTGACCAAGTGGTTGATCACGGGATCATGCATTACGGCACGAGTAAAGTGACTTGCCGGTAATGAGATTGAAGGAGGTATTGGGATACCGATGATCGAGCCTCGGGCAAGTAACGTACCGATTGACAAAGGGAATTGTATACGGATTGATTGAATCTTCAACATCGTGGTTCATCCGATGTGATCATCGTGGAGCATGTGGGAGCCAACATGGGTATCCAGATCCCGCTGTTGGTTATTGACCGGAGAGGCATCTCGGTCATGTCTACATGTCTCCTGAACCCGTAGGGTCTACACACTTAAGGTTCGGTGACGCTAGGGTTGTAGAGATATTAGTATGCAGTAACCCGAAAGTTGTTCGGAGTCCCGGATGAGATCCTGGACGTCACTAGGAGTTCCGGAATGGTACAGAGGTAAAGATTTATATATAGAAAGTCCAGTTTCGGCCATCAGGAAGGTTTCGGGGGTCGCTGGTATTGTACCGGGACCATCGGATGGGTCCCGGGGGTCCACCGGGTGGGGCCACCTATCCCGGAGGGCCCCATGGGCTGAAGTGGGAGGGGAACCAGCCCCTGGTGGGCTGGTGCGCCCCCCCCCCCTTGGGCCTCCCATGCGCCTAGGGTTGGGAAACCCTAGGGGTGGGGGCGCCCCCCACTTGGCTTGGGGGGAATCCACCCCTTGGCCGCCGCCCCCTTGGAGATTGCATCTCCTAGGGCTGGCGCATCCCCCCCAAGGCCCCTATATACAGAAGGGGGAGGGAGGGCAGCCGGACCCCCTTGCTCTTGGCGCCTCCCTCTCCCTCCGTAACACCTCTCCTCCCCGCTTGCGCTTGGCGAAGCCCTGTCGGGATCCTGCTGCATCCACCACCACGCTGTCGTGCTGCTGGATCTTCATCAACCTCTCCTTTCCCCTTGCTGGATCAAGAAGGAGGAGACGTCTTCCCAACCGTACGTGTGTTGAATGCGGAGGTGCTGTCCGTTCGGCACTTGGTCATCGGTGATTTGGATCACGACGAGTACGACTCCATCAACCCCGTTCTCTTGAACGCTTCCGCGTGCGATCTACAAGGGTATGTAGATGCACTCCTCTCTCCCTCGTTGCTAGATGACTCCATAGATTGATCTTGGTGATGCGTAGAAAATTTTAAAATTCTGCTACGTGCCCCAACATTGGCGTGGAAGCCAAGCTAGGTAATACGGATATGGATATCTCCTCCTTTGTAAACCGACCTTGTGTAACCCTAGCCCCCTCCGGTGTCTATATAAACCAGAGGGTTTTAGTCCGTAGGGCAACATACAATCATACCATAGGCTAGCTTCTAGGGTTTAGTCTCTCTGATCTCGTGGTAGATCAACTCTTGTACTACTCATATTATCAAGAATAATCAAGCAGGACATAGGGTTTTACCTCCATCAAGAGGGCCCGAACCTGGGTTAAACATCGTGTCCCCTGCCTCCTGTTACCATCCGCCTTAGACGCACAGTTCGGGACCCCCTACCCGAGATCCGCCGGTTTTGACACCGACAATCCCCTTGTACAATTCCATTGTATTATAAAAATAATGTGCCAATGTTTGCCTTTAGGATGTTTACAATGCTTGTTGGTTTGTACGGTGCATGACAGAAACTTTGGTTGTAGTGCACGATTTTACATTTTTTACTGGAACGTCAAACGGTTCTGAAACTTTTTGCACTGTCTTTCTATATTTTTTTATTTTTCCTAATTGTGGTAGAATTTTTGGAGTACCAGAGGTATGGTGAATGTTCAGATTATTACAGACCGTTCTGTTTTAGACAGATTCTGTTTTTGATGCATAGTTTGCTTGTTTTGATGAAACTATCGATTTATATCAGTAGATTAAGCCATGGAAAAGTTATATTACAGTAGCTACAATGCAAAAACAAAATATGAATCGGTTTGCAACAGTATTTAGAGTAGTGATTTGCTTTATTATACTAACGGATCTTACCGAGTTTTCTGTTGAGTTTTGTGTGGATGAAGTGTTCAAAGATCGAGGATGTCTCGATGTGAGGAGAAGAAGGAGAGGCAAGAGCTCAAGCTTGGGGATGCCCAAGGCACCCCAAGTAAATATTCAAGGAGACTCAAGCGTCTAAGCTTGGGGATGCCGCGGAAGGCATCCCATCTTTCTTCAACAAGTATCGTTATACTTTTGGATTCGTTTCGTTCATGCGATATGTGAAAATCTTGGAGCGTCTTTGGCATTTAGTTCTCATTTTTCTTTTATGCACCATGATGGTATGAGATTGTCCTTGGTTGATTTATAGAATACTCTTTGCACTTCACTTAAATCTTTTGAGTCTTTATAGAATGCTTCATGTGCTTCGCTTATATCATTTGAAGTTTGGATTGCCTGTTTCTCTTCACATAGAAAACCGCCATTTGTAGAATGCTCTTTTGCTTCATTTATATTTGTTAGAGCGTGGGCATATCTTTTGTAGAAAGAATTAAACTCTCTTGCTTCACTTATATCCATTTAGAGAGTTGAGAGGAATTGGTCATTCACATGGTTAGTCATAAAATCCTACATAAAACTTGTAGATCACTGAATATGATATGTTTGATTCCTTGCAATAGTTTTGCGATATAAAGGTAGTGATATTAGAGTCGTGCTAGTTGAGTAATTGTGAAATTGAGAAATACTTGTGTTGAGGTTTGCAAGTCCCGTAGCATGCACATATGGTGAACCGTTATGTAACGAAGTTGGAGCATGAGGTATTTATTGATTGTCTTCCTTATGAGTGGCGGTCGGGGACGAGCGATGGTCTTTTCCTACCAATCTATCCCCCTAGGGGCATGCGTAGTAGTACTTTGCTTCGAGGGCTAATAAACTTTTGCAATAAGTATATGAGTTCTTTATAACTAATGTGAGTCCATGGATTATACGCACTCTCACCCTTCCATCATTGCTAGCCTCTTCGGTACCATGCATTGCCCTTTCTCACCTCGAGAGTTGGTGCAAACTTCGCCGGTGCATCCAAACCCCGTGATACGATACGCTCTATCACACATAAACCTCCTTATATCTTCCTCAAAACAGCCACCATACCTACCTATCATGGCATTTTCATAGCCATTCCGAGATATATTGCCATGCAACTTCCATCATCATCATATACATGACTTGAGCATTTATTGTCATATTGCTTTGCATGATCGTAAGATAGCCAGCATGATGTTTTCATGGCTTGTCCATTTTTTGATGTCATTGCTACGCTAGATCATTGCACATCCCGGTACACCACCGGAGGCATTCATATAGAGTCATATCTTTGTTCTAGTATCGAGTTGTAATATTGAGTTGTAAGTAAGTAAAAGTGTGATGATCATCATTATGAAAGCATTGCCCCAATGAGGAAAGGATGATGGAGACTATGATTCCCCCACAAGTCGGAATGAGACTCCGGACTTTAAAAATACATAAAATAGGCCAAAGAAGCCCAAATAAAAAAAGAGGCCAAAGAAGCCCACCAAAACCAAAAAAATGAGAGAAAAAGAGAGAAGGGGCAATGTTACTATCCTTTTACCAAACTTGTGCTTCAGAGTAGCACCATGTTCTTCATATAGAGAGTCTCTTGAGTTATCACTTTCATATACTAGTGGGAATTTTCATTATAGAACTTGGCTTGTATATTCCAATGATGGGCTTCCTCAAATGCCCTAGGTCTTCATGAGCAAGCAAGTTGGATGCACACCCACTTAGTTTCAGTTTGAGCTTTCATACACTTATAGCTCTAGTGCATCCGTTGCATGGCAATCCCTACTCCTCACATTGACATCAATCGATGGGCATCTCCATAGCCCGTTGATTAGCCGCGTCGATGTGAGACTTTCTCCTTTTTTGTCTTCTCGCACAAACCTCCATCATCATATTCTATTCCACTCATAGTGCTATGTCCATGGCTTGCGCTCATGTATTGCGTGAGGGTTGAAAAGGCTGAAGCGCATTAAAAAGTCTGAACTAATTGCTCGGCTTGTCATCGGGGTTGTGCATGATTTGAATGCTTTGTGTGGTGAAGATGGAACATAGCCATACTATATGATTTTGTAGGGATGAGCTTTCTTTGGCTATGTTATTTTGATAAGACATAATTGCTTGTTTAGTATGCTTGAAGTATTATTTTCTTAATGTCAAATGATAGACTATTGCTTTGAATCACTCGTGTCTTAATATTCATGCCATGATTAGATATATGATCAAGATTATGCTAGGTAGCATTCCACATCAAAAATTATCTTTTTTATCATTTACCTACTCGAGGACGAGCAGGAATTAAGCTTGGGGATGCTCATACGTCTTCATCGTATCTATAATTTTTTATTGTTCCATGCCAATATTATACAACTTTCATATACTTTTGGCAACTTTTTATACTATTTTTGGGACTAACATATTGATCCAGTGCCCAGTGCCAGTTCCTGTTTGTTGCATGTTTTTTGTTTCACAGAAAATCCATATCAAATGGAGTCCAAATGGGATAAAACGGACGGAGAATAGTTTTGGAATATTTGTGAAATATGGGAAGAAGAATCAACGCGAGACGGTGCCCGAGGGGGGCACGAGGCAGGGGCGCGCCTGCCCCCCTGGGCGCGCCCCCGACCCTCGTGGGCCCCCCGTAAGGCGGTTGCTGCTCTTCCTTGGCCACAAGAAAGCTAATTTTCGGAGAAAATTTTGGGCGAAGGTTTCAATCCAGTCGGAGTTACGGATCTCCGGATATATAAGAAACGGTGGAAGGGTAGAATCCCAGAGCGCAGAAACTGAGAGAGACAAATCCAATCTCGGAGGGGATCTCGCCCCTCCGATGCCATGGAGACCAAGGACCAGAGGGGAAATTCCTTCTCCCATCTAGGGAGAAGGTCAAGGAAGAAGAAGAAGAAGGGGGGCTCTCTCCCCCTCTCCCCCGGTGGCGCCGGAACGCCGCGGGGCCATCATCACCACCGCGATCTTCGCCAACACCTAAGCCATCTTCACCAACATCTCCATCACCCCCCCCCTCTATCTACAGCGGTACACTCTCCCGCAACCCGCTGTACCCTCTACTTGAACATGGTGCTTTATGCTTCATATTATTATCCAATGATGTGTTGCCATCCTATGATGTCTAAGTAGATTTTTGTTGTCATATCGGTAATTGGTGAATTGCTATGATTGGTTTAATTTGCTTGTGGTTATGTTGCTATCCTTTGGTTCCCATCATATGAGCGCGCGCGTGGATCACACCATAGGGTTAGTTGTATGTTGATAGGCTATGTATTGGAGGGCAAGAGTGACAGAAGCTTCAACCTAGCATAGAAATTGATGCATACGAGATTCAAGGGGGACCAATATATCTTAATTCTATGGTTGAGTTTTACCTTAATGAATGTTATTAGTTGCGGATGCTTGCTAATAGTTCCAATCATAAGTGCATAGAATTCCAAGTCAGGGATGACATGCTAGAAGTGGCCTCTCCCACATAAAACTTGCTATCGGTCTAGTAAAGTATTCAATTGCTTAGGGACAATTTCACAACTCCTACCACCACTTTTCCATACTTGCTGTACTAACTTTATTGCTTCTTTACCTAAACAACCCCTACTTTTTATTTACGTGCACTTTATATTCTTGCAAACCTATCCAAAAACACCTACAAAGTACTTCTAGTTTCATACTTGTTCTAGGTAAAGCAAACGTTAAGCGTGCGTAGAGTTGTATTGGTGGTCGATAGAACTTGAGGGAGTATTTGTTCTACCTTTAGCTCCTCATTGGGCTCGACACTCTTACTTATCGAAAGAGGCTACACTTGATCCCCTATACTTGTGGGTTATCAGCCGCCATGGGGAGTAGAGATAAACTGGCCATATCTATGATTTCTATAAGCGACACAAACCATTTTCCATACTTTTGTACTTCGACATGGAAATGTGTATAATTCTGTATCCTTGTTTTTTGTTGTGCATTTGGACCATTATTTGGCATACATGGGCCAAAACCACAATTCACCACATACATTGTGTTTATTTTTACACAGTCTTATAAAATACCTCTTAGAACATTTATATATCAAAACATCAATTGTGTATACTATAGAGCATCAATAAAAGTGTTCACTCTTAGCAACCTCTAATGCGAACGGTTTCCACAATGCAACTTAGGGGGCGACGGTTCTGCCCTTTCTCCATCGGCGAGGCTACCGGCCCCTGCCACCTCCATCCACCACTCCGGCGATGGATGGGGGTGGGGACCCCGGCGATTCCGCTCCGCCTAGTTGGAAAGATTGGCCAAATTTGTCCGAGAGGCGCCGTTTCTGTGTTGAGGGTGGCGCCGCGTCTTTGGAGTAAATTGCCTCTGCTCTCCTTCCACACTGGCAACGCTCCAACCGGCGGTGTCAAAGAGCTGGTGGCTAGCTGTGTTTTCTTGGCGGTCTTCAGATACGACGAGGGTAGGTGTTGTTGACTTCGGTTCTTTTTGTTGGCATCGGCGGCTGCGTCTTGGCTGGATCGGGAGAAGGTCTCACCGGTTCCAGTGGTTGAGTGATGTTGGGTCTCCCTTTCTCCGTCGTGCTAGTTCGGACAGGCTAAAGCTAAAGACTTCCCGTTTGCGGATTGTCCGACTACAGATTACAAGGTTACGTTGGCTTCATGTGGGAAAGGTGGCGCGCGGATAGCTCGTGA
This sequence comes from Triticum monococcum, assembly GCA_034509565.1. Lineage (NCBI taxonomy): Eukaryota > Viridiplantae > Streptophyta > Magnoliopsida > Poales > Poaceae > Triticum > Triticum monococcum. Next base: position 535,557,773 of record CM067845.1, on the reverse strand, counting down.
CAGTGTGTGGGGTGGTTTGGTTCCCGGGTGCCCTTTTGTAATTTCTTCTTCTGTGTGGGGTGGTTTGTTTTCCAGGTGCCCTTTTGTAATTTCTTCTTCTATGTGGGGTGCTCTGTACCAGTGGTCGGAGTTAATATAGATCCAAGGTCCTTTCTGGAAAAATATATCTCTAATGCAATATTATATATCCCATACTGTAAAAGCGTCTTATTATGAGACGGGGGGACTAAATTTTAAACAAAAATCAACAAAATACCTTACATTCTACATTCTAGAATATCATGGCACGAAATACTCCTTTGTTCCAAATATTATGCTAAAATTTATTTTTAAGTCAATCCTTGTAAGTGCAATCAAGTGTATAGAGATTTTCTTTTTATAATACTTTTTTTGAGGAACCAGCAGGAGCACTGCCTTTTCTTATAGAAGGAAAACAGAAGCGCAATTTACAGGGGGGCGCACGTTTTTAGGGAACATGGCAAAAACCAAAAATGGCCCATATACATGAACCATGTAAGACCTAGCAGATACTCAGCCTATGCCGACAGATGGCAAGGCCCCAACGAAAGCCATATCCTGTTGCTTAATGGCCTCGAAAGCTAGTAGAGCAACCTCACGATGAGTCATCCATTGTCATGTGAAAACGCGTCTGTTCCTCTCTTTCTAGATAGCCCAAATTGTGTAGATGATCCTCCCGCTCTGCCATCTCCGAACTTGGGATGGCTCATCTACTAGCATCTTGTCCCACCAGTCAGAAACAATGCCTGGCTCAGGCAAGAAAACTGAGTGGCGAGACCCTCGTTTGTCCAGGTGTTTACTTGGATCCAAACTGCGACCGTGAAGGGACAGTCCTTGCAAAGATGGGTTGCCATTTCTGGCTGCTGAAGACATAGCTGACACCGTGGGTCATGTGGCCAACTGCGAATAGCCAACATATCTTCGGTGAGGATTCTACCATGCAGGACTAGCCACGCAACGAATTTGCACTTGGGCTCAGCGTAAGCAGACCAGACCTTTGAAGAGTCAAATCTTGGGTGTGGGCCAAAGAACTGCACCGCATAGGCCGATGCAGAAGAGTAGGCTCCATTAGTGGTCAGGTTCCAGGAGATTGTGTCATCTTGATCTGGCAACAGAACTGTCTAGCTGATCCATCCCCATAGAGTGACAAATTCCCCCAGTTGTTGCAGGGATCGAATGCTAGCGACTGCTCTAATCCAGTTATCATTTGTCAACTCCTGATGCACGGTCCTATTTTTTCTTGAAGCTATTTTGTAAAGCTCCCGCGCAAGTAGCGTTAGAGGGCCCCTTCCACTCCAGTTGTCATGCCAGAAAAGTGCCTTGCGGCCATCTCCCAAAGTTATGGTTGTGCTTGCACGAAAAAGGTTCATATCAGCCTGGTCGCATGGCAGGTCAGTGCCCACCCATGGCCTCTCTGGGTCCGTCCATTGTAACCAGGGCCAGTGAAGGCGGAGGGCGCGGCCAAAACGCTCAAGGTATGCGATTCCCAGGCCGCCCAACCTCCTTGGACGACAGACGGTCTTCCAGTTAACGAGGGAGTGCCCTCCAGAAGTTTGCGTTTGATCCTCTTTCTGCCATAGGAACCCGTGAATGATCTTCTCAACTTTTCGCAGGATCCATTTCGGCAGGCTGAGAGCGGTGATGTGGAAAGTCGCCATAGCTGTTAGAACTAATTGAGCCAGAGCGACCCTGCCGGGCTTATTTAGTAGCTTTCCTTTCCAACCCGGTAGTCTACCCGCAATCTTGTCGATGAAAGGTTGGAGGTCAACCCTCCGGAGCCGACGATAGTGCAATGGAAGTCCGAGGTAGCATCCTGGGAAGCTGGCAATCTTGGCGGGGAAGACGGTGAGTATGTCCTATAGGTCAAAGTCCCCGCACCGTATCGGAAAAACCTCGGTCTTTGACAGGTTCGTGATTAGGCCACTAGCCTCCCCAAAGGCTTTCAGTATGGCCGAGATTGCCCGCAGCTCCTCCTTATCAGGGTTGGCAAAGATGCCTGCATCATCCGCAAAGAGAGAGATTCTGCATCTGGTGGAACAAGCGCGGATGGGCTTGAGGATGCCCTGCTCAGAGGCGAGACGGAGAATCTGCTGCAACGGGTCTATTGCCAGAATGAAAAGCATCGGCGACACCGGGTCTCCCTGACGCAGGCCCTGCGCGTGCCTGAACGGCTTGCCCGGGTTTTCGTTCAGAAGGATCCTAGATGACGAGTATGACAGGGTCATGCAAATCCAGTCCCGCCAACGTTGGCCAAACCCCAAGCCCTGAAGAACCTCAAGAAGGAAAGCCCAATTGACGGAGTCAAAAGCCTTTGATATATCAAGCTTGAGGAAAAGTCCTGGGATGTTCCGGCGGTGTAGGTCCTTAATTAGGTTCTGAACATGCATGAAGTTGTCATGGATGGAACGCTTTTGGACGAAAGCACTCTGGCACTTAGATACAAGAGTAGGCAGAACCAGTGCTAGCCTGTTGGCCAGGAGCTTGGAGAAAATCTTGGAAAGACTATGGATGAGGCTGATTGGCCTGTAGTCCCCAACAGCCCTAGTGTCAGCTTTCTTGGGCAACAGAATGATGTTAGCCGAGTTGACGAGAGAAGCGCAGTTTCCCCGAAGGTTCGCAAGTTGAAAAATTGCCTCGACGACATCCAGCTTGATTATTGCCCAACAAGTCTTGAAAAAAGCACCAATGAACCCATCAGGGCCTGGTGCCTTGACGGAAGGAAGCGAAAATATCGTGTCTTTGATCTCGCTCTCATCAAAAGGGGCTTCCAGGTCTGATAGGTCATGCACGTGCAGACCCAGGTTGTCCCAAATGAGCCCCTTGGTCCTGGGCATCTGCGTTCCAAGGTGGCTCTGGAAGTGCGAGAAAAGCACATCTTCCTTGTCTTCAGTCATGACCGCAACTCCATTATCCGTCTGAAGCATCTGAATGTAGTTCTTTCGTCTACGGCCATTCACCTTGGCATGGAAAAACTTGGAGTTGACATCACAAAGCCTAATACGAGTGAGGCGGGAACGCTGACGTAGCTTGATTTTTTGGAAGGATGGAAGGCCGAGATAGGAAAGCTTCATCCTTCACCGCAACTCCTACTCCGTAGGGGAGAGAGGCCTACCCTCCTCAGCCAAGTCCAGTCTCCAGATGACCTCCTTGGCAACTGCTATCTGGGTTTTTAAAACCCCCACACTCTCACGCTGCCATTTCTTTAGAGCCTTGGCTATCCGGGATAACTTGATGTGGATCCTCCCGATGGGGTTGGTCGCATGGACCGGCCGGTCCCAGGCCGCGGCGACAGTATCTTTGAAGCCCGGGAGGCGAAGCCAGAACTCCTCGAACTTGAAAGATGGATTGTGGCGCACCTCGTTGCCCCCTGGAGAAAAAGCGGGGCATGATCCGAGCAAGTAGAGGAGATGGCCTGGAGATGCGCATTGGGAAAAAGCAAGTCCCAATCATCGGTATGGAAGAAATGGTCGATCTTTGTTAGCACCGGGGTGTCTTGAGCATTTGACCAAGTGAACTTGCGTCCAGACAACCGGATCTCTTTGAGCTGGAGGTGGTCGAGAGCGCCACAGAAACTGCCAATAAGGCGTCGATTGATGTTTCGGTTGTTCTTGTCAGCCGCTTTGGTCAAAAGGTTGAAATCACCAAGAATTAGCCAGCTCGGCTTGACTAAAATTTTTAGGCCCCTGAGCTCATTGATGAAGAGCAGCTTCTCTTGCTCTCCTTGGGGGCCGTAGACACAGGAGAGGGTCCATTGAGTGCCCTCGGCCAACATGGTGATAGTTGCGGATATTGATCCCGGTGTCGCATGGAAGTCCGACAAATTGAAGAAAGAATTCGAGATATCCATTATCATCCCCCCCCCCTAGAGCCAACAGCCGGAAGGGTGAAGTAATTGGTGGCGAAGGAAGGGCCTAACATGCTAGTGATCAACACGTCGTCGACAATCTCAAGCTTGGTCTCCTGAAGACACACAATTGTGGCTTTGCAATCGCGGATGGTGTCGCGCACCGCGTCGCGACGGGCAGGGGAGTTGAGGCCGCGCATGTTCCAACAAACCAAGTTGACATTATGTTGTGCCATAAAGGGAGACGAGCAGCACACAAAAAAAAGAGGTGTTGAAGAGAAGACACTGGAGCAGGAGGGGATGTAAATTCTGAAATGCTGACGAAGATAGTCGTAGCTCAACACATAAGCGACGAGGAGCACGGAAACAGGCAGCGGACGCAACGCTGCAGACCCAAACTAAACCTTGAACACACACAGACGAACTACAGCAACATGAGCTAAACATCAACGATGTTGGGGACTCCCTTGGTGGTGGTTTTCTTCTTTCCAGTCTTGGTTGTGGCCACCTTGACATGCTTGGCGAGGGCTTCAATTGCCTGGATCACAGTCGCGGCCAAGGGGGTGTTAAACAGAGCCGAGTAGGCACCCTGAGCTTCCTGATCGAGCTTGGCCTCTGGGTCGAGCAGGCCGCAGGCGCGAGCCAGCAGCTCCTGGACGGCAACGCTGCCTTGCATCATCTCCTTTGATTTCTTCTGCGCGATCTTGCCGCTCCTGCGTGGCGAGGAGAGGTTGATCCCCTTGCCCTTTGCCGGCTTGGCGACAGAGATGGGGAGCAGAGCTGCCGGTGATTCTTCAACGATCGAGGCTAAGAAGCGATCAAGTTGCCCCGAGCCAATCGTGGCAGCAGCATCACCGACAAGGCTTGGGCTGGCAGCAGAGGGCGTTGACTTGTTTGCCACCGCGGGTGCCGTGGGGCTCACTTCAGGGGGCGGCGTGGCCATGCGGGATGGAGAATTTGCAGCCGCAGTGTAGGGGCCCCGCTGCGCCGACGCCGGAAGGGGGGTGGCCACAGGAGTGCGCGAAGGGGAGCCGACCGGCGAGACTGGAGACGGCGGCTTTGGTGTGGCACAACTCCCCGAGCCGCCGCAGATAGCCAACGCCTGCAGACCGCGCCCCATCACGCTGATGTCGTCCCAGGCTTCATTCCCTAGCAACCCGGGCTCGCCAGAGGCCAACGGCGGCGACAGAGGCGCGCAAGACAGCATAGCAGAGGGCACGGCAGGCACGGGCAACTCGGACGGCGTGATCGCGACGGGCAGTGCAATGAGGCGACGCAGTTCCGCAGCCTCCTGAAGCAGGGCAGAGCGGGCGGCAGCTCTTTCTTCCGCCTCATGTGACCCGAAGACGCGACGGATTTTTGCTTCGGCGAGTGCCACGACTCCCATCTGGCGGAAACAGCCCACAGACTCATAGGGCGCAGGCTGCAGCCGCGCGCCGTGGCGCCTGCCGCCGTTGCCACGAGACCCGCCATTGCCGTGGTCGCGACGGCGCGGGGAGCAAGAGCGAGGGCGCACAGGGGCCGCGTCGTGGCCCCGCCTCGCACGCCTGCTGGCTTGGTCGCCATATTGGCCGTCGCGGTCATCCCCCTCATCGTCACGACGCCAAGGACGGAGTCTCGGGGATGGTCATCGTCGTCCCCGTGGGTACGGGGCGCCCTTCCCCGCGTGGTGCCGCGCGAGTCGAACTCCGCAGGGATGATAACGTCCTCGGTGGAGACGGGAGGATGGCCATCGGAGGTGCCATGGTGCCATGGAGCGAAGACCGAGGTCGCTGGCGAATACGGCACCGGCCTGCTGTCGTGCGTGGCCATGTCCAGTGGCGCGGAGGTGTAGTCCTCCACGCGCTCGAGGTGGATGAAGACCTTGAAGGTGGCCCCACGGAGGCAACGCGCCGGCTGCCGCCCCGCCACCGTGACCCCATCAGGCGCGCGTGAAGTGAAGGTCAACCAGACGACCTTGGCTATCTTGCTGGGGTTGGTCGACCAGGCCCAAAGGCTGATGTGGCGCGTGTCCGTCATGGTGACCGAGCGCGCATCCATCTCATCCAGAGCGCAGGTTCGCCCGATGACGCGCTCGACGATGAAAGGCGTCCAAACGTAGGCCGGGACCCCGTCCAGGTGAAGACGGGCGCGAAACGGCATTCCCGCGCCGAGCGCATGCGCGAGGGGGCGCCATGGCCTGATGAAGATGTGGGTGCCGTCATCCATCTTGAGTCTGCCTTTGTCGAGGGCATCGGAGCACATCTCCTTGCGCTCACATTTGAGAAGGAATTCCTCCGGGTAGTGGCTGCTGACGACCACGTCGTTGCGACGGAGGCGAAGGCGTTCGCGTAGGAGCCGCTCCACCACAGCAGGGGCGAGCCGGCGTGGCGCATCGGCGGCCCAAGCGATGGCCGCCGTCTGCTCCCAGGACCTTCTGTCGCGGTCGATGTCGAAAGTGGCGGCGATGATGCATGTGTCCTTGTCCGGCCTAGACTCCGGTGCTCCGAGGCCGTGCTGAGCCATGGCGACAGAGGAAGACACGGGGTCGCGGCGAGCGGGGGCGACGACCTCAGCCCAGGAGCGACCGTCTCCCGGTCTGCTCGATGGAGAGGAGCGTGGCGGAGGCGAAGGCGGAGGCGGGGGCGGGGGCGCGTTGCGGAGGGGGCAGAAGCGTGCACGGTGACCCAGGCAGTCGCAGTCAAGACAACGCACAGGGTCGCGGCAGGAGCGCGCACGGTGTCCCTTGCCAAGGCAGCGGAAGCACTTCCCCCGCGTCCTCCTTAAGAAGCGACGTGCCCGCTCCTCGGCCAGGCTGTCGCCGCGACCGGCCGGACGCCGCCCATCGCGTCGGGGTAATGGCGCGTCGCGTCGGGGCAGTGGCCCGTGCCATCGCGGACGGCGCCGCGAGCCGACCATCTCCCATGGCGCGGCGCGCCCATCCTCAGCAGCAGCAGGGGCAGGCTCGCCATAAGTGGCGCTCCCATGAATGCCAAGGTTTGGCACAACCACCAGGGAACAGAGCCGAGGCGGAATGAATGCAACCCCAGGCAGCCCGTCGCAGGTCGACGTGGCAGTGGAGCCCCGAGGGGAGAGCTCCCGCGAGGCCGGCACGAACCCCGAAGAGGCGACCAGCGAGTCAGGCACAAGGCCAGACGACACCGGCGAGGCGGCACGGGACGGCGAGGAGGACGCCGACCCAATCTGGATCTGGCTTACCGGAGCAACGGCGAGGCTGGACGAGTCGAGGATGGATTTCTGGCGTGGAAAGAGGTATCACGGGGCCTGGGGCGCGAGGATGGTAGGTCTGAACGGCGAGGGGGGCAGGCAGGCCGGCGGCAGCGGCAGAGGTGGCGGCGGTGGCAGCGTCGCCGAGCTCGTCGCGGGAGCAACGGTCATATTGGTAGGTTCTTTTTATAATACTTTCTCCGTTCTATACCCTAAAATACATTTATATACATCTGTATGTGATGCATCGTAGAATCTCTACAAAGACTTATATAAATAGATGTATATAGGTGTATTTTATGATGTATAAGTCTTTGTAGAGATTTTACGATGCACCACATGCAAATGTATATAGGTGTATTTTAGGGTGTAGATTCACTTATTTTACTTTATATGTAGTCTATAGTGAAATCTCTACAAAGACTTACATTTAGGAACGAAGGGAGTACTACCAAATAATCCACGGATTGCAGGTTTTCACTCGCACTATGGATTCGAGTTCAGAACCCTTGCTTCTCCTGCAGAATTGCTTCCAGGAATCACGTCTCTCTTCAGTTAGAGTACTATATACAAATTATTTAGAATAGTAGTACTAGTAGAGGTTTTAACAAAAATAGAAGCATGCGTTGACCAACGACATGGTAGGTCCACCAGTGCTACTATGGCCAGTCGGCTTCCGGCCGAACTTGTTGGACACCGCTCAGCTGGCTCGTATCGCAAAGCAGGCTAGTTTTCCGCGGCCGGAGCTCATGCCTGCGCGAGGAGGATAGATAGATATTCGGCGTAGTAGTACCAAATTCCATGTCCAGTCGAGACGCGACGACGAGGCGTCGGTGGCGGATATAGGAGTTATCGGTGCCGACATCCGGCACCGACTGGACGCCACCGTACGCCGGGAGATGGATAGCCCGGCGAGAACCACACGTACTACGTGCGCGCGCTGCGCTGTCTGGAACGGCATAAAGTAGATTAGCACTGACTGACTGACACTCGGCTTGTGACGACCCGAAGTCCCGAACGAACACGAGCGGAGAACACTGTCGCATGTCTGCGCTCTGCAGCCGCACCGATGACATACATGATCACCTGCCTGCCATACCAAACTCCCCTTGACCCCTTGCGCCCGACGCAGCAGCCCAGCCCTGGCCCTGGCCCGACGATAAATCAATCACTAATCTGACGGTACTACTAAGCCATGCTTAACACGCCCGGCCATGCATCTTGTTCCGATCAAGGATCTGCGATAAAGATAGTAACAGTGGAGGACTTATACTAGTGTTATGCATATGTTATTTTAATATTTTTTAGAAAAAGAAAGATGACTTCGATGTCTGCATCTGGACGATACATATGATTACTTTATTAATTATTCTAGTAAGACCTTACAAAATCATACAACAGTAAGACTAAATCTGCCGTCTAAGCAACAAACTGTCGTTATACCTATCCAATTGATGAAGGGGCACAAATAGTTTAGGCCTAATACCAAACAGACATAGCAGCCAGGCCTAACATTTAAGACCTGAGACTCCAGCCTAGCCACTTGCCGGGTCTGGGACACACACTGGCCCGGCGTGCTCTCAGAGGTCGCCGCCGCCAACTGCCATCTCTCCATCTTCAGGACTGTACTGATGCTTCGACCTTGCTCGGTCAAGCTATCGTCGACGCCACCACGACGCCCAACGGCACCTCCTTCCTGCACGCAAACAGCTGAGCACGTCACAGCCGCCACTGATACACCTCAGCGCCAAGCTGCCAAGTACCATCAGCTGACATAGCTTGAAGTCTTTGGAAAATCTGTCGTGCGTAGCACCTGCCGACCAGGCATGACAAAGCGTAGCACCTGTCGGTCAGGCATGACTTGACATCTCCACCGAAGCTCCGTGCAAGACGAAGCCGCTCCACCTCCCGCCTCTGACTTCCAGCGCTGCTCCACAAACGATGCTCTTAAGGGAGAAACGACACCGCAGTGCCGCCGTCGTCCGATCTGAAACGCCAGATCCTAGGGTTTCCCCCGGAGCAGTACGGGTGTGTCGACAGTAGTTACACGATGGTGCCTTCAACAAGGTAATGGCGTAGAACGCCGCCATCGCCTGCCTTCGGCTCGGTTTTCACCGGCAACCATGTCTCCCCAACTCGCAACCAGAACTAGATGATGGATCTCAAGATCCGATCACCAATCTTCTGGCCGGCCACCGCCGACGAAGAAGATGACCACCACCACTGGCTACATCGGCCATAACAGATTTGCCATGGGTGTCGCCAAGCAGTCCACCAGGCCCTCGACGTCGCCGCCTATCTAAAGCCAGATGACATGCCGCCGAAGACCGCATCGCGTCGCCGCCCGATCCAGGCCAGCCGCCGCAGCAGCCGCCCGTGGCCCGAGGCAGGGCTGACCGCCGCCGCTGTCGAAGCCAACGCCGTCGCTTCTAGATCGGCCGCACCTCCACGCATGTTGGGGCCCCGCCACCCCTGAGACGCGGGAGGGAGGTGTTGGGGAACGTAGTAATTTCAAAATTTTCCTACGCACACGCAAGATCATGGTGATGCATAGCAACGAGGGGGAGAGTCTGATCTACGTACCCTTGTAGATCGCAACGGAAGCGTTGACACAACGTAGAGGAAGTAGTCGTACGTCTTCTTCCCGATCCGACCGGTCCAAGCACCGTTACTCCGGCACCTCCGAGTTCTTAGCACACGTTCAGCTCGATGACGATCCCCGGGCTCCGATCCAGCAATGCTTCGGGGAGGAGTTCCGTCAGCACGACGGCGTGGTGACGATCTTGATGTACTACCGACGCAGGGCTTCGCCTAAGCACTACAACGGTATGATCGAGGTGGAATTTGGTGGCAGGGGGCACCGCACACGGCTAAGGAACGATCTCAAGGATCAACTTGTGTATCTAGAGGTGCCCCCTGCCCTCGTATATAAAGGTTTCAAGGGGAGGGGCTGGCCGGCCAAGGTGGGAGGCGCAGAAGGAGTCCTACTCCTACCGGGAGTAGGACTCCCCCCTCCAATCCTAGTCCAACTAGGTTTCCTCAAGTGGGAAAGAGAGAGGGGGTGGCCGGCCACCTTCCCTAGTCCTAATAGGACTAGGGGAAGGGGGGAGGCGCGCAGCCCATGGGGCAGCCCTTTCACCTTTCCACTAAGGCCCATGTTGGCCCATTTGGCTCCCGGGGGGTTCCGGTAACCCTCCCGGTAATCCGGTAAAATCCCGATTTTACCCGGAACACTTCCGATGTCCAAACATAGGCTTCCAATATATCAATCTTTATGTCTCGACCATTTCGAGACTCCTCGTCATGTCCGTGATCACATCCGGGACTCCGAACAACCTTCGGTACATCAAAATGCATAAACTCATAATAATTGTCATCGTAACGTTAAGCGTGCGGACCCTACGGTTCGAGAACAATGTAGACATGACCGAGACACGTCTCCGGTCAATAACCAATAGCGGGACCTGGATGCCCATATTGGCTCCTACATATTCTACGAAGATCTTTATCGGTCAGACCGCATAACAACATACGTTGTTCCCTTTGTCATCGGTATGTTACTTGCCCGAGATTCGATCGTCGGTATCCAATACCTAGTTCAATCTCGTTACTGGCAAGTCTCTTTACTCGTTCCGTAATACATCATCTCACAACTAACATCTTAGTTATAATGTTTGCAAGGCTTATGTAATGTGTATTACCGAGAGGGCCCAGAGATACCTCTCCGACACTCGGAGTGACAAACCCTAATCTCGAAATACGCCAACCCAACATCTACCATTGGAGACACCTGTAGTACTCCTTTATAATCACCCAGTTACGTTGTGACTTTTGGTAGTACCCAAAGTGTTCCTCCGGTAAACGGGAGTTGCATAATCTCATAGTTATAGGAACATGTATAAGTCATGAAGAAAGCAATAGCAACATACTAAACGATCGGGTGCTAAGCTAATGGAATGGGTCATGTCAATCAGATCATTCAACTAATGATGTGACCTCGTTAATCAAATAACAACTCTTTGTTCATGGTTAGGAAACATAACCATCTTTGATTAACGAGCTAGTCAAGTAGAGGCATACTAGTGACACTCTGTTTGTCTATGTATTCACACATGTATTATGTTTCCGGTTAATGCAATTCTAGCATGAATAATAAACATTTATCATGATATAAGGAAATAAATAATAACTTTATTATTGCCTCTAGGGCATATTTCCTTCAGTCTCCCACTTGCACTAGAGTCAATAATCTAGATTACACAGTAATGATTCTAACACCCATGGAGCCTTGGTGCTGATCATGTTTTGCTCGTGGAAGAGGCTTAGTCAACGGGTCTGCAACATTCAGATCCGTATGTATCTTGCAAATCTCTATGTCTCCCACCTGGACTAGATCCCGGATGGAGTTGAAGCGTCTCTTGATGTGTTTGGTCCTTTTGTGAAATCTGGATTCCTTTGCCAAAGCAATTGCACCAGTATTGTCACAAAAGATTTTCATTGGACCCAATGCACTAGGTATGACACCTAGATCGGATATGAACTCCTTCATCCAGACTCCTTCGTTCGCTGCTTCCGAAGCAGCTATGTACTCCGCTTCACATGTAGATCCCGCTACGACGCTTTGTTTAGAACTGCACCAACTGACAGCTCCACTGTTTAAAGTAAACACGTATCCGGTTTGCGATTTAGAATCGTCCAGATCAGTGTCAAAGCTTGCATCAACGTAACCTCTTACGGTGAGCTCTTTGTCACCTCCATATACGAGAAACATATCCTTAGTCCTTTTCAGGTATTTCAGGATGTTCTTGACCGCTGTCCAGTGATCCACTCCTGGATTACTTTGGTACCTCCCTGCTAAACTTATAGCAAGGCACACATCAGGTCTGGTACACAGCATTGCATACATGATAGAGCCTATGGCTGAAGCATAGGGAACATCTTTCATTTTCTCTCTATCTTCTGCAGTGGTCGGGCATTGAGTCTGACTCAACTTCACACCTTGTAACACAGGCAAGAACCCTTTCTTTGCTTGATCCATTTTGAACTTCTTCAAAATCTTGTCAAGGTATGTGCTTTGTAAAAGTCCAATTAAGCGTCTTGATCTATCTCTATAGATCTTTATGCCTAATATGTAAGCAGCTTCCCCGAGGTCTTTCATCGAAAAACTTTTATTCAAGTATCCCTTTATGCTATCCAGAAATTCTATATCATTTCCAATCAGCAATATGTCATCCACATATAATATCAGAAATGCTACAGAGCTCACACTCACTTTCTTGTAAATACAGGCTTCTCCAAAAGTCTGTATAAAGCCAAATGCTTTGATCACACTATCAAAGCGTTTATTCCAACTCCGAGATGCTTGCACCATCCCATAAATGGATCGCTGGAGTTTGCATACTTTGTTAGCTCCCTTTGGATCGACAAAACCTTCTGGTTGCATCATATACAACTCTTCTTCCAGAAATCCATTCAGGAATGCAGTTTTGACATCCATCTGCCAAATTTCATAATCATAAAATGCGGCAATTGCTAACATGATTCTGACAGACTTAAGCATCGCTACGGGTGAGAATGTCTCATCGTAGTCAACCCCTTGAATTTGTCAAAAACCTTTTGCAACAAGTCGAGCTTTATAGACAGTAACATTACCGTCAGCGTCAGTCTTTTTCTTGAAGATCCATTTATTCTAAATTGCTTGCCGATCATCGGGCAAGTCAACCAAAGTCCATACTTTGTTCTCATACATGGATCCCATCTCAGATTTCATGGCCTCAAGCCACTTTGCGGAATCTGGGCTCACCATCGCTTCTTCATAGTTCGTAGGTTCATCATGATCTAGTAGCATGACTTCCAGAACTGGATTACCGTACCACTCTGGCGCGGATCTTGCTCTGGTTGATCTACGAGGTTCAGTAGTATCTTGTTCTGAAGTTTCATGATCATTATCATCAACTTCCTCACTTATTGGTGTAGGTGTCGCAGAAACAGTTTTCTTGTGATGTACTACTTTCTAATAAGGGAGCGGGTACAATTACCTCGTCAAGTTCTACTTTCCTCCCACTCACTTCTTTCGAGAGAAACTCCTTCTCAAGAAAGTTTCCGAATTTAGCAACAAAAGTCTTGCCTTCGGATCTGTGATAGAGGTGTATCCAATAGTTTCCTTTGGATATCCTATGAAGACACATTTCTCCGATTTGGGTTTGAGCTTATCAGGTTGAAGCTTTTTCACATCAGCATCGCAACCCCAAACTTTAAGAAACGACAACTTTGGTTTCTTGCCAAACCACAGTTCATAAGGCGTCGTCTCAACGGATTTTGATGGTGCCCTATTTAACGTGAATGTGGTCGTCTCTAAAGCATATCCCCAAAACGATAGCGGTAAATCAGTAAGAGACATCATAGATCGTACCATATCTAGTAAAGTACGATTACGATGTTCGGACACACCATTACGCTGTGGTGTTCCGGGTGGCGTGAGTTGCGAAACTATTCCACAATTTTTCAAATGTATACCAAACTCGTAACTCAAATATTCTCCTCCACGATCAGATCGTAGAAACTATATTTTCTTGTTACGATGATTTTCAACTTCACTCTGAAATTCCTTGAACTTTTCAAATGTTTCAGACTTGTGTTTCATCAAGTAGATATACCCATATCTGCTTAAATCATCTGTGAAGGTGAGAAAATAACGATATCCGCCACGAGCCTCAATATTCATCGGACCACATACATCGGTATGTATGATTTCCAATAAATCTGTTGCTCTCTCCGTAGTACCGGAGAACGGTGTTTTAGTCATCTTGCCCATGAGGCACGGTTCGCAAGTACCAAGTGATTCATAATCAAGTGGTTCCAAAAGTCCATCAGTATGGAGTTTCTTCATGCGCTTTATACCGATATGACCTAAACGGCAGTGCCACAAATAAGTTGCACTATCATTATCAACTCTGCATCTTTTGGCCTCTACATTATGAATATGTGTATCACTACTATCGAGATTTAACAAGAATAGACCACTCTTCAAGGGTGCATGACCATAAAAGATATTACTCATATAAATAGAACAACCATTATTCTCCGATTTAAATGAATAACCGTCTCGCATTAAACAAGATCCAGATATAATGTTCATGCTCAACGCTGGCACCAAATAAAAATTATTTAGGTCTAATATTAATCCCGAAGGTAGATGTAGAGGTAGCGTGCCGATCGCGATCACATCGACTTTGGAACCGTTTCCCACGCGCATCGTCACCTCGTCCTTAGCTAATCTTCGCTTAATCCGTAGTCCCTGTTTCGAGTTGCAAATATTAGCAACAGAACCAGTATCAAATACCCAGGTGCTACTGCGTGCATTAGTAAGGTACACATCAATAACATGTATATCACATATACCTTTGTTCACCTTGCCATCCTTCTTATCCGCCAAATACTTGGGACAGTTCCGCTTCCAGTGACCAGTCTGCTTGCAGTAGAAGCACTCAGTTTCAGGCTTAGGTCCAGACTTGAGTTTCTTCTCTTGAGCAGCAACTTGCTTGTCGTTCTTCTTGAAGTTCCCCTTCTTCTTCCCTTTGCCCTTTTTCTTGAAACTAGTGGTTTTGTTAACCATCAACACTTGATGCTCCTTCTTGATTTCTACCTCCGCAGCTTTCAGCATTGCGAAGAGCTCGGGAATAGTCTTGTTCATCCCTTGCATATTATAGTTCATCACGAAGCTCTTGTAGCTTGGTGGCAGTGATTGGAGAATTCTGTCAATGACGCAATCATCTGGAAGATTAACTCCCATCTGAATCAAGTGATTGTTATACCCAGACATTTTGAGTATATGCTCACTGACAGAACTGTTCTCCTCCATCTTGCAGCTATAGAACTTATTGGAGACTTCATATCTCTCAATCCGGGCATTTGCTTGAAATATCAACTTCAACTCCTGGAACATCTCATATGCTCCATGACGTTCAAAACATCGTTGAAGTCCCGATTCTAAGCCGTAAAGCATGGCACACTGAACTATCGAGTAGTCATCAGCTTTGCTCTGCCAGACGTTCATAACATCTGGTGTTGCTCCAGCAGCAGGCCTGGCACCCAGCGGTGCTTACAGGACGTAATTCTTCTATGCAGCAATGAGGATAATCCTCAAGTTACGGACCCAGTCCGTGTAATTGCTACCATCATCTTTCAACTTTGCTTTCTCAAGGAACGCATTAAAATTCAACGGAACAACAGCACGAGCCATCTATCTACAATCAACATAAACAAGCAAGATACTATCAGGTACTAAGTTCATGATAAATTTAAGTTCAATTAATCATATTACTTAAGAACTCCCACTTAGATAGACATCCCTCTAATCCTCTAAGTGATCACGTGATCCAAATCAACTAAACCATGTCCGATCATCACGTGAGATGGAGTAGTTTCATCGATGAACATTATTATGTTGATCATATCTACTATATGATTCACGCTCGACCTTTCGGTCTCCGTGTTCCGAGGCCATATCTGTATATGCTTGGCTCGTCAAGTATAACCTGAGTATTCCGCGTGTGCAACTATTTTGCACCCGTTGTATTTGAACGTAGAGCCTATCACACCCGATCATCACGTGGTGTCTCAGCACGAAGAACTTTCGCAACGGTGCATACTCCGGGAGAACACTTCTTGATAATTTAGTGAGAGATCATCTTATAATGCTACCGTCAATCAAAGCAAGATAAGATGCATAAAAGATAAACATCACATGCAATCAATATAAGTGATATGATATGGCCATCATCATCTTGTACTTGTGATCTCCATCTCCGAAGCACCGTCATGATCACCATCGTCACCGGCGCGACACCTTGATCTCCATCGTAGCATCATTGTCGTCTCGCCAATCTTATGCTTCCACGACTATCACTACCGTTTAGCAATAAAGTAAAGCATTACATCGCGACTGCATTGCATACAATAAAGCGACAACCATATGGCTCCTGCCAGTTGCCGATAACTTGGTTACAAAACATGATCATCTCATACAATAAAATCAGCATCATGCCTTGACCATATCACATCACAACATGCCCTGCAAAAACAAGTTAGACGTCCTCTACTTTGTTGTTGCAAGTTTTACGTGGCTGCTACGGGCTTAAGCAAGAACTCATCTCACCTACGCATCAAAACCACAACGATAGTTTGTCAAATAGACTCCGTTTTAACCTTCTCAAGGACCGGGCGTAGCCATACTCGGTTCAACTAAAGTTGGAGAGACAGTCGCCCGCAAGCCATTTATGTGCAAAGCACGTCGAGGGAACCGGTCTCGCGTAAGCGTACGCGTAAGGTTGGTCCGGGTCGTCTCGTCCAACAATACTGCCGAACCAAAGTATGACATGCTGGTAGGCAGTATGACTTGTATCGCCCACAACTCACTTGTGTTCTACTCGTGCAAATAACATCTAACCATAAAACCTAGGCTCGGATGCCACTGTTGGGGAACGTAGTAATTTCAAAATTTTCCTACGCACACGCAAGATCATGGCGATGCATAGCAACGAGGGGGAGAGTCTGATCTACGTACCCTTGTAGATCGCAACGGAAGCGTTGACACAACGTAGAGGAAGTAGTCGTACGTCTTCTTCCCGATCCGACCGATCCAAGCACCGTTACTCCGGCACCTCCGAGTTCTTAGCACACGTTCAGCTCGATGACGATCCCCGGGCTCCGATCCAGCAAAGCTTCGGGGAGGAGTTCCGTCAGCACGACGGCGTGGTGACGATCTTGATGTACTACCGACGCAGGGCTTCGCCTAAGCACTACAACGGTATGATCGAGGTGGAATTTGGTGGCAGGGGACACCGCACACGGTTAAGGAACGATCTCAAGGATCAACTTGTGTATCTAGAGGTGCCCCCTGCCCCCGTATATAAAGGTTTCAAGGGGAGGGGCTGGCCGGCCAAGGTGGGAGGCGCAGGAGGAGTCCTACTCCTACCGGGAGTAGGACTCCCCCCTCCAATCCTAGTCCAACTAGGTTTCCTCAAGTGGGAAAGAGAGAGGGGGTGGCCGGCCACCTTCCCTAGTCCTAATAGGACTAGGGGAAGGGGGGAGGCGCGCAGCCCATGGGGCAGCCCTTTCACCTTTCCACTAAGGCCCATGTTGGCCCATTTGGCTCCCGGGGGGTTCCGGTAACCCTCCCGGTAATCCGGTAAAATCCCGATTTTACCCGGAACACTTCCGATGTCCAAACACAGGCTTCCAATATATCAATCTTTATGTCTCGACCATTTCGAGACTCCTCGTCATGTCCGTGATCACATCCGGGACTCCGAACAACCTTCGGTACATCAAAATGCATAAACTCATAATAACTGTCATCGTAACGTTAAGCGTGCGGACCCTACGGTTTGAGAACAATGTAGACATGACCGAGACACGTCTCCGGTCAATAACCAATAGCGGGACTTGGATGCCCATATTGGCTCCTACATATTCTACGAAGATCTTTATCGGTCAGACCGCATAACAACATACGTTGTTCCCTTTGTCATCGGTATGTTACTTGCCCGAGATTCGATCGTCGGTATCCAATACCTAGTTCAATCTTGTTACTGTCAAGTCTCTTTACTCGTTCCGTAATAAATCATCTCACAACTAACATCTTAGTTATAATGATTGCAAGGCTTATGTAATATGTATTACCGAGAGGGCCCCGAGATACCTCTCCGACACTCGGAGTGACAAACCCTAATCTCGAAATACGCCAACCCAACATCTACCATTGGAGACACCTGTAGTACTCCTTTATAATCACCCAGTTACGTTGTGACGTTTGGTAGTACCCAAAGTGTTCCTCCGGTAAACGGGAGTTGCATAATCTCATAGTTATAGGAACATGTATAAGTCATGAAGAAAGCAATAGCAACATACTAAACGATCGGGTGCTAAGCTAATGGAATGGGTCATGTCAATCAGATCATTCAACTAATGATGTGACCTCGTTAATCAAATAACAACTCTTTGTTCATGGTTAGGAAACATAACCATCTTTGATTAACGAGCTAGTCAAGTAGAGGCATACTAGTGACACTCTGTTTGTCTATGTATTCAAACATGTATTATGTTTTCGGTTAATGCAATTCTAGCATGAATAATAAACATTTATCATGATATAAGGAAATAAATAATAACTTTATTATTGCCTCTAGGGCATATTTCCTTCAGGAGGAAGAGCCCCCGCCACCGCTGTCAGCCTCCGGGCGCAAGCCGGCGACGTCCTCCGACGGCGGCGGGAGGAGGGGAGGAAGATGGGCTAGGCCCCGACGACGGCTAGTGTTGGGGAGCCACCCGAGTCACCCGAGCGGGGGGCGACGCGGGGGCCTCGGTCCTCGGCATTATCTACTCAAGATCATAATGACACTAGTCTAAGTTACTATCTTCGTAGTGCAAAATAACATAATAGTGTTATAGATTGCTTCATTTATTAGCTTATAGACTCATTTTGTCTCGAGAAACGCTATGTTACAATAACATACTTTTGGGATGTTATCACAAGCACTTTTTTTATTAAATATTTATCACATAAGTAAAATTATCTTGAGATGTGTTAAATTAATACCTAAGTTAGCCCACTAGGGCTAGCCTAACCACTGGCTTTGCTCCCAAAGCAAGACAGGCAAATAAACAAGGGGCACGGGCGCACTGCGAGAGCCTGAGCAGCGGTCGATCGAGGAGGCTGTCTGTCTGTCACCCTTCCTTGGCCGCCCAACGTTCGGCTGCACGGTAATCATGGCGGGTGGGGCGGCGGGGCCCACGGTCACTGTCTGGCGCCGAAGAAGAGGACGTTGGCTTTGCCCGCCCATCCTCAGGGTCGTCAGCTTTATTTATGTGTCGCCAGGAAACATGCACTGCCTCGGCGCTTTGACTATGCAGAAGGCAGGCCCCCGGACCCGCACCAGAGCCCATCCATGCCTACTCTATCTAGCAGCTACAATAGCCCACTACTCGTAGCTCCAGTGCACGGCGAGCTTGCTTCTGCCAGCGCGCAGCGGAGTCCCATGAACTCACTCAACAAGGGTTGTCGCCACAGTAGTCGTGAGGTACTCCCTCCGTTTTTATTTACTTCGCATATTAAAGTTGATTGAAGTCAAACTTTCTAAAGTTTGATCAAGTTTATAAAAGAAAATATAAATATTTACCATAACAAATTTATATTATGTGGAAGTACATTTGGTAATGAATCCAATGGTATTGATTTCTTATTGTATATGTTAATATTTTTGTCTACAAACTTTGTCAAAGTTTATAAAGTTTGATTTTGACCAAAGCTAATATACGTACGTATATCCCAAATCCCATGGGGCCCATGCGTACACGAGTGCCATGACCTCTGGGTACTCCATTCAACTTTCATTGATGATCCATCTCAAACTCAAAGTCAAAGTGTCGAGCGTGCAAATGCCGGCAGGCAGGCATGCATGCGGCGGAGGTGGTGTGTGGAATGAAGAGGGGGCATATGCGCGTTCTGTTTGTGCCGCGTTGCGTTGGTGGTGGCTGCGAGACGCCCTGCTTTGCACAGTGGCACCTAAAGAGGGGGCATATGCGCGGATATAGAGGGGCCAAAAGGAAAGAATCCATGCATGCTCCGTCACTTTGTTGCCTCGAAAAAGAGGAGAGTCAAAACAAGGAAAATTTAGACCATAAAATTCTAGGCCTAGCTCCACCCATCATACATACACCGGCTTCCCTATTTAAAGCATCTTCAATAATTTGTATGTTCAATCGTTGGTATAATTGTCCACGTCAGCAGCCAACAGCACATCATACAGGCTTTTCAATGGAGCGTATGTTAAATAACTAGGCGGGTCCATCAAATGTTGAAGAAATGAACAAACTTGCCTCGAAGCTTGTGCCTGGAGCGTTGGTTCAAATTCATACGGTTTCATTTTCTCTCTTTTCTTTTATTATGTGACATGTCATCAAAATAGTCTAAGTGGCAATTTAACCAACGATGATCATACGACTGTTGGAGATGCCCTTAGAGCATCTTCAATAGTTTGTATGTTCAATCGTTGGTATAATTGTCCACGTCAGCAGCCAACAACACATCATACAGGCTCTTCAATGGGGCGTATGTTAAATAACTAGGCGGGTCCACCAAATGTTGAAAAAATGAACAAACTTGCCTCGGAGCTTGTGCCTGGAGCGTTGGTTCAGATTCATACGGTTTCATTCTCTCTCTTCTTTTATTATGTGACATGTCATTAAAATAGTCTAGGTGGCAATTTAACCAACGATGATCATACGACTGTTGGAGATGCCTTTAGAGCATCAACAACCAAACCCTTCAAATCCGTTTCAAACGTCTGGGAAGGCCGCCCGGTCACAGCCCTGCTACGATTTTTTGATCCAGACGGGCCTCTCAAACGATTTTTAGATGTCCGGACTGACCGGTGGACCCCATATCCAGCCCAAATATGAGGCGGATATGGGCGCGTCCGCCATGTCGAACCCGACAACCCGACCCCACCTCAAATTGCACCAATCCCTCCCCCCTCCCCCGAGCTGCCGGATCCATTTGCTCTCTTCTCTGTCCTTTCTCCCTCCGCGCCATCCGGCTGGCAGCTCCGCCGCCGTTCCCAGGCTCTTTGCCGCCAACTCCGGAAGAGCGCTCCCGTCCTCGCCGCGAGGGACGTTGTCGCCGGCCCGGACGCTCCCGTGGTACGTCTGGCAACTCTCCGGCTCCGCCTTGCGCTTGATGTGTTCGACACATTGACCGACCGGAATTATTGTGATTTTGTTAGGTAAATGATGGATTCCGATGCTTCATCGGACGAGGAGTACAGACAAACGGAGCTTGACCAAATGTTTCAAGATGAGTTCTTCGATTTGTTGTATTCGGATGAAGGAGTGGACATGATCATGCTCATGAGATGCAAGAGGAAATGGACCGGCAAATGGAGCATATTCTCAACTTTGAGGGCTCAATCAAAGGGAGAAGAGTGATCAACCAGAACAGAGTGTCCAAAGCAAAGCTACTGCACAATGACTACTTTGCTCCCGCACTTGCTTTTCCGGATGATCCATGGTTTCGTCACCGTTTTCGCATGCAGAAACCATTGTTTTTGCGCATTGTGGAGAGAGTGGAGGCACACGACGACTACTTCAAGCTGAGAAGGGATTGCTGCTGCCAGCTCTCTTTCTCGACCAAGCAGAAATGCACAGCTGCTCTGAGAATGCTTGCACTTGGTATTGCTGCAGACACCGTTGGTGAGATGGTCATGATGGGGGAGAGCACGTGCCTCAAGACTAATATCAAATTTGCTCCCGTCGTGGTTGAGGTTTTTGGACCGGAGTATCTCAGAGAACCAAATGCGCAAGACACAAAGAAGTTGTTGGCTATTGAAGAGGCAAGAGGGTTTCCAGGAATACTCGAATCAATTGATTGCATGCATTGCCAATGGTAAAACTGCCCGAAATGTCTGCGGGGAATGTATCAGGGTCACACCAGAGAGGCCACCATCATACTAGAAGCAGTGGCATCAGATGACTTATGGATTTGGCATGCTTTCTTTGAAATGCCCGGTTCTCACAACGTCATCAACGTGCTTCAACGATCTTCGGTGTTCAGGAGGCTTTGCAATGAGGAATCACCGCCGTGCAACTACACCGTCAACGACAGGGACTACAACATGTGGTACTATCTTGCTCATGGTATCTATCCTCAGTAGGCGGCGTTTGTGAAAACCATATCTGAGCCGCGTGGCAATAAATAGAGCCACTTTGCAACAATGCAGGAAGCAGCTAGGAAGGACGTGGAGAGGGCATTTGGTGTGTTTCAAACTCGTTGGGGAATTGTGAAAGCGTTGCAATGATGTGGAAATCGAAAACTTTGTGAAAGCTGATGACATATTGTGTTATTCTACACAATACGATTGTCAAGGACGAGGATGATGGTGTAGCCCAAACCCATGATTTTCAAGCACCCGAAGAACAAATTGAAATCCCAGAAGATCAAGATGCGGCTCAGTTTATGAACTTTCTACAGATGCATCAGAATCTTCGAAATCAGTAGGTGCACACACAGCTACTCAATGATTTTGTGGAGTACATGTGGATGCACAATAGCAACCAAGGAGACAATGCTTGAGTTTGGCCCTTCAAATAAATTTTATGTAAACACTATGTATGCTTGATACCAACATTTATTATTTACGTGCAACATTGTATTGCATGATCGACATGCATGTATTTGCATGGATTTCAGAATCCGGATTTGAGATGTGTGGATGCACAGAAGAAAATATGAGGGTCTGTCCGGATGCGTCTGTGGGCGTGCCCGAACGCGTCCACGGACGTTTGAGGGACCGGATTTGCCAAGTCCAGTTATAGATGCTCTTAACTTGCTCTGTTGAAAAAAAAACAGCGCCTAGGAGACGTTTAGACACGCTTAGGCGCTAGGCGATGGCCCAACGCCTCGCCTAGGGCATAAGCGGAAGTCTAGGCACGGCAAGCAAAAAAAATGTCTATCCAAGCTAGATATCATGTTGTATTACACTTTTGTATGCCAAACGTGTCATATTTCAATATAGTAGCTTGTAGTTCACTTATTTATATGCCGTGAATTAATATAATACACATATCATAATCACAAAAACACCCTGATAGTAAAAGCCATATTACCATCTAGGCAGTGCCTAGGAGACATAACTACTGCCTAGGCAGTAGGCAAAGATCAATCGTCTCGTTTACACCTACCGCATTTTTCAATCTAATTAACTCATCTCTTCCGAGCGGCAGAAAGCAACAACAAAACGCAGCGACGAGCTAGTTTACTGCACGAAGAAAGTTTAGTCGGGGCGGGACATGCGCATGCATGCATTCGCCTGAACAAGTTCACATATTCCCACCACGGCGTTCTTTCCTTCGTTAAGAGCGGCTCCAACGAGCCGAACCATTTCACCATCCATATTCATTTGGATCGTTGTGGATAAAAACATAGGCCCAACGCATTGATCCAAATCTGAAATGCGCCAACTTGTTGTCGACGCCAACACGTTTCAAACCAAAATTTACGCCTATTTTGCGCCCACGCGGATGTGAAACAGACGCATCACGCGTTCCCTTGGTATCTACCGCGGCCCTGTATGTCGGCCGCTCAACAACCAACAGCGGTGGTATTAAACACCAGCACCTATGTCGGGCCCGCCTAACAATGTGTGGCAGGGCCGCCTGCCCGTCCATTTTAATGGAAGCGTGCGGCGTGGCCGACATCATCCACTTCCATCTCTCCGTCCATATCTGGCCACGCTTACTCCCTCGCAGGCGACCAGAAAACCATAGTTAGCCAGCCAACCCAAAACCCCAGCGAGCCATGGGCTTCTTCAGCGGGAAGGGGAAGGGAAGGTTCAGCGCCGACGCGAGCTCTTCCTATGCGCTTCGTCCGTCGCCGCCAGCGGCTAGATGCGATTTGACACCGCGGGAGCGGGAACGGCTGTACATACCAGCCCACCAGGCGCGGTGGCACTGGGAGTACCATCACCCCCTGCAGTATCAGGACGCCAACCTGCCGCACGACTGGCATCTAGACCCGCAGCGGATCCCCATTCCGGCGGCACCTCGCTCCAAGCGGGCGCACGCCGAGGAGGTTCGCTGGCGTGGCGAGCTCCTTACGCCGGAGTAGCGCGCGATGCGTGCCTACGTGCCAGACTACCCCAACTGGGAGTGCCGGTTTGCGCTAGAGCACAAGGAGGAGCGCCGCCGCGGCGTCCACATCGACCACACCGTTCCCCCGCCGCCACTAGACGTTTTGCCAGAGGAGGAGGCAGAGTACCAAAACGCCCTCGAGGAGGCCCTGGAGCGCGCGCTGGAGGCGAGCCGACTCGAGGAGGACGCGCATTGGGCTTTGCTAGAGCATGCCCTAGGCTTGTCATCGGCGGGGGACTCTGTCCACGCTCCGTTGTTCGTCCCGCCACCGCTGCCGCCCTTCGTCGAACCCAAGGCCGAGCCGGAGCGGGAGCCCACGCCCACACGAAAGCGGTCGCCGCCGCCGCCCACTTGGCCCGATGATCGAGACCTACTCGTGCACCTGCCAGCTCCATGAGTGGGTGAGTGCGCCTCCCTGCCACTAAGCCACCATGCACAGACAATGAGACCACCCACCTTGAGCTCTTGAAGGCGCATTGACTCGTCAAGGAGGAGGCCGACAACGAGCGGCAGACGCGTCGGGAGCAGTAGCTGCGCCGTGACGAGGAGGCACTGTGCCTTGAGGAAGAGAAGGAGCGCGTCCGCCTTGCCGCAATGCCGTCGCCGCAGCAGACGCCGGAGGAGGCTGCCCTGGCGGCCTATCAAACCGCGTTCGTGTGGGCTGGGCTGCCTCCCGTCTACATCGACCTCACCGGCGATGACGAGGACGGCAAGGGCAAGGGTAAGGCGGACGCCTAGGGCAACGTGCGAGCACGAAGTTTCTTTTCTAATTGTTTAATTAATGTATAAGTGGACTTTGGCCGACGGCTGACCGACCATTTTATGTTTAATCATGTCTTATTAAATTTATTTCCATCACTTGTTTATTATTTATATTTTTTGAACGCGAGTAAATATAGGTCTGTCTTTTGTTGGGTACACCAGTCAATTCAAATCAAAAAGCGGATGCCCATTCAACTGATCGATTCAAATGGATGAAAAGCGGACAAAGCATGCATCTATTTAGATAACGGTGTTGGAGTTGCTCTAATCGATCACTCAAATGCTTCAGCGGCAACGGACCGAGATTACTCGCAAGTGCGACGTCCGAGCCCGTGCCCAGCAAGGTGGACTCCGTTGTCTAGACTAAGGGCGTGTTTAGTTGAAGGCCTGGGAGCTCTGCCTGAGAAAAAATGGCGCCTGTAACGCACGGGACGAAGGAAAATTATGCCTGGCCAGATTAGCCTCGCGGGTGGACGTTTGGTTTCTGTCGTGGCTATCTGCTCTGTCGTTGAGTGTTTACAGAATTTTTAAATAGCAGGTCTTTGCAGCTACTGGCTCCAATTAGTTCCAGGCCGGTGCAGAAGCACGTCCAGGCATATGGGATGGGACGCCTGGGCCAGGCAAATCACTCTGCCTGGACTAAGTACTGTCTTTTTTTTTTGAATTTTTATCATTTATATCATCGGTTGTGTTTCATTATTCAGTACAGACTAATCACAGTACACACGGCCACATCAGGCAAGTATTTTTTTCTCAAAACCCCAAGCAAACAATCACCAGGCAGGTTCCAGGCACAGCTCAGGCCAGGCATGCAATGATGAGGACATCAACCAAACACACCCTAACTCCGGTGAATGCCCTGCTGCGTCGATTGCGGCTGGCTTTTCCAGATAGGATCGAAAGGCTTCCTTCCGACCGCCACATACCTGCGAAATGAACAGTGCATTGCGCTAGTGCTTCAAACAGAGTACTACTCCTTCCGTTGCGAATTATTTGTCTTGGATTTGTTTAAATACGGATGTATCTAGACTAGATACATCAGTATCTAGACAAATCCAAGACAAGTAATTCGGAACGGAGGGAGTAGAACGGTGTATACGCGCAAAGATAGGAAGCCTCCTTCCAAAAAAAGCTTAGGCCTTTTTTGTTCATAGGATAGGATTATCGTAGGAATAGGAATCTTGTAGGAAATGAGATGACATGTATTTCAAATCCTATGAATAGAAATATGAAACAAGATGTCATTTGGTTGACACCAAAGAAAATTTTCCATTAAGTCTAGACTCATTTTTATTTTCCTATGAAATATGGAGGATAGGAACCAATTCTATGTAGGAATAGGAATCCATTCCTATGAACCAAATGGGAATCCATTCATATGAACCAAATGGCTCTAAAGAAAAAAATACTATAAAAATCCTATCCTCTAGAAATCTTATGAAATTCCTACAAACCAAAGGAGGCCTTAAGGTTTCTTTGCCTCTCGATTGGCGCCGTTCCCGGTCCGCCTCGTCTCCGATGGCCTTACGACCATGGCGACGCGGTGGATTCCGGCCTTTGCCGACGGAAGGGCTTCATTTTTAGATATTTCTTTAAATTTTGTTAGGTTTTGTGTCCTGCTTAGGAAGACGAGACAACGGAGACTTCTTGAAGATGGAATAAGGTCTGCCCCGTCTAGGCCTCGTTTCGATGGTGTGTCTAGCATCATCGGTGGTCGTGTGGAGGTGTGTCTTCGGCAGATCTATCCTTAGTGAATTTGCTCGGATCTGATCGTAGTTCGTCTACGTTTGTGTTTTTTCAGGTTGGATCCTTCCAATCTACGCTACTCTTCATTGATGGCGGTTGTTGTTCTGCTGCGCTGGTTCTATGGGGGCTTAGCACGACGACTTTTCGACTCTCTACTACAATAAGTTTTGCCCGGCTCCGACGAGAAAGGGGTGATGATGGCGACGCGCCTTTGGCTCGCTTCAGTGCTTGTAATCGTCGCTAGATGGTCTACGGACCTAGATGTAATTTTTATTATTTCTAGTGTTCGTTATATTGTCATGATTAAAGATGAGTAGATTGAAAATTTTCTTAAAAAACAAAGTATTATAACTGTTTGGATTAATAGTTTGTACGCGTCCGGATGCCCCGTTGAGATCGCCAAGCCAAGCGACGGACGAGCGATGATTACAATGATGATCTCGCTGACTTGATTCGGATCGTGCGTGGGCAGGCATGCTGGCAAGATTAGCATAGCTAGGCGCCGACGATATGATGGTCATCATGATGCTAAGGAGACGCTAAGTACCTAGTAAAAATTCAGCTGGGTCACCACCATAAGGAAAAAAGGCTAGTTCGCCTTTGTGCTTGTACAAGGACCTCAATGAAGTAAGTACGTAGCGTTCGTTAAAAAGTCCCTTCGCCATATCAACTACCAGATGTCTATCGCGACCTCGTTTGTCTTAAAATATTGTGTCGACTCAATATCTTAAAGGTGTTTATAAAGATAGGTATGTATGTCTGTATTTATAGGGTGAATGTATATGTATACATGTGAGCATCTGCGTTATAATGTGTTAAAAGATGAGTACTTTCCACGTGGGACTATATTATTCACTGTCTGCACGTCCACGGTTAAAGTATCTCTGAACCATTGTTGGCGCGCACGGTCATTCACGAGGGCTGTGAGGCTATATTGATTCGGTTGCATCATCGAAAAAAGTCTGAAATAAACCTTCAACTTATAGACGGATGTTAAATCGAACCCCAAACTTTAAATTCTGGAAATCAACACACCGAATTATTTAATCCTGATCTATTTTGAACCTTAAGAGAGTTTCTAAACTTGTCGACGTGGCATGTTAAATCCCGAAATTGTTGGCTACGGACTCCACTGGGCTGGCCCACCAGGTATGAAAGATTTTTTTCTTTTTTCTTAAAGCGTGACGTGAAAAGTACATAACAAAAACAACTCCGGCTGAGTAGAACTTGGGAGAGCAACTAGTTAACGAACGCTTCTTTTGGAGTCTCGCAACGATCAACGCTACTTAAAGCGCTCTCAGCCATTCGCCACATGTCGCGCCCTAGGCATTCTCTTCGGATTTTGTTTTTTTATTTTTCCGCATGCGTTTTCGACTTTTTAAACAGGTTTTCAGGGTTTTTTCGACGTTTTGGTTTTCCACTCGTCTTCCTTAGCTTTTCAATCAAATTTGTTTTGAAAAAAAATATTTTGTACGAAAAAACACGTTTTTTCGTTTCATGAGAGTCACGGTTTTGCTTTCGCGAGAGGCACGGCCGTGCCTCTTGAAAACGAAAAAAACACGTTTTTTATTTTTTTTCTTTCATGAAAGTCACAGGTTCTGCTTCCGCGAGAGGCACACGTGTGCTTTCGCGAGAGTCACGGCGTGCCTCTCGGAAACGAAAAAAACACGTTTTTTCTTTCGTGAGAGTCATGATTTTGCTTCCGCGAGAAGTATGGTTGTGCTTTCGCGAGAGTCACGACCGTGACTCTCGGAAAGGGAAAAACGCGTTTTCTGTTTTTTTTCCTTTCGCGAGAGTCACGGTTTTGCTTCCGCAAGAGTCACGGTTGTGATTTCACGAGAGTCACGGACGTGCCTCCTCGAAAATAGGAAAAAAACAGGTTTTCTCTAAATTTTTTTCTTTCGCGAGAGTCACGGTTTTTGCTTCCGCGAGAGGCACGGTTCTAATTTCATGAGAGGCACGGGCGTGCCTCTTTCGGAAAGGAAAAAAACCCGTGATCCCAGTTTGGTTCTTTCATCCGGGTTTTTTTCGTAAAAAAAAGTTCTTCAAAACCTATCAACATGGGATCTAGTTTTCAAGATCTCGACGCGAGGAATCCAAAGGTGAAAGCGGTTCGAGATTTGGACGCACGATTTGAGAGATAAAACATTTTGAATAAACGGATCTACGAAAAAAAGAAAAACTCCCAGGTTGCAACAAGTGGCGCGCTACATGTGTGCCACTTGTCGTAATTAGGGAAATTGAAATGATCTTTGCAATGAGTCCTCCTTAATTAGTGATTTCGTAGAACTTGAGACCTGACAGAAGTCACCCCGATAGCCACTAGAACAAATGACTATGAATGATATAATTAGAGGCCCGAAAATTTAAGCACACGCTGAAGCGTTGAACTTTGAAAACTTTTTTGGGGCAAACAAACATTGAAAACGTAAACAGTTTTAGAAATATCCGAACATTTTATAAAGTGTGAGCTCTCTCCGAAAATTCGGAATACTTTAAGAAAACAAGTATTTTTTGAAAAAGCGAACCCTTTTTGAAACATAAACATTTTTGAAACCTGAAGAAATTTTAAAGTGCGAACATTTTTAAATTAATATAAAATGGGAACAAATTTTGAAACTAGAACAAATGTGTAAAGAAAATGTTTGTGACATCAACAAAATATCACTAGTTTAGATAAATGTATGTGGCATTTCAAAAAAGTTTGTAGAATGTAAAATAATATTCGTGTGATTCAAAAAAAATGTTTAGTCCATTAAAAATGTAACATTTCAAGAATGTTCACGAGTTTCGAAAATGTGCTTCTGATATTAAAAAAAAGAGTGTATACAATTTTAAAAAATGTCTGCGTGATGTAAAACAGTGTGTCACACCCTTAAAAGACTATATGCGACATATGTTTGAAAAAAGTGTATACAATTTTAAAAAATGTGTAAGAATGGAAAAAATGTTTATTGTTGTTAGTAAATTGTAAAACGTGTATTTGGAAAAATATTACCATGTATTAAAAAAATATTTGAAACATGTATTTTAAAAAATGTACAGAATGTATTTGAAAAATGTCGAAAGTGTATCAAAAATTATCTCATGTGTGCGCTAAACATGTACATTGGGTACTCGGAATAATTAGATATGTGTAAAAAAGAAAATCGGTAACCAGTAAAGAATCAAAATAAAAGCGAAAAACAAAAAATATGAAGAAAAAAACAATTATTTAAAAGTATAACGAAGAAAGGAAACCAGAGAAAACCAGTGAAAAAACAAAGTATAAAGAAGGAAAGAAAGCAGAAGAAAAGCGATGAAAAACCAAAGTAAAAAACAAACGAAATCAAAAAAAGAAAAAGAAAAGAAAAACAAGAGCAACGCTAGCGATTCCGCTAATGTGCCTGCCCAATTCAGCGAATACCAGCTAAATCCTCTCAAGGTTTGAAATAGACCAGGATGCTGATTTTAAGAATTGAGAGTTCATGATTTGGTTTAGCTTTCGCCTACAAGTTTAAGGCTTATTTTTGACTTTTACCTGCACCATCTGATGCGCGAGACTGTGTGCAGCTCAGTCAATTCTTTATCAATGCAACTCTATTTCTGAGCAGTAAAGATCGTTGCACTGATGAAGCTAAGATCGTAACTAGCGTCACTCGAAGGCCTCCGGCTATGCCTGGAATGGGTTCCTATGTCAGCTTGGCTCTGATGTGTTTCTCTGTCTCCAAACTCAGAAACTGATATTATACGCTGTGGGAAACACTGGTTTTTGCGATGGTATTCAACGGACCCCTCTCTTTTTTTGTAGCGTGTTGCCACAAAGAGCTGAGAAGTTTAGTGTGCTATATAGCATAGTTTCTCTACACAGAATACCCAAATGATGTGTTTCACTGCGTCAAAACTCGGAAAAAAACAGCGTGTTTCTCAGCTTCAAAACTCAGAAAATAAGAATGCATTGTACACTGTGTGTTGTGCCAAAAAGTGGAAAAGTTTAGTGTGTTGTGGCAAAAATTTTCCTAAAAGGAATACCCAGACAAAATGTCATCAGACCATACAAAAGAAACTCATATTCCAGCTATGAGCTTGCAAATTTTACACGGTTTGCATTTCATATTATGAAGGCTTTTTATTAGTCAGTCATACTGCTTGATGCCTAGAGAAGAGATCACATCACAGTCAAAATCTTTTTTTTTTTGAAAGGTTCACAGTCAAAACCTTCACCTCACAGAAGTCAAACTTAATAATACCTTCTCAAAGCACTGTCATAATCATACTTACAATTGGAAGAAGGGACCATGTGACAGTTACCTCCATCTCACAGGAACCAATCTTGATATTCTCCTTGGTTTTACCAACCTTCTTGGGAGTGA
Source organism: Triticum monococcum (assembly GCA_034509565.1). Classification (NCBI taxonomy): domain Eukaryota; kingdom Viridiplantae; phylum Streptophyta; class Magnoliopsida; order Poales; family Poaceae; genus Triticum; species Triticum monococcum. The sequence continues at coordinate 535,527,158 of CM067845.1, read as the reverse complement.
AAGTCTTACGAACTCTCCTCACGTCTTTCTCATCACTACCACGCAGTGCCTTCGCCGAAAACAAGAGCTTACCTTCGGGCTGCTGAAGCTCTACGCAGACCACACGACGTGAAAGCTCAGGCCTTCCACTAGAATCAACCGGCAACCTATCGCCTTCAAACGCAAGCAACGGGATCTCCAAGTCTTCGTAACTGGCTGTGCTGGCAGTGAATAAACCGCGGCAACCGGGCCAGAACCCATGTTTTCTGACTTTTACACTGATTGCGGCTTCCACACAGTCGTATATTCGAACGTATGTCAACTCCAATATGCTAAGCCTGCTAGGCACGGCGCGATACGACGGGCTGCAGGGCATAGACCTGACTACTAAATAGCTTAAATCCATGTCCTCCGATTCTGTGGCGCCCTTCGCCTTCAGATCAACCTCAACATAGGTAGGATGTACATCCACCACAACTCCTCGGGTAGGACCTGTCAGCGTAAGAAATCTATCCTGCGTGCAAAATAATAGTAGTGCTTCAGTCCCGTCATAGGAAATGTTGTTTCCAACAAAAAGGAAAATTCCTCTTCAGTCATAATAAATTAATAATTGACGACCATCAATAGCCGAATTTACCCAAACCAAGAAGTGCCAATCTATACATGATCCACTTTTTAACAGGCATTGTTCCTAAACTTAATTAGAAACTTACTGCAGGCAAATATGGCAAAACTAACTTATGATGAGCCAAATTAACCAGGAGGCATGAGCCAATAATTTGTGTTGGGTGGGCAAGATTGTTCAGATCATCACAACCACTAAGACTGATGGGAGTAGGGGTGAAAATGGAGTGGAAACTTTCTGTTTTTCCGGAGGAAAAATGGAACGGAAAACGGAAACGAAAATTTGCAAAACGGAAGTGGAAATGGAATTTTTTATGCGAAAACAGAAACAAAAACGGAACGGTGTTTTCCGGTGAAACATGCATGAAAACGGAACTTTTCGTTTCTGTAGATATGAAATTTCTGTTTTTACTATAGACCTATAGCTGCTTTGTAGCCCAAGCACCAAAGAGAACACAATGACACAATTAGTAGAATGAATCTGAGGCCCAACTTCTACTACCACACATGTACTCAGCTTGACCCTATACGCAATTGTCAAGTATTACTATAATACTACGCTAAGTTGCTAATATAATGATATTATTTTGTAGCCATGTTAACAACTCGTTAAATTTGTTTGTTTTATGCGTATTTCTCTATGATTCAAGGGGTTTTTAAGTTCCGATCAATGCCTATTTCTGTTTCCGTATCCGCTTTGTATTCGCTCTGTGTCCGTTTCCGGTAGTATCTGTTTTCGTATTCATTTTCGGGGTTTCTGTATTCGTTTCCACTTCTGTAAAAAAAATGTGAAAACAAATATGATAGCACTCAGTTCCGTCCGTTTCCGCTCCGTTTTCATCCCTAGATGGGAGTAGTCTATATTAACAGTTACCTAATGCCAAAGAAGATGTAACATTGGGTAGCATAGTGAAAGCAAAAACGATAACAGATACATGTTTTACCTCTAGACCAACCAGACAGCGCACTATTATATCATACCTGAAGTTAGCTGAAGAACATAATAAACTGATTAGCTAGTATTCATGTACGGAGCTCGGTTATGGTTTGGCATTTGTTGCATATATTAATTTTAGCCACTCCTATCATCATGTTAAATTTAGCTGAAAAAAGAGTGAATCCATATAATCTGTATGCATGATATAGCACGTACCTTCTTGGTAAGGGTTTGACAGTTATCCCTTTAGCGATCGAAGACCATGATGCGATTGTGATCCAGCACATCCCGCACGGCGATCGTACCAAAAACCTGTAATGGCCACTTCAGGGGCTTCTTTATCTTCCCGACTTTGATCCAGAAGATCTGGAGCATCTCCTGGGTGCAGGCGTAGCGGTTGTTAGGGCGACGAAGGCCGGTGAAGCACGACGCAGGGATAGATGCTTCATGACAGACATATGTCACAGTTAGTGATGATATGGATATGCTAATAGTAGAGGTGTGTGTCTATGTCGCATGCTAGTAAAATTAGGCAGCAAAACAGCTAGGATGCATGGGAGGAGGTCGCTTACTGGTCTGGTCGAAGGGGCCGTAGTGTCGGGCGAAGATCCAGTCCCAATCTTTGCGGTGACCGCGCGCCTCGTAGGCGTATGGATCGGTGTTCGCTTCCTCAGGTATTTCCCCTTGCTTCTCTCTTGCTTCCACCATCATATCATGGGCCGACCGATTGCGTCTCCTGTTCTTCTTGGCTCCGCTGTTGGCCGCCTCCTCAGCTGCCTCGTCGGCCAGCTCCCCCAGTCCCATCATCATCGCCATCGTCTCTTCCTCGGCCGCTTCCTCGGCGGCCTGATCAGATTCAGACGGAGTTGCTGGTTCTTCAGACTCGACAGGCTCATCGTCAACATCGTCCTCATCATCATCCGCCTTGTTCCCCGCCGGCATCCCCACCTCAGGCTCAGACACAGTCGACGACTCCATCTCTACATGGATTCGTTGCTGCCGCCGCCGCAGTCTTGCCTTTCTGCAAGGCATGCCCTCGGTCTCTTCTTCGCTTGTGTTTTTCAAACTCTCGACTGACAGTAGCAGTAGTAGTACAACCTACGTAGGCGATCTGGCGATTACTACAATCAACTAGAGTATCGGTGCTGCCTATACAGGTGCGTGCGGCCACGACCGGCAAGGTCACAAGTCACAGCTGAGTCTGATTCGTACCCGGAGTCCCGGACACGGCCGATCGAAGGAGACGTGGATACGAAGCACGCAGCGTCCTTTCCGTCACAGGCAGGCAGGCTGCAGCGGCGCCCGGATGCTCCACCGAGGCGTCGGGAATTCCCCTCCCGAAGCTTTGCTCGGCCGACGGCTAGCTCGTGCGGTGGCTAGAGTACGGGCGAAGGAGGGAGGAGGAAGAAACAGCCAAATCCAACAGATCTGAAGTGAGCAGCCGCGGGTCTGCACAAGGAGACCAAACAGTGTCCATGCACGGCACGGTGAAAGCTGGGCCAAAGCACATTAGGAGGAGGCCTTCATGCTCGAAGACGCTGTACGCTTTCGGCCCATCTTATTTATTTTTCTTCTCAACTTCTCTATTTTTTGTCCTTCAAAACTTCCATGATTTTTCATTTTTTTCTCGTAGAGGCCTCAATGATTATTAGAGGCTCAACATCCTTAGGTTAACCACTTGAAATGAGTGGTTAGCTATCTTAGAAACAAACAATATCCTTATGTTAAAGATCGATGTAACCAAGGAGCATCCGAAGATGCGTGGAGTGTACGCCCCATTACCAACGGTAATAGCCGTGGAGGCGTAAAGAAGATCACAGTCTATGGCATCATAAGGGTTTCTCGTTCCAATCCACATCTTGATTGACTCCTTCCATTCAAACAAAGTCACCGAAGCCTAAGGGCGTCTTCAACATCGTCACTCAAACCATCCGTAATCGTCTAGACCATGCTGCCCGGACGTGTCTTTTCCTGCAAATTGGGGGAGGGCTTTGCGGGAGTCCGGATCGCCGCCATGTTGGACTCCGACACCCCGGGCCCACTCAAATCCACCTCCCGTCTCATTCTCTTCCACTCCGTCCTTGCTCCCCCTTGCTTTGCATCCGCGCTCTCCTCCTCCTCCGCCGCCGCCATACCTCTTCGGCCGCCACCCAGACATTGCCGGACGTCCGCAGCCACCACCCATGTGCCTGCTCGCCGCTGTCCACCCGGGATCCGTCCGCGGCTAGGTACCATCCGCCCCCCTGTCGACGACGTCCATGGCGGACATCACGCCCAGCAGGTGTTCGGTCAAAATGCCTTTCAAATTATTTTCAAACTTCATGTCAATTTTTAGAGTAAGAAGTATGGGGTTCCTCGACCATGAAGGATGAGTTTTTGTGTGATGCATGGTTGGCTGTATCTAGGTACTTCGTAGACAGAAGCAAAAGGAGGCTTTTTGGCAGTGCGTGCATGGTTCGTTTTAGGCACATCATCCATGAACGCAATATGAAGTCGTTAGCTATCGATGGTACACCATAAAGAACTCCATCACAAAGTATTATGGCGCGGTTGATCGCCTGGAGGCAATGTGGCCATTGCGCACGGCAATCATGTTGATTGATTCTTGCATTCACTCATTCTTGCTCTACACGTGGTGTACCTTGCACGCGTTAATGTGATGTACTATAGATCAGATGGCAGACCATTCACACACATGCATTGTTGTTGGATGAAACTCAAGGGGCAGTATGTGTGGGACAACATGTGCCAGTAGTATCATTGAATTTGATATTTCCATGAAAAACTTATTGAACATCCGGTTGAATTTAAACTATTGTCGTACTAGACATATTTGCATGCCTTTTATGGATGATATGTGCTATTTTCTAGCCGAACTTTGATGAATTCCATCATGTTTGATGAAATCCGTCCTGTTGTTCAATGCCAGATTGAAATGTATGTGGTTAGCTTTGGATAGCCGGCTCCCGCATTTGCGCTCGCGGACTGGTCCCCCTATTCGCGGACAGATGCAGTGTCCAGTTTGCGGGGGTCAGCGCTAGAGATGCCCTAAGCGCCCCTGTGAATTTGTCCGTGTTGAGCATGTCAAGACCCCCAAAGCCAAGGGGCCCGCACACGAAGTCCCATTTAGCTTTACATTTTGGAATGATAGCGTCGACTTGACAGGGTCGTACGACCAATGGAGGTTATGTTCTAATCCCAAGGAGACATTTGCGGGTCAGTTTTGAAGATGCCCTTATCCACAAGAAATTAGAATTCCACCAACCTTGAGTTGCAAAGGGGGAGACCCAAATAATTCTTCAGGAAGGAACCTCGGGTTGCCGCGAGGTTTTGTAAGACATGATGCAATTTGATGCCGCCGCATCGGATATGAACCACGGAGTTGTTGTTGTAGACATAACAGGCTCATCATGAACACCGTCGTCAGCATCATCCGCCTTGTTCCCCACCTCAGGCATACTCGATGACTCCATCTCTACATGGATTTGTTGATGCCGCCGCCGCAACGTTGCTTTTCTGCAAGGTATACCCTCGATGTCTTCTCTTATTTCTCAAACTATCAACCCATGGTAGTAGTATAACTTATACGATCCGGCGGTTATAATCAGCTATTGTTGTTGCTTATATAGCTGCAGGTTTGCAACCCACAACTAAGTCTCATTCGTATGCGGACACGGCTCATGAAGCCTACCACGACTCGACACGGACAAGGTCTTCGTGCTGAGGCACAAAGACGCCCCGCCCCCAAGCACGCCGCGTTCATTACTTACTAGGTCACCTTCTGCTCGGCCAGCGATTGATGCCGCTGATTGTATGAACCACGCCGACGAGATGTGGAGCCGTAGCACCCAGCATCCTTTTCGTCACATGCTGCAAGGACAGTACCCGGATGTCTTGGCAGGCGGCCCGGGTCGTGCGGTGGCTAGGGCACCGGCGTATGATGGAGGCGGTAGGAACACGGTGATTTGCCCTGCGAAATCCAATGACACCACAAACGATAAATTTTTCTTTCTTTAGAACAACGAGAACATCAGAAGTAACAGTGCTTTGCACTTTTTGTTGGAGGGAAACCATGGTTTCAACATGAAGACATGCTCCCAGATGGGCTAGGCCAGGCGCACGCGAGGCCACAACGTCATTTTTTTCTTGTTTTTTCTTTCATGTTTTCTTTTTTACGTTTTTTGCTTTATTATTTCTTTTCATTTATACTTTAAAATATTCTAAATATGTACTACTCTCTCCTTTTCAAAATATAAGGCATTTCTTGAGTTTTTTTGGTCTTTATCGCAAAACTTCGACTATAATTTTCACTTATTATATGCCTATTAAATTATTATAAAGACATGAGATATAATTTCTTGCAAGACAAATACGAAGATACTATTGATACATGTTCAATCCATGCATTTTGGTATATATTAATTGTCTCGTGCATCAAAGGCCGTGCAAAGTCAAATGCGCCTTATATTTTGGGAAGGAGGGAGTATGTTACAAAAAGCACTCTACATAAAATATTTGAAAAATGTGAAATGTGTATAGTGAAAATATTTGTCATGTATGTGAAAAATATACAGAAAATACAATGTGTATGAAACAATTTGATCATGTTTTTAAGAAAATGTTAATCAAGCATTTCAAAAAATGATGAACAAGTATTTGAAAAATAATAATCAAGCAGTTGAAAAATGTTTAAATGTGTACATAAAAAGCGTTGACCATGTATTAAAAATGGTGAAAAAATTTGATCATGTATATAAAAATGTTGGTAAAGCATTTGAAAGAAAATAGTTGCATTAGGTAAAAATGTTGAAAAAGTATTTTAAATGTGTATAGAAAAAATGTTGACCATGTATTAGAAAAATGTCAATCTTTATTTGAAATTTTTTAATCAAGCAGTTAAAACATGTTTAAAATGTATAGAATTTTTTAATCAAGCATTTAATGTTTAAAATGTGCATAGAAAAAAATGTTGAGTACTTATGTATCAAAACAAATGTTAAACCTGTATTTAAAATGGTAAACGTGTATTAGAAAATGCATTATATATATACCAAAAGCGAATATTTGTATTAAAAATGTTTAACCTGTATTTAAAAATGCTAAATGTTTTCTAGAAAAATGTATTAAATATATAAAATATATGAATAAAAAAACAATGAAAATCCAAGGGAAAACAAAAATAAAAACGATAAATAAGCAAACAAAATTGAAGAAAAAGGGAAGAAAAGGAAAATTCATTAAAAATCGAGAAAGAAACAAAGCAAACCGAAGCCAAACAAAGAAAAAAAATTAAAAACCAAGAAAGAAATAAAAAAGTTGATGAAAACAATAATAGAAAACACCAAAAAACCAGTGAAAAGCTCGGCTTCAAGTTGTTCACACCCTAGTAATATAACACGAACTCGATGATGACTTATTGGCTAGTAGCCCTATGTTACGACAGGGAATTTGGGATGGAACCTGCACGTGCTCCCTTTTCTCCATGAACTAGTGGTTGGGGCGTTATCCTGTGACATTGTTTGAGAAGGAGTTGTGCGCATATTTCCATTTAAAAAAAATAATACATAGAGCCCTCGCTTCCATCTAAAAGAAACATCTCAGAAAAAAATCCTCACCTTCATCTAACAAAAAAAGTAAAAAGAAAAAATTACCACCGCAGCCTACAAGCGAGTGTCACTTTGCATACCCCTCCAATTAAAAAATATCAATGGTCCTCACCTCCATCTAAAAAGAAAAAGAAAAATACATTTTAAAAATAATCCACATTTTTATTTAAAAAATTGCCAAAAGATTTCTCACAGCGGCCAACCAGATTGCGCCACGTGGCATAGCTGGTTGGCTGCCCTTCACGCGTAGCTTAATGGGTTTAATTTTCTTTTAAGTGTGCATCGGCTGGCGGAGAGCCAAATCTATGACGAGCGCGTGACCGATGCGTCCATGGCAGTGAAGAACCCCAACTTCGATACCGACCAGAGAACGCCCTAAGAGGCCGCGCTCATTCACGCCGCTCGCAACGCGGCTGTGGCCTAACTGGACGCGGAGGCGGCGCTGGGGCGCAGGCGATCACGGATAAGAATGCTAGCACCGGTGGCACGACGATTGTGCCACCACGTCCACGTCCACGGTCATGGACTCCGACGAGGAGTAATACATGGGAGGCGGTTGGGCCTTGAGTCCCAAGTGGGCCGGTCAATGTCCCATGTCCTACTCTTTCTCGCTAGCGACCGCATCTTCATTACACGGGTTTCATCCCCGCTGGACATGGACACGACCAACGCTAGAGGGGAACAATAAGGACTTGGGGGACTGGTGGCCATAAATTTAGAGTAGGTTAGGTCTGGTAGTTTTCTAATGAAATATGTCAAAAATGTAATGAATATGCTTCGGTTTAGATGAAAATCATTCGTTTGGATGTAACTCGTATGATTTGTTGAAATTTAGTTTGAAATGTATGCGGGCATAGGTGGATGACCGGCTTTGGCATCACTGTCCGCAAACAGGTCCGCACCGGTCCGTGGATAGGTACAATGTCTTATTTAGAGGTCAGCATTGGAGACTCCCTTATGGTCTTTATGCTTCAAACGATTCTAGAGGATCGTAACACTTATGATTTTGCTCTAGCTATGTTGTTTAATTCATAGCATTATAATTTATAGTCCTTTTTCCTTATCAGACAATACATAAGAAACTTGTAAGACAATTAGGCGATTTCCACATCACACAAAGCGACTAACTCATATTCAAGCTATCAGCTTGCAAATTTACACGGGTTGCACTTGACAAACGAAAGATACTACATTTAAAAAAAAAGACACTACGCCAGAGCTAAGGCTTTTATCAGTCAGTCATACTTGATGTCTAGATGGGAGATCACATCACAGTCAAAACCTTCACCTCACAGAAGTCAGCCTTAATAATACCTTACAAATGCACTGTGATAATCATACTTACAACTCGGAAGAAGGGACCATGTGACAGTTACCTCCATCTCACAGGAGCCAATCTTAATATTCTCCTTGGTTTTACCAAACTTTTTGGGAGTAAAAGTTTTACGAACTCTCCTCACATCTTTCTCACCACTACCACGTAGTGCCTTCACCGAAAACACAAGCTTTCCTTCAGGCTGCGGAAGCTCGACGCTGATCACATGGCGTGAAAGCTCAATCCTGCCACTACCATCGACCGGCAATCTATCGCCTTCAAAAGCAAGCAACGGTATTTCCATGTTTTCGAAACTAGCTGTACTGGCAGTGAATAAACCCCTGCAGCCAGGCCATAACCCATGCCTTTTGACTTTCACACCGATTGCTGCTTCCACACAGTCACACAGTCGAACGTATGTCAACTCTAATGTGCTAAGCTTGCTAGCCTCAGCACGATAAGACGGGCCCCAAGGAAGAGACGCAACTGCTAAATAGCTTAAATCTTTATCCTCAGATTCAGTGGCGCCCTTCGCCTTCAGATCAACTTCAACATAGGTAGGATGTACATTCATCACAATTCCTCGGGTAGGTCCCGTTAGCGTAAGAAATCGATCCTGCATAGCATTCAGTGTATCAAACTGACTTATACGGCAGAAATAACTTATGATGAGCAAAATTAGCTAGGAGGCATGAGCCGATCATTTGTGTTGGGCGAGCAAGTTTGTTCAAATCATCACATGCATTAAGATTGATGCAGGCAGTCTAAATTAATAGTTATCTGATGCCAAATAAGAGGTAACATTGGGTAGCATAACGGAAGTGAAACGATAACAGATACATGTCATGAACGTCTAGACCAACCAGACTTGTAAGCTATTATATATCATAGTAACTGAAGTTAGCTGACGAACATACCAAATCCTAGCTAGTATCCATGCACTGAGTATGTGAAGCTCCTCGGTGATGGTTTGGAATTTGTTGCATATAAGTATTAAACTGTGTTCTAAATCGTATACATAGTCCTATCATCATGTTAAATTTAGCTGAAAGTTAAGAAGAGACAAATGAATCCACATAATCTACACATGGAGTAGCAAAGATTCGTAATATAGTGCAAACCTTCTTGGTAAGGGTTTGGCAGTTATCCCTCTCACGGTGGAAGACCATGATGCGATTGCGATCCACCGCATCCCGCACGGCGATCGAACCAAAAACCTGTAAAGGCCACTTCAGGGGCTTCTTTATTTTCCCGACTTTGATCCAGAAGATCTGGAGCATCTCCTGCTTGTGGGCGTAGCGGTTGTTTGGGCGGCGAAGGTCGGTGAAGCACGAGGCGGGGATGGACGCTGCATTGCAAATATAGAGTGCTGTCAGTGATGATATTCTAATAGAGCATGTGTTCATTGTATGCTACTCCCTCCGCTCCATAATATAAGAGCGTTTTTTATACTAATGTAGTATCAAAAATGCTCTTACATCATGGGACGGAGTAGTGGTATATATGCTACTAGTAACAGCAGGCAGCGAAACAGCAAGGACTGGATCAGAGGAGGACGCTTACTCGTCTGGTCGAAGGGGCCGTACTGTTGGGCGAAGAGCCAGTCCCAATTTTGGCGGTGAACACGGGCACAGTAGGCATTATGATCAGTGTTGGCTTCCTCGGGTACTTCCCCTAGCATCTCTCTCGTCCTCGCCATCATTTCGTCCATCGACAGATTGTCTCTCCTGTTCTTCTTCTCCCCGATTCTGGCCGCCTCCTCAGCCGCCTCGTCGGCCAGCTCCCCCAATCCCATCATCATCGCCATCGTCTCCTCCTCGGCCGCTTCCTCGGCGGCTTGATCATATTCAGACGGAGCTGCTGCTTCTTCAGACATGACAGGCTCATCCTCATCATCATAATCGATCTTCACCACAGATGTTTCACAAGGCTCGGCACTCGACGACTCCATCCCTACATGGATTCGTCGCCGCCGCAGCCTTCCCTTTTTGCACGGCATGCCCTCGGTCTCTTCTTCTCTTATTTCTCAAACTGTCAACTCACGGTACTATGAGATATACTAGTGCAACCTATACAATGTGGCAATTACAATCAACTAGAGTATCGCTGCTGCTTATACAGGTGCGTGCGGCCACGACCCACAACTGGGTCTGACTCGTAGTCGTACCCGGACACGGCTGACGAAGTGACGATGACGAACCTTACTACGACTCCACAGTCCACACGGACAACGTCTACGTGCTGAGTCACAACAACGTGCTGGGCAACCTTCCGCCCGGCCTGATGGAACACCCCGACGTAGGAGCCGTAGCACCCAGCGACCTTTCCGTCAAAGGGTGCAGCGGTACCCGGATCGATCGCTCGGCAGACGACCCTGGTCCTGGTCGTCCGCGCGGTGGTTAGGGCACCGGCGAAGGAGGGAGGGAAGAAGGAACACGATGAATAGCCCAGCGAAATCCAACGGTCCCGCAGACTGAGAAGATCTGAAATCTCTCTCTCTCTCTCTCTCTCTCTCTCTCTCTCTCTCTCTCTAACAGCGGTTTGTAGTATTTTTTGGGAGGGGTTGTAGTAAATTTTTTTTGTTGAGGGATGATAGCGGTTTGTAGTAGTGTTCATGCACCGAGTAAGGCTGGGCCCAAGCACCGCAGGGAGGCCTTCAGGCTCGACGCTGTCCACTTTCGGCCCAAGGCAACACTAGTACTCTTAAAAAATGCAGGGAATATCACGAAATCACTACTCGAGGATTATTTACTGTAGAGATCACCCATCTCCCCAGGTTGCGACAAGTGACGCACATGCAGCACGTCACTTGTCGCAACCTGGGAGTTTTCTCTTTTTTTTTTCTTAGATCCGTTTATTCAAAATGTTTTATCTCTCAAACCGTGCGTCCAAATCTCAAACTGCTTTCACTGTTGGATTCCTCGTGTCAAAATCTTCAAAACTAGATCCTACATTGATAGGTTCTGATGAACTTTTTTCACGAAAAAAATCGGACGAAAAAACGGAACCAGGAGCACGGGTTTTTTCACTTTCTGAAAGAGGCACGCCCGTGCCTTTCACGAAATCACAACGGTGCCTCTCGCGGAAGCAAAACCGTGACTCTCGTGGAAGGAGAAAAAAAAAAGAGAAAACGTGTTTTTTTTTTAATTTCCGAGGAGGCACGGCCGTGACTCCCGCGAAAGCACACCCATGCCTCTCGCGGAAGCAAAACCGTGACTCTCGCGAAAAGAAAAAAAAACAGAAAACGCATTTCTTTTCGTTTCCGAGAGGCATGATGTCTACTACACAACTTTCTTGTAGACGTTGTTGGGCCTCCAAGTGCAGAGGTTTGTAGAACAGTAGTAAATTTTCCTCAAGTGGATGACCTAAAATTTATCAATCCGTGGGAGGCGTAGGATGAAGATGGTCTCTCTCAAACAACCCTGCAACCAAATAACAAAGAGTCTCTTGTGTCCCTAACACACCCAATACAATGGTAAATTGTATAGGTGCACTAGTTCAGCGAAGAGATGGTGATACAAGTGCAATATGGATGGTAGATATAGGTTTTTGTAATCTGAAAATATAAAAACAGCAAGGTAGCAAATGGTAAAAGTGAGCGTAAACGATATTGCAATGCTAGGAAACAAGACCTAGCGTTCATACTTTTACTAGTGCAAGTTCTCTCAACAAGGATAACATAATTATATCATATAACAATCCCTCAACATGCAATAAAGAGTCACTCCAAAGTCACTAATAGCGAAGAACAAACGAAGAAATTATTGTAGGCTACGAAACCACCTCAAAGTTATTCTTTCTGATCGATCTATTCAAGAGTCCGTAGTAAAATAACACGAAGCTATTCTTTCCGTTCAATCTATCATAGAGTTCGTACTAGAATAACACCTTAAGACACAAATCAACCAAAACCCTAATGTCACCTAGATACTCCAATGTCACCTCAAGTATCCGTAGGTATGATTATACGATATATCACACAATCTCAAATTCATCTATTCAACCAACACAAAGAACTTCAAAGAGTGCCCCAAAGTTTCTACCGGAGAGTCAAGACGAAAACGTGTGACAACCCCTATGCATAAGTTCACGAGGTCACGAAACTCGTAAGTTGATCACCAAAACATACATCAAGTGGATCACGTGAATATCCCATTGTCACCACAGATAAGCACATGCAAGACATACATCAAGTGTTCTCAAATCCTTAAAGACTCAATCCAAAAAGATAGCTTCAAAGGGAAAACTCAATCCATTACAAGAGGGTAGAGGGGGAGAAACATCATAAGATCCAACTATAATAGCAAAGCTCGCGATACATCAAGATCGTGCTGAATCAAGAACACGAGAGAGAGAGAGAGAGATCAAACACATAGCTACTGGTACATACCCTCAGCCCCGAGGGTGAACTACTCCGTCCTCGTCATGGAAAGCGCTAGAATGATGAAGATGACCACCGGAGAGGGATTCCCCCCCTCCGGCAGGGTGCCTGAACGGGTATAGATTGGTTTTCGGTAGCTACAGAGGCTTGCAGCAGCGGAACTCCCGATCTAGGTTTCTTTCTGGAAGTTTGGGTATATATAAGAGGTGTTGGAGTCGGGAACAAGTCAGGGGGGTCTCTGAGGCGGCCACGAGGTAGGGGGACGCGCCCAGGGGGTAGGGCGCGCCCCCACCCTCATGGGTGCCTTAGGACTCTTCTGGCCCATCTCCGATACTCCGTGGGCTTCTTATGGTCCAAAATTGATCTTCGTGAAATTTCATGTCAATTGGACTCCGTTTGGTTTTCCTTTTCTGCGATACTCAAAACAAGGAAAAAAATAGAAACTGGCATTGGGTCTAGGTTAATAGGTTAGTCTCAAAAATCATATAAAATAGCATATAAATGCATATGAAACATCCAAGGTTGATAATATAATAGCATGGAACAATAAAAAATTATAGATACGTTGGAGACGTATCAAGCATCCCCAAGCTTAATTCCTGCTCGTCCTCGAGTAGGTAAATGATAAAAACAGATTTTTTGATGTGGAATGGTACTTAACATATTTATACATGTAATTCTCTTTATTGTGGCAATAATATTCAGATCCAAAAGATTCAAGACAAAAGTTTAATATTGACACAAAAATAATAATACTTCAAGCATACTAACAAAGTAATCATGTCTTCTCAAAATAACATGGCCAAAGAAAGCAATCCCTACAAAATCATATAGTCTGGCTATGCTCTATGTTCATCACACAAAATATTTAAATCGTGCACAACCCCGATGACAAGCCAAGCAATTGTTTCATACTTTTGATGTTCTCAAAAATTTTCAATCTTCACGCAATACATGAGCGTGAGCCATGGATATAACACTATAGCTGGAATAGAATGGTGGTTGTGAAGAAGACAAAAAAGGAGAAGATAGTCTCACATCAACTAGGTGTATCAACAGGCTATGGAGATGCCCATTAATAGATATCAATGTGAGTGAGTAGGGATTGCCATGCAACGGATGCACTAGAGCTATAAGTGTATCAAAGCTCAAAAAGAAACTAAGTGGGTGTGCATCCAACTCGCTTGCTCACGAAGACCTAGGGCATTTTGAGGAAGCCCATCATTGGAATATACAAGCCAAGTTCTATAATGAAAAAATCCCACTAGTATATGAAAGTGAGAAAATAGGAGACTCTCTATCATGAAGACCATGGTGCTATTTTGAAGCACAAGTGTGAAAAAGGATAGTAACATTGTCCCTTCTCTTTTTTTCTCTAATTTTTTTATTTGGGCTTCTTTGGCCTTTTTTATGGCCTTTTTTTATTTTTTATTTCGTACGGAGTCTCATCTCGACTTGTGGGTGAATCATAGTCTCCATCATCCTTTCCTCACTGGGACAATGCTCTAATAATGATGATCATCACACTTTCATTTACTTACAACTCAATAATTACAACACGATACTTAGAACAGAATATGACTCTATATGAATGCCTCCGGCGGTGTACCGGGATGTGCAATGATTCAAGAGTGACATGTATGAAATTGTGAACGGTGGTTTTGCCACGAATACGATATCAACTACTTGATCATGCAAAGCAATATGACAATTGTCGGTGTCAAAACCGGCGGATCTCGGGTAGGGGGTCCCGAACTGTGCGTCTAGGATCGATGATAACAGGGGACGGGGGACACGATGTTTACCTAGGTTCAGGCCCTCTCTATGGAGGTAATACCCTACGTCCTACTTGATTGATCTTGATGAATATGAGTGTTACAAGAGTTGATCTACCACGAGATCGTAATGGCTAAACCCTAGAAGCCTAGCATGTATGGCTATGGTAATGAGTGTATCCTTTCCGGACTAACCCCTCCGGTTTATATAGACACCGGGAGGGGGGAATCTAGGGTTACATAGAGTCGGTTACATAAGAAGGAATCTTCATAGTCAGTCGCTAAGCTTGCTTTCCATGCCAAGGAGAGTCCAATCCGGACACGGATACAATATTCGGCCTTCATGTCTTCACAGCCCATCAGTCCGGCCCATGGATAACAGGTCGGACGTCCGAGGACCCCTTAGTCTAGGACTCCCTTAGTAGCCCCCGAACTAGTCTTCAATAGCGAGGTGTTCGGCACACAAATTGTCTTCGGCATTGCAAGGAGGGTTCCTCCAAGTGATGTATTCGGCCATCGGTTCAACGTCGCTCTCCTCGACCTCTGCGGATTGAATAACTTCGCCTTCCACGTGTCAAGCGAAGGCGGAAGGTCAGGGTATTTTTGCAGATAACACCCCACCCATGCAAGGAAGAGCGCCTATTAAAGAGATTGGATCCTATATCCATTTGGCTTCCACGCAGAGGAAATTCCCCGAAAACTGCTTAGGAGAAACCATTCTAGCATGGCTAGCGTCCCCAACTCCTCCATCCGTTCTAGCCCAGAGAAAGGCGAGTGGGAGAGGTGTTCAGTGTCCCACAGTCAATTGACGAAGTTGCAGACACAGGGATTTCTTCCCCCCGTAGATCTAGTTCCCGTTCGAGCGGGGCTAGATTCCTTCAACGGTGAGATTCAGGCAGAGGACTTTCCCAACCCATCCGGGGGAGAGCGAGTATGTTTCGTCCCCTACCTTCTAAGGGGCGTTGGTTTTCCCATTCATCCGTTCCTTCGAGGGCTTCTGGAATACTATGGCCTCCAGCTGCACAACTTCACCCCTGCCTCCATTCTGCACATCGCGGGTTACGTCGCTTTATGCGAATTATTCCTGGGTATCGAGGCTCATTTCGAGCTGTGGAGGAAGTTGTTCTGTCTTGTCCCGCGTAATCACGAGGGGTCAATATTTGAAGTGGGCAGAGCCGAAGTATGGCATATCGCCGATACCGGATATCTGTCCAGCACAACAAGGAAGGCACCCGAAGAATGGCCTTCCGAATGGTTCTATATCGAGGACGTCGCGCTTCCTAACCCAGTTTGAAAGGGTCTTCCTGAATTTGCGAGCGTTCCGCTGAAGAAACGCCACAGTTGGCATCCCTGGAGTCTCGAAGAGGATGATAGCGCAGAAGTTCGCCAGCTTATGAGCAAGATAAAGATGCTCACTCAGTCCGGACTCACAATAATCGAGGTAATGGCGATCTCAATAGTGCGAGGGGTTCAGCCACTACAATACAGAGGGCTGCCCATGTGGCACTACAATGGAGAGGATGACGCCTCCTGCTATGGCCAGAAGGGTCCGGATACCCCGGCCGCTCTGGCCAAAATATTAGCCGAGCTGTTTAAAGGGGAGGAAGAGGAGTTTCTTCGCATTAAGCGCAGAGATGGGTATTCTATGTATGATCCTCCCAGTTGGGTAAGCCTCAACCCCTCTATCCTACTCATTCCACTTACGGATTACTTTTGATAAATTTCAAGTCTATTTGTTATGACAACACTGGCAGAAGGTCACCGAAGGACTTCATAGTCCTGCCCCACAGCCGGAGATCCACAACCGGGAGCTAGATCCTAGGTTTGAAGAGGATCCGGATATATTCGTGGTGCTTGCAGATGGAGTGTTTTACCAGACAAGCTATGACGACACAGAAGTGGTCATTACTGTCGACTACCCTGGCCTTCTTCCCGCTTCATAGGTAAACAATTGAGAAACACCCTCTCTAAAAGAGTGCTCTTATTCTGCCTCACCCACCGCACTATATCGTGCTTCACAGGGGAGACGTTTAGCGATTTCGAAGAGATCGGCTCCCGCGCCGGTCAAGCCTTCGAAGAGGAAGGCAGGTGAAGACACAACCAAGCCTTCGTTGAGGAGGTACGGATAAACATGCTTTTCGGTGGCCACAGCCGACTGTGACTCGTGTGTTTTTTTGGTTGCAGGAAGAGGGTTCGCCGAACTGTGTTCGGGGACCCGGTCGGTGGTGTTCCCAACAACTGGGATTCAGATCCAATCGGGGAGACTGGGGCCGGTGCAGGAACAGAGCCGGACTGCCCTTCGGCCGAGGGTTCGGAAAATATGTCAGTCACCAACTCGGAGGTAGAGAGTGCCATGAACCATCGGTGCTGCAGGGCTGTCTTGCAAGACCCCAAGTTCTCGAAGGAGGCTTTTAATGCCTTTAGCTTGGGCGACGCATACATCCGAGCTGCTCGAGATGGGCTTAGAAGAGCCACGAAGCAATATCTGACAGATGTGCAGGTAAGTTTTCTTTGTCAAAAAAGGATAACCATATGCCCGCAGCCCCCGAGACTGAAAGCAGTTGGCACAACTGATTTAAGGATCGTTGTACTACCAGGTCCTTACAGAGAAGAATTGCTTGCTAGCCCAGGAGCTGGAGCAGTGCCGAGCGCAGTTAAATGCTGCTACTGCTGAACTGGAAAACGTTAAGAAGTCGTCTTCTGGTAATGTTCCCCTCCACCAAGGAACAATAATTGTATACCAACTATGCTAATCCTGTTGCTGATCGCATAATAGGGTCGTCTGATCAACTTGAAGAGAAGTTGAAGATCGCCCAAGAGGGAGAAAAAGAGGCGAAAAGGCAACACGCCGCAGGCGAGCGTGTGCTGACCCGCATCAGAGACGAGAAAAACAAGCTACAGGATTCCAACACTACGTTGGGTGAAGAATTGAAAGATGTTCGAGCCCAGCTAGCTGATTCCGTGAAGGAGAACAAGAAGCTGCGGGGCGGCATATTCAGTATGTGTCCGAACTATTTTTAAAGTAGTTCAGAGATAAATGGGATTGATATAGTCATGTTTGCAGGTATATTGACAGTCCGTCCTAAAGAGGAGGTGTCCGAATCATCGAGTGATCTGCTGCAAAGACTGTCGCAAGTGCACGAGCATGCCCGGCTGGCCATGCGGACCATGAGGACGCGCGAGAGGCCTGGGCCATGGTGAAAACGCGATATACCAAGCTGGATCCAAATCACATAGCTCGGGTTGGACCGTTAGGGTCAAATGGGGAACAAATTCCCGTTAGTTTAGTATATGACCAAGTAGAGGTGGCCGCCAAATATTCCCAACAGGACTGTAAGTTAGACTACCTGTTGGAAGGTGTAGAGGAGGAAGTGTTCGAGTCCAAATGACCGTGTACTTTCCTCATTATGTGGAACTTTAGCTGAATTGTATATCATTTTTCATGGCAGACCTTTTCGCTTCAACCTTCGGACCCGAAGGTGTGGAGTGTTTCCAAATACCATCACGGCCGAATTGGCTGGGGTATGCCTGGAAAACTAGGCATAGGGGTCATAGTTGCTTGAACAGACAAGTTATATCCGGCTAGCTATGTTATATTACATTGATATCGTAAGAAACATCTTCCAGAGAGAATAGTTCCATTAAGGGTTCCTTTCCCTAGGTGTGCATGCATTTAATGTACATGTCCGAATTGTGATGCGAGCACCATAGTTTGTATAACTTCTGGGGGTGCACAATGGAGTGAGTTTAGAAAACATCTTTAATTAACCGACCGAATATTCCCTTAAGAACGCTAGCTTTCGGCTTCACCCAGTCTGAGGTACACATCCGGATGACCCGGCAGTAACAATCGCAGAGGTGCTCCCTTTATGCCCTAGCCTAACTAACGGGAACGTAGGGCATAAGCACAGGAGCCAGGCAACCCAGCTTGGCCAAAACTTAAGTCATATCGATGCATATAGTGGCAAAGAAAAGGTACATATGGAAAAACTCATATGTGAGGAGCTTAATGCTCAAGGAATGACAAGAACATCTGTCCAAGAAGCCCCCAGGCACAAGTGACGTACATATTTAGAGATGTATGTGTCAATGGTGTGTGGTCTAGCCGTAGCAAAGCGTTAAAGCGAGAAAACAGAAAGTAATCGGAAAAGAGAGAAAAAATAATGGAAACTACATGGGAGGAGGAGACGAACAAGGGGTTTGGCGCTAGCCATAGAATCTTCAGAGTCTGGCCACGTTCCAGGGGTTCGGCTTGAGGCGATTGTCTGATGCATCGCTAAAACGGTATGCTCCTCCGGTGAGAACTTCGTCAATTATGAAGGGACCCTCCCATTTGGGTTTGAGTTTGTCCTTTTTCTTCTCCGGCAGGCGCAGAACGAGTTCACCAACATTGTAAGTCTTGGCCCGTACTTCTATGCTTTGATATCTTCGAGCGGGCTTTTGCGACATCACGTTCCTCCTCCAGGGCATCTAGGCTGTCCTACCGATCAAGCTCGGCTTCTCTCTCTTCGTACATACGCACTCGAGGTGAGTCGTGAATAATATCGCAGGGTAGTATGGCCTATGCGCCATACACCATGAAAAAGGGTGTGTATCCGGTAGTACGGTTGGCCGTGGTCCGCAGCCCCGAGAGTACGGAGTCGAGCTCTGGTAACCCACAAGTATAGAGGATCGCAACAGTTTTCGAGGGTAAAGTATTCAACCCAAATTTATTGATTCTACACAAGGGGAGCCAAAGAATATTCTCAAGTATTAGCAGCTGAGTTGTCAATTCAACCACACCTGGAAACTTAGTATCTGCAACAAAGTATTTAGTAGCAAAGTAATATGATAGTAGTGGTAACGGTAGCAAAAGGTAATAGTAGTAAGAGTAACGTTTTTGGTATTTTGTAGTGATGATAGCAATAGCAACGGAAAAGTAAATAAGCGAAGAACAATATATGGAAAGCTCGTAGGCAATGGATCGGTGATAGAGAATTATGCCGGATATGGTTCATCATGTAACAGTCATAACCTAGGGTGACACAGAACTAGCTCTAGTTCATCAATGTAATATAGGCATGTATTCTGAATATAGTCATACGTGCTTATGGAAAAGAACTTGCATGACATCTTTTGTCCTACCCTCCCGTGGCAGCGGGGTCCTTACGGAAACTAAGGGATATTAAGGCCTCCTTTTAATAGAGTACCGGAACAAAGCACTAACACATAGTGAATACATGAACTCCTCAAACTACGGTCATCACCGGTAAGTATCCCGATTACTGTCACTTCGGAGTTAACGGATCATAACACATAATAGGTGACTATAGACTTGCAAGATAGGATCAAGAACTCTCATATATTGATGAAGACATAATAGGTTCAGATCTGAAATCATGGCACTCGGGCCCTAGTGACAAGCATTAAGCATAGCAAAGTCATAGCAACATCAATCTCAGAACATAGTGGATACTAGGGATCAAACCCTAACAAAACTAACTCAATTACATGATAGATCCCGTCCAACCCATCACCGTCCAGCAAGCCTACAATGGAATTACTCACGCACGGTGGTGAGCATCATGAAATTGGTGATGGAGGATGGTTGATGATGACGATGGTGCTGGATTCCCCTCTCCGGAGCCCTGAATGGACTCCAGATTAGCCCTCCCGAGAGGTTTTAGCGCTTGGCGGTGGCTCCGTATCGTAAAACGTGATGAATTCTTCTCTCTGATTTTTTTCTCCCTGAAACACAATATATAGAGTTGGAGTCAGAGTCGGAGGAGCTCCAGGGGGCCCACGAGGTAGGGGGGCGCGCCCCCACCCCCATGGACAGGTGGTGGGCCCCTAGCCTTCATCTTTTGCACGTATTTTTTTTATATTTTCCAAAAAGTTGCTCCATGAAGTTTCGGGTTATTCCGAGAACTTTTGTTTCTGCACATAAATAACACCATGGTAATTCTGCTGAAAACAGCGTCAGTCCGGGTTAGTTCCATTCAAATCATGCAAGTTAGAGTCCAAATCAAGGGCAAAAGTGTTTGGAAAAGTAGATATGACGGAGACGTATCAAGATCCTCAACCCAGTGCTTGTCTGATTCTTTCAAAGACCCCACTAGTTTGGGCTTAATGCCGCTCATAATAAGACCATTGGCTCGTTCGATTTGACCGTTGGTTTGTGGGTGGTAGACGGAGGCGTAATCGAGTTTAATACCCAGATTAGTACACCAGGTTTTTACCTCGTCGGTTGTGAAATTAGAGCCATTGTCGGTGATGATGCTGTGTGGGACACCATAACGGTGCACAACACCGGATATGAAGTCTATCACCGGGCCGGACTCAGCCGTTTTGACTGGTTTAGCCTCTATCCACTTAGTGAATTTGTCCACCATCACCAGCATATATTTTTTCTTATGGCTTCCCCCTTTAAGGGGTCCAACCATATCCAGTCCATAGACCGCGAAAGGCCAAGTGATGGGGATGGTCTGTAAGGCAGTTGGGGGCATGTGGCTTTGGTTGGCGAAGAGTTGGCATCCGACGCATCGTTGGACGAGGTCCTGTGCGTCTGCTCGGGTTGTCGGCCAATAAAACCCAGTACGAAAGGCCTTGCTAACAAGAGCCCGAGCTGCGGCGTGAATTTCCGCTAGAAGCTGCCGCCCCTCTTCTTTGAAGATACATCTTTGAAGTACTCCAGTGGTACTTTTCTTGTAGAGCTCTTCGTCGTGAACCTTGTAGGCCTTCGAGCGCCAGACAATGTGGCAAGCCTCATTCTGGTCTTCGGAGAGCTCCTTCCTATTAATGTAGGCCAAGAAAGGTTCTGTCCATGGAGCAATTACCGCCATAATGAGATGGGCCGACGGTTTTACTTCGGTGGCTGAGCCCCTGTAGTGCATCTAGTGCCACCCCTCGTTGGTTTTGGAGTATTGACGACAAACCTAGTTGAGGGACTAATGTGTTTGTGAGAATTGCAGGATAACACAAGTATAAGTCCCTCATTGATTCGGTTTTCCTACCAGAGATAACCCCTAAAAATGTATGAAGACATTGAAGTCAAAGGTGGTATGTGAAGACATTCACATTGAAGACTATGACAAGAGAAGACATCGCGTGAAGACTATGGAGCGTGAAGACTTAGCAGTTTCGCCATTATGTGTTTTTCTTTGTTGAGTCATAGGAACCACCGCACTGTTAAGTGGGGTCCAAGTGAACCAGTCAGAATGACTGAAGTGATGCTTAACCAAAATCCTATGTCTTCGAGTGAAGACTATGAGAGCAAATCTTGTCCAGAGTTGGATAAGTCAGCTTTGCTTGTAGCCCAAGTAAAGTTGTCGTGTGTGTTTTAAATCTGACCGTTGGAACACGTGTCAGTCCCTTAGTGACCGAGGGTCATTTCGGACAAATCAGGTCGGGTTGCCTAGTGGCTATAAATAGCCCACCCCCTACAACCATAAAGGGTTGGCTACTCAGAGTTAGTGTACGGCTTTTGTCGTTTGAGAGCAACCCACCTCGAAGCCTTTAAGAGAGAATTCCTTGCGAGGATAAAGCCCTAACCACCCAGAGCGAAAGAGAGTTAGGCATCACTGAAGTCTTCCTGTCTGTGTGATCTGAAGACTTATTACACTTGAGGACTGTGAATCCTCCACCCGGTTAGGTGTCGCGTTCTGAGCATCCAAGAGTCATTGTGGATCACCAATGAATGAAGTCTGTGAAGGTTTGGAAGTCTACCTTGAAGACTTACCAGAGTGATTGGGCAAGGACTGGGTGTCCTTAGCTCAAGGGGAATAAGGTGAAGACGCGGTCTTCTGAGTTGAATCTCAGCCTCCCTAACCAGACGTACAGTTGTCACAGCAACTGGAACTGGTCCAACAAATCATTGTCTTCAACGAGTCACTGGTTTCATCCTTCCCATTCCTTTACTTACTGTTGGCCCTGGTGAAGTCTTTGCATGATTGCATTATCTTTTGTCTTCATTGAGTGACTGCTTGTTCTGATTGGCTTCACTATATCTTCCTACCTGATCTTTACTACCTAGTTGCTATTAGTCATTGTTCTTTCACTTCATTGAATACTTGACTATGGTCTGCCTAGTGTAGTCTACCTTCCACTGCATGGTAATAGGTTTATTTCTATCGTTTGTCTTCAAAACTTCCATGTTTTGAAGACTTTCATAAAAATCGCCTATTCACCCCCCTCTAGTCGATCACTAGCACTTTCAATTGGTATCAGAGCAAGGTACTCCCTTGTTCTGTGTGATTCGGTTTAACCACCTGGAGCTTTAGCTATGTCGACTGGAGGGATAACCAAAGTCTCCGCTGCGTGCCCAGTCTTCGATGGAACTGAATATCCCTACTGGAAGAATAAGATACGCATGCATCTTGAAGCCATTGATGTCGACCTATGGTATGTTGTCAAGAATGGCGTTCCCAAGGCCGGTGAAGGTGTCACCGCTGCTGATGTCAAGAAGTTCGTTCAACTAGACTCCACTGCCAAGAACATCATATGTGGTCATCTGACCAAAGGACAGTATGGCCATGTGAGTGCTTTGGAAACATCTAAGATAGTCTGGGACTAGCTCTTCAAGGTCAATGAAGGCGTCTCAACCCAGAGAGATCAGAGAATCAGTGTCCTTCGCAACCTCTTCAAGAGAAATGACAATGAGAATGTTCAGCTCACGTTTGATCGACTCACTGACATCACAAATGAGCTTCAAGCCCTCGGCGCCCTTGAGATCACCAAGCATGAAGTCTTCAAGACACTCCTGAGATCACTTGACAGCTCATTTGACACCCTAGCCCTGATGATTCAAGAACGTCCTGACTTCAAAACACTCGATCCGTGTGACATACTTGAGAGGCTCAACACACACGAGTTTCAGCTTTCTGAGAAAAGAGACATCTATGGTCCCAACTATGGGCGAACTCGTGCCTTGAAGGCAAAAGCTGTCTCCTCATCTGAAGAAGAATCTGACAGCAGTTCTGATGATCCTGAAGACATTGCAAAGGAGCTTGCTATGCTTGTGAAGAAGTTCCAAAAATTCACCAAGAAGAAAGGCTTCAGAAAGTCCTCATGATCAAGCTCAAGGAATGATGAAGCTTCTGCTCATGACTACAAGAAGAGAACATGCCACAAGTGCAAGAAACCTGGCCACTACATATCTGAGTGTCCGCAGTGGGACAATGAGAACAAGAAGAAAAAGAAGAGCAAGGAGTATGATTCTGATGACAAGAAGAAGAAGAAATACTCAAAGTCTTCTTCCAAGTCCTCCTCAAAGTCTTCATCACACAAGAAGAGCTCATCTGGCAAGGCACGTGCGTTTGTTGGCAAGGAAATGGATTCAGAGGAGGAGTCCGCTTCTGAGGAGGCGGAGGAGGAGTCTGAGGAGGAGTCCGATTCTGGCGTTGCGAGTCTGGCTACGGCATATGTTGCCAAGTCCATCTTCAACACTGAAGATAATGACTCCGTCACCGACACCGATGCAAATGACAAGGACTACTCCGCTCCTACCTACTGCTTCATGGCACGCGGTGCCAAGGTAAACACACTCACTACTCACTATCAAACTTCCAGTGAAGATGACTCTGATTGTGGTTCCAAACCCAGCTACAAAACACTTGCTAAAATTGCAACTGAACAACAGAAAGCTATGGAACATATTCAAAAACTGTTAGACAAAAGCAATGACCTGTTAGACGCTGAAATGACTCGATCTCAGTCCTTAATTGAAGACATAAAAAATCTTCACGTAAAGTATGAGGAACTTGAAAGTCATCATGAAACGCTCTCAACAACTCATGAAAAGCTTTCCTATGATTATCTTCAAAGAAAGCAAGATCTTGAGAAATTGAGAGCGGCTCATGAAGATCTTCAAAAGGAAAACGAGTCACTTCGCGCCAACCAGATCAGTACCGGCCAGGAAGGATTTGAACCACCATGTATTAAATGTATTGAGCGTGACAATGCTACTTCTGTTGCTGGTTGTTCTACTGCTGCTACCATTGCAATATCTTCAACTGCTGATGTGCCAACTAACCCCTCTACTGAGGATGCCACTGCTATTGCTGATGAGAATGCTAGGTTGAAGACATTGCTTGAAACAAGGATGTTCAAAAGTCTCAAAGGGCATCAGACACTATGTGATGTCCTCAAAAGGCAAATCCTGAACCGAAACCCTAGGAAAGAGGGTGTTGGGTTCGAAAGGAAAATGAATGTTGATGGCTCTTACTGGAAACCTGAGCAGTACCCCAAAACCACATGGGTTGCTGCAAAGGGACCTTCAGTGGATCCATCCACCCTATCTGGCTACACTTGTGCTAATCCCATTGTTATTGATGAATCATTTGATGCAAACTATAAACTGTTTAAGAATCAGAAGGGTGAAGTGTTTGCCAGGTATATTGGTACTAACTGCAGGAATGGACCACCTATGAAGAAGGTCTGGGTGCCGAAAAGGTGTTTGGAGAATCTTCCTGTGAATGTCGTCATGACACCACAAGTAAAGAAGACAAACCCCAGACCATAGGCTTCATACGGTCCAAAGGCTTCATATAGACAGAGGACTCACCTAAGTCGCCTAACGCAAATGTTTTGCAGGGAAGCCATACTCAGGCCTATGAATATGAGTGCGTTTCATCAAACCGCCATGTTCATAAGACCAAGAACTATTCTGCTTATTCTTATGAGTACTATTGTCCACCTGCAAGATTTTTTGCTAGGGCTCCAAAGCCAAAGTTCTCAGATGCTGCACTTAGACTCATTGCTTCAAAGCCACCCTTGAAGATGTGGGTGGCTAAGAAAGCTTAACTCTCTTTTGCAGGGAAAGGTCTCCAGCCGAAAACCAAAATCGTCTGAAGCTATTGCTGGGGACCTTAAACATCTTGTAGGGCGCAAGATCAAATGCCCAAATGGTCTTATTATGTATTTTGTTCCTGAGTCGCTTGCTACTTGCCCTATCATTCCTAAACTCGATCTAAGCTTTCATAATCCGCTTGCTCGTCAAATTTTTTTGCTTCACAATTCTCTTCGTGAAGCCTATCCCTCTAACTGCACTATAGGGTACGACACCAGCTGCTTCAGAATGGATTATTGACATTGGGTGTACTAATCACATGACTGGCAAGCGAAGTCTTCTTATGGACTCAACCTTACGTCCATCTGACAAAAGTCACATCACATTTGCTGACACTGGTAAAAGTAAGGTATTGGGTCTAGGTAGAGTTGCAATCTCAAAGGATCAACACATGGATAAAGTCATGCTTGTTGAATCCCTTGGTTTCAACTTAATGTCTGTCTCAATGCTTTGCGATTTAAACATGATTGTGATGTTTGGAAAATATCGTTGCCTTGTTCTAATGGAATCTGACAAGTCTCTAGTGTTTGAAGGGTATCGGGAAGATGATTTGTACGTGGTAGATTTCTCAGCAGGACCACACCTTGCCGTATGTCTTCTAGCAAAAGCGTCAGAATGCTGGCTCTGGCATCAAAGGCTAGGGCATGCTGGCATGAGGAACTTGCACACTCTTGCAAGAAAGAAGCATGTCATAGGCATCGAGGGCATCAAGTTCAAGAAGGATCACTTATGCGGTGCCTGTGAAGCAGGAAAGATGACGAGGGCCAAGCATCCCTCGAAGACAATCATGACAATGACTCAACCCTTCGAACTGCTCCACATGGACCTTTTCGGTCCCACTCATTAGTCAACTCTTACTACTACTGCTTGTCTCTATGGCTTTGTCATTGTTGATGATTATTCAAGATATACTTGGGTGCATATAATCCTCTACAAGACTGAAGTGCAAGATGTCTTCAGACACTTCGCCAATCGAGCCATGAACAACTATGGCGTCAAGATAAAGCACATCAGAGGTGACAATGGCACTGAATTAAAGAACTCTGGGCTAGATACATATCTTGATACTTTGGGCATCACACATGAATTCTCAGCTCCGTACATGCCACAGCAGAATGGTGTCGTCGAATGCAAGAATAGAACACTTATTGAGATGGCTCGGACGATGCTTGATGAATACAAGACTCCAAGAAAATTCTGGCCTAAAGCCATTGATACTGCATGCCATATCATCAACAGTGTTTATCTTCACAAGCTTCTGAATAAGACATCCTATGAGCTCCTCACTGGCAAGAAGCCAAATGTCAGTTACTTCAGAGTATTTGGTGCCAGGTGCTGGATCAAGGATCCACATCACACTTCAAAGTTTGCACCAAAAGCACATGAAGGTTTTATGCTTGGATATGGAAAGGATTCGCACTCCTACAGAGTCTTCAACCTCTTTCACTATAAAGTGGTTGAAACTGTTGATGTGCGGTTGGATGAGACTAACGGCTCGCAAAGAGAGCACCTGCCAAATGTGCTAGATGAAGTTCCATCCAATGAATCAATCAAACTTATAGGAACTGGAGAAATCATACCATCTAAAGCTCAGACTGAAGAGGAACTTATCATCTCCGCACCTGATCAACCTGAAGACAGTGCTCAGGCTGAAGACAATCCTTCTAACGGTGAAAATGATCAGCAAGAGCAAAATCTTCGTCATGTACATCCTCGTGTTGCAAATGAAGTACAGATTGAGAGAATAGTTGACATCATCAATGCACCAGGTCCACTCACTCATTCAAGGGCAACACAGCTAGCTAATTTCTGTGGGCACTTCGCATTCATATCAATATCTGAACCCAAGAAAGTTGATGAAGCCTTCATGGAGCCTGGATGGATTCAAGCTATGCAAGAAGAGCTTCAGCAATTTGAACTGAATAATGTATGGGAACTGGTTAAGCGTCCTGATCCTCGCAAGCACAATATAATAGGCACCAAATGGATATATCACAACAAGCAAGATGAGCATGGTCAAGTTGTCAGAAACAAAGCTCGTCTCGTTGCTCAAGGAACACTCAAGTTGAAGGGATTGACTTCGATGAAACATTTGCTCCTGTGGCTAGACTTGAAGCCATACGCATACTGCTGGCCTATGCAAATCATCATAACATTCTTCTGCATCAAATGGATGTGAAGAGCGCTTTTCTCAATGGCAAGATTGATGAAGAAGTGTATGTTGCACAACCGCCTGGCTTTGAAGATCCAAAACATCCTGATATGGTGTACAAGCTCAACAAGGCACTGTATGGTCTCAAACAAGCCCCTAGGGCTTGGTATGACACACTCAAAGACTTCCTGAAGAGCAAAGGCTTCAAACCTGGTTCCCTCGACCCCACTCTCTTCATGAAGACATATGATGGTGAACTGTTTGTGTGCCAAATATATGTGGATGACATTATCTTCGGCTGCACCAATCAGAAATACACTGATGAGTTTGGATATATGATGCAAGAGCAATATCAGATGTCCATGATGAGAGAGCTGAAGTTCTTCCTTGGTCTTCAAATACGTTAGCAACGCAACGGCATCTTTATATCTCAAGAGAAATACCTCAAAGATTGCCTGAAGAAATTTGGAATGCAAGACTGCAAAGGCTACACGACGCCAATGCCAGCCAAACATCATCTGGGTCCCGACGACAATGGTAAAGAGTTCGATCAAAAGGTACATCGCTCCATGATTGGTTCCTTGCTTTATTTATGTGCATCTAGGCCAGATATCATGCTTAGTGTTTGCATGTGTGCCCAGTTCCAAGCGGCACCAAAGGAATCGCATCACTTAGCTGTGAAGCGAATTCTCAGATATTTGGCTCACACCCCAACACTAGGATTGTGGTATCCAAAGGGCTCAGAGTTTGATCTAGTTGGATTCTCGGATGCTGATTATGCTGGTGACAAGGTGGATTGCAAGTCTACATCAGGCACATGTCATTTTCTGGGACGATCACTTGTATGTTGGTCTTCAAAGAAGCAGAACTGGGTATCTCTCTCCACTGCTGAATCAGAATACATTGCTGCTGGATCTTGTTGCGCTCAGCTTCTATGGATGAAGCAAACACTCAAAGACTATGGCATTCACCTGAAGCAAGTGCCACTCTACTACAACAACGAAAGCACCATCAAGATTGCCAACAACCCAGTTCAGCACTCGAAGACAAAGCACATTGAAATTCGTCATCACTTTCTCAGAGATCATGTTGTGAAGGAAGATACTGATATCATACACGCCAACACTGAAGAGCAATTGGCAGATATCTTCACCAAGCCCTTGGATGAGAAGAGGTTTTGCAAGTTACGGTGTGAGCTAAGTATCTTGGAATCCTCGAATGTCCTGTGATCAGGCACACATCCTAACACTTATGCATGTTGATGACTTAGATGTGCAACACATGAATTAAAGTATATCTTCAATCAATGAAGACTTACATTCTGAGTGTGAATCCATTAACGTGGAATTTGACTTCGGCGTGCCACAATAATTGTGCGCCGTGTCTGGGTCTAATACTTCCTATACGGTGGGTAACGCCACCACCAAATTCTTCTGTTTAAGTGTTTTACCCATGGCGTTACATTTGCTATGTCTTCACATTTGGTTTGTCTTCATTTTCAACTTGTCTTAATGATTATCTTCACTATGTTGATATGATTGTCTTCTGGTATATACTGATTTGGTTTGGTTTCTGTCCTCTACAGCATTCACTTATAGCTATGGCTTCTTGATGAATCTTTTTGAACTAAGTGAATGTGATCGGACCCTAACCCCTCTATGCTTCTTTCCTAAGTCTATCTATCCAAATCATATGCATTCTATTGACACTGTCAAATGTCTTCTCTGCATCCATGTCAGCAGAAGACACAGAGACAAACATTAATCCGTTTTCAATGCTAAATCCTTTCACCTGAAACCCGGAGAAGTGGGAACGACCACCCGACAATCCAGGCGTGCGTGGGAACGTGGAACAACCTCCGATGTGTTGCATGATAGCCACGTGTCCCTTAGATGTGAATCGCCAGGGGCACTTGTGTAATAACTCTGTGCCGTCCCTATCCCTATAAATACACGCCTCAGCACAGTCATTATCCTTTCTTCCATTCTCGCACAAACCCTAGAGCCACCGCTATCCCTCGACGACGCTGGCGACGAAGCGCTTAGCTGCCGCGACCTCATCGACGCCGTCTTCACGCCGGCCGCGGACATCGTCTTCTCCGCCGTCGCGGTAGGTGTCCTCCATCGCCAAGTTAGGGCACGGACGATCGAACTGCTCGGCATCCTCTCCCACTCCGTCTAGCAGTTCTTCGTGTGGTAAATAAAACTTCCTTTTTACGGCCCCCTTTGATCCTATAGATTCATCACTTTCTACCACAAGAAGTTTCTATTCACACAAGTTGGATCTATTTCATACTGCATCTCATAATATGCCTAGTATGTTCACTTATGCTTCACAAAGAAGTTAGATTCCTCACTTGTACTTATTCGTGGATTCGTACAAATCTGGAACCAACTCTCTATCTATGAGTGAATGTCTTCGCACTATGAGGTCAATGTCTTGTAAACTGATTAATCTTCAAAATCTTCTAAGAATGCATATGACCTTTTCCCCTTCCCTCGCACCTTAATGCTGTCACAGGTACATGTCTGTGGGAGAATCCCTTGGTTCTCATAGTCCGCATTCGTTTGCAGAATTCTTACAGCATCACATTAACTCTCTCGAAGCCAGTTCCTGTTTGAACAGAAAGCGGAAGCCCTTGAAGCCTTTAAACGTGTTGAAGCCCTTCAGTTTAAGCTTCATGGCACCAGAGAAACCTACAAGAAAGGGTGGCAGACAGCGTCGTGGCAACACCTCAAGAGATTT
This sequence comes from Triticum monococcum, assembly GCA_034509565.1. Classification (NCBI taxonomy): domain Eukaryota; kingdom Viridiplantae; phylum Streptophyta; class Magnoliopsida; order Poales; family Poaceae; genus Triticum; species Triticum monococcum. The sequence goes on along the minus strand of CM067845.1, from coordinate 535,496,819 downwards.
GCCTCCTGACCTCTATGAGCTGTACAAGACAGCTCCAAAGGAGGACTACAATCAGCGAAAAACTCGAATCCAATGGATTCAAAGATATTGGGCGGAACAGTGGTTCAAGTACAGGTTCGTGACCCAGGAGTATGCTGAGAAGAATGCCATCAAACGACCATGGGGAGACATTCTATACAGAAATCTTCAACCCAAGTCCAGAGCTGAAGCCATTGAACAAGGCTTCTATCCTTGCATGGTCCGTGGACCGCAGCTTGCGGATGCAGACCCATCTTCATTACTGTGGTGCCGCGATGATAATCTGTTCAAACGCAACCTTCAGTTTGCCAGGAACTAGGCCAAGGAGAACAAGAAGTCACGAGGCTTAGACTTCAATCCAGGCCCCTCTGCTCCTCGTGCTGATGGCACACGCGAAGCTGAACCCAATCTTGTTGGGCCCTTCTACAACCTGGAAGGTCTCATCACTCATATCATGGTTCAAGGGACAGCCGTGGATGAGCCTGCAGATGACGCTGAATCTAATGAAGCGCCTGCACCGCCGAAGTCAAAGAAACTGAAGAAGCCTAAAGCTTCAAAGCCTGCTCCTGCACCAAAGGTCTTACAGGCGAAGCCTCTGGCCACTGCACCTCCTGAACACAGTGTGCAGTCTGAAAATTTTTCACGCATCTCCAAGCCCTCGAGAGTGAAGATGCCCTTGCAACCCACCAGCCAAGAACTAACTGCTACTGCTATTCTGCGCAATGACGCCATTGATCTGTCCAGCGATGAAGATCTTGCAGATGACGCTCTTGAGCAACTGATCAAGAGCAAAGAAGAAGCAGAAATATTCAATGATTTGCCTCTCTTTGACGTGGCAATCCTCCACAACTTCATTGATGGGTGGTTTGAAACCCCCAATCTCAGCTTTGATGATCTGCAACTTCTAATTGGCCTCAGCGTCGCTTTCACTGGCGCCATTGCTTCTGAGCTAGCTCTAGCTCAGCGCGTCGTTGAACTGAAGCAAAAGATCGACTATGAGAAAGCTCAGTTCAAGAAGCACATGGCCAAGCTCAGCATGCAAGATGTGAAAAACTTCAAGATTATGCTGCACGAGCTCAAGGAAGCCTTTCTCAAGAAACATGAAGAAGCTAAAGGGTCTCGTGAGCGCATGAAGAGTCTGGCTGACAAGTGCGTGCAAGCCTACAATGAAGCTGAGAAGCGCAAGGCTCTTGGGTGTCCTGGTATCGACCCCAGAATGGCGGCAAAGCCAAAGAAGAAGAAGCCAGCTGTGGCCGAACCCGAAGCAACAAGGCAGGAAGCACATCCCATTGTCTTCCCTGCCAGTATGACATGTTCGAAGCCTAAGGTCCCCACAGTGGCTTCAGAACTAAAGAAGACAAGGGCTGCCGAGGCTGAAGCCAGAAAGAGGAAAAATCCTGAAGCTTCTGATGCCGCCCCCTCCAAGAAGAAGCGCAAAACCAAGAAAGACCGGGCTGCTCCCACAGAGCCCCTTGTTGTCGAGCCCATCTCGGTTGCTCGTCCTGCCTCTTCGCATCAAGAACGACGGATGATAGTTCATGAGCCTGCTTCCACAGAGGCTCCTGAAGCTAAAGACATTCCAGCAGTTGACCCCACCGCTGTTGAAGATATTAGTCACCATGACAATGTTGAAGATGATGAAGTCCTTCCTCAGGTCGAGCACCAATTGGTATCATCGCCTGTGCTCACGCACAGCAAACTCATTAGCATTGGTCGTCCTCTGACGCCAACTGCTTAGGATGCATCGTGGGCTGATCACCCATAGAGACAAGACACTCCAAGCTCTCCCCAAGCGCAAGCTACCCCAACAGTGCAAAATGATGATGAATTTGAGGCCCCGCATGCTCCATCTCCACAAGCGTAGCCCGCATTACGCAGGCTTCGCAAAGGACCCAGGCCTCAAGTCACTCCCACAAAGCACGTGTCTGAATCCGAAGCCAAAATGGCTGAAGATGTTCCGACTGCATCAGCCGATGAAGAAGATGAAGAAGAAGCCCCAAGAGTTACCAGAGTTGCTACACCAGCTTCTGAAGTGGAGGTTCACAACCCTGAGGCGGCCACCAACATCACTACTGACGCCAATGACATTGTCATGGTTGAAGCCAATATGGCGCCAGAAGCCAATGAGGCACCAGAAGTCAATGCTGCAACGCCTGAAGTCAATGCTGCAGCACCTGAGGTCCAAGCACCTGAAGCACATGTGGCCCCTGAAGCCCATGAAGACAATGCCAATGCCCCTGTTCCCCTCCAAGACCTCACACAATGGAGCTGGCATTTGATCGTGGTCAGCCAGTTATGGTTCGATGGCCCATTCTGACTCCTCCGCCTGCTGCTGGTCCACAATTTGAGTACCACGTCGAGCACATGCCTCAAGTTCAAAAGCCCGAGCCAAGACTTCCACGATTCCCAGGCACTGCCACTTCACCTGGGGTCTTCAATGCAAATGGCTTCATGGCACATAATACCTTCTTCAACAGCTCCAGGAACCCCTATACAAGACCGCACATTTCCTCAGATCGGTTCTAGAGCTATCAGCAGCGCAGCTACTATTCCTGTGTCCTATACAATCAAGGGCACATATTTCCACATATGCGCCTCGACTCTGAAGCTATAGCTGGTTTGCCCTGCCTCGAAGAAGCATTGGACTATTTCGGAGATGCTGGTCTGTTGCAGTTCGTCACTGACAAGGAGCACTAGAACGAAGAATTGCTGTGTCAATTCTATGCCACTCTTCATATTCGAGGCTACAACAGGGATCCGAAGACTTGGGTCCTTGAGTGGATGACAGGTAATGTCCATCATGAAGCTAAAGCTCTTGATATCATTGAGCTCACAGGCCTGCCCACTCCTAGTGAATACTATGAACCAGGTTGTCAACGACATCAAAATGCCTTGGAAAGCATCTTTCAGAAGCCAGAACCCAACATGAGTCAAATGCTGAGCATGATGAAGCCTCTGCCTCATGATGCTGAATACCCATCTGAGTTCTTTGTTGAAGACCTAGAGTACCTGCCTCGCACCATTTACCACATCATCAGGAAGACTCTATGGCTTGTCAAAGGACACTCATCTGCAGCGAAGCTTGAAGGAGCAATGAAGACTTTGGTTTTCTATATCTTCAATGGCATCAGCTTCAATGCTCAAGACTTCTTCATCAGGCAGTTGGCTGCGTCTGGCTCTGACATCTTTGGGCTCCATGGGTCATGCGTCTGATAAAGCGTCACTCAGCTTTCAACTATCATCCATGTGCGCGCAATCATCTTATATTCTTGCCCGAGGTTGATTTGTCAGTTGAAGCCATTTACCCAGAGCCTGCTAAGGATCCCATTAATCTTCACAATGCTGATCACCAAAGCTTCCCCCAGCCCATTGAAGGGATTCCAGCCGTTTCTCGTGTTTATCCCCTGACTGGAAACACACGTGTCCCTCGTGCACAAACTGATGTCACTGGTAGCACCATTGCGCAAAGGCCTCAAAGACGATCTCGTGTCCTCAATGACCGAGAGCTTCTCGTCGCGCTGCATCAGAAACAGGACAAACATCACGACTGGCTTAAGCGTCAGATGCAAAGCCTCTTGGTGGATGTCAACCGCATTCGCAATCTTGCCACTAAGAATGCCTTTGTCACTCATGAAACCTGTCGGAGGTCGTGGAAGAGTTTGACCCTACTGAGTGCTGAAGCTGATCTGCATGACGATGGCTTCACCGAATGCTTCAAGTTTGACTCAAATCCTCCCAGAAATGCTCACTTGCATCGGACTCCCTCACTTGAAGACTCTGAATACTCGTCCTCAACTGCGACCGTAAATGCCAGAGTCATTGATGACCAAGATGATGTAACTTCACCTCCTCCAACTTCAGCGCGTGTCAACACTACACAAGTTCCTCTGCACCACCGAATCTCAACGACGACCCTGCTGCCTCGCCTGCACCTCATGGGAACGAGTAGGCGCTCTATGTCTTCAAACCTTTTTGGTCCTCACTGACAAAAGGGGGAGAAGCATATGAGTTGATAGTCTTCAAGCGGGTCTATATGGGTGGTTGATTTACTTTTTGCTACTTTTGCCAAGTGCTTACAACTCTCGTTTTCGATACATTTGGTTCTTTGAGTTGTAACACTTAAACTCGATGGTCGTCTGCTACTTATTTGCTATTCTGTGATGCGATGATAAATTCCGCATGTCCAACGATAAATTCTCCACATAGATCATTTTGCAGACGCCCATTTTTCATTATGCATGTCATTATCTTCGTTACATCATATCTTGCATAATGACTTGTCATCATAGGTTGAAGATGATCTCCACAAGTACAACCTGCCATGTGCATTTGCATTCCAAAAGCAAACTACTTATATGCACATCTTCAGGGGGGAGCCCTTGCAACTTATGAAGACAATACCCTATTCTTTACAATTTCACATATTTTATTCCCCGTTGAAAACTTCAACTAGTTTGTCACCAATCACCAAAAAGGGGGAGATTGTAAGTGCATCTAGTGCCACCCCTAGTTGGTTTTGGAGTATTGATGACAAACCTAGTTGAGGGACTAATGTGTCTGTGAGAATTGCAGGATAACACAGGTAGAAGTCCCTCATTGATTCGGTTTTCCTACAAGAGATGACCCCTAAAAATGTATGAAGACATTGAAGTTAAAGGTGGTATGTGAAGACATTCACATTGAAGACTATGACAAGAGAAGACATCGCGTGAAGACTATGGAGCGCGAAGACTTAGCAGTTTTGTCGTTCTGTGTTTTTCTTTGTTGAGTCATAGGAACCACCGCACTGTTAAGTGGGGTCCAAGTGAACCAGTCAGAATGACTGAAGTGATGCTTAACCAAAATCCTATGTCTTCGAGTGAAGGCTATGGGAGCAAATCTTGTCCAGAGTTGGATAAGTCAGCTTTACTTGTAGCCCAAGTAAAGTTGTCGTGTGTGTTTGAAATCTGACCGTTGGAACACGTGTCAGTCCCTTAGTGACCGAGGGTCATTTCGGACAAATCAGGTCGGGTTTCCTAGTGGCTATAAATAGCCCACCCCCTACAACCATAAAGGGTTGGCTGCTCAGAGTTAGTGTACGGCTTTTGTCGTTTGAGAGCAACCCACCTCGAAGCCTTTGAGAGAGAATTCCTTGCGAGGATAATGCCCTAACCACTCAGAGCCAAAGAGAGTTAGGCATCACTGAAGTCTTCCTGTCTGTGTGATCTGAAGACTTATTACGCTTGAGGACTGTGAATCCTCCAGCCGGTTAGGCGTCGCGTTCTGAGCATCCAAGAGTCATTGTGGATCGCTAGTGAACGAAGTTTGTGAAGGTTTGGAAGTCTACCTTGAAGTCTTACCAGAGTGATTGGGCAAGGACTGGGTGTCCTTAGCTCAAGGGGAATAAGGTGAAGACGCGGTCTTCTGAGTTGAATCTCAGCCTCCCTAACCAGACGTACAGTTGTCATAGCAACTGGAACTGGTCCAACAAAACATTGTCTTCAACGAGTCACTGGTTTCATCCTTCCCATTCCTTTACTTACTATTGGCCCTGGTGAAGTCTTTGCATGATTGCATTATCTTTTGTCTTCATTGAGTGACTGCTTGTTCTGATTGGCTTCACTATATCTTCCTACCTGATCTTTACTACCTAGTTGCTATTAGTCATTGTGCTTTCACTTTATTGAATACTTGACTATGGTCTGCCTAGTGTAGTCTACCTTCCGCTGCATGGTAATAGGTATTTCTATCGTTTGTCTTCAAAACTTCCATGTTTTGAGGACTTTCATAAAAATTGCCTATTCACCCCCCTCTAGTCGATCACTAGCACTTTCAGCTCCCGATGCTATCGGTGTGTTCGGGATTTGGACTTGTATTTGGATATGGACTATTGTTGCCGCCCTCCCCTTGCCACACCACAGATGGCTTGAAAAGCCTTTCCAGGAAGATGTTGGGTGGGATGGGGTCGCGCTTAGCGCCTATGTGAGCAAGGACATCCGCCGCTTGGTTACTTTCTCGGGCGACGTGATGAAATTCAAGCCCCTCGAACCGAGCCGACATTTTTAATACGACATTACGATAAGCTGCCATCTTTGGATCTTTGGCGTCAAGTCGCTGTTTATTTGAGATATGGCGGGGTTCGAGTCCCCGCGCACCTCCAGGCGTTGTATGCCCATGGATATGGCCATCCGAAGACCATGCAGTAGGGCCTCGTATTCGGCTGCGTTGTTAGAATCTGTGTATAATATCTGGAGTACATACTGGACGACGTCTTGAGTGGGGGATGTTAACATGACTCCCGCTCCCAGCCCTGCCAACATTTTAGAGCCGTCAAAATACATAACCCAATTGGAATATGCACCGTACTCTTTAGGGAGTTCGGCCTCTGTCCATTCGGCGATGAAGTCAGCCAGTACTTGGGATTAGATGGCTCGTCGTGGCTTGTATGTTATGTCGAATGGAAGTACCTCTATGGCCCATTTGGCGATCCGTCCCGTGGCATCGCGGTTGTTTATTATGTCATTGAGTGGGACCTCAGAAGCCATCATGATTGAACGCTCCTGGAAGTAGTATCATAGCTTGCGGGATGCCATGAAGACCGCGTATGCTATCTTTTGGTAGTGGGGGTACCGGGATTTGCACGGTGTGAGGACAGTTGATACGTAGTATAATGGTTTTTGGAGCGGAAATTTGTGTCCGTCATGTTCTCGTTCGACAACGAACACGGCGCTCACCACCTGATGTGTTGCCGATATGTATAACAATATGGGCTCGCCAGTGTTTGGTGCGGCCAGGATTGGGTTGCTTGCTAGGAGGGCCTTTATTTCCTCTAGTCCGGCAGTCGCCGTGTCTGTCCATTCGAAGTTATTAGTGCGCCGTAAGAGGCGATAGAGTGGTAGTGCCTTTTCTCCTAATCTGGAGATAAAGCGGCTTAGCGCTGCTACGCATCCAGCTAGATTTTGGACCTGTTTGAGGTCTGTTGGTGTAGCCAACTATGACAGAGCTCGGATTTTAGCTGGATTCGCTTCGATTCCTCTATTGGAAACGACGAAGCCCAGCAGTTTTTCAGCGAGGACACCGAAGACACACTTTTCCGGGTTGAGCTTAATGTCATACGCCCGGAGGTTGTCGAATGTAAGACGTAAGTCGTCTATTAGTGTTTTGACGTGCCTAGTTTTGATGACGACGTCATCGATGTAAGCTTCTACCGTTTTGCCGATCTGTTTCTCCAGGCATGTTTGAATCATGTGTTGGTATGTGGCGCCGGCGTTCTTGAGCCCAAAGGGCATGGTGTTGAAGCAGAATGGCCCATATGGCGTGATAAATGCTGTTGCGGCTTGATCGGACTCCTTCATTTTGATTTGATGGTGTCCGAAATATGCATCGAGGAAACACAGTGAGTCGTGTCCTGTGGTGGCATCGATGATTTGATCAATGCGGGGGAGGGGGAAGGGATCCTTAGGGCAAGCCTTGTTGAGGTCTTTGAAATCGACGCACAGGCGCCAGGATTTGTCCTTCTTTGGTACCATCACCAAGTTTGTCAGCTAGTCTGGATGTTTGATTTCTCTAATGAATCCAGCCTCAATGAGTTTGGCCAGCTCCTCCCCATGGCTTGTCGCTTGGGTTCGGAAAAGCCCGCAGTGTTTTCTTAACCGGTTTAAATCCCTTTAATACATTGAGGCTATGTTCGGCCAGCTCATGTGGGATCCCTGGCATATCTGAATGGTGCCAGGCGAATATTTCCAGTTTTCACGCAAGAATTCTCGTAGTGCGGTGTCAACTGTTGGGTTAAGTTTAGCTCCGATAGATGCTGTCTTCTTAGGGTCCGTTGGGTGGACCTAGAATTTGACTATTTCTTCTGCTGGTTTGAAGGATGTGGATTTAGGGCGTTTGTCGAGGATCACGTCGTCCCTGTCCACCGTGGAGCGTAGTGTGGTTAATTATTTAGCCACGAGGGCTTCGGATAGCTCTTCCGGGGCCAGGGATGCGGTTTTGTTTTTAGCGCATAGTGCTATGTCCGAATCACTGATGAGAGTAATTATAGCGTTTGGTCCGGGCATTTTGAGCTTCATATACCCGTAATGGGGTATGGCCTGAAAGTGTGTAAAAGCATCCCACCCCAACAGGGCATGATATCCGCTCCTGACAGGGGCCACTTGAAAAGTTATTTCTTCGGACCGATAGTTCTCCGGCGTGCCGAATACTACGTCAAGTGTGATTTTTCCCACGCACCGCGCCTCCTGACTGGGAATAATTCCTCGAAAGGTTGTGTTACTTTGCTTGATGCGACTCCTGTCTATTTCCATTTTATGGAGTGTGTCCTCATAAATGAGGTTTAGTCTGCTGCCGCCGTCCATGAGGACCTTGGTAAGTCGAAACCCGTCCACGATGGGACTGAGGACTAACGCGGCTAGCACTCGTACCATTCTCTACTTTGGTTCGTCACTGGCGTTAAATGTTATAGCCATGTTGTTCCAGGAGTTTATCGCAGCAATTTGGCAAACTTCGGCGAGCTCGCGAAGCGCCCTTTTGTGCTTGTTGTTTGAAGCGAATGTATCAAAGACCACCAATACTCTTGAGTTATCATCCCCTGGGGGATGCCATTCTGGGTCGTCCTTGATAAGGATGTCCTCATCGCTCTTGGCTACATGTCGTAGTATCCGACATGCTCTAAGGCTGTGGGTTGCCACGGTATCTGGTGTTGTATGTATTTTGCATGGGCCATCGACCCACCCCACCAGAACGGTGTCGTGCCGCATAGCGGTTTTGTGTTTCTTGACTGTTGGACTGGGCGTGCCGCGTGGGTGCGCCCTTTTCGCCTGTAGGGGGAGTTGAGTTGGGACTGATGGTTCCTAGCGAGCTGCCCGAGTTTTCCAGGTGCTCTCCATCATGCTGTACTTTTGTACGATGGTTGCTAAGTCAGTGAATTTCAGTATGCGGCGGCGATTGATGGCGTTGAGGATTCCTTCGTCCACGCAGTTGTTGCAGAACGCTGATATTGCGTCCTCGTCACGGCAATCTTTTACCTTGTCCTTGACAAGGAGGAATCTGGCCCAGAAGTGGTGGACCGTTTCCTGAGACTGTTGTTTTATGCTCATGAGAGCGTCTATGTCCGGGTGGGTGGGTGGAATTAAATCCGAACCTCGACCTGACCGATTATCCGGAGTCTGACGACCTTTCGGGCTTAACAATCCGGGTTCCGGAATATCTTCTGATTGTTTAGGACCGCCGTCCGATGCTATGTTCGGAGGGCTGGTCGCATCCTTTCGCGGGTGAGTATCCGGCTCTTCCTGATCAGCGATCCGAACATAGTCCGTCTTCGGTATAGAAGAAGACTCGCCATCCTGCTCCACGACTACCGCAATCTGGTGGGTGACCTATAGGGTCTCGATTTGTCCTTGATCGGTTTTAGGCCCGATTCGATCATAGTCTGTGGCTATTCCCAAAGCGGCGATGCAATCTAGGAGTTCATTCAAAGATGAAAACTCTGTCGGATCCATCTGCTTGGAGTGCTCGGAGTTGATGCGAAGGGGGTTTTCAATGGCCCAAGAGGTCATCGTCGGCTCAACGGCCGAACGGGCGATCATAGTAAAGCCGCCCAGCCGGAGGGTTTGGCCCGGGGCCAGAGCTCCCCTGGAGGTGATGTTGTCTTTAAGGACAAGGCGAGCCATCGAGCCTTTCATCGACGGCACAGTGGAACTCTCAATGAAAGCACCAATGTCGGTGTCAAAACCGGTGGATCTCGGGTAGAGGGTCCCAAGCTGTGTGTCTAGGATCGATGGTAATAGGGTACGGGGGACACGATGATTACCCAAGTCCGGGCCCTCTCTATGGAGGTAATACCCTATGTCCTGCTTGATTGATCTTGATGAATATGAGTGTTACAAGAGTTGATCTACCACGAGATTGTAATGGCTAAACCCTAGAAGCCTAGCCTGTATGACTATGGTAATGAGTGTATCCTTTCCGGACTAACCCCTCCGGTTTATATAGACACCGGGAGCGGGGAATCTAGGGTTACATAGAGTCGGTTACATAAGAAGGAATCTTCATAGTTGGTCGCAAAGCTTGCCTTCCACGCCAAGGTCCAAACCGGACACGGATACAATCTTCAGCCTTCATGTCTTCACAGCCCATAGGTCCGGCCCATGGATAACAGGCCAGACGCCTGAGGACCCCTTAGTCCAGGAATCCCTCAACAATGATGAAGCGTGTCATAATAAATGGAACGGTGAAAGTTGCATGGCACTATATCTCGGAATGGCTAGGGAAATGCCATAATAGGTAGGTATGGTGGCTGTTTTGAGGAAGGTAAATGGTTGGTTTATGGTACCGGCGAAAGTTGCACGGTACTAGAGAGGCTAGCAATGGTGGAAGGGTGAGAGTGCGTATAATCCATGGACTCAACATTAGTCATAAAGAACTCACATACTTATTGTGAAAATCTATTAGTAATCGAAACAAGGTACTACGCGCATGCTCCTAGGGGGATAGATTGGTAGGAAAAGACCATCGCTCATCCCCGACTGCCACTCATAAGGAAGACAATCAAAAAATAAATCATGCTCCGACTTCATCTGTAGCGACGCAACCTCAAACGGTTAAGTCTCTGTGCTTCAGTGTCATCCCTGGATCGGTAATGCTGACACACACAGTACTCGAGGATTTATAACAAAGTAGAAATCACACACTTATTACATCGAATATCTCAAAAGAGAACTTATTACAATAAATATGGCTTAAGGCCATCTAACACGATAACATTGGAAGGCTTGGAAGATAAAGTGAGTCCATCAACTCCAGCGGCATAGCTGAGCTGCACGGCAATGACCTAACGAACCTTACTCCTCATCTGAAAAGTCTGCAACATAATGAAGGAAATATGCCCTAGAGGCAATAATAAAGTTATTATTTATTTCCTTATATCATTATAAATGTTTATTATTCATGCTAGAATTGTATTAACCGGAAACATAATACATGTGTGAATACATAGACCAACAGAGTGTCACTAGTATGCCTCTACTTGACTAGCTCGTTAATCAAAGATGGTTATGTTTCCTAACCATAAACAAAGAGTTGTTATTTGATTAACGAGGTCACATCATTAGTTGAATGATCTGATTGACATGACCCATTCCATTAGCTTAGCACCCGATCGTTTAGTATGTTGCTATTGCTTTCTTCATGACTTATACATGTTCCTATAACTACGAGATTATGCAACTCCCGTTTACCGGAGGAACACTTTGGGTACTACCAAACGTCACAACGTAACTGGGTGATTATAAAGGAGTACTACAGGTGTCTCCAATGGTAGATGTTGGGTTGGCATATTTCGAGATTAGGGTTTGTCACTCCGATTGTCGGAGAGGTATCTCTGGGCCCTCTCGGTAATACACATCACATAAGCCTTGCAAGCATAATAACTAAGATGTTAGTTATGAGATGATGTATTACGGAACGAGTAAAGAGACTTGCCAGTAACGAGATTGAACTAGGTATTGGATACCGACGATCGAATCTCGGGCAAGTAACATACCGATGACAAAGGGAACAACGTATGTTGTTATGCGGTCTGACCGATAAAGATCTTCGTAGAATATGTAGGAGCCAATATGGGCATCCAGGTCCCGCTATTGGTTATTGACCGGAGACGTGTCTCGGTCATGTCTACATTGTTCTCGAACCGTAGGGTCCGCACGCTTAACGTTACGATGATAGTTATTATGAGTTTATGCATTTTGATGTACCGAAGGTTGTTCGGAGTCCCGGATGTGATCACGGACATGATGAGGAGTCTCGAAATGGTCGAGACGTAAAGATTGATATATTGGAAGCCTATGTTTGGACACCGGAAGTGTTCCGGGTGAAATCGGGATTTTACCAGATTACCGGGAGGGTTACCGGAACCCCCCGGGAGCCAAATGGGCCAACATGGGCCTTAGTGGAAAGGTGAGAGGGCAGCCCACATAGGGCTGCGCCTCCCCCCCTCTCCCTAGTCCTATTAGGACTAGGAGAGGGGCCGGCCACCTCTCTCTTTCACTTCCCTCTTGAGGAAACCTAGTTGGACTAGGATTGGAGGGGGGAGTCCTACTCCCGGTAGGAGTAGGACTCCTCCTGCGCCTCCCACCTTGGCCGGCCAGCTCCTCCTCCTCCATCCTTTATATACGGGGGCAGGGGACACCCCAAGACACACAAGTTGATCCTTGAGATCGTTCCTTAGCCGTGTGCGGTGCCCCCTGCCACCAAATTCCACCTCGATCATACCGTTGTAGTGCTTAGGCGAAGCCCTGCGTCGGTAGTACATCAAGATCGTCACCACGCCGTCGTGCTGACGGAACTCCTACCTGAAGCTTTGCTGGATCGGAGCCCGGGGATCGTCATCGAGCCGAACGTGTGCTAAGAACTCGGAGGTGCCGGAGTAACGGTGCTTGGATCGGTCGGATCGGGAAGACGTACGACTACTTCCTCTACGTTGTGTGATCGCTTCCGCAGTCGGTCTGCGTTGGTACGTAAACAACACTCTCCCCTCTCGTTGCTATGCATCACCATGATCTTGCGTGCGCGTAGGAAAATTTTCGAAATTACTACGTTCCCCAACAGTGGCATCCGAGCCTAGGTTTTATGGTTTGATGTTATTTGCACGAGTAGAACACAAGTGAGTTGTGGGCGATACAAGTCATACTGCCTACCAGCATGTCATACTTTGGTTCGGCGGTATTGTTGGACGAGACGATCTGGACCAACCTTACGCGTACTCTTACGCGAGACCGGTTCCCTCGACGTGCTTTGCACATAGATGGCTTGCGGAAGACTGTCTCTCCAACTTTAGTTGAACCAAGTGTGACTACGCCCGGTCCTTGAGAAGGTTAAAACGGAGTCTATTTGACGAACTATCGTTGTGGTTTTGATGCGTAGGTGAGATGAGTTCTTACTTAAGCCCGTAGCAGCCACGTAAAACTTGCAACAACAAAGTAGAGGACGTCTAACTTGTTTTTGCAGGGCATGTTGTGATGTGATATGGTCAAGGCATGATGCTGATTTTATTGTATGAGATGATCATGTTTTGTAACCGAGTTATCGGCAACTGGCAGGAGCCATATGGTTGTCGCTTTATTGTATGCAATGCAATCGCGATGTAATGCTTTACTTTATTACTAAGCGGTAGTGATAGTCGTGGAAGCATAAGATTGGCGAGACGACAACGATGCTACGATGGAGATCAAGGTGTCGCACCGGTGACGATGGTGATCATGACGGTGCTTCGGAGATGGAGATCACAAGCACAAGATGATGATGGCCATATCATATCACTTATATTGATTGCATGTGATGTTTATCCTTTTATGCATCTTATCTTGCTTTGATTGACGGTAGCATTATAAGATGATCTCTCACTAAATTATCAAGAAGTGTTCTCCCTGAGTATGCACCGTTGCCAAAGTTCGTCGTGCCCAGACACCACGTGATGATCGGGTGTGATAAGCTCTACGTCCATCTACAACAGGTGCAAGCCAGTTTTGCACACGCAGAATACTCAGGTTAAACTTGACGAGCCTAGCATATGCAGATATGGCCTCGGAACACAGAGACCGAAAGGTCGAGCGTGAATCATATAGTAGATATGATCAACATGACGATGTTCACCATTGAAAACTACTCCATCTCACGTGATGATCGGTTATGGTTTAGTTGATTTGGATCACGTGATCACTTAGAGGATTAGAGGGATGTCTATCTAAGTGGGAGTTCCTAAGTAATTTGATTAACTGAACTTAAACTTATCATGAACTTAGTACCTGATAGTATCTTGCTTGTTTATGTTGATTGTAGATAGATGGCTCGTGCTGTTGTTCCGTTGAATTTTAATGCGTTCCTTGAGAAAGCAAAGTTGAAAGATGATGGTAGCAATTACACGGACTGGGTCCGTAACCTGAGGATTATCCTCATTGCTGCACAGAAGAATTACGTCCTGAAAGCACCGCTGGGTGCCAGGCCTGCTGCTGGAGCAACGCCAGATGTTATGAACGTCTGGCAGAGCAAAGCTGATGACTACTCGATAGTTCAGTGTGCCATGCTTTACGGCTTAGAATCGGGACTTCAACTACGTTTTGAACGTCATGGAGCATATGAGATGTTCCAGGAGTTGAAGTTAATATTTCAAGCAAATGCCCGAATTGAGAGATATGAAGTCTCCAATAAGTTCTATAGCTGCAAGATGGAGGAGAACAGTTCTGTCAGTGAGCATATACTCAAAATGTCTGGGTATAATAATCACTTGATTCAGATGGGAGTTAATCTTCCAGATGATTGCGTCATTGACAGAATTCTCCAATCACTGCCACCAAGCTACAAGAGCTTCATGATGAACGATAATATGCAAGGGATGAACAAGACTATTCCCGAGCTCTTCGCAATGCTGAAAGCTGCGGAGGTAGAAATCAAGAAGGAGCATCAAGTGTTGATGGTTAGCAAAACCACTAGTTTCAAGAAAAAGGGCAAAGGGAAGAAGAAGGGAAACTTCAAGAAGAACAGCAAGCAAGTTGCTGCTCAGGAGAAGAAACCCAAGTCTGGACCTAAGCCTGAAACTGAGTGCTTCTACTGCAAGCAGACTGGTCACTGGAAGCGGAACTGCCCCAAGTATTTGGCGGATAAGAAGGATGGCAAGGTGAACAAAGGTATATGTGATATACATGTTATTGATGTGTACCTTACTAGAGCTCGCAGTAGCACCTGGGTATTTGATACTGGTTCTGTTGCTAATATTTGCAACTCGAAACAGGGACTACGGAATAAGCGGACGCTAGCAAAGGACGAGGTGACGATGCGCATGGGAAACGGTTCCAAAGTCGATGTGATCGCGGTCGGCACGCTACCTCTACATCTACCTTCGGGATTAATATTAGACCTAAATAATTGTTATTTGGTGCCAGCGTTGAGCATGAACATTATATCTGGATCTTGTTTGATGCGAGACGGTTATTCATTTAAATCAGAGAATAATGGTTGTTCTATTTATATGAGTAATATCTTTTATGGTCATGCACCCTTGAAGAGTGGTCTATTCTTATTGAATCTCGATAGTAGTGATACACATATTCATAATGTAGAAGCCAAAAGATGCAGAGTTGATAATGATAGTGCAACTTATTTGTGGCACTGCCATTTAGGTCATATCGGTGTAAAGCGCATGAAGAAACTCCATACTGATGGGCTTTTGGAACCACTTGATTATGAATCACTTGGTACTTGCGAACCGTGCCTCATAGGCAAGATGACTAAAACACCGTTCTCCGGTACTATGGAGAGAGCAACAGATTTATTGGAAATCATACATACCGATGTATGTGGTCCGATGAATATTGAGGCTCGTGGCGGATATCGTTATTTTCTCACCTTCACAGATGATTTAAGCAGATATGGGTATATCTACTTAATGAAACATAAGTCCGAAACATTTGAAAAGTTCAAGGAATTTCAGAGTGAAGTTGAAAATCGTCGTAACAAGAAAATAAAGTTTCTACGATCTGATCGTGGAGGAGAATATTTGGGTTACGAGTTTGGTATACATTTGAAAAATTGTGGAATAGTTTCGCAACTCACGCCACCTGGAACACCACAGCGTAATGGTGTGTCCGAACGTCGTAATCGTACTTTACTAGATATGGTGCGATCTATGATGTCTCTTACTGATTTACCGCTATCGTTTTGGGGTTATGCTTTAGAGACGGCCGCATTCACGTTAAATAGGGCACCATCAAAATCCGTTGAGACGACGCCTTATGAACTATGGTTTGGCAAGAAACCAAAGTTGTCATTTCTTAAAGTTTGGGGCTGCGATGCTTATGTGAAAAAGCTTCAACCTGATAAGCTCGAACCCAAAGCGGAGAAATGTGTCTTCATAGGATACCCAAAGGAAACTGTTGGGTATACCTTCTATCACAGATCCGAAGGCAAGACATTCGTTGCTAAGAATGGATTATTTCTAGAGAAGGAGTTTCTCTCGAAAGAAGTGAGTGGGAGGAAAGTAGAACTTGACGAGGTAACTGTACCTGCTCCCTTATTGGAAAATAGTACATCACAGAAAACTGTTTCTGCGACACCTATACCAATTAGTGAGGAAGCTAATGATGATGATCATGAAGCTTCAGGACAAGATACTACTGAACCACGTAGATCAACCAGAGTGAGATCCGCACCAGAGTGGTACGGTAATCCAGTTCTGGAAGTCATGCTACTAGATCATGATGAACCTATGAACTATGAAGAAGCGATGGTGAGCCCAGATTCCGCAAAGTGGCTTGAGGCCATGAAATCTGAGATGGGATCCATGTATGAGAACAAAGTATGGACTTTGGTTGACTTGCCCGATGATCGGCAAGCAATTGAGAATAAATGGATCTTCAAGAAAAGGACTGACGCTGACGGTAATATTACTATCTATAAAGCTCGACTTGTCGCAAAAGGTTTTCGACAAGTTCAAGGGGTTGACTACGATGAGACCTTCTCACCCGTAGTGATGCTTAAGTCCGTCAGAATTATGTTAGCAATTGCTGCGTTTTATGATTATGAAATATGGCAAATGGATGTCAAAACTGCATTCCTGAATGGATTTCTGGAAGAAGAGTTGTATATGATGCAACCAGAAGCTTTTGTCGATCCAAAGGAAGCTAGCAAAGTGTGCAAGCTCCAGCGATCCATTTATGGACTGGTGCAAGCCTCTCGGAGTTGGAATAAACGCTTTGATAGTGTGATCAAAGCATTTGGCTTTATACAGACTTTTGGAGAAGCCTGTATTTACAAGAAAGTGAGTGGGAGCTCTGTAGCATTTCTGATATTATATGTGGATGACATATTGCTGATTGGAAATGATATAGAATTTCTGGATAGCATAAAGGGATACTTGAATAAAAAATTTTCAATGAAAGACCTCGGGGAAGCTGCTTACATATTAGGCATAAAGATCTATAGAGATAGATCAAGGCGCTTAATTGGACTTTCACAAAGCACATACCTTGACAAGATTTTGAAGAAGTTCAAAATGGATCAAGAAAAGAAAGGGTTCTTGCCTGTGTTACAAGGTGTGAAGTTGAGTCAGACTCAATGCCCGACCAATGCAGAAGATAGAGAGAAAATGAAAGATGTTCCCTATGCTTCAGCCATAGGCTCTATCATGTATGCAATGCTGTGTACCAGACCTGATGTGTGCCTTGCTATAAGTTTAGCAGGGAGGTACCAAAGTAATCCAGGAGTGGATCACTGGACAGCGGTCAAGAACATCCTGAAATACCTGAAAAGGACTAGGGATATGTTTCTCGTATATGGAGGTGACAAAGAGCTCACCGTAAGAGGTTACGTTGATGCAAGCTTTGACACTGATCCGGACGATTCTAAATCGCAAACCGGATACGTGTTTACTTTAAACGGTGGAGCTGTTAGTTGGTGCAGTTCTAAACAAAGCGTCGTAGCGGGATCTACATGTGAAGCGGAGTACATAGCTGCTTCGGAAGCAGCGAACGAAGGAGTCTGGATGAAGGAGTTCATATCCGATCTAGGTGTCATACCTAGTGCATCGGGTCCAATGAAAATCTTCTGTGACAATACTGGTGCAATTGCCTTGGCAAAGGAATCCAGATTTCACAAAAGAACCAAACACATCAAGAGACGCTTCAACTCCATCCGGGATTTAGTCCAGGTGGGAGACATAGAGATTTGCAAGATACATACGGATCTGAATGTTGCAGACCCGTTGACTAAGCCTCTTCCACGAGCAAAACATGATCAGCACCAAGGCTCCATGGGTGTTAGAATCATTACTGTGTAATCTAGATTATTGACTCTAGTGCAAGTGGGAGACTGAAGGAAATATGCCCTAGAGGCAATAATAAAGTTATTATTTATTTCCTTATATCATGATAAATGTTTATTATTCATGCTAGAATTGTATTAACCGGAAACATAATACATGTGTGAATACATAGACCAACAGAGTGTCACTAGTATGCCTCTACTTGACTAGCTCGTTAATCAAAGATGGTTATGTTTCCTAACCATAAACAAAGAGTTGTTATTTGATTAACGAGGTCACATCATTAGTTGAATGATCTGATTGACATGACCCATTCCATTAGCTTAGCACCCGATCGTTTAGTATGTTGCTATTGCTTTCTTCATGACTTATACATGTTCCTATAACTATGAGATTATGCAACTCCCGTTTACCGGAGGAACACTTTGGGTACTACCAAACGTCACAACGTAACTGGGTGATTATAAAGGAGTACTACAGGTGTCTTCAATGGTAGATGTTGGGTTGGCGTATTTCGAGATTAGGGTTTGTCACTCCGATTGTCGGAGAGGTATCTCTGGGCCCTCTCGGTAATACACATCACATAAGCCTTGCAAGCATAATAACTAAGATGTTAGTTATGAGATGATGTATTACGGAACGAGTAAAGAGACTTGCCAGTAACGAGATTGAACTAGGTATTGGATACCGACGATCGAATCTCGGGCAAGTAACATACCGATGACAAAGGGAACAACGTATGTTGTTATGCGGTCTGACCGATAAAGATCTTCGTAGAATATGTAGGAGCCAATATGGGCATCCAGGTCCCGCTATTGGTTATTGACCGGAGACGTGTCTCGGTCATGTCTACATTGTTCTCGAACCGTAGGGTCCGCACGCTTAACATTACGATGATAGTTATTATGAGTTTATGCATTTTGATGTACCGAAGGTTGTTCGGAGTCCCGGATGTGATCACGGACATGACGAGGAGTCTCGAAATGGTCGAGACGTAAAGATTGATATATTGGAAGCCTATGTTTGGACACCGGAAGTGTTCCGGGTGAAATCGGGATTTTACCGGATTACCGGGAGGGTTACCGGAACCCCCCGGGAGCCAAATGGGCCAACATGGGCCTTAGTGGAAAGGTGAGAGGGCAGCACACATAGGGCTGCGCCTCCCCCCCTCTCCCTAGTCCTATTAGGACTAGGAGAGGGGCCGGCCACCTCTCTCTTTCACTTCCCTCTTGAGGAAACCTAGTTGGACTAGGATTGGAGGGGGGAGTCCTACTCCCGGTAGGAGTAGGACTCCTCCTGCGCCTCCCACCTTGGCCGGCCAGCTCCTCCTCCTCCATCCTTTATATACGGGGGCAGGGGACACCCCAAGACACACAAGTTGATCCTTGAGATCGTTCCTTAGCCGTGTGCGGTGCCCCCTGCCACCAAATTCCACCTCGATCATACCGTTGTAGTGCTTAGGCGAAGCCCTGCGTCGGTAGTACATCAAGATCGTCACCACGCCGTCGTGCTGACGGAACTCCTACCCGAAGCTTTGCTGGATCGGAGCCCGGGGATCGTCATCGAGCCGAACGTGTGCTAAGAACTCGGAGGTGCCGGAGTAACGGTGCTTGGATCGGTCAGATCGGGAAGACGTACGACTACTTCCTCTACGTTGTGTGATCGCTTCCGCAGTCGGTCTGCGTTGGTACATAGACAACACTCTCCCCTCTCGTTGCTATGCATCACCATGATCTTGCGTGCGCATAGGAAAATTTTCGAAATTACTACGTTCCCCAACACATAATACGTTGCAGCCCGAAAACGGGTCAGCACATTGAATATGCTGGCAAAGTAACACAGTAGAGCAATGAACAGAATAATGCTATCACTACATGCACATTTGGCTGGTGGAAAGCTCTATGGTTACAGTTTTTGCGAAAAGCCAATTTTTTTCCTACAACAAAGGAATAGATTTTATTTAACTATCATGGTAGTTGAAACATCATTGAGAAGGTTCCTCCAACTCAATCCCAATTAAAGTAATTAACTACCCAACAATTTTATTTAGAGTGATGAGATACTTATGATACCCCAAGTACTAGATACTCAAGATGTCCATAACCCGGGACACGGCTAAGCATGATTAGTTTATACACTCTGCAGAGGTTTGCGCACTTTTCCCCACAAGACCCGTTCTCCTCTGTTGAATTTCTCGCACTACAAGGTGTTTGAGAAATGGATGACCGAGACACAGTCTTTCAGAAGCATTAACCCCTTACTCCGAGCAGACCATACCAACCTACATCCCTCTACCTGTTGATCCACCTCTTCGGGAGCTTCATGCAACCTAATCAACTATGCTAGAGCTCATAATAGCTTGTGGCTGCACATGGAAGTTTCTAGCATGAAAATATCTCAGTTCCCTTTGAGCCTGGGTGGTGGACCATTGGATTATCACATGGGTACTCCGGGATATCCTAGGACAACACTGGGTTCCCCAGGTGCCCAACAAACAATCCACCCAGATGTGTATTCAAGTTTCCACCTTAAGTTGAACCATTAATTAACAATCTCACATATGTCATGGATTTCACTCACCCAAACCACGTCTACGAGCATAGCATAGCAATACAAGCAATACGTAGAAGTAAATCCCAAGGGTTTGAATATAACAGGGCAATAGGTTCTACCTCATCAACTACTTCCCAACCGACATGTTAATCACATCCTAACCATGCAATGTTTGAGGATTGGAACTAATGCATAAAAACTGGGGTATAAAGGGGTGGCTCGGGGCTCTAGGGGGGGGGGGGGGTCGGGGCGGCTTATAAGAGACAGGGGTGACTTGGAGGAGGGGGCAAGGCACAGGGGAAACGGAGTCCCGGCCATACTCCGGTTCGGGTGGCGGCGATGGCGTGGTCTCCAGCTCGGAGACGACGGCGGGGGAGTGGGCTGGCTTGGCTGGGCTTCGGCCTAGTCGGCCACTGCGCGTTTTAAAAAAAAATAATTCCGCTGAACAAAAAAATCCTAGAAAATAAAATAAAATTCTAAAAATGCCAAAACAAATTTTCTCCATCTAAATAAAATATTTAGAACAGGATGAACATTTTCTTGGCCCTAAAATGCAACTTTGGAAAACGTTCAATTTTTCTAATTCAAATAAAATAGCAATAAACTTCGGATAAAAACAAACATTTGATTTTAATATTTTTCCTCCAATATTTCATTTATTTTGGAGAAGTCATATTATCTCCTCTCATATATTTTAATATGAAATATTTTCGGAGAGAAAAATAATGAAAACCAAGAATCCTCGTTTCAATATTTGATAAAACTCAAATATGAAAACAGGGAAATCCCCAACTCTCTCTGAGGGTCCTTGAGTTGCTTAGGATTTCGAGGATTGCAAAACGAAGTGCAATAAAATATGATATGCATGAATGATCTATGTATAACATTCCAAATTGAAAATTTGGGATGTTACAAATCTACCCCCCCCTTAAGATGAATCTCGCCCTCGAGATTCGGGTTGGCTATAGAATAGGTGTGGGTGGTCTTTGCGAAGATCATCCTCTTGTTCCCAGGTGTCTTCATCCTCGGTATGGTGGCTCCACTGAACTTTACAAAAATTGATAACCTTGCTGCGGGTGACTCGGCTGGCAAATTGGAGAATCCTGACTGGCTTCTCCTCATAGGTCAAATCACTGTCCAACTGAATCGCCTCCAAGGGTACTATATCTCTTAACAGTATATCGGCCATCTCAGCATGACACTTCTTCAGCTGTGAAACATGAAATACATCATGAACTCCTAACAGTCCTTCAGGTAACTCCAACTTGTAGGCAACTTCTCCCATACGTTCCAAAATTTGATACGGTCCTACAAATCTCGAGGCTAACTTTCCCTTAACTCAAAAATGTTTCACTCCTCGAATGGGTGACACTCGCAGGTATGCTCTGTCTCCAATTTCATAGGTTATTTCCATGCGTTTCGAATCTGCATAACTCTTCTGCCTGGACTGAGCTATCTTCAGTCTATCTCTGATCAACTTAACTTTCTCTTCAGACTCTTTGATCAAATCTGGTCCAAACAACTGTCGGTCTCCGACTTCATCCCACATCAACGATGTTCTGCACCTTCGTCCATACAGGGCTTCGAACGGTGCCATCTTCAAACTGGCTTGATAGCTATTGTTGTATGAGAACTCCGTGTAGGGCAAGTTGTCATCCCAACTAGATCCATAATCTAGCGCACAGGCTCTCAACATATCCTCCAGTACCTGGTTGACTCTCTTGGTTTGTCCATCTGTCTGCGGGTGGAATGTTGTACTGAAATCCAACCTTGTCCCCAAAGTTTGGTGCAGCTGATGCCAAAACTTTGAAGTAAACTGTGTCCCTCTATCTGATACGATGGTCCTCAGAACTCCATGCAGACATACGATCCTGGTCATATATATCTTGGCCAACTTTGCACTTGTATAGGTGGTTTTCACTGGGATAAAGTGAGCTACTTTGGTCAAGCGATCCACTACTACCCATATAGCATCATATCCTAATTTGGTCCTGGGTAATCCGGTGATAAAATCCATGCCAAGTTTATCCCACTTCCATTCGGGTATCGGCATAGGCTGTAACAATCCTGCGGGCTTTTGATGCTCATCCTTCACTCTCTGACATACATCACATACGGCTACATACTCGGCAATATCCTTCTTCATACCAGTCCACTAGAAACGCTCCTTCAAATCCAAATACATCTTGGTGTTTCCGGGGTGTATCGAGTATGGTGAGTCATGAGCCTCCTGAAGTATTAACTTCCTGATCTCTGTGTTATTGGGCACATAAACACGGTCCTCGAACCATAAGATGTCGTGCTCATCCTCACGAAAACCTTTGGCCTTTCCTTCACTCATTCTCTCTTTTATTTCGGCAACCTCTTTGTCATCCTTCTGAGCTTCTTGAATCTTTCCTAACAATGTAGTCTGAACCTCCATTGTTGCAACAAAACCTCTAGGAACAATCTCCAATCGAAGTTCCCTGAGATCATCTGCTAACTCCTTCGACAATCCCGTGCTCACTAGGGTATTAGCATAACTCTTCCGACTCAAGGCGTCTACTACGACATTAGCCTTGCCTGGATGATAGTGAAGCTTCATGTCATAATCCTTTATAAGCTCCAACAATCTCCTTTGCCTAAGGTTCAACTCCTTCTGTGTGAAAATGTACTTCAAACTCTTATGATCCGTGTACACATCACAACGATTTCCAATAAGGTAATGCCTCCAGGTCTTCAATGCATGCACCACGGCAGCCAACTCCAAATCATGCGTGGCATAATTCAACTCGTGCGGTTTCAGTTGTCGCGAGGCATACGAAACAACTCTTCCGTCCTGCATAAGCACACTTCCAAGTCCTAGGCGAGATGCATCACAATACACTTGAAACTCCTTACGTATAGCCGGCAGAATCAACACTGGGGCTATCGTCAAACGTTTCTTTAACTCCTGAAAACTCGCCTCACATTGTTCTGTCCATTTAAATTTGGTACCTTCTTCGATAACTCCGTCACTGGCTTCACAATTTTGGAAAAATTCTCAATGAATCTCCGATAGTATCCTGCGGGTCCAAGAAAACTGCGGATCTCGCTAACTGAAGTGGATGCCAACCATTTAGTGACTGATTGAACCTTGGTAGGATCTACTGCTACACCTTCTCCTGATATGACATGTCCAAGGAATCCAACTTCCTTCTGCCAAAACTTGCATTTGCTGAACTTGGCATACAACTGATGTTCCCTGAGTTTCTCAAGAACTAAACGCAGATGCTCTTCGTGCTCCTCCTCATTCTTCGAGTATACCATTATATCATCAATGAACACCACAATGAACTTATCCAAATATTCCATGAACACTTTGTTCATCATGCTCATGAAGTAGGCAGGGGCATTAGTTAGTCCAAACGACATGACCGTATATTCATACAACTCGTACCGTGTGGTGAATGCTATCTTTGGTATGTCCTTCTCTCATATCTTCAGCTGGTGATATCCAGATCACAGATCGATCTTTGAAAACACCTTAGCTCCTTGCAGCTGGTTGAACAAATCATTGATCATCGGCAGTGGGTATTTGTTCTTAATCTTCACCTCATTTAACACATGATAATCAACAACCATTCTTAGGGACTTATCCTTCTTCTCGACCAAAAGTACTGGGGCTCCCCATGGTGATGAGCTCTGTCGAATGTAACCTTTCTCCAGTAAATCCTTGATCTGTTTCTTAATCTCCTCCAAATCATCTGCGGGCATCCAGTATGGTCTCTTCGATATAGGCTCGGTGCCTGGCAATAACTCTATCAAAAACTCGATGTCTCGATCTGGTGGCATGCCTGGTAACTCCTGTGGAAAAACATCCGGGTAATCCTTGACTACAGACACTTCCTCCTGAACAACTCCCGTGAGGGTATTTAATTGGCTACTCCTTGGCGCATGCCTAGATACATACTTGATCCTTCTTCCCTCCGGGGTGGTGAGACAAATTGACTTACTAACACAGTCAATGCTTCCTCCATACTTTGACATCCAGTCCATTCCTAATATCACATCCAATCCTTGTGACTCCAAGATTATTAGGTCGGACGGAAAAACATGGCTACCAATGGTTACACCATCGACTAGCCATATACTCTGCTCCAGGTGAACTCACTAACAGATGGGTCCTAAGGGTTTGGGTTGGTAGTTTAAACTTATCCACAAATTCCCTTGATATGTATGAATGCGATGCACCAGTATAAAAAAGAATAAGGGCGGTAAAAGACTTAACCAAAAACTTACCAATAACCACGTCTGGCTGCTCTTCAACCTCCTCCACGTTGACGTGGTTCACTTGTCCTTTGTTGAATGGATTGGGCTTCTTTCCAGCGCTCCCATTGCCATTTCCATTCTTCGCTTCAGCGCACTCCGTGGCATAGTGTCCAGTCTTCCCGCACTTGAAACAAGTAATGTGGCTTAGGTCTCTCTTCGCGGGTGTGGCTGGATTGGAGCGGTTCTGATTGTTGCTTGCTACATTCCCATTCCCATTCCTTGGGCCAGTATGATTATGGTTACTTCCTCCATTATGGGTGTGGCCTCCATTGTTATGAACAAGTCCTCCCGAGTTCGGGGTTAGGCGAGGCTTCTGCTGAGCTCCTAAATTATACCTTCCTTGTCCATACTTCCTTTTGCGGTTCTCAATCTGCTGCTGCTTCCCTTCAATCATAAGAGCCTTATCTACCAACTCCTGGTAGTTGTTGAATGTTGCCACCATCAACTACATGCTCATCTCATCATTCAGCCCTTCCATAAACTTCTCCTGCTTTGCGGCATCTGGGGCCACATCATCAGGGGCATAACGGGATAACTTGCTAAACTCATCTGCGTACTGAGCTACAGTACGGTTCCCCTGGCGTAAGTTGCAAAACTCATGCTTCCTCATACTCATAGCTCCAGTTGAGACATGGGATGTACGGAAAGCTTGCTGAAACTGATCCCATGTCACCGTGGCTATAGGGTAGGTGATAGTGTAATTCTCCCACCATGAGGCTGCTGGTCCATCCCACTGATGTGCGGCAAAATGCACCTTCTCAGCATCGGTACATCCTGCAGTGGTTAACTCCCTTCCAATCTTGCGGAGCCAATCATCTGCTACTATGGGCTCGGTGCTACTGGAAAACAACGGCGGCTGCAACCTCAGAAAACGGGCTAAGTTATCAACTGGTGGTGGTGGCGGTGGATTGTTGTTGTTGTTTTTGTTGTTGTTTCCTTGGTTTTGAACTAACAACTGCTTCAGGGTATTCTGCTGCTGGATCAACTGAGTGAGCTCCGGTGGGAAGGTAAATCTGGGGTCATGTCTCGAAGGCATCTGATGGGTTTAGAGGGGAGAGATCAGAATAGAATGAGGTCTAATGAGAAAGCACTACCCATATGCACATGAGACAAACACAATCATTTCACTTAATCAATCAAGCAAGGGCATACAATCGATCTAACTATCATTACAAAAGTGCTCGGGCTATACTATTTACATGGTGGAATTCTACTACTGTTGTGGTGGTCTCCTAAAAATATTCTTCGGTTGAAGAATCCATGATGTCTGCTCCAGCTTCGTCTTCATAATCATCATCACTATTGTCGGGGTCTGAGTCCGTGTCGTCGATGATGATGTAGTCCTCCGGGCGAATCTCCTTGGGTTCTTCGTCTTCTCCTCCTGGTGCGGGGTCTCCCATGAATACTCCTAGCTTCATTGTCAGTTCGGCATTCTTATCCACTACTACGACGATTTCCTCCTCATAATCTTCACGTGTAGCTTTAAGTTCTTCCTCTAGTTCCGTGATCCTTGTCATTGCCTTCTTCAGGTCCATCATTCCTGCGCACATCTGGTTCTCCTGGCGACGAATGTGTTGGTTTAATTCCTGGATGAAAGCTGCAATTGATCTATCCTTCCTGGTGCTGATCATCTCCCACTATTCATCTCGGCACCCACAAATCTGATAGATAGTATCCTTAAGCTCCTTATGATAAACTTCTCCAATGCATCCCATGGTGATGTGAGTTGCCATACTCTTTCCTAGACTCCAGGTTGGTGCATCGAAGGAAAACTCTACGGGCTTAGTGACTGGCGTGAATGTCCTTCCTGGAACTTGAACTTGAATCATCCATCACTTCTCTTCTGGTAAAGTGGCGTTGTAAGTCCCGGTGAAACTTGGTATTCCAATGTTCAAGTACCTAGTGACTTCCTTCAAGTGTCGTCCAAAAGGTGCTTCTTCATCCGGTTGTGCAAACTTGTTCCTTGCGTCCGCCATCCTAAAGAGTAGAAAATGAAGAGGAGTCAGAAATGAGAAGAGAATAGTGATCTAGGGCTTTAGCTTAGTGGTCGTGTCCTACACTCAGCCTGTGCTCTGATACCATCTTGGAGCGACCCGACCTCAAACGGTCAAGTCTCTGCGCTTCAGTGTCATCCCTGGATCGGTAATGCTGACACACACAATACTCGAGGATTTATAACAAAGTAGCAATCACACACTTATTACATCGAATATCTCAAAAGAGAACTTATTACAATAAATATGGCTTAAGGCCATCTAATACAATAACAGCGGAGGGCTTGGAAGATAAAGTGAGTCCATCAACTCCAACCGCATAGTTGAGCTGCACGGCAACGACCTAACAAACCTTACTCCTCGTCTGAAAAGTCTGCAACATAATACGTTGTAGCCCGAAAATGGGTCAGCACATGGAATATGCTGGCAAAGTAACATAGTAGAGCAATGAACAGAATAATGCTATCACTACATGCATATTTGGCTGGTGGAAAGCTCTATGGTTACAGTTTTTGCGAAAAGCCAATTTTTCCCTACAACAAAGGAATATATTTTATTTAACTATCATGGTAGTTGAAACATCATTGAGAAGGTTCCTCCAACTCAATCCCAATTAAAGTAATTAACAACCCAACAATTTTATTTAGAGTGATGAGATACTTATGATACTCCAAGTACTAGATACTCAAGATGTCGATAACCCGGGATACGGCTAACCATGATTAGTTTATACACTCTGCAGAGGTTTGCACACTTTTCCCCACAAGACCCGACCTCCTCCGTTGAATTTCTCGCACTACATGGTGTTTGAGAAACGGATGACCGAGACACAGTCTTTCAGAAGCATTAACCCCTTACTCCGGGCAGACCATACCAACCTACATCCCTCTACCTGTTGATCCACCTCTTCGGGAGCTTCACGCAACCTAATCAACTATGCTAGAGCTCATAATAGCTTGTGGCTGCACATGGAAGTTTCTAGCATGAAAATATCTCAGTTCCCTTTGAGCCTGGGTGGCGGACCATAGGATTATCACACGGGTACTCTGGGATATCCTAGGACAACACTGGGTTCTCCAGGTGCCCAACAAACAATCCACCCAGATGTGTATTCAAGTTGCCACCTTAAGTTGAGCCATTAATTAACAATCTCACATATGTCATGGATTTCACTCACCCAAACCACGTCTACGAGCATAGCATAGCAATATAAGCAATACGTAGAAGTAACTCCCAAGGGTTTGAATATAACAGGGCAATAGGTTCTACCTCATCAACTACTTCCCAACCCACATGTTAATCACATCCTAACCATGCAATGTTTGAGGATTGGAACTAATGCATAAAAACTGGGTGATAAAGGGTATGATCAAAGTGTTACTTGCCTTGCTGATGATCCCCAAAACCTAGGGATTCCTAGTAGCACGCTTCGCTCTCCGGGTGTTCTATCGCAAACAAACAATAACATACATAAGCAAACAAGCAAAGAAACACAAGTAAATCTCAAATAAGAAGATCTAACTAGAAAGTTCAACTTAATAACTCCAGTTTGCGAAAAGAATCAAATCAAACGGAGCAACGATACTCAAACTGCCAAAGAAACAAGATACATTTTCTAATATGGGCTAAGGTCAAATTTTATAGTAGCAAAAGCTTGTTCAAGTTGGTTAAACGGAAATAGGGTTTCGATACGAAGATCTAGGTGCTTGAATCGCCTGATTCCGATAAACGAGCGAAAAGATAAACTAAAACGAAAATCGAATCAGAAATCGTGATTGAAATTAATCCTGGAAAATATGAGAAAAAGAAAACTGACGAACAGGCTAACGAACGAGCGTTCATTTTCTGTAACTAACGAGTGAACTCCATTCGTTAAAACAAACATACGGAGAACGTCCGCAAAGTAACTAAACCGAAAAAACCGGTGAACCGTTCTAAAAAAACGAACTAGAGTTTTCTAACAAAAACCGAACCAGTTTTTCTTAAAAAACGAACGACGCTATACCTCCGACGAGGTCCGGCGCAGCGGGCGGCTCCGGCGAGCGACAGGGCAGCGCGGGCGGCAGCGGCGCGGCAGCGGGATGGCGGCCGCTTGCGGCGGCGGGGTGGCTCGGGGCTCTTGGGGGGGGGGGGTAGGGGCGGCTTATAAGAGACGGGGGCAACTTGGAGGAGGGGGCAAGGCGCGGGGGAAACGGAGTCCCGGCCGGACTCCGGTTTGGGTGGCGGTGGCAGCGCGGTCTCCAGCTCCGAGACGGCGGCGGGGGAGCAGGCCGGCTCGGCTGGGCTTCGGCCCAGTCAGCCACTGCGCGTTTTTTTAAAAATAATTCCGCCGAACAAAAAACATCCTAGAAAATAAAATAACATTCTAAAAATGCCAAAACAAATTTTCTCCGTCTAAACAAAATAATTAGAACAGGATGAACATTTTCTTGGCCCTAAAATGCAACTTTGGAAAATGTGCAATTTTTCTAATTCAAATAAAATAGCAATAAGCTCCGGATAAAAACAAATATTTGATTTTAATCTTTTCCTCCAATATTTCATTTATTTTGGAGAAGTCATATTATCTTCTCTCATATATGTTAATATGAAATATTTTCGGAGAGAAAAATAATTAAAACCAAAAATCCTCGTTTCAATATTTGATAAAACTCAAATATGAAAACAGGGAAATCCCCAACTCTCTTCGAGGGTCCTTGAGTTGCTTAGGATTTCGAGGATTGCAAAACGAAATGCAATAAAAATGTGATATGCATGAATGATCTATGTATAACATTCCAAATTGAAAATTTGGGATGTTACATCATCACATAATGGTTCACCATACGTGCATGCTACGGGAATCACAAACTTTAACACAAGTATCTCTCAAATTCACAACTACTCAACTAGCATGACTCTAATATCACCATCTTCATGAAGGAAATATGCCCTAGAGGCAATAATAAAGTTGTTATTTATATTTCCTTATATCATGATAAATGTTTATTATTCATGCTAGAATTGTATTAACCGGAAACTTAGTACATGTGTGAATACATAGACAAACAGAGTGTCACTAGTTTGCCTCTACTTGACTAGCTCATTGAATCAATGATGGTTATGTTTCCTAACCATAGACATGAGTTGTCATTTGATTAACGGGATCACATCATTAGAGAATGATGTGATTGACTTGACCCATCCGTTAGCTTAGCACAATGATCGTTTAGTTTGTTGCTATTAATTTCTCCATAACTATACATGTTCCTATAACTATGAGATCATGCAAATCCCGAATACCGGAGGAACACTTTGTGTGCTACCAAAAGTCACAACGTAACTAGGTGATTATAAAGGTGCTCTACAGGTGTCTCCGATGGTGTTTGTTGAGTTGGCATGGATCAAGATTAGGATTTGTCACTCTGGTTGTCGGAGAGGTATCTCTGGGCCCTCTCGGTAATGTACATCACTATAAGCCTTGCAAGCAATGTAGCTAATGAGTTAGTTACGGGATGTAGCATCACGGAACTAGTAAAGAGACTTGCCGGTAATGAGAATGAACTAGGTATTGAGATACCGATGATCAAATCTCGAGCAAGTAACGTATCTGTCACAAAGGGAACAACGTATACCGTTATGCGGTTTGACCGATAAAGATCTTCGTAGAATATGTAGGAGCCAATATGAGCATCCAGGTTCCGCTATTGGTTATTAACCGGAGACATGTCTCGGTCATGTCTACATAGTTTTTGAACCCGTAGGGTCCGCACGCTTAACGTTCGGTGACGATTGGTATTATGAGTTTATGTGATTTGATGTACCGAAGGTTGTTCAGAGTCCCGGATAGGGATGGCAATTTTATCCATGGATCTGGATACCCATGGATACCCGATCCGGTTGGGCAAGGGTATGGAGCACATATCTGCCCATGGGTCCATGGATATGGATACCCATGAACAGCCGGGTTGGGCATGGTTATAGTTTGTGGTCCATGGATATCCAATGGATACCCGTATCGCATGTGGGGCCATATGCCAGTGACAGTAGAAAGAGCGAATCAATGGGAAATGGCAGGAAACATGCAACTTGTGCGATGAGCTATATGCTGCAGAATCAACCTCTGGTATGTCACACTTAAGGACTCATCGTATTGCTTGTTGCCTACTTATGCATGTAGTTTATGTTGTAATTTGTGAGTGAATGATTATGAGTTAATTTGATCTTTGGGAAGGCTTCATGCTGACTTTTCTATGCCCATGGAGCTCCATGGGTATGTGGGTATCCAGCGGGTTTGGGCATGGGCACAAGTTGTGCCCATGGATAATTTGGTGGATGGGCAAAGGGTAGGAAGATGGGTCATGGGTTGGATTTGGACCAGCTCCACCCGCCCCAAACCCGACCCATTGCCATCCCTAGTCCCGGATGAGATCACGGACATGACGAGGAGTCTCGAAATGATCGAGCCGTAAAGATCGATATATTGGAAGGCTATATTCGGTCATCGGAAAGGTTTCAAGTGATCCGGGTATTTTTCGGCGTACCAGGGGAGTTACAGGAATACGGGAGTACATATGGGCCTTAGTGGGCTTTAAGGGAAAAGGAGGAGAAGCCACGAGGGCTGGCCGCACGCCCCCATCGGCCTAGTCCGAATTGGACCAGGGGAGGGGCTGCGCCCCCTCTTTCCTTCTCCTTCCTTTCCCCTCCTAGTAGGACTAGGAAAGGAGGAATCCGAGGAGGATTCCTCCCCCCTTAGCGCGCCTAGAGAGGCTAGCCGGCCTTCCCTACCTCCTTTATATACGTGGGGAGGGGGCACCCTAGAACACTGATACGTCTCCAATGTATCTATAATTTTTTATTGCTCCATGCTATATTATCAATTGTTTTGGACATTATTGGGCTTTATTATCCACTTTTATATTATTTTTGGGACTAACCTATTAACCGGAGGCCCAGCCCAAAATTGTTGTTTTTGCCTGTTTTAGGGTTTCGAAGAAAAGGAATATCAAACGGAGTCCAAACGGAATGAAACCTTCGGGAACGTGATTTTCTCAACGAATAAGATCAGGGAGACTTGGACCCTACGTCAAGAAATAAAACAGGTGGCCACGAGGTAGGGGGGCGCGCCCACCCCCACCAGGCGCGCCCTCCACCCTCGTGGACCCCCTGTTGCTCCACTGACGTACTCCTTCCTCCTATATATACTTACGTACCCCCAAACGATCAGAAACGGAGCCAATACCCTAATTCCACCGTCATAAATTTCTGTATCCACAAGATCCTATCTTGGGGCCTATTCCGGAGCTCCGCCAGAGGGGGCATCGATCACGGAGGGCTTCTACATCAACACCATAGCCTCTTCGATGAAGTGTGAGTAGCTCACCTCAGACCTACGGGTCCATAGTTAGCAGCTAGATGGCTTCTTCTCTCTTTTTGGATCTCAACACAATGTCCCCCCTCTCTTGTGGAGATCTATTCGATGTAATCTTCTTTTTGCAGTGTGTTTGTTGAGACCGATGAATTGTGGGTTTATGATCAAGTCTATCTATGAATAATATTTGAATCTTCTCTGAATTCTTTTATGTATGATTGGTTATCTTTGCAAGTCTCTTCGAATTATCAGTTTGGTTTGGCCTACTAGATTGATCTTTCTTGCAATGGGAGAAGTGCTTAGCTTTGGGTTCAATCTTGCGGTGTCCTTTCCCAGTGACAGTAAGGGCAGCAAGGCACGCATTGTATTGTTGCCATCGAGGATAACAAGATGGGGTTTTCTTCATATTGCATGAGTCTATCCCTCTACATCATGTCATCTTGCTTAAGGCGTTACTCTGTTTTTAACTTAATACTCTAGATGCATGCCGAATAGCGGTCGATGAGTGGAGTAATAGTAGTAGATGCAGGAAGTAGTCGGTTTACTTGTCTCTGACGTGATGCCTATATACATGATCATACCGAGATATTCTCATAACTATGCTCAATTCTGTCAATTGCTCAACAGTAATTTGTTCACCCACCACAGAATACTTATGCTCTCGAGAGAAGCCACTAGTGAAACCCATGGCCCCCGGGTCTATCTTTATCATATTGATCTCCTACTAGTTAGTTATTTCCTTTGCTATTTACTTTGCCTTTATTTTACTTTGCATCTTTTATCATAAAAATACCATAAATATTATCTTATCATATCTATCAGATCTCACTCTCGTAAGTGGCCCTATAGGGATTGACAACCCCTATTTGCGTTGGTTGCGAGGATTTATTTGTTTTGTGCAGGTGTGAGGGACTTGCGCGTAGCCTCCTACTGGATTGATACCTTGGTTCTCAAAAACTGAGGGAAATACTTACGCTACTTTGCTGCATCATCCCTTCGTCTTCGGGGAAAACCAACGCAGTGCTCAAGAGGTAGCTGTTGGGGAACGTAGCAGAATTTTAAAATTTTCTACGCATCACCAAGATCAATCTATGGAGTCATCTTGCAACGAGGGAGAGAGGAGTGCATCTACATACCCTTGTAGATCGCGCGCGGAAGCATTCAAGAGAACGGGGTTGATGGAGCCGTACTCGACGTGATTCAAATCACCGATGGCCAAGTGCCAAACGGACGGCACCTCCGCGTTCAACACACGTACGGTTGGGAAGACTTCTCCTCCAACTTGATCCAGCAAGGGGGAAGGAGAGGTTGATGAAGATCCAGCAGCACGACGGCGTGGTGGTGGAAGCAACGGTGGTCTCGGCAGGGCTTCGCCAAGCGCAGGGAGATGGAGGAGTGTCATGGGAGGGAGAGGGAGAGGCCAGGGGCTTGGGTGCGGCTGCCCTCCCTCCCCCCACTATATATAGGGTGCCTAGGGGGGCCTAGGAGATCCAACCTCCTAGGGGGGCGGCGGCCAAGGCGGTGCCTTGCCCCCCAAGGCAAGGGTGGCACCCCCACCCCTAGGGTTTCCAACCCTAGGCGCAGGGGGAGGCCCAAGGGGGGCGCACCAGCCCACTAGGGGCTGGTTCCCCTCCCACTTCAGCCCATGGGGCCCTTCGGGATAGGTGGCCCCACCCGGTGTACCCCCGGGACCCTTCCGGTGGTCCCGGTACAATACCGATTACCTCCGAAACTTTCCCGATGGCCGAAACTTGACTTCCTATATATAAATCTTCACCTCCGGACCATTCCGGAACTCCTCGTGACATCCGGGATCTCATCCGGGACTCCAAACAACCTTCGGGTTACCATATGCTAATATCTCTACAACCCTAGCGTCACCGAACCTTAAGTGTGTAGACCCTACGGGTTCGGGAGACATGCAAACATGAACGAGAAGCCTCTCCGGTCAATAACCAATAGCAGGATCTGGATACCCATGTTGGCTCCCACATGCTCCATGATGATCTCATCGGATGAACCATGATGTCGAGGATTCAATCAATCCGTATACAATTCCCTTTGTCAATCGGTACGTTACTTGCCCGAGACTCGATCGTCGGTATCCCAATACCTTGTTCAGTCTCGTTACCGGCAAGTCACTTTACTCGTACCGTAATGCATGATCATGTGATCAACCACTTGATCACATTGAGCTCATTATGATGATGCATTACCGAGTGGGCCCAGAGATACCTCTCCGTCATACGGAGTGACAAATCCCAGTCTCGTTTCGTGCCAGCCCAACAGACACTTTCGGAGATACCTGTAATGTACCTTTATAGTCACCCAGTTACGTTGTGACGTTTGGCACACCCAAGGCACTCCTACAGTATCCGGGAGCTGCACAATCTCATGGTCTAAGGAAATGATAATTGACATTCAGAAAAGCTACAGCAAACGAACTACACGATCTTTGAGCTATGCTTAGGATTGGGTCTTGTCCATCACATCATTCTCCTAATGATTTGATCCCGTTATCAATGACATCCAATGTCCATAGTCAAGAAACCATGACTATCTTTTGATCAACGAGCTAGTCAACTAGAGGCTCACTAGGGACGTGTTGTGGTCTATGTATTCACACATGTATTACGATTTCCGGATAACACAATTATAGCATGAACAATAGACAATTATCATGAGCAAAGAAATATAATAATAACCATTTTATTATTGCCTCTAGGGCATATTTCCAACAGTCTCCCACTTGCACTAGAGTCAATAGTCTAGTTACATTGTGATGAATCAAACACCCATGCAGTTCTGGTGTTGATCATGTTTTGCTCTAGGGAGAGGTTTAGTCAATGGATCTGCCACATTCAGGTCTGTATGTACTTTACAAATCTCTATGTCTCCATTTTGAACACTTTCACGAATGGAGTTGAAGCGACGCTTGATATGCCTGGTCTTCCTATGAAACCTGGGCTCCTTGGCAAGGGCAATAGCTCCAGTGTTGTCACAGAAGAGAGTCATCGGGCTCGACGCATTGGGTATGACTCCTAGGTCGGTAATGAACTCCTTCACCCAGACTGCTTCTTGTGCTGCCTCCGAGGCTGCCATGTACTCCGCTTCACATGTAGATCCCGCACAACGCTTTGCTTGCAACTGCACCAGCTTACTGCCCCACCATTCAAAATATACACGTATCCAGTTTGTGACTTAGAGTCATCCAGATCTGTGTCGAAGCTAGCATCGACGTAACCCTTTACGATGAGCTCTTCGTCACCTCCATAAACGAGAAACATTTCCTTAGTCCTTTTCAGGTACTTCAGGATATTCTTGACCGCTGTCTAGTGTTCCATGCCGGGATTACTTTGGTACCTTCCTACCAAACTTACGGCAATGTTTACATCAGGTCTAGTACACATCATAGCATACATGATAGACCCTATGGCCGAGGCATAGGGGATGACACTCATATTTTCTCTATCTTCTGCCATCGTCGGGCATTGAGCCGTGCTCAATCTCGTACCTTGCAATACAGGCAAGAACACCTTCTTTGACTGATCCATTTTGAACTTCTTCAATATCTTGTCAAGGTACGTACTCTGTGAAAGACCAATGAGGCGTCTCGATCTATCTCTATAGATCTTGATGCCCAATATATAAGCAGCTTCTCCAAGGTCCTTCATTGAAAAACACTTGTTCAAGTAGGCCTTTATGCTTTCCAAGAATTCTATATCATTTCCCATCAATAGTATGTCATCCACATACAATATGAGAAATGCTACAGAGCTCCCACTCACTTTCTTGTAAATGCAGGCTTCTCCATAAGTCTGCGTAAACCCAAATGTTTTGATCATCTCATCAAAATGAATGTTCCAACTCCGAGATGCTTGCACCAGCCCATAAATCGAGCGTTGGAGCTTGCACACCTTGTCAGCATTCTTAGGATCGACAAAACCTTCCGGCTGCATCATATACAACTCTTCCTTAAGGAAACCATTAAGGAATGCCGTTTTTACGTCCATTTGCCATATCTCATAATCATAGAATGCGGCAATTGCTAACATGATTCGGACGGACTTCAGCTTCGCTACGGGTGAGAAAGTCTCATCGTAGCCAACCCCTTGAACTTGTCGATAACCCTTAGCAAAAAACCGAGCTTTATAGATGGTTATGTTACCATCCGCGTCTGTCTTCTTCTTAAAGATCCATTTATTTTCTATGGCTCGTCGATCATCGGGCAAGTTAGTCAAAGTCCATACTTCGTTTTCATACATGGATCCTATCTCGGATTTCATGGCTTCCAGCCATTTGTCGGAATCTGGGCCCACCATCGCTTCTTCATAGTTCGAAGGTTCACCGTTGTCTAACAACATGATTTCCAAGGCAGGGTTGCCGTACCACTCTGGTGCGGAACGTGTCCTTGTGGACCTACGAAGTTCAGTAGCAACTTGATCTGAAGTTTCATGATCATCATCATCAACTTCCTCTCTAGTCGGTGCAGGCACCTCAGGAACATTTTCTTGAGCTGCGCCACTTACCGGTTCAAGAGGTAATACTTCATCAAGTTCTACTTTCCTCCCACTTATTCCTTTCGAGAGAAACTCTTTCTCTAGAAAGGACCCATTCTTGGCAACAAAGATCTTGCCTTCGGATCTGAGGTAGAAGGTATACCCAATAGTTTCTTTAGGGTATCCTATGAAGACGCATTTTCTGACTTGGGTTCGAGCTTTTCAGGTTGAAGTTTCTTGACATAAGCATCGCATCCCCAAACTTTTAGAAATGACAGCTTAGGTTTCTTCCCAAACCATAATTCATACAGTGTCGTCTCAACGGATTTTGACGGAGCCCTATTTAAAGTGAATGCGGCAGTCTCTAAAGCATAGCCCCAAAATGATAGCGGTAAGTCGGTAAGAGACATCATAGATCGCACCATATCTAATAGAGTGTGATTACGATGTTCGGACACACCATTACGCTGAGGTGTTCCAGGCGGCGTGAGTTGTGAAACTATTCCACATTTTCTTAAGTGTGTGCCAAATTCGTGACTCAAGTATTCTCCCCCACGATCTGATCGCAAGAACTTGATTTTCCTGTCACGTTGATTCTCAACCTCACTCTGAAATTCCTTGAAGTTTTCAAAGGTCTCAGACTTGTGTTTCATTAAGTAGACATACCCATATCTACTCAAGTCATCAGTGAGGGCGAGAACATAACGATAGCCACCGCGAGCCTTAACACTGATTGGACCGCACACATCAGTATGTATGATTTCCAATAAGTTGGTTGCTCGCTCCATTGTTCCCGAGAACGGAGTCTTGGTCATTTTACCCATGAGGCATGGTTCGCACGTGTCAAATGATTCGTAATCAAGAGACTCTAAAAGTCCATCTGCATGGAGCTTCTTCATGCATTTGACACCTATGTGACCAAGGTGGCAGTGCCACAAGTATGTGGGACTATCATTATCAACCTTACATGTTTTGGTATTCACACTATGAATATGTGTAGCATTACGCTCGAGATTCATTAAGAATAAACCATTCACCATCGGAGCATGACCATAAAACATATCTCTCATATAGATAGAACAACCATTATTCTCGGATTTAAATGAGTAGCCATCTCGAATTAAACGAGATCCTGATACAATGTTCATGCTCAAAGCTGGCACTAAATAACAATTATTGAGGTTTAAAACTAATCCCATAGGTAAATGTAGAGGTAGCGTGCCGATGGCGATCACATCAACCTTGAGACCGTTCCCGACGCGCATCGTCACCTCGTCCTTCGCCAGTCTCCGCTTATTCCGCAGCTCCTGCTTTGAGTTACAAATGTGAGCAACCGCACCGGTATCAAATACCCAGGAGCTACTATGAGTATTGGTAAGGTACACATCAATTACATGTATATCACATATACCTTTCGTGTTGCCGGCCTTCTTGTCCGCTACGTATTTGGGGCAGTTCCGCTTCCAGTGACCGCTTCGCTTGCAATAAAAACACTCAGTCTTGGGCTTGGGTCCATTCTTTGGCTTCTTCCCAGCAGCTTGCTTACCGGGCGCCGCAACTGCCTTGCCGTCCTTCTTGAAGTTCTTTTTACCCTTGCCTTTCTTGAACTTAGTGGTTTTATTCACTATCAACACTTGATGTTCCTTTTTGACTTCCACCTCTGCTGATTTCAGCATTGAATATACCTCAGGAATGGTCTTTTCCATCCCCTGCATATTGAAGTTCATCACAAAGCTCTTGTAGCTCGGTGGAAGCGACTGAAGGATTCTGTCAATGACCGCGTCATCCGGGAGATTAACTCCCAGCTGAGTCAAGCGGTTATGCAACCCAGACATTTTGAGTTTGTGCTCACTGACAGAACTATTTTCCTCCATCTTACAGTTGAAGAACTTGTTGGAGACTTCATATCTCTCGACCCGGGCATGAGCTTGAAAAACCATTTTCAGCTCTTCGAACATCTCAAATGCTCTGTGTCTCTCAAAATGCTTTTGGAGCCCCGGTTCTAAGCTGTAAAGCATGCCACACTGAACGAGGGAGTAATCATCAGCACGTGACTGCCAAGCGTTCATAACGTCTTGGTTCTGTGGGACGGGTGCATCACCTAGCGGTGCTTCTAGGACATAATCTTTCTTGGGAGCTATGAGGATGATCCTCAGGTTCCGGACCCAGTCCGTATAGTTGCTGCCATCGTCTTTCAGCTTGGTTTTCTCTAGGAACGCGTTGAAGTTGAGGACAACGTGGGCCATTTGATCTACAAGACATATTGTAAAGATTTTAGACTAAGTTCATGATAATTAAGTTCATCTAATCAAATTATTCAATGAACTCCCACTCAGATAGACATCCCTCCAGTCATCTAAGTATAACATGATCCGAGTTAACTAGGTCGTGTCCGATCATCACGTGAGACGGACTAGTCAACATCGGTGAACATCTTCATGTTGATCGTATCTTCTATACGACTCATGCTCGACCTTTCGGTCTTCAGTGTTCCGAGGCCATGTCTGTACATGCTAGGCTCATCAATTCAACCTAAGTGTATTGCGTGTGTAAATCTGGCTTACACCCATTGTATTCGAACGTTAGAATCTATCACACCCGATCACCACGTGGTGCTTCGAAACAACGAACCTTCGCAACGGTGCACAGTTAGGGGGAACACTTTCTTGAAATTATTATGAGGGATCATCTTATTTAAGCTACCGTCGTTCTAAGCAAATAAGATGTAAAACATGATAAACATCACATGCAATCAAATAGTGACATGATATGGCCAATATCATTTGCTCCTTTTGATCTCCATCTTCAGGGCTCCATGATCATCGTTGTCACCGGCATGACACCATGATCTCCATCATCATGATCTCCCTCATCGTGTCTTCTTGAAGTTGTCTCGTCATCTATTACTTCGACTACTACGGCTAACGCTTTAGCAATAAACTAAAGTAATTACATGACGTTTATGTTGACACACAGGTCATAAATAAATAAAGACAACTCCTATGGCTCCTGCCGGTTGTCATACTCATCGACATGCAAGTCGTGATTCCTATTACAAGAACATGATCATCTCATACATCACATATATCATTCATCACATCCTTTGGCCATATCACATCACAAAACACTTGCTGCAAAAACAAGTTAGACGTCCTCTAATTGTTGTTGCAAGTTTTTACGTTGCTGCTATAGGATTCTAGCAAGAACGTTTCTTACCTACGCCAAAACCACAACATGAATTGCCACTTTCTATTTACCCTTCATAAGGACCCTGTTCATCGAATCCGATCCGACTAAAGTGGGAGAGACAGACACCCGCCAGCCACCTTATGCAACTAGTGCATGTCAGTCGGTGGAACCAGTCTCACGTAAGCGTACGTGTAAGGTCGGTCCGGGCCTCTTCATCCCACGATGCCGCCGAATCAAGATAAGACTAGTAACGGCAAGCAAATTGACAATATCGACGCCCACAACTACTTTGTGTTCTACTCATGCATAGAAACTACGCATAGACCTAGCTCATGATGCCATTGTTTGGGAATGTAGCAGAATTTTAAAATTTTCTACGCATCACCAAGATCAATCTATGGAGTCATCTAGCAACGAGGGAGAGAGGAGTGCATCTACATACCCTTGTAGATCGCGCGCGGAAACGTTCAAGAGAACGGGGTTGATGGAGCCGTACTCGACGTGATTCAAATCACCGATGGCCAAGTGCCGAACAGACGACACCTCCGTGTTCAACACACGTACGGTTGGGAAGACGTCTCCTCCAACTTGATCCATAAAGGGGGAAGGAGAGGTTGATGAAGATCCGGCAGCATGACGGCGTGGTGGTGGAAGCAACGGTGGTCTCGGCAGGGCTTCGCCAAGCGCGGGGAGACGGAGGAGTGTCACGGGAGGGAGAGGGAGAGGCCAGGGGCTTGGGTGCGGCTGCCCTCCCTCCCCCCACTATATATAGGGTGCCTAGGGGGGGGCGCCGGCCCTAGGAGATCCAATCTCCTAGGGGGGCGGCGGCCAAGGGGGTGCCTTGCCCCCCAAGGCAAGGGTGGCGCCCCCTACCCCTAGGGTTTCCAACCCTAGGCGCAGGGGGAGGCCCAAGGGGGGCGCACCAGCCCACTAGGGGCTGGTTCCCCTCCCACTTCAGCCCATGGGGCCCTCCGGGATAGGTGGCCCCACCCGGTGGACCCCCGGGACCCTTCCGGTGGTCCCGGTACAATACCGATTACCGCCGAAACTTTCCCGATGGCCGAAACTTGACTTCCTATATATAAATCTTCACCTCCAGACCATTCCGGAACTCCTCGTGACGTCCGGGATCTCATCCGGGACTCCGAACAACTTTCGGGTTACCGTATGCTAATATCTCTACAACCCTAGCGTCACCGAACCTTAAGTGTGTAGACCCTACGGGTTCGGGAGACATGCAGACATGACCGAGAAGCCTCTCCGGTCAATAACCAACAGCGGGATCTGGATACCCATGTTGGCTCCCACATGCTCCACGATGATCTCATCGTATGAACCATGATGTCGAGGATTCAATCAATCCATATACAATTCCCTTTGTCAATTGGTACGTTACTTGCCCGAGACTCGATCGTTGGTATCCCAATACCTTGTTCAGTCTCGTTACCGGCAAGTCACTTTACTCGTACCGTAATGCATGATTCCGTGATCAACCACTTGATCACATTGAGCTCATTATGATGATGCATTACCGAGTGGGCCCAGAGATACCTCTCCGTCATACGGAGTGACAAATCCCAGTCTCGATTCGTGCCAACCCAACAGACACTTTCGGAGATACCTGTAATGTACCTTTATAGTCACCCAGTTACGTTGTGACGTTTGGCACACCCAAGGCACTCCTACGGTATCCGGGAGCTGCACAATCTCATGGTCTAAGGAAATGATACTTGACATTCAGAAAAGCTACAGCAAACGAACTACACGATCTTTGAGCTATGCTTAGGATTGGGTCTTGTCCATCACATCATTCTCCTAATGATGTGATCCCGTTATCAATGACATCCAATGTCCACAGTCAAGAAACCATGACTATCTTTTGATCAACGAGCTAGTCAACTAGAGGCTCACTAGGGACGTGTTGTGGTCTATGTATTCACACATGTATTATGATTTCCGGATAACACAATTATAGCATGAACAATAGACAATTATCATGAACAAAGAAATATAATAATAACCATTTTATTATTGCCTCTAGGGCATATTTCCAACAGTAGCAAGAAGGATTTTTGGCGCCGTTGCCGGGGAGGTCTACGCAAAAGTCAACATACCAAGTACCCATCACATACCCTTATCTCCCGCATTACATTATTTGCCTCTCGTTTTCCTCTCCCCCACTTCACCCTTGTTGTTTTATTTGCCCTCTCTCTCTATCCTCCCTCTCTATTTGCCTCTTTTTGTCCGCTTGCTTTTTGTTCGCTTGTGTGTTAGTTTGCTTGCTTGTCACGATGTCTCAAGATAATACTAAATTGTTTGACTTCACCAATACCAACAACAATGATTTTATTAGCACTCCGATTGCTCCTCTTACCGATGCTGAATCTTGTGAAACTAATGCTTCTTTGCTGAATCTTGTCATGAAAGATCCGTTCTTCGGCCTTCCTAGTGAAGATGTCGCTACCCATCTAAATAGACTTGTTGATTTGTGTGACATGCAAAAGAAGAAAGATGTGGATAATGATATTGTTAAATTGAAGCTATTTCCTTTTTCGCTCAGAGATCGTGCTAAAGCTTGGTTTTCGTCTTTGGCTAAAAATAGTATTGATTCATGGAACGAGTGCAAAGATGCTTTTATCTCTAAGTATTTTCCTCCCGCTAAGATCATCTCTCCTAGAAACGATATTATGAATTTAAGCAACTTGATCATGAACATGTTGCACAAGCTTGGGAGAGAGTGAAATTAATGATACGTAAATGCCCTACTCATGGTTTAAATTTGTGGATGATTGTTCAGAATTTTTATGCCAGATTGAATTTTGCTTCTAGAAATCTTTTAGATTCGGCCGCGGGAGGCACTTTTATGGAAATCACTTTAGGAGAAGCTACTAAACTCCTAGATAATATTATGGTTAATTATTCTCAATGGCACACTGAAAAATCTACTAATAAAAAGGTGCATGCGATAGAAGAAATTAATGTTTTGAGTGGAAAGATGGATGAACTTATGAAATTATTTGCTAATAAGAGTGTTCCTTCTGATCCTAATGATATGCCCTTGTCTACTTTGATTGAGAATAATAATGAATCTATGGATGTGAATTTTGTTGGTAGGAACAATTTTGGTAACAACGCGTATAGAGGAAATTTTAATCCTAGGCCTTATCCTAGTAATCCCTCTAATAATTTTGGTAATTCCTACAACAATTCTTATGGAAATTATAATAAGATGCCCTCTGATTTTGAATCTAATATTAAAGAATTTATTTCTTTGCAAAAGAATTTTAATGCTATGATTGAAGAAAAATTGCTTAAGATTGATGATTTGGCTACGAACGTTGATAGAATTTTTCTTGATGTTGATTCTTTGAAACTTAGATCTATTCCACCTAAGCATGATATCAATGAGTCTCTCAAAGCCATGAGAATTTCCATTGATGAGTGCAAAGAAAGAACCGCTAGGATGCGTGCTAAGAAAGATGCCTTTATAAGAGCATGTTCTTCTAGTTCCTATGAAAATAAAGATAAAGATTTAAAAGTTATTGATGTGTCCCCTATTAAATCTTTGTTTTGCAATATGAATCTTGATAATGATGGGACTGAATATGATCCACCTTTACCTAGGAGGTGTTCCAAGAATTCGGAATT
Source organism: Triticum monococcum (assembly GCA_034509565.1). NCBI lineage: Eukaryota > Viridiplantae > Streptophyta > Magnoliopsida > Poales > Poaceae > Triticum > Triticum monococcum. The sequence goes on along the minus strand of CM067845.1, from coordinate 535,453,487 downwards.
TGTTGATCTTGATGCTAAATTTGATAAAAGTGGGATTGAAGAAATTAAAACCCTAGATGTTGCTAAACCCACTATTATGTATTTCAAGGAATTTAACTATGAAAATTGCTCTTTGATTGATTGTATTTCCTTGTTGCAATCCGTGCTAAATTCTCCTCACGCTTATAGTCAAAATAAAGCGTTTACTAAACATATCATTGATGGCTTGATGCAATCTTATGAAGAAAAACTTGAATTGGAAGTTTATATCCCTAGAAAACTTTATGATGAGTGGGAACCAACTATTAAAATTAAAATTAAAGATCATGAATGCTATGCTTTATGTGATTTGGGTGCTAGTGTTTCCACGATTCCAAAGACTTTGTGTGATTTGTTAAGTTTCCGTGATTTTGATGATTGCTCTTTAAACTTGCACCTTGCGGATTCCACTATTAAGAAACCTATGGGAAGAATTAATGATGTTCTTATTGTTGCAAATAAGAATTATGTGCCCATAGATTTTCTTGTTCTTGACATAGATTGCAATCCTTCATGTCCTATTATTCTTGGTAGACCTTTCCTTAAAACGATTGGTGCAATTATTGATATGAAGGAAGGAAATATTAGATTCCAATTTCCATTAAGGAAAGGCATGGTCCACTTTCCTAGAAAGGAAATTAAATTACCTTATGAATCTATTATGAGAGCCACTTATGGATTGCCTACCAAAGATGGCAATACCTAGATCTTTTCTTGCCTGTTATGCCTGGGAGTTAAACGATAGCGCTTGTTGGGAGGAAAACCAATTTTATTTTTGTTCCTTGCTTTTTGCTCCTGTTTGGTAATAAATAATTTATCTAGCGTCTGTTTTGGTTGTGTTTTTGTGTTTAATTGGTGTTTGTGCCAAGTAGAACCGTTGGGAAGACTTGAGGAAAGTCTTGTTGAACTTGCTGTAAAAACAGAAACTTTAGCGCTCACGAGAACTGCTGTCATTTTTATTTGGAGAGTGATATTTAGTTAATTCTTTATGAAGATGATTAATAGATAAATTTCTCACGTCCAGAAATTTATTTTAGAATTGTTGGGGTTCCAGATCTTGCGCTAGCTACAGATTACTACAGACTGTTCTGTTTTCGACAGATTCTGTTTTTCGTGTGTTGTTTGCTTATTTTGATAAATCTATGGCTGGTAAAATAGTTTATAAACCATAGAGAAGTTGGAATACAGTATGTATAACACCAATATAAATAAAGAATGGGTTCATTACAGTACCTTAAAGTGGTCTTTTATTTTCTTTCGCTAACGGAGCTCACGAGATTTTCTACTTTAAGTTTTGTGTTGTGAAGTTTTCAAGTTTTGGGTAAAGATTTGATGGATTATGGAACAAGGAGTGGCAAGAGCCTATGCTTGGGGATGCCCCGGAAGGCATCCCCTCTTTCGTCTACTTCTATCGATAACTTTACTTGGAGCTATATTTTATTCGCCACATGATATGTGTTTTGCTTGGAGCGTCTTGTATAATTTGAGTCTTTGCTTGTTAGTTTACCACAATCATCCTTGATGTACACACCTTTTGAGAGAGCCATACATGATTTGGAATTTTTTATAATACTTTATGTGCTTTGCTTATATCTTTTGAGTTATATAATTTTGCTCTAGTACTTCACTTATATCTTTTAGAGCATGGTGGTGGATTTGTTTTATAGAAACTATTGATCTCTCATGCTTCACTTAGATTATTTTGAGAGTCTTAATTGCATGGTAATTTGCTTAAAATCCTAATATGCTAGGTATTCAAGATTAGTAAAAGTTTCTTAAGAGTGTTTTGAATACTAAGAGAAGTTTGATGCTTGATGATTGTTTTGAGATATGGAGGTAATAATATCAAAGTCGTGCTAGTTGAGTAGTTGTGAAATTGAGAAATAATTGTGTTGAAGTTTGCAAGTCCCGTAGCATGGACGTATGGTAAACGTTATGCAAAAAATTTGAAACATGAGGTGTTATTTGATTGTTTTCCTTATGAGTGGCGGTCGAGGACGAGCGATGGTCTTTTCCTACCAATCTATCCCCCTAGGAGCATGCGCATAGTACCGAGGTTTTGGATGACTTGTAGATTTTTGCAATAAGTATGTGAGTTCTTTATGACTAATGTTGAGTCCATGGATTATACGCACTCTCACCCTTCCATCCTTGCTAGCCTCTTCGGTACCGTGCATTTCCCTTTCTCACATTGAGAGTTGGCGCAAACTTTGCCGGTGCATCCAAACCCCGTGATATGATACGCTCTTTCACACATAAACCTCCTTATATCTTCCTCAAAACAACCACCATACCTACCTATTATGGCATTTCCATAGCCATTCCGAGATATATTGCCATGCAACTTTCCATCATTCCATTCATCATGACACATTCATCATTGTCATATTGCTTAGCATGATCATGTAGTTGACATAGTATTTGTGGCAAAGCCACCGTTCATAATTATTTCATACATGTCACTCTTGGTCCATTGCATATCCCGGTACACCACCGGAGGCATTCATATAGAGTCATCTTTTGTTCTAGTATCGAGTTGTAATCATTGAGTTGTAAATAAATAGAAGTGTGATGATCATCATTTTCTAGAGCATTGTCCCAAGTGAGGAATAAATAAATAAATAAAGAGAAAGGCCATAAAAAAGGCCCAAAAAAGAGAAAGTCCATAAAAAAGAGAAGGCCCCAAAAAAACAAAAATATGAGAGAAAAAGAGAGAAGGGACAATGTTACTATCCTTAGCCACACTTGTGCTTCAAAGTAGCGCCATAATCTTCATGTTAGAGAGTCTCTTGTTTTGTCACTTCCATATACTAGTGGGAATTCTTCATTCTAGAACTTGGCTTGTATATTCCAACAATGGGCCTCCTCAAGTGCCCTAGGTCTTCATGAGCAAGCAAGTTGGATGCACACCCACTAGTTTATTTTGTTGAGCTTTCATACATTTATAGCTCTAGTGCATCCGTTGCATGGAAATCCCTACTCCTTGCATTAACATCAATCGGTGGGCATCTCCATAGCCCATTGATTAGCCTCGTTGATGTGAGACTTTCTCCTTTTTTGTCTTCTCCACATAACCCCCCTCATTATATTCTATTCCACCCATAGTGCTATGTCCATGGCCCGCGCTCATATATTGCGTGAAAGTTTTATAGGTTTGAGATTACTAAAGTATGAAACAATTGCTTGGCTTGTCATCGGGGTTGTGCATGATGAGAGCATTCTTGTGTGACGAAAATGAAACATGACTAAACCATATGATTTTGTAGGGATGGACTTTCTTTGGCCATGTTATTTTGAGAAGACATAATTGCTTAGTTAGTATGCTTGAAGTATTATTATTTTTATGTCAATATGAACTTTTTTCTTGAATCTTTCGGATCTGAATATTCATACCACAATTGAGAAGAATTACATTAAAATGATGCCAAGTAGCACTTCGCATCAAAAATTCTGTTTTTATCATTTACCTACTCGAGGACGAGCAGGAATTAAGCTTGGGGATGCTTGATACGTCTCCAACGTATCTATAATTTTTGATTGCTCCAAGCTATATTATCTATTGTTTTGGACATTATTGGGCTTTATTATCCACTTTTATATTTTTTTAGGACTAACCTATTAACGAGAGGCCCAGCCCAGAATTGCTATTTTTTTGCCTGTTTTAGGGTTTCGAAGAAAAGGAATATCAAACGGAGTCCAAACGGAATGAAACCTTCGGGAACGTGATTTTCTCAATGAATAAGATCAGGGAGACTTGGACCCTACGTCAAGAAATAAAACAGGAGGCCATGAGGTAGGGGGGCGCGCCCACCCCCACCAGGCGCGCCCTCCACCCTCGTGGGCCCCCTGTTGCTCCACCGACGTACTCCTTCCTCCTATATATACCTACGTACCCCCAAACGATCAGAAACGGAGCCAAAACCCTAATTCCACCGCCGTAACTTTCTATATCCACGAGATCCCATCTTGGGGCCTGTTCCGGAGCTCCGCCAGAGGGGGCATCGATCACGGAGGGCTTCTACATCAACACCATAGCCTCTCCGATGATGTGTGAGTAGTTCACCTCAGACCTACGGGTCCATAGTTAGCAGCTAGATGTTCTCCCCCTCTCTTGTGGAGATCTATTCAATGTAATCTTCTTTTTGCGGTGTGTTTGTTGAGACCGATGAATTGTGGGTTGATGATCAATTCTATCTATGAATAATATTTGAATCTTCTCTGAATTCTTTTATGTATGATTGGTTATCTTTGCAAGTCTCTTCGAATTATCAGTTTGGTTTGGCCTACTAGATTGATCTTTCTTGCAATGGGAGAAGTGCTTAGCTTTGGGTTCAATCTTGCAGTGTCCTTTCCCGGTGACAGTAAGGGCAGCAAGGCACGTATTGTATTGTTGCCATCGAGGATAACAAGATGGGGTTTTCTTCATATTGCATGAGTCTATCCCTCTACATCATGTCATCTTGCTTACGGCATTACTCTATTTTTAACTTAATACTCTAGATGCATGTTGGATAGCGGTCGATGAGTGGAGTAATAGTAGTAGATGCAGGCAGGAGTCGGTCTACTTGTCTCGGACGTGATGCCTATATACATGATCATACCTAGATATTCTCATAACTATGCTCAATTCTGTCAATTGCTCAACAGTAATTTGTTCACCCACCGTAGAATACTTATGCTCTCGAGAGAAGCCACTAGTGAAACCTATGGCCCCAGGTCTATCTTTATCATATTGATCTCCTACTACTTAGTTATTTCATTTGCTATTTACTTTGCCTTTATTTTACTTTGCATCTTTTATCATAAAAATACCAAAAATATTATCTTATCATATCTATCAGATCTCACTCTTGTAAGTGGCCCTATAGGGATTGACAACCCCTATTTGTGTTGGTTGCGAGGATTTATTTGTTTTGTGCAGGTGCGAGGGACTCGCGTGTAGCCTCCTACTGGATTGATACCTTGGTTCTCAAAAACTGAGGGAAATACTTACGCTACTTTGCTGCATCATCCCTTCCTCTTCGGGGAAAACCAACGCATTGCTCAAGAGGTAGCTAACACACAAGTTGATCAGTTGATCTTTTAGCCGTGTGCGGTGCCCCCCTCCACCATAATCCACCTCGGTCATATCGTAGCGGTGCTTAGGCGAAGCCCTGCGTCGGTAGCATCATCATCACCGTCATCACGCCGTCGTGCTGACGGAACTCTCCCGCGAAGCTCTGCTGGATCGTGAGTTCGTGGGACGTCACCGAGCTGAACATGTGCTGAACTCGGAGGTGCCATGCGTTCGGTACTTGGATTGGTCTGATCGTGAAGACATATGACTACATCAACCGCGTCTCATAACGCTTCCGATTATGGTCTACAAGGGTACGGAGACAACACTCTTCCCCTCCCGTTGCTATGCATCACCATGATCTTGTGTGTGCGTAGGATTTTTTTTGAAATTACTGCATTCCCCAACACTTCATATCTCAAAACAATCATAAGGAATCGAACTTCTCATAGTATTCAGTGCACTTTATATGAAAGTTTTTATTATATCCCTCTTGGATACCTATCATATTAGGACTAATTTTATAACCAAAGCAAATTACCATGCTATTCTAAGAGACTCTCAAAATAATATAAGTGAAGCATGAGACAGCAATAATTTCTATAAAATAAAACCACCGCCGTGCTCTAAAAGTATATAAGTGAAGCACTAGAGCAAATGACAAACTAATCCGAAAGATATAAGTGAAGATCAATGAGTAGTCGAATAATTATGCAACTATGTGAAGACTCTCTAATATTTAAGAATTTCAGATCTTGGTATATTATTCAAACAGGAAGCAAAATAAAATAAAATAAAATGACGCTCCAAGCAAAACACATATCATGTGGTGAATAAAAATATAGCTTCAAGTAAAGTTACCGATGAACGAAGACGAAAGAGGGGATGCCATCTGGGGCATACCCAAGCTTAGGCTCTTGGTTGTCCTTGAATATTACCTTGGGGTGCCTTGGGCATCCCCAAGCTTAGGCTCTTGCCACTCCTTATTCCATAGTTTATCGAATCTTTACCCAAAACTTGAAAAATTCACAACACAAAACTTAACAGAAAACTCGTAAGCTCCGTTAGTATAAGAAAATAAATCACCACTTTTGTTGCTGTTGTGAACTAATTCTAAATTCATATTGGTGTAATATATACTGTATTCCAACTTCTCTATGGTTCATACCCTCCGATACTACTCATAGATTCATCAAAATAAGCAAACAACACAATGAAAACAGAATTTGTCAAAAATGGAACAATATGTAGCAATCTGTAGGTTTAGAATACTTATGTAACTCCAAAAATCCTGAGAAATTAGGCAGTCCTAGGCAATTTGTTTATTAATCTACTGCAAGTGGAATTGGTATTTTATCGCTTTCTGGTAAATAAAATAAAATTATTCTCGTGAGTGCATATTTTCTATTTTTATCAGCAAGATCAAACAATAATCACCCAAGAAGATCCTAAATGCTTTACTTGGCACAAACACTAATTAAAACATAAAAAAAATCATAACAGATGATAGATGATTTATTTATTGCTAAACAGGAACAAAAAGCAAGGAACAAAAATAAAATTGGGTTGCCTCCCAACAATCGCTATCGTTTAACGCCCCTGGCTAGGCATGATGATTTCAATGATGCTCACATAAAAGATAAGAATTGAAACATAACGGGAGCATCATGAAGCATATGAGAAGCACATTTAAGTCTAACCCACTGCCTATGCATAGGGATTTTGTGAGCAAACAACTTGTGGGAACAAGAATCATCTTGCATAGGAAGGTAAAACAAGGATAACTTCAAGATTTTGAACACATAGAGAGGAAACTTAATATTATTACAAGTCCTACACACATATATTCCTCCCTCATAATAATTTTTAGTAGAATCATGAATAAATTCAACAATATAACCATCACATGAAGCATTCTTTTCATGATCTACAAGCATAGAATTTTTATTACTCTCCACATAAGCAAAATTCTTCTCATTCGGAATAGTGGGAGTATCATAAGAAACTCGAATGCTATAAATTGTTTTCACACTAAAAGAGTAATGTTCAGGAAAAGGGTAATCATAATGATGACAAGTTTTATAAACATAATCATCACTACTTTTTATAGCATAAGTGTCATCACATTAATCATCATAAGTAGCAACTTTGTTCTCATCATAATCAATTGAAACCTCTTCCAAAATAGTGGAATCATTACTAAATAAAGTCATGACCTCTCCAAATCCACTTTCATAATTGTCATAATAAGATTCAACACCCTCCAAAATAGTGGGATCATTACTTCCTAAAGTTGACACTCTTCCAAACCCACTTTCATCAATATAACCATCATAAATAGGAGGCATGTTATCATCATAATAAATTTGCATATCAAAACTTGGGAGGTTAAATATATCATATTCATGAAACATAGCATCCCCAAGCTTGGGACAAACATTAATTGCAGCAAATAAATTGTCAAACATGTCATTCTCATCAAACATAGCATCCCCAAGCTTGGGCCTTTTCATATCATTAGCATCATGGATATTCGAAGAATTCATACTAACAACATTGCAATCATGCTCATCATCCAAAGAATTAGTACCAAACATTTTAATGCATTCTTCTTCTAACACTTTGGCACAATTATCGGGACCCTTATTTTCACGAAAGACATTAAAAATATGAAGCATATGAGGCCCTTAATTCCATTTTTTTGTAGTTTTCTTTTATAGACTAAACTAGTGATAAAACAAGAAAGTAAAAGATCCGATTGCAAGATCCAAAGATATACCTTCAAGCGCTAACCTCCCCGGCAACGGCGCCAGAAAAGAGCTTGATGTCTACTACACAACCTTATTCTTGTAGACATTGTTGGGTCTCCAAGTGCAGAGGTTTGTAGGACAGCAGCAAATTTCGCTCAAGTGGATGACCTAAGGTTTATCAATCCATGGGAGGCGTAGGATGAAGATGGTCTCTCTCAAACAACCCTGCAACCAAATAACAAAGAGTCTCTTGTGTCCCCAACACACCCAATACAATGGTAAATTGTATAGGTGCACTAGTTTGGCGAAGAGATGGTGATACAAGTGCAATATGGATGGTAGATATAGGTTTTTGTAATATGAAAATATAAAAACAGCAAGGTAGCAAGTGGTAAAAGTGAGCGTAAACGGTATTGCAATGCTAGAAAACAATGCCTAGGGTTCATACTTTCACTAGTGCAAGTTCTCTCAACAAAGTTAACATAATTGAATCATATAACAATCCCTCAACATGCAAGAAAGAGTCACTCCAAAGTCACTAATAGCGAAGAACAAACAAAGAGATTATTGTAGGGTATGAAACCACCTCAAAGTTATTCTTTCTGATCGATCTATTCAAGAGTCCGTAGTAAAATAACACGAAGCTATTCTTCCCGTTCAATCTATCCTAGAGTTCGTACTAGAATAACACCTTAAGACACAAATCAACCAAAACCATAATGTCACCTAGATACTCTAATGTCACCTCAAGTATCCGTGGGTATGATTATACGATATGTATCACACACCCTGTTCAAGAATTCGTCCGATTAACCAGTTAACTTGCCGACTAATCCCTACTCATAGGGTCACCGACTAGCCGATAAACTAATTAATCATCCGATTAATTGATAAATTCACCGATTAACTTGCCGATTAGCCGATTAATCCCCTACTCACCAGCCAACCGAGCAGCTACCAGTTAACGATTTCCTCAACAATGATCACACAATCTCAGATTCATCTATTCAACCAACACAAAGAACTTCAAAGAGTGCCCCAAAGTTTCTACCGGAGAGTCAAGACGAAAACGTGTGCCAACCCCTATGCATAAGTTCACGAGGTCACGGAACTCACAAGTTGATCACCAAAACATACATCAAGTGGATCACATGAATATCCCATTGTCACCACAGATAAGCACATGTAAGACATACATCAAGTGTTCTCAAATCCTTAAAGACTCAATCCAAAAAGATAACTTCAAAGGGAAAACTCAATCCATTACAAGAGGGTAGAGGGGGAGAAACATCATAAGATCCAACTATAATAGCAAAGCTCACGATACATCAAGATCGTGCCAAATCAAGAACACAAGAGAGAGAGAGATCAAACACATAGCTACTGGTACATACCCTCAGCCCCAATGGTGAACTACTCCCTCCTCGTCATGGAGAGCATCGGGATGGTGAAGATAGACACTGGAGAGGGATTCCCCCCTCCGGCAGGGGGCCAGAACAGGTCTAGATTTGTTTTCAGTGGCTACAGAGGCTTGCGGCGGCGGACTCCCGATCTAGGTTTCTTTCTAGAATTTTGGGTATATATAAGAGGTGTTGGAGTCGAGAACAAGTCAGGGGGGTCCCCTAAGCGGCCACGAGGTAGGGGGCGCGCCCAGGGGGGTAGGGCGTGCCCCCACCCTTATGGGTGCCTCGGGACTCTTCTGGCCCATCTTCGATACTCTGTGGGCTTCTTTTGGTCCAAAAATGATCTCCGTGAAATTTCAGGTCAATTGGACAATGTTTGGTTTTCCTTTTCTGCCATACTCGGAAATAAGGAAAAAACAAAAACTGGCACTGGGTTCTAGGTTAATAGGTTAGTCTCAAAAATTATATAAACTAGCATATAAATGCATATGGAACATCCAAGGTTGATAATATAATAGCATGGAACAATCAAAAATTATAGATACGTTAGAGACGTATCAAGGCACATCCGTGACTCTCGCGAAAGCACAACCGTGACTCTCGTGAAAGAAAAAAAACAGAAAACATGTTTTTTCCATTTCCGAGAGGAACGGCCGTGACTCTCGCAAAAGCACAACTGTGCCTCTCGTGGAAGCAAAACCGTGACTCTCCCGAAAGGAAAAAAACATAAAACAATTTTTTTCGTTTTCAAGAGGCACGGCTGTGACTCTCGCGAAAGCAAAACCGTGCCTCTCATGGAAGGAAAACCGTGACTCTCACGAAAGGAAAAAAAGAAAACACGTTTTTTCACGCAAATTTTTTTGGTCGAAAAGCTAAGGAAGACTGGTGAAAAGCCAAAACATCGAAAAAAACCCGAAAAAACCGTTTCAATAGCAGAAAACGAGTGCGAAAAAAACAAAATCCGGAGGGAGCGCCCAGAGCGTGACACGTGGCGAATGGCTGAAAGCGTGCCAAGTGGCGCTCATTGTTGCGAGGCTCGCGAAGGAGCGCTCGTTAACTAGTGGCTCGCGGAATAGCACTTTTCTTTTGTGGTTGCTTTTGAAAATAGGGTTGGCCGGCTTGTTTAATTTTTGAGTAACAAAAATATACTAACTAACCCTTTTTAATATGATTTTTGTATCCAGGGAACATTCCATGCGAGGGCGTGGCAAATCAACACATTTTCATGTCAATTTGTGTTGCCCTGGACTATGGATGATGTTTTTTCTTTAGCAAGCATGGAAAAATCGTGTTGTTCAATGTTTTTTGCCAGGATTTTCTGTGCTTTCTAAGGGAATTTTCCATCCTCGCGATTATATAAATAGCCATAAAAAACCTTTGTTTGTCATGCCTTTGCAAGAAACGTCAGCACAATAATATTTCCCTTTTTTACATATACTGCCTTTTTTCTTTTCAACAAAAAATAGTCAAGATGGATAGTGTGTGATGAAATCCAGCAACAAACCTGGTTTAGAGCATCTACAGCCGGGCACCCCAAACCGGCCTCAAACCCCGAGGTGGCCTGCCCGGTCACTGACCAGTCATGATTTTTTGACCCAGACGGCCCCTCAAACGGGCCACAAACGTTGGAGTTTACCAGCACCCGTCATATCCAACCCAAACATGGGACGCCCGGGCACGCCCGCCATGTCGGTCTTACGGTGGGGTCCCACATGGAAACGCCAGGAAACCCGGTGGTCCGACGGACGCCGCGTCCGTCGCCGCGGTGTGAACGTCACGTGGCGCCGCTCCGGCTCGTTGCTCAAGACCAAATCCACCTATTTAAGCTGCCAGGCTTCAACATGGAGCAGGTAGAGGCGGAGTTTACCATCACTCAATTGGAGGAGAAGGCGGAGCAGCAAGCCATCCTAGAGTCCATCTAGGATGAGGCCTATGTGGAGGCCAACCGGGCGTTCCTCCGGTAGGAGCAGGTGGCGTCCGACGGACTCCTCGTCGAACTCGATGCGGAGATAGAGGAGGTGGAGGCCGGAGCAGAATCGCCGGAGGAGCTGGAGCTGCCGCCCATGCTGCCGGAGCTGGGCACAGAGATCGTAGACATCCCCGACGACTAGTGGCGGACCCAGGAAAAAAAATAAGGGTGTCCACACTCTAATTTTTTCCCCACCTAATCCATGTGTCAGACAAAATATGGTAAAATAATAACATGAGTAGCTTAATGCAAATCTCAAAACAATTTAGTTCAAAATATATCTCAAATGTGCTCAATTACAATACGGGTAGTCTTACATGAAAGAAGCATAAGTAGAAAATTACATCACTAGGTAACTCTACGTTTTTCATTGCCATGAAAGCATCAACTATGTCATCTTCGCTTACTTCCATGAACACATCCCATTCAATAAATGTCACCAAGCGATCATCACTCATAGTAGTCCTCAACTTATTTTTCACTAGATTCATTGTTGAAAATACTCTTTCAACGCTCGCCGTCGCCACCGGTAAAATCAATATCAATTTGATGAGTAAGTATACCAAATCATAAAGAACATGCTTCTTTGTTGCAACAAGCATAATAGAGAGCTCACCAATATTACTTGCATTTCTAAACCTATCATCTTGTCTCATATCATCAATAAAATTAGTAAGTTGAAATTCTAGCCTTATCAAATCTGTGCTTGAAATGTCCATGGGATAGAATTCAGCAAGTCTCATTACCTTGAGTGCATCATAAGAAGCAAATTAATTGAGGGGATTCAAAGTCGACATGCAAATAAGCAACTCCATATTAACCTCATCAAACCGATTGTCAAGCTCTTGAGTGGTTTGATCAATGACACCAAGATATACTTCTCTTCTATAATGATCGCCATTTGTTTGTACTTCATAATACCGATGTGATCTTCGATTAGGCTCATAAATATCCTCCCACAAAGGAACTTGAATGTCATGTTTGTTGCAAAATAAGGTTAGCTTTGCAAGAAATTCTTCCCGACCATGAGACCTCATGTGTTGCATTCTACTCTTTGCCAAACTAACAAGTGTCATTGCATTGACAATATCTTGATCTCTCTTTTGCAAAGATTTGGACAACTCATTTGTATAGCCAAGAATAACAAGCATCAAGTGAATATTGAAAACAAAGTCAAATGATTCAAAGGCTTGAGCAACTCCACGTATTCTTGTCCACTCACTTTTTTGTGAAGGATCTTTTCCAATAGCATCAAGTACTTCAAGGATTGTGGAATACATGCTAACAATGTGCATAATGGTTTTAAAATGAGAACCCCAACGAGTGTCGCCGGGTCTAGCTAGTCCCATCTCTTGATTTAGCCTACTTCCACTTTCAATCTCATCCATTTCAAGTGCTTCCAACACCTTTTGAGATCTAACATCTCGAAGCATGTCATGGCGCTTACAAGAAACTCCAACAATATTGAGCAAGTAAGAAACATGATCAAAGAACCATAAGCATGGTTCATTGTCCTTTGCCACAGATATAAGAACCAACTGAAGTTGATGTGCAAAACAATGGATGTAATAGGCAGAGGGTGACTCTTTCATGATCAATGTTTTCAACCCTTTAATCTCCCCTTTCATGTTGCTAGCCCCATCATATCCTTGCCCACGTATTTGACTAGGAGTCAAATGATGATCTTTAAGAAAAGTTTGAATTGCATCCTTAAGTGACAATGAAGTTGTATTGGCAACATGAACAACTCCAAGGAACCTCTCACATCCTCTTCCCGATTTGTCAACAAATCGTATGTAGAGAGCAAGTTGTTCTTTATGAGATGCATCACTAGACTCATCAGCTAGGATTGCATAGTGGTCGTCACCAATATCTTCAATAATTATTTTAGTTGTTTGAGCTGCATAACATTCAACTATTTGATTTTGTATCTTTGGACTAGTCAAGATGCAATTCCGAGGAGCATTGTTCAAAACAAGTTTATTAACTTCTTCATCATTTTCCAAAAGCCATTTAAGAAGTTCAAGAAAGTTCCCCTATTGCTAGATTCTTCACTCTCATCATGTCCACGAAATGCCAATCCTTGATTCAAAATAAACCTCAAGCATCTAAGTGAATAAGTCAGCCTAGCCTTGTACATATACAAATCCTCTTTATCCACCCTCACCATAATGTTATCAATTGATGGTTGGGGTGCCACAAATAAAGTGTACTTCTCTTGAGCTTTGTTGTGAATGCTATTAATACCACCAACATGTTTAACCAATGCATCGAGCTTATACCAAATTTTCCACCCACCATTAACAAAAGCATCACCCCTAGGCCCCCCATTCGATTTTCCTTTGAACAAATAACACACAAAGCAAAATGTTGCCTCATATTTGACACTATATTCTAACCATTCGTAGGTCTCAAACCAAACAAAGTTGAAGTGTCGATTTTTACCATAGATTTTCCTAACTTGAAAGTTGTGTGCATATGGTTGGACTGCTTGCTTTGCAATGTATCGTCTCCGAACTTCACCTTGATCATCGACATCATACTCTGAAATAGGAATCCTCTCCCCTGGATCAGGAGGAAGCCTTTGAATATTATATGGCCTTGCACACGGAGAATGGACTGCTTCATCTTCACTATCACTTTCAATCTCTGCATCGGAATGGACTGTTTCATCTTCAATATCAAATTCAATCTCTGCAGAATGGACTGGAGGTGGAGAATGGACTGCTTCATCTTCAATGTTTGACACTATATCTTCAGGTTGCTCTTCGGTTACAACCTTCCTTCTTTTAGCAGCCTCATAATTCCGAAAAAGGACTGAATGTCACCATTCCTCTTCATCTTTGGTTTACAATTACAACAAAAAACACAACTATTAGAGACAGCTAGGCAAAGCTTAGTACAAGCACAACTTTAAGATTGAACAATACTACTACTCAATTGGCAACATATTCCCTTCAATATAATGCACTGCACCAAATATCATCCCTCATGCACAGATTTAAGAATCAATTGGCAGTTTAGGACAGCAAATTAACTGAATGGATATACATTGTACTATTGACAGAAGCTCACCCAAAGGCCAAAGGGCGTCAGGAACTAGGAATTCAGCGGGGATTGAGCCATTCAGGAGCTTGGGCAGCAGCTCCTCATCTCCGCCGGGCTACGGAGTTTGGACATCCGGCGACCGGCGGGCGGCGGCTCGTGGTGGCTGGAGATCCACTAGCCAGGCAAGGAGCGCTTGAAGGGTAGCAGAGCGGCGACTCTTCTCGGTGGAAGGAGGCAAGGCGCGGCGGTCCGGCGGACGACCCCGGCGGGATGGCCGGACGGGGATGGGGATGGCCGGATGGGGATGAGGGGCAAGGGGCACTAGTAGAAAAAGGACCTAATGTGAGACACATTAGTGCCGGTTTGATTTTAGCCCGGTACTAATGGTACCATTAGTGCTGGTTCGAACGGCTATGCATTAATACCGGTTAGTGTTGAACCTTTAGTACGGGTTCGTGCCACGAACCGGTACTAAAGGGGTGATGGCAGGCTGGCGTCAGGCCGGGGCCCCACGATCACCTTTAGTACCGGTTCGTGTCACAAACCGGTACTAAAGGGCTAACCTTTAGTACCGGTTTGTGCCACGAACAGGTACTAAAGGGGTCTGACATATAGTATCGGTTTGTGACACAAACCGGCACTATAGGGCAATTTTCAAACTCTACCCCCCCCCCCCCCCCCCCCCCCCGTGTGTCGCCATTTCAGTTCTGAAAAAATCAAAATAAAATGATAAAAACTTCAAAAAATAAAATCCTTCAAGAGATAGTTACATTACTATATCTACTAGTTAGGAAAATTTGAAAACTTAAATTTGGACATGTTTTGCAAAAAGTGTAGGGAAAATGTAAAACAGCTATAACTTTTGCATATGATGTCGGAAAAAAGTATAATATATCAAAAAATTCAGCACGAAAATCCGCATCCGATGGAGACCGCCTACGGCCTGTTTGCAATTTTTTAGAATCGTCAAATTCCAAAATGAAAAAAGATATGGTCAAATTTCAGTTTTTTTAAAAGAATTGGTTAAATCTGGTCAAACTACTTATTCAAGAAGTATTAATGTTACTACATAATTATTCAAGAATATTAGTGTTACTAAATAATTGTTTCAATTTTTTAAATTTTGGTCAAATTTGGTCAAACTATGGTCAAACTATGGCCAAACTTATTCAAGAAATATTAGTGTTACTAAATAATTACTGTTTTTTAGAATAATAGTTTCAAACTCAAACGGTGAAATGTGTGACATAATTCTCAAGCTAAACTGCTAAGGGTTAATAGGATTGACAGCTTACATTTGTCAGGAAAACAACAAGTGCAGACTTGGAATGTAGGGGAAATAGAACTCCGAAGTTAAGCGTGCTCAGGCTGGGGGAGTGAGAGGATGGGTGACCGGCCGGAAAGTCAGGCGATTTGGAATGAGTGATCCACACTTGAGCAGTTAAGAGAGGTGATTAGAGACTAAATCATTAAATAATTTAGAAAAATTGAAAATTGAAAAAAAAAATTCCAAATTTTTCAAAAAAAATTAAAAAAAAACCTTTAGTACCGGTTGGTAAGACCAACCGGTACTAAAGGTCCCCCATACCAGGGCGCGAGCTCACGCCACGTGGTGGCACTTTAGCGCCGGTTCGTGCCGAACTGGTACTAGGGGGGGGGGGGCTTTAGTGCCCACCCTTTAGTGCCGGTTATGGAACCAACACTAAAGGCCCTTACAGACCGGCGCTAAAACTCCGTTTTCTACTAGTGGGGCGCTGGATTAGGTCTTTCAGCGGCTGCGCTCAGCTGCCTGGCCAACGAGCGATGACTATATCGATGGCTCGCTGCCTCGCTCGGGAGTACATGGGCTGGGGTGCTGCCACACTGGGCTTGGGTTGATTTGGGCCGTAATAAAAAAATCAAATTTTTCTGGGTGTACCACGGCACACCTTGCACACACGCTGGGTACGCCAATGCCGACGATGAGTAGCTACGTGATCGAAGTACTATGTAGGTTTATTTCATTTGCATGTCTTCGTATGGATTTAAGAATTTAGTATGAAATGTCCCGATGCAATTTGTGAAACTTGAGACGTGACTGAGTGTTTGAGTGTCCATATTTGATATATCCAGCTGTAAATGCTCTAACATAGTGTGAAACCTAAAGCAGGGGACATTCCCACACTTAGGAGAGGATTTTTGTTTTTGGCTTTATTGTTGTTTTCTAGATATCTACCATTCTGTCGAATATGGCCAACCGTCTGGAGAAGGGTTTGATACGCCGCATGGGGAACGGAAAGTGAGCATTTGGCGAGTTCGGGCATGTACAATGGTTGATAAGACAATTTTATCTTAAGTTTCGTATGTAATTTAGAGATGATCAAAAAATATGTCTACAGTGAATTATATCTTAGCCTTATCGTCAATAACTAGCCATTTCTTAAAACATGGTGAGACAAGCCTTTTTTTATTAGTTTTTTCTTCCTCACCTCATTATTTATCCTATGTGATATTCCTAAGATAACATTATTGTACATGCAAGCAGGCCGTGGCCCAGCCATGGTTGCCTACTTTCCTCCTCGCGCGCTCACCTCCAGGTTTTGTTCGAAAGAGCTTTCATTATGTCTGCCACCGTGCGAGGAGCATCTGCCGCGCAATGGACGGTGCAAGATCTGGTTTGCTCAGCAGCTTCCACCGCGGACACGTAGTGTGCAGAACATGCATGGTATATGCCCAAGGACTAAACCGCGTGGGTCCGCGCGACGGGCATGCATATGCAGGTTCATGGCGTATGGGTATGACTGTGGATGCGTTCGGGAGTTGACTCGTGGTTAACTGACCAGTGTAAGAGCATCTACAGCGGCGTAAGACAAATATGACCCTCAAACTCCCGTGGACGCGGGCACATTCGAAGGGAGTGACCGGACACATCTCAAATTAGCACAACTGCATCCGAACATCTCATACTACATTCTTAAATCAATACAAAAGCATGCAAACAAAAAAACCAAGGTACTATGTACATCACCTAGCTACTCCTTGTCAGAGGTGTCGACTATCACCGTGCCCGGCTTCAGATACATGGACGGCAGCTGCAGCTCTGGCCTCCTCTTCACGTCGAGTTCGGCGAAGAGCTTGTCGGACGCCGGCCGCTCCTGCCGGAGGAACTGCCGGTTGGCCTCGACATAGACCTCATCCTGGATGGACTCCAGGATGGCCTTCTACTCCGCCATCTCCGCGGCTTGGGCGACGGCGAACTCCGCCTCCGCCATGTTGAACCCTGAAGCAGGCTTCTCCGCCTCGTCCACCTTCGGATCCGCCACCTCCATCGGCTCCGGCAGCTGCTCTTCCTCCTCCTCCTCCTCCTCCTCCTCCACTAGTAGAAAAATGGTCATTTGTCCTGGTTCATAAGGCCCATCTGTCCCGGTTGGGGAACCAGGACTAAAGGGTCGTTACTAATGCCCTAGGCCTTTAGTCCCGGTTCTTACCCGAACCGGGACAGATGGGCCTCCACGTGGCCGGTGCGGCGAGCCCAGGCAGGAGGCCCTTTAGTCCCGGTTGGTGGCACCAACCGGGACCAATAGGCATCCACGCGCCAGTTGTTCAGGGGCTAGGGTTTTTGTTTTTTTTTTTGAAAGGGGGGTGGATTTGGGGGTTTTGTATGGTTAATTAAGGTGTTTCATATATTGTGTTAGGTAGCTAATTAATTAATAGAGATAAGTGTCCTCTCTTATCTCCGTGCTTGGTCGACGCTACGTACTATACGTATAGAATGGCCCTTGATACGCTAGCTAGTAAGAAAATGAAGGAAACCATTAAGTACAGAAGTTCGTCATGCATACCGAGAGAAGTGATCGACCTCTCCTTCTCCGAGAGATTGGTCGAACAACAAGTTTTTGTATATCTATCCGACGCTACTGGCTACATATACACAATATAATCTCCTAATTATATATGAACTCAGGGTCCACATGGTATTCTCCGGCTTTATTGATGGCGTGGTCAAGAAAGAATCCCGCTAATTCCTCTTGAATTGCTTTCATGCAATCTTCTGGTAGGAGTTCATTCCGCATCTCAAACGTCTAATTTGAAGAAGGGGGTTAATACATATATATGAATGAAACTCAACAGAAATGATGGTGTAATAAAATAAAATTGTGAATATTATTGCTTACGCACATCAAATTGTCTTTTAGAGTAGCCCCGCTTATCTTTGCAAGTCGCGTTGTAGATGAACTCGCACACGTAGTATACACAGTAATCATTCCCTTTTTCCTGCCACAGGCACTTTACGAGAAACAGAGGTCAATCAAACTGATAATGAAGCATTATAAATGGCATTGATGAAAATAGCTAGAATCAACGGGAGATGCGTGGAACTAGCTAGCTAGTAGTACTTACTTTCGGGTATGTTCGCAGCTCCTTCGGCAGTCCCAGAGCTTCTTCGGTGAACTTTTTCCAAACCCTGCAAGATAAAGAAAATAATTATTACTTGAGATATCAGGAAATGAACAAAAAGTTACCGATATGGTGCGATAATGATCGATTGAACTTACTTGTTGAGAATTTTAGTCATGTCCGCATAGGTCTCGGGGTCTTTTCGTCTTGAGTCTAAGACGGTTACTAGTCCCTGCTCAAGCTTAATCTCTACGAGAATATAGTGGAAGCTGCGCACGCATGCATAACTCATCAATTACATTACTATAACCTCGCTCGAGTAATAAGGGAAACTGAATATGCACAAGACAGTAACACTCACTTGAAGTTGTAAGGAAAGAGTATTTTATATTTGTTTTGATTTATTATCAATGATTTGAGCAAGTTGGCCTCGGCATCTCTGACGTTCTTTTTAACCAGAAATTCATCTATGAGATTTGTGTTAATGAACCCAATATCATACATTTCTGCTTTTCTGCACTCGACGATCTTCAATCTACATAATATAGTGAGGATAATCATATATACATGCAATGAAAGAGCTGAGCTATATATAGAGACTTAATGACAGAAGTAGTACTTACAGACAGTAGCAAGTGACCGTTAATTTATCGAGGGCCTTTTGATTGAACCACTGGAAGAACTCCTCAAATGGAACAGTCAACAAATCAATTCCAACGAAGTCGTGCTCCTCTTTAACTCTCAGATACAAAGTATTCGTCCCCCCAGACTCTCTGCAGGTTTTCATGTACCAATCATGGAATCTTTGCATCATCGTTGTTAGAGATTTTTCATCTTTGACAGGAGGCTTCCCGTAATGGTATTGGTGTTCTTCCACCTCCAAGAAATCATAATGTACATCATCGGGCAGGTAATCTCCAAGATTTCTATAACTGGGCACCATCCTCGGATCATTAGTGACGATATCGCTAGACACCTTGAGCGGGGGCACGATTGGTCCGCTTGTTTGCCGAGCTGGGCAATTTTTTCCCAACTCATTATTCTGCTAACCTTCGATCACTGATAGTACTTCCCGACCGCTCCGCTTCGATATATACCTTTGAAGTAATGCGCTCATAGTTGTTTTTCAGCGGAGACTTTGGTGGTTTCCTCAGGGCATCGATAGTGCGCTTTGCTTTCACCGGGTCTACCTTCTCCTCCGGAGGTGGATGTCTCTTTGCTTTCACCCCTTCAAAGAAGCCCTTCACTTCTTTTTCCACGATCTTCATGTTTTCTTCCACGGTCCTCTTGTATGGTAACTTCTCTAGAGGCTTTAGATGTGGACCGAATCTGTATTGCCTCCCGCCTCTGGCTGTACTGCTAGACGCCGGAGCAGACGGAGAGGCTGCGACTGTCTTCTTTTGTGCTTGCTTACGAGGCGGAGGAGAAGGACTACGACGTGCTGGAGCAGCCGGGGCGGCGGCGGGTCTCTTCCGCCCTTGCTGGCGAGGCGGAGAAGGAGGAGGTTGGTGGCTTCTCGGGCGCGCCGGTGCAGGAGGAGAAGGAGGCGGAGTGCCGCCATGTGCCGGAGAAGGAGGCTGAGTGCCCTGATCACTCGCCGGAGGAAGAGGACGCGGTGGAGGAGGCGGAGTGCCCTGACTCGCCGGAGGAGGAGGCGTCCAGTTCGGAAGGTTGATGAGCTCCTTCCGCCATAGGCATGGAGTCTTCAGAGAAGAACCCAACCGAGTCTCCCCGTCACCGTAGGGTGGTCAAGCTGGAGGTCCTCAAATCCTTCTGTGATTTCATCCACCATCACCCTAGCATATCCTTCTGGAATCGGCCGGCAGTGAAAAGTTGCGCCAGGTTCAGGAGGTGCAACAGAGCCAACAGCCGCCTTAACTTTCAATTCCATCCACTGCGTCATAAGGTGCCAATTCTGAGACTCCGTGATAGCATCCACGGGGTAGCTAGTAGGAGCCGTGAAGACAGGCTCCTGAAGCAGGTCCGTGGAAGCCACGCTGCTTCTCCGCTGAGATGGCGGGGTAGCTTCGGGTGTAGCTTCGGCAGGTTGCGTGCTGCAAACTGCGTCTCGTTTCTCTAGCGCTTGTACCCTTGCGTGCAACGCCTGTAGTTGGGTCAACTCCTTTTTCTTCTTCCTCTCCCGGCGTTTGTAACCGCCTGCGTCAGGAAATCCAGCCTTCCATGAAAGGGAGCTTGGCATGCCTCGTGTCCGTCCGGGGTGCTTAGGATTCCCAAGGGCCTCTATGAGCTTGTCATTCTCTCTGTCCAGAACGAACATCCCTTGTTGCGCCTTTTCGATATACTCCTGAAGCTTCTCGATGGGTGTATTCAGCTGCTCGTTGGTCCAAACACACTTCCCTGTTACATGGTCCAATTTTCCCCCAACCCCAAAGAACCAAGGCCTGCAATGGTCTGGCCAGCGTCGCGTCTCTGGTTCGATCCCTTTATCAATGAGGTCATTCTCAGCCTTGTCCCACAATGGCCGGGCTTTCAGGTAGCCACCTGACCCTGTGTGATGGTGATGCTTCTTCTTTGCAGCATTTTTCTTGTTTGTCGCTGACATCTTCGCTGCTCTCTCAGATTTCTTTTTGGAGACAAATGCGGGCCACTGATTTTTGATCTTCTCAAATCGGCCGATGGATTCTGGAGTCTTATCTTGGTCGACAAACGATGATTTCAGCTCATTCTTTCACCTCCTGAATAGCTCAGCCATCTTCTTAAGAGCATAAGCCTTGATCATTGGCTTTTTAACTTGATTCTCCGGATGCTCCTCTGGCGGGAAGGTGAAATTTTCCTGCAGCGCGGTTCAAAGATCAGCTTTCTGCCTATCTCTGACATAAGACACCTGAGAGTCTTTGTCATTAGGCTTCAACCATTGCTCGATGCTGAACGGGATCATGTCCCTAACTAGAACCCCGCACTGAGCATTAAATTTTTGCTTGGTACAGAGGGGTTCAATCGGTTGGCCAGCGCGATCAATTTCAATGATCGTGTACCTTTCATCCGCGCGCAACTTTCTCTTCGGGCCTTGTCTTGTTACCGAAGTGTTGCTCGATCTAGACGGCTAGAAAAGAAGAAAAAGAAGAGCGTTAATATGTGTACATACCAAAAATAATTCATGCATCAATTAGCTATAGTCAGCACATGCTTAATTAATTAATATATATACCTGGCCGGACTCCGTTCGGTCATCGGAGCCGTCATCACGGTGTCCTTCCCCCTCCATTCGGTCACCGGAGCCGTCATCACGGTGTCCTTCCCCCTCCATTCGGTCACCGGAGCCGTCATCACGGTGTCCTTCCCCCTCCATTCGGTCACCGGAGCCGTCATCATGGTGTCCTTCCTCCTCCATTGTTTGATCATCATCGTAGCCTGCTTCTTCGTCCTGTCTTTCCATCCCATCGGTGCATGTGTCGTTGAGAAACGACAAGATGGCATCACTTCCGTGTGCGATTATCTCCCCCAACACCGCTTCTGTTGCTTCGTCTCGGGGGTGCGGATCCATAGTTTCTGCAAATATTTACAACATGGCAATTATTATTCAAACATGACAGATGGATATATTAGTGGAAAACATAGAACTAGCTAGCTAAGCACAATAAGGAATCATATTAGTGGCCTAGCCTCGACGCTTCTCTAGGGTTTGGGGTGGCCTCGGCAACGCTTCAAGGGTTTGGGGTGGCCTCAACAACGCTTCAAGGGTTCGGGGTGGCCTCGACAACAATGCTCTTTTAACTTGGTAAATTTGAGAGTTTGTCGATCAAGTAGGGGCGCGGTGGGAGGGGGTAGGAGATCGGCATCGTTTTTTTCTAGGGTTTGGGTGTCCTCGAGAGTTTTGGTCGAGCGAGAGGGCCGGGGGGTGCTCCCGACGCCCCCCTCACTTTAACAAAGAACTACCTTAAAAAAAGACTTGCTTCGCCGCGGGTGCTCGATCGGTGCGACGTGGACTCGATGGAAACACTTTATGAAAATGCGGTGGTGGCCGGGCCGGGCGGTTTTCTTTTGCTTCTTCATTTTTCCTTTGTTTTTCTTATATGTTTTTTTGTTTTCATTCTACATTTTCGTACATATGAAGAAAAAATGTTTCTATACAAAAGTGCACAATTTTTATGAACAAATTACAACATCTAAAGTAACTATACATCTAAATAAATATAACTCAACATGTGAAATTTTCCTAATCTTAAAACTAAACTAAACATAAACTAAAATAATATAACTACACATCCATCCATACATACATACATATACATACATATACATCTACTAATAAAAAACGACAGCGGGCCGAGGCGGCGGCAGCTCACAGCGTGGGTGGCGACGGCGACGGCGATGGAGGGGGCGGGGCAGGGCGCGGGCTCTGGGGTAGGGCGACGACGACGATGGGGGCGGGCCGGGGCAGGGGCGCGCGCGACGGATACGGCGGGGGCGGGCCGGGGCAGGGGCGCGGGCGACGGCGACAGCGGGGGCGGGCCGGGGTAGGGGCGTGAGCGACGGCGGCGGTGGGGGCGGGCCGGGGCAGGGCGCGGGCGACGGTGACGGTGGGGGCGGGCCGGGGCAGGGGCGCGGGCGACGGCGGGGACGGGCCGGGGCAGGGGCAGCCTGGCGGCGTCGATGTGCTCGGCGTCGTCGGGGGCAACTGGTGTGATGAACTCTGCAAAATTTCTAAGTGCCACTTATATACCAAGAGCATTGGTCCCGGTTCGTGGCACAAACCGGGACCAATGCCCCCCTTTAGTCCCGGTTGGTGCCACCAACCGGGACCAAAGGTCTCTTTTCAGCAGCCCAAGGGGCGGGAAGCGGCGGCCATTGGTCCCGGTTGGTGGCACCAACCGGGACTAAAGGGGGGGGGGCATTGGTTCCGGTTGGTGCTATGAACCGGTACCAATGCACCCCTTTAGTCCCGGTTGGTGCCACTAACAGGGACCAAAGGCCTTGCACAGCGGGGTGGTGGTGGGAGTTTAGTCCCACCTCGCTAGTTGAGAGGGGCGCGCAGTGGTTTATAAGCCCCACTACAGCACCCCTCTCGAGCTCCTTTCCATTGCAGGCTTACGGGCCTAATTGTGACTGCTATGCCTGATGGGCCTACTGGGCCTTCTGCGGGCCTGAATCCTGGCCCATGGATGGGTTTCTAGTCGTATTCAGGCCGTGATGGTCCAGTAGGTGGCAATTTTTTTATTTTTTTCCCAGTTTTTCTTTTTTCTTTTTTTTCTTTTTTTGTTTTGTTTTGTTTCTAATTACTTTTTTATGATAATTCTTTTTGCTATTAAAATTTCTAACAAAAAAAGTTCTTTATGAAAATTCTTTTTGCTTTTAATGATTTTGAACAGAAAATACTTTGATAATTTTAGTTGCATCAATTTTATATAATTTTAGTTTCATAAATTTTAGAGGTTGCTTATAATGTTTTGAACAGAAAATACTTTGAAAATTTTAGTTTCATAAATTTTCTTTATGTTATTAAAGTTTATTTTATTTTGTTTTGTTTTGTTTCTACTTATATATTTTATTAAAGTTTATATTATTTTGTTTCAAATTACTTATTTATTTTATTTTATGATAATTCTTTTTGCTATTAATTTTGCATGCATTTAGTGATTATTTTGACCTAAAAGACCATGAAATTGAAAAGCATTTCAAATGAACTCTGAAAAGGTTAAAAGTTGGCATGGTATCATCATTTCACCCACATAGCATGTGCAACAAAGTAGATAGTGTTACGGAAAAAACTGGATGCACTTCGTGTACAAAATGGACAATCTCTTTCGAAGTATCAAGGTTTCATACGGAAACTCGTCTGTTACAAAGGGATTTCATTTTTTTGAACTTATTTGAACTCCATACTTTTTCTATATTCAAAATGCACCATTCAAAGCCACATAATAAATTTTCAACCCTTTGTGACTTCATTTGTTATTTTTCATGCATTTACTAATTTTTTCCAGCTATAAGACTCTGAATTTGAAAAGCACTGCAAATGAACTCTGAAAAGGTTGAAAGTTGGCATGGTATCATCATTTCACCCACATAGTATGTGCAAGAAAGTATAGAGGCTTACGGCAAAAACTGGATGCACTTCATGTACAAAACGGACAATCTCTTTCGAAGTATCAGGGTTTCATACGGAAACTCGTCTGTTACAAAGGGATTTCATTTTTTTGAACTTATTTGAACTCCATAGTTTTTTGTGTTCAAAATGCACCATTCAAAGCCACATCATCAATTTTCAACCCTTTTTTGGCTTCATTTGTTATTTTTCATGCATTTACTGATTTTTTTCAGCTATAAGACCCTGAAATTGAAAAGCACTACAAATGAACTCTGAAAAGGTTAAAAGTTGGCATGGTATAATCATTTCACCCACATAGCATGTGCAAGAAAGTAGAGAGGCTTGCTGCAAAAACTGGATGCACTTCGTGTACAAAACGGACAATCTCTTTCGAAGTATCAGGGTTTCATTTTTTCGAACTTATTTGAGCTCCATACTTTTTTTGTGTTCAAAATGCACCATTCAAAGCCACATAATAAATTTTCAACCCTTTCTGACTTCATTTGTTATTTTTCATGCATTTACTGATTTTTTTCCAGCTATAAGACCCTAAAATTGAAAAGCACTACAAATGAACTCTGAAAATGTTGAAAGTTGGCATGGTATCATCATTTCACCCACATAGCATGTGCAAGAAAGTAGAGAGGCTTACGGCAAAAACTGGATGCACTTCGTGTACAAAACGGACAATCTCTTTCGAAGTATCAGGGTTTCATACGGAAACTTGTCTATTACAAAGGGATTTCATTTTTTGAACTTATTTGAACTCCATAGTTTTTCTTTGTTCAAAATGCACCATTCAAAGCCACATCATCAATTTTCAACCCTTTTTGACTTCATTTGTTATTTTTCATGCATTTACTGATTTTTCAGCTATAAGACCCTGAAATTGAAAAGCACTACAAATGAACTCTGAAAAGGTTGAAAGTTGGCATGGTATCATCATTTCACCCACATAGCATGTGCAAGAAAGTAGAGAGGCTTACAGTAACAACTGGATGCACTTCATGTACAAAACGGACAATCTCTTTCGAAGTATGAGGGTTTCATACGGAAACTCGTCTATTACAAAGGGATTTCATTTTTTAACTTGTTTTAACTCCATAGTTTTTATGTGTTGAAAATTAACCATTCAAAGCCACATCATCAATTTAGTACATATAGCTCTCATGAATAGATAAGTGACCAAATTAATAGAAGTTTATCATCATATTAAAAACAAAGCACATACATAGTTCTCATTGAACAACATATAGCTCTCCAAAGCATCTAGTTAAACCATACATTGAAACTATGTAAAACTTTTCAATGCAACAACAAATGCGATCATAATCACAACCAAGGTAAAAATTGATCCAATGACATAATGATACCAAGCCTCGGTATGAATGGCATATTTTCTAATCTTTCTAATCTTCAACCGCATTGCATCCATCTTGATCTTGTGATCATCGACGACATCCGCAACATGCAACTCTAATATCATCTTCTCCTCCTCAATTTTTTTTATTTTTTCCTTCAAATAATTGTTTTCTTCTTCAACTAAATTTAACCTCTGGACAATAGGGTCGGTTGGAATTTCTGATTCAACTACCTCCTACATAAATAAAATCTATGTCAACTTGATGGGCATAATTGTCATAAACAATAAAACCAAATAGTTATAAAAGATAATATATACCACATCCGAATCATAGCCAGGACGAGGGCCGACGGGGGCGGATACCAAAACCATCGCACTATATAATAACAAGCAATAATAAAAGTAAGAAAATTAGACAAGTATCTATCTAAAGTAAGAATTTTTTTCTTTCAAAAGAAGATAAGAACAAGAGGCTCACCACGGTGGTGCAGGCGACGAGATCGGCGCGGGCGATCGACGGCGGTGAAGACGGGGATGGGACGTGACGGATCGCTAAACTTAGACAAATCTCGGGGGAAATGGAGCTTGGAGGTTGAGCTTCGAGAGGAGAAAGCTTAACTAGCGTGGCTTGGGCATTTCATCGGACACTTGCATAGGAGGTGAGCTAGAGCACCCAAATGCCCTCTCCTCGCCGGCCAGAAAAAACAGAGCACTGTGGAGTGCTCTACTGCGGTGACGGGGTATATATAGGCAACTCATTTGTCCCGGTTTATGGCTGGAACCGGGACTAAAGCCCAGCCTTCTGTCCCGGTTTGAGCCAAGAACCGGGGCCAATGTTTGTGGGCCAGGAGCGAGGCCCATTGGTCCCGGTTCGTGCCAAGAACAGGGACAAATGGGCCCAGACGAACCGGGACAAATGCCCACGAGGCCCCGGCCGGCCCCCTGGGCTCATGAACCAAGACGAATGCATCCATTGGTCCCGGTTCGTGGAAGAACCGGGACTAATGGGCTGGCCAGGCTCGAATGAAAGCCCCTTTTTCTACTAGTGTCTCCTCCGGCTGCTCCTCCTCCTCCAGCTCTGGTGAGTTTGGAGGCAGCCGGCGGCATGCCTTGCCTGGATCTCCTCTGCGTTCTGCCTCCGGTGCTCCGGCGTAAGCATACCGTATGTGGTGATCTTCCGCCGGACCATGACAATGTCAGAGAGCGGGGGAGAGTAGGCGGACGTGCTTGGATGGCGGCGCTGAGAGGGAGGAGGTGGATGGGCTAGGGTTGGGGGACGCCGGTCGGCTTAAATAGCCGGATTTGGCCTCAAGCGGCGAGTCAGAGCGGCGCCACGCGGCGTTCACACCACGGCGACGGAGGAGGCGTCCATCAGACTACTGGGTTTCCGTGCGATTCCGCATGGGACCCATCGTCAGTCCTACATGGGGGACGCGCCTGGGCGCCCCATATCCGCCTCATGTTTTGGCTGGATATGAGGGATGCCGGTCAGTTCGGGCGTCTGAGGCCCGTCTAGGTCAGATTTTCATGCCGGGCAGACCGCTTGGGCGTTTGAGGCCAGTTTGGGGCGCGCGGTTGTAGATGCTCTAAGTATGCAGAAAATCAGTGGGACCGTCGGTTGCACTTGCCTTTGTATCTTCTACATGGGTCTTTGCTGGCGCCACTCACGGTCCTCGTTGTCCGCTTGCAGGTTCGGGATCCACGATCCAGAGTGGGAGGGTAGGGCCCTCTCTGACGACAGCATGAGAACATACCCTATGCACCAAGCAAATCTGTGCACCCAATGCACCAGTAGGTTTTGGGCCAATAGATGGAAAAGGAATGGCCCAAATTTGGTCACCAATTAGACTATACCATTTTTACAGAGACCACCCTTCACTTTATAAAAATCAACCCGCACTCCACATCTCTCACATCCATAAGCATGTACATTCAGATTTTTTTGGCTCAAACACAAAATGGGTGATATATTTTAAACCGAATGTCTGATTTTGGATCGGTTTTGACTGTGGCATTTGTCTTGACAAGACCTTTGAAACAATATCAATGTTAAATATATTTTGAAAACATATTTCTGTTGCTTTTTAAACTGTACTCAAACTTGATGTATGGTCAAAAATCTCATTAAACAAAGATGTCAGTCAAAACAGTTCGAAATCATACATCCGATTCAAAATATATGACCCATTTTTATTTGAACAGAAAATAAATAAGCAAACAGTTTCATTATGGAAGACTGAATGTGAGATATGGATGAAGTGTGGGTTAATTTCTAAACAATAGAAGGACTATTTTGCAAATGTACCAACCATCCATCCCTCTGGCCAGCTCATCTCCATCTATTTTATATCCAATGGCTCATCTAGCATCGGTGCATTGGGTGCATGAATTAGGACGGTGCACTGGATACATATCCTATGCACCAAGAAAATCTGTGCACCCAATGCACCAGTAGGTTTTGGGCCAATAGATGGAAAAGGAATGTCCCAGATTTGGTCACCAATTAGACTATACCATTTTTACAGAGGCCATCCTTCACTTTATAAAAATCAACCCGCACTCCACATCTCTCACATCCATAAGCATGTACATTCAGATTTTTTGGCTCAAACACAAAATGGGTGATATATTTTAAACCGAATGTCTGATTTTGGATCGGTTTTGACTGTGGCATTTGTCTTGACAAGACCTTTGAAACAATATCAATGTTAAATATATTTTGAAAACATATTTTTTGTTGCTTTTTAAACTGTACTCAAACTTGATGTATGGTCAAAAATCTCATTAAACAAAGATGTCAGTCAAAACAGTTCGAAATCAGACATCCGATTCAAAATATATGACCCATTTTTATTTGAACAGAAAATAAATAAGCAAACAGTTTTATTATGGAAGACTGAATGTGAGATATGGATGAAGTGTGGGTTAATTTCTAAACAATAGAAGGACTATTTTGCAAATGTACCAACCATCCATCCCTCTGGCCAGCTCATCTGGATGAGGTTCGGCGATTTTCCCTGGTGGCTAGTAGTCCTCCCTGTCGGTAGTTTAGGATGCTTTGTAATAAAGTGTGGATTCTTCTATATTTCTTGCTATCTTTTGATCTTCTTTGTAAGAGGTTCTCCTCATCGGGAGTGACTAACACGACCGAAATTATAATTTGGGTCAGTCAATTTTCTAAGGCTAGAGAAAAAACATTTTGTTAACTTTCAGGGTCATCAAAGGTCCAAATGTGCTACCCAAAGCCCCAATCTCACGCATACAACACCGATCAGTACCAAAGGCTGCAGCTTCATGAGCTATTTGCTACAGTCAATTCCTATGACAGTAAAAAATGCAACACCGTCACTGAATTTTAGTCTATTGAAAGTTTTGATCTCATGATAGATTTACTCCTTTTGGATCATAACAAAGTCGGGCCTTGGACAAAAGGCCACGCACAAGATTTTGACTATCCTATACTATTGTACTAAATAAACCTAAAACAAAAGGCTTTCTAAATAGGAATAAATTTGAAGCAATGGTAAGAAAATAAAATAAAACTAAAATAAGTAATAATGAGAGAAATTGCACACAATTTACAAATAAATTGTGTTTTTAATAATATGCAATAATAAGCATATAGTAGTGTAGTTTTGCAAGAATTCTTTTTATAAGAAGGAATGAATTAAGAACATTGGTATTGTCCTTCAAGAAGAAATAAAATGAAATAAAGTCAAAATATGAAGTTTTCTGAGGAATAATGATTTAGTGGCGTTAGTATTACCCTTTAAGAAGAAATAAAATGAAGATAAAATAAATACAGACAAAATTTGCACACAATTTATAAATGAATTGCGATCTTTTATAATATGCAAGAATAAACGTATAATAGTGGAACTTCTGCAAAATCTGGTTCCTAAGAGGGAATTACTTCGTGGCATCGATATTACTCTTAAAGAAGAAGGACAATGAAATAAAAACTTAAACCAAATCAAAATAATGAAGTTTTCTAAGGGAGAATGAATTAGTGGAATAGGTATAACCTTTTGAGAAGGCAAGAAATGAAAAAAAACTAAAAGAAAATCAAAACATAAAAGTTTTCTAAGGGAGAATGAACTAGTCGCATTGGTCTTACTCTTTAAGAAGAAGAAAAATGAAACACATTAAAACAAATAATGAAAAAACTTGCAGACAACATACACAGATATTGCTTTTTTATGATATGCAAAAATAAGCTTACAATAGTGGAATTTTCACAAAAAGAAAGTTTCATAAGAAGGAATCAATTAGTGGAGTTGTTACTACCCTTAAATAAGAAGCAAATAAAATAAAAAACTAAATAAAAATAAAAACATAAATTTTTCTAAGGGAGAATGAATGAGTGGCATTGGCATTACCCTTTAAGAAGAAAGAAAATAAACACATAATGACAAAAATACACAAAAATTGCTCTTTTATAATATGCAAGAATAAGCATATAATAGTGGAATTTTGCAACGAAAGAATTCTTTTAAAAAGAACGCATTAGTGGGATTGTATTATCCTTAAATAAGAAAGAATTTGGAATAAAAACTGAAAAAAAATCAAACTATAAGTTTTCTAAGAGTGAATTAGTAGCATTAGTGTTACCCTTCAAGAAGAAAGATAATGAAAAAAAAGCTAAAACAAATAATAAAAAAATTGCAGACAATATACAGATAAATTGTCATTTACACACATATTGTCTAGTATTTGTGTGTATACCTACAAGCGGAAATAAAAGATGAAGTTGTCTAAGAATGAATCAATTATTAGTGTTCGTATTACCTTTTAATAAGACATGATGAAAATAATTATAAAAAAATTGCACACATTTTACACAAAAATTGCGTTTTTTATAATAGAAAGAATAGCCACATAATAGTGGAACGATATTGGTATTGCCGTTTAAAAAACAAAATAAAATTTAAACTAAAACAAAATAAGATTTCTTTTCTAGGAAGAATAAAACCCTTTAAGAAGAAAGAAATAAAAATCAAAAACTATATAATGAAATTTTCTAGGGAAGATTGAAACCCCTTAAGAAGAAAGAAAATAAAATAAAAAAATGTAGGAAAGAATGAAACCCTTTAAGAAGAAAGAAAAATAAAAACTAAATAATAATAATAATAATAATAATAATAATAAAGTTTTCTATGGAAGAATGAAACTATTTAAGAAAAATAATACAAAAACTAAAACTAAAACAAAATACTGAAGTTTTCTATGTAAGAATGAAACCCTTTAAGAACAAAGAAAATATAAAAACTAAAACAATATCAAAATAATGAAGTTTTCTAGGGGAAAATAAAACCCATTAAGAAGAAAGAAAAATAAAAAATAACTTGCAGGCAAGTATGCTCTGAATTTGCACTTTTGTAATATGCAAAAAATAAGCATGTAAAGTGCATGCTCTCTACTATAATTTACACACATGGTGTATCAAACTTGCGTGTATACTTACTTAACATGATAAAAGAAATAAAGTTTTCTAAGAGAGAATAAATTAATGACATTGGTATTACTCTTAAGAAGAAAGAAAATAAAGGAATACTTGCACACAATTTAACAGTGAAATTGCACTTTTTATAATATGCAGCGAATGCATATATAATAATGCACCGAACTTTAGCGGTCTAGTATAATTTACACACACATTGTATAGTACTTTCATGCATACATACACATAATAATAGGAAAATGTATTTAATTAGCAAAAAAATAGCACAAAACAATTAGCATTGGTATTACCCTTAAAGAATAAAGAAAATAAAAAATAAAAAATTCACACAATTAGCACAAAAATGCACTTTTGATAATATGTAGAATAAATATATAAGAGTGAAGTTTCTATACTCTGATCTAATTTGTACATGTAGTACTTGCATGTATACATTTATACATACTCAACATCCAAAAATACATGTAAAGAAAAAAAAAACTCAACTGAAAAAAAAGCATACACATGCAGAAAATAAAAGCAAACACATGGAAAAAAGCATGCACACACCAAAATACAACAAAAGAAGGAAATCGAATGACCCAAAATGGGATCAGTCGAATCCAAACAGCCCAGTACAACCAGCAAAACGTGACAGAAAAAAGAAAAACTACACAAATCTTAAAGCAGAATCCAAGGGCCGGAAAATCAACTGACCAGAAAACTAAAATTCAACTGACTGAAGTCTAGCTAAAGTGCTCCTCATCACCATGTATCAGTTGGGATGTGTTGCTTTATGTATAAAGTGGGTCAACTCCGACAAAGTTGATGTTATTAGCACCATGCGAAGGAGGTTTGTATGCAGGTGTGGGAGCTTATATCTTTGATGAGTGTTATCATATGTTGACAAACTTTGTTCATGTCATATTCGAGCACTATCCACGGGAGGATAACATAGTGGCTCATGAATTAGCCCGTATTGCTAGATATGATAATCCTAATATTTGGTTAGATGACCCCCCCCCCCCAGGGTTTAATTTCGTTTCTTGTCAATGATGTATCTTTGATTACCAATGAATAAAGAGGGGGTTTCAAGCGTCAAAAAAAGTGGGACGGAAGCCTTTTTCGCCAAAATCAGTGGGCCTCTCGAAAGTGTGTAACATGGCCATGCAATTTCTCGGCCATAGGGTCTTTGGCTTTACGTACGTATATTGTCGTCAGAGTTCAAATGTGTGACATTGAGGGGTTCATTTTTTTCTCCATGTTAGATTAATTGGACTAGCAGACTATCAAAGCTCTTAGAAAATCTTGTAGCTCTTCGGAAATAACTATGATGCAACACCCTTTTTCTAGGCTTTGAAATTGGATGTGAGAATAGATAAGAAACTTTCATGAATTAATTTATTTGTATATACCCCTCATACTGCAGTGTGGTTTTCTGCTGGGATGGACTCTGTTGTAAACCTGGCTATGGCTGAGAAGCCTCCTTGAGTAATGAGAAATTATTTTCCCTGCAATTTTTATATGTATAAGTCAAAAGGAATTATTTGCCGTGGTTAGCCCCAACCGGCTGGCATCTCTTTATATTGATTTGATCAACTTGTACAACAAGGAATACAATGGGTATACAACACGTACACGTATATATAGAAAATACAACTCTAACACCCCCTCAATCTAAACCGTCATGAACAAGGTTGAGATTGGAACTAAAATGACGAAGTGTGAGCTGAGGAGTAGGCTTCGTGAATACGTCAGCCAACTGATCGCCAGTGGAGATGAATCGAACATCAAGAGCACCCAAAGCAACCCGCTCACGCACAAAGTGAAAATCAACCTCGATATGCTTCGTGCGGGCATGAAAAACCGGATTGGTAGATAAGTATGTGGCGCCAACATTGTCACACCGCAAAACCGGAGGGCGAGAAAGAAACACACCAAGCTCCTTCAACACCGATTGTATCCATATAGCCTCAGCGGTGCCATTGGCCAAAGCCTTATATTCTGCCTCAGTACTAGAACGAGAAGCTGTGGGTTGCTTCCGAGAACTCCAAGAGACGAGGTTGGATCCAAGAAAAATGGCAAAACCGCCTGTAGACCGACGATCATCAGGACAGCCCGCCCAATCCGCATCAGCGAAAATACTCAGTCCCATAGAAGCGGAGCGCTAGAAACGCAAGCCAGTGGACACAGTGCCTCGGATATATCGAAGAATGCGCATCACTGCCTCATAGTGAGCGGTAGTAGGCTGCGACAAATATTGGCACACCTTGTTAACAGCAAAGGACGAGTCAAGACGTGTCAGAGTGAGGTACTGGAGACCCCCAACAAGACTCCTGTACTTGAAAGTATCCTTGGAGCTCAGCGGTTGTCCTTGATCTCGAGACGTTTTGTCGAAAGTAGACATGGGAGTAATAACAGCCCAACATTGCTCCATGTTGGCCCGGTGCAAGAGATCAAGAGCATACTTGTGCTGCGACAAAACCAGACCCTCAGAATTATAAGTGGCCTCAATACCAAGGAAATGCTCCAGGCGCCCAAGGTCCTTGACAGGAAAAGAACCAGAAAGAGTGGTAACCAGCTTCTCAATAGCAGACGAAGAGGATCCAGCCAAAATGATATCGTCAACATAGACAAGCATATATATAATAACCCCATGATGATCAAAGATGAACAGAGAGGTATCGGCCTTGCTAGCAACAAAACCGAGCTGATGAAGCTTGTCACTCAAACGGGCATACCAGTCATGAGGTGACTGTTTGAGACCATAGAGAGCACGTTGCAGCTTGCAAACATACCAAGGGTACCGAGAATCCTCAAAACCGGGGGACTGCTGCATATACAGTTCCTCAGACAGAAAACCATGAAGGAAGGCATTACTCACATCAATCTGACGAAGACACCAACCATGAGAGACAGCAAGAGAAAGCACCAGGCGAACAGTGACTGATTTAACCACAGGACTAAAAGTATCATGATAATCTATACCGTACTGCTGTGTGAAACCTCGAGCCACAAGCCTCGCCATGTATTTGTCAACAGAACCATCGGGACGGAACTTCGTTTTGAAGATCCATTTGTTGCCAACAATGTTAGTGCCAGGTGGACGGGGTACCAATATCCACGTTTTGTTAGCCTGAAGTGCCTCGAACTCAGCCTCCATAGCAGCACGCCAAGCTGGCTCAGAGAGAGCAGTACAATGAGATGCAGGCTCCACCATAAATGCTCGGCGACGAAAGGGATCATATCGAACCGTGCCATCCCGATACACCTTGGGACGAGAGATATCATTGCGTCGTCTCGTGATGATGACCCGTGCTGGTTCAGCAGCGGGAGGCGCTGGAGGTGGCGACGCTGGTGGTGTAGAGGACGTCGACGAGGGCGACGAAGCGGCCCTGTCACGGGTCGGAGACGCAGGCGGGGACGGGCCAGGCGAAGAAGTCCCGTCAGGAGCCAGCGAGGCATATGACCGCGCGGGCGACGAAGAGCGAGACCGCGGGCCGTGGTCGATGACCGAGACCGGCATGTCGGCCTGGGTGGGGTCGGCACCAGAAGCGGCACGAGAGGTCGACCCGGGCGAGCGGGGTGCCGACCCAGACGAGCGGGGCGTGCCTGCATGCGAGCGGGGCCCGGGCACGCCAGCCGAGGCATGTAGAGGCGGTGCCGAGCCGGGAGCAGCCTGCGTGCGTGCATGCAAGTGGGGCCCTGGCGTGCCATCTGAGGCATGTAGAGGCGGTGGCGTTGATGCAGCAAGGACGTCGAACGGCGAGGTTGACGTCGCGGGCACCTTCACAGGAGAACTAACAACAACACCAGGTGCATTAGCCGGTAACAAGGTAATGTCATAATTACGCGTGTTGGTACTCTGAGTAACTGGCTCATCTGACGGAAACGACACGAGAAGGAGTTGGGAGACATCAACAGTGGCACCGGGAGTGGCAAAGGGAAACACCGTCTCGTCGAACACGACGTCACAGGAGATGTAAATACAACTAGTGGAGCGATCAAGGCACTTGTAGCCTTTATGCATGGGACTATAACCAAGAAACACACACATCCTAGAGCGAAACTCGAGTTTACGTGAATTGTACTTACGCAAACTAGGCCAACACGCACAACCAAAGGTGCGGAGAAAAGAATACTCAGGAAGCATGTTGAGGAGGCGAAACACGGCCGTGGCATTGTTGATAACAGGCATAGGCATCCTATTAATGAGATAGCAAGCAGTAAGAAACGCCTCGTCCCAAAACCGAAGAGGTAGGGAGGAGTGTGCTAGGAGAGCTAGACCCGTCTCAACGAGATGACGGTGCTTGCGTTCGGCTATACCATTTTGTTGGGGGGTATGTGGATAAGACACACGGTGAGCAATGCCGGTGTGCTAGAAATAAGCATGGAGACGGTGATACTCACCCCCCCCCCCCAGTCCGACTGAACAGAATGAACCTTAGCATTCAAGAGACGCTCAACATGGTTTTGAAAAGTGTAAAAAATACGCTCAACGTCAGATTTATGCTTGATCAAGTATATCCAACAGTAACGACTATAGTCATCAATGAAGCTGACATGGTACTTCAAACCCCCAGAAGATGGCAAAGCAGCCCCCCAAACATCGGTATGAATAAGCTCAAGTGGTGATGTAGAAACATGAGTAGAATAATTATATGGTAACTGGTGACTCTTAACACGCTGACAAGCATCACACACAGAAGACTCAATGTTTGGAGAGCACAACAATTTATTTGAGCTAACAATGGTATGAACTATTTTATTCGAAGGATGACCAAGACGCCAATGCCACTGCTCGGTAGTCAGCCTAACGCCGGAAGACGCATGACGTCCAGAAGTGACGGCTTGACTGAATGGAAGAGGGTAGAGGCTGCCACGACTCCTACTGCGAAGAAGGATTTTCTTCGTGAGCTTGTCCTTGACATAGAAAAAGAATTTATGAAATTCAACAAAGATCTTATTGTCAGAAACAAGACGATAGATGGAGAGCAAATTGGTGCTAAGGTCAGGAACAAGAAGAATATTTTTGAGTTCAATTGGAGCGGATGAACTAGGTAAACGAGAGTGGCCAACATGGTTAATAGACAAACCTGCACCGTTGGCGACTTGCACTTGATCCGTGCCGTTGTAGCGCTCCTGGATGTTCATCCGGCTCGTGTCGTTGGTAAGATGATCCGTGGCGCCGGTGTCGAAGAGCCAAGGTTGACTGGGGGCAGGTTGGTAAGAGGCAGAATTTCCGGCACAATTTTCGTCGTTTTGAAACGCGTGGTTGTAGCATTGTTTGCACTGGAGAGCCTCATGCCCCTAGTACCAGAAAACTTGACAGCGGGGGCGCTCGTGCTGGTTGTTGCGCCTGCCACCGCCGTTGCCCTATCCTCCTCCGCCGTTGCCACCACCACCACCCCCTTGGTTGGAGCGGTTGTTACCGCAGGAGGCCTGTTGGCCGCCGTTGTACGGGCCGCCTCCTTGCGAGCTAGTAGGATGACCCCCGCCGCGGCCGTCGTTGGTGGTGTCGGCGAAGGTGCACCCCCCTCCACGGTCGTCGCCTTGCCGCGCCACGGCATTAGTGGAGGTGGAGAACTCGGGGGCGAAGGTGTTCTGCTCCTTGAGGGATTCGCATGAGAGGAGCATGGAGTAGAAGTCCGACATGCTGAGGTTGTCAGCGCCAGCGGCTGCCAACACCATGAGAGAGTGCTGGAGGGACTCGTACTGAGGCCCGAGACCGACGACGATGTAGTCGATCACCTCAGCATCAGATAAAGGCGACCCCACCTGTGCCATGGCGTCCGCGAAACCCTTCATCTTGTGAAAGTAGGCAGCGGCGGTGAGGCCGTTCTTCTTCAGCGTCGAGAGTTGACGCCGCATCAGGCGCACCCCCGCCCTGTTCTGCGCCGAGAACATGGACTCGAGGCACGCCCACACAGAGGACGCGGTGGTGCGGTCGATGACATGGCCGAGGATCTCGTCCGTCATGGAGCCGACGAGGATGATGAGAACACGCTGATCCGTATAGAACCACAAGGCGTACTACGGATTGGGACCGGTCACGACCTTGGCACCGTCTCCTTCGGTGATCGTGGCTGGTGGCGCTTTGCAGGAGCCGTCCAGAAAACCGTACCAGCCCTGGTCGGCGATGTTGGGGACGACCTGCATCTTCCAGAGAAGAAAATTGATGCGATCTAAATGCACCGTGATGGTGTTGATGTTGTCGCCAGCAGGGGCAGAGATGATGGCGCCATCGGGGATGGATGGTGCGGAGGACTGGGACGAGGTGCTCGAGGAGGAGGTGGAAAGCTGCAATGCGGCGGTGGAGGCCATCGCGTCGGAGTGCTGCTGCGGTGGCAGCGGAAGCACGTGTGCGAGCTAAACCCTAGGTCGGATCGACCTGCTCTGTATACCAACTCAAAAGGAATTATTTGCCGTGGTTAGCCCCAACCGGCTGGCATCTCTTTATATTGATTTGATCAACTTGTACAACAAGGAATACAATAGGTATACAACACGTACACGTATATATAGAAAATACAACTCTAACAGTATATACTTGCCCCGCAAAATAAAAGAACTTGTATCCCTGCAAAATAAAATAAAATAAAAGAACTTGTATGTATATACTTGAATTATTCAAGACTAGAGGAAAGACTCGCAATTAACTTATTTGGTCCCCACAAAAAGACAAATTAACTTATTTGTGTATGGTCATGAATTAACTTATCTGTATATATTAAGAGCATCTTCAACAGGCGCGTCAAAAGACATGCACACACGGTAAATTGGCTTTTTAGCATGTGCAGGACGTTTTCGTGGGCTCTAGCGTTGGCGGGAAACTAGCGCGCGCGAAAAATGATTGCGCGCGCAGGAAAAGGCGGCAGCTCGCGTGCTACATTTGGCGCGCCGCGTCCGTCGCACCTATAAATTGCGGCGCCCTCTGCCGCTCTCTCCATCACCCCCTTCCGCGCTCTGCCGCCGACACGCCACCACCGCGCCACCATGCCGCCTCGCCGCCGGGGAGGTACGGGCTACCGCGGCGTCCGCGTGCGTCCGTGCGGCACCTACTCCGCCGAGATTCGGTCGGACGGCGGCATGCGGCTACGTCTCGGAACCTTCGACACCGCCCAGGAGGGCGCCCACGCGTACGACGCTGCGGCGTGGCGCCTCCTGTGGTCCCGTCAGGACATGAACTTCGCCGACGTGGCGACGCGGGAGCGGGCACAGGAGTTGGCGCCTTTCCCGCGGCTTCTCACCGACGAGGATCGTCGCAAGCACCGGAGGCGGGAGCATCGTCTCAGGCTGGCCGAGATGGACGAGCAAGCCATGGCGCTGTGGAGCCATCACTTTCCGGAAGACACCAACGAGGAACAGTTCTTCGCCCAGAGGAGGGCGAAGAGGGCGAAGAGGAGGGAGGATCGAGCCGACTATCGCGAGGACAAGCGAAGACGGAAGGCGGTTGCTAAATACAACGAAGCGCTAGGAGATGCGTCCTCCCGGGACACCGACGACGAGCGGTTCCTTGACGCCTACGCTCCGACGTCGGAGGAGGACATCACCGAGACAAAGTCCGAATCGGACGAGTAGTAGTAGTTTTTCGTTTTATTTATCGTAGGAGAAGACTATGATGATGAACTATCTACGGAACGAAATATGTATCGAATCGTAGTAGGAAAAAACAGATAAAATATAGCGTGCCTGCTGGAGCGGCGTGCGCGCGCTTTAATTTGCGGCGGCCGCTGGAGCCAGCACACCGCCGCGCGCAAAAGCTGGCTAATCGGCGCTGTATTCTAACTTTTAGCACGCGCACGGCTGTTGGAGATGCTCTAACGAATCGTGACAATTGGGGCAAAATCAAAATATCAAACCCACCTTTTTTTTACCTCTAGTGTTTTGCTGCTGGTTTGGGCGAGCCACGACCCAGT
Organism: Triticum monococcum; assembly: GCA_034509565.1. Lineage (NCBI taxonomy): Eukaryota > Viridiplantae > Streptophyta > Magnoliopsida > Poales > Poaceae > Triticum > Triticum monococcum. The sequence continues at coordinate 535,414,095 of CM067845.1, read as the reverse complement.
TTTGCCCTAACCAAGCTCCGACATCACTCATGAACTGCATGATTGGTGAAATGTTTGCAACCAAAGAGCAAAGACGCATGCTGCACGTGGCAAGAATGCATATTTCCAATTGTGAATAAAATGGACGAGTAACCCTTCGAGTTCAAAAGGTGAACTTAGTAGTACCAATTTATATATTTTTCACTGTGAATAAAACTGTAGGAAAAACATGCATGTAAATTTCCGGGTCAGCACTCAGCATGCTCCATTTTCCCGCGTGAAAAAACACCAGTGTAGTGCTTGAAATTTTCAGGACTAGATTCTTTCCTGGACACAAAATTAACATTCCATGAAAATTCACAAGCATACCAACGGCTCACGCGTTAACGTGTGCGGGCGAGTTTTTCTGCCTCACTGACATTTTTTATTTTTGTTGAGTAGTACTACAGTGTACTGTTTATCCCGAAAGCACGTGCTTGGCTTTCTCTTAGACCTGATCTCGAGTACTCCCTGGTCTCTAACGACACGCGTCGCCGTTGATCTCAAAACATGGTCGTCTCCTCCTCGCGCGCTCCTCTTCGGCGTGGAGGACGCGTGCGGATGCAACGCGCACTGGCGCGTCTACTACGTCGGCCACGTACGCACGAGCCGTCCATGCATGGCGCCGGCGCTTCTTCCTCCCTCCCGCGCGCGGCCGGCGGCCCCATCTAGCTTTTCTTGGAAAGAGCATGGCATTGTCTGTGTACGTGCTCTGCCGCGCGATCGAGCGCGCAAGAGTCGTTTTGGTCAGCACTCGGGAGCTTCCATCCTACAGACTACAGGCGCGGGACCCAAGGACTCGTGACTCGCCGGCTCGCGGTTGACTGACTAATGTTGGTCCGTCAATGGCCCGGCAAGCTTCTGTGACATGACTTGGCTTGCCTTCTCCACCTACCTACCGATCTCCTCCCCCAGGCCCGCTGGGTATATATACTACTGCCACCACCGTCATCGTCGTCACCAGCACTAGCAGCGCCACCACCAGCATCAGCAGCATCACCACCGGCAGCATCTAGCTAGCTAGTAGCGCACATCGCGAGCACAGCGAGAACTAACCATCTGACATCGAGTGGTCGATCGAGAGAGAGAGAGAGAGGGGGGGAGATGGAGGCGACGGCGGTGAGCCTGACCCGGACGGTGCTGGACGGGGTGCTGGGCAGCGCGGGGACGGCGATGGCCGACGAGGCGGCGCTGCTGCTCGGCGTCCGGAGGGAGGTGGGCTTCATCCGCAGCGAGCTGCAGATGATGCAGTCCTTCCTGCGGGTGCAGTGCTCCGCCACGCGCTGGGGCGCCGGCGCCGGCGGCTGCAGGGACACGGTGCGGACGTGCGTCAAGCAGGTGCGCGACCTCGCCTGCGACCTCGAGGACTGCCTCCTGGACTTCACCCTGCACGCCTCCCGCTCGCGCTGGCGGCGCTGGGGCCCCGGCCTCGCCGCCCGCCACCGCGTCGCCGGCCGGATCCGGGGCCTCAAGGCCACCGTCGTGGAGCTCAACCAGCGCAACGAGCGGTACAACGTCTTCGCCGCCGCCAGCCACCACGGCGCCACGCCGGGGGAGGAGCAGCACGGGCACGCCGACGACGACTACCCGCGCGCCCAGCTCGCGCCCGGGAGCGAGCGGCAGGACATCGAGCGGGCCGGCGAGATGGACGACCTCGTCAGACTGGTCAACAAGATGGGCGACGCGTGGGTGGTGTCGGTGTGGGGCATGGGCGGGATGGGGAAGTCGTCGCTGGTGAGGATGCTGTACAACGACATGGCCCTCATCGACGGCTTCGACGGCCGCGCCTGGGTCACCGTGCCGCACCCGCTGGAGAGCGCCGACGAGGTGGAGCGCCGGCTCAGGAAGCAGCTCGGCGTGGCGCGCGACCGCTCCGTCCGGGCGTGGCTGGAGGAGAACCGGTGCCTCGTCGTGGTGGACGACGTGTCGTCGCACGAGGAGTGGGAGCTCATATCGCGGTGCCTCCCCGCGAACGGCCCGACGGGCAGCCGGGTCGTGGTGACCACGCGGCGAGACGACGTTGCCCGGCAGTGTGCGGGGGACGTGCGGGAGAACGTGTACGAGCTCAAGCCTCTCGAAGACGAGGAGGCCCGAAAACTCTTCTGTCAAAAGGTACGCTCGAAGCTCGCTACACTTTTTCACATTTTTGGGAGCTCAGTTACCTAAAAAAATCGTTTGGCATCAGTCACTTCGTTTTCTGTCCGTCGGGTATAAATCCTCCTTCTAACATTCTTCCTCCTCAGATTCGATCCACCTTCTGTTCAACGCCGGCCATACCACCCTCCCCTCCCCCCTCCCATCCATCTGCCTTCACACCCCGTGGCCAGCGGGTGCTACCGCGCACCGCTTCACAACCCCGCCCTCCCCTCAACCTCCCCCCACTGTCGTTTCTGGCGCCAACAAGACCATTCCTCTTAAGCCGCGCACCATCAACAAAAAACTCTGGCGATCCCGGCAACCCCTCCCAAGATAGATTAATGGGGTTGTGGTTTAGGTTACGGCTTCCCCTTAGCTAGATAGTGGTGCTAGTTCTTCTCCGGTGAGGTCGCTTTATTCTCCGGCGAGATAACCGGCGCAATAAAAAAAAATCAGGTATCTAGAAAATAGGAAAACCGCACTTTTTACATGATGAAGCTTGCGACGCAACAACTTTAAAGTTCTAAAAAATGCAAGCACTTTAGAAGAGACATTTTTTTAAATGTTTACGAAGGTTTTTTTTGGGGGGGGGGGGGAGGAATAGGCCATTGTGTCGCCATCTCCAGCTTGGGACACATCTAATCTGAGATGAATCACATACTATATACCTCCCCCCCCCCCCCCAACCCCCCACACACGCGCGCACACACCAGAACCTATCAAATTTTTGACTCACTTTCGTCATTGACGCCGCGGCCAGCCATGTCATTGTCATTTTCTGCTCGTTGACGATTCACCCTTGCGGGCAAGCAGTCGCGCCCTCGCATCTCGGGCTTAGGGATTCGCTTGCTGCTCCTTCCTCCTCATCTCTCTACACGAGTGGAATCGACTGGCGCAAAATTTATTTTCAGTTACCTAACCAATAGGCAAACTGTATATCTTTTAGGGTCACTTGTTTGAGAATTCCTCTGTCAACTCTACAAACTGTTATTCAATGTTGATCCAGTATTAAGTTCCAGATTCCACAATTCTATGAACTCAGAGGCTAAATACTTTAATTTTTACTAGATGAACATATTTGTAAAACCGAAAAACATGTTTAAATTATGAAGTTACTAAGAAGCAACCGACCAAGACAATATTACACTTATTAGTATATGTAACATGTGAAATAATTGCTATTGATTATCATTTTTAAATTTTGATGTTCTTAGACCGAGATGTTGGTAGATACAATAAACTTGTAAGTTGGTTAAAAATAGTTCCATTAAAGTGCACTTCATGAAGGAAATTTAAAACTACTTGATTTCTATTATATGAAAAATCGACATTCAAAGTGTAGATACCAGGCGGTCAGCTTGGTAAGCTATCAACACAAAATTGCATACAAAATATACATGAGTTGGTAAATTAGAATTTATCAGTCGGTTTAAAAATAGATAGTTAAAAAGAAAAGTTAATACAACTTTTTTTGAGGGTTAAGTTAATACAACTTTGTTAGTCGCGATAACCTTCACAGATTTCATGTGGATAAGGATTAGGCCTCACTGTGAGGCCCTCGCCCAATGCTCATATGTCAACGTTTTAACCGTCCATGTCATATTTTGTCTACGTGACATAGAATTAGTAATAAGGAGAGACGATAAAAACCATCTCTCATCTTAAATACAATCTCTTTACCTAGGCTAAGACAAATATCGCAATTATCTTATTACTCATAATTCAATTGACTCATATAGCATTAGTAAATATACGACCTACTTTATTAGATACTCCACGTTGCGATGATGGGCATCTAAGTGATATGGCATGTTTAGATACTATGATGTACATATAAATAAGAGATGTCCAGTGGGATCAGTCTTATAAATTCGGGAATTCGGCAATTTTTATTGGTTGGACAGTACTTTAATTTTTCATTTATTTATTTATTTTATGATCCGGGTTTCTTAAATTTTTTGTGTTATTTCTTTGTGTCAAGGTTTACAAGGATGCTGGATATAAGTTAATGGATGATATGATGGAGCAAGCTAATCGTATCTTAGAGCGATGTCGGGGCCTTCCACTTGCTATAGCCACCATAGGAGGTTTATTGGCTAACAGGCCCAAAACAAGCAGGGAATGGATGGATTTGCGAAAGCATCTTGGGTCAGAGCTAGAGTCAGACCGAGATATCAAAAGAGTTATCACCTCAAGCTATGATGGGCTGCCATATCATCTCAAGTGTTGCTTCTTGTACCTGAGTATCTTCCCTGAGAACCATGAGATTAGGCTTACGCGCTTATTGCGGCGGTGGATAGCAGAAGGCTATATAACAAAACCACGTGACATGAGCGTCGAGGAACTTGGACGGAGGTACTACAATGAGCTCATCAGTAGAAGTATGATCCAGCCTTCAGAGAAGGCCAGGGCTAGCATGGCGGTTGAACGATGTCGTGTTCATGGCGTGGTGCTCCAAATAATATTGTCCCAGTCTATTGAGGAGAACCAACTCTTCATCATGGATAAGCACTGCAATGAGGCTCCACAAGGTAACATACGCCACTTGGTAGTGACGAGATGGAAGAAAAATGAGAAGATGGCAAGCCTAAACTTGTCTCAGGTACGCTCATTGACAATCTTTGGGAGGTGCCCTGTGTCCCTCATCTCCTCCAAATTGCACTTTTTGAGAGTTCTTGACTTGGAAGATACACTTGAGTTAGAGAATGATGATCTCAAGCACATCGGGGAGCTGCACCATTTAAGGTACCTTGGTCTGCGAAAGACAAACATTTCGAGACTTCCTTCCTCTCTAGAGAACCTTAGGTTCCTAGAGACATTAGATGTTCAAGACACAAAGGTGACACAGCTCCCAGTTGGCATCACCAAGCTGGAGAAGCTATGTCACCTTGTCGGTGGCGTCAACTTTGCCAAAGACTTGGCAGGGAAGACGAGGAAAAACAAGGAAGCAGGCAAATGTAATGGTGACCCCTTTGAAACGTTGGCAGACTTGGTAACCGGGTGCTATGGTTACAAGCAGGTTGAGCCTTCATGCTCATGTTGCACATGTGAGTTTAGTGTAACAGCCCCCGAGAGAATCGAGAAGCTAAGGAACCTACAAGTGCTAGGGGTGGTGCACATTGCGCGTGGGAGCAAGGTGGCAAAGAACTTGGGGGAGCTGACTAGCTTGCGCAGATTAGGAGTGGATGTCGATGCGACCGAGGAAGTAGGGAAGGACTTGTGCAGCTCAATATCAAGGCTTGTTCATCTGGAACGGCTTGAAGTGCGCTCTAGGTCGCTTGAATTTCTGAAGGAAGCAAAGAAAGCAGAGGAAATGCCACCAAAGCATCTCCTATCGCTGCGCCTGTGTGGCCGTTTGGGCAACCTCCCTGGCTGGATGGATCGTCTCAAGGACCTGGCCAAGGTAAAGCTAATTCAGACACGGTTGAAGCAGGTTGACGTCGAGGTGATGGGGAAGCTGCGCAACCTTACTCTTCTTGCACTCTGGGAGGAGTCCTTCGCCGAGAAGATGTTATGTTTTGGGGAAGGTACATTTCCGAAGCTCAAACTGCTTTACATTGAAGGGATGGAGAACATCGAGAGCATACAAATCAAGGATGGTGCATTAGCCGTGCTCGAGAAACTTGAAGTGAAGAAATGCGTTAACTTGGACGACAGTAAGGAGGGCTTGTCCCTTGTGCTGGTCCTCCAAAACCTGAATGAACTAGTCTTGACAAGTTGCGGCGACAAACCGAAGCTGGAGAAGGAACTTCAAAAGCAGATTAGTGGATTTAAGAAGCGCCCCAAGTTTATTACTGGAAAGTCCATTGTATCTAGGAGTTAGCTTACGCGCTACCTCTGTTCTGATGTAGATGATGCACACAAGTTTATTTGTACTCTCCAGATATAGTAGAAATAGATTTCTCATGTAATTTCGTAAAGGAATGTAATGTGTTTTGATACTTTTTTTCCAATGAAGATCTGGCATGTATAGCATTTTTTTGGTAATATCAGTATCACAAGTTTGAACGTATTCTTACGCAAATTAGCCGGCAGAGTTGCTTGGCGAAGGTCAAGTTCCAGAGCCGAATTTTTGCTTGGTGAACTTCATCTACGTTGTTTATCATTGACTGTCTGGTACTGGCATTGCCAGGTTATTCACAGATAAGAGCGCATTAATTCAAGCGTGTACTTCCATCGCAGGCAGCAAAACGATACTCATTGGGTAAATATTTATGCTAAGATATGGCGAATCGATCTCTGTTATGTGCTCCTCATCGACAAATGAGAAGCTGGAAAATTAAGCGGCGGCACCCAACACAAACTCACTCTACAACGGCCCCTGTCGATCTGGGCTTTATTCCGGTTACGGTGCTGGCCGCGTCCGCGGGCTCCTTCCCCTTCTCCCGCAGCTTGGCCACGGCTTCCTTCATGGCCTCCTTCCGCTTCCTGCTGGCCAACACCTTGGCCTGCACGCCGCTGAGGTTGGGGTCCTTCTTCTCCTTCTCCTCCGACGGCGGCGGCGGGGCCCGCCTCTTGGAGGCCGCCGGCGCCGCGTCCACGTGGCCCAGCAGCGCGCCGGCGCCGGCAGCGGCGATCGCCACGCCGCTCAGGAACGCCCTGCGACACCAAGTACACATCAGAAACAAAGGATGTGGCCGCTGTCTGAAACACAAATACGCGTCACATGAATCGTAAGAGAAAAAACAGTTGGCTGAACCTCCTGGTGTCGCGGTTGGCTGGAACGCAGCCGCCGTTCTTCTTCGGAGCAGCATCTCTGCCCGGAGCTGCGCCGACGGCTGCGTGCTGCGCAGTGGCGGCGGCGGCGTGGAGGGGCGCCATGGAATGGAGCATCGCTCTGCCCTGAGTTGCTGCTGCTGTATGGTGTAGTGCAGCAATTGGCATAAGCATGTGCATGTCTCTCAAACTGCAGATGGAACCAAAGGGTGGGAGATAGACGTGGCCCCACGGAGGCGTCATGTCACGTTCCCATTGGTTGCGATCCCGTGACATGGATAAGGCCCCGAAAGCATATGCGATTGTTGTGCCGCAGTGCAAAGAGTTCACGTACGTAGGGCCTTTTCTGCCTCTGCATCTTAGTGTTGAGAAAACAACACGTGGGTAAGGAAGGACGCAGACGGAATTTGCACCTCGAATTTGTGGATCGACGGAGGAATGTCCAATGCCTATTCTTTTAGAATGACGAATGTCTTTTTTTAATGGAGAACAGAATGTCCAATGACTAAGGTCCATTTCTTTTGGCCGATTCTTCCAGAATCTTGAGAATTGATCCTTCGCCCAGCTTCTCTGAGAATCTAGAATCCATTTTTTTACAATCCTAATTGTTTACATCCTAACTATCTAGGATTGTAAAAAAAAAATGAGTTCAAGATTCTGAAAAAAGCTGGATAAATGATCGATTCTCAAGATTCTAGGAGAATCGGCCAAAAGAAATGGGCCTAAATCAGTTCATGTATAGGCGACAAGGCCCGAAAACTCACATGAGCATGCACCTGCCTAGCCGTGCTCAGACACTCTATTGCCTTGCGATCTGCAAAGTCGTTGGATTCCGCATAAGGTCACACCAAGTTTCAAATTTCAGAATTGTTGTGCAGGCGATAGAGTGCCGAATAAAAATCGCACGACACTCATGATCAACGGTTGTAGCCCACTGACCGACATGGATACATGGTTGCAGTTTTGTGTAGTGCGGAAATCGGCCGCAAAATATCATCCATTAGCAGTGGTATTTAAACTTTAGTTTCTAAAATCATGATTTTGTCATTCGCTCGCACTAAGTTTTGCAGTTGAAACTTATGGAGTTTTAAAAACTCTCTCAAAATGTATTTAAAATAGATCTTATCTGAAGGCCCTCGTCACGAAAACCATGAATATGCAAACAAACTTAATTCAAACTTTTGGCGCAAAAGATTGAAAATAAATCAAAAGCCAAAAGAAAAATAGGGACACTGCCCCCCCCCCCCCCCCCCCCCTACATGTGACATATCCCCTCCTTGACAGGACCCATATTCTTTTTTTTCGAAAGGCCTTAGAGCAACTCTTACAGTGTCACTCATATTGATGATCACCATAATGCATATGAAGCGCGCCGAGATGACATAAAGACACAGGGTCACTAATCTCCACCTTCATTTTTTTTCTCACTCAAATATTTGAATTCCCTTCAAAATAAGAGGTTTGGCACATTAGGCAATCATACACCTAGTTGTTGACAAGTTGCATGAACAAAAGCAATAACCGGTGACATGTCCAAAATAACACCACGTCGTTGTACCAAGTGGTCAGCTTGGTAAGCTATCAACAAAAATATTGCAACACCACGTCGTTGTGTGCACCGCCCCCTCCCGCGGCGTGTGCACCAGCACCTCCTCCGCCGGCGTGTGCTTTGTACTCTTCTTTGAGGTTCCTCGAACTTATGATGAAATCTCGCACCTACTCCTACAATTCTCGAGCCTCTGGGGTCATTGTCCTCGGATCCATTGTGATAAATTGATGTTGGTTGTGCAGGCGGATAATAAGAAGGCATATGCTAGCACTCTTAGAACATCTACAGCCGGGCGCTTCAAACCCGTCTCATACATTTGGGCGGGCCGCTCGGTCACTGTTTGGTCACGATTGTTTTACCCAGACGGGCCCTCAAACGCCCGGGCTGACCGGCACCCCCCATATCCATCTCAAATATGGGGCGGATATGGGACACCCGGGCACGCCTGTCACGTCGAACCCGGCCCATGCCGGCCCACCCGACCCTACATAAATCCCTTCCCATCTACTCGCAGGATCAAACCCTAGCCACTTCACTCATCTCCCCTCCACTCCCCCCCCCCCGCCACCCAAGCTTGTCTCCGGATTCTTCCGGCCGTCTTCGGTAGGGCAGGCAGTGGATCCGAGTCCTTCACCTCCAGATCCATCGACACCGAGCTCATCCTATGCGGCCCTGAGGAGGAGATGGCCGTCCGGCTTGCGCTACGACGCGCCCGGGAGGAGGCCCGTGCACGGCTGCGCTCGGACTCCATCCGTCAGGAACCCATTGCATCCGCCCAAATGGCGCATGGATCCGGCACTAGGCTAGCCGTAGCTGCCTCGCCGGAGGTCGTGCGGTCCGTTTGGCGTCCGAACGCACTGGCGGATGCGCAACTCCTCCGTTGGCACGCCGATATTCGGGATGCCCATCTTCCCACGAGGCCATGGCACGGCGTGCCCGCCGTGCAAGGCACCGGGCGCGGGAGGCGGCGGCAACCCTCGCGGCGGCGGATGTCAGCGAGGCGGAGTCGCATTCTCCAGCGCCCTGTATGGGGCATCAGTTCGGGCGACACAACCGCATCGTGGTGGACGTCGACGGCTCGTCCCCGGATGGATTCGTCATCGATCTGACGTCCACCGGCACCGTTCGGGTTCCGGGCTTCTACAAGGAAGAGTGGGGCATGGGAGATGGCGACGCCTTGAGTCCCATGAGCCGGCTTGTGTCCCATGCCCTACTCTACCTTGCCGACGACCGGACCAACACTCTGAGGAGCGCAGCCGGCCGCCGGACATGGCCAGGGCGGAGCTGGGCAAGCGGGGAGCGGAACCGGACGGGCTCCACTTAGATTAGGTTGACGTTGTATCTAATAATATGGATTTGAGGCTTCTTATTTAAGGTATCCGAATGTGAAATGCATTTTTTGAGGCGTGACCGTTCACTGTCCGCGGACGCACCGGCCCGCGTCTGCGGGCGTTTGAGAGGTCGAATTTGCCAAGTCCGACTGTATATGCTCTTATTGGTGTTCTAAACCTATTTGGTCCTCCATCTAGTCAGTGAATATTAGCAAAACTTGTGAGGAAATAAAAATTGATTGTTATTTGGATGACTGACCACGCCAGACAAACAAACTTGCACTGATAGAAGAGATGTTTGATTGTCTTGTCATGAGAAAATAAACTATACATCTTACTTCCTTATGAGTTAGCGAGCGATGTTGTCTTTGATAAGTACAAATCCTCTTAAAAAATAACACATAAACAATGACGGAGGCAGAAATTTTAATTTGGATGTACATAATTTAAAGTTTAGTGTTCTAACTAATTAATTATAGCATTAATGTAGATTTAATTATGAGCTCTTCTTCACCAAATAATGGGTGTACAAATGTACACCCATGTCATGGCTCCACCCTACACGTGAAGATTTAGCTTTTAATGATATCTTCGACCTGTAAATTTGTTTACTGTTGTCCTCTGAAATCTATAAGTTCATAATAATATGATATATAGAGCCAACGGTGAAGGATCCAAATATAGTGAGATGGAGGGAGGCGAACGCCCGCAGCGCCATCGTCAACCAGCACCGGCTCAGCGAGGACCGATATATCGATCGGGTACCACAGCGTGTTAGTACACTGACCAGAGACCACCTGCTGACCAACATCCTCCGCCCAAAGGTTCCGCCTTGGCTCGTCGATGAAGAGTAGCCGGCGGCGCGGGATCCGGCGAGACCGGTCAGTACGCAACCAAACTCGGAAATCCGCCATGTCCAGGCGCCGAGCAGTGCTATCATCCACCCCCACGACATACCCAAGGCCGCGCAAGATCACAGTCGCCGTCCTATGGTTCCACGCGTGCGCCGGAACTCCGCGCAGGGCGATCGGCACCAGAAAAGGCAACGCTGTCGCCGTGGCCTGCGCCTGCCTGTTCCACGGCCGCAAGTTGAGCTCGAACCACGAAGAACTAGCGCGGCCAACACGAACCATCCTATCCCGGGTCGCCCCTTCCCTGCAGAGCACAAGGAAGTCGTCGGGGAAGAAAGCCCAGATGGACATGTCCGCCAGACCCAGGTCAAACTCAGCGTGCAGGGCCTCCGCCGCCGACGCCAGATCCACCGCAGGCCGGTGGCCAGTCACCGTGACTAGGACCGCGCGGGCGAGCTCAGCCTCCATCTGCCGGGTGTCGTCGGCCGCCTCAAGGAAGTAGGCCTCCACTAGATCGTCGCGCTCGTCCACCGCCATCGGAACGCCAGGGGCCCGCTGGTCAAAAGGCACCGAGAACTCCGGCCCTCCAGCCCCAGGAGCGGCCGGCCGCGAAGCACCACCCAGGCCCGACACCGCACCCCGAGAAGGCTCACGCACCACATCAGACCAGAGCCGAACATCGCTCGGAGGAGGGGGGCCAGGCGGCGGTGGCAGAGACAGCGAGGCGTCCGAGCGCCGCGGCGACGAGGGATCCGCCTCCCCCACGCGACGCCGCAGGGCAGGCGGCAGCGCAGGCTGGTCGACCGGGGAGGGGCTACGCGGCCTGGTGCATCCACGCGAGATGTGGCCGACACCATGACAACGCACGCAGAAGGGCGGGGTGGGGCAATCCACCAAGATGTGACCATCGCTCCCACAGTTGTAGCAGCACCCATGGAGCTCCGCCGGAAGCCGCGAGGAAGGATGAGGACGAGGGGCCGGAAGCACACGGGCCCGGCCGGCCGGAAGGTGACGCCTTTGCCGCCAGGCCCGCCTAGGAGGCGCGCGCGGGCGTCGGCTCACCTTGGTATGCCATGGCTCCTCCACGGGCTGCGACGCAGGGGCGCGGGACGGGCCAGCCGCCCCGCCCTGGACGATGGGGCCAAAGGCCGTGCCCAGGACGGGCGGCACCATGATGGAGCGGAGGAGGGGGCGCGGCCTTGCCGAGAAGTACGGGGGAGGATCCTAACGGGGGGCGGCGGGGGAGGGGAAGGGGAACGCGCCGGCGGAGCAGCAGGGGATGGGGAAGAGAACCCAGATCCGGACAAGAGCGAGCCCGAGAGGGAGACTCGAGAAGCCATGGCTGGAGGAGGAGGAGGGGGCGCCGCCGCCGGAGCGGGGACGGCGCTATGGTGGCGGCCGGCGCGGAGCGCTAGGCAAGGGAGCGGAGCGCTAGGCAGACTTTTCAGAAAGCAAAATTAGGATGTGCTATACTTGGTACTTGGTGTCCGATTTTGGCGCGACAGTCAATCCAGTGGGTGTTATACTTTGGCCGCCACCGCCATCGCCATCGCCCTCTTCAGGCTGTGATGACGCGCCGCCCGGTGGAGGCGCGGGCAGACCCGCGAGGGGCGTTGGCGGCGTTGGTAATGCTTCGGCTAGCTCTGTTGGGTCGTCGACGGCGGCGTCGCCACCGGCCGGGCGGCAGGTTCGTGTCGCCCCGGGTTCGGTCGCCAAGCCGGTCAGTGTTGGGGAACGCAGTAATTTCAAAAATTTTCCTACGCACACGCAAGATCATGGTGATGCACAGCAACGAGAGGGGAGAGTGTTGTCTACGTACCAACGCAGACCGACTGCGGAAGCGATCACACAACATAGAGGAAGTAGTCGTACGTCTTCTTCCCGATCCGACCGATCCAAGCACCGTTACTCCGGCACCTCCGAGTTCTTAGCACACGTTCAGCTCGATGACGTTCCTCGGGCTCCGATCCAGCAAAGCGTCGAGGAAGAGTTCCGTCAGCACGACGGCGTAATGACGATCTTGATGTACTACCGACGCAGGGCTTCGCCTAAGCACTACAACGGTACGATCGAGGTGGAATTTGGTGGCAGGGGGCACCGCACACGGCTAAGGAACGATCTCAAGGATCAAGTTGTGTGTCTTGGGGTGCCCCCTGCCCCCGTATATAAAGGTTGGAGGAGGGGGGCCGGCCGGCCAAGGGAGGGGAGGCGCAAGGGAGTCCTACTCCCACCGGGAGTAGGACTCCTCCCCCCAATCCTAATCCAATTAGGACTCCCGGGGGGGAAAAGAGAGAGAAGGGGGGCCGGCCCCTTATCCTATTCCTAATAGGACTTGGGGGGGGGGGGGGGGCGCCGGCCAGCTAGTGGGCTTCCCTTTTCTCTTTTCCACTAAGGCCCAATAGGCCCAATAGTCTCCCGGGGGGTTCCGGTAACCCTCCCGGTATTCCGGTAAAATCCCGATTTCACCCGGAACACTTCCGATGTCTAAACATAGGCTTCCAATATATCAATCTTTACGTCTCGACCATTTCGAGACTCCTCGTCATGTCCGTGATCTCATCCGGGACTCCGAACAACCTTCGGTACATCAAAATGCATAAACTCATAATAACTGTCATCGTAACGTTAAGCGTGCGGACCCTACGGTTCGAGAACAATGTAGACATGACCGAGACACGTCTCCGGTCAATAACCAATAGCGGGACCTGGATGCCCATATTGGCTCCTACATATTCTACGAAGATCTTTATCGGTCAGACCGCATAACAACATACGTTGTTCCCTTTGTCATCGGTATGTTACTTGCCCGAGATTCGATCGTCGGTATCCAATACCTAGTTCAATCTCGTTACCGGCAAATCTCTTTACTCGTTCTGTAATACATCATCTCACAACTAACTCATTAGTTGCAATGCTTGCAAGGCTTTATGTGATGTGCATTACCGAGAGGGCCCAGAGATACCTCTCCGACAATCGGAGTGACAAACCCTAATCTCGAAATACGCCAACCCAACATCTACCATTGGAGACACCTGTAGTACTCCTTTATAATCACCCAGTTACGTTGTGACGTTTGGTAGTACCCAAAGTGTTCCTCCGGTAAACGGGAGTTGCATAATCTCATAGTTATAGGAACATGTATAAGTCATGAAGAAAGCAATAGCAACATACTAAACGATCGGGTGCTAAGCTAATGGAATGGGTCATGTCAATCAGATCATTCAACTAATGATGTGACATCGTTAATCAAATAACAACTCTTTGTTCATGGTTAGGAAACATAACCATCTTTGATTAACGAGCTAGTCAAGTAGAGGCATACTAGTGACACTCTGTTGGTCTATGTATTCACACATGTATTATGTTTCCGGTTAATACAATTCTAGCATGAATAATAAACATTTATCATGATATAAGGAAATAAATAATAACTTTATTATTGCCTCTAGGGCATATTTCCTTCAGTCTCCCACTTGCACTAGAGTCAATAATCTAGTTCACATCGCCATGTGATTTAGCAGCAATGGTTCACATCACCATGTGATTAACACCCATAGTTCACATCGTCATGTGACCAACACTCAAAGGGATTACTAGAGTCAGCAATCTAGTTCACATATCTATGTGATTAACACCCAAAGAGTACTAAGGTGTGATCATGTTTTGCTTGTGAGATAATTTTAGTCAACGGGTCTGTCACATTCAGATCCGTAAGTATTTTGCAAGATTCTTTGTCTATAATGCTCTGCACGGAGCTACTCTAGCTAATTGCTCCCACTTTCAATATGTATCTAGACCGAGACTTAGAGTCATCTAGGTTAGTGTCAAAACTTGCATCGGCGTAACCCTTTACGACGAACCTTTTTATGACGTCCATCATCGAGAAACATATCCTCATTTCACTAAGGATAATTCTGACCGCTGTCCAGTGATCTACTCCTAGATCACTATTGTACTCCCTTGCCAAATCAGTGCAGGGTATACAATAGATCTGGTATACAGCATGCCATACTTTATAGAACCTATGGCCAAGGCATAGGGAATGACTTTCATTCTCTTTCTATCTTCTGCCGTGGTCGGGCTTTGAGTCTTACTCAACTTCACACCTTATAATATAGGCAAGAACTCTTTCTTTGACTGCTCCATTTTGAACTACTTCAAAATCTTTGTCAAGGTATGTACTCATTGAAAGAACTTATCAAGCGTCTTGATCTATCTCTATAGATCTTGAAGCTCAATATGTAAGCAGCTTCACCGAAGTCTTTCTTTGAAAAACTCCTTTTAAACACTCCTTTATGCTTTACAGAATAATTCTACATTATTTCCGATCAACAATATGTCATTCACATATACTTATCAGAAATGTTGTAGTGCTCCCACTCACTTTCTTGTAAATACAGGCTTCACCGCAAGTCTGTATAAAACTATATGCTTTGATCAATTTATCAAAGCGTATATTCCAACTCCGAGATGCTTGCACCAGTCCACAGATGGATCGCTGGTGCTTGCACATTTTGTTAGCACCTTTTGGATTGACAAAACCTTCTAGTTGCATCACATACAACTCTTCTTTAATAAATCCATTAAGGAATGCAGTTTTGTTTATCCATTTGCCAGATTTCATAAAATGCGGCAATTGCTAACATGATTCGGACAGACTTAAGCATAGATACGAGTGAGAAAAACTCATCGTAGTCAACACCTTGAACTTGTCGAAAACTTTTGCGACAATTCTAGCTTTGTAGATAGTAACACTACTATCAGCGTCCGTCTTCCTTTTGAAGATCCATTTATTTTCTATGGCTTGCCGATCATCGGGCAAATCCATCAAAGTCCATACTTTGTTCTCATACATGGATCATATCTCAGATTTCATGGCCTCAAACCATTTCGCGGAATCTGGGCTCATCATCGCTTCCTCATAGTTCGTAGGTTCATCATGATCTAGTAGCATGACTTCCAGAGAAGGATTACCATACCACTCTGGCGTGGATCTTACTCTGGTTTACCTACAAGGTTCGGTAGTAACTTGATCTGAAGTTACATGATCATCATCATTAGCTTCCTCACTAATTGGTGTAGGTGTCACAGAAACAGTTTTCTGTGATGTACTACTTTCCAATAAGGGAGCGGGTACAGTTACCTCGTCAAGTTCTACTTTCCTCCCACTCACTTCTTTCGAGAGAAACTCCTTCTCCAGAAAGTTTCCGAATTTTAGCAACAAAAGTCTTGCCTTCGGATCTGTGATAGAAGGTGTATCCAATAGTTTCCTTTGGATATCCTATGAAGACGCACTTCTCCGATTTGAGTTTGAGCTTATCAGGATGAAACTTTTTCATATAAGCATCGCAACCCCAAATTTTAAGAAACGACAACTTTGGTTTCTTGCCAAACCATAGTTCACACTGTGTCGTCTCAACGGATTTAGATGGTGCCCTATTTAACGTGAATGCAGCTGTCTCTAATGCATAACCCCAAAACGATAGTGGTAGATTGGTAAGAGACATCATAGATTGCACTATATCCAATAAAGTACGGTTATGACGTTCGGACACACCATTATGATGTGGTGTTCCAGGTGGTGTGAGTAGTGAAACTATTTCACATTGTTTTAACTGAAGACCAAACTCGTAACTCAAATATTTGTCTCCGCGATCAGATCGTAGAAACTTTATTTTCTTGTCACGATGTTTTTCACTTCACTCTGAAATTCTTTGAACTTTTCAAATGTTTCAGACTTATATTTCATCAAGTAGATATACCCATATCTGCTTAAATCATCTGTGAAGGTGAGAAAATAACGATATCCGCCATGAGCCTCAATATTCATCGGACCACATACATCGGTATGTATGATTTCCAATAAATCTGTTGCTCTCTCCATAGTACCGGAGAACGGTGTTTTGGTCATCTTGCCTATGAGGCACTGTTCGCAAGTACCAAATGATTATAATCAAGTGGTTCCAAAAGCCCATCAGTATGGAGTTTCTTCATGCGCTTTACACCGATATGACCTAAACAGCAGTGCCACAAATAAGTTGCACTATCATTATTAACTCTGCATCTTTTGGTTTCAATGAATATGTGTATTATTAAGATCGAGATCCAATGAACTATTTTCATTGGGTGTGTAACCATATTAGGTTTTATTCATGTAAACAGAACAACAACTTATTCTCTTACTTAAATGAATAACCGTATTACAATAAACATGATCAAATCATATTCATGTTCAACGCAAACACCAAATAACACTTATTTAGGTTTAACACTAATCCCGAAATTATAGGGAGTGTGCGATGATGATCATATCAATCTTGGAACCACTTCCAACACACATCGTCACTTCACCCTTAACTAGTCTCTGTTTATTCTGCAACTCCCGTTTCGAGTTACTACTCTTAGCAACTGAACTAGCATCAAATACTAAGGGGTTGCTATAAACACTAGTAAAGTACACATCAATAACATGTATATCAAATATACTTATGTTCACTTTGCCATCCTTCTTATCCGCCAATCACTTGGGGTAGTTCCGCTTCTAGTGACTAGTCCCTTTGCAGTAGAAGCACTTAGTCTCAGGCTTAGGATCAGACTTGGGCTTCTTCACTTGAGCAGCAACTTGCTTGCCGTTCTTCTCGAAGTTCCCCTTCTTCCCTTTGCCCTTTTCTTGAAACTAGTGGTCTTGTCAACCATCAACACTTGATGTTTTTCTTGATTTCTACCTTCGTTGATTTCAGCATCACAAAGAGCTTGGGAGTTGTTTCTGTTATCCTTTGCATATTATAGTTCATCACGAAGTTCTACTAACTTGGTGATGGTGACTAGAGAATTCTGTTAATCACTATCTTATCGGGAAGATTAACTCCCACTTGATTCAAGCGATTGTAGTACCCAGACAATCTGAGCACATGCTCACTAGTTGAGCGATTCTCCTCCATCTTTTAGCTATAGAACTTGCTGGAGACTTCATATCTCTCAACTCGGGTATTTGCTTGAAATATTAACTTCAACTCCTGGAACATCTCATATGGTCCATGACGTTCAAAACGTCTTTGAAGTCCCGATTCTAAGCCATTAAGCATGGTGCACTAAACTATCAAGTAGTCATCATATTGAGCTAGCCAAACGTTCATAACGTCCGCATCTGCTCCTGCAATAGGTCTGTCACCTAGCGGTGCATCAAGGACATAATTCTTCCGTGCAGCAATGAGGATAAACCTCAGATCACGGATCCAATCCGCATCATTGCTACTAACATCTTTCAACACAATTTTCTCTAGGAACATATCAAAATAAACACAGGGAAGCAACAACGCGAGCTATTGATCTACAACATGATTTGCAAAATACTACCAGGACTACGTTCATGATAAATTTAAGTTCAATTAATCATATTACTCAAGAACTCCCACTTAGATAGACATCCCTCTAATCCTCTAAGTGATCACGTGATCCAAATCAACTAAACCATAACCGATCATCACGTGAGATGGAGTAGTTTTCAATGGTGAACATCATTATGTTGATCATATCTACTATATGATTCACGCTCGACCTTTCGGTCTCCGTGTTCCGAGGCCATATCTGCATATGCTAGGCTCGTCAAGTTTAACCTGAGTATTCCGCGTGTGCAACTGTTTTGCACCCGTTGTATTTGGACGTAGAGCTTATCACACCCGATCATCACGTGGTGTCTGGGCACGACGAACTTTGGCAACGGTGCATACTCAGGGAGAACACTTCTTGATAATTTAGTGAGAGATCATCTTATAATGCTACCGTCAATCAAAGCAAAAATAAGATGTATAAAAGATAAACATCATATGCAATCAAAATATGTGACATGATATGGCCATCATCATATTGCTTCTTTGATCTCCATCTCCAAAGTACTGTCATGATCTCTGTCATCACCGGCATGACACCATGATCTCCATCATCTTGATCTATATCAATGTGTCGTCACACGGTCGTCTCACCAACTATTGCTCTTGCAACTATTGCTATCGCATAGCGATAAAGTAAAGCAATTATTTGGCGCTTGCATCTTATGCAATAAAGAGACAACCATAAGGCTTTTGCCAGTTGCCGATAACTTCAACAAAACATGATCATCTCATACAACAACTTATATCTCATCACGTCTTGACCATATCATATCACAACATGCCCTGCAAAAACAAGTTAGACGTCCTCTACTTTGTTGTTGCAAGTTTTACGTGGCTGCTACGGGCTTAAGCAAGAACCAATCTCACCTACGCATCAAAACCACAACGATAGTTTGTCAAATAGACTCCGTTTTAACCTTCGCAAGGACCGGGCGTAGCCACACTCGGTTCAACTAAAGTTGGAGAAACAGTCACCCGCAAGTCACCTATGTGCAAAGCACTTCGGGGAAACCGGTCTCGCGTAAGCGTACGCGTAATGTCGGTCCGGGCCGCTTCATCCAACAATACCGCCGAACCAAAGTATGACATGCTGGTAGGCAGTATGACTTATATCGCCCACAACTCACTTGTGTTCTACTCGTGCATATAACATCAAACCATAAAACCTAGGCTCGGATGCCACTGTTGGGGAACGCAGTAATTTCAAAAAATTTCCTACGCACACGCAAGATCATGGTGATGCACAGCAACGAGAGGGGAGAGTGTTGTCTACGTACCAACGCAGACCGACTGCGGAAGCGATCACACAACGTAGAGGAAGTAGTCGTACGTCTTCTTCCCGATCCGACCGATCCAAGCACCGTTACTCCGGCACCTCCGAGTTCTTAGCACACGTTCAGCTCGATGACGTTCCTCGGGCTCCGATCCAGCAAAGCGTCGAGGAAGAGTTCCGTCAGCACGACGGCGTGATGACGATCTTGATGTACTACCGACGCAGGGCTTCGCCTAAGCACTACAACAGTACGATCGAGGTAGAATTTGGTGGCAGGGGGCACCGCACACGGCTAAGGAACGATCTCAAGGATCAAGTTGTGTGTCTTGGGGTGCCCCCTGCCCCCGTATATAAAGGTTGGAGGAGGGGGCCGGCCGGCCAAGGGAGGGGAGGCGCAGGGGAGTCCTACTCCCACCGGGAGTAGGACTCCTCCCCCCAATCCTAATCCAATTAGGACTCCCGGGGGGGGGGGGGGGGGAGAGAGAAGGGGGGCCGGCCCCTTATCCTATTCCTAATAGGACTTGGGGGGGGGGGGGGGGGCGCCGGCCAGCTAGTGGGCTTCCCTTTTCTCTTTTCCACTAAGGCCCAATAGGCCCAATAGTCTCCCGGGGGGTTCCGGTAACCCTCCCGGTATTCCGGTAAAATCCCGATTTCACCCGGAACACTTCCGATGTCTAAACATAGGCTTCCAATATATCAATCTTTACGTCTCGACCATTTCGAGACTCCTCGTCATGTCCGTGATCTCATCCGGGACTCCGAACAACCTTCGGTACATCAAAATGCATAAACTCATAATAACTGTCATCGTAACGTTAAGCGTGCGGACCCTACGGTTCGAGAACAATGTAGACATGACCGAGACACGTCTCCGGTCAATAACCAATAGCGGGACCTGGATGCCCATATTGGCTCCTACATATTCTACGAAGATCTTTACCGGTCAGACCGCATAACAACATACGTTGTTCCCTTTGTCATCGGTATGTTACTTGCCCGAGATTCGATCGTCGGTATCCAATACCTAGTTCAATCTCGTTACCGGCAAATCTCTTTACTCGTTCTGTAATACATCATCTCACAACTAACTCATTAGTTGCAATGCTTGCAAGGCTTTATGTGATGTGCATTACCGAGAGGGCCCAGAGATACCTCTCCGACAATCGGAGTGACAAACCCTAATCTCGAAATACGCCAACCCAACATCTACCATTGGAGACACCTGTAGTACTCCTTTATAATCACCCAGTTACGTTGTGACGTTTGGTAGTACCCAAAGTGTTCCTCCGGTAAACGGGAGTTGCATAATCTCATAGTTATAGGAACATGTATAAGTCATGAAGAAAGCAATAGCAACATACTAAATGATCGGGTGCTAAGCTAATGGAATGGGTCATGTCAATCAGATCATTCAACTAATGATGTGACCTCGTTAATCAAATAACAACTCTTTGTTCATGGTTAGGAAACATAACCATCTTTGATTAACGAGCTAGTCAAGTAGAGGCATACTAGTGACACTCTGTTGGTCTATGTATTCACACATATATTATCTTTCCGGTTAATACAATTCTAGCATGAATAATAAACATTTATCATGATATAAGGAAATAAATAATAACTTTATTATTGCCTCTAGGGCATATTTCCTTCAGTCAGCACCAGCCGCGTGGCTACCGTCACGGGGATCCGCTTGGGTCAGGATGTGGGGACGGAGGATTCGGCTTTTCGGCAGCCAATCGTCGAGCAGTCCTGGTCGCCCGTTGGCCATGCAGAGCAGGTAGGGCCTGCTGCGATCATGATTCGAACTGATCACACGGAGATACAACCCGTCTCCCCTGCCTCGGTGCAGCTGATGAGGTGGGCGCATGCCGACAATTCTGATGGTGGGCATGCGAGGGTCCAGCCTAGGGAACTGGAGAATGCTGGGAGTGGTCAAGGCCTAAACTCCGTTCTGATTAGCTCCTGCCAAATCTCCTTGATTGGACCAAGCGGTGTGGACAGGGACAGCGACAGCCTTGCAACGGCATCCTGGGAAGAGCTGAAATCTTTTTCCCACGAACCAGGGGACAACACATGCAGGATTGGATGGTATAGACAGGTGGAGGCCTTGCAGACCTTCCAGGTGTGCCTATCGGAGAGCAGTTGCACCCATGCAACATGCAACGTACGCAGCGTACGTAGTGCGCAGCTGGAACCTGATGTTGTGCCCGCGCCAGCCCTTGATTCTGGGGTGGAACTGGTGCCGGACTCAGCGACCTGCGGTGATATGGACGCACTGCAGCATGGTGACATAGAGAGGATGCGGGCTGACATGTGTGTTTCCCTTTCTCCGCTGTTGCCATTACCATGAAGTCGGCCTGTCGCGGTGCAAGCACGCAACCAGAGAAAGAAGAGGATAGTGGAGGGGACACCAAGGAGGAGTGCGAGACTAGCCAAACACGGTGCATCAAAGCAACAACAAGTTCTCATCCGCAAATTGTGTTTGGCGCATGAAGGTGAAGTGATTTCGGAGGATACCCTAAAGATGTATGTGGAGTTGTTCTTCGGCCGCTTTCGGATGCCCACATTGCCGCAATCCTGGCGCTATTTGGTTGGGAGTCACCGGCGGTGCCCCTAGAGGAGGCAGCAGTGTGCTGAGGAACGCGTGGGTGGTTTGGTAGGCCTTTGTCATGAATACTCAACAGTTGAGAATGTTAGTGTGGAAAGTTCACAGGCTAAACACTTCGGCCCAGCGAAATACTGTCTTCCAGGTGGTCACGGCGGCCAGCCCGGCCATCGTGTGTCTTCAAGAGACAAAACTTCATGACGTATCCGTGAATGTTGTAAGACAATGCCTCGGGGCTAAATTTGAAAACTTTTTCTACCTTCCTGCGTTAGGTACGCGTGGTGGGATCTTGGTGGCATGGGATGCCACTTCGGTTCAACTCTCTAACCCGCACCGTACCAACCATACCTTAACGGCTCTGGCTAAGTGTCCCGATGATGAGCAACCATGGTGGCTCACTTGTGTCTATGGCCCGCACGAGGAGTCCGACAAGGTGGAATTCCTCCAAGATTTGGTGGATATTAGAGACTTGCACGCGGGGCCTTGGCTTGTGGCCGGGGACTTCAATCTCATTGCTAGCGAGGAGGACAAGAACAATGCCTTGATCAATCGCCGGATGTTGGGAAGGTTTCGCTCCAAGCTCAACTCCCTCGAGCTAAAGGAGATCTACCTGAATGGAAGAAGATACACATGGTCGAACGAAAGGAGAATTGCCACTTTGGAGAAAATCGACCATGTTTTCGTGTCGAATGAATGGGATCTGGCGTACCCAACCTGTTTTCTTTCAACCCTGGGTACAGCTATTTCCGACCACTGCCCGTTGGTGCTGGACATGAATACTTGCATCAGTTCGAAAAGCCGGTTCAAATTTGAATCGTTCTGGACCAGAGCGGAAGGGTTCATGGATGTAGTTAAACTTGCCTGGACCTCAACTCCGGTGGCTTCTAACGACTATCTCACGCTTCAAAACAAACTAAAAGCTACTGCGGTGAGCCTCCAAAGGTGGAGTGCCAGGTGGATTGGGAACGTGAAACTGCAAATCGCTATTGCTCTTGAGGTTATTAAGCAGTTGGACACAGCTATGGAAATGAGAACCCTCTCTGATGCCGAGCGGGAACTAAGAATGTGCCTGAAGAAAAAGCTACTCGGTCTGAGCTCCTTGGAGAGGACTATTGCGAGGCAAAGGTCTCGGTTACTTCAGCTGCGTGAGGGAGATGGCAATACTAGGCTCTTTCACCAACAGGCTAGCCACCAGCAGCGGAAGAACACCTTGCGTGTGGTGAAGCATAACGGCAACCTCTATACCGGGCAGGAGGAAGTAGCGTCGGCAGTTGATGCATATTTTGGTGCAGCGTTTGGCACCTCGGAAGCTAGAAACTATACCATCAACCTAGGTATCCTTGAGCTCCCACGGTACGACCTATCGCATCTCGAGCAGCCGTTTACCGCGGAGGAAGTGGAGAAGGTAATCAAGAGCATGCCACTGGACAAGGCCCCGGGGCCGGACGGGTTTATTGGCAGGTTTTACGCCGGGTGCTGGAGCATTATAAAAGACGATTTCATGAAAGCAATGGAGTGTTTCTACAAGGGCGACATGAGGGGTTTAGCCGCCATCAACAAAGCCCTTGTTTCCCTCTTGCCGAAGAAGGAAGGAGCACTGGAAGTGCGAGATTTTTGGCCAATAAGCCTTGTGCACGGGGCTATCAAGATTTTTGAGAAAGTGCTCGCCTGTCGTTTGGTCGAGGAGCTACTCATGCTAGTTGGCAACCACCAAAGTGCGTTTGTGAAAGGAAGGTCTTTGCATGACAACTTCATTCTTGTGCAAAGCATGGCGCGGAGACTGCATGCTCTCAAGAGCTCTTCTATTCTGCTCAAGCTCGACATCTCTAAAGCGTTTGACTCGGTAAAGTGGCCCTTCCTTCTCGAGGTGTTGGAACAAATGGGATTTGGGCCGAGATGGAGAGCATGGATTTGTGGGATCCTTGCAACTTCAACAACTAAGATCATGGTCAATGGCGACCCAGGCGACACGATCTACAATTGTAAAGGATTGCGGCAGGGTGACCCCATCTCACCGATGCTTTTCATCCTAATTATGGAGCCCCTGCAAAAGATGTTTGAGCTGGCTATGAGCCGAGGTGTCCTTACACCTCTTGCGCGAGTAGGGATGAGGAAGCGCCTATCCATCTTCGTGGATGATGTGGTTCTGTTCGTCAAACCCAATCCACGGGATCTCCGTGTTTGCAAATTTTTGTTCGAGATGTTCGGCGAGGCAGCTGGGCTCAGGATTAACTTGCACAAGTCTGCGGCCCTACCTATCAGGTGCACTGACGAGGAGGTATCCATTGCATGCACCGAGCTTGACTGCCCGTTGGGAGTGTTCCCTATCAAATATCTTGGGCTACCGCTTTCGCTAAGGAAGCTATCTGCAGCGCAGCTGCAATACTTGGTGGATCATATGGCAAACAGGCTGCCAAAATGGAAGGCATCTTTAATGCCAAAGAGTGGCCGGCTAACTTTGGTTCAGTCCGTGCTATGCGCCATGCCCATTCACGCTATGATGGCGCTAGACCTCCCGATGAAAACTATTGTTGCCATGAACAAAATCTGCAGAGGGTTCTTGTGGTGTAGGCGAGCGGAAGCTAATGGAGGCAACTGTGCCGTTGCTTGGGACATGGTTTGCTCACCCAAGTGGGCTGGTGGACTGGGACTGCCGAATCTACGGTGGATGAACGTGGCCATGCAGGCTCATTGGCCATGGCTACAGAGAACGGATGAGACGAGACCATGGAGCGAATTTCGAATACCGGTCGCAGAGGAGGCAAGGCTTCTATGCCAGGCAGCTATGAGGAGTACCGCGCAGTCAGGCCGCACAACGCTCTTTTGGCAGGAGAGTGCAGGAGGTGGCACCGCGTGTGTACGACTTGGTCCCGCCGAGAATACGAAGGACGAGGTTGGTTTGCTCGGCCGTGGAGAGCGGATCTTGGGCGATGGATTTCACCCCAAACTTGGGCATGGATACTTTGCATGAATTCCTCACACTTTAGGAGATGGTTAGCACTTGGGAACCAGCTGAAGACGATGTGCCTGACGTGATTAAGTGGTCGTGGGAGGAAAACGGCCGGTTCTCGGTGAAATCAGCGTATGCGGCAGCATTCTGGGGAAGAGAGGTAATCCCAACGGCAGACTTGACATGGAAGTCGCGCGCTCCCTTGCAATATAGGTTCTTTATTTGGTTGGCCATGAAAGACCGATGCTGGACCTCGGATCGTCTTGCACGACGAGGCCTGCCACATCAAGCCGCATGCCCTTTCTGCGATCAGGAGGACGAAACGATCAACCATCTCATGCTCACATGTGTGTTCACTAGAACAATCTGGGCGGCCATTTGTGCAGCGCTGGGCTCTCCGGCTTGGATTCCAACTGCACATGATTCGCTGGTACAATGGGCCATTGACAAGCGTGGATCGGATGAGGTGAGTACAAAGGATCTACGAACCACCTTCGCTCTTGTGTGGTGGGAGTTGTGGAAGCATTGGAATGCAATAGTGTTTGATGGTGCGAGACCGTCGGTCTTCCAGTTGCTAAACAAGATTCGTAGCGAGGGCTTAGTTTGGGTATCGGCTGGGCTACTAAAAGGGCATGTAACTCCCTTCTTCCGTAGGGTAGAGAGGTGGGTGAGTGGTGAAGACTAGTTTGTACCGGTAACAATGTAAACTTTGATGGAGGCACTCTTTGCCTTTTCTTCTTTAACACTCCATGCACACTCGTGTATATTCGAGAAAAAATATAGTGAGATACCAGTGGAACAAATCCCGTCTTTGTGTGAGACTAATCGAATCCACCCATAACAGGAGATGTTACCAGGACATAAGATCAGGGTCAATCAAATCCTGCCTGAATGAAATATTCGACACGGAGGAGCCGCAACCGAGTACATGGGCAAGGGTTTATCCTTTCTACAGCGTGTAAATAATGGAACTTGAACGCAGTCACTATATTGTTCAGATCTATACACGTACAGGTTCACAAATCCTTTTTAACAGTGGTTTTGACACACAAGCACAACCTCGCAAACGATTATCCATTGCTGGGGAAAAATCACCCCAAAACTATTCGAGATGTGCAGCAAGCAATGGCATCAGCCCCCTCGATCTTTCTCATCACTGAGCGTCTCTCCGCCTCAATCCATTGGTACTCATGCTTCGCAGCCACAGTCTCCCAGTCCAACAACCCCTTCTCTCGTACACGGCCATGCCTGAGCAGCACGACGTCTCGGAGGGCCGTGCACGCGCGCCTGAGGAACCTCACGAAGTGCACCTGCCTCCACGTGCCCTTGAAGCCCCACACTACCACCTCGCGGAGACGCCGGTGCTTGAACTCCAACGACGACGACGGCGACCACCGGATCAGCTTGCTGGCCACCGCTCCCCCGGAACCCGCGTCGTCGTCGTCAACGGCGACATGAATGTGCAGCGTCTCCAGGAAAGGCGCGGCCTCCAGCAGGTAGCGCGTCCACGTGATGTCCCACGACGGCGCCATGTCCGCCACGCGCAGCCTCTTGAGCTTGCCCAACTGCGGCGCGCTGCGGCTCGGCGTCACCCACATCTGGGGCCCAGTGAACCGGATGACGAGGTCCTCTAGGCTTGGGAGGTCCAGGAACTTGGAGAGGGTGTACATGCTCCGGGCACCGGGAGCTATGGTGCTGGCGTCCTCGTCGTAGGCGAGGTTGAGGCGCGCCAAGCGCGGCACGGAGCCGAACTTGAGCTGGAGGGGAGCGCCCATGCACGTCAGCCTCTCGAGCCTCGGCAGGGCGCGCAGGTCGATCATCCCGAGCGTGTCGCCGGTGAGTTCGACGAGCAGCTCCGTGATCCGTGAGCCGGGCGCGTCTACGACGAGGCACCTCCGGTGGCAGCCGCAGGACCTGAGATGCAGCACCTCCAGCGCCGGGCACGCCGAGATGACGCCTTCGTAGACACGACGGGGCGTCGACATCGGCATGTCTTGCAAGACGAGCATGGCGAGGGCGCTGAAGGCGCGCGAAGGCGGCAGGTTCGCGTCCAACCCGAAGGCGTGCGGGGCGCAGTTGCTGAGCTTTAGGCTTTTGAGCATCACTTTGCCGTCGTCGGCGAGATGGGCGTCTAAGTAGCGGTGGGGAAAGCTGTAGCTCGCGGCGCCGTGGCGTTCGTCGGGGTTGAGGACGATGACCTCGAGGTCCTCTACTCCCCATCGGCCGATAGCGGTGGCAATGAGGCGGTTCCAGCTTCCAGTGTGGCGGGTGGGGAAGATCTCGAGGCTCACCCTTTGCACACGCCGGTGCGGCTCGATGTTATCGTCCGCGTCGAGGAAACCGGCGAGGGAGGCGGCCAGCGAGCGCATGCCGCGGCGCTCGTACCGGCCAAGGAGGAGGTCGAGCTTCTGTATCTTGAAGATTGAGGTTCCGCTGCTTCCGCAGCGGTTCGCAACGTCGGCACGGCGACGGAGGTACCGGCGGTAGCGCTCCGGGAGGACGTCGCGAACCTTGAAGTCGAGCACGGGGGGTTCGCGCGGGAGTCGCGCCCAGCGCCTGGAGAGCGTGGCGGTGGCCAGGGCGGACCGGGTGTCGAGGCGGCGGAGCACAAGGTGAATCATGTCGTCCGGGAGTGAGCCTAGGCGGTCCTCGCCGCGGGCCGCGCGGTGGCGCTGGCGGTCGCGGACTGGCTGATGATCAAATACGGACAGCGGCGCGGCCATCTCGACCGGCGAGACTACTCACTTGGTGAACTCGTGGCGCTCGATCGGCCGCTTGAGACAATGTGAGATGGAACAATGCGCGTGAGGTTATATCGTGCGGGAGGGAGCATAGAACTCGATGAAAAAGATGACATGTCCGAGTTCCTATGGGTTTCGGCTTGCTGGACGAAGCCGAGTTTGTATGGGTTTCGGCTTGCTGGACGAAGCCGAGTTTGTATGGGTTTCGGCTTCACAGGGATCGTTCCCATGGGCCGGCCCAATAACTCTGCTACTGTCGCTCGTAAAGAAAAAAAAATTCATCATTACAACTCAAAAGTAGCTCTGAATTTTATTAAAAGTTCTTAAGAATCTATGTATCTATTACACCTTGAAGATATATATGAATAGGGTCAATGCCTTCACTCAAGGACTTGTTCCGGTTTTTTTTCTTTACTTTTTATAAGCTCCCAGTAAAAATGCAATCACTGATATTGTTCATCTTTTTTTTTTGAGAAACACAATAAACGTTCACAAACACACACATATACTTTTCCGTATGAACGCACACATGCATATCCGACTTATATGAACACCTTCGAAAGACTAAATCATTGAGTCTTGAGATTGACAAAATCATCACAGACGCCAACACAGCAGAGCATTAAACCTGAAATTTGATCTCTATCGTCCAAACAAGATTGGTTCTTATACTGTCCATCATTTCTGCTGTGTTCATAATGCACGTACAAGTTCACAATCAATTTTTTTACACTGCCTTCGACACAACCACAGCCTCGCAAATGAATCTCCACGAGTGGGGATAAATCACCCAAAAACTATTCGAGATGTGCAGCAAGCAATGTCATCTGTGCCGTCCTCGATCTCACTCATCACTGCGTGTCTCTCCTCCTCGATCCATTGCCACTCCTGCTTCGGAGCCACAATCTCCCAATCCCAGGGCCCCTTCTCTTGTACATGGCCATGTCTGAGGAGCACGACGTCTCGGAGCTCCGTGCACGCGCGCATGAGGAACCTCACGAAGTGTACCTGCCTCGGCGTCCCCTCGAAGCCGCTTACCACCACATCGCGCAGTCGCCGGTGCTTGAACTCCGACGGCGGCCACGGGATTAGCTTATTCACCACCGCTCTCGCGGACCCAGCGTCGTCATCGTCGGCGACGTGAATGTGCAGAGTCTCAAGGGAAGGCGCGGCCTCCAGGAGGTAACGGATCCAAGTGATGTCCCACGACGACGGCACGTCCGCCACGAGCAGCCTCTTCAGCTTGTCTAACGGTGGAATGTCGTTGAGAGGTAGTAAAACCCACATCTCAGGCCCGGTGAACCGGAGGACGAGGTCCTCTAAGCCCGTCAGGCGGCTCAAGAAGCTGGTGAGAGGTATAGGTTGCGCACGCCCAACAAGGCGTACTCCAGAGTCTTGGCGTTGGCATCCTCGTCGTAGGTGAGGTTGAGCTGGGCGAGGCGCGGTACGGAGCCGAAGTTGAGCTCCAGCGGAGCGCCCATGCACGCCAGCCTCTCGAGCCTCGGCAGCGCACGCAGGTCAATCATCCCGAGCGTGCGGCCGCTGAGCTCGATGAGCAGCTCTGTGATCCGGGAGCCGGGCGCGTCTACGGTGAATGATCTCTCGCGGTAGCCGCATGACCTGAGGTGCAGCACCTCCAGTGCCGGGCACGCTCGGATGACGCCCTCGTAGACGTGGCCACCCGTCGACTTAGGCATGTCTTGTAGAATGAGCACGGTCAGAACACTGAACGCACGTGGCGATGGCGGGTTAGCGTCCGGGCCGGCGGAGAGCGGAGGGCAGTTGCTTAGCCTTAGCTTCTTCAGCTTGACGCTGTCGCCCCGGGAAATAGGGATCAGCAAAGCAATGATGCGGGAAGCTGTAGCCCGCTCTGTGACGTGCGCCGGGGTTGAGGACGACGACCTCAAGGTCTTCTACTCCCCAGCCGCCGACGGCCGTGGCAACGAGTCGGTTCAAGTTACCAGAATTGTGGGTGGGGAAGATCTCCAATTTGACGCTGTGCACGCGTCGGCGTGGATTAGCGTCACCCGCATGCAGGAAGCCGCCGAGGGAATCGGACAGCAAACGCATACCACGGCGCTCGTACAGGCTGAGGACGAGATCGAGCTTCTTGATGAGCTTCTTAATGGAACATGGTTTCTGGCGGCTGTTCGCGGCGTCAGTACGACGACGGAGGTACTGATTGTATCGCTGGGGCAGGATGTCGCGGACCTTGAACTCGAGCGCGGGGAGCTCCCACGGGAGGCGCGCCCAGCGCCTGGAGAGCGCGGAGGTGGCTAGCGCGGACCGGGTGTCAAGGCGGCGGAGCACGAGATGGAGCATGTCGTCGGGGAGTGCGCCGAGGCGGTCCTCCTCGCCGCCGGACGCACGGCGGACCTGGAGGAGTGCGAGCGGCTGATCATCACATACGGACAGAGGCCCGTCCATGTCGATCGGCGAGGTTGATCGCTTTTGGTGAACTCTCGTAGCGCTCGACTTGGCACAATGTGAGACAGAACGGGTGAGCTGGGTGATCCCAAGTTATTTATAGAAGCATAGAACTCAGGAGGATAAGTCTGAATTCATACCCATACGGGGTTTGGGAGTTGCTGATGAGCGAAAGGTGCTGGTTGAAGCAAAAGAATCCCAACGTGCGGCGGCGATTGCACCCCCACTCCGACTCGTGTTCCAATTGCAAAGTTTTTTTTTTCGTTTTTTGGAGATGTTCCAATTCCAAAGCTGCAATGATAGACTTTGGCTTCCGTATGCAGTTGCAAACTTCTATTAACGCCCGATGGCATCTGCCGCCACCTGTCTTCCCGATACCGCCGCTCCTGGCTCATTGTTGGGTTTCTAAACTAGTAGTACCTCTCCTTACTGTTAAGGGTAATAACTTTAAAAATGACCATCTCCTATAATGTGACGGACCGTGTGTACAAGGTCTGGGAATGAATTCACCGCCGTATGGAGTAGTAGTTATGGCATAAGACATGGTTGAACAAAACATTAGTAGCCCCCCACCCCCCCCCCCCCCCCCCGCGCGGGCGACCGAGGGCCTCTAATCCTAGTCGCCAGTTCACCGCTCCTTCCTCTCCCTCCCCTCCGTTGCCGCCGGGCATAGCCTGTGCGTGCGGCGGCGACGGAGGCATTCCTCCCTCTCGCGGGTCATAGGATGACGTTGGACACCCTGGCTCGAGGGTGTGACCCCGATCTAGACTGCGGGGGCGCTGATCTGGTTCATGACGGCCCAGATTTGGACTACGGCGGTGTGGCGGTTGGCTGGCGTCCTAATGGCGGCTGCGGTGGCAGCGTTGGCGACGGCGATAGCTGTGGCGCGGCGGCGTTGGAGGCGGCGTGGGCTGCGAGAACGGCGGCCTGCCTTGTTCGGGCGGCGGCGGCGCTGCGGTCGGCGGCGACGGCGGCGCGCCATCTGCTTTTGGATTGGCAGCGGCGGCATGGAGGGCCTGGTGGTCACGTCGGGGGCACCTCCAGTTAGATTTGGTCTAACTGATGCAGCTGGCGATGGTGGTCAGCTCTTCCATCAGAGGTGGTCGGCCTACGGCTGGATGGTCGGATCTCGAGATTCATCATCTAGTCCCAGCTACAAGTCGGTAAGACATAGTTACTGAAGGAAATATGCCCTAGAGGCAATAATAAAGTTATTATTTATTTCCTTATATCATGATAAATTTTTATTATTCATGCTAGAATTGTATTAACCGGAAACATAATACATGTGTGAATACATAGACAAACGGAGTGTCACTAGTATGCCTCTACTTGACTAGCTCGTTAATCAAAGATGGTTATGTTTCCTAACCATGAACAAAGAGTTGTTATTTGATTAACGAGGTCACATCATTAGTTGAATGATCTGATTGACATGACCCATTCTATTAGCTTAGCACCCGATCGTTTAGTATGTTGCTATTGCTTTCTTCATGACTTATACATGTTCCTATGACTATGAGATTATGCAACTCCCGTTTGCCGGAGGAACACTTTGGGTGCTACCAAACGTCACAACGTAACTGGGTGATTATAAAGGAGTACTACAGGTGTCTCCAAAGGTAGATGTTGGATTGGCGTATTTCGAGATTAGGATTTGTCACTCCGATTGTCGGAGAGGTATCTCTGGGCCCTCTCGGTAATACACATCATTTAAGCCTTGCAAGCATTGCAACTAATAAATTAGTTGCGGGATGATGTATTACAGAACGAGTAAAAAGACTTGCCGGTAACAAGATTGAACTAGGTATTGGATACCGACGATCGAATCTCGGGCAAGTAACATACCGATGACAAAGGGAACAACATATGTTGTTATGCGGTCTGACCGATAAAGATCTTCGTAGAATATGTAGGAGCCAATATGGGCATCCAAGTCCCGCTATTGGTTATTGACCGGAGATGTGTCTCGGTCATGTCTACATTGTTCTCGAACCGTAGGGTCCCCACGCTTAACGTTACGATGACAGTTATTATGAGTTTATGCATTTTGATGTACCGAAGGTTGTTCGGAGTCCCAGATGTGATCATGGACATGATGAGGAGTCTCGAAATGGTCGAGACATAAAGATTGATATATTGGAAGCCTATGTTTGGATATCAGAAGTGTTTCGGGTGAAATCGGGATTTTACCGGAGTACCGGGAGGTTACTGGAACCCCCTGGGAACTAAATGGGCCTTAATGGGCTTTAGTGGAAAGGAGAAGGGGCAGCCCAATGGTGGCCGCGCGCCTCCCCCCTCCCCTAGTCCTATTAGGACTAGGAGAGGTGGCCGCCCCCCACTCTCTCTTTCCCCCCTTGAGGATTCCTAGTCCAACTAGGATTGGGGAGGGGGGGGGGGATCCTACTCCCAGAGGGAGTAGGACTCCTCCTGGCGCGCCCCATGGCTGGCCGCACCTCTCCCCCTTGCTCCTTTATATACAGGGGCAGGGGGCACCTCTAGACACACAATTGATCCCCGTGATCGCTCCATAGCCGTGTGCGGTGCCCCCTGCCACAATATTCCACCTCGATCATATTGTAGCGGTGCTTAGGCGAAGCCCTGCGACGGTAGTACATCAAGATCGTCACCACGCCGTCGTGCTGACGGAACTCTTCCCCGACGCTTTGC
This sequence comes from Triticum monococcum, assembly GCA_034509565.1. Lineage (NCBI taxonomy): Eukaryota > Viridiplantae > Streptophyta > Magnoliopsida > Poales > Poaceae > Triticum > Triticum monococcum. The sequence goes on along the minus strand of CM067845.1, from coordinate 535,381,434 downwards.
TGGATCGGAGCCCGGGGATCATCATCGAGTTGTACGTGTGCTAAGAACTCGGAGGTGCCGGAGTAACGGTGCTTGGATCTGTCGGATCGGGAAGAAGACGTACGACTACTTCCTCTACGTCGTGTCAACGCTTCCGTTGCGATCTACCAGGGTACGTATATCATACTCTCCCCCTCGTTGCTATGCATCACCATGATCTTGCGTGTGCGTAGGAAAATTTTGAAATTACTACGTTCCCCAATAGTGGCATCCGAGCCTAGGTTTTATGGTTTGATGTTATATGCACGAGTAGAACACAAGTGAGTTGTGGGCGATATAAGTCATACTGCCTACCAGCATGTCATACTTTGGTTCGGCAGTATTGTTGGACGAGACGACCCGGACCAACCTTACGCGTACGCTTACGCGAGACCGGTTCCCTCGACGTGCTTTGCACATAGATGGCTTGCGGGCGACTGTCTCTCCAACTTTAGTTGAACCGAGTGTGGCTACGCCCGGTCCCTGAGAAGGTTAAAACGGAGTCTATTTGACAAACTATCGTTGTGGTTTTGATGCGTAGGTGAGATTGGTTCTTGCTTAAGCCCGTAGCAGCCACATAAAACTTGCAACAACAAAGTAGAGGACGTCTAACTTGTTTTTGCAGGGCATGTTGTGATGTGATATGGTCAAAGCATGATGCTGATTTTATTGTATGAGATGATCATGTTTTGTAACCGAGTTATCGACAACCGGCAGGAGCCATATGGTTGTCGCTTTATTGTATGCAATGCAATCGCGATGTAATGCTTTACTTTATTACTAAGCGGTAGTGATAGTCGTGGAAGCATAAGATTGGCGAGACGACAACGATGCTACGATGGAGATCAAGGTGTCGCGCCGGTGACGATGGTGATCATGACGGTGCTTCGGAGATGGAGATCACAGGCACAAGATGATGATGGCCATATCATATCACTTATATTGATTGCATGTGATGTTTATTTTTTATGCATCTTATCTTGCTTTGATTGACGGTAGCATTATAAGATGATCTCTCACTAAATTATCAAGAAGTGTTCTCCCTGAGTATACACCGTTGCGAAAGTTCTGCGTGCTGAGACATCACGCGATGATCGGGTGTGATAGGCTCTACGTTCAAATACAACGGGTGCAAAACAGTTGCACACACGGAATACCCAGGTTATACTTGACGAGCCAAGCATATACAGATATGGCCTCGGAACACGGAGACCGAAAGGTCGAGCGTGAATCATATAGTAGATATGATCAACATAAAGATGTTCACCGATGAAACTACTCCATCTCACGTGATGATCGGACATGGTTTAGTTGACTTGGATCACGCAATCACTTAGAGGATTAGAGGGATGTCTATCTAAGTGGGAGTTCTTAAGTAATATGATTAATTGAACTTAAATTTATCATGAACTTAGTACCTGATAGTATCTTGCTTGTTTATGTTGATTGTAGATAGATGGCTCGTGCTGTTGTTCCGTTGAATTTTAATGCGTTCCTTGAGAAAGCAAAGTTGAAAGATGATGGTAGCAATTACACGGACTGGGTCCGTAACTTGAGGATTATCCTCATTGCTGCACAGAAGAATTATGTCCTGGATGGAGGCCCCAATGCGCAGAACCGGCAACAAAGACATCACCGATTGCCAGAATTGGGAGCCTCCAGACCTAGAGGCAAACGCTAATGGCTGCCCGCGAAGGTACTTCCCACGGATAATCTGAAGCCACAGGCCGCCCTCCTCAGTCTTGGAGGAGATGACCCCCAAGCCTCCCTGGTCCTTAGGTTTGCACATCTCAGACCATTTGACCATATGGTACTTCTGCTTATTGTTCTCTCCCGCCCAAAAGAAGCGGGAGAGTAGTTTGGTAACTTCCTGATGAAGGGATTCATGTAGGCTATAGAATCCCATTATATACATCAGTAGGCTAATAAGGAAGGAGTTCATTAGAATCACTCGAGCGGCTTTAGAAAGCCATCTCCTTGCCAAGGTTCCATTCTAGGTTGGAGCTTGGCGACTACTGGACGGAAATCCTTTTCCAGGAGTCATGAATCACTAAGGGGCATGCCAAGATAGGTCATCGGGAAGGAATCCAAGCGGCAATTCAGACGATTGGCAATCCGCTGGGCCTCCCTTTGGGAATATCCCATGACCATTACCTCACTCTTGGCAAAGTTTATTTTAAGGCCCGACATTTCCTGGAAGCAGAGGAGGAGGAATTTGAGGTTCTGAATATCCTCATCAGATCCCTCCACCATCATAATGGTGTCGTTCGCGTATTGGAGATGGGTTAAACCCCCAGGTGTCACCAAATGAGGGCAAACCCCTCAGTGCGAGACCGAGTACGGCCACGAACCTCACCAGGATCGGTGTCGGTGTCAAAACCGGCGGATCTCGGGTAGGGGGTCCCGAACTGTGCGTCTAGGCGGATGGTAATAGGAGACGAGGGACACAATGTTTTGTTGGGTTTCGTAGTAATTTCAAAAAATTTCCAACGCACACGTAAGATCATGGTGATGCATAGCAACGAGAGGGGAGAGTGTGATCTACGTACCTTTGTAGACTGACAACGGAAGCGTTAACTTGGTTGATGTAGTCGTACGTCTTCACGGCCCGACCGATCAAGCACCGAAACTACGGCACCTCCGAGTTCTAGCACACGTTTAGCTCGATGACGATCCCCAGACTCCGATCCTGCAAAGTGTCGGGGAAGAGTTCCGTCAGCACGACGGCGTGGTGACGATCTTGATGTACTACTGTCGCAGGGCTTCGCCTAAGCCCCGCTACAATATTATCGAGGACTATAGTGGAAGGGGGCACCGCACATGGCTAAGAATATGATCACGTGGATCAACTTGTATGTCTAGGGGTGCCCCTTGCCTCCGTATATAAAGGATCCAAGGGGGGGGGGGGTGCGGCCAGCCCTAGTAGGAGGCGCGCAAGAGGAGTCCTACTCCTACCGGGAGTAGGACTCCCCTCCCTTTCCTTGTCCAAGTAGGAGAGGGGGAAGGAGAGAAGAAAAAGGGGGGGCGTCGCCCCTCCCTCCTTGTCCAATTCGGACTAGGGGGAGAGGGGGCGCGCGGCCTGCCCTGGCATCCCCTCCTCTTCTCCACTTTAGGCCCATGAGGCCCATTAACCCCCCAGGGGGTTCCGGTAACCCCCCGGTGCTCCGGTTTTATCCAAAACTTCCCCGGAACACTTCCGATGTCCGAATATAGCCGTCCAATATATCAATCTTTATGTCTCGACCATTTCGAGACTCCTTGTCATGTCCGTGATCACATCCAGGACTCCGAACTAACTTCGGTACATCAAAACTCATTTTATAACTCTCATCGAAACCTTAAGCGTGCGGACCCTACGGGTTCGAGAACAATGTAGACATGACCGAGACACGTCTCCGGTCAATAACCAATAGCGGAACCTGGATGCTCATATTGGCTCCTACATATTCTATGAAGATCTTTTATCCGTCAGACCGCATAACAACATACGTTGTTCTCTTTGTCATCGGTATGTTACTTGCCCGAGATTCGATCATCGGTATCCCATACCTAGTTCAATCTCGTTACCGGCAAGTCTCTTTACTCATTCCGTAATACATCATCTCACAACTAACTCATTAGTTGCAATGCTTGCAAGGCTTATGTGATGTGTATTACCGAGTGGGCCCAGAGATACCTCTCCGACAATCGGAGTGACAAATCCTAATCTCGAAGTACGCCAACCAACATGTACCTTTGGAGACACATGTAGAGCACCTTTATAATCACCCATTTACGTTGTGACGTTTGGTAGCACACAAAGTGTTCCTCCGGTAAACAGGAGTTGCATAATCTCATAGTCATAGGAACATGTATAAGTCATGAAGAAAGCAATAGCAACATACTAAACGATCGGGTGCTAAGCTATTGGAATGGGTCATGTCAATCAAATCATTCACCTAATGACGTGATCCCGTTAATCAAATAACAACTCTTTGTTTATGGTTAGGAAACATAACCATCTTTGATTAACGAGCTAGTCAAGTAGAGGCATACTAGTGACACTTTGTTTGTCTATGTATTCACACATGTATTATGTTTCCGGTTAATACAATTCTAGCATGAATAATAAACATTCATCATGATATAAGGAAATAAATAATAACTTTATTATTGCCTCTAGGGCATATTTCCTTCAGTCTCCCACTTGCACTAGAGTCAATAATCTAGATTACACAGTAATGATTCTAACACCCATGGAGCCTTGGTGCTGATCGTGTTTTGCTCGTCGAAGAGGCTTAGTCAACGGGTCTGCAACATTCAGATCCGTATGTATCTTGCAAATCTCTATGTCTCCCACCTGGACTAGATCCCGGATGGAATTGAAGCGTCTTTTGATGTGCTTGGTTCTCTTGTGAAATCTGGATTCCTTTGCCAAGGCAATTGCACCAGTATTGTCACAAAAGATTTTCATTGGACCCAATGCACTAGGTATGACACCTATATCGGATATGAACTCCTTCATCCAGACTCCTTCATTTGCTGCTTCCGAAGCAGCTATGTACTCCGCTTCACATGTAGATCCCGCTACAACGCTTTGTTTAGAACTGCACCAACTGACAGCCCCACCGTTTAATGTAAACACGTATCCGGTTTGCGATTTAGAATCGTCCGGATCAGTGTCAAAGCTTGCATCAACGTAACCTTTTACGATGAGCTCTTTGTCACCTCCATATTGTAACATCCCAAATTTTCAATTTGGAATGTTATACATTAGATCATCATGCATATCATATTTTCTTGCATTTTGGTCGATCATAGAAATTTCACGCAACTCAAGGACCCTCGGAGAGAGTTGGAGATTTCGTTATTTTCATATTTGAGTTTTCTCAAATTTTGAAAAGAGGATCATTTTATTTTATTTATTTCATCTTCAATTATTTTTTTCCAATATAAAAAATATGAGAGGAGGAATAATATGACTTTCCCAAATTTAGGAAAAATGAAGAGTTAATAAATAAACCAAATTTTGGATTTTCCAGAGTTTTTTCGCATTTTATTTGGATTAGGGAAAAATGCGTGTTTTCAAAAATTTGCATCTAGGCCCCGAGTAAAGTTCATTCTGTTCGACTCATTTTTAGAAGTCGGGGAAAATTTACTTCGGGATTTTTGGAGTTCGTTTAGATTTTCTTTTCTTTGTTTTTCTGCGCGCACAACAATTTTTTTTTAAAAAAGAAAAATCGCAGCGCCCCGCCTGGGCCAAGGCCTGGCCGGCCCAGCTGCGCCCCTCACGCGCGCGCCGCGCGCAGCCCGCCCGCCGCCGCCGCCGAGTCCTACTCGGACTCTGCCGCCGCCGCCGCCTTTGTTTGCCCCCTCCCCCAAGTCTCCTCTTCCCCCCCTTTAAATACCAGCCCCCCTCTCCTCCCCACACCACCCCCGCCGCCCGCAGCAGCAAGCAGCAGCAGCAGCACCGCGCCGCCGCCGCCCGCCGCCTGCCGCCGCCCGCGCCGCCTCGCCTCGCTGCCCCGCCGCCAGCCCCGCCCGCCGGAGCCCCTCGTTGAGGTAGCCACCGCGCCGCGCCGCCCCTCCCCTCGGTTCGATTTTTTTTAAAAAATAACCGTTCCGGTTTCTTTTCGTTTCTTTGTTTTGGTTTTTTTTCCGAAACCCTAGATCGGTTATTTCGTTTTTTTGGTTTAGTTGTTTAGCGAGCGTTCGCCGGACCGTTCGTCTTAACGAACATGATCACCGGTTATTCTCGGTTAACGAACGTCCATTCGTTTAACCGTTTGTCGTTTTCTTTTTCGTCGGATTTATTCCGCGATTTTCTGATCGCGATTTCAGATCCGATCTTCGTTCTAGTTTATCTTCTCGCACGTTTATCGGAATCAGGTGATTCAAGCACCTGGAGTTTCGTTTCGAAACCGCCATTCCGACTAATCAACTTAAACAATGTTTTTGCTACTGTAAAAATTTGACCTAGTTTCAACTTGCTAAAACCGAGTTGTTTTCTTCCACCGTTTGTTTTCCGTTGCTTTGTTCGGTTCGTTTTCTCTCTTTGCAACAGGAGTTCTTAAGTTGAACTTTCTGGTTCGATCTTTTGTTCGAGTTTTGCCTGTGCATTAGATGAGTACTTATTGTATGCTTGTTGTTTGTCTATGATAGATTACCCGGAGTGCGCCGCCTGTTACTTCGAATCTCTAGGTTTCGCGGATCATCAGCAAGGCAAGTAACACTTTGATCATACCTTCTCATTGCCCAGATTTATTGCATTAGATCAATCCTCAAACACTGCATGATTAGGATCTAATTAAATTGTGGGATGGGAAGTAGATGAGGTAGTACCTATTACCTGTATTATTCTGAAACCTTTGGGAATTACTTCTACGTTTGCTTATTATGCCATGCTATGCTAGTAGACGTGGATTGGGTGAGTGATATCCATGACAGATGTGAGTATTGTTAATTAATGGTTTATCTAAGGTGGCAACTTAAATACACATCTGGGTGGATTGAGGAACCTGGTTTCTATCAGGACTTGCCTGTTTTTCTTCGGACCGCCACCCAGGCTCAAAGGGATCATAAGATCATTCATGCTAGTAACTTCCGTGTGCAGCCACAAGCCATTATGGGCTCTGGCATAGTTGATTAAGTCGTGCGAACTCTTACAGGGTAGACTAGCAGATGTAGGGGAAAGTAGGTGTACCGGTCTATCCATCGTAAGGTGCTAGTGCTTCTGAAAGACTGTGTCTCGGTCATCCGTTTCTCAAACACTATGTAGTGCGAGAAATCCAATGGAGGCGATCGATTCTTGTGGGGAAAAGTGCGCAAACCTCTGCAGAGTGTACAAACTAATCATGATTAGCCGTGTCCCCGGTTACGGACAACTTGAGTATCTAGTACTTGAATATCATGTGAATTCTCATCATGTTACTTCTAATTAATATTGTTGGGTTTTAATTGTTCACTTAATTGGGATCGGAATGCTGTCAACCATTCTCGATGTTCAACCACCATGATAGTTAAATAAAATTATTCCTTTGCAGTAGGGAAAAACTGGCTTTACGTAAAACTGTAACCATAGAGCTTTCCACCAGCCATACATGCATATAGTATAACTCATTACTGTTCATTACTCTCTATGTGTTACCTTGCCAGCATATTCCATGTGCTGACCCGTTTTCGGGCTGCAACTTTCATGTTGCAGACTTTTCAGACGATGATTAAGGAGTTTTAGGTCGTGGTTCTATACTCCGTGATGCCGTTGGAGTTGATGGACTCACTTATCTTCCGAGCCTTCCGCTGTTATCGTTATTAGATGGCCTTAAGCCATATTTATTGTATTAAGTTCTCTTTTGAGATATCGATGTAATAAGTGTGTGATTGCTACTCTGCTATAAATCCTTCGAAGTATTGTGTGGTGTCAGCATTACTGATCCAGGGATGACACCGGAGCACAGAGACTTGATCCATTCGGGTCGGGTCGCCACAGAGATGGTATCAGAGCACACGCTGACTGTAGGACACGACCACTAAGTTAAAGCCATAGATCACTATTCTCTTCTCATTTTCTAACTCCTCATCTTTTCTACTCTTTTAGGATGACGGACGCGAAGATTAAGTACGCTCAACCGGATGAAGGCACACCTTTTGGATTTCACTTGAAGGAAGTCACTAAGTACCTAAACATTGGACTACCAAGCTTCACCGGGACCTTCAACGCCACGCTGCCTGAAGAGGAGCATTGGAAGATTCAAGCTCACGTTCCAGGAAGGACATTCGTGCCAATCACGAAGCCCATAGATAGTGTTTTCAGTGCATCAACCTGGAGTCTGGGAAAGAGCATGGCAGTTCATATCACCATGGGACGCATTGGAGAAGTTTATCAAGAAGACCTCAAGGACACTATCTACCAGATTTGCAGATGCCGAGATGAACAATGGGAGATAGTCAGCACCAAGAAGGATAGATACATTGCAGCTTTCATCCAGGAGTTAAACCAGCACATTCGACGCCACGAGAACTAGATGTGCAATGATATGATAGAGTTGAAGAGTGCGAAGGCAAGGATCATTGAGCTAGAAGGAGAACTAAAGGCTACACGCAAGGACTACATAGACGAGATCGTAGCTCTAGCAAGGCACAATGGCGATCTTAAGCAGAAGATTGAAGAACTCAAGGGGAAGTTAGCATCCAAGAAGGAAGACGAGTATGTCGCATGTCCGGACAATTACATCATCATCGACGACATCGATTCGGATCCAAGTGAACCCGACTTTGAAGACGAGGCTGGAGCAGACATCATGGAGTCTTCCACCGATTCAAATTTCTAGATGACCACCAAATATTAGTAGTATTTCTCCCATGTATACATTATAGTTCGAGCACTTTTGCGATAGTTATAGACCGTTTGTATGCCCTTGTTTGAATTGAATGAAGTGTTTTTGTGTGCATTTGCTCATGTGCATTGGGGTAGTGTTCTCTCTTTAGACCCCCCTCTATTCTTAAATCTCGTCTTTTCTAAACCCTCAGATGCCTCCGAGACGTGACAATGGATTTCCACCGGAGCTCACTCAGTTGATCCAACAGCAGAATCAATTGATGCAGTTGTTAGTCCAGAACCAGCAAAACAACAACAACAACCCTCCGCCGCCGCCACCTGTTGATCACCTAAACCGTTTCCTTAGGCTAAATCTGCCGGTGTTTTCCAGTAGCACCGAGCCAATAGTAGCAGACGATTGGCTCCGCAAGATAGGAAGGGAGTTGACCACTGCAGGATGCACAGATGGTGAGAAAGTGAAGTTTGCCGCACATCAGCTTGACGGACCCGCGGCAGCATGGTGGTAGAATTTCACAGCCACTTACCCAGTTGACACTGTCACATGGGGTCAGTTTCAGCAAGCTTTTCGTACTGCCCATGTTTCAGCAGGAGCAATGGCCATGAAGAAGCGTGAGTTTCGTAACTTGCGCCAAGAAGGACATACAGTTGGCCAGTATGTGGAGGAGTTTAGTAAGCTAGCACGTTATGCCCCAGATGACGTTGCTATGGATGCAGCTAAGCAGGACAAATTCCTGGAAGGACTAAATGATGAGTTGAGTATGCAGTTGATGGTAGCCACCTTCAACAACTACTAGGAGTTGGTAGATCGTGCCCTTATGATTGAAGGGAAGCAGCAGAAAATTGAGAACCGCAAGAGGAAGTATGGACAGGGGAAGTATAACTTTGGAGCCCAGCAGAAGCCCCGTTTTACCTCTAGACCGGGAGGACATTTTCAGCATACCCATGGAGTAGGTAGCTCGCAGAATCACAATGGCACCAAGAATGGTAATGGGAATGGAGGAAGCAATGGACAGAACCGTACCATCCCATCAACCCCAGCCAAGAAGGATCTGAGTTAAGTCACCTGTTTCAAGTGTTCCAAGACCGGACATTATGCCAATGAATGTCCCGAAGGCCAAAATGGAAATGGAAGCTCTGGAAAGAAGCCGAGCCCTTTCAACAGGGGACAGGTGAACCATGTTAATGTGGAGGAGGTTGAAGCTCAGCCTGATGCAGTAATCGGTAAGTTTTTGGTTAAGTCATTTACCGCACTCGTTCTTTTCGATACTGGTGCATCGCATTCATACATATCAAGGGGATTTATGGAAAAGTATAGCCTGCCCACTAGGGTTCTTAAAACACCTATGCTAGTAAGCTCGCCAGGAGCAGAGTACATGGCCAGTCAAGGATGTTTTCAAGTGCCATTAAGTATAGGAAGGCATGTTTTCCCAACGGATTTAATCATACTGGAATCCCAAGGTCTGGATGTAATTCTCGGTATGGATTGGCTATCGATCTATGGAGGAAACATCGATTGCGCCAGTAAGACAATTTTGCTCACAACGCCAGAAGGAAGAAGGATCAAGTATGTATCCCGTCATGCGCCAAACAGGACATAAGTAAATTCTTTATCAGGAGTTGTGCAGGAGGAAGTACTAGTGGTAAAGGATTTTCTTGATGTATTTCCAGAAGAGTTGCCAGGCATGCCACCTGATAGGGATATCGAGTTCTTAATTGAGCTTTTGCCAGGTACAGGCCCAATATCGAAGCGACCATACCGGATGCCAACAAAGGATTTGGTAGAAATCAAGAAGCAGATTAAGGAGTTATTGGATAAAGGTTACATACGCCCAAGTTCTTCGCCTTGGGGATCACCCGTACTTCTAGTGGAGAAGAAGGATGGATCATTAAGGATGGTTGTTGATTACCGTGGATTAAATGAAGTAACCATCAAGAACAAGTACCCACTGCCAATGATTAATGATCTGTTTGATCGTTTGCAAGGAGCTAAAGTGTTTTCCAAGATCGATTTGCGATCAGGGTACCATTAGTTGAAGATTCGAGAGTAGGACATACCTAAGACAGCATTCACCACAAGATATGGACTGTATGAGTATACCGTTATGTCATTTGGTTTGACTAACGCACCTGCCTATTTTATGAACCTGATGAACAAGGTATTTATGGAGTTTTTGGATAAGTTCGTCGTAGTGTTCATTGATGACATTCTGATTTTCTCAAAGAATGAAGAGGAGCATAAGAAACATTTGCGTTTGGTTTTGGAGAAACTAAGGGAACATCAGTTATATGCCAAATTCAGCAAATGTGAGTTTTGGTTAAAGGAAGTTGGATTTCTTGGACATGTTATATCTGGAGAAGGGATAGCAGTTGACCCCACAAAGGTTGAGACCATAACCGAATGGGAAGCCCCAACGACAGTTGGAGAGATCCGGAGTTTTCTTGGACTCGCAGGATACTACCGGAGATTCATTGAGAACTTTTCAAAGATTGCAAAGCCTATGACTGAATTGTTGAAGAAGGATACCAAGTTCAATTGGACTATGGAGTGTGAGGCTAGTTTCCAGGAGTTGAAGAAACGCTTGGTTACCTCACCAGTGTTGATTTTGCCAGATCAGACCAAGGATTATGAGGTGTATTGCGACGCTTCACGTTGAGGACTTGGAGCAGTGCTTATGCAGGAAGGGAGAGTTGTTTCGTATGCATCACAACAACTGAAGCCTCACGAATTGAATTATGCCACGCATGATTTGGAGTTAGCAGCCGTAGTGAATGCATTAAAAACTTGGAGACATTTTCTCATTGGAAATCATTGTGAAGTATATACGGATCACAAGAGTTTGAAGTATATTTTCACGCAGTAGGAGTTGAACCTCAGACAAAGGAGATGGTTGGAACTCATCAAGGATTATGATATGAGATTGCATTACCATCCCGGAAAAGCTAATGTAGTAGCTGACGCATTGAGCTGTAAGAGCCATGTCAATACACTAATAACGGGAGAAGTACCAAAGGAGTTAGCAGAAGATCTTCGTGAACTAAGTTTGGAAATCGTTCCAAGAGGCTACATAGCAGCATTGGAGATTCCGTCAACATTGATGGATAAAATCAGAGAGGCTCAGAAATCTGACAAGGAGATTGCTTCTATAAAAGAGAAAATGAGCGAAGGAAAAGCAAAGGGATTTCGTGAGGATGAGCACGATACCCTATGGTTTGAGGACCGTGTTTATGTGCCAAATGACCTAGAGATCAGGAAGTTGATTCTGCAAGAGGCACATGATTCACCCTATTAGATTCACCCAGGAAATACCAAGATGTATTTGGATTTGAAGGAAACATTCTGGTGGACCGGAATGAAGAAGGATATTGCAGCATATGTAGCAGTTTGTGATGTGTGTCATAGAGTAAAGGCAGAACATCAGAAGCCAGCCGGATTGTTACAACCATTGCCGATACCCGAATGGAAGTGGGATAAGATAGGCATGGATTTTATCATAGGACTACCCAGGACGAAGGCAGGCTATGACTCGATATGGGTAGTAGTTGATCGTTTGACGAAGGTAGCACATTTCATTCTAGTTAAGACCACTTACACCAGTGCTAAGTTGGCAAAGATATACATGACTAGGATCATTTGTTTGCATGGAGTTCCAAGGAGTATCGTATCAGATAGAGGAACCCAATTTACCTCAAAGTTTTGGAATCAGTTGCATGAAACTTTGGGAACAAGGCTAGAGTTCAGCACAGCTTTTTATCCGTAGACAGATGGACAGACCGAGAGAGTCAATCAGATTTTGGAAGATATGCTGAGAGCTTGTGCACTAGATTATGGATCTAGTTGGGAAGATAACTTGCCGTATGCGGAGTTTTCCTATAACTACAGTTACCAAACCAGTTTGAAGATGGCACCTTTCGAAGCTTTATACGGAAGGAGGTGCAGGACACCGTTGTCATGGGACGAAGTTGGAGACCGTTAGTTCTTTGGACCAGATTTGATTAAGGAGTCTGAACGGAAAGTTAAGTTGATTTGCGATAGGCTCAAGGTAGCCCAGTCCAGGCAGAAGAGCTACGCAGATTCTAAACGCAAGGAGACAGTTTACTAAACCGGAGACAGAGTTTATCTTCGAGTATCCCCACTTCAAGGAGTTAAGCGCTTTGGAGTTAAGGGAAAATTAGCACCGCGTTTCGTTGGACCGTATAAGATCTTACAACGTATGGGAGAAGTCGATTATAAGTTAGAATTACCAGAGTGACTGTCAGGAGTTCATGATGTATTCCATGTTTCTCAGCTGAAGAAATGGCATGCCGAGATGGCGGAGGTACCGCTAAGAGATACAGTGCCACTTGAAGCGATTCAGTTGAAGAATGACTTAACGTATGAGGAGAAACCAGTCAAGATTCTCGATTATGCCAACAGAGTTACCCACAGCAAGGTTATCAAGTTTTGCAAAGTTCAGTGGAACCACCACTCAGAGGATGAAGCCACCTGGGAGAGAGAAGAAGATTTGCTCAAGGACCACCCTCACCTATTTTGTAGCCAACCCGAATCTCGAGGGCGAGATTCATCTTAAGGGGGGTAGGTTTTGTAACATCCCAAATTTTCAATTTGGAATGTTGTACATTAGATCATCATGCATATCATATTTTCTTGCATTTTGGTCGATCCTAGAAATTTCACGCAACTCAAGGACCCTCGGAGAGAGTTGGAGATTTCGTTATTTTCATATTTGAGTTTTCTCAAATTTTGAAAAGAGGATCATTTGATTTTATTTATTTCATCTTCAATTATTTTTTCCAATATAAAAAATATGAGAGGAGGAATAATATGACTTTCCCAAATTTAGGAAAAATGAAGAGTTAATAAATAAACCAAATTTTGGATTTTCCGGAGTTTTTTCACATTTTATTTGGATTAGGGAAAAATGCGTGTTTTCAAAAATTTGCATCTAGGCCCCGAGTAAAGTTCATTTTGTTCGACTCATTTTTAGGAGTCGGGGAAAATTTACTTCGGGATTTTTGGAGTTCGTTTAGATTTTCTTTTCTTTGTTTTTCTGCGCGCGCAACTATTTTTTAAAAAAAAAGAAAAAAAAAGAAAAATCGCAGCGCCCCGCCTGGGCCGAGGCCCGGCCGGCCCAGCCGCGCCCCTCGCGCGCGCGCCGCGCGCAGCCCGCCCGCCGCCGCCGCCGAGTCCTACTCGGACTCTGCCGCCGCCGCCGCCTTTGCTTGCCCCCTCGCCCAAGTCTCCTCTTCCCCCCCTTTAAATACCAGCCCCCCTCTCCTCCCCACACCACCCCGCCGCCCGCAGCAGCAAGCAGCAGCAGCGCCGCGCCACCGCCGCCCGCCGCCGCCAGCGCCGCCGCCGCTCGCGCCGCCTCGCCTCGCTGCCCCGCCGCCAGCCCCGCCCGCCGGAGCCCCTCGTCGAGGTAGCCATCGCGCCGCGCCGCCCTCCCCTCGGTTCGGTTTTTTTTTAAAAATAACCGTTCCGGTTTCTTTTCGTTTCTTTGTTTCGGTTTTTTTCCGAAACCCTAGATCGGTTTTTTTCGTTTTTTTGGTTTAGTTGTTTAGCGAGCGTTCGCCGGACCGTTCGTCTTAACGAACGTGATCACCGGTTATTCTCGGTTAACGAACGTCCGTTCGTTTAACCGTTCGTCGTTTTCTTTTTCGTCGGATTTATTCCGTGATTTTCTGATCGCGATTTTAGATCTGATCTTCGTTCTAGTTTATCCTCTCACTCGTTTATCGGAATCAGGTGATTCAAGCGCCTGGAGTTTCGTTTCGAAACCGCCGTTCCGACTAATCAACTTAAACAATGTTTTTGCTACTGTAAAATTTGACCTAGTTTCAACTTGCTAGAACCGAGTTGTTTTCTTCCGCCGTTTGTTTTCCGTTGCTTTGTTCGGTTCGTTTTCTCTCTTTGCAACCGGAGTTCTTAAGTTGAACTTTCTGGTTCGATCTCTTGTTCGAGTTTTACCTGTGCATTAGATGAGTACTTATTGTATGCTTGTTGTTTGTCTGCGATAGATTACACGCAGTGCGCCGCCTGTTACTTCGAATCTCTAGGTTTCGCGGATCATCAGCAAGGCAAGTAACACTTTGATCATACCTTCTCATTGCCCAGATTTATTGCATTAGATCAATCCTCAAACACTGCATGATTAGGATCTAATTAAATTGTGGGATGGGAAGTAGATGAGGTAGTACTTATTACCTATATTATTATGAAACCTTTGAGAGTTACTTCTACGTTTGCTTATTATGCCATGCTTTGCTAGTAGACGTGGATTGGGTGAGTGATATCCATGACAGATGTGAGTATTGTTAATTAATGGTTTATCTAAGGTGGCAACTTAAATACACATCTGGGTGGATTGAGGCACCTGGTTTCTATCAGGACTTGCCTGTTTTTCTTCGGACCGCCACCCAGGCTCAAAGGGATCATAAGATCATTCATGCTAGTAACTTCCGTGTGCAGCCACAAGCCATTATGGGCTCTGGCATAGTTGATTAAGTCGCGCGAACTCTTACAGGGTAGACTAGCAGATGTAGGGGAAAGTAGGTGTACCGGTCTATCCATCGTAAGGTGCTAGTGCTTCTGAAAGACTGTGTCTCGGTCATCCGTTTCTCAAACACCATGTAGTGCGAGAAATCCAACGGAGGCGATCGAGTCTTGTGGGGAAAAGTGCGCAAACCTCTGCAGAGTGTACAAACTAATCATGATTAGCCGTGTCCCCGGTTACGGACAACTTGAGTATCTAGTACTTGAATATCATGTGAATTCTCATCATGTTACTTCTAATTAATATTGTTGGGTTTTAATTGTTCACTTAATTGGGATCGGAATGCTGTCAACCATTCTCGATGTTCAACCACCATGATAGTTAAATAAAACTATTCCTTTGCAGTAGGGAAAAACTGGCTTTACGCAAAACTATAACCATAGAGCTTTCCACCAGCCATACATGCATATAGTATAGCTCATTACTGTTCATTACTCTCTATGTGTTACCTTGCCAGCATATTCCATGTGCTGACCCGTTTTCAGGCTGCAACTTTCATGTTGCAGACTTTTCAGACGACGATTAAGGAGTTTTAGGTCGTGGTTCTATACTCAGTGATGCCGTTGGAGTTGATGGACTCACTTATCTTCCAAGCCTTCCTCTGTTATCGTTATTAGATGGCCTTAAGCCATATTTATTGTATTAAGTTCTCTTTTGAGATATCGATGTAATAAGTGTGTGATTGCTACTCTGCTATAAATCCTTCGAAGTACTATGTGGTGTCAGCATTACTGATCCAGGGATGATACCGGAGCACAGAGACTTGATGCATTCGGGTCGGGTCGCTACACATATATGAGAAAATATCCTTAGTCCTTTTCAGGTATTTCAGGATGTTCTTGACCGCTGTCCAGTGATCCACTCCTGGATCACTTTGGTACCTCCCTGCTAGACTTATAGCAAGGTACACATCAGGTCTGGTACACAGCATTGCATACATGATAGAGCCTATGGCTGAAGCATAGGGAACATCTTTCATTTTCTCTCTATCTTCTGCAGTGGTCGGGCATTGAGTCTTAATCAACTTCACACCTTGTAACACAGGCAAGAACCCTTTCTTTGCTTGATCCATTTTGAACTTCTTCAAAACTTTGTCAAGGTATGTGCTTTGTGAAAGTCCAATTAAGCGTCTTGATCTATCTCTATAGATCTTAATACCTAATATGTAAGCAGCTTCACTGAGGTCTTTCATTGAAAAACTCTTATTCAAGTATCCCTTTATGCTATCCAGAAATTCTATATCATTTCCAATTAGTAATATGTCATCCACATATAATATCAGAAATGCTACCGAGCTCCCACTCACTTTCTTGTAAATACAGACTTCTCCAAAAGTCTGTATAAAACCAAATGCTTTGATCACACTATCAAAGCATTTATTCCAACTCTGAGAGGCTTGCAACAGTTCATAAATGGATCGCTGGAGCTTGCACACTTTGTTAGCTTCCTTTGGATCGACAAAACCTTCTGGTTGCATCATATACAACTCTTCTTCCAAAAATCCATTCAGGAATGCAGTTTTGACATCCATCTGCCAAATTTCATAATCATAAAATGCGGCAATTGCTAACATGATTCGGAAAAACTTAAGCATCGCTACGGGTGAGAAGGTCTCATCGTAGTCAATCCCTTGAACTTGCCGAAAACCTTTTGCGACAAGTCGAGCTTTGTAGACAGTAATTTTACAGTCAGCGTTAGTCTTCTTCTTGAAGATCCATTTATTCTCAATTGCTTGCCGATCATCGAGCAAGTCAACCAAAGTCCATACTTTGTTCTCATACATGGATCCCACCTCAGATTTCATGGCTTCAAGCCATTTTGCGGAATCTGGGCTCACCATCGCTTCTTCATAGTTCGTAGGTTCATCATGATCTAGTAGCATGACTTCCAGAACAGGATTACCGTACCACTCTGGCGCGGATCTCACTCTGGTTGATCTACGAGGTTCAGTAGTATCTTGTTCTGAAGTTTCATGATCATCATCATTAGCTTCCTCACTAACTGGTGTAGGTGTCACTGAAACAGTTTTCTGTGATGCACTACTTTCCAATAAGGGAGCAGGTACAGTTACCTCGTCAAGTTCTACTTTCCTCCCACTCATTTCTTTCGAGAGAAACTCCTTCTCCATAAAGTTTCCGAATTTAGCAACAAAAGTCTTGCCTTCGGATCTGTGATAGAAGGTGTATCCAATAGTTTCCTTTGGATATCCTATGAAGACACATTTCTCCGATTTGGGTTCGAGCTTATCAGGTTGAAGCTTTTTCACATAAGCATCACAGCCCCAAACTTTCAGAAATGACAACTTTGGTTTCTTGCCAAACCACAGTTCTTAAGGCGTCGTCTCAACGGATTTTGATGGTGCCCTATTTAATGTGAATGCGGCCGTCTCTAGAGCGTATCCCCAAAACGATAGCGGTAAATCAGTAAGAGACATCATAGATCGCACCATATCTAGTAAAGTACGATTACGATGTTCGGACACACCGTTACGCTGTGGTACTCCGGGTGGCGTGAGTTGCGAAACTATTCCACAATTTTTCAAATGTACACCAAACTCGTAACTCAAATATTCTCCTCCACGATCAGATCATAGAAATTTTATTTTCTTGTTACGATGATTTTCTACTTCACTCTGAAATTCTTTGAACTTTTCAAATGTTTCAGACTTGTGTTTCATTAAGTAGATATACCCATATCTGCTTAAGTCATCTGTGAAGGTGAGAAAATAACGATATCCGTCACGAGCCTCAATATTCATCGGACCACATACATCTGTATGTATGATTTCCAACAAATCTGTTGCTCTCTCCATAGTACTGGAGAATGGTGTTTTGGTCATCTTGCCCATGAGGCACGGTTCGCAAGTACCAAGTGCTTCATAATCAAGTGGTTCCAAAAGTCCATCAGTATGGAGTTTCTTCATGCGCTTTACACCGATATGACCTAAACGGCAGTGCCACAAATAAGTTGCACTATCATTATCAACTCTGCATCTTTTGGCTTCAACACTATGAATATGTGTGTCACTACTATCGAGATTCAATAAAAATAGACCACTCTTTAAGGGTGCATGACCATAAAAGATATTACTCATATAAATAGAACAACCATTATTCTCAGATTTAAATGAATAACCGTCTCGCATCAAACAAGATCCAGATATAATGTTCATGCTTAACGCTGACACCAAATAACAATTATTTAGGTCTAATATTAATCCCGAAGGTAGATGTAGAGGTAGCGTGCCGACTGCGATCACATCGACTTTGGAACCGTTTCCCACGCGCATCGTCACCTCGTCCTTAGCCAATCTTCGCTTAATCCGTAGTCACTGTTTCGAGTTGCAAATATTAGCAACAGAACCAGTATCAAATACCCAGGTGCTACTACGAGCATTAGTAAGGTACACATCAATAACATGTATATCACATATACCTTTGTTCACCTTGCCATCCTTCTTTATCCGCCAAATACTTGGGGCAGTTCCGCTTCCAGTGACCAGTCTGCTTGCAGTAGAAGCACTCAGGTTCAGGCTTAGGTCCAGGTTTGGGTTTCTTCTCTTGACTAGCAACTTGCTTGCTGTTCTTTTTGAAGTTCCCCTTCTTCTTCCCTTTGCCCTTTTTCTTGAAACTAGTGGTCTTGTTGACCATCAACACTTGATGCTCCTTCTTGATTTCTACCTCCGCAGCTTTCAGCATTGCGAAGAGCTCGGGAATAGTCTTATTAATCCCTTGCATATTATAGTTCATCACGAAGCTCTTGTAGCTTGGTGGCAGTGATTGGAGAATTCTTCAATGATGCAATCATCTGGAAGATTAACTCCCAATTGAATCAAGTGATTATTATACCCAGACATTTTGAGTATATGCTCATTGACAGAACTGTTCTCCTCCATCTTGCAGCTATAGAACTTATTGGAGACTTCATATCTCTCAATCCGGGCATTTGCTTGAAATATTAACTTCAACTCCTGGAACATCTCATATGCTCCATGACGGTCAAAACATCGTTGAAGTCCCGATTCTAAGCCGTAAAGCATGGCACACTGAACTATCGAGTAGTCATCAGCTTTGCTCTGCCAGATGTTCATAACATCTGGTGTTGCTCCAGCAGCAGGCCTGGCACCCAGCAGTGCTTGCAGGACGTAATTCTTCTGTGCAGCAATATGGATAATCCTTAAGTTACGGACCCAGTCCGTGTAATTGCTACCATCATCTTTCAACTTTGCTTTCTCAAGAAACGCATTAGAATTCAACGGAACAACAGCTCGAGCCATCTATCTACAATCAAGCAAAAACAAGCAAGATACTATCAGGTACTAAGTTTCATGATAAATTTAGGTTCAATTAATTTACTTAAAGAACTCACACTTAGATAGACATCCCTCTAATCCTCTAAGTGATTACGTGATCCAAATCAACTAAACCATGTCCGATCATCACGTGAGATGGAGTAGTTTCATTGGTGAACATCACTATGTTGATCATATCTACTATATGATTCACGCTCGACCTTTCGGTCTCCGTGTTCCGAGGCCATATCTGTATATGCTTGGCTCGTCAAGTATAACCTGAGTATTCCGCGTGTGCAACTGTTTTGCACCCGTTGTATTTGAACGTAGAGCCTATCACACCCGATCATCACGTGGTGTCTCAGCACGAAGAACTTTCGCAATGGTGCATACTCAGGGAGAACACTTCTTGATAATTAGTGAGAGATCATCTTATAATGCTACCGTCAAACAAAGCAAGATAAGATGCATAAAAGATAAACATCACATGCAATCAATATAAGTGATATGATATGGCCATCATCATCTTGTGCTTGTGATCTCCATCTTTGAAGCACCGTCGTGATCACCATCGTCACCGGTGCGACACCATGATCTCCATCGTAGCATCGTTGTCGTCTCGCCAATCTTATGCTTCCATGACTATCGCTACCGCTTAGTGATAAAGTAAAGCATTACAGAGCGATTGCATTGCATACAATAAAGCGACAACCATATGGCTCCTGCCAGTTGCCGATAACTGGGTTACAAAACATGATCATCTCGTACAATAAAATTTAGCATCACGTCTTGACCATATCACATCACAACATGCCCTGCAAAAACAAGTTAGACGTCCTCTACTTTGTTGTTGCAAGTTTTACGTGGCTGCTACGGGCTTAAGCAAGAACCAATCTTACCTACGCATCAAAACCACAACGATAGTTTGTCAAGTTGGTGCTGTTTTAACCTTCGCAAGGACCGGGCATAGACACACTCGGTTCAACTAAAGTTGGAGAAACTGTCACCCGCAAGCCACCTATGTGCAAAGCACTTCGGGAGAACCGATCTCGCGTAAGCGTACGCGTAATGTCGGTCCGGGCCGCTTCGTCCAGCAATACCGCCGAACCAAAGTATGACATGCTGGTAAGTAGTATGACTTATATCGCCCACAACTCACTTGTGTTCTACTCGTGCATATAACATCAACATATATAACCTTGGCTCGGATGCCACTGTTGGGTTTCGTAGTAATTTCAAAAAAATTTCCTACGCACACGTAAGATCATGGTGATGTATAGCAACGAGAGGGGAGAGTGTGATCTACGTACCCTTGTAGACCGACAACGGAAGCGTTAACTTGGTTTATGTAGTCGTACGTCTTCACGGCCCGACCGATCAAGCATCGAAACTACGGTACCTCCGAGTTCTAGCACACGTTCAGCTCGATGATGATCCCCGGACTCCGATCCAGCAAAGTGTCGGGGAAGAGTTCCATCTTCACGACGGCGTGGTGACGATCTTGATGTACTACTGTCGCAGGGCTTCGCCTAAGCCCCACTACAATATTATCGAGGACTATAGTGGAAGGGGGCACCGCACACGGCTAAGAATATGATCACGTGGATCAACTTGTGTGTCTAGGGGTGCCCCTTGCCTCCGTATATAAAGGATCCAAGCGGGGGGGGGGGGGGTGCGGCCGGCCCTAGTAGGAGGCGCGTAGGAGGAGTCCTACTCCTACCGGGAGTAGGACTACCCTCCCTTTCCTTGTCCAAGTAGGAGAGGGGGAAGGAGAGAAGAAAAAAAGGGGGGGGGGACGCCGCCCCTCCCTCCTTGTCCAATTCGGACTAGGGGGAGAGGGGGCGCGCGGCCTGCCCTGGCAGCCCCTCCTCTTCTCCACTTTAGGCCCATGAGGCCCATTAACACCCCGGGGGGTTCCGGTAACCCCCCGGTGCTCCGGTTTTATCCAAAACTTTCCCGGAACACTTCCGGTGTCCGAATATAGCCGTCCAATATATCAATCTTAATGTATCGACCATTTCGAGACTCCTTGTCATGTCCGTGATCACATCCGGGACTCCGAACTAACTTCGGTACATCAAAACTCATTTTATAATTGTCATCGAAACCTTAAGCGTGCGGACCCTACGGGTTCGAGAACAATGTAGACATGACCGAGACACGTCTCCGGTCAATAACCAATAGCGGAACCTGGATGCTTATATTGGCTCCTACATATTCTACGAAGATCTTTTATCGGTCAGCCCGCGTAACAACATACATTGTTCCCTTTGTCATCGGTATGTTACTTGCCCGAGATTCGATCATCGGTATCCCATACCTAGTTCAATCTCGTTACCGGCAAGTCTCTTTACTCGTTCCGTAATACATCATCTCACAACTAACTCATTAGTTGCAATGCTTGCAAGGCTTATGTGTATTACTGAGAGGGCCCAGAGATACCTCTTCGACAATCGGAGTGACAAATCCTAATCTCGAAGTACGCCAACCCAACATGTACCTTTGGAGACACATGTAGAGCACCTTTATAATCACCCATTTACGTTGTGACGTTTGGTAGCACACAAAGTGTTCCTCCGGTAAACAGGAGTTGCATAATCTCATAGTCATAGGAACATGTATAAGTCATGAAGAAAGCAATAGCAACATACTAAACGATCGGGTGCTAAGCTAATGGAATGGGTCATGTCAATCAGATCATTCACCTAATGATGTGATCCCGTTAATCAAATAACAACTCATTGTTTATGGTTAGGAAACGTAACCATCTTTGATTAATGAGCTAGTCAAGTAGAGGCATACTAGTGACACTTTGTTTGTCTATGTATTCACACATGTATTATGTTTCCGGTTAATACAATTCTAGCATGAATAATAAACATTTATCATGATATAAGGAAATAAATAATAACTTTATTATTGCCTCTAGGGCATATTTCCTTCATGTTTTTACCTAGGTTCGGGCCCTTTGGAGATGGAGGTAAAACCCTACGTCCTGCTTGATTAATATTGATGATATGGGTAGTGCAAGAGTAGATCTACCACGAGATCAAGGTGGCTAAACCCTAGAAGCTAGCCTATGGTATGATTGTTGTATGATGAAGTTCTGTCCTACGGACTAAAACCCTCCGGTTTATATAGACACCGGAGAGGGTTAGGGTTACACAACGTCGGTTACAATGGTAGGAGATCTGAATATCCGCATCGCCAAGCTTGCCTTCCACGCCAAGGAAAGTTCCCTCCGGACACGGGACGGAGTCTTCAATCTTGTATCTTCATAGTCCTAGAGTCCGGCTGAAGGTATAGTTCGGCCATCCAAACACCCCCTAATCCAGGACTCCCTCAGTAGCCCCTGAACCAGGCTTCAATGACGACGAGTCTGGCGGGTAGATTGTCTTCGGCATTGCAAGGCGGGTTCCTCCTCCAAGTTCTTCATAAAAGATTGTAAACACTAAGAATAGTGTCCGGCTCTGCAAAATAAGTTTCCACATATTGCCATAGAGAGAATAATATTAACACAAATCTAATCTGCTGACGTATTCCGCAGCATGACATCACACTACAGCCAAGCCTTTATTCGAATCGTTTTCACTTCCCCACCTTAGCGTGTTTTGCGAGGTGGTTTCCTTGGCACGTCTTGTCAAAGAAAGAGATCGTGTCCCCTTTATTTACGGGATTCTCATCAATACGGACGTGGGTAACCCAATCGTGCCCATCAGCATGTTTTCTCGATTAAAGGCGAGTCCCAAACGGTTACGGGGAGGGCTCTTGGTATTCAACCTCTTATAAAGAGAACAAGGCCTTACTCCTTTCTTTCAATCTCAAACGAGTTCACTCGTCGCCTCGAGTTCCAACACCATAGGCTCTAGATTTCAGGCGCTTCGGACCTTTGACAATGTCCGGTTCCGACCTTCAAGGCCGATGGATGCCTTCCTCCGTCACGAAGGAGGACGTGCTAAAGTTGAGAGAGGCCAAGTTCTTGACCGGTGAAATTTTGTATAGGCTGCCTGCTCAAGGGCAGGCTATTCCCAGTCCCCAGCCTGGTGAGAGCATGGTGTTCATGTCTCACGTCCTTCGGGGATTAGGCTTCCCAATGGATCCCTTTGTGAGGGGGCTGATGTTCTATTATGGGCTGGAATTTCACAACTTAGCTCCAGAGTCCATCCTCCATATTTCCTCATTCATCGTTGTGTGTGAAGCATTCCTCTGTGTTACTCCTCACTTCAGATTATGGCTCAAGACCTTTAAAGTAGAGCCGAAGATGATTGAGGAACGGCACGCAGAGTGCGGAGGTGCTGTTATAAGCAAGAATGCTGATGCTCCATGGCCCGAGGGCCCCTTTCAAGAGGAGCTCGGCCTATGGCAACGAGAGTGGTTCCATATCACCGCTCCCAGGGGCACCAAGTGGGTGGCGCCGCCTGCTTTTCGCTCGGGTCCCCCAAAGCATCTGGGGTCGTGGGTCAATAAAGGCCTGGATTGGGGGCCATCCCAGGACGTGCCTTTGTTGCAGAGCCGCATCAGGGACCTCTTAGAAAGTGGTCTCAGCCTGGTCAAAGTGACGCAAGTCATGCTGATCCACCGAACACTGCCCGGCAAACATCGCTCCCTTCGTCTGTGGGAGTTTAATCCGAAGGGACCACGGGCTCTCCAGCATTTTATGGGCGCTACGCCCGTGGAGATGTATAAACTGTTCTTCGGATCATAAGCAATGTGTCCGGATTTGACCGAGGACGCAGGCCTGAACTACAATCGCCCGGATACTCAAGTAAGTAGCCTTGTGCCCAGACTCATTATCCATATATTTGTCATAAACTTGCCCCTAAAAGAGCTGCCCCTTTAAACAGGAGTGGATAGCGAAAGCAAAGCTGATAAGGTGTCCGGCTCCCCTCCCTGAGACCAGGCCGGATTCCGTCCTAGTCAGGATGTTGAAGATTGTGCCTCTGAAGGAAAGTGAGGGAGGGGACAAGGAAGCTACGGCCTCCTCGAAGGAGGCTGTTCGGAGGGAAGGAACCGAAAATTCCTCTCCTCCGGGGAAGAAAAGGACTGCCTCTGAAAACCCGGAGGCTACGGCCTCCAAGCGGGGGAAAAAATCCTCGCCAGAGGGTCCTTCGCCGGGGGATTCCCCGGCCGAACTATGCCCTCAAGGGGAGCAACCCTCCGTCGAGCCGTAAGTAGAGAAAGATTGTATTATTGAGAGAAAAATCATGGCTTCAAACCTGAGAAGATTAACCAAAATTTTACCTTGTAGCTCGGACCTCAGCCCTTCTCAGCAGAGCTCGTCTTCTGGGGATCTTCTTCTGGAGATGATGGAGAGCGGGATGCCTCCCCCTGCCGTACCGCCTATCGAGGCGGGCGACCCTGAGGTGTCTTCGCGGAGGGTTTCTCCGAATCCGGCAGGGGCGGAAGATAGCTATGTGGCCCCCCAAGGTTCTCCGTGTCCGGCCTTCGAAGAGGCCATAAGACAAGTCCGGCACCGTATGGTGCTCGGCCGGAGGAGCTAAAGAATCTGCTGGGGCGAGCTTCTATCTCAGAGGAGCACCATGCATTGATGGGCGTGGTGATCGAAAGGATTTCATCCGCGGAAAGCGGATTGCACGAGGCCGTTAGAAGTTTACTGACAGGATTTGAGGTACGTGAGATAATGTACACTTTTGGACAGTTGCGCATAAATAAGATGCACCCTGTATAGATAGTAGCCCCTGAGACTTTGTGCGTTGTCAAAAGTGACAGCGCGCAGAGGATCATAATCCCAGGTTTAAAACGTTGCCTTTGTATGTAGGTGGCGAAGTGTCCGGAATCTAGCCGGACTGACGAATTTGCCGAGCTAAAGCGGCAACTTGACGTGGCTGATGCTGACATCGTGCTTGTTAACAAGCGGCTTGACGAGGCACAAGGTATGTAATCCCTCCCGCGGCACCTTGTAAGAGGAGCTTATGCCAGTATCTTACAATATGTTTGTTTGATGCAGATGGTGCGGCCGCGGTGGAGAGTCTTCAGGCGGAACTTGCCCGAGCCAAGGAACAAGCCAGAAAGAGTGATGCGACTGCCGAAAGGTCCCTTGAAGAGCTGAGAGCCGAACAGGCTGCTCACTGCCGAAGCAAGGAAGAGATGGCCGAGATGGCTGTGAAGTTAAAGATCTCTGCTGACCTTTGCAAGCTTCTTGAGAAAGAAGACCGGGTGAGACAGACAGACTTAGAGAAGGCCGTTGCCGATGCCAAGGACGCTCGCTCTGCGATGAGAGCTACGAAGGAGGAGCTGCGTCAGGCCGAACAGATTGCGGCTGGAAAGCCCTTTATGCTGCGGAGGAAGTTCTGTGATCCGAAGTTTGCTCCGTCGGACCGGATGTGGAGTGTGGAGGACACCTATCTGGATTTGGCAGCGAGTGCTGCCGATGCGACCGAACACTTTCGAGATCAAGAGGATCGCGAAGTGGAAAAACTTTTCTGGTCGCAGTTCCACAATCCAGAGCGTCCACTGGCGGTGGACGATCGTCTGGCTCAATGGGCCGAACTGAATAGGTTGTCCGGACTCGCCATGAAGTTCGTCATGGGTCATTTATGGCCGGGGAGATCGGAGCCGAAGAGTTATTTTAGCTTGGTGCAGCAATTCCTTGACGCGGTGCCACGTATCAATGCAATGAAGAGGTCAGCATGCATAGAGGGCGCACGGATGGCTCTTGCCCGTGTCAAAACATACTGGGCGGAGATGGAGACCACCATTGTCCCATCCCGAGATTCGGACAGAAGCCGAGTACCCTCCAAGCACTATTTTCAGGAAGCCCTTGAAGGCGCTCGTGTAATAGAGACGCAGTGCTCGAAGGATGCTATATTCTGATAGCATATTTAATTATAAAGCAGTATTTTGATGAATTGTAGTAGCCTTTTATACTTGTGCCTTCAAGTATTTGGAACACCTCCTGTGCGGCCGTTTTAAGATATATATAAAATCTGAAAGATGGCAGTCGTTGGCTTCAGCCCCCACGCACATAGTGCGGGGGTGCTCGCAGAAGGCGCATTTTCACACTTAATCCAACGTCTTGTCCTACAAAGGAGGTGATGGCGCAGCGAGCTAGGCAACCGGACTATAATGCTTTAACACTTTCACTTAGCCATAGGAGCTTGACAGTGGGACTCTTTAGATAGCCCCTGGTGGCGACTGCGCTCGCCCGAATTCAGGGTGCGTATGTGCCTGGCCGGGAAACGACCCTTCATAAATGCGGAGGAATCCTATAGATTCCAGAGATTCATCGAGTGGTTGACCAGTCTCACGCTATATCATGACAGTCGGTTTTCGGCTTTCTCTACTAAGGTGCTCACCTGGCCGAACCAGGGCACAATCGCAGTAGTTCTCCTGGTGCCGCCTTAGCCGATAGAGCGGAATGTAAGGCGGCCGAACACAGGAGCCGGGCAACCCAACATTTGACCAAAATCATGATTCGGAGCTGATGCATATAAGGCCAAACTCGTGACGTCGAACACTCCCTAAGGTATTCGGTCTTTATGAGAGCGGGCGAGGTAACGCTCTTGGGTATAAGCCCCTAGTGTCCAGGTACGCGCTGTAATTCTGACGTGGCCACATGCCAAGACGCCAGCCTCCTCCTTGGTCATAGAACCAGGGGATGTGTATCAACAAGAGACAGTAAAAAAGGTTTACGCATGGTCTTAATCTGAAAAGAATCCTTGGAACGGGTCCCTACTGCACGTCTGCGCCTGTGTCTCTGTTGTGCCGTATCCTGGACGAGCGCAGCACGACGTTCATCTGTAAAAGAGAGGAACTAAGTTGAAAAAGGGGCATGCAGAACAAAAATTATATTAAATAAACAAAGTATAAAGTAAAATATGGAAAATTGAGCTTTATTGTCTCTTATTGCATATGTGTGAAGCCCCTAGTGCAGGGGTATATGGCCACTAAGGCTTTATCAACGATACTTTTGTGCCGGACTCGTCTATGCGTGTCCGTGGTCTCAATGACCTGTTTGGATGTTCTGGCTGGTGAAGCCATTGTGTTGTGGTGCTGTTAAAGCGGCTGCACAATCCTCCGCTCGGGGGAGGCACACTCACTGCTTCCCCTTCAAGGAGATGATGCCGCGTGGACCGGGCATCTTGAGTGTAAGAGATGCGTAATGCGGTATTGCGTTAAAGCGGACGAAAGCTTCACGTCCCAGTAGTGCTTTATAGCGGCTTGAGAATGGGGCAATGTGGAAAGTCAGCTTTTCGCGATGGAAGTTATCACTAGAGCCAAATATAACCTCGAGCCAGAGAAAACCCATGCAATGGGTGTCCGGACCTGGTGTTACCCCTTGAAAGGAGGTTTTGCTGTGGCGAATTCTTTTTGGGTCGATCCCATGTGGCGATTGAGTCCTGATATATCAGGTTGAGTCCGCAGCCACCGTCCATAAGGACATTTGAAAACTGGAGTCCGCCAATTATTGGATCGAGTACCAAGGCAGTCCAGCCTGCGTTCCTGATACTTCTAGAGTAATCCAGATGGTCGAAGATGATTGGTTTTGACAACCAGTGGCGAGACTCCTTTGGGATAGGCCGTGTGGCACGTACCTTTATGGGCGTCGCGCGTTTTGTTATGTGAAGTAAGTTTACGGTTTTTACTTCTTGTGGAAAATTCTTTTGTTTCCCGGTGCTCTGCTTTTGGGGTTCGTCATCGTCTTCGCTTGGTGTGTCGAGCCCCTTGTGTTCGGCGTTGAGTCTGCCGGATTGTTTGAATACCCAACAATCTCTGTGGGTATGGTTAGCAGGCTTCTCGGGAGTACTGTGTATTTGACATATCTTGTCTAGGATTTTGTTTAGGTTGGATGGATCGTCCCTTTTATCTTGGAGGGGCGGCTTTTTCTGATTCTGCCGCGAGCTTTTAAATCCGGCATTGACTGCCGTGCTCTTCGGACTGTTTTCCTTACTCCGGCGATGGTCCTTGTTGTGTCGCGGTTTTCCGTTTCCATCCCTAGTTTCGGATGTACTTGGGTCACTGGTGCTACGTCTTGCCAACCAGCTGTCCTCTCCTGCGCAAAAGCGGGTCATGAGGCTTGTTAGTGCGGCCATTGTTCTTGGTTTTTCTTGGCCGAGGTGTTTGGCGAGCCATTTGTCTCGGACATTATGCCTAAAGGCTGCTAAGGCTTTTGCGTCCGGACAGTCGACTATCTCATTCTTTTTAGTAAGAAATCTGTTCCAGAATTGCCGAGCTGACTCTCCGGGTTGTTGAGTTATGTGACCGAGATCGTCTGCATCCGGAGGGCGGACATAAGTCCCTTGAAAGTTTGCTCAGAAAGCGTCCTCGAGCTCTTCCCAACTTCCAATTGTGTTTTCAGGAAGGCTTTTAAGCCAATGCCGGTGTAACGCCCCGAGACCGATGTGCCAGGTGTCTTCCAGTTATTCGCTGTTGTTGCATTGTCATTGCTTGCGTGTCATGCATTGCATATCATGTCATCATGTGCATTTCATTTGCATACATGTTCATCTCATGCATTCGAGCATTTTCCCCGTTGTCCGCTTTGCATTCCGGCGCTTCGTTCTCCTCCGGTGGTCATTTCGAGCTTTCTTTCATGTGTGGGGTTTAAACATTTCCGGATTGGACCGAAACTTGCCAAGCAGCCTTGGTTTGCTACCGGTAGACCACCTATCAAGTTTCGTACCATTTGGACTTCGTTTGACGCTCCAACGGTTAAGCGAGGGACCGAAAAGGCCTCGTTTGTGTTGCAGCCCAACACCCCTCCAATTTGGCCCAAAACCCACCAAACTCTGCTCCATCATCTCGGTCGTTCGATCACGATCGCGTGGCCGAAAACCGCACCTCATTTGGACTCTCCTAGCTCCCTCTACCTATATATATGTGCTCCCCTCCCGAAAATTCGCGGATGAACCCTATCCTTCGTCCACCTCGCGCCACCGGACAAAATCCCACGCGCCGGACATGTCCACTCCGCCCGGCCACCTCACCCCGACGAATCAGGGGCCACCACGTCATCCCGGCCGCCGCTCCGGACCAACCGGACGCCGCCACCTGTCGCCCACCTCTCTCTCCTCGCGCGCGCGCCGCCGAGGCCCGCCACGGCCGGCGCCCGGCCTTCCTCCGCGCCGACCGGGCCAGATCCCCGCCGCCTCGCCCGAGCGGATCCGCCCGCTGCCGCCTGTCTTCTCTGCCGCCACCGGACCTCGCCGAGCCGCCCGTCTCCGCCGCCTCGCCCGCCGTGCTGCGCCCCGCCGCCGGCTGCTCCTCGCCGCGCCACCCGTCTCCGCCGCCTCGCCCGCCGTGTTGCGCGCCGGCCGCCCCGCTCGCTCGTCGCCGGCGTGGCGCCCCGCGCCGCCCGAATCCCGCGCCCACGCCGGAGTTGACCTCCGCCGGAGCTCCACCGCCCTCCGCCGTCGTTCGTCGCCGGAGATCTGGTCCGGCCAAATCCGATCGGGGAGTGGGATGAGATCCACCACTCCCCCGATCCAAACGGCTTCGTCCCGATCCGGAACCACCCCGTCCCGCACCGCTCCGTCCCGTTGACTTTTGCCGGAGAGGTATAAATTTTGGCTAAGTCCCCAGATTCCAGATCCATGTGCTCATGTTCGAGGCCTCGTAACTTTGCATCCATAGCTCCGATTCATGCATATAATATATCAAAATCTTCATCTCGACGAGTACGTCATTTCATTACATTGCATCATTTGCATTTGAGTTTATCTTGATGCCCAAAATGCTGTTCGAAGGAGGCATGGTGAGTTAAATTGCAGATCCGTTAGCTCATCATAGACTTTTGTCATTTTTGCCATGATTATTGTGTGCATGATATGCCTGTGTGTCTTTGGGATGAATTATTAAGCATTTTGTCTTCTTTCCAGAGGTGCCACCCATGCATTTTTAGGATGTGTGTGGTGACTTGTGCAAGCTTGCAAAGAGAGGCACCTGAGAATTCTGTTTTCAGGGACTTAGTGGATTTCACTAAGTCTGGGATATTTTAGTTCATGATGCCATGTGTTCAGCTTGTTTCCTAGTGATCCGTGCCTCTTTTGAGGATGATCAGTAAGGGAGTTTTGATATTCATGTTATTCTTTATCCATCCATATCTTTGTTTGCATATGTGAAGTGCTCTATCTTGAGTCAATCGAGCTCTACTTTTGCTTCGTGGTAAATCTGGGCAGATCGTCAACTTGTTTGCGATTTTGCCGATGCTATTGTTAGTGATCCATGCATGCTATGCCATTGTTCTTGCCATGTCTAGCTAGCATTTTGTGCCTTTTTTAAGGATATATGCTTGCCTTGCTATGACTTGCACCATGGTGAGTGCATCGAGCTTGTTTACATGCCTTCGTGAGTTATAATTTCAGCATGTCTCAGTTTTCACCAAGTCTGAAAACTGATTGTGTTTCATCTATGTTCGTGTGCTCGTTAGAGTATTTTGTGAACCCTTTTGGCCCCAGGTCACTTTTGGTGTTTTGTTAAGCTTGTTGAGTAGCTCCAGGCCATGTTCTTACTTGTCATGTTCAGGTTATGTATCATGTTGTTTTGCTGCTCCGAAGAGAGCATCGTGGTCTGAAATTTCAGACTAGTGTTAATTTCACTAAGTCTGAAATCTGTTTTGCTTATTCGTTTTTGCCATGCTTGTTTGAACCTCATAATGGATGAATTTGGCTATGGCTCAGTGCTAGTGTTTTGATAAGCATCTTGTGTAAATCCCTGCCATGCATTTTTTTTTCATGTTTGGTGGGTGTAGCATGTTCATTTCGTTGCATTTAGGAGCCTACTTCATGTAAATCGCAGGTCGGTTCATTTCGTAAAACGCTTGCCATTTCCAAACCGTAGCTCCGATTCCTATGATCTTTATATCGTTTTCAGGTGATTTCATCCCCTCTATCCAGTGGCACACTTGGTTTTCCAAGTTGAGGCCAGGTTCATGCATTTCCTGTCACGTCTTGCATTTTGCATCCCGCATCGCATCCCGCATCTCGCATATCATACCATGTTCATGTGTTGGTTGTTTACTATGTTGTGTGCTTTTTTTCCGGTGATTGCTTCTTCGGGTTGGATCCGGTAACGTACATTTTGTGAGGATCCGTTCGACTACGTACGTTTGTCTTCTTCATGGATTCGTTCTTCTTCCTTGCGGGATCTCAGGCAAGATGATCATACCCTCGAAATCACTACTATCTTTGCTATGCTAGATTGCTCGCTCTTTTGCTATGCCATTGCTACGATGCCTACCACTTGCTTGTCAGCCTCCCAATTGCCATGATTGAGCCTCTAACCCACCTTTGTCCTAGCAAACCGTTGATTGGCTATGTCACCGCTTTGCTCAGCCCCCATCTTATAGCGTTGCTAGTTGCAGGTGAAGATTGGAGGTCGTTCCTTGTTGGAACATGATTTACTTGTTGGGATATCACAATATATCATATTTAATTAATGCATCTATATACTTGGTAAAGGGTGGAAGGCTCGGCCTTATGCCTGGTGTTTTGTTCCACTCTTGCCGCCCTAGTTTCCGTCATATCGGTGTTATGTACCCGGATTTTGCGTCCCTTACGCGGTTGGGCTATAATGGGAACCCCTTGACAGTTCGCCTTAAGTAAAGCTTCTCCAGCAATGCCCATCATTGGTTTTACCAGTTGCCACCTAGCCTTTTCTTTCCCTTGGGTTCTGCAGACTCAAGGGTCATCATTATTTTACCCCACCCCCCCGCAGGCCAGTGCTCCTCTAAGGGTTGGTCCAACCCAGAGCACCGTGTAGGGCCATCCCTTGGCAACTTGGCTTACGTCAGCTCCTGTACACTTAGCTTATCCGGTGTGCCCTGAGAAAGAGATATGTGCAGCTCCTATCGGGATTTGTCGGCACATTCGGGCGGCGTTGCTGGTTTAGTTTTACCCTGTCGAAATGTCTTGTTGTACTGGGATACCGAGTCTGATCGGAATGTCTCGGGTGGAGGTCTATTCCTTCGTTGACCGTGAGAGCTTGTCATGGGCTAAGCTGGGACACCCCTGCAGGGATTTGAACTTTCGAAAGTCGTGCCCGTGGTTATGGGCAGATGGGAATTTGTTAACGTCCGGTTGTAGAAAACCTGAAGTTGACCTTAATTAAAATGAATCAACCGCGTGTGTAACCGTGATGGTCTCTTTCCGGCGGAGTCCGGGAAGTGAACACGATTGTTGGAGTTATGCTTGACGTAGGTAGTACAGGATCACTTCTTGATCATACTTTTATCGACCGTGCTTTGACTTCTCTTCTCGCTCTCATTTGCGTATGTTAGCCACCATATATGCTAGTCGCTTGCTGCAGCTCCACCTCATACCTTTACCTTACCCATAAGCTTAAATAGTCTTGATCGCGAGGGTGCGAGATTGCTGAGTCCCTGTGGCTCACAGATTACTTCCAAAACCAGTTTCTAGGTGCCGTTGAGTCCATGCAGATGACGCAACCAAGCTCAGGAGGAGCTCGATGAAGATCTTGTCCTTTATGTTGTTTCGTTCTAGATGATCAGTAGTGGAGCCTAGTTGGGGTCGATCGAGGACCTTTGTCGCATTTGGGGTTCTTCTTTTATTTTGGTTCCGTAGTCGGACCTTGATTGTATTTGGATGATGTAATGCTTTATTCATGTATTTGTGTGAAGTGGCGATTGTAAGCCAACTATGTAACTCTTTCCCTTATTATATTACATGGGTTGTGTGAAGATTACGTCACTTGCGACAGATGCCTTCAATGCGATTATGCCTCTAAGTTGTGCCTCGACACGTGGGAGATATAGTCGCATCGAGGGTGTTACAAGTTGGTATCAGAGCCTTCCCCGACCTTAGGAGCCCCCACTGATTGATCGTTTTTAGCGGCCGAGTTGTGTCTAGAAAAATGTTTTGAGTCACTTAGGAATTATATATCGGAGAGTTTAGGAATTCTTTTTACTTCCCAGTCTCCTCATCGCTCTGGTAAGGCATCCTGACGTAGAGTTTTGACTCTTCTCTTCTCAAATTTCACTAAAAAAATTTTTTAGGATCACGCGGGTATCTTGGAATCGTTCCGATGGTTTTATGATGAGAACATTGTCTTGGTGCCTCCTGTCAGGGGTTTAGTGGAAGTGTCCCGGGGAGTTGAGCTCTGAGGTGTTGTCATCATAATTTTATCGTTGCAATTCTGGAATACCTGAGTTTAGTACGCCGACATCGAAAATCTCTTTTATGCAGTTCGTTGGTGAGATAACCTCAACGCCACCCAGTACTGGGGCGGGAGTTCGGGAGTATCGCCATAACTTGTATAACGGATGCTTTTCGAAGGTTGAGGTAGATGGTTTCCGAAGGTTTCTTGGTTTTGTGTTGAAGGATGGATACAGCTGGATGTAGGATTTGCTAGTTTGGGTGAGATATTATGCTTCCCCTGTATCCCCAACACCTGATTGCATAACCGGAAAATTTCGGGAGTTCCATAGGTGCGAATTCAAGTAGCTCTTAGGATATCTTTCCGACAGATGTATGATATGAAATTGGGGTTCGACGTCTAGTGGTCCGCCTATTCATGGTCGATTTTACAGTGGTCTCGTTCTGTCTTAAAGAGTCCTTGGCTATGCCGACTCGGGGACGCTTCGTATGTCATGTGCACTGCCTTGTACATGATGGTGCTGTACGATCGAGCCCGTGTAGGCCCCACCATGAAAGCTTCGGACGAAATCTCTATCATATGTTTGTTCCGGCTTATTCTGCAAGCCAACTCTTTGTTTTTGTTTTGAGTTGTGGTATTCGAGTTGCTTCAATGTTAAGTGTTGATTCCATACCTTCCCCAAATGGTGTTCTCATACTCCGATGTGAATACTAATCCTTCTGGATAATTGAGATTGTCATGCCAATTTCTTTTAAACCGGCGTGTTTCTCTTCAAGTGGATCCGATCATTTCAACTCCCGCAAGATCAATTATCACTTCTTCTCAACGGTGTTTGTTTCATTTGTCCCATGCTGCCTTTGTTTTTCCCTCCCTCCCACCCTTGTTTCTTCGAGGAACCATATTTCTTATTCAAGTATCCTTTTATTCATGTGAAGTCTCTCCATTCTTTTCTATCAATATTCTTATCTGGTGATTCTCATAAAGATGCTAACGGAGCTTCTAGTTCATCATTCTTCGTTGCTTTTATCTTCTCCGGTGGTTTCAAGTCAAGCTTTGTTGATCATGTATTTTCCTCGTTTCAATGCTTTCTTATGCCGGTGCAATTCTTAATAATTCACTTCTCACTATTCTATTATTTTGGAGTGCTCAAGATATCTCGAAGATTAGTGTTTTCCACTCTGCATTCGTTCAAGATCTTTCGAGGATGTTCCCTCATTCAAGTCATTTAATTCAACCGGTGCAACCTCTCTCCTTTAAATCATTCCAACGGTGTTCTCTTTTGAGTGGGCCCTAACCCACAGGTCTTTTCCCAGGATCTTACCTGACTCTTCTTATTTCCCCGGAGTTATCCTAAAATTTCCTTTTGAAGTTTGACGTAAGAATGATTTATCATCAGTCAAGTGTTTTTCTCCAAGATCTTTCAAATTCTTTTCATAGCTGGTTTAACCTCTTCGTTTTGATTCTCCCGGAGTGTCTAAATAATTCATGGTGGTGTTGCTCGTCGTCATTCTCATATTTTGAAGACCGAAGAAGAGTTTCTCTCATTTTTGATCCATTCTCTTCAAGATTCGCGATTATAGCTCGTTGTCATCCTCTCATAATTATTTTTGATTGTGAGAATTCTTTTCACCTATCCGGAGTAATGCAAGAGTTTTCTCAGTTGTTATCCGGAGTCCATCATCTAAGATTTATTCATTCTCAGCTTTCAGCTCTCGTTCTTAAATTTTACCGGTGCATCATTCAAGTGATCTTTAATCGGCTCGTGATCTTTTCATTCTTTTGTACCTAAATTCTCTCAAGCATCTTCATTCATGTGCTAATTCTTTCCGGAGTTTCTTTATCTTCTCTTCGTTCCTTTTCAATTCTCACGGTGGTTCGTTCAAGAGTTCTCGTCATCCGTTGTCATATTAATTCACTCGTTGTTTCGATTCCACCGGTGTTTCGTTGAAGACCTTCTCAAGTTGGCGCGATATCTATCTTAATCTTTTCTACGAGAATAAGTAATGTGTCGAATCCGTGGTTGGTCATCAATTTAAATTGGTCAAGGATAAGCATAATGTAATTCTTACTCTTGTTTCATCCAAATGATTGATTCCTTATTCCGGAGGTGCATCATATCACATTTTTGGTTCGAGATGCTTTATCTTTTCTTTCCCAAGAGTTCCAACCTCTTTCAATTATATTATCACGGAGATCTCTATCTAAATCATTGCGAGGCTTCAATCTTATTCTTTTCATCATTCAATTATTTTGGATCATTCTTTTACTATCGGAGTTATTCATGAAGGTTCTACATGATGGATTCATCAAGGATTTATATCCCTTCTCCAAGTGTTCATTGAGACTCTTTTCAAAGAAGCTCAAGTTTCTTCATATTGCAATCCGGAGTGCAATTCTTTCTTCCGTATCATTGGAGATGGTATCATGTCATTCTCGTTAATTTGAATTCATATTTCTTGATTCACATGTTGTCATGAATGAGATATTTCAAATCCATCAATCTCGTCATTGGAGTTATCTTGGGTTATATTTCACCTTAAGCCTTCCCTAAGGATTGTTGCTATCTATGGTGCTCATAAATGACCCAAGTTCTTCATTTATCCTTCCGGTGAAATAATTTCTCGTCTCCTTGTTCATATAAATCCAATCAATTCTTCTTCCCATGAGTGGCAGGTTTTTCATCTCTTAATTTGAGATGTATTCCCTAAAACCATATCAACCTTATTCTTTTCGTTGGTGGTTTTTCCAACAACTCCGTTCAACCCTTCTCCTAAAGATGCCTTTCCAAACTCTTTTGTGGCAGAAATTGGCATTTTCTTCTCAATTCTC
This sequence comes from Triticum monococcum, assembly GCA_034509565.1. Classification (NCBI taxonomy): domain Eukaryota; kingdom Viridiplantae; phylum Streptophyta; class Magnoliopsida; order Poales; family Poaceae; genus Triticum; species Triticum monococcum. The sequence continues at coordinate 535,345,352 of CM067845.1, read as the reverse complement.
TTATTTCAATTATCTATCTTCTATTCTTTTGTTCCGGAGGCTTTCTGATGTTGCTCTCTTTAACCCATCTTTTCGTTCTGTCAGGATCATTTTTTTTTCGTGCCTATCCTTTTAACCGGAGTGTTGTGTCTTCTTTTCAAGTATCCTCTCATCTTGTCTTGTTCAATTCCTTCCATTTACAGGCGGAGTGCTGTCCAAATTATATCACTCTTAGTCCTTCCCTATCTTGCTTAACCAGAGTATTGTGCCCCTTTGTTCAAGTTCTTGTCACCTTATCAAGTCTTGCATCCCTTTCTCAACCGGAGTGTCGTGTTTTCATTTGAGCTCTCTCATCTTATCAAATTTTGACTCCCTTCTCAACCGAAGTGCAGTCTGAGATCTTTCTTACCCCTTGTTCCATTCATTCAATAGTTCCGGTGACAGTGTGTTGTGATTTCATCAAGTATCTTCTAATCTTATCAAGACCTTATTCAATTCTTTTTCTTTCCAACCGGAGTGCTGCCCGAATTTGTTCTTCCTTGATCCCCTTCCTTAACCGGAGTGTTTTCAATATATATCTTCCCTTCAACCTCAAGGTTTTTCGCAATGTTCTTTCTTCCTCTTTTCTAAATGGCTGTTTTCGACCTTGTTCACCTTCGTTGAATTCTGTCTTCAATATATTCAACCTCTCAAGGTTGTGGTTTCACTCGTTTGTCAAAGAAGCAACTTAGCGTTACCTCGTCTCTTTCTCTTCCATTTTCCCCTCCGGTGCCATTCTAGATCTCGGGACAAGATCCTCTCGTAGTGGTGGAGTGTTGTAACGCCCCGAGACCAATGTGCCAGGTGTCTTCCAGTTATTCGCTGTTGTTGCGTTGTCATTGCTTGCGTGTCATGCATTGCATATCATGTCATCATGTGCATTTCATTTGCATACATGTTCATCTCATGCATTCGAGCATTTTCCCCATTGTCTGTTTTACATTCCGGCACTTCGTTCTCCTCCGGTGGTCATTTCGAGCTTTCTTTCATGTGTGGGGTTTAAACATTTCCGGATTGGACCGAGACTTGCCAAGCGGCCTTGGTTTGCTACCGGTAGACCGCCTGTCAAGTTTCGTACCATTTGGACTTCGTTCGACGCTCCAAAGGTTAACCGAGGGACCGAAAAGGCCTCGTGTGTGTTGCAGCCCAACACCCCTCCAATTTGGCCCAAAACCCACCAAACTCTGCTCCATCATCTCGGTCGTTCGATCATGATCGCGTGGCCAAAAACCGCACCTCATTTGGACTCTCCTAGCTCCCCCTACCTATATATATGTGCTCCCCTCCCGAAAATTCGCGGATGAACCCTATCCTTCGTCCACCTCGCGCCACCGGACAAAGTCCCACGCGCCGGACATGTCCACTCCGCCCGACCACCTCACCCCGACGAATCAGGGGCCGCCACGTCATTCCCGCCGCCGCTCCGGACCAACCGGACGCCGCCACCCGCCGTCCGCCTCTCTCTCCTCGCGCGCGTGCCGCCGAGGCCCGCCACGGCCCACGCCCGGCCCTCCTCCGCGCCGACCGGGCCAGATCCCCGCCGCCTCGCCCGAGCGGATCCGCCCGCCGCCGCCTGTCTTCTCCGCCGCCACGGGACCTCGCCGCGCCGCCTGTCTCCGCCGCCTCGGCCGCCGTGCTGCGCCCCGCCGCGACTGCTCCTCGCAGCGCCGCCCGTCTCCGCCGCCTCGGCCGCCGTGCTGCGCGCCGGCCGCCCCGCTCACTCGTCGCCGCCTCGTCGCCGGCGTGGCGCCCCGCGCCGCCCGAAGCCCGCGGCCACGATGGAGTTGACCGCCGCCGGAGCTCCACCGCCCTCCGCCGTCGTTCGTCGCCGGAGATCCGGTCCGGCCAGATCCGATCGGGGAGTGGGATGAGATCCACCACTCCCCCGATCCAAACGGCTTCGTCACGATCCGGAACCACCCCGTCTCGCACCGCTCCGTCCCGTTGAATTTTCTCGGAGAGGTATAAATTTTGGCTAAGTCCCCAGATTCCAGATCCGTGTGCTCATGTTCGAGGCCTCGTAACTTTGCATCCATAGCTCCGATTCATGCATATAATATATCAAAATCTTCGTCTTGACGAGTACGTCATTTCATTCCATTACATCATTTGCATTTGAGTTCATCTTGATGCCCAAAATGCTGTTAGAAGGAGGCATCGTGAGTTAAATTGCAGATCCGTTAGCTCATCATAGACTTTTGTCATTTTTGCCATGATTATTGTGTGCATGATATGCCTGTGAGTCCTTGGGATGAATTGTTAAGCATTTTGTCTTCTTTCCAGAGGTGCCACCCATGCATTTTTAGGATGTGTGTGGTGACTTGTGCAAGCCTGCAAAGAGAGGCACCTGAGAATTCTGTTTTCAGGGACTTAGTGGATTTCACTAAGTCTGGGATATTTTAGTTCATGATGCCATGTGTTCAGCTTGTTTCCTAGTGATCCGTGCCTCTTTTGAGGATGATCAGTAAGGGAGTTTTGATATTCATGTTATGCTCTATCCATCCATGTCTTTGTTTGCATATGTGAAGTGCTATAGCTTGAGTCAATCGAGCTCTACTTTTGCTTCGTGGTAAATCTGGGCAGATCGTCAACTTGTTTGCGATTTTGCCGATGCTATTGTTAGTGATCCATGCATGCTATGCCATTGTTCTTGCCATGTCTAGCTAGCATTTTGTGCCTTCTTTATGGATATATTATTGCCTTGCTATGACTTGCAACATGGTGAGTGCATCGAGCTCGTTTACATGCCTTCGTGAGTTATAATTTCAGCATGTCTCAGTTTTCACACACACATGGGCTTTTTGCAACAACTAGCAAGATGCCCATGCGTTGCACGGAACATCAAGATGCATTTGTATGAGTAGTTTATCTTGTGGGGGAAAAGTATGAATGAGGGAAGGCCTTATTTGCAAACGTGGAGAGGGGTGTGGGTATCTTTTTGCAAAATTGCCATAGTTTCCTTCCTATCCGTCAGATATAGATCGGACGGCCTATATTGCAGGATGGCAGGCACACAATCATCACCGACAATGCTTATTATAAGAGTAGGGATAAAAAATAGAGTTGGTGATGATGGTGGGCCTGCCATCCTGCAATGTAGGTCGTCTCATTTATATCTGACAGATAGGAAGGAAAATATGGCAATTTACCCGCACTCTTCACCACATTTGCAGATAAGGCCTTCCCTCATTCATCCTTTTCTCCCACAAGATCTTGATGTTCCGTGCAACACACGGGCATCTTGCTAGTAAGAGTAGAAATAAGACATATACCACTTCTCAAATCTTGAAACCAACAACTTTCCTCCCTTATCTCATCAAAAACGCCAAAGGAATATATTTTGAGTGAAACATAACATATTTTTAGTGATATACGTATTTCAAAGCTAGGCTTTTTTTCTATCAAATCGGTGAATATGTATTAATCCAGTGGCGGAGACAGGCCTGGGGCAGCTAGGGCTATAGCCCCAGGCCTAGAAACAACTTCCTTTGTAATTTCTTCATGCAAAGCATAGAAAATCATAGAAGTTTAGCACTCAACATAGCACAGCCCCAGGCGTAGTCTGCATCTAGCTCCGCCACTGTATTAATCTACTTTGATCGTGCGGCAACGCATTGGCACATTGCTAGTAGTTATTATATTTTTTTGGACACCAGACAAACGGTGGAGTACATATACGAAGAGAAGAGGCGCACGCACGCAGTCGGCCTCTCATTGTCTCGCACACATGAGTGTTACGTAAAGGCGATGTTAGCAAATAAACCCTAAAACCCTAGGGGCACGATTGCTGCATTCGCGGGTAGCGGGTACGTGGTGGAGCACCTTTGTAGGAATAGTTAGCTCGCGTGATAATTTGATCCGTAGGAGTTGATCGTCGGGACCACAGGTGAACGACTTGGAGCTCGGTGGCTCGCCAGTTGCCATAGACCGAGTAGCCACGTTTAAAATATCCTTTTTTAGCGGGGTTAAGAGTTCCGATTTACAATGGTGCGTTATAAGTAGTAAGTAGTTTTTAGAACGATTGGTATGGAGCGAAAATGGAATTCATAGTACTACATACCTCCTTGGCGTATGGTTGGATGGTTTTTTTTGTGATGGAGGTTGTATGAGTTTATGTTGCGAGATGTTGAACCTGGTAGTTCTAGGGAAAATACTATGGTTTAGATTTAGATGCTGGTTTTCTTTAATGAAAATCGGAAGGGGAAACCCTTCTTCGATTGAAAAAACTACTACCTCCATTCTGGTTTACTTGTAAAATGTGAATGGAAAAGAAGATTTTATTATACCCAAACAAAAAAGGACTGGAGGGAGGGATTGGTCTGACACGGACGCGACCTCTCATAGCGCAGGCATTGAACCGGCGCGCCGGCCAAGAGGGCCGCACTTGCTGCAGGCCCGGCTGAGCATGCCTCCTCGCCGCGTGCAACTAGCTTAAGACTGCCCCGCCTGCCTTCATTGAATCTGCGCGTGTGCCGGCAACACGTCCTTCCGCGAGCCGGCAGGCATTTTAGAACACAAAAAATGACTAAAATATAATTAATTTACGCATGGTCTTGACTTGTTGTGCCCGCACTGGTAGCAGGAACTAGTAGACGATTTTCTTTATTTATAAGTCTCCTCACATTTTTTTGGCTTTCAAGTGAATCATGGTTGTGGACATTATGTATGAATGTGCAGATATCTGTGAACATGAGTTTGATGTGGAAGTTGAACTTGGAATGTCGGGCTTGCGCGTGAACTATACCATGCCAATCACTACTAGGGAAAACCTTATACACAGAATGTTACCAGTAGCGCTGTACAAAATCAAATGCTACTGCTACTTAGTAGCAGCGCGCGTAAATAAACCGCGCTACTTCTATGACTTTTGTAGTAGAGCGTACTAGCGAAAAGCGCTGCTGCTATGTTTGAACTGGGCGCACATGGCTAGCCCAACCTAGCAGTAGCGCGTATACTGGCCCAGCGCTACTGCTACTCTCCTTAGCTATAGTGCGCTTACGTGTAAGGCGCTACTGCTAACGGAAATAAAATAAAGTGAAAAACAAGTAGAAAAGTAAATGAAAATGAAAGAAATAGAAAAAGGAGAAAGGAAAAAAAATAAAATGTAAAGAAAAATAAAAGAAAAAAGGTAAAAAAGGAGAAAGGAATAGCAGTAGCGGGTTTCAGGAAACGCGATATAGCTAACTTAGCTATAACGTGTTCTCGGAAATGCGCTACCATTACATTTCACTTAAACAGCGGTCCCCCCCCGCCCCCCGGCCACCACTTCTTCCCCAAATCCCTCGCCCTCGCCGCCGTCTCCCCAATTCGCCGTCGCCCCACTTCGCCGCCGTCTCCTGCCGGCGTGGACGCCCGCAACCTCACCGTCTCCCCCCGAGGCCGCCGTCATCCTCACCGCCGCCGCCCGAGGCCGCCCTCAGCCTCACCGCCGCCGCCCAAGGCCGCCCTCGACGTCACCGTCGGTGCCCTCCACCTCACCGCCGCCCAAGCCCGCCCAGGACCGCCGTTTCCCGTGCCCGAGCGCGCCCTCTCCGCCCCTGCCTTCGTTACCGAGCACCTCCCTGCCACCGTCTCTCCCCTCTCTGTAAGTCCCCCACCCCTCCCCCCACTCATCTCTCTCTGCAGTTTAGAGAAAAAATTAGTAGTGCAAAAGTTTGTTTATAGCAACAAATTTAGTTTAGAGCAAAGGATGTTAAGTAGTAGATGTTAGAGCAAAAATTAGTTTAGAGCAAAAAATTGGTTTACAACAAAAGTTAGTTAGGGTAGTAGGGTTTAATTAGGGTAGATGCTGCTTGTATAGTATATAGTGATACTAGTAGATGTTAATTAGGTTAGGGCAATAGTGGTACTAGTAGATGTTAATTAGATGTTTTTCAGTTAGGGCACTAGAGTTTTGCTAGGTTAATTAGGTTAGTAGTGCTGCTAGTAGTAGTGGTACAGTAGGTTAATTAGGTGATGTTAAATGAATAACCTAAATGAATGAAATTAGTAGTTACTTGAAAAAAATTTCCTTTCATCATTATAGAGCACTAAAGTTAACTGAATTTTGTTCTATTAGTAGTTAAATGAATTTTCTTCTACACTTTGTTTTTGAATTAGCTTGTGAAATTTGGACATGTGGTTGCTCGTGTATATTTGGACATGTGTTGCGGTGTCGAAGAGGGATATTTGAACACTGTTTCCAGGGAATGATGCTGAGTGGCCTATGTTTTGCCGGAATGTTGATTCATTTCTGTTCCGGCAAATTTCAGGTTCTCAATTTGTCCACTTTTTAGCAAAGGTCATGCCGAAATTTTCCGTGAATTTCGGCATGACTTGTGCTACAAACTAGGACATATCGAGTGCCCATGATTTGCCGCACCAGGAAGGAGTCGACATTCCTGCAAAACAATAGGCCTTTTTTATGTCATTATTCATTTTATTAGGTCTAGAATTAATTGACTAGATTTAATCATAGGAAACATGGCTAGCAACGATGAAGGACAGGGTTCTGGTGATTGCGACGACGCCTACCGGGTGGCAGACGAATTTTTTAGCCTTACCGACGATCAACCGATGTTATTGCTAGGTCCACCGGTGGCATCAGGGACTGAGACCGACACGCAGACCTTTGCTGAGACTGAGACCGGCCCTCAGACTCATACCGGCATCGAGACCGGCGCTGAGACTGAGACCGGCGCTGCCTCGGAGAGCGGAGCCGGTGTAGAACCGAAAGCAAAGAGGCAACGGGTTCCTAACAAACTCAGGACTACTAGAGTGGTGGTCACGGAGGTGGACGACGGCAATTTTGAGCCAACGGCGCCCGTGGAAGCGTGTCGATGCTACGGCAATCAAATAGGCTGCATCGTACGGACAACCGCCACCATCAACGATGAGAAACTACAGAAGATACAAAATATGAGGAGCTCCCTCCTAAAGAAGTTTCACCATATATTCTTGTTCCCGGGCCGGAATGAGAAGGATTATAAAGATCCAGATGAGGACCCGGCAATGAAGAAGATAAAAAAACACGCCATGACCAAGTTTAGCGACGCGTTGGCCGCCTGGAAAAATCGAGTGAAAGCAAGGATCATCGACAAGAAGGAACCCTACTCCGAGATTGTGAAGGATAATTCGACAATCACGGAAGAGCAGTTTCAAATATTCAAGGAGGCTTGCGAGGCCGAAGATGCCAAAAAGAGTCTAAGTACATGAAGGGGCTTCAAGAGAGGAACTTTGGAAGCCACCACCTCGGAAGCCGTGGTTACGGCGGAAAGAGGTCCAAATGGGCCAAGGAGGACGCGGAAGCCGCGAGTCTGGGCATCCCAGACCCCTTGTCGGAGTTCACCGTCCCGCAGGAGCATGACGTCCTTAGGGCCCGGCACCATTGGGACCCAGTGAAGAAGGTTTATGAGACAACACCGGTCATTACGGAGTTCATGAGACTACTAGTAATTTTAGTTTCTGATCAATTCGACTCCACACGTTAGTCATATTTGTAAACGATCCTTGTGCCTTTTGCAGAGAGAGCAGCATAGGATTGCGGCCGAAAGCAACTCGCCATCTGAGGCATTGGCGAGGCCCAAGTGAGACACTCCATTCAACTGGGCGTTGAACATATTGAAACAACAACCGGTGGATACTCGACCGTCGTATGGACGCGTGCATGGTGTCGGAGACGGCGCCACGTGGAAGAAGTACAACCGTGAGACCACGGAGGAGAGAAAGGAAAGACGAAGGTTAAATGAAGAAAACATCGACAAGAGGGTCGAGATTGCGGTTGAGAAGAAATCAACTCAGACAGTCGCAACAGCGCTAGCTGCCGCAAAACAGGTGGTTGTAGATATTTCTACTACCTTGGTTCCGGTCGTTTTCAATTGGACCAGGCAAAATCCAGAATAAAATGCAGTGGACTTTCCCCTTGCTGACTTCTTGGCAGGGAGCAGCTCGACTAGCGTTGCACCAGCACCTGCAGCTGCACCTGCTCCCACACCGGCTCGCACACCGGACATGCTAGGCGGTGCTTCGTCTTTGGCTGAGCTCGACGCCCTCACGGTATCTGTCACACCGGCCCCCTTCAATATAAATGTATAATCTCCCGTTTTCGTTGCCTTTCAGATGTCTCATGTCGCAGACTTTTCTTTGCAGGCCGACGAAACCCCGTGCACCATATTGTACACCATCGGCGACCAGAAGGTGGACATGGGGAAGGCGACGATAATGGAGCCGAAGGAACCATTGTTCCACAGCCGGCCGATCCCCCCGAACGTCTTCAAGGTTTCCGTGGCCAGTGTCAAACCGGGCCACGAGAATTTGCCTCCTCCAGTACTACTGGGGGATGACAACGAGACACCGCGGCGGCTTGGTGATTGTTGCAGTGCTGGGTGGGCCCTGTTGTGGCCAAAGAGTCTGCTTCGTCTGGAGGCGGCCGGGAGCACACCCACAAGCACGCAGCCTCAGCAAGGTATGAACATCAACACCCCACCTACCCAATTAGCGTCAGGTGTCGGGTTGGGTGATAGCGGACGGGGTAAGGAGGAGGCTTCATTAGTCGCTGATGACGTCGCCATGGATGAGGATGAGGACGATGATGGTGCTGCTGAACAATATATCTATACTAGCGCCTCCTCAGGGTTTGAGCGTCATGAGTCGGTGCCTAAATTTCTGTCTCAATGTATTATGGACGACCTTCTGGTAGTAAAGAAGTTTAGGAAGAGAGCGAGGAAAGGCAAAAAAGTTGTTTCTATGATCCAGCCGCCTCAGCAGCCTCGGCTTCAGGACCGTATAGATATCCCCGATGCGGATAAATGGCATATCCCCGGTCAACCAATCCTACCTGCAACAGCGCTACGGGCCAGATTCGGCGATCTAAAGAGACTTCATGACGATGTGCTGCGGTTAGAGAAAGACCTCATCGCCTCAAAAGATCCAGGATACCCACTCTACGTGGTTAATGTTCCGCGGCAAATGTCGTACGTCGACAGCTTCCCTGCAGATAAGTTCTTCCTCCGATTCGATTACATATTCGACATGTTTCAGATGAACAAGCTGGATTTTACGTTTGTCCGCCTTTATGCCTTGCACATGAACTACATCATCGGGGTTGAGCAGATATCTCATATCTGTGTCGCTGACCCGTACTACATGCACGAGGGCTTCTTGGGAGTCTGCACAAAGCACCGTGAATACGCGAGGGATTACATCGTCAGTTTCATGCTCGCCAATAAGGACAAGGGGGCGATTCTCGTGCCTTATCATCCCGTGTAAGTCATTCGCGCTGCTATCCTTCGTTCGATTTCAATCATTCATTTGCACGGTGGAGGCTAATTAATTTGAGGACTTATTTTGCGCAGCGGCGGGCGCGCCGTCCTTATCATCCTCTACCCCCGATTCTCCCACGCTCTTTACTTGGACTCGTCGAAGAACATTCACAGAAAGGATTACACCCACATCAAGGATGTTCTTGACAGTGCTATATATTACTACCAATCAATGGGTGGAGAGGTCAGGGACAAGAAGATAAGGGGCGGCATGGTCGCCTTCGGCCATAAGACCGACTTCTGCTGCATCCAGCAACCGAATGATTCTCTTAGTGATGGATTCTATGTCCTACACCACATGCTGGAGTACAAACGGGATCACCAGAACCTTCGCATGGCACCTTCTTCCGACGATGCCCATATTCTGCAATGGGCAAAGGACATAGGAGATATCGAGGATCATCGACTTCGAGCTGAGCTCTATAACATCCAGCGTGAACTTGCCCAAATCATCATGAAGGAGGTCGTCGGAAAAACAGGGATGTTCTACGGAGAAGGACAAATGTCGCGGGAATACGTCCGAACATGGATAGCCTCTCAGCGTCTCGACCTGAAGCCTTTCACTAGGCTCGGGGACTATCTCCTTGACTTGGATGGATGGAACGACATCTTGGAGTGATTGTCGATATATGACAAAACTTTGAGTTATGCACGGTGAAACTTTATTTGTGATGTAATTAAATCGTCCTCCTCCTCGACTAGCGAAAATCACTCTAGTTATGGCATTTTGGGGTACGATGAACTTTGTTATTTATGCTTATTATATGTTGTTTCTATTTTTGTCAAGTCTGTCTCTTTTTGTTCCTCAACTATATATGTTGCATATCATCAACTCATGTGATGATGCAGGTGCATAGATCATAGATGGCGAAGAAGTGCTACGCCAGGAGTATATATAGGACAAGTGGCCGGAGTGTCAGGCCCAGGTGTACTGGTTTCCGGTTTCCGAGCGACAGGCAGTAGTTAGTTTAGGTTCACGCTAATGCGAGAGAGGGATACGAACTCATGTTCTCAAAGTGATAGCTCTTCTCGCGTATATCATTGTTTAGATGGATGACGATGTATTTGCAAGTAATCAAGACATGTATCGCTATTTTCGAGATGATGACGAGAGACCACTTTGTGTTGGGTGATGATTATGATGATGACATGATTTGATGAGAGTAATTGTATGTATATGCTATGATTACATTTGTATGTGTATGATATGCTAAAGATTATTGTATAAAGCCTATTCAAATACAAAACAAATATGCAGGAAAAAAACTAATAAATAAACTAGTAGTAGCGAGGGGGAAAATTTAGCAGTAGCGCCGCCTTACCAGTAGCGCGTCCCAGCAAACAGCGCTGCAGATAATATCAGTAGCGCCCTTTCCCAAAGAGTGCTACAGCTATTCATGTATAGCAGTAGCATGGGACAACAGGCGCTACTGCTATACGTTAGCTGTAGCGCCTTATTAGTAGCGCCGGTACCCGCGCTACTGAGAGGCCCAAAACCCTTACTGCTGCTAGGCTTTTCCCTAGTAGTGAATGCTTCGTCTGTTATTATTTGGAAAGTAATTGTCGTTATTACATGACCCAAAAAAACATTGTGTGCCACATCAGTAGATGCACGGACATCACAACAGGCATGCTGACTGGATAAACATTTGAACCTAGCTATTATGAAGGAAATTTTGTATTGACAACAGTTTTAGATAGCAGGAGACGCCTAGCCTGCTCTGCCTCTGCTAGCTTATTTCTGGCTTCTTCCATATCTTCTTTGGCTTGGGTGAAGAGAGCATCTGATTGCTCTTTTCGCTTCTTCAGGAACTCAGCTACATTCTCAAGGGCTGCTGCACGCTTTCTTTTAGCCTTTACTAATGCCACGAGGACACGAATAGTTGAGGACTCCACCTGGCTTGTGTGTAATCCAGCATCATCTGGGAATTTGCACCTTGTGTCTAATCCAGCATCATTAGGGAACTGGCACCTTGTGTGTAATCCAGCCTCATTTTGTGTAACGCCCCATATGTAACCTTCCCAAATTGTACTCCAACTCTTGCCGTTTCCAGCATTAAGTTATATTTAATTCTCGGGTTCGGGTCTTTGTCTCCGTGTGTTGTTTTGTTTTTCGTGCATCTCATATCATGTCATCACGTGCATTGCATTTGCATACACGTTCATCTCATGCATTCGAGCATTTTCCCCGTTGTCCGTTTTGCATTCCGGCGCTTCGTTCTCCTCCGGTGGCCATTTCTAGATTTCTTTCGTGTGTGAGGATTAAACATTTCTGGATTGGACCGAGACTTGCCATGCGGCCTTGGTTTACTACCGGTAGACCGCTTGTCAAGTTTCGGGTCATTTGGACTTCGTTTGATACTCCAACAGTTAACCGAGGGACCGAGAAGGCCTCGTGTGTGTTGCAGCCCAACACCCCTCCATTTTGGCCCAAAACCCACCAAACTATGCCTCATTGTCTCGGTCGTTCGATCACGATCGTGTGGGCGAAAACCGCACCTCATTTGGACTCTCCTAGCTCCCTCTATGCCTATAAATAGACCCCCCCGAAATTCGGATCTCTCTCCCCCTCTCGAAACCCTAAAAATCCCTCCGCCGCTGCCGGACGTGTCCGGACGAGCCGGACAGCGTCCGGATCCCGCTGCCGCCAACCAGGCGTTGCCACGTGGCAACCGGCGCCCGCCGCCGCCCCGGCCCGCGAAAGCCCACGGCCGGCCCTCCCCGTCGCCCGACCGGGCCCCGCGCGCCGCCCGCGCCTCCCGATGCCCCGCCGCCTCCTTCTCCGGTTCTGGCGGTCCGCACCACCGCGGAGCTCGCCGGAGGAAGCCCGCGCCGCCCCGGGCGCCCCGCCGGAGCTCGTCCGCATCCGCGCCCCTCGCCGCCAAGCTCGCCGCCGCCTCGCCGTCTCGCCGGCCGCACCGCCCCAGCGCCCTCCCCGCGCCCTCGCCGGCGTCCCCCACCGCCTCCGCCGGCCGCCGCCGCGTCCATTTCCGGCGAGCTCGGGTCGCCTGCTACAGTGTTCGCGCGGGTGCTACAGTGCAGATCTGGATCCGGTTGACGCCTCTCCCCCTCTAACCCTAATTCCGTAATTTTTTATGCTACCTTTGACCTGCCATATCATTGCATCCGTGGCTCCGTTTTGGGCATATGATATATCAAAATCTTCGTCTCGACGAGTACATCATTTCATTCCATTGCATCATTTGCATTTGAGGTCATCTTGGTGTCCAAAATGCTGTTAGAACTAGGCATCATGAGTTAAATTGCAGATCCGTTAGCTCTACATTGACTTTTGTCATTTTTGCCATAATTATTGTGTGCATGATATGCCTGTGCCCCTTTGGGATGAATTGTTAAGCATGTTGTCTTCTTTCCAGAGGTGCCTCCCTTGCATTTTTAGGATGTGTGTGTTGTCTTGTGCAAGCTTGCAAAGAGGGGTACCTGAGTTTACTGATTTCAGGGACTTAGTGAAAATCACTAAGTCCGGGATGTTTTAGTTCACGATTCTATATGTCCGGCTTGTTTCCTAGTGATCCGTGCCTCTTTTGAGGATGATCACTAAGAGTGATTTGTTATGCTTGTTGTGCTTAATCCATCCATGTCTTTACTTGTTATGTTGGAGCACCCTAGGTTGACTCAATCGAGCTCAACTTTTGCATAGTTGTTGTTTTGGGCAGATCGTGAACTCTTTTGCGATTTTGCCGGAGTTATTGCTAGTGATCCATGCATGCTATGCTTTGTTCTTGCCATGTCTGGCTAGCATTTTGTGCCTTCTTAATGGATATATTCTTGCCTTGCCATGACTTGCACCGTAGTGAGTGCATCGAGCTCGTTTACATGCCTCCGTGAGTTATTATTTCAGCATGTCCCAGTTTTCACAGTCTCAAAACTGATTGTGTTTCATCGATGTTCGTGTGCTCGGTAGAGTATTTTGTGAACCCTTTTGGCCCCAGGTCATTTTGGGTGTTTTGTTAAGCTTGTTGAGTAGCTCCATGACATGCTTTTACTTTCCATGTTCAGGTTATGCTTCATGTTGTTTTGCTGCTCCGAAGAGAGCACCGTGGTCTGAAATTCCAGACTAGCGTTAATTTCGCTAAGTCTGAAATCTGTTTTGCTTATTCAGTTTTGCCATGCTTGTTTGAAGCCCTTAATGGATGAATTTGCCTATGCCTCAGTCCTGGTGATTTGTTAAGCTTCTTGAGTACATCACTGCCATGCAATTTGTTTTCATGTTTGGTGGCTGTAGCATGTTCATTTTGTTGCATTTAGGAGCCTACTTGCTGTAAATCGCAGATCGGTTCGTTTCGTAAAACGCTTGCCATTTCCAAACCGTAGCTCCGATTGCCATGATCTTTATATCGTTTTCAGGGGATTTCTTCCCCTCTATCCAGTGGCACACTTGGTTTTCCATGTTGAGGCCAGGTTCAGGCATTTCCTTTCACGTCTTGCATTTTGCATCCCGCATAGCATATCATCTTTGCATATTATTGGTTGCCCTTGCACGTGGTTGATTGTATCCTTGTTGCTTGTTTGTGTTGTTGGGTAGAGCCAGGAGACGAGTTCGCTAACGAGGAGCCCGTTGAGTTTGCTTTTGAGGATCCAGTCAACTCTGACAACTGTGCAGGCAAGATGATCACACCCTTGAAATCACTACTATCTTTGCTATGCTAGTTTGCTCGCTCTTTCGCTTTGCCAATGCTACGATGCCTACCACTTGCTTGTCAGCCTCCCAATTGCCATGATTGAGCCTCTAACCCACCTTTGTCCTAGCAAACCATTGATTGGCTATGTTACCGCTTTGCTCAGCCCTTCTTATAGCGTTGCTAGTTGCAGGTGAAGATTGGAGCCGTTCCTTGTTGGAACCTTTATTTACTTGTTGGGATATCACTATATTGCTATGTTATCTTTATTCATCTATATACTTGGTAAAGGGTGGAAGGCTCGGCCTCTCGCCTAGTGTTTTGTTCCACTCTTGCCGCCCTAGTTTCCGTCATATCGGTGTTATGTTCCCGGATTGTTGCGTCCCTTACGCGATTGGGCTATAATGGGAACCCCTTGATAGTTCACCTTGATTAAAGCTTTTCCAGCAATGCCCAACATTGGTTTTACCATTTGCCACCTACCCCTTTTTCCCTTGGGTTTCCGGAGCCCGAGGATCATCTTTATTTTAGCCCCCCCACGGGCCAGTGCTCCTCTGAGTGTTGGTCCGACCGAGTAGACTGCGGGGCCACCTCGGGGCAACTTGAGGGTTGGTTTTACTCGTAGGATGTCTCATCTGACTGTGCCCTGAGAACGAGATATGTGCAGCTCCTATCGGGATTTGTCGGTGCATTCGGGCGGTGTTGCTGGACTAGTTTTGACCTGTCGAATCATCTTGTTGTACCGGGATACCGAGTCTGATCGGTGGGTCCTGGGTGGAGGTCTATTCCTTCGTTGACCGTGAGAGCTTGTTATGGGCTAAGTTGGGACCCCCCTGCAGGGATTGATCTTTCGAAAGCCGTGCCCGCGGTTATGGGCAGATGGGAATTTGTTAATGTCCGGTTGTAGATAACTTGAACCTTAAATAATTAAAATGAATCAACCGAGTGTGTTGCCGTGATGGCCTCTTCTCGGCGGAGTCCGGGAAGTGGACACGGCGTTGGAGTTATGTTTGCGTAGGCTGCTCTATATGGTTTTCCGCTCGTGCTTTGCCTCCTCTTCTCGCTCTCCTTTGCGAATAAGTTAGCCACCATATATGCTAGTCGCTTGCTACAGCTCCACTTACATTACCCTTTTCCTACCTATTAAGCTTAAATAGTCTTGATCGCAAGGGTGCGAGATTGCTGAGTCCTCTGTGGCTCATAGATTACTATTACACCAGATGCAGGGACCGATGACACCTCTTTGGATGGCGCACTCGAGCTGAAGTGGGAGTACGACGAGGACGCTCAGCGATACTATGTGTCTTTTCCGGATGATCAGTAGGGATGCCTATTCGGGGTTAGATTCAGGGCCTAGTCGCTTGTTGGGGGTCTTTTCTATTTTGGCGCCGTAGTCGGGCCATGAGTGATTGTATGATGGATGTTATTTATGTACTTTGATGTGACGTGGCGAGTGTAAGCCAACTATGCTATTATTCCCCTTTATATTATATATGTACATGGGTTGTGTAATGATTCCCGACTTCCGACATTGCTTTCAATGCGCCTATGTCTCTAAGTCGTGCCTCGACACGTGGGAGACATAGCCGCATCGAGGGCGTTACAAGTTGGTAATCAGAGCATTCCCCGACCTTAGGAGCCCCATTGCTTGATCGTTTTTAGCAGCCGAGTTGTGTCTAGAAAAATGTTTTGAGTCCTTATGAATTATATATCGGAGAGCTTAGGAATTCTTTTTACTTCCCAGTCTCCTCATCGCTCTGGTAAGGCATCCTGACATAGAGTTTTGACTCTTCTCTTCTCAAATTTCACTAAAAAAAATTTAGGATCACGCGAGTATCTTGGTTTTGTTCCGATGGCTTATCATGAGAATACTGTCTTGGTGCCTCCTGTCAGGGGTTTAGTGGAAGTGTCCCGGGGAGTTGAGCTCTGAGGTGTTGTCATCATAATTCTATCGTTGCAATTCTGGTATACTTGAGATATGTGCGCGACATCGAAAATCTCCTTTATGCAGTTCGTTGGTGAGATAACCTCGACGCCACCCAGTACTGGGGCGGGAGTTCAGGAGTATCGCCATAACTTGTATAACGGATGCTTTTCGAAGGTTGAGATAGATGGTTTCCGAAGGTTTCTTGGTTATGTGTTGAAGGATGGATGCAGCTGGATGTAGGATTTGCTAGCTTGGGTGAGATATTATGCTTCCCCTGTATCCCCAACACCTGATTGCATAACCAGAAAGTTTTGGGAGTTTCATAGGTGGGAATTCAAGTAGCCTTAGGATATCTTTCCAACAGATGTGTGATATGAAATTGGGGTTCGACGTCTAGTGGTTCGCCTATTCACGATCGATTTTACAGTGGCCTCGTTGTGTCTTAAAGAGTCCTTGGCTATGCTGACTCGGGGACGCTTCGTATGTCATGTGCACTGCCTTGTACATGATGGTGCTGTACGGTCGAGCCCGTGTAGGTCCTACCACGAAAACTTCAGACGAAATTTCTATCATGTGTTTGTTCCGGCTTATTTCGCAAGCCAACCCTGGGTTTTATTTCGAGTTGTGGTATTCGTTCTGCTTCGACGTCATATGTTGATTCCATCCCTCGTTGATGTACCTCTTCTACCTGATTCTTCGTGGCTTCACAATTTAGGAATATGTGACCACTTGAAGAGAAGTGCATTCGTTCATTTTGTTCGGATGTGAAGACTTTATGTTGCAATTTTCATTCCGTTGGTTTCACCTTCAATATTTCTCTATTTGTGTGCTAACGGTGGTCAACCTCTTCAGGATGGCTCCCGCTAAGAGCACCAGTCAGAACCAGAATCAAGATCCGCCGCCACCTCTGCCTCCTCCGGAAGCATGGTAAGCTGTGATGGCTGCTACTAATGCAAATACACAGCTGATCATGCAAATCATCCAAGAGCGGAATCAAAGCAGTCAAGCGAATCAAGGCAACAACCAGAACCATTTTGCAACTCTGAATCAGTTCCTCGCAAATGGTCCAAAGACGTTCAGTAACTGCATTGAGGCTACCAATGCTGATGATTGGTTAGTCGATCTGGGCAAGCATTTTGAATGCAGCAACGTCAGACCTGAAGATTTCGTCAAGTTCGCGTCTTTCCAGCTCAAGGATCAGGCCGCAGAGTGGTTTCAGCAGTACCGGGATTCCAGAGGTGGACGTTTGATCACTTGGGATGACTTTCGTCGTGATTTCCGCGCTCATCACATCCCTCAAAGTGTGACTGAAAGCAAACGTGAAGAATTTCGCAATCTGAAGCAAGGCTCTTTGTCTGTCTATGACTACAACAAGTTGTTCCAGAAGCTCGCCCGTTTTGCCAAGCAGGATGTTCCTAATGAGAAGAGCATGATCTATCAGTTCAGGGGTGGTCTTCGTGAAGAAATTCAGCTCGCTCTTGTCCTCTTCGAGCCGCTGAGATACGATGAGTTCTACAACATGGCACTGAAGCAAGAGGCTGCTCAGCTAAGGTGTGATGCTTCTAGGAAGCGAGCCAGAGACACTACGCCTTCTTCCTCTACTCAAGTGGCCAAGCAGCAGAAGTATTGGCTTCCTCCTCCTCCGTTCCGTCAGCAGTATCAGCAGAAGAGCAAAGGTGGCAGTGGTTCATCCCACCCACCCAACCCAGGCTTTCAGAACAAGACTTCGTCTCAAGCTTCAAGATCGAGTGCTCCGTACCACCGTCCGCTCTCAGAGGTCACGTGCAACAAGTGCTAACAGAAGGGTCACTATGCCAACAAGTGTTTCAACTAGAGGCGTCTTCCTCCTCCTCCTCCTGTCAGATCGGCAAGTACAGCTGTGGTCAAGCATAACCCCAAGTCCGCCAAGGTCAACTTGATGAACGCAGCTCAGGCAGAGGATTCGTCAGATGTGATCATGGGTAACCTTCCTGTTAACGATGTTCCCGCAAAAGTACTTTTTGATACTAGTGCATCGCATTCTTTCTTGTCATGCCCATTTGCATCGAAGCACAATGTTGATACTGAGATTATGCCCAAAGCCATGCAAGTTGTTTCTCCAGGCAAGCTTTTGACTTCAAGTTTGGTTGCTCCCGATATTTCTATCACATTGGGCGATTACAAGTTTCTCTCTTCTCCGGTGGTTCTTGGTAATTCTGATACCGATCTTATTCTTGGGATGGACTGGCTCTCTAAACACAAGGCTCACCTCGATTGTGCAGCCAGGCAGATTCAACTGACTCATTCATCTGAAGATGTCATTGTCTTTGGTGCTCGGGATAATACCATCCGGTTGTTCTCTCTCAATGAGAAGGGTGAATTGGATGCTATTTCACAGATTCCGGTTGTTTGTGAGTATCAAGATGTCTTCCCAGAAGAACTCCCAGGCATGCCTCCAAACCGGCCGGTTGAATTTATTATTGAACTTGAGCCTGGTACGGAACCTGTGTGCAAACGTCCCTACAAGCTCGGCCCCGAAGAGTTGAAGGAGTTGAAGAAACAACTCGATGTGCAAGAAAGAATGGGTCTCATTCGGCCTAGTACTTCTCCGTGGGGTTGTGATGTTCTTTTTGTGAAGAAGAAGGATGGAACGGACCGACTTTGTGTTGATTACCGTCCATTGAACAAGAAGACCATCAAGAACAAATACCCACTTCCCAACATCAATGAGCTGTTTGAACAACTCAAGGGTGCCCAAGTACTCTCCAAGCTTGACCTCCGTATGGGTTATCACCAAATTCGCATTCGTGAGCAAGATATTCCCAAGACGGCATTTAGAACAAGCTATGGGTCATATGAATACACTGTCATGTCTTTTGGCCTCGCCAACGCTCCTCCGACGTTCTCTCGCATGATGAACTTCATCTTCAACCCCTACACCAACGACCTCGTCTTGGTCTATCTCGACGACATTCTGGTTTTCTCGAAGAACAAGGAAGATCATGCCAAACACTTGCGTTTGGTTCTTGACAAGCTAAGGGAACATCAGGTTTATGCCAAGTTCTCCAAGTGTGAATTTTGGCTCGATGAGGTTCTTTATCTTGGTCATATCATCTCTGCCAAGGGCATTTCCGTGGATCCTGAGAAGGTGTCTGCAATCGTTAATTGGGAACCTCCTCAGAATGTGAAGCAACTCCGTAGCTTCCTCGGTCTCGCAAGTTATTGCCGAAGATTCGTTGAAAACTTTTCCAAGATCGCGAAGCCTCTCTCAAATCTTCTTCAGAAGCACGTCAAGTACGTTTGGTCTCCGGAGTGCGATATTGCTTTCAATGCTTTGAAAGAGAAATTGATCACTGCTCCAGTTCTAACTCCGCCTGATGAAACCAAGCCGTACGAGGTCTTTTGTGATGCCTCTCTCCAAGGTCTAGGTGCTGTACTGATGCAAGAGAAGAAAGTTGTTGCTTATACCTCTCGCCAGTTGAAGCCTAATGAGAAGAACTACCCCACTCATGATCTCGAGTTGGCGGCAGTTGTGCACGCATTGTTGACTTGGAGGCATCTTCTCTTGGGAAGGAAAGTGGACATTTTCACTGATCACAAGAGTCTCAAGTACATCTTCACTCAGCCTAATCTCAACCTCAGGCTGACTCGATGGGTCGAAATGATTCAAGAGTACAATCCGAGTATCGAGTATACTCCAGGCAAGGCTAATGTGATTGCTGACGCTTTGAGCAGAAAAGCATATTGCAACAGTCTGTTTCTCAAGCCTTATCAACACGAGCTTTGTGAAGCTTTCCGCAAACTTAATCTGCAAGTTGTTCCTCAAGGTTTCCTCGCCAACCTTCAAGTTTCTCCTACCTTGGAAGACCAGATTCGCCAAGCCCAGCTTCTTGATGCTATGGTGAAAAAGGTGAAGATTGGTATTGCAAAGAGTCAGTCCAAGTACAAGTGCTACCGACTTGATGACAAGGACACTCTCTTCTTCGAGGATCGAATTGTTGTGCCCAAAGGTGAACTTCGTAAAGTGATCATGAATGAGGCTCACAACTCTCTCCTCTCCATCCACCCTGGGAGCACGAAGATGTATCAAGATCTCAAGCAATCCTATTGGTGGACTCAAATGAAGCGCGAGATCGCTCAATTCGTGAATGAATGTGATGTCTGCAGAAGAGTGAAAGCAGAACACCAAAGGCCATCAGGTCTCCTCCAACCTCTTGCCATTCCAGAATGGAAGTTTGACCACATTGAAATGGACTTCGTGACTGGGTTTCCTAAGTCCAAGCGTGGCAATGATGCTATATTCGTTGTCATCGACAAGCTCACCAAAGTGTCTCATTTCCTGCCTATCAAAGAGTCAATCACTGCAGCTCAATTGGCGGAGCTCTACACCTCTCGAATTGTCTCTCTCACGGTATTCCTCAAGTGATATCTTCAGACCGTGGCAGCATCTTTACCTCCAAGTTTTGGGATTCTTTTCAGAAGGCCATGGGCACCAGCATTCGCTTCAGCAATGCTTTCCATCCTCAAACAAGCGGTCAAGTCGAGCGTGTCAACCAGATTCTTGAAGATATGCTCAGGGCTTGTGTTATCTCCTTCGGCATGAAGTGGGAGGATTGCCTTCCTTATGCTGAATTGTCGTACAACAATAGTTTCCAAGCAAGTTCGGGCAAGGCCCCATTTGAAATTCTGTATGGTAGGAAGTGCCGTACACCTCTCAACTGGTCTGAAATCGGTGAACGTCAGCTGCTGGGTAATGACCTGATCACAGCGGCAGAAGAAATGTGCAAGGTCATTCGTGATAACCTCAAAGCAGCCCAATCCCGCCAGAAGAGCTACTATGATAGTAAGCACCGTGATTTGGCTTTCAAGATCGGAGATCATGTCTACCTCTGCGTCTCTCCTATGAAAGGGACTCGTCGCTTCGGTATCAAACGGAAGCTTGCCCCCAGATACGTCGGGCCTTTCAAGATCGTTAGCAAGAGAGGCGACCTCGCCTATCAACTCGAGCTTCCTGCAAACTTTGCCAATGTTCATGATGTGTTCCATGTCTCGCAACTCCGTAAGTGCTTCAAGACGCTTGAATGCACCGTCAACTTCGAGGACATTGAGCTCCAAGAAGATCTCTCCTATCATGAGCACCCAGTTGCAATCCTTGAAGAGACCGAACGCAAAACTCGCAACAAGTCAATCAAGTTTCTCAAAATCAGGTGGTCACACCATTCCGACCGTGAAGCTACCTGGGAACGCGAGGATCACCTTCGTTCTGAGTACCCGGAGTTCTTTCAGTCCTAGATCTTGGGACGAGATCTTTTCGTAGTGGTGGAGTGTTGTAACGCCCCATATGTAACCTTCCCGAATTGTACTCCAACTCTTGCCGTTTCTGGCATTAAGTTATATTTAATTCTCGGGTTCGGGTCTTTGTCTCTGTGTGTTGTTTTGTTTTTCGTGCATCTCATATCATGTCATCACGTGCATTGCATTTGCATACATGTTCATCTCATGCATTCGAGCATTTTCCCCGTTGTCCGTTTTGCATTCCGGCGCTTCGTTCTCCTCCGGTGGCCATTTCTAGCTTTCTTTCGTGTGTGAGGATTAAACATTTCCGGATTGGACCGAGACTTGCCATGCGGCCTTGGTTTACTACCGGTAGACCGCGTGTCAAGTTTCGGGTCATTTGGACTTCGTTTGATACTCCAACGGTTAACCGAGGGACCGAGAAGGCCTCGTGTGTGTTGCAGCCCAACACCCCTCCATTTTGGCCCAAAACCCACCAAACTCTGCTCCATTGTCTCGGTCGTTCAATCACGATCGTGTGGGCGAAAACCGCACCTCATTTGGACTCTCCTAGTTCCTTCTATGCCTATAAATAGACCCCCCCCCCCCGAAATTCGGATCTCTCTTCCCCTCTCGAAACCCTAAAAATCGCTCCACCGCCGCCGGACGTGTCCAGACGAGCCGGACAGCGTCCGGATCCCGCCGCCGCCAACCAGGCGTTGCCACGTGGCAACCAGCGCCCGCCGCCGCCCCGGCCCGCGGTAGCCCGCGGCCGGCCCTCCCCGTCGCCCAACCGAGTGCCGCGCGCCGCCCGCGCCTCCCGACGACCCGCCGCCTCCTTCTCCGGTTCCGGCGGTCCGCACCACCGCGGAGCTCGCCGAAGGAAGCCCGCGCCGCCCCGGGCGCCCCGCCGGAGCTCGTCCGCGTCCGCGCCCCTTGCCGCCAAGCTCGCCGCCGCCTCACCGTCTCGCCGGCCGCACCGCCCCGACGCCCTCCCCGCGCCCTCGCCGGCGTCCCCCGCCGCCTCCGCCGTCCGCCGCCGCATCCATTTCCGGCGAGCTCGGGTCGCCTGCTACAGTGTTCGCGCGGGTGCTACAGTGCAGATCTGGATCCGGTTGACCCCTCTCCCCCTCTAACCCTAATTCCGTAATTTTTATGCTACCTTTGACCTGCCATATCTTTGCATCCGTGGCTCCGTTTTGGGCATATGATATATCAAAATCTTCGTCTCGACGAGTACATCATTTCACTCCATTGCATCATTTGCATTTGAGGTCATCTTGGTGTCCAAAATGCTTTTAGAAGGAGGCATCATGAGTTAAATTGCAGATCCGTTAGCTCTACATTGACTTTTGTCATTTTCGCCATGATTATTGTGTGCATGATATGCCTGTGCCCCTTTGGGATGAATTGTTAAGCATGTTGTCTTCTTTCCAGAGGTGCCTCCCTTGCATTTTTAGGATGTGTGTGTTGTCTTGTGCAAGCTTGCAAAGAGGGGTACCTGAGTTTACTGATTTCAGGGACTTAGTGAAAATCACTAAGTCCGGGATGTTTTAGTTCACGATTCTATATGTCCGGCTTGTTTCCTAGTGATCCGTGCCTCTTTTGAGGATGATCACTAAGAGTGATTTGTTATGCTTGTTGTGCTTAATCCATCCATGTATTTACTTGTTATGTTGGAGCACCCTAGGTTGACTCAATCGAGCTCAACTTTTGCATAGTTGTTGTTTTGGGCAGATCGTGAACTCTTTTGCGATTTTGCCGGAGTTATTGCTAGTGATCCATGCATGCTATGCCTTTGTTCTTGCCATGTCTAGCTAGAATTTTGTGCCTTCTTAATGGATATATGCTTGCCTTGCCATGACTTGCAACGTAGTGAGTGCATCGAGCTCGTTTACATGCCTCCGTGAGTTATTATTTCAGCATGTCCCAGTTTTCACAGTCTGAAAACTGATTGTGTTTCATCGATGTTCGTGTGCTCGGTAGAGTATTTTGTGAACCCTTTTGGCCCCAGGTCATGTCGGGTGTTTTGGTAAGCTTGTTGAGTAGCTCCATGCCATGCTTTTACTTGCCATGTTCAGATTATTCTTCATGTTGTTTTGCTGCTCCAAAGAGAGCACCGTGGTCTGAAATTCCAGACTAGCGTTAATTTCGCTAAGTCTGAAATCTGTTTTGCTTATTCAGTTTTGCCATGCTTGTTTGAAGCCCTTACTGGATGAATTTGCCTATGCCTCAGTCCTGGTGATTTGTTAAGCTTCTTGAGTACATCACTGCCATGTAATTTGTTTTCATGTTTGGTGGCTGTAGCATGTTCATTTCGTTGCATTTAGGAGCCTACTTGCTGTAAATCGCAGATCGGTTCGTTTCGTAAAACGCTTGCCATTTCCAAACCGTAGCTCTGATTGCCATGATCTTTATATCGTTTTCAGGCGATTTCTTCCCCTCTATCCAGTGGCACACTTGGTTTTCCAAGTTGAGGCCAGGTTCATGCATTTCCTGTCACGGCTTGCATTTTGCATCCCGCATCGCATCCCGCGTACATATCATCTTTGCATATTATTGGTTGCCCTTGCACGTGGTTGATTGTATCCTTGTTGCTTGTTTGTGTTGTTGGGTAGAGCCGGGAGACGAGTTCGCTAACGAGGAGCCCGTTGAGTTTGCTTTTGAGGATCCAGTCAACTCTGACAACTGTGCAGGCAAGATGATCACACCCTTGAAATCACTACTATCTTTGCTATGCTAGTTTGCTCGCTCTTTCGCTTTGCCAATGCTACGATGCCTACCACTTGCTTGTCAGCCTCCCAATTTCCATGATGGAGCCTCTAACCCACCTTTGTCCTAGCAAACCATTGATTGGCTATGTTACCGCTTTGCTCAGCCCTTCTTATAGCGTTGCTAGTTGCAGGTGAAGATTGGAGCTGTTCCTTGTTGGAACCTTTATTTACTTGTTGGGATATCACTATATTGCTATGTTATCTTTATTCATCTATATACTTGGTAAAGGGTGGAAGGCTCGGCCTCTCGCCTAGTGTTTTGTTCCACTCTTGCCGCCCTAGTTTCCGTCATATCGGTGTTATGTTCCCGGATTGTTGCGTCCCTTACGCGGTTGGGCTATAATGGGAACCCCTTGATAGTTCGCCTTGATTAAAGCTTTTCCAGCAATGCCCAACATTGGTTTTACCATTTGCCACCTACCCCTTTTTCCCTTGGGTTTTCGGAGCCCGAGGGTCATCTTTATTTTAGCCCCCCCACGGGCCAGTGCTCCTCTGAGTGTTGGTCTGACCGAGTAGACTGCGGGGCCACCTCGGGGCAACTTGAGGGTTGGTTTTACTCGTAGGATGTCTCATCTGAGTGTGCCCTGAGAACGAGATATGTGCAGCTCCTATCGGGATTTGTCGGCGCATTCGGGCGGTGTTGCTGGACTAGTTTTGACCTGTCGAATCATCTTGTTGTACCGGGATACCGAGTCTGATCGGTGGGTCCTGGGTGGAGGTCTATTCCTTCGTTGACCGTGAGAGCTTGTTATGGGCTAAGTTGGGACCCCCCCTGCAGGGATTGATCTTTCGAAAGCCGTGCCCGCGGTTATGGGCAGATGGGAATTTGTTAATGTCCAGTTGTAGATAACTTGAACCTTAAATAATTAAAATGAATCAACCGAGTGTGTTGCCGTGATGGCCTCTTCTCGGCGGAGTCCGGGAAGTGGACACGGCGTTGGAGTTATGTTTGCGTAGGCTGCTCTATATGGTTTTCCGCTCGTGCTTTGCCTCCTCTTCTCGCTTTCCTTTGCGAATAAGTTAGCCACCATATATGCTAGTCGCTTGCTGCAGCTCCACTTGCATTACCCTTTTCCTACCTATTAAGCTTAAATAGTCTTGATCGCGAGGGTGCGAGATTGCTGAGTCCTCTGTGGCTCACAGATTACTATTACACCAGATGCAGGGACCGATGACACCTCTCCGGATGGCGCGCTCGAGCTGAAGTGGGAGTACGACGAGGACTCTCAGCGATACTATGTGTCTTTTCCGGATGATCAGTAGGGATGCCTATTCGGGGTTAGATTCAGGGCCTAGTCGCTTGTTGGGGGTCTTTTCTATTTTGGCACCGTAGTCGGGCCATGAGTGATTGTATGATGGATGTTATTTATGTACTTTGATGTGACGTGGCGAGTGTAAGCCAACTATGCTATTATTCCCCTTTATATTATATATGTACATGGGTTGTGTAATGATTCCCGACTTGCGACATTGCTTTCAATGCGCCTATGTCTCTAAGTCGTGCCTCGACACGTGGGAGACATAGACGCATCGAGGGCGTTACATTTTGGAAACATGATCTCGAGGTTGACCATACTTCCCTCCTCGCAGGAACTACATCCTGACATGAAGTTACTTATTTTTTAGATCAATACTCAGAGCAACCTAGATCCATTTAGTAGAAGCCAGATAAACAGAACTCGGAGAAGTGAATTCAAAAGGAAAAAATAAATAAAAACAGACTACAAGGTGAGAACACCCACTTCCTACATCAAGCTAAAAAATGAAAGCATTAGGACGATTAAGGCTCTTCTTATTACACATCGAAGAACACCACGCTTAAGAGAAACAGAAACAACAACATATACACATCGAAGAACACGAGGCTACACGAAAGTAATTGAAATGGTGTTACTTACCAAAGCTCGTTTTACAGGTTCGGTGCAGCTCCTCTTTAACTTGCCATGCTCCTTGAAGATGTCCCGAATATCCCGTGTTTGGTCTTCATTGCTCCTCTGCCTGTTCGCACTCGTGGTTTTAAAATCTCAACATGGCAAGAAAAATATACTACTAGTAATACTCGTGCATCTTGTGGGAAACATTAAAGCACTCGTCTGTCATGTTAGAGCATCTCCAACAAGATAAACTACTCATACAAATGCATCTTGATGCGTGCAACGCATGGGCATTTTGCTAGTTCTAAAAACCTTTCCATCATTTGCCACACTACTGGTTGCAGATGAAAAATCTACCCAAGCACAGCGCGATACAGGAGCGACGCACAATTACAAGTTCATATTCTGTTGGACAGTGGAGGCTATAACCAATAACTTTTACGGGAACAATAGCACCCAGGAAATTTGAAGGGTAGGTATGAACAAAATTGGAACTGCACATGTACTGCTAACTGAGGGACCGAAAAGGCCTCGTGTGTGTTGCAGCCCAACACCCCTCCAATTTGGCCCAAAACCCACCTAACTCTGCTCCATCATCTAGAGCGTTCGATCACGATCGCGTGGCCGAAAACCGCACCTCATTTGGACTCTCCTAGCTCCCTCTATGCCTATTTAAAGGCCCCCCGATTTTTGGATCTCCTCCTACCTCCGAAACCCCTAAAAATCATCTCCGCGCGTCGGACATTGTCTGCGCCGCACTGGATGTTGCCGCCGCCCACTCCCGTCGCGCCACGTGGCAACGCCACCGCCTCCATCGCCGCGGCCCGCCAGGCCCAGGGAGGGCCCCCGCGAGCCCGCGCCGGCCGCCGCCCTCCTCCCACGTCGCGCCCGCGCCCGGCTCCTCTTCCCCGAGCGCCGCCCTTCGCCGGCCGGCGACGCCGCGCCCCATCGCCGGCGCCGTCCTCTGCGCCGCCGCCCGAGCGGGCCGCCCGCTGCCGCGCGCCGGTCGCCGCCCCGCCGCCTCGGCTTTCGCACCGCCGCCTCTGCCCCGGGCCCGACCGGATCCGGCCACCACCTCCTCTCGCCGGCCGCTGCCTCTTTGTCCCGGCGAACTCCGGCGTGAACAGTACCTCGTCGGCCGTCCTCGATCCGCGTGCAAATCTCAGATCTGGAAATTCGGAGGTTGACTTTTCTCAAAAACCCTAGCTCATGTTGCATACTTTGACCTGCCGTAACTTTGCATCCGTAGCTCCGATTCTTGCATATAGCATATCAAAATGTTCATCTCAGAGAGTACATCATTTCATTCCATTGAATCATTTTCATTTGAGTTCATATTGATGCCCAAAATGCTGTTAGAAGAGGGCTACTTGAGTTAATTGTCAGATCTGCTACCCCATTTAGGTTTTTGTCATTTTTGCCATGATTAATGTGTGCATGATATGCCCTGATGCTCTACATGTGTTTTGTTAAGGGTTTTGTCATCT
Organism: Triticum monococcum; assembly: GCA_034509565.1. NCBI lineage: Eukaryota > Viridiplantae > Streptophyta > Magnoliopsida > Poales > Poaceae > Triticum > Triticum monococcum. The sequence goes on along the minus strand of CM067845.1, from coordinate 535,318,080 downwards.
TTCCAGAGGTGCAACCCATGTATTTTTGTAATGTGTGTGGTGACTTGTGCAAGCTTGCAAAGTGGTGCACTTGCTAATTCTGTTTTCAAGGACATAGTAATTTCACTAAGTCCTGGAGCTGTTTATCTCATGATGTCATATGTTCATGTTGTTTCCTAGTGATCCGTGCCTCTTTTGAGGATGATCAGTAAGGATGTTTTGTTAATATTGTAGTGCTCTCTCCATCCATGCCTTTGTTTGCAATTATAGAGCACCCTAGCTTGAGTCAATCAAGCTCTACTTTTGCTACTTTGTGAATCTGGGCAGATTGTGAACTTGTTTGCAATTTTGCCGATGATGTTGTAGTTGATCCGTGCATGCTATGCCGCTGTTCTTGCCATGTCTAGCTTGCATTTTGTGACTTCTTGATGGATGTATGCTTGTTTTGTCATGACTTGCACCGTAGTGAGTGCATCGAGCTCGTAAACATGCCTACTTGAGTTATATTTCAGCATGTGCCAGTTTTCACCAAGTCTGAAAACTGATTATGTTTTTGCTATGTTCACATGCTTGCAATTGTATTTTCTGATCCCTTTTTGCTCAAGGTCACTAATGGACTTTTGTTAAGCTCTTTGAGTAGCTCCATGCCATGCCTTACTTTGCCATGTTCAGGTCCTGTAGCATATATTGTTGCTCCGAAGAGGGCTACCTGATCTAAAATTCCAGACAAGTGTTAATTTCACTAAGTCTGAAATTTGTTTGTCATATGCATTTTTGCCATGCTTGTTTGAACCAGTTAATGGATGATTTGGCCGCATCTCAGTGCTAGACTTTTGTTAAGAATCTTGAATGAATCCCTGGCATGTATTTTGTTGTCATGTTTGGGTGTTGTAGCATGTTCATTCCATTGCATTAAGATGCCTACTTGCTGTAAATCGCAGACCCGTGTCATTTTTGAATCGCTTGCCATTTCCAAACCGTAACTCCGATTCCGGCGTTCTTTATATCGTTTTCAAGCGGTTTCATCCCATATTTCCAGTGGCACACTTGGATTTCCAAGTTGAGGCCAGGTTCATGCATTTCCTGTCAAATCTTGCATTTTGCATCCCGCATCGCATCCCGCTTAGCATATCATCTTTGCATCATCTTGTTTGACCCTTGCACGTGGTTGATTGTATGCTTGTTGCTTGCTTGTCTTGTTGGGTAGAGCCGGGAGACGAGTTCGCTAACGAGGAGCCCGTTGAGTTTGCTTTCGAGGATCCAGTCAACTCTGACAACTGTGCAGGCAAGATGATCATACCCTCGAAATCACTACTATCTTTGCTATGCTAGTTTGCTCGCTCTTTTGCTATGCCATTGCTACGATGCCTACCATTTTCTTTCAAGCCTCCCAAATTGCCATGTCAAACCTCTAACCCACCATGTCCTAGCAAACCGTTGATTGGCTATGTTACCGCTTTGCTCAGCCCCTCTTATAGCGTTGCTAGTTGCAGGTGAAGATTGGAGGCCGTTCCTTGTTGGAACATTTATTTACTTGTTGGGATATCATTATATTGCTATGTTATCTTAATGCATCTATATACTTGGTAAATGGTGGAAGGCTCGGCCTCTCGCCTAGTGTTTTGTTCCACTCTTGCCGCCCTAGTTTCTGTCATATCGGTGTTATGATCCCGGATTTTGCGTTCCTTACGCGGTTGGGTTATAATGGGAACCCCTGGATAGTTTGCCTTGATTAAAGCTTTTCCAGCAATGCCCAACCTTGGTTTTACCATTTCCACCTAGCCTTTTCTTTCCCTTGGGTTCTGCAGACTCAAGGGTCATCTTATTTTAACACCCCCCCCCGGGCCCGTGCTCCTCTGAGTGTTGGTCCAAACTAGAGCCCCTGGCAGCGCCACCTCGGGGAAACTCGAGGGCTGGTTTTAGTTGCACGGATTGCTTATCTGAGTGTGCCCTGAGAAAGAGATATGTGCAGCTCCTATCGGGATTTGTTGGCACATTCGGGCGGTGTTGCTGCCCTTGTTTTAACCTGTCGAAGTGTCTTGAATTACCGAGATACCGAGTCTGATCGGAACGTCCTGGGAGGAGGTCTATTCCTTCGTTGACCGTGAGAGCTTGTCATGGGCTAAGTTGGGACTCCCCTGTAGGGATTTGAACTTTCGAAGGCCGTGCCCGCGGTTATGGGAAGATGAGAATTTGTTAATGTCCGGTTGTAGATAACTTGAACCTTAACATAATTAAAATGAATCAACTGAGTGTGTTATCGTGATGGCCTCTTCTCGGCGGAGTCCAGGAAGTGGACACAGTGTTGGAGTAATGTTTGCGCAGGTTGCTCTCTAGTTTCTCGCTCGCGCTTTGCCTCCTCTTCTCGCTCTCTTTTGCGAATAAGTTAGCCACCATACTTGCTAGTCGCTTGCTGCAGCTCCACTTATATTTACCTTGCCATACCTATAAGCTTAAATAGTCTTGATCGCGAGGGTGCGAGATTGCTGAGTCCCTATGGGTCACAGATTACTATTACACCAGATGCAAGGCATGATGATTCCGCTCTAGGAGAAACGTTTGAGCTCAAGTGGGAGTTCGACGAAGAATCTCAACGTTACTATGTTTCCTTTCCCGATGATCAGTAGTGGTTCCCAGTTGGGGGTGAACGGGACCGTTGTCGCATGTTGGTTTCTCTTTTATTTTGGCGCCGTAGACGGGCCATGAGTGTTTGGATGATGTAATGTTATTTATGTACTTGATTGACGTGGCGAGTGTAAGCCAACTATGTTATCTCCCCTTTATTATTCATATTACATGGGATGTTGTGAAGATTGCCTAACTTCCGACATATGCCTTCAATGCGATTATGCCTCTAAGTCGTGCCTCGACACGTGGGAGATATAGTCGCATCGAGGGTGTTACAAGTTGGTAATCAGAGCCTTCCCCGACCTTAGGAGCCCCATTGCTTGATCGTTTTTAGCGGCCGCTGTGTCTAGAAAAATGTTTTGAGTCATTAGGAATTATATATCGGAGAGTTTAGGAATTCTTTTTTACTTCCCAGTCTCCTCATCGCTCTGGTAAGGCATCACTAGTAGAAAAAGGGTCAAACGTGAAGCACATTAGTGCCGGTTTGTATTTGAGCCGGCACTAATGTATACATTAGTGCTGGTTCCAACGGATAGCCGGCCGCTTTCATTAGTACCGGTTCGTGGCGAACCTTTAGCACCGGTTCGTGCCACGAACCGGTACTAATGAGAGTGGTGGCAGGATGTTGTCAGAGTGGGGCCCCTCCAGCACCTTTAGTACTGGTTCGTGCCACGAACCGGTACTAAAGGTCGTCCTATATAAACCCTTCATCCACCAGCACTCTGTTCTTCCACCTTTCCCCTCTCCGGCCGTCTCCTCTGTTCTTCCCTTCTTCCTCTCGAGTTCATCACAAAATTTGCCCAAAATTTGTCAAGATTAGAAGGCCCTCATCCATTCAAATGATCACAAAGGTTAGCAACTTTGTCCTTTCATCTCTCATTGCTAGATTAGCTCCTGCATTGGTTTATATAGTGATTAATTTGTGAGTTTAGTAATTTGGGAGGATATATATATATGTGCTAGTATTTGATTTATATGCAATTTGAGGTCAAAAATAACACTTAGTTTGCATATGTAGGTGTGGTTTACTTAGTGCCTTCTAAATCTCCATCGTAGCCACCGTCGATCGCCCGCACCATCCCGTCGCCGGCACCACCTTGTGGTGAGCCTCTTGTTCATGAAATTTTATATAAAAATTGATGTTTGTGTGATTTGGATATATAGTTACTCATATAATTATCTTACCCGTATGTTGTTTGTTATACATATAGTGCCATGGTTTTGATATCCGTCCCCGTCGGCCCTAGTCCTTGTTATGATTCGGATGTGGTATGTATATTCTCTTCTAAAACTAGTTGCATTTCGTGTTTATGACAAATTATGCCCATCAAGTTGACATAGAAATTTTTTCTAGGAGGTATGTGAACCGTAAATTCCAAATGACCCTATTGCCGAGAGGTTAAATTTAGTTGAAAGAGAAAACGAGTACTTGAAAGAAAAATTGAAAAGAATTGAGGGGGAGAAGATGGAATTGGAGTTGCATGTTGCCGATGTCGTCGATGATCACAAGATCAAGATGGAGAAAATGCGCTTGAAGATTAGAAAGATTAGAAAATATGCCATCGATAGTGAGGCTTGGTATCATTATGCTGTTGGATCCATTGTTACCTTAGTTGCGATCTTGATCGTATTTGTTGTTGCATTTGAATGCTTTAGCTAGAGAGTTATTTGTTTGTTGCATTTAAGTGTTGTATGCACTTGTATTAATGTGGTCTATTCGGTGTTGTGTAATGAAGATGAGCCGGCAATGGATGTACGATGACCGATGCTCTCCCCAGTTCGTTGAGGGCGTGTGTACTTTTCTGCTTGCACCTGAGGCAAACAAGCGGGCGGGTGCTTTTATGCCTTGTCCATGTGCTCGCTGTAAGAATGGTCACAATTACTCTACATCAAGAACCATTCACGTCCACCTGTTTAAGTCCGGTTTCATGCCCCATTATAATGTTTGGACCAACCATGGAGAAAGAGGGGTTATGATGGAAGACAATGAAGAAGAAGAGGACGACGACAACTATCCTGGCCATGGGTTCCCTGAATACGATGATACAACAATGGGGGAAGAAGCTGAGCCGGTAATGCGGGAAGAAGCTGAGCCGGCAATGCGGGAAGAAGCTGAAGAAGAGGCATCAGATGAGCCCGTTGATGATCTAGGCCGGGCCATTGCTGATGCAAAGAGAAACTGCGCAAGTGATTTGGAGAAGAAGAAGTTGCAGCGCATGTTAGAGGATCACAAAAAATTGTTGTACTCGAATTGCATAGGTGACAAGAAAAAGCTGGGCACCACACTGGAATTGCTGCAATGGAAGGCAGAGAATGGTGTATCTGACAAGGGATTTGGAAAGTTGCTGGTAATGATAAAGGATATGCTTCCAAAGGACAACGAATTGCTCGAGAGTACGTACGAAGCAAAGAAGGCTATCTGCCCTCTAGGGTTAGAGGTGCAGAAGATACATGCATGCCCTAATGATTGCATCCTCTACCGCGGTGAGTACGAGGATTTGAACGCTTGCCTGGTATGTGGTATGCTCCTATAATACCACGGTTGAAACGTTTGTTCCAAAACAAAGAGCATGCCAAGGCGATGCGATGGCACAGAGAAGACCGTAAGAAAGACGGAAAGTTGAGAGTACCCGCTGACGGGTCGCAATGGAGAAAAATCGAAAGAAAGTACGAGAAGGAGTTTGCAGATGACGCAAGGAGCGTATGGTTTAGTCTAAGCGCAGATGGCATTAATCCTTTTGGGGAGCAGAGCAGCAACCATAGCACCTGGCCTGTGACTCTATGTTTGTATAACCTTCCTCCTTGGTTGTGCATGAAGCGGAAGTTCATTATGATGCCAGTGCTCATCCAAGGCCCTAAGTAACCCGACAACGACATTGATGTGTACCTAAGGCCATTAGTTGAAGAACTCTTACAACTATGGAATGGAACAGGTGTACGTGCGTGGGATGAGCACATGGGGGAAGAATTTGACCTAAAGGCGTTGCTGTTCGTGACCATCAATGATTGGCTTGCTCTCAGTAACCTTTCAGGACAGACAAACAAGGGATACCGCGCATGCACGCACTGTTTGGACGATACCGACAGTATATATTTGGCTAATAAGAATGTGTACCTGGGACATCGTCGATTTCTTTCGAGCAGGCATCCCGTAAGAAAGAAAGGCAAGCATTTCAAAGGTGAGGCGGATCACCGGACGAAGCCTCGCCACCGTACTGGTGCTGATGTACATGATATGGTCAAGGATTTGAAGGTGGTCTTTGTAAAGGGTCCTGGTGGACAACCTGTTCCGAATGACGCTGACGGATGCGCACCCATGTGGAAGAAGAAATCTATATTTTGGGACCTGCCCTATTGGAAAGACCTCGAGGTCCGCTCCACAATCGACGTGATGCACGTGATGAAGAATCTTTATGTGACCCTGCTTGGCTTCTTGGGCGTGTATGGGAAGACAAAAGATACACCTGAGGCACGGGAGGACCAGCAACGTATGCACGGAAAAGACGGCATACATCAGGGTCATGCAAGCTATGCTCTTACCAAAGAAGAGAAGGAAATCTTCTTTGAATGCCTGCTCAGTATTAAGGTACCGTCTGGCTTCTCGTCGAATATAAAGGGAATAATAAACATGGCAGAGAAAAAGTTCCAGAACCTAAAGTCTCATGACTGCCACGTGATTATGACGCAACTGCTTCCGGTTGCATTGAGGGGGCTTCTACCGGAAAATGTTCGATTAGCCATTGTGAAGCTATGTGCATTCCTCAATGCAATCTCTCAGAAGGTAATCGATCCAGAAATCATACCAAGGTTACAGAATGATTTGGTGCAATGTCTTGTCAGTTTCGAGTTGGTGTTCCCACCATCCTTCTTCAACATCATGACGCACGTCCTAGTTCACCTATGCGAAGAGATTAACGTTTTGGGTCCTGTATTTCTACACAATATGTTCCCCTTTGAGAGATTCATGGGAGTCTTAAAGAAATATGTTCATAACCGTGCTAGGCCAGAAGGAAGCATCTCCAAGGGCCGTTAAAATGAGGAGGTCATTGAGTTTTGTATTGACTTTATTCCTGACCTTAAGCCGATTGGTGTTCCTGAATCGTGGCATAAGGGCAGACTGGATGGAAAAGGCACGCTAGGAGGGGAACAAATAATATGTATGGACGGACCTTCTCTCACTGAAGCACAGTACACAGTTCTACAGAATTCCGCCTTGGTGGCTCCGTATATGGATGAACACAAGAATTTGCTACGGTCCAAACACCCGGAGCGGTCTGATGACTGGATTACACGTGAACAAACCAGGAGTTTCGCCAGCTGGTTGCAAGCACGTACCTTGCATGACACCTCTATTGAAGATGACCTGTACTTGTTGTCCCAGTTACCATCTTCGAATATAATGACTTTCAAAGGGTACGAGATAAATGGTAATACATTTTACACGATCGCCCAAGATAAGAAGAGCACCAACCAAAACAGTGGTGTCCGCTTTGATGCAGAAACCAAGACGAGAAAGGAAACATATTATGGTTATATACAGGACATATGGGAACTTGACTATCGACGTGGTTTGAAGGTCCCTTTGTTTCGGTGCACATGGGTCAATATGACACGAGGCGGGGTAACGGAAGACCCGCAGTACGGAATGACAACAGTGGATCTCAACAATCTTGCATATGCAGACGAACCATTCGTCCTAGCCAATGATGTGGCACAGGTTTTCTATGTGAAGGACATGTCTACCAAGCCAAGAAAAAGAAAAGATAAGGAAGCGAATGCATCGTACGATGAGTCAAAGCGGCACATAGTTCTTTCTGGGAAGAGAAACATCATGGGAGTGGATGACAAGACAGACAAGTCAGAAGATTATGAAAATTTTGATGAAATTGCTCCATTCACAGTGAATATTGACCCGAGCATCCCGTTAAATGATGAAGATTTTTCATGGCTACGACGCAAAGGGACACACGCGAAGAAAAAGTTTCACACCCAAAGATCTGGGATGTGATCGGCTTAACTATCATCACTTTCTTCTGTGTTTCACACCCAGGAGGGAATCTCTGTAATAGTTAGGGTAGCTAGTTATGTGTTTTGGCATTTGAAACGCGAAGAAATTTTATGTGCAAGCAAATTCTTTCATGCATTTACTGATTTTTTCAGCTAAATGACCCTGAAATTGAAAAGCATTTCAAATGAACTCAGAAAAGGATGAAAGTTGGCATGGTATCATAATTTCACCCACATAGCATGTGCAAAAAAGTAGAGAGGGTTACCGCAAAAACTAGATGCACTTCGTATACAAAATGGACAATCTGTTTCGAAGTATCAGGGTTTCGGACGAAAACTCATCCGTTACAAAGGCATTTCATTTTTTAAATAACTTAAGCATTACCAAATTGAATATAATGATAAAACACACTAATATTAAATATAAGAAAAAAGAATCACTTGAAAATGTATTTTTAAAGTTAAGTTATTCATAAACTAGTGATTCACACAAATTTCAAATAATTCAAAATTTAAACTATTCAAAATTAAAAACTACCGGCACTAACTGAAAGTTTCTAAAAACTATCAAAAATATTCACAAAGAAACTCTAAAGACAGCAAAAAACAACTAAAAATAAATAAAGCAGAAAAGAAAAAAACTAAATGAAAAAAGCCCACCTACCGGGCCACAGCGGCCTGCATACGACTAGAAACCCAACCTGTTGTTGGGCCAGGATGCAGGCCCGCAAGCCCAATAGGCCCCACAGGGCAGAGTAGCAGAGGTAGGCCCAGAAGGCCTGCTTTAGAAAGGAGCTCGAGACAGCAGCGGCGGCGAGGCTTATAAGCAGGTGTGAGTGCCCTTCGGCTAGCGAGGTGGGACTAAACTTCTGCGCCCCTCGCCTGGCAGCCCACACCCTTTACTACCGGGTCGTGGCACCAACCGGTACTAAAGGGGGGCCTTTAGTACCGGTTGGAGCCACCACCCGGTACTAAAGGGGGTCACTTCCCACTGCTTGGGCTAGCCAAAACAGACCTTTAGTACCGGTTGGTGGCTCCAACCGGTACTAAAGGTGCCTTCTATATATACAACACTTCGAAAAATTTCATTCTCCCCCTCTGTTTCTTCCCGATCGATCGACGCCGCCCCCGTCCTACGCCGCCCCCGTCGCGTGCCGTTGCCGTCGCTGCCCCCATCCTCGTTGCCGCCCTCATCCCCGTCGCCGCCCCTGTCCCCGTCGCCGCCCCCGTCGCCATCGCCGCCCTCGTCTCCGTCGCCGCCTCAGGCCCATCCCTGTCCCCGCCGTGCCGTCCCCGCGTCGCCGCCCCGTCACGCCCCGGGCCGTCGCCTTGCCGTCGCCGTCGCACCGCTGTGAGCTCTCCCCCTCTAACCCCTCTCCGATCCCTCGCCCCCGGTGGCCGCCGCCCCTCCCCGAGCCCATACACACACACAAGCATGAACACACACACACACGCACATTTCCTTAATTAAGTTAATTAGTATATACGTATTTTGTATGTTTAATTAGTTTAGATTTTTCAGATTATTACTTTTTCACTAGTATATATGTATGAATGCATGTTAGATGGATATAATTAGTGTTTAATTAGTATGGAATTTTTTATATAATGTTGTTTTTCTGTTTTTAATGGATGTATAGAAGTTGTTTTTTCTGTTTTTAGTGTTAGATGCTTAATTAGTATGAAATAGCATATGGAATTTTGACATATGCAATGATAGCATAATTAGTGTTACATTTGCATATAGTAGTTGTTGTCGACGATGCCCGCCCCGCATCCTCGTCGTCGACCCGTTCGCAATGACGTCCTGCTTCAGAGGAACCATGTCCGAGACTGGGCTCCGCCGGGCTGGCACTGGGAGGTGCTACCTTCAGGGGCGCGACGCTTGGTGAGGAACCCGGCCCCGGGTCCCGTCGTCGACCCTCATCTCCTTTGATGGCATTCGCGTGGGCCACTTTCGGTGCGGAGGTAGCCGGCCCCACTGGAGGTGGTACATCGCCGTGTCAGGGAGGAGGACGAGCACGTCCATCGCTACATGGCTGCTATGGACGTCAGGTTCTCCAATACCTGGCAGTTTCTTTGGGGAGATCACCCGAGCTATGATCCAGTGATGGTTCCTTCACTTTGGTTGTCCACCGCCTAGATTACTCTCTAGTATTCGATCTTTATTAGCTAGCTAGCTAGCTAGTGATGTATTCGATATATAATATTCGAGATTATATATTATTTGAGACGATGTATTCGAGATTATATCTATTATTCGAGACGACGTATTCGAGATTAAATCTATTATTCGAGATGATGTATTCGAGATTATATCTATTATTCGAGACGATGTATTCGAGATTATATCTATTATTCGAGATTATACTAAATTGTTTTATATTTCTTTTGGCATAGTTAAATAAAAGCTATGGCGGACAATACTGACAGAGAGAGAGAATAGACCATGTTCGATATCATACGCGGGCCAGATGATGATCAGAATGAAGAAGATTTTGACGGCACCGAATTTCTAAACAACACCGGAGAGGGTGATATGATATTCGATCGCGACGACCGAGAAGATGAAGTCATGAAGTACGACGAAGAACATGTTGATCCTGAAACAACAAACACCGGCGAGGTATATATATTTATATAAGCAGGAATCTGGTGATCATCGCATGTTTTAAATGAGTTGAAGATATATTAACGAATCGATCTTTCTTCTTTCAGCCATCCGGATCGAGAAAATCTTCAGGCAAAAGGACGAAACGAGGCCCGAACAAAAAGTTGAAGGAGGGCGTAAAGTACAATATCGAGGCATTCAAACCTAATGGCTTACCATTAGCGCCTAAGAAGATTGCGGACAAGTTCGTTCGTCAGTGCGGAGTTCTTGTGAAGGACTAACTCCCGATCTCCCTTCAAGACTGGAGAAAGCCAGCAAATCCACGTCCAGATGTTACTTTTGTCGACGAGAATCAAAAAAATCTGCTTTGGGATACTCTCATGGAACATTTCACCCTACCAGATAATTTCATAGAAGCAGATGTGCGGAAAGTCAAGGACGCTGCTTTTAGGAAGATGGCAGTTGCATTCAAGAACCACAAGAGAATGACGTGGGAGAAGTACGTCAAGGGAGGAAGGAAGACTCTAGTATTCGAGGGGATACTAGAGAATCAAAGTGCTCATTGGGACGATTTCGTGAAATTCAAGGATTCAGAATTAGCTAAGGAACGGTCGAGAATAAACAAGAAGAATGCCGAAAAAAAGGATAAGTTCCATAAGCTGGGGCCAGGTGGCTACGCGGTGGCAATGCCTAAGTGGGATAAGTCTGAGAAAGAGAAGGAGGATGCAGGTGTCACTCCGGTTACTAAGAGCTGGCCCCCCAGGTGCAGGACTTGGTTCTATGCGCATGGGGGGAGTTGGACCCGAAGATAGGCAATGTTTCGACGAAGGCATGTCTGAACGGAGCCGACGATGCGCTACTTGTTGCAATAGAAGAGGCTCGATTGGGGGTGTTCCAGCCCAACAGAGAGAACAACGAGCTTACTCGTGCCTTGGAAAATCCTGAACACCCGGGAAGAACACGAGGCAAGTGCGCTCTTCCGTGGTATGAGGGGTTTTCGGACTGGAACGCCGACTACAGAACCCGTGCGAGAAAGAAGATTGCGGAGGAGAAGAAGAGGAAGATGGAGGAGGAGCAGAGGAAGCGGGACTATGAACGCCTTCAAGGCCTAGAAGCAAGTCAAGCGGAATTGGCAGCTAAATTCCAGCGGCAGCAGGAGCAGATCGACTCACTTAGCCAGCAAAGGGCGTCTCAGCATCTGCAGCAGCTAGCGGATGATCCAGCATTGGATACCACTGCCCCATCCATGTCGAGAAGCAGCGTGGGTTCCACCCCGGGCGACGCAGTAGTGCTGGATAGATACCCCGCGGATGACATCAGGGAGAACACTAACTACGAGCTACACTTCAAAATGAAGAACATATCCATGAAGGTGGCAGACGCCGTTGCTTTTTCAAATTCCCTCGAGGCAACCTTCCATTGCAACCCGATTCCAGCGGGCTATGCTCGTGTCTTGGTTGATGAGGTGGCGGACCCATATTCGGAGCTACAGCTTGACATTCCTGGAGGTGACGATGAGCACACATTGGGAGAGGCCATACATCGTGTCATCCTATGGAGAAAGGATTGCATCATCTTTCGAAGGCCACCGACACCTCGTCACCCGACTCCTCGTCGAAGTCCGCCATCGAGTCAGCAGACTCCCGCTCCTCCAAGTCCACCAACGCATGAGGCCACTCCTCCTCCAAGTTCGGCAAAGTGTCAGGCCACTCCTCCTCCAAGTCCGACACAGCATCAGACGTCCACTCCTCCTCCAAGTCCGGCACAACCTCAGGCCACTGCAAGTCCGGCACAGCTTCAGGCCACTCCTCGTCCAACTCAGCCCCGTCAGCCGTCTCCGCCGCCTCAGCAATCGCAGAAGAGACACCCCGCAGCTATGGTGTGTAGCGGTACGAGTCGAGGTCATAGTACAGGAAGTACAGGCGGAGGCAAGCGATATAAATATGGTCCAAACCTCACTACTCCTCTTCCTGTGAGGGCTTATGACAGGACCGAGGAGCAAACCAATGCCATAGTGCAGGCAGAAGTCGACGCCCATTTTGGATCGAAACCGCCACCGCCGCCAAGGGAGAAAGTGCCTGTGGAAGTAGTTGACCACTTCATTCGTATGGCTCAACCACCAGCTCCTATGCCTGTTGACTCAGACTATGAGCGCCACATCAGGAAGTTACATCGACGACGTCTACAGAAGGAGGCGAGCTCGAGCTCGAGCAAACAACAAGCAGCTGTCAAAAAATGCGGGAAAACCGTTGCCAGCTGGGAAAACAGGCGGCGCAATCGATCCCCCCGCTTGTTGTGCCGCCAACAACACATGACAGTACGCGCGCCCAATATTATTGTGGCCAAACAGTTTACGTTCCCGAGGTGGGCGATGTGGTAATAACCCAGGAGCATATAATGCAGGCTGAAGAACTCAAGATCACTGTTGGACAACTCCTCGAGATCGAGGACATGCCTAGGATTACAGAGGAGGAAATAAAACGGAAATATGTCCGGGGCCAACCTTTGGTCGAGCCAGAAGATGTCAACAAGCTCCCAACGAGAATGTATGAATTGCATCAATGGTACATGGAAATTACCAAGAGATCCAATCGAGAGTCCCTCATGGTGAATGTCAAGAAGGATGATTACTACCATGAGAAAGCTGTGGCCGTTGAGTATCGTGAACTGTTTCAGTTATACAATCAAGACGCACTCGACAAATCTATCATCAGTTGCTATTGTCTGTAAGTGATTTCTTTCTGTAATTTAAGTCTCAAGCTAGCTGTAGTGATCCTTTTGATCAATCATTACCTGTAATTATCCTCACTATACTCTTTTCTGTGGTATTATGCAGGATGAAGATGTATGAAATGAGAAAAGGTGGATGCTATGGCATTGGGTTCATTGACCCAAACACCGTTAATGAATACACATGGAAAATGAACAAGCATCAAGAAAAAGAGGTAGAGGACAGCATGCTAGAGTTCTTGAAGCGCCTCAAATACAATGAAGATATACTACTTCCTTACAACTTCCAGTGAGTCACACTTTCTTGTACTACAAATTCTCTGTTTTTGCCTACTAGCTAGCTACATGTTTTTGCTTACATATGCCCGCTTAATTAAGACATGCAAACGTGTGTGCATGCAGATTTCACTGGATCTTGTGTATCATTAAAGTTGACGCCGGAACAGTTGAAATACTGAACTCGCTACTCAAAGCAAATAGTGACTATAACATCTTCTTTGGGATAGTCAACAGGTAATTTCAATCATTATTAACTATATATCTTGGCCTATTTAGTTCATCATTAATTTCATGATATGAACTATTTAATAACCCCTTTATTCATTTTCTTTGTCGGCGGGTAGGGCTTGGGCAAGGTTCATCAGCGTCACAGAAGGTGAATGGAAACCAAAGCTGAAATGGTTTCGATCCAAGGTAAGTAATTAAGTAGTACTAGCTAGCTAGCTAGCTGCCATCTCTTTAATTATCATGCTTGATTAATTATTACCTGATCAAATTAAATTCCATTCTCGTAATAAAGGCCCTGAAGCAGGCGCAGGGGACTGATCTGTGTGCATTCTGCGTTTGCGAGAACATTCGCATGATGGCGTCCGAAAGGAGCAGATCTCAAAGACAGGAATGGGTACGCTTGTCAGAACACTATTCACAATTTTTACACCATTATCGGTATCTATTCACACAACTAATACACATGCATATTGATCTCCTTCTTAACAGTTCAAAGAGGTGCGGGACAAGCTCCTACCAACGGAGCGCGTAGAAGCACTTCAAGAGGAAATAGCGGGATTTTTGCTCGACCAGGTCATAAATCCGAAGGGAGAATACTATTACCCACTAGCGCCCCCATGAACCACTTCCAATTGCCATCGTGCTCCGAAGGCACCAATTAGGCTAATGCCACTGGCTCCGAAGGCAACATGCATATGTAGGAGAAATTGTATATAGCTATACATGTGTGTATGTGTAAATTAATATGGTGGTTTGTGAGACATTGATGATATATATATGATTGGTTCTACTAGAAATTCTATTTATATATATATATATATGCATAACGTGTACAATGTGTAGTACCGTAAAATACCAGCAAACGAAAAAGAATTAAAATGGAAAACACAAAATTAAATGAAAAAGAAATCATAAAACCAAAAACCCCACAACCATTTAGTACCGGTTGGTGTTACCAACCGGTACTAAAGGGCTCCCGGCCCCCGGAGCTGGCTCGTGCCACGTGGATCCCCTTTAGCACCGGTTCGTGCTGATTCGGTACTAAAGGGGGGGGGGCTTTAGTGCCAAAACTTTAGTGCCGGTTCCTAAACTGGCACTAAAGGACCTTACGAACCGGTGCTATTGCCCGGTTCTGCACTAGTGCATCCTGACATAGAGTTTTGACTCTTCTCTTCTTAGATTTCACTAAAAAAAATTAGGTTCACGCGGGTATCTTGGAATCGTTCTGATGGTTTTATGATGAGAACATTGTCTTGGTGCCTCCTGTCAAGGGTTTAGTGGAAGTGCCCCGAGGAGTTGAGCTCTGAGGTGTTGTCATCATAATTTTATCGTTGCAGTTCTGGAATACCTGAGTTTAGTATGCCAACATCGAAAATCTCTTTTATGCAGTTCGCTGGTGAGATAACCTCGACGCCACCCAGTACTGGGGCGGGAGTTCAGGAGTATCGCCATAACTTGTATAACGGATGTTTTTCGAAGGTTGGGGTAGATGGTTTCCGAAGGTTTCTTTGTTATGTGTTGAAGGATGGATACAGCTGGATGTAGGATTTGCTAGATTTGGGTGAGATATTATGCTTCCCCTGTATCCCCAACACCTGATTGCATAGCCGGGAAGGTTCGGGAGTTTCATAGGTGGGAATTCTAGTAGCTCTAGTTCTTCTTCCACGGATATTGGTTTGAGATTGGGATTTCTTACCGATTATTCGTTCTTGATCCGTGCCTTGTTGATTTATTTCTCTACCTTAATTCTACGTGGCTTCTCAATTTATGGATATGTGACCATTTCAAGAGGAATGCATTCGTTCATTTTGTTCAAATGTGAAGACTATATGTTGCAATTTTCTTTCCATTGGATTCAGCTTCAATATTTGTCTATCAATGTGCTAATGGTGGTCAACCTCTTCAGGATGGCTCCTCCAACACGCACGACTCCGAATCCTAATCCGCCACCACCTCCACCTCCTCCAGAGGCATGGCAAGCTGTGATGGCCGCAACCAATGCAAACATACAGTTGATCATGCAATTTCTTCAAGAGCGCAATCAAGGCAACCAAGGGAATCAAGGCAGCAATCAGAATCACTTTGCTACACTCAACCAGTTCCTTGCTAACGGGCCAAAGACTTTCAGCAATTGTGTTGAGGCAACTGATGCTGACGATTGGCTTGTGGATCTGTGTAAGAATTTCGAGTGCAGTAACGTCAGGCCTGAGGACTCTGTTAAGTTTGCTTCCTTCCAACTCAAAGATCAAGCTACAGAATGGTTCCAGCAGTACAAGGACTCTAGAGGTGGACGTGTTATCACTTGGGATGATTTCCGTCGAGATTTCAGGGCTCATCATATTCCCCAAAGCGCGGTTGAAAGCAAGCGTGAGGAATTCCGCAATCTGAAGCAAGGCTCTTTGTCTGTCTATGACTACAACAAGTTGTTTCAGAAGCTCGCCCGATTTGCCAAGCAGGACGTCCCTGATGAGAAGAGCATGATATATCAGTTCATGGGTGGTCTCAGAGAAGATATTCAGCTCGCTCTTGTTCTCTTTGAGCCCTTGAGATACGATGAGTTCTACAACATGGCACTGAAGTAAGAGGCTGCTCAGTTGAGGTGTGATGCTTCCAAGAAGCGAGTCAAAGATGTTACTCCTTCTTCCTCTACTCAAGTGGCCAAGCAGAAGAAGTATTGGCTTCCTCCTCCTCCGTTCCATCAGCCGTATCAGCAGAAGAGCAAAGGTGGCAGTGGTTCTTCCCACCCACCCAACCCTAGCTTTCAGAACAAGACTTCGTCTCAAGCTCCAAGATCGAGTGCTCCATATCACCGTCCGCTTTCAGAGGTCTCGTGCAACAAGTGCCAACAGAAGGGTCACTATGCCAACAAGTGTTTCAACCAGAGGCGTCTTCCTCCTCCTCCTATCAGATCGGCAAGTACAGCTGTGGTCAAGCATAACCCCAAGTACGCCAAGGTCAATATGGTGAATGCAGCTCAGGCAGAGGACTCGTCAGATGTGATTATGGGTAACCTTCCTGTTAACGATGTTCCTGCAAAAGTTCTTTTTGACACGGGTGCATCGCATTGTTTCATCTCGAGACCTTTTGCATCTAAGCATGATTTTGTTACTCAAGTGTTGCCGAAACCGTTGGCTATTGTCTCTCCGGCCCGTCAAATGACATCTCGAGTATGCGTTCCGGATGTTACTATCACTTTGGGTGACTATAAGTTCTTGTCCTCTCCAAATGTTCTTGGTGACTCGGATATTGACCTTATTCTTAGAATGGATTGGCTTTCTAAGCACAAGGCTCAGCTTGATTGTGCTGCCAGGCAGATTCAATTGACTCATTCGTCTGAGGATGTAATTGTCTTTGCCGCTCGTGATGATACCATCCGTCTGTTTTCTCTCAATGAGAAGGGTGAACTCGATGCCATCTCTCAAATTCCAGTCGTTTGCGAATATCAAGACGTCTTTCCAGAAGAGCTTCCAGGAATGCCTCCGCACCGGCCAGTTGAATTCGTTATTGATCTTGAGCCTGGCACGGAACCTGTGTGCAAACGTCCTTACAAGCTCGGACCTGAAGAGTTGAAGGAGCTGAAGAAGCAACTTGATATGCAAGAGAAAATGGGTCGCATCCGGCCTAGTTCTTCTCCGTGGGGTTGTGGTGTTCTTTTTGTGAAGAAGAAGGATGGAACGGACCGACTTTGTGTGGATTACCGTCCAGTGAACAAGAAGACCATCAAGAACAAATATCCACTTCCCAACATCAATGAGCTATTCGAACAACTCAAAGGTGCTCAAGTATTCTCCAAACTTGATCTCCGTATGGGTTATCATCAGATTCGAATCCGTGAGCAAGATATTCCCAAGACGGCTTTCAGGACAAGCTTTGTTTCATATGAATACACTGTCATGTCTTTTGGCCTCGTCAACGCTCCTCCGATGTTCTCTCGCATGATGAACTTCATCTCCAACACCTACACCAATGACTTCGTTTTCGTCTATCTCGACGACATTCTGGTTTTCTCCAAGAACAAGGAAGATCATGCCAAGCACTTGCGTTTGGTACTCGATAAGCTCAGAGAACATTAGCTCTACACCAAGTTCTCCAAGTGTGAATTTTGGCTAGATGAGGTTCTTTATCTTGGTCATATCATCTCTGCCAAGGGCATCGCCGTGAATCCTGAGAAGGTGTCTGCAATTGTGAATTGGGAACCTCCTCAAAACGTGAAGCAACTCCGCAGTTTTCTCGGTCTCGCAAGCTATTGCCGAAGATTCGTTGAAAACTTTTCTAAGATCGCGAAACCTCTCTCAAATCTTCTTCAGAAGCACGTCAAGTACGTTTGGTCTCCGGAGTGTGATATTGCTTTCAACACTTTGAAAGAGAAATTGATCACTGCTCCAGTTCTGACTCCACCTGATGAATCCAAACCGTATGAGGTCTTTTGTGATTCCTCTCTCCAAGGTCTTGGCGCAGTATTGATGCAAGAGAAGAAAGTTGTTGCTTATACCTCTCGCCAATTGAAGCCTAATGAGAAGAACTACCCCACTCATGATCTCGAGTTGGCGGCAGTTGTGCATGCTCTTTTGACTTGGAGACATCTTCTATTGGGAAGAAAAGTGGACATTTCACTGATCACAAGAGTCTCAAGTACATCTTTACTCAGCCTAATCTCAACTGCAGGCAAACTCGATGGGTCGAAATGATTCAAGAGTATAATCCAAGTATTTATTATACTCCAGGCAAGGCCAATGTGATTGCTGACGCATTGAGCAGGAAAGCTTATTGTAACAGTCTGATTCTCAAGCCTTATCAACCCGAGCTTTGTGAAGCTTTCCGCAAACTTAATCTGCAAGTTGTTCCTCAACGATTCCTTGCCAACCTTCAAGTCTCTCCTACCTTAGAAGACCAGATTCGCCAAGCCCAGCTTCTTGATGCTATGGTGAAAAAAGGTGAAGATTGGGATTGCCAAGAGCCAGTCCAAGTACAAGTGCTACCGCCTTGATGACAAGGACACTCTTTTCTTCGAGGATCGTATTGTTGTACCCAAAGGTGACCTTCGTAAAGTGATCATGAACGAGGCTCACAATTCTCTCCTCTCCATCCACCCTGGGAGCACGAAGATGTATCAGGACCTCAAGCAAGCTTATTGGTGGACTCGAATGAAGCGCGAAATTGCTCAATTCGTGAATGAATGTGATGTCTGCAGAAGAGTGAAGGCAGAACACCAAAGGCCAACAGGTCTCCTCCAACCTCTTGCCATTCCAGAATGGAAGTTTGACCACATTGAGATGGACTTCGTGATTGGGTTTCCAAAGTCCAAACGTGGCAATGATGCTATATTCGTTATCATCGAAAAACTCACCAAAGTGGCTCACTTTCTGCCTATCAAAGAGTCGATCACTGCAGCTCAATTGGCGGAACTCTATACCTCTCGTATTGTTTCTCTACACGGTATTCCACGAGTGATCTCTTCAGACCATGGCAGCATCTTTACATCCAAGTTTTGGGATTCTTTTCAGAAGGCCATGGGCACGAACATCCACTTCAGCACAACTTTCCATCCTCAAACTAGCGGTCAAGTCGAGCGTGTCAACCAGATTCTTGAAGATATGCTCAGGGCTTGTGTGATCTCCTTCAGCATGAAGTGGAAGGATTGTCTTCCTTATGCTGAATTCTCCTACAACAACAGTTTTCAAGCAAGTTCGGGCAAGGCCCCATTTGAAATTCTGTATGGCAGGAGGTGCTGTACCCCTCTCAACTTGTCTGAAACCGGTGAACGTCAGTTTTTGGGTAATGACTTAATCCCAGAGGCAGAAGAAATGTGCAAATTCATTCGTGATAACCTCAAAGCAGCCCAATCCCGTCAGAAGAGCTACTATGATAGTAAGCACCGTGATTTGGCTTTCGAGATCGGAGATCATGTTTACCTCTGTGTCTCTCCTATGAAAGGTACTCGTCGATTCGGTATCAAAGGGAAACTTGCCCCTAGATACGTGGGACCTTTCAAGATTGTCAGCAAGAGAGGCGACCTCGCCTATCAACTCGAGCTTCCTTCAAACTTTGCAAATGTTCATGACGTGTTCCATGTCTCTCAGCTTCGAAAGTGCTTCAAGACTCCTGACCACACCGTCAACTTCGAGGACATTGAGCTCCAAGAAGATCTCTCCTATCGTGAGCACCCAATTGCTATTCTTGAAGAGACTGAACGCAAGACTCGCAACAAGTCAATCAAATTTCTCAAAGTCAAGTGGTCACACCATTCCGACCGTGAATCTACCTGGGAACGCGAGGATCACCTCCGTTCTGAGTACCCGGCGTTCTTTCAGTCCTAGATCTCGGGACGAGATCCTTTCGTAGTGGTGGAGTGTTGTAACACCCCGGATGTAACTTTCCCAATTTGTACTCCAACTCTTGCCGTTTCCGGCGTTAAGTTATATTTATTTCCTTGGGTTCAGGTCTTTGTCTCCATGTTTTGTTGTCGTTGTCATGCATCTCATATCATGTCATCATGTGCATTGCATTTGCATACGTGTTCGTCTCATCCATTCGAGCTTTTTCCCCATTGTCCGTTTTGCATTCCGGCGCTTCGTTCTCCTCCGGTGGCCATTTCTAGCTTTCTTTCGTGTGTGGGGACTAAACATTTCCGGATTGGACCGAGACTTGCCAAGCGGCCTTGGTTTACTACCGGTAGACCGCCTGTCAAGTTTCGTATCATTTGGACTTCGTTTGATACTCCAACGGTTAACCGAGGGACCAAAAAGGCCTCGTGTGTGTTGCAGCCCAACACCCCTCCAATTTGGCCCAAAACCCACCTAACTCTGCTCCATCATCTAGAGCGTTCGATCATGATCGCGTGGCCGAAAAACGCACCTCATTTGGACTCTCCTAGCTCCCTCTATGCCTATTTAAAGGCCCCCCGATTTTCGGATCTCCTCCTACCTCCGAAACCCTAAAAATCATCTCCGCGCGCCGGACATTGTCCGCACCGTGCTGGACGTCGCCGCCGGCCACTCCCGTCGCGCCACGTGGCAACGCCACCGCCTCCACCGCTGCGGCCCGCTAGGCCCAGGGAGTGCCCCCTCGAGCCCGCGTCGGCCGCCGCCCTCCTCCCACATCGCGCCCGCGCCCGGCTCCACTTCCCCGAGCGCCGCCCTTCGCCGGCCGGCGATGCCGCGCCCCATCGCCGGCGCCGTCCTCCGCGCCGCCGCCCGAGCGGGCGGCCCGCTGCCGCACGCCGGTTGCCGCCCCGCCGCCTCGGCTTCCGCACCGCCGCCTCCGCCCCAGCCCCGACCGGATCCGGCCACCACCTCCTCTCGCCGGCCGCTGCCTCTTCGTCCTGGTGAACTCCGGCGTGAACAGTACCTTGCCGGACGTCCTCGATCCGCGTGCAAATCTCAGATCTGGAAATTCGGAGGTTGACTTTTCTCAAAAACCCTAGCTCATGTTGCATAATTTGACCTGCCGTAACTTTGCATCTGTAGCTTCGATTCTTGCATATAGCATATCAAAATGTTCATCTCAGAGAGTACATCATTTCATTCCATTGCATCATTTGCATTTGAATTCATCTTGATGCCCGAAATTCTGTTAGAAGAGGGCTACTTGAGTTAATTGTCAGATCTGCTACCCCATTTAGGTTTTTGTCATTTTTGCCATGATTAATGTGTGCATGATATGCCCTGATGCTCTACATGTGTTTTGTTAAGGGTTTTTTCATCTTTCCAGAGGTGCAACCCATGTATTTTTGTGATGTGTGTGGTGACTTGTGCAAGCTTGCAAAGTGGTGCACTTGCTAATTCTGTTTTCAGGGACTTAGTAATTTCACTAAGTCCTGGAGCTGTTTATCTCATGATGTCATATGTTCATGTTGATTCCTAGTGATCCGTGCCTCTTTTGAGGATGATAAGTAAGGATGTTTTGTTAATATTGTAGTGCTCTATCCATCCATGCCTTTGTTTGCAATTATGGAGCTTCCTAGCTTGAGTCAATCGAGCTCTACTTTTGCTACTTTGTGAATCTGGGCAGATTGTCAACTTGTTTGCAATTTTGCCGATGATGTTGTAGTTGATCCATGCATGCTATGCCATTGTTATTGCCATGTCTAGCTTGCATTTTGTGCATTCTTTATGGATGTATGCTTGTTTTTTCATGACTTGCACCGTAGTGAGTGCATCGAGGTCGTAAAAATGCCTACTTGAGTTATATTTCAGCATGTGCCAGTTTTCACTAAGTCTGAAAACTGATTATGTTTCTGCTATGTTCACATGCTTGCAATTGTATTTTTTGATCCCTTTTTGCTCAAGGTCACTAAGGGACTTTTGTTTAGCTCTTTGAGTAGCTCCATGCCATGCCTTACTTTTCCATGTTCAGGTCCTGTAGCATACAGTTTTGTTGCGCCGAAGAAGGCTACCTGATCTGAAATTCCAGACAAGTGTTAATTTCACTAAGTGTGAAATCTGTTTGTCATATGCATTTTGCCATGCTTGTTTGAATCTGTTACTGGATGATTTGGCCGCAGCTCAGTGCTAGACTTTTGTTAAGCATATTTAATGCATCCCTGCCATGTATTGTTTTGTCATGTTTGGGTGTTGTAGCATGTTCATTCCATTGCATTAAGGTGCCTACTTGCTGTAAATCGCAGACCGGTGTCATTTTTGAATCGCTTGCCATTTCCAAACCGTAACTCCGATTCCGGCGTTCTTTATATCGTTTTCAAGCGATTTCATCCCATGTTTCCAGTGGCGCACTTGGATTTCCAAGTTGAGGCCAGGTTCATGAATTTCCTGTCATATCTTGCATTTTGCATCCCGCATCGCATCCCGCTTAGCATATCATCTTTGCATCATCTTGTTTGACCCTTGCACGTGGTTGATTGTATGCTTGTTGCTTGCTTGTCTTGTTGGGTAGAGCCGGGAGACGAGTTCGCTCACGAGGAGCCCGTTGAGTTTGCTTTCAAGGATCCAGTCAACTCTGACAACTGTGCAGGCAAGATGATCATACCCTCGAAATCACTACTATCTTTGCTATGCTAGTTTGCTCGCTCTTTTGCTATGCCATTGCTACGATACCTACCATTTGCTTTCAAGCCTCCCAAATTGCCATGTCAAACCTCTAACCCACCATGTTCTAGCAAACCGTTGATTGGCTATGTTACCGCTTTGCTCAGCCCCTCTTATAGTGTTGCTAGTTGCAGGTGAAGATTGGAGGCCGTTCCTTGTTGGAACATTTATTTACTTGTTGGGATACCATTATATTTCTATGTTATCTTAATGCATCTATATATTGGTAAAGGGTGGAAGGCTCGGCCTCTCGCCTTGTGTTTTGTTCCACTCTTGCCGCCCTAGTTTCCGTCATATCGGTGTTATGTTCCCGGATTTTGCGTTCCTTATGCGGTTGGGTTATAATGGGAACCCCTGGATAGTTCACCTTGATTAAAGCTTTTCCAGCAATGCCCAACCTTGGTTTTACCATTTGCCACCTAGCCTTTTCTTTCCCTTGGGTTCTGCAGACTCAAGGGTCATCTTATTTTAACCCCCCCGGGCCAGTGCTCCTCTGAGTGTTGGTCCAAACTAGAGCCCCTTGCAGCGCCACCTCGGGGAAACTCGAGGGCTGGTTCTAGTTTTACGGATTGCTTATCTGAGTGTGCCTTGAGAAAGAGATATGTGCAGCTCCTATCGGGATTTGTCGGCACATTCGGGCGGTGTTGCTGGTCTTGTTTTAACCTGTCGAAGTGTCTTGAATTACCGAGATACCGAGTCTGATCGGAATATCTTGGGAGGAGGTCTATTCCTTCGTTGACCGTGAGAGCTTGTCATGGGCTAAGTTGGGACTCCCCTGCAGGGATTTGAACTTTCGAAAGCCATGCCCGCGGTTATGGGCAGATGGGAATTTGTTAATGTCCGGTTGTAGATAACTTGAACCTTAACTTAATTAAAATGAATCAACTGAGTGTGTTACAGTGATGGCCTCTTCTCGGCGGTGTCCGGGAAGTGGACACGGTGTTGG
This sequence comes from Triticum monococcum, assembly GCA_034509565.1. Classification (NCBI taxonomy): domain Eukaryota; kingdom Viridiplantae; phylum Streptophyta; class Magnoliopsida; order Poales; family Poaceae; genus Triticum; species Triticum monococcum. The sequence continues at coordinate 535,294,628 of CM067845.1, read as the reverse complement.
AGTAATGTTTGCGCAGGTTGCTCTCTAGTTTCTCGCTCGCGCTTTGCCTCCTCTTCTCACTCTCTTTTGCGAATAAGTTAACCACCATACTTACTAGTCGCTTGCTGCAGCTCCACTTATATTTACCTTGCCATACCTATAAGCTTAAATAGTCTTGATCGCAAGGGTGCGAGATTGCTGAGTCCCTGTGGGTCACAGATTACTATTACACCAGATGCAGGGCCTGATGATTCCGCTCCAGGAGACGCGTTTGAGCTCAAGTGGGAGTTCGACGAAGAATTTTGGGTTAGTAGTGGTGCCCAGTTGGGGGTGAACGGGACCGTTGTCGCATTTTGGGTTATCTTTTATTTTGGCGCCGTAGACGGGCCATGAGTGTTTGGATGATGTAATGTTATTTATGTACTTGATTGACGTGGCGAGTGTAAGCGAACTATGTTATCTCCCCTTTATTATTCATATTACATGGGATGTTGTGAAGATTGCCTAACTTGCGACATATGCCTTCAATGCGATTATGCCTCTAAGTCGTGCCTCGACACGTGGGAGATATAGTCGCATCGAGGGTGTTATATGAGGATAGCGCTCTTGATCCTGACTGGGGACCCCAACCCTGGCAGCATCCAGCGGGGAGGGGCTTGCTGTACCTCTACCGGAACAGGGGCGACCTTGTGAATCAGATGCCTATCTTCGATGAGTGGGGGCCGCGCCCCGCCAGCCTCCAGGGGCCTCGCGAGAACCCAGTGGTGGTGACTGCCCTTCCAGTCGGCCAAGGCGACTCTTCCTCAAGTGGCGAAGCAGGGAGGCATGAGGCGCCAGAGGCCGAGGGGGCTCCCGGCGGGGTGACAACCCCGGGAGATCCTCATGAGGGAGCAGCTCCTGGGGCCCGTGCCGCTGAGGCTGAGGGGGGTGAGCAGCTGCCCTCAGCACCTGCGGCTAAGGCCCCTGAGGCTCCAGCTGCTTCTCTGGGCGAGGCGATTGGTAGCGCGCATCAGGCAGGCGCCCCTAACGCGGATCGCCTTGCCGCTCCGTCTTCGTCGTAGGTTGATCCCTGCGCTCAACTCTTGGGCCGCTTCCGCGTGGACTTTGAGGCCCTCCGGAAGAAAATGGAGGCCCTGGGCGACGATTACCCTTGTCGCCTGCTGAAGCGTATGAAGTACTTCGCCACAGATGAGTAAGCCTTCTCCTTTTCCAGGTCCCAATCCTCCTATTGCTTTTACTGATCCTTGCTCCGGAGGCCCCTTCCGGCCGAGCTCGCGGAGGAGGCTGAGGTGCCGTCCCCCTTGGCTTCGCCCCCTCCGCCGTCCTCAAGTGCTCCGAGCAGCACAACCCTCGTGGTGAGGGTGATCGGTGGGGCGAATCGTCCCGATGTGCATCGCGGTCCTGCGTACCCCGCGATCTTCCTTCGTGGGCCTTCTCGTGGCATAGCCAGCCTATCGTGGGCTTCTCGTCTGGTCGTGGACTGTGACTGGCTGAGGCGCTCCCTGCGCCCTTCATCTGGAGGCGGGCTGGCTCCAGGCCGGGCTTCCGGCGTGGCGCGCCTGGCCGTCGCGAGGGTGCCAGCCCCCAGCCCCCTACCCGGAGGGGGAGGGCTGATTTGTGGCCCCCGGCGCTTGCTTGGGGCAGATGATGGTGTGGAAGACGTGCTAGAGCGCGCCCGGGAGCGCCGCGCTCATCGCCAAGGATTCCTTCGAAGGGCGGCTGACGCGGTGAACCTGCTTGGGGAGGAGCTTGCTGATGAAGACTCGCGCCTCGACGCCGAGGGCCTGTGCCTGGCTGCAGAGAGGCGTGAGCTAGAGGGCGCCATCGCCCTTGCGTGCCATCAACGCGATCTTGACGATGAAGAGGCGAAGGCGTCGCTAGAGGCCTCTTAGGAGGCCCGATCTCAGGCCGCTATGGAGGCCCGGGAAGCTGACCAACGGCGAGAGGCGGTGGAGGAGCCGGCTCGGGAGCTCCTGGCCTGGTGCCACTCACTGGAGGAGCAAGTGGAGCTGCGCGAGGCAGCTCTCGCGTCGATGAAGGTGGCCTCTGGCGACCCAGCAGAGCCCCAGAAGTGTGAGGAGGCGTTGACGCTGGAAGCCGCCCAACGCACCCGCGAGTACGAGTGGCTGGAGACGAGGGAGCGCTTGGTGACACAGGCGGAGGATGATGTCACTGCACGGGAAGCCCGTGTCCTGGAGGAGGTTGGGCGTCGGGTGGCGATGGCGCACTTGGATCTCGAGCGCGAGGTCGAGGGGAAGCTGGGGTTGATCCGGCCGAGGCTGAAGGTAGGACTACTGCCTTGAGGGCCAAGCTGGAGGAAGCGACGCGGCGGGCCAACGCTTCTCGGGCCGCCCTTAAGGTAGCGCAAGGGGAGTCAACCACCTCCCAGGCCGAGGTGCTCCGTCTTCGCCAGCGGGTGGAGGAGGCTGAGGCTGTCGCGCGCCAGAATGCGGACAAGATACGTCAGCGGCAGGTCCTGGAGTATGAGCACGGCCCCATGCTCACCACACTCCAGGAGAGAGCCAACACAGCCTTGGGCAACATCTGCGAGGCGGCCATTGGCGAGCCGCATGCAATCAACTACGCTGGCAACCTTCAGTTCTTCACCGCTGTGGTGACGCAACTGGAGGCGCGGTCGGCCTGGGCCGACAGGTTGGTGGAGGAGAGGAGCCACGCCCTGCTCGGGCGTGCCTTTTCCTGTGTCTTCAGCCATCTCCGGAACATGGATCCCCACTTTGATTTCAACACCGACATCGCCCCAGTCCCCCAGGCCGTCCGAGACGACCTGGCGCACTGGGTGGAGGACAATGTGGATGCTCTTGTTAGGGCCTTCACTTCAGACAACGACGACGTGATCGTGGCTGGCGACGAGGGTGGTGTGGTGAACGGCCCTGACGCCGCTGGCGGCAATGCAGACAGCGATGATGAGCCCAGCGACTCCAGCGACAGTTCGGGAGGTGCTCCTGAGGATGCATTGGGGGATTTATCCGACTGATTCCGCATCGCTCCTATTTCCTTACCCTGCATGGATAGAACTCGGGTTTTGGCCTGATGGCTGTGAGAGCATTTTGGGAGGGGGAGCCCCTCATGTAAGACTTGTGTTCATCGTATTAGTAGATGTTACATTGCACATGCGCCCGCACCAAGTGGCTGGCTAAGCGACGCGCTGGTTGGCTAGTTTACCTTCGTCCCGTGCGGGCCCTGAGGTAGCCCGTGGGAGGCTGTGGTGTCCCAAGTGTTCCCTGATCGAATCCGTAGGATCTGCAGTGAAAAACCCTCCTGAGAGGATGCGGCAGCGGCAGTCTGGGCTGCGCACAAGCTAGGCCTGACCCAGCTCGCGAGGGGCTCACGAGGGGAGGCAGCTAAGGCGAAGTGGTAACCAAAACGCGAGAAATTGCTCGAACGAGACTAAGCACCCCTCCCCGAACACACGCAAATCTCAAATTCGAATCCAACTTAAATCCAGCGGGGGAAAGTGACAACCAAAGGGAGAAGCAATGAAAGCAGATAAAAGGCCGCGTCCGGCACCTAATCTAGTCTTGGACGTCTTCTCACCAGCGCGGAGCTAAGTGCTGTCCACTGGGCGTGGGAGGGAGCCCCAGGGCCTGAGGCCGGCACCCCTGAGAGTCCAGGGCGTGTACAGCCCCACTCATTATTACGTGAGAGTGTCACAGGGCGGCGAGCTTCACAGGCACTGGGCCTTCTTCATAGGTACCGGCCTTGCTTCATATCGCTAGACGAGGGCCCCGCCTTGTGCCACACCCTAGTGCCATCAACGACGATCGGAAACCAGGATGCCGTCGATGGGGTAGAGCGGTCGCCAGCGGTTCCCCCGACGACCACGGGTCCTCCACCAGGGGCAGGCCCTGAGGCACCTCCCCAGTAGAGGGCCTACCTCCTAAGAACGCCTTGCTCCGAACGCCGCGTGGTGACGTCGTATCTCTGCCCCTCTCCTGCAGCCCCCTACGCCCTCCTCCCGAGGGGTAGGAGACTGTGGGAGCGGGGCAGCTGCTCGCTGTGGCGACCTGCACCTCCTGCGATCCATGATTAGCGTATGCCTGCTCCTGAGAAATTAGCGGTACCCGATAATCATTGCCTCCAGCGTGGCCAGTGGGGCCGTCCCGGGGCTCCTGGAAGAGCTCAGCTTCTGGCGCCTCGTCCCCCCAGCTTGGGCTGAGGAGCGATCCATGTTCGCCCTCGTGAGGGTGCCCTTGGTCCATCATGTGGGGCACGTATTCTTCTGGCGCCGTCATCCCAAAGGCCACGCCGTAGTGCTCCGCATGCCATGCAGCTCTGCTTGACGCGCCCACCGTGGGGTGGTAGCGCGGCTGTCCACTAGGGCCGTGGGTCACGTCGAGTCCTTCTTCTTCGCGGACCGGGGGCGGGGGCAGCGCCGCCGCCGGTCCGGTGCCGACAGCCTCGCTGGTGTTGGAGTAGCCTTGGAGCCCGCGGGTGCGCGCGGAGCCCCCACGCGGGCCGCTCAGGGCTTGAGGTGGGAGCTGGGTGCAGAAGGGGTGAGCCCCCGAGGCGGCAAAGCCCAGGAGCTCAGCGACCCGCTCCAGCAGCACGTCGCGGCCACCTTCCAGCAGCCTGCACTGCAGCAGCTCTTGGGCCACCGTGAGCGCGGCCCTCGACTTCGCCTGCTCCCGGTGGGTGTACGGTGTCGTGGTCGCAGCATGGTTGGAGGCCCTTGCTGCCGACCGCGCTTGCCTCGGTGTGAGAGCTGTCGAAGCCTGTCCGCGTCGCCCGCGGCCCGCAGTACCCTATGGACCACGAGCTGCTTGGGGCATGGGGTCGCCCGAGGCGAGCGGCTCTACACGGGTGGGCCACGCCGCCCATGGATCTGGGTTGCCCGCCTGGTCGCCGGACATGGTGATGATGACGCGACGGGGCAGGAAGTGGTAGAAGGTGGATTCCGGCGCACCCCTACCTGGCGCGCCAAATGTCGGATTTCGGGTTCCGGCAGACCCTTGAGGTTCGAACTCTGGGGTGCGCGCGGAGATCTCGCCTTCTACCTACCTGCACCCCGCCGCCTCGCTCGGATCTAAGCTATCGAAAGATTAGCACAAGAGACATAGGGTTTATACTAGTTCGGGCCACCGTTGTGGTGTAATACCCTACTCTAGTTCGGTGTGGTGGATTGCCTCTTGGGCCGATGATGATGAGCCATACAAGGGAGAACAGCATCGCGAGGGCCGGTTCTTGGCTGGGGGGATGAACTGCTAGGAGGAGTTCAGTCACCCTTCTTCTCTCTCTCCCTCTGATCAATGCTACTCGATCTGATCCCAATTGTCTCTCTCCGATTTCTCCGTCCCTCTACCCTGGGGGTGGCTAGTCCTATTTATAGGCAAAGGCCCTGGGCCTCTTCCCAAATATTGAGTGGGAAGGGCGCCAACAATTGGCCATTTTGAAGGGGAACATCTGGTACACTTATCCTGACTAAAGTTGGTCTTCGCCTGCCAAAGGCTCTGGTGGTGACGCTAGCTTGGGCTCCACAATGACTTCTTCCCTGCCGTTGGACTGGTCTTGGTCTCGCTGCACCGAAACGGGTGCCTTTGCTTGATGCTCTCGCCTGCGCTTGCTCCCTTTGCACCAAATAGGAAAGGAGGACACTGCGCGGGCTGGCGCCCGCCTGGCGCCCTTGGTCATCATGGCTTGCGTCATGGGCACCTCATGAGGTACCCCGCCTTGATCTCTCCGCCTCCTCGTGAGCCAGCCTGATGAGGCCGTGCCTGAGGAAGCTCCGTGTCGTCCGCCCCGCGAGGCTTGGCCCCTCGCGAGGGTCTTGGGTCTGTGTTGATGAAGATGGGCCGTGCTGGGCCCCCTTTGAGCCACGCCGCGGGCCGCAGGCAGGCAAGTCTGGGGACCCCCGTTCCCAGAACACCCACAATGCTGGGGTGCAAAGAAGCACAAGCGAGAGTGGTCGCCGTATAACCTTGGATGGGGATGAATTGTGTGCTCGGGGGAGTGTGTGTGTGTGTGTTGTGTTGCTTGTGTCTGTGTGTGTGTTAGATATCTAGAGAAAACAAACCTAAGGAGAGAAATGGGTAATCACGAAGAGATTGTGCGGGCCTTGATGTGGGCAGGGGCCGGGTGAGGGTGTCAAAATGTGCGCGTTGATGCATGTGTTGCATGCGACCGTGTGAGGGACAGACGAATCGAGAGAGATGGTTGTTGTGTTACGGATGCTCCTCTCTCTGTCTCTCTCTCTCTCCCTCTCTCTCTCTCTCACACACACAAGTAAACTAGAAGACTGTTCTCTCATGAATACACAATGTATCGGCATCTGTCTATGTCTCACTCATGCACGATCATTTGCACATTCACACTTCTCTATGTCTGTATCACACGCACACCATCTCCACATTGCCCTTCCGCCACAACACACATATGGACAAATACACATGTTCTCTCTCAGTCACACACACAAAAATAGTATTAAAAAAACTAGGGCGCACCTAAAACGTCCAAATCCAAATAAACACGAACTTGAGCTAAATTCAAATATATGGAAATATTGCAGCGTCAAGAACTTTCATAGGAAAAAAAGTTGGGTCATATTCGAGGATTGTTTTCACACACACAAAAAGGTTCGGTGGATGTCCTTTGAGCGCGACACGCTGACGCGCCGTTCGATCGACCGTGCGGCCGCGGTTCACGTGCTTGCACAGGATTCCGTATCGTGGCTGTGGTACTAAGGCTGGTCACAATGGGCAAGAACATAAGCTAGTAACTTACACACTTTCCTAGACTATGTTACTACCTCCATAGTGGGTAGGAACATCTATGTAGTGTCATGCAACGATGTATTTATTAGGTTATAGACTCATTGTTTCTTGAAGTGTGTGATGTTTCGGTAACTTAGCTAGTTACCACAAGCACATCTCTCTTCATTAAATATGTGCCACGTAAGCAAAGTTGTATTGGAGTGTGTGATGTTACTCCTAAGTTCGTCCCCATTGTGACCAGCCTAACTAATAAAAGCGCTGACTAAGTCTAATGTTTACGTGTACTAGTACGGTTTTCTTTTAAGTTTGACCAACCTTATATATAAAACTAAAGTAAGCTCCCACACGCGCACTCATGAATATGCCGCCGCCGCCGTTGCGCATGCCGGCGCCCGCCTGCTCCGGCCAACAATTTCTCGCCCATCACTGCCGTGTCGCCGCCATCCCTGTGCCATGAAGCCGAAGGCTCGCCTGCTCACGTTGTCTGCAGTCCCTCCTCGCGATGCTGCCGCGCTGCCAAGCAAGCGAGCAGCTGGTGGAGCCGCGTCTATGCACGCAGCGTACGAAGAGGAGGACGAGCTCGTGCTCTAGCACGCCGGCGAGGAGGAACTAGCGTGTCATTGTCGTCTCCGCCCGCGCGGAGGAGGCGCGCATGGTGGCTATCGTGGCGGAAGCCGGTCGTGCGCGCGTCGAGCCCGCAAACCGGGTGCAGACGCGGAATCTACCTTCGAGACCTTGAATGCCACGTGGATCCTGCAATCCGAAGGAGCAATTTGAGTCAGTCGACTCATGTGAGCCGTTTGATGCAACATGGATGGCAAGAAGGGCTGCTTCCACCTCTTCTGCCGTCTTCTTCCTTCGCTCCGTCGAACTTCTTTCACAAATTGACTAACCCAAATTATACTACTAGTACGAACGTATTAAGTATAGTAGGAACACGAAGATACGAGCAGTAGTACCAACTGCAACAAGAACAGTACTAAGACATAGTACTAGTACTACTGTACGTACTAAAGAGTTCAAATAATGAGAAAGAACATAAACATAGTTCTGCTGGGGCCTCAGCACAACACACCCTTGAAAATAAACTAATAAGCAACTAGTCCGCTTGACACTGCAGTAGAACCAGCATGAGCGACGGCACTGCCACCAACTTGGAGTCTGAGTCCACTTCCTCGACTTCGTCCTCGTACCTCTTCCTCTTCCTCTTCGCCGACGCTTCTTTGCTTGAACCGGACACTGGGCTCTGCTTCTTCATCCAGCCCTTGTAGATATTTAAACAAAGGTAGGCATCCATTGCTGCGTACAGGATGTGATCTTCATCTAATGTCTTCGACTCCCATGCATGATGAAACTCGTGATGAGGTTTCTTCAGTTCAGCGTACGAAGGATCAATCATGGCTGCTGCCAGGGTCAGCATTGAAGGTTGAGAGGAGGACACCAGGCTTGCCTTCTGGAGATCAAAGGGCTGGCCTACAACGAGACCTATACGACGCAGGACGTCACTGTCGTTCTTAAAGCCTACAGTAACGAATTTCACTCTTTTGTCCTTGAGGAAGTTCTTAAAATCCTGGCACTCAACGTCGACATGGAATATGTGGTAGACCAAGAAAACGTTATGTACGCAAACCTGGACCACGGCGGGCTTCTTCCTCTCTTCGTCCTTTAGATCCTTCTCTTGTCCCAGGACTGTGGTGTACTCAACATCTAGCCCAGCGACCCACTCATCCGTTGAACTGTTAAACATGCGTAGGAAGCAAGCAAGCCATGCTTTCACCGTCTCAGATCCATATGTGTAGATGACAATGAACTGATCGCCGGTGATGGCTCTAACCTGGTACTCAATGGCGACCATGGAGATTTGGGAGGAGATGGATTTTGGAGGAGGGTTAAGAGAAGTTGAACTGTTGTACCCTGCAAAAAAACTGGGAGCGAACTAATGTGAAAGGACGGGATGACTGGGAGCGAACTGTTGTAAGGTAGAAGACGGGGACGAGTAGGGCGCGTGAACGGCGTGGGGTTGCTAGCTTGCCCGGTGGATAAACGGCTGCAAGCCCCCAAAGAGTTCTCGAGAACTATGCGGGACCCACTAGATGTCATGTCTACTAGACCCATATCACAGGCCTGACGGTATAGCTTCTGCCTATTCGCACGCCATGCCGGCGCGTGGATGTAACTTCACTTAATTCCATCAAACGTCGCGCCTCCCATGACCTTCGCCTCTCTCGTGCGGTTGCGCCCTTTGAGACTTCAACCGGCTATAAATGAGCAAATTTTTTTGCCTTTTTTTAAACAAGCAATTTTTTTTGCCTACTCCGCATACCTGATACTCCCTCTGGTCCTTTTTACTCCCGTCAACCGTTTGCAAAGTGTTTGACCAAATTTATACTTTTTTTAACACCACCTTATATTAATTAACCAGCCACACCAGTACACTCATTCGATACAATATTCACCATACAGGGCGGTACGTTATTTACAAGAATACCATCTAATCTATTGTCAAAGCTATACTTAGCGATTAAGTGTGCCACCTTATTGGCCAAACGGCTAATCTTTGACAATTGAAGATTGTTGATCAACTTCGAGATGCTCAACGCTTTCATCTTCAGGTCACACATAGCAGACCTGTCACCGCTTTGACAGGCATCAATGAAATCCCATGACCAAATTTATACTAAAAATATCAATATCTACAATACTCTCAAAACACTTAGGCGCGGTGCATTAACTTCTACCTCGTTTCTTGTTTCTTGACATATCAACCAATAGGAGATGTGGGTGTGCATGCTTTTAATGACTTGAGACTACCAAACACGACATGCAGTGGTTAGTTCATTGCATGCAATGCTATTAATTAGCAAATAAACATTAAGATCTCTCGTTTTCCCCTCCTCCTTGGTCACAGTGCACAATCTAAGATGACTTGCTCACCTAGACAGAGGGAGTACTGATTATAATGAGTATAAGAACTACGTTTTATAATGAGTGTAAAAATATTGATTTGACATTGTGAATGTTGACACATTGTGGAAAAGTTTTTGAAGTCTGCAAAAGTACTCAACTTGTGCTGTCGTTCTCCACAAAAAATGCGTTTACCAATGCATGCATGAACACTAGTTACTCTAACCCCCCCTCTCTTCTTTAATTCTTTGCCACGTCAGCATGTTTGCTATTCCCGTGTGCATGATACCAGCTAAGATACCACCATTATGGCCAGCCTTAATCATTGCATGCAATAATTTAGTGCACCTTGAAATATGAACATGTGTGGGGCGTGTTTGTTTTTAATGACTTGAGACTATACCTAGCCCGGCATGCAAGATGACTTATTATGCACTGTTCCCCATACCTGCAGGAAGCCCGTTCATCTCCAAATCTTTTCCTCTCCATGCGTGGAAACAATATGCCTACCAAACTCTCCTTCTCCCTCCAGCGGTCCCACCACTCCACCCTGTGTGAAAAAATCTGCATGCATGACTCTCCTCCCCCCACGCTCGTCCAATCCGTTGTGACCAGCAATATTTCCACCCCTTCGCTCCCCCGTAATTTACTCCAACAAATATGCCCACGTAGCTGTTACTTAACTGCAGGTGCAATCGGTCACTGACATATGGGCCCAACAGGGGTGTGGCCCACATGTCAGTGACACAATTGGACCTGCAGTTAAGTCAGTGCAGCTCAGTCCATATCTTACGTAGGTGTGCCATTGCTCGCTATAAATACTGCGCCTCCCAGGACATCGCTATCTCCTCCCCCTCACGTTCACGTTCATCGCTATCTCCTCCCCCTCCCTCTCACGTCGACCACCATGGCATCGCCCCTCCCAAGCCCTAGGAGCCCCTCGCTGCACCGTGCGGACGGTCATGCGTTGCCGTTCCGTTCCTTGCCGCCACTAGTCGAGGAGGACGCATCGGTGTTCCGCTCCTCGCTGCTATGCGACGCGTCGCCGTTCCGTTCCTCGCCGCCACTAGTCGAGGAGGACGCGTCGCCGTTCCACTCCTGGCCGTGACGTGACGTGTCGTCGTTCCGTTCCTCGCCGCCACTAGTCGAGGAGGACGCATCGGCATTCCGCTCCTCGTTGCGACGCGTCGAGGTGGACGCGTCGGCGTTCCCAATCTCGCCAGCATGCGCGCCGGAGGACGCTTCGGCTCCCCTCTACGAGGAGAACGCCGCACCGCCCGCAGAGCCCCCCAGCCTTGAGGAGCTTTGGAAAGAAATGGATATCTCCTTGTGGGAGGCTTTGCCTCCAGCAGAGCGCGCCAAAATAAAGGCGGAGAAGAAGGCTGAGGAAGAGAAGCGCACCGCGGAACAAGCTGCCTGGGAGGCCTATGTCGCGTCCGAGAGAGTCAGGCAATTGGCTCTTTGGTAGAAAGCTCGTGCGAGGGCCGTGAGGGTGGTGGAGGACGCCTGTGCCAACGCCCTGAGTGCAGTCGGACCCAAGCGCCTCATCTACGCTTGGCGGTACGTGGACCGGGTGCACACTTCCAGCAAGGAGGAGTACCTGTTGGCGCCGGTTCACCACACCGGTGAGATCGCGCTCGCCCGCCGGCAAGCTGCCAATCAGCACCTCGCGAGTTGCGAGGCTGAGGAAGAGGCGTTGTGTCGGCGCGCTGGGAAACGGCGGCGCACCAGGGCACTCGTGGCGCACCGCAAGCGCTCTTGCGAGTGCCGTGGCTTTTAGGAGTATAATTTTTGTTTCGTAGGAAGATCTCATTAGTTTTGGGATGCAAATGATAAATCCCGAACGTTGAGGAATTTCTAGCGTCCTTAATTAAGTATGTAAAAGGGAAAGTTTGGAAACCTTGTGTATTCGTACGCATTTTGCATCTACGTGCATATAGCACAAACTTTACTATATACTATCGCACTACACGTCTCTCTCAATATATGCTTGCAGACTGTGCTACTCCCTCCGTCCAGGTCAATAGGTCATCTTCGGTTGTGCACCATGACCAAGAAGGAGGGAAGACTTATACACCTAGTCGGAGGGAGTACTACTATTACTTATGTACATGCAAATGCACGTTTTAACATTATGATGCGGTTTTTGTAAAAGTAGAAAAAAAGCACTAGTCAAGCTTGTGAAACGATTCAATGCAAAACCAATGCAAAATGCTTGTTTGATTGTTTACTTTTAGCTTCCTTCTTTGTGGTTATTTCTCTGTCGTACTTTGTACGGAGTATCTCACTGGTTGGAAAGGCATGCAAATTCCCAAACCTCTTCCTACACCCTGTATCTCACTAGTTGCCTGCGTTGACGTTGTCGCCCATGTCGTCGAGGATGAAGTTGCCGAGGTCGGGGAAGAAGTTGTCGTTCGCGAAGTCGTCGCTGCCAGCAGTCACGCGAGTGCGTTCCCCAAAAACCTGATCGCCCCTCTCTCGTACAGGATCACGAGAGGCGGGGTTCCGGAGGCCTGCTGTCCCTTCTCCCGGTGCACACCTAAAGGAGGGATGGAGAAGACTTGATTGGCGGCGCAATGATCTAGAGCGGTGGTGAGAAACTATATTGTGCGGGCCGGGTAGGTCGTGGGACTATAGCTCTGTCCTCGGCTCGGCTCTATCCCGCAACCCGCAACACATCGTGACGAGGCGTGGTGTGGCAAGGCGAGCGAGGAGGAGGAGCGCACGTGTAGGTCTCCTCTTCTCATGCTCATACAAGTGGTAGAAGAGCTCACCTTATAAAGGCCTACTAGCAAAATTCCAACATCGACCAGGCCGTCCATGAAACGGGAGTGGCTATAGGGGACGTTGTGCCAGTTGAATATATGAGCAAGTTACTACGAGATTTAATCCGAATAAGCACAAAATAAATCATGACGGCTATAACAGAGATGAAACTAATCATGTGGACTAGCATAGTAGTAGGATACAGAGTAGAAACATGAATTCTACCACGATTTCGAATAGGAAGGATAGAAACACATACGGTGCAACGAGAGCAGCACCGTTCGCATTGAGGTTGTCGCCCATGTCCAAACACCATGTAGACACGGTCTTTGAGCACGGTTCGTAGTCGTTCCACGCTCGGGCATTGAAGTTTGTAACTATTTTAGATTAGAATATACTACTCCTCCGGTGCTGGTAGTAGAGCAGAGTCCTACTCTACTACTCTACTCAAGCAAGTTAGGGCATAGCATTGTAGGGAGTACCAGTATTGTGATCACTCAAGCAAGTTGTCGGGCATCGACCTGACCCTACGCTGCTGGTATGTGTCTCGTAAGTCAAGCGGCGCGCTGTAGTCATCATCACCTGCCCACTTCCCGCAGCACATATTCGCTTCTCCATCTTTTTCCACACATAATCTCGTCCAATCTTCCATCCCCGCTAAGGCGCCTCCCCCCCCCACTCGTCTGAAACCCAAGCACTAACAATGGCAGAACCGAGCAGCGTCTGCCGAAAGAGTGGCTGGAATTCGCTCCCCACAGAGGTAATCAAGCTCATTGTTTCGCCTGTGGACAATCTCAGTACCATGCCGCACACTGCATGCTCGTCGGGGCTGTACCGTGTACTCAAAGCCCTCAGGCCGGAGCTTTTTAAGCCAGCTCCTTGCTTGCTGATGCCGCCTGATCTTCAAAAACGGCATGTCACGCAGCATAACGATCGTAGGGTGGCGAGCATCAACCCCCTTGACTGTGATCCGATCCCCGTCAGCCTCAACTACATTAACGGTATGTATTGGGTCAGCATGAACACGTCTTGGATGGTGCTCGTCGACTGACGCGGCAGCTGGATGCTCGTGGAGGTCTACACCCGGCGATTGATCCCTCTTCCTTCGATTAACACTGCACTGCTTTGGCACCGCGGCCCAGAATACTCGGAATCTTATAGTAGCCAACATGATACCAAGTTTGATTTGCTCAAGGTTGTAATCTGCCAAGTGCCCACAAGATATGCGAATTATAAGGACTTTAGGCTAATTGCGTTCTTCAACCGCGGTCTCGCCTATCTAATAGGTCACTACGGTAGGTGGATAAATTTGCATGTCCATCGCAGGATCATACATCCTCCATGGTTCTCTGATGCCATTGAACATCAGGGCTTCATTTACGCTGTCGACTCCTTCTATGACTGGACGTATTGCTGGCCTACTCCAGTCATCACTACAAACGGCTGTTACAGCAGTATGTTACTTTCCTATGATATCATGATGGCTTGCTTATATTACTGTCAACATTTGCTGAAAAAATATTCATGCTCATAACATGCTATTCTTAAGATTGACTAAACTAAGAGCCCTTTTTTATTTGACTTCAACTTGATAAGATGTTGTAGGCCGCCTGGTGTCCCTACCCTTCCTAATCCTAGAACCTTTCAAAGAAAAGCGGCATGGCAGTTGCAGGTGGTTCCTGGCACGATCAGACGACGGCAAAATGTCAGGACCGGATTTTCGGGGTATTAATTTCCCAAAAGCGGCCCTTGTGCTCACCAGCCCCAGGATTACTGTTAGCTGATGAGGCACCAACTTGATACAGAAACTCCAAGCAAAATACAAGATATGTAGTACAAGACCATTCTGGCCTATGAGTACAACAAATGGTTTCTAGTGGTTGATGGCGGAAGCAGTTTCTGGATCATCAGAGTCTATGGGACTCCATTTCCCACAAGAACAGTTGACCAGGGTAACTCCTATCTTCGCGAGGCTGCTATCTCCATTACGTAGGTTCCGGGGCTGTCATCGCAACGCTCCTCTCCACGCAAGAAATCTAGCCAAGACAATAGCCAGGGACAAGCCAATGAGTACTTTGAATGTACTCGCAAACATCATGGACACTGGTATAATATGACAAAAGATAATCATGCTCTAAAATATGCCATGATCACTACGTCAGTCATACATGAAAATCATGATGCATGCAAGCAGGTTAATCATGTCAAATATGACTATGCAATCAGAGAGTAGAAATAGGATGCACCGATTGGGTGTCTGAAGCGACACCTTGAAAGGAAAATAATATAAAGCATGCCTTAGTCGGGCATCTGAGCGACACCACATAAAGGGCTTATATATAAAAGGAATAACAAGCATGCCACAGTCGGGCGTCTGTGCGACACCACATAAAGGGCTTATAAGTGATTGGAAATAACAAGCATGCCACAGTCGGGCGTCTGAGCAACACCACATAAAGGGCTTATAAGTAATTTAAGTAACAAACATGCCACAGTCAGGCATCTGAGCGACACCACATAAAGGGCTTATAAGTAATTTAAGTAACAAGCATGCCACAGTCGGGCGTCTGAGCGACACCACATAAAGGGCTTGTATAAGAATAATCACATTGAATATCCAGGAGGTAGAACCGTCCCAGGGATACTCAATAATTCAAATAATACAAATGGTTAGTCCATAATAATAATAATCATAATCATCAGATGTCATTGGTCATAATCAATGTTCTGGTTTAGTAGTTTCTCCTCCGAAGACCGACACTAAGACCGACACTTGACCCATCCTAGACTGTAGTCCTTAACCATGGACACGGCTATTCGAATAGGTATAATCTCTATAGAGGGTGTACTCTTTACCCACGAGTAATGGATTTCTTTAGTCCATCGGGACTAATTCCGTCTATGGTCTTTTGATTGAAAACACACCTGACCGCACACACCAGCCTAACTTATCGGTGCCTGGAATCACCCACGACACCCGTTAAGCAAAACTCTAAGTGGGGAGGCTACAACCTCGACTAACATGGGATCACAAAATTTATACCGCGCGCAAACTAGGGGAGATACCTCTTCGGCTACAACCGAAAACACCCATGCCCCCAGACCAGGTGGCATGCCTACCGGAGGCCTTCCGGTATCTTCCACCATGGCCTCTCTGTACGGTGTGTTCTAGGAAGGGGTTGACAACTTACTGAACCGTACCCTACCTGTGGCAGGGACAAGTGGTAGTACGAAACAAGTATGGGGGTTACTGGAACAAGACTCGATCTATGGTCAACTCGGGAGGTTTAGGTATTCCCTGCATGATTAGCATAACAAACATATTTCAACCAACAGGTAGTATCACCACTCCTCATACCTCACCATGCCCTACCGGACACAACCGTCTCGACGAAGACCGGAGACAAGCTCGTGTCTACCCAAGACAGATACTTCTCGGCTTCTGCCCGGTAGGCAAGAAAGGTATACGAGGGGGATTAGCATATCCATTTCCAACAACAAGATCTTTCATTATACACTCATGCGTATAATCATATCGTCTCATAAAATAACGAATGCTCCATGTCAAAGTGGCGTTGTAATTGTATCAAGCAACCCACAAAAATATTATGCCAGGGTTCAGAATGCTTGCCTTCAAGGTGTGGAGAGGGGAGGTGCTCTCCAAAACTTTTGCAAGTTATAATCTCCCCTCCAAATTCCTATTTAAAAGAAATATACAAATAACACATACTTTAAAAATAGTACAAAAAGTTGTCCTAATTATTTTTTAAATAAATATTAGAATAAACTAGGTGGAATTCGAGAGAGGTGGGAAAAAGAATCAATTCATTTGGAGTTTTATTTAAAAAGATATAGCTAGTCAAAGTTTCAGTCAAAATCTGTTTTTAAAATAAAACAGAAAAGAAAATGTTTCGGAGGGGCTTACGCTTTCTGCTTGGCGAAAGCGTATTCGGCGGAATACGCTTCCACTTAAAACACGCGGCGGCGGGGCTGGGTCACTGACAGTGGGTCCAACGGGCCCACAGGTCAGTTTTGACCAGTCGTCCCCCGCCTTCCATCTCCTTTGGCCGAACGGAGGCGGAGCTCTGGCGATCTTCGCCAGCGAACGACGGCTCCTCGAGGGCATCCGAGGGCAGGGATGGATCCGCCAGTCCAGGGCGGTCCTCCCGGTAGTTGCTAGGTTGGTGGGGGTGGAGGGGGTCGCCGGCGGCGAGCTTCGCTGCGGAGATGGCTTCGGGCACGATTGGGGATTTGGGCTGTGGTGGCTTCCGATCATGGCTGAGGGTTTGGGCGGCTCCGCACGATCCAGGGGAGTCGGGTGGTGGCGTTGTATGGGCAGGGGAGGCCCTGGTTGCGACGAACGGGACTGGGATGTGGCGGCGGCCGAGCTGGCCGGAGACGGGGTAGAAGGCTTCCCCCCGTCGATTACTGGCCGTGGGGCTTCGAGGGGATTGCCTGAGGCTGCCTGAGTGGCTGGACGAGCTCGGGGCCCCTACTTATAATGCGGCTAGGTCGGTTCGCGGCGGCCGTGGATAGGATCTTCAGCGACCTCCGTTCTGTAGCGAGGGGCGCGTGGCGATGGCTGGCGGGGTTTGGCAGGTCGAAAGGATGAGCTCAGCCTGTTCCAGGGGAAACTGGCGGGCGGGGGTGGCTCGGGTGGCGCCGTCCATGGCAGTGGCCTGTTGCGGCCGTCGGCGGCTAGCGGTGGCGACGCTGTGGGGCGCCAGGAGGGGGGCAGGGTGGCCCTGCGGTGAGGGAGGGGTCAGGCGCGACGGCTGGGAGAGGGGAGAGGCCAGGACGGGTGCGGGTAGGCGGCAGCGGGACGCGGCGACTCGCGCGCACGCACGTGTAAAACGTGTGCTCTGGCCGCGCCCAGAGCGTGCATGTCAACTGTTCAGCAAAATGCCAAGGCAAGCTAGGAGGCCTGGTTGGAGCTGGGGATTAGCAGGTCTAGGCTAGAGGCATCAGGGAGCTTAGTGGACAAGGTTGTTGGGTCAGTGGAACAAGTTCACAGTGCAAGCTAAAAATTCATGTCAAAACTGACCATGCACCCAGGGTGTTTGACAGAATGCCAATGGCATCTAGGCAACTCTTGGGGTGGCCAAAATCTCCAGATCATAGTCTCTTTGGATGAATAAGAGGGTGGTAAAGTTAGTTTGCCAAAACTAGAAACTTGTTAGTGCAAGATTTTAAGAAAACCAATTCTAGACAGAAAGTTCAGGGCAGCATTTCTTGGACCAAAAATCTCCCAATGGGTCCATTCTCCTGGACGTAAGGGTTTTGTAGGGTGGTCTATAAGCAGGAAAAAGAATCATGGGTAAAGGAGCAAGTTAAAATATGGTTGCAGTACAAATCATCAAGCTGGACCGGAATGAAGGTGAGGTTGATTTACTCAAATTTTACAAAGAACACCAGTGGGTTATTGTATAAAGTGGAGTGATATGCTACTACTAACATCCCCTAATTTTAGTGGAAGTTTTAAATAAATATTTAAATAGGTTCTAGTGCAAAATTGCCAACTGGACCATATTTGAAAATTTGGTGTAGAGCTCAAAATATCCAATGAAAAAAAGATATTTTTGCATCAAGGTGGTTTGAAAACATCACATGACATCCCCAAATTTTGGTGGGATTTTTAAATAAATTTATCAAAGGTTGTAGTGCAAAAGAGGCTCAAGACTTATGAAAAATCATTTTAAGGAATAAAGCTCAGAGAGAAATAATTATGCAAATAAATCCACTGATAATAGAAATGTTTTTCTTGAGAGGGTAAACAAGTCCAGCAATATTTTGAAAGGTTTTCACTTGGGATAAAAACTCCATAATAACAAAGAAAAGAATGGCTCTGAAATCAAAAGAAAATCAAGAAAAATAAAAGTTTAAATTTCCTGGAAACAATTTAATTAATAAAACAAGGTAAAAATTTTGGGGTGTCACAACACTACCCCCCTTAAGAAAAATCTCATCCTCGAGATTTGCTAAGGGTTTTTTTGAAAATATTGCTCCTATTAGCAGAAACCAAACAATTACTTGTAGCAAAAACTTGAGTATAACGCATAAGCTGCAACACATAAATAAACATAGCCATGCCGTTTACAATGAAAACGGTAAATGGACAGGGTCCCGAGAAAACTTCTCTAGTACTAGGGCACACTCTTCTTCTATCGGGGAAAGCGGGTTGACTAGTCGATGAACGCATCTCTCCTGGTCGGGTCTCAATGGTCTGCCGATGGCGATCTGGGGATTGAAATAAGCGATGCTCTGGAGATAACCCATTACCCGCTGGGTCAGACGCTCTTGAACGATGACATACTGGGCAAGGTTGGCCAGTACTGGGTCTCTCTCGATTCGTCCCCCGGGGAAAAGATGTTACTTCTCTGAGTGCTGCGTGACTCGGGAAGTAGTAATACCCTTGATCACTGGCATAGGGTACCGCGAATCGAAGGCGAGCAAGTGCTTCGCATGCAGCAGCTTCTATGGCCATCTGCGGAGTTGGCATTGATTTCCCCACGAATGAGACTTCCGTTGGGTCTTGGTTTGGGTTTGCGGGAGGCATATGTACTACTGCCCAATATTTCGAGGTGGAAGGGGTGATCCTCGATTTGAGCAACTCGTACTGGGGTGGACGGGTAGCACTCATAGTACTGCAGGTAAAGTCCCACAATATTTTAACAAAACTACCTGGGGTTGCGTCTGGGGTTCTCAGATAAATACTAGGGCTCGGCATGTCGAAGGAATAGCTGTGAGAGTTGTGCACAAGGTGAGGGGTACTTGGCAAGGTCACTAGGTGGCCTTTTATATAGCATCCAGGCTTGGTTATCTACCGCGGTGAGTGGCACTAGTTTGTCGGTTCTGCTCTCATGGGGGTCGGGGTCGAAGCCACAGATACACACATCTCACAAAAGTGACGTATCACTGTGGGCGTCATCGGGGTTGTTTTTGGTAGCTATGCTCGGAATTAAAAATGCAACTATATGCCAACATACTTATGCATGGCTATTTATTTAAAACAGAGGCACACAAGCATGATGCATTTATTTACGGTGATACAAGGTCACAAAATTAACGGGCGTGGACATAGTAAGGCTCGGTACTACTCGAGTGACTTAGTCTACCTCGTTTATATCTAAGCGGGCGTGCCTTGTGGACGTCGTGGCCTTGTCACGGGTCTCATCGTCGGGGTTAGCTGGAGGGGGTTGAGGTGCTGCAGGGTCGGGGTAGCGATGATGGCCATCGCGGGGATTGTTGGCCACAATCCCGCTGGATTTTGTTCCCAAAAGGTGACGAAGCACTTCTGGGGACATCAACGCATTATGGTCGATGGCTGGGGCAGACCTCAAGGACTCGATCGGTTGTCCGAACAGCACGACTGGGCTGTCGGTGCCGGGCTTCTCTTCTCCTCTTGCCGGGGCTCGGCGAACCAGTTCTCCACGAGCTGCGATTAGATCAAGGGTGATTTGATCGAACAGTCCCTCTAGTGCACTTACATAGCGCACCAGATGCAATAATGCAGGATCTGTCTCGTGATCTCCATTGGCAACTTGGGGTGGTCTACCATACCCGTTATGGTTGGGGTAGTGGTAGAACGAGCGACAGTTAACTCTGGGCGACAAGTGCCGGAGTTGAACTATAGCCTCTCGAGCAGCTAGTTGGATGGCTTGTCGTTCAAAGGAAGTTGTTCTTCCGGTGAACCTGTAGGGGCGTTCTGGAGAGAGACCCCTACCATAGACATGCATAGTGGCCCAAAATTGACGGCTCTCACCGCTCATGGACCCTTGGTACACAACATATTCTGGGGGTTCTTCTAACGCGAAGGCACGGTGGGTGAGGTTTGCTAGCACGGTAGCAAAACCTCCAAGGTTGGTTGCCGTGGTCTCATTGTGAACAATGGGTCCAGACATTCTAGCTCGGTTTGGTGGTAGAGGCTGTGTTGTGTTGGGTTGAGGCTAGCGTGCCCTTTTTATAGAAAAAAGGGACGGAGTCTTCCTTCGCACGCTTGCGAATGCGACAATTTAGGTGTCGGTCACTGGCGCGTGATCGACCGGCTAGGTTAATAGGTTGGGCACCGACTGCCAAAAGGTGTCGGGTCACTGTGTGGCTATCTTACACGAGAAGCTTGGCCGGGGTTTGGTTAAGGTCGGATGGGTTGGTTTACCTAGGTTTTTCGACCTAGCTAAGATAGGATTAGCCCATGGTCAGCCTGGCTCTGATACCAAGTTTGTCAGGACCGAATTTTCGGGGTATTAATTTCCCAAAAGCGGCCCTTGTGCTCACCAGCCCCAGGATTACTGTTAGCTGATGAGGCACCAACTTGATACAGAAACTCCAAGCAAAATACAAGATATGTAGTACAAGACCATTCTGGCCTATGAGTACAACAAATGGTTTCTAGTGGTTGATGGCGGAAGCGGTTTGTGGATCATCAGCGTCTATGGGACTCCATTTCCCGTAGGAACAGCTGACCAGGGTAACTCCTATCTTCACGAGGCTGCTATCTCCATTGCGTAGGTTCCGAGGCTGTCATTGCAACGCTCCTCTCCACGCAAGAAATCTGGCCAAGACAATAGCCAGGGACAAGCCAGTGAGTACTTTGAATGTACTCGCAAACATCATGGACACTGGTATAATATGACAAAAGATAATCATGCTCTGAAATATGCCATGATTACTATGTCAGTCATACATGAAAATCATGATGCATGCAAGCAGGTTAATCATGTCAAATATGACTATGCAATCAGAGAGTAGAAATAGGATGCACCGATCGGCTGTCTGAAGTGACGCCTCGAAAGGAGATAATATAAAGCATGCCTCAGTCGGGCGTCTGAGCAACACCACAGTCACTGCAAGGTCTTTGAGCAGGATCCCACCTTCTCTGGGCCTTTAGGAATTTTTGATTGGAGGCTGGTAAGTAGCCTTGGTACACGCTCTCTGTTTGTCGGACTGAATTATCCGATTAACCAGGAGATAACCGACGGCAAGGATCATGATGGCAGCACGGTTTCGTTCATCAGGCAAAACTGTGTGTACACAGCGTACCATGCGTCTCTGCATGCACCATACCCTGATATGTGCCGCCACACTCTGCAGCCCAAAGTAGGAGAGAGGGTCGCAAGTATCAGACTTCGACCTGCTGGCTGGAGTTTCCCCCGTCAGGCACCCATCTGGTTCAAGCCGTCAGCCAATCTCCACAGCTTAATAAATAGTAACGTCTAACTGAGCCAGTTTTTTAGATGCGTACACTTGGTGTAGTAGGATCTTTATTTAGTTTGATGCATACACTTGTTCTTTTTTGGTAGCCTTTTGTAATGATGGTTGATGTTTGGTTTGGAAGAGAGAGCTGCGTCTTCACTCTTCTGGCCTGCTTATTGCTTCTGTTGCACCCCCAGCCCTGATTGCTGCTGCCGCTGTTTTCAATGTACAATCAGTAGTATATTGCGTCTGTTCGTTGAATAAATGTGTTGTTAGAACGACAAACACAATGTTTTGGAAGTCGTTGCACGGTTCGATCCTTTAGTGCCCCGTACCGTACGTAGCGCATACTATTTATCGTACGGAACACATTTTTTTTGAAATTCGGAACACATCTTCCACTTGTTGATAACATGCAGCCCACTGATGAAGGCCCAATAGAGAAGCCCATAATTAACTATAAGGGAGGCTCTCACATGAATCCGGCCCAGGTACATGCTCATGGTCCCCTAAACATAAATAAGTAAATAAATAAATAAAGCTAAATGCTCATG
This sequence comes from Triticum monococcum, assembly GCA_034509565.1. NCBI lineage: Eukaryota > Viridiplantae > Streptophyta > Magnoliopsida > Poales > Poaceae > Triticum > Triticum monococcum. The sequence goes on along the minus strand of CM067845.1, from coordinate 535,272,505 downwards.
CACCAGTTCTTTGGGAAAATAGGTAGCCCAGTATTTCTTTTTGAAGAATACCCAAGCTAGGCCTATTTGTTTTCTCCGAATTACTGGGCTGCAAATCTTCCAAGACGAGGAGGGATGCATTCCGTCCTGGCTTAAGAGTATGGTCAATGTCTGTTAAAAGTAATACCAAAAGGGGTTGAAAATTCCAAAACAATTATAGCAAATGGGATATAAATTTCTTTTTTTGTTCCTGTTCTTCACTGATATCTTATACGTATTTCATTGGATTTAACATGACATAGTACTAATTTATTTTTAAATTTGTTTTAGTATGGCTATTAATTTTTGGATTAAGAATATTTCATTCCCCGGCAAAAATTTGCGAATTTTCAAAATTTCCCACATATTTAGTTAATTTTTTGACCCTAGTACTGACCAGAAAATGGCCAACAATTTTAAAAATAGAAAACAGGCAGCAATAAATTCCATATGAATTAGAAAATGAGTAAAAATTATAAAAATAATAGAAAATGGGCTGTACACGCCATAGATTTCGAGGATGACGTGTTTACGCAAGGCTTTGTCAGTGAACACACGATTCTAGCAGCAGTTAGTGCTGGATGTCCATCCAACGGCCGACGTGCTTCTTCAGTCTCTAATCTTCCTGCTCCAGCAGCCTAAACTAGCGCCGGCGGGACTGCCAGCTCCCTCCTCTTGTGGCCCGCTGTGATGCCGCGCAGGCTTCCCCGGCCCGCCCTACTCCCTCCGCTGGCCTGGCCGCACGCAATCAACTGCCTCCTTATTATGCGAAAAAAATGATTCCTCCCACTGACATCTGGGGCGCACCGGTTGGGAGGCTGACTTGTGGGCCTACTAAGTTGACGCGTACAGAGGGCTTGTCAACTTAGTCAACAAACGATTCTAGTAGCAGTAACCGTTGGATTTGAATCGAATGGTCCTGCTGCTTCTTCAATCGCTGCTCTTCTTGCACCAGCACCGAGGAGACCGCCTGCTCCTGCCTCCAGTGGTCGGCTGTGCTACCGATGAGGCCTCATCGCCCCCTACTACTCCCACCGCAAGCCAGGCCCTGCGGCGACGGCAGCCTCACACCGCAGCCGAACCAGTGAACCCTCATACTCCTCTCCGCGTGGGCATCCACTGCCGCTTCTTGCTTGGCTCCGCGTCGTCCCCTTCCTAGGCCTCGTGGTCGTCCACCGCCTTGGTGCTCTCGGTGCGGCGTGGTCAACATGGTCAACGACATTCCATCGGAAGAGTACTGTACGTGGAGAGGCTGACAGCTGGGTCCACGGCCACAGTCTAGTTTTTTTGTGATTTGCCAAGTAAGTCGGTTTGTCAGGCCTGTTGGGCTACAAATCTTTCAAGATGAGGAGAGCTTTCATTCGGCTGGCCGAGAAAATGGCGCATCAGTAATGAGAAATGGGTTGTACATTTTTAAAACACATCAAACCGGCAATTAGTTTCAAATATCATTTTTTTCATTTCGAGATTTGAAATTACATTAATTTTTATGCATGGAGAATTTGTTGGATTTTATATTGATATACATTTATTTTTAAAATCAGTTTGAATGTGAGTCGAAATTTCGGGATTAAAAACAGTTCGGACTCCACCGAAATATGCAAAATTTCGTATAATTTTTTAACCGTGGCCATAATATGGGCTGTAATGCTAACAAAAAGAATATGGGATCCAAAGAAAAACCTTAATAATTAGCAAATGGGATGTAAATTATTAGAAATAATGGTAGATGGGATGTATGCTGTTTTCCATAGATTTGAGGCTTTCCTAAAAAAAGGTTGATGCACAAGCAGTGACTGTTGGATGGCCATCCAAAGGCCGTCGTGCTTCTTCAATCTCTGCTCTTCCGGCTCCAGCCGCTCAAATAGGCGCCGGCGGGACTGCCTGCTCCCTCCTCCCCGTGGCCGGCTCTGCTGCCGCGCAGGCCTCACCATCCCACCGTACTCCCATCGCTGGCCTAGCCATCCCTCTACTCACCCACACCTGCTGTTATTCTCCGGCGATGGCAGACGAACCAGTAAACCCTCGTACAGTCATACTCCCCTCCGCGTGGGAAACAACTGCCGAGTCTTCCCTGCCTACGTCTAATTCCCTTCCTAGGCCTCACTGTCGTCCACCGCCCTGGTGCTCTCGGCGCGGCTTGGTCAACATGGTCAATGACCGACATGCATCTGAAGTGGACTTTACGTGGAGAGGCCGACAGCTAGGTCCACGGCCGCACAGAAATGCCTCCTTATTACGCGCAAAATAATGATTCCTCCACCTGACATCAGGGACACATCGAAAGGGCCTCTGTATTTCATGAAAAAAACGTTACCGCCGCTGACAGCTCGGACCCACCATCTATATCTTCGCACGCAAGGAAGTGCCTCCTTATTACGCACAAAAAAATGAATACTCCCCCTGTTAGCTAGGACCCAGTTTAGTGGCAGGCTGACTTGTGGGCCTACTAAGTTGACGGGGACGGAGGGCTTTGTAAACTTAGTCAATATGCCCGATTCTAGCTCCAGTGACCGTACGATGTCCATCCTACGGCCATAGTGCTTCTTCAACCTCTGGTCTTCTTGCTCCAGCCGCCCAAACCAGCACCGGCCGTGCCTCGTGCTCCTGCCTCCCGTGGCCGGCTGTGATGCGGCGGAGGCCTCACCGCCCACTACTACTCCCACCGCTGGCCAGGCCATCCCTCTACTCAACCACACCACCTGTTATTCTGCGGCGACGGCAGCCTCACACCGCATCGAACCAGTGAACCCTCGTACTCCTCTACGCGTAGGCATCCACTGCCGCGTCTTCCCCGGCTCCGCGTCGTCCCCTTCCTAGGCCTCGCCGTCGTCGACCGCCCTGGTGCTCTCGGCGCGGCGTGGTCAACATGGTCAAGGAATGGCTTCCATCGGACGTGGACTGTACGTGGAGAGGCTGACAGCTGGGTCCACGGCCGCAGCAAGGAAGTGCCTCCTTATTACGTGCAAAATATTTATTCCTCCACCTGACAGCGGGGACCCACCGGACGGGCCACCGTATTTTGCGAAAAAAACGTTTTCCCCTGACTGCTGGGACCCACCAGCTACATCTTCGCATGCAAGGAAGTGACTAACAGTCAGGACCCACCTGGTCGAAGCGTACGTAGCATTGTCATTCTGGTCGCGAACGTGTATGTACATATATACTGGTCGATGTAGAGGCGTGCACGTGTCGTAGTAGAGGCGCGTACGTGTCGTAGTAGAGGCGCGCACGTAGCATGTACACGTACGTACAGCGGCTAGGGTGCAAGAAAGAAAATACGGCCACGTACGTACATACGGGCAGGGTCTCGAACGCCTACTCGCGCATACGTATGGCCAGGGCTCGTGTATATGGATGGGTCGGAACGGAGAAACAACATCGTCGTCGTGTTCATGGGGTGGCAACGGAATGCGTCGTGTTCATGGGGATACCGGGTTTTGTCACAATTGTCGTCATAGAAGTGTCATATGTATGACAGAAAAAAATTCGTTCGGCTCCAAATGTCACGGATGTGTCTTTTTTTGTAGTGGTACTTGCCTTATATTATCAGCAGCGTGCAAGCATCGGTTCTTCTATTTAAAAATCACGCATGTTGAATACCTGGATTTGACGGACCCATTCAGCTGTGACTGCTGAACACAGAGCTGGAGTAGGTTGTTCAAGCTTGCAGGGTTACATGTTGTTGCGCCCTTTTGAATGTGGGTTTTGTCTGAAGATGAACAAACAACCCTTGTACTTTTTTGCACCGTCTGTAAGCTTGCCATAACAATCCTTGGTTAGAAAGTCTTGTAACTATGCTTGTCTTCTAACAGACGACACCAGTTGTAAGCAATTTTAATATGGTGCCATTTGATATGGCTTTATATTATGTTACTGGATTGGTTCTGTGATGTAGAGCAGTATGCAGTTGGAAGGAAAAAAACATTGAAGCTACAATCTTTACCTAATAAGAAAGCAAATTGGGTTTCTGGTCGTCCATCATGGCATTTTCAGAGAAGTCCCTCTATTTTAGAGAATTCAACCCGCAGTCCTGTTTTAAGTTAAAATGAATCGTTTTTTCATACTTTACACAAAAGCCCCTATGTTTTCTTGAAATAAACCCGTAGTCTGGATTTAAGTCACACCCGAACCGTTATTTTACATTTTTCGAAACCCCCCTGATGTTTTAGGTAATTCATCCGCGGATCATATTTAAGTCAAACAAATGCTTTTTTAAATCATCCATATCTTTTAGACCGTAACTCCAATTTAAACATGTTATATATGAAATTTGATTAGAAAAATATGTAGAATATGAATATGAGATTATATTTATGTGTTAAGTATTTTTAAATATTATTTTGGAATATATTTAAGTCAAACAAATGATTTTCTAAATTATCTGTATCTTTTAAACCGTAACTTCGATTTTAACATATTACATATGAAATTTTATTAGTAAAATGTGTGGAATATAAATATGATGTTAATTTTACCTGTAAGATATTTTTAAAATATTGTTTTGGACCTTATAATTTATAGCGCAAGATTCGTTTTTCTTTCATACTGGCGGCGATCCGGATTGCAAATAAACACCCGACTATAACCATATAGGGAAAAGAAAACATCGATAACTACACATGCATACCTCTGAAAAATGTCGCAGGGCAAAACAACAGATTTCTCATCACGAGAGAGAGAGAGAGAGAGAGAGGGGGGGGAGATGGAGGAGAGAGGGAGAGAGAGACGCCTTAGGATTAACCATATTTAAACATGTTTTTTTGTTTTGTTGAACACCGAGGCCATCGCCGGCAAGGGTGAGAAGGAGGATAAGCGGCAAAACAAATATGATTCCTCGCAAAAATAAAGGAGATGGACCTATTGCGGTCTTGAGTGGTGGTTGTTGGGTTAAGAGCGTGTGTTATGTTTTCTCTCCCGTTGCAACGCACGGGCTCTTTTGCTAGTAAACATAATTGTTGTTAGAATGAACAAGATGATCATAGTGTATGTACATGACCTGTAAGCCGGTGGATCTACTGGTTGTAAACTCGTGCTCCATGCTACGGGACGTCCTTGCCTTCCACATTGAATGTTTCAGCGGAAAGATTCCGAGTATTTATAGTCACGACCCTGACTCTTGTTAGTATAGGACCATGCTCCTAATAATGAACTCGTCAGTGGGAACCTTTCCAATACCGGAGCACGTCCGTGATTCGTACGCCCATAGAATCGTGCCTCTCGTGACATGACGGATGTTGTTACCGATGACCCCAGGCTGAAGCTTGGCTTATCTTCGTCTTAAGGTCAGACTTTGTCTAGAAACTTCACAATCATGGTTTTCTAACTGAGTATCCAGAGGGTTGGTACACGTGCCTGTAGAGGCCTCACTTCAGTGCCTTCTGTGCATACTTTTGTGCACCCAGAGAGGGTTTATACCGAGCCAAGCCTGGAGAAACGCCAAGCCCGTGAGTGTAGTGGCTCCACAACAATGCCTCCGGTGCCTGCATCTATGTGCCTCACCTGACACAAGCCATGACTCTTACGTGCCCATGGAGCAAGACGCCCGTGGGTCCAGAGACTTCACAACGGTGCCTCTCCAACAGAGTATTCTCACCCATGCCTCTGCCACCACACTTTTGTGCATCTAGAGGGTTGACACTCGTGCCTAATTAAGAGGCTTCATTTCCGTTCCTCCGGTGTCTCAATCCACGTGCCTCACATGACACTTGTTGTGACTCTTACGTGCACATGGTGCCACACTCTTGTGGTTCTAGAGAATACACAATCGTGCCTCCCTAACTGAGTATTCGGATCCATGCCTCTGCCACCATAATTTTGTGCAACCAGAGGGTTGACAATCGTACGTGCCTGTAGAGGCTAAACTTCGGTGCCTCCGGAGCCTGTACCCTTGTGCCTCACATGACACGAGCCATGGATTTTACGTTCCCCTGGACACACACGCCCGTGGATCTAGAGCCTTCACAACTGTGTATTTTTCACCTGAGTGTTCGCAGCCATGCCTCTGCCAGCACACTTTTGTGCATCCAGAGAGTTGATACATGTGTCTGTAGAGGCTTCAATGAGGTTTGTGCCTGTATAGACTTCAATTAGGTGCCTTCAGTGCCTACATGCACATGCCTCACATGACACTTGCCCCCGTGTCGTGGCACCACACCCCCTTGTCTATAGAGGCTGCACAACCGTGCGTCCCTAACTGAGTATTCAGACCCATGCCTCTGCCATGAAACTTTTGTGTATCCGGACGGTTGATACCCGTGCCTTGAGAAGACACACGTCTATCGAGGCCGTGACTATTCCACCACGTCTTTCGAAATCTTCTAGTTTAGGTACATATATATATTGTCGTCATTTGTGAATTGTGAAACCCTAACCCTCTTTCCAGATCCACCGCACAGAGACCTGCAATGGAGGCGGCACAAGATCCTCAATGGAGATGAAGAAGCGTGCCTCTAGCAACAAGAAGACGAGGTTCGCAGCTATACCCGTGCCCTCTAAGCTCGTTAAGAGGAGTGGCTATGGCCTGCCCACTGGATCCGAGAACCATGTTGAGTCTGGTCCGGACCGCATCTGCAATCTCTTGGATGGCATCCTCAGAGAGATCATCTCTCGTCTGCCCATAAAGGAGGTCATCTGCACACAAGTGCTCGCATCTCGGTGGCGCCGCATATGGCGCACCGCACCTCTCGATCTCGACTTTCGTGCGATCCCTGATACTCGTTCTACCAGATCTCTGGAAAAAATCTGTTGCCAAATCATCCGTGCTCTCCCCGGCAAGCAAATCGTCCAGAAAACATACGTTGGAACTCAATGCCAACATCTTAGTTGCAACTGCCATGGAGAATCTGTGGCTGATGACTTCAATCTTCCTGTATCTATCCTCTCCTATAACGAGTGCCCAATTCGCCGCCTCGGCATCCCGACAAGCTACCTCCAGTGCCAACCTTGTGGCATCGATGAGTCGTTCCTGTCTTAGAATCTGGGCAAACTCCGGGTTTTAGAGTTCTATCACATATTCCCAAAATTTCTTCTACCCAGGGCCTAGGCAATGCAGAATCCCTTCATCTATGATGTCGCCACCGACATCCATCACGAGATTTCATGCGTCTCTCTACACCGTCACCTTCGCCATGTGCAGACTAGAAGACAATCTAGTAGAAATGCTTCGCCTCCCACTGCTCAGAAGACTTTCGCTGGTGGAGGTCTATATATCAGATGTTTCCTTGCAGAAGTTCATCCACTAAGTTTGCCCTGCCCTATAGTGCCTGCTGCTTGTTTGCAACAAGAAATTCTGCTGTCTACGAATAAACTCAGCTAGGCTTGTAAGCATTGGCATTTGTTCTAATGGAGAAAACTAATCATTGAGGATGCCCCTTCCCTCTGAAGACTGCTACATGATTCTGTAGACGCATAACTACAAATAACAGTTGTGTCTGCGCCTATATTGGACACCTTGGGAAAATTTTCTGAATTATCCAATGAAACAAATATCGTCATTGGGTCTATAGTTATTCAGGTACTGCCTCTGCACGTTACTTTGACCTGTGTTATTCAAAAGCACATAAGATTCACATCCACAAGCTAATAATATCATGTTCTGTGCTCAATGAAGGGTCTCTCCATAAGTAGCCTACCTATGGTCCTGGATTCTGTCAAGACCTTGTTTATCTCAAAGACATGCTTTAATCTAGATGAGGTTGTTGACTTGGTGCGATGCTTTCAATGCTTGCAGAACTTGTTTATCGAGGTGATGATTTCACAAACGTTGAAATCCCACGCACAATGTACATAATATACTGGCACTAACAGCTCGGTTTGCTCTTCATGTGTGTTTAGGAGGGAGGATGGGATCAAAGATAACAAATGAATGGCGCCAAAAGCAGCGGGTGTTTCTCAATAATCACGACACTTGTTTGACGACATTAACGCTGGAAGACTATGAAGTCACAGATGCAAACACTGAATTTGTGATATTCTTTATTCTTAATGCTAGGATGCTACTGACCATCAGGCTTAAGTTTGGCCTGCGCACAGATTTCACTTGTGAATTTTACAAACGGCAAGTACAGATACTTTAGATGGACAAAAGGGCTTCTAATTGTGCTCAGCTTAAATTAACAACAACTTGCAAGCATATGCACATGGATTAAAAAACACAGGTGTTGAATATCTGGATTTGCCAGATCCATTCAACTACGAATGCTGAAAATAGGTCTGGAGAGATGTACTTGCGATATTGAATGAGTGCATTGCGTAAACATGGTCAAAAGATTCTCACTCGTTTTGCACCATATCGTCTGTAAGCTTCTTTTTTTCAGGCAGTAAGCTCATATTTTTAAAAATAGGAATATGAATGTTTATGATATCAATTACGTGCTTTATATTTACAATCTTGATCATATGTTTGTAGACCCAAAGCTAAAAGAAATCAGCTCACACATGCTAAAAAATCAAACTAGTTTCCTCTTGTTTATCTCAGTTGCTTGGCATGAAATTATGTCTTTTAAAAGCAACATGCGTCCATTGCAAACCTGCATCTACTGCAACCACGCCTCTCCGAAGAACGTCCGTGCATCCCACAGGAAACGTGCATCAAGAGGTTGTGAAATCGTACATCTATGTGAACGCGTCACTGAAAACATTTGGAATACACAGGCACTTCTGTGCCCCTTTTAATTGCAGACACCGTGTCCCTCCGAGAGACCGTGTCAGAAAGGAACAATTTGGAAAACATTAGCATGGTCTTGCATCATTTAAACGTACACTCGTGCCTCTCTCAGTGAACAAGCAACTAAAAATTTTACGAAAACAGAGGCACTTCAGTGCATTTTCTCCTTGGAGAACCGTGCGCACCGTGGCTTTAATTCCCTATCCCTCAGAGTGGTCGTGTCATGCGAAAACAATTAGGAGAACACAAAGACATTCGTGCGTCGTGCACATGTACAACCGTGCGCCAACTGCTCAAAGACCGCACCTCTGTCAAGAACACGTCACTGAGAACATTTCAAATATGGAGGCACTTCTGTGCGTCTTATTCTTATCCTTACAGGACAATGCGCACCGTGGATTCACGTCCCTGTCCCTCCAAGAGACCATGTTAGGGAAAATACTTCGGAAAACAAAAGCATGGTCATGCGTCATGGACATGCAAAACCGTCCCGCGATTGCTTAAAGACCGCGCCTGTCTCAGTGAACGCATCACCGAGAAAATTTGGAATACAGAGGCAAAGCCGTGCCTTATGTGCATGTAAATTCGTGCTTGTTGGGCCATCAGTCAGTGCCTCTATTCTCCTAATAAGCTACTAGTCTTATCTTTGCCGCTGTACAGTAGCCCCATGTCAGTGAGCAGGCGCGTATTATAACTATTTGTTCTGTTTTGTGCCAACCCAGATCCCCCCTGCCACTCACCCGTTGTAGATTTCATCTTCTCTTGTCTCTCGATTCTCCCTCTCGATCTAGGGTTAGTCCATTTTCTCTTCATTTCTATGTGAATTTTTTGCTATGATCCGTTTCCCTCTTTGTTGGTTTCGCCTCTTCGTGTTTGAAAGCGATGCATCTATGCTGTTATGCTAAGAATTGCCTTGAAATTTGTTGTTATCTAAACCAAATCCGCACAGTACGAGGCCGAACCTGTACACGACCCGTGCCTGTTAGGGGTGGGGTTGACTGGGAGTCGGCGTTTGTGATTGAGAATGCTATGAGCTGCAGCGACCTGAGGCGTCCAAGTCCCAGGTGAGCGATGAACTTCGCCGAAGGAGGTTGGTAGTTTAAATTGAAGCCCGTTAGGTCTTGCAAACAACGGCGGTGGCCGAAAGTCCAAGGGAGTGGCCAGACGTTGCGCTCTATTGCTAACCGGCCACAGGGTGCTGGAGGTTGGCGTTTGGGGTGGTGTTGACTAGGAGACGGCGTTTGTGCTTGAGGATGGCGTTTGGGTCCTGTAGGCTGGGGGCAAGGTTAACGTTGCTGGATCACCCGTTTCAAATACCACCTAGCTAGACATGCTCGGGTGGTTGGCGTCGGTGACGGTAGCATAGGGTTGCGGATGATGTTGCTGGGTGTAGCACTGACAGATTTACGTATAATTTTAATGTTACAAACACTTTTTTGAGCCGCCTGATGATAGATTATGGTTTCTGCTTTTTGCTTGTCTTGTCTTGAAATATACGGTTGCTAAAGCTGCTTTTATAACCAAGCAGCAGAGATCCTTTCACTGAGTAACATTGAAAACAAAGATTGTGAACTGCTCTAAAAATAGTCAATACTGAATTTGGATGAATTAAGCAACCATTTTTGGAAAATAAATACTAATTTAATTAATTTCATATTTCCTCTGTTATTACTACCATTGTAGAACTGTCAAGCTGTGCACATGTCTTTTTAGGAATTTGTATGTGAATGACTATTTATGAAAAGTGCCCCTTTAGCTGAATAGTTTTTCAAGATAATTTAATTTTCCTTTTGTTGAGAATTTCATATAAACTTTGTTTTGCAATGTATTCCAGGGGAAACCATGTGTTGTGATATATGTACCAACTTCGGTTGCCCTGGATTGGAGTCACGCGTTCTTCACAACATGATAACAGTGCCTCTTCCTCGATGCTACAAGACATGCCTAGTAAGGAGAAATGTTTGGCACCCCATGCCCATCAGTTACTACCAACTACTCTATCTTTCTAATGGCGGGAAATAAAAGTTTCTCCCATATTGTTGGAATGGAATGCCTACATTTAACGAGATGTTTTCAATTTTCGATGTATCTTGTTTTATCCAATGGCTACCTATTGAAAACAATTGGTAGAAATATGAAAACTGCTATCTGTCTTGATTATACATGTCGGTATTCAAGGATTCCTTCTTGCCGGTTTGAAGATTTTTTTATTTTTTTGTGCAGTATGTGTCATGCTATTGCAGTCAGCAAGTCACTTCTTCAATCTTTAAGTGGAAAGTGGAAGCATTTCAAGAAGAAGGAAAACAAAGGAATCTAGTACTAATCACCAATGTGGATCTGTCGTATGAGATATGCATCACCAATGAACCTAACCGGTCTAAAATTCATGGACCTGGCTGGGAAAAGTTAATTAGCGACTACGATCTTCGTTATCAAAATCTAATCATCATAAACCTGGATACTGGGAGTCTGGCCATTGAGATAGATCTAAGACTCAGTGATTCTCGAGGAGGTCACAGGCCCCTTCTAAAACCATCACTAGGTAAGTGCATCAACTTCCATCGTGCTTTATCAACTATGTTTATCAGCATACTTTGGTGCTCCTACCTCTGTCCATGAAATGTATGTCATATTTATAGTCGTAGTTATTTTCAAAACATTTTTTACACTTCTGTTGATTACCATCCCAACTTGATGATGTGGATTGAATTTAACCATTCCTTTTCAACTTTAATAGAGAGTTCATTTCTTTAAACAAACTCGTTTGAAAATGAGTTATTTTTCCCTGTAGCTTTTGATTATATAAATGATTCGGGGAGGGAGTACATTGGGAAAGCAGTGTTTGGTCGAGGCATAAACCTCCCATAAAAACAATTTGGACAGATGATATACTTTGTGTTTGAAGCTGACGAGTTGTCAGAGTAATGGGCCACGGGTAGGCTAACCCGAGACCCAGAACCTTTCAGGACATCAGGGTGGGCTTCGCCCCTAACGAATCCCAAGACGGAGGGCCGCCTCTGGGAGTCGGCTGCAGCAAGGCCGACTACCCGCTCACGGCCGAATCCCAGAGTCGACAACGAAATGAGCCGACTCCCAGTTGGCGGCTTCCAGAGAAGCCGACTATGGGGAGTCGGCCCGCGACTTCACCACCCTCTGCCTTCAAGTAGAAGGACGGGATGGGGATTGGCCGCAGTACGGCCCTCCCTCACCCCGATTACCAAGGGCGGGTATGGCTACAGTGCGCCGTACCGAAGGAGATCTCCGTCCGGCGCGGCACTGTTGCCATACCAGCCCTGACATCCGCCCCAGTGGCGGAACCCTGTTCCCACGTTGGCCTGCCTGTACGGCCTAGAGACGGCGGGCCCCGCTAGTCAGCAGGGGGACAGGAGACAGTGAGAGCACCATAAGACGGATCCCGTGGGAGTCGGCCTCCGAGAGTCGGCCAGCTCCTCCCACGGGCCCCGCACGCCATTAACCAGACAAGACGGGGAGTGGCGACAGTGATCGCCCGTCAGGCGGCGGAACTGTTGCCACGACCACACGACCAAGCCAACGTCACCAGAAGCACGGCTATAGTGGTCGGGTCATTCGGCGGGGCCTACCAGGCGGCGGGCCCCAGCAGTCGGCGGAGAAGACGGCGGCCTAAGAGACAGACGGCTGGGACCCGTGCCCAGCCGGATTACCATTGTACCCCCGGGGGGTAGGCCTATATAAACCCCCCGGAGCACCCATGCAAAGGGTTCAATCCTTTTAGCACTAGACTAGAGACACAAGAGGGAGAGAGCTAGCCTTGCCCTCTCCTACCTCCAGGAAACAGCTCAAGGAGCAACCTTGTATACACATCGCTATAGTGATCATGCGGAGACCCCGCAGAGCAGCGGTAGGGGTGTTATCTCCTCGGAGAGCCCTGAAGTTGGGTAAGATTCGCCGGCATGCATGTCTACGCCTCATCCCGCTTCTAGGCACCGGCGATGTTCTACTCGCCCCCACCATGATAAGCCATCCTTTGGCATATGTCGCATCCAACCCCCGACATTTGGCGCCCACCGTGGGGCGAGGTGCACCGTCGCCAGAGACCTGTTCTGGACAGGAACCCTTTTCCTTCCTGGCAAGCGCAGCCAGCCCGGCACGCCAAAGGGAGTCTGCACCGATGCGCTGCATGGCGCTGAGACCGCCTGTGCGGCCAGCTGCCTCGCCGAACTTATCGGCGAGGTTCGCCTCTCTGACGAGCCTGCATCCGACGCAGGCACCGGCGGCCCCGAGAGCCTTCTCGCGGGCCTCCTCGACAAACACCATGTTGCCGGCAAGCCTGCCGCTGACCTGGAGTCCGTAGGCTCCACCGACCCGATGCTGGTCGATTCCGACACCGCGTCGCTCGACGCGTTCCCCACCAACGTTGTAGTCTACGACGAGCCGCTCCCTCGCGCGGAGAGCGCTGGAAGCACCGTCACAGAAGTGCTCGTCATAGGGCATGGCGAGCACTCCGATGGCAGAGCTCACGACCCGCTTGATGCAGCACTGCAAGACCTGGATGCGCCCATTCCAGAGGACGCTGACGCCGAGACGCTGGAGGCACGCCGCCTCCAGCTCGTTGAAGGTGCAAAGAAGCTGGCAAGCATGAGACGCTTGTCAGAGGCCTACCAGCGTGAGCTGGATCGCGCTGTGGGCGGCTCGCCGGCCCCAACGGGGACTAGCCGCCTAGGCACGGTCCGGCAATGCGGCGTGGACATCGCCAGCATGTTCGGGGCCAATCGCCCCGTATACGCCACGCCCGCGGAGAACATCCGAGCCGCCCAGGCGGCAGCAGACGAGTTGGACAACCTCGAAGGCGAAGAGCGCCGCTTAATGACGGAGCGAGTCCAGCGACTCCTCGACGCGGGTACCGCGCAAAACGCGGCCGGCTGCCACACAGAGGCGCGCAACGACAGAACGACGACATACCACCCCGCCGAGACCAAGGCGCGACGTCTCGGACGCCGACTGGCGGCGTTCGCGGAATGAAAGACAAGGATCCGGCTGCTAGCCGCAGTCGGACCCACATCACCATCGAGCGCGACCAAGACGGCCGCCCGCGAGCAGTGGAGCGGCGGGACGACTATCTGCCTCCTCCACCTCGTAGAGAAAGGCGAGTCTCCCCGCCGCCCGTTGAGCATCCGACTCTCGGCGGTCGCCTCAGCCGCCGAGAAGGAGTCGGAGAGAATGACGCCCGCGACCGGATCGACCGACTCCACCGATCCCTGGCACTGGAAGAAGAGGAAGAGTTGGGTCCGCCGTGTTTCGGCCCCCGCATCCGAGATGAGCCCTTTCCCAAAGGGTTCACTCTCCCCAGAGATACTCCCAAGTACACTGGCTCCGTCAAGCCAGAAGATTGGCTGGTTGACTACGCCACGGCCGTCGACATAGCAAGCGGCAACAAGTGCCTTGCCGTGATGTACGTTCCACTCATGCTCCAGGGCACGGCCCGGACATGGTTGAACAGCCTGAAACCCCGCAGCATCAACAGCTGGGTCGACTTCACCGAAGCTTTCGTCCGCAACTTCACGAGCACGTACAAGCGACCTCCCAAGCCTCGCCAGCTCTCCTTGTGCGTGCAGGGCCCCAACGAGTCGACTCGCGACTACCTCACGCGTTGGGCCGAGCTCCGAAACTCCTGCGAGGGCGTGCACGAGGTGCAGGACATCGAGTACTTCACCGCCGGGTGTAGAGAAGGCACCCTCCTCAAGCACAAACTCCTCTGCGACGAGCCAGAGACCCTGGACGAGCTGCTGATTATAGCAGACAAGTACGCCACAGCCGACTCCTCCATGAAGACAGAGATCCAAGTTAGTACAACCAGCAAAGTGGCCCCTCAGTCTCCCAGAACTCCGGCTGGAGACGCCAACCGGCGGCAGCAGCAGGGCAACCTCAACCGCAAGGCCCCGCAGCCGGCTTCTAGTAGCCGGCAGGTGGCGATAGTCGAAGACCAGCAGCTAGAGGGGCAGCCTCCGCCCAAGCGGCAGAAGGGCGGCAAGTCCAACTGGTTGCCGGCTTTCTCCTACGAGCAGACTCTAGATGGCCCATGCAAGTTTCACAGCGGCGCAAAGCCGTCAAATCACACCACCCGAAAGTGGCACTGGCTCACCAGGATCGCCAAGGGAGACGGCCTCCTGCCCCCTCCGCCTGCTAGGCAGCCGCCTCCGCCTCCACCACAGCAGTCGGCTGTCAGGCCGGTCGGCACAGTACAAGACGAGTACCCAAAAGAGCATGGGGCCTATGTGGTGTTCACTAGTGTGGCAGACGACAAACGCAGCAAGCGGCTCGAGCGGCAAGAGGTGAACGCAGTGGCGTCGGACACCCCAGAGTTCATGCACTGGTCCGAGAAGCCTATCAGTTGGAGCAGAGCTGATCACCCAGAGGTGATGCCGAATCCGGGTTCCTACACCCTGGTCCTGGATGCTACCTTTGCCACGGATGAGCGGGCTGCTCGCTTCTCGCGAGTTCTGATAGACGGAGGCAGCAGCATCAACATCATGTACAAGGATACCATGGAGAAATTAGGAATCAAGCAAAGGCAGCTTCAGAGCAGCCGGACTATATTCCATGGCATTGTCCCAGGCCTTTCCTGCTCCCCAATCGGCAAGATTTTGATAGATGTCCTCTTTGGAGACAAGGATCATTTCCGCCGAGAGCCAGTCTGGTTTGAAGTGGTGGACCTTAAGAGCCCGTACCATGCACTGCTTGGCCGACCTTCTTTGGCCAAGTTCATGGCGGTCCCCCACTATGCCTACCTCAAGATGAAGATGCCGAGTTCCAAGGGGATTCTGACTATAGCCGGTGACTACAGAAAGTCGTCCACTTGTGCGGCCGAGAGCAGTCGGCTGGCCGAGTCCCTGGTTGTTGCAGCAGAGAAGCGGCTTCTTGATCGGGTTGTGGCGATGGCCGACAAGCAGCCAGAGATGTTGCCCAACCCCAAGGAGTCGGAAGCTGAGGGCTCGTTCAAGCCGGCTAAAGAGACGAAGAAGATACCTTTGGACCCAGAGCATCCGGAGAGGTACGCCGTCGTAGGTGCAAACCTTGATAGCAAATAGGAAGGCGAGCTTGTCGATTTCCTCTGTGAGAATCGCGACATCTTCGCATGGTCCCCCAAAGACATGCCAGGTGTACTGACGGAATTCGCCGAGCACAAGTTACATGTTCGGTCTGATGTGAAGCCCGTTAGGCAGCCCTTGCGCCGCCTGTCAGAAGAGAAAATAAGAGTTGTTGGAGAGGAGATAGCCAGGCTCCTTGCAGCCGGCTTTATCATGGAAGTGTTTTTTCCAGAGTGGCTAGCAAACCCGGTCTTAGTGCTGAAGAAGAACAAGCAGTGGCGGATGTGTATTGACTACACAAGCCTCAACAAAGCTTGCCCCAAGGACCTGTTTGCTTTGCCAAGAATCGACCAGGTGATAGACTCCATAGCCGGATGCGAGCTGTTGAGCTTCTTAGATACCTATTCAGGATATCACCAGATCAAGCTGAACCCGGCAGACAGACTGAAAACCGCATTCATCACGCCATTTGGAGCCTTCTGCTACCTGACCATGATGTTCGGCTTGAGGACTGCCGGCGCCACCTTTCAGCGTTGCATGCAGAAGTGCCTCCTCAAGGAACTCGGCAGAAATGCCCACGTCTACGTAGATGATGTGGTAGTAAAGACGGAAAAGCGCAGAACTCTGCTGGAAGACCTCAAGGAGACCTTTGAGAACCTGCACCGATTCCAGATCAAGCTCAACCCTAAGAAGTGCGTTTTTGGAGTACCAGCCGGCCAGCTTCTCGGCTTCCTGGTCTCTGAACGCGGCATAGAGTGCAACCCTGTGAAGATCAAGGCCATCAAGAGGATGGAGGTACCCGGCCGACTGTTGGATGTGCAGAAGTTCACCGGCTGCCTGGCATCCATCAGCCGTTTCATCAGTCGGCTAGGCGAGAAAGCTCTCCCCTTGTACCAGCTCATGAAGAAGACCAATTTTTTAGAGTGGAACCACAAGGCGGACGAGGCTTTTCTCCAGCGAAAGAAGATGTTGGTTACTCCCCCTGTGCTGGCGGCTCCGACTCCCAAAGAGCCCATGCTCCTGTACATCGCCGCCACCAGCCGGGTAGTCTGCACAGTCATTATAGTTGAGCGCAAGGAGGAAGGCAAGGCACTACCCGTCCAAAGACTGGTATATTACCTGAGCGAAGTGCTGTCAACCTCCAAGCAGAACTACCCCCACTACCAGATGATGTGCTACAGCGTGCACTTCGCCGCCAAGAAGCTGAAGCCTTACTTCCAAGAGCATCCAATCACTATGGTCTGCACAGCCCCGCTAGCCGAGATCATCGGAAGCCGAGATGCGTCTAGCCGAGTGGCCAAATGGGCCATAGATTTGGCGCCCTACACAATCTACTATCAACCCCGCACCGCCATCAAGTCACAAGCGCTGGCCGACTTCCTCATCTACTGGGCCGAGACCCAGTACCTGCCGCCAGCGCCCGACTCCACCCATTGGCGGATGCATTTCGATGGCTCCAAGATGCGCACTGGCTTGGGAGCCGGCGTTGTTCTCACTTCTCCTAAAGGCGACAAGCTCAGGTATGCGCTGCAGATCCATTTCGCCGCCTCCAACAACGTCGCTGAATATGAGGCGCTCATTCACGGGCTCCGGCTTGCCAAAGAGCTTAGCATTCGCCGGATCCTGTGTTATGGCGACTCCGACTTGGTGGTCCAGAAGTCATCTGGCGACTGGGACACCAAGGACGCAAACATGGCAAGCTACCGCTTCCTCGTGCAGGAACTCAGCGGATATTTCGAGGGGTGCAAGTTCCTCCATGTGCCAAGAAACGACAACGACCAAGCAGATACTTTGGCATGAATCGGCTCCACCCGCCAAGCAATACCATCTGGCGTCGCTCTTCAGCGCCTCCTCAAGCCATTCATCAAGCCTTCACCAGAGTCAGATTCCATTTTTGTGCCGGCTCCTCCTGAAGAAGACGGATCCGACTCGAGAGCCTCAGCAGACGGCACAAAAACCCCTGCAAACGACTCCAAGAACGCCGCAGTCAAAGCCGGCCCGGGGACTCCAGAGCCCGGCCCGGGGACTGCGGCGACCAGACCAAAGACTATAGAGCTCGGCCCGGGGACTGCACCAGTCGGCCCGGGGACTTCGTTGATCCAGCAAGCGGCCACGGACTCCAGCCCACCGTCTTCCAGCCCAGCCGTCCTCGTCCAAGTCGCAGTTCTGGCAGTCGAAGAAATAGCAGCACCTTCATGGGCACAACCTATCCTCAAATTCCTGGTAAACAAGGAGCTGCCGACTAACGAAACCTTGGTTCGGCAAGTACAACGCCGGGCGGCAGCATACACCATAGTCAACAGAGAGCTGGTCAGGCGCAGCATCACTGGTGTCTACCAGCGCTGCGTTGAGCCGGACCAAGGCCAAGCAATACTCAGAGACATCCATCAAGGCGAGTGCGGCCACCATGCGGCTTCAAGAGCACTCGTCGCAAAAGCTTTCCGGCATGGTTTCTTCTGTTCGACTGCCCTAGAAGAGGCCAAGGAATTGGTCCAGAAATGCAAGGGGTGCCAGAAGTTTCGTTCCAAGCCGTATCAGCCGGCTTCTGCGCTCAAGACTATCCCAATTGCCTGGCCCTTTGCAGTTTGGGGCCTGGATATGGTGGGACCGTTTAAGACGGCGCGAGGTGGCCTAACTCATCTACTTGTCGCGGTGGACAAGTTCACCAAGTGGATAGAAGTAAAGCCCATCAAGAAGTTGAATGGTCCGACTGCCGTGACTTTCATCTCAGATATCACGATTCGGTATGGCATACCGCACAGCATCATCACCGACAACGGCACCAACTTTGCCAAAGGCGCCTTGGCCTATTTCTGCGCGACATAGGGCATCCGACTGGACTTAGTGTCCGTTGCCCATCCGCAGTCAAACGGCCAGGTGGAGCGGGCGAATGGCCTCATCCTATCTGGCATCAAGCCTCGGCTGGTCGAACCATTGGAGCATTCAGCCGGTTGTTGGCTTGACGAGTTGCCAGCCGTCCTCTGGAGTCTGCGCACGACTCCAAACAAGTCTACCGGCTTCACGCCCTTCTTCCTCGTCTACGGTGCTGAAGCCGTCATCCCAACGGATATAGAGTTCGACTCCCCGCGAGTCACGATGTACACCAAGGAGGAAGCAGAAGAAGCACGACAAAATGGCGTCGATCTGCTGGAAGAGGGTCGGCTGTTGGCACTCAGCCGGTCCAGCATCTACCAGCAGAACCTACGCCGATACTACAACAGGAAGGTCAGGACGAGATCTTTCCAAGAGGGCGACCTTGTGCTCAGACTGATCCAGCGAACAGCCGGCCAGCACAAGTTGTCGGCGCCTTGGGAAGGCCCTTTCATCATCAGCAAAGTGCTAGGCAACGACTCCTACTACCTGATCGATGCTCAGAAGCCCCGAGCACGCAAGAGGGACGACTCTGGCAAGGAGACGGAACGACCATGGAACGAAAATCTTCTCTGAAGATTTTACAGTTGAAGCAGTATGTACCGCGCTACCCTTTTGTATTGAAGTACCAAGACTCCGGGCCCCCCCGAGACGAACTCGGGGACTGCCCTTTTTGTTATCTATATGATAAGGATTATGCCTCCGAGTATGCTACTCTTTGCTATGCCGCTTGGCACCGGGCTCGACTAGTCGGCCCGGGGACTCGCCGTCTTGCGCTATGAGAACGCTTCCTGCAGTCGGACAAGTAGTGTGTGGCGCCTAAGTCGTCTCCTGTTAGAAGCCGCAGCTCGCAGAGCGACTGTCCGGTGGGCAGGAGTAAGGAAGAATGGGCGCCCACATGAAAAATGGCTAAGGACTCAAAGCGTAAACATAGCTTAAGCCGGCTTTCCAGCCGCTCCTCGCAAATCCGACTCCGGAGTAGACGGCTTGCCGCTTTCTATCCAACTTGCTAAGAAACTCTAGAATGGCTAAGTACTTGCCTCACCAAAGTAGCCAAGTATTCAATCCAGCGGCAGTCTGCAGAGCGGCTGTCCGACTGGCAAAGACAGCATCTAAGGGAAGGCGACAAAGGAAAAGCCAAAAGAGCAATAAGCAAGAAATGATAGAACCTAGATAAATATTTACATAACATAGGCCCTGGGACAAATCCTCGAACGGAAGTTCAAAATACACCCCGCAGGTGGAATTGTGCGAATTAACAAAGTTCTTCGAGAAACTACCAAAGCAGATAAATAAAGACAAGGCGGCGGCCTACAAAGCAGCAGACGGGTTTTGAGGCTCAGAGGAGATGGCGGTGTCGGACGTTGGGGCGGCCGGCTGAGCAGTCTCGGCTTGACCGCCTCCAGCGGCAGTCGGCTCGGTTGGGCGCGGCTCGTTGCTGGAGGCACGGTCAAGCTGAGGCTGATCGCCCGCTCCGTCTTCTGGCGCCTCCATCTTGCCTCCGACCTCCGCCTCGTCTCCCTCCTCGGCACTGGAGCCGATCACCTCCGCCGAGTTCTCGTCGTAGTCCGGGTTCATTCCAAACCACTCCGGCGGTGCCTCCTCACCGTTGTCAGCTCACTCAGGAACGAAGACGTTGGTATCGGCATACTCGGCAATCGCCGTGGCGCACTTGACAAGGGCGTCCTCCACGGTTGCCAGCTCCGGCTGGGCCTCGGCCCAGAGTGTGGCTAGCTGGTCCAGGTCCAGGTCTGGATACCACGCCTTGACAAACTCCAAGGCCTGACGCGCTCCAGCCTGTGCCGAGGAGCCTTTCCAAGCCTCCAGACGACCTGCTGCGACCTCCAGCCAGTCGGCAGTTCGGCTGGTAGTGCGCAGAATCGGCATGTCTAGCCACAAGGCAGCAATCGCCTGGGCGCTGACACGTTGAAGCCGGCGCAGCATCCGGTGAGCCGGCCGCAAGCGAGCCTCGATGCTCAGAAGCTGCTCATCAAGGGTCCGGGGGGCATTGGCGGCAACCTCCTCGCCAGCTGCCCTCTGCGCCTCGTGATCGGCCTCGATGGCTTGAGTGGCAGCTTGCGTGTGGCCCGGGAAGAAGTCTGCCGAGACAAAAAAGAAGCAAGTTAGAAAAAGCAAGAGTCGGCCCGACCTGCAGTCGGCAGCTCAAAGAAAGAGAGTAAAGAAAACTCACCATCGACGATATCCTCAATCTCGTGGAAGCCGGAGGTCAGCATTGCCTCCTTGTCGGTCCAGGAGGAGCGCTCGGTCTCGAACTCGGCCAGGAGTTCAGTCTCTTTCTCCTTCGCCTCCTCCTACGCCTTCTTGAGCAGCTCCTTCTGCTCCGCCAGCTGCGCAGCCAGCAGGTCATGCTCTGTGACGAGCTTGCTGCATTCCACCTCCTTGGCGCGCAAGGCGGTGTTGGCTGCGCCCAACTGCTCCTGAAGAACGGCGTTGGACTCTGAAGAAAAAGAAAAATGACGTAAGTCATCAAACAAGAAGGTCGCCAGGAAGATCCGGCCCGACTGCGCAGCAGTTGGCCCAAATCTCGGGGACTACAGCCCGCAGGTGCGCCAGCGCGCCCCCGCGAAGAAGGAAACTCACTCCGGCTCTCCAACAAATCGGCGGTCCGCTTGCCCAGCTCCTCAACGTTGCGGTTGAAGACGGTGACCCGGAGGTTGTGGTAATCGTGTGATAAGCATTTCAAAACAAGAATAAGCATTTGGAACTCGCCAATAGAGTTCCCACCCACCTGCTCAGCAGCCAGCCCGGAACTCGGGGACTACACCCAGTGGGTGCGCTGGCGCGCCCCCACGGAGAAGAACAAGAAAAACAAAGTCAGAGGAAGACATACCCGGACGGCCGCCCGCGATGCCAGATGCGCCTTGGTGCAGTTCTGGATGGCGTCGCCTTCGGCCCGCAACTTCGCCTGGACGTCTAGGAGCGCCTGGTTCAGCGGGCCTGTGCCGCCTCCTCGCACCCACCCGACGACCACAGCGCTCGTCGCCTCGACGTCTGGGATGGCCGAGCTGGCTGCGCCGGTCTCCAGAGGGCGTGGCGCTGAGATCGCCTTCTCTAGACGGCGGCGTGTTGGCAAGGCGACTTGGAGGAGCAGATTCGACATGGCTTCGTCTGCAGTCGGCGGCACCGGCGGGTCCGTCGGCTGTTCGCCTCGCGCGCTCCCGGACGGCGGCGGAGGCGGTGGTGGCGGCACGGCCGTTGTCGGCGTTCTGGGAACGGGGGTGCCCAGACTTGCCTGCCTGCGGCCTGCGGCATGGCTCAAGTGGGGGCCCAACGCGGCCCATCTTCATCGGCACAAGGCTCAAGACCCTCGCGAGGGGCCAAGCCTCGCGAGGCGGACGACACAGCACTTCCTCAGGCCAAGCCTCATCGGGCAGGCTCGTGAGGAGATGGAGACATCGAGGCGGGGTACCTCGCGAGGTGCCCATGACGTGAGCCATGACGACTGGAGGCACCAGGCGGGTGCCAGCGCGTGCAGCGTCCTTCTTTCCTCTTTGGTGCAAGGGGGACAGGCGCAGCCGCAGGGTACCGAGGCATCAGGCAAAGGTTGCCACTTCGGTGCAACGAGACCAAGGCCAGAGAGGACTACGAGACGGAGGTCGCCATGGAGCCCAGCGCGGCGTCATCACCAGAGCCTTTAGCAGGCGAAGACTGCTTTTGACAGGATAGATATACTAGCTGTCCCCCTTCAAATTAGCCCGCCATTGTTGGATCCCTTCGCGCTCAATATTTGGGGAGAGGACCAGGGCCTCTATATATAGGGCTAGCCATCCACATAGCAGGGGGTTCGGGTTCGGGTTCGGTTCGACTCTTGGTCATAAACAAGAGCAAGAGAGAGAGAGAGAGAGAGAGAGAGAAGGATAGCTGCGCTCCCCTTCGCAGTTCATCCACAGGCCAAGAACAGACCCTCGCGTGGCTGTTCTTCCTTGTAGTGTTCATCCTCATCAGCCCCAAGAGGCAATCCGCAAACCACACACTGGAGTAGGGTATTACACCACAACGGTGGCCCGAACCAATATAAATCTCGTGTCTTTCGTGCATTTCTTTCAGTAGCTTAAATCCTTGAGAGAGGGAGAGGTTGAAGGCGTAATCTCCGCGCGCACCCCAGTGTTCGAAACTTGAGGGTCTGCCAGAACCCTAAATCCGACATTTGGCGCGCCAGGTAGGGGTGCGCCAGAATTCGTCTTCCACCGCTCTGCTCTCCTCCGACCGCCACAACCATGTCAGACGCTCGTCGGGCCTGCGCCGAGCGCCGGGCCACCATAGCTTCTCGTGTCGCCCAGACCGCCCCCGTCGGTGGGCGTCCTCATCGTTCCCTGTCGCCCGCCGTCAACGCCGCCACCGGCCCGGCGGGGGGCGAGCAGTAGACATCGTCTCAGCACCCGTCCGTGCGGCAAGACGGCCACACCGCTTCTCCGTCACTTGCGCCGGCCGGCTCTTCGTCCCGCGTGCTCCGCGCACCCTTGGAGGCTCGAGCTGCGCTCATCGCGGCAAATGAGCTCCTGCGCTACCGACCCGTCGACGACGTCTACGAGGAGTGGCTCGACCGCGTCGCCGAGCTCGTCCGCGCCGCAGGGGGCTCTCCTGCGCCGTCCGCCCCGCTGCGCCGCACTCCGCCCCGCGTGGGCAACGAAGCTCCGGGGGCGAGCCAGCAGCCTCCCCCCCAAGAAGACCCCATGGCTCCAAGGCGCATGGCCCCTGGGCGGAACTCGTTCCGCCAGGTGCCAGCGCAGCAAGAACGAAGCTGCCAAGAAATCCCTCGCCCGCAAGGGGCTGCCCGGGCGCTCCCAGCTCCCGCTCTAGCACGCCAAGACCCCGCCTTGCTCCAAGCTGCAGCGCGTGGGGACCCTCAAGACCGAGCTCCTCATCAACCAAGGCCCTTCGTGGCCACCGCGGGCTGCCTTGCCTACACCCCTGAGCTGCGCAGCGTCGCGTGGCCCCCAAAGTTCAAGCCGGACCTGCCTCCGCGCTATGACGGCACGACTGATCCCGCAGAGTTCCTCCAGCTCTATGAGCTGGGCATCGAGGCTGCTGGGGGAAACGAGAAGGTCATGGCGAACTGGTTCCCCATAGCGATGAAGGAAGGAGCCCGCACCTGGCTCCTAAACCTGGCCCCGGGAACGATCTCCTCCTGGGACCAGATGCGCGCCCGCTTCGTCGCCAACTTCCAAGGTACTCGCGACCGGCCGCCCGCCGTGAGTGACATGCGCCGCATCAAGCAACAACCTGGAGAGACCTTGCAGAAGTACATCCAGCGCTTCAACAGCGCGCGCCTCAAGATCCCCAAGGTGTCCGAGGAGGCCATCATCTCGGCCTTCTCCGATGGTGTGCGCGACGTTGAGATGAAGGAGGAGCTAGCAATGCATGAGGACCTCTGCACATCCCTGGAACTATTCAACTTGGCGAACAGGTGCGCCAGAGCTGAGGAGGGGCGCCTCTCCCTCCTCGAGCTGCCTACTACGGACCCAGAAGAGAAGAAGCCCAAGGCCAAGGACGTGAAGCGCAAGGGGGCTGCCGTGCTCACAGCCGAACAAGACATCAAGCGTGGCAGAGATCTACCCGACTCCACCAGAGGTAGCCGGTACTGCGTATACCACGACCTCCACACCCACAACACCAACGAATGCCAAGAACTCCGCGTCGTGCGAGAAGGAAGGATCGGCCGTCGCCCTGACCGTGCTGACCGGGGCTACGGCCGAGGAGGAGGGAGAAACCCAGGGTGCTGGGAAGACTGCGGCCCGCGCCAGGGGTGGCACGACCAACCTCGCGAGGAACGTTGGCGGGACCTGCCTCGCGAGGGGGACTGGAGGGATCAGCCTCGTCAGGATCGCCCTCACGGCAACGCAGGCCTGCCTCCTCTGCCGCCTCCACCAAGAAGAAACGAGGACCGCCATCAGGACGAGGGCGCTGGGGGCTTCCAGGAGCCACGCGCGGTCGCTTGCATCCTGGGCGGAGCTCAAGCCCAAGCCTCCCAACGCATCTTCAAGCAGTTCGCCCGTGAGGTGAATGCAGTTCTCCCCAAGCTCGAAGCAACGCGCCCCCTCAGGTGGTCGGCGTGCGCCATCACGTTCAGCTCAGCAGATCAGCTCAAGTGCTCGGCTACGGCAGGAGTTCTCCCGATGCTTTGCTCCCCAGTCATCAGCAACATGCTGGTAAAAAAGACCCTCATTGACGGAGGGGCAGGGCTCAGCGTCCTGTCTGTGGATACCTTCAACAACCTCCAAGTGCCTTATGACCAGCTACAGCCGACCAAGCCTTTCTCAGGGGTCACCGACGGCTCCACGGTCCCAATTGGGCAGGTCCGCCTCCCTGTCACCTTCGGGGCCCGCAGCAACTACCGTACCGAGCTCATCGACTTCGATGTCGCCGACATCCGCCTGCCGTACAACGCCATCCTCGGGTACCCAGCGCTGGCCAAGTTCATGGCCGTGACCCACCACGGCTACAACGTCCTCAACATGCCCGGGAGTGGAGGCGTCATCACCGTGCCCTGTGAAGGGAGATATGCAGTTTGTTCTCTGGAGCGGGCCTTTCAGGCCGCATCACTTAAAGACCCGGATCGCGGAAGCAGGAGGCTTCGGGAGACCACCCCCAAGAAGAAGAAGATGTTGCCAGGCTCAGCCCCTCAGGAGGCAGGGACCTTAGGACCCGCGCCTGCTCGGGAGGACCCTCCTTCCATCACATAGGAAAGCGCACCCGACGCCCTCCTCACGCAAGGCTCGGGGGCTCTCACCTGGAGGGCCACCGACCTAGCCATGGTCACGAGGGAGGCGCTTGGGCGCCATGTGGAGGCGTGCTTCAAAGTGCGTCTCGCTCAAGGAGGAGCCGGGCAAGGAAGACCAGACCAGCAAGAGTTCGTCAGCAAGGACATTCAGGAGCTACAGGAGGCAAGGATCATGAGGGATTGCCGTCGCCCTCCGGCTATGGCCCCACATCCAGGCGAGGATGGTGGGCTGCGTGTCTGCGTCGAAGTACCTGGGCTCAATCAGATTGCCACGACCGGGCGCCTCTGGCCCCCGCGAGTGGGGCGCTGCGGAGGACCACCCCACAGCCGTGTTCGCATGCCTCACGGCCTGCCGAGCATGGATGCGGCGTGCCAGCGCCTCACGAGGGGCATCAGGGTGGTTCAGGAAGACAGGCGCTCAGCAGCCCTGATGGAGATGAAGGCAGCTCGCGAGGAGCCACCAGGGCCTCCGGAGCCTCCCGAGGCCCCGGGGCCTGGGGGCTCGTGAGGATCGACTTCCGCATCCCAACAAGCCTACTGCACCAACACCGCTTCGCCAACGGCACCCCCAGGTGACATTTTCCAAATTCCGTTCTCAGCTGGGAGCGCCCTCCCAGGGTTGCGTCACTCCCAGGCCGCATGGGTCCGTCCCTGCGGCCTGTATCTGCTTTTACCTTTCGGTCGTTAGTCCACTTTGTTGGGGGCGCCCCTCAGGCTGCGTCACCCCCAAGCCGCTGGGGTTAGGCCCAGCGGCATGTATCTTCATCGTGCTTGTTTCCAACTATGCATTCGCCTACCATGCGTGATTATTTGGTGCCTGCCCCCGGCATCCCATCTCCCCATGTCGACTACTTGCACGTTAAAGGGGGGTGCCTGAGCATCACGACTCAGGGCTCTTACTGGCCTAACGGCCCTCACCCTCTGGTCTTGTCCACGGCATCGCGACCTGGCAAACCAGCGACGGTCGAGACAAGCCCGAAGGCCGGGACCCGAGGACGTAGAGTACCGGCATGTAACCAATTCTTGCAGGAACACATTTCAAGACATGGCCCAGTGCCGGGCGCAACCCACCCAGGGGTAGGGCCTCGTGAGTCCCGCCCTGGCTCACGGGTGCCCAGATACACCTCACCTACCCCGACCAGGAAGCTCCTGATTGACTAACGATCGACTAACGGCCCTCGAGGCGGCATCATCTCCTTTCTGTGTTGACCCCGCAGGAACCTTGGAGAGAACTGCGTCAGCCAGGGCCCTCGCGAGGTTCCCTTCACCCTCACCCGTGCGAACCGCTTGCACGTTAAAGGGGGGTGCCTGAGCATCGCGACTCAGGGCTCTTACTGGCTCAACAGCCCTCACCCTCTGGCCTTGTCCATGGCATCGCGACCTGGCATACCAGCGACGGTCGAGACCAGCTCGAGGGCCGAGACCCGAGGACGTAGAGCAGAAAGGGGAGCAGAGACGAGGGAGAAGGGGGGGCTCGCGAGGACCTCGCAGGGTGGTTCCGCACCTCCAGTGCGCGGATCAAAAGGCACGTCAGGAACGACCCCTGACTCCTAAGATAAGTCACCGCTCCAAGCACCGGCTACCGTGGCACTGCACCCGCACTTGAAGCGATTCCGTACTGGCAACGTTGCACCCCTTTCTCACCAAGTGATGGCCGCTTGGGCACCAAAGGGGACCTCCTGAGCATCGCGACTCAGAGGCTCTTACCGGACCCCGGGTCGCTCACCTCCTGGCCTTGACCACGGCATTGCGACCTGGCATACCAGCGACGGCTGATGCCGCCTTGGGACTGGGTCCTATCGATGCAGAGCACCAAAGCCCTCGCGAGGTGCGAAAGGGAGGACCGAACTATGACGGAATTAGCAACCCGCACGGATTCATGGCAAAGGGTCATATATATCGACAAAAGGGGATTACAGACACCTTACAAGCCCCCACGGGGTGCATTCTAGTTCCTCGCAGGGAACATATCCTAAGGGACGCTAGCTACACGAGCTGCAGCGGGAGACGCCATCATCAACAGTGGGCCATCAGGCACCGGCGACAACTCCATCCAGATCAGGGTCGGCCACGACCTGACAGGCCCGCCCTGCTCCGGGAACGACGCCGGCTCGGGGGCTCATGGCTGTCGTCGCTCGTCTCCGGCGTAACGAAGCCTCCGCCGGAGTCGCTGGACCCCTCGGCACCTCTGCCAAGGGGGCAGTCGACGGGCCTGGCCCTCGCCAGGGCAAGGCCCTGGCTACCTCTCCCGCGGCAGCACTCCACCCGGCGACCGAGCGCGTCGAAGACCTTGAAGAACATCACCCCCGCGCCATCGTGCTCCAGGTGGACCGTGAAGACGCCCCTCTCCCTGCAGACCCGGGCGATCTCCCTCTAGCCGCGAGACATGAAGACCTCGCCCGGGGCGGCGACCATGACCTCCGCCTCGGTCGCGAGCGCACTGCAGTCGGCGTGCTGCAGCCAGAGCTCCAGGGGCCCCCCTGGCGAAACGATGGAGGCGAAGAAGGAAGGAAGGCAGATCCAGGACTGAAGAGGAATGGCGAGGTGGAGCACGCCCTCTTGGGAGGAGCCCTCGGCGTGGACTCCGGGAGGAACCACCCTCGCCTTCGTGACCCGACGACGCCGGCGACGGCGCTGGCCGCGGGGATCAGCGTCATCACCTCCAGGGCCCTCGATGCGGGCATACAAGGGGAGCGGGAACCCCGGCGGAGCCCGCTCGCCCCAGGGCCTCGCCGCCACCTGATGATCTTCTTCACCACGGCTGCACAAGGCGAGCCGCTTCTTCGGTGGGAGGGGGTCCGGATCCTCTCGCGGAGCCTTCCCCTTCTCCGCCACGAAGAACCGGCGAATGGGAGCCATCGCGATAAGACGGAGCAAGAGCAGAGGCGAAGGAGAGAGCGAGGAGTGACGAACTGGAAGGGCACGCGCGGTGCCGTACTTATAGCCGGCGAAGGGCAACCGCCGGCCACCACGATCGCAGGTAATCATAACACGATCTACATGCAGGGACTCGTCCAACTCGCACGATCACCAAGGCGTCATGGGAAGTGGAGACGCCATGTCCAATCAACCGCCACGTGGCGCCCAAGGCCGCAGGCTGTTAGGGCCCGCGGCGCTTCGCCCTTACCCTTTCGCCTCTCGGCACGGCCAAGCCCAAGCGCGCCTTGGGCCCGGGGGCTACTGTCGGCGTTCTGGGAACGGGGGTCCCCAGACTTGCCTGCCTGCGGCCTGCGGCGTGGCTCAAGTGGGGGGCCCAACGCGGCCCATCTTCATCGGCACAAGGCTCAAGACCCTCGTGAGGGGCCAAGCCTCACGAGGCGGACGACACGGCACTTCCTCAGGCCAAGCCTCATCGGGCAGGCTCGTGAGGAGACGGAGACATCAAGGCGGGGTACCTCGCGAGGTGCCCATGACGTGAGCCATGATGACTGGAGGCACCAGGCGGGTGCTAGCGCGCGCAGCGTCCTTCTTTCCTCTTCGGTGCAAGGGGGACAGGCGCAGCCTCGGGTACCGAGGCATCAGGCAAAGGTTGCCACTTCGGTGCAACATGACCAAGGCCAGAGAGGACTGCGAGACGGAGGTCACCATGGAGCCCAGCGCGGCGTCATCACCAGAGCCTTTAGCAGGCGAAGACTACTTTTGACAGGATAGATGTACTAGCTGTCCCCCTTCAAATTAGCCCGCCATTGTTGGATCCCTTCCCGCTCAATATTTGGGGAGAGGACCAGGGCGTCTATATATAGGGCTAGCCATCCACATAGCAGGGGGTTCGGGTTCGGTTCGACTCTTGGTCATAAACAAGAGCAAGAGAGAGAGAGAGAGAGAGAGAGAAGGATAGCTGCGCTCCCCTTCGCAGTTCATCCACAGGCCAAGAACAGACCCTCGCGAGGCTGTTCTTCCTTGTAGTGTTCATCCTCATCAGCCCCAAGAGGCAATCCGCAAACCACACACTGGAGTAGGGTATTACACCACAACGGTGGCCCGAACCAGTATAAATCTCGTGTCTTTCGTGCATTTCTTTTAGTAGCTTAGATCCTTGAGAGAGGGAGAGGTTGAAGGCATAATCTCCGCGTGCACCCCAGTGTTCGAACCTTGAGGGTCTGCCGGAACCCTAAATCCGACAGCCGTGTCCGGCACAGGGGCCTCGCCGCCTTCCCTCTCCATGATGGGATGCTCACCGCCGACTTCCCCAGTCTGCTCCGAGAAATCCGGAGGCGGCCGCGCCAAGTTCAGCGGGATGACAAGCAGAGCCGACTGGCGGCGCGCGGCTTCCTCTGCTTGCCGCCTTGCTGCGATAGCGGCTTCGGCATTGTCCAGTTTCTTCTGGGAAGAGGCCGCCGCCTTCTCGGGCTCCGCCTTCTCTCGGCGGGCGTCTGCGTCCTCGTCGCGCTTCTCCTGCGCGTTCTGCTCCATCGCCTCCCGGAAGTCGGCAGCGGGGTCAATGCGCCGAGTGGTGGCGGACGACTCTGCCGACCCCTTGCTGGAGGCGGCGGTGACCCTCCCAAGGGTGAGAGGGGCTCTGGAATAGGGAAAGCGTGTAAAGAATCTGGACAAAATCCACCAGAAGATAAAACAAGACAAAAGACAGAAGCACTTACCCAGAGGATAGCGGCGGCTTCTT
Source organism: Triticum monococcum (assembly GCA_034509565.1). NCBI lineage: Eukaryota > Viridiplantae > Streptophyta > Magnoliopsida > Poales > Poaceae > Triticum > Triticum monococcum. Next base: position 535,242,518 of record CM067845.1, on the reverse strand, counting down.
CACTTCCTTGTGGTAGCGGTTGGCCTTCGCGACCGCCTCTTCCCGCTTGGTCGCCGCGGCCGCCCCTTGAACTTCTTCTCTCGACCACCAAGAGAACTCGGCCTGGCCCGGCACTTCCTCGCACCGCCTAGCCCGCCCAAGGCGGCGAACGAGCTCGCGCCGTGATGGCCGGCTCTTGATTGGTGGCGCGGGGCGACTTCCCCGTCATCATGGACGGGCCAGTCGGCGAAGGTGACCGAGGGCCTGAGGCCGCCTTCCTCTCCTCCGCCGCCTCCGTCGGTGTCGGCCTCCATCGCCGCCCCCCCCCCCCGCCCCCCATGTCGGGGTCGTCGATGTCGCTCTCCGCCCGATCGGGGACAAACTGGCGGGCTGGCCCCGCGGTGCCGGCCGAGGCCTCGACGAGAGGATTCTGATTCGAAAATAAGATTAGGAGTCGGATTCGGCCGCAAAAGGAAACAGAAGAAGAAGAAGAAAGACAACTTGCAACCGGCGGGGGGTTAGTGCGTGAGTACGGCACCATGCCGAACTGCCAATCCTCCGAGAGGCCGCAGTTCGCGATGAAATTCACCGTGTCCGCCACCTCCATGTGGGGCATGTCCTTGGTGCACATCCGACTGGGGTCTCGGTGGCCGCTCATCTGACAGATCATATGAGGCCGGCCTTGGAGTGGGAGGACTCGGTGCGCCACGAAGGCGGCCAGCAAGTCGGCCCCAATCAGACCCTCCGACTGTGTCAGCACTCGGAGCCGTGCGACGGTGGCGGCACCAGCCGGAGTCAGCGTCTTGGTGCGGTAGGACCAGCTGGGGAGCCTACCAGCCGGTGCGCCAGCTTTGTAAGCCGGCAGATTGACCCAGTCGCCTTCTGGGGCGACGTTCTTCACGTAGAAGTAAGAGCACTGCCACATCTTCACCGACTTGATTAGCTGGATGGCGGGGAATGGATTGTCGGCCACCGTTCTCCGCATCGCGATGAAGGTGCCGCACTGGGCTGGCACGCTGGCTGCGTGCCGAGCTTGGACTGAAAGAATTCCCCCCACAGCTCGATGGTGGGGAGAACACCGAGGAAACCCTCACACAAAGTGGTGAAGGCTGCCAGCAGCACCACCGTGTTTAGGGTAAGGTGGTGCGGCTAGAGGCCGTGGAACTCCAAAAACGAGCGGAAGAACCCGCTCGTCGGCAGCCCCAGGCCGCGCATGAGGTGCGAGCGGAATACGAGCTGCTCGCCCTCCTCCGGCGCCGGTGTCACCTCCTTCGCCGGCGGGGCACGGGCCCGCACGAGGTTCGCGCCAGGGAGGCGACGCGTCTTGCGGAGGAAATCGATGATGTCGTCGTCGATCTCAGAGCCGTCCCACACGCCGGAGCGCACGACGACGGGCGCGGCGGCAGAGGATGAGCTCATCGCTGCAAGCGGCACGCGGTTCGGCGCGGTGACGGCGGGAGGAAGAAGAAAGAGGAAGAAGCAAAGGGAAACGAGGGAGAGCGGGCGCGCGTGCTTCGCCGCCCCGCTCCCTCCGCCTACTTATAGGCCTACGGGCTGAGAAGCCAAGGGGGCGTCGTGGGATTAACTGCGCCCACGCCTCCATGACCCCCACGATTTACCACACGAGTTACTGCATGCAGTTACTCCGCCGGAATCCCAACCGCCTGCACGACCGCAGCAGATCTGTTCAAAGGCCGAGGCGCGGTAATGGCGGGTCCCACCTGCGGGCCTGTCCCGTCGCGCGCGTGGGCTGGCAGACTGGCCTGGCCACGTGGCGCCACCCGGCGGGTCCACAGCGGGCGGCGACCGTGTAGCTTATCAAGCACGCCGTATGAATCCCACCACGACTTTCAAACTCTTTAAGGAGCAAGACGACCTTCGACGAGTCCGGCTCTCTGTAGACGGCTTGGCGGAGCCGGCCCGAGCGAGTTCGCCTCGCAATAGTCGGCTCGAAGGAAGGCGACGGGCGAGTCCCGGATCCAACCACTGGAAGGAAGAAACGGTTGAGACTCCTCGACGTATCTCCCTCGGCGCCTCACCAGCTTCGGGGACTACTGTCGGAGTCATGGGCCACGGGTAGGCTAACCCGAGACCCAGAACCTTTCAGGACATCGGGGCGCGCTTCGCCCCTCACGAATCCCAAGACGGAGGGCCGCCTCTGGGAGTCGGCTGCAGCAAGGCCGACTACCCGCTCACGGCCGAATCCCAGAGTCGACAACGAAATGAGCCGACTCCCAGCTGGCGGCTTCCAGAGAAGCCGACTATGGGGAGTCGGCCCGCGACTTCACCACCCTCTGCCTTCAAGGAGAAGGACGGGACGGGGGATGGCCGCAGTACGGCCCTCCCTCACCCCGATTACCAAGGGCGGGTATGGCTACAGTGCGCCGTACCGAAGGAGACCTCCGTCCGGCGCGGCACTGTTGCCATACCAGCCCTGACATCCGCCCCAGTGGCGGAACCCTGTTCCTACGTTGGCCCGCCTGTACGGCCTGGAGACGGCGGGTCCCACTAGTCAGCGGGGGGACAGAAGACGGCGAGAGCACCATAAGACGGATCCCGTGGGAGTCAGCCTCTAAGAGTCGGCCATCTCCTCCCACGGGCCCCGCACGCCATTAACCAGACAAGACGGGGAGTGGCGACAGTGATCACCCGTCAGGCGGCGGCACTGCTGGCACGACCCCACGACCAAGCCAACGTCACCAGAAGCACGGCTACAGTGGTCGGGTCAATCGGTGGGGCCCACCAAGCGGCGGGCCCCAGCAGTCGGTGGAGAAGACGGCGGCCTAAGAGACAGACGGCTGGGACCCGCGCCCAACCGGATTACCATTGTACCCCCAGGGGTAGGCCTATATAAACCCCCCGGAGCACCCATGCAAAGGGTTCGATCCTTTTAGCACTAGACCAGAGACACAAGAGGGAGAGAGCTAGCCTTGCCCTCTCCTACCTCCAGGAAACAGCTCAAGGAGCAACCTTGTATACACATCGCTATAGTGATCATGAGGAGACCCCACAGAGCAGCAGTAGGGGTGTTATCTCCTCGGAGAGCCCTGAAGCTGGGTAAGATTCGCCGGCGTGCATATCTATGCCTCATCCCGCTTCCAGGCACCGGCGTTCTACTCGCCCCCATCATGATAAGCCATCCTTTGGCATATGTCGCATCCAACCCCCGACACGAGTTCCCCACCATACCCTTTGTGCAGCGTCTAAATGTGACCAATGTCAAAAATGGTCGTCTGGTTAGTCATTCAATATTTGTTTTGATCCACTGCCATGGTTTTGTTTGCTATTTTCAATATTTTATGTCCTTGTACATTGATTTTATCTAGTAATATTGATACAATCTGTAGAGAATCCCGTCTGCTGTTGTGAGGCTTCTAAAGATGAACCTAGGATATCTACCTCAAAACGGTGGAATCAGCCTAACAGAGGTGTATGATGCAATAGACATGAGCAAGATGTACTCCATACAAACCGATGGCAGAATGGAGGTGATTAGTTTTTCAGATTTTGCCCGGGAAGCTCAGCTAAGGGTTGGTTCAATTGTCCTCATCACCATTGAAAAGCGATGGCCAACTTTGGGAAACATGAAGCTGTTGTGGCTGATAATCAACGACCTTTCCTGATAGAGCGTTGCTGGTGCCTATAGTTCCTATATCACAGTTCAGTAATGTATATCTGGTTTTCGAACAGGCTGTAAATCCCAGTTTTGTTATCTTGTCATGTCATGGTATATAACTGAGCATATAATTATGTCCAAGAGGACGGTGGTGAAAATTCTCGGTCAAATAAGGTGAAACACTTACGTGGGTTACTTCATTTATCTGTGATAATAATAAAAGGCTTTGCTGACTAATAATGGAGAATGAATGGCTGTGATGAAGTATATTTATGCATAGTTTAGTGATGTTCCTAGCTCCCCACTTCAGTAGTATACATATTTTCACTATGGTGCTCCGCAGAATAGCGGGGTGCCAAGTAGTTTGTTGCGATGAGCTCAAAAATACACCTCTGTCTACCGCACAGCAGTTCTCCTAAAAAACCAGTGCCTTCCCCTATGGCTCTGTTACCTTAAACATCCATGCATTTACAAAGTGAATCTTAAAACAGACGTCCATGCATCTACGAGTGAACAAGTCGGAGAAAATATTTCAAACACGGGGAGACACGCCCAAGACTCATCTTAGTGAAAATATTTGGATCACTGATGCACGGACGTGGCTTCTTATGCTGCTAAAATGGCACCTTTTCAAAGTGAAACGCGTCACTTAAAACATTTGACAGAACAGGGGCACGGATTGACATCCATGCCATCACATAGCTCCGTGTTCGTGCCTCACGTAGCGTCGTACCTGTGCCTCTAGTTATGCCTCTCATTGTATAAGTGTGTCTCGCAGCTTCACGTCCATGCCTCTCGTTGCTTCTCGTTGTTTCTGTCCATCTCATAGCGTCAGTTGCGAAACGGACGCACAACAGTGCCTCTGAAAAAAACACACCAGTGCTCCTCCGAGTGAATGTATCACTGAAAAGAATTGCCACATGGATACTTCACGCCCGTGTGTATGAGACTTAAACCAGGCACTTCAAGCATGCTTCTCTTGGTCAGAGACGTGTGCCTCTACATGTTTCCCCTGCATGCCTCACGAGATAAATTGTAAAAATTGACATTTGATACTATTGCAACCAAACTACGAAAGACAACGATCTTCTCCCCGAGTTGCTGGGCGTCGGGGATCCTCATTCTGGAGTAGCAAAGAAGTGTGCCATGTTCTACAAAGAAGTGCGGTTACATCTATAACGCATTTCGGCAACTGAATCAGGTTCTTTCAACCGCCTGCCACATACCAAAACAATGCTAATTTGGAGATACAACGGTTGTTAAAAACATCACTACTGATTTTTTTATTTTTTTAAAGAAAAACCACGATAAAAAAACCCAGGATGTGCACAACCGCATCGACATAGAGATGAAACCATGATCCAAAACCCACGATGTGCATAACCGCATCGACAATGAGATCGTGCACTCCTTTGCCGCTACCCCGCCCTTAAATTTAGACTTTTGCCACGGCCTTCTCACCCACAAACAACTGAAATCGCCATTGCGCTCCCACTCATTGTTCCCCACAAAATACTAGGTTGGAGGAGGAAGAACTGCTCCAGGCCATGGGATTCATCAAGGAATTCATGGAGGTGCAACCCCATGGCAACACCAGGTTGCACGTGATCCACACCAACGACTTGCACAAAGCGTCGACCACCATCGAGCAGTACGAGCAACACCTCCAGTTCGAGTGCCACAAGATCGCCGGATTTCATGTGGAGTACACCAACGACGATGGCAATGATCAGAAACCCGCCCTCGTCCAGCTCTCCGTCGGCAAGAATCATCTGGTGCTGCTCTTCCAACTGAGCGCCGCCAACAAGAACTGCACCAAGTTCGACAACTTCCTCGCCAACCCCAGGTACACGTTTGTTGGCTTCTCCATCGACGGTGACATAGACATGCTCGGCTGCGTCGGACTGGAGATGGCCAACTTCGTTGACATCCAGAAGGAATGGAGGGTTCCTACAGATACCAAGCCTCTAGACTCCCTTGGGGACACCTCAGGCATCCTCGTCCATGACTACTACAACGACATGAAGAAGAAGCTGACCAACGCAGAACACGGGCGCTGGGCGTGCATCCCCTATCCATGAGGCACATTGACTATGTGGCAAAGGACGCTTACGCTGCGTACGAGATATGGAGCCGCCTCACCATCACCTAGGAAGGGCTCCGCCGCGCAAAACTCAAGAAGGAGCAGTCCAGGAAGCACGGTAGGTCCTGGGGCGACTATGACTACTGAAGAAGGTGGTCCCGGCCTAGAAAAGTATCTAGAAGATTGCTCATGCCATTCTAGATTTCTCATTAGATTTGCTTTCTCTCAAGATTGTCGTTTGCTTGTTATAAATTTAGGTTTGCTTGTGTCGCAGTTAACCTTGTAGTTTGCTTGCAATTTACATATCGTTTGAACAAGTTTATTTCCAGTGCAATGTTGGAGTTATCTATTAGTAGAATATATTGCAGTGCACTGAAAAATATAAACACAGTACATATAGTATACGATTAGCGTAACGCACAGAGCAGGTACACATAGCAGTCCACAAAAAGGACGAGCATGCAATGCACTAGTATCTTTGTGGATGCACCATGGAATTGTAGGAACAACAATTACAGAATGTTCTTAAATGCAGTGCACAATGTTCTAACAAAGCATTGCACACACGGTATGAAAAATGTTCGTATGGATCACTTTGGTAAACATTTTGAATATAGAGGTACTTACGTGCTTCTTCTCCTTGGAGAACCGTGCTCTACGTCTGTGTCCCTCAGGCAAAAACACTACGAAAAACAGAGGCACGGTTGTCCGTCAATGACACGTACAACCATGCCCCAACTGCTTAAAACACCACAGAGGCACTTCTGTGCCTCCACTCCTAAGGGGACTGTGCGTAACTTGGCTTCACGTCTGTTTACGCAACATTCTCGACGTCAACCCGAAGCTTCACCTTGTCGCTGATAAGTTCATTAATGAGGACGAATGCCTTCTAAAACACATGGAGCTCATAGGCCATGACCCCCCGCAATGGAAACGTGTCAATGAAAGCTTCTTGAAAACAAAGGCACAACTTCACGTGCATGCATCACGAGCCTTCGCATCCGTACCTCCCTTCGAATCATGTCCGTGCCTCCAGTCTGTCACCTGCGTGTCTCTACCTCAGGTAAAATCGTACCTCCCTCATGTGTAACATGTTAAGAAAGTTGCTGACGACAAAAACATCAGAAAACCGAGCCTTATGTCCACCCCGCTAACACTAAATGTGACGCCAGCGAAAACGCAGAGCATTACGTCAGAACCTGGTCATAAGGCACGGTCGTTATTCTTGTTGAGTGCCTCTCTTAGCATTACGTCTCTTGTCTTGTCAAATTATCGTTAAAAGAATTCGAAACCATATTGAAATCTAACCATATTGAAATCTCTAGAATCAAATATGTGCCCCAGTTGAGACATTCATTTTGTACTTGAAACTATAATTTATAATAAAACAATACAATGTAATAAAACATACGCCTTCTGTCCCAAATACGGTACTTGAAACTGCAATTTGTAATAAAACATACGCCTTCCATCGCAAATTAAATGGCTCAACTTTGTACTAACCAGTACAATGTGAATTGTACTGTCTGGTACAAAGTTAGTACAAAGTTGAGACATTTATTTTGGGACGGGTAGTACTACTACTTAAGAACAAAACACAATTGCTTGACATGTAAACGTAACTATCTGCATTCAAACACTTCATAGTTCAACCGTTAGAGGCATACAAAACATGGAAAGCACAAAAACCATGCAAAGCAAACATCTACGAACAAAACTACACTACTCCCCATCGTCGGAGATGTCCACTATCTCCATTCTGACATCGACGTCGTCGGCCTCCACCTCCTGCTCCGCATCCAGCTCGTCGAAGAGCGCATCGGTCTTTGCATGTTCTTCCTAGAGGAAGCGCCGGTTGGACTCCACGTACACCTCGTCTTGGATGGACTCCAGGATAGCGGTCTACTCTGCCATCAAGGCCGCCTCACCGAGATAGAACTCCGCCTCGTCTTCCTCGTCATCCCCCTCCTCATCGTCCTTGTCATCCTCATCATCCCCCTCCTCGTCGTCCTCGTCATCTTCATCATCCCCCTCCTCCTCGTCCTCATCATCCTCGTCCTCCCCTTCCTCGTCGTCCTCGTCATCCTCATCACCCCCTCCTATTCCTCCACCTCTTCCTCCATCACGCCTCCCCCCACTGGATCAACTCCCTGCATGAGCTCCGATGCGTCCCCCTCCCCTTCCTCCACCTCCCCAATCTCCTTCGACTCGGGCGAGTCCAGAGACATGCCCGCTGCGACCCGAGCAGCGCGCCTCGAACGAATGTCCTCCTGCTACTGGAAGCGGCGCTCGGGAGTAAGCATGGCATAAGTAGTTTTCTTGTGTAGAACCATGGCGGGGGCGGTCACAAGCAAAAAGAGGAAGATGGATGATTTCCTAGGGTTGCCGGCAAAAAGAGGGAGAAGCAGGATGATGTCTAGTGGTGTCGGACGACGCTCGGCTTAAATAACTGGTCCTTGACTTCGGGCGAGGAGCCAGAATGGTGCCACGCGGCATTCACTTCGCCACCAGATGAGACACCCGTCGGTCCTTTTGGCTTCTGCAGCGCCGGCACGTGGCGTTCACTCTATTCAATACCTCGACCTCCTCCAGAGCGGCATCACCGGAGGAGACGACCATCGGACCACTGGGTTTCCGGAGCAACACCATGCGGCGTTCACACCTGAATATGAGGAGACGCCCGTCGAACCATTGGGTTTCCGCAATAAACGCACGAATGTGACTCTGAGTAACGCATAACTATGCCTCTCCGGGCTTCGTGGAGGCTCCACCACCACGCCACCTCAGCTGCCTGCCTGCCTACATGGCGCCGCATGCATCGCTGGCCAGGGCGCGTGTCGAAGCTTGGAGGAGCGGCGACGGACAGGACGGGCCCCGCCCCTGTCCCCGATAAAGTGAAGGGACACCTAAGCCTTGCATTAAATGTGCTTTGTCCTGTAATACCAGCGATAAGCTCGTGACGCTGTAGCACTTTCCACCTCCTGTGTGCCATTGTGGCAGCCCCTTTCGCCTATAAAAGGAGGACCATGGCACATGGGAGAAGGATTCAGCTTTTTTGGAGCTCGTTACACTCCGTAGCTAGCTCAAGAACTCAGAATACATCCACCAAAGCAGGACTAGGGTTTTACGCATCCTCGCGGCACGAACCTGGGTAAATGAACCGCGTGCTCTCTGTTAGATCCGCTCTTCTCTCAACCCCGCGCCCCGCAACCGCAGTAGGGATTCTTGTGATCCCATAGGTGTCGTTTTCCACCGACATCCTTGGCGCGCCAGGTAGGGGGCGCGTTTGTGAGAATCTGGTCTAGTAGTTAGCCTAGCGGTTCTTCGTCGCCATGGCCCCTAAGAAGAAGACGGCCACGGCGATCGGCTCGTTGGGGGTGGAACGGCCCGTGCCTGTGCGGACGAGCAGCGGACCGGTCGCGGATAGGACTCGGGCCACGGCCCGCGAACACCAACACCACCCAGGCAGTCGGAGCCTGGCGAGCGGCGTCGTTCATGCACCAGACGATCGGCCCCACGCTGTCGGATCCAAAGACGGAGCTGGGCCCCCTGCCGGCGGCACGGGGCCCTCCAGGGGTGTCGTTGCGCCGACTCCGGGCGGCGCGGTGACCTCCAGGACGCATACACCGGCGACCACCACACGTTCTTCCCATGGTGTGCGCACCGAACAGCGTCACCACGGTTGTGACCCTGGGCACCGCCGTGGGAAGAGCCCTGTGCGTCGTCAGGAAGACGAAGGAGTTCAACACGCTCGCCGAAGCACTGGTGAAAATGGCACGCGGCCGCTGGGTCGTGACAGAGCTCCTTCTAACATAGTTAGAAGTCAAAGTGCGTTGCGATCCACTCAGCTGTCACCGCCACCCACGCCAGCGGAAGCCTTGGTGCGCGCACAGCTGCTCCTCGACTTCCCTGCTACTGCGGAGAAGCTCGATGAGTGGAGGGCCACCATCCGGAGCCTCGTCACCATCGCGAACAAAGACGATCCATGACCGGCGGGGCCCTCGGGTCGGCGCTCCACCGAGCCACCGCATGCTGGCGCTGGGAGGACCGGAGGAGCTGCGGCCACGGTGCACTCTCCTCCTCCTCGCCAGCCGCCGCGGACATCGGCCCGTCGCGACGACGCTGGTGATAACATCTCCATAGCGTCGTCCGATCCACGGACCCTCCGCGACCAGCGCCAGGTCCTTCGGGAGCTAGCTCACGAAGACGCTCGAACCACCGTCGAGCGCCGGCGCGAAACACGCCGCCAGTCGGACAAGCGGGCGGGACCCACTACGGATCACCCAGCGCCGGGGGGGCCCGGCGGCCTACCTTACGAGGTGGGCTGCCTGGCTTTTACCCGTGAGCTCAGGCAGTTCTAGTGGCCGTCCCACCGCATGTTCAAGCCCGACGTCGGCGAGAAGTACACCGGCAAGACCCATCCGTCCGAGTTCCTCAGCATCTACACCATCGCGATGCCGGCTGCTGGGGCTCGCGATGACAAGGTGCTTGCCAACTACTTCCCGCTGGCGCTCAAGCCCAATGTAGTGTCTTGGTTGATGCACTTGCCGGTGGACTCCATCTCTTCCTGGTCAGATCTGTGCCATGAGTTCGTTGGCGCCTTCACAGGAGGCCACCAAGCTCATGGCCAGGCCAGTGATCTGCATATCATCCCCCAGAAGGAAGGGGAGACCCTGCGCAAGTACATCCAGAGATTCAGTCGAGTGCAGTACAACATCCCTGACGTTCATCCCGCCGTTGTGATTAGTGCGTTCCATCAGAACGTGCGCAATCGCAAGATGCGCGAGGAGCTGGCGATGACCAAGGTTACGGATGTGGCCAAGCTCTACGTTCTGGCCGACAAGTGCGCCCGGGCTAAGGAGGGAAGGAAGTACCCCGGCGAAGACGCCGGCGCGAAAACCGACTCTACCGATGAGGACGCCGCCGCCCCGACGAAGAAGGCCAGCGTCGCAACAGGAAACGCAAAGGCAAGGCCGTGCTTGCCGTTGAGGGATCTGACAATACCGGTGCCGGCAAGAAGGTCAAGGCAGACACCCTCGGCAAGGAGGTTGCCGGGTGTGCCGCCTGCCGGGCCTTGGTGGCTACCGACAAGCCAGGAAGCTCCGGCAAGCAATACTGCAAGATCCATCGCACCAAGGGCCATGATCTCCAGAACTGCCGACAAGTCGAGCTGCTTGCTGAGAAGCAAAAGGCTGAGTACGAAAGGTGGGAAAAGGAGAAGGACCAGGATGGTGATGAGGGATCCGACAAGAAGCGTGGCGGCCAAGGAGGCCGCCCCGGCAAGGACAACCAGCAAGAGAGGCCCTCCCGGGGCCGCGACAAGAAACAGGAAGACGACGATCACGACGAGGACGCCGAGTCTGGTGAGCAAGGGTTCCAGAAGGCTACGGAGGCCATGTGCGATGATGGCAGCGCCTCACTGCATACCTCTCGCCGCCAGCTCAAGCAGTGGGCGCAAGAGGTTACAGCAACAGAGCCGTCGTTCGACGCTCAGAAGCCACTAAAGTGGTCCAGCACACCGCTCATCTTTGACGCCAAGGACCACCCTGATCGCACTACCGCGGTCGAGTGTTTGCCGTTGTTGGTTTCGCCAACAATACGCAACCTCAGGGTGAACAAGATGTTGGTTGATGGCGGGGCCGTCCTAAACCTGATCTCGCTTGTCGTGATCAAAAGGTTGCAAATCCCTGACTGAGACCTCGAGGAAATGGGCACGTTTCAGGGGTTCAATCCGGGGAGAAGCCTGCCAAAGGGAAAGGTCACACTGCCCATGACATTTGGAGGAGAGTTGAACTACTGGACGGAGAGGATCATCTTCGGCATGGCTGAGATCCCCTTACCCTACAACGGGATCCTCGGCCGCCCGGCACTAGCCAAGTTCATCGCGGCATCACACTACACCTACAACATGCTAAAGATGCCCGGGCCATTGACCATCATCTCCGTCCCCTCCGACAAGAAGGACGCGCTGATCTGCGCCGACCAACTCTACCGGGAAGAAGTTGCAGCAGCTACCGTCAAGGCACTTGCTCCTACCGCCGAATGCCCGGGAGGAAAGAAGGAGCCCGGCAAGACCTCTCGCACCCACTCTGGCAAGCGCACCTCCTCGAAGTGTTGTGCTACCGTTGAGGACGTGCCAGAGAGATCTGCCGACAAGAGCAAGAGATCCAGAGCCGAGCCGCCGCAGACCAAGAAGGTGCCCATCGCGGAGGACGGCACGGGAGGGGCCTTCATCATAGGCTCCGTACTCAACAGCAAATAGGAAGGTGAGCTCGTCACCTTCCTACGGGAAAATGTCGACGTGTTTGCATGGCAAGCGTCCGACATCCCCAGTGTTCCCAGGGAGGTGATTGAGCACCACCTAGTTGTCTGCCCCCACGCGCGGCCCATCAAGCAGAAGGTCAGAAAGCAGGCTCTGGAGAGGCAGGAGTTCATCACAGAGGAGATCAGGAAGATAGAAGCGGCAGGTTTGGTGAGAGGGATGCTCCATCCGATGTGGTTGGCCAATCCGGTAGTGGTGCGCAAGGCGAATGGGAAGTGGAGGCTGTGTATTGATTACACAGTTATCAATAAGGCTTGTCCTAAGGACCCCTTCCCATTGACGCGCATCGACCAGATTGTTGACTCCACGGCCGGGTGTGATCTTTTATCATTCCTCGATGCCTACTCAGGCTACCACCAAATCTTCATGACAAGAGAGGATGAAGAGAAGACAGCATTCATCACCCCATGTGGTACGTATTGCTTTTTACGGATGCCTTTCGGGTTGAAGAGTGCTGGCTCAACGTTTGCAAGAGCAGTCCAAATTGGTTTTGAACCTCAGCTCCATAGAAATATGGAGGCCTACATGGATGACATAGTGGTCAAAACCAAGGACGGGTCGACTCTTGTGCAAGATCTAGAAGAGACATTTGCCAACTTGCGCAAGTCAACCTCAAGTTGAACCCTGAGAAGTGCATCTTCGGCGTCCCATCCGGCAAGCTTCTCGGGTTCTTCGTGTCACAGCACGGGATCGAGGCAAACCCACACAAGATCAAGGCTATTGAGCAGATCGAGGTGCCCAAGCGGATCAAGGATGTGCGTCGGCTCACCGGTTGTGTTACCGCCATGAGCCGGTTCATCTCCAAGTCCGCCGAGCGCGCCCTCCCCGATCTTGAAAAAGGCGGGCACAATAGAGTGGACCCCAGAAGCCGAGGCCGCACTACAGGACCTGAAGAAATACCTTTCCTCCACGCCAATACTAGTTGCGCCTAAACCACAAGAGCCGTTACTACTGTATCTGGCGGCGACGAATCAAGTGGTCAGCGCCGGACTGGTGGCACAGAGGGAGGTCAACGAGGAGGCAGCAATGGTGGAAGAACCAGCGGATGGCAAGCCGAAGATTCCCCCAGTAGGGCCTGGTGCCGACAAGGCGCGGCCCCCGGCAGAGTCTGGTGCCACCAAGGCGATGCCCGCGCGGTCGAGTGAAGTGGTGCCCAAGAAAAAGATGATGCAGCACCCGGTTTACTTTGTCAGCTCCCTCTTGCAGGGGGCTAGGTCAAGGTATTCTAGTGTGCAAAAATTGTTCTTCGGCCTCCTTATGGCCTCGAGGAAACTGTGTCACTAATTCCAGGCCCACGAGATCACTGTCATCACCCGCCTCCCGTTGCAACGGATACTGCACAACCCGGACACAACCGGAAGGATCGTGGAATGGGCCTTGGAGTTGTCAAGCTTTGGCTTAAAGTTTGAGAGTACCTCGACAATTCAGAGCAGAGTCTTGGCGGAGTTCATCGCGGAATGGACCTCGATGCCTGACGAAGAAATCCAGGAGACTACTCTCCCCGGCAAGGAGGCAGACCGCAAACTGGATCATGTACTTTGATGGAGCCTTCTCGCTGCAAGGCGCCGGTGCTGGTGTGCTGCTCGTCGCACCCATCGGAGAGCACCTCAAGTACGTGATCCAGATGCACTTCCCCAGGGAGATGTCCACCAATAACACCACCGAGTACGAGGGATTGCTTGCCGGTCTCAGGATCACGGCAGACCTCGGGGTTAAGAAGCTCATCGTCAGGGGTGACTCGCAGCTCGTTGTCGGGCAGGTCAACAAAGATTATCAGAGCCCACTGATGGAAGCATACGTAGATGAGGTGAGGAAGCTGGAGGAACGCTTTGACAGTATCCAGGCGGAGCACGTCCCCCGAGCGGAGAATGACATCGCCGATTACCTGTCAAAGCGTGCCGCATTCAAGCTACCTATGGAACCAGGTACCTTTTTGCTCCGGCTAACTCAACCATCCGTCGATCCATCAGCAGGGCATAGCAAGCGGAGAAAATCAGGTCCCGGCAAGTACTTTCCTACCGAGCCCCCGGGGGCTGCCGGCAAGGGTGCTGCCGCAGACGCTGAGCCTGCCCAAGAGCAACTGGCTCCGGCGGGGCGTCAGGCCCTGGCCATAGAGACAGCCGATCCCATGGCGGAAGAGATGCCTTTGGTCCTTGCCGTCGAGCCTCAGGCTCCGGCATGGGTGAAGCATACCGTCCAATTCCTCCAAACAGGGGAGCTTCCTGAGAAGCAGGAAGAAGCGAAGAAAGTAGCCCGTCGGTCTTCCCTGTACCAGTTCGTCGATGACGTCCTGTACCGGAGAAGGCCAAATGGTGTGAAACTCAAGTGCATCCCCCGGGAGGCAGGACTAGAGATGTTGGCAGAGATACATGGAGGCATATGTGGCTCCCACATAGGGTCGAGGGCCCTTGCCGGGAAGGCATTCCGGCAAGGTTTCTTCTGGCCCACCGCCCTCCAGGATGCGACGGCACTAGTCACCAAGTGTGAAGCATGCCAGTTCCATTCAAAGAATCTTCATCAACCAACTCAAGCCCTTCAAACAATCCCTCTCTCCTAGCCATTCTCGGTCCGGGGGCTCGATATACTGGGCCCTTTCCCCCGCGCTGTCGGGGGCTTTGAGTACTTGTACGTTGCAATCGACAAGTTCACAAAGTGGCCAGAGGTGGAAGCAGTGAGGAAGGTGACTGCTCAGTCAGCCGTCAAATTCTTCAAAGGACTAGTCTGCTGTTTTGGTGTGCCAAACAGATTCATCACCGACAACGCCATGCAGTTCACAAGCCACACCTTCATGCAGTACATCCGAGACCTCGGCAGCAAGGTCTGTTTTGCTTCCGTGGCACATCCATGGAGCAACGGCCAAGCAGAGAGGGCAAATGCTGAAGTGTTGCGAGGCTTGAGAACGAAGACCTTTGACAAGCTGCACAAGAGTGAAAGGCGCTAGATTGATGAGTTGCCGACGGTTCTTTGGTCGATTAGGACGACGCCAAATCGAGCCACCGGCCAGACACCTTTTGCCCTGGTATACGGGGCGGAATCATTTCTCCCCACGGAACTCATACACGGGTCACCTCGAGTGCTCGGTTATGACGAGCTTGAGCAAGAGCCGTTGCGCCAAGATGATGCAACGCTCCTTGAGGAAGATCGTCTTCGGGCAGCTGTGAGAGCGGCACGCTACTAGCAAGCCTTGCGCCGGTACCATAGCCGCAAGGTTCATGCCCGAAGCTTTGAGGAAGGCGACCTTGTTCTCTGGTGCGTTCAGTCGGCCAAGAATTCCAACAAGTTGACGCCGAAGTGGGAAGGCTCTTATCGGGTAATACGAGTCACCAGGCCTAGCGCAGTCCGCCTGGAGACTGAGGATGCCATACCAGTGAGCAACTCCTGGAACATCGAGCATCTTCGCAAGTTTTACCCATAAGGCGCGGCTTGCCGGGCTTCCTGGCAAGCCACCTTTTGTACGAGCTTTGCCGACAAGGCATGTGACCCTCTGTACAAAGCCAGGCGCAGACCCTGAGCATAAATAAATGAAGCGTTGGCGCCCTAAGTTATATCATGCATGCTAGGTCGAGTCTCGTCCTTGGTTAGGGTTGATAGTGCTTAGCGGCGGCTAACCCCTAGCTTAGAGGTCGAGTGCGCGTCTCTCTGTTCTTCTTTGTCTTCTTTGGTTCGCAGGACACATGAATATCCTTGCCGAGCTCCTTTGGAAGAAAGGGGACGGACCGGCGTCCGGGCCCCGGCAAGCCAGTATTGCCGGGGGCTACAAGAGCAAAGATCCACCCGCGGCAAGCCAAGGTTGCCGGGGGCTGTAGATTCAGATAAGTTCTCTATCCCTTATCATGCGTTTCGTTATGGACTGAGGTATGTGAAACCTCGTTTTATCCTTAGGCTACCGCGCTCCCCTCATTCCGGACCCCAAGACTCGTTTCCTGGGACCGAGTTTGGTCATAGTCGCGGCAGCAAGGAAATGAACGAGGAGCCTAAGCCCACCTCATCCCTGCCTCCGCCAAGGGCGTGAGAAAGGTCGAGCGAAGTGGGGGGACGGCAAGGCCTGTTGCCGGGCAAGAAAACGTTTATCTTAAAGGTAACAAGGATTTACTCCTTGTCGTGGGTTTTACCTGCGAACGAAAAACCTGGCAAACATCCCTTTTTCAGTAAAAAAACATCCCGTATAGGTACAGTTCATACGAAATGAAAACATGAACAAGGGGATTACAAGTTCTAAAGTTAACAAAGGCCCGAAGGCTTACAAGCAAAAAAAGAGATAAGATGCCCGTAACCCCTTTCTTGTCCCTCTCCTCAGGAGGCAGGTCAAGGAGGCGAAAAGGGCAAAAGGGGCGCCTAGGCGAGCTATGAGCAGCAGAAGACGCCGAGAGAACACCTCGGCGGCCGCCCATGGGCAGGCCGGTGATGACGGTGCTGGGAAAAGAGCTGGAAGACGAGGAAGCAGGACCGGCGGTACGCGACGAAGGCGTTGGCGCCCGCGTACTCCGATTTGACGGCCTTGCCGCCCGCCCTCTTCCTCTTCCGCAGCCTCCCGACGCCAGCCGCCCAAGGAGACGGCCCCGAGAAGTTCAAGGAGCTGGCCCCGCCCCTGGCAAACCCCTGCCGACGGAGAGGCCAGGTGCAGATGCTGCTGCTACCGCACCCGCCCAGGCGCGGGGCATTCGACGCCTAGTCGGACTCGTCCCTGCTATCCGACCCACTGTCCTCCTCGTCACTTTCGCTCGAGGAAGAGCTTCCATCGTCAGAATATCCATCGGAGGAGCTCTCCACGCAGCACTTCAGGCAAGTCCCGAACTCCCCGAAGACCTTGGCAGAGAGTAGGTCGTCCTCCATCAATTTGAAGTAGAGGATGAGCCCACGTCAGGCTATGGATGCGAGCGAACGTCTTCCACCCATGATGGAGGTACATGACTCGAGGAGCCGAGAAGTCGATGTCGACCCGCGTGCCCCCGTTCCCGCAACCCCTCATGTGCAATCTGAGGGATTGGGGCCGGTCACGCTCCATCTCCCGAGCAAACGGGGCGGGAAGACGAAGACGGTGACACAGAGGCCGGCGCAGCCTAATGAAGAACTCCCGGGGCTGGTCTCCGACATGGCCTTCCATCGGGAAAGGCACCATGGGCGGGGGCGAAGCTGGCGCGCCGCCCCGCCCTCCTCTTCCCCGAGCACTGCGACCTCTGCCCCGGCCTCGCCCACGGCCTCGCCCCCTCCCCATTCCCCTTGCAGCTGGCTCTGCCACCATGGGCGCAGGAGGGACACGTTGTCGAGCGGCGACCCTCGCCGCCACCGTCGAAGGACCAGGATTCCCTTTCTCCATGACGAATGAAAGGGAGGAGCAGAAGCAAAGGGAGGTAGAAGATGGAAGAATGCGGGATGCCATCTCCCCTTCCCGCTCTTTATAAAGGAATGGGGTTGGGGCTCGGCCGCCCCGCTCGGCCAATCAAGACACGGGAGGCGCAGGGAACTAGGACCGACCCGCTGCCCCAACCAGCGACGGCCCGGTTTCCCGCCTCCACCATTTGCCACCCCGAGACATGAAAGACGCGTGGCAGACGTGCAGAACTGAGGGGACAGGTGAGGCGACCTCTCCCCACCCCGTGATCGTGGGGAGTGGATGCCTTGAAGACCGCGCCCCGGCCCCATTTAGTAAATGAGCCACGCCTCCATGCCTCCTTCCCTTTATGAGGAAGGCGCGAGCCGCCTCTTTACTGTGATGTGACGCATGCATGTGAAAACCGCCCCATGCATGCCGCCCACGTCACGCACGCCCATCCATGCCGCGCCGCGCACGCGGGTCGTGGGAAGCACAGCGCGCGAAAAATCTTACCACGGTAAAAACCGCCCCGCCTGCCCGGGCACCGTTTTGGGCCTGACCCAACAACGTGTCGCGCTTATGTGTAGCCTAGGCCCGGGGGCTCCTGTTGGTGTACAAAACTAGGGGCACATTTTTGCACCGCTTTACCTGTGCACGGGCAGTCAGAGCCACGCCCATGACCACATCAAGCAGAGCGAGGGAGGTGAACCAAGGTAAGACCGAAGCCCAAGATGGCCAGAGCAACAACAAGGACCAAGGCCACAAAGATCAGATGGGCGAAGCAGGTTTCCCTGGCAAGGACCCTTGCCGGGGCAGCCCCAGCGGCCCCGGCAAGACTCTTGCCGGGGCAGCTTGCCCACGCCAGCCGAGCGAGCCACCCTCGAGCCCACCAACACTTGACAAAGGCATTAGGACAGGGCTCGAGAGGCACCTCTATGGTGGCCTGCAGATCTTTGTGAAGACAAAGAATAGTCAAAATCAAATGAGGATAGGAAGGCGGCCATCCTCACCGAAGAAACCCACAAGACCCCCGGCAAGATCCTTGCCGGGGACGCCTGCGTGCCACGGCAAGACCATTACCGGGCCACCCGGCAAGACCCTTGCCGGGCCACCCGGCAAGACCCTTGCCGGGCCACCCGGCAAGGCCCTCGCCAAGTGCACCAGCAGGGCCACCGTCAGGCCCGCACCAGCCAAGTCTCCGCCGCCGTTCGCATGCAGCTGCCGACCCAACCAGCTGGGCAGGCACCTGCGTGGCAACATGCAGCCCTTCGTGGAGGCTCCACCACCGCGCCACCTCAGCTGCCTGCCTGCCTACACTGCGCCGCATGCATCGCTGGCCAAGGTGCGTCTCGAAGCTTGGAGGAGCGGCGACAGATGGGACGGGCCCCGCCCCCGTCCTCGATAAAGTGAAGGGACACCTAAGCCTCGCATTAAATACGCTTTGTCCTGTAATACCAGCGATAAGCTCGTGACGCTGTAGCACTTTCCACCTCCTGTGTGTCACTGTGGCAGCCCCTTTCGCCTATAAAAGGAGGCCCATGGCACACGGGAGAAGGATTCGGCTTTTTTGGAGCTCGTTACACTCTGTAGCTAGCTCAAGAACTCAGAATACATCCACCAAAGCAAGACTAGGGTTTTACGCATCCTCGCGGCCCGAACCTGGGTAGACGAACCACGTGCTCTCTGTTAGATCCGCTCTTCTCTCAACCCCGCGCCCCACAACCACAGTAGGGATTCTTGTGATCCATAGGTGTTGTTTTCCACCGACACCGTGCGAAGAATATACCACACCAGCGTCTCTCGAACAGGCCATTCCGTGCCTCACAGAGTAAACCATGGGTGTTCACATCTGAACCCATTCCGCTAGGTTTCCCCAATTAAAGAACGAACGTGATTGTCGGTGTTCTGGGAACGGGGGTCCCTAGACTTTCCTGCCTGCGGCCTGCGGCGTGGCTTAAAGAGGGCCCAGCACGGCCCATCTTCATCAACACGAGACCCAAGACCCTCGCGAGGGGCCAAGCCTCGCGGGGGGGGGGGGGGGCGACGCGGAGCTTCCACAGGCGCGGCCTCATCAGGCTGACTCACGAGGACGCGGAGAGATCAAGGCGGGGTACCTCACGCGGTGCCCATGACGCAAGCCATGACGACCAAGGGCGCCAGGCGGGCGCCAGCCCGCGCAGTGTCCTCCTTTCCTCTTTGGTGCAAAGGGGGCAAGCGCAGGCGAGAGGATCGAGCAAAGGCATCCATTTCAGTGCAACAAGACCAAGACCAGTCCAACGGTGGGAAGGAGGTCATTGTGGAGCCCAGGACGGCATCACCACAGGGCCTTTGGCAGGCGAGGACCAACTTTAGTCAGGATAAGTGTACCAAATGTTCCCCTTCAAAATGGCCAATTGTTGGCGCCCTTCCCGCTCAATATTTGGGAAGAGGCTCAGGGCCTTTGCCTATAAATAGGACTAGCCACCCCCAGGGTAGAGGCATCGAGAATGAGAGAGAGAAAGAGAGAGAAGGGTGACTGAACTCCTCCTGGCAGTTCATCCCCCCAGCCAAGAACAGACCCTCGCGAGGCTGTTCTTCCTTGTGTTGTTCATCATCATCAGCCCAAGAGGCAATCCACCACACCACAAACTAGAGTAGGGTATTACACCACAATGGTGGCCCAAACTAGTATAAACCTTGTGTCTCTTGTGCTATTCTTTCAGTAGTTTAGATCTTTGCGACATGGAGAGGTAGAGGGCGTAATCTCCGCGCGCACCCCAGAGTTCGAACCTCAAGGGTCTACCGGAACCCGAAATCCGACATTTGGCGCGCCAGGTAGGGGTGCGCCCGAATCCACCCTTCTACCACTTCGCATCCCGTCGCATCGTCATCACCATGTCCGGCGACCAGGCGGGCAACCAAGATCCATGGGCGGCGTCGCCCGCCCGCGCGGAGCCGCTCGCCTCGGGCGACCCCGCGCCCCAGGCAGCTTGTGGTCCGCAGGGCGCAGCGGGCCGCGGGCGGCGCGGACAGGCTTCAACAACCCTCACACCGCGGCAAGCGCGATCGGCAACAAGGGCCTCCAATCATGCCGCGACCACGACACCGTACACCCGCCAGGAGCAGGCGAACTCGAGGGCCGTGCTCACGGTGACCCGAGAGCTGCTACAGTGTAGGCTGCTGGAAGGCGGCCACGACGTGCTGCTAGAGCGGGTTGCCGAGCTCCTGGGCTTTGCCGCTTCGGGGGCTCACCCCTTCTGCGTCCAGCTCCCGTCTCAAGCCCAGGGCGGCCCGCGCGGGTGCCCCGCGCGCGCCCGTGGGCCCCTAGGCTACTCCAACACCAGTGAAGTTGTCGGCGCCGGACAGGCGGTGGCGCTACCCCCGCCCCCGGCACATGAAGGAGAGGGACTTGGCACAGCCCACGGCACCAGCGGGCAGCCGCACTACCACCCCGCGGTGGGCACGTCAAGCAGAGCTGCATGGCGCACGGAGCACTACGGCGTAGCCTTCGGGATGACGGCGCCAGAAGAATACGTGCCCCACATGATGGACCAAGGGCACGCTCACGAGGGCGAACAAGGCTCGCTCCTCAGCCCGAGCTGGGGAGACAAGACACCAGAAGTTGAGCTCTTCCACGAGCCCCGGGACGGTTCCACCGGCCACACTGGAGGCGACGATTATCGGGTACCACTAATTCTTCAGGAGCAGGCGTACGCTAATCATGGATCGCAGGAGGTGCAGGTCGCCACAGCGAGCAGCTGCCCTGCTCCCACAGTCTCCTACCCCTCGGGAGGAGGGCGCAGGGGGTTGCAGGAGAGGGGCAGGGATCTGGCATCACCACTGCGGCGTTCGGAGCAAGGCGTTCTTAGGAGGTAGGCCCTCCGCTGGGGAGGTGCCTGAGGGCCTGCCCCTGGCGGAGGACCCGTGGTCGTCGGGGGAACCGCTGGCGACCGCTCTACCCCATTGGCGGCGTCCTGGTTTCCGGTCGTCGTTGGTGGCACTAGAGTGTGGCGCAAGGCGGGGCCCACGTCTGGCGATATGAAGCAAGGCCAGTACCTGTGAAGAAGGCCCAGTGCCGGTGAAGCTCGCCGCCCCGTGACACTCCCACATAATAATGAGTGGGGCTGTACATGCCCCGGAGTCTCACGCGTGCCGGCCTCAGGCCCTGGGGCTCCCTCCCACACCAAGTGGACAGCACTTAGCTCCGCTCTGGTGAGAAGACGTCCAAGACTAGATTAGGTGCCGGACGCGGCCTTTTGTCTGCTTTCATTGCCTTTTCCCTTGATTGTAACTTTTCCCCTGCTGGATTTATGTTGGATTCGAATTTGAGATTTGCGTGTGTTTGGGGAGGGGGTGCTTAGTCTCGTTCGAGCCATTTCTCGCGTTCTGGTTACAGCTTCACCACAGCTGCCTCCCCTCGCGAGCCCCTCGCGAGTCGGGTTAGGCCTAGCTCGTGCGCAACCCAAACTGCCGCTGTCGCTCCTTCTCGGGAGGATTTTCCGGTGCCTACGGAGGTTGTCCTCTTGAGAAAAGGCCCAGAGCCTGTGAAGAAGGCGACTGCCTGTGAAGCCGTCGCATTTGGGAAAAGGCCCAGAGCCTGTGAAGAAGGAGAACGCCTGTGAAGCCGTCGCATTTGGGAAAAGGCCCAGAGCCTGTGAAGAAGGCAAATGCCTGTGAAGCCGTCGAATTTGGGAAAAGGCCTGGAGCCTGTGAAGAAGGCCAGCGCCTGTGAAGCCCCCCGCCAGCGACACTCTCACGTCCTACGGATTCAACTAGAGAACACCCAAGACATCACGTCCTCCCACAGGATACCTCGGGGCCTGCGCGAAACAAAGGGTAAAAAAGACAGGAGCGATACATACTCAGTCGGACAAATCCCCCAATGCGTCCTCGGGAGCACCTCCCGAGCCGTCGCTGGCATCGCTGAACTCGCCATCGCTGTCTGCGTCGCCACCAATGGCGTCAGGACCGTTCAACACACCGCCCTCGTCAGTAGCCACGATCACGTCGTCGTCGTCCGAAGCAAAGGCGCTGACATGAGCGTCCACGTTGTCTTCGACCTAGTGCGCCAGGTCGTCTCGGACAGCCTGGGGACTGGGGCGATAGCGGCTTCAAAGTCAAAGTGGGGATCCATGTTTCGGAGATGGCTGAAGACACGGGAAAAGGCGCGCCCGAGCAGGGCGCGGCTCCTCTCCTCCACCAACCTGTCGGCCCTGACCGACCGCGCCTCCAGCTGCGTCACCACGGCGGTGAAGAACTGAAGGTTGTCGGCATAGTTGATTGTGTGTGGTTCGCAACCAGCCGCCTCGCAGATGTTGCCCAAGGTTGTGTTAGCTCTCTCCCGGAGCGTGGCAAGCATGGGGCCGTTCACGTGCTCCAGGACCTGCCCCTGACGTATCTCATCCGCGTTCTGGCGCGCAACGGCCTCAGCCTCCTCCACCCGCTGGCGAAGACGGAGCATCTCAGCCTGGGAGGCGGCCAACTCCCCTTGCGTTACCTCAAGGGCAGCTTAAGAAGCGTCTGCCTGCCGCGTCGCCTCCTCCCGCTTGGCCCTCAAGGCCGCGGTCCTTCCTTCAGCTTCGACCCGGATCAACTCCAGCCTCCCCTCCAACTCGCGCTGGAGGTCTTGGCGTGCCATCGCCACCCGACGTCCAACCTCCTCCAGGACATGGGCTTCCCGTGCAGCGACATCGTCCTCCGCCTGCGTCACCAAGCACTCCCTCGTCTCCAGCCGCTCGTACTCGCGGGTGCGTTCGGCGGCTTCCAGTGTTAACGCGTCCTCACGCTTCTGGAGCTCAGCCGGGTCGCCAGAGGCCACCTTCATCGACGCAAGGGCCGCCTCGCGTAGCTCCACTTGCTCCTCCAGTGAGTGGCACCAGGCTAGGAGCTCCCGAGCCCGCTCCTCCGCCGCCTCTCGCCGCCGGTTAGCTTCCTGGGCCTCCTCGGCAGCCTAGGATCAGGCCACCCGAGAGGCCTCTAGCGACGCCTTCGCCTCTTCATCATCAAGATCACGCTGATGGCACGCGAGGGCGACGGCGGCCTCCAGCTCGTGCCTCCCTACAGCCAGGCGCAGGCCCTCGGCCTCCAGGCGCGCGTCTTCATCAGCAAGCTCCTCCCCAAGCAAGTTCACCGCGTCAGTTGCCCTTCGAAGGAATCCTTGGTGGCGAGTGCGGCGCTCCCGGGCGCGCTCAAGCACGTCTTCCACACCATCGTCTGCCCCAAGCAAGCGCCAGGGGCCACGGACCATCGTTCCCCCTCCGGGCAGGGGGCTGGGGGCTGGCACCCTCGCGACGGTCGGGCGCATCGCGCCAGAAGCCCGGCCAGGAGCCAGCCCGTCTCCAGATGAAGGGCGCAGGGGGCGCCTCAGCCAGTCGCAGTCCACAACCAGACGAGAAGTCCACGGCAGGCTGGCTATGCCACGAGAGGGCCCGCGAAGGAAGATCACGGGGAGTGAAGGGCCGCAGTGTGCCTCGGGACGGTTCGCCCCTTCAATCGCCCTCACCACCAGAGCAATGCTGCTCGGAGCACTTAGGGACGGTGGAGGAGGCGAAGCCAAAGGAGGCGGCACCTCAGCTACCTCCGCAAGCTCGGCCGAAAGGGGCCTGCGGATCAAGGGTCAGTAAAAGCAACAAGAAGGTCAGAAGCTGGAAAAGGAGAAGATTTACCCATCAGTGGCGAAGTACTTCCTGCGCTTCAGCAAGCGACAAGGGAAGTCATCACCCAGGGCCTCCCTTTTCTGCCGGAGGGCCTCAAAGTCCATGCGGAAGCGGCCCAAGAGAAGAGCGCAAGGATCAACCTGCAACGAAGACGGAGCGTCGAGGCAGTCCGCGTCAGGGGCGCCTGCCTGACGCGTGCTGCCAATCGCCTCGCCAGAAGATGCGGATGGGGCCTCAGGGGCCTCAGCCCCAGGCGCTGGGAGCGATTGCTTTCCACCCTCAGGCTCCGCGGCACGGGTCCCAGGAGCTGCCCCCTCGAGAGCATCGCCCGGCGCTGTTGTCGGCGTTCTGGGAATGGGGGCCCCCAGACTTGCCTGCCTGCGGCCTGCGGCGTGGCTTAAAGGGGGCCCAGCACAGCCCATCTTCATCAACACGAGACCCAAGACCCTCGCGAGGGGCCAAGCCTCGTGGGGCGGACGACGCGGAGCTTCCTCAGGCGCGGCCTCATCAGGCTGGCTCACGAGGAGGCGGAGATGTCAAGGCGGGGTACCTCACGAGGTGCCCATGATGCAAGCCATGACGACCAAGGGTGCCCAGCGGGCACCAACCCGCGCAGTGTCCTCCTTTCCTCTTTGGTGCAAAGGGGGCAAGCGCAGGCAAGAGGATCAAGCAAAGGCATCCATTTCGGTGCAACAAGACCAAGACCAGTCCAACGGTGGGAAGGAGGTCATTGTGGAGCCCATGACAGCGTCACCACAGGGCCTTTGACAGGCGAGGACCAACTTTAGTCAGGATAAGTGTACCAGATGTTCCCCTTCAAAATGGCCAATTGTTGGCGCCCTTCCCGCTCAATATTTGGGAAGAGGCCCAGGGCCTTTGCCTATAAATAGGACTAGCCACCCCCAGGGTAGAGGCGGATTGGGAAGATCCAGATCAAGAAGAGGTCCAGAACCTGGGCAAGCAGAGAGAGAGAGAGAGAGAGAGAAGGGTGGCTGAACTCCTCCTAGCAGTTCATCCCCCTAGCTAAGAGCAGACCCTCGCGAGGTTGTTCTTCCTTGTATTATTCATCATCATCAGCCCAAGAGGCAATCCACCACACCACAAACTAGAGTAGGGTATTACACCACAATGGTGGCCCGAACTAGTATAAACCTTGTGTCCCTTGTGCTGTTCTTTCAGTAGTTTAGATCTTTGCGAGACGGAGAGGTAGAGGGCATAATCTCCGCGCGCACCCCAGAGTTCGAACCTCAAGAGTCTGCTGGAACCCGAAATCCGACATTTGGCGCGCCAGGTAGGGGAGCGCCGGAATCTGTCTTCCACCGCTCCGCTCTCCTCCAACCGTCGCGTCCATGTCCGACGCTCGTCGGGCCCGCGCCGAGTGCCGGGCCGCCATCGCTTCCCACGTCGCCCAGACGGCTCTCGTCGAGGGGCGTCCTCGTCGTTCCCCGTCGCCCGCCATCAACGCCGCCACCGGCCCGGCGGGGAACGAGCAGCAAGCGTCGTCCCAGCATCCATCCGTGCGGCAAGACGGCCGCACCGCTACTCCATCGCTCACACCAGCTGGTTCTTTGTCCCGCGCGCTCCGCGTACCCTTGGAGGCTCGAGCTGCGCTCATCGCGGCAAACGAGCTCCTGCGCTATCATCCCGTCGACGACGTCTACAAAGAGTGGCCCGACCGCGTCGCCGAGCTCGTCCGCGCCGCAGGGGGCTCTCCTGCGCCGTCCGTTCCACTGCGCCACACCCCGCCCCGCGCGGGCAACGAAGCCCCGGGGGCGTACCAGCCGCCTCCTCTCCAAGAAGACGCCATGGCTCCAAGGCGCGTGCCCCCTGGCCGGAACCCGCTCTGTCAGGCACCGGCGCGACAAGAGCAGAGCTGCCAAGAAGTCCCTCGCCCGCAAGAAGCTGCCCGGGCGCTTCCCGCTCTAGCACGTCGCGACCCTGCTCCAGCTCCGGCATGCCAAGACCCCGCGCTGCTCCCAGCAGCAGCGCATGGGGACCCGCAAGACCAAGCTCTCCCTCACCCAAAGCCTCCCGTGGCCACAACAGGCTGTCGTGCCTACACCACCGAGCTGCGTAGCGTCGCATGGCCCGGCAAGTTCAAGCCAGACCTGCCTCCCCGCTACGACGGCACGACCGACCCTGCAGAGTTCCTCCAGCTCTATGAGCTGGGCATCGAAGCTACCAGCGGGGACGAGAAGGTCATGGCGAACTGGTTCCCCATGGCGCTGAAGCAAGGAGCTCGCACCTGGCTCCTGAATCTAGCTCCAGGCACAATCTCTTCCTGGGACCAGATGCGCACCCGCTTCATCGCCAACTTCCAAGGTACTCGTGACCAACCGCCCGCCATGAGCGACATGCGCCGCATCAAGCAACAACCCGGAGAGACCCTGCAAAAGTACATCCAGCGCTTCAACAGTGCGCGCCTCAAGATCCCCAAGGTGTCCGAGGAGGCCATCATCTCAGCCTTCTCCGATGGTGTGCGCGACGTCAAGATGAAGGAGGAGCTGGCGATGCATGAAGACCTGTGCACCTCCCTGGAGCTGTTCAACTTGGCGACCAAGTGCGCCAGGGCTGAGGAAGGGCGTCTTTCCCTCCTCGAGCTGCCAGCCGCAGACCCAGAAGAGAAGAAGCCCAAGGCCAAGGACGTGAAGCGCAAGGGGGCTGCCGTGCTCGCGGCAGAGCCAGACACCAAGCGGGGCGAAGATCTGCCCGAATCCTCCAGGGGCAGCCGGTACTGTGTGTACCACGACCTCCACACCCACAACACCAATGAATGCCAAGAACTCCGCACCGTGCGAGAAGGAAGGATCGGCCGTCGACCCGACCGTGCTAATCGGGGCTACGGCCGAGGAGGAGGAAGAAACGCGGGACGCTGGGAAGACCGCGGCCCGCGCCAAGGGTGGCGCGATCACCCTCGCGAGGATTGCTGGCGAGACCTGCCTCGCGAGGGGGAATGGAGGGATCAGCCTTGTGAGGACCGCCCACAAGGCAACGCAGGCCTCCCTCCACTGCCGCTTCAGCCATGGAGGAACGAGGACCGCCATCAAGACAAGGGGGATGGGGGCTTCCAGGAGCCGCGCGCGATCGGCTGCATCCTAGGTGGAGCTCAAGCCCCTGCCTCCCAACGCATCTTCAAGCAGTTTGCCCGCGAAGTGAATGCAGTCCTCCCCAAGCTCGAAGCAACGCGCCCTCTTAGGTGGTCGGCGTGCGCCATCACGTTTAGCTCAGCGGATCAGCTCAAGTGTGCGGCCACAGCCGGAGTCCTCCCGATGCTTTGCTCCCTAGTCATCAGCAACGAACTGGTCACCAGGACCCTCATCGATGGTTGGGCAGGGCTCAACGTCCTGTCCGTAGAAACGTTCAACAATCTCCAAGTGCCCTATGACCAGCTTCAGCCAACCAAGCCTTTCTCCGGAGTCACCGATGGTTCCACGGTTCCGATTGGGCAGGTCCGCCTCCCTGTCACCTTCGGGGCACGCAACAACTACCGCACTGAGCTCATCGACTTCGACGTCGCCCACATCCGCCTGCCGTACAACGCCATCCTCGGGTACCCAGCGCTGGCCAAGTTCATGGCCGTAACTCACCATGGCTACAACATCCTCAAGATGCCAGGAAGTGGCGGAGTCATCACTGTGCCTGTGAAGAGAAGGATGCGGTGTGTTCCTTGGAGCGAGCCTTTCAGGCCGCGTCACAGGAAGACCCAGATCACGGAAGCAGGAGGCTTCCCGAGACCACCCCCAAGAAGAAGAAGACATCGTCTGGACTGGCCCCTCAGGAGGCGGGCCCCTCAGGGCCCGCGTCTGCCCAAGGGGAACCTCCTTCCATCGCATAGGAAAGCACGCCCGGCGCCCTCCTCAGGCAGGGCTCGGGGGCTCTCCCCTGGAGGGCCACCGACCTGGCCAGGGTCATGAGGGAGGCGCTTGGGCACCACGTGGAGGCATGTTTCGAAGCACGAAGGAGCAAGGCAAGGAAGGTCAGATCAGCAGGAGTTCGTCAACAAGGCCGTTCAAGAACTACAGGAATCAAGAGTCATTGTGGGCTGTCTACCAGCTGTGGCTCCCCATCCAGGCGAGGATTGTGGGCTGCACGTATGCATCGACGTACCAAGGCTCAACCGAGTCACCTCGCTGGAGCGCCTCTGGCCCTCGCAGGTGGGGCGCTGCGGAGGTCCGCCCCACAGCTACACTCGCATGCCTTATGGCTTGCCGAGTGCGTCTGCTACGTACCAGCTTCTCATGAGGGGCATCATGGAGGCTCAAGAAGACAGGCGTTCCGCAGCCCTGGTGGAGATGGAGATGATTCGCGAAGAGCCACCAGTGCCTCCGGAGCCTCCCGAGGCCCCTGGGCCTGGGGGCTCATGAGGATCGGCTTCTGCGGCCCACCGAGTCTGCTGCACCAACACTCCTTCGTCCTCGACATCTTCAGGTGACATCTTTAAAGTTTCATTTCCAGCTGGGAGCGCCCCTCCTAGGGCTGCATCATTCCCAGGCCGCGTGGGTTCATCCATGCGGCATGTATCCCTTTTATTTCTTGTTGTTAGCTTGCTTTGTTGGGGGCGCCCCTCGGGCTGCATCATACCCAAGTCGCTCGGGCCAGGCCTAGCGGCATGTATCTCCTTTGCGTTTATTTCCGGCTATGCATTCGCCCATCATGCTTGATTACTTGATGCCTGTCCACGGCACCTCTTCTCTCCATGTCGACCACTTGCACGTTAAAGGGGGGGTACCTGAGCATCGCGACTCAGGGCTCTTACCGACGCTCCAGCCCTCATCCTCTGGCCTTGTCCACGGCATCACAACCTGGCATACCAGCGACGGCTGAGACCA
Organism: Triticum monococcum; assembly: GCA_034509565.1. Taxonomy (NCBI): domain Eukaryota; kingdom Viridiplantae; phylum Streptophyta; class Magnoliopsida; order Poales; family Poaceae; genus Triticum; species Triticum monococcum. The sequence goes on along the minus strand of CM067845.1, from coordinate 535,213,740 downwards.
GCTCGAGGGCCGGGACCTGAGGACGTAGAGTGCCGTCATCTAACCAAATTTGCAGGAACACATCACAAGATAAGGCCCAGTGCCAGGTGCAACCCGCCTAGAGGTAGGGCCCCGTGAGTCCCGCGCTGGCACACGGGTGCCCAGATACACCTCACCTAGCCCTACCATGCCGGCCACATGTCAGGGCGGGGCTGTACATGCCCCGGGGGCTCCTCCCGGAGGGGAGACCCCTCCCGCGTACCAGTGGAAGCACCATGCTCCGCGCTGGCTGATGAAACTGCCGAGGAGCGGCTATGCCCGTACACATGCGGAAGCACTATGCTCCGCGCTGGTGATAAACAACTGAGGGTGGCCCCCGGGCCGCATCAACCTCAGGGACCCCAAAGCTCAGTGTCTAGCCTCATCGCAATGCCTCCCCTCGGGAGTGCCGCGCGAGGGGGCTAGGCACGGGGGTTGCGCCTGGGTCACGCCCAGACGTACGCCACCCAGCTAGGCCCCTCGGGCCTGGATCATCGCGCGTCTCTCCCCGAGCGGAGCCAAGGTATGAAGGCCGTTTGAGCGTCAAGGGGGGCCCCTGAGCATCGTGACTCAGGGGCCTAACTGGTCCCGTAGCCCCTCACTCCTTAGTTCCGAAAGGCTAATGCTGGGTGAGGTACGCGCGGGCCGGGCTCTGTAGACGTAGAATGGTAGTCTCACTTGCATCTCACCCCATCACTTGCTGTTTGCGCGTCAAGGGGGACTCCTGAGCATCGCGACTCAGGAGCCTAACTGGTTCCGTAGCCCCTCACTCCTTTGGTCCCGTCCTGGTTTCCGGTCGGGGCTAATGCTGGGTGAGGTACGTGCGGAGTCGGGCTCTGCAGACGTAGAACGAAAGATCCACCTACATCACACATCCCTACTTGTTGTTCATGCGCCAAGGGGGACTCATGGGCATCGCAACTCAGGAGCCTAACTTGTCACGTAGCCCCTTACTCCTTTAGTCCCGTCCTAGTTTCCGGTCGGGGCTAATGCTGGGTGAGGCACGCGCGGGGCCGGGCTCTGCCGGCGTAGAACACAAGCAAGTAGGGAGGAAAAGCATAAAATTCAAGAAATTTAAAAAGCAAATATTACAGTCCATACTGTGGTCTCAATACCAAACGCAAGTTTAAACGCCTCCCCGAGGCATGATACATGTGCAGGAATTAAAAGCAGGACAGGAGCAGTAGCGGAGTCGCTTGTCGGTGGTGGAGCAGCGCGGAGTGGCTTCGCCTCATGGAGCAGCAGGACCGGCAGCGCCTTGCTTCGACTTGGTGCTGAAGGCCCGGAACTTCCCCAGCAGAGCCTCCACGTGACCCTTCACGGCCTCGGCAGCGGCGGCAGTACCCTTGCTGCTTACTGGCTCCAACAGGCTGTCGAGGTCGGCGTCGGGGTCGCGGAGGTAGATGTGGGTGAAGACCCGTGTCAGCGCAGCAGAAGACAGGACACGCGCCTCGGCCTCGGCCGTGGGGCCAAGGCCAAGGGCGACATCCTCAAGGGCACGAACTAGGAAGGGAAGCAGCTTGGCGGGGCCGTCCTCGGCGCCAGCGAGCGGGCTCTCCAGGCCGCTCTCGTAAAGCGTCTTCAGCGAGGAACGAGCTTTCTTCTCCATGTCCGTGAAGGCCACGCGATCCTCGGCAAGAACCCGGGCTTTGTCGTCCAGCTCAACCTTCGTCGCCTCCAGCTCCTTCTCCAGCGCGCCTAGACGGTCGCGGCGTTTCTTGAGCTTGGCCTCCCAGCCCTCGATGGCCACCTCGCGAGCCTTCATGCCTTCTTCTTGCTCCTGGCGAAGATGAACCTCTTTCGCGAGCTGGTCCCGCGGGCCTTGCAGCTCGTCCTCCAGCGCCTTGCAACGATCACGAACTTCAACCACCTCCCCCAGAGCCGCGTCACGAGCAGCCTTCATCTCAAGGACGGCCTGCTTCTCCTTGTCGTGGGCCGTCGAGGCCTGAACTAGCGCCGCCCGCATTGAGGCGTTAGAGCGAATCCATCCTGAAGCCAGCTCCAAGCGCCCGGCCACCAGGCGAGGGTCGGCGCCAAGAAGATCCTGTCGTAGCCGGCCCAGTCCAGCAGTAGCACGCTCCAGGACGGCAGGAGGAGTCGGAGAGACAGCAGTTGGCGGAACGGGAGGAGAAGGTAGCGGCGGCGGGACCACAGCATCCTGAGGCAGAGTCGGCTGCGCCCCAACAACTGTGGCGGCGGCAGCAGGCAAAGGCACCTCGGGAGTCACTTGGGCCATGGGGGCTGAGCTCGCCCCGGCCAGCTCAGCCAGACCTCGCAAGGACGACCGGGCAGGAGAAGCCCGTGCGTCGCGGTCACCTCCTTCCACAGGCGGAGGCGTTGCCACGGATGAAGCCTCAGGAGCCCCCTTCGGCTTCTTCGCCGCGAGCGCCAACCTATTCAAGAGATGCGAACGTCAAGCTTCAGCAGCGGAACAAGAAATAAAGACAAGGGTCAAGCGCTTACGGGCCATCGCCGGTGAGCTCTGGCAGCCTCCGGCCAAATTTGAAGCCTGACAGCCGGCTGGAAGAGTCAACCTCGGAAGCAGAAGGCGCGTCTGCAGACCGCCTCGGGGCGGGGGCAGACCCATGGGAGACCAGCCCGGTCCTGTCCTTCTTCGGGATCGGGGGCAAGCTCCTGCCGACCTGCTCATCCCCATCTTCGTCATCATCGCTTGAAGAAAGGTGGAGAGTGCGGGGCCTGCACCGGGGGAGGGGAGCCCTCGACTCTCTGTCGGTCGCCTCGGAGCCAGGCCCCTTCCCCCGCTCTTCTTTGCCCTCCTCTCTACCGGAGTCGCCGGAGGACATGTCCACCAGTCCCTCGGGAGCCGCCACGGGCACGGGCCCGTCCCCGTTGAAGACAGGCATGGACTCCCCCACCTACTCCCAGTCATCGCGGAGGAACAAGGGCGTAGGCGCGCCCTCCAACCTTGCCACCTCGCCCCCGACCAGAGATTGGAGGACCGCGGCCAAGTCTTCGTCGCCCAAGGCCATGGGGCTCGGATGAGGCCTCCACATCAGAGGTGAGTACTGCCGAAGTGGGGCCAGTTGGTGCTCCAGGAACTCCCTCAGCAGCGACGCGCCGGTCAGCTTCGCCGCCGCCATGCTGACCGGCCGCAGGTCCGCGTCCATCTTCTCCAACACCATTTTCACGCAGGGGTCCGTGAGTTCCGCTCGGCACCAGTCGCTGGAGCTCGCGGGCTGCTCCACAGGCAAGATCAGCCGAGGGTGGATGCGCCCGGCATCTACCAAGACCCACTTGCTCCTGAAGCCCTCAATCCTCTTCCCGGGCTTCGAAATGGCAATGGTGCCACCATACGCGATGAAGCTCGCGCACGCGGAAGGAGAACCGCGAGAGACCCGGAGGGAGAAGTAGTGGCGCAGCAAGGCCACTGAGGGCTGCACCCCTACGTGAGCCTCACAGTAATAGGCAAAGATCGCCAGGAGAAGGACGGAGTTGGGGTGGAGATGCAGAGCCTGCAAGTTGTAATGGCGGAGGACAGAGAAGAAGAACTCAGAGAAGGGAGGCACCAGACCAGCAGCAATGGAGCTTACAAAGAGAGGATAAAAGGTGCTCCCTTGGCCCTCAGGGGTGGCGGAGCCGGCCTTGAACACCTGCGCCCCGTCCATGCCCTGCGCCGCCGCCATCCGGCGCAGCCGGGCAAAGCATGCCTCCGACACGTTCGGCAGGTCCAGAGCAGACGAGTACCAAGCTTCGGCCTGGGACTGACGAGGCGCCATGGCTTCCTAGGTCACGCGGCCGGAGTAGATCTGGAAATTTGGAGGAAGGGGAGGCGCATGAAAGGGGATCTGAGCAGCAACCGGAGAAAGCAAAAGGCAAAGCCTAGGCAGATGATGCCCCTTTATCAAACTGCGCGGTTGCTGAAGCGCTCCAGTCCAATCAACTGCCACACGGCGCCCAAGGCCGCGGGCTGTTAGGACCCGCGGCGCTTCGCCCTTTCCCTTTTGCCTCTCAGCACGGCCAAGTCCACGCGCGCCTTGGGCCCGGGGGCTACTGTCGGCGTTCTGGGAACGGGGGTCCCCAGACTTGCCTGCCTGCGGCCTGCGGCGTGGCTTAAAGGGGGCCCAGCACGGCCCATCTTCATCAACACGAGACCCAAGACCCTCGCGAGGGGCCAAGCCTCGCGGGGCGGACGACGCGGAGCTTCCTCAGGCGCGGCCTCATCAGGCTGGCTCACGAGGAGGCGGAGAGATCAAGGCGGGGTACCTCATGAGGTGCCCACAACGCAAGCCATGACGACCAAGGGCGCCCGGCGGGCGCCAGCCCGCGCAGTGTCCTCCTTTCCTCTTTGGTGCAAAGGGGGCAAGCGTAGGCGAGAGGATCAAGCAAAGGCATCCATTTCGGTGCAACAAGACCAAGACCAGTGCAATGGTGGGAAGGAGGTCATCGTGGAGCCCAGGACAGCGTCACCACAGGGCCTTTGATAGGCGAGGACCAACTTTAGTCAGTATAAGTGTACCAAATGTTCCCCTTCAAAATGGCCAATTGTTGGCGCCCTTCCCGCTCAATATTTGGGAAGAGGCCCAGGGCCTTTGCCTATAAATAGGACTAGCCACCCCCAGGGTAGAGGCGCATTGGGAAGATCTAGATCAAGAAGAGGTCCAGAACCTGGGCAAGCAGAGAGAGAGAGAGAGAAGGGTGGCTGAACTCCTCCTAGCAGTTCATCCCCCTAGCTAAGAGCAGACCCTCGCGAGGCTGTTCTTCCTTGTATTATTCATCATCATCTGCCCAAGAGGCAATCCACCACACCACAAACTAGAGTAGGGTATTACACCACAATGGTGGCCCGAACTAGTATAAACCTTGTGTCCCTTGTGTTGTTCTTTTAGTAGTTTAGATCTTTGCGAGACGGAGAGGTAGAGGGCATAATCTCCGTGCGCACCCCAGAGTTCGAACCTCAAGGGTCTGCCGGAACCCAAAATCCGACAGCTGTCACCTCATCGGGAGCCCCCTCGGCCTCCGGCGCCTCATGCCTCCCTGCTCCGCCACTTGAGGAGGAGTCGCCTTGGCCAACCAGAAGGGCGGTCACCACCACAGGGTTCTCGCGAGGCCCCTGGAGGCTAGCAGGGTGCAGCCCCCATTCATCAAAGATAGGCATCTGCTTCACATAATCATCCCTGTTCTGGCAGAGGTACAGCAGGGCCCCTCCCCGCTGGATGCTACCCGGGTTGGGGTCACCAGTCAGGATCAAGAGCACTGTCCTCAGCACCACAGGCGTCAGGTCCTCTTCCTGGAGCCTCATGCGATCACCACACCCACTGAAGGCCCACATCCGGTGGGAGTGGCATTGGAGAGGGGCAATGCGACGCAACAGGAACTCCTTCACTACCTTGGGCGCTGTCACGCCGATCGATTTCAAGAACGCAAAGCGGCGCCAGACGAAGGCGAGCCGGGGGCTCTCGAGCGTCTCCTAGCCCCAACCCGAATTAGGGACGGCAGGCGAGGTTGGTTTCGACAGCAGGGGGCTGGGCACCCCGACATCAACGTACAACCACCGCTCGCGGAACCCAGCCGAAGGCGAAGGAAGCCCAAAGTCGATCCCTGAGGCCACAGTTTCAGGCGCGGCGACGAAGCTCACACACGCCGAGCATTGGGTAGGGTCGTCAAGGCGCAGAGAGAAGAAGTGGCGCAGCAAGGCAATAGAAGGAGGGATGCCCATCATTGCCTCACAAACAAAAGCGAAGACCGAAAGAAGGGTGATGGATTCAGGACCCAGATGCATCATATCGATTTGGTAATGGGAGAGAACAGCCTTGAAGAAGTCGGAAAAGGGGGGAACCAGACCCGCCCATAGGGCATCAACAAAATAATGGACCTCAGTGATTATCCTGTCAGTGGGGAAGTGAGACGTAGGCCAGGCCGTCGTCCTCCCGCACTCGTTGAAGATGGAAGCCAGAGCCGAGCTGACCTTGCCCAGGCACTCTCGATTGAGTATGATCGACCGGCCAACGGCAGGGGCCACCGATGGCAGTGGGCGAGACGGAGGCATGGGTTTCTTCCCTCTCTCCTTCTTCGTCGGAGCCATGGCGATGGGAAGAGGGGGAATATTGGAGATTAGATTGGAGGCAGGAGCTGGCATTCGAGGGGGGGAAGAACAGAGGATGCTCGGGCAGCAGGAAGGGGAGCGGCTGTGTACAACTACGAGTCTGCCTAGCAGGGCGCAAAATAAGGGGGCGTGGGGGAACAGTGCCGCCCACGTCCAATCAACCGCCATGCGGCGCCCAAGGCCGCAGGCTATTAGGGCCCGCGGCGCTTCGCCCTTGCCCTTTCGCCTCTCAGCACGGCCAAGTCCATGCGCGCCTTGGGCCCGGGGGCTACTGTCGGCGTTCTGGGAACGGGGGTCCCCAGACTTGCCTGCCTACGGCCTGCGGTGTGGCTTAAAGGGGGCCCGGCACGGCCCATCTTCATCAACACGAGACCCAAGACCCTTGCGAGGGGCCAAGCCTCGCGGGGGGGACGACGCGGAGCTTCCACAGGCGCGGCCTCATCAGGCTGACTCACGAGGAGGCGGAGAGGTCAAGGAAGGGTACCTCACGAGGTGCCCATGACGCAAGCCATGATGACCAAGGGCGCCAAGCGGGCGCCAGCCCGCGCAGTGTCCTCCTTTCCTCTTTGGTGCAAAGGGGGCAAGCGCAGGCGAGAGGATCGAGCAAAGGCATCCATTTCGGTGCAACAAGACCAAGACCAGTCCAACGGTGGGAAGGAGGTCATCGTGGAGCCCAGGACGGCGTCACCACAGGGCCTTTGGCAAGCGAGGACCAACTTTAGTCAGGATAAGTATACCAGATGTTCCCCTTCAAAATGGCCAATTGTTGGCGCCCTTCCCGCTCAATATTTGGGAAGAGGCCCAGGGCCTTTGCCTATAAATAGGACTAGCCACCCCTAGGGTAGAGGCATCGAGAATGAGAGAGAGAAAGAGAGAGAAGGGTGACTGAACTCCTCCTGGCAGTTCATCCCCCCAGCCAAGAACAGACCCTCGCGAGGCTGTTCTTCCTTGTGTTGTTCATCATCATCAGCCCAAGAGGCAATCCACCACACCACAAACTATAGTAGGGTATTACACCACAATGGTGGCCCAAACTAGTATAAACCTTGTGTCTCTTGTGCTGTTCTTTCAGTAGTTTAGATCTTTGCGAGAAGGAGAGGTAGAGGGCGTAATCTACGCGCGCACCCCAGAGTTCGAACCTCAAGGGTCTGCCGGAACCCGAAATCCGACAGTGATCGTGCCTCTGTGGGCTGAACACATGTGCCTCTCCATATGATCGAGTCGATGGAATCATTCGGAACACAAACACAGGGGAGCGTAACTCTATATTATACGGCACCATGCCTTTTAGCGCTTCACGCCCGTGCATGTGACCCTTAACACTGCCACGAACGTCCATGCCATCATGAGTGCACAAGTCATGTCGCTACCTGGTACAGAACCGTGGTTGTAGACACTTCACGCCCGTGCTTCTAATAAAAGAAGTGCGACGCAACTCAGTACAGAACCATGGCTTTTAAAAACAAGGAACTTACGCTTTTAAACACCGCGCCTCTCGAATCGGCCATCCCGTGCCTCTTAAAGTAAACAGTTAGTGTTAACATCTAAACCCATCATGCTTTGTTTCCATAATAAGCGTACGAACGTGACTCTGCGAAAGACCAAACCATGCCCCCATGGAATTCACGTCCGTGCCTCTACTTCTGAATGAGTCAATGGAATCATTTCGAACATAAATACATGCGAATGTGACTCTATATAAAACCGCACCATGACTTTGTGGGATCCAAGCCGTGTCTATGACCCGAAACACTGCAACACAGAAAAGCCACGAACGTAAATGCCTTCATCAGTACACAAGTCATTGCAATATTTGGTTCAGAACCGTGGCTGCAGAGACTTTACGTCCCGTGCTTCATGAGTAACAATGCCTAATTACAATGATACTGGAAACCAAAATACATTTTGTTAACAAAATAACTGACAACGAAATTTCACAAGACAAGGTAAGAAACTCTAGTCCACTGCTTAACAACCCTAGATGCACAGAACAGCCAGGGATGCAGTTGTATACTTAGTACCCACCGACCTTCTTGCTGGTTTGCTCCTCGCACAGTTCATCAATCTGCTTCTTCATCGCCTCAACGACCTTCATATACTCGTCACATTGCTTCACAGCTTCCACCAATTCCTCCAACAACCGGACGTGCTCGTCAAGGAGATTGTTCTTCTCACCCATAATTTCTAGGATCCTGGTGTTTGCCTTCTCCAAATCTTCACTTGTTTTCTCGAAGAGCTTCTGCCACCCGTAGATGATCTCCATCAGCTGCTCGGACGTTTTGTCAAGCTTTGGCCTTGAAACCAAGGCATTCATCTGATGGAGCAGGTTATTGAGAGTAATTAACATGGATCTAACAGTTTGTTCGCCTCCAAGATGAGTTAGCTGGCTTGAGCCGAAGCCAGCCCGTAAGGCCTCCCCGTCGCCATGGGACCTCTTAGCACTTGCCGTCTCCGCCCCGCTCACCATTCCCTTCTTTTTTCTCGAGCCACAACTGCTCCCCAATTCTACAGCGGGGGACTTCTGTTGAAGACCATGACGCAACCTAACCCTAGCTCCAATTGACTGTAAATCAGTATTAGCAAGACACACCCGCATCAAATTAGGAGTCAGCTCACCACAATAATTCATGTTTCACAAACTAAATCAAGTAGCCGAAAGAAACAAAAAACGAATGAAGCAGAAACAGGGTGAACTTACAGACGAGGAACCCTCGCCAACCGGGATCTCCACCCGCGACAGGACACGGCGCTCCAGAGTAGTCTCCTTCTGCCCAGCCATGGCGGAGAGGGTCAGAGGATAGATAGCAGCAAGAGGAATGGAAGGCCTGTCGGCGGACAAAGGGAGGAGTAGGATGTGGCTAGGGTTTTGAGACTCCGTCCGTCCGGCTTAAATAGCTGGAGCTTCCCCTCGGGCAACGAGCCAGAGCGGCATCACCGGAGGAGACGCTCGTCGGACCATTGGGTTTCCGGAGCGGCACCACGTGGCGTTCACACCCGAATACGAGGAGACACCCGTTGAACCGTTGGGTTTCCGCAATAAATGCATGAATGTGACTCTGTGTAAGGCATAGCCATGCCTCTCCAGGCTTCACAGTTGTGCCTATCCTTGGGAACGGTTCAACAGAATCATTTGGAACGCGAAGACAAACTAACGTGACTCTACACAATACCACGCCGTCACTTCCTGGGAATCACGACCGTGCGAAGAATATACCACAGTAGCGTCTCTCGAACAGGCCATTCCGTTCCTCACAGACTAAACATTGAGTGTTCACATGTGAACCCATTCCGCTGGGTTTCCGCAATCATAGAATGAACGTGACTGTGCGTAAGACCAAACTGTGCCTCTGTGGGATTAACGCCCGTGCCTCTCCATCTGATCGAGTCGACGGAATCATTCGGAAGACAAACACAGGCGAGCGTGACTCTATATAATACCACACCATGCCCGTGCCTCTCCATCTGATTGAGTCCACACCTTTATCGAGTAATATATGTAACATCACAAAAGAAGCATGACTGTCACTGAGGCATGGAACCGTGTCCGTAGAGAGTTCACGACCGTGCTTTTAAAAACAAGGAAATAAGCTTTTAAAAACAGTGTGCCTCACATAGGCCATTCCATGCCTCGTAGAGGATCCACTTCAATAATTTGGGTCGCATATGAACCCATTCCGCTGGGTTACCCCAATTAAAGAAACGAACGTGACTGTGCGTAAGGCAAAGCTATGCCTCTGTGGGCTGACCGGCCGTGCCTCTCTGTATGATCGAGTCAACGGAAGCATTCAGAACAGAAACACAGGTGAGTGTGACTCTATATAAAACCGCACCATGCCTTTGTAAGTTTCACGGCCGTGCCTGTCGCCTGAAACACTGCAACACAGAAAGCCACGAACGTACACACTGTCATGAGTACGCAAGTCATGACGCCACTTAGCACAGAACCATGACTCTTTGTAATTCCACACCATGCCTTTGTGGGCTCCATGCCTGTGTCTGTGACCCGAAATATTGCAACGCAGAGAGCCACGAGAGTCCACGCGTTTATGAGTACAAGTCATGATGCTACTTAGTACAAAACCATGTCTACACAGACTTCACGTCCATGTTTTTCATAATTGTGTCTCTCGAATTGGCCATGCTTTCACCATTATGTCGGGGCACCGTGACGCGCGTTCTTTAGTTGAAAAATGTGCCTTCTACATCCACGTGACTGTGCGCCTAACAAGGGAGGAACGCCAGCTTGTACTAAAACTGTGGCTCATATGACTACACTTCCATGCCTCTTACAGTGGATCCTCTCTCAGAGAAAACATCTGTAAACACACCCACACACTAACATGACTCCGCATAATGGAAAAATGTGCCTCAATAGGCTTGACACCCGTGCCTATCAAAGTGAACGAGTAAGCGGAATCATTTGGACCACAACTACGCACGTGTCGCAAAAACGTGCTCCCCGCGGCCCCACGAAGTGCTTCTGGTGCAAGCACAACCGTGCTCCTACTGCTAACATGCGACATCCATGCCCCGAGCCTACTCATCTACATGTACCAACAAATGAAATAACACGACGACAATGCAACGCATAAATGGCTTACAAATTCATGGAAGTACAAAAAGGCCGCATGCGCCAACACAACGAAGAAACATGCTCGAAGCTCTCTGCCTACACTCCAGCAACCTTCTTGATCGGTTGGTGGGCAAGGACATCCTCAATCTCCTTCATCGCCGCGTCAAGACCTTCCTTGACAGCAGCAAAGGAATTCTCCACTAGGCTCTTGTACTTGACGAGGACCTCCGCCTTCTCATCCATAAGCTCCCTCACTTCGCCCAACAGCTTCTGCACCAACGCACGGCTCTGCTCATACAGTTTCTTCCAGCAGGCGGCCTCCTAATCCTTCTGGTCGAGCTCGTTGACAAGCTTCTCATTCTCACACACAGACCGAAATATGAGACCAGTGGACTTCTCCACCAAGGCATTGCTCTATTGCACCAACTTCTCCAAGTGAGCGATGAACTCCTACTGCTTAATTAGCTCATCGAGCATGTTATCGCTGGCTAAGGAATTCAGTATTGCCATCTTGCCAAGATCGTCTCCATCGTGAATGCGCTTGTGAGAGGAATCTCCTCCACGCGAGAGATCGTTCGACACCTGGGTAACGGGGCAGGATATCCCTGCCGCCGCTACAGCGTAGCGGCGGCACCTCTCTCTTCTTTCCGCGGCTTTGGTCCTCGCTGCCTGGTTACTTGAACACCGAGAACCCCTCTTACCGGCCATGGCGCAAGCAAGGAGCTACCAGCAAGAAAGAGGTGCATGTCTCTGGAGAATTGTGGACGTGGAGTGTTCCTTGAGTAGGTACCTTTTTATAACATATGCACACCAGTCAGACAGTCAAACGGAGTAACCAACGCCTCAAATTCTCACGATCTCTCTTAAATACCTCGAACTCTGCACGCCTAGGAAACACCAGTACTCTCCTTTCGTCTCCCAGTGCGTTTGTCCACACTACAACAACTCAACTTCTTTCTAATGATCCGTATATATTCCACAAAAGACATCTCAAACACAGTTAACTTACTGTGTACATCTGTCTGTAGTCCAGAGAAGTTACTGTCGAATTCATACCATTATCCATTGTCATTTTCTGTTTTGAAATGATATTTATATCAAAATCTTACTATATCTGCGAATTAACTTGCACGCGTCTCAAGGTGACTCCTTAGTGAAAACATTCATAACACACGCAGGCACGAATGTGACTCTCTCTAATAACAAACAATGCCTCCCTGGAACGCACCACCGCGACTCTCCACAACAAATGAACGAGTTGACAAGGAAAACATTTCCATTCACTGAGTCAGGAGTGTGCCTGTTGCATTAGTAACATAGTGCCAACTCGGCTTCACTTCCACGCACCTCACAGTGACTCGCCAGAGAAAATGTATGTAACACACGCGTGCACAAACGTGACTCTGGATAATAAGAAGACTTGTCTCCACCGGATTCACATCCATGCCTCTCCAAGAGAACGAGTGAGCGGAATCATTTGGAAATACCAAAAGCATACCCCCATGGTAACGTGACTCTGTGTAATGGGTAAACATGCTTCCTTTGAGTTCATGTCCATGCCTCTCCAAATGAACTGGCGAGCGGAATCATTTGGAACACAAAGAACCATGAACGTGACTCTGAGTAATGCCAAACCATGCCCGTGTGGGTGACACAACCACACTAAAATCAAAAAAATGCTAGCGTCCCACCGACTGACACTTAAGAAGACAAGCAAAAAACAAGCTCATCGAAGCACACAGAAAGTTGCACCAATCTTGATGTCCAAACGGACAATCAAAGATTCAAGACGGTTCGCCATTTCCATGGGAGGGTGAGCGCTGGTGGCCTCACTTCCATGTGCCTCACCATGGAACGTCAAAGAAAACGTCTATAACATGCGCAGGCACGAACGTGATCTTGTCTAATAGGTAAACATGTTCCCTATGAGTTCATGTTGATGCCCCTCAAAATGAACTGGCGAGCGGAATCAGTTGGAACACTAAGAAGCAAGAACGTGACTCTGGGTAACGCCAAACCATGCCCCCGTGGGTGTCACCACACTAAAATAAAAAAATGCTAGCGTCCCACCGACCGGCAGTTGAGCAAGCAAGCAAAAAAAATCCCATCGAAGCCCATAGAAAGTTGCACCAATCTTGATGTCCAAACGGACGGTCGAAGATTCGAGATGGTTCGACCATTTCCCTCTCTCGCTCCACTACCTTCTTCCTTTTCCTTTCGCACCAAAAATCTCGAACACTTCGCTAGTTTCCCTATCTTGAACACCCTCCTCTCTCCTTCTGCCCCCATTGTCCAATCCAGCAGACCAACCAAAATCCAAATCAGGTTCGCCTTACCCACCAGTCGCCATCCACTTCAAGATACAGACAGTTGGCTGGTGCCCATGACAGCACCAAAAACCTCTCCCGGCGGCAGCGGTGACTGATAGCGAGGACATGTGCTCTCAATACCGGCGGCGGAGATACCAACAGAGGGCAAGGACCAAAACCAACTGATGGATGCGATGAATCCCTCACAAGAAATCGAAGGTAAAAAAATATTAATCCATAACATTCCATTACCACAGGTCGATCAAAGTGATTTTTTCCCTTTTTGATGGACATGAACCCTAACCGCCACACAAACTGTGTTTCGTATAGTCTATTTAGACTTGTCTAACAAAATTGAAATAAGGTAGACACATGTGCAATTAATGCTAACCCTACCCGCCACAGAAATTTGCTCGCAAGATATTTGCTTAAAACATACTGTACATGGCGGAACTATCTAGGACACTGCTGTAGATTCAAACCACGAGAGCATCCTTACACATCAGACCTGGTACTTACACGAGATTCTATATATCTGTTGATTGTATCTATTTTAAATTATGTGCCTCTCTCATATTAAAATCCATGCTCCAAGAATAGATCTAGCTAGGTGCTTATAGCGTGAAACAACATGTGCCTCTCCGACAATGTCATTTTTTTGTCCACGGGGTGCACCTCCTCTTTTGCTGTGAAATTCAATTCTGCTTCTACTGCTGCTAATACCTAGGCATTTTTATGCAGCAAGGATTGGTAAGAAGGAAAATAGGATACATGCGGAAGAGCCTGCCGTGCAGCAAGGTACTATAAAAGGCTCACACAATCCATATAACAAAAACTATGTAGCAACAGCAGTAAGTTAACCACTTACGTCCACACAATCCTGGGAAATTACACTTCATTGAAATTTTTCACACATTATGTGTATTATTATTCATTCAAAAACATTTTATCTTATCCTCTAAACCTTACGATTATTCCTCCAATTTATAGAATATCATTTGTGGTGTATTTTGCCTATCAAAAAACACTTCCCCTCACTTTGCTGAACTTGACAACAGCTGTACTGCTCACACCTGACCCTAATTTCTATCATTGACTGACCAAACCAAGGGTTAGGAAGGCTTGATATAACAAGAAAAGAATGGATTGATCGCCTTTTTAGGTAAGGAAATGAAAGGAAAGGGCTATCTTATGAGTCTATGTAGATTAAGTTTCAGATTCTTTTTGTACAGTCGTGGAAGACATAGTTTTAAAAGTATATCCCATTTTTTCGATGATACTACGTAATACTTTTGTTACATAATCATCCTGCAGGTCATGGAGGAGGAGATATTGAAACAATATTGTCTGAACTTAAAATTGAATATCCCAAACCGCTAGGCATCTCCCCTGACCCGTCAAAAAAAGAACGAAGCAGAACATGGACAATGAAGCACCTGAGCAAGTGCCGGCACTAGCTTCTAGCAGGGAGGGCATAGAGAAATGTCCAATAATGTGCTCCATCTGCAAACTGCTTAAGTAATTTCCATGCTTTATGGACCTGAACAAATGTTGCCCCTGCCTTGATTTTGCATTTGCCGTAGATGTTAGGAAGGCCGGGTTTGGAAGCATAGAGAAATGCCAAATAGCATGCTCCATCTGCAAACCGCTTGCAGCACACATCTACGACAACTTGGACACAGAAAGCATGACAATAACGTTCGATGACGCTGGTCAGCAGAAAGAAATCAGGATAACAAAGGAAGGCATCCACAAGGTGTTTGGATACCTAAATGGTACGCATAAGCCAGCACCAAGGCCACGGATTTCCACCGATACAATGAGGGAACTGGTCTCACAACTTGGCCTCGACAAATTAGATTTCAAACACGAACATCTATTTGAAAAGCTAGAAAAACTAGTGGAACTAGATGACAAAAAATCAAACAGGAAATCATTTAAAATATGTTTCCTTATTTTTTTCCACAATGTTGTCTGTGGAACAACCGCCTCTATCTTCAGCCAACAGGCTATAATGGTCAAGACATCGACTATGAAGAAATGGCACAGATGGATTTTTGTGAGGTAATCGTCGAAAGTATTAAGGAAGGATCCAAGAAATGGCAGAAGCACAGGACATTGTCTCAGGAAGAAAAGAACAAAAAGCACCTCAATGGTTTGGCATAGGGACCAGTAATCATGTACCTCAAATCCCTGCTGCTGCCAACCGACACCAAAGAAATGCGGAAGATTGCCAAGACAATGGACAAGACATCATTACCGCGAGCAAACCACCTCAAAGAGAGTGACCTAGCAAAAATAGCTAGAGCAGACATGAAAAGGGACGGAAAAGCACGACCGGATGACTATGAATTTGGCAAGATACAGGTTTAGCTCTATTGAATATATATGCATTATCCCTTATAAAAACGGTTTCCAATCTAACCAATTGCATTTTGCCGAAACAATGCAGACATGGAAAGGAACAGCAGAGAGGATCTTCTATGCCAGCACAGCAACACCTTCGTATTCAATACAAATGATAACAGCACAACAACAGAAGCACCAGCAGACGGCCAAACTACTACCACCTCAACCCAAGGGCCAGGACGAAGCACATGTCAGCACGAGTGGAAGCAAGGAACCCGACATAGGCACCAGCATAGGATCAGATGAAATATTCGGAAGGATAGATGAAATGTTGCAACAAGTACTCGACGAAGCAAAATAGTTACCCGGAATAATAATCAGGGCTGAACACCAATGCAGCGAACAAGAGGAGAAATTGGATCAAAAATACAAGAACTCAGTGGTGCAACAAACAATGTCCCTGATGGAATCTTTCGAACAACTTAGAGAATTTCAAGACATAGTTTGCAGGATGAACTTAATAGAAGAGACGACGCTGAAGGTGCTGGATCGAGCAGACGCAAGAGCCACAACTGCACTAGTCGATGGCAACCACACAAAACAATTCGTAGCCGTAGCAGAAGCAGGGGAAGGAGAAAAAGAAAGAAGGGAGAACAAGACCAACAAAACGAACACGAAGGGAAGAAAAGAATAACAAGATCAAGAACACAGATCTAGAGAATTAGCCAGAGGTGATGAAAGAACAAAACAAGGTGCAAAAAGTGCAAAGCAAGAAGCATGTATCAACCAACACGGCAAGTACCAAAGGACAGCAAAACCAAGGTAGAAAAGTAGCTGTAGAAGCAGAGCATCAACGTGAGAAACAGGTAAATGGGAACAAATACATCATCCATGTGACTTGAAAGCGATGCTTTCAAACTTGAACTTAAAAAAATTTGTCTTCCATACTGTCAGGGACATGGCAATAGAACGCCACCCAACATAAAGGCCAACAGCAGCATGTCGTCAAGAACACCAGGCAAGAGGATGCAAGCAATAAAACAAGCAACCTCACAATAGACAATGCTCCCTCAAGAACGTCAACAGGAGCAGTACAAGAGACGAACAGGATCAGAACCAGTAAACACGTGAGTACAAAAATCAGTCTCTTCTTTCTAAACTAGATACGATTTTGAAGTTAACTGGCAAATCTGCAACGAAATATACATTCAGCCAGACAAGCATCATATCAGGAGTCCCACAAACAAGGCACAGGCCGATCTACCATCGACCGTTAACAGCACACAAGATAAGCAAGAAGAAAACAACAAAGGAGAGGTAAACCTTCCAGAGAAACCTTGTCAATACCATTAACTCATATTGTTTCATGTTTCAGGTATTACAAACACAGCAAAAGCAAGAGGATACCCATGCAAAACAGAAAGTTCAAGGATAAGAGCTTTTCAGCGCCACAGCATTCAAGATGACCGATACAGGGGAGGAAGCCTCAGACATATGAGTTAATGACACACGAAAGGCTGGTATACATAACAAAGAAAAGGTGGACGCACACATGGATATCCCAACCACCGGCGCAAAGGTAAAATTCAACAAGAACCATTTTTCCAAAATTTATAAGGAATGTACTACCCAGTACGACCTGCCACAGTAATAAGAGAATTACAAGGAATGAATCACGCTTTCCTTTCATGAAACATAGGAAAGAAACAAGAACGCTCATGTCAAAGAACAGCAAGGAGTACAAATGGAGAAAGCCAAAAAAACAAGGGCAAATGGTGATTCAAATAGTACCCGGTACCCCAACTAAAGAGCAGTGTTCACCTGACAAACACAACCGAGAAGATATCCCAAAAGCATCAAAGACCGAAGAGGTGAAGTTACATGCACCTACTCCTACAACATTAAAATAAAAAAGGTATGCATGCACAGATGAACTCCAAGCTTTATTTACATTTTTTTTATTGAACAAAAGAAAGAAAGAAATGAAGCAGAAGATGTGCCTGAACAAGCGATAGAAAGTGTTGTTGCCGCTCGACAATGTACAAAAACTTCAGAAGACAAAGAAGAAGTAACAGGCACGGCACCAGAGTCAATGAATGTAGAGGTCAAGCTACAAAACCTGTTTCTATAGCATATAAAAAAATACATCCACAGACAAAAACGCAGACACATTTTAATTACTTTTTGCATTCCGACAGATGCAAGAAATAGAGGAGAGCACCAACATTCAAGACCAACAAACACAACAACACAAGGCAATGGAACAAGCGGAAGATGTTCTTCAAACGACAGACAGCATCACTGCTGTAGACCAAGCTAGAAAACCTTCACTGTATGGACAAGAAATAACAGGGATGGCAGCGGCGCAAAAGATCGAAAAGGTGGAGTGAGATAAGCTGCTCTTAGGAAATTAGAAATTTGAGTGAACACAAACACAAAGGCAATCTCATTTACTTACTTCTATGTCTCAACAGCCACAAGACAAAAATGACGACACCACAGATGAACAAAACGACAAAGATCAGAGGAGGTCCAAAAACCTCCACTCAGCGCAGGAAAGGTCGAAGAGGCAGCAGTGGTAGAAACGACTAAAAGGTGAAGCTACAATAAAAAAGTTCAAAGACACACTAAACATTTGAGTATTTTTCTTAGGGAACAGACACTAAACTACAAAGGGCCACAGTGCATTGGAAAACCATGGAGCAAATATTCCAGAGGGAGAGTCAGACAGCATCAAGAAAAAGGCCGCACCATCAGACAAGCAAGATTGTGTTGTAAAAGAGGTTGCCGCCACAAGCACGACGGTAACCCAGGACGACACTCAAACAGAACGTGAACCGTTGATCATGCAAAACCTGGCCATCGAGGAAGGCACAAAAGAGGAAGGGATCGAACACATGTACAACAACATCATGACAGCGAATAAGGACAAAGGGTAAGTTCATGTTACCACCAAAGAATTATTTTCTTCCAATGATTTCCTCCCTTAAAGATTTTATATGTATATATATATAAATATATATATATGTTGCAGAGACGAGACTTTAATAAATACCGAGAGGTCAACAGTAAAGGTCAGCCACATGGCACAAAGCTTCGAGATTGGAAAGACAGTGCACAGCGAAACCATCGATGTCATGATACTGATGTTGAAAAATCAACTCAGGGGCACAAAGAGAAAGATTCTATCAATATACCACACCGTAAGTAAAGACCACGGCAAAAGCTCAAGTTAGAACAATGAATATCAGTCTATCAATCAACCTTTCTGTACAATTGAATTTACAAATTTCTTTTACGCACATGTGACAAAACAAGCAGGCAGCAATATACAGAGCCAATCAGGAAGATCCATTGGAGTTGAAAAATAAAGACGAAGCACACCTCAGAGATAAAACAATGCCTAAAAGGCTTAAAAGATTCCTTGATGTGGAAGAAGGAGAACAACTGCAAGATTTCGACATGGTAAGCACATATCATGTTACAGATAAGAGATACAATCACGGCTCTACAATTTCGTTTTACGATCAACAAATCATGACTGAATCTAAGAAGGATCCCTTATTTATTTAGTTTGCATTTTGCAGTTCTTTCTACAATCCAAGAAGGATCCCTTATTTATTTATTTTGCATTTTGCAGTTCTTTCTACCAGTTTACATAGGCAGGTATGTTCAAAAAGTAACTATGGGTCACTACTTTGCTATTACAATTAACATGAAAAAAGAGCGCTTTGAACTCCTTGACTCTTTAACAACTGAATATCCATGCACAATGGATTACTTCAACACAGTAACAACCAGAGTAAAGAAGATATGGAAGCAAATAAGCACATGGCTCCAACTGTCTCCAAGTAGTATTGACCATTTCAAAAAGGTCAAAATGCAGGTGCCACTTTAGGGAGAGACGTAAGCACTACAAACATTTCTCCTTTTTGCTTACTCACTCTAACAATTATTAATACAATTCATAAAAACAAAGGGCGTTAGGGCAACCTCATCTAAACTGCCCAAACATCTTTGGACAGCGACAATAACCAATCATCCTTCTACTTGCAGACTGGACTGTGCGTTCTATATGTTCATGAACGTGAAGCACTACACCGGTGATGGAAAAAAAGTGCTACTAATAGAAGAACAAATGCCAGAGTTGAGGAAAAAATTCTCTATCAAATAATCAGCCAATACAGATATGACCGCACTGTCATTAATCAACTGCACCACAGGTTACTCTTTCTAAAGACAACAAAGTAAAATTTTACTTATCTAATTTTCAGAGACAAACAACTAAGTTTTTATTTTTATTTTAACAGATATGCTGAACTGTGAGGTCGATATAGAAGACAGAGAAATGCAACGAATAGATTGTGGTGTTGGGTTCTACGGTAGGGTGCGTCGACTACAAATTAAAATTTTCCTACTCGCAGAACAACCAGGAACATGCTACGGGAGATGGATCACAGATCGTTACCACTAGACGCGCAGTGTCGTGAAGCGGAAGAAGAGTTGGGGCAGCGTGTCCGCGTGGATCGTCTCCTCCTTGTCCGATCTCCCTCGAACAGCCAGTCGTCGGATCCCTCGTACAGGCTCGCCGGAGTGGCGCAGGTGCACCGCCTCTAACGGTATCCGCGCATGCAGGAGGAACATCGTGCAGCGGACTGCTAGGTCCGATCACACAGTCGGCGGCGAGTGGAGGTGTCTATTCGCAACACATGCAAACCCTAGTGACAACGCCGAAGCGATCAACCCATGAGTGTGCCGCACCTCCACTTTATATAGGCGTCCGTCGCGGGCTCAACACTTGGGCCTCGCACGGACCCTAAAGCCCATAAGTCTACTCGGCCATAATCCAAATACAGCTCGGATCACATCCGACCAGTGTCCTCGGATCCGACCTCGTAGGTTCCTTCCCTTAAGCGCGCGACCCCTGAGGTTCAAGCCGGCTTGGTCGCAGTTTGGATCACCTCCGAACTGCACGGTTGGTAGCGGCCTCTAGCAAGGCATGCCAAACACCAAGCAGACTATGAAGCTGGTTAGGTGAACCTGGACATCACACTTCCAATCCTTTTGCCACACGATATATGTTGTCGGGCTCAAGGCGAGTCTGTCATCCTTGTGCTAGCCCGACCTCTTTCTTGTTCCAACGATGCCGACCACAAACTGGACTATCGCATAATCCTTGTCGCATGGCCATGCTTATCCTGGTCGGATCACACGAGGGGCCCAAGTATATCTCTCCTCATCGGAGGGGCAAATCCCATCTTGCTCAACCACGTCTTGCGGCATGGGTCTGGACAAGCCCGAAACCTACCTTTGTAACTACCTAGTTATGGAGTAGCGTTTGGTCGGCCCAAAGCAAGTCTGTCACCATCCCGAGTACATGCGCGAGCTCGGGTCTTAGGACATAGAGCGTATGTTGCACTAGAGACTCACAGATGACATATCGCTCCGTCTCATAGTTGGGTCTGTCCGACTTGGACCTTATCTCGACTCGGATCCGACTACGTCGAATCCGACCAGATCCTTCCAAGTCCATATTATCCGGTTAGCATCCAATGCTCCATGGCTAGTGAGACCAAGCCATCGACCGTGTCATATGCTAGTCTAGTCGGCTGCATGTCCACATAGCCCTTTCGACTAGGAACCTTTTAGGACAGTCATCATACAATGCATAGTCCCACAAACAAGCCACGTACTTGCTGATACACATCATTTACAATGTGCAAGGACTATCTTTATTCATAAACACATAGGAAATATCATCATACATGATTGCCTCTAGGGCATATCTCCAACATGTGGCATAGTAGAACAAGAGATTCCTCCAACTCCCGAGCACATTGGGACAAGCGCTCAAGAGTTAGAAGTTATTGAGATTAGTGACGCAAGCAGCGATGACAAGAGAGAAGATTATCATGTGAGCAGCAAGGATAGTACCAAAGTGACTGAAGAAACACTCACGGTGAGCATGCCCAGACATATGCTGATTTACAGAGGGAACAACATGCGCAACCAGACACTGATTTACAAAAGGAAGACGAACGGAAAGATCCACCGATAGAACCAGACAGACCACCCCCAGATAAAAAGACCGAAGACATAACAGGCTCTCCTTTAGAAGTGGACAACGGGACAAAGAGCGTACCAACTCGCCAACAACAACTTTCCAAACAGAACAAGAACCTTGTTGGCGAAGATCACATATCAGCAACATCACCTGAGGCTAAACATGCACAAGAAGAAAAGAAGCAGAAAGAGAAGGATTTAGTAGAAAAGATACTTCAAAAGAGGAAACGCGATGTTGTAGTCTCAGTAGAACCGAGCATCAAAAACAACAACACACAAAAGGAAACACCAACATCTGGCAGCTTAACGAGCTGGCACAGTTAGGTCACGACAAGAAAAAGGCAAGGCATCTTGCAAGAGTGCAGACAAGTTCCCCAAAACCCTCAACGATTCAATCATCTGAGATCAGCTCAGCAAACTTAATCTCAATTAAGAGGCCATGGAAGCGAGCAAGCAAGGAATTTGAGAAAGTCAACGTTACAACACTTGTTCCAAGAGATTTCATTTAAAAATAAAAGGCCATGGAACTCTATAGATATCTGATGAGCCGACAAGGGCAGAAAGATTGTGGAGGGTAAGTAGATTCTCCTTGTTCCATGGAAACGATTACGGAGAGCTGCAGATCCTCTAACATCCAACTAACCATTTACTCACCTAGTTCTAAACCCTCCTTTCTTGCAGAGAACGGCTATATAGAAGCTCAAAGCAAGAAGACTACATTACAGGAAAATCCTTCATGGAACAAGCAGGAAAAGGACAAACACAAATGGAGGGCTCCATGCTAAACGCGTTATTGGAGGAATGGACAGAACAGAAACAATTCAACCTAGACGACACAACTGTACTCCCTGTAGGTTTCGCAAATGTATGCATACCTCACCCACAAAAACACCACCATCATTACTATGATAGAATATTTAACTTAAACCACACACTCTCTTTCTTGCAGCTGGTGCCCAGTCTCAATTATAAAAAAGGAGAGCTATCAAAATTCAACGAGGACGATGCAATGAAAGGATTTGAAGTCCTCGTGAGAGGTAAAAACATCCTACATTCAAAGATGGTAAGTTCATAATTATTAACACATGACTTATTCTCCTTGAGCTTCAACAATTAAATGAAATTTAAACTTTACATCAACAATGATCTCCTCTCAACGTAGATCATGATACCTCATCACACAGACAACCACTACACGCTCTATGTCTTGAACAAGTACAGAGGTAGCATCGACATTCTTGACTCACTGAACTACGTATACTACGCCAATTCATCTTGGACTGAACACCATGTGCATCGAGCAGAACTGGTATGTACTTTTGTACATTGATTTATTCTTTTCCTCATGATAGTATGATATGCTTACTTTTCTCAATGCCACACCCAAACAACAAAACCAAAATGTAATCACAGATGAGAAGGATGTGCGTACTGATGAACAAGTATCACCAACTAAAACACATGAACGAACCAGACTGGGAAAGGATGGCACAAAGGCCTTATAGGGTCTGCACACCAAAGCAAGAGGGAACACAATGCGGACACTTCACGGCCCAATTTGCAAAATACTGGAATGGGAAAGAACTGGTCAAGGATAGAGAGGATTTCCATGTAATTTACCAGTACATACACGTCGAATAACTTGATTTCTTTATTATCGTAATTAGTTTATTTACAATCGTGGACAACGTAACTATAAACCATACATTTTGATATTCCTGCAGCCCAGCAAGGTGGATGCCGAATGGAAACCAGAGTACGTATTCACACTCATATTCGGTAAAACCAACAAAATAAAGCAGCATCAACTTCCTGGAAAACTCAAAGAGTTCAAACCAGAGACTATAAACCTTTTTTCGCCCATGGAAGGTAATATAACTATTTTCATTTTTACTATCAGTCAACATGACAAGAGCTTCAAATATTTCTTTTAGAAACAACAGCCATAATTTTTTATCTTTTTTGGCAGAGCAAGACAGAAACAACTAGCATCAATCAGGGAGCAGCAAGAAATACCCGCGACATAGGCATTCGTTTAGACACGTGGATAAGGCGAACGAGCTCTACGAGATAGTCATGAGTGACACATGGAAGAACAATTTCAAAAGGTGACTTGGTTCCTTTTTCACCTGAAATTAGTTAAAGTTAGGAGGCAACCACACAAATATATAAGACAGGAAACTAAAAGAACCTTAAATTCATGTTTATCAGCTTGCTAGTTAATGACTTTCTCAAGAAAAATTTCTTCTACTGTCCTGTCTGTAAGCAGAAAAAAAGTATATTTGCGACAACATTCACAGAGCGACAACACATCTCTTACTGGATCAAACCTGAAGGAAGTATTTGGGCCTGCAAAGAACAAAAAACGTCAAGGTATAGAAAATAAGGTGCTCGATGAGTTAGCAGAAATATGGGAAAGCAAGCAAACTCCACACAAAAGACATAGACTATTATTAGGCCCAAGCTTTGCAGAGGTAAATTTCAAAAAACCACAATGATCATCTAAACTCATCTTTTTACAACGACTGTTTAATCTCTTGGTACCGATCTATTTTTTCTAACTAGTTTTTATCGTATTTATTTTGTTGCCTGCAGCATATACTGGGTTTAAAGGATAGAAGAAAAACTATCACGAAGTTCAGAGATGATTTCATATGAGAGAAGGATAACTTGGTTCCCTTGTACCTTAAGCACTGTCAATCAAAGAAGCTCTCAACAGCAAAAATGGTAATAGTGTTTTCCATACAACAAAATAAAAATAAGCATTTCAAACAGAATACTATATTCTAAACTCTCCTCTAACAATAAAACTTTTGTATCGCAGGTATTCATGCCACTGAAAAGGAAGACCGGTACATACTATTTGTGCTCGATAGATATACAAGGAAACTTCAAATCATCGAACCTCAAGAATCCTCTCTTGAAGAATTGAAGATGCAACAATACCTAAAAAATCAGAGTGGTCGACGTGTGCATGATGCCCGACTAAGTAACAAAATTGCTGAGATGGAAATCAACGAAGACAGCAAAAAAAAGGAGCATAAGAAATACCACAACCATAAAGACAAACTGGTAAGAATTGTAAATAACATCATCTTTCAGTTTTACAAATTACACTACATGTCTCTCTAAAACAAAAACAAAATGCAATTCCCAGGTGTCCAGGTTTAAAGAAGTCTACTAAGTATTACTCGATGAAAAATTCAAAAAGGAAAAAGGTAAATGGGACGTTCATTTTCTACAGGGCGTTCCAAAGGTAAACAAATGTGAAACTCCGTTTGTTGTTCTAAGTTTCGCGCATCTCTTGGATGGCAACGACTTCATCAAAGAGACAGATAATTTTAACGTAAGTTTTCGCTAAAAACTCGCACTAAATCTGCTAGATATCATACAACTACATGAACTAATTCTCATGTGTTTTTTCTCCTTGTTTTGCTAAACTTTTTATAGGATGACACGGAACAATGGAAAGCAGAACAACTGTGCAGGCTATTATTTAGCGAAGAAAATAAAATCAAACCCAGCAAAATGGGTGATAAGATTAGAAAGATCTTCGAGAACATCGCATTCTAAAAGTTGTTTATAAGCAAATGAGCCTAGCTCCATCGAAACCTCAAAAAATGTTTAACCGCACCTCATACTGTGATAATGAAGCAACAAACTCTTTTTATCCATGTAGTTCCTTGTTTCTTCTGTAACCGGGTATTCGAACACAAGCCGGTGCTCCTAGACACTTCACAACTGTCCATCCAGAGGGTTGATAACCATGCCCCATGAAGCCCCAAGTCCGTGCCTAGACATGTGTGCGTCACGTCGACGTGATGTGACTCTACATACTCCTCATGCGTGTGCTGCCGAAGGCCAACAACCTATAGCGTTGTGTGCATCTGGCCTGTACAAGCGCGACTCTCTAAATGAGTATTTGAACCAATGCATGTGGTGCCACGCACCCGTGCCATTAGAGACTTCACACCTGTGCATCCACAATGGTGCCTCCCTACCTCAGTATTGGCAAGCATGCCTCTCCTACCACACCAACATGCATCCAGACCGGTGAATCACGAAGCCCCATGCCCCTACCGTGACTCGTACGTGCCCGTGATGCCAGACATGTGTGACTCTATAGACTCCACAACCGTGACTCCCTTAACTGCGTATTTGGAAGCATGCCTCTGGTACCACACTTTTGTGCATCCACAGGGTTGATACCTATTCGCCTCAAGAAACCCCACTTCCGTTCCTCTTGTGGCTTCACTTTCGTGCCTTCGTGCCTGCATCCATGTGCCTAACGTGTCACGCCCCGTGACTCTTACGTGGTCGCGCTACCACCCCCGTGTTGCTTCATAGACGTCACAACCGTGCATCTCTAACCGAGCATTCGGACACATGCCTCTGCCACCACACTCTTGTGCCTTCACTTTTGTGCCTTCCGTACCTGAATCCACGTGCCTCACATGACACTTGCCGTGACTATTGCATGCCCCATGGCGTCACACCCCCGTAGCTGTGTACACTTCAAAACCGTGTCCCTCTAACTGAGTGTTCGCACCTCACCTCTCCTAATCAGTCCACGTGCCTCTGGATGCTTATGGTGCATTCACTTGTGGCTCTGGATGCTTGTGGTGCCTTCACTTGTGCCTCCGGCCCTGCAGTAACAGACGCCTGTGGCTCTAGAAACTTCAAACCTATGCCTCTCTAACTGCGTATTCTGACCCATGCCACTGCTCCCACACTCTGTGTATCCTCAAGAAGCTGCACTTGTGTGCACAACAAAAATGTACTTAACGTCCCAAGACTGCTTTGTATTATGTTGTTCTTAGAGTGAAGAGCAACATAACTACTTTGAAATGACATGATTGTTGAATAGACATGGTACTAAGCAAGCTAAATAACTTGTTCAATCACATAAAAAACTACGAACTTGACATAAGCAAACTTGTTTAACCTGATATACATGACATTAGAAACTGGTTCATTCTAACAAAAGTAAACTACGAACTTGAAACAATAGAAAGGACAAGCAGAAACACAAGCAACTCCAAGGCCAGATTCTTAAATTTTTGTCATCACTAGTAGTCATACTAGGGATCGTCATAGTTTTTGTCTACCTCTTTTGCACTCTCCAGACCTTCTCTGATGTTTTCAATTTTCTTCCACGACTCGTAGGTGGCGTACACATCTATCGCGGCATACTCGATGAGGTAATTTGGCAGTGGGCTGATCCCCCAAAGTTTATGGTCTTCATCCCTATCAATCTTTTTCTTCATCTTTTTGTAGAATGGGCGGATCACGCTGCCTGCAACATCAGCCAAAGAGTGGAATCTCTTTCTTTCCTTGAACAGAACTCTCCATTTGCGCTCAATGTCGATATACTTGTCGGGGTTGATCTCCAAACCAGATCTCTGCAGCATCTCTTTGTCACCTTCAATACTAAAGCCGACAAAGGTGTAGAACCTGTCCTCCTTCAGGAACGGGCGCAGGCTCTTAGGCCTGCAAGTTCGAAAATTAAATTCAAGCACAACATCGTATTTTTCTTTTGCTATTTACACTTGAGTCAATGATATATCTGCTTCTTAGACACTTTACCACATCAATTCAAGAAACTATACTATTGCATCAAGAACAGAAACTACACTAGAGCATCAAGTTCAGAAAATAATCTCGTACATCAAATTCATAAATTAATCTAGTGCATCAAGTTCATAAACTGATCTGGTGCATCAGGTTCAAAATCTATTCTACTGCATCTACTTCAGAAACTTCACTAGTACATCAAGTTCATAAACCAATTTAATCAAATTTCAGGGTGCATCACTAATTAAACAGAAGCATGAAGAGGTTGGATTTGTAGGATTGTTCACCATTTTGTTGCCGCGATGATGTGGTATACCAGACAGAGTTCCTCCACGCATAACTGCAGAACCATTGCCCTCTATGGAGGTTCGTCTTCCCTGGTATACTCGACATCAACCCCGATGTGCTGAGGGTACAAGCCGCAGACCCTCTTCCTGATCCTGCTGATCAGCTTGGCGGCTTCGTCTGGATTGCTGGTACATATGACATCCAACTTCTCCTTGTTGTGGATGTCAACCTCCTTGAGGTACCTGCTATAGTTGAGCTTCTGACCAGGGACCTAAACGTCATTGACCTCGGTGCTCTGGTCGGACGTCTCACCACGGGGACGCTTGGCAGATGGTGCCTCCGCCATTACCCTCCTCCAGCGATGGCGGGCTTGAGATAGAGACTGTGGGGAGTTGCTAGTTGAGATGGAACGGTAATGGTGTTTTCTGAATTGAGTGGCAATGGAGGCGGAGTTTCCTTTTTAGGGCAAGGTTTGAGTCGTGGAGGAGGCGGTTGGACACGGCCTCATCGTGGTAGTGGGGGCGATAGACATGCGCTCGTCGTTGCAGTGCGTCAAGGCAACGGCCGAGTGGCAATGCTCGCGGTTGCCGGAAAAAACAACCGCCAAAGCGTCCGCTTAAGCACGTACAAATGTTTTTGAATACGTCGCTTAAGCACATACTGCACTGGCCCGCGTAGATAGTGTGCACTGCGTTAGCTACTATGTTGAACTGCATGCACCTTTCCCAACGCACGCCACTGCTACCACACGACCAATGTTGTAGAGACTTCACACATGTGAACCCACAACCGAT
The DNA here is from genome assembly GCA_034509565.1 of Triticum monococcum. NCBI lineage: Eukaryota > Viridiplantae > Streptophyta > Magnoliopsida > Poales > Poaceae > Triticum > Triticum monococcum. The sequence continues at coordinate 535,185,708 of CM067845.1, read as the reverse complement.
CCTCTCTATCTAGGTATTCGCACCCATGCCTCTACTACCACACTTTCAGACTCATAACTCTAAAGACTTCACAACCGTGACTCTCTGAGTGAGTCTTCAAATGCATGCCTCTGCCACCACACATTTGTGCAACCACAGCGTTGATACCAGTGCCTCTAGAATTCCAACGTCGGTGCCTGTAGAGCCTGGTCTTCCGTGACTCACACGTCTATTAAGATGCTATAGCGAACAAAAAAACCACAGCCGGGCGGCACGAATATTTATGCTCAAGCGGACCATCGAAGATTACAGACGGTTCCACCATTTCCATCTCTCCCACCTCCACTACTCTCTTGCTTCCTCTCTCCCACAGTAAATCTCGAAACATTCCGCACTCACACATAGTCTCCTCCTGCCTTCTGCACACGGGCCCAAATTCAAAGTAGAGTTCCCCTCGCCGCACAACCGCCACCGCGCTTCGCCAACCGCCCTCCACTTCGAGATACAGACCGTCAAACGGTGCGCCCAACAACACAAAGTCCGCACCCGGCGGCGACGAAGTGAGGACTTTAACACCAGCGGCGGAGATCACAACAAAAAAAGAGGAACGGACAGAATAGACCAATGGAGGCGAGAAGCCGAACACAAGCAATCGAAGGTAAATATCAATCTATCCCATTGCATTCCTCGAGGTAGATCGTAGTGATTTCTCCATTTCCAGGGACAGCAACCCTAGCCACCGCAACATCTACGTGCCTCATGTGCCTGCATCTATGTGCCTCACGTGACACTTGGCGTGACTCTTACGTGCCCCATAGTGCCACACCCACGTGACTTCACAACCGTGGTTCTCTAACCGAGTAGTCGGACCCATGACTCTGCCACCACATTTTTCTGCATCGAGAGCGTGCACGTACGTGCCTGTGGTGGCTTCACTTATGTGCCTTCCGTTCCTGCACCCACGTGCCTAACGTCACATGCGCTGTGACTCTTACGTGGTCCCACTGCCATGCCCGCGTGGCTCCTGAGACTTCACAACCGTGCCTCTGTAACTGAGCATTCTGACACATGCCTCTGCCACCACACTCTTGTGCATCCACAGGGTTGATACCCCGTGCCTCGAGAAGCTGCAAGTCCGTGCCTGCATTGCCTTCAATGTCGTGCCTCCTGTGCCTACATCCATGTGCCTCACGTGACACTTGTTGTGACTCTTACGTGCCCCGTAGTGCCACACCCACGTGACTTCACAACCATGGTTCTCTAACCGAGTAGTTGGACCCATGACTCTGCCGCCACATTTTTGTGCATCCAGAGCGTGCACGTACGTGCCTGTGATGGCTTCACTTCTGTGCCTTTCGTGCCTGCACCCGCGTGCCTAACGTGACATGCGCCGTGACTCTTACGTGGTCCCACTTCCACGCCCGTGTGGCTCCTGAGACTTCACAACCATGCCTCTCTAACTGAGCATTCTGACACATGCCTCTGCCACCACACTCTTGTGCAACCACAGGGTTGATACCCCATGCCTCGAGAAGCCGCAAGTCCATGCATGCGTTGCGGTCAATGTCGTGCCTCCTGTGCCTACATCCACGTGCCTCACGTGACACTTGCCGTGACTATTACGTGCCCCGTAGTGCCACACCCACGTGACTTCACAACCATGGTTCTCTAACCGAGTAGTCGGACCCATGACTCTGCCGACACATTTTTGTGCATCCAGAACATGCACGTACGTGCCTGTGGTGGCTTCACTTATGTGCCTTTTGTGCCTGCACCCACGTGTCTAATGTGACATGCCCCATGCCTCTTACATGGTCCCACTACCATGCCCGTGTGGCTCCTGAGACTTCACAACCGTGCCTCTGTAACTGAGCATTCTGACACATGCCTCTGCCACCACACTCTTGTGCATCCATAGGGTTGATACCCCGTGCCTCGAGAAGCCACAAGTCCGTGCCTTCATTGCCTTCAATGGCGTGCCTCCTCTGCCTACATCCACGTGCCTCATGTGACACTTGACGTGACTCTTACGTGCCCCATAGTGCCACACCCATGTGACTTCACAACCATGGTTCTCTAACCGAGTATTCGGACCCTTGACTCTGCCGCCACATTTTTGTGCATCCAGAGCGTGCACGTACGTGCCTGTGGTGGCTTCACTACTGTGCCTTTCGTGCCTGCACCCACGTGCCTAACGTGACATGCGCCGTGACTCTTACGTGGTCCCACTTCCACGCCCATGTGGCTCCTGAGACTTCACAACTATGCCTCTCTAACTGAGCATTCTGACACATGCCTCTACCACCACACTCTTGTGCAACCACAGGGTTGATACCCCGTGCCTCGAGAAGCCGCAAGTCCATGCCTGCATTTCCTCCAGTGTCATGCCTCCTGTGCCTACATCCACATGCCTCACGTGACACTTGTCGTGACTCTTACGTTCCCCATAGTGCCACACCCACGTGACTTCACAACCATGGTTCTCTAACCGAGTAGTCGGACCCATGACTCTGCCGCCACATTTTTGTGCATCCAGAGCATAAAAGTACGTGCCTGTGGTGGCTTCACTTCTGTGCCTTCCGTGCCTGCACCCACGTGCCTAACGTGACATGCCCCATGAGTCTTACCTGGTCCCACTACCACGCCCACGTGGCTCCTGAGACTTCACAACCGTGCCTATGTAACCGAGCATTCTGACACATGCCTCTGCCACCACACTCTTGTGCATCCACAGGGTTGATACCCTGTGCCTAGAGAAGCCGCAAGTCCGTGCCTATGTTGCCTTCAATGTCGTGCCTCCTGTGCCTACATCCACGTCCTCACGTGACACTTACCGTGACACTTACGTGCCCCATAGTGCCACACCCACGTGACTTCACAACCATGGCTCTCTAACCGAGTAGTCGGACCCATGCCTCTACCGCCACATTTTTATGCATCTAGAGGGTACACACCCGTGACTCAACAAAACCCACATACATGCATGTGGTGGCTTCACTTATGTGCCTCCCATGCCTGCACCCATGTGCCTAATGTGACATGCGCCATGACTTTTACGTGGTCCCACTGCCACGCCCGCGTGGCTCCTGAGACTTCACAATCGTGCCTCTGTAACCGTGCATTCTGACACATGCCTCTGCCACCACACTCTTGTGCATCCACAGGGTTCATACCTGATGTCTACTACGCAACCTTCTTCTTGTAGACGTTGTTGGGCCTCCAAGTGCAGAGGTTTGTAGGACAGTAGAAAATTTCCCTCAAGTGGATGACCTAAGGTTTATCAATCCGTGGGAGGCGTAGGATGAAGATGGTCTCTCTCAAGCAACCCTGCAACCAAATAACAAAGAGTCTCTTGTGTCCCCAACACACCCAATACAATGGTAAATTGTATAGGTGCACTAGTTCGGCCAAGAGATGGTGATACAAGTGCAATATGGATGGTAGATATAGGTTTTTGAAATCTGAAAATATAAAAACAGCAAGATAACAAGTGGTAAAAGTGAGCGTAAATGGTATTGCAATGCTAGGAAACAAGTCCTAGGGTTCATACTTTAACTAGTGCAAGTTCTCTCAACAATAATAACATAATTGGATCATATAACTATCCCTCAAGATGCAACAAAGAGTCACTCCAAAGTCACTAATAGCGGAGAACAAACGAAGAGATTATGGTAGGGTACGAAACCACCTCAAAGTTATTCTTTCCAATCAATCCATTGGGCTATTCCTATAAGTGTCACAAACAACCCTAGAGTTCGTACTAGAATAAAACCTTAAGACACAAATCAACCAAAAATGTAATGTCACCTAGATACTCCAATGTCACCCAAGTATCCGTGGGTATGATTATATGATATGCATCACACAATCTCAGATTCATCTATTCAACCAACACATAGAACCTCAAAGAGTGCCCCAAAGTTTCTACTGGAGAATCAAGACGAAAAGGTGTGCCAACCCCTATGCATAGGTTCATGGGCGGAACCCGCAAGTTGATCACCAAAACATACATCAAGTGAATCACGTGATATCCCATTGTCACCACAGATACGCACGGCAAGACATACATCAAGTGTTCTCAAATCATTAAAGACTCAATCCGATAAGATTACTTCAAAGGGAAAACTCAATCCATTACAAGAGAGTAGAGGGGGAGAAGAAAATAAGATCCAACTATAATAGCAAAGCTCGCGATACATCAAGATCGTGCCAAATCAAGAACACGAGAGAGAGAGAGAGAGAGAGAGATCAAACACATAGCTACTGGTACATACCCTCAGCCCTGAGGGTGAACTAGAACCTCCTCGTCATGGAGAGCGACGGGATGATGAAGATGGCCACCGGTGAGGGTTCCCTCCTCCGGCAGGGTGCCGAAACAGGGTCCCGGTTGACTTTTGGTTGCTACAGAGGCTTGCGGCAGCGGAACTCCCGATCTATTCTGTTCCCCGGAAGTTTTAGGGTATATGGGTATATATAGGAGGAAGAAGTACGTCAGGGGAGCCACGAGGGGCCCACGAGGGCGGAGGGCGCGTCCCCCTGCGTTGTGGCTCCCTCGTTTCTTTCCTGACGTGCACTCCAAGTTTTTCCAGTAGCTTCCCTTCCAAAAATAACTTCTCCAGTTGGTTTCATTCTGTTTCGACTCCGTTTGATATTCCTTTTCTTCGAAACACTGAAACAAGGGAAAAAACATGAACTGGCACTGGGCTCTGGGTCAATAGGTTAGTCCCAAAATAATATAAAAGTGTATAATAAAGCCCAATATTGTCCAAAAATAGTAAATAATATAGCATGGAGCAATCAAAAATTATAGATACGTTGGAGACGTATCAACATCCCCAAGCTTAATTCCTGCTCGTCCTCGAGTAGGTAAATGATAAAAAATATATTTTTTAATGTGGAATGCTACTTGGCATAATTTCAATGTAATTCTTCTTAATTGTGGCATGAATATTCAGATCCGAAAGATTCAAGATAAAAGTTCATATTGACATAAAAATAATAATAATACTTCAAGCATACTAACTAAGCAATTATGTCCTCTCAAAATAACCTGGCCAAAGAAAGTTCATCCCTACAAAATCATATAGTTTATTCATGCTCCATTTTCGTCACACAAGAATGCTCTCATCATGCACAACCCCGATGACAAGCCAAGCAATTGTTTCATACTTTAGTAATCTCAAACTTTACAAACTTTCACGCAATACATGAGCGTGAGCCATGGATATAGCACTATGGGTGGAATAGAATATAATGATGGGGGTTATGTGGAGAAGGCAAAAAGGAGAAAATCTCACATCAACGAGGCTAACCAATGGGCTATGGAGATGCCCATCGATTGATGTTAATGCAAGGAGTAGGGATTGCCATGCAACGGATGCACTAGAGCTATAAATGAATGAAAGCTCAACAAAAGAAAAACTAAGTGGGTGTGCATCCAACTTGCTTGCTCACGAAGACCTAGGGCACTTGAGGAGACCCATTGTTGGAATATACAAGCCAAGTTCTATAATGAAAAATTCCCACTAGTATATGAAAGTGACAAAACAAGAGACTCTCTATCATGAAGATTATGGTGCTACATTGAAGCACAAGTGTGGAAAAAAAGGATAGTAGCATTGCCCCTTTTTATTTCTTTTTTTTTGGGGCCTTCTCTTTTTTTCTTTGGCCTTTCTTTTTTGGACAATGCTCTATTAAATGATGATCATCACACTTCTATTTATTTACAACTCAATGATTACAACTCGATACTAGAACAAAGTATGACTCTATATGAATTCCTCCGGCGGTGTACCGAGATATGAAATGAATCAAGAGTGAGATGTATGAAAGAATTATGAATGGTGTCTTTGCCACAAATACTATGTCAACTACATGATCATGCTAGCAATATGACAATGATGAATGTGTCATGATAAAGGGAATGGTGGATAGTTGCATGGCAATATATCTCGGAATGGCTATGGAAATGCCATAATAGGTAGGTATGGTGGCTGTTTTGAGGAAGATATAAGGAGGTTTATATGTGAAAGAGCGTATCATATCACGGGGTTTGGATGCATCGGCGAAGTTTGCACCAACTCTCAATGTGAGAAAGGGCAATGCACGGTACCGAAGAGGCTAGCAATGGTGGAAAGGTGAGAGTGCGTATAATCCATGGACTCAACATTAGTCATAAAGAACTCACATACTTATTGCATAAATCTACAAGTCATCAAAAACCAAAGCACTACGCGCATACTCCTAGGGGGATAGATTGGTAGGAAAAGACCATCGCTCGTCCCCGACCGCCACTCATAAGGAAGACAATCAAAGAACACCTCATGTTTCAAATTTGTTACATAATGTTTACCATACGTGCATGCTACGGTACTTGCAAACTTCAACACAAGTATTTCTCAAATTCACAACTACTCAACTAGCACAACTTTAATATCACTACCTCCATATCTCAAAATAGTCATCAAGCATCAAACTTCTCTTAGTATTCAACACACTCATAAGAAAGTTTTTACTAGTCTTGAATACCTAGCATATTAGGATTAAGCATATTACCATGCTGCTTAAGACTCTCAAAATAATATAAGTGAAGCATGAGAGATCAATAGTTTCTATAAAGCAAATCCACCACTGATGTCTAATACACAACCTTCTTGTAGACGTTGTTGGGCCTCCAAGTGCACAGGTTTTGTAGGACAGTAGCAAATTTCCCTCAAGTGGATGACCTAAGGTTTATCAATCTGTGGGAGGTGTAGGATGAAGATGGTCTCTCTCAAGCAACCCTGCAACCAAATAACAAAGAGTCTCTTGTGTCCCCAACACACCCAATACAATGGTAAATTGTATAGGTGCACTAGTTCGGCGAACAGATGGTGATACAAGTGCAATATGGATGGTAGATATAGGTTTTTGTAATCTGAAAATATAAAAAAAGCAAGGTAACAAGTGGTAAAAGTGAGCGTAAGCGGTATTGCAATGCTAGGAAACAAGGCCTAGGGTTCATACTTTCACTAGTGCAAGTTCTCTCAACAATAATAACATAATTGGATCAAATAACTATCCCTCAACATGCAACAAAGAGTCACTCCAAAGTCACTAATAGTGGAGAACAAACGAAGAGATTATGGTAGGGTACGAAACCACCTCAAAGTTATTCTTTCCAATCAATCCGTTGGGCTATTCCTATAAGTGTCACAAACAACCCTAGAGTTCGTACTAGAATAACACCTTAAGACACAAATCAACCAAAACCCTAATGTCACCTAGATACTCCAATGTCACCTCAAGTATCCGTGGGTATGATTATACGATATGCATCACACAATCTCAGATTCATCTATTCAACCAACACAAAGAACCTCAAAGAGTGCCCCAAAGTTTCTACCGGAGAATCAAGACGAAAACGTGGGCCAACCCCTATGCATAGGTTCATGGGCGGAACCCGCAAGTTGATCACCAAAACATACATCAAGTGAATCACGTGATATCCCATTGTCACCACAGATACGCACGGCAAGACATACATCAAGTGTTCTCAAATCATTAAAGACTCAATCCGATAAGATTACTTCAAAGGGAAAAATCAATCCATTACAAGAGAGTGGAGGGGGGGGGAGAAACATAAGATCCAACTATAATAGCAAAGCTCGCGATACATCAAGATCGTGCCAAATCAAGAACACGAGAGAGAGAGATCAAACACATAGCTACTAGTACATACCCTCAGCCCCGAGGGTGAACTACTCCCTCCTCGTCATGGAGAGCGCCGGGATGATGAAGATGGCCACCGGTGAGGGTTCCCCCCTCCGGCAGGGTGCCGGAACAGGGTCCCGATTGGTTTTGGTGGCTACAGAGGCTTGCGGCGGCGGAACTCCCGATCTATTCTGTTTTCCGAAGTTTTTTTAGGGTATATGGGTATATATAGGAGGAAGAAGTACGTCAGGGGAGCCATGAGGGGCCCACGAGGGTGGAGGGCGCGCCTAGAGGGGGAGGGCGTGCCCCCCTACCTCGTGGCTTCCTCGTTGCTTCTTTGACGTGGACTCCAAGTCTCCCCGGTTGCTTTCCTCCCAAAAATAACTTCTCCAAAAGATTTCGTTCCGTTTCGACTCTGTTTGATATTCCTTTTCTTCGAAACACTGAAACAAGGGGGAAAAACAGGAACTGGCACAGGGCTCTGGGTCAATAGGTTAGTCCCAAAAATAATATAAAAGTGTTTAATAAAGCCCATAAACATCCAAAACTGTAGATAATATAGCATGGAGCAATCAAAAATTATAGATACGTTGGAGACGTATCAGTAAGCAGATCAGTTGTTACAAAAACAAAAACCAATTATGTATGATATGCAAAGTTATCTTACATGACAGACAAATCATGTCTAAAACTAACAAGATTTCCAAATGTTTTATTTTTTATTCCGTGTTTTGCAGTTCCTTCTACCATGTGAGATGCGCACATTTAAGAAAGACGAAACTATCAGTCATTACTTCACCGTTATAGTTAACATGGAAAAACAATGTTTTGAACTCCTTGACTCTTCAACTGCATATCCAGGCACAATAGAATTCTTCAACAACGTAACCACCAAATTAATGAAAATCTGGCAGCACGTAAGCACAGAGCTCTAGCTTTCACAAAGAAGCATCGACCATTTCAAAAAGGTCAAACTGCAGGCACCCCTCCAGGGAGAAGACACGTAAGCACTTCCAACATCTCTCTTATTTCTTTTTTTAATGCAAGATTCACTACTACCATTCCTCAAATAATTATGTTCTTTCATTTTTTCAATGCAACAATTACTACTACCATTGATCCAACATTTCTCTTCTTTTCCATTTCTCGAATGCAACAATTTTACTACTACCATTCCTCTACATGCAGAATGGACTATGCATTCTATATGTACATGAACCTGAAGCACTACTCCAATGATGGAACAATAGCGGCCTTAGAGGCAGAACAAGTACCACAGTTAAGGAAAAAAATTATATCAACTAATCAGTCAACACAGAGGCAATACCGCACTGTCATTAATCAAGTGTACAACAGGTTAGTCTTTTCAGAAACAAAACCTTACAATTTTGTCACACTACCATCTACTAATAAGTTTTTTATTATTATTTTTTGATTTCTAACAGATATGCTAAAGTAAGAAGTCGATATGGGAGACAACGAAATGCAACAGACGGAATGTTGCGTACTAGAAGAGTTTCCGCCAAATCCCGAGCCAAAGAAACATATTATGCATGCGACAAACACCCAACAGAAACAAGTTATTGACATATGCAGTGAACACAGAGAGCTTATGCATGTCAGCAGCCACGTCGTCGTCAAAGAATCTTGCCCAGACCACAAAGACAAGGATCCACCAATAGAACCAGATCAACCACCACCAGACGACAAGATACCACACCATCCTGAAGAGGCAACGGACACCACTAACGAGCAAAATATCAATAGCAATATCCCGAGCACAGAGCAACTTGAACAAACAGGCACTACTTTAAAAGAGGATAACAAAATCAACAACGTACCAAATACACAAGAACAAGTTTCTGAGTAGAAGAAACAACATGTTCTTCTTCAAGAAGAAACAGGCTCGACAAGCAATCGGCAAGGCACCTCCAGCACCATCTCTTTAGACTTCCTAAAACCCAAAACAACGAAAAAGCATGAAGAAGTTGATGAATTTCTTTTAAGCCTTAACCCACACCAACTACAGGTATACTATGAGTTTATACAGATGGGCTATGAATTCGATGTAATCAAAACATTATTGGTTGAACATGAAGACTTTGAATTCAAGAAAAATGACACGCCGTATCTGACAAGCTTGCAGCAAGAATCAGGAGAACATTCAATGGCTCAATCATCTGAGAACAGCTCAGCCAATAAAACCTCGGTCAAGAAGAGGTCGGTGAAGCCTTCGAGCAGGCTCCATGGTAAAATCAAGATTCCTACATTTGTCCCAAGAGATTTCAAATTTATGAACAAAGCCAAAGCACTTCATGAATACCTATTCAGCAAAGAAGGACAGGAAGAATGCGGAGAGTAAGTACTTTCTCTTGTTAAAACGAAAAACGAAGAAGTGCTGCTCCTTTTTAAAGCCACCTAACTAATGTATAAACCCTTTTCTACTTGCAGCCTAAACGTATATACTAGCTCAAAGTGACCCGATTGGATTACAGGAAAAGACATAATGCAATAGCTACGAAAAGGAGATGGACAGATGGAGGGCTCCATCGCAAACGCATTGTTCGAAGAATGGACAGCAACAATACAACACAACTGATAAAGCCATACTATTCGTAGAATTTGCAAATGTATGAAGTCTAATTAGACGAAAACACTTGCATCATTTCAGTGATTATATGTTTGAACTAAAAAGTAGACAACTTTTTGTCGCAGCTCGTGCTCGGTGTTAATCCTGAAAAAGAAGGAGGACTACAAGAATTCAATGAGGATAAAGCATTGAAACAGTTTGTACCCCTTGTAAGAGGGAAGGAACTTTTAAAGAAAATGTTGGTAAGTTAATAGAAATATACAAACATAATTCATTTCTCCTAAAGATTGCATTTACATGTCATTTAATTCTCCTGACAAGAATAAACTTTAACTCACTCTATCTCCAAACACCGCAGATTATGATACCTCACAACACAGCTAAACACTTCACATTGTATGTGCTGAACAAGTACACGAGCTCCGTCGACATACTTGACTCAATGAATTACAGAAATGCAGGAAAAAACATGGGGAAAACACCACAAGGATCACCCAGAACTGGTACGTCAATTCAACCTTGGTTTTCTAATTCTTGCATTCCCTTTCTTAATGGAAATATCCAACAATAAAACCAAACTGTAATCACAGATTAAAAGGATGCACGCACTCATGAAGAAGCATTACGGAGAAGCGGAACTACAAGCAAACAGTGAACCAAACTGGTCGAGGATAGCAGAAACACCTAACAGAGTTTACATGCCGAAACAGCAGGGTACCCAATGCGGACACTTCATGGTTCAATTTGCAGAATACTGGAATGGCATTGATCTCACAAAAGACGATGAGGATTTCCATGTAAGTGAATAGTACGAGAACAACAATTTTATTTTAGAAGCAGCACTCCTTGAATACTTCAATTATCTCATCAAAGAAAAATAAAAGAATATCTGATGACCTTCATGCAAGATAGCAAGGTAGATGCAGAGTGGAAACCAGAGTTCCTTTTTACAACCATATTTGGTGAAACAAACCAAGTAAAGTGCGAGCAACTACCTGAAAAAATCAAAGAATTCAAACCAGAAACATCGAGGTTCCTTTCCACCAGCAAAGGTAAGAAAATTATTTCTGGTTATCTTTTTTTGTCATGACCTACCCATCCCATGGTTGACAAATGTCTTTGGCATCACGAGAGCTTACATATTACATAACTGCTTCCGCTGCCAGAAATAGATGCAACAAAAAGGAAAAAGGGCGAAGCACCAATCCATACCCAAAACATTCACATTGCTTTCAACACACAAAGGAGGCGTCCGACCTCTTCCAAATAGTCATGAGCGACAGGTGGCAGGAGAAATTCAAAAGGTGAGTTGTTTTCTATTGCACCTCAAAATAGTTGGACCGAGGCCAAAAATAATATTAAAATATGTTTCTCACTAGTCCTCACATCCAAAATTATTTTATCTCCCTGTCGTAGCAAAATTGTATTTAGGCGCATCCATAGAGAGAGTGAAAGCACGCAACTTACAGAAGCCCAAAAGGCAGTATTTGGTCCAAGACCAGCACAGACGAACAAACCACATCATATGGAAAAGAGAGTTCTCGATGATATAGCAGAAATCTGGGAAAGCAAACAAGATTCAAAAGAGAGTGATAGAATAATATTAGGCCCAAACTTTGTAGAGGTAAAATTTTAAAAAGCAAAAACTTGTCACTCTTTTTATATTGTTACACAGTTGTTTTTTTTGACAGTTTTTTTCGTAATTATTGTTTGCAGCGTATACTAGATTTAAAGAATCACAAAACTACTATTGGAAAATTTAGAAGTGAATTGCAAAAAACAAAGAATCAGCTGGTTCCCATGTATCTCAAAGAACATCAACAGAAAAAGCTCTCAACAGCAAACATGGTAACGTCCCTTTCCTCCACAACAAAATCACAAAATATGTGTTCTATCAAATTACTTTATATTAAACTGTCATCTAAGCAACAAATATTTTGTACGCAGATATTCATTCCACTGGAGAAGGATCACCGCTACGTACTATGTATGCTGGACAAATATAAATACAAAGTTCACATTATTGATCCTTGAGAAGCGACTCCAGAGGAATTTGAGAAAGAAAAGTTAGACATGGATCATTTGGATCCATTTGAAGCAGATTGAGTTCTTCGGGAAAATGAAGAGGCTAAAAATGAAAGAAAAATACAGTTTCAGGAATGTCATGTTCATAAGTCGGCAATCGTAAGCATTTGTAAATAACAATTTTTTCAGTTTTACAAGTTGCAATATTAAAACAATTACAAAATGCAATTCCCAGGTACCTAGGATTAAAGAAGTCTTCAACACCATACTAGGACAAACTATGAATCTCAAGAATACAAGATGGCAGTTTCATACCGTGCAAGATGTTCCAGTGATAGAAAAGGGCGAATCACCATTTGTTGTTTTAAAGCTTGCATTCCTCTACAGTGGTGAAAAGTTCATCGAAGACCTGGAAGATTTGACAGTAAGTTTTCAATGAAAATCTTCTGGACCAATACATAGAAAATATTGGAATACATACATACATATATATATATATATACTCTTATATACACCTTTTATGCACCAACTCTAAGTATATACTTTTCTTGTCGGCAAAATTTCACAGGATGAAGTGGAAGACTGGAGGGCAGAGGCAATGTACATTCTTTTACTTAGCGAGATGAATGAAATTAAAGCTAGAGAAATGGGTGACGAGCTTAGCAAGATCTTCAGCAAGAATGAAGACTAAAACTTTTGATTTAGGTAGCGAGCTTAATTCCATCAAAACGTGACAAAACAGTTTAATAATGAATCATATTTATATGTAATCTAGTTACAAATTGCGTGTTCATGTTGAAAATTGCGTGTTCATCTTGAAAAGGGAACATCATCAGACAATGCCACTACACTATAAACAAAAGTGTCTCTTTTTAAATGTGCGATAGCAGTGACTCCCAAAACGAACTCCCACCCAGGTCTCTGGATACCACCCACAGCAGTGACACTCGCCCGTGCCTCCGGAGACGACATGGCCCCGTGCCTCCAGAGGCTACATGGCCCCGTGCCTCCGGAGAATCCACACACGTGCATGCACACACATACCTCGAGTGCCTCAACCATGCCAAGCTGCTCCGCAAACATGACTACAAATGCTTCAAACCCATGCCTCCGGAGAATCCACACACGTGCATGAACGCAAATACCTCGAGTGCCTCAACCGAGGCTAGCTGCTCTGCACACATGACTGCTGATGCTTCAAACACGTGCCTCCGGAGGATCCACACATGTGCATACACACACATACCTCGAGTGCCTCAACCGTGCCAAGCTGCTCCGCAAGCGTGACTACAAATGCTTCAAACCCGTGCCACCGGAGAATCCACACACGTGCATGCACGCACATACCTCGAGTGCCTCAACTGTGCCAAGCTGCTCTGCAAACGTGACTGCAAATGATTCAAACCCGTGTGATAGGTGGAAACCCAATGAACGAGTTCACGCCCGAGGGTGGCCCGGTCTTCACATCGTAGAATCAAATCGTGAGGGAAACTAGCTGCAAGCAGCCGGGATAACTAGCTTTATACCTGCCAAGGTTGGATGCAACCCGTACGTTGGGGATGGCTGATCGAAGCTACAAGGACTCCAACCCGCTGTCCGAACAATCCCAGAACCACAAACCGGGACTAACCCACACAAAACGGCCGGAACCATAGAGCGTGAATTAGGGGGAACCAGAGGCTCCTTCTCGCGAATCCGGATGAACTCAGAAGAGCAAAGGTAGCAAGGATCTCTCGGATCTCTCTAGCAATCTTGCTGCATAAGCTTGTAGTTGAATGGTTTGACAAAAGGTTTTGTAGAAGATGGGGGAGATGGGGTTTTTATAGCAGGGACAACCCCCGTTAGCTAGGTGTGGAAGTGGTTTCAAAAGTAAGCATGTTTGCATGGCTTTCTTGGGTGAATAAGAAGTCAACTTTGGGAGTTGTTGGAGAGCTCCAAAGAAATTCGCGAAGTCTTGACAGCCTGGACACCTTCCACGAGAATGACTAGAACTTTTAACTCACAACTCCAAATGATGTGAGGTTTTTTGCATTGGAAAGATATTTTGATGTAGCTTCTGTTGATGTACCCCTATGGCTCCGTCTTCCCATCACATGGGTGTGGCACACAAAAATATCAGAGGTAAAAACTAACAACATCAGCTTCACCTGAAACTTGTTTTCTTCAAACTTGTTCCTCCAAATCGGTTGCTTCAAGAGCTCATAGGTTGTTGGATTTTTCTTCCATGTGATACCTAAGTTCAACTGACAATATTGAGAATGAAAGCATAGTTGTGTCACCAAGGTTACAAGGTAAACTTAAGTTAGCGTTCACCTGGTCACTTATTAGTTTGGCGTGACGTCTTGTGATTGGACCTATAATTGTTGGAGACTTGTCGATGGTTCTGGTGTCCTCATCATCCTCCCCCTCTTGAAAAGGAGTCGTCCTCGACTCTGATGGTCCAAAGTATGGAGAGAGGTCGGACAATTGAATGTTGGACTAACACCATAATCCATCGGAAGGTCAATCTTGTAGGCATTGTCATTAAAATATGTTTCTCACTAGTCCTCACATCCAAAATTATTTTATCTCCCTGTCATAGCAAAATTGTATTTAGGCGCATCCATAGAGAGAGTGAAAGCACGCAACTTACTGGAGCCCAAAAGGCAGTATTTGGTACAAGACCAGCACAGACGAACAAACCACATCATATGGAAAAGAGAGTTCTCGATGATATAGCAGAAATCTGGGAAAGCAAACAAGATTCAAAAGAGAGTGACAGAATAATATTAGGCCCAAACTTTGTAGAGGTAAAATTTTAAAAAGCAAAAACTTGTCACTCTTTTTATATTGTTACACAGTTGTTTTTTCTGACAGTTTTTTTCGTAATTATTGTTTGCAGCGTATACTAGATTTAAAGAATCACAAAACTACTATTGGAAAATTTGGAAGTGAATTGCAAAAAACAAAGAATCAGCTGGTTCCCATGTATCTCAAAGAACATCAACAGAAAAAGCTCTCAACAGCAAACATGGTAACGTCCCTTTCCTCCACAACAAAATCACAAAATATGCGTTCTATCAAATTACTTTATATTAAACTGTCATCTAAGCAACAAATATTTTGTATGCAGATATTCATTCCACTAGAGAAGCATCACCGCTACGTACTATATATGCTGGACAAATATAAATACAAAGTTCACATTATTGATCCTCGAGAAGCGACTCCAGAGGAATTTGAGAAAGAAAAGTTAGACATGGATCATTTGGATCCATTTGAAGCAGATTGAGTTCTTCGGGAAAATGAAGAGGCTAAAAACGAAAGAAAAATACAGTTTCAGGAATGTCATGTTCATAAGTTGGCAATCGTAAGCATTTGTAAATAACATTTTTTTCAGTTTTACAAGTTGCAATATTAAAACAATTACAAAATGCAATTCCCAGGTACCTAGGATTAAAGAAGTCTTCAACACCATACTAGGACAAACAATGAATCTCAAGAATACAAGATGGCAGTTTCATACCGTGCAAGATGTTCCAGTGGTAGAAAAGGGCGAATCACCATTTGCTGTTTTAAAGCTTGCATTCCTCTACAATGGTGAAAAGTTCATCGAAGACCTGGAAGATTTGACAGTAAGTTTTCAATGAAAATCTTCTGGACCAATACATAGAAAATATTGGAATACATACATACATACATACATACATACATATATATATATATATATATACTTATATACACCTTTTATGCACCAACTCTAAGTATATACTTTTCTTGTCGGCAAAATTTCACAGGATGAAGTGGAAGACTGGAGGGCAGAGGCAATGTACATTCTTTTACTTAGCGAGATGAATGAAGTCAAAGCTAGAGAAATGGGTGACGAGATTAGCAAGATCTTCAGCAAGAATGAAGACTAAAACTTTTGATTTAGGTAGCGAGCCTAATTCCATCAAAACGTGACAAAACAGTTTAATAATGAATCATATTTATATGTAATCTAGTTACAAATTGCGTGTTCATGTTGAAAATTGTGTGTTCATCTTGAAAAGGGAACATCATCAGACAATGCCACTACACTATAAACAAAAGTGTCTCTTTTTAAATGTGTGATAGCAGTGACTCCCAAAACGAACTCCCACCCAGGTCTCTGGATACCACCCACAGCAGTGACACTCGCCCGTGCCTCCGGAGACGACATGGCCCCGTGCCTCCAGAGGCTACATGGCCCCGTGCCTCCGGAGAATCCACACACGTGCATGCACACACATACCTCGAGTGCCTCAACCATGCCAAGCTGCTCCGCAAACATGACTACAAATGCTTCAAACCCGTGCCTCCGGAGAATCCACACACGTGCATGAACGCAAATACCTCGAGTGCCTCAACCGAGGCTAGCTGCTCTGCACACATGACTGCTGATGCTTCAAACACGTGCCTCCGGAGGATCCACACATGTGCATACACACACATACCTCGAGTGCCTCAACCGTGCCAAGCTGCTCCGCAAGCGTGACTACAAATGCTTCAAACCCGTGCCACCGGAGAATCCACACACGTGCATGCACGCACATACCTCGAGTGCCTCAACTGTGCCAAGCTGCTCTGCAAACGTGACTGCAAATGATTCAAACCCGTGTGATAGGTGGAAACCCAATGAACGAGTTCACGCCCGAGGGTGGCCCGGTCTTCACGTCGTAGAATCGAATCGTGAGGGATAACTAGCTGCAAGCAGCCGGGATAACTAGCTTTATACCTGCCAAGGTTGGATGCAACCCGTACGTTGGGGATGGCTGATCGAAGCTACAAGAACTCCAACCCGCTGTCCGAACAATCCCAGAACCACAAACCAGGACTAACCCACACAAAACGGCCGGAACCGTAGAGCGTGAATTAGGGGGAACCAGAGGCTCCTTCTCGCGAATCCAGATGAACTCAGAAGAGCAAAGGTAGCAAGGATCTCTCGGATCTCTCTAGCAATCTTGCTGCATAAGCTTGTAGCTGAATGGTTTGACAAAAGGTTTTGTAGAAGATGGGGGAGATGGGGTTTTTATAGCAGGGACAACCCCCCTTAGCTAGGTGTGAAAGTGGTTTCAAAAGTAAGCAGGTTTGCATGGCTTTCTTGGGTGAATAAGCAGTCAACTTTGGGAGTTGTTGGAGAGCTCCAAAGAAATTCGCGAAGTCTTGACAGCCTGGACACCTTCCACGAGAATGACTAGAACTTTTGACTCACAACGCCAAATGATGTGAGGTTTTTTGCATTGGAAAGATATTTTGATGTAGCTTCTGTTGATGTACCCCTATGGCTCCGTCTTCCCATCACATGGGTGTGGCACACAAAAATATCAGAGGTAAAAACTAACAACATCAGCTTCACTTGAAACTTGTTTTCTCCAAACTTGTTCCTCCAAATCGGTTGCTTCAAGAGCTCATAGGTTGTTGGATTTTTCTTCCATGTGATACCTAAGTTCAACCAACAATATTGGGAATGAAAGCATAGTTGTGTCACCAAGGTTACAAGGTAAACTTAAGTTAGCGTTCACCTGGTCACTTATTAGTTTGGCGTGACGTCTTGTGATTGGACCTATAATTGTTGGAGACTTGTCGATGGTTCTGGTGTCCTCATCATCCTCCCCCTCTTGAAAAGGAGTCGTCCTCGACTCTGATGGTCCAAAGTATGGAGAGAGGTCGGACACATTGAATGTTGGACTAACACCATAATCCATCGGAAGGTCAATCTTGTAGGCATTGTCATTGATCTTCACAGGCACTTCTAATGGACCATCTCCACGTGGCTACAACTTGCATTTGCGTTGATCCGGGAAATGATCCTTCCGCAGGTGTACCCACAGAAGATCACCTTCTTCAAACAACACCTTCTTTCTTCCCTTGTTTTCTCGTTTTGCATATTGTTCAGTCATCTTCTCAATATTTTCCTTGGTCTTCTCATTAATTTTCTTCACGAAGTCAGCACGCTTACTTGCATCAAGATTGGTTCGCTCCTGCAATGGTAAAGGCAAAAGATCTATGGGAGCAACAGGTTTGAAATCATAAAAAATTTCAAAAGGACAAAATTTAGTGGTCGAATGTACTGCCCTGTTGTATGCAAACTCCACATGGGGGAGACACTCTTCCCACATCTTCAAATTTTTCTTTAAAACTGCTCTCAACATCATGGATAGCATGCGGTTGACAACTTCAGTTTGTCCATCCGTTTGTGGGTGGCATGTAGTGGAAAATAGAAGCTTTGTCCCTAGCTTTGCCCATAATGTTTTCCAAAAATAGCTCAGAAACTTGGTGTCATTATCTGAAACAATAGTGCGTGGTACTCCATGTAGCCGCACGATTTCCCTGAAAAACAAATCAGCAATGTGTGAAGCATCATCGCTCTTATGACACGGGATAAAATGAGCCATCTTGCTAAACCTATCAACCACCACAAAAACCGAATCACTCCCCCTCTTAGTGCGTGGTAATCCAAGAACAAAATCCATAGAAATATCTTCCGGTGTACTAGGAATTGATAAAGGCGTATAAAGTCCATGGGGATTTAAACGTGACTTAGCTTTGCGGTAGATCTCACAACGTAGCACGTAGCGCTCAATATCACGCCTCATCCTTGGCCAAAAGAAATGGTCAATGAGCACACTCTCAGTTTTCTTTGCTCCAAAATGTCCCGTGAGACCACCAGCATGAGCCTCCTGCAAAAGCAACAAATGAACAGAGCAATCTTTGATGCACAATTTGTTAGCTCGAAACAAGAATCCATCATGCAAGTGAAACTTTTTCCAACCTTTCCCCTCACTACACTTTGATGCTTTGCAGCCCAAGAATTTTAGTATCAAGTTGTGAGAGTAAAACATAGCGTCTAGACAAAGCATCGGCAACAACATTATCTTTTCCTTTCTTGTACTTGACAATATAGGGAAAAGATTCTATGAATTCACTCCATTTTGCATGTCTACGGTTCAGTTTTTGTTGACCCCTAAGGTGCTTTAAAGATTCATGATCGGAATGTATCACAAATTCTTTAGGCCACAAATAATGTTGCCATGTTTCCAAAGATCTCACAAGTGCATATAATTCTTTGTCATAACTGAATAATTTAGAGTTAGACCAATTAGCTTCTCACTAAAATATGCAATAGGCCTGCCTTCTTGCATTACTACGCCTCCAATACCAACACCACTTGCATCACGTCCAATTTCAAAAGTCTTACCAAAGTTGGGTAGTGCAAGCAATGGTGCAGATGTCAATTTTTCTTTCAACTCTTGAAAGGCCTTCTCTTGTGCATTTGCCCACTTGAAGGGAACATCTTTCTTCGTTAGCTCATTCATTGGGGCAGCAATGGTGCTGAAGTCTTTCACAAACCGACGATAAAAACTAGCAAGGCCAAGAAAGCTTCGTACTTGGCTTACATTTTGTGGAGGCATCCACTCACGGATGGCCTTGGCCTTGACCAACAATAACGGGGATGAAAGCATAGTTCTGTCACCAAGGTTATAAGGTAAACTTAAGTTAGTGTTCACCTGGTCACTTATTAGTTTGGTGCGACGTCTTGTGATTGGATTTATAATTGTTGGAGACTTGTCGATGGTTGTGGTGTCCTCATCACCGTGCCTCCGGAGAATCCACACACGTGCATGCACGCACATACCTCAAGTGCCTCAACAGTGCCAAGTTGTTCCGCAAATGTGACTGCAAATGCTTCAAACCCGTATCTTTGGAGAATCCACACACGTGCATGCACGCACATACCTCAAGTGCCTCAACTGTGCCAAGCTGCTCCACAAACGTGACTGCAAATGCTTCATACCCGTGCCTTTCCAGACGAAGGAGCTTGGCTTTTGCACGACCTGGATAAATAATTTCTCCTAAGCTATGAACTTCAGCAAACAACCAAATGCACTGGCGAGTAGGAGGTTCCCTCACGCCGGAGGCACCGTGTGACACCACGACAGACAACACGCCACACGAACCAGCACACACTTCGACCTATGCCCCCCTTCAAGATGTTTATGAAAATTAACCGAGTCGAAGGCGAGCAGGAGGTTCCTTCGCGCCGGAGGCGCCGTGTCACACCACGACGGACAACGCGCCGCACGAACCAACACACCGGACGAACCAACACGCTGCACGACCAACACACACTTCGACATATGCCCCCCCCCTTCAAGATGTTTATGAAAATTAAACGAGCCAAAGGCGAGCAGGAGGTTCCCTCGCGCCGGAGGCGCCGTGTCACACCACGACGGACAACGCGCCGCACGAACCAACACACCGGACGAACCAACACGCTGCATGACAAACACACACTTCGACCTATGCCCCCCCCCCTTCAAGATGTTTATGAAAATTAAACGAGCCGAAGGCGAGCAGGAGATTCCCTCGCGCCGGTATTTTCTTTGTGCTATCGCGCGGAAAGGGGAAAACGGAAAATTCTGGTAGTTGGAGGGTTAAACTGCAAAACGCATGAAACCACAAACCGGAAAGGGAAAACCGGGAACCAACCAGGCCGTTTGGTTTTTCCTTGCGGGAGCGCTCCGCGCGCGCGGAGCGCTCTCGAACCGCTTGTTATGAGCGCTCCGAAGGAGCGCTTGTTAACTCCGTAAACGTCGCATGGGTTCGGCCTTTGGACAGTTGGACCAAGCAGCGCAGGCCCAGGTTGGGGCCCCTTGATTTCAGGCCCGTCCTATATGTAGATGATTTGTGCTATTTGCATGCTTGAATGATTTGTGCTATTTTCTATCCAGCTTTGATGAAACCCCGCTTTAAATGTATGCGGAAAGCGTTGGATGGCCATCCTGCATCAGTGTCTGTGGACGGATGCCACAACAAATTTACGGGTCAGCGTTTGAGATGCTTTTAGATCTCTTTAAATCCCAATTTTAGGCAATAGCTATTTTCCACTCCCTCTATAAATAAACTTTTATAAGTTTTAGGACGTTTTAAGTCACTACATAGTACTGTAGATGAATAGGGATGCTCTTCGCTATTTATCGTACAGACCTGTAATCTAGCAACATAAGAATCCGATAGGAGCAGAGCTTCAGTTTTTCTTAAATGAGGATTACCCTCGGCCTCTGCTTCAAGAGATGCATATTGTCATTTTATTATATTTTTCAACAAAATCAAATAAAATAAATATATGGATCAATCCAAGGCCACCTTCCAGGCAATTAATGTCGCTACACTTATAAATTTAATGGTGTGCCCTGTCCGCATATCAACACACATCATATATTTTGATGGATAAGCGGAGAGCACCAACCAGTCTAGTTAGAATCTCTGCGCATATCACATGCGCACACTTTAGAATCTGCCACCGTCATTTTCGGCTGTCCCGCCTTCAGGATCGATCAACGTATTCATCTCGCCAGGCCATTCTATTGTCGACGTCACCGCGACGCCAGAGAGCGCCACCAGCCTGCGCATGCCCATCCGCACGCGCCCGTCACCGACACTCCGTTGCGCTACGCCGCCGAGACCTGAGTCGGTCTTGCGCAGTGGCGGAGCCAGAAATATAGTATAAGGAGGGCGAAGTGTAGTAAATCCTTGTTAGGGAGGGCCAAATGTAGTAAATCCTTATTAGGGAGGGCCGGCTCATAAGAATACATCACTTTAGCAACCATTGATCATTTATTAGCATGCATATCAGGTTTAATACAGCAATGTTAGGGGGGCCAGGGCCAGTGCTCGTTCCCCATGTCTCCGCCACTAGTCTTTCGGTAGATGTAACACCGCTTCTCCTATTGTCTCCTTCGGCCAACTCATGCTCCAAAACGATGCCCTCAAGAGGAAGAACGGCATCAGAGGCATCGTCATCGCCCCCTGGAGCATCTTGAGCATGGTGACACAACCTGCAATGACGATGTCTTGAGAAGGAGACGGTATCAGAGACGCCGCCATCGTACGCCATGACTGTAGTCAGCACGATTTTCACCAAAAATTGTGTCGCTCCGATTCCGCAGCTGATTGGACCTATGCGCAGCCTCGACATGAGCATGTATGTTGCCGCTGGAACACCGGCAGAGGGGCTCCCGCCGCCCCTCACCGGTCCCTCCACATGCCGCTGGCCGGCCAAGACCATGCCACGATGGATCTGGACGGGACGCCAGATCCGCGGCCGCCGCAACCCATCTACCGGAAGAAGAGCCACACCACGCCATACATGGAGTGCCGGCCACAACCGCCACCCATCCAGACTGGGCAGCCCACCCCGTCGGTGTGGATGATCTCCGGCGACCGCCGAGGCGCCGCCCTAACTGCTGCATGTGCAAGCACCGCAAGAGGCGCCTCGTGGGAGTTCTGCTATGAACCGCCCGCCCTAGCGCCTTTGGCGTCGGGCCCGTCGCCACCACGGCCCTCGCTTGCAGCAGCGGCGGCAGGAGATCGCAGGAACAGGGGCTGGCGGCGCTAGGTTTTGTGCCCATAGCATCGCCCAGGGGAGCTGAGCTGGGCGACGCGAGGGGGTCTTTTTTTTGTATCAGCAGAGCTCCAGCTGCCCGCTATGTACCGAAAATCTAGGTTCATGAATGGGCTCACTGGAAAAACATGCTTGAGAAAAAATGCAAGTCGCTTGATTATCATGTGCCCTTTCACACACAACTTTTACACTGTCTTATTCGAAAACTGAGAACAGAGCATTGCTGGCAACAATCAAAATGATGCTTCTTTGCAATTTCAACCTCCAACAGGAAAAACAGAGCATTCTTGACTAGTAGGTTTAATAAATCAAGAACACTTACTAAAGAAACTAGAAGAATCTTTGTCCAAAATAAAAATGACCAGCAGTTCCATTGGTGTAGCATGAGAAGTACTATCTGTCGTCAGAGTAATCGGTACACAGTACTGGGAACAACAATCACCCAAAGCGTACCAGAGGATCATATGACAACATTTAAGCACACAGAAAACACTACGCCATTGAAAATACTACACAGGCTGCTCCGTGATAGTATGTGTATCATGAAATGCACTCGTAGGCCTGGGCTACAGCCAGCGTCGAGTACAATAGTACATATCATGAAAGTGTTCACATATCATGAAAGTGTTCAGTCGGACTCGGACGAAGGGAAGTATTCTTCTTCTTCTTCTTCTTCTTCTTCTTCTTCTTCTTCAGGCATATAATCCGGATCTGCAAGCTGTGAATCTGGTTCATCATCATCATCATCATCTTCCTCTACTTCTTCATTATCTTGTGCTTCATCTTCATTTGCTTGATGAGCTGCTGCTTCATGTGCTTGTTCTCCGTGCTGAGCAGGAGCAGCTTCTTCTTCCTCAAGATCCACAAGATACCAATCATCATCATCTTCACCCTGTGACTCTTCGGGTATGTAATCTGGATCGGCAACCTGGGAGTTTATTTCATCATCATCATCATCATCATCATCATCTGCTTCTTCATCATCTTGCACTTCATCTTCATTTACTTGCTGAACAGGAGCAGCTTCTTCATCATCACCATCATCATCTTCCTGCGCTTCTTCATCATCTTGCACTTCATCTTCATTTACTTGCTGAGCAGGAGCAGCTTCTTCGTCATCATCATCATCATCTTCCTCTGCTTCTTCATCATCTTGCACTTCATCTTCATTTACTTGCTGAGCAGGAGCAGCTTCTTCTTCATCATCATCTTGTTCTTCTTCTTCTTCTTCTTCTTCTTCTTCAGGCATATAATCCGGATCTGCAAGCTGTGAATCTGGTTCATCGTCATCATCATCATCTTCCTCTGCTTCTTCATTATCTTGTGCTTCATCTTCATTTGCTTGATGAGCTGCTGCTTCATGTGCTTGTTCTCCGTGCTGAGCAGGAGCAGCTTCTTCTTCCTCAAGATCCACAAGATACCAATCATCATCATCTTCACCCTGTGACTCTTCGGGTATGTAATCTGGATCGGCAACCTGGGAGTTTATTTCATCATCATCATCATCATCATCATCATCTGCTTCTTCATCATCTTGCACTTCATCTTCATTTACTTGCTGAGCAGGAGCAGCTTCTTCTTCATCATCATCTTGTTCTTCCTCTTCATCAAGCTGGTTATGATCTGGATCCAAGTTCTCAACTGCATCTTGTAGACCAGCTTGCGCCTGTACATAGCTATCCATTGATACTCTCAAGGACACATGCTCCAAGGACTGTTCTTTCAAATATAAATCCTCTTTCATTTGCTACTGTTGATAACTGTATCATTTCTTCCATTGAACCGGCGTCAGCTAGGATAAGTATTACTTGAGCAGGATCTAACCCGGCCAAGTCAGCAATGGTCCTTACAATGACCCGCGTGCGGAACGGAACAGCATCGTTATTGGAAATATCAGGTGTGTTTCCTTTGTTAGGATCATCTCCATCTCCAGCGGAGCTATTTGCAGCAGCCTTTCTTAGCGAAACATCTGTTGCAGAGCCAATGTTAGAAGATTCTTTCCCTTTTCTTGCTTCGCTTAGTGGCTTAGAAGGCGCGGAATCTGATGCCCCCTGTGATGTCAATGAAAATACTTAACGTGCTATCGTCCAAACACTTCCTCAATGACAAAGCAGAAAAACATGAGGAAGAACTTCAGTGACAAGCAAAAGTACATGAAGAAGATTACTCACTGCTTTTTGTTTCAGTGGTAAGGAGAATGTAATGCAGGCACTATTATCCACTGGGAGTGCATTGGTTGGCTTCCCCATGCCAATTTCATTAACAAAGCATAGTGCCTGCAATGACACTCATAATCCTCAGGCTGGCAACATAATAAAATCTGTAAGGCTAACAAAGTTATATAGAAGAAGAAAACTAAATCCTTATTTCTACAAAACACAAGAATCATGTTATGTATGATGGCAGCTGCATATTTCAATAACTAGAAACAAAGGCCCTCACTGTGACATCATCATAGTATAGCAGCTTCATTAGATTGGTTAACAAGCGAAAAAATCAGCACGACACAATCCATGTAACCAAAAAATACAGAATTCCAAAATTACCTCCTCGGGCAATTGGTCCAAGGCCCTCATAACTGAAGCCAGCGTTCTGGTCATCTTACAAGCAGAGCTCCTAAAAGGAAGCCGTTGCCACATCAGGATATTACCATTTTACCACTGGTTACAGCTGACAATGTTTATGTTAACAATAACATGCACATATGAACCCAATGAATAGCAATTCACAAACTGATCTGCAGGATGTATATGACAAAACCACATTGAAACCTCAACTATTTTATACCTTCAGTACTAGAATTTTGCAAGTCAGGCAGGAAAACTAACAGCAACTCATAAATTCAACTAGTACTAATTGTGAATTAGTAAGTGGATCCTCTTTAACTTAAGTTTTCACACACTGTCATAGAGAAAAACAGAACACTGAACTCCTATGCCTCTTCACTTTATGAGGCCACGTCTTTGAAATAAAACCAGTCTGCATGCAGTGCTACTTTACTATGATGACTACGGTGCACATAAAAACACCCTTCACAGATTCACTCTTTGGAGCACAAAAGACTAACAAGAAAAACAAATCCTAGCATCCAAAAGGGGGTATGCAAGATTGCACCTCATCTGATCAGGAGTGACTTCTGCTGCATTTGACTTGAATGTGGCAGTATTCTTTTTGCTCCCTGTGTGACTCATGTTCATTGCAAATTCCTCCCCGTTTGTGTTGGGGTAGCTAAATGATACTGCATGATAATTATGACACATGATAAGCAAATGTAGGGCATATAATCCATCATTCATGTCAGTCCAACTTAATACGCTACACGCTAGCAAACTCCACCCGGTGATACTCACAGGCATACTCTTCAATCATTGGGCCTTCCTCCTTCTCACATATACAGAAGAGAAGGGTATTGAGATAATTCTTTTGTAAGGCATCATAGACACCTAGAATCGGAAAGTTAATCAGATAAGCACATAAGAAAATCACATCTAAAGTATATAATCATAAAACAGTAAACTAATTGAATGAACTCAAGTTGTCTAAGACATATATTACCTTTCTCCATCCAATCAATCAACCTCCTGGATTCAGCATCCATGGGCATCAGCTTCTTAATCTTCATCTGTGCAACAAATATAAGGTTGTATGAGACTTTGAGCTAATAAATGTCACGAGAATGTAGATGTTACATATATATACTGGGCACCTATCCTGACCTAGTGCCGGAACAGACTTATCATTGAAGTACTTCTCAGGGAATAGGCCTCTGATGTAGCTGATGTTGTATATAGCAATCCGGAGCAAATTCGTTGTCTGTTTGGTCAACAGATCACCAACGTTATCCAAATAGCTGTATGAATAACTTAAAACTATGCACTATGCTATGATTTTCACCAGATCATATAGATACATCGTGAAATAGCCCAATGCTTCAGCAATAGAAAACCTATCAACGTCATATCAAATTGGAGCACAGAGTGAAGCACAGAATTCACGAAAAAATACATTTATATTTTCCTATAATGTTTTGTCAAACACATACATATACAATTTAGATCATGCAATATATTTCTTCGATTAAACACCAAGAACAGTTTACCCATGCAAATACAGGAACATATATTGGTACTGATAATTAAACCTGTTAAGTGAACAGAGATCAAAACATTGCAATTCAGGGCAAACAGGTATAAGAGCATCATGGGTAAATGTTACCATTATGTATGTCAGGAAATACTTTAGATTACAAAAAAACGAAATACACTATGTCTAAGCATGAACATTTTCATGCAAAAAGGAGGTACCACATGTCCGTAACCAAAAAAAGAGCAAACAAAAGATATTGTTATTGAAACTATCAGTTATCTAATTTCTTTGGGCCTTTACCTCGGTGTCCGTAAAGTCTTCTTGGTCCGACACATGACCCATGCTCATCTTGTCATCATCACTGTTAGCATCACATGGATCAAGGACACTCTTAACCTGCATAAACAAAGCAAACATGAGAACTAGATCAAAAAGACCCCAAAAGAGTTCTGGACAGATGCTGTAATTTCCACTACCTTCAAAGCTAGCACAAGATGCTTGCTATTGACATTCCCCACTTCCATCTTCAAGGGGTTCTTGTTCCATATATTTACGGCCTCATTCTCAACACAACCCTTAAAGAAGGGAGGCTCGTAATCCTCAGGCTGGCAACATAATAAAGTCTGTAAGCTTCCACCAACAAAATTATATAGAAGAAGAAAAGATAAATCCTTATTTCTACAGAACAATAGAATCAGATTATCTAAGATGGGAGCTGAAGGTTTCGATAACTAGAAACAAAGGCACTCACTGTGGCATCATCATAGTATAGCAGCTTCATTAGAATGGTTCGCTGAACACAAACAAGCGACAGAATCAGAACAGCACAATCCAATGTAACCAAAATACAGAATGCCAAAATTACCTCCTCTGGCATTTGGTCCAAAGTCCTCACAAGTGAAACCAGCGTTCTGATCATCTTACAAGCAGAGCTCCTAAAAAGAAACCATTGCCACGTCAGGATATTACCATTTTACCACTGGTTACAGCTGAAAATGTTTATGCTGACAATGACATGCATATATGAACCCAATGAATAGCAATTCACAAACTGATCTGCAGGATGTATATGACAAAACCACACTGAAACCTCAACTATCTCATACCTTCAGTACTAGAACTTTGCAAGTCAAACAGAAAACTAACAGCAACTCATAAATTCAACTAGTACTAATCATCAACGAGTAGCTCATCTGTAACTTAAGTTTTCACACATTATCATAGAGAAAAACAGAACACTGAACTCCTATGCCTCTTCACCTTATGAGGCCACATCTTTCAAATTATACCAGTCTGCATGCAGTATTATTGTACTATGACGACTACAGTATACACATAAAAACACCGTTCACAATCTTCATAAAAACATCCAATCAATCAACCTCCTGGATTCAGCATCCCTGAGCATCAGCTTCTTAATCTTCATCTCTGCAACAAATATAAGGTTGTTTGACACTTTGAGCTAATAAATGCCATGCAGAATGTAGATGTCACATATATATACTGGGTACCAATCCTGACCTAGTGCCGGAACAGACTTATCATTGAAGTACTTCTCAGGGAATAGGCCTCTGATGTAGCTGATGTTGTATATAGCAATCCGGAGCAAATTCCTTGTCTGTTTGGTCAACAGAACACCAATGTTATCCAAACAGCTGTATGAATAACTTAAAACTACGCACTATGCTATGATTTTCACCAGATCATATAGATACTTATTGAAATAGCAAAGTGCTTCAGCAATAGAAAAACCTATCAACATCATCAAACTGTATTACTGATAAACAAGCTCAGAGTGAAGCACATAATTCACGACAAAACACATTTATATTTTTCAATAATGTTTTGTTCAAACACATACATATACAATAAAGATCGTGTAATACATTTCTTCGATTAAACAACAATAACAGTTAGCTATGCAGCAAATACAGGTACATATATTGTTACAGATAATCAAATCTGTTAAGTGAACAGAGATCAAAACATTGCAATTCAGGGCACACATGTACAAGAGAAATGTAACAAAGACATATCATGTCATATAGGAAATGAACCACCCAGCTTTTCAAAGTGAAAGCTATCAAAACCTGATGACCAACCAATAATCCTGCAATGTATTTGCCAACCACTCCCAACTACTAAAAGCAGTAATATCAAATGAGGAGACTGCAGTTTGAGAGTTGGTTCCCAAACATTGCAAGAGAAATTTACTAACCTCAGATAATTCCTAAATGCAGAACATACATTGAAAATCTCACAGCATAGCACAAGAAAAAACATACTTATAAACTACAGAGAAGATTTTCTGATTTAAACTGGCCAAAAGTATGTCATGTTTGGATCAAACAGTAAAAACACAATCATAGAGATGCTTACTACTCCACTGGAAGCATTTGAACAGCACAAAATCTTACTCCTAGAACAACAGGAACTAGTAAAGCCCAATTCGAACTAAGATGACAGGAGTTCATGCTGCTGTTCCATGATAATTTGGAAATGTGCAAGCCAGTAAATAATGTATCTCTGTGCTCCCCCTTCCACTGTTCTACATAGACAAAGCATTTTAATAGGGACTTGAAGTTACGAATTGAACATCGGCTGCTACCACAACTTCAGCAATTAAATAGGAAACGTGACTAAACTAATTCCACACGTACAGGAAGAGCTCGAGCACTGAAAATCCCTAGACACTTCTACCAGAACGCACCAGAATCGATGTACTTAGGAAATTGCCAGAGAAAACAATTGGGATCGTGCAGGAAACTAGTAAACCAACCAATATGATCGACGTCGAACGTGTGAATCTACATTTCCAGCGGATTTAATGCTAACTACATGCGCAAGCAAAATTTCCACAAGCATACTTCGACGACCAAACCAAATCGAGACGGGGAAACCCAAAACGACCAAACGAAATTAGTTCAACAGCTCCCCCAAATGTTCAGAAGACTGCTGGTTCAGAATCGCAGCGCAAACCAGGAGGGTTTCCGCGCTAATCTCCCGCGAAATCGAGGAAAACGACGAGGCAAGCCTCCCGAAAAGCAGATTCCACGCTTCAAATCCGCAAATGAAACCGAGCAAGCAAGCAGGATGAAGGAAAAACCATCAAATCAGTGGGGTAACAGCGAGACGGCCTGTTTGAGCAGACCGAACGCACCCGAGAGTTCGCAGAGGAAACTAGGAACAGAATCCATTTGAGCGATAGCCGATACGAAATCTACTGACGCTTCTAGCCGCCTCTCCATCAGCAACATTAATTGGAGCAGAAACCCCCACAAAACCCCATGGCTAACCTCTCTTGCACGCCCAAAGCCCCAAACTCGCACGCGAATTTGGTGAAAATCCTCCAGAGCAGCGGCACCAAAATCCAACCCCAAAAAACCTCATCAGAACGAAACGATCCCGACGCCTCCGGGAGTATGAATCGAACCCGCGGCACGCAAGGCCTACGACCCAGCGGAGCGACCAAATCCTAGCCAAGCGCTTCCCAGAAATTGCAGGAATCCCGACCACCGACAGAATCAACTCGAATCGCGCGCGGAATCGAACCAGGGCGTGGGAGGGAAGGGGAGGTGGGAAGCTTACTAGCAGCGGCGACTCCCGCTCCGGGACCTTCGCTTCCTTCGTCTTCTCGGCCATCGACCCCTGCACACACCGACGGAAAGCAACCGAGAGCTTCTGTTAGCACCTGCGTGGACGCGGTGGCGCGACCACGAAGCGGGGGAGGGGAGGGGAGCGGGGGGGCGGCGGCTCACCTTTGCCTTCACGGCGGTGCCGTGTTGGGGGAGGGAGGGTGGAGAGAGAGAGAGGAGAGCGTGGTGAGGTGACTAGAGAGAGATTCGGGGTACTTGTAGGAGGGCAGTGGCCCGAGGCCCGAAGCCCGAAGCGTGGGGGAACGGCAGTCCCGTTGGTTTTATTATGACTTGTCACGTCTTTATTTAGTTAGTAATGTATATACTTTCGCTTTTATGAGTGGTATAACTATAAAACTTAAGTTCTGATCAATTAATACTGTTTGTTAATTATTATGCTTCATAACTTTGGCTTCTTTTTTTTAGGGTAAAAGGAAGTTTTATTGCAAGTTCATAGAGTTACAGTGAAGAAGCCACAAATTCATCTTGTTAATATTTGTATCATCTCGCCTATTTTTATTGTGCTTATTAATGGTCAACCTTA
Organism: Triticum monococcum; assembly: GCA_034509565.1. Taxonomy (NCBI): domain Eukaryota; kingdom Viridiplantae; phylum Streptophyta; class Magnoliopsida; order Poales; family Poaceae; genus Triticum; species Triticum monococcum. The sequence goes on along the minus strand of CM067845.1, from coordinate 535,154,752 downwards.
TGGTAATTTTCTAGCGAGTTAAATGCACAGAACCACCACTTTCGTAACATGACTTGCGGAAAACCATCACTTTACAAAACGTGATATTTTGCATCAAACCAAAAATCTGGCAATGGCAAAAGATACTGAGCAAAACACTGATCTCGTTTTGACGCGGCAAAGCAGCCGCATGGCTATTGGTGGCCGGCACAAGCAATAACGGCTCTTAACAGCCCCACCGACTAAAGATTCCCAAAAAGGCAACAATGGCACGGTCCTCTCCCTCACTCTCGCTCGATCTCCCTTACTCTCCCTTGCTCAATCGATCCTCTCTACTCCATCGCCACTCAACCTCGCTGCCGCCGCTCAACCACACAATGCCTTCTTGGAAAGACGGGGAGGAGAGCAGGGACGATGACGACATGTTGAACTTCGTCGGGGAGGTAATGTCGCCGTCGATGTACTCTGTCTGATAGCCTAGGGTTAGGGTTATGTATTTCAGATTGGGGACTTTCTTTTTGGTATGATTTGGACCAGATCCAGTGCATTTGACCACTCCAGATTCCTTTTGAACTCGATCCAGCGGCTCCTAACCATAGATGGCTAGTGGACCGGGCTCCAAAGTCTGGCGTTTCGCATAATTAATATTTATTAGTTATTAGCACTACTCTCGCTTTTATTAATATTAGTATTATTAAGCTCCAAATGCAACAGAGTTGTTCCATAAATGTTTGCAAGAAACATCTTGTTGCACTAATCTTTGCAACAAATTGCAAAAAACTTTTGCAACAAAGGTCATGTTGTAGTTTTTTTTGTCTTCATCTTGCGGAAGAAACTTTTGCAAAATAGATGATGTTGCAGAAAATTTTCCACAACATCACCTATGTCACAGAAAAAATAGCAATGAAGATGATGTTGTAGAAGCATTGTCGTTGTTGCCAATGCATGTCACAGTAGCACTGTCGTCGTTCGCCGTCGTCGTTTGCAACTTCGTCATTGCAATTGCAACACGGAGATGGTCGGTGATGGCCTCGTCGTGGAGCCGTCGCCCGTCCTTTTCCTGCTCCTCAACGTCGTCGTCGAGTGCATAGTTGTCGTCTCCGTGGAGCCCACCAGGCGAGCAGCCACATCAACGGGCGGTAAGAAGCGTCGGGACGGAGACAAGTCGGCGGCTCTTGCGCCACCATACATTGCAGCCGACTGCTACATTGCATTGGTGGTGAACGGCTAGCCGTGGAGGGCGCCGACGGGCGAAGAAGAGGAAGGAACCGCCGGCAATGCGGCGGTGGCGGAGGGGGGCATGCAGGAGCTTGGAGCATGGCCGGTCTTAAGATTTTGGGGGGACGGGGCGAAACCGAAACTCAGGGCCCCTTAATTAGTATACCATAATGGCAAAAATAATCAATATCTCTAATCCTATAAAAGTCTCTGTTTATTATGACGGTGTGTCAGCCATCCCTCATTTCTGACGATGTGGTCTACATCTAACGCATGAGAGGTAGGTTGTTGTATTGCAAAAAAGACCATCGCCGCTCTCCTCCATGTTTGTAGTAACCCTTAGTCTCTCCAAACCAGCCTCATCCATTCCCCACATCATCCAAACAAACAAGAGGAATATACTTTGGGTGAAACCTAACATGTTTTTAGTTGAAAATATATACCAAAATAGGGTGGGGGTTTTTCAAGTTTATGTACATGTCTATTTTGGATTGTTGCAATGCATGGTTGAGCATGCCGACGCCGGAGAGGGTTCTGGTGTGGATCTGCGGGAGGGGCGATATGTCAATTTTTCATCATGTTCTCATAGTGATATTATTCGCGTTCGGTACTTTTTGGTGTGGATCTAACGCATAAGGTGCAGCAAGGTGGCCCAATCCTTTTTGTAGCAAAGGACAAGCCGGAACAAACTCTTATAATAGGAAAAGCGCTCCCGAGGACACATGGGAATATCGTCAAGCTAGTTTTCATCACGTTCATATGATTCGCGTTCGGTACTTTGATAATTTGATATGTGGGTGGACCGGTGCTTGGGTGCTGTTCTTACTTGAACAAGCATCCCACTTATGATTAACCTCTATTGCAAGCATCCGCAACTACAACAAAAGAATTAAGGTAAACCTAACCATAGCATGAAACAAGTGGATCCAAATCAGCCCCTTACGAAGCAACGCATAAACTAGGGTTTAAGCTTCTGTCACTCTAGCAACCCATCATCTACTTATTACTTTCCAATGCCTTCCTCTAGGCCCAAATAATGGTGAAGTTTTATGTAGTCGACATTCACATAACACCACTAGAGGATAGACAACATACATCTCATCAAAATATTGAACGAATACCAAATTCACATGACTACTAATAGCAAAACTTCTCCCTTGTCCTCGGGAACAAACGTAACTACTCACAAAGCATATTCATGTTCATAATCAGAGGGGTAATAATATGCATATAGGATCTGAACATATGATCTTCCACCAAATAAACCAACTAGCATCAACTACAAGGAGTAATCAACACTACTAGCAACCTACTAGCACCAATCCCGGACTTGGAGACAAGAATTGGATACAAGATATGAACTAGGGTTTGGAGATGAGATGGTGCTGGTGAAGATGTTGATGGAGATTGCCCTCTCCCGATGAGAGGAGCGCTGGTGATGACGATAGTGATGATTTCCCCCTCCCGAAGGGAAGTGTCTTCGGCAGAACAGCTCTGCCGGAGCCCTAGATTGGTTCCGCCAAGGTTCCGCCTCGTGGCGGCGGAGTCTCGTCCCGAAAAGTTCCTCCTTATTTTTTTTCTCATCGAAAGACTTCATATAGGAGAAGATGGCGTCGGAGAGCCACCAGGGGGCCCACGAGGTAGGGGCGCGCCCCCACCCTCATGAGCAGGGTGTGGGCCCCCTGGCCTTCATCTTTGGCGAGTATTTTACTTTATTTCTTTTAAGATATTCCGTGGAGTTTCAGGACTTTTGGAGTTGCGCAGAATAGGTCTCTAATATTTGCTCCTTTTCCAGCCCAGAATTCCAGCTGCCGGCATTCTCCCTCCTTATGTAAACCTTGTAAAATAAGAGAGAATAGCCATAAGTATTGTGACATAATGTGAAATAACAGCCCATAATGCAATAAATATCGATATAAAAGCATGATGCAAAATGGACGTATCAACTCCCCCAAGCTTAGACTTCGCTTGTCCTCAAGCGAAAAGCCGATAACAATAAATATGTCCTCATGTTTAGAGGTAGAGGCGTCGACAAAAATAAAATACGGACATGAAGGAATCATGGTTATTCTCAAAACAGCAATATATATAGATTTTGTTATATGATTACTTATATTCAAGTGATGATATATTCACAATGCAAAAGTATGAATCAGAAACCTTATTGGGCTTCAACCAACTATAATCTCAGTCATTGAAGCAATTGCAATTTATCATAACATCGGAAAGAGTCTATGTCAGAGCTAAATAGCAAGTCCACATACTCAACTATCATCTATCCCTTCATAATTGCTAACACTCATGCAATACTTGTGGTTACGGAGTTTTAATCGGACACAAAGAAAGATAGGGGCTTATAGTTTTGCCCCACAACCTTTTACCTCAAGGGTAATATCAACAATGATAACTCATGCTCCCCTACATCCAATTAGATATACATACATACATATATATATCATGTTCTTTCCAACATGTTGGGCTTGCCAAAGGATAAAATGAAAAAGGAAAGGTGAAGATCACCATGACTCTTGCATAAGGTAGAAGATAATAATAAAGGATAGGCCCTTCGCAGAGGGAAGCAGAGGTTGCCATGCGATTTTATGGTTGGATGCATAAAATTCTCAATGCGAAAGAACGTCACTTTATATTGCCCCTTGTGATATGAACCCTTATTATGCAGTCCGTCGCTTTTATTACTTCCACATCACAAGATTGTATAAAGCTTATTTCTCCCACACCAATCAATCATACATATTTAGAGCAATTTTTATTGCTTTGCACCGATGACAACTTACTTGAAGGAGCTTACTCAATCCCTAGGTAGATATGGTGGACTCTCATGGCAAAACTGGTTTAAGGGTATTTGGAAGCACAAGTAGTATTTCTACTTGGTGCTGAGAATTTGGCTAGCATGAGGGGGGAAAGGCAAGCTCAACATGTTAGAGGATCCATGACAACATACTTTATCTCAGATATAAGAAAACATAACTCATTATGTTGTCTTCCTTGTCCAACATCAACTCTTTAGCATGTCATATTTTAATGAGTGCTCCCAATCATAAAAGATGTCAATGATAATATATCTATATGTGAAACCCCTCTTTCCTTATTACTTCCTATTAATTGCAATGATGACCAAAACTATGTCTGCCAACTCCCAACAACTTTTAATCATCATACTCTTTCTATGTGAAGTCATTACTTTCAATAAGATCAATATGAACTCTTTGTTTCTTTTTATTCTTTTTCTTATTTTTTTAATTCACCCAAGATCATGGCAAAATAATCAAGCCCTTGACTCAACACTAATCTTTATTATAGCTCACAGACTCGATTACATAGAGAGATCATAAAGCAAAACTCAAAACTAGATCGTGCCATAATTTTATTCTACTAGATCAAGATACTACTAAAAAGGATTGAACTAAGAAAAACGGTAAAGGTAGGAGATTGTGATGGTGATACGATACCGGGGCAACTCCCCCAAGCTTGGCAGTTGCCAAGGGGAGTGCCCATACCCATGTGATTATGTCTCCTTCTTTGTTGTTGGTGTAATATTCTTGGCGATGATTCCCCTCAGGATGCGGTTCTCCTCCTCGAGCTTATTGACTTGCTGCTTGAGGTCCATTATTTCCTTACGAAGCTTTCCTGTGACGGCTAAAGCTCCTTGCACCCAAGGGTGTTGCATAGCTGCGGGAGAACAAGTGACACTCCTCTTCATATTTTCATAAGAAAGAAATCTAACATTGGAAGGGATAACCGAGTTTGGAATAGCTGAGCTTTGTAGTTCCCCCATCGTGAATCCAGCTCAGAAGCGAGAGGTGACTTCTTGATCCTCCATGGCATCTACCCTCATCAAGTCAGCCTCCATCTCTTCCTCCGTTGCTGGCCCAAAGTGGTCAGCGTCACTGTTTGCCCTTGGTTCCGGTGCCGGATTAGATACCCGGCTCTCCCCGACTGACTCTTGAGAAGACATCTTGCACTAATCTGCAGCAGCAACAGCTCGAAATGAAAACAGAGGATAATTGCGTGACGGGAGTCAAAACCTTCGAGAGGATATATAATGAATTTTTACCGACCAAAATACGTATCGTGCAAGAAAATGGAGTCCGGAGGGCACACGAGGTGCTCACGAGGTAGGGGGCGCACCCACCACCCTCGTGGGGCCCTCGTGTCCTTCCCGGACTGCTTCTAATTTTTCTATTTTTCTAAATATTCCAAAATGGAGAAACATTGCCTTAAAAATTGTTTTGGAGTCGGTTTACTTACCGTACCACATACCTATTCCTTTTCGGAGTCTGAAACGGTCTGGAAAGTGTCCCTTATGTATTCCTCCCGGGTTACGGTTTCAATGATATTGGTTTCAACATTTATGGGATTACCTGAGATATAATGTTTGATTCTTTGACCATTTACCACCTTCGGATTTGTGCCTTTGAAGTTGTTGATCTTTATGGCACCGGAACGATAGACCTCCTCAATGACATAGGGGCCTTCCGATTTAGAGAGAAGTTTTCCTGCAAAAAATCTTAAATGAGAGTTGTATAGCAATACATAATCACCTACATTAAACTCATGCTTTTGTATCCTTTTGTCATGCCATCTTTTAACTTTTTCTTTAAACAACTTGGCATTCTCATAAGCTTGGGTTCTCCATTCATCGAGTGAGCTAATATCAAATAACCTCTTCTCACCGGCAAGTTTGAAATCATAGTTGAGCTCTTTAATAGCCCAATATGCCTTATGTTCTAGTTCGAGAGGTAAGTGACATGCTTTTCCGTAAACCATTTTATACGGAGACATACCCATAGGATTTTTATATCCAGTTCTATAGGACCATAATGCATCATCAAGTTTCTTGGACCAATTCTTTCTAGATCTATTGACAGTCTTTTGCAAAATTAATTTGATCTCTCTATTACTCAATTCTACTTGACCACTAGACTGTGGGTGATAAGGAGATGCAATTCTATGATTAACATCATATTTAGCAAGCATTTTACGGAAAGCACCATGAATAAAATGTGAACCACCATCAGTCATTAAATATCTAGGGACTCCAAACCTCGGAAAAATAACTTCTTTAAGCATCTTAATAGAAGTGTTATGATCAGCACTACTAGTTGGAATAGCTTCTACCCACTTAGTAACGTAATCAACAGCAACTAAAATATGAGTGTATCCATTAGAGGCAGGAAAAGGTCCCATATAATCAAAGCCCCAAACATCAAATGGTTCAATAGCAAGTGAATAATTCATAGGCATTTTTTGACGTCTACTAATATTACCAATTCTTTGACATTCATCACAAGACAAGACAAACTTACGGGCATCCTTGCAGAGAGTAGGCCAATAAAAATCGGATTGCAATACCTTATGTGCAGTTCTGTCTCCGGCGTGGTGTCGTCCATAAGCTTCGGAGTGACACTTGCGTAGGATCTGTTCCTGTTCATGCTCAGGTACACAAAGTCTAATAACACCATCTACTCCTTCTTTATAAAGATGTGGGTCATCCCAAAAGTAATGTCTCAAGTCATAGAAGAACTTTTTCTTTTGTTGGTATGTGAGACTAGGTGGTATAAACTTAGCAACAATATAATTAGCATAATCAGCATACTATGGAGTACTATGAGAAGTACTTATAACATTTAATTGCTCATCAGGAAAGCTATCATCAATAGGTAGTGGGTCATCAAGAACATTTTCTAACCTAGACAAGTTGTCTGCAACGGGGTTCTCAGCTCCCTTTCTATCAACGATATGCAAATCAAATTCTTGCATCAAGAGAACCCATCTAATAAGTCTAGGTTTAGCATCTTTCTTTTCCATAAGATATTTAATAGCAGCATGATCAGTGTGAATAGTTACTTTAGAATCAACAATATAAGGTCTGAATTTATCACAAGCAAATACAACTGCTAAGAGTTCTTTTTCAGTAGTAGCATAATTTCTTTGAGCATTGTCTAGAGTCTTACTAGCATAATGGATAACATTTAATTTCTTATCAACTCTTTGCCCTAGAACAGCACCTACAACATAATCGCTAGCATCACACATAATTTCACAGGGTAAATTCCAATCAGGTGGCTGAACAATAGGTGTAGAGACTAATGCTTTCTTAAGTATTTCAAATTCTTCTACACAATCATCATCAAAGACAAATGGTATATCTTTTTGCAATAAATTAGTCAGAGGCCGAGAGATTTTTGAGAAGTCCTTAATGAACCTCCTATAAAACCCGGCATGACCAAGGAAACTTCGTATACCTTTGATGTCCTTGGGACATGGCATCTTTTCAATAGCATCAACCTTGGCTTTATCAACTTCAATACCTCTTTCAGAAACTTTGTGCCCCAAGACAATACCTTCATTAACCATAAAGTGGCACTTTTCCCAATTCAAGACAAGATTAGTTTCTTCACATCTCTGCAAAACTCGATCAAGATTGCTCAAGCAATCATCAAAAGAGGAACCATAGACGGAAAAATCGTCCATGAAGTCCTCACAAATCTTTTCACAGAAGTCAGAGAATATAGCCATCATGCATCTTTGAAAGGTAGCAGGTGCATTACATAAACCAAAAGGCATACGTCTATAAGCAAAAGTACCAAAAGGGCATGTAAAAGTAGTCTTTGATTGATCTTTAGCCAACACATGTATTTCAGAGAAACCAGAATAACCATCTAGGAAGCAATAATGTGTATGTTTGCATAATCTTTCTAGCATTTGATCTATAAAAGGCAAGGGGTAATGATCTTTCTTAGTAGCCTTATTTAATTTGTAGAAATCGATTACCATCCTATAACCTGTGATAATTGTTTGTGGGATCAATTCATCTTTATCATTAGGAACAACAGTAATACCTCCCTTCTTAGGGACACAATGGACAGGGCTTACCCACTGACTATCAGCAACGGGATAAATTATACCTGCCTCCAGAAGCTTTAGTATTTCTTTTTTACCACTTCTTTCATTTTAGGATTCAGACGTCGTTGAGGATCACGAACTGGTTTGGCATCTGCTTCCAAATTTATTTTATGTTGACATAGAGTGGGACTAATGCCCTTAAGATCATCAAGAGTATATCCAATAGCGGCACGATGCTTCTTCAGAGTTTTCAATACTCTTTCTTCTTCATTATCTGAAAGGTTAGCACTAATAATAACAGGATATATCTTCCTTTCATCAAGATAAGCATATTTAAGATTATCAGGCAATGGTTTAAGCTCAAACACGGGATCACCCTTGGGTGGAGGAGGATCCCCTAAAATTTCAACAGGCAAATTGTGTTGCAGAATAGGTTCCTGTTTAAAGAATACTTCATCTATTTCCCTTCTTTCATTCATGAATGTCGGTGTCAAAACCGGCGGATCTCGGGTAGGGGGTCCCGAACTGTGCGTCTAGGCGGATGGTAACAGGAGACAAGGGACACAATGTTTTTACCCAGGTTCGGGCCCTCTCGATGGAGGCAACCCTACTCCTGCTTGATTAATATTGATGATATGGGTAGTACAAGAGTAGATCTACCATGAGATCAAGGAGGCTAAACCCTAGAAGCTAGCCTATGGTATGATTGTCGTTTTTGTTGTGTCCTATGGACTAAAACCCTCCGGTTTATATAGACATCGGAGAAGGTTAGGGTTACACAGAGTCGGTTACAATGGGAGGAGATCATATCCGTATCACCAAGCTTGCCTTCCACGCCAAGGAAAGTCTTATCCGGACACGGAACGAAGTCTTCAATCTTGTATCTTCATAGTCCAGGAGTCCGGCCAAAGGTTATAGTCCGGCTATCCGGACACCCCCTAATCCAGGACTCCCTTAATGAACATATCATTTTCATGGTCTAACAAATAGTGTTCTAAAGGATCACTAGGAGGTACGGCAATAGAAGCAATACCAATAATTTCATCCTTACCAGGCTTCAATGACGACGAGTCTGGCGTGCAAACTGTCTTCGGCATTGCAAGGCGGGTTCCTCCTCCGAATACTTCATAGAAGATCTTGAACACAAGGATAGTGTCCGGCTCTGCAAAACAAGTTCCACATACCACCGTAGAGAGAATAATATTTGCACAAATCTAATCTGCTGACGTATTCCGCAGCGTGACATCACACCACGACCAAGTCTTTATTCGAATTGTTTTACTATCCCACCTTAGCGCGTTTAGCGAGGCGGTTTCCTTGGCACGTCTTGTCGAAGCAGAGATCGTATCCCCTTATTCCGGGATTCTCGTCAATACGGGAGTGGGTAACCCAACCGTGCCATTGATTACGGCGCTTGGGAGATAAGCGAGTTTTACCAGGCGGGTGGGGACATGCAGTTTTCGTCCGCCCATATAAGGGGATAAGGATCCACCTTTTCACCTACGCCTTCTTCCTCCTTTGCCTATCCATTTCCGCGCACTCGAGCTCCAGCGCCCAAGTCCGCACACCCCACCTCAACCTTCTCCAGCCATGTCCGGAGCGGGAGGCAAGTGGATGGTCTCCTCCGTCACGGAGGGACACATCAAAAAGCTGAGGAAGGTCGGATACTTGTCTGACGACATCGCGCACCGGCTTCCAGAAGAGGGGCAGCTCACCCCCACCCCCAGGCCCCATGAGAGGGTAGTGTTTCTCACCCATTTCCTCCGCGGACTGGGCTTTCCTCTCCACCCCTTTGTCCGGGGGCTCATGTTCTACTACGGCCTGGATTTCCACGATCTGGCCCCGAACTTCATCCTCAACATCTCGGCGTTTATCGTCGTGTGTGAGTCCTTTCTCTGCATCCCACCCCACTTCAGTTTATGGCTGAAGACCTTTAATGTCAAGCCGAAGGTAGTGCGCGGCTGCCAGGCGGAGTGCGGAGGTGCCATGGTGGGCAAGATGCCCAACGTCCTATGGCTCGAGGGTTCTTTTATGGAGACCCTAAAGGGGTGGCAATCGGGGTGGTTCTACATCACCGAGCCGCGCGACCCTGAATGGGTCGCAGCCCCCGAGTTCCGATCCGGAGCCCCTACGCAGCTCACCTCCTGGAAGGAGACGGGCCTGCCGTGGGGCAAAAAAGGAGAGCTGACCGGACTCCAGACATGCATCCAAAGCCTGGTGAGAAAGAAGCTCAACCTCGTCAACGTAGTCCAGGTTATGCTCATCCGCCGGATCCTCCTGTGCCAACAACGGGCTTTCAGCTTGTGGGAGTTCAATCCGGCATAGCACCGAACCCTGAGCAGGCTCTTCGACACTATGTACGAAGATGCCTGGAAGGTGCTGTTCAAGGGCGCCGAGGCTCCCGCATCCGCTACCGAGGATCACGGATTCAGCACGCAGTGTCAAGCCGGCGTGGTAAGCTGTTTTTACCTCTTACAGGTTATTTGTCTTTCATAGTTTGACTCTATGCGGGATCTAAGCTCCCTTACCTTTGACAGGATTGGCAGGAGACGTCCGGACAGATCAGCTATCCGGCTCCTTTGCCCGAAGACCCAGCGGACGCCCGCTTGACGGGGCTGCTGGTTCCGGCACCCTACGTGGTGCCGGAGAAGAAGGCCACGGGGACTCGAAAGAGTGCCCGGCGCCCGGTGGAGTCGGACTCATCGTCCGATGACTCCGAGGCGGACCCCTCCCGTGAAGACGAGGAGGAGGAAAGAGAGGTCTCTCCCCCAGCGGGGGGAGAGAAGAAAAAGAAGGTCGCCCCAACTGGGGAGGCCGGAGGGTCCAAGAGAGGAAGGACCCTTCCTCCGGACTACTCCACCAACGCCGACGACGACGAAGAGGAGTGGCCGCACAGGGCCAAGCCCCTGGCAAAATCGTAAGTGTTCGGATACCAGAATGACTCGTGGCGTTCCTTTATTGAATAGCTTTTCCTGACGCCGCATATAATTATGCAGTTCGCCAAAAGACTGGCTCGACGTGTCGACGAGCGGATCCCTGGATTCGTCGGATGTGAATAGTACTTCACTTCCGGCCGCCTCCTCTCCTCACCCTACGGACGACGCTGAAGTGTTGTCCCAGGAGGTTCCAAGCCAGGAGGAGGTGGTCCTGGAGGCGCCGCAAGGCGACCTCCCCGACTCCGGGCGCCAAGGGGACAAAACCCCTAAGGGCTCCAAGTCCGGCCCTAGGCCGGACACCGCACCGGAACCTTCAAAGGTTCCGGAGTCCGGCAGGCGGCCCCCTAGTAAGAAGGGCAAGCCTACGACTCCGGTGACCTCCGCCCAACCGGAGGCATCGGATAATTTGCTGGAGGTGCTTAATGGCGCCTCCATCGACGAGGAGCACCGTACTGTAATGAGTACGGTGATCCAGAAGGTTCAGTCCGCCAAGAGCGGACTGACCGAAGCCTGTGCCAGCCTTTTAACAGGCTTTGAGGTATGTAAAAAATATGTAAAAATATTACCGCATAGACAGTAGCCCCTGATGCTCTGTTTGGCGTTCGGAGAGAAAAGCCGAATAGAGGATCTAATAACATTCGCAGGAGTCTAACAAAATTAAGTCAATATGCGTATGCAGGCTTCACTGCTGGCGTCCGCCGCACTGACTGCGGAGGTGGACACACTGAAACAAAACCTCGAGCGGTCCGAGCAAGAGCTCGGACTTGCCAAGAAGCAGCTCGAGGACAAGGAAGGTAAGAAATACCTTATTTAAATATATAAAAGGTGCAATTGCAAAAAAAATGACAGGATCAACGTGGCTATTGTAGGGGCCACAACTGAGGTGGCGACCCTTAAGCAAGCGCTGCCCGAGGCCGAAAAGAGAGTGGCCACGGAGCGCACCGAGCGGGAGAAGCATGAGGCGCAGGTTGGCGAGGTGCAGCAAGAGCTCCAGGCTCTCATGAAAAACATGAGAGTTTGGAGCTTGACTCAAAGATGCGAGAGTCCGAGCTCGCGGCGGCCATTGAGAATGCCAAGTCTGCCAAGGCTGAAGCCCAGAAGGCCCTCCAGGAGGTGGAGGTAATGAAGAAGATAGCGGCGGGTAAGGCATTCTTTATGCAAAGCAAGCACGTGAAAGTGAGTTACTTGTTACTTACCCGAATCCGGAGCTCTCCAGGAGCATTCGCAGATTTGCCCCATAGCGTGTTAGATGCCGCCGCCTTCTACCGAGCCGAGGAGGGGAGCTCGACGGAGAAGGTGTTCTGGTCTCAGTATGCTGAGGCCGGACACCCTGTGCCCTTGAGCGACCAGCTGAAGCAACTGGTCGAGCTCCACAAGGTGGCCGAACAGGCCATGAAGGGCCTCATAGTTCGACTGTGGCCTGGAGAGGCTCTGCCTGGGAGCTACTTCGGGCTGGTGAGGCGGCTGGTGGAGGCCTGTCCAAGGCTCGAAGTCATCAAGTGCTCCGTCTGCATTGAAGGTGCCTGTAGGGCGCTTGCCCGTGCTAAAGTGCACTGGGGCAAGCTGGATGCTGAGAAGCTTGTGAAGGACGGGCCACCGCCGGGCAAGGAGCGTCGTAAGCCCGAGATGTATTATGAGGGCGTTCTGAAGGGTGCCCGCCTTATGGCGGATGAATGTTCCAGGGATGTAATTTTTGAGTAAACTCGCTCGTTTTGTCATGTGCACTGAAAACTTGTTCATGTGCGCTAAGCAATGCTTTTTTGAATTTAAAAGATTACCTTCTGTGCGGCCATTTATCAAGTTTGAGAGATGGCGAGTCGTCGGCTTCTGCCCCCATGCCTCTAGTGCTGGGATGTTCGGGATAAACCTGAGCGCTCTTTTTCCCATTTTTGGGTCCTTCGAGGGAGGCGCTCAGCACAACGAACAAGGCAATTGGACTATAATGCTTGAACACTCTCACTTAGCCATAGAATTCTATAATTTTAAATTTCGGCAAAGCCCCTAGTATTCGGAAGACCGAGTTCGGGGCGCTATCCACGCCTGGGCCGGACAAAGCCGACTCCTCGCTCTAAGTGGCATAAGTCGATTAATGCAATAGTAGACAAAAGCTATGCATTGTTTATTTGAAAAAGCTGCGATCAAAGCAGAACGATACAAATAGTGCGATAAGCAAAAGGTGGGACTATTTAACATGTCCTTTCTAGGGGCAGGTTGCGGAACGGTATGCGAAACAGGTATACTGCTTGTTATAGAGACCACCTGGGAGTTCCATAATGCGGCGTAGCTTTCTGCTTCCCTGGTTCTTGCATCGTTTGTGCGGCAATTGTACTACCGGTTAGGCCTTCCGAAGAATGGAGTCCTAAAAGTAAGAGAAAATTAAGAAATCGGCAGCCCCTGGTGCGATTTAAGCCGTGTTTCGGGCGTGTCGTGATGGTGCCCCTCCCCCTGTGCCCATGGTATTTCCAGAGCGTAGTTATGTACGCCCAACACTGGTTTCGCAATTTCGCGAGGGCTGGGGTTGGGGACACATTGCTACGCCTGCTCGGAACGTGCTAGGCGGTCTTGTTGTAGGTTACTCCGGGCATGCTTGACGGTGTCCGGACGTTTAATGGCCGGACTGGAGAATTGCCTTGAGAGGCTGCTTTGTACTTCCGCTGCGAGAGCCGCCGTATGCTCCTCCATTCGGAGAGAGCGTTCGGTGTTTCCATTGACCGTAATGACTCCTCGAGGGCCTGGCATCTTGAGCTTAAGGTATGCGTAGTGCGGTACCGCATTGAACTTGGCAAATGTGGTTCGCCCGAGCAGTGCGTGATAGCCACTGCTGAACGGGACTATGTCGAAGATTAACTCCTCACTTCGGAAATTATCCGGAGATCCGAAGACCACTTCAAGTGTGACTGAGCCTGTATAGTTGGCCTCTACACCTGGTATGACGCCTTTAAAGGTCGTTTTAGTGGGTTTAATCCTCGAGGGATCGATGCCCATTTTCCACATTGTATCCTGATAAAGCAGGTTCGGGCTGCTGCCGTCGTCCATAAGGACTCTATTGAGGTGAAATCCGGCAATAATTGGGTCTACAACCAATGCGGCGAATCCGCCATGACGGATGCTAGTGGGGTGGTCCCTTCGATCAAAAGTGATCGGGCAGGAGGACCATGGGTTGAACTTCGGGGCGACTGGCTCCATCGCGTATACGTCCCTTAACGCACGCTTCCGCTCCCTCTTGGGGATGTGGGTTGGGTATATCATGTTCACAGTCCGCACTTGTGGGGGGAATCCCTTCTGTCCACTACTGTTCGGCGGCCGGTGCTCCTCCTCGTCGTCGCTATGTAGCCCCTTGTCTCTGTTTTCGGCATTTAATTTGCCGGCCTGCTTGAACACCCAACAATCCCTGTTGGTGTGGTTGCCTGGCTTTTCGGGGGTGCCATGTATCTGGCACGAGCGGTCGAGTATTCTGTCCAAACTGGACGGGCCTGGAGTATTTCTTTTGAATGGCTTTTTCCGCTGACCGGATTTAGAGCCTCTGAATCCGGCATTAACTGCCGTATCCTCAGTGTTGTCGCTGTTAATGCGGCGCTTTTGCTTGTTGCGACGCGACCTGCCACTGTTGTCCTTGGTATCCGAATTACCAGGGCTCTTGGTCATGTTATTGCTACGAGCCAGCCAGCTGTCTTCTCCCGCGCAAAAGCGGGTCATGAGTGTCATGAGTGCTGCCATAGATTTCGGCTTTTCCTGTCCAAGGTGCCGGGCAAGCCACTCGTCACGGATATTATGCTTGAAGGCCGCTAGGGCCTCTACGTCTGGACAGTTGACGATTTAATTTTTCTTGGTTAGGAACCGTGTCCAGAATTGCCTGGCCGATTCCTCTGGCTACTGAATTATGTGGCTTAGATCATCGGCATCTGGTGGTCGCACATAGGTGCCCTGGAAATTGTCGAGGAATGCGGCTTCCAGGTCCTCCCAACAACCAATTGACTCTGCTGGCAAGCTATTAAGCCAATGTCGAGTTGGTCCTTTGAGTTTGAGTGGGAGGTATTTGATGGCGTGTAGATCGTCGCCGCGGGCCATGTGGATATGAAGGAGATAATCCTTGATCCATACCACAAGATCTGTTGTGCCATCGTATGACTCAATGTTTACGGGTTTGAAACCCTCGGGGATTTGATGATCCATTACTTCATCTGTGAAGCATAGTGGGTGTGAGGCGCTTCTGTACTAGGCTATATCGTGACGTAGCTCTAATGAGCTTTGTCTATTGTGTTCGGCCCAGCCGGATTTACTGTATCCGGCGTGACGATTATCACTTCGTGTTGTGGGGCGCCCACGCGATCCGTAGATCGATCTTGTTTGCCTTGCCTTGTCCTCCAATATATCTCGCAGGTCTGGCGCATTTTCCCATGCCTTGGTATGTTTTGGGTGGCGCCGGGGTGCGGCTTGGGTGGAGGGCCGAGAGGCCTCTCTGTCGCGGCCACGAGGTGGTCGGTCGGCCGCGTCATGCGCTGGTGATGTAGGTGCTTCCTCCTCCAATCGGGGTAGCAACCTGCGCTTTAGGTAGCTCTTGGAGGGGCGTTCGAGTTCATACTCTTCGGCCGCAAGGACTTCAGTCCATCTGTCAGCTAGTAAGTCTTGATCAGCTCTAAGTTGTTGCTGTTTTTTCTTGAGGCTACTCGCAGTGGCCATAAGCCTGCACTTGAAGCGCTCCTGCTCGACGGGATCCTTAGGCACGACAAATTCGTCATCGTCAAGGCTTGCCTCGTCTTTGGAGGGAGGCATGTATTTATCGTCCTCGACCTCTTTATCTGCCGCTCTCTCATGAGGGCTGGCTTCTCCATCCTCCTGTGCTGAATCTTGCTGGAGGGGGTTTTCTTCGGCACTATCCGGAGTGTTATTATCTCCTGTGCTGGAATCACCGTTTTTGCTTTGGCGGGATTTAGAGCGGCGCCGCTGACGCCGATGCTTAGGTTGTTTCTTGGAGGGGTCATCCTCCGCTGTTCCATCGCCATCGCGATCTTTTGGGGTGTCCACCATGTATATGTCATATGATGAGGTGGCTTTCCAGTGCCCTATAGGCGCTGGTTCCTGATCGTCTCCTGCATCGGCATCCATACCGTCGATGCCTTCAGAGTCGAAGTCGAGCATGTCGGTTAAATCATCGACAGTGGCTGCAAAGTGGATGGTGGGTGGGATTTGAATTTCTTCATCATCCACATCCCAATCCTGCCAGTCATAGTCCGGCCAGGACTCTCCTGACAAAGAGAGAGACCTGAGTGAATTCAGAATGTCACCGAAGGGCGAGTGCTGAAAGATGTCTGCGGCGGTGAATTCCATGATCGGCGCCCAATCGGATTCGATCGGTAGGGGCGCGGAGGGCTCGGAGTCCGGAGAGGAGTCCGGCACCTTGGAGTCACGGGCTTCGCAGAGGACAAGGCTGGTGTTCGGCTTGATCACCGTAGAGATTGCAGCCCCTGAGGCGGTGTCTAACCACCCATCCTCGATTGGTGTGGTCGGCTCCAGGCTAAGGGTCGGAGCGGACACAGGTGCGGCCTCCAGGGCACTGTTCGGCGGCAGAGCTAGATCATGCCCATCGTGACAGTGCGGCACGCTCGGCTGTGGCTCAGATCCGTCAAAGATCAAGTTTCCGCGGTCGTCTGCCGTGTAGTTTAAACTTCCAAATCTGACCTAATGGCCAGGGGCGTAGCTTTCAATCTGCTCCAGATGGCCAAGCGAATTGGCCCGCAGTGCAAAGCCGCCGAATACGAAGATCTGTCCAGGGAGAAAAGTCTCACCCTGGACCGTATCACTATTGATGACCGGAGGAGCCATCGGGCCTAAAAGTGACGACACAGAGGAACTCTCAATGAAAGCACCAATGTCGGTGTCAAAACCGGCGGATCTCGGGTAGGGGGTCCTGAACTGTGCGTCTAGGCGGATGGTAACAGGAGACAAGGGACACGATGTTTTTACCCAGGTTCGGGCCCTCTCGATGGAGGTAAAACCCTACTCCTGCTTGATTAATATTGATGATATGGGTAGTAAAAGAGTAGATCTACCACGAGATCAAGGAGGCTAAACCCTAGAAGCTAGCCTATGGTATGATTGTCGTTTTTGTTGTGTCCTATGGACTAAAACCCTCCGGTTTATATAGACACCGGAGAAGGTTAGGGTTACACAGAGTCGGTTACAATGGGAGGAGATCATATCCGTATCTCCAAGCTTGCCTTCCACGCCAAGGAAAGTCTTATCTTGACACGGGACGAAGTCTTCAATCTTGTATCTTCATAGTCCAGGAGTCCGGCCAAAGGTTATAGTCCGGCTATCCGGACACCCCCTAATCCAGGACTCCCTCAATGAACATATCATTTTCATGGTCTAACAAATAGTGTTCTAAAGGATCACTAGGAGGTACGGCAATAGAAGCAATACCAATAATTTCATCCTTACTAGGCAATTCTTCCTCACGATGTTGTTTACTAAATTTAGAGAAATTAAACTCATGAACCATATCATCCAAGCCAATGGTAACAACATTCTTTTCGCAGTCTATCTTAGCATTAACAGTGTTCAAGAAGGGTCTACCAAATATAATGGGACAGAAGCTATCTTGTGGAGAACTGAGAACAAGAAAATCAGCAGGATATTTAGTTTTCCCGCACAAGACTTCAACATCTCTAACAAATCCCACTGGTGAAATAGTATCTCTATTGGCAAGTTTAATTGTGACATCAATTTCTTCTAACTCAGCAGGTGCAATTTTATGCTTGATTTCTTTATACAAGTTATAAGGTATAACACTAGCACTAGCACCCATATCACATAAGCCATGATAACAATGATCTCCTATTTTAACAGAAATAACAGGCACGCCTACCACAGGTCTATGTTTATCTTTAGCACAAGGTTTAGCAATTCTAGAAGTTTCACCGTTGAACTGAATAACATGCCCATCAATATTATCAGACAAGAGATCTTTAACAATAGCAATATTAGGTTCTACTTTAACTTGCTCAGGAGGTGTATAAGTTCTAATATTGCTTTTACGAACAACAGTTGAAGCTTTAGCATGATCCTTTATTCTAACAGGGAAAGGTGGTTTCTCAACATAAGAAGTAGGAACAATAGGATCGTTATAAGTGACAGTCTTTTCTTCAACTTTAATAGGGGCAGCTACTTTTACTTCTATGGGAGGATGATATTTAAACCACTTCTCCTTAGGGAGATCAACATAAATAGCAAAAGATTCATAGAAAGAAGCTACTATCTCAGAGTCAAGTCCATATTTAGTGCTAAACTTACCGAAAATATCGGTATCCATAAAAGATTTAACACAATCAAACTTAGGTGTCATACCTGACTCCTTACCTTCGTCGAGATCCCAATCTTAAGAGTTGCGTTTAATTCTATCCAATAAATCCCATCTAAATTCAATAGTCTTCATCATAAAAGAGCCAGCACAAGAAGTATCGAGCATGGTTTGATTATTATGAGAAAGCCGAGCATAAAAACTTTGCATAATTATTTCTCTCGAGAGCTCATGATTGGGGCATGAGTACAACATTGATTTAAGCCTCCCCCAAGCTTGAGCGATGCTTTCTCCTTCACGAGGCCAAAAATTATATATATAATTGTGATCACGATGAACAAGATGCATAGGGTAATACTTTTGATGGAATTCCAATTTCAATCTTTTATAGTTCCATGATCTCGTATCGTCACATAGCCTATACCATGTCAATGCGTCTCCCTTCAAAGATAAAGGGAAGACCTTCTTCTTAGCAACATCATCGGGTATACCTGCAAGCTTAAATAATCCACAAACTTCATCCACATATATTAAGTGCTCATCAGGATGTTTCGTTCCATCTCCTGTAAAAGGATTAGCTAGCAGTTTTTCCATCATACCCGAAGGAAATTCAAAAGGAGTTTCATTTTCAATAGGTTCAGTAGGTTGAGGAGCAACTCTTTGCTCTACTGGACGCGGTGAAGATACCCCGAACAAGCCCCTCGGAGAATTACTTTCCATAGTAACAAGTGACAGTAAATTTCAGCACACTATATAAAATTTTTCTTACCAAATTCCACCTACCAAAGGCGCTACACTCCCCGGCAACGGTGCCAGAAAAGAGTCTTGATGACCCACAAGTATAGGGGATCTATCATAGTCCTTTCGATAAGTAAGAGTGTCGAACCCAATGAGGATCAGAAGGAAATGATAAGCGGTTTTCAGCAAGGTATTCTCTGCAAGTACTGAAATAAGTGGTAACAGATAGTTTGGTGATAAGGTAAATTGTAACGAGCAACAAGTAACAAAAGTAAATAAGGTGCAGCAAGGTGGTCCAATCCTTTTTGTAGCAAAGGACAAGCCGGAACAAACTCTTATAATAGGAAAAGCGCTCCCGAGGACACATGGGAATATCACCAAGCTAGTTTTCATCACGTTCATATGATTCGCGTTCGGTACTTTGATAATTTGATATGTGGGTGGACCGGTGCTTGGGTGCTGTTCTTACTTGAACAAGCATCCCACTTATGATTAACCTCTATTGCAAGCATCCGCAACTACAACAAAAGTATTAAGGTAAACCTAACCATAGCATGAAACAAGTGGATCCAAATCAGCCCCTTAAGAAGCAACGCATAAACTAGGGTTTAAGCTTCTGTCACTCTAGCAACCCATCATCTACTTATTACTTCCCAATGCCTTCCTCTAGGCCCAAATAATGGTGAAGTGTTATGTAGTCGACGTTCACATAACACCACTAGAGGATAGACAACATACATCTCATCAAAATATCGAACGAATACCAAATTCACATGACTACTAATAGCAAAACTTCTCCCTTGTCCTCAGGAACAAACGTAACTACTCACAAAGCATATTCATGTTCATAATCAGAGGGGTAATAATATGCATATAGGATCTGAACATATGATCTTCCACCAAATAAACCAACTAGCATCAACTACAAGGAGTAATCAACACTACTAGCAACCTACTAGCACCAATCCCGGACTTGGAGACAAGAATTGGATACAAGAGATGAACTAGGGTTTGGAGATGAGATGGTGCTGGTGAAGATGTTGATGGAGATTGCCCTCTCCCGATGAGAGGAGCGTTGGTGATGATGATGGTGATGATTTCCCCCTTCCGGAGGGAAGTGTCTCCGGTAGAACAGCTCTGCCGGAGCCCTAGATTGGTTCCGCCAAGGTTCCGCCTCGTGGCGGCGGAGTCTCGTCCCGAAAAGTTCCTCCTTATTTTTTTCTCATCGAAAGACTTCATATAGGAGAAGATGGGCGTCGGAGAGCCACCAGGGGGCCCACGAGGTAGGGGGGCGCGCGCCCCTCCCTAGGGCGCGCCCCCACCCTCGTGAGCAGGGTGTGGGCGCCCTGGCCTTCATCTTTGGCGAGGATTTTTCTTTATTTCTTTTTAGATATTCCGTGGAGTTTCAGGACGTTTGGAGTTGCGCAGAATAGGTCTCTAATATTTGCTCCTTTTCTAGCCCAGAACTCCAGCTGCCGGCATTCTCCCTCCTTATGTAAACCTTGTAAAATAAGAGAGAATAGCCATAAGTATTGTGACATAATGTGAAATAACAGCCCATAATGCAATAAATATCGATATAAAAGCATGATGCAAAATGGACGTATCAACACTTCCCTCCAAGAGGGGAAATCATAACCATCGTCATCACCAACAACCCTGTCATTGTGGGAGAAGCAATCTTCATCAACATCTTCACCAGCAGCATCTCATCTCAAACCCTAGTTCATCTTGTATTCAATCTTTGTCTTAAAACCTCAGATTGGTACATGTGGGTTGCTAGTAGTGTTGATTACAGTTTGTAGTTGATGCTAGTTGGTTTATTTGGTGGAAGATTATATGTTCAGATCCTTGATGATATTCAATCCCCCTCTGATCTTGAACATGACTATTATTTGTGAGTCGTTGCTTTTGTTTTTGAGGACATGGGAGAAGTCTTGTCATAAGTAATAAAATGAATTTGGTATTCGTTTGATATTTTTGTTGATATGTATATTTGTGATTCCCTTAGTGGTGTTATGTGAACGTCGACTACATGACACTTCACCATCTTTGGGTCCAAGGGAAGGCATTGTGGTGTAGTTAATTTTGTAGGACATGGGATAAGTCTTGTCATAAGTAATCATGTGAATTTGGTATTCGTTCGATATTTTGATGATATGTATATTGTGATTCTCTTAGTGGTGTTATGTGAACGTCGACTACATGACACTTCACCATCTTTGGGCCCAAGGGAAGGCATTGTGGAGTAGGTACTAGATGATGGGTTGCTAGAGTGACAGAAGTTTAAACCCTAGTTTGTGTGCTATTCCGTAAGGGGCTGATTTGGATCCATATGTTTCATGCTATGTTTAGATTTATCTTAATTCTTATTTCGTAGTTGCCGATGCTTACGAGAGGGGGTAATCATAAGTGGGAGGCTTGTTCAAGTAAGAACAGCATCCAAGCACCGATCCACCCACATATCAAATTATCAAGTAGCGAACGCGAATCAAACAAACATGATAAAAGTGACTAGATGAAATTCCTGTGTGTCCTCAAGAGCGTTTTACTTGCTATAAGAGAAAGTTCTGGTCTATCCTTTGCTACAAAAAGGATTGGGCTACCTTGCTGCACCTTTGTTACTATTGCTACTTGTTGCCCGTTATAAATTATCTTGCCATCAAACTACTCATTACCGATAATTCCAGTGCTTGCAGACAATACCTTGCTGAAAACTGCTTGTCATTTCCTTTGCTCCTCGTTGGGTTCGACACTCTTACTTATCGAAAGGACTATGATTGATCCCCTATACTTGTGGTTCATCAGGGGAGCTGGCGATGGAGATTGGGTGGAATATGCGGACGATTGAGTGAAACTAGGGCGAGCGGTGAGGGGATGTTGGCGGCTTCGATGAAAAAATATCGTCGTTCGCCGCGCGGAAAGGCCTATGCAAACGGTTGTCTCTAGGCGCCATTGTGCACAATAGAATAATTTTGTTTGAAATGAAGAAGTGCTAATTATGAAATGAAGATGTGAGTTCATCATTTTGTCTCGAATAATTTCCACGGTACGCAATCACCACTATACCCTAGGTTTAATTTTATGGCGCATTTCAGGTCTCGTTTTCTATATTTATGTCATTTTTGCTCACTAAAGGCTCTTTGATTATGGTTCGAGGAAGTAGGCAAGGTAATCTCTATGTGACCAAAACTAAGTTGTGCAATGAGGTGTTGAACATTGTTGAAAAGACACTTCGTTGAATTGTGGCACATGAGGCTTGGGCATATGAGTGAGAAGGGCATGCATGCTCTTGCTCTCATGGAGTACCTCCCTTAGTTGAAAGGTATATCTTTTAAACCCTGTGTACATTAGTTTGCTAGTAAATAACATAGGGTTGCATTTTGTACAATTCCTTCACATCGTGCAGAAAATGTTCTTGATATTGTGCACACTGATGTTTGCTCCATGGCTGAAAAATCCCATGGTGGAGCAGTACATTCTATGACTTCTATTGATGACTATTCCAGAAAGGTTTTTGCGTATGTGCCAAAACACAAATACCAAATGCTTGAAGCCTCCAAGGATTTCCATGCCAAAGTTGAGAGAGAAACTGGAAGGAAATTGAAGTGCGTGAGATCAGGCAATGGTGGTGAATACGGAGGTCCTTTTGAAAGGTATTGCAGGAAGTTTGACATCAAGCTTGAGTAGAGTCCACCAAAGACACCTCAACTCAATGGTCTTGCAGAGAGAATGAACATGACACTCACAAAGAGGGTCACGGCTATGCTCTCTCATGCTCATTTACCTAATTCATTTTGGGCTGAAGCATTAATGAATGCTATGTATGTGGTTAACCTATCTCCCTTAGTTCCTCTTGTAGGTGACATTCTTAGAGATTTTGGTTAGGGAAGGAGGTATTATACAAGCACTTGATGGTCTTTGGTTGTAGGTCATTTGTACATGTTCCAAGGGACGAGAGATCCACACTTGATAGCAAGACAAAGTAGTGCATCGACCTTAGCCAACCAAGTGAAGAGTTCTACTACAGGTTGCGGGATCCAGCCAATAGAAAGATTGTGAGAAGCCGATATGTGGTGTTCATTGAAGATGAAACAAATATTAGAAAACCAGAGAAGGCAATGACCAACACACCTCAGGTTTACATGAACCCAATATGTCGTCCTCTTGTGCATGACAATCATGGGGGCGATGATGACACTAAAGACAGTGGAGATGCAACTAATCAAGGCAGTACAAGTCAAAGTGATGAGCAACCATCAAGTGATGATGATGATGATGGTTATGATAATGCCAACAATAATCCACCCGATTCACCACCAGTTCAACAACAAAAAGAAGTGAAAGAGGTCATATTCCTTCTTCTAAGTATCCATCACATCAGTATGTGTTGATGACTAATGCAGGTGAGCCCTCATGATATGAAGAGGTAATGTCTGATGAGAACAAGAATGAATGGTCAAAAGCCATGCAGGGTGAGGTGAAATCCCTGTATGAGAATGATACTTTTGAGTTGGTGAATCTGCCAAAGGGTAAGAAAGCACTCAAGAACAAGTGGGTGTACAAAGTGAAGACTGAAGAAAACACCTCACATCCAAGGTACAAGGCCAGATTGATTGTGAAAGGTTTTAGTCGGAAAAAGGGCATGGATTATGATGAGATACTCTCTTCGGTGGTCAAGATATCTTCGGTCCGAATTGGGCTTGGCATAGCTACCACCATGGACTTGGAAGTTGAACAAGTTGATGTGAAGACTGCATTCTTTCATGGTGACCTAGAGGAGGAGATATACATGGAGCAGCCGGAGGGATTCATGGTTGCAGGAAAGGATCACTTAGTTTGCAAATTGAGGAAGAACTTGATGGCTTGAAGCAAACTCCTCGGCATTGGTACAAGAATTTTGAGTCTTTTTATGACTAGGCTTGGTTCCCATAAAGCACAACCTAATCAGTGTGTCTTTATGAAGATTTACCCCAAGGGTGACTTCATTATTCCCTTGTTGTATATTGATGATATGCTGATTGTTGGAAATGGCACAAAGAGGATTGCTCTCCTCAAGAAGGCATTGAGTAAATCATTTGCCATGAAGGATTTAGGACCAGCTAAGAAAATACTTGGCATGAAGATCTCCCGTGATAGATCAAATAAGCTGCTTTGGCTCTCACATGAAAGATACATTGAGAAGGTACTTGAAAGGTTCAATATGAAATATGTCAAATCTATTATCTCCTCGTTAGCAGGCCATCACAAAATGAATTCTAAACAATATCCTACAAATAAAAGGAAACAAAAAAATGAGGAAAGTATCATACCAATCTGTTGTGGACAGTTTGATGTATGACATGGTATGCACCAGGTCTGATATTGCCTATCAGTTGGAGTTGTTAGCCGGTTCATGACAAATCCAGGAAAATCTCACTAGGAAGCAGTGAAGTGGATTCTCGTGTATCTCAAGGGAACTTGTACATCTTGTTTATGTTTTGAAAGCGATGAGCCTGTATTGCAGGGCTATACAAATGCAGATTATGCTGGTGACAAGGATCATGGGAAATCCACATCTGGATACCTGATGACTTATGTAGGGGGTAATGTCATTGCAATCAAGATTGTAGAGATGTGTTTCTACATCAACTACAGAAGTTGAGTACATTGCAGCAGTTGATGTTGGCAAGGAAGTTTTGTGGATAAAGAACTTCTTGCAAGAGCTCGGCATGAACCAAGAGAAGTATGTTCTACTTTGTGACAGTCAATGTGCTATTTACCTTACCAAGAATTCAAGCTATCACTGTCGAACCAAGCACATTGATGTGAGGGATCATTGAATTTAAGGTGTTGTGAGTTGATGACCCACAAGTGTAGGGGATCTATCTTAGTCCTTTCGATAAGTAAGAGTGTCGAACTCAACGAGGAGCAGAAGGAAATGATAGGCAATTTTCAGTAAGGTATTCTCTGCAAGCACTGAAATTATCGGTAACATGTAGTTTTGTGATAAGGTAATAGGTAACGAGCAACAAGTAACAAAAGTAAATAATGTGCAGCAAGGTGACCCAATCCTTTTTGTAGCAAAGGACAAGCCTGGACAAACTCTTATATGAAGGAAAATGCTCTCGAGGACACATGGGAATTATCGTCAAGCTAGTTTCCATCACGCTCATATGATTCGCGTTCGGTACTTTGATAATTTGATATGTGGGTGGACCAGTGCTTGGGCGCTGCCCTTACTTGGACAAGCATCCCACTTATGATTAACTCCTATTGCAAGCATCCGCAACTACAAAAGAAGTATTAAGGTAAAGCTAACCATAGTATGAAACATATGGATCCAAATCAGCCCCTTACGAAGCAACACATAAACTAGGGTTTAAGCTTCTGTCACTCTAGCAACCCATCATCTACTTATTACTTCCCAATTCCTTCCTCTAGGCCCAAAAAATGGTGAAGTGTCATGTAGTCGACGTTCACATAACACCACTAGAGGAGAGACAACATACATCTCATCAAAATATCAAACGAATACCAAATTCACATGACTACTTATAGCAAGACTTCTCCCATGTCCTCAGGAACAAACGTAACTACTCACAAATCATATTCATGTTCATAATCAAAGGGGTATTAATATGCATTAAGGATCTGAACATATAATCTTCCACCGAATAAACCAACTAGCATCAACTACAAGGAGTAATTAACACTACTAGCAACCCACATGTACCAATCTGAGGCTTTGGGACAAAGATTGGATACAAGAGATGAACTAGGGTTTGAGAGGAGATGGTGCTGGTGAAGATGTTGATGGAGATTCACCCCCTCCCAATGAGAGGATCGATGGTGATGATTTCCCCCTCCCGGAGGGATGTTTCCCCGGCAGAACAGCTCCGCCGGAGCCCTAGATTGGTTCCGCCAAGGTTCCGCCTCATGGTGGCGGCGGAGTTTCGTCCCGAAAGCTTGCTTCTGATTTTTTTTTCCAGGGTAAAAGACTTCATATAGCAGAAGATGGACACCGGAGGCCTGCCAGGGGGCCCACGAGGCAGGGGGCGCGCCCAGGGGGTAGGTCGCGCCCCCACCCTCGTGGATGGTGGGTGGCCCCCCTCTGGTACTTTCTTCGCTCAGTATTTTTTATAAATTCCAAAACTGACTTCCCTGGAGTTTCAGGACTTTTGGAGTTGTGCAGAATAGGTCTCTAGTATTTGCTCCTTTTCCAGCCCAGAATTCCAGCTGCCGGCATTCTCCCTCCTCGTGTAAACCTTGTAAAATAAGAGATAAAGGCATAAGT
Organism: Triticum monococcum; assembly: GCA_034509565.1. Taxonomy (NCBI): domain Eukaryota; kingdom Viridiplantae; phylum Streptophyta; class Magnoliopsida; order Poales; family Poaceae; genus Triticum; species Triticum monococcum. Next base: position 535,128,438 of record CM067845.1, on the reverse strand, counting down.
ATTGTGACATAATGTGTAATAACAACCCATAATGCAATAAATATCGATATGAAAGCATGATGCAAAATGGACGTATCAACTCCCCCAAGCTTAGACCTCGCCTGTCCTCAAGCGGAAGCTGATATCAAAAAATATGTCCACATGTTTAGAGATAGAGGTGTCGATAAAATAAAATACGGACACGAGGGCATCATGATCATTCTTATAACAGCAACATATATAAATATTGTCATATGATTTCTTATGCTCAAGTAACAATCTATTCACAATGTCAAGTATGAATCAGAAACTTCATTGAAAACTAACAAACTATAATCTCGGTCATCGAAACAATTGCAATTTACAATAACATAGGAAAGATTCAATATAAGAGCTTTTCAGGAAGTCCACATACTCAACTATAATTTAGTCTTTCACAATTGCTAACACTCACACAATACTTATGGTTATGGAGTTTTAATCGGACATAGAGAAGGTTAGGGGCTTATAGTTTCGCCTCCCAACCTTTTACCTCAAGGGTAATGTCAACAATAATAACTCATGCTGACTTACATCCAATTAGATATATCTATTAGGATCTTTCCAACACAATGTGCTTGCCAAAGGATAAAATGTAAAAAGGAAAGGTGAAGATCACCATGACTCTTGCATAAGGTAGAAGATAAAAGTAAAAGATAGGCCCTTCGCAGAGGGAAGCAGAGGTTGTCATGTGCTTTTATGTTGGATGCACAAAATCTTAATGTGAAAGAACGTCACTTTATATTGCCACTTGTGATATGGACCTTTATTATGCAGTCCGTCGCTTTTATTTCTTCCACATCACAAGATTGTATAAAGCTTATTTTCTCCACACTAATAAATCGTACATATTTAGAGAGCAATATTTATTGCATGCAACAATGACAACTTACTTGAAGTATCTTACTCAATCCATAGGTAGATATGGTGGACTCTCATGGTAAAAATGGGTTTAAGGGTGTTTGGAAGCACAAGTAGTATCTCTACTTGGTGCAAAGAATTGGCTAGCACGAGGGGGAAAGGCAAGCTCAACATGTTGGATGATCCATGACAATATACTTTATTTCAGATATAAGAGAACATAACCCATTACGTTGTCTTCCTTGTCCAACATCAACTCCTTAGCATGTCATATTTTAATGAGTGCTCACAATTATAAAAGATGTCCAAGATAGTATATTTATATGTGAAACCTCTCTTTCTTTATTACTTCCTATTAATTGCAACGATGACCAAAACTATGTTTGTCAACTCTCAACAAGTTTTAGTCATCATACTCTTTATATGTGAAGCCATTACTCTCCATAAGATAAATATGATCTCTTTATTTCTTTCTATTTCTTTCTCTTTCTTTTATTCACTCAAGATTTTATTCACTCAAGATCATAGCAAGATAATCAAGCCCTTGACTCAACACTAATTTTTATTATATATAGCTCACGAACTCGATTACATAGAAGGATCATAAAGCAAAACTCAAAAATAGATCGTACTAAAACTTTATTCTACTAAATCAAGATATTACCAAAAGGATCGAACTAAGTAAAACGGTAAAGATAGGAGTGTGATGGTGATACGATACCGGGGAACCTCCCCCAAGCTTGGCAGTTGCCAAGGGGAGTGCCCATACCCATGTGATTATGTCCTTGGAGGTGATGAAGGAGTTTTTCATGATGGATAGTCGCACATCGAGCGTAATAGATCCTACAACTTGCGAATGATGCCCTTGAGTGCGATGATATGCTCCTTCAACAAAACATTTTCACGTGTGAGATACTTGTTTTGTATACGAGCTAACTCAATCATCTTGAAAGCTTCAATCTCAGTCGGGGTAAAGAGAGGTGGGAGGATGTCTTCTTCTTCTGCCGCCGGAGCTTGATCCTCCATGGCCTTCTTGATCCCATCATCCTTGTTGATCTCCCGGGTCCTTCTCTCTTCAACTCTATCTTCATTAGCCAAGCATCGTTGCCCTAATCGTTGGAGGAGGGGGACGACATGATGCCTGGCCTTAACGATTCTGACAGAAAATAGCTCGAAGAGAAAATAGAGGATATTTGCGTAATACGATGGTCAAAACCTTCAGGAGATTATATAATGAATTTTTACCAACCAAAAGAAGTATCGTGCAAGAAAACGGAGTCCCGAGAGCACACGAGGTGCCCACGAGGCAGGGCCGTGCCCTCCACCCTTGTGGACACCTCGTGTCCTTCCCGGACTACTTCTTATTTTCCTATTTTCTTAAATATTCCAAAACGGAGAAAAATTTCCGTTAGAACTGTTTTGGAGTCGGTTTACTTACCGTACCACATACCTATTCCTTTTCGGAGTCTAAAACATTCTGGAAAGTGTCCCTTATGTATTTCTCCAGGGTTACGGTTTCAATAACATTGGTTTCAACATTTATGGAATTACCTGAGATATAATGTTTAATTCTTTGACCGTTCACCACCTTCGGGTTTGTGCCTTCGAAGTTGTTGATTTTTATGGCACCGGAACGATAGACCTCCTCAATAACGTAAGGGCCTTCCCATTTGGAGAGAAGTTTTCCTGCAAAAAGATCTTAAACGAGAGTTAAATAGCAACACATAATCACCTACATTAAACTCACGCTTTTGTATCCTTTTGTCATGCCATCTTTTAACCTTTTCTTTAAACAGTTTGGCATTCTCATAGGCTTGGGTTCTCCATCCATCAAGTGAACTAATGTCAAATAGCCTCTTCTCACCGGCAAGTTTGAAATCATAATTGAGCTCTTTAATAGCCCAATATGCCTTATGTTCAAGTTCGACACGTAAGTGACATGCCTTTCCGTAAACCATTTTATACGGAGACATACCCATAGGATTTTTATATGCAGTTCTATAGGCCCACAATGCATCATCAAGTTTCTTGGACCAATTTTTTCTAGATCTATTAACAGTCTTTTGCAAAATTAATTTGAGCTCCCTATTACTAAGTTCTACTTGACCACTAGACTGTGGATGGTATGGAGATGCAATTCTATGATTAAACGTCATACTTAGCAAGCATTTTACGAAAAGCACCATGAATAAAATGCGAACCACCATCAGTCATTAAGTATCTAGGGACTCCAAACCTCGGAAAAATAACTTCTTTAAGCATCTTAATAGAAGTGTTATGATCAACACTACTAGTTGGAATAGCTTCTACCCACTTAGTAACGTAATCAACAACAACTAAAATATGTGTATATCCATTAGAGGAAGGAAACGGTCCCATATAATCAAAGCCCCAAACATCAAATGGTTCAATAACAAGTGAATAATTCATAGGCATTTCTTGACATCTAATAATATTACCAATTCTTTGACATTCATCACAATACAAGACAAACTTACGGGCATCCTTGAAGAGAGTAGGCCAATAAAAACCGGATTGCAATACCTTATGTGCAGTTCTATCTCCAGCGTGGTGTCCTCCATAAGCCTCGGAGTGACACTTGCGTAGGATCTGTTCTTGTTCATGCTCAGGTACACAACGTCTAATAACACCATCTACTCCTTCTTTATAAAGGTGTGGGTCATCCCAAAAGTAATGTCTTAAATCATAGAAAACTTTTTCTTTTGCTGGTATGTGAAACTAGGTGGTATAAATTTAGCAACAATATAATTAGCATAATCAGCATACCATGGAGCAGTGCGAGAAGCATTTATGACAGCTAATTGTTCATCAGGATATCATCAATAGGTAGTGGGTCATCAATAACATTCTCTAACCTAGACAAGTTGTCTACAACGGGGTTCTCAGCTCCCTTTCTATCAATAATGTGCAAATCAAATTCTTGTAGCAAGAGAACCCATCTAATAAGTCTAGGTTTAGCATCTTTCTTTTCCATAAAATATTTAATAGCAGCATGATCAGTGTGACAGTTACTTTGGAATCAACAATATAAGGTCTGAACTTATCACAAGCAAATACAACTGCTAAAAATTATTTTTCAGTAGTAGCATAATTTCTCTGGGCACTGTCTAGAGTTTTACTAGCATATTGAATGACATTTAATTTCTTATCGACTCTTTGCCCTAAAACAACACCTACAGCATAATCACTAGCATCACACATAATTTCAAAGGGTAAATTCCAATCAGGAGGCTGAACAATAGGTGCAGAAATCAAAGCTTTCTTAAGTATTTCAAATGCTTCTACACAATCATCATTAAAGACGAAAGGAATATCTTTTTGTAAGAGATTAGTCAGAGGCCTAGAGATTTTTGAGAAGTCCTTAATGAACCTCCTATAAAAGCCGACATGACCAAGGAAACTTCGTATACCTTTAATGTCCTTGGGACACGGCATCTTTTCAATAGCATCAACCTTAGCTTTATCAACTTCAATACCTCTTTCAGAAATTTTATGCCCCAAGACAATACCTTCATTAACCATAAAGTGGCACTTCTCCCAATTCAAGACAAGATTAGTTTCTTCACATCTCTGCAAAACTCGATCAAGGTTGCTCAAGCAATCATCTAAAGAGGATCCATAAACGGAGAAATCATCCATGAAAACCTCACAAATCTTTTCACAAAAATTAGAGAATATAGCCATCATGCATCTTTGAAAGGTAGCAGGTGCATTACATAAACCAAAAGGCATACGTCTATAAGCAAAAGTACCGAAAGGGCAAGTAAAAGTGGTATTTTCTTGATCCTCAGCTAACACATGTATTTGAGAGAAACCAGAGTAACCATCTAGAAAGCAAAAATGGGTATGTTTGGATAATCTTTCTAGCATTTGATCAATAAAAGGCAAAGGGTAATGATCTTTTTTAGTAGTTTTATTTAATTTGCGGAAATCAATTACCATCCTATAACATGTAATAATTCTTTGCGAGGTCAATTCATCTTTATCATTAGGAACGACAGTAATACCTCCCTTCTTCGGGATACAATGGACAGGACTTACCCACTGACTATCAGCAACGGGATAAATTATACCTGCCTCAAGGAGCTTTAATATTTCCTTTCTTACCACTTTTTTCATCTTAGGATTTAGCCGACGTTGGTGATCAATAACTGGTTTGGCATCTTTCTTCAAAATTATTTTGTGTTGACATAGGGTGGGACTAATGCCCATAAGATCATCAAGAGTATATCCAATAGCAGCACGGTGCTTCTTCAGAGTTTTCAATAATTTCTCTTCCTCCTTCTCTGAAAGGTTAGCACTAATAATAACAGGATATATCTTCTTTTCATCAAGATAAGCATATTTGAGAGTATCAGGTAATGGTTTAAGCTCAAACACGGGATCACCCTTGGGTGGAGGAGGATCCCCTAGGATTTCAACAGGCAAGTTGTGCTTCAAAATAGGGCCCTATTTAAAGAATACCTCATCTATTTCCCTTCTTTCATTCATAAACATATCATTTTCATGGTCTAGCAAATATTGTTCTAAAGGATCATTAGGAGGCACGACAATTAGAAGCAAGGCCAATAATTTCATCCTTGCTAGGTAATTCTTTATCATGGGGTTGTCTATGAAATTTAGCAAAATTAAACTCATGAGACATAGCCCCTAAACCGATAGTAACAACATCCTTGTTGCAATCTATCCTAGCATTAACAGTATTCAAGAAGGGTCTACCAAATATAATGGGACAAAAGCTATCTTGTGGAGAACCGAGAACAAGAAAATCAGCAGGATATTTAACCTTTCCACACAAGACTTCAACATCTCTAACAATCCCAATCGGTGATATAGTATCTCCATTGGCAAGCATAACTGTAACATCAATACCTTCTAACTCAGCGGGTGCAATATCATGCATAATTTCTTCATATAAAGAATGAGGTATTGCACTAGCACTAGCACCCATATCACATAAGCCATGATAACAGTGATCTCTATTTTAACAGAAATAACAGGCATGCCTACAACAGGTCTATGTTTTTCTTTAGCACCAGGTTTAGCAATTCTAGCAGCTTCATCACAGAAGTAAATAACATGCCCATCAATATTATCAACCAAGAGATCTTTAACCATAACAATATTAGGTTCAACTTTAATTTGCTTAGGGGGTTTAGGTGTCCTAATATTACTTTTGTTGACAACAGTTGAAGCTTTAGCATTATCCTTTATTCTAACAGGAAAAGGTGGTTTCTCAACATAAGTAGTATGAACAATAGGATCATTATAAGTGATAGTCTTTTCTTCAACTTTAATAGGTTCAACTACTTTTACTTCTATGGGAGGATGATATTTAAACCACTTCTCCTTAGGGAGATCAACATGAGTAGCAAATGATTCACAGAAAGAAGCTACTATCTCAGAGTCAAATCCATATTTAGTGCTAAACTTATGGAAAACATCGGTATCCATAAAAGATTTAACACAATCAAACTTAGGTGTTATACCTGACTCCTTACCTTCGCCGAGATCCCAATCTTCAGAGTTGCGTTTAATTCTCTACAATAAATCCCATCTAAATTCAATAGTCTTCATCATAAAAGAACCAGTACAAGAAGTATCGAGCCTGGAGCGATTGTTGTCAGAAAGCCGAGCATAATTTTTTTTGAATAATTATTTCTCTTGAGAGCTCATGATTGGGTGAATATAACATTGACTTAAGCCTCCCCCAAGCTTGAGCGATGCTTTCTCCTTCGTGAGGCCAAAAATTATATATATAGTTACGATCACGATGAACAAAATGCATAGGATAAAACTTCTGATGAAATTCCAATTTCAATCGTTTGTAGTTTCATGATCCCATATCATCACATAGCCTATACCATGTCAATGCCTCTTCCTTCAAAGATAAAGGGAAGACCTTCTTCTTGATAACATCCTTGGGCATACCTACAAGCTTAAATAATCCACAAACTTCATCCACATAGATTATGTGCAAATCGGGATGCAATGTTCCATCTCCTGTAAAGGGATTAGCTAGCAGTTTCTCTATCATACCCGAAGGAATTTCAAAGTAAACATTTTCAGTAGGTTCAGTAGGTTGAGGAGCAACTCTTTGCTCTACTGGTCGGGGTGAAGATACCCCGAACAAGCCCCTCAAAGGATTACTTTCCATAGTAACAAGTGACAGGAAATTTCAGCACACTATATAAATTTTTCCTTACCAAATTCCACTTACCAAAGGCGCTTCACTCCCTGGCAACGGCGCCAGAAAAGAGTCTTGATGACCCACGAGTGTAGGGGATCTATCGTAGTCCTTTCGATAAGTAAGAGTGTCGAACCCAACGAGGAGCAGAAGGAAATGATAGGCAATTTTCAGTAAGGTATTCTCTGCAAGCATTGAAATTATCGGTAACAGGTAGTTTTGTGATAAGGTAATTGGTAACGAGCAACAAGTAACAAAAGTAAATAAGGTGCAGCAAGGTGGCCCAATCCTTTTTGTAGCAATGGACAAGCCTGGACAAACTCTTATATGAAGGAAAATGCTCCCGATGACACATAGGAATTATCGTCAAAGCTAGTTTTCATCACGCTCATATGATTCACGTTCGGTACTTTGATAATTTGATATGTGGGTGGACCGGTGCTTGGGCGCTGCCCTTACTTGGACAAGCATCCCACTTATGATTAACTCCTATTGCAAGCATCCGCAACTACGAAAGAAGTATTAAGGTAAACCTAACCATAGCATGAAACATATGGATCCAAATCAGCCCCTTACGAAGCAACGCATAAACTAGGGTTTAAGCTTCTGTCACTCTAGCAACCCATCATCTACTTATTAATTCCCAATGCCTTCCTCTAGGCCCAAACAATGGTGAAGTGTCATGTAGTCGATGTTCACATAACACCACTAGAGGAGAGACAACATACATCTCATCAAAATATCGAACGAATACCAAATTCACATCACTACTTATAGCAAGACTTCTCCCATGTCCTCAGGAACAAATGTAACTACTCAAAAATCATATTCATGTTCATAATCAGAGGGGTATTAATATGCATTAAGGATCTGAACATATAATCTTCCACTGAATAAACCAACTAGCATCAACTACAAGGAGTAATCAACACTACTAGCAACCCACAGGTACCAATCTGAGGCTTTGGGACAAAGATTGGATACAAGAGATGAACTAGGGTTTGAGAGGAGATGGTGCTGGTGAAGATGTTGATGGAGATTGACCCCCTCCCGATGAGAGGATCGATGGTGATGACGATGGTGATGATTTCCCCCTCCCGGAGGGATGTTTCCTCGGCAGAACAGCTCCGCCGGAGCCCTAGATTGGTTCCGCCAAGGTTCCGCCTCGTGGCGGTGGAGTTTCGTCCTGAAAGCTTGCTTCTGATTTTTTTTCAGGGTAAAAGACTTCATATAGCAGAAGATGGACACCGAAGGTCTGCCAGGGGGCCCACGAGGCAGCGGGCGCGCCCCCCACCCTCGTGGATGGTGGGTGGCCCCCTCTGGTACTTTCTTCGCTCATTATTTTTTATAAATTCCAAAACTGACTTTCGTGGAGTTTCAGGAATTTTGGAGTTGTGCAGAATAGGTCTCTAATATTTGCTCCTTTTCCAGCCCAGAATTCCAGCTGCCGGCATTCTCCCTCTTTGTTTAAACCTTGTAAAATAAGAGAGAAAAGGCATAAGTATTGTGACATAATGTGTAATAACAACCCATAATGCAATAAATATTGATATGAAAGCATGATGCAAAATGGACGTATCATGAGTTCCAAGTTGCTGAAACTTAAGAAGATCAATACCGACGACAATGGTTCGAATATGATGACCAAGATATTGCCAAATGAGAAGCTACAAGCATGTTGCAAGGTAGCGGGCATAGTGGTTCCCCCTAATGACCCACAAGTATAGGGGATCTATCATAGTCCTTTCGATAAGTAAGAGTGTCAAACCCAACGAGGAGCAGAAGGAAATGACAAGCGCTTTTCAGCAAGGTATTCTCTGCAAGCACTAAAATTGTCGGTAACAGATAGTTTTGTGATAAGATAATTCGTAACGAGTATCAAGTAACAAAAGTAACTAAGGTGCAGCAAGGTGTCCCAATCCTTTTTGTAGCAAAGGACAAGCCTGGACGAACTTTTATATAAAGCAAAGCGCTCCCGAGGACACATGGGAATTACTGCCAAGCTAGTTTTCATCATGCTTATATGATTTGCATTCGTTACTTTGATAATTTGATATGTGGGTGGACCGGTGCTCGGGTGCTGCCCTTCCTTGGACAAGCCTCCCACTTATGATTAACCCCTCTTGCAAGCATTTGCAACTACGAAAGAAGAATTAAGATAAATCTAACCATAGCATGAAACATATGGATCCAAATCAGCCCCTTATGAAGCAACGCATAAACTAGGGTTTAAGTTTCTATCCCTCTAGCAACCCATCATCTACTTATTACTTCCCAATGCCTTCCCCTAGGCCCAAATCATGGTGAAGTGTCATGTAGCCGACGTTCACATAACACCACTAGAAGAAAGACAACATACATCTCATCAAAATATCGAATGAATACCAATTTCACATGATTACTTATAACAAGACTTCTCCCATGTCATCGGAAACAAGCGTAACTACTCACAAAGCATATTCATGTTCATAATCAGAGGAGTATTAATTATCATTAAGGATATGAACATGTGATCTTCCACCGAATAAACCAACTAGCATCAACTACAAGGAGTAATCAACACTACTAGCAACCCACAGGTACCAATTTGAGGTTTTGAGACAAAGATCGGATACAAGAGATGAACTAGGGTTTGAGAGGAGATGGTGCTGGTGAAGATGTTGATGGAGATTGACCCCCTCTCAATGAGAGGATCGTTGGTGATGACGATGGCTTCGATTTCCCCCTCCGGGAGGGATGTTTCCCCGGCAGAACAGCTTCGCCGGAGCCATAGATTGGTTCTGCCCAAGTTCCGCCTCGAGACGGCGGTGCTTCATCCCGAAAGCTTCCTCTTCAATTTTTCCAGGTCAAAACACACCCTATAGCAGAAGATGGGCATCGGGGGCCTGCCAGGTGGCCCACAAGGCAGGGGGCACGCCCAGGGGGTTAGGGCGCGCCCTCCACCCTTGTGGATGGCTGGTGGCCCCCTCTAGTGCTTTCTTCGCTCAATATTTTTTATATATTCCAAAGCAGTTCTCCATGAAGTTTCGGGACTTTTGGAGTTGTGCAGAATAGGTCTCTCAGATTTGCTCCTTTTCTAGTCCAGAATTCCAGCTATCGGCATTCTCCGTCTTCATGTAAACCTTGTAAAATAAGAGAGAAAAGGCATAAGTATTGTGATATAATGTGTAATAACATCCCATAATGCAGTAAATATCAATATAAAAGCATGATGCAAAATGGAAGTATCACCCCCCCCCTCATGAGTCGGGGAGGAGATTTGTTGGGATATCCTCCTCATGTGGGATGTAAGGAGACGACCATTTGAAGACTTCTAGGCAGCCCAAAGAGGTGCAAAAGCACACTACCCATTAGGGTTATGACCTAGGGTCAATTACTTTGTACATGAGAAGATGGGGATGCTTTACCCTCCATCCAGCAACCACTACCAAGGATGACGAAAATCAGTTCGCTTCCATTGGAGAGGAAGAGAAAAAACCAAGAGAGAAAGATTGAAGGAAGAAGCAAAGGGAGCTCCTCCCCAAGGTTGTGATGATCCAAATCCACTACCTTTTCTTCTTCAAGCTGCAATTCTACCATCTTTGGTGAGATTGTTTCAATCTTTAGCTCTTGAGCACCAAAACTTGTTGTGTTCATCTAAGATTCGGAAATCTTGATGTATGAGATCCTCTAGTGTTATCTAGAGAAGAACTTGTTGTATCCCACATTGGATAATAGTGGAAGAGGATTTGAGTGGCTTCAGCCCGTGGTTTTTTCCCTCAAGTTGGGGGCTTTCCACGTAAATCCGGTGTCTCTGTAATTGATGTTTGTTGTTGTCAAAAGTTACTTCTACCATCAGATATAGTCTGAGGAGCGTCTTGTGTGCTGAGTAACATATTTTACCTCCAAATATGCGGGTCCATATGGTTCCTTCCGTGCTAAGCAATGATCCTTGAGTTAGTACATTGATGTGGTGTTGAGATTACTTTGTTTTTGCTGCAGTTTTTAGTTAACCACAAGTGCATTTGTGTGCTAATTCCCAACAGAAGACGGTGAAGGAGAACCATGCAATGTACGGAGGCTTGATTGATGCAATGATGGTGGCCTTGAGATGTTGTGTTCGGCGCACGATTCTCAAGGCGTGGTTTTATTATCACCTTTGTTGGACGGCTCACGCCTGCTCATCTCCACGGCTTTGTTCTCTCCCTTCGGGTGAGGTGGTGCAGTGCTAGGCAAGGCGTCTTTCGTGCTCCTCCTGAAGCTTGTCAGTGGTCTCCACACTCCTCCTTGGATGTGCCATGCTGGATAGCTTGCTCGGTGGAGGTCGGTGAGGAGTTCCTTCGTGCGATGTACCCTTTGTAGGCATTTGCTTGACGTGTTGGCCCATGGTGTTACTCATCTGTTTACAACCTCTGACATTTTAACCACCGGTGAGGGCTTCATGCCCTTTGTATCTAGTTTTTGCCTTATTTTTCCTAATTAATTGGGCAACTATTTTCTTATGCAAGACCCCATACTTCTCTCCGTTTTACTAAAAAAATGCTCACTCCCCGTTCGCAACCTCAATAGGTAGTCCATGTTTGTCGCAGGGCTGCCTCAATAGCTAGTCGATTGTGATAGGGTTGGCATGCGACACCAGCACTGGAGGTTGTCGTCGACGGATCTTAGTTAACGATGCATATATACCGACTTAAAAAGGAGGAGACACAGACTACGGGATAAGTAAAGGATGGTCACGGTAGAGTATACAGCGGATGAGAAGGTAAGGCATGGTGGTGGCGGTAGGAGGAAGGGACCGGCAGCGGCAACTGGACAATCGAGCGTGCTGGACTTCAGTTATTATTATTTTCGAAACGGAGTCAGACTTCAGTTATGATGAGGGAAACGTTTCTATACGGCGGACCGGCCAAGCGTTCGGCCGGTCGAGCCACGTGCGTTCGATTGCAAATTGTATACGAGACACGTTACCTGGCGTTGGGCCCATGCACTGCTCCACACGTCGCCCTCCTTTCCCCTAGCATATCTCTTACTAGCGCTGGACCTTATCCATTCAGTTCCCTCGATCCATTTCTCTCAGCTCTATGAAAAATCAACCCCAGATCCAACGCGCACTAGCCCCAAATCTCGACGACCGCCGTTGCCGCAAATTCCAGTGACGCCGGCGACCTCCGCGTCCCACATCCCATCCTCTCTCTCTTGTTCCAAGCCGCATTGAAGAAAATATGCCCTAGAGGCAATAATAAAGTTATTATTTATTTCCTTATATCATGATAAATGTTTATTATTCATGCTAGAATTGTATTAACCGGAAACATAATACATGTGTGAATACATAGACAAACAGAGTGTCACTAGTATGCCTCTACTTGACTAGCTCGTTAATCAAAGATGGTTATGTTTCCTAACCATGAACAAAGAGTTGTTTGATTAACGAGGTCACATCATTAGTTGAATGATCTGATTGACATGACCCATTCCATTAGCTTAGCACCCAATCGTTTAGTATGTTGCTATTGCTTTCTTCATGACTTATACATGTTCCTATGACTATGAGATTATGCAACTCCCGTTTGCCGGAGGAATACTTTGGGTGCTACCAAACGTCACAACATAACTGGGTGATTATAAAGGAGTACTACAGGTGTCTCCAAAGGTAGATGTTGGGTTGGCGTATTTCGAGATTAGGATTTGTCACTCCGATTGTCGGAGAGGTATCTCTGGGCCCTCTCGGTAATGCACATCACATAAGCCTTGCAAGCATTGCAACTAATGAGTTAGTTGTGGGATGATGTATTATAGAACGAGTAAAGAGACTTGCCGGTAACGAGATTGAACTAGGTATTGGATACCGACGATCGAATCTCGGACAAGTAACATATCGATGACAAAGGGAACAACGTATGTTGTTATGCGGTCTGACCGATAAAGATCTTCGTAGAATATGTAGGAGCCAATATGGGCATCCAGGTCCCGCTATTGGTTATTGACTGGAGATGTGTCTCAGTCATGTCTGCATTGTTCTCGAACCGTAGGGTCCGCACGCTTAACGTTACGATGACAGTTATTATGAGTTTATGCATTTTGATGTACCGAAGGTTGTTCGGAGTCCCGGATGTGATCACGAACATGACGAGGAGTCTCGAAATGGTCGAGACATAAAGATTGATATATTGGAAGCCTATGTTTGGATATCGGAAGTGTTCCGGGTGAAATCGGGATTTTACCGGAGTACCGGGAGGTTACCGGAACCCCCCGGGAACTATATGGGCCTTAGTGGGCTTTAGTGGAAAGGAGAAAGGGGCAGCCCAAGGTGGCCGCGTGCCTCCCCCCTCCCCTAGTCCTATTAGGACTAGGAGAGGTGGCCGGCCCCCCTCTCTCTCCCCCCCCCCCCCGAGGAATCCTATTCCAACTAGGATTGGGGGGGGGGGGGGGGAATCCTACTCCCAGAGGGAGTAGGACTCTCCTGGCGCGCCCTCCTTGGCCGGCCAGCCCCTCCCCCTTGGATCCTTTATATACGGGGGCAGGGGGCACCTCTAGACACACAAGTTGATCCTTGAGATCGTTCCTTAGCCGTGTGCGGTGCCCCCTGCCACCATATTCCACCTCGATCATATCGTTGTAGTGCTTAGGCGAAGCCCTGCGTTGGTAGAACATCAAGATCGTCACCACGCCGTCGTGCTGACGGAACTCCTCCCCGAAGCTTTGCTGGATCGGAGCCCGGGGATCGTCATCGAGCTGTACGTGTGCTAAGAACTCGGAGGTGCCGGAGTAACGATGCTTGGATCGGTCGGATCGGGAAGAAGACGTATGACTACTTCCTCTACGTTGTGTGAACGCTTCCGTTGCGATCTACAAGGGTACGTAGATCATACTCTCCCCTCTCATTGCTATGCATCACCATGATCTTGCGTGTGCGTAGGAATTTTTTTGAAATTACTACGTTCCCCAACAGTGGCATCCGAGCCTAGGTTTTATGGTTTGATGTTATATGCAGGAGTAGAACACAAGTGAGTTGTGGGCGATATAAGTCATACTGCCTACTAGCATGTCATACTTTGGTTCGACGGTATTGTTGGACGAGACGACCCGGACCAACATTACGCGTACGCTTACGCGAGAACGGTTCCCCCGACGTGCTTTGCACATAGGTGGCTTGCGGGCGACTGTCTCTCCAACTTTAGTTGAACCGAGTGTGGCTACGCCCGGTCCTTGCGAAGGTTAAAACGGAGTCTATTTGACAAACTATCATTGTGGTTTTGATGCGTAGGTGAGATTGGTTCTTGCTTAAGCCCATAGCAGCCACGTAAAACTTGCAACAACAAAGTAGAGAACGTCTAACTTGTTTTTGCAGGGCATGTTGTGATGTGATATTGTCAAGGCATGATGCTGAACTTTATTGTCTGAGATGATCATGTTTTGTAACCGAGTTACCGGCAACTGGCAGGAGCCATATGGTTGTCGCTTTATTGTATGCAATGCAATCGCGATGTAATGCTTTACTTTATCACTAAGCAGTAGCGATAGTCGTGGAAGCATAAGATTGGCGAGACGACAACGATGCTACGATGGAGATCAAGGTGTCGCACCGGTGACGATGGTGATCATGACGGTGCTTCGGAGATGGAGATCACAAGCACAAGATGATGATGGCCATATCATATCACTTATATTGATTGCATGTGATGTTTATCTTTTTATGCATCTTATCTTGCTTTGATTGACGGTAGCATTATAAGATGATCTCTCACTAAATTATCAAGAAGTGTTCTCCCTGAGTATGCACCGTTGCCAAAGTTCGTCGTGCCCAGACACCACGTGATGATCGGGTGTGATAAGCCCTACGTCCATCTACAACGGGTGCAAGCCAGTTTTGCACACGCAGAATACTCAGGTTAAACTTGACGAGCCTAGCATATGCAGATATGGCCTCGGAACACGGAGACCGAAAGGTCGAGCGTGAATCATATAGTAGATATGATCAACATAACGATGTTCACCATTGAAAACTACTCCATCTCACGTGATGATCGGTTGTGGTTTAGTTGATTTGGATCACGTGATCACTTAGAGGATTAGAGGGATGTCTATCTAAGTGGGAGTTCTTAAGTAATTTGATTAATTGAACTTAAACTTATCATGAACTTAGTACCTGATAGTATCTTGCTTGTTTATGTTGATTGTAGATAGATGGCTCGTGCTGTTGTTCCGTTGAATTTTAATGCGTTCCTTGAGAAAGCAAAGTTGAAAGATGATGGTAGCAATTACACGGACTAGGTCCGTAACTTGAGGATTATCCTCATTGCTGCTCAGAAGAATTACGTCCTGGAAGCACCGCTGGGTGCCAGGCCTGCTGCTAGAGCAACACCAGATATTATGAACGTCTGGCAGAGCAAAGCTGATGACTACTCGATAGTTCAGTGTGCCATGCTTTACAGCTTAGAATCGAGACTTCAACGACGTTTTGAACGTCATGGAGCATATGAGATGTTCCAGGAGTTGAAGTTAATATTTCAAGCAAATGCCCGGATTGAGAGATATGAAGTCTCCAATAAGTTCTATAGCTGCAAGATGGAGGAGAACAGTTATGTCAGTGAGCATATACTCAAAATGTCTGGGTATAATAATCACTTGATTCAGATGGGAGTTAATCTTCCAGATGATTGCGTCATTGACAGAATTCTCCAATCACTGCCACCAAGCTACAAGAGCTTCGTGATGAACTATAATATGCAAGGGATGAACAAGACTATTCCCGAGCTCTTCGCAATGCTGAAAGCTGCGGAGGTAGAAATCAAGAAGGAGCATCAAGTGTTGATGGTTAACAAGACCACTAGTTTCAAGAAAAAGGGCAAAGGGAAGAAGAAGGGGAACTTCAAGAAGAACGGCAAGCAAGTTGCTGCTCAGGAGAAGAAACCCAAGTCTGGACCTAAGCCTGAAACTGAGTGCTTCTACTGCAAGCAGACTGGTCACTGGAAGCGGAACTGCCCCAAGTATTTGGCGAATAAAAAGGATGGCAAGGTGAACAAAGGTATATGTGATATACATGTTATTAATGTGTACCTTACTAGAGCTCGCAGTAGCACCTGGGTATTTGATACTGGTTATGTTGCTAATATTTGCAACTCGAAACAGGGACTACGGATTAAGCGAACACTGGCGAAGGACGAGGTGACGATGCGCGTGGGAAACGGTTCCAAAGTCGATGTGATCGCGGTCGGCACGCTACCTCTACATCTACCTTCGGGATTAATATTAGACCTAAATAATTGTTATTTGGTGCCAGCGTTGAGCATGAACATTATATCTGGATCTTGTTTGATGCGAGACGGTTATTCATTTAAATCAGAGAATAATGGTTGTTCTATTTATATGAGTAATATCTTTTATGGTCATGCACCTTTGAAGAGTGGTCTATTTTTGATGAATCTCGATATTAGTGATACACATATTCATAATGTTGAAGCCAAAAGATGCAGAGTTGATAATGAAAGTGCAACTTATTTGTGGCACTGTCGTTTAGGTCATATCGGTGTAAAGCGCATGAAGAAACTCCATACTGATGGACTTTTGGAACCACTTGATTATGAATCACTTGGTACTTGCGAACCGTGCCTCATGGGCAAGATGACTAAAACACCGTTCTCCGGTACTATGGAGAGAGCAACAGATTTGTTGGAAATCATACATACCGATGTACGTGGTCCGATGAATATTGAGGCTCGTGGCGGATATCGTTATTTTCTCACCTTCACAGATGACTTAAGTAGATATGGGTATATCTACTTGATGAAACATAAGTCTGAAACATTTGAAAAAGTTCAAAGAATTTCAGAGTGAAGTTGAAAATCATCGTAACAAGAAAATAAAGTTTCTACGATCTGATCGTGGAGGAGAATATTTGAGTTACGAGTTTGGTGTACATTTGAAAAATTGTGGAATAGTTTCGCAACTCACGCCACCCAGAACACCACAGCGTAATGGTGTGTCCGAATGTCATAATCGTACTTTATTAGATATGGTGCGATCTATGATGTCTCTTACTGATTTACCGCTATTGTTTTGGGGTTATGCTTTAGAGACGGCCGCATTCACGTTAAATAGGGCACCATCAAAATCCGTTGAGACGACGCCTTATGAACTGTGGTTTGGCAAGAAACCAAAGTTGTCGTTTCTTAAAGTTTGGGGCTGCTTATGTGAAAAAGCTTCAACCTGATAAGCTCGAACCCAAATCGGAGAAATGTGTCTCCATAGGATACCCAAAGGAGACTTTTGGGTACACCTTCTATCACAGATCCAAAGGCAAGATATTTTTTGCTAAGAATGGATCCTTTCTAGAGAAGGAGTTTCTCTCAAAAGAAGTGAGTGGGAGGAAAGTAGAACTTGACGAGGTAACTGTACCTGCTCCCTTATTGGAAAATAGTACATCACAGAAAACTGTTTCTGCGACATCTATACCAATTAGTGAGGAAGCTAATGATGATGATCATGAAACTTCAGGACAAGATACTACTGAACCTCGTAGATCAACCAGAACGAGATCCGCACCAGAGTGGTACGGTAATCCTGTTCTGGAAATCATGCTGCTAGATCATGATGAACCTACGAACTATGAAGAAGCGATGGTGAGCCCAGATTTCGCAAAATGGCTTGAAGCCATGAAATCTGAGATGGGATCCATGTATGAGAACAAAGTATGGACTTTGGTTGACTTGCCCGATGATCGGCAAGCAATTGAAAATAAATGGATCTTCAAGAAGAAGACTGACGCTGATGGTAATGTTACTGTCTACAAAGCTCGACTTGTCACAAAAGGTTTTCGACAAGTTCAAGGGGTTGACTACGATGATACCTTCTCACCCGTAGCGATGCTTAAGTCTGTCAGAATCATGTTAGCAATTGCCGCATTTTATGATTATGAAATTTGGCAGATAAATGTCAAAACTGCATTCCTGAATGGATTTCTGGAAGAAGAGTTGTATATGATGCAACCGGAAGGTTTTGTTGATCCAAAGGGAGCTAACAAAGTGTGCAAGCTCCAGCGATCCATTTATGGACTGGTGCAAGCCTCTCGGAGTTGGAATAAACGCTTTGATAGTGTGATCAAAGCATTTGGTTTTATACAGACTTTCGGAGAAGCCTGTATTTACAAGAAAGTGAGTGGGAGCTCTGTAGCATTTCTGATATTATATGTGGATGACATATTACTGATTGGAAATGATATAGAATTTCTGGATAGCATAAAGGGATACTTGAATAAGAGTTTTTCAATGAAAGACCTCGGTGAAGCTGCTTACATATTAGGCATAAAGATCTATAGAGATAGATCAAGACGCTTAATTGGACTTTCACAAAGCACATACCTTGACAAGATTTTGAAGAAGTTCAAAATGGATCAAGCAAAGAAAGGGTTCTTGCCTGTGTTACAAGGTGTGAAGTTGAGTCAAACTCAATGCCCGACCACTGCAGAAGATAGAGAGAAAATGAAAGATGTTCCCTATGCTTCAGCCATAGGCTCTATCATGTATGCAATGTTGTGTACCAGACCTGATGTGTGCCTTGTTTAGCAGGGAGGTACCAAAGTAATCCAGGAGTGCATCACTGGACAGCGGTCAAGAACATCCTGAAATACCTGAAAAGGACTAAGGATATGTTTCTCGTATATGGAGGTGACAAAGAGCTCACCGTAAAAGGTTACGTTGATGCAAGCTTTGACACTGATCCGGACGATTCTAAATCACAAACCGGATACGTGTTTACATTAAACGGTGGAGCTGTCAGTTGGTGCAGTTCTAAACAAAGCGTCATAGCGGGATCTACATGTGAAGCGGAGTACATAGCTGCTTCGGAAGCAGCGAACGAAGGAGTCTGGATGAAGGAGTTCATATCCGATCTAGGTGTCATACCTAGTGCATCGGGTCCAATGAAAATCTTTTGTGACAATACTGATGCAATTGCCTTGGCAAAGGAATCCAGATTTCACAAAAGGACCAAGCACATCAAGAGACGCTTCAATTCCATCCGGGATCTAGTCCAGGTGGGAAACATAGAGATTTGCAAGATACATACGGATCTGAATGTTGCAGACCCGTTGACTAAGCCTCTTCCACGAGCAAAACATGATCAGCACCAAGACTCCATGGGTGTTAGAATCATTACAGTGTAATCTAGATTATTGACTCTAGTGCAAGTGGGAGACTGAAGGAAATATGCCCTAGAGGCAATAATAAAGTTATTATTTATTTCCTTATATCATGATAAATGTTTATTATTCATGCTAGAATTGTATTAACTGGAAACATAATACATGTGTGAATACATAGACAAACAGAGTGTCTCTAGTATGCCTCTACTTGACTAGCTCGTTAATCAAAGATGGTTATGTTTCCTAACCATGAACAAAGAGTTGTTTGATTAACGAGGTCACATCATTAGTTGAATGATCTGATTGACATGACCCATTCCATTAGCTTAGCACCCGATCGTTTAGTATGTTGCTATTGCTTTCTTCATGACTTATACATGTTTCTATGACTATGAGATTATGCAACTCCCGTTTGCCGGAGGAACACTTTGGGTGCTACCAAACGTCACAATGTAACTAGGTGATTATAAAGGAGTACTACAGGTGTCTCCAAAGGTAGATGTTGGGTTGGCGTATTTCGAGATTAGGATTTGTCACTCCGATTGTCGGAGAGGTATCTTTGGGCCCTCTCGATAATGCACATCACATAAGCCTTGCAAGCATTGCAACTAATGAGTTAGTTGCGGGATGATGTATTACAGAACGAGTAAAGAGACTTGCCGGTAACGAGATTGAACTAGGTATTGGATACCGATGATTGAATCTCGGGCAAGTAACATACCGATGACAAAGGGAACAACATATGTTATTATGCGGTCTGACCGATAAAGATCTTCGTAGAATATGTAGGAGCCAATATGGGCATCCAGGTCCCGCTATTGGTTATTGACCGGAGATGTGTCTCAGTCATGTCTGCATTGTTCTCGAACCGTAGGGTCCGCACGCTTAACGTTACGATGACAGTTATTATGAGTTTATGCATTTTGATGTACCGAAGGTTGTTTGAAGTCCCGGATGTGATCACGGACATGACGAGGAGTCTCGAAATGGTCGAGACATAAAGATTGATATATTGGAAGCCTATGTTTGGATATCGGAAGTGTTCCGGGTGAAATCGGGATTTTACCGGAGTACTGGGAGGTTACCGGAACCCCCCGGGAACTATATGGGCCTTAGTGGGCTTTAGTGGAAAGGAGAAAGGGGCAGCCCAAGGTGGCTGCGCGCCTCCCCCCTCCCCTAGTCCTATTAGGACTAGGAGAGGTGGCCGCCGCCCCCCCCCCCCTCTCTCCCCCCCCCCCCACCGAGGAATCCTATTCCAACTAGGATTGGGGGGGGGGAGAATCCTACTCCCAGAGGGAGTAGGACTCTCCTGGCGCGCCCTCCTTGGTCGGCCAGCCCCTCCCCCTTGGATCCTTTATATACGGGGGCAGGGGGCACCTCTAGACACACAAGTTGATCCTTGAGATCGTTCCTTAGCCGTGTGCGGTGCCCCCTGCCACCATATTCCACCTCGATCATATCGTTGTAGTGCTTAGGCGAAGCCCTGCGTCGGTAGAACATCAAGATCGTCACCACGCCGTCGTGCTGACGGAACTCCTCCCCGAAGCTTTGCTGGATCGGAGCCCGGAGATCGTCATCGAGATGTACGTGTGCTAAGAACTCGGAGGTGCCGGAGTAACGGTGCTTGGATCGGTCGGATCGGGAAGAAGACGTACGACTACTTCCTCTACGTTGTGGGAACGCTTCCGTTGCGATCTACAAGGGTACGTAGATCATACTCTCCCCTCTCGTTGCTATGCATCACCATGATCTTGCGTGTGCGTAGAAATTTTTTTGAAATTACTACGTTCCCCAACACGCATGACCTTCACTCCGTTTTTGTTGCGAGCCAAGCACGGGAGCTGGAACCACCTGCGGCTCGTGCCGAGTCGTCGGTGCGCTGGCTACCGCCTGATCCGGAGCTAAACCAGCACCGCGAGGTGTTGCAACAGAGCTGGAACTGGCGAACTTCAGAGCTACCAACTGTGCAGGTGGTGATTTTAGCTACGCCTTTTTGTTGCATTTTGGTGGAATCAGTGTTCTGTTTTGCTGGAACTAGCTTTTTTGTTTGCTACAATCGAACCACTGGGATCCCCTGTTGATTTTATTTGCTGGAACCAATGTTTTTTTCAGCTGGAATTAGCAATCCTTTTTGCTACAACCTTTTATGTTTTGCTACAAGCCTACAATCGAACCACTTGGAGTCTCTCTGCTGAGTTATTTATTTGCTGGAAGCATTCTTTATTTTTGTTGGAAATAGCAATCCTTTTTGCTACAAATCAACCACCAGATTTTCTTCACTATTTTTTTTGTTGGAACCGATTTCTTTTTTTGCTGGAACCTGCTAATGTTTTTGCTTCAACGGAATCAGCCGGCGAATAAGTTGCATCCACACCAACCAGTTCTGGAATCGGACGAGCAGGCAAGTCGTTTTGCTGGAACCGGCCTTTTGTTTTGCTACAATCGACAAAGTTTTTTGCTGCTTCGGCGAGGTGTTTCATTGCGACAGTCAGCGGCGACGGCGGTGATGTATTTTGTTGGAACTGTATTTGATTTTTGCTACTACCGGTGACAATGGCTTTTTTGCTGATGAATTTTGTTTTTTTTTTTGCTGGAACATGGTGGTGGGAGCTGATGATGCGTCAAACCAGAGTTGGACGATGAAGGCGATGCTACAACCTTCATCAGTAGATGCTACAACCTTCAATGGTGGGAGCTATAAGCAGCGATGGCGAGATGAAAAAGCTATGACCATGGAGTCGATTTGCTCGGACGGGGGACGGCGGTGGTAGCGAAGCTGCAACAACGGCTGGTGGTGGAGATGGGACGGTGTGCCCCCGTGCTGCAACCATGGGGCGGTCAGCGCGGCGACAGCGACCTCTGGCGCGCCGGCACAAGCAAACCGACGGCGAGCGCGGATGAGGAGGAGCGCAACCGGATGAGGATGAGCGATTGCACTAGGCTCTGTCCCCTTTTCTTTTTTTTTTCTTTTTTGTTTAAATGAACGACAGATCGTACGGTTCAAAAAGTAGCGCAGCGACCGGCCCAAATTTGGACCGGCGCACCGGCGCCTATCACTCGCCTTATGATAAAGGGAAAAGAGAGTATAGATTGTCAACTCGTATTTGCATTTTTTTTTATGTGGAAATAATAATGCACGGAAGGAGAAAAACAGAAGAACCGTCTGATGCTTGCCGCGTCCGCTAGTTTTTTTTTAGGTGAGCTAGAAAATGTCTTGAGCAGGGAAGACGCGTCCAGGCTGGTACTACTACTTTCCACGGGAAAATGCGTCGACTAGTCTTCGCGCCAGAACAGCCAAATTGGCGGGAACTGAGATGCTACGCCTGGTGGGTACGGTCTGCCGCGCCAGTTGGAGAACCTATGGGCCAACAACGAGGCCGACACGATTAAGAAACGGAGGCCAGAAATGTGTGACTTCGGGATGATCTTCTTCACTGCGACCTGCGAGCAGGCCGTTTGCCGGCCGACGCGTTCCGTGAACCTCTCCACCACCCGGGCCGGGCCATTAAATGGCCTGGTGCTGTTTTTCTTCTTCATGTTTTTTCCTTTTCCTTTCCGATCTTTTTCTTTTTCATTCATCATTTCTATTTTTTCTTGCTTCTTTCTACTTTTATCATCACTATTTTTAATTTGGATTTTTTAGTTTTTATATTGTTTCAATGTGTGTTCATCAATAGAGGACATAATTTATATGTATGATACCCACAAGAAAAGTATATATGTTATGATATTTTTTGTTCACAAATTAATATAGTTTGTTGAAACGTCAATTGGAATAATTTTAGAGCATAAATTAATATCATGATGGTCCCGAGCACAAATAATGTAAGAATCAAGACATCATATCCATGCCTATTTTAATTCTAGTGTTTACACCCCTAAGTTTGTTAAGGTCCGATTTACAAAAACTGGATTTTAATTCACTCGCAAGAACTTGTTAGAGCCACTGTCGTAGTGCAAATGCTCTCGTGGGTTCGATAACTCAGGGTCAGTCCTTACGAAAAATGCAGGGAAACCTTCGCTATCCAAACCGTATATCAAAGGGCATTGATACATATCTAACGTATCTATAATTTTTGAAGTGTTCATGCTATATTACAATGATTATATATAGTTATGGCACAATTTTATATTATTTTTATTGGACTAACTTATTAACTAGTGCACAGAGCCAATTGTTGCTTTCTACATGTTTTTAGCTTTTAAGAGAATCTTTATTTGGGGAGCTCAAAAATACACGGGGAAGATTTCTTTTGGAAAATAAGAGACCCAATAGACCTGGATACACCTTGAGAGGAGCTCCAGACTTTTTCCCCACATGGTCACCCCTAGGGGCGTGGTGAGCCCGTCTGGGAGCTATGGAGGTCGGTCGGGGTTGCCCTTTGGAGGGTAGCTTCCCTCAAAAGTCGAGGAACCACCATAAAAATTTCATTTTTTTCCTACTTACGGATCTCCGGGGGTCAATAAAACCGTGAAACCTCACAAAATTCAACACGAAAAGAGAGACAAAAAGTTCCAAGATCCAATCTTGGAGGTGGCTGTCGTCTCCCGGAGGCCAAGAACACCATGGACCAGAGAGGGAACCTTCTCCCATCTAGGGAGAATTTCAAGAAAGAACGGCCTTTCTACCCCTCTCTTCCGATGGCGCCGGTGTGCCGCCGGAGGAACTATCATCACCGCCATCGTCTTCATCAATTTCGCCGTCTTCATCAACATCTTCATCACCTTCCTCCTTCTCTATACAATGGTTCACTCTTCCACAAACCTTTGTAATCCATTGCTTGAACATGTTGTCCGATGCTATATATTATTTAACAATGATCTATTGCATCTCTATTATGACTGAGTAGATTATGATTGTCTTGTGGTTAATTGGTGAATTGCTATGGTTGGTTTTAGTTGCATGTTGTTATGCCGTTGTCCTTTGGTTCTCATCATATGAGCGCACACGTGGATCACATCTTATGGTTAGTAGTATGTTGATAGGACTGTATACCTTGCCACACCATAGAAATTGATGCATATGGGATAAATGGTGACCAGTATATCTTAAAGTTATGGTTCAATTTATCTTAATGAACTTGTTAGTATTTGTGGATGTTTGCTAATAGTTTCAATAATAATTACGTATGATTCCAAGTATGGATAGTATGTTAGCAAAGGCCTCTCCTACATATAAAACTGCAATGATGACGACCGGTCTAGTAACTTAGCCAATTGCCTGGGGACAATTCTGCACCACATACGACCACCACTTTTTCACGTTCGCTATATATTGTTCTTTTACAAAACAACACCTAGCTTTTATTTACGGGTTTTAATTATCTTGCAAAACTATTCTTTGATACCAAGTACTTCTAGTTTTACTTCCTAGGTAAAGCAAACACTTGGTGTACATATGATTGTATCAGTGACATATAGGACCTAAGAAAATACGAATCTTATCTTTAACTCCTACCACCTCTATATTTGGAAGGTGCTATGACAATTTCTTGCACCCAGGGATTACCAACCTCTTTTCTGGCATCATTTCCCGCGAGCAATATGTAGACAAACTACTTTCTTATTGAGCCTAAAATTTGGAATGGAATTTAAAAATTGTTAGTTGTCTATTCGCCCACCCCTCTAGTCGACGATACCGATCTTTTCAGTAGCCTCGTCTTTTCATATTAGGTACGACTTCCTTCAGACCTTTCGCTACTGCTAGTACCAAAAGGAGATGCTCCGAGTGAAGGGACACTCGTATTGGGTGTCGAGGGCACGTTTGTTTGTCCCCAAAAGGATATGCTCCTTGGACCACCTAAGGGTCAATTCGGACACTCTTTGAACTTATAGTGTGTTCCCTCGTCTGCACCTCGAGATTGTTCAAATTGGTCTACATCTTCAAAATCATCTAAGACCTTACAGACAAACACCCTAGCCAAGGTGAGGGGCATCAGAACATTGTGGATGAGTTTGCCCGTTGGCAAAGCGACTGTGCGTGTTGCGACATCTTTTAGTTGGCCATCCATCATGGCTTGAAGAGTTCACTGGGCGTCCCCGCAGAAGGGAGCGGTGGCGCGACCGCCTGTTGGACTGTAAAGCCTTCTCGTCACTCGGTTGTAAGCCATCTCTCTCTCTCCCTCCCTCCCTCCATCCCTCCCTCCCCTCTCTCCCCCCCCCTCTCTCTCTCTCTCTCTCCGGCCGCCCTTACCCATCTGTTCGATGTGCAGCTCCTCTGCGGCGGCTCCCCTTGCGCGCTACTCATGGACCGGCCTGGGGATTTGGTCAGGATCTATGTGTTACCCGCACAAGTCGCCCGAGAGTTGGCCTGGTTGAGTTGATCTGGGGATTTACGGGAGAGAGGAAGTGAGTGATACCTTCGACCGCTTCGTAGGTGAGGTGAGAGGGAGTGGTGGGTCGTGGGCTCACAATGTTCGCTCGCTCTATCATTGGAGCGAACAAATCCAGGTCATGGCATGGCTATCATCTATGTGCCAAGATTAGTGCGCTAGATCCGACGACGACAAATGTTTTCGATACAAGTGACTAAAAATCTGATACTATTGTTTTTCGAAAAAACTAACGCCCACACGTGTGGGCGTTTGCACATCGCCCACACGCCTGCATCACCACTCATTTTGCCACGTATGAATAGATGACATTAGCAGAAATCTTTTTGGTTTTTGACTTAAAAATGTTTTATCTTCTAATTAAAAAATCAAATTAAAAATCCGTTTTCACCATTAAACCCGTCTCGACGAGATCTTCAAAACTAGACCCCATGTTGATATGTTTCGACGAAATTATTTTTGCCCAGAAGTTGCCATGATGTTTACACCGTAGTGGCCATAGTGCTTAAACTAAAGTTGCCACGTGACAATTTTAGTTTGTAGAGCATGACAACTTTAGTTTTTTTATGATGGCAATTCCAGTACTTTGACCATGACAATATTTTTTTGTATGAACCATGGCAATTTTAAGTGCATGTATCATGACAATTTTAGTTTATGGTACATGACAAGTCTAGTTTCTTAATTCTCCGTTTTATAAGATGTCAAAATTTACTTTTAAATGTAGAACAAAATAGTTGAAACATATGATGGCAACTTCAGTGTAAATATTATGGCAATTCATGTGTAATAGACATGGCAACTTTTAAACAAAAAAAATTTATCGAAATATATTGATATGAGATCTAGTTTCGAAGATCTCGTCGCGAGGGATTTAGGCCCTGTTTGGTAGCTTAGTTTTTTCTAAGTATTATGAGAATACTGCGGTTTTCTAAATTACTATAGTTTTAATTACTATGAGCTGTTTGGCTATCAAAAAACTGTGGTATTTAATATTGTAGTATTATTAAAACTGTGGTATTTTCTCTGTATTAAAAAAAAACCCCAACCTCTTTTTTAAAAACAGAGCACACGAAGAAAACGAGTGTGTTCCTTTATCGCCTTCCTCGCTCCCAAGTCGTCGCCGCTGCCCTATTGTGGAGGATTGTCGGTCTTGGACAAATCATACGACGGCAATGGAAAAAATGGTGTCCATCGTACTTTTGCTTGCGCTCCTCCTTCTCTCCTTCTATGGGTCGTGCATCTAGTCAGCCCGCTGGCCAGCTCAAGCCATGGTCACGCTGATGGCTGCAACATGAGCCCCCAACGTACTGCTGGCCGAGCCTGCATATGTCTCGTTGCGTGTGGTCATAGCCGTGTCGTACGTGTGCCCTGCTGCCATGTCGCGGCCTTGCTCGCCGCTGCTAGCGGCGAATGCACTGCCCCGACCGCTCGCGCTCGCCGCTATGCGCCGCTGTTGGCCAAGCCACAGCCAAGCCAGAGCGACGACGCGGGCTGCCATATGCCGCTTCGCTGTGCTCCCGCCAACGTTGATACCTAGCATGCCGTTCAGTCAATCAGTGGTCAGCAAGAACGCGCATGTTTGTAACTGCTATGAGACAGCTAGCTAATTTACGTCATTGTAAACAAGCGTCAAGCGCCAACCAAACACGTCACAGTATTCTCAATACTACGAAATACTTTGATATTTCAAAACTGTGGTATCTAGTACCTATAAGCTAAAATACTCTAGTTTTCCAGTACTGTAGTTTTTGCAATACTCTGCTGCCAAACGAGGCCTTAATGGTGAAAACGAATCTTCAATCGGATTTTTCATTTAAGAGATAAAACGGATCTTAATCGGATTTTGCGAGCGTCCCATCCTGCATTTCCCCGACGAATCAAGATCCGCGCCACCTCACGCGCAAGCGGCCCCAACCGTCGGATCTCACTGGGGGGCCACGCTGTCCCGACCGGTTCCACCTTCTCCGCCACGTCGCGCCCCCTCCCGTTCCGTAACCACCACCTCCCCCCTTTGCCCCCTTCCCCTCCCATGGCCATCGCGTGCTTGTCCCTCCCCTCACCCTCTCCCACCCCCGAGAAACCCTAGACCCCCTCCCTCGGCGTCGGCCTCGCGGAGGGTCGGCGGCATGTCGCCGCAGGCGGCGGCGGCGCTCGGGTTCCTCCTGCCCACCTGCTGGGAGATCGAGGTCACCTGCGCCGCGGCCATGCTCATCGTCGCGCTCTACGCCGCCTACGAGCTCCTCGGCCCGCGCGCCCCGCCCGCGGGCGCCGACGACCTCGCCCTCGCGCGGGACCTCGACGGCGCCGACAAGGTAAGCAAGCACCGGCGGTTGCCTGGGGTCCGTCAGTGGGGAAATTTTTGGGCGGTTACGGCATGCGCCGACGAACGATCACCCGTGCTAACGTTGCTAGCGTTTTTGGTTTGGCTTTGTCTGTTCCGCGCGCGGGGATTGCTGCTCAGTACTCCACGGGGCCGTCGGCGTACGTGGTGAAGGTGAGGCTGATCAGCCCCTTGTCTCTGATTTTGTTGCGCCCCCCTGATTGTGATTGACTCTGTTAGCGGTCGTGTGACTTGGGTGCGTGCCTGTAACAGCTGGAGCTGCTAGCCGCGAAGAATTTGATCGCGGCGAACTTGAATGGGACCTCGGACCCTTATGCGCTCATCACCTGCGGCGAAGAGAAGCGTTTCAGGTTCGGTTCAGTATTTATATGTACATTCTCTTCTGCAATGCTGTCGATTCTAGTTAGTTTGGATGATTTGACTTATGGTTACAGCATTATCAGACTATAGGTTTAGGAAGAACTCTGTTCCTGATACATTCCTGACTAAAAACTTAGCAATGGCCATCACACGGTCATATGACTCATCAAAGGTTTTTCATTGGAAAATGACCTTGTCTCCTGGAATTTAGGCTGCACAATACTCAATAAACCACTTTTTTAGGGAAAAACATTTACTGATTGAATTGAAGTACGGAAGAGAGGATTGTAACAGCATTTCATTTGATTTTTTTTAGAGAAGGAGCATTTCATTTGATGACCTGTACAGATAACTATATGTGTGAGTAAACTAGGTTCAAGCTTCATCCAACAACCAATCGAACGCGTTGCCCAAAAGGTTCTGCTGGCGGCTAATGCTGTCCTTTTAAGGTCACAGTAAAACCAAGTTAAATGATGAATTATTGCTACTCACTAGATCATTAGACGAGAGATGGGAGGTGGCTCAGTTTAGACAACTACCAATCGGTGTATAGGAGTGATTCGGCGCAGGAGAAGTTCAGTTCATAGATCTAAATTGCAGATGACATAATTTGGAGATGAATGAATGTGGTTGCTCTCAGGATTGCCGGAAATCTGTTGAAGGAGAGAAAGGGGTTGGGGTCTTAAGTAGACTGATGTAACTCATCGACCCTAAAAATATTTCTGTAGGAAAAGCAATGGTGGAAGGGGGTTGACGGAAACAATTTCAAATAAACACTCCTAATATTAGATAATTTTATTCTGCTTAATAGAATTTTGGAGTCAAGTAGGTAATTTTGTAGTGCTCTACTTATCCCCTTGGTTTCATCTCTTAACACCTTACAGCTCCATGGTTCCTGGCTCAAGAAACCCAATGTGGGGAGAGGAATTCAATTTTGTTGTTGACTCTCTTCCTGTAAAGGTTATTACCAGCCCTTTCCTTAAGAAATCCATTTCTTGCAATATTTTCTTGGAGACCCTCCTTAAGAACAGTCATATCGATCACAAGAAGTCTTTTCGATTGGTGTTATCGATGGTAGTTCGTCAAAGATACACTCACACATTTGTTCTGTACACTATCGCAGATACAGGTGAAAATATATGATTGGGACATTGTATGGAAGAGCACAACACTTGGTTCTGTTACTGTTCCAGTCGAGTCTGAGGGGCAGAGCGGACCAGTTTGGTATACACTTGACAGCTCTTCAGGTCAGGTAATTGGTTTCTATGGAGCAACTTGGTTTATCAGAATGATTATTTCTTCCAGTTATCATATCATTTTTGTTTTGTTTTGTTAGGTTTGTCTCCATATTAAGGCAATCAAGGTTCATGAGAGTTCCTCCAGGTAAATATCTCATCTATTATTAATTTGCTCTGAAGTTTTTTTTAAAATTATTTTAGATGTGAAAATTTGCATATTTCAACAGCTTTGGCATGTCGCAGTCACTTGCTTCACTATTTTTACTTTGTCCCTTTGGACAACACAAGAAAACTATAACGTGGTCTTGTCAGCAATTTTCTGACATTTCATTTTTGGTGTGTTTTAGGGCTCTAAACAACACTGCCGAGGCTGATGCTCGTAGAAGGATTTCCTTAGACAAACAAGGCCCTACTGTAGTTCACCAAAAGCCAGGTCATTTGCAGACAATTTTTGGGCTCCCTCCAGATGAGGTTAAGTACCTACGGCTGCTACTGCTAATTAAATAATGCATAGGTCTGCTAGCAGTGTTTCCAACTTGCAAGAGCTAACTGTTTCTTGCTTTCTTTGTCATTCAGGTTGTTGAACACAGCTATTCATGTGCACTTGAGAGATCATTTCTATACCACGGTCGCATGTATGTTTCTTCATGGCACATTTGCTTCCATTCAAACGTCTTCTCTAAGCAGATTAAGGTACGCTCACATTCAGTATTTTTCAATTGCATCCTTTGATTGGGGGATTTACTTGGTTTGTTATGTTCACTTAATGTTTTCCATGCTTCTCAGAAAAGATTCATTTTCTAGTGCTGTGTTGATTATTTGTTGGATAGCATTGTAAATGAGGAAACAATAGGATAACAGAGTTAATGTAGAAATACTGATCTTGTCGTTTTCTTCTAATGTTGATGATCGTATCCTTTTGTCCTGTGGTTCTTAAATGGTAATCCCTCTGTAAACAAATACAAGACGTTTTAGATCACTAAAGTACTCCCTCCGATCCATATTGCTTGTCGCAGCTTTAGTAATATGGATCGGAGGGAGTACTATAGTGATCTAAAACGTCTTATATTTGTTTACAGAGGGAGTACTACTTATATGACCTTGTCCTGTTGATTATGATCCGATAAAATGCCATCGCAAGATAGGCTATGCTGTCTAATAATTAATCGTGATTCGGATATAAGACCTGAATGACTTTTGTTGTTCCAGTATTTCCATAGTTGAGGTGCTAAATTTGTTGTTTCATATACTTGTCAGTAATCATTCTAGAAACAATTGATTCCAGTGTACTTGCTGAACAAGATTTATGTCTCTTGTTCTCAGTGGTATTTCTGGCCACACTAGCAGGAATCCAGTACCATATTTGACTGTTACAGCTGCCAGTACCACGATCAGTAGAAAAAAATCTGTTGAATTCCAGCTTGATAGAAATGTAATTTCCCCACTGGCTGCTATACGCCAGTTTGCCTCATAAGTCTGAATCACTGAAGCTACCAATCCTGGTCAACAATAGCATTTTCTGTATGTATTCCGATGCCATCTAGATTGGGTTGGATAAGTTTACGATCCTACGAGCTGCAGAAAGTTTAGCTTTGTTAAGCTAGAAAGCTTGTCTTAGAAACGTATCCATTTTCTTACATTGGCTGTGGTACATTGTGTGACTGATAACATGTTTTTCTTATGTATGAAGGTTATGCTCCCTTTGAGAGATATTGATGAGGTGAGCCTTGCCCTACTCCTTTTTGTAATATACTGCACCATTTTCTTGCTAAAAATGTAATGATCACTTCTGTCCCTTTTTTTTACAAGCAGATAAGAAGAAGCCAGCATGCAGTTATTAATCCAGCAATTACGATATTTCTTCGAACGGGAGCTGGAGGACATGGAGTTCCTCCCTTAGGATGCCCTGATGGTAGGATTTAACACTCACAATCTTGCATAGTCAGTTAGTCACACAAACCTTTTGCATCTTTCTTGATTCTTCCGCTAGCACTAAACATGGATAATGCTGCAAACTTAAAGCCCTTTCACTGCTTTGCAATGCTCAGTTGTCAAATCTCATCCTATTGTCTGGCACTATAAATCATGACGCCTTCTAATTTCATTATGGCTATCCAGCTAAACTAGGTATATACTACATACATAATGTGGTTTTCTCTATTTTTCAGTTTGACACGTAGTTTTCTGCTCCCATCCAATCTTGAACTTCCAGTTCCACCTTTTGGATCTTGATGCCTGCTTCTGTTTCTCAGCAGCATCAACATGTTTGGTATTACTACTTATTAGTCCATGACTTGATGTAGATTTTAGTTTTGTGAGTGCAGATTGCAAGATTCCACCATGAATTGGGCTGTAGATTTATCTTGATGCAAAATTAGTTGCAAACTTAAGAAGTGTGGATGGAGCTATTGATTATGCATTTATGCTAGAAAACAGAATAAGAGGGCACTGATAACCCAAATTACGATATTCACACAATTTCTGGAGGCTGGCAAAAGGACTGGAAATGGTAATCTAGATAAGATGGGATGTTTTGTCATTTGCTTTATGTCACCTTATATTATTTTTGCAGGAAGGGTTAGGTACAAATTTGCATCGTT
Source organism: Triticum monococcum (assembly GCA_034509565.1). Taxonomy (NCBI): domain Eukaryota; kingdom Viridiplantae; phylum Streptophyta; class Magnoliopsida; order Poales; family Poaceae; genus Triticum; species Triticum monococcum. The sequence continues at coordinate 535,096,356 of CM067845.1, read as the reverse complement.
TTGGAACAGAAACCACACATTTAGAGCATTGCAACGAGCTGTGAAGAACTTCCATGCAATGATAGAGGCTGAGAAGCAGGTAGTGACAAACTGCCCTTTTTGTACATATTTTCAAGTAAGAATTTAAATATAGGATGCATGTTGCTGTTGTGTATCGGCAATCTTACTGTTGGTGCACTAGTTTTGAAGCGTGCTTTCTGCTTGTTTTGCTGTTCATGGTAGGCTTTGGTTTACATGATTGTGATCTCCATAAACTGCTTGTCTGAATTGATGATAGTTTTTAATATATTTGGTTTTTGGATTATAGGAACGTGCTCAATCTGCATTGCGCGCACTCAGTAGCTCAAGAAAAAATAGCAGCAAGGAGATAAATGTTCCAGAAGATTGTGCTGACTTAACAGGGCAACTACAACCTTTTGTCAAAGAAGAAGTTCTAGTCTCTGTATTTAATGTAATGATGGCTAACTGTATCTTCCATGATTTTGCAGTTGATAACAGAACTAATTATTTAATTCAATCTCATTGCAGGGAACATTCCCGTGCACTGCAGAAGAGTTTTTTAATAATCTATTAAGTGATGACTCAAGTTACATAACAGAATATAGGACAGCTCGTCAGGATAAAGATATCAACGTAAGTATCCAGCAGAGTACCAGCTCTTTCAGTCATGAATTATTGCTGACTAGAAATGTCTCTTTTCGCAGCTGGGCCAGTGGCATGTTGCCGACGAGTATGATGGTCAGGTGAGAGAACTTAACTGTAAATCCATATGCCATAGTCCGATGTGCCCTCCATATTCAGCAATGACAGAGTGGCAGCATATGGTTCTTTCAGCTAACAAAACCGATCTGGTATGTCTAAGTGCTAAAGTGAACATCCCAATATGATGGGAAATCTTTCTTGAATCATAGTATTACATTATGCTATATACTACTCCATCCGTCCCGTAATATAAGATGTCATTACAACCAATGTACTCTTATATTATGGGACAGAGGGAGTACTTTAGATCATAATAATACTAATTTCTCACTGGATACTTGTTAGGTATTTGAGACTGTGCAACAAGTACATGATGTTCCATTTGGTTCCTTTTTTGAGGTACTTCATGTTCAGTTAGTCTCTGTGACAGATACATTTATATGTTCTTTTCATTGCAATGAAATCACAACTATGATGTGGTAATATGATTAACCGATGTTCTACTTTTCAGGTACACTGTAGATGGTCTGTGAAAACTATCGATTCTAGTTCGTGCAGTGTTAACATAAGTGCTGGTTAGTGTTTTCTTCTGATCTCCATGTGTAACTTGTGTTCTCTTATTGTACTTTATGTTACGATGTCTGTTCTCAGTTTAAACCGCAAATGAAAATTTGTAATTTGATGGATATGGTGGTTACTCTGCTTGATGGATATGGTGGTTACTCTGCCTTTTTCAGGTGCACATTTCAAGAAATGGTGCATAATGCAGTCTAAAATAAAGAGTGGTGCTGTGGACGAGGTATGGGTTTATCTAATATTGACCTCTGTTTTGATGATAATCTGCCAGTTGGAATTTAATCTAATTTGTCCACAAACTTAGTAGTAATATGCTAGTGAAATAGATAAGACAGCAACTCTTGGCTCCAGATACACTGCAATCTGGATATGATCAGATTGATTTTGACATTAAAAATACAGAGATTGACTGGCTGGTTATGTAGCTTTTGCTTGCTTGCTTGTTGTAGCGCATAGGAGCATGGGTTCAGAACTTTAGATGCAAAAGGTCTTTGCATGTCGAGATGCAAATACAAATCCCTCATAATTCAATCTTTAGTCTCTGCATGTCGTGATTAAGGTAATTGTGTTTTAAAATATTGCAGTTAAAGAAGGAAGTTCGAGAAATGCTAGAATTTGCGGAGTCGTATATGCAAGAGGTTAGCTCTCCTAACCAACAAGACAAAGATCTTGGCCGGGATACGGCACCAGACACCGATGACATACCTGATGATCAGTAGCTATATTTGACCTACCGTCCAGTCCAGTGATAGTTTATAATGTTATTTATACCCAGAAGAAGGCCCGGTGGACCTGACCTGTAACTGTAAGTAACTTAGTCCAAATCTGATATGATGATTGGCTGCCTCAAAGAAGGATGGCTAAGATACCTTGTGGTGTATACTCTCTTGGCTTCTGTATGTATATCTGTGAATTGGCCAATATAGGGCACCTATGAGCATGTCAGTTACTGTTTCTCAAGTTGAACAGCATGTCAGCATCGAGAGGGGGAAAGATCATTTTCAGTTCCGTTTTATGGGAAAAGGAAAGATGCAACCTCAACGTGTTCTTGTACAGCACAGTCTGATGGGCCTGCAGGGGCCCATAGGTCAAAACCCTGTCTGTGCAAGATACCCTGATAGGTGGTGGGCTCTTGCACATGTTTAGACTAGCTAAAAGCATAAGATCAATCTCCCAACAGAAAGAAAATAACATTTCCACGGATCGCGATGCAAAAAAGCACTAATCCACTCCACGCAACCAGCCTTGTGGCCATTCAAACACAGGCGAGCAGACTTTTGCAAGAAAGAAAAACACGCGCGCGCTCACACAAGCAGGCACTTTTTTTTCGAGCTTCATAAGACAGAGGTTGGTGACCGCTGACATGTGTCTAGGACAAGTTGCGGTTTAAGATGGTGAAAAACTGAGAACCTCCGGTGTCATTCATGATGCTTGCTGAGTACATACATACAAACGGTTAGGAATTCCACAATGCATGTGCACAGTATAAACACTGAGCAACGCACATGCTATGCTAAAAGTTACTCCATCCGCTCATTGTTATAAGATGTTTTTATTTTTTATAAATTGAATGTATGTAGACACTTTTCACTCGCGTGTTTGTTTACTCATTTCAGTTCGTACGTACTTCATAATCAGATATTCAAAACATCTTATAATAGTGAATGGTGGGAGTACTACTACATTTGCTCTTTATGATAGGCCGCTTTTCTCCAATATACCGTGTCCTTTTTTCTTGGCAGCAATATACTACTGTGTACCTCTATATATGTAACCTGAAGACAAAAGAAAAATGACCCTTTACCCTTAGAAGAAAAAATGACAAATATTCCAGCTAGTGTGTTTGGCAAGATAAATAAGATCATACGGAGATAATGAGTTTTTTTTGAGTTGGGAGATATATTTAACTAATATCGCAAGAGTTATGCACTGAACGCTTTGGAGCTTTATTTTCCGATAGTAATTGTAGGTTACAATTGCATGTAATGTACTATGGACTAGTTTAGCGGTTCTCGAACCATCAATGATTGGTGAACCGGCGGATCTATTTGCAACTCCTTTGAAAATATCACATCACATTTGGCGTGCATCTTACGAAAGCCGCCGAGGTTCATGTGGGTTTATAATTCGGTAGAAAAAATATTTCAGATCTTATTGAAGTATCTTTACAGAGTGTGGATTTTGTTTGGATCTAATCCAAAATTTTGAGGTAAAAGATAATTGCAGTAACCACCAAAAATTCTGAAATTCTTTGTCTCTAATTTTCTAAAATTCGTATAACCTACTTAATGAACAACCGCAAGATGAAAATGAAGATGAGAAGACCCTCTAGTTAAGGGCTGAAGGCGATGTGTGTGAAATACAGTTGTAATAAGGAGAGAAAAGTGAGGGAGTCGGTTGTGGTCTTGTGGATCTAACAATCTACGGACGGCTCATCCCCACACTATCTCCGCGGTCATGTCGCTCAAATACACGGAGGCTGATGGTCGCTAGCTCGGACCAAGGCTGGCGTACAACGAGGTGCCTACGGCGAAGAGTCCTGCATGAGGCGGGGGACACGGGTTGTTCACACCGCTCACACGTGGAGAGTGGGAAGAGATAAAAATATCTGGTGAAAACCAAGTGAAAAGGGTTCTAAAAATTCTAAAAAAAGGTAACGTCGGAGGAATAAAGTTGTACAAAAAATTAAAAATTTAAATTTAAATTTAAATTCAATCTCTCATGTTTCACCTTTTGTCACCATTCATTGCCGAATTTAGTTTTTTTCGCCTCATGTAAGTAATTTATTTATTTATTTGTGGAAAAACTCGCATAATTTTTTTGAAGAGAAAGGTCGGGCAAGCCCTTTTATCCCTAGTGGTCACATATGTCTCTATACAAAAAGTGCAACGTACTCTTTATAGCTTGTAAAAACATCTTACATTATGGGACGTAGGGAGTAGAGTATATTCTCACGATTTTTTTCAAAACAATCGGTTCACGGACGAGGAGCCTCTGCATCATTGCATGCATGTGTGGTTATGTACGTTCTTGAGTTGTTGTGATGGCATACCTGTCAGCCCTAAAAGGCAAGCATTCTATACTTGTATTGAGCAGCCAAAACAAGTCACCAGCTTGTCCCGAAAAAGACGAAGCATGTCGCAAAAACAACTCATCACCGAGCCCGACCGAGGACAACCGGACAGGTCTACAGCTAGCGCTCCCAACCGGTTGCCGTCCGTGTCCATGCTAGAGCTAGCCCGCACGTACGTACGTACGCCCGTGGTGAAGCACGCCGCCTGTCGATCACCTCGTCCGTCCAGCTCGATCGGCGGGGCTGGACGCGGGGCAAACCACGGCGGCGCTACACAAAACAGACGGACTGGCAAGGCCGGTGCTGTCCTTCGCTGGATGAAGGCGGTTGGTGAACCGTCAGGCCCGGAGGCTCTGCTCTGGAGGCATGCACGCAGCAGTTGGCCGACGTGCATGTGCATCAGTGCATGTGGCGTCCGGCGTTGGGACGGGTCAGCGCCAGATTCCTGGCTGCTGGAGTTTTTTTTTGTGAGCATCAATACAAATACAAGCACTCATATACACGCGCATACACTCATCCCTATGAACGCACACACGCACACCCTATCCCTATGAGCACTTCCGAGAGACTGAGCCGGCATATCATCTTGAGATTTACGAAGTCACCGTAGGCGCCTCGTCGTCGACGGGAACGTCTCCTCCCACTGAAAACGCATTGCCGGAAATTCTGAAATAAATCCAGGATTAATGCGAGCACCAGGATTTAAACCCTGGTGAGTTGGGATATCACTGTCCACCTAACCAACTCAACTATAGGTTAATTCGCCCTGGCTGCTGGAGTTGATGGTTTAGAGTATGATATGGTTGGGGTTGGTTGGATCTTCTGAGTGGCGCGACATGCGTCCACAGCTAGTCTTGGGTCGTGCATGGTCACGTAACATGCGGTACGCTACGTCCAGTGGACAGATATACTATCATGTCTACACTGCACACATTGACTGCATGCATGCATGGTTCAGACTTCAGACACTGGCTTGCACGGGATCACTAGTAGTAGTACTACGATCAAAGCTTGACGAAGAATGTGCATGTGCTAGTCCGATCGCGCGAGATGCTCCCTAGTTCCTACTCACTCAAAGATGCACTGGAGCCAGCCAAAAGGAAGATTAAGAAAATTCATCAACATGTTATTAACTTCAAGCAGGGCATACAAATAAACCAATCGATCAGTCGGAGGACACCACCATAAAGTGCGTCGTCACTCACAACTAAAAAAAATCGACCACCCCTCACCAACCCGACCCCAACACATCCAACAACCGCGCCGCTTTGGCATGCAGTTCCATCTCTCTCGCACGTAGTAGTAACATTCTTTCTTCTTCCTTGCACCGGTGGATTCCATTCTTGGCTAGCTAGACCATGCATGCCTGGCCACATACCTACTCCATGGAGTAGCAGCATTCCTTGAAGGCCTGGAGGTTGTCCCGGAAGACGGGGACGAAGGCGTCCACGCTGCCGTCGCCGAGGTAGGACGGCGCCAGGAACAGCATCCCCTCCGTGGGGAAGTAGGACGGCATGAAGTAGCTGGGGCTCCCCGTGCCGAAGTCCAGCTCGTAGAACGGGAACGTCAGCCAGCTGTCCACCTCCACGTCCGGGCACACCACGTCCTTGAGCACCGCGCTCGGCGCCAGCCCCTCCTTCTCCGCCGCGCCGGAGGCCGCGAAGTCCACGAACGACTGGAAGTAGCCGCCGTCCACCCTCGCCACCTCCTCGTGGATCGCCTGCGCCGCGTGCTTCAGCGGCCGGCCCAGCAGGTCGCCCACCGTGGCCCGCGGGAACGCCCACAGCACCAGGTTGCCGAAGTACTCCGCCGGCTTCCCAAGCCGGTGCCGCCCGTCCACGGATATCCGGATCGACGTCGCCTCGCCGGGGCTCAGGTCCCGCGCCCGCGTCATGGTGCGCCAGAGGTGGGCCAGGATGGTCTCGAACCGGCTGAACGGCCGCCCGCGCCCCTCCGACGCCCTGGCGCGGAGCCCCGCGATGAAGTCCTTGGTGAAGTGCGCCTTGTGGATGACGATGTTGCTTTCGGCGCCGTCGTCCCCGTGATGGTGGCCGGCGCTGGCGGCGGAGGGCGACGGCCGGTGGTACTCCCTGCTGCGGTGGTCGTGCTCCGGGCGAGCTGGCGAGGAGCGCGGCTTGAAGAGGTCCTTCTGGTGGTGCACCGGCGGGAGGCCCATGGGCAGCCCCCTGGTGGCGCGGCCCCAGGCGACGAGGAAGTTGCTGGTGGCGTGGCCGTCGGCGACGACGTGCTTGGACGTGAACCCGACGGCGAGGGAGCCGCAGCGGAACCGCGTGAGCTGCAGCACCACCACCTCCTGGTGCTCCGCGTCCAGGTCCGGGTGCAGCTTGAGCAGCGCCGGCGTGGGCTTGGCCGGCGCCATGTCGACGAGGTCGGCGTCCACGGACGCCTCCACGAGGCGCGCGCCGCGGTCGTTCAGGACCACGGCCGGCGCGCCGTCGGGGGACTCGCCGACCTGGCCCGCGAACGCGCGGTACTGGGAGAGCACGGCCGCGAGGCCCTTCTCGATGGCGGCGGTGGACGGCGCGGGCGGCGCGAAGGCGTAGATGATGGCCATCTGGATCTGGTACGTGACCGTGTCGAAGACGGACAGAGGGATGTACTCCGTGGCCGGAGCGCCGGCCTTGTAGGCGGGCTTGACGAGCCTGGAGCTCAGCACCTTCACCTCCATTGCTGGCTAGCGAGGTCGAGCTCCGTGAAATCAAGTTCGATCGGCGACGAGGAGTTTGCTAGCTAGCCAGTGCTTGTGATTGTGACTGCACGGTTTGCTCGTTTGATGGTGCGAGTGGCGATATATATAGGGGCCGTACGTAGTGGAGAGCACGGGAAATCAAAGTGGTTGGTTGGTGAATTACTGTTCCGAGCATGCATGGCTGAGAGTTTTGACCCGGCCGCCCTGGCTCGTACATGCGCACGTTTGACTGGGCTGCCGCAAAGGTGTTCGATCGAATGTCACTGCTCTCAAGTCTTAGCTCTCTGGCCGTGGCCGGTCCAGTACGTGGTAAAGCAGTAAGTACATAGAGCTTTGCATGTTGTATGCTTTGGACAGCGTGACTTTTCACACAAGAAAGAATCTGCACGTTTTAGGCGCGCGAAACTACTTTAGGCAAGACACTCCTTGCACGACCGATGATCTAAAGTGCAAATTCAAGCATAAGATCTGATCAAAGGCTTAGCTGACTCTGTCGTCCAGAAACTATTTGACGCCTTGCGAACCAATCTGTTGTTGGATGGTTAGGTGAACAATGATGTCTCCAGCCCACCAGAGTTAAGTTCTGGTGCTCGCATTTATTCTGGTTTTATTTCAGGATTTTCGTCCATACACGTTCAGTGGGAAGAGATGTTTTCGTCGACTACAAGACGCATACGATGACTTCATAAAATCTCAAGACTCCCACAAAGCCTTCACGTTTGTCTTTGATTTGTCAGAAAAAGTACACCCGAACAACTCAATGGACCGATATATGTCTGTGTTGGGTGGCAAACCGTGTCATGACCGAGTGACCGTACGGTTCGAATAGTTGCAGGCGGTCCGAGGGTCTGCTTTGCAGATGTAAAGTACACCGAGCTTTGCATGTCGTATGCTCGGATCAATGTTTGGAAAGCGTGACTTTCACACACTCCTCAACGTTTTGGGTCAGCGTTCGTGTGTCATACTTGACGTCTTGACTTGACAATTTGCCCGAGCGGATAATCATATAATAATGTAAGTAGTTAGTTAGACAGGTGGGGACACGTACAGTCAGTTGGTCACACATTCTGCGTGAAAAAGGACACAGCAGTCGTCCAATTCCAAATTCGACATGCCAACAACCAAATCTAGCTATAAGACATTTCACATTTTCGGGTCTATACGGTAGTCTACTACTGTAGGTCTCTTGGATGCATATAAGCTACTCCCTCTGTTTCATAATATGAGATCGTTTTTGATATTAGTGTAGTGTTAAAAACGTTCTTATATTTTGGGACAGAGGGAGTACCATTCAGCATGGATGATGAGCTATCTAAAAAAAAGAGATGCATATAAGCTAGGATTATCCTGCTAATCAGTAATCACTCTAGTAAACCATGTTTGACAGACCGATCTCGTCTTTGGGTTCACATATCTGCCGGTATAGGGGTCGTTCAAACTGGAATTTTTGTACTTCAAGCTTGTATACCGCATCGCTAATTACCCTACTTAAAAGTCCAAACTCGCAAAAAAAAGAGAGGTTAAAAGCCGAAGTTACCTCGGTCTCTTTTTCCTCACGTGTTACGGCCACGATACTAGATAAGCCCAACAAGTAATGTTTGTTTTATTAAAAGCCCCACTACACTAATGTTGGAGTACTTTCTCAGTAGGGCACTCGTATAATGGTCACTCGTGTTTCGGCATTGCATAAACATGATTCATTAGAGGCGGCGAATCTGGCAAAAGTGCAGGAAAGAAAAGTTTATGCTAAAGAAATATACATGCCTGCATATGCTGGTGCATGCATGGTAAGTTAAACAAGGAAGCTAGAAAATGAGGGGCAATGCTAGACATACGTTAAAAAGATACATAAGCTAACGGGCTGTCCAACGTAGGGGATTATTATTGGGTGTCGGGAGAGGGATGAACCCACCCCTTGAAAATCGGACAGGGGAGGAGGTGGGGGGAGATTAATTGGTTGGAAGGATTACTTAAAGCTTCGTAAAAGTTACGTAAGTGTAGTATCATCCGGAAATAAGGACGGGGCTTGCATGCGCATGTTGGCTAGCTGCTACGTACTGACCAATTTTATAGGAAAAAATATCAACATTTATAGTATGAAATCAATATCAGTAGATGTGTCATGACTTTAACTTTCATATTGTATAACTTTAGCATGGTAAATGTTGATATTTTTTCATATAAATATGGTCAAATTTTATGAAGTTTGACTTTAGACAATTTTTATATGAAGAGTAAAAAGAACAGGAAGAATACATAAGGCTTTGCAAGTTGTATAAATGTTCGGGTCAATGTTTGGTAAAGCGTGACTTCAAACGAGAATCTGCACATTTTCGGCGCGAAAGCACGCTAAAACTTCTCTCGCCGCTCGTTGCCGTTAGGTAGATCGAGTATAAGAGCCTCAACGTTTTCGATCAGCGCCCGGCACGAGATTGTGTGTCATACTTGACGTCTTGACTTGACGATTTGCCCGAATCATATAATAATGTTCTTAACTCGACAGGTGGGGACACGTACAACCAGTCAGCCGGTCATACATTCTAGTACGTGAGAAAAGGACAGCAGTCGTCCGGTTCCAAAGTCGACATGGCAACAACCAAACCTATGCGACATTTCACACTTTCGCGTCTGTACGTAAGTAGTCTACTAGGTCTCTTGGGTGCATAAGCTAGGATTATCCTGCGTGCTAATTACTCTAGTAAACCATGTTTGACCGACCGATCTCGTGTCTTTTGGATTGACACATTTTTGGTCGAATTGCAAGAAGAAATTGTTTTGGGTCGTAATTTATGTATTTCTCACACAAATTTCAAAAGCAGTACCATAACCTACACAAGTGAGAGCTGCATGGAGAAACTTCAACATTAATTTGAATCAGCGGATGCCACTGAGTATGACGTGGAGGGCCAACCTACCAGCCGGTATGGAGGTCGATCGTGTCGTTTAAACTGAAATTTTGGCACTTATTACAAAGTTGTACCAAAGTAATGACAATTAATTCGAATCAGACGAAGTACTTCAATCTTGTTCACCACATCCTAACTATAAACTACTTAGCCAAGTCCAAACTCGTAAGAATCTGGTTAGAAGCTGAAGTTACCTCGATCTCTTTTTCCTCACGTGCTACGTCCTTGCCACAACTAATGTTTGTTTTAATTAAAAGCCCCACTACACTAATGTTGGAGCACTTTCGCAGTAGGGCCCTCATATAATGGCCACTGGAGTTTTGGCATTGCATAAACATGATCCATTAGAGGCGGCGAATCTGCCAAAAGTGCAGGAAAAGGCAAAGTTGATGCTAAAGAAATACACAAGCGTGCATATGCTGGTGCATGCATGGCGAGTTAAACGAGGAAGCTAGGTAATGATGGCCATTCATGCATGCATCTGTCGTCTGTCACTACACACTAGGTAAAATCGTCCAATGCCAACGAAACCTCCTGTGAGGACCTCTTGGTAGTTGGTAGTTCGATTATCGATCGTGCTTACTTCACTGGGAGCAACTTGTGCTAGTCTAGTCTCTTTGGCCCTGTTGGATACTCTAACACATCTAACACAGTTAGAGTTAGAGTTATTTTCTAACCCACTCTAACCCAAATAAGCACCTCTTTATCGGGATAGTTGGGTTAGATGAAACTAACCCACTCTAATCCTTTATGTTTGGATACTTTTAAATTATTTGAGTCTCCAACTAACTCAAACTAGCTCTAACCCTACGATTCAAACAGAGCCTTTATCTAGCTTTTACTTACTGGCATTCCTGCACGCATGTTCGTTCATGGTGTCATGCATGTTCAGATTAGCCGGTACGATGAACCTGGCTGGCTAGCAGGCACGAGCTTTTCTTTGCCCCGTTCCGGAATGAGAAAGTAGTTTACTTTTTATTTTCTTAAAATGGTCAAGAAAATTGTTAAGAATAGTTTGTTTCCCTGAACTGGTCAGGAGCATTTTAGTTTCGTCAATTCTTTCCTAGAGCATCTACAGGCACACACAAAACTAATCTGGTCCTAAAACGACGCGCCTACGAATAATGATCGGGCGGACCTCAAATTTTGTCATTTATAATCACGTACCCTATTTTCAAAACACCAAACACATGCAAACACATGCACATCGATCATTCCGGATGTCAATTCCAGTGTAGATGACCCTAATTTTTTTTGAGCATCAGTACAAACACAAGCGCTCATATACACGCGCATACACTCATCCCTATGAACGCACACACGCACACCCTACCCCTATGAGCACCTCCGAGAGACTGAGCCGGCATATCATCTTAAGATTTACAAAGTCACTGTAGGCGCCTCGTCGTCGACGGGAACGTCTCCTCCCACTGAAAGCGCATCGCCGGAAATCCTGAAATAAATCCAGGAATAATGCGAGCACCAGGATTTGAACCCTGGTGGGTTGGGGATACCACTGTCCACCCAACCAACTCAACCACAGGTTGATTCGCTAGATGACCCCAATTCATGGTCCGTGTTGAGCGGGCGGGGTTGCTCTTACTTAGATTTCTAGTGTAGATGACTTCCATGTTGGCCCCTCGGGGTTGTCCTTACTTAGATTTCTAGTGTAGATGACTTCCGTGTTGGCTCTGCAGGGTTGTGGGTTTAGTCCCACCTCGCCGCGCGAGGATCATGGCGACCGGCTTAAATAGCCGCTTTGTCGAAAAGTGATAAGGGCCTGTTTGGTTTCAAATAAGTCACCAACTTATAAGTCGAAAAGTGAAAAAATGACTTATTTTGCCAAACAGACCCAACTTATAAGTCACCCCAACTTATAAGTCATAAGTTGCTCCATCCCAACTTAAAACTTATAAGTCACCCCTTTTATGTGGGTCCCATCACTTTTACATAAAAAAACAAGGTGGGAAGGTATAGTCAGGTGACTTATAAGTTAGGTGACAACCAAACAGGCGTGACTTATAAGTCACTGGTTTTAAGTCACCTGACTTATAAGTCAGGTGACTTATTGGAACCAAACAGACCCTAAGCATCGGTCACGGCCGCCCACATGGTTATGGCCACCGGGCAGCACCGACCCACGGGCTCTACCCATAAGCAACGCGCTATCATCAGCAGAGCCGTCGCCCCGGCATCCAAGACCTTGACATCACCTCACCCGAGATCCGCCGCTGCCCCAACCAAAGAGATGATTGGAAAGGCCCCGCCTTTTAGACCCCTGGGCGCGAGACGAGCTTGGTCCTACAACACCGAGTGCGAGACAAGCGATGGACAACAGCGGGGAGAGGGCCAACCCTATGACGAAAGTAGCGTCCGGACAATGAGGAGAGGAAACGAAGGCCGACACAAGCCGCCTACGGACGAGCTGATGCCGAAAATGCCAACCGCGGCCGCAACCGCCCTGCCAAGCTGCCATGGAGCCACCCACGGCCGGAGCAGCAGCCACACTGGATCACTGCCCAACCCGCGCTGTCCCGCGAGCTCCAAGCGTCGGAGCCGCCGGACACACACCCGCGCCACCAGCCACCATGGCCGCCGCCTGCTCCAGATCCACGGCACAGGCACATGCAGCCGCTGCGCCGCCACCAGCCATCCCCGTCGCCGCGCCATCGGCCATCCCCGCCACTGCACCACCACACCATGAGCGCGCGCCGCCAAACCCGCCCATTTGCACCAGATCGAGAGCAAAATGATGCCCGTTGCACACGCCCGCCGCCAAGAACCGCGGCCCCGCAGGACCCACCAGTCGTCCACAACGCCTTCAGGACCCACCAACCATCCACGACGTCTCCATCAACCACCGCGCCCCGCCAAGCGCCATGCGCCGCCGCCTACGTCGACACGGTCATGAAGTGGAAAGAATGTGGCCAATGGAAGAAAAGTCAAAAAATGGCCAGCTCTTCAGCAAAATACAGAAGATAGTACATTATTGTGACCTAGGGTGCAGAATAAGTTATATATAGGGTCACGCTATTCGTCACCCTGGGTGAGGAATAGTTATTTTTCACCCCCCTCTATTTTACCATCAATGCACCGTAATTTTACGTTCCGTAAGTTTTTTTTATTTCCGACGCAAAAAGAGATCGTAAGAAAATATATAATCACCGTAAAAAATATTTTATGTTACGTAAAATTACAAACGTAAAAACATAGTCTAAAATACACATAAACTGTAAATTTTCTTATCTTATGACCTATATTTTTATTTTCTTATGTCAAATTTTACGTACTGAATCAATAGAAATATAACTATTTGAATTCCAAACATAATTTAATTATGAAATGATCGTAAGATTACCTCGGATGAAGAATAATTTATTCTGCACCCTGGGTGATGAATAGTAACACTATATATATATACATATATATATATATATATATATAAATAAAAATAGCGTTAGATAATCAAATTGTAGAAGCCGATACAAGTAACCACCGATTTGTGGCTTTATAATTTGGGCAGGCCTCCAAAGTAGCGTGCCAAGGGAGGAGGAGACACCGGTGGGGCATTTTTTGCTTTCTTGAAAATAGACACTGGTGGAGCATAGGAGAACACCCTTGGAGGGTGCAGTTCTTGTGGGACTCGTCTTACTCTGGCCGCCGTCTCCTCCTCACGCGGGACCGGTACAAACAGCCATCGCGTCTTATTATCGCATGCAGGTGTCCCGTCAGCTCCCGGCCAGTCCTTTGGCATCTGAAGCAGCAGCTTCCCCGAGCCCAGATCATTGCTCGCCGGCGCAATCGGATGAGCGTACACGCCAGCGCGCGAATCCCTGTTACGGTCCAGCATCAGCAGGTGCCCCCGTTGCAGGGGATACGGCACCGCGGGATACCGCATGTGAGGCGCCCTCACGGCGATGCTATATCGCACCCACCGGCCGCCGTCTCCCATGGAGAACACCTCCAGCTCCCCGACCCCTAAGCCCATCAAGAACACTCGCGCGTCTGACACCGTTGACAGAGCTGTACGCAAGCCAGCCCATTCCATGGGCTCCGACGTGATCTTCTCCGTCGCCAGATCGAAGCGCACGACCTTTCTCAGCCGACGCCGATTCATAGCAACGGACCACACTGCTCCGTCAGCGAATACGCAGCCGTAAGACACGGTGGCCCCATGCGCTCTCCTCCAGTTCTCGCCTCCTCCGATCGTGTACATGTAAGCATCCTTCTCGTGGTGCAAAATCTTGTATCTCCCCGAGCCGGGGTCGAAGCCAAAGCTGTAGGCGCCACGAGCGTGCCACAACCGCCTCTGCGGCGACGGCAGGACAAAAGATTCGCCGGTGAATGGCTCTACCACCCTGATGCCCCCCTGGCGGAGGTCGAGGAAGCAGAGCAGGCCATTGCACGTGCCCACCATGTCTTCTGACTCGCCGGCCGTGAACCTGGCCACCAGTCGCCACTGCTGGTCGAAGAGGTAGCCGTCGCTGCTTCGCGGCTCTATGGCCCCGTCAGCTACGCCTCCCCGACGTCCACGAAAAAAAACAACGGTGTGGGTCAGGGGCCGCGGTCCGTGGACCATGTGCGCATCAATGAAGGTAGGGTCGGAGATGACCTCGCACCACTCCTTGCAGACGAGGCGGAAGCGCCGGAGGTCGCTCGCCGGAAAGCGGAGCAGGACGCTGGCCAGGACATCTCGCGGGAGGGCATCGTTGGCATCGCCGGCCATCGCCTGCTTCTTGATGGAGCCGCTCCGAGGCATTGCAAATTTGCAATTGCAGTGCTTTGGCTGATTCCGGGTTGGTTCCGTGACCTTATGATTGTACGAATTTGGTAAGCGATTGTACCACGCCCTGGGAAGGCCGCGTGGTTTCTTCTATATATAGGTGTAGAGATTACATGTTTCACGTTCCAACGAGATTGACTTGCGCTTCGAGAATATATCTCTATCTAATTTAAACAAAGCATTATAATTCCTAATTCTACTCTAAACTTTTTTTTTCAACTAGTAATAATGTACGTGCAATGCACGTTTATATTAGATAGGATATTAGTTGCACATTATATTAGGTAAGATATATCTGTTGCACGTTGCTATTTAGTAGTATATCAATTACTTTTTCGCGGAAATGGTAGGATATTAATTACATGGCAGATTTCATGGGATAGCGTTGAGTCAGAACGTGTTTATAACCAATGGCAGTGATGGGTAATTAGAGCGTTAAACGTGTCTGGTGCTCATCATTGAAGGAATTTGAACCGATAGATAACATGATTTGACGGTTGAGATGGTTTGGATCTGCCCCCTTGGGTCTTTTTATATTGGTATAGATGAATCAAATAGCTTTATTTATTAATCAACAATCTTTTTTTTGCAGGAAAACTTTCAATCTATTCATCTTTATTTTTTTTTTTAGGGGAAGGCCTTCATGGCTGCTTTATTAACTCATAATAAACTTACATCGTTTGTTCCATCTTCAGGGATCCGCCACAATCTCTTCTTTCCGAGTAGGACACAAATTCTAATAAAACTTGAAGAAATATCTAAAAGAGAAGCCCTCCCATCGGCAAGGGTCGGGGTCCATCACGCCGCCATGGCCCTAAGACCATTGGAGATGAGGCGGACTGAAGGCAACGCCGATGAGAGGCAGAGAAACCTTAGTATATTAATCAAAAATCGGTAACAATCCGCCCAAAGGCTACTGATAAGAAAATTTGGGCTTCGATCAGGACTACTTTCCGTCCCATCTAATGTACTATCAAGCTTAGCACACTGCTGAGCGAGAACATCTAAAGTACGTCCAACATGGGTAACCTAAAAGGAAGCAAAACTAGGGACAAGCTCATCTAACTCCTTCTAGATAGGTGCAGCAACTAAGCGAATTGCTGCGCGAATTCTATAGGTTGACTAACTCCATGCAGTCGACCTCCACGATCATATGTGAATAGCTTTGAAGCTGGGAAAAAATAACACCTTCTCGAAGAGCTACCAACTCAGTCCACTAGGGTTTAAATCATGGTGTTCGCATTTATTTCTGAATTTATTTCAGAATTTTCGGTGATGCCCATTCAGTGAGAGGAGACGTTCCCGTTGACGACGAGGTGCCTACGGTGACTTCGTAAATTTCAAGATGATATGTCAGCTCAGTCTTTCGGAGATGCTCATAGGGATAAGGTGTGCGTAAGCGCGTTCATAGGGGTGAATGTATGCGCGTGTATATGGACGCTTGTGTCTGTGCTGATGTTAAAAAAAAACTTCGATCCAGGTAGTGGTTTGCTCCAACCAACAATGAAAGCCAGGTGAGACCGGGCGACACCACCTGCTTCCCCTTTCCAGGCATCAGAGTTAACCAAACTATCAGTACTGATAGTGACCCAACTAGGATCAGGTGGCCGCCAGTTTTGATGTACCAAATTCTTGGTTCGGTTAACAGGCATGTCCAGAATGGACAAAAATTTATGTACCCATTTGATTGCCTATAACGGGTTATAGCCGTGTTGATCATGTGTCCATCGGCTTCGAGATGACCAAATTAAATATATAATGATGATAATCTTGCATCTCTCGTCATCATTGAGCATTTGATCAAGCAAGATATCTTGAGTGTCTGGGTGTAGGCAAGGCAAGCGAAGGTCAAACCGTTCCCTTGCTGCAACCAAAAAGCTCTTCACGTGAGAGCAACTTATCAATGCATACATCAAGTTCTCTTCCATGGCCTGGCACACATCACACCTGCCAATTGGCTTTATTTGTTGGAACTTGAGCCTGAGAGGGTCTAGTAGGATGTCGCGCAACACTCTCCACCAAAAGACTCGCACCTTAGGAAACACATAAAACTTCCAAAGGGTACTCACAACTGTTTATTCGCTGAAGAAGTTTCTGTAGTCTTTCCTTCTTATAGAGTAATATGCTCGTTTCAAGTCATTAGAAAGCGATACACCAATTTTACAGTATAGATGTCAGACTTTTCCAAAGCCCATGCAAGTGAATCCTCGCCACCTGCCGGATTTAAAGGGATGTTAAGGATTGCTTCAGCACGGTTGGAGAAAAAAATTCACAAATAATTTGAACATTCCAGTCGCCCGTGTACTCATCAATTAGCTCCTAAACTGTGTTCAACGGAGCAACACCATTTCGTCCCATCGGCTTATGAGATATTGTGTTGGGAATCCAGTAGTCGGTCCATGTTGCAATGGAAGTCCCATCCCCAATTCGATGGATTAGCCCAACCTCAAGAGCTTTTATACCAGCTACAATTGCTCGCCATGTCGTAGAAGCACGGGCATGAACTAGAGATTTTTCACGATGCATCATACTACCCAATATAGTGGGTTGTATTTAGTTAATCCAATGATCAATATGGATCGATCAAATTTTCGCTTTAGGATATATTGGTAATTCTATGTTAGGGTTATATTAGTTCTTTCTTAATTGCATCCTATCCATGCTACTCGAGTCGTCCGCCATTATCGATGCCACGCGAACCCAAAATCTCCGCGCAGTTCACCGGCACAAAGACATCGGTGCACTCTGCGAACCCCCTCGTGTGGAGGCACGAGCGGGTCTGCAGCCCACTTCACCGTGGTTCCCTCGGGCTGTGGGCCGCGGCGATGAGGTCATGGCGGCGTGGTTCGAGTACCAGGCGCGGCCCCGGGCTCGCAGGCAAGAGCGTCAGGCTCCTCCTGTCGAAGGGGCTCGCAGGCAAGAGCGTCACCGAAGAATCAGAAGTGTGCAAGGAGACCGACGTGGAGGACCTATTGTACCGCGTTCCCATCTTGATCCCGTCCTCGTGGAGATCTGCTCGCCGTGGTCTCTGGAGGAAGCGACGACGTCCGTCGCGTCGTGCCGCGATGAGGACGACGACATCGTCGAGAACCCAACACCAAGCCAAGTGCAATGCCGTCTCCGGCGCTCGTTCAGCCTTGGAAGCTTTGGTCCGACAGATGCTGAGCTCATGGAGTTCGCCACCGACATGTAGGCCCTTCTCTGCCGGCCGGGCATGGACGACGGCAACGAGGAGGAACCGTTTTGCATGGAGGCATTGGGTGTCATCGAGCCGATGGACGTAGAAGACGGCGGGCGAGTTAAGCTGGAGATCAATGCCATGCGAGCGTGCGGCCTCCAGCAGAGCCCAAAGTTTCCTCGAGATCGATTTCGACCTTAGGCAACAACGAGTGAATTGCAAAAAAACATCGACACTTCAGGCAAGGTTTGCAGGAACCACACATTTACGAAATTGTGTCAAAAATCACTAATTTTTTTTGCAAGAAACACTAGTTGGCGGCTTTGGTTGTTTTGACGATGATTATGACAGGTGGGTCCCGGAAATGATGATGTAGCGTAATTGATGATGCTAGAGGTCGTTAGAGATACTTTTTTTTTACCAAAAACTCCCTCACTTCAAAAAAAAAAGAAAAAACACCCGTGGTCAAACTAAAAATACACCCCTGCACATAAGACGGCCGGACCTTGCCTCTGTTGGCGCCGAGCCCTAGCTTGCTCTTTGCGCCAGTGCCCAGCTCTCTCTCTCTCTCTCTCGCGCGCGCGCGAATGAAAGTAGAAGAAAGAGGAGACACATGACACGGTGGTGTTTTTCCTACGCACATACGCCTGCCGCAACGACGGCCTTTTCCTCGAGCAACAACTCGAGCCACACGCACACGAAAGACTACCAGAGACTACATCTCTCCTAGCTCCTCCGCACACTACACAACACCAATACATGGCTTATATAGCTGGACTCACACCAGGCCAGTGGCCGCACACACCATTAACTCACGTACACACGTACCACACCGGCCACTACCACATGACCCGGCCACTATGTTGGCACTAACCACCTGCAACTAACTCCTTGGATCCCTCTATGAGGACGCCAACTAACTGATCCATGCAACTCGCACATGAATGGCCCAGTCGCTGCTCTCGGCCAGCACACCAACATTGCGCCAACTGACCAAAGGCACGACGCAAGTCCGGGCAGCCCACTCACGCGGCCGGACGACCAGCCTCCATCCTGCATGTCAAGATTATTCCTAACAGCCTCCGCCGCCGGCCTCGGGTCGTGCACATCTGGATCAGGAACATCGGACCAAACCGAGCACCGCCATGGCCGTCGCTTGTCGGACAAAGTTTCCAGAGATTAAAGTCCTGAAAAAGAGAAAAATAACCAAACGAGGAGCCCCTAGTGTGGTTTAAGCCGCGCCTTGGGGCGTGCCGCAGTTGTGTCCCCCTGCCCACCTGTGCCCATGGTATTTTTAATGCGTAATTATGTACGCGTGGCACGAGTTTCGCCGTTTGGCTAGGACTGGGGTGGGGGCCGCATTGCTACGCGAGCTTAGATCGCGCCAGGCGGTCTAGTTGCCGATTGCTCCGAGCGCGCTTGAAGGTGTCCGGGTCTTGCAACGCCGAACTGATGGATTGCCTTAAGAGGCTGCTTTGCGCTTCTGCTGCGAGGGCTGCAGTGTGTTCCTCCGTTCGGAGGGAGCGCTCCGTGTTTCCATTGACTCTAATAACCCCGCAAGGTCCTGGCATCTTGAGCTTGAGGTATGCATAATGCGGTACCGCATTGAATCTCGCAAATGCGGTTCGCCCGAGCAGTGCATGATAACCACTGCGGAACGGGACTATATCGAAGATTAACTCTTCGCTTCGGAAGTTATCCGGGGATCCAAAGACCACCTCCAGTGTAATTGAGCCTGTGCAATGGGCCTCTACACCTGAAATGACGCCTTTAAAGGTCGTTTTTGTAGGTTTGATCCTTGAGGGGTCTATACCCATTTTGCGCACTGTGTCCTGATAAAGCAAGTTCAGGCTGCTGCCGCCATCCATAAGGACTCGAGTGAGGTGAAATCCGTCAATGATTGGGTCCAGAACCAGTGCGGCGAATCCTCCATGACGGATACTAGTGGGATGGTCCCTGCGATCGAAAGTGATCGGATAGGAGGACCATGGGTTGAACTTTGGGGCGACTGGCTCCAACGCATATACGTCCCGGAGCGCACGCTTCCGCCCCCTCTTGGGGATGTGGGTTGCGTATATCATGTTCACAGTCCGCACTTGTGGGGGGAAACCTCTTCTGTACTCTGGTGTGTGGCTGCAGGGGTTCCTCCTCATCATCGCTATGTGGCCCTTGATGAGGACATGACTACCTTGGATATGACCAAAAATATTGCATACATGCATATTTGTCACGTGATTTCTAATGCAAACTATTCAATAATCTATTTAAGTCATGTCCTCATCACCCCTTGTCCTTATTTTCGGCAATTAACTTGCCGGCCTGCTTGAACACCCAACAATCCCTGTTGGTGTGATTGGCTGGCTTGTCTGGTGTGCCGTGTATTTGACAGGAGCGATCGAGTATACGGTCCAAGCTGGACGGACCCGGCGTACTTTGTTTGAATGGTTTTTCCGCTGACCGGGTTTAGAGCCTTTGAATCCGGCATTGACTGCCGTATCCTCGGTATTATCGCTGTTAATGCGACGCTTATGTTTGTTGCGACGTGACCTGCTATTGCCGTCCTTGGTATCCGAAGTACCATGGTTCTTTGATATGTTATTACTGCGAGCCAGCCAGATGTCTTCTCCCGCACAAAAGCGGGCCATGAGTGTCGTGAGGGCTGCCATAGATTTTGTCTTTTCCTGGCCAAGGTGCCGGGCTAGCCATTCGTCGCGGATGTTGTGTTTGAAAGCCGCTAGGGCCTCTGCATCCGGACAGTCGACGATTTGATTTTTCTTTGTTAGGAACCGAGTCCAGAATTGCCTGGCCGGTTCTTCTGGCTGCTGAATTATGTGGCTCAAGTCATCGACATCTAGTGGCCGCACATAAGTGCCCTGAAAGTTATTGAGGAATGCGGCTTCCAGATCTTCCCAACAGCTAATGGACTCTGCTGGCAAGCTGTTAAGCCAATGCCGCGCTGGTCCCTTGAGCTTTAGTGGGAGGTATTTGATGGCGTGTAAGTCATCACCGCGGGACATGTGGATGTGGAGGAGGAAATCCTCGATCCATACCGCGGGATCTGTTGTGCTGTCGTATGATTCAATATTTACAGGTTTGAAACCTTCTGGGATTTGATGATCCATTACTTCGTCTGTGAAGCGTAAGGGGTGTGCGGCGCCTCTGTATTGGGCTATATCGCGACGCAGATCGAATGGGTCTTGCCCGCTGTGTTCGGCCCGGCCGGATTTGCTTTTACTATATCCGACGTGACGTTTATCGTCTCGTAGAGTGGCGCGCCCTCGTGATCCATAGATCGATCTTGCATGCTTTGCTTTGTCCTCCAATATGTCTCGCAGGTCTGGCGTATCTCCCCATGCCTTTTTATTTGAATGGTGTCCGGGTGCAGGCTGAGTTTTTGGCTGGACTGCCTTTCTATCGCGGCCACGAGGTGGCCGATCAGCTGCATCATACGCTTCTTCCTCCAGTCGGGGTAGCAACCTGCACTTTGGGTAACTCTTGGAGGGGCGCTCGAGTTTATATTCCTTGGTCGCGAGGACTTCAGTCCATCTGTCAGCTAGCAGATCCTGATCAGCTTGAAGCTGCTACTGCTTTTTCTTAAGGCTATTTGCCGTGGCTATAAGCCGACGTTTGAAGCGCTCTTGTTCGATGGGATTCTCTGGCACAACGAATTCATCGTCGCCGAGGCTTGCCTCGTCTTCGGTGGGGGCATGTAATTATCATCCTCCGCCTCTCCATCTGCCGCGCTCTCAGGAGGGCTGGCTCCTCCATCCTCCTGCTCTAAATCTTGCTGGAGGGGATTGTTGTTGTCTTCGGCACTATCCGGAGTGTTATTATCTCCTGTACCGGTATCACCACTTTTGCTTTGGCAGGACTTAGATCGGCGCCGCCGACGTCGGCGCTTGGGTTGCTTCTTGGAGAGGTCATCCCCCGCTATCTCATCGCCATTGCTTTCTTTGGGTGTATCCACCATGTATATATCGTATGATGAGGTGGCTGTCCAGTGCCCTGTGGGCAGTGGTTCCTCTTCGTCTCCCGCATCATCGTCTATACCGTCGATGTCTTCGGAGTCGAAGTCGAGCATGTCGGTTAAGTCATCGACAATGACTACTAAGTGGGTGGTGGGTGGGCCGTGAATTTCTTCGTCGTCCGCATCCCAGTCCTGCCGGACATACTTCGGCCAGGATCCTCCTGACAAGGAGAGAGACCTTAACGAGTTCAGTATGTCGCCAAAGGGCGAGTGCTAAAAAACATCCGCGGAGGTAAACTCCATGATCAGCGCCCAATCGGATTCGATAGGAGCGAGCGCAGGCGGTTCGGAGTCCGCGGCCGGAGAAGGATCCGACAGTTTAACAACACGGCTCTCATGCAAGGTAAGGTCGATGTTTGGCTCGATCGCCGCTGAGGGTAAGGCCTTCGTGGCGGGGTCTATCCACCCATCCATGGACGGCGCAACTGGCTCCGAATTGAGGGTCAGAGCGGCCGCCTGTGCGATCTCCTAAACACTGTCCGATGGTAGAGCTAAAACGTACTCATCGCGACCGCGTGACGCACAAGGCAGAGGCTCGAATCCGTCGAAGATCAAGTCTCCACGGATATCGGCCGTGTAGTTTAAGCTTCCAAACCTGACCTGGTGGCCAGGGACGTAGCTCTCAATCTGCTCCAGATGGCCAAGCGAATTGGCCTGCAGTGCAAAGCCGCCGAACACGAAGATCTGTCCGGGGAGAAAAGTCTCACCCTGGACTGCATCCCCATCGATGATAGTAGGAGCCATCAAGCCTAACGGTGACGACACAGAGGAACTCTCAATGAAAGCACCAATGTCGGTGTCAAAACCGGCGGATCTCGGGTAGGGGGTCCCGAACTGTGCGTCTAAGGCGAATGGTAACAGGAGGCAGGGGACACAATGTTTTACCCAGGTTCGGGCCCTCTTGATGGAGGTAAAACCCTATATCCTGCTTGATTAATATTGATGATATGGGTAGTACAAGAGTAGATCTACCACGAGATCGGAGAGGCTAAACCCTAGAAGCTAGCCTATGGTCTGATTGTATGTTGTAGTTGTTGTGTCTTACGGACTAAAACCCTCTGGTTTATATAGACACCGGAGAGGGTTAGGGTTACACAAGGTCGGTTACAAAGGAGGAGATACACATATCCGTATTGCCTAGCTAGCCTTCCACGCTAAGTAGAGTCTCATCCGGACATGAGACGAAGTCTTCAATCTTGCATCTTCATAGTCCAACAGTCCGACCAAAGGATATAATCCGGCTGTCCGGAGACCCCCTAATCTAGGACTCCCTCAGCTAGGGTTACACAAGGTCAGTTACAAAGGATGAGATGTCCATATCCGTACTGCCTAGCTTGCCTTCCACGCCAAGTAGAGTCCCATACGGACATGAGACGAAGTCTTCAATCTTGTATCTTCATAGTCCAACAGTCCGGCCAAAGGATATAGTCCGGCTGTCCGGAGACCCCCTAATCCAGGACTCCCTCAGTGATCGATCCAGAAATCTTACCAAGGCTAAGGAGTGATGTGGCGCAATGTCTTGTCAGTTTCGAGATGGTGTTCCCACCATCCTTCTTCAATATCATGACGCACGTCCTAGTTCATCTAGTCGACGAGATTGTCATTCTGGGGCCCGTATTTCTACACAATATGCTCCCCTTTGAGAAGTTCATGGGAGTCCTAAAGAAATATGTCCGTAACCGCGCTAGGACAGAAGGAAGCATCTCCATGGGCCATTAAACAGAGGATGCCATTGGGTTTTGTGTTGGCTTCATTCCTGGCCTTAAGAAGATAGGTCTCCCTAAATCGCGGTATGAGGGGACACTGACTGGAAAAGGCACGATTGGAGGGGACAAAATAATATGCAGGGACGGATATTCTTGGTCTCAAGCACACTACATAGTTCTACAGAACTCTACCTTGGTGACCCCGTATGTCGATGAACACAAGAACAGTCTGCGCTCCAAACACCCGGAGCAGTGCGACGACTGGATTACATGTGAACACATCAGGACTTTCAGCAGTTGGTTGGAAACACGTCTCAGAGGTGACAACACTGTTTGTGATGAGCTGTACTTGTTGTCCAAGGGACTATCTTTGACTGTACTAATTTACAAAGGATACGAGATAAATGGGAATACATTTTACACAATTGACCAAGATCAAAAGAGCACCAACCAAAACAGCGGTGTCCGCTTTGATGCAGCAACCGAGAGGGGAAAGGACACATATTATGGTTACATAGTGGACATATGGAAACTTGACTACGGACATGATTTTAAGGTCCCTTTGTTTAAGTGCAAATGGGCCAATCTGTCAGGAGGCGGGGTACAGGTGGACCCACAGTACAGAATGACAATAGTGGATCTGAAAAATCTTGGGTACACTGACGAACCGTTCGTCCTGGCCAATGATGTGGCACATGTTATCTATGTGAAGGACATGTCTACCAGACCGAGAAAAAGAAAAGATAAGGAAGCGAATACATCATACAATGAGCCAAAGTGCCACATAGTTCTTTCAGGAAAAAGGGACATCGTGGGAGTGAAGGGCAAGACAGACATGTCTGAAGATTATGAAAAGTTTCATGAAATTCCTCCCTTCAAAGTCAAGGCTGACCCAAGCATCCTGATAAACGATCAAGATTATCCATGGTTACGGCGCAATAAGAAAATGACACAAGCGAAGAAAAAGTGAAGACTTTCTCCCGCAATTATTATGATGATACCATGCCAACTTTGTAATAGACGAGTATGATACCATTGTCCGTTTTGTACATGCACATGCTATGTGGGTGAAATTATGATACCATGCATGCCAACTTTCAACCTTTTCAGAGTTCATTTGAAATGCTTTAATGTCTTATGGTTCGGCCCTCGTAATACCATTAATCCTGGTTCGCTTCTTGTCAACTATGTTCTCACCAAGAACACTCAAGAGGGCAGCCACGTGGGCCATTGGTCCCAGTTTGTCTGTACCTTTTGGTCCCGGTTCCACGCACGAACCGGGACCAATGCGCCTCGCCCCTGGCCCATGACCATTAGTCCCGGTTTGTGCCACAAACCGGGACTAAAGGGTTGGTCCTCGTTGCGGTCAGAGCTTAGTCCCACCTCGCCAACCGAAGGGCGCTCACACCGTTTTATAAACCCGTCCCTCTCTGCCTTGTTGAGCTCCTCTCAAAGTGAATATAGATGCCCTTATACAGGGAATTTGATCTAAATTCATAGTGAATTTCTCTGAAATTCATAGAAATTTATTATGAATTTAGGTTGAATTCTCTCTATAGGCACATCTATGCTCATTTTTTTAGTAAAGTTAATCACAAACTTGTGACTCACACAAATTTCAAAGAATTTAAATTTTAACTATTTAAATTTGAAAACTAATGGTACTAACATAAAGTTTATATTTTTTCTAAAACTAATGACACTAACATAAAGTTTATAATTTTGCTGACCTAAAAGCAAAAAGAATTAAAAATTAAAGCAAAAACAAAAGAAAATAAATAATGCAAAAAACAAAACAAAAAAACCAGAAAAAAACTATTTCTTTAGTAAAGTTAATCACAAACCCGTGATTCACATAAATTTCAAAGAGTTCAAATTTTAACTATTCAAATTTTAAAAACTAATGGCACTAACAGAAAGTTTATATTTTTTCTAAAACTAATGGCACTAACAGAAAGTTTATAATTTTGCTGACCTAAAAGCAAAAAGAATTAAAAAATAAAGCAAAAAATAATGCAAAAAACAAAACAAAAAAACTGGGAAAAACTATTTTTATAGTAAAGTTAATCACAAATTTGTGATTCACATAAATTTCAAAGAATTCAAATTTTAACTATTCAAATTTGAAAACTAATGGCACTAACAGAAAGTTTATAATTTTTCTGACCTAAAAGCAAAAAGAATTAAAAAATAAAGCAAAAAACAAAAGAAAATAAATAATGCAAAAAACAAAACAAAAAAGCTGGAAAAAATAAATAAAAAAATGCCACCTATTGGGCCACCACGGCCTGAATATGACTAGAAACCCAACCTGGGCCAGGATTCAGGTGATGTAGTCATGTACCTACAGTAGGGACACGGACCCGTCCTAAGAGCCCTACCGTAGGACATCCTTAGAGGAAGTCACCTTTCAGACAACTTGAAGATATCCCACTCGACGGATTGAAGACACTCGACCAAGAACTGTCACTCGACCAAGGAGCCAACCACTCGACTGCCAGAAGACCTCAAGTCACTCCGTGGGCAAACGGTCGGTTATTAAGTAGCCTTTATGATCATTATGACGCTTTATTAGGGACGTTATCAGTAACGCCCACCTTAAATGTACCTTAAACCCTGCATTACTGAGGGCAGGAGAGGGCTGGCGAACTCTATATAAGCCACCCCCTCCTCAGTATCAAGGGTTCGCACCCCTGTCATCTTACTCACGCATAATCCAATCGACCGCCTCCGGGCACCGAGACGTAGGGCTGTTACTTCCTCAGAGAAGGGCCTGAACTCATAAACCTTGCGTGCTTACAGCTTCCCAATAGCTAAGGTCTAGCCTCTTCATACATACCCCCCTACCTCACTGTCAGACTTAGAACCACGACAGTTGGTGCCCACCGTGGGGCATTAGTCTTAGCGCCTAATTGGAGAAGTTGCGATTTTTCCGATCCACTCGATCATGTTTTCCTACGGAGCTTTGGCGGAGGGCCGCGAGATCCGTCTCGGCCGACTTGTTTTCATCGCCGACGACTCCGCTTGGCTCCAGGAGGCGCCGCTTGACGTCGACGCGCTCCCCGTCCGCGGTGCGACGCACTTTCGCGCGTGCGTCCGTGGCGTCCTCCTGAGGCAGCCATCGACCCCATATCGGTCGACTCCCGTGCCATTTCCCCGTCCTGTCTCCCGCCAGCGCAAGCGCTCGGGCCGGTCGAGGCTCCAGCGGTGGATGAAGCGCGCCGTGGCCCGCCAGTCGGCGACCCAGCAGATCGCTGCAATCGAGCCTGACGAATCCCTCTGCGGCCTATTCGATCTGTCGACTGGCTCCATGGAGTCCGCTTCCGAGTGCGACAGCAGCGACCCCCTGGCGGAGGTCCTGGCGGTCGAGGGGACACGCAGTCCCCCCGGATTCCCTCGCGCTAACGATGGTGCCGACAGGGGCGATCCGTCGCACCCTCACGACGAATACCTCCCCGAGCCTCTTATGTCGTTGCAACGGGAGGAGCTTCGTCGCCGGAACATGGACGCGCTCTACACACCTATTGTTGGAGAAAACCCCGAGGCCCGGGCCTTGGAGGATGCGCGCTTGGCTAATCTAGCCGAGCGCACTCGACTGGAGAATCTACAGCGGGCTCTCGACGAGCGGGCGCGTCAGCGGGCTCCCGAGTCCAGTCGATGCCAGCAGGCTCCCGAGTCCAGTCGACGCCAGCAGGCACCCGAACCCAGTCGACGGCAGCTCTTCCCGCCACCACAGGTGTACCGAACTCCGGTTCAGAACCTGGCTGCCGCGGCCCGCATAGCGGAGTCGATCCAGCCCTCCCAGTCGGAGGCCGGAAGAGGATTGCTGCAGATCAAAGCATTGCTCCGAGCAGCGGGGAATCAGAATTCCGCCGTCTCTCAGTCGCGGGACAGGATCCACAGTCGATCCGTCGCAACGGAGACCGTCTAGTCGACTCACAGTCCGAGATCGCCCCCGAGGCGTGAGGGGCGTGGAGACCGGCATGATCGGTATAGGAGGAACGAGCAATATGATCACCGACTCGACCGTGATGATGGGCGTCGGGTGCCGTCCCCTCCTCCGCGGAGTGGATCATATGCACCTCAGCATCGAGACGACAGGCGCCCTCATCACACTGGGCAGAGGATCCCAGTCGACCCCAGAGACCCAGGCTTTGACGCGAGATCCATCCTCGTTCAAGGTCTAGTGGACAGGAACAGGGCTCATCGAGAGGGCCACAACAGAGATACGCCCACCGGCAGCAGGGCACATGCCTCGGGGCCTGAGTGTTTCAGTCGAGCCATCAGAGCCGCGGTGATCCCACCCAACTTCCGGCTGGCGACTGGAATCAGCAAGTTCACCGGCGAGTCCAAGCCTGACACGTGGCTCGAGGATTACCGAGTGGCTGTGCAGATCGGCGGCGGCAACGACGAGGTGGCCATGAAGCATTTACCCCTCATGTTGGAAGGCTCAGCTAGGGCGTGGCTGAATCAGCTGGCGCCCAGCAGCATTTACACTTGGGAGGATCTCTCCCGAGTGTTTGTTACAACCTTCGAAGGGACATGCAAGCGCCCTGCAGGCCTTACGGAGCTGCGGTCTTGCGTACAGAAGCCGAATGAAACACTGAGGGAATACATCCAGAGGTGGATCACACTGCAGCACTTGGTCGAGAACGTGCTTGACCATCAAGCAGTCTGCGCTTTCAAGGAAGGCGTCAAGTACAGGGAGTTGAATCTAAAATTTGGCCGGACCAGAGAGATGTCCCTTAATCGGATGATGGAGATTGCCACCAAGTACGCTAATGGAGAAGACGAGGACCGACTCCGAAGCGGCAAACTTAAGTCAGTCGCCCAAGAAACCGGAGGAAACTCCAGTCGGAAGCAGAAGCGGAAGGCCAAGCCAGCCGCTCCCGGGGAGGCCCTGGCCGTGGCCCAGGGAAACTTCAAGGGGAAACCCAAGGGCACTTGGAAGCCCAAGAAAGTCAAAGATCAGGATGGGAATGATGTTTTGGATCTGCCATGTCACATCCACACCAAGAAAGATGAAGAGGGTAATTTTATTTACCCCAAACATACCACTCGACAATGCCGGCTCCTGATCCAGCAGTTTCAGGGCAAGCAGCCCAAGGATAAAGAAAAGGAGCCGGACAGGGTTGAGGACAGGGATGATAGCGACGATGGATACCCCCAGGTCAATTCCACCCTGATGATTTTTGCCGATGTCGAAAGCAAAAGTCGACTGAAAGTCATAAACCGGGAGGTGAACATGGTTGCCCCTGCAACTCCCAGTTACCTAAAGTGGTCCCAGACGGCCATCACGTTCGACCAATCCGATCATCCAACACACATTGCCACCCCTGGGAGGCAAGCTTTGGTGGTCGACCCAGTTGTCGAAGGCACTCGACTGACCAAAGTCCTGATGGACGGTGGCAGTGGCCTGAACATACTGTACGCGGAAACCTTGAAAGGAATGGGCATTCCGATGTCCTGACTCAGCACCAGTAACATGAGCTTCCACGGAGTCATTCCTGGGAAGAAAGCCGAGTCACTCGGCCAGATTGCTCTTGATGTGGTTTTCGGTGATTCAAAGAATTACCGCAAGGAAAAGTTAACGTTTGAAGTTGTGGACTTCCAGAGTGCTTATCACGCCATCTTGGGCAGGCCGGCTTATGCACGCTTCATGGCTCGACCATGCTACGTGTATCTTAAATTAAAGATGCCTGGTCCCAAAGGTGTGATCACTGTTACAGGCAACCAGAAGAAAGCAGAAGAATGTTTCCAGAAGGGATCAAAGATCGCTGACGCTCAGATGGCAGTAGTCGAGCTGAAAGAGTACCAAAAGACTGCCGACCCGAGTGAATTGCTGCGGGCTAAGAAGCCTGCCTCCGAATCAGCTTTTCAGTCGGCCGGCGAAACGAAGATGGTCCACATTCACCCGACCGACCCCGACGCAGCTCCGACTCACATCTCAACAACGCTCGACTCCAAATAGGAAGAAGCGCTCATCCAGCTCCTCCGTGAGAACTGGGACATCTTCGCATGGAAACCCTCTGACATGCCCGGAGTTCCCACGGGGCTGGCTGAGCACCGCCTGCGAGTCGACTCAAAGTTCAAACCCGTGAAGGAACATCTGCGGTGGTCCGCCGTCCAGAAAAAACAAGCTATCGGCGAAGAAGTGGCTCGGCTCTTAGCAGCTGAGTTCATTCGAGAGATCTACCACTCCGAGTGGCTCGCCAATGTTGTCATGGTCCCCAAGAAGGACAAGTCACTCCGCATGTGCATTGATTTCAAGCATATCAATTGGGCCTGCCCGAAAGATCATTTTCCTCTCCCTCGCATCGACCAAATTGTTGACTCAACTGCGGGATGTGAGAGATTGTCTTTTCTAGATGCCTACTCCGGGTACCATCAGATCCGTCTGTATGGGCCCGACGAAATCAAAACAGCTTTCATCACTCCATTCGGATGCTTCTATTACGTCACCATGCCGTTCGGCCTCAAGAACGCCGGAGCCACATTCATGAGAATGATCCAGAAGTGTTTACTCACTCAAATCAGTCAGAATGTGGAGGCGTACATGGACGATATCGTAGTCAAGTCCCGGAAAGGTTCCGACCTACGGGCTGACCTTACTGAAACCTTCGCCAACCTCAAGAGGTACGATATCAAGCTCAATCCGTCAAAATGCACATTCGGAGTTCCAGGTGGCAAGCTACTCGGTTTTCTCGTTTCCGAACGGGGAATCGACGCCAATCCTGAAAAAATTGGAAACATACTCCGGATGAAGCGTCCCGTACGTGTGCATGATGTCCAAAAACTTACAGGATGCTTGGCCGCCTTAAGTCGATTCATCTCTCGACTCGGTGAAAAAGCGTTGCCTCTTTACCGACTGATGAAAAAGTCTGACAAGTTCGAATGGACTCCAGAAGCTGATGCAGCGTTTGCAGAGCTCAAAGCTCTGCTCTCCACCCAGCCGGTGCTAGCTGCTCCAATCAGCAAAGAGCCTCTGCTGCTTTATATTGCAGCCACGGGACAAGTTGTCAGTACAGTACTTACGGTCGAGAGAGAAGAGGAAGGGAAGGCCTTCAAAGTTCAACGCCCTGTTTATTATGTGTCTGAAGTTTTGACCCCTTCAAAACAAAGATACCCCCACTACCAGAAGCTTGTATATGGGATTTACATGACCACGAAGAAAGTTGCACATTATTTCTCTGACCACTCCATTACAGTCGTCAGCGACGCCCCATTATCGGAGATCCTGCATAACAGAGATGCAACTGGTCGAGTGGCCAAGTGGGCGATTGAACTCCTTCCTTTAGACATCAAGTTTGAAGCAAAGAAAGCCATCAAGTCTCAAGCGATCGCGGATTTTATCGCCGAGTGGATTGAACAGCAACTTCCGACTCAAGTTCACTCGGAACACTGGACTATGTTCTTCGATGGATCCAAGATGCTGAATGGTTCGGGCGCGGGGGTAGTTCTGGTCTCCCCCCGAGGAGATAAGCTCAGATACGTTCTCCAGATTCACTTCGATTCCTCCAATAACGAAGCAGAGTATGAAGCACTTTTGTATGGGTTGCGCATGGCCATTTCGCTCGGCTTACGTCGCCTCATGGTCTATGGCGACTCAGATCTGGTGGTTAATCAAGTGATGAAGGAATGGGATGTCAGGAGTCCGGCAATGACTGGGTACTGCAATGCAGTACGGAAGCTAGAGAAGAAGTTCGAGGGGTTGGAACTCCACCACATCCTCCGATTGAAAAACCAGGCAGCTGACGACTTGGCAAAGATAGGCTCCAAGAGAGAAGCCATTCCAAGCAACGTGTTCTTGGAACACATTCACTCGCCGTCAGTACAAGAAGATCCTTTCACAGAAGAAGCCCCGCAGCCGAAAAGTGCCGCGGACCCGACTGAAGTTGAAGTGCCTGCAGTAGTCGACCTGAGCATGGAAGTCTTGGCAGTCACCCCCGACTGGACGATACCATACATTGCATATATCCTAAGGAAAGAACTCTCGGAGGACGAGGAGGAGGCTCGACAGATCGTCCGCCGATCTAAGGCCTTCACAGTCATAAGGGGACAGCTGTATAGAGAAAGTGCGACCGGAGTCGGCCAGAAATGCATAACGCCAGAAGAAGGTCAAATAATCCTCAACGATATCCACTCGGGAACCTGCGGTCACCATGCGTCCTCTCGGACCATTGTGGCTAAAGCATACCGAGCTGGATTTTATTGGCCAAGGGCAAATGAGATGGCGAAAGAGATAGTCGACAGGTGCGAGGGCTGCCAGTTCTACTCCAACATGTCACACAAGCCCGCGTCAGCCCTGAAAACCATTCCGCTCGTCTGGCCCTTTGCCGTCTGGGGATTGGACATGGTTGGCCCCTTGAGAATGGGCAGGAGTGGGTTCACTCACGTGCTTGTGGCTGTCGACAAGTTTACCAAATGGATCGAAGCTAAGCCCATAAAGAGCCTTGACGCGAGCACCGCTATCAGTTTCATCAGAGGGTTGACATTCAGATATGGAGTCCCACACAGCATCATCACTGATAACGGGCCAAACTTTGATTCGGATGAATTTAGGGCATTTTGCGCTTCTCAAGGCACATGAGTCGACTACGCCTCAGTCGCTCACCCCCAGTCGAACGGACAGGCTGAGAGGGCAAATGGTCTGATCCTCAAAGGGCTAAAACCTCGGCTAATGCGCGATCTCAAGCACGCGGCAGGCGCTTGGGTCGACGAGCTTCCGTCAGTGCTGTGGGGATTAAGGACTACCCCTAACCGGTCGACTGGAAGGACCCCGTTCTTTCTGGTTTATGGAGCCGAAGCTGTCCTGCCAACCGATCTCCTTCACAATGCGCCTCGAGTTGAACTTTACACCGAAGATGAAGCAGAGCAGGCCCGGCAAGACGCAGTCGACCTCTTGGAGGAAGAAAGGGAGATGGCAATGATCAGATCGACCATTTACCAGCAGGACTTGCGTCGATTCCACGCCCGGAATGTGAAGAGTCGAGCCTTTCAAGAAGGAGATTTGGTCCTCCGAGTGGATCAACAGAAACCTCACAAGCTCGCTCCCACTTGGGAAGGCCCCTTCATCATCACCAGAGTCCTCCACAACGGAGCATATCACCTTTACAATGTTGATCGACAAATCGACGAACCTCGAGCTTGGAACGCGGAGCTTCTCCGCCCCTTTTACACTTAAGTCCGCTCTCAAACCAGATGTAATAAGAAAAACTCCTAAGGTTCATTTTTATCAGAAATAAGAGTGTTCCAATAATTGTTGTCACTGTTGTATGTATCCAAAATCCCCCAGTGGGTGACTTAGCTGCGAATCCGGTTCGCCTAAGTTTGAAAAATCCTACCGAGTGGAGAGCAATCCTCCCACTCGGGGGCTTAGCTGCAGTTCAGCACTCGCCTAAGTTCTCCATGAAGAGACTTAGCTGCAGTCAGACACTCGCCTAAGTTTGAAAAATCCTACCGAGTGGAGAGCAATCCTCCCACTCGGGGGCTTAGTTGCAGTTCAGCACTCGCCTAAGTTGTCCACGAAGAGACTTAGCTGCAGTCAGACACTCGCCTAAGTTTGAAAAATCCTACCAAGTGGAGAGCAATCCTCCCACTCGGGGGCTTAGCTGCAGTTCAGCACTCGCCTAAGCTCTCCACGAAGAGACTTAGCTGCAGTTAGACACTCGCCTAAGTTTGAAAAATCCTACCGAGTGGAGAGCAATCCTCCCACTCGGGGGCTTAGCTGCAGTTCAGCACTCGCCTAAGTTCTCCACGAAGAGACTTAGCTGCAGTCAGACACTCGCCTAAGTTTGAAAAATCCTACCGAGTGGAGAGCAATCCTCCCACTCGGGGGCTTAGCTGCAGTTCAGCACTCGCCTAAGTTCTCCACGAAGAGACTTAGCTGCGGTCAGACACTCGCCTAAGTTGAAAAATCCTACCGAGTGGAGAGCAATCCTCCCACTCGGGGGCTTAGCTGCAGTTTAGCACTCACCTAAGTTCTCCGCGAAGAGACTTAGCTGCGGTCAGACACTCGCCTAAGTTTGAAAAATCCTACCGAGTGGAGAGCAATCCTCCCACTCGGGGGCTTAGCTGCAGTCCAGCACTCGCCTAAGTTCTCCACGAAGAGACTTAGCTGCAGTCAGACACTCGCCTAAGTTTGAAAAATCCTACCGAGTGGAGAGCAATCCTCCCACTCGGAGGCTTAGCTGCAGTTCAGCACTCGCCTAAGTTCTCCACGAAGAGACTTAGCTGCGGTCAGACACTCGCCTAAGTTTGAAAAATCCTACCGAGTGGAGAGCAATCCTCCCACTCGGAGGCTTAGCTGCAGTTTAGCACTCGCCTAAGTTCTCCACAAAGAGACTTAGCTGCGGTCAGACACTCGCCTAAGTTTGGAAAATCCTACCGAGTGGAGAGCAATCCTCCCACTCGGGGGCTTAGCTGCAGTTCAGCACTCGCCTAAGTTCTCCACGAAGAGACTTAGCTGCAGTCAGACACTCGCCTAAGTTTGGAAAATCCTACCGAGTGGAGAGCTCCGCCACAAATACAATGTACAACAACGGGGTGTGGGTCGACTGCCACCTTCTCCCGAGAGCTCCGCCACAAATACAATGTACAACAACGGGGTGTGGGTCGACTGCCACCTTTTCCCGAGAGCTCCGCCACAAATACAATGTACAACGACAGGGTGGGGGTCGGCCATCAAGCCTCTCACGACAGTTCCAGACCACGGAGACATTCAGCAGAAATAAAGTTCGGATAAAGCTTAAAAGGCCCAGGCCCCGAATCAAAGTACTCGAGCCCTCAGCTCGGCAGAGTTTAAACGATTACAAGTCCACTCGGCATTCCGAGGCTAATTTAAGGAAAAGCATAAAAAAATTTCTCACTCCTCAAGAGGAGGGCTGGCAGGAGCGACGAACTCATCCAGGTCGATTCCGTCCGCAATGCGAGTAGCTGCGGCGATGAAGGTCTCCATGAAGTCCTGAAAGCTGTGCCTCTTGGTATTGGCGACTTGGATGGCGGCCAGCTTTTCTTCTCGCGCCTCCTTGCAATGAACGCGGACTAAGGATAGAGCCACGTCAGTGCCGCACCGGGCAGAAGACTTCTACCACTCCTACACTCGATCGGGGATTTTGTCAAGTCGAGCCATAAGAGACTCGAGATCATTCTGGAGCGCGGATTCTGGCCAAAGTGTCGAGTCGATCCGCGACACGGCAACCTTCAGTCGAGCCAAGTAATCCACGGCGCCGTCGATCCGAGATTCCAGTCGGAGCAGGTTCATGGCAGTATCGTCTTTCACCGGAGAATTGATTGGGTCCAGACCCGTTTCGATCCGCCCGGTCTCCTCTTCGAAGTTCTGACAGAATTCTGCACACAAGACCTAAAGATAAGCCAACGATCACAAGATTGAGTCGACACAAAAAGTACAAAACAGTCAAAATTAGACGTGCACCTTCAAGTTTGATGTACAGCCTCTTGGCGAGGCTCCTCAGGTAGCTCTCCAGGTCGTCCCTCCTACGGGCGATGCCTTCCATCTCCTCGCCCAAGAGGAGGTTCTTCTTCTTCCAACCGGCAGTCAGCTTGTTGGCATCAGTCAGAGCGGTCTGCAACCTAATGTTCTCTTGTTCCAACTGGTCGACCGAAGCCAGCTTCTGTTCGGCCAGAGCCATCTTGTCGTCAGCCGCCTTGCGGGCAAGAGCCAGGTCCTGGTCCTTCCTCGCCAAAGCTCTTTCCAATTCTCCTACAAAGAAACGGCTATTGAATCAGAAACAGCAAAGGAATGCCCAAGTCTGAAAACAAAATCAGTCGACAAAGTCGCTTTACCTGTGGCGCCCTCCCTGACCTTCTGCAACTCCGTCCTGGCCAGCTCTAGATCAAGGTCCAGTTGGATCTTCTGTTTCTCCAATTCAGCATAACGAGCGGCAAGTTCGCAGGATCTCTGCAAAAGGAAAAACCAGCCGACAGACGTTCGAAATAAGTTGCTTCCGAGTAACTAAGGAACAATGGCGACGTTTTAAGACCACAGCCGAATCAAAAACATTCGACCGTAGTCTCGGGGACTACACCCAGTGGGTGCACTCAGCGTGCCCCCACTGGTTCGACCAAAAAAAAACGACTGCCCACAGTCGACAGGACACGGACCACTCGACCTGGCAGACCAAACCGAATGAAGAAGTACGGATTCACAAACATAATATACAGACTACAGTCGACTGCTAGCAGTCCACCGTAGTCTCGGGGACTACACCCAGTGGGTGCACTCAGCGTGCCCCCACTGGTTCGACCAAAGAGAAAACACACCCAGTGGGTGTACAAGTACGGATACAAAGATCTTCAAAAAGATCAAACAAACAAACATCAAGTCAACTGACCTGGACGTTACTCTGAAGCGCCGAACTCCCGTCGTAAGCCGCCTGGCTGGCCTCCCGAGCCTTCTTCACCTGTTCCATCATGACCCCTGCCTGGTGTATGGCCTCCTTCGCAGCAGCCACTTCATCTTCAGGGACAGAGTACGCGACAAAGAGTGAAGTCGGATCGGCAGTCGACGCCGAGGGCTGCGCACTCGACAGGGGATTGGCAGTCGGATTGGCAGCCGACGTCGAGGGCTGCGCACTCGACAGGGGATTGGCGAAGGACACAGAGGCCCGAGGGGCATCGCCACCGTCCCGAGCCGCGGCCTCAGGCGCCAGAGCAGGCCGGGGAGCCCTGTCAGTCGACGGCCTCTTGGTCCTCCCTATCCTCAGCGGCTCGTTGTCATCGTCATCCGGGAGGTCGATAACTTGAGGAGGAGATGCAGGAAGAACTTTCAATCGACCAGAATTGCAAGAAACGACCAAGCCAACTCAAAAACAAAACGTCGATGATCGTACCAGGGTTGGAGGTTGCAGCGTCCCCCATCTCTTGGTCGTCATCCTTGGCTGAGACCTCGGAGGTAGCAGCACTGCAAATTTCGAAGAATTAGCCAGTTCAGCACAATGAGTCGACTGAGGATCTGTCCTCCAATCGACGAAAGAAGTCAAGGCTTGTTACCCGGAGATGACAGGGACAGTTATCTTCATCTTCGGCAGAGTCTTGGGCGGCTTGGACTGCGTCGTGCGCGGTTGCTTGGGAACCTTCCCAGTCGGTGTTGGAGAAGAGGTCCGAGGGCGTTTCGACGATGGCCCGACGGAGGCAGTCGCCTGACCACGTCCCTGCGCCGGGCCGTGCACGAGCTTGGATTGCCTCTCTGGGCGGGGAGGTTTGGCCTCTTCCTCCTCCTCCTCGCTGGAGAAGATGTCATCGCCTTCCTCTCCTTCGCCGTCTGACTCCCACTCGCCCTGGTCGTCCCCGCTCTCACCTCCGCTCCCCTCACCTTCCTCAGTCGACCCCTGCGCCCCGTTGGGCGTTGAATACATCTCAGTAGTCGCCTGAAAGACAACAGGCAAAATGGAAAGTCAGTCGACTCGCTCAAAAGAAGACCAATGCAGAAAGCAAGATTTCAGTCGGAAACATAAAGACATACCTGGTCGACCTCATATGAGCTGTCGAGTGGAATGACCCTCCTAGCTCCTCGGGGGTTGTCCTTGTTCCCTGTAATGCTTGACAGCCACCCCTCCAACATCTCGTCGGTGACCTCCTCCGGGTGGATCCGAGTGGAGTCCTCGAGGCCGGAGTACAGCCACATCGGGTGGTCCCGGGCCTGGAGTGGTTGGATTCTCCTCTTGAGGAAGACTTCGAGCAGGTCCATCCCTGTCACGCCCTCGCGGACAAGTTCGACCACTCGACCCGCCAGTGTCTTGACCTGGGCCTTTTCTTTGGGCGTCACCTTCAGAGAAGCCGGCTTTTCGGCTCGGTCGAGGGTGAAGGGTGGAAGTCCAGTCGACTGCCCTGGGGTCACTTGATCCTGGCAGTAGAACCACGTCGCCTGCCACCCTCGAACTGACTCTGGAAAGGTGATGGAGGGAAAACAACTTTTCCCCCTTGTCTGGATCACCAAACCCCCGCACAGCTGGATCACCTGTGTCCTCTCGTCACTCGACTTAGCCTTCTTCACCGACTGAGAACGAACGGTGAAGATGTGCTTGAAAAGTCCCCAGTGTGGGCGGCACTCCAGGAACGCCTCACACATAGAAATAAAAGCAGCAAGGTAGACTATGGAGTTCGGAGTGAAGTGATGGAGCTGCGCCCCGAAGAAGTTCAGGAAATTGCGGAAAAAAGAGTGGGGCGGCAGAGAGAAACCACGGTCAATGTGAGTCGCCAGGAGAACGCGCTCACCGTCGCGTGGCTGGGGCTCAATTTCTCTCCCCGGGAGACGCGCCGCCTTGTGGGGGATGACTCCTCCCTCGACCAGGTCGTCGAGGTCCTCCTGACGAAGCACCGAGGGCATCCAGTCACCCTGGATCCACCCCTTGGGCAGGGCCGTCCGAGAGGAAGAACCCCCGCGCGCGGAGTTCTTTCCCTTCCCCGCCGCCGCCGCCTTCTTTGCGCGCTCCAGTGCGGTCGTCTTGCCCTTCACCATTGTCGCTGGCGAGGTCTCGGGCTGGTTTTGTGGTGGCGGGGCGAGAGCGAAGGAAGCGGAGGAGACAACGGAGAAACAGAGGAGGAAGAGGAAGATATGAGCACGCGTACTGAAGAGGGGCTCCGGGCCAACTATTTATAAGGGGCCGCTCCTGAGTGGCTGGCAGGTAGGCCCGAGCTATCCAGTCAAATCCCGTGGCAGGCGCGCGTGCTATACGTGGCAAAAAAGGTGGCGCGGGGATTGAGGAGCCTTCGCACTGTCGCTCCCGATTACTGCCGCCGCTCCCGTTCCGCGCGCTTCCCAAAAAATCCGAATCCCGCGATCTCCGCCAGCTGCAGAACAACTTGACGAAACGACAATCCCGCGCACGCCAGCGCTCGATGCCTCGCAGGTGAAGAAATCTATTCGATGAAAGACGTGGAACGGATCAAGACGACTGAAAAAGGTTAATGACGTCATCCGTGACAGTCGACCCAGAATGAAGCACCCATAATAACCCAAGGGGTCGGATGAAAAGGTCCCTAACCTCTTTTTCCACTCCAGCCTCGATCCGTTCAGGGGCTAATGATGTAGTCATGTACCTACAGTAGGGACACGGACCCGTCCTAAGAGCCCTACCGTAGGACATCCTTAGAGGAAGTCACCTTTCAGACAACTTGAAGATATCCCACTCGACGGATTGAAGACACTCGACCAAGAACTGTCACTCGACCAAGGAGCCAACCACTCGACTGCCAGAAGACCTCAAGTCACTCCATGGGCAAACGGTCGGTTATTAAGTAGCCTTTATGATCATTATGACGCTTTATTAGGGACGTTATCAGTAACGCCCACCTTAAATGTACCTTAAACCCTGCATTACTGAGGGCAGGAGAGGGCTGGCGAACTCTATATAAGCCACCCCCTCCTCAGTATCAAGGGTTCGCACCCCTGTCATCTTACTCACGCATAATCCAATCGACCGCCTCCGGGCACCGAGACGTAGGGCTGTTACTTCCTCAGAGAAGGGCCTGAACTCGTAAACCTTGCGTGCTTACAGCTTCCCAATAGCTAAGGTCTAGCCTCTTCATACATACCCCCTACCTCACTGTCAGACTTAGAACCACGACATCAGGCCCGCAGAAGGCCTAATAGGCCCACAGACAGCATAGTGTGACATTAGGCCCGTAAGCCTGCATTTGAGAGGAGCTCGAGAGTGCAGCCGCAGTGGGGGCTTATAAACCACTCCGAGCCCCTCTCAACTAGCGAGGTGGGACTAAACTTTTGGTCGCGGGCAGTGCAAGGCCTTTGGTCTCGGTTGGTGGCACCAACCGGGACTAAAGGGGGAATTGGTACCAGTTCGTGGCACCAACCGGTACCAATGCCCACCTTTAGTCCCGGTTGGTGCCACCAACCGGGACCAAAGGGTTTGGTCTCGGTTGGTGGCACCAACCGGGACTAAAGGTGGGCATTGGTACCAGTTGGTGCCACCAACCGGGACTAATGCTTGGACTATATAACAAACACTTGTGAAAATTTTCAGTTTTCATCGCCAGTTGCCTCCCCCCGCCGACGATGCCGTCAGGCTGCTCCACCTCGCCTTCTATGCCGCCGCCGCCAACGCCGTCGCCTCCCCGAGCCCGCGCCGTCCTCGTCGCCTGCATCCCTGAGCCCGCCATCCTTATCGTCCCCGTCGCCGCATGCCTCCCCGAGCCCACCCCTCCTCGTCCCTGTCACCGCGTGTCGTCCTGAGACCGCCGTCCCCGTCACCGCGTGCCGCCCCGAGCGCGCCGTCCTCGTCGCCGGACTCCTGCCATCGCCGCCGCCCTCGAAGTGAGCTCCCCCCTTTCCCATGGTCCCAATCGAGCGCCGCTCTTGCGCCCGAGCACCCCTTGCTCTATGCCCCTGCTCCATGGTCGTCGCCGGCCTCGACGCATTGAAGAGCAGAAGGAGAGGAGAAGGAGGGGAGAGGAGAAGGAGTGGAGCAGCGTTGTTTCTGAAATTTCTGGTTTTTTTACAAATATGAACAGTGCATAGAGGGTGTTTGATCAAATGCTAGATATCTTTGGGCATTTTTAGAATTTATGATATTTTTGTGGTGAGGTACTGATGCAAGACAAAGGTGATGGCAAAATTTCAGAATTTTTGGATTGGTTTAGAATAGGTTTTCAACAAGGAATTTGAATCTGGTTCAAATTTCATTTGAATGAAATTTGAAAATTTTGAACTATGGATCAGAAGGTTTTTGGTGAAATGGAGTGTGGATACTGTCATGGAGTTGGAGTAATTTTTGTGGTTGTAAAAGAGTTATGAAAATTTAGAATGTGCTAAATATGACAAAAATGTTTTTTTGTTCATAGAAAGTTTTTTGTTCATATACAGAAAGTTTTTATATATGACTATGGATATATGAGCAATGATGATCCCTGGATGTATGCATTGATATATATATATATATATATATATATATGAGAAACGATGTTCATAGAATATTTACCAAGTATATATGTATTTTTGTTCATAGCATTTTTTTCCATTTATATATGTATGTGGCTATAGATGGATATATATGAGAAATGATGATGCATGGAAAAGTTTTATATATGCAAAAGTTACATTTTTAGAAAAGTTTTATATATCTAGCTAGGAAAAAAGGAAGAAGAAGAAAAAGAAGGAAGGAAAAAGGAAAATAAGAAGAGGAAGAAAGGAGAAGAAGAGGAAAAAAGAAGAAAAAGAAGAGGAGAAGAAGAAAGGAATAGATGAGAAATAAATAAGTTACATTTTTCTTCTGTTTTTTCTTTGATCTTCTCCTCTATTCCTTTCTTCTTCTCCTCTTTTTATTTCTTCTTCGCTTTCTTATGTTTTATTGGGTGTGTCGTCGTCGATATACCCCTCCCGATAACTTCAACATGACGGGGGTTCGATATACCCCCTCCCCGATAATATTATTTTCCCATGTACGTATGTCGTCGTTGTCGATATAACCCCCTCCCAATACCTTCAACAAGTGGGGGGGGGGGGGGTCGATATACCCCCTCCCCGATAACATTATTTTCCCGTGTATGTATGTCGTCGTTGTCGATATTACCCCCTCTCGACTATGATAACTTATACCAAAACTCTCGAGGACACCCAAACCCTAGAAAAAATGATGTCGGTCTCCTACCCCCTTCCGCCACGCCCCTACCCGACAAACTCTCTCGAGGCCACCCCAAACCCTTGAAGCGTTGTCGAGGCCACCCCAAACCCTTATACGTTTGCCACTAATATATCCATCTATCATGTTTGAATAATAATTCCCATGTTGTAAATATTTGTAGAAACTATGGACCCCCGAGACGAAGCAACAGAAGCGGTGTTGGGGGACATAATCGCATAAGGAAGTGATGTCGTCTTCTCGTTTCTCAACGACACCGATGGTTTGGAAGGACTGGGTGAAGAAGCAGGCTATGATTATGATGGCTCTGGTGACCCAATAGCCTGTGCAAGAAGGAGACCGTGATGACGGCTTCGGTGACCCAATGACGGTGCAAGAAGGAGACTGTGATGACGGCTCCGGTGACCGAACTGAGTTCGGCCAGGTATATATATTAGTTAAGCCTGTGCTGACTAGCTAATTGATGCATTCATTCTTTTGGTATGTACACATATTAATTAACTCTTGTCTTTCTTCTTTTTTCTAGCCCTCCGGATCGAGCACAACTTCGGTAAAGAGACGAGGCCCGAAGAAAAAGTTGCGTTCGGATGAAAGGTTTGAGATCACAGAAATCACGCGCGGCGGCCAACCGATTGAACCCATCCGGACAAAGGAAGCATTTGCTGCTCA
Organism: Triticum monococcum; assembly: GCA_034509565.1. Lineage (NCBI taxonomy): Eukaryota > Viridiplantae > Streptophyta > Magnoliopsida > Poales > Poaceae > Triticum > Triticum monococcum. Next base: position 535,054,411 of record CM067845.1, on the reverse strand, counting down.
CTGCGGGGTTCTTGTTAGGGACAAGATCCCGATCAGCATCCACCAATGGTATAAGCCTAAGAATGAAGACCCTAAGGTGTCTTATGTCAATGATATGAAGAAAGAGGATCTTTGGACTAAGCTGAAGGCAGATTTCACCCTACCGCCAGAGGAGGATCTGGAGAAGCCAGTTAAAGAGCAATTAATCAAGTCTCATGCTCTTAAGAAGATGGCGGGCCTATTCAGGAGGTGGAAGAATGAGCTGAAAAGGTTTGTCGACAAAGAAGAGACACCAGAGTTCATCGGCAAATATGAGAAGATCATAGATCACTGGCCCGCATTTGTGGCCCACAAGACATCAGAAAAGAGTAAGAAGATGTCGGCGGCAAACAAGCAAAATGCTGCGAAGAAGAAGCTTCACCATCGCACGGGGTCTGGTGGCTACCTCAAAGCCCGGCCTAAGTGGGCCAAGGCTGAGAATGATCTGCTTGATAAACGGATCGAACCAGAGACAATGAACTGGCTAGACCGTTGCCGGACTTGGTTCTTCGGGGCTGGCGAAACCTTGGACCCTGTATCAGGGAAGTGTGTTTGGACGGACGAGCAAATGGGAATACCAGTCAAGAGGCTTAAGCACTATATCGATGCAGCGCAGCAAGGGACGTTCGTTCCAGACAGAGAGAATGACGAGCTCACAATGGCCCTCGAGAATCCTGAGCACCCTGGACGGACATGAGGCACGCCAGGCCCCGTTCCGTGGAAGGCTGGTTTAACGGATGCAGGCGGTTACAAATGCCAGGAGAGGAGGAAAAAAGTGGAGCAGACCCAAATTTAGACGCTGCACGAAAGGGTTCAAGCGCTAGAGGAACAAGAAGTAGCTCGCAGCAAGCGCCCTGCTGAAACTACCCCCGAAGCTACCCCGCCATCTCAGCGGAGAAGCAGTGTGGCTTCCACCGAGCTGACTCATGATGCTATCACGGAGTCTCAACATTGCCACCTTATGACGCAATGGCAGAATTTCAAAGTCAAAGCGGCTGTCGGCTCTGTTTGACCTCCTGAACCCGATGCAACTTTTCACTATCGTGCGATTCCAGAAGGATATGCTAGGGTGACGGTGGACGAAATAATGGAGGGATTTGAGGACCTCCAGCTTGACCACCCTACCGGTGAAGGGGAGACTCGGCTGGGTTCTGCTCTGAAGACTCCATGCCTATGGCAGAAGGAGCTCATCAACCTTCCGAACTGGACACCTCCGCCTCCTCCTCCTCCTCCAGCGAGTCAAGGCACTCCGCCTCCTCCACCGCCTCCTCCTCCGGCGATTGACGATCAGGGCACTCAGCCTCCTTCTCCGGCGCGTGGCGGCACTCCGCCTCCTTCTTCGCCCGCGCCGACGCGCACGAGCAGCCACCAGCCTCCTCCTTCTCCACCTCGCCAGCAAGGGCGGAAGAGACCCGCCGCCGCCCCGGTTGCTCCGACGCGTCATAGTCCTTCTCCTCTGCCTCGTAAGCAAGCACGAAAGAAGACAACCGCAGCCGCTCCGTCTGCTCCGGTGTCTAGCAGTACATCCGGAGGCGGGAGGCAATATAGATACGGTCCACCTCTCAAGCCTCTAGAGAAGTTACCGTACGAGAGGACCCCGGAGGAAAACGCGAAGATCGTGCGGACCGAAGTGAATGACTTCTTTGAAGGGTTGAAAGCAATAATACATCCACCTCCGGAGGAGAAGGTAGATCCGGTGAAAGCAAAGCGCACTATCGATGCCCTGAGGAAACCACCAAAGTCTCCTCTGAAAACCAACTATGAGCGTGTTACTCAAAAGGCATATCAAGAAGCGTCACGGTCAGGAAGTACTGTTAGTGATCAAAGGCTAAAAGAACGACGAGCAGATGGGAAAAAATTGCCCAGCTCGGCGAACAAGCGAACCAATCGTCCCCCCCGCTCAATGTGTCTAGCGACATCGTCTCTAATGCTCCGGGGACGGTGCCCGGTTATAGAAATCTTGGAGATTACCTGCCCGACGATGTACATTATGATTTCTTGAAGGTGGACAAACACAGATATGAGTACGGGAAGCCTCTCGGCAAAGATAAAAAATCTCTAACAACGATGATGCGAAGATTCCATAATTGGTACATGAAAACTTGCAGAGAGTCTGGAGGGACGAATACTTTGTATCTGAGAATTAAAGAGGAGCACGACCTCATTGGAACTGATCTGTTGCCTGTTCCATTTGAGGAGTTCTTCAATCAAAAGGCCCTCGATAAATTAACGGTCTTTTGCTACTGTTTGTAAGTACTATTTCTGTCATTAAGTCTCTATACATAGCTCAGCTCTTTCATTGCATGCATTTATAATTAATTATCCTCACTATATCATGCAGATTGAAGATCGTCGAGTGCAGAAAAGTAGGAATGTATGATATTGGGTTCATTAACACAAATATCATAGATGAATTTCTGGTTACAAAAGACGCCGAAGAGGCCGAGGCCTACTTGCTACAATCGTTGATCAAAAATCAAAACAAAGATTTAATACTCTTTCCTTACAACTTCGAGTGAGTGTTACTGTTGTGTGCATATTCGGTTTCCCTTATTACTCGAGCGAGGTTATAGTAATGTAATTGATGAGTTATGCATCCGTGCGCAGCTTCCACTATATTCTCCTGGAGATTAAGCTTGAGCGGGGACTAGTAACCGTCTTAGACTCGAGACGAAAAGATCCCGAATCCTATGCGGGCATGACTAAAATGCTCGGCAAGTAAGTTCAATCGATCATTATCGCAACATATCGGCAACTTTTTGTTCATTTCCTGATATCTCAAGTAATAATAATTATTTTCTTTGTCTTGCAGGGTTTGGAAACAGTTCACCGCAGAAGCTCTGGGACTGCCGAAGGAGCTGGGATATACATACCCGAAAGTAAGTATTACTAGCTAGCTAGCTAGTTGCACACATCTCCCGTTGATTCTATAGCTATACTTTCATCCATGCCATTTATAATGCTTCATTATCAGTTTGATTGACCTCTATTTCTCGTAAAGTGCTTCTGGCAGGATCAAGGGAATAATTACTATGGATACTACGTGTGCGAGTTCATCTACAACGCGACTTTGAAAAATAAGCAGGGCTACTCTAAAAGACAATATGAAGTGCGTAAGCAATAATATTCACAATTTCATTTTATGACACCATCATTTCTGTTGAGTTTCATTCATATATATGTATTAACCCCCTTCTTCAAATTAGACGTGGCAGATGCGGAATGAACTCCTACCACAAGATCGCATTAAAGCAATTCAAGAGGAATTGGCGAGATTCTTTCTTGACCACGTCATCAATAAAGTCGGAGAATACCATGTGGAAGTTGATTTCAAATGCTAGGGGATTGTAAGAGATTTTACATATTGTATATGCATGTAGCCTGTAGCATCGGATAGATAATACGAAAATTTGTTGTTCGACCAATCCCTCGGAGAAGGAGAGGTCGATCACTTCTCTCGGTATGCATGACGAACTTCTGTACTTAAAGGATTCCTTCATTTTCTTACTAGCTAGCGTGTCGAGGGCCTCTCTATGTATAGTACGTAGCGTCGACCAAGCACGGACATAAGAGAGGACACTTCTCTCTATTAATTAGCTAGCTAACACAATATATGAAACACCTAAATTAACCCCCCAAAACCCCCAACCCCCCCCTTCAAAAAAAACAAAAACCCAGCCACCGAAATGCTGACGTGTGGATGCCTATTGGTCCCGGTTGGTGCCACCAACTGGGAGCAAAGGGCCTACTGCCTGGGCTCGGTGCACCGGCCACGTGGAGGCCCATCTGTCCCGGTTCGTGTAAGAACCGGGACTAAAGGTCTAGGGCATTAGTAATGACCCTTTAGTCCCGGTTCAAGAACCGGGACAAAAGTCCCTAACCAATCGGGACGAATGCGGGTTTTTCTACTAGTGTAAATATTCCTTTACGCAATGGGGGGTGAGGATTTTAGTGCGTGGGCTCATGAAGTCAATGGCATCTATTCTGTTAAATCTGCGTACCGTGCTCTAGTGAATCAGAAAGAGCGTGTCGCTCTAGATGAAGGGACGGTTACAAATACCTCACATACTGATGAACAGATGTGGAAGCTGTTGTGGAAACTCAAGGTATTGCCGAAGGTTCGTGTCTTTTGGTGGAGAGTGGTGAGGGGCATTCTACCGGATGAAAGTACTCTAAAACATCGACATATACGACTCATAAACAGATGTAACGTCTGCCTTGCGATGGATGAGGATTTGATGCATGCTTTAGTGCATTGCTCTCATGCCAAGTTGTTCTGGGAACAAGCACATGCACTATTTGGTGTGAGAAGACCAATGTTGCACCCAGATACATGGGCTAGAGACATGATTTGTGATAGTCAGTTCACAGAGGTGGAGAGGGCGTAAATGATCTCTGTAATGTGGGCGATTTGGCACTCCAGAAACAGAATCACACATGATGGAGAGAAGCTTGATCCTCTTGCTACAGTGAGACGCGTCAGAGAAGACTTGGAGGTACTTGACATTCCTTCCTCACATGCCTCGATCCTTCCTGGACACGGGTGGAGGCCGCCAGAAGGTGAGATTGTCAAAATAAATACTGATGCGGCTATTAACATGGACTCGAACAAGGCGGGAGCAGGAGGTGTCGCACGTTCAACATCAGCTTTGTTGGGAGCTTGGAGTAAACCCCATGATGGGGTGACGAATCCATTCATCAGTGAGGCCCTGGCGCTCCGTGACGGTGTCATCTTTGCAAGCTTACGAGGTTTCTCACATGTGATAATGGAGACAGACTGCCAAGAGGTTGTAAACCTCTCGAACACTCGCCACAATAGTCTTTCTATAGTGGCACCTTTATTTTTAGAGATTGGAGAGCTAGCTACCCATTTTACTTTCTTTGTTATTCAACATGTAAGTAGATCGGCCAACGTACTGGCCCATCTCTGCGTGAAGCATGCTTGCTCGCTGATGGTTACCGAGAGCTGGACAGGTTCTAGTCCTTCTTTCCTACTCACCAGCCTCTTGGTTGATGATGCTAGGAGTTCTTTTGTTGAATAAAAGCTCTCAATTCGAACGCAAAAAAAGCTACAAACAAAAATTGCAATCAGTGAAAAAAATACAAGTCATTTACTTAAAATTGGGCTTGCCGTGATTAGAAAATGGAAGCTAGCAAGGTTCAACATAATTGTCTTCCCAATTGGAGTTTGACGTGATTGCCAGAAGCTACCAAGTAAAATATCCGTTCCTGCCGCTGCTTGCTGCGTCTATTTGCCGCTCCTTGCCCAGCTGTAGCACATAGCCTAGGGACGGGCACTGCAGCTGGAGCTCGCAGTCGCTGGCCTGTGCCACTATGAGTGAACGAAGGTAGGGAGCCTCGACATGGAGCATGCATGTGCGAGGAGGCCGGTGTTGGAACCTCCACTCTATGGCCCTAGCTCGCCTTTCCCTCTCGCTCTGCTCGCTCACTGCTGCCGTGGCTAGCTCACTGGAGAGAAGAAGAAGAAGTTCAGAGAAATTCAGAGAAACGATGGACACAGAGGTTTTCCTGGTGCACGAACGCCCCCTTTACTCCCTCAAGCACGAACTCGACAGTGTCAGCCTGTTACAATACCATCAGGTGGCTTTATACCCCGAGCCGGCGCACCGGGCACGCACCCACGCCTCCACTCGCCCCTGATCTTCCCCGTGCTCTCCGCGCACTGACCGCGCCCACGCTGCGTCCGACGCCCGCGTCACACGGCCAGCTCCAACGGCTCGCGCCTGACCAGGCCACCTACGGCTTGCCAACAGAAGCCCACACACACACCCTGGTGCACGGACACGCCCGTGCACCCAACGCATGCACACACGCACGCCCTAGTCCTCGGACCCGACGCGCCCAGCAAGCCCAGTGCGTGCCCATACCCGCACTCGACATGCCCGGCTTCGTCGCAGTGGCTTATTCGCCCATCATTCACGCCCTAAGCCGCGTCGTCGAGGGTCGCTCCCAGCCCGGTGTAGCGCGCCGCCATGCCGCTAATCTTCCCCGCGAACGCGTCCAGCGACTCGTCGCTCGCCATGCGCAGGAGCTCGAACTCCCCGTGCAACGTGCCCAGCCGCGCCGCCCGCACGCGATCAGCCCCGACGAACCGGGCCTTCAGGCTGCTCCATATCTCCGCCGCGGTCTTCTTTGCGGCCACCTGCAACAGCAGGTCATCGGCGAGCGCCCGGAGCAGGTAAGCCCGCGCCGGCTTATCTTTCTTGGCGATCACCGCCGACGTAGCGTCCTTCGGCGGCACCACCGCCTCCCACAGCCCAGCAGCGTCTAGGTCGGCCTCCACCTTGATGGCCCAGGTGAGGTAGTTCTCCCCCGTGAGCACCGGCGCTGCCTGCGCCACCGTGCTGCCCGATTCGCCGGCGTACGGCATGATGGACATCGCCGACGAGCTCCCTCCTCCACGTGGCTCTGATACCAATTGTTGGAACCTCCACTCTCTGGCCCTAGCTCGCCTCTCCCTCTCACTCTGCTAGCTCACTACTGCCGTGGCTAGCTCACTGGAGAGAAGAAGAAGTTAAGAGAAATTCAGAGAAACGGTGGACACAGAGGTTTTCCCGGCGCACGAACGCCCCCTTTACTCCCTCGAGCACGAACTCAACAGTGTCAGCCTATTACAATGCCATCAGGTGGCTTTATACCCCGAGCCGGCGCACCGGGCACGCACCCACGCCTCCACTCGCCCCTGATCTTCCCCGCGCTTTCCGCGCACTGACCGTGCCCACGCTGTGCCCGACGCCCGCGTCACACAGCCAGCTCCAACGGCTCGCGCCTGACCAGGGCACCTACGGCTCGCCAACAGAAGCCCACACACACACCCTGCTGCACGGACACGCCCGTGCACCCAATGCACGCACACACGCATGCCCTAGTCGTCGGACCCGACGCGCCCAGTAAGCCCAGTGCGCGCCCATACCCGCACTCGACATGCCCGGCTTCGTCGCCGTGGCTTATTCGCCCATCAGCCGGGAGGGCCGAGCAGAGCTGATGGGCGACGGTGCCCAACCCCTAACGTGGAGGTGGCGTCGGGAGGCCCCGCGAAGGAGGAGGTGGTGGGAGACTATGACGCGGCACGGCTGGGCGGACGGGATGGGGACGCCTATCTCCTGCCCGTCGCGGGCGCTGCTCTGCCTCCCAGTCCCAGATCGACCGCCGCTCCGCCTCTTCCCTGTCCGACCCGAGGATACCGCCAGTCGCTAGAGCTCGCCTCCTTCTGCTTCCTCCTGTCAAATCCTTGGTCGAGGTGGAGAGGTGAGCGATAGGAGTATGCCTGCGGTGAGAGCTGAACGAAGGCTGCAGGCTGGAGGCAGCCGATGCCTATAGTCGCGTCGCCTCGTCCATGCCGCCAGTCATGCTGGCCTGGCCTGCACGACATGGATACGGTGGTGGAGCGGCGGGCCGGCCGCATACAATAGCCTGAATCATGCCGTCGTTGCGCGCACTCCCAAATCGGCCATAGAAGCTTCCCGACCAATGTGTTGGAGCTTGACGCCCGGGTTCTCATGGAGGCATCGAGGTGAGCTGCACCAACCCGGCCATAGAAGCCTCCTGCACTTCGACTCCACGGCCTCGCCCTTGCCCCAACGCGTGCGCACCAACGCAGTCCCCGACGCGAGCGCTGGGTGTTAGGTTGATCTCTCCACCGAGTGGGCTCAACGGCCCATCGGGCCCTGATCTATTCGCGCCCTGATCGGGGGCGCCCAACCGTTCTATGGTTGGTGGGCCCCTGTGACCTGCGATATATAAAGAGGTGGGGGCCGGGGCGCACGGTACGAGGTTCACCGTGCCGCCAGACTCCCCACCGATATCCCCTTCCGATATAGGGCAATCGCAGTGCTCACGGGAAGCACCACTGCCACCTCTCCATCTCGATCTCTTTGCTACCGGCCTCTACTTCACCATGGCCGGCTCTGGATCGAGCTCATCCGCACCCAAGGAAGGTAGGTGACCGGAAAGATCTAGCCTACATCGATCCAGTGGATCTAACAATGGTATCAGGCCATCTTGGCAAGATGATTTTCGGTCAAAAGATAAAACAGAAAAAGAAAAAGAAATCCCTCTCCCCAAAAGAACCCTAGAACAGGGCAAAGACCACCGGAGAGGGCCTCAGACCTTGCCGGCAAAGAGTGCCGCCGTAAGGCCGCGCTGACCCTCTCGATCTCGACGCGCATCGACAAGCCGAGGCGTCGGACGAAGGTACCACCCCTCACGGGGCAAAGGAAAAGCTCAAAGTTGGCACCGCAGCCACGCCGTTCGACGGCGGCGCGCTTCCGCTAAGGGAAACGCGCCACCGGCGAAGGGGAGGCAACGGCGCCGTCGGAGTATATCTCTCTCTCCCTCTGTTGGAGTGGAGATGGAGAATACAGAAACGGGAAGGGGAAAGAGGACCGGGTGGCCGTGGCGGCATGAACTCGCCGGCGCTGGTGCGCCTTGTGTCCAAGAAGAGGACAGACTAAAAGCTTCACATGGTGGAACACTCAACTATGTGAAGGATCATAAGAAAAAGAACTACAATCAAAACAACAAAAGTTCTCCTTCAAAGCCACAAGGAAAAGCTCCCTATCAGCATCAGCGTCAGCAATAGTCTTTCCCAGTGGACAAAGACACTTGTCTCCACTGTAAGCAGACCGGGCATTACAAGAAAGATTGCCCTGTTTGGCTGAAGTCCTTAATGGCAAAGCAAGGGATTCCATTCGACCCGGACTACGCTAAGAAGAGAAGGAGGCATTGAAGTAGCCAATGGAATAAAAGCAGAAGTTGAAGCTGTCGGCGACATCTCCTTGGAGTTAGCTGATGGATTCAAGCTTCTACTTAGAGATGTTCTTTATGTTCCTTCATGTAATAGAAACTTAATTAGCGTTTCATGTTTGGACAAAGAAAATTATGAGTGTTATTTTGGACATGGCAAGTGTGCCATCTGGTATAATAATGCTTATGTTGGTAATGCTTTACTACATGATGAGCTTTATCTGTTATCACTTCGTGAAAAAGTGCATTCTGTATGCAATGTGAATGAACATGTTTCTGCGTCGAATAAAGAACAAAAGAAAAGAAAGAGAACATTTGACTCATCAAAATTATGGCACTGTCGCTTGGGCCATATTTCGAAGGGGAGAATAGAAAGATTAGTCAAAAGTGAAATTCTTCCACAGTTAGAATTCTCAGACTTAGAACAATGTGTAGATTGCATTAAAGGAAAGTATATAAAACAAATCAAAAAAGGTGCAATCCATAGCTCAAGCACACTAGAAATCATCCACACCGACATTTGTGGACCATTTCCGGTGAAAAGTGTGGACGGATATGACTCGTTCATAACATTCACAGATGATTACTCTCGCTATGGTTATATTTATCCAATCAAAGAAAGATCTGAAGCGTTGGATAAATTTAAAATATTCAAAGCTGAAGTTGAAAATCAGCATGATAAAAGAATAAAGATAGTAAGGTCTGACCGTGGGGGGGAGTACTACGGTCGGCACACTCCATATGGCCAAGTCCCTGGACCTTTTGCAAAGTTCTTACAAGAGACTGGCATAGTTGCCCAGTATTCAATGCCGGGTGAACCTCAGCAAAATGGAGTAGCTGAAAGGCGCAACCGTACACTTATGGATATGGTGCGCAGCATGATGAGTTATTCCAACTTGCCATTGGGATTATGGATGGAGGCGCTTAAAACCGCCATTCACATTCTCAATAGAGTACCAAGCAAGTCGGTGCCCAAAACACCGTACGAGCTATGGACAGGACGGGTACCCTCCCTACAACACTTCAGGGTATGGGGGTGCCCTGCTGAGGCCAAAATGTTTAATCCAAACATTGCAAAGTTAGATCCCAAAACAGTAAGTTGCCACTTCATTGGCTATCCAGACAGATCAAAAGGTTTTCGTTTCTACTGCCCAGACAGATATACAAAGTTCGTAGAAACGAGACATGCAGTCTTCTTTGAGGAAGAAATGATGAGGGGGAGCTTGGTAGCTCGGAAAATTGATCTTGAGGAGAAGAGGGTGCATGCACCTAATCCGATGATTCAGGAGCCATTTTTCTCACTACCAGTTGCAACTTCACCCATGACAACCTTGGGGGTAGACCCGGAACCTGTCCCTCAGGAGCCGATTGAACCCGTTGTTGAGCATGAAAGGGAGGTGCAACGGCAAATTTTAGAAGAAGTGCCAGAAGTTGAGGCACAGAACGTGCCAGAAACTGAGGCCCTAAGAAGGTCTACAAGATCAAGAAAGTCAGCTATTTCTATTGACTTTAAAGTTTATAACACAGAAACGGTTCATATGGAAAAAGATCCCACCTCATATGAAGAAGCCATGAGAAGCCCTCATTCATCGATGTGGATGAAGGCAATGGAAGACGAGATGAAATCGATGAGTTCCAAAGATGTTTGGGACTTAGAGGAAATTCCTAAAGGAGCCAAAATAGTAGGCTGTAAATGAGTCTACAAAATTAAGTATGACTCTAAAGAGAATATAGAGAAGTATAAAGCACGACTCGTGACAAAAGGATTTACACAAAGAGAAGGGATAGATTACAATGAGACATTTTCTCCAGTCTCATGTAAGGATTCCTTCAGAATCATAATGACATTAGTTGCTCATTTTGATTTAGAATTACATCAAATGGATGTTAAGACGGCATTTCTGAATGGTGATTTAAAAGAAAATGTCTACATGAAACAGCCTAAGGGTTTTATCATGGAAGGCAAGGAAAATATGGGATGCCGCCTGAAGAAATCCATTTATGGATTAAGACAAGCCTCTCGGCAGTGGTATCTAAAGTTTAATCAAACGATTAAAAGTTTTGGACTTAAAGAAAATATTGAGGATAATTGCATTTATGCAAAGTTTAAAAATGGGAAATATATTTTCCTAATCTTGTATGTGGATGATATCTTGCTTGCTAGTAGTGATGTTAGTCTACTACAAGAAACAAAGAAATACTTATCCTCAAATTTTGACATAACAGATCTTGGTGAAGCATCATATGTTTTGGGCATAGAAATTCACCGAGATAGGAACAGTGGAGTCTTAGGACTATCGCAGAAAGCATATTTAGAAAAGGTTCTTAAAATTATAACATGCATGCGAGTAAAGCCACACCTGCTCCTATAGTCAAGGGCGATAGTTTTGGGAAATTCCAATATCCCAAGAACCAGTATGAGATCGATCAAATGAAAGCAGTACCATATGCTTTGGCAGTTGGCAGCTTATAGTATGAACAAGTGTGCACTCGCCCTGACTTAGCTTTTATCACCGGGGTACTCGGTAGATATCAAGAGAATCCAGGCATGGAGCACTGGAAGATGGTAAAGAAAGCATTGCATTATGCGCAAGGCATGAAGGACTATATGCTAATATACAGGAGAAGTGAATCCCTAGAGATAAAAGGGTATTCAGACGCAGATTTTGCAGGGGACAGAGATGATAGAAAATCCACGTCAGGATACGTCTTCACCCTCGCCGGGGGAGCTATTTCGTGGAAAAGCTCCAAACAGTCAATAGTTGCATCATCCACGATGTATGCAGAATTCATAGCATGCTTCGAAGCCACGGGGCAGGCGATATGGCTAAAGAAATTTGTACCCGACTTGAAAGTGGTAGATTGTATTCACAAGCCACTAAAGATGTACTGCGACAACCAACCCGCAGTATTTTACGCTCACAACAACAAGTCGAGTAATACTGCCAAAACAATAGAGATAAGGTATTATGTTGTGAAAGATAAAATCCATGATCAAACTATAAGTCTCGAGCATATAAGGACAAAGGATATGCTTGCGGATCCGCTAACGAAAGGCTTACCACCCAATGTGTTCAAGGAACACATAGCCGGCATGGGTTTAAGGGAAAGCCTTATGATTCCTGGATAGGCCCAAAAGGAACAGAATTTGCTTCTGATCATAACGTATGTTGTAGCTGTATGATTCTAACGGCAATTAAGCTGTGACGATGAAACATGCTCTATGTACCAATATGTGATGAAACAAATAAACTAGAAAGTATAAGGTTAAAAGTAAAAGTTGAGATCAAGGGGAAGAATGTTAGGTTGATCTCTCCACCGAGTGGGCTCAACGGCCCATCGAGCCCTGATCTATTCGCGCCCTGATCGGGGGCGCCCAACCGTTCTATGGTTGGTGGGCCCCTGTGACCTGCGATATATAAAGAGGTGGGGGCCGGGGCGCATGGTACGAGGTTCACCGCGCCACCAGACTCCCCACCAATATCCCCTTCCGATCTAGGGCAATCGCAGTGCTCACGGGAAGCACCACTGCCACCTCTCCATCTCGATCTCTTTGCTACCACCGGCTCATCATGGCCAGCTCTGGATCAAGCTTATCCACACCCAAAAAAGATAGGTAACCGAAAAGATCTAGCCTACATCGATCGAGTGGATCTAACACTGGGAGCTCGAGGGCAAGCACCACCGGCAGCGAGGAACGTGTGGCTCCACGTCGGAAGCAGCGGGAGTACCTTGTCCAGGCCCTCGGCGAGCATTCCGCGGACAACGTCGAGGTAGTGCACCACTGGTCCATCAGCACACGCACGCCGCCAAGCTCGATGTGGCCGGAGCTTGAGTATCTCGTCGGCGACCAGGCGGCGCTGGTTTCCGAAAGGGGAGCTCCAAAACGACGCGGATGTCAGCTTGGGTCGCCATCATTGTGGGCGAGCTCGTGTCTCGTGCTGGTGCGTCTCGCGGCAGTGCACGCAGAGGCTGGCAGGCAGCGGGGGGGCTGCGCCATGGCGAGGTGCACCGGGGGGCTGGACCGGGGCTGTTGCACGCGGCCAGCGGTGAGAAGGCAGCGGCGGATTGGAACGGCCAGTAGGCAGCCCATGATGCGGCCACGGCGGCCTATGGTTTGGTAGCTAGCAGGACCACCAATGGTAGGCGCGCATGATGTGTTTGATAAAATGCCCAAACAGAGATAGGAAGAAGGAAGAAGGTTAATCCTCGTTGCTTTTTTTTTATAGGAGAAACTCCGCGTGTACCCACGTCAAAGCCGAGGCTTAAACTCAGGTGGGCTTGCATCTAACCCAGCTGCCAGCCAACAGGTCAACGCCCCGTCCTCGAAGAAGGAAGAAGAAATAGAGCCAGGTGGGAAAGAGAAATACTGCCACGTGGGCGAAAACCAGTCAAAACCACACTAAGTCAGTAGCAATACCGGGTCAGCTAAGACAAGGGACTAAACTTGTCCGGTTTTAAGAGTTAGGGTTGCAAGTTGTTCAGTTTTCAAACTGAAGTACTAAATCTAGACTCCGCCAAGAGTTGAGGGATGAAAATTATACTTTTCTTTAGAAAAATATCCCAAAAAGAAGCTACCTTATATTTTCTCATCGCGTGTTTACATTTCCAATAACTAAATCAATGATCACCAACATGTGAGGAAAAGCGCCGGAGGGAAAGTTGTGGGGTGGAAATGGCAAAGGCTTTCTATGGCTGACAAAGAGGTGCTGATAAAATCTGTTTTGCAAGCCACAACAACCTGTACCATGAGTTGCTTCCGGTAACCGAATAATATGTGCGGGGACGTGACATCCATTTCTTCAAAATTTTGGCGGGGAGCCAACAATGATGATAGGAAGGTGCATTGGTGTTGCATGGGATAAATTGTGTAGAAACAATGATGATAGGAAGGTGCATTGGTGTTGCATGGGACAAATTGTGTAGAAGCGGTGGAAGAGAGAGGGTAACATGGGGTTCCGAAGCTTTTAATCAAGTGCTGCTAGCTAAACACAGCCGTGGTGAATTTCTACTCCTAGTGTCTCAGTTGGTAGTCTCCGTTTCGGGGTTTTTTTCGTTCTCCCTCCCACCTCCCAATTTCTTGTAGGTGCTTCTCAAGATGGAGGGCAACATATTAGTCAAGACATTAGGGATCCTCATTAATGTTTTATCTCTCGTCTGCACTTATTTTATTTGCTCCAAGTCTATATATTCTCACGAGTAGATGAGATGTAAGCATGTGCAATGTAGTTCCTTTTTCTATATATGGTGATTGATTTCTTCTTTGGTAACCCAACTAACGGATGGTAATCAATCTTCAAATACCAAAACCAAACATACAAGGCAACAATCAATTCACGTATCACAATCTGATTCTTCTTTAATACCCAGCTTAACTCACGGATGGTAATCAATCTCCAAACAAAGGAAACAATCACCGTCATTTACCTCTCGCCAATGTTACATAAAAATAACGCTGAGAATTTAGATTTATTGTTTGTCATGGAGCTGTGGCTGGCCGATTACATGAAATTAATTCTCTCAGTTGTGGTGGCAAATATAATACACATAATCCATATTGTTATGCACTAGCACATGTGCGTGTGAAATAGATGGATTATGGTCCCGTACCCAATAAGATGGATGTGTGTGTGTGTGTTAGAGAGATATAGAGAGAGAGAGGTAGAGGGGGAGAGAGAGAGTGAGGAAGAGGGAGGGAGAGGGGGTGTGTGTGAGAATTTGATGGTAAAAAAGATCGTCAATGTCACTTAATATGTATGAGAATATTAAATATAATATTAACATAATTGATATTGAATTTTTAAAGTTAATATGGCCCCGTTGCAACGCACGGGCGTTCATCTAGTCCTCCTAGTGCTTGACTCGCTGTGCGCAAGGATCCTCAAAGCGCGATGCTTTCGAGATGGTGACATCTTGACAATAACCTGTCCAAATGAGGGACCCTATACATGGCAGATATTTGCTACATTCGGGAAGCGGCTGTTCTGCTCGCGAGCACAGGTGAGCACTTTATCGAGACCAGTCGATGGCGAATTGGGATGTGTGTCGGTGAATTACTGAGCCAGCGCGTCGAGCAGTATTAAATCGCGAGGGGAGGGAATACAGCGTACTGCCGCCGCGTACACCGCGTCGGGACGGAGCCCGCGGATGGCGCCGTGACTGGGTTTCCCCTGAGCCGTGGCTCGGGACGTCAGCGGGTTACCTGATCCGTGGTTCAGGAGATCGAATCTCCGTCAGTCGGCGGTGGGCTGGCCAGTAAATGGCTACTGAGACAAACAGCGCCGCTGTCTCCCACCTCTTGACAATCTTTCTTGTGTCCGCCATTGACGCCGGCAGAGATCTGCGGAAGGAGTACACGGCGGCGAGTTTCGTCGATGGAGTTCCTGATACAACCAATTAGGAGGTAAGGCAAAAATCCCCTCACCCCCGGTGCTCTTGCCCTGCCCCCAATTCCGTTGTCCACAGTGATTGTGCTTGTTCATTGTGTAAGTGGTCGTGATCCATAATGGATTTGCTGGACTGCAGGTCCGCGGTGATGGAGGAGGTGAATGACAACCAGCTGACAATGGAGCCGGTGCACTACCCAGCGGTTGCGACAGCAATGGAGGAGTTGTCCCCCATGGCCACTATAAGTGTTGATGGGCAGATCTGTGCGGCGGATGGGGCAGTTGTGGCGGAGGGGGGTGATGAATCGCAGGCGTCTGAGCAATCCATTGGCCAGGTTGATCCAAAAACACCAGGCTGGACTCGCAGGTAACCTCTGTCTGTACTAGTTCTTGCACTGGAGACTGTTCTGTTCCGCTCTGCTCTAGGATGCATAGACATGCGGGGAAAAAATCGAATCCCTGAGGAGATGCCTCTGTCAAACGAAGCAAATAACGAATCATTTCTCATGCCCTAAGGCTACAGCAGTATAATCTTTTGTGTTCTGCCTTGCCTCAACATGGCTTTCCGGTGTCGAGCTTACAACTCGGACATCCTACAAGGTGGAATTTCAAAAAAAATTTGTATATGTCAGTACCACCATCATTTTCAGAGGTGACATCTAATAGATGTGGGTTGTGTTCATCACCAACTGTTGATTTCAGTATCAAAATTTAGACATGTGTTAGTTCCCCCGTGATCAAGTGCTTCATCCAGACCGTTGGCTTCTACATTACCCCATCAGTACTGTCAAATTCCATGTACAGTTATTTGTTGTTGTGGTCAACATTTACGCACATATAGCACCGACACTGACCTGGCTCTGCTCGAGGCTCAACTGGTAGTTCAACCATGTGGGTCGCAGGCACACTTGTCACCAAATCGACGATAGCCACCTCCATCTATGCACCATTTGCAAATTCTCAGTTCATACATTTTCATACATGTCTGTAGTTCAACTGTTTCTTATGCGTTGCTAAAATTCCCTTTTTACAGATATGATTCATTTATTCCCACTACAATATGTTATGAAGACAAGCATTGCACAATTCTATTAATTTTTTCCTTTACTTATAGTGCTCACCGTTTGCGTCGTACAACTACTGAACCAAGAAGCAAATATCGAACCATTAGTCTCCCTTGCCCTGGGGAGATGCCTCTGTGTTTTGATACCAGCCATCGATACTCAATCTGGAACCAACGAATTATTAATATAACGGGAGCACTAGTGATGCTCTGTTTTGCAAATACTTAATTCTGATGCATGGGATGCATACCTAATCTGGTTTGAAAGAACTGGTATACCAAAACTTAAAAACATGGGGTCGAACAGAAAATGTAGGCTAGACTATAAGTTAGCTGGTTAGACAAGGTGAAAATATAGTGATCAGGCATGTAATATTTTTCAGTTGCATATTCTAGGAATTATGAAAGATTGGTAAGGGAATCGGATGGATAACAATTAGAATTGGTGTATATGTTACCCCTGACACCATCGCTGTACCAGCGGATGTACTGGGAAAATAAAAAGGATAGCAGTCTTGGGGCGTTGACGAGGCATTGTACATAAATAGAGTAAGATGAATCGGAAGAGCATAATTTATATGGCAAGCTTCCAGAGAATGCAGATTTGAGTTAAACATTCAGCATGATGATGACGTAAAAAATCCTTGAAATGCAGGGTTAGAATTGGAGCTGCTACTCCTGGCAGGGCTCCTTGCCCTGGGCGAACCAGTGCCCTTGAGAAAGCAATTCGGGGGTTTGGTGACAAGCCGGGGAGCATTGTGATTGTACCAGAACTGGGCACAAGCTTTGATACACTTGGGGAGGCCTATTACTAAACAGTAAGACTCGTGCACCCGCGCCAAGCTACCTACGGCCCTCCATAGCGATTTGGCGTCCTTTGCCGTCGGATTAACTACATGTACGTACCTGATCGATTGCACGAGCCGTCATTCGTTCTGGTGCACCCGTGCCACGCTGCGAGCCCCGCATGCCCAACGTAGTCGGGCCGCTGCTCCCGAAACCGACCTCGGCGCGTTTACATGAACTGGCCCGCGGCTCCTAGGCTGGCTGATTCGATGGCCCAATAGGATTATCTGCTCCGGCGATGGAGCCCAACCGTCTCCCTCCCCATTTTGACGGTAGTAATGAAGATGTGCTACTCCCCGTTTACCTCTTTTATCCCCTCCAATCTTTCATAACATTGTCTGTAATCGTTTTTGTTTTCTCCTTCATCTGGTACCTGCCCCTCCATAACCGTAATACCGCATCAGATCTATCGTCCTAGCTCAATCTGGGTGATAGAGAGGGCATGTAGTCGGGCCGCTCGTAGTCTGGATGGTCGCCGCTCCGCTAGCAGAAGAGGTGTACCCTCGTCCGATCGGTCGAGACACAAAACTCTAGCTCGTGGGAGCAATGGTGGATTTCGACACGTGCATACAATAGAGATGAGAGGCTGCCAGTGGTGAGTTCCTTTACACAGACCTCTCCACATCCCCTTCTATAGGATGACGATGGCCGGATGTAAGTGGATTGTCGTCAAATTGCAAAATATGTTAGAAACCATAGATATAGATCCTCAGTCCTGGCCATGAGTTAGCTAATTTCATTTTGTTTTTCGACCAAGGGGTGTTATCTATCTACCACAATAATAAGCAGGATATCCAGGATATCTTGGTCGAAGTGAGAAAAAAAGATGGTTTTTCAAAAAGGCTGCCATGTAAATCTAGCACTGCACCATTGCCATTTGTGATGTTTTTAGCAGTATCTGTTTATTATGGCTCGCCTTGTATTAATTTTGTAATTACTGAACATTATCATTTCCGTTAGTGGTAAATAGGGGTCTGCTTAGGAACTAATATCGGTAGATTTTTCTTTTGCGAATGGTTCCAATATTTGACCACTTGAATTATTTATGTGCGTTGCAGATGCAAGATGAAGCTATATATTCTGAGGTTTTGGGGTCTCCTGGGCACAAGATTCATTTAACAGAGCTGCTAATGTTGGATATCTAAATGCTTCGTTGGAAGCTTGCAGAAAATAATGTTTGAAGGAAAATATTTAGTCACGATATTTTTTCAGAGAAGAGCATTCTCTATCCACTGCTACTTGTTTTAACATAATAGAGAGTAATTTACGTTTTCAGGTATAATTTCATATAATTTAAAGTTATATCAATCCAACAATATATAGATGAACCCTTTTCCCTTAAATTATATGCATATATTTTCTTGGCACTACTGTTGTTTGGTGATGTTACTAAGTGTGTATCCAAATTAATAAGTTTGAAATGGATGTGTATCATGTCCACTAAGTGTGTCTCAAAGTTAATAAGTTCGAAATGGTGATAGCTTGATAAAAAATGAGGTCCAAGTAATAGTGACCACTGACTTAGTTGCCAAGTAGTTCTATGAACATGCATCTGTTTAAGTTCTCACCAATTGTAACTTTTTTTGTATTCATCGAGTATGGTGAGTTTGTGATCATGTATAGCCTTTTGATTAACAAAATTCCAAATTCAAGAATAATCTACCCCAGAGACCAAATGAGTCTATGTAATATTTAATCACAGTTCACTTATTAGAGTCCTCCCATGGCATTTGGAATTACTAATTTGATGCAATAATCCATTCGCATGTTTTGTTCTTTGCAAAAAAAGTCCCTCTTTCAATCTACTTTATTACTTGGGTTTTGGTTTTTATTTCAAATCATTCAATTTTTAACTATGTAATTTCACATATATTGAGAAACAATTTGATTTATATATACATATATATATATATATATATATAAATTCAACTACTATATTTGATATCTCCATATATTTATGAAATTCTGCAAATTTTATCACCAAAACTAACGGGCGCAGCAACGCGCGCCATCATGGTCTAGTGATTTCTACAATCTCTACTCGTGGGAGAAGGGATTTGGAATAAGATATGGGAAGAGTAGGCCGAATGTGGAGAGAACAAAGTGCATATAGGAAATTGTTTGCGGATGTGCGGTATGCATTTCTATAACTTTCTGGAGTACTTTCATACATGTGTTGTTGTTCTGTGGTTCGTGTAACTTGACTCGTCCATGCTTGCATTACTGGTTTCCGTAGGGTAAACCGGGTGCGGAAAAACACAAGATCATGCCGACGTGAATGCCCGGCATTAATAAGACTGCTTCGCACAATGGACAATGGTTGGTACATAGCTGAGCACCGTGAGCAGCACAACCATTTGCTATCTCCCACATATGGGCAGACAATACACTGGCCTTCACACAAGCATATCGATGCGTACAGCAGAGACTTGGTGGAGTAGTTGCGACAGAACAATGCCAATCTAGCCAAAGTACACAGCATAATTGGAAGCTTCTTTGGTTCAATGGAAAGGGTGCCTTTCACAAAAAGAGCTCTGAAGAATTTGTGTGGTAAAATCAATAGAGAGCAGTCGGAGGATGATGTGAGGAAGACCATGGAGGTGTTTGCAGAGCTGGGCTCAAGAGATCCTCACTTCACCTATCGTGTGCAGGCAAATGAGGATGGTCGGATAGCAACTCTTATGTGGGCAAATGGGAGCAGCAGGTTGCAGTACACATTCTTTGGAGATGTCGTTACCTTTGATACGACATACAGAACAAACCTGTACAACATGCCATTTGGTGTGTTTTCCAGAGCATCATCCTGGCCGGTGTTCTTGTCCGTGATGAAAAGGTCGAGACATTTGAGTGGGTTTTCACAGAATTCATTAGGATGATGGGTGGGACTGCACCGAAGACAATTCTAACAGGTGTGATGCCTTGTTCTAAAGAACTATCTGTGCTAACAATTTCTGTAGTTGTTTCCAAATCATTGTTGTCTAACAGAGGTGTGTGATGCTGTGCAGATCAATGCCGGGCTATGAAGGTCGCCATTAAAAATGTGATGCCGCAGACGGCACACCGTTGGTGCAAGTGGCATGTGCTGAAGAAGGCAAAAAATCACTTGGTTCGCTGTACTCGAAGAAGAGCGAGTTCAGGGCAGAATTCCACAAGGTAGTAAATCACATGCTTACAATCGATGAATTCGAGGAAGCTTGGAAGATCTTGGTGGAGAAATATAATTTGAAGACACGTGACTACATGAGGCAGTTATATGACATAAGACACAAGTGGGCGAAGCCTTATTTTAAAGGCGTTTTCTGTGCTAAGATGAGCAGCACCCAACGAAGTGAAAGTGCAAACCACATGTTGAAGAACTATGTACCGCCTGGCTGTCCCATGCATATGTTTGTGAAGAAATACATGAGACTTCAATTTGACAGGGAAGCCGAGGAGAACTACGAGGAGAAGCGGACACGGATAGTAAGTCATATTTTATAATGGCAACTAGATGTGTGGTAGTAACATGATCACTGATTTGATGCATCTATGTTTCAGGTGTAACGCCCTCGATGCGGCTATGTCTCCCACGTGTCGAGGCACGACTTAGAGACATAGGCGCATTGAAAGCAATGTCGCAAGTCGGGAATCATTACACAACCCATGTACATATATAATATAAAGGGAAATAATAATATAGTTGGCTTACACTCGCCACGTCACATCAAAGTACATAAATAACATCCATCATACAATCACTCATGGCCCGACTACGGCGCCAAAATAGAAAAGACCCCCAACAAGCGACTAGGCCCTGAATCTAACCCCGAATAGGCACCACTACTGATCATCAGGAAAAGACACATTGTATCGCTGAGAGTCCTCATCGTACTCCCACTTCAGCTCGAGCGCGCCATCCGGAGAAGTGTCATCGGTCCCTGCATCTGGTGTAATAGTAATCTGTGAGCCACAAAGGACTCAGCAATCTCGCACCCTCGCGATCAAGACTATTTAAGCTTAATAGGTAGGAAAGGGGTAATGTAAGTGGAGCTGCGGCAAGCGACTAGCATATATGGTGGCTACCTTATTCGCAAAAGAGAGCGTGAAGAGGAGGCAAAGCACGAGCGGAAAACTATATAGAGCAGCCTACGCAAACATAACTCCAACGCCGTGTCCACTTCCCGGACTCCGCCGAGAAGAGGCCATCACGGCAACACACTCGGTTGATTCATTTTAATTATTTAAGGTTCAAGTTATCTACAACCGGACATTAACAAATTCCCATCTGCCCATAACCGCGGGCACGGCTTTCGAAAGATCAATCCCTACAGGGGGGTCCCAACTTAGCCCATAACAAGCTCTCACGGTCAACGAAGGAATAGACCTCCACCCAGGACCCACCGATCAGACTCGGTATCCCGGTACAACAAGATGATTCGACAGGTTAAAACAAGACCAGCAACACCGCTCGAATGTGCCGACAAATCTCGATAGGAGCTGCACATATCTCTTTCTCAGGGCACACTCAGATGAGCGCTCCATACAACTAAAACCAAACCTCGGGTTTCCCCGAGGGGGCGCTGCACAGGACTCTAGTTTGGACCAACACTCAGAGGAGCACTGGCCCATGGGGGGCTAAAATAAAGATAACCCCCAGGCTCCGGAAACCCAAGGGAAAAAGGGGTAGGTGGCAAATGGTAAAACCAATGTTGGGCATTGCTGGACAAGCTTTAATCAAGGCGAACTATCAAGGGGTTCCCATTATAGCCCAACCGCGTAAGGGACGCAACAATCCGAGAACATAACACCGATATGACGGAAACTAGGGCGGCAAGAGTGGAACAAAACACTAGGCGAGAGGCCGAGCCTTCCACCCTTTACCAAGTATATAGATGAATAAAGATAACATAGCAATATAATGATATCCCAACAAGTAAATAAATGTTCCAACAAGGAACGGCTCCAATCTTCACCTGCAACTAGCAACACTATAAGAAGGGGCTTGAGCAAAGCGGTAACATAGCCAATCAATGATTTGCTAGGACAAAGGTGGGTTAGTGGCTCAATCATGGCAATTGGGAGGTCGACAAGCAAGTGGTAGGCATCGTAGCATTGGCAAAGCAAAAGAGCGAGCAAACTAGCATAGCAAAGATAGTAGTGATTTCAAGGGTGTGATCATCTTGCCTGCACAGTTGTCAGAATTGACTGGATCCTCAAAAGCAAACTCAACGGGCTCCTCGTTAGCGAACTCGTCTTCCGGCTCTACCCAACAACACAAACAAGCAACAAGGATACAATCAACCATGTGCAAGGGCAAGCAATAATATGCAAAGATGATATGCTATGCGGGATGCCAAATGCAAGATGTAACAGGAAATGCATGAACCTGGCCTCAACTTGGAAAACCAAGTGTGCCACTGGATAGAGGGGAAGAAATCCCTTGAAAACGATATAAAGATCATGGCAATCGGAGCTACGGTTTAGAAATGGCAAGCGATTTACTAAACGAACCGATCTGCGATTTACAGCAAGTAGGCTCCTAAATGCAACAAAATAAATATGCTACAGCCATCCAACATGACAACAAATTGCATGGCAGTGATGTACTCAAGAAGCTTAACAAATCACCAGGACTGAGGCATAGGCAAATTCATCCATTAAGGGCTTCAAACAAGCATGGCAAAACTGAATAAGCAAAACAGATTTCAGACTTAGCGAAATTAATGCTAGTCTGGAATTTCAGACAACAATGCTCTCTTCGGAGCAGCAAAACAGCATTATGCAAAACCTGAACGTGGCAAGTAAGAGCATGGCATGGAGCTACTCAACAAACTTAACAAAACACCCAAAATGACCTGGGGCCAAAAGGGTTCACAAAATACTCTACCGAGCACACAGACATCGATGAAACACAATCAGTTTTCAGACTTAGTGAAAACTGGGACATGCTGAAACTATAACTCACGGAGGCATATTAACGAGCTCGATGCACTCACTACGGTGCAAGTCATGGCAAGGCAAGCAAATATCCATTAAGAAGGCACAAAATGCTAGCTATACATGGCAAGAACAATGGCATAGCATGCATGGAACACTAGCAATAACTCCGGCAAAATCGCAAAAGAGTTCGCGATCTGCCCAAAACAACAACTATGCAAAAGTTGAGCTCGATTGAGTCAACCTAGGATGCTCCAACATAACAAGTAAATACATGGATGGATTAAGCATAACAAGCATAAAAAATCACTCTTACTGATCATCCTCAAAAGAGGCACGGATCACTAGGAAACAAGCTGAACATATAGCATCGTGAACTAAAACATCCCAGACTTAGTGATTTTCACTAAGTCCCTGAAATCAGTAAACTCAGGTACCCCTCTTCGCAAGCTTGCACAAGACAACACACACATCCTAAAAATGCATGGGAGGCACCTCTGGAAAGAGGACAACATGCTTAACAATTCATCCCAAAGGGGCACAGACATATCATGCACGCAATAATCATGGCAAAAATGACAAAAGTGCATGATGAACTAACGGATCTGCAATTTAACTCATGATGCCTCCTTCCAACAGCATTTTGGGCACCAAGATGACCTGAAATGCAAATGATGCAATGGAAAGAAATGATGTACTCGTCGAGACGAAGATTTTGACATATCATATGCCCAAATCGAAGCTACGGTTGCGGAGATATCGTCAGTCAAAGGTAGCATAAAAACTCAGGGGGAAGAAGGAGAAGTCAACCTAGATCTAGGTTTTCACCGCGGTTACTGTAGCAGATCGGCCCCCGAGGTCTCCGGCGAGGCGGCCAGCACCGGCGAGCTCGGAATGGCGGCGAGATGGCGGTGAGGAGGCGCGGCCCGGCCGGATCCGGTGGAGGGCAGCGGCGAGGGGCCGCGGGGCCGGCCGGACGTCGAGGTAGCGGAGGGCAGCGGCGTCGGGCGACGGATCCGAGTGCGCCGGCGCGAGGCGGCGATGGCGATGCAGCGGCGCCGGCCACCGGAGGCGGGGAAGGCGGCGGCGCGCGGCGCTGGACGCTGGGAGGCGCGAGCGGGCCCGCGGGGGCCCCGCGTGGGCCGGGCGGGCCTCGGGCGGCGGCGGCGATGCGGTCCCGCCCCGGGGACAGGTGGCGGCGTCTGATTGGCTGGCGACGGCGGGGCGGACACGTCCGGCCCGATTCGGACGTGTCCGTCGGCGGGTGGAGCGGCGGATCTGGGGAATTAGGGTTTCGAGGTGGAAGACGAGATCCGAAAAATGGAGGGGTATAAATAGGCATAAGTGGAGCTAGGAAAGTCCAAATGAGGTGCGGTTTTCGCCCACACGATCGTGATCGAACGACCGAGACGATGGAGCTGAGTTTGGTGGGTTTTGGGCCAACTTGGAGGGGTGTTGGGCTGCAACACACACGAGGCCTTTTCGGTCCCTCGGTTAACCGTTGGAGTATCAAACGAAGTCCAAATGACCCGAAACTTGACAGGCGGTCTACCGGTAGTAAACCAAGGCCGCATGGCAAGTCTCGGCCCAATCCGGAAATGTTTAATCCCCATACACGAAAGAAAGCTAGAAATGGCCACCGGAGGAGAACGAAGCACCGGAATGCAAAACGGACAACGGGGAAAATGCTCGAATGCATGAGATGAACATGTATGCTAATGCAATGCACGTGATGACATGATATGAGATGCACGAAAACAAAAACAACACGCGGAGACAAAGACCCGAACCCGAGAATTAAATATAACTTAATGCCGGAAACGACAAGAGTTGGAGTACAATTCGGGAAGGTTACATATGGGGCGTTACATCAGGGTAGACCGCTGTACAGAGCAAACTTAGCTATAGAGAGGCATGCTGGTAAGATATACACTTGAGCTATGTTCAAGCAGTTTGGATATATTCTTTATGAGTGCGGCGCATACCAAGTGGAGGAGCTGGAGAAAGGAAAACTATATCCTGCCATTCATACCAAGGCTGCTAGGAGGGAGAAGTGGTGTAGGGTGTCGTATAAGGTAACTGTTCTTGAAGGAGGTGATGAATTTGACTATGAGTGCGGGCAATTTGCGCACATGGGGCTGCTTTGCAGCCATGTTGTGAAGGTATGGTAACTGCTGAAAATTAAGCATCTCTTATTGTAGATATGCATACAATGCGTGCAATCTGCTGTGTACTAGGAGAGCAAAACTGATCATTGCAGGTGCTGGATTTCATCCATGTTACGGAGATACCGCAGAAACACATTGTGAAGCGATGGACCAGGAACACACGAGACATACTACTAGCTCACCTTACTCAATATTAGAGAGATAATGCTCACAACAATCCATTCAGCTTCAGGCATTTCAATATGTATATGCATGCCATGGAGTTGGTTCGGATGGGCGATGCAAGCATGGAAGCATATGACAAATTCATGACTCTCATCAAGGATTGCATGGTCCAAATGGAACCATTCTCGGAAATAAGGGGTGTGCTTGGACTGGAGGACAGGATTGGTCAGCATGGAGATAGTGCTACTGACCGGGCGAATGCTGATCAGCTTCCTGCCCATACGACAGTAGTTGCGGCAAGTGGAGGTGCAGGCTTCGGAAATGTGAATGATGATGCTACTTCCGCAAATGAGAGTGGGAACAGACTAAGTGGCTTGTTGGCGCCAAAGAAAAGGAAAGAAATGGGGCGCCCGACAACTAGCCGTGAGAAGGCACCGTACGAGGGGCTCAGCAAGCGGACCAGGTTCTGTAGCATATGTCGGCAGCAAGGACACAAGAGGACTACTTGCCCGGACCGGGGTGATGCGCCAAAGCCTGTTCG
Organism: Triticum monococcum; assembly: GCA_034509565.1. Lineage (NCBI taxonomy): Eukaryota > Viridiplantae > Streptophyta > Magnoliopsida > Poales > Poaceae > Triticum > Triticum monococcum. The sequence continues at coordinate 535,028,542 of CM067845.1, read as the reverse complement.
GAAACCAGCGAGGTGCAAAAATTGTGGAGTTCAAGGTCACAGGCAAAACAACTGCAACAAAGTGGGTGATCTGCGGGTTGTAGGCGTGTGAGCGCTTGGAAGGAACTACTTAGACTAGAGATCTGTAGTACTGAATGTATGGTTCAGTAATTATGTCGGTAGAATTTATGAAGTTTCATGCTTGCTGAGTGTATGCAGCTGATATGCATGCGAAAAAGCAGTTATGTGGAATCTAAAAAATGATGTACTGTTGAACTGGTCTGCATCTAAACGTATGGGGGGTTTGCATAAATCAAACTTAAGTATTTTGTGAATTCTTGTACAACCTGCTGATGGTTGTGAGTATTGACTCGGTGTGCATATATATGATTTATTTGGTGGTATGCTGACGCATATATGAAAATTGCATGACTGGGAAGCGTGAAATGAGAGAAAATGAAATTGTGAATACTGAAAATGAAATCGGACCAGTCTACGGGATGAGAAGAGATTGAAGGAGGAGAAAGCGGAGGAAGGCAGCGAGGTTATTAGGCTTGAATGAAGACGAGCAGTAATAAATGGGCACACCCGACGTTAGTCCAGAATCTGCGCCCTTCCGGCCCAGTTTGTTAGTGGGCATCTGATCCATAGCCCAGGTAGCTCACGCCGTAACGAGCCGGCAATGACAGACGTGGGCCCTTACAACTGTTCACCACAAGGAATACGGGAATAATACCTGGACCAATACAGAGTGGGTTGTGGATCACGAAGATTGCCGGTGGCTGGGATACCGAGACCACCTGTGCTCGAGCAGAGAAGATCACTTTCGCTACATTCGGGGCTTATATGATGGGCCGGGAATGGTGTGAATGTTAGTATCGAGGGAGATAATTGGGTCGCTAGAAAGGGTTGCCTCAGGTCACGATAATTGGCGTGAGGAGAAGCAAGCGTGCATATTACCCACTTCCAAGATCTGCTGAACGCTCATGGAATAGGTTGGGACAATCATATACTCCGTCCGTTCCAAAAAAATTGTCTTAGATTTAGGTAATACTTGCACAAACCTTCACTGAGTCAGACATCAAGCAAATCTTTATTGGAGGGCCTGAGAAGGAAGATTTCCTTGCATGCATGGAACTATACGTGCAATGGTGCCTTATCAGTACAATCAAGCGTATCATATTTGAAGATGGACCAGGAGAAGGCACGGGCTCGAGGAGTGGGGTCATCGGCGGCGGCAGAGTCACACTCAAGACTCAACATAGCTTGCTCTTGTTGGAATCTAGAACACCGACGAGGCCTAGATCACTATCATGAGGACACCAGAGGTAGACGAAGACATGAGAGTTTTTGTGCTGCGCACAGTCTGCAGCTTTTCTCATTAATCTTCAGATTATTTGTATATCAACTAAAAAACAGAAAAACCTCCACGTTGCCGAGTCTACCGGACGTGCCATCCCACGTCGCCCGTCGTGCGCGAGGTGAGTGCGGGCCGAGTCCTACGCTGCATGCCATCCCATGCGCTCACAATGGCCGCACTAATCTAGCTAGCTACTAACTGAAAACAAAGACAGCTTCTGCGTGTACATGCACACGAGACAGATTGAGCTAACTGAAAAACAAACTATCCTAACGGGCAAAGGATTACAAGCTCAACAATTCACCCCCTAATCCTTACGCCCAGAGACCATCTTAATGACGCCGAGCTTCTGTCGCAGCTCAATGAACTTGATTCTACCCAGCGCCTTGGTGAGAACATCGGCAAGCTGTCCGTCAGTGCCAACATGGTCGACATCCACCTTGCCATCTTCAATGCATTCACGAATGAAATGATATCGTATGTCAATGTGCTTACTTCTTTCGTGATGCATTGGGTTCTTGCTGAGCTCGATCGCCGACTTATTGTCGACGCGCAGCTTCGCCGTCGTTGGCGCGTCGCCGGTGAGCTCACCAAGGAGCTTGCACAGCCACACGCCCTGGCATGCTGCGGATGCCGCCGCCATGTACTCAGCTTCGCAAGACGAGATGGCGACGACCTTTTGCTTCTGAGATATCCACGTGATGGCGCTGGAGTCGAGGAAGAATACCACACCAGTCGTGCTCCGGCGATCATCAACGTTGCCGGCGTGATCACTGTCGCTGTAGCCGATCACCTCCGGCGCTGAATTACTTCCCTGCTTGTAGCAGCAACCGTACTCCAAGGTCCCGCTAACATAACGGAGAATCTGCTTCACCGCATTCCAATGCGTTTCTGCAGGCGCCTCCAGATACCTGCTGACGATGCCGACGGCGTAGGTGATGTCGGGTCGAGTGTTGCAGAGGTATCGAAGGCTGCCGACCACGCTTCTGAACCGTGTGGCATCCACGGCGTCGCCGGCGCCAGTCTTGGACAGCTGGAGACGATTCTGCATCGGAGTGTCGCTAGCGTTGCACCCCCTCATCCCAGCAGCTTCAAGGATCTTCATGGCGTAGGCGCTCTGACAGAGAGTGATCTCTCCGTCTTTCTGACGTACCTCGATTCCAAGATAATAGCTCAGGAGTCCGAGATCGCTCATGTCGAACACACTGCGCATCTGCTCCTTGAACGCCTTGATGTCGTCGATGCTGCCGCCGGTGATGATCAGATCGTCCACGTACACGCCGACCAGCAGTGTCCCCACGCCGGTGCTCCTTCTGTACACCGCATGCTCGAGGGGGCTGCGCTCGAAACCGAGCGACGCAAGCGACGCATCGAGCTTGGCGTACCACGCTCGGGGTGCCTGTTTCAGGCCGTACAGGGCCTTCCGAAGACGCAGTACCTTTCCCTCCTTGCCGGCGATGACGAAACCCGGCGGCTGGTGCACGTAGACCTCCTCGATCAGGTCGCCATTCAAGAACGCCGACTTGACGTCCATGTGATGGACTTGCCACCCTTGCCGTGCCGCCAAAGCCAGCAGCAGTCGTATTGTTTCCATGCGGGCCACCGGCGCGAACACTTCATCGTAGTCCACGCCCTGCCGCTGCGAGTAGCCCTTTGCCACCAAGCGCGCCTTGTGCTTCACGATCTTGCCGGAAGCATCCCTCTTGACCTTGAAGACCCATTTGAGCCCTATCGCACGGTGCCCGGGCGGGAGCGCGGCGAGCTCCCAGGTCTTGTTCTCGCGGATTGCGACCAGCTCGGCGTCCATGGCGCGCATCCAACACGCCTCCTCCAGCGCTTCATCCACCCCAGCGGGCTCTTCAGCAGCAATGAGACAGAGACCGACTTGGTCTTCTCTCGCTGCTTCCACCTCGGCCAGTACATGTGTCATCTTGCGGTAGCGCGTTGGCGTATGGTCGAGGTCGTGCCATTCCCAGTCTTCACTGGGCGGCGTAGCCCAGCCGTCGTCATCTGGGGCTGGAGAACGCGCTGGCGTTGTTGGTGTAGGCGGACAGGCCCCCGGTGCGGAAGAGCTCGATGAAGAGGATGCCGTGGACGACCCGTCTGAGCTCGACAAGGCAGACTGCACATTGACACTCTGTTCGTCGCTGTAGACGACCACAAAGTGTTCGTCCATGGGGGTCGCCGCAGCACCTGGGGCCGGCGTCCAGTCCCACTTCCTCCGTTCTTCAAAAACGACGTCGTGCGTGACGTGCACCTTGTTCGTGGCTGGATCAAACACCCTATACGCCTTGGCTCCTTCAGCGTACCCGATGAAAATCATAGGCGTCGAGTGATCGACCAGTTTATCGATGCCGGGGCCGATCCGCTTGACGTGTGTGGTGCACCCGAAGGTGCGCAGGTGATGAACCGCCGACTTCTTCTTGTGCCACGCTTCGTACGGCGTCTGCCCGTCGACGTTGCGCGTGGGAGATCGATTGAGCAGGTACACCGCGGTCTTGACCGCGTCGCCCCAGAACATGGCGGGCACGGCACCACGGTCTGGTTGCGCCTCTCGACCACGCCGTTTTGCTGCGGCGTGTATGGCGCGGTGGTGCAGTGCTTGATCCCTCCATCCTCGCAGTACAGACGGAATTCAGTGGAGTTCAACTCGCCACCCCGATCAGAGCGGAAAGCCATGAGCCGGCGTCAAGATTCAGCCTCTGCAAGGGCCTTGATCTTCTTGAAACGTTGAAATGCCTCGTCTTTGGATTTGATCACCTCCAGCCACATGTAACGTGAGTGATCATCAACAACTAGCAGGAAATACCGATTACCTCCGGTCGTCGCCGGCTTGATCGAACCGCAGAGGTCCGTGTGGACGAGCTCGAGCGCGTGCTCCGCGCGATACGCCGAGGCCTGCGGGAATGGGAGCCAGTGTTGCTTCCCCAGTGTGCATCCATCGCAGTACTGGTCGACGCGGTCGACGAGGGGGACGCCGTTTGCCATCTCCAGGCGCGCGAGATCGCAGAGCACCCTGAAGTTCAGATGGCCGTAGCGCGAGTGCCATAGCCACGCCATATCGTCGCCGCTCGCTAGCAGGCACACCGGCTTCGTCAGTGCCAGCGAGAGGACGTAGAGCCGCCCGGCGTTGCGCGCCACGCGAGCAAGGAGCCGCCCGTCCAGATTCCGGAGGCGAAGGACCCCGTCGTGGATCACCGTCTCGCAGCCGAGCTCATCCATCTGACCAATGCTCAAAATATTGCTGCACAGATGTGGTATGTAATATACCTCAGAGAGCGTCAGATGTTCACCGCTGCGACACTCGAAGAGGATCGTTCCTCTCCCCTCGATCTGCACACTGGACCCGTCGCCGAGCTTCACAGTCCCCCGCGCTCCCACGTCGAGCTCGGAGAAGATATCGCGGCGACCGGACATGTGGTTGCTTGCCCCGGTGTCCAAATACCAGGAGGTGTCGCAGTCGCCGCCTTCCTATCCAGCGCGCGCCTGGGAGCGTTCTTCGTTGAGAAGAACCCGCTCAACCGGGCGCTCGGTGGTGACAGTGAGCGCGGTGACCGTGGCGAGCAGAAGTGCCGCCTCGTCGTCCTCGTTGCCCGCGACCGCAAGGTTCGCCTGATCCTTGCGTTCACGACGCGGCTCGGTGCAGTGCTTCGAGAAATGCCCAGGTTTGTTGCAGTTGTAGCACTTCACCTGAGACATGTCGCGTTCCCCGTTCGGCGCGCCGTCGCGGCCGCCGTTTCCGCCGCCGCCCTGACCGCCGCCCCGACGAGGCTTGCCGCGACGACGATTCGAGCCGCCGCCTTGTCCACCGGACCCGCCTGGCCTGCCGGAGCCACCATGGCCGCCGCCCTGGCCTTGGACGCGCTGGTTCTTGCGTGCGTTCCACTGCGCCTCCGTCATCAGGAGCTGGGGCCCGCTGCCTCCGCCTTGATCGTTGGTGAGATAGCGCTCCTCCGCGGAGCGCAGGCGGCCGACGAGCTCCTCAACTGAGAGCGTGTTGAGGCCGAGCATCGTCTCGATGGCGAGGGCAATCTGCATGTAGCGAGGGGGGACGACGCGTAGGAACTTCTGTACCACTCTCACCTCGTCCATGGTGTCGCCGAGCGAGCGCAGATTGTTGATAAGTGAGGTGATCCGCATGCCGAACGCGTCGAGCGTCTCGCCGTCACGGAACGTGGTCCCCTCGAACTCGGAGCGCAGCCGTTGCGCCATGGCCTCTCGCATGCGCGTGACTCCCATCCACATGGTTTTGATCGTATCCCATGCCTCCTTCGCGGTCTTCTTCACCACGATCGTGCCCACCATCTCCGGCGGAATGGATCGCAGGATGGCCGCCAGCGCCGACTTGTCGTTGGGGACGCTCGACGGGTTTCCTTCCACCGCTCCCACATCAAGTTTGCCTCCATGTTGATCTGCATCAGCATAGACCACTCGAAGTAGTTTGTCGGCGTGAGCATCGGCCACACCGTGGTGCCGCTCGGGACAAGGCGCTCCTGGACCGTGCGCTCGTGGATGACGACCTCCTTGCCGTACCGGCGGGTGCGGCTGCGACCGCGGCTACGACCGCGATCGGGGGTCGGCGAGCGCGCGCCACCGCTGCCGCTGCTGTCGCCCTGGTGGGCTGCAGTGCGCGCCGCTGCCGAGTTCGCCGAAGAGGTCGAGCCGGCCATGGTCACCGAGGAACAACGCGGCTCTGATACCACTTGTTGAAACCTAGAACACCGACGAGGCCTAGATCACTATCGTGAGGAGAACAGAGGTAGACGAAGACACAAGAGTTTTGGTGCTGCGCACAGTCTGCAGCTTTTCTCATTAATCTCTAGATTATTTGTACATCAACTAAGAAACAGAAAAACCTCCACGCTGCCGAGCCTACCGGACGTGCCATCCCACGTCGCCCGTCGTGCGCGAGGTGAGTGCGGGCCGAGTCTTACGCTGCATGACATCCCATGCGCTCACAACGGCCGCACTAATCTAGCTAGCTACTAACTGAAAACAAAGACAGCTTCTGCGTGTACATGCACACGAGACAGAGCCGGTTATTAAGCTAACTGAAAAACAAACTATCCTAACGGGCAAAGGATTACAAGCTCAACAGCCCTATGGGTGGCTAATGTTCTGGGCAGAGTAAAGACTAGATAGAAAGTGCGGCTTGCCGCACCCAGCAGCAACGCTGCCGGGTACCGTCATATCCAACTCGGTAAAAAGCTTTTGGCGCATGGAGCTTGGCTCATTGCATTTTCCGAATGCTTAAACATAACATTTTGTGTTGCCAAAGGGAATTAGAGTGATTCTCAGGATGGATAAGTCCAATACACATCAGAAATAGGGCATTGGCAAAGCTCGGGAAGTTTGTTTCAGCAGAGGATTTTGTCGAAGTAAAACCAAAGGGTAAAGCAACATATATAACCAAGGCAAACATGACACATTTGTTCATTACAACATTGGTCCAATTCATAGTGCTAAATAGACAGAAAGAGCCAGTTTATATTTGGGCGCACAAGTGTGCCTTTCTAAAGCAGTGATCCAATGATCCAGCATCTGGTTTTTATCAAGGATGTAATCCAATACAAAGTAAACTAAAAAACAGGATATGGGTCAATAGAAAGCACTAAAATCCATGAGTGGTTCAGACAAATAACCGGTTCGCATAAAAATTCAGTACAAAATATCAAAATTAACATAGGAAGGGCAACTTGCCGCATGTGACCTATAAAAATTAAGTACAAAGCCTTCTTAGTCTGCACAAAACAGAGATCACCATACATCAAAACAGCTGCAACTGCAATGCTGATCCATGCACTAATATACCGTGCTCAATATCACAGGTAAACATTTCAGTTAAAAAATATACTACAGACAACTAATTCATGGCATTGGCACATCGCAAGACACAAGATTTCATTCAAGTGGCTTTCAGGCCACTTCCATTCTACAAAACATGGTGGATTGTGCTCTTCCTGGGCAGTAACTCACCAGGTAAAGTAACCATGACCTCATCCGACTCAAGCGGCGACCTGCAAGCCAAGACAATGGAAATAGTAACTGTCAGAGAGAGACATAGAGATGCTTTGTAAGGACAATTTTGGTTCTAACAAGCAAAACCAACGAGAGATAAGAAGAAAGAATACTCCATTAATAATAATTCGTACAAAGTACAAACATAAAAACTTCATTTTCTAGTCCCACTAAATAATCATCAAGAACTAAACTTAGATTAATTCAATGAATTAATAATATTTTTAGGTGAAAGACTTGAGCATTACATAATATAAACACCAAATAATACAAATCATACTCATGATTATGTTGCATAGTCAGTCAAGACCTCGATAAGATTTTGACAACATGAATCAGATTATTTAGATCTTAGACCGTGAATTCCAGAAATCACACCATACAAATATTAGTTACCAGGAGAGAGGTAATACAAAAAAAATTTGGGACTATTTCCAATCCTGGTGGAATGACATCAGATGTAAACTTTCAACTCAACCAAAGGTTCATAAGTAAACTCAATATATGATATTTTTTTTGTCTCGAACAAATGTGTAGCATTGCATATAAGACACTGAGATACCTATATGATTTATGACATAAAAGGGAGAAAAGTATCAAAAAATGATTTTGTAACAGAAAAGAAATTTTAAAAAATAGAACTGATCTGAACCTACCAGGCCAATAACTTTCTTGTCTGACAATTTTAAATCCCCAATCTATCTTGCGAATCATGGCCCAAACAATTATAGCATGTTTATATCAGCCTGCGTACATAAGAAACAAGGATACTATTCTTTTTTCAAATACAAAACCATTAGCAGATGATACAAATAAATGATAGTGGGGATTATTAGAGCACCTTCCATGTGCATATCATCCATATGTTGCAACAAACTAACAATCCCACCCCTAGCTGTGGACAGCTGCACCCATGACCAACGATACCTCAGTATCGCTAGTCAGGCGTTGCCCCCTGTAGATCCAACATATTTTTACAGTCTTGTTGAAGTTAATAACAGCAAAGTACTCAAAATAAATGATGCAAACATATGGAAGTCGTAGACCAGCTGACATGCAATGAATACAACTACTGGTTTCTTCAGCAACAAAGAGTTGATGGAGGGGTTTACTGCCATGACACAAGCATGGTATAGGTTGCATAATGGCAAGATATCATGTCCTTATAAATTCAACCGCCCAAGACAAAACCTTGTATCTAAGTCCCAAATGGTTACTATAGGAACAGAGCAAAATAGAACTCTTAAATGACAGAAAATGGACATTGCCAAACGTTTACAAAGTATACAAGGCACAAAATAATCCAAGGATCAATGACAAATGGACAGAATTGGGAAAGAAACTGGACGTGAATGCATTGTTTAGTGAGCAAGTAGAAAAATATAATAAAGAAAATAGTTCATGACAACAAATTTAGTTGTTCTGACGCCATACTAAAGAGCACATTATATACAGTATCGCTTAATAATTAGTAGTTGCCATTCACCAGAAAGTTTGGAAACAGTAAACAACTAAGAATGTGAAATGGAAAGTATGATAAGAATACAGAGGCAAAAGAGTCGTGTTCAATCGTGACATATATAAATAAGCAGTAGGATGAGTGTAGCATAGACATGTTAATTGGTAAGTACTCATGTGAATTATCCAGTGGTGCTAATTACGGTTCAGTATACTACTCGTTCAGGACACCATGCAGAAAATTTAGCGCAGACTAAACAACATCAATGAGCACATTCTTCTTCTCAAAGAAAAGTGTGAATTGTTATAGCAAAGATCAATGAGCCTGGCTTGAGTAAAAATTTGAATGGTATTTTCAAAGTTGGCGAATTATTCCTTCAAGTAGGCACATACTTTAGGGAATTTGAATGCATTGTTTATTTCATCCACCTATCAACCACCACTTGGGGCTGATGTTAAAAAGATGAAATGATAGAAATTGGTGACATGGTAGGCCAAGTAATTACCTAGTTCTTGCTGCAGATTTTCAAAGTAGGATTTTAAAAAAGCATTAGGGCCAGGTATATATATATATATATATATATATATATATATATATATATATAATAGAATCTGTACCCATTGTTTGTTCTGAGATACAAAATCTACTTGAAAAATAATCTTGCCAAGACAGGTAAGCTGCGACTCAAGAGCAGTAGTATTATGTTGTTTAATAATATTTGGTGGACAGTTGTAATATTAATCTTAATCTAATTATATCCAGAGGAGCTCTGCCTTAACTATATCACTCTAAAAAGACAATCTAATTTTGTTGCCAAGGACATAACTATAAGGTGACACATGGCAAAAAAATCCTTGGGAGAAATGGGTCAGAAAGCTTGCCTTGATCCACCTACCAAGTTAGCCCACCAGCCATCAAGGAACATCACAACATCCATTATTTGGGATAGTTCTTCTTGAAACTTTAATTGAGATATCTCACATTCTATCCAGAAACCTTCGAGTCATCCCTGTCAACCAATCTATGCATAAAAATCATGGTTAGTTAAAATAGGAAGTAATCCAAACAATTGGTATTTCTGAAAGAAAGAGGTAGGAGCAAGCAAACATTTGCAAAGAAATCTCTAATACAGTTGTAATAACAAAATTGAATCCTTTGATATGTTCATCAGGATTCTTCCACGGTTCTACTACAAAATCACCAATTTGACTGCAAAGAAAGCAACCGAAGGATACACTATGAACCAAGACAAAGCACATGAAATATACTCTTTAGGAACGACCAAGCAAATAGATGAACAGAAGAGAGCTCACCATGCACAAACGCAGACGACACAGTCATGTTAAAGACACCACAAGGACCTATAAATCAGCAGATGACAACATCACAAGGACCACCGACCTGTAAAGCATAACACATTAAAAAAAGCAAGAAGTATCAGGAAATGGTAACAGAGGAATTAATACAAATAAACTGTCAGCTTTCTAATTTTCAGGTCTTCGCAGCTAAAGGGCCATCCTACATATATCATTATCTAACGGCATGAGTAACTGCTAGGATGTTTTACACACAACTTGAACTAAATCATACCTACCCTACCATTACTACATGCTCTCACTTCACCAATTCATCTACTGGACACTAAACTATTCAAAGATCTAGCATAAATATTAATATTCATTAGTATGCAGATCAGATTTGCTTGCAATTTTATCTTCCATCTCTTTAATGGATGTTCAAAACAGATCTTTCTCCTGTTATATGTTATATGCCTCAAACAGTAGAAGTAAACAAATAATTTTCCGAATACAAACACAATGATATCAGGAAAAAAATGGGACATCATATAACAGTATCGATGTGCTTCACTATCACTGGAAAAAATACCCTCCATCGCTTGATTAACAGTATCAATGTGCTTCAATACCCTCTATCGCTTGATTTGCCCAACGGTGAAAGCCATTCAAGATATAGTATGTCCGAATCAACCGAAGCATAGCAATAATCCAGCTCAATGTGGGAATATACCTGCAGTTTTAGATAAGAATGAAGTAGCCAAATATAAATGTATATGTTCTTGAAACACATAAACTGAACCAACTCTTAGTAGAAACATCGGATACAGTCAAAATAAAAATATTAGAAGTCAGTCTGGTTTTGGAAACTATGATTCCATCATCCTGTGAACTATTCTTTCGATATCAGCTCCGCATAGCATCTAGTTTCCTGGGGATATGTAGTAACCTTGCCCCTTGGTACATCAAACATGCAATAACTTTGACATCAAAGACCCAAACGAAAAAACTATGCCTTGAATAATTTATATAAAGGATGCAACCTTTTAAATAGTAAACATAGAAAAGTACTTGCAGGTCATGCAATTACTGTGAATTGAGCAGTTTAAAAGATGGGACTTGTGCTAGGCTAAGACGTCTACTCCACTCAATCAGAGTTGATCGAGCCTTGGCTGTGAATCAAACTAAGAACAAGATGAGATCTAAATTGCCATTAGCGGCTGCTTCCAATTATCAGTGTCTTAAAACCACCAAATAGCATCAAGGAAGGGAAGGAGAGGAGACGGACCTAGCTAGGGTGGAAGCAAGGGAAGGGAAGGAAGGTCCATGGCGTCGGTGGCCTCCCCCTCGTGCTCATGGCCTGCCCCCTCCTCGACGCATTGGCTGGCTGGTGGTGGTTGTAAGTGCATCTAGTGCCCCTTAGTGATTTTGGTGTATTGAAGACTTATAGGTTAAGGGACTAATGCGTTTGTGAGTGTACACAGGTCTATAAGTCTATGAGGAGTTTGATATTTACAGAGAAAGTCGACCCCTAAAAATGAAGTTCTTCGACTGAAGACTTTGGATTTCTGAAGACTTTCTGAAGACTTTGAAAGTGAAGAAATTGGTGTGACCTTGAAGACTTGGTATTCATTCGAGGAACATGAAGCGTGAAGACTTTTATTTTCGTAGTTTCATTTTCTCTTTCTTGAGTCATAGGAAACACCGTACTATTAAAGGGGGTCGAGGAAATACTAAGGAAAATTTTCTATGTGATGCTCAACTCAAAATCCTACACCTACCAATCTCTTCGAGTGAAGCCATTGGAAATCTCATACAGTCCAGTCATATTCCTCAGTGACAGAGACGAAGTTCTTCTGGTCTCTGAGGAATTTGTTCTGACTGAGGAGTTAGGAATTCGCCAGTGCTGATTACCTACACAGTGAGGAACATGATAGCCCTGAGGATTTTGCTACTCAAAATTCCGACCGTTGTTGTGCTATGAGCCAGCTGTCCCAAAATATCTATCCACCTAATGGTCATATCATTCAAGGGCGTTTATGTCTTATCATGTCGGGTTGCTCCCTAGGCTATAAATAGCCGCCCCCTACAACCACTATCTGGTTGGCTACTCCGAGAGAAACTGACACTTGCCATTTGAGAGAAACCCATTCTCCGAGGACTTTGAGCGAAAATCATCAAGTGAGGAAAACCCAAACCCAAACACCTACAAACCCCAAGTGATTGATCATCACTGAAGAGATTGATCCTGCGTGGATCCGACGCTTGTTACCTTTGAAGACTCTGCTTCTTCCAGACGGTTAGGCGTCATGGTCTAGAGCATCCAAGAGGAATTGTGGATCGCCGAGTGACCAAGTTTGTGAAGGTTCGGAAGTCACCTGAAGACTTACCATGAGTGATTGGGCAAGGTCTGTGTGACCTTAGCTCAAGGGGAATACGGTGAGGACTGAGTGTCTTGAGCTGCGTGTTCAGGACTGGGTGTCCGGGACTGTGTGTCATTAGGTTTAAATACCTAGCCGCCCTAACCAGATGTACAACTGAGACAGCAGTTGGAACTGGTCTACCAAATCATTGTCTTCACCAAGCTTACTGGTTCTATTTCCTCAACTCTTTCATTTCCTCATAACCGTGTTGTGTGCTTGTTCATATCTATGCTTGAAGACTTTGACTGAATATTTTCTCAATTTCCTCAGTTTAATTTCTTCAATCTGTTTGTTTTCATCCTGTGCTATCCTGTGCTTATGCTTTCTGTACTCTGTGCCTGTCTTCATTTCATCATGATGACTATGTTTGTGTTCTGTTATGTTTACTTTTGAGTACTTATTCCGCTGCTAGCAGTTCTTCACTAAGAAATTTCCTCACCTCCAAATTCCTCAGTGAAGAATTCATAAAAATCGCCTATTCACCCCCCCTCTAGTCGATATAACGCACTTTCAATTGGTATCAGAGCAAGGTACTCCCTTGTTCTGTGTGATTTTGGTTTAACCGCCTGGAGTTTTAGTTATGTCGACGCAGGTATGATCAAGGTCTCTGTTGGGTGTCTTATCTTCGATGGGACAGACTACCCCTACTGGAAGAATAAGATGCGAATGCATCTTGAGGCAATTGATAACAATCTCTGATATGTTGTGGAAAATGGTGTTCCCTCAGTCACACCTTCTCTGAATGTTGCTGATGTGAAGAGATTCAATCAACTCAATTCTCAAGCGAAGAATATCATATGTGGCCATCTGAGTAAAGGACGGTATGGAAGAGTGAGTGCTTTGGAAACTGCTAAGCTTATCTAGGTAGACTGTCCAAAGTGAATGAAGGAGTCTCAACACAGCGTGACTCTCGAGTTGATGTTCTTCGCAATCTCTTCAACCGCTTCAAAAGACTCGACAATGAAAATGTTCAACAAACCTTCGATCGCCTCACTGACATCTCAAATGAGCTTCAAGCACTTGGTGCCACTGACATCACTGACCATGAGGTGGTGAACAAATTGCTGAGATCCCTTGATTTCTCATTTGACACTCTGGCATTGATGATAGAAGAACGTGCTGATTACAAGTCACTTGATCCCGCTGATATTCTCGAGAGGCTAAATACTCATGAGTTTCAACTTGCTGAAAAAAGAGATCTCTATGGTTCGAGCTATGGCAGATCACGTGCACTGAAGGCCAAGGCAGTATCTAAGTCCGAAGATGAAGACTCTGGTAGCAGCCTTGGTGATCCTGAAGAACTAAGCCTTGAGCTAGCACTGCTCGTGAAGAAGTTCCAAAAATTCTCAAGACGTGGTCGCTTTGGAAGACCCTCAAGGAGCAATGATTCCTCATCCAGTGACTATAAGAGGAGGCTCTGTCACAAATGCAAGAAACCTGGACATTACATTCAAGATTGTTCTTAGTGGGAAAAGGAATCAAAGAAGAAGAAATACAAGGATTACAGTTCTGATGATGCGAAGAAAAAGAAGAAATCCACAAAATCTTCATCATCAAAATCCTCAAAGTCTTCATCTCACAAGAAAAGCAGCTCCAAAAAGGCTCGGGCATTCATTGGCAAGAAAATGGACTCTGAGGCTGAATCTGAAGAAAATGAGGAAGAGGAGGGATCTGAGGAGTCCGAATCCGGTGTGGCAAGCTTAGCCCTCGCTACTGCATTCGTCAGCAAGTCTATCTTCAACTCTGAAGAAAATGACCTCACCAACAAGGCTGATGAAGGCAATGATGACTATGCTCCCACCTATTTCTTCATGGCAAAGGGTGCCAAGGTACTCAAATACACCTCCTCTGAATCAAGTGAGAATGAATCTGATGAAAACCTCAAGCCCAGCTATTCTAAACTTGCTAAGATTGTTGTAAAACAACAAAGGGCTTTTGAAAAGGTTCAAAACATGCTAGACAAAAGTGATGATATATTGGGTGAAGAAATGGATCGCACTAAAGCCTTGACTGAAAATCTTCAGAGACTTCAGACTCGGTTTGACAACCTTCAAGGTCATCATAACACTCTCTTATGTGATCATGAGAAGCTTTCTTATGAATTTCTTCAAAGAAAGCAAGATCTTGAGAAGCTAAGAGTGAGTTATGAAGATCTTCAGAAGGAGCGCGATTCATTACTTGCTCAACAAATCAGCGCTTCTCAGGAAGAATTTGTTCCTCCTTGTTTGAAATGCATTGAACGTGAATCTGCTAATTCTTCACCTGAATGTTCAAATGCTGCTAATGTTTCAAATTCTTCACATGGATCTGCTATCACTAATTCCTCATCTGAGGACACTGCTAGTATCACTGACGATGCAGGGCCGAAGGAATTGTACATGACAGGCATGTACAAAAGCCTCAAAGGGCATCAGACTCTTTGTGATGTGCTTAAAAAGTAGATACTCAACAGGAACCCTAGGAAAGAGGGTATTGCCTTTAAGAGGAAACTCAATGCTGATGGTACATATTGGAAGCCTGAGCAGTACCCCAAAACTACATGGGTTGCTGCAAAGGGACCTCCAGTTAATCCATCTAACTTATCTGGATTTGCATGTGAATCTCCTCGTTCTGACGATGAGTCATTTGACTCCAACTATAAACTGTTCAAAAGTCAGAATGGTGAAGTATTTGCTAGATATGTTGGCACTAACTACAGGAACGGTCCCCTTATGAAGAAAATCTGGGTTCCCAAAAGGTGCCTTAAAAGTCTTTAGGTGAATGTCCTCAGGACACCTCCTACGAAGAATAGGAACCCCAGATCAAATTCTTTATATGGACCAAATTCCTCAAAAGGATCAAAGTCCTCACATGAGTATCATCGTGCTAACAACTCTGTTTCGCAGGGAAGAGCTAAGGGCTATGAATATGAGCATTATTCTTCTAATCATCATGTTCATAAGTCCTCGAAGAATTTCTCTGCTTATTCATATGCTTATCCTAACTCCTCTTATGTGAAACGAAATGGACTGGCTTCTATGCCACCTTTCTCGTATGGAGCTCGCAGAGTGATGAACTCTTTGCCATCCCTTCAGATGTGGGTGGTGAAGAAAAAGAACTAATCTCTTCTGCAGGGTCAGGTCTCCAGACATACGTAATCGTCTGAAGAATTTGTTGGAGACCTGAGTATGCCTGAAAGGACGTAGGCTAATCATGAAGAAATGAACTTTCATTTCTCACGTCCTCATACTGCTTTATCTGTTCTTTTGCTTGATGAAATTGATCTGATGAATTGATGTCATATTCTTCACTGATGAAGTATATGAGTTCGTTAGTTGCACTAATTCATCTGCAAGATGATCAACTCAAAGCCACTGAGTGGGTCCTCGATAGTGGATGTACAAATCACATGACTGGTGACAAGAATCTATTGATGGATGCTCCATTATCTCCGTCGCATCTGAAGCATATCATCTTTGCCGACAAAGGCAAAAGTCAGGTATTGGGTCTAGGTAAGGTTGCGATCACAAAGGATCGACACATGGACAAAGTCATGCTTGTCGAGTCCTTATGATACAACCTCATGTCTGTCTCAATGCTTTGCGATCTTGATATGGTTGTTGTCTCTGGCAAGTACCGTTGTGTTGTGGTTATGGAAGCTGATAATTCCAAAGTCTTCAAAGGTTTTAGGAGAGGAGATCTGTATATTGTTGATTTCTGTACAGGACCACAACCAGCCATGTGTCTACTTGCAAAAGCGTCAGAAGGCTGGCTTTGGCATCGATGACTTGGTCATGCAGGCATGAGGAATCTGCACACGCTTGCGAAGAAGAAGCATGTCATCGGCATCGAGAATGTCAAATTCCTCAAGGATCACCTATGTGGAGCCTGTGAAGCTGGGAAGATGACAAAGGCTAAGCATCCAGCAAAGACTATCATGACCACCACTCGTCCATTTGAATTGCTTCACATGGATCTCTTCGGTCCTAATCATTATTCTGATGTTTCAAATGATGCATCTCAATATGGCTTTGTTATTGTTGATGATTACTCTCGATACACATGGGTACACATTGTTACTTACAAATATGAAGTGCAGGAAGTCTTCAAACGATTTTCCTCGAGGGCTTCAACCAACTTTAGTGTGAAGATCAAGCACATCAGCAGTGACAATGGAACCGAGTTCAAGAATTCTGGTCTAGATGACTACCTTGATGAACTTGGTATTACTCATGAGTTATATGCTCCTTATACTCCTCAGCAGAACGACGTCGTGGAGCGTAAGAACAGGACTCTTGCTGAGATGGCTCGCACTATGCTTCATGAATACAAAACGCCTCGTCGTTTCTGGATTGAGGCAATTGATACTGCGTGCCACATCATCAACATAGTATATCTTCACAAATTCTTCAAGAAGACTGCCTATGAACTCCTCACTGATAAGAAACCCAATGTAAGTTATTTCAAAGTCTTCGGTGCTAAATGTTGGATTAGAGATCCTCATCACAACTCAAAATTTGCACCGAAAGCACATGAAGGTTTTATGCTTAGTTACGGAAAGGACTCGCAGACCTACAGAGTCTTCAACAACGTTCTTCACAAGGTTGTTGAAACTGTAGATGTGCGGTTTGATGAAACTAATGGCTCGCAAAGAGAGCACCTACCTACTGTGATAGATGAACCAACACCTGAGGAAACTATCAAGTTCAAGGCTACTGAGGATGTCATTCCTACTAAAGAATCCGCTGAAGAATTCATTCTAGAACATGAAGAACGTCGAGCTAATGCACCTGAAGAAAATACTGAAGAAAATGGTACTGAAGAGAATGCTGATCAAATTCCTCAACGACAACCAGCTCATCCTCGCATTGCAAAAGAAGTGCAAGTTGAAAAGGTCATCAATGACATCAAAGCGCCAGGTCCTCTCACACGCTTAAAAGCTTCACATTTATCTAACTTTTGTGGGCACTATGCTTTTGTCTCTATCACAGAGCCCACTAAGGTAGATGAAGCATTTCTGGAGCCTGAGTGGATTCAGGCCATGCAAGAAGAACTACATCAGTTCGAGCTCTGGGAACTGGTCAAATGTCCAGATCCTCGCAAGCACAATATCATTAGCACAAAGTGGATCTACCACAACAAGCAAGATGAAAATGGCCTTGTGGTGAGGAATAAGGCACGACTCGTAGCTCAAGGCTACACACAGGTTTTGAAGATCCAAAGAATCCTGACAAAGTCTTTAGACTCAACAAGGCCCTCTATGGCCTCAAGCAGGCCCCACGGGCGTGGTATGATACCTTGAAGGAATTCTTCATGAAGAAAGGCTTCAAACCCGGTTCACTCGACCCTACTCTTTTCACTAAATCTTATGATGGTGAATTGTTTGTGTACCAAGTATATGTTGATGATATTATCTTTGGCTGTACTGACCAGCGTTATAGTGATGAATTTGCCTACATGATGAGTGAAGAATA
This sequence comes from Triticum monococcum, assembly GCA_034509565.1. Taxonomy (NCBI): domain Eukaryota; kingdom Viridiplantae; phylum Streptophyta; class Magnoliopsida; order Poales; family Poaceae; genus Triticum; species Triticum monococcum. The sequence goes on along the minus strand of CM067845.1, from coordinate 535,010,555 downwards.
TCAAATGTCTATGATGGGAGAATTAAAATTCTTCTTAGGTTTTCAAACGTCAACAACGCAATGGCATATTCATATCTCGGGAGAAATACCTCAAGGATGTACTGAGAAAATTCCGCATGCAAGATTGCAAAGGCGTCAAAATTCCTATGCCCACAAATGGCCATTTGTGCACTGATGAAAATGGTATTGACTTCGATCATAAGGTATACCGCTCCATGATTGGTTCTTTATTGTACTTACATGCATCTAGGCCAGATATAATGCTTAGTGTTTGCATGTGTGCCCGATTTCAAGCTACACCGAAGGAATCACACCATAAGGCTGTGAAGCATATTCTTCGATATCTAGCTCACACACCAACACTTGGATTATGGTACCCCAAGGGCTCGGCTTTTGATCTCATTGGATATTATGACTCTGACTATGCTGGTGATCGTGTGGACCACAAGTCAACATCTGGTACATGTCATTTCCTCGGACGTTCTTTGGTCTGTTGGTCCTTGAAGAAACAGAACTGCGTATCACTATCTACTTCTGAAGCTGAGTATATTGCCGCTGGTTCTTGCTGTGCTCAATTGCTATGGATAAAGCAAACTCTCAAGGACTACGGCGTCAACACGAAGAATGTGCCTCTCTTCTCTGACAATGAGAGTGCCATCAAGATTTCTCACAACCCAGTTCAGCACTCGAAGACTAAGCACATTCAGATTCATCATCATTTTCTTCGTGATCATGTGTTGAAGGGCGACATTTCTATTGAACATGTGAACACTGAAGAATAGCTAGTCGATATCTTCACAAAGCCCTTGGATGAGAAGAGATTTAGCAAGTTGCGGTGTGAGCTAAATATCCTAGAATCTTCAAATGTTCTCTAAAAAGGACACTCACCCTAACACTTATGCAAAATTGATGACTTAGATGTGCAACACATGAAGAAACGTTTTTTCTTCAATCAATAAAGAATAACACTCTAAGTGTGAAGAAATTAACAAAGAATTTGATTCTCAGAACCCTACGATAATTGTATGCGGTGTCTGAAATCATCATTCTTATACGGTGGGTCACGCCACCACCAAAAGTTGAAATTCAGTTGTTCAAATCTTCAACTTTGCATTGTCTTCACTGTTTCCGTTGTTCTTCTTCATTGGCTATATATATATATATATATATATATATATATATATATATATATATATATCTTCAAGTTGGTTTTTCTGCTAAGTGAATGTGATCGGACCCTTCCCCCTCTATGCTATACTCAACCCTATCTGTTCACAAATTCTTCATGTGCGTTCTATTTGAAACTCGTTCAAAATCTTCATTGTGTCCTTGTGAGCTGAAAAAATTGCGAACGGAACTTTTAACTTATCTTATCCAATTTTCGGCTTTGCCGCTCAAACCGTTCCGCATCCCATGACATACTTATCCACTCACCCATGATCTAACACGATCTCCACTTCTCAGTACGTGGGTGACACATGTCATGCGAATGAGAATGGTCAGGGGCACGTTCGTCCAAATTCTTCTGGCGAACGGTTTTCACCATGGCTATAAATACCCCTCTCCCCTTCCTCACTTCTTTTACTCCGCTCGACCTCTCTCCAGCTCGAGCTTCTCAAACCCTAGCGCCGCCGCTACTTCATCATCGCTGGTGAGGAATAGCTTCACTGCCTCAACCTTGTCGCCGTCGTACTCCCGCCGGCCGCGGAAACCTTCACTCCGCCACCGCCGTAGCCGTCTTCCCCCGCCGAGTTAGGGCGTGGAAGATCTACACAGACGAACTTCACCTCTCCATCTCTCAGTTCGTCGTGTTCTTCATCCAGGGTAATTAAAAGTTACTTTTACTGCCCTCTTTGATTCGAATGTTTTCTACAAAATCTTCAAAGGTGTTTTTCTTCAAATCCTCACACACTGAAACACCTCACGTATCATCTGTTCTTAATTCGTTTCTCTAAGCTATGTTTTTCTTCAAGATTCCTCAAATGTGTGGATTTTTGATCTACACATCTCTGGAACCTAAGACAAAGAACGCTTAGTGAAATTCTTCAAGACTCATCTAGTCAAATTCCTCAAACTTGTTTTTTTTGCAAAACCTTCTGAGAACGCATATGACCTCTCCAAATTCCTTGCAACTATACTCTGTCACAGGTACTCATGTGAGCTGCTGAATCTCTAGGTTCTCATCAACTTAACTCATTGCAGCGTTCCTCGAAGAAAAGTTGCATACTTCTTTAGAAAATTCAATTGTTCAAATTCCTCAACTGAAGAAAATGGCTGACGGTAAGAAGCCACAGAAAGGAGGAAAGAGGGCTGAGGTCAACACATCATTTGAAATCCCTGATGACATATACAAAGATTACTGCACTCCTGATGAGGCCAAGTTTGGAAAAGAGGACAAAAATCAGCGCAAGGTGTGCATACAGAGGATAGAAAGGAGATGGGCAAGAGAGTGGAGGGAGTACATGTATGTTACTCCCAAGTACATGAAGAAATTCGCACTCAATCCTCCATGTCCAAGACCTCCATTGGCACCTGGCCAAATAGCTGATCCCACCAGACTCAAGCATGGTGAGGATTATCCGGATGAATGGGCTAAGCGCCAAGCCAAGTTGGCTAAACAAGCCAAAGAAGTTGTGAGGAAATTCAACAAAGACTCTGCTGCTGCTGCCGCCGCCGAGGCCTCTGTCAAGCCTAAGAAGGCCATGTCAAAGAAGCCCGCGCACAAGCCAAGTGCTTCACCTTCAGTGGTTTCAAGGCCAAGTTCCTCAGCAATGCCCTCACGGCCAGAATCTTCAAAGCCATCAAGGCCAACTTCTCATGTTGCTCCTGTTCCTCCGAAATCCTTAGCTCCTTAGAAGTCCTCAGCTGTTTCGACAAAGTCCTCTGCACATGTGCATCTCGCCATGTGTCAAAGGACCACAGGCGTCTCAATTGCCTCAGGAGCTTCAGCTAGTTCCTCAGCTGCACCAAATTCTTCAATGGGACCCTCTCTACTAAAGACAAAGGCCACTGCTAGACGAGGTCCTCGCCCTATTCCTCAGAAGAAGCAGGTCGCCTTCCAAGTGTCGTCTGAAGAAGACGAAGCTGATGATGGTGAACTTGCTGAAATCATCAGAGATAGGCAAGTCAGGGCCGCTAGAGCCAAGGGAACAGATGTGCCACTACTTTTGGATCCAAAGTTGATCCTTAAATACATTGATGTTTGGCACAAGGACCCCAACACTCCCATGCCTGATTTCAAGCTGACTCCTGGACAAAGTCACATGCTGACCCATTTCATGCAAGAAGAAAAATGAAAATATGAGAAGGCCAGGCAGATCAAGAAAGCGCAATACAAGAAGGAGAAATTTCTGAAGAACAACATTGTCACTATGACAACCGATGAACTTGTGAAAATCCAATCTACAATCAAAACCCCCAGCGATGACTTTAAAGCCTACTATGCTGATTGGCAAGGAGCCAAAGTCAGATTTGTAAAGATAACTGAACCGTTCACTTCCAATGTTGTTGCCCCAACGCAACAGGAAATTCCTCAGGCTGAAGCATCTACTCAGCCAACTGAAGAACATGACAGCACCGTTGATGAAAATCAGGCTGCCGAAGAAAATGTGAGTTGTAGGGCTGATGACTGCATTCCAGCCGCTGAAGAAATTGCCAGGGCATCCACTAGTGGTGCGCCTGAAGAAAATGAAGAAGTCAGGGCCACTGCATCAATTGTGCCTGAAGAAAATCAACCAGGTTCCTCTGCTCCTCATGCGCCTACACCAACTCCGATCCTTCCATCTGCATCAGATGTGAAGAAAACCAAGGCTGTAGAGCGTGCAGCAGTGAAGAAAAGGAAAGCATCAGCTACTTCAGATTCTTCAGCTCCGAAGAAGATGAAGCCTTTGATCAGCTCGTTTGAAAATCCCATCGACGCTGTTCCTCTCTCTACTATGCCATCAAAGGACCTTGTTCCTTTCGATGAAGAATATGTGATTCCCAGTGGATCTGATGTAGAAACTCCTTCTGCTGCTTCGTCAGAGCAGTTGGATGAAGAAATTGAAGTGGATGAGATCCCTTCAACACCTGTCATTTCCTCGCCTCTGCCTCAGTTCACTGCTGAAGAGGCTGGCGTTAAAGAAATGGAAAATGAAGATGTGGACGTTGGCTGCTCCACACCAGTGATGAGTGATGAATTCTGGGAAAGTCAGCATCCAAACTCTCCAATGTTCACACCGTTGCAGCAAATACCTCAGTCCCCTGCACAAACTGTTCAAATGGGCTCTGAAGAAACTCACCCCACTTCATCTATACGTGAAGAAATTCCAGCCACTAGTGCTGAAGAAACTGCTTCTGCTGAACATCTGAAGACGCAGACTGCCACTGAAGAGGAAGCAGAAATTCCTCAGCCCGAAGAACCTGTGATTGAGATTCCTAAGGTCGTGATGCAACTCACTGACACTCCTCTACCCAAGCCAAAGGATCCATTCTCCAGGAAGCAAAAGTTTAAGGCTGATGATTTCTTCGGCGAGCATGTATTCTTCGCATACTACAACCCTTATAACTCTGCTTGCATTAGGAAGAGGCGTTTCTGGACAGCCAGCCAAGCCAATTTCTATTCCTCAGTGCTGTTCAACAAAAACAAAATCTTCTACCATGAGCACATTCCTCACGTGGATATGGAATCTCTGTCGTGCTTCATGCCAGTCCTTAGTGTTCTTCACGACGCTGGACTATTAAACTTCTGTTCTGACATCTGCGATTGGAATGAAGAACTGATTCTTCAATTTTATGCGACGCTGCACATCACAGGAGATTCTGAAGATGTGAATTCATGGGTGATGGACTGGATGTCTGAGAACACTCACTACACAGCACCAGCTACTGAATTGCTTCGTGCCTTACCACTCAGTCCTCCCCTTGAAGAAGCTCATTGTATTTACAGTGAACCTGAGCTTACAAATCACTACATGCAAATTCTGATGAAACCTTTGAAGCCAGGTCAGGCCCCACGAACCAAATTCCTCGTGAAGGAATTACTTTATGTGCCTAGAACTGTCTATCGCATTCTAACGAGGACAATGAGTCCCATCAAAGGCCACGACACATCTGATGAGGAAATTGTTGGCATCATGAAGAATCTGGTATTCAATATCGTCCATGGCATTCCTGTCAATTATCACGATTTCTTCATGAGGACTCTGGCAAATGTTGCACTTTCTCCGTTTGAGCTGAAGCCTTATGCACCTTGGATTATGAGATTCCTCGGGAAAAGGTCTTCACTCAACTACAAAGCTGATTTTCAGAATCACCTCAGCTACTTGCCCTGGATTGAAGTCCTCAAGCAGACCTATTCCTCAGTTGATGAAAAGGGCAAGGCACCAGCTATTATAGATGAAGGCATTCGTCCATTGGATGGACAGTTTCGCAAAGCTGCATCTTATTCCACCAATGATGAGTCTGCCACACATGACTCTGCCAATGTACCCAAGTCTACTCCTCAAGCCACTGCTCCTCGTGTGATGACTGATCGTGAGCTTCTGCTTAGTCTTCACCAAAAGGTGGATTGAAATCATAAATGGGTTAAGCGTCAGTTTGGTTCATTTCTTCACAACATGACTGCTACGCACAATGCAGTGAAGAAAAACCATTACTACCTCCATGAAGTTTTCGGTCGCACCTGGGCCATTCTGTCACATCTGTATGGTGAAGAAGATCTCAAGAGAATGGGTCTCAAGGAAGATTTTGACTGGTCTGCACCTCCACCGAAGAAATTCAAGAAGGTCAAGGTTCCTTCCTTGGTGGCCAGCTCATATTCTTCATCACGCGACACCGATGAGAATGAAGACTTGGACGACACTACGGCAGGCCCTTCCACGTCAAACGACCCCAACAACGCTGGCGCTCCTTCATCAACTTGATATTCTTCAGGGGCGTTAGTCCTCATATTCGATCCTTTTGGTCACTTGATGACAAAGGGGGGGAATTTTGAGTTAGTCTTCAAGCGGGTCTTTCTATATGGGCTTTTTTTTGTTAAGTTACAACTCTCGTTCTTGTGAGACTTTATTGGATCGAGTTGTAAACTTAAACCCGATGGTGCTCTGATACTTTTGATATGTGTTTCTGCATGCTTATTCCTCATATATGCTAATGCACGCATGCTGAATTACATCAGTCACCATATTTCATCATGCATTTCAAATTCCTCATTACGATATGTCAAATGCGTGTATGAATTACAAGATATAGGGGGAGATCTCTATGATTCTACTCTTCAAGTGTGCAATGCTTTAAAAGCAAATACCTCACCATGCACATATTCAGGGGGGTTCTTCTATATCTTGCAATCAAATTCCTCAATATCAGTATTTACACTTCATATATTTATCCCTGTTGAAAACTTAACCTATATTGTCATCAATCACCAAAAAGAGGGAGATTGTAAGTGCATCTAGTGCCCCTTAGTGATTTTGGTGTATTGAAGACTTATAGGTTAAGGGACTAATGCGTTTGTGAGTGTACACAGGTCTATAAGTCTATGAGGAGTTTGATATTTACAGAGAAAGTCGACCCCTAAAAATGAAGTTCTTCGACTGAAGACTTTGAATTTTTGAAGACTTTCTGAAGACTTTGAAAGTGAAGAAATTGGTGTGACCTTGAAGACTTGGTATTCATTCGAGGAACATGAAGCGTGAAGACTTTTGTTTTCGTAGTTTCATTTTCTCTTTCTTGAGTCATAGGAAACACCGTACTGTTAAAGGGGGTCGAGGAAATACTAAGGAAAAATTTCCATGTGATGCTCAACTCAAAATCCTACACCTACCAATTCCTTCGAGTGAAGCCATTGGAAATCTCATACAGTCCAGTCATATTCTTCAGTGACAGAGACGAAGTTCTTCTGGTCTTTGAGGAATTTGTTCTGACTAAGGAGTTAGGAATTCGCCAATGTGGATTACCTACAGAGTGAGGAACATGATAGCCTTGAGGATTTTGCTACTCAAAATTCCGACCGTTGCTGTGCTATGAGCCACCTGTCCCAAAATATCTATCCACCTAACGGTCATATCATTGAAGGGCATTTATGTCTTATCATGTCGGGCTGCTCCCTAGGCTATAAATAGCCGCCCCCTACAACCACTAGCTGGTTGGCTGCTCCGAGAGAAACTAACACTTGTCATTTGAGAGCAACCCATCCTCCGAGGACTTTGAGCGAAAATCATCAAGTGAGGAAAACCAAACCCAAACACCTACAAACCCCAAGTGATTGAGCATCACTGAAGAGATTGATCCTGCGTGGATCCGACGCTTGTTACCTTTGAGGACTCTGCTTCTTCCAGACGGTTAGGCGTCATGGTCTAGAGCATCCAAGAGGAATTGTGGATCGCCGAGTGACCAAGTTTGTGAAGGTTCGGAAGTCACCCGAAGACTTACCATGAGTGATTGGGCGAGGTCTGTGTGACCTTAGCTCAATGGGAATACGGTGAGGACTGAGTGTCCTGAGCTGCGTGTTCAGGACTGGGTGTCCGGGACTGTGCATCCTCAGATTTAAATACCTAGCCGCCCTAACCAGATGTACAACTGAGACATCAGTTGGAACTGGTCTACCAAATCATTGTCTTCACCAAGCTTACTGGTTCTATTTCCTCAACTCTTTCATTTCCTCATAACAGTGTTGTGTGCTTGTTCATATCTATGCTTGAAGACTTTGACTGAAGATTTTCTCAATTTGCCTAGTTCAATTTCTTCAGTTTGTTTGTCTTCATCCTGTGCTATCCTATGCTTACGCTTTCTGTACTTTATGTTTGTCTTCATTTCATCATGATGACTATGCTTGTGTTCTGTTATGTTTACTTTTGAGTACTTATCCCGCTCCTAGCAGTTCTTCGCTAAGGAATTTCCTCACCTGCAAATTCCTCAGTGAAGAATTCATAAAAATCGCCTATTCACCCCCCCTCTAGTCGATATAACGCACTTTTAGTGGTGGGGAGGGAAAACCAACCATGACAAACAGCAGCAGTAGCAGTAGCACGAGGAGGTCTTGGTGGTCATCCATGGAAGGAAGGAACCGGAGGTCGCTTGCAACAAATAAAAAGGGGATCTTCCATGGGGGTCTGGATCGAGCGGAGAAGAAGAAAGCGAAGAGGAGAGCAAGGGGGGACGTACCTTGATGGCTTCCCGAGTAGGGGGGGGGGAGGGAAGGGAAGCTCCGTGGCGTCGTGGTCATCCTCATCCAAGGAGCTTGTCGGAATCGAAGAAACAGTGACGTCGGGGCCAAGAGAAGGAGAGGCTCAGGTCGCCGGCTGTGGGCACCGAAGCGCAAGAAGGCGAGGTCGGGATCGGTTGTGGCGGCGCCATCAGGCCGCTGCAACCGCCATCGCCGCCCCCTGCCGGTCCTTCTTCTCCTGCAGAGGGGTCCGATGGGGAGGAGCTACTGGAGGAGGAGCAGATGTGGCGGTGGCATGGGAGAGTGGGGGCACGGCTGGGCGTGGTGGGGCAAGCGGAGGCGACGACACGAGGGGACGGCACGAGGAGAGCGGCGGGGGCGGCGCGAGGAGGGTTGGGCGAACTGGGAGGAGGGCGACGGGGATGGCGGCACGAGAGGTGGAGCGGGCGGGCCGCTAGTCATCGGGGCGGGGCGGAGCAAAGGACGCGCGGCCGTGCGAGGGGAAGACGGGTCGTCGATGGTGCCCGAGCGAGCGGCGGGGCGGGGAGTTGGGCGCGGGCTAGGGTTTGGAGGGGAAGAGAGAGGCGGGGCGTGAGGAAGAGGACAGGGAGCGGCACGAGTGGGAGTGGAGCCGGCTAGGGTTATCTCCATGGGAGCCCTCCCTTTTATACCTCCAGTGCGTGAAATGACGAAAATGCCCCCGGCGGGGCAGGCTATTTACGCGCGGTGGCATGACCGGGGCATTGCAGCGGTCTCTTTTTCGACCGGACGGTGAGGATCGAACGCCGGCTTGATCGGACGGCCAGTACCAGTCCACCAGGAGATCCGACGGCCAGTACCAGTCCACCAGGAGATCCGACGGCTAGTACGCGTTAGGGAGATCGATCGAACGGTTCAGAATCCAAACGAATGGGAGAGCTCCATTTTGCTTCAGACTCTAACAAGGGGATTCATGCATGGAGAGCACTGAAAAATGGGCTGGCCGTTGGGGCCGAACTCAAGCACAAATGTATAAAGGAGTGGTTTGCGAAGTGTGTGGTAAGGAGGAATCAGTTTTACACATGTTTTGGAGATGCCCCTATGCACGTAGGGTTTGGAAGCTTCTGCAGATGATGTGCAGTACCATCTCCGTCCTGGTTTACTGATCCTATTCATATTTTGTGCTAAAATTTGATAATAGATTTTACTAACAAAATGTTAATGCATGCCATAAAAAATTATATCACTGATTCGTATTTGAACATAGTTTCCAATGATACTATTTTTTGTGACATGCATTAATATTTTATTAATTAAATTCATGATCAAATTTTGACATAAAATACTAAAGGGACTAATAAAGCAGGACCATGGAGACGGGCTGTAAACCCCGTTCAGTGCATACCCTATGCCAGATGCAGGCACGTGTCCCACCTCGCCATCCTACGACCCCCTCGCCTCCGCTCCCGTTCATGACTTTCCTCGGCTCGAACGCTTCTTCTCGGCTCACCGTCAAAAAGAAAACGCTTCTTCTCGGCTCTAAACCTGGGCCCTATGCATGCTATCGTCTCCAATAGTACTGGGATCGATTCCCATCAGGTACGTAATTTCGATAGATTAAAAAAAAGTACGTAACTGCGACTGCTTTTCTGTTTCCCCGGTTCAGTAGCGATCCAATCGAGAGTTTTTCATGGCCAAGCGACCGGAGCACTGTCCTCCACTTGATTTTATTAGCGGCCACCTTGTGTTCCCCGGTCCGGCGATCACTGCAGCGGGCGGAATAGACAGCGATCTCCGCTGTAGAAGTTTTAGAATTTTTAGAATGCTGGTTTGGAAGATATGTATTTTTTAAAAAATGAAAACACTGACGTCCACATGTATGACAATATTGTAACTCGCCCACATGCCTGTATCACCAGCCAGTTAATTTTGCAAGAATCTTAATATACCGAGGCAGTTTTCGTGTGCCACGTAGGACAAGGCCGGTGTGCAGGTTTCACAGTTCGCCCGCATGCCGGTTTCTTGCTCGGACGAGGCCGGTTGTCAGTCGGACGTGCAGTGGAACTGCCGTCGCACGCGCACGCCGCGCACGACTACTGTTCACCGTCTCCCACGTCTGCCCATTTTCCCACTCTCCCACACCGAAAGCTGTCAGTTGCCATGTGTTTTGTAGGGGTACATGGCAACTGCCCTAGTGTGCTTGGCAGATGACAACTCTCTGTTTATTCTAACATTTTATTTTTGCCATGTTTTCTGTAGTGCTACATGGCAACTGCCTAGTGTTAGTAGGTGACAACTCCTAAAGATACTACCGTCGCCCACACGTCCGTCTCCTCTCCCACACTCAAAAGTTGCCAGTTGCCATGTGTTTTGCAGGGTACATGACAACTGCCCTAGTGTGCTTGTAAGCAGATGGCAGCTCTCTCTTTACCCGAACATGTTATTTTTGCCATGTCTTTCTATAGTGCTACATGGCAACTGCCTAGTGTTAGTAGGTGGCAACTCCTAAGATTTTCAAATCATGACAACTGTAGTAGACCAGACCATACATGGCAACAGCTGTAGTTGTCCAAAAATGGCCCCTGTCACTTGACCTGAGATGACAACTGCAGTTGAGCAATCATGACAACTGTAGTTATCAGACATGGCAACTATAGTTCAGCAACATGACAACTGCAATTAAACAAACATGGAAGAGGGTCCGGACCATGGCAACTGCGGGGACGCGTGGTGACTGCCATGAAGGAAATATGCCCTAGAGGCAATAATAAAGTTATTATTTATTTCCTTATATCATGATAAATGTTTATTATTCATGCTAGAATTGTATTAACCGGAAACATAATACATGTGTGAATACATAGACAAACAGAGTGTCACTAGTATGCCTCTACTTGACTAGCTCGTTAATCAAAGATGGTTATGTTTCCTAACCATGGACAAAAGAGTTGTTATTTGATTAACGAGGTCACATCATTAGTTGAATGATCTGATTGACATGACCCATTCCATTAGTTTAGCACCCGATCGTTTAGTATGTTGCTATTACTTTCTTCATGACTTATACATGTTCCTATGACTATGAGATTATGCAACTCCCGTTTGCCGGAGGAACACTTTGGGTGCTACCAAACGTCACAACGTAAATGGGTGATTATAAAGAAGCATTACAGGTGTCTCCAAAGGTAAATGTTGGGTTGGTGTATTTCGAGATTAGGATTTGTCATTCCGATTGTCGGAGAGGTATCTCTGGGCCCTCTCGGTAATGCACATCACCTAAGCCTTGCAAGCATTGCAACTAATATGTTAGTTGTGAGATGATGTATTACGGAACGAGTAAAGAGACTTGTCGGTAACGATATTGAACTAGGTATTGCGATACCGACGATATAACTCGGGCAAGCAACATACCGATGACAAAGGGAACAACGTATGTTGTTATGCGGTCTGACCGATAAAGATCTTCGTAGAATATGTAGGAGCCAATATGGGCATCCAGGTCCCGCTATTGGTTATTGACTGGAGACGTGTCTCGGTCATGTCTACATTGTTCTCGAACCGTAGGGTCCGCATGCTTAAGGTTTCGATGACAGTTATATTATGAGTTTATGAGTTTTGATGTACCGAAGGAGTTCGGAGTCCCGGATGAGATCGGGGACATGACGAGGAGTCTCGAAATGGTCGAGACGTAAAGATCGATATATTGGACGACTATATTCGGACTTCGGAAAGGTTCCGAGTGATTCGGGTATTTTTCGGAGTACCGAAGAGTTATGGGAATTCGCTGGGAGAAGTATTGGGCCTTGATGGGCTTTAGTGGGAAGAGGAGAAAAGGCCTGCTGTGCCCCCCTCCCCTCTAGTACGAATTGGACTAGGGAAAAGGGGGCCGGCCACCTTTCCTACCCCTCCACTTCCTTCTCCCTTCCTCCCCTCTTGATGGACTCCTACTAGGACTTGGAGTCCTAGTAGGACTCCCATCCTGGCCGCACCAATGGCCTTGGCCGGCCTCCTCCTCCTCCATCCTTTATATACTGAGGCAAGGGGCACCCCATAGACACACAAGTTGATCCTTGAGATCGTCCCTTAGCCGTGTGCGGTGCCCCCTGCCACCATATTCCACCTCGGTCATACCGTTGTAGTGCTTAGGCGAAGCCCTGCGTCAGTAGAACATCAAGATCGTCACCACGCCGTCGTGCTGACGAAACTCTTCCCCGAAGCTTTGCTGGATCGGAGCCAGGGGAGCGTCATCGAGTTGTACGTGTGCCAAGAACTCGGAGGTGCCGGAGTAACGGTGCTTGGATCGGTCGGATCGGGAAGACGTACGACTACTTCCTCTAAGTTGTGTGATCGCTTCCGCAGTCGGTCTGCGTTGGTACGTGGACAACACTCTCCCCTCTCGTTGCTATGCATCACCATGATCTTGCGTGTGCGTAGGAAATTTTTTGAAATTACTACGTTCCCCAACAGTGGCATCCGAGCCTAGGTTTTATGGTTTGATGTTATTTGCACGAGTAGAACACAAGTGAGTTGTGGGCGATACAAGTCATACTGCCTACCAGCATGTCATACTTTGGTTCAGCGGTATTGTTGGACGAGACGACCCGGACCAACATTACGCGTACGCTTACGCGAGACCGGTTCCCTCGACGTGCTTTGCACATAGATGGCTTGCGGGCGACTGTCTCTCCAACTTTAGTTGAACCGACTGTGGCTACGCCCGGTCCTTGAGAAGGTTAAAACGGAGTCTATTTGACAAACTATCGTTGTGGTTTTGATGCGTAGGTGAGATGAGTTCTTGCTTAAGCCCGTAGCAGCCACGTAAAACATGCAACAACAAAGTAGAGGACGTCTAACTTGTTTTTGCAGGGCATGTTGTGATGTGATATGGTCAAGGCATGATGCTAAATTTTATTGTATGAGATGATCATGTTTTGTAACCAAGTTATCGGCAACTGGCAGGAGCCATATGGTTGTCGCTTTATTGTATGCAATGCAATCGCGATGTAATGCTTTACTTTATTACTAAGCGGTAGTGATAGTCGTGGAAGCATAAGATTGGCGAGACGACAACGATGCTACGATGGAGATCAAGGTGTCGTGCCGGTGACGATGGTGATCATGACGGTGCTTCGGAGATGGAGATCACAAGCACAAGATGATGATGGCCATATCATATCACTTATATTGATTGCATGTGATTTTATCCTTTTATGCATCTTATCTTGCTTTGATTGACGGTAGCATTATAAGATGATCTCTCACTAAATTATCAAGAAGTGTTCTCCCTGAGTATGCACCGTTGCCAAAGTTCGTCGTGCCTAGACACCACGTGATGATCGGGTGTGATAAGCTCTACGTCCATCTACAACGGGTGCAAGCCAGTTTTGCACACGCAGAATACTCAGGTTAAACTTGACGAGCCTAGCATATGCAGATATGGCCTCGGAACACGGAGACCGAAAGGTCGAGCGTGAATCATATAGTAGATATGATCAACATAACGATGTTCACCATTGAAAACTACTCCATCTCACGTGATGATCGGTTATGGTTTAGTTGATTTGGATCACGTGATCACTTAGAGGATTAGAGGGATGTCTATCTAAGTGGGAGTTCTTAAGTAATATGATTAAATTGAACTTAAATTTATCATGAACTTAGTCCTGGTAGTATTTTGCAAATTATGTTGTAGATCAATAGCTCGCGTTGTTGCTTCCCTGTGTTTACTTTGATATGTTCCTAGAGAAAATTGTATTGAAAGATGTTAGTAGCAATGATGCGGATTGGATCCGTGATCTGAGGTTTATCCTCATTGCTGCACAGAAGAATTATGTCCTTGATGCACCGCTAGGTGACAGACCTATTGTAGGAGCAGATGGAGACGTTATGAACGTTTGGCTAGCTCAATATGATGACTACTTGATAGTTTAGTGCACCATGCTTAATGGCTTAGAATCGGGACTTCAAAGATGTTTTGAACGTCATGGACCATATGAGATGTTCCAGGAGTTGAAGTTAATATTTCAAGTAAATACCCGAGTTGAGAGATATGAAGTCTCCAACAAGTTCTATAGCTGAAAGATGGAGGAGAATCGCTCAACTAGTGAGCATGTGCCCAGATTGTCTGAGTACTACAATCGCTTGAATCAAGTGGGAGTTAATCTTCCAGATAAGATAGTGATTGACAGAATTCTCTAGTCACCATCACCAAGTTAGTAGAACTTCGTGATGAACTATAATATGCAAGGGATAACGGAAACAACTCCCAAGCTCTTCGTGATGCTGAAATCAACGAAGGTAGAAATCAAGAAAAACATCAAGTGTTGATGGTTGACAAGACCACTAGTTTAAAGAAAAGGGCAAAGGGAAGAAGGGGAACTTCAAGAAGAACGGCAAGCAAGTTGCTGCTCAAGTGAAGAAGCCCAAGTCTGGTCCTAAGCCTGAGACTAAGTGCTTCTACTGCAAAGGGACTAGTCACTGGAAGCGGAACTGCCCCAAGTATTTGGCGGATAAGAAGGATGGCAAAGTGAACATAAGTATATTTGATATACATGTTATTGATGTGTACTTTACTAGTGTTTATAGCAACCCCTCAGTATTTGATGCTAGTTCAGTTGCTAAGAGTAGTAACTCGAAACGGGAGTTGCAGAATGAACAGAGACTAGTTAAGGGTGAAGTGACGATGTGTGTTGGAAGTGGTTCCAAGATTGATATGATCATCATCGCACACTCCCTATACTTTCGGGATTAGTGTTGAACCTAAATGAGTGTTATTTGGTGTTTGCGTTGAGCATGAATATGATTTGATCATGTTTATTGTAATATGGTTATTCATTTAAGTAAAAGAATAAATTGTTGTTCTGTTTACATGAATAAAACCTTATATGGTTACACACGCAATGAAAATAGTTCATTGGATCTCGATCTTAGTGATACACATATTCATAATATTAAAACCAAAAGATGCGAAGTTAATAATGATAGTGCAACTTATTTGTGGCACTGCCGTTTAGGTCATATTGGTGTAAAGCGCATGAAGAAACTCCATGCTGATGGGATTTTGGAATCACTTGATTATGAATCACTTGATGCTTGTGAACCATGCCTTATGGGCAAGATGACTAAAACGCCGTTCTCCGGAACAATGAAGCAAGCAACAGATTTGTTGGAAATCATACATAATGATGTATGTGGTCCGATGAATATTAAGGCTTACAACAGGTATCATTATTTTCTGACCTTCACAAGATGATTTGAGCAGATATGGGGATATCTACTTGATGAAACATAAAGTCTGAAACATTTGAACAGTTCAAAGAATTTCAGAGTGAAGTGGAAAATCATTGTGACAAGAAAATAAAAGTTTCTACGATATGATCACAGAGGTAAAATATTTGAGTTACGAGTTTGGTCTTCAGTTAAAAACAATGTGAAATAGTTTCACTACTCACGCCGCCTGGAACACCACAAGATAATGGTGTGTCCGAACGTCATAACCGTACTTTATTGGATATAGTACAATATATGATGTTTCTTACTGATTTACCAATATCATTTTGGGATTATGCATTAAAGACAGCTGCATTCACGTTAAAAAGGGCACCATCTAAGTCCGTTGAGACGACATAATCTGAATTGTGGTTTAGCAAGAAACCAAAGTTGTCGTTTCTTAAAGTTTGAGGTTGTGATGCTTATGTGAAAAAGTTTCATCCTGATAAGCTCAAAACCAAATCGGAGAAATATGTCTTCATAGGATACCCAAAAGGAGACTGTTGGGTACACCTTCTATCACAGATCCTAAGGCAAGACATTCGTTGCTTATAATGGATCCTTTCTAGAGAAGGAGTTTCTCTCGAAAGAAGTGAGTGGGAGGAAAGTAGAACTTGACGAGGTAACTGTACCTGCTCCCTTATTGGAAAATAGTACATCACAGAAAACTGTTTCTGTGACACCTATACCAATTAGTGAGGAAGCTAATGATGATGATCATGAAACTTCAGGACAAGATACTACTGAACCACGTAGATCAACCAGAGTGAGATCCGCACCAGAGTGGTACGATAATCCAATTCTGGAAGTCATGCTACTAGATCATGATGAACCTACGAACTATGAAGAAGCGATGGTGAGCCCAGATTCCGCAAAGTGGCTTGAAGCCATGAAATCTAAGATGGGATCCATGTATGAGAACAAAGTATGGACTTTGGTTGACTTGCCCGATGATCGGCAAGCAATTGAGAATAAATGGATCTTCAAAAAAAAGACTGACGCTGACAGTAATATTACTGTCTATAAAGCTCGACTTGTCGCAAAAGGTTTTCGACAAGTTCAAGGGGTTGACTATGATGAGACCTTCTCACCCGTAGCGATGCTTAAGTTTGTCCGAATCATGTTAGTAATTGCCGCATTTTATGAAATCTGGCAAATGGATAAACAAAACTGCATTTCTTAATGGATTTATTAAAGAAGAGTTGTATATGATGCAACAGAAGGTTTTGTCAATCCGAAAGGTGCTAACAAAATGTGCAAGCTCCAGTGATCCATCTGTGGACTGGTGCAAGCATCTCGGAGTTGGAATATACGCTTTGATGAGTTGATCAAAGCATATAGTTTTATACAGACTTGCGGTGAAGCCTGTATTTACAAGAAAGTGAGTGGGAGCACTACAACATTTCTGATAAGTATATGTGAATGACATATTGTTGATCGGAAATAATGTAGAATTATTCTGTAAAGCATAAAGGAGTGTTTGAAAGGAGTTTGATGAAGTCATGTACCTACGGTAGGGACACGGACCCGTCCTAAAGAGTCCTACCATAGGACTTCCTCATAGGAAGTCGCCTCTCAAACAACTTGAAGATATTCCACTCGACGGGTTGAAGACACTCGACCAAGAAGCTGTCACTCGACCAAGAAGCCAACCACTCGACTACCAGAAAGACCTCAAGTCACTCCGCAGGCAAACGGTCGGCTATTAAGTAGCCTTTATGATTATTATGACACTTTATTAGGGACGTTATCAGTAACGCCCACCTTAAATGTACCTTAAACCCTGCATTACTAAGGGCAGGAGAGTCTGGCGAACTCTATATAAGCCACCCCCCTCCTCAGTATCAGGGGTTCGCACCCTTGTCATTTTACACACGCATAATCCAGTCGACCGCCTCCGGGCATCGAGACGTAGGACTGTTACTTCCTCCGAGAAGGGCTTGAACTCGTAAACCTTGCGTGCTTACAACTTCCCAATAGCTAAGGTCTAGCCTCTCCATGCACACCCCCCTACCTCACTGTCAGACTTAGAACCACGACAGTTGGCGCCCACCGTGGGGCATTAGTCTTAGCGCCTAATTGGAGAAGTTGCGATTTTTCCGATCCACTTGATCATGCTTTCCTGCGGAGCTTTGGCGGAGGGCCGCGAGATCCGTCTCGGCGGACTCACTTTCATCGCCGACGACTCCGCCTGGCTCCAGGAGGCGCCGCTTGACGTCGACGCGCTCCCCGTCCGCGGTGCAACGCACTTCCGCGCGTGCATCCTTGGCGTCCTCCTGAGGCAGCCGTCGACCCCATATCGGTCGACTCCCGTGTCATCTCGCCGTCCTGTCTCCCGCCAGCGCAAGCGCTCGGGTCGGTCGAGGCTCCAGCGGTGGATGAAGCGCGTCGCGGCCCGCCAGTCGGCGACCCCGCAAGTCACGGCAATCGAGCCTGATGAATCCCTCTGCGGCCTGTTCGATCTGTCGACTGGCTCCACGGAGACCGCATCCGAGTGTGACAGCAGCGACCCTTTGGCGGAGGTTCTGGTGGTCGAGGGGACACGCAGTCCCCCTGGATTCCATCGCGCTGGTGACGGTGCCGATAGGGGTGATCCATCGCACCCTCACGACGAATACCTTCCCGAGCCTCTTACGTCATTGCAGTGGGAGGAGCTTCGTCGCCGGAACATGGACGCGCTCTACACCCCTATTGTTGGAGAAACCCCCGAGGCCCGTTCCTTGGAGGACGCGCGCTTGGCTAATCTAGCCGAGCGCACTCGACTGGAGAATCTATAGCGAGCTCTCGACGAGCGGGCGCGTCAGTGGGCTCCCGAGTCCAGTCGACGCCAGCAGGCTCCCGAGTCCAGTCAACGCCAGCAAGCTCCCGAATCCAGTCGACGTCAGCTCTTCCCGCCGCCGCAGGTGTACCGAACCCCGGTTCAGAACCTGGCTGCCGTGGCCCGCATAGCAGAGTCAATCCAGCCCTCTCAGTCGGAGGCTGGCAGAGGATTGCTGCAGATCAGAGCATTGCTCCGAGCGGCGAGAAATCAGAATTCCGCCGTCTCTCAGTCGCGGGACAGGATCCACAGTCGATCCGTCGCAACGAAGACCGTCCAGTCGGCTCACAGCCCGAGATCGCCCCCGAGGCGTGAGGGACGTGGAGACCGGCACGATCCGTATAGGAGAAACGAACAATACGATCACCGACCCGGCCGTGATGATGGACGTCGGGTGCCCTCCCCTCCCCCGAGGAGTGGATCATATGCACCTCGACATCGAGACGACAGGCGCCCCCATAACGTTGGGCAGAGGATTCCTGTCGACCCCAGGGACCTAGGCTTTGACGCGAGATCCATCCTCGTTCAAGTTCTGGTGGACAGGAACAGGGCTCATCGAGAGGGCCACAACAGAGATACGCCCACCGGCAGCAGGACGCATGCCTCGGGGCCTGAGTGTTTCAGTCGAGCCATCAGGGCTGCGGTGATCCCTCCAAACTTCAGGCTGGCGACTGGAATCAGCAAGTTCACCGGTGAGTCTAAGCCTGACACGTGGCTCGAGGATTACCGAGTGGCTGTGCAGATTGGCGGTGGCAATGATGAGGTGGCCATGAAGCATTTACCCCTCATGTTGGAAGGATCAGCTAGGGCGTGGCTGAATCAGTTGGCGCCCAGCGGCATTTACACTTGGGAGGATCTCTCCCGAGTGTTTATCACAACCTTCGAAGGGACATGCAAGCGCCCTGCAGGCCTTACGGAGCTGCAGTCTTGCGTGCAGAAGCCAAATGAAACTCTGAGAGAATACATCCAGAGGTGGATCACACTGCACCACTCGGTCGAGAACGTGCCAGACCATCAAGCAGTTTGCGCTTTCAAGGAAGGCGTCAAGTACAGGGAGTTGAATCTGAAGTTTGGCCGGACAGGAGAGATGTCCCTTAATCGGATGATGGAGATCGCCACCAAGTACGCCAATGGAGAAGACGAGGACCGACTCCGGAGTGGCAAACTCAAGTCAGTCGCCCAAGAAACCGGAGGAAACTCCAATCGGAAGCAGAAGCGGAAGGCCGAGCCAGCCGCCCCTGGGGGGCCCTGGCTGTGGCACAGGGAAATTTCAAGGGAAAGCCCAAGGGCACATGGAAGCCCAAGAAGGTTAAAGATCAGGATGGGAATGATGTTCTGGACCTGCCATGTCACATCCATACCAAGAAAGATGAAGAAGGAAATTTTATTTTCCCGAAGCATACCACTCGACAGTGTCGGCTTCTGATTCAGCAGTTCCAGGGCAAGCAACCCAAGGATAAGGAAAAAGAGTGAGACAGAGTTGAAGACAAGGAGGATAGTGACGATGGATACCCCCAAGTCAATTCCACCTTGATGGTTTTCGCTGATGTCGAAAGCAAAAGTCGACTGAAAGTCATTAACCGTGAGGTCAACATGGTTGCCCCGGCGACTCCCAGTTACCTGAAGTGGTCTCAGACTGCCATCACATTCGACCAGTCCGATCACCCGACGCACATTGCCACCCCTGGGAGGCAAGCTTTGGTGGTCGACCCAGTTGTCAAAGGCACTCGACTGACCAAAGTACTGATGGACGGCGGCAGTGGCCTGAACATACTGTACGCCGAAACCATGAAGGGAATGGGCATTCCGATGTCCAGACTCAGCACCAGTAACATGAGCTTCCACGGAGTCATTCCTGGGAAGAAAGCCGAGTCACTCGGCCAGATTGCTCTTGATGTGGTTTTCGGTGATTCAAAGAATTACCGCAAGGAAAAGTTAATGTTTGAAGTTGTGGACTTCCAGAGTGCTTATCACGCCATCATGGGCAAGCCAGCTTACGCACGCTTCATGGCTCGACCATGCTACGTGTATCTTAAATTAAAGATGCCTGGCCCAAAAGGTGTGATCACTGTTACGGGCAACCGGAAGAAAGCAGAAGAATGTTTCTAGAAGGGATCAAAGATCGCCGACGCTCAGATGGCAGTGGTCGAGCTGAAAGAGTACCAAAAGACTGCCGACCCGAGTGAATTGCTGCGGGCTAAGAAGCCTGCCTCCGAGTCAGCTTTTCAGTCGGCTGGCGAAACAAAGACAGTCCACATTCACCCGACTGATCCCGACGCTGCTCCGACTCACATCTCGACGACGCTCGACTCCAAATAGGAAGAAGCGCTCATCCAGCTCCTCCGTGAGAACTGGGACATCTTCGCATGGAAACCCTCTGACATGCCTGGAGTTCCCAGGGGGCTGGCTGAGCACCGCCTGCGAGTCGACTCAAAGTTCAAGCCCGTGAAGGAACATCTTCGACGGTCCGCCGTCCAGAAAAAACAAGCCATTGGCGAGGAAGTGGCTCGACTCTTAGCAGCTGAGTTCATCCGGGAGATCTACCACTCCGAGTGGCTCGCCAATGTCGTCATGGTCCCCAAGAAGGACAAGTCACTCCGTATGTGCATCGATTTCAAGCATATCAATCGGGCCTGCCCGAAAGATCATTTTCCTCTCCCTCGCATCGACCAGATTGTCGACTCAACTGCAGGATGCGAGAGATTGTCTTTTCTAGATGCCTACTCTGGGTACCATCAGATCCGTCTGTATGGGCCCGACGAAATCAAAACAGCTTTCATCACTCCATTCGGATGCTTCTGTTACGTCACCATGCCATTCGGCCTCAAGAACGCCGGAGCCACATTCATGAGAATGATCCAGAAGTGTTTACTCACTCAAATCAGTCGGAATGTGGAGGCATACATGGACGATATCGTAGTCAAGTCCCGAAAAGGTTCCGACCTGCGGGCTGACCTTGCTGAAACCTTCGCCAACCTCAGGAGGTACGATATCAAGCTCAATCCGTCAAAGTGCACTTTCGGAGTTCCAGGCGGCAAGCTACTCGGTTTTCTCGTTTCCGAACGGGGAATCGACGCCAATCCTGAAAAAATTGGCACCATACTCCGGATGAAGCGTCCTGTACGTGTGCATGATGTCCAAAAGCTTACAGGCTGCTTGGCCGCCTTAAGTCGATTCATTTCTCGACTCGGTGAAAAAGCATTGCCTCTTTACCGACTAATGAAGAAGTCTGACAAGTTCGAGTGGACTCCAGAAGCTGATGCAGCGTTTGCAGAGCTCAAAGCTCTGCTCTCCACCCAGCCGGTGCTAGCTGCCCCAATCAGCAAAGAGCCTCTGCTGCTTTATATTGCAGCCACGGGACAAGTTGTCAGTACAGTACTTACGGTCGAGCGGGAAGAGGAAGGGAAGGCCTTCAAAGTTCAACGCCCTGTATATTATGTGTCTGAAGTTTTGACCCCTTCAAAACAAAGATACCCCCACTACCAGAAGCTTGTATATGGGATTTAAATGACCACAAAGAAAGTTGCACATTATTTCTCTGACCACTCCATTACAGTCGTCAACGACGCCCCATTATCGGAGATCCTGCATAACAGAGATGCAACTGGTCGAGTGGCCAAGTGGGCGATTGAACTCCTTCCTTTAGATATTAAGTTTGAAGCGAAGAAAGCCATCAAGTCCCAAGCAATCGCGGATTTCATCGCCGAGTGGATTGAACAGCAACTTCCGACTCAAGTTCACTCGGAACACTGGACTATGTTCTTCGATGGATCCAAGATGCTGAATGGTTCGGGCGCGGGGGTAGTGTTGGTCTCCCCCCCGAGGAGATAAGCTCAGATACGTTCTCCAGATTCACTTCGATTCCTCCAATAATGAAGCAGAGTATGAAGCACTTTTGTATGGGTTGCGCATGGCTATTTCACTCGGCGTCCGTCGCCTCATGGTCTATGGCGACTCAGATCTGGTGGTTAATCAAGTGATGAAGGAGTGGGACGTCAGGAGTCCGGCAATGACTGGGTACTGCAATGCAGTGCGGAAGCTAGAGAAGAAGTTCGAGGGGTTGGAACTCCACCACATCCCCCGACTGAAAAACCAGGCAGCTGACGACTTGGCAAAGATAGGCTCCAAGAGAGAAGCCATTCCAAGCAACGTGTTCTTGGAACACATTCACTCGCCGTCAGTCCAAGAAGATCCTTTCACAGAAGAAGCCTCGCAGCCGAAAAGTGCCACAGATCCGACTGAAGTTGAAGTGCCTGCAGTAGTCGACCTAATCATGGAAGTCTTGGCAATCACCCCTGACTGGACAATACCGTACGTTGCATATATCCTAAGGAAAGAACTTCCGGAGGACGAGGAGGAGGCTCGACAGATCGTCCGCCGATATAAGGCCTTCACAGTCATAAGGGGGCAGCTGTACAGAGAGAGTGCGACTGGAGTCGGCCAGAAATGCATAACGCCAGAAGAGGGTCAAATAATCCTCAACGATATCCACTCGGGAACCTGCGGTCACCATGCGTCCTCTCGGACTATTGTGGCTAAAGCATACCGAGCTGGATTTTACTGGCCGAGGGCAAATGAGATGGCGAAAGAGATAGTCGACAAGAGCGAGGGATGCCAGTTCTACTCCAACATGTCACACAAGCCCGCGTCGGCCCTGAAAACCATTCCGCTCGTCTGGCCCTTTGCCGTCTGGGGATTGGACATGGTTGGCCCCCTAAGAACGGGCAGGAGTGGATTCACTCATGTGCTTGTGGCAGTCGACAAGTTTACCAAATGGATCGAAGCTAAGCCCATAAAGAGCCTCGATGCTGGCACCGCTATCAGTTTCATCAGAGGATTGACATTCAGATATGGAGTCCCGCACAGCATCATCACTGATAACGGGTCAAACTTTGATTCGGACGAGTTCAGAGCATTTTGCGCTTCTCAAGGCACACGAGTCGACTACGCCTCAGTCGCTCACCCCCAGTCGAATGGGCAGGCTGAGAGAGCAAATGGTCTGATTCTCAAAGGGCTAAAACCTCGGCTGATGCGCGATCTTAAGCACGCAGCAGGCGCTTGGGTCGACGAGCTTCCGTCAGTTCTGTGGGGATTAAGGACCACCCCTAACCGGTCGACTGGAAGGACCCCATTCTTTCTGGTTTATGGAGCCGAAGCTGTCCTGCCAAGCGATCTTCTTCATAATGCACCCCGAGTCGAACATTACACCGAAGATGAAGCGGAGCAGGCCCGGCAAGACGCAGTCGACCTCTTGGAGGAAGAGAGGGAGATGGCAATGATCAGATCGACCATTTATCAGCAGGACTTACGTCGATTCCACGCCCAGAATGTGAAGAGTCGAGCCTTTCAAGAAGGAGATCTGGTCCTCCGAGTGGATCAACAGAAACCTCACAAGCTTGCTCCCACTTGGGAAGGCCCCTTCATCGTCACCAGAGTCCTCCACAACGGAGCATATCACCTTTACAATGTTGATCGATAGATCGACGAACCTTGAGCTTGGAACGCGGAGCTTCTCCGCCCCTTTTACACTTGAGTCCGTCCTCAAACCAGATGTAATAAGAAAAACTCCTGAAGTTCATTTTTATAAAAAATAAGAGTGTTCCAATAATTGCTGTCACTGTTGTATGTATCCGAAATCCCCCAGTGGGTGGCTTAGCTGCGAATCCGATTCGCCTAAGTTTGAAAAATCCTACCGAGTGGAGAGCAAACCTCCCACTCGGGGGCTTAGCTGCATTTCAGCACTCGCCTAAGTTCTCCACGAAGAGACTTAGCTGCAGTCAGACACTCGCCTAAGTTTGAAAAATCCTACCGAGTGGAGAGCAAACCTCCCACTCAAGGGCTTAGCTGCAGTTCAGCACTCGCCTAAGTTCTCCACGAAGAGACTTAGCTGCAGTCAGACACTCGCCTAAGTTTGAAAAATCCTACCGAGTGGAGAGCAAACCTCCCACTCGGGGGCTTAGCTGCAGTTCAGCACTCGCCTAAGTTCTCCACGAAGAGACTTAGCTGCAGTCAGACACTCGCCTAAGTTTGAAAAATCCTACCGAGTGGAGAGCAAACCTCCCACTCGGGGGCTTAGCTGCAGTTCGGCACTCGCCTAAGTTCTCCACGAAGAGACTTAGCTGCGGTCAGACACTCGCCTAAGTTTGAAAAATCCTACCGAGTGGAGAACAAACCTCCCACTCGGGGGCTTAGCTGCAGTTCAGCACTCGCCTAAGTTCTCCACGAAGAGACTTAGCTGCAGTCGGGCTTAGCTGCAGTTCAGCACTCGCCTAAGTTCTCCACGAAGAGACTTAGCTGTAGTCAAACACTCGCCTAAGTTTGAAAAATCATACCGAGTGGAGAACAAACCTCCCACTCGGGGGCTTAGCTGCAGTTCAGCACTCACCTAAGTTCTCCACGAAGAGACTTAGCTGCAGTCAGACACTCGCCTAAGTTTGAAAAATCCTACCGAGTGGAGAGCAAACCTCCCACTCGGGGGCTTAGCTGCAGTTCAGTACTCGCCTAAGTTCTCCACGAAGAGACTTAGCTGCAGTCAGACACTCGCCTAAGTTTGAAAAATCCTACCGAGTGGAGAGCAAACCTCCCACTCGGGGGCTTAGCTGCAGTTCGGCACTCGCCTAAGTTCTCCATGAAGAGACTTAGCTGCGGTCAGACACTCGCCTAAGTTTGAAAAATCCTACCGAGTGGAGAACAAACCTCCCACTCAGAGGCTTAGCTGCAGTTCAGCACTCGCCTAAGCTCTCCACGAAGAGACTTAGCTGCAGTCAGATACTCGCCTAAGTTTGAAACCCACCTTCTCCTGAAGAGCTCCGCCACAAATACAATGTGAGCTTCGTCCCACTCCACAGTAACAAGGCGTGGGTCGACTGCCACCTTTTCTTGAGAGCTCCGCCACAAATACAATGTACAGCAACAGGGTGTGGGTCGGCCATCAAGCCCCACACGACAGTTCAAGGCCACGAAGACATTCAGCAAAAATTAAGTTCGGATAAAGCTTAAAAGGCCCTGGGCCCCGAATCAAAGTACTCGAGCCCTTAGCTCGGCAGAGTTTAAACGATTACAAGTCCACTCGGCATTCCGAGGCTAATTTAAGGGAAGGCATAAAGGTTTTCTCATTCCTCAAGAGGAGGACTGGCAGGAGCGACGAACTCATCCAGGTCAATTCCGTCCGCAATACGAGTGGCAGCAGCAATGAAGGTCTCCATGAAGTCTTGGAAGCTGTGCCTCTTGGTATTGGCGACTTGGATGGCGGCCAACTTTTCTTCTCGCGCCTCCTTGCAGTGGACGCGGACTAAAGATAGAGCCACATCAGCGCCGCACCGGGCAGAGGACTTCTTCCACTCCTGCACTCGATCGGGGATTTTGTCAAGTCGAGCCATAAGAGACTCGAGATCGTTCTGGAGCGTGGACTCTGGCCAAAGTGTCGAGTCGATCCGCGACACAGCGACCTTCAGTCGAGCCAGGTAATCCACGGCGCCGTCGATTCGAGATTCCAGTCGGAGCAGGTTCATGGCAGTATCATCTTTCATCGGAGAATTGATTGGGTCCAGACCCGTTTCGATCCGCCCGGTCTCCTCTTCGAAGTTCTGACAGAATTCTGCATGCAATACCTAAAGATAAGCCAACGATCGCAAGATTGAGTCGACACAAAAGCACAAAACAGTCAAAATTGGATGTGCACCTTCAAGTTTGATGTACAGCCTCTTGGCGAGGCTCCTCAAGTAGCTCTCTAGGTCGTTCCTCCTACGAGCGACGCCTTCCATCTCCTCGCCCAAGAGGAGGTTCTTCTTCTTCCAATTGGCA
Organism: Triticum monococcum; assembly: GCA_034509565.1. Lineage (NCBI taxonomy): Eukaryota > Viridiplantae > Streptophyta > Magnoliopsida > Poales > Poaceae > Triticum > Triticum monococcum. The sequence continues at coordinate 534,984,540 of CM067845.1, read as the reverse complement.
GTCAGCCTGTTGGCATCAGTCAGAGCGGTCTGCAACCTGGTGTTCTCTTTTTCTAACTGGTCGACCGAAGCCAGCTTCTGTTCGGCCAAAGCTGTCTTATCATCAGCCTCCTTGCGGGCAGCAGCCAGGTCCTGGTCCTTCCTCGCTAAAGCTTTTTCCAATTCTCCTACAAAGAAATGGTGATCGAATCGGAAACAGCAGAGGAATGCTCAAGCCTAAAAACAAAATCAATCGACAAAGTCGCTTTACCTGCGGCGCCCTCCCTGACCTTCTGCAGCTCCGTCCTGGCCAGCTCTAGATCAAGGTCCAGTTGAATCTTCTGTTTCTCCAATTCAGCATAGCGAGCGGCAAGTTCGCAGGATTTCTGCAAAAAGAAAAACCAATCGACAGACGTTCGAGATAAGTTGCTTCCGAGTAACTAAGGACCAATGGTGACGTTTCTAAGACCACAGCCGAATCAAAAACATTCGACAGTAGCCTCGGGGACTACACCCAGTGGGTGCACTCAGCGTGCCCCCACTGGTTCGACCAAAAAAAAAACCCCGACTGCCTGCAGTCGACAGGACACGGTCCCACTCGACCCGGCCAGACCAAACCGAGTGAAGAAATACAGATTCAGAAACGCAATATAAAGACTACAGTTGACTGCCAGCAGTCCACCGTAGTCTCGGGGACTACACCCAGTGGGTGCACTCAGCGTGCCCCCACTAGTCCAAGAAAGAGAAAACACACCCAGTGGGTGTACAGATACAGATACAAAGATCTTCAAAAAGGAAAAGAAAGAGGGAGAAAGACTCTTCAAACAATCAAGTGTTGAGTCGACTAACCCGGACATTGCTCTGAAGAGCCGAGCTGGCGTCATAGGCGGCTTGGCTGGCCTCCCGAGCCACCTTCACCTGTTCCATCATGACCCCTGCCTAGTGTATGGCCTCCTTCGCAGCGGCCACTTCGTCTTCAGGGACAGAGTACGCGACAAAGAGCGAAGTAGGATTGGCAGCCGACGCCGAGGGCTGCGCACTCGACAAGGGATTGGCAAAGGTCACAGAAGCCCGAGCGGGCTCGCCATCACCCCGAGCCACGGCCTTAGGTGCCGGAGTGGACCGTGGGGTCTTGACAGCCGACGCCTTCTTTGTCCTCTTCACCCTCAGCGGCTCGTTGTCATCATCGTCCGGGAGATCAATAACATGAACAGGGGCTGCAAGAGAAACACTCAATCGACCAGAACTACAAGGGCCAGGCGACTCAAAGCAAAATGTCATTAATCGTACCGGGGTTGGAGGTAACAGCGTCCTCCATCTCTTGGTCATCATTCCTGGCGGAAACCTCAGAAGTGGCACCGCTGCAAAATCTCAAAAGTCAGCCAGCTGGCAGGGTGGATCAACTAAGGATCCGTCCACGGTCGACAAAGGAAAGCAAGGTTTCTATCATTTACCCGGAAATGGTAGGAACAGCTATCTTCATCTTGGGTAGGACTTTGGGCGGCTTGGATGGCGTCGCTCGTGGGTGCTTGGGAGCCTTCTCAGTCGGCGGAGGAGGAGAACTCCGAGGGCGCTTCGACGTCTGCCCAGCAGGTGCGGCGGCCTTGCCACGCCCCCGCGCTGGGTCGTGTGTGAGCTTGGATCGCCCCTCCGGGCGGGGGGGGTTCAGCCTCCTCCTCCTCCTCCTCGCTGGAGAAGACGTCATCGTCTCCCTCCCCTTCGCCGTCAGACTCCCACTCGCCTTGGTCATCCCCGCTCTCGCCTCCACCCGCCTCACCTTCCTCAGTCGACCCCTGCGCCCCGTTGGGCGTCGAGTACATCTCGGTGGTCGCCTAGGAACAACGGACAAGACAAAAGTCAGTCGACTCGCTCAAAAGAAGACCAATGCAGAAAACGAAGATTTCAGTCGGAAACATAAAGACGCACCTGGTCGACCTCATACGAGTTGTCGAGTGGAATGACCCTCCTAGCTCCTCGGGGGTTGTCCTTGTTCCCCGTGATGCTTGACAGCCACCCCTCCAACATCTCGTCGGTGACCTCCTCCGGGTGGATCCGAGTGGTGTCCTCGAGGCCAGAGTACAGCCACATCGGGTGGTCCCGAGCCTGGAGTGGTTGGATTCGCCTCTTGAGGAAGACTTCCAGCAGATCCATCCCCGCCATGCCCTCACGGACAAGTTCAACCACTCGACCCGCCAGTATCTTGACTTGGGCCTTTTCTTCAGGCGTCACCTTCAGAGAAGCAGGCTTTTGGGCTCGGTCGAGGGTGAAGGGTGGAAGTCCAGTCGACTGCCCTGGAGTCTCCTGATTCTGGCAGTAGAACCAAGTCGCCGCCATCCTCGAACTGACTCCGGGAAGGTAATGGAGGGGAAACAGCTTTTCCCCCTCGTCTGGATCGCCAAGCCCCCACACAGCTGGATCACCTGTGTCCTCTCGTCACTCGACTTGGCCTTCTTAACCGACTGAGAGCGACAGGTGAAGATGTGCTTGAAAAGCCCCCAGTGTGGGCGGCACCCCAGGAACGCCTCACACATAGAAATAAAGGCGGCGAGATAGACTATGGAGTTCGGAGTAAAGTGATGGAGCTGCGCTCCGAAGAAATTCAGGAAGTTGCGGAAGAAAGAGTGGGGCGGCAGAGAGAACCCTCGGTCAATATGAGTCGCCAGGAGGACGCACTCACCGTCGCGTGGTTGGGGCTCGATTTCTCCCCCTGGAAGACGCGCAGCCTTGTGGGGAATGGCTCCTCCCTCGACCAGGTCGTCGAGGTCCTCTTGACGGAGCACCGAGGGCATCCAGTCGCCCTGGATCCACCCTTTGGGCAGGGCCGTCCGAGAGGAAGATCCGCCGCGCGCAGACTTCTTTCCCTTCCCCGCCGCCGCCGCCTTCTTCGCGCGCTCCAGAGCGGTCGTCTTGCCCTTCACCATCGTCGCCGACGAGGTCTCGAGCTGGTTTGTGGTGGCTGGGCGAGAGCGAAGGAAGCGGGGGAGGCAACGGAGAAACAGAGGAAGAAGAGGAAGAGATGAGCACGCGTACTGATGAAGGGTTTCGGGCCAACTACTTATAAGGGGCCACTTCCGAGTGGCTGGCAGGTAGGCCCGAGCTATCCAGTCAAATCCCGTGGCAGGCGCGCACGCAGTACGTGGCGAAAAAGGCGGCGCGGAGATCGAGGAGCCTTCGCACTGTCGCTCCCGATTACTGCGGCCGCCCCCGTTCCGCGCGCTTCCCAAAAAATCCAAATCCCGTGATCTCCGCTGGCTGCAGAACAACTTGACGAAACAGAAATCCCGCGCACACCGGCGCTCGATGCCTCACAGGTAAAGAAATCCATTCGACGAAAGACCTAGAACGGATCGAGGCGACTGAAAAAGGTTAATGACATCATCCGTGACAGTCGACCCAGAACGAAGCGCCCATAATAACCCGAAGGATCGGTCGGAAAGGTCCCTAACCCCTTTTCTCACTCTAGCCTCAATCCGATCGGGGGCTAATGATGAAGTCATGTACCTACGGTAGGGACACGGACCCGTCCTAAAGAGTCCTACCATAGGACTTCCTCATAGGAAGTCGCCTCTCAAACAACTTGAAGATATCCCGCTCGACGAGTTGAAGACACTCGACCAAGAAGCTGTCACTCGACCAAGAAGCCAACCACTCGACTACCAGAAAGACCTCAAGTCACTCCGCAGGCAAACGGTCGGCTATTAAGTAGCCTTTATGATTATTATGACACTTTATTAGGGACGTTATCAGTAACGCCCACCTTAAATGTACCTTAAACCCTCCATTACTGAGGGCAGGAGAGGGCTGGCGAACTCTATATAAGCCACCCCCCTCCTCAGTATCAGGGGTTCGCACCCTTGTCATTTTACACACGCATAATCCAGTCGACCGCCTCCGGGCATCGAGACGTAGGGCTGTTACTTCCTCCGAGAAGGGCCTGAACTCGTAAACCTTGCATGCTTACAACTTCCCAATAGCTAAGGTCTAGCCTCTCCATACACACCCCCCTACCTCACTGTCAGACTTAGAACCACGACAGAGTTTTTCAAAGAAAGACTTCGGTGAAGCTGCTTACATATTGAGCTTCAAGATCTATAGAGATAGATCAAGACGCTTGATAAGTTTTTCCAATGAGTACATACCTTGACAAGATTTTGAAGTAGTTCAAAATGGAGCAGTTAAAGAAAGAGTTCTTGCCTGTATTACAAGGTGTAAAGTTGAGTAAGACTCAAAGCCCGACCACGGCAGAAGATAGAAAGAGAATGAAAGTCATTCCCTATGCCTTGGCCATAGGTTCTATAAAGTATGTCATGCTGTATACCAGATCTATTGTATACCCTGCATTGATTTGGCAAGGGAGTACAATAGTGATCTAGGAGTAGATCACTGGACAGCGGTCAGAATTATCCTTAGTGAAATAAGGATATGTTTCTCGATTATGGACGTGACAAAAAGGTTCGTCATAAAGGGTTATGTCGATGCAAGTTTTTGACACTGATCCAGATGAATCTAAAGTCTCAATATGGATACATATTGAAAGTGGGAGAAATTAGCTAGAGTATCTCCGTGTAGAGCATTGTAGACATAGAACTTGCAAAATACTTACGGATCTGAATGTGACAGACCCGTTGACTAAAATTATCTCACAAGCAAAACATGATCACACCTTAGTACTCTTTGGGTGTTAATCACATAGATATGTGAACTAGATTACTGACTCTAGTAAACCCTTTGAGTGTTGGTCACATGACGATGTGAACTATGGGTGTTAATCACATGGTGATGTGAACTATTGCTGTTAAATCACATGGCGATGTGAACTAGATTATTGACTCTAGTGCAAGTGGGAGACTGAAAGAAATATGCCCTAGAGGCAATAATAAAGTTATTATTTATTTCCTTATATCATGATAAATGTTTATTATTCATGCTAGAATTGTATTAACCGGAAACATAATACATGTGTGAATACATAGACAAACAGAGTGTCACTAGTATGCCTCTACTTGACTAGCTCGTTAATCAAAGATGGTTATGTTTCCTAACCATGGACAAAAGAGTTGTTATTTGATTAACGAGGTCACATCATTAGTTGAATGATCTGATTGACATGACCCATTCCATTAGCTTAGCACCCGATCATTTAGTATGTTGCTATTGCTTTCTTCATGACTTATACATGTTCCTATGACTATGAGATTATGCAACTCCCGTTTGCCGGAGGAATACTTTGGGTGCTACCAAACGTCACAACGTAAATGGGTGATTATAAAGAAGCATTACAGGTGTCTCCAAAGGTAAATGTTGGGTTGGTGTATTTCGAAATTAGGATTTGTCATTCCGATTGTCGGAGAGGTATCTCTGGGCCCTCTCGGTAATGCACATCACCTAAGCCTTGCAAGCATTGCAACTAATATGTTAGTTGTGAGATGATGTATTACGGAACGAGTAAAGAGACTTGTCGGTAACGATATTGAACTAGGTATTGCGATACCGACGATATAACTCGGGCAAGCAACATACCGATGACAAAGGGAACAACGTATGTTGTTATGCGGTCTGACCGGTAAAGATCTTCGTAGAATATGTAGGAGCCAATATGGGCATCCAGGTCCCGCTATTGGTTATTGACTGGAGACGTGTCTCGGTCATGTCTACATTGTTCTCGAACCGTAGGGTCCGCACGCTTAAGGTTTCGATGATAGTTATATTATGAGTTTATGAGTTTTGATGTACCGAAGGAGTTCGGAGTCCCGGATGAGATCGGGGACATGACGAGGAGTCTCGAAATGGTCGAGACGTAAAGATCGATATATTGGACGACTATATTCGGACTTCGGAAAGGTTCCGAGTGATTCGGGTATTTTTCGGAGTACCGAAGAGTTATGGGAATTCGCTGGGAGAAGTATTGGGCCTTGATGGGCTTTAATGGGAAGAGGAGAAAAGGCCTGCTGCGCCCCCCCTCCCCTCTAGTCCGAATTGGACTAGGGAAAAGGGGGCCGGCCACCTTTCCTACTCCTCCACTTCCTTCTCCCTTCCTCCCCTCTTGATGGACTCCTACTAGGACTTGGAGTCCTAGTAGGACTCCCATCCTGGCCGCACCAATGGCCTTGGCCGGCCTCCTCCTCCTCCATCCTTTATATACTGAGGCAAGGGGCACCCCATAGACACACAAGTTGATCCTTGAGATCGTCCCTTAGCCGTGTGCGGTGCCCCCTGCCACCATATTCCACCTCGGTCATACCGTTGTAGTGCTTAGGCGAAGCCCTGCGTCGGTAGAACATCAAGATCGTCACCACGCCGTCGTGCTGACGAAACTCTTCCCCGAAGCTTTGCTAGATCGGAGCCAGGGGAGCGTCATCGAGCTGTACGTGTGCCAAGAACTCGGAGGTGCCGGAGTAACGGTGCTTGGATCGGTCGGATCGGGAAGACGTACGACTACTTCCTCTACGTTGTGTGATCGCTTCCGCAGTCGGTCTGCGTTGGTACGTGGACAACACTCTCCCCTCTCGTTGCTATGCATCACCATGATCTTGCGTGTGCGTAGGAAATTTTTTGAAATTATTACGTTTCCCAACATGCCACGCGGGCCGTGTGGCTCGCAGGCGGGGAGGGGCGACGGCCGAGAGAGGTCGTGCGGGCTGCAGGGTCGCTCGCCTGGACGCGTGGGCGATCGCGCCGCACACCGAACGTGCAAGCTGTGGCGGGGTGCGCCTGGGCGTGCTCGTGCGGGCGGGTCTGTGTGATGCCACACGGGGTGTGCGTCACATACCCCCTAGATGCCACATGTGTGGCAGTTATCGTCGTCCTTTCAAAAAATACATTGTACATTGTAGCTAATACATTGGTCAGGAGAGACATCAGACCTATATATTTCTTTTTAAATAGGGCAGCTTCATATCATTCATTGGAATTTTGTTCGTTGCAAATAATTGTCCTGGAAATCTCAGGGAACCCATATACCAGCAGGATGATTACAAGACCGACTTACATGATGAAAGTTACACGAAACAAACTTCAGGGCTACATTTGATATCAAGAACTACCATGACAGTTTGGATATGTAATGGCCTGCCCCTCTTCACCTTGTTGATCAATGACAAACAATCTGAACTTCTGAAGCTACTTCAATTTTCTGAAAACCTTCTTGTTCTGGCAAGTTCAGAGCATGTCTTACAGCTACAGCTTCGGGTAGTTCCAGATTATCCACTTTATCAACATAGCCCCTGGAGCCTGGTAAAACATTTGTCCTCAATTTGACATACCTAGTCTCAAGTCTAAGAAATCAATAAGCATTCCATCTTTAATGGCTCCCTCATGCTCTCTTTACTCGAACATGTTGTTTCTGCCATGTCTTTCTATAGTGCTATATGGCAACTGTCTAGTGTTAGTAGGTGGCAACTTCTAAAGTTTTCAAATCATGACAATTGTAGTAGACCAGATCATACATGGCAACAGCTGCAGTTGTCCAAAAATGGCCCCTGTCACTTGACCTGAGATGACAACTGCAGTTGAGCAATCATGACAACTGTAATTATCAGACATGGCAACTATAGTTCAGCAACATGACAACTGCAGTTAAACAAACATGGAAGAGGGTCCGGACCATGGCAACTGCGGGGACGCGTGGTGACTGCCACGCGGGCCGTGTGGCTCGCAGGCGGGGAGGGGCGACGGCCGAGAGAGGTCGTGCGGGCCGCAGGGTCGCTCGCCTGGACGCGTGGGCGATCACGCCGCATACCGAACGTGCAAGCTGTGGCGGGTGCGCCTGGGCGTGCTCGTGCGGGCGGGTCTGTGTGATGCCACACGGGGTGTGCGTCACATACCCCCTAGATGCCACACGTGTGGTAGTTATCGTTGTCCTTTCAAAAAATACATTGTACATTGTAGCTAATACATTGGTCAGGAGAGACATCAGACCTATATATTTCTTTTTAAATAGGGCAGCTTCATATCATTCATTGGAATTTTGTTCGTTGCAAATAATTGTCCTGGAAATCTCAGGGAACCCATATACCAGCAGGATGATTACAAGACCGACTTACATGATGAAAGTTACACGAAACAAACTTCAGGGCTACATTTGATATCAAGAACTACCATGACAGTTTGGATATGTAATGGCCTGCCCCTCTTCACCTTGTTGATCAATGACAAACAATCTGAACTTCTGAAGCTACTTCAATTTTCTGAAAACCTTCTTGTTCTGGCAAGTTCAGAGCATGTCTTACAGCTACAGCTTCGGGTAGTTCCAGATTATCCACTTTATCAACATAGCCCCTGGAGCCTGGTAAAACATTTGTCCTCAATTTGACATACCTAGTCTCAAGTCTAAGAAATCAATAAGCATTCCATCTTTAATGGCTCCCTCATGCTCTCATTTTCTTCAAAGTTGTTTTTTTTTTCAAGGAAAACATCAGCATTTCTGTAGCATCATCCACTGCCAAGTGGTCATATGACGAACACTGCAATGAGCTATTTATTTACAAAGAACAAGTCGAGAACACAATCAGGTACTTCGCCGAGCCACATATAGAAAAAAAATTAAATTCGTTTACCTTATAGTTTCAGCAAGGTCTATGAAGTAGAGGTATGTCTCATGGGCCGCAGCCTGTCGATCTTCCATAAATGATCACTCAAACTCCACTTGCATATTTGATGCAAGGAATGTTCATGGGTTCTAAGGGCAGAAGTTCCAGCTCAGTGTGAAATTCAGCTATCATGTTCTCGGCCAACAGCCTTATACACCCTCCGATCGAAAATAGTTGACATGGTTTTAGTTCAAAATAATCAAAAAAGCAAATAATCAAAAAAGCAAACATGGTACAAATAGCACTTGAAAAACATTAGTGGTTCAGAAGTACAATGCTCCAAAATACTTCCTCTGTCCCAAATTTTTTCTTAGATTTGTCTAAATACGGATGTATCAGGTCATATTTTAATATTAGATACATCCGTTTCTAGACGAATTTAAGACAAGAATTTTGGAACAGAGGAAGTAGAAAATATATGTTGAAAAGTTCAGCGGTTTATTTTAGCCATAATATAATCATGCTTCTAAATTTCTAATAGGTCATACATTTTTTTCTCTCAAATATGCACGAGTGTGCCAAATATATTCTTAACAAGTGACAAACATTGAGACTTTGTGCTGAGTGAGAGAACCTTAATCTTTGGCTTTTCATTGCTACATCAAGGTTGCTCTGCGAACAACTACCAATCCTCATAGTTAAGGTACTGGACATTGATTAAACAATAGGACTCACAACTTCCATATGAACGAAATAGATTGAGAGCAACAAAAATCAATGAACGGGGGATGAAGGGGCGGTGGCGAGCAGAACAGAGAAGGAATCGGAGCTGCACCTGTGTCGTGTGGCCGGTGCCATACTTGCTTTAAGGCCAGTTCTTTTACTAACTTTTTGGGCTTCCAGAATAAATTGCCCCTTACCCAGCTTATTCTAGAAGTCCAACTAATTTTTTTTTAAAACCTACTAATCAAGTCTTAACTACTAGGCTTCTAAAAAAATAAGTTTGGTTAAGCTTCTAGAATAAGCTAAGTAGGGGGCAGCTTATTCTGAAAGCCACCAAAAGAACTGGCCCTTATCCCGTGCCGGACGAGGGGGACGGCAGCGGACCATGCAACGACTCCGGCGGCGGTGGCGGATGTGGTGGCTTGGACCGGGCACGCCTGGAGCTGATTCCCGTCCAAGATTGGATGGCTCGTATGCTGACTCCAATCCAGCCGGGCCGAGCGATGTGAGATGCGGCGTTCGAGCCGACGAAAGCCACGAACGGAGGCGGAGGAGAGGGGGCCGTGGGATGGCAAAGTGGGACACGTGGCCGCATCTGAGAGAGGGTATGCACTGAACAGGGTTTGCAGCAGGTCTCCACGGAAAAAAAAAATCCCTTGCGAAGCAACCAGTGGACTAGGGCTGAGCCTTGCAAGGTGCACCAATGCCTTGCATGGTGCGCAATAGAATGGAAATTTTCATATATGTTTGCATGATGAGACGGATCCTTTCTCATTCATTTTGCATATTAAAAGAAATATGTTAATGAGGCTAGTTATTTATGTAGATACAGAAGATACACCAATGCCTTGCATGGTGCTTTCGGACCTAACACTAATAGGGCTCTCGCAAAGGGATGCCACTTGATTAGTTTCTCTCCCAGTAAGGGAGCAATGACAACGATGCGGTTCGTTCTGAAGGCGGGCGATATTAGTCAGTCTGTGGCTTGAAACCTTAATGTAAAATTTTATTATATTTATGATAATTTATACTTTACAAACTTGGACCAACTTTATAGAGAAAATTGTTTATAATTATGGGAGCGCCTGGAACTCATTCGAATGAGACATAAAATGGTCTCATTCACGTGACGTATGCATGACATCTCCTTTTGTTGTCCCAGCCCATTTCCCTCTCAGGCCAGCACTGTCTTTCTCTTTGTCCCAGCCCGTTTCCCTCTCAGGCCCGCACTGTGCCTCTCAATAACGGGCCTGTTTTTGCTTGTCAGTTTTTTTTGTTGTTATTTGTTTTGGTTGTTGGAGCGCCGCAGCACGTTTCCCTCGCAGGCCCACACTGTCCCTAATCTTTTGTTTTGGTTGCCATTGTTAAATATAAGCCAATCAAAACAAGGACAACTGGGACAGCTGCACATACAGGAAGATTTGGTGTTGGTGTTTGTGCTGCAATGGCATTGAAATAGGCAAATGGCGGAACGGCTAGTCTGTTCAAACACTTTGATCACCATAAAAAAAATTCCCTCCTAGGAAGAAACACCTAAAATCATTCCCCCCTGCCACGTAACCACACTCTAATAAAAGTTCAGAAATGCTATGGTACTCTGAATCTAACAAATTCAGACTTGCTGTACAATTTCTCTAGCAGAGACAGACTTCTATCAAATAGAGATTCCTGGCTCAATGAATCAAAATCCTCACCCCCTGCTGCCCAACCCACTACTCCAACGTGACCTACACAAAATTCACCAGTGCGAGCCGATGCATTCTACAGAACAAAAAATCGCGGCGCTGAGTTGAACAGAGCGGAACCAAACTGGAACTCCGCACACAAACGAAAAAAAACAACATAAAGATAGCGTGATGTGGACTTGGTCTTACTCTATCGCGTGCCGCGTGCTCAGTGTCGCCGGCGCAGAGATCGGGGCCCTGCCCATGGCGGACGGCTGAGGGCCAAGAATAAAAACAAAACACACACACACAGACTAGACGAACATCAACCTACACACTAGCAGCCGCAAAAAGGATCAACACCATTAAAAAGAAGCGAACAACAGACTGAAAAGAGGGGCGATCAGACAGGGCTTCGTATATCCTACAAGCGTACTTGGGCTTCTGCGTGGAAAATGTTCCGGGCCGGAATGCAAGTGGCCTTCGTCAAACAAAAAAGAGAAGAAAAAAAAACGTGCGACAAAAAAAGAACGGGCTGTGAGCGGGACAACAGATGGGCCGCGCCTCCTGTCGCTACGAAGCTCTCCACCCGGAGGAAGCACGAATCGTTGCGCGGCTGGATCGGACGGTCTAAAAAGTGAATGAGACCAATTAGTTTCTCATTCGAATGAGTTTTAGCAAATCCGTATAACAATAATATCAAATATACTTTATCTACTATACTACTTAAAAAACGTAAAATTCTCATTTCGCTTTTCTTTCCACCACTCCCCTTCCATGTATATGATAATCTCCGTCGGGTGAGCCTCCCCGGCGACGACGCCCGATCTCCTTCCCCCGGCCTCCCCTGCTGCCGCCGGGACCAGCTCTGCTATCAGCATGGCGTCCTCTCTCTTCCGCCCCTCGAAGGTCCGCCCCCCGCGCCAGTTGCGTCGCTGGCTGCTCCCGTGTCCATGACGCCCCAATGCTCGCGACGGCCGCGCCATCTCCGGCTCCGGCCATTGCGCTCGCTGCGGCCTCCCTCGCCGCCCGCAAGGCGGGTCCGTCCGTTCAAGGACGCGTCGCCTCGCGCAAGCTCCCCTGCATGCCCACGGTACCGGCAAGTCAACCCCCGCCACCAACCGTCCCAGTCCTCGTTGCCGGTGGCACTTCCGGATGGACGACGACACCTTCCGGCCTCCTCTGCTCGTCGCCAAGCACCCAACTGCCCCGTGCACCTTCTGTGCTCGCCTGCATGGCGGACCCAGCAGGACATGTCTCCCCGCCGCCGCAGCCAAGCTTGGGCCCTGAAGACGTCGCTGTTGAGGTGCCGGAGACAACTCCCGGGCCGCCGGCAGCGCTGCCCTGCCACGACGGCAGCCGCCCACCTGCTGCCGTCTTGAGCTCCAACACCCTTGTCCCCGCTGCCGATGCTGACTTGCTTGCCAGGCCAGATTCAACTTGCGTGGATGAGGCTGCAGGCTGGAAGCTCGTCTAGTCCCGCCGAGTGCGCTTGGAGCCTCCGCCACCTTTGGCTTTCATGCCTCAGCAACGTCCCCGGCCACCTGCGTGGCTCAGAAACAGATGTTTTCATTGCTTCGCAAAAGGCCATCGGGCAGCCGGATGCACGAGTCTGATCCGGTGTAATCAATGCTTCCGCTCGGGACACCGTGCACGGGATGGCTGCAAGCCGGCACCTTCGCCGCATGCTTCATGTTCTGCTCGGCCGCCGGCCCATTCTTGGGCTTCAGTTGTTGCGTCTCCACAAACATCAGGGATCCATGAGGCACTATGCAACATGAAGACTATTTGTCAGGATTCATTGCCTTCCTCGTTGATTGCTTCGACTTCCACCCGGAAGGATGTGATGATCCAGTCTGCTCTTGCAGTGCAAGCAGAGTTATTGGGCTCTGATCTTTGCTGCATGTCTTCCTCACAGGTGGAGGAGGCAATTAAGCCGCTTCGTGAGGTCGCTGACTCTTTGCAGGGCTGGTTAGTGCGTGTTGGGACCTTTTTAGAGCGTGCGGAGGCTGCTCTGCAAGGTTCCCTGTTGCACCGGCTCCCATGGTTGAGTCTGTTGTTGGCTTCATGGATGATGCAGATTTAGAGCTCTTCGGTAGCTTCCCGCCTCGTGCTGGGTCCAGTTCGGCGCCCTTTGTGTTGACGGGATTTGAGGGTGAGGCCTGTACCGAGGTTGTGTCTCCAGTGCTGCAAATCATGCCCGAGCTACAAATATTGTGTGGGGAACCTGCTACGCCTCTGCCGATGGAGCAACTCAAATTGGGATCTCTCCAGGCTTCAGAGGTGGGCCCGGTGCCCTCACTACACCCCGTGGAGCCTTGTCAAGTGTCAGACGGCCTATCACTCAGTGTCGTGGAGCATGGGGCTTCAGATGTTGCTGCCCTTCCCTCGCCTGTGACCATCAAGCAAGTTGTGTCTGTGAGTGGCATGACCATAGAGTCAAGTGTGTCGGCACCTGTTCCAAATTCTAATGCTCTCTTCACGAAGGAGCTTTGTGGCTTGCTTGCCAGCGTGGAGGTTACTAGACCTGGTTTGGGTAGGTCAATTTCTTGCCTCCTAACTGGGACGCCAATAAGGGGCAAATCAAAGAAGGTCGGCAAAGACAAGAGTGGTGCCATAGGCAAGACAAATGTGCTTGCTTGATGGATGATCTCCGATCTCTCGGCTCGTCCTCTTAGAGTGGGTTGCCCTCGTGGTTTGGGAGGAGCATGATGTCTTGTGTCGAGGTGTTCTTCTTAGGTCACTTGGAGTGGTAGCAATGTCGAGGTTGGTTGTTGTTAGTTTGGAGGGGCGTATGTGTCGTTGTGGGGTTTCATGTCATGTGAGTAGTTCGTCGGTAGTACGTTTGTAATGGTTTTCGCCCGATTTTCCATAATTAATTGGGTAATTATCTTCTTCTTGATTAATCGATGAGGCAAAAATTTTGCCTCCGTTTCGAAATAATAATAATCAGTGACCTTAATTCACTTACCAAACTTCTAATCAAAATAGAGGTAATCCACTGTCAGAATTTGATGAACATTTGTTTACACAATCGCATTATTATTGACAGGTAAATCACAACCTAACGTAATAGAATATTTATATCCCGTTGTAACGCATGGGCATTGTTCTAGTATAATATAAAAATACATCTTGTGTTGTATCTAATGATATGTATTTTGGTATTATATATATATATATATATAATAAAGTAAATTGGGTTTCTTTCATCCGTCATGGCATTTTTTAGAAAAGTCCCTCTATTTTAGAGAATTCAACCCGCCGTCCGGTTTAAGTCACACCCGAACCGTTATTTTATATTTTTCGAACCCCCCCCCCCCCCCCTGATGTTTTAGGTAATTCATCCGCGGATCATATTTAAGCCAAACAAATGCTTTTTAAAATCATCCATATCTTTTAAACTGTAACTTCGATTTGAACATGTTATATATGAAATTTGGTTAAAAAAATATGTAGAATATGAATATGAGATTATTTTTACCTGTTAAGTATTTTTAAATATTATTTTCGAATATATTTGAGTCAAACCAAATGATTTTCTAAATTATCTGTATCTTTTAAACTGTAACTTCGATTTTAACATATTATATATGAAATTTTATTAGAAAAATGTGTGGAATCTAAATATGATGTTAATTTTACCTGTTAAATATTTTTAAAATATTGTTATGGAAGCAAACTTATAATTTATAGCGCAAGATCCTTTTTTTTATACCGGCGGTGATCCAGATTACAAATAAACACCCCATTATAACCACATAGGGAAAATAAAACATTGATAACTACACATGCATACCTCTGAAAAATGTCGCAGGAAAAAATAACAGATTTCTCATCGCGAGAGTGAGAGAAAGCGAGAGAGAGAGAGAGAGAGAGAGAGAGAGAGAGAGAGAGAGAGAGAGAGACAGAGAGAGAGGGAGAGGGAGGAGAGAGGGAGAGAGAGACGCCTTAGGATTAACCATATTCAACACACTTTTTTTATTGTTTTGTGTGAACACCGAGGCCATCGCCGGCGAGGGTGAGAAGGAGGATAAGCGGCAACACAAATATGATGCCTCTCAAAAATAAAGGAGATGGACCTATTGTGATTTTGAGTGATGGTTGTTGAGTTAAGAGCGTGTGTTATGTTTTCTCTCCCGTTGCAACACACAGGCTCTTTTGCTAGTTATTATAAAGATAATATTATAACTGTGCATTCTAGGAGGCTTCTCACGCCCTCAACATTATGAACCGTCTAATCCATCCCTTGGATGTTTTGTGGCCGTTGGATCAATTTCTCAGTGACACACTTCCCGCAGCTGGGCTGGATGTTCTATGGGCCGCTGCTCCTGGAACAAAATCGGCATTCTCTGATTAATTGGGGCCTTTGGTGTGTGGGGTATGGCAGAAAAATGGCTTGCGGTCCTAGCATCGGACAAAGCCCACCGAGCAACTCAACAGTTGGATCACACTTCGGTCTGCTCAAAAGAACAGAAAAAGAAAAACATCATGTCCAAAGAGAGATGACGATCAAGCGAACGGCTCGCCTTCCTGAATCCTGATCAACTGGCCAAGGCAGGGCGAAGCAATGCTGGGGAGGCGATGATGCGGGAGTCAGCGACCAACGTGGATCTCCTCGCACATCTCAACAACTGAAGCGGCAGAAACATCTGTTGGGAGCATCACCTTTGGAGACACGGCTTGGTTCCTCATTGCTTTCCTCCGGTGTTTGTCGTGGTCTTTTTTTGTTCTTCGGCGACGCTATGCACGACCGTCACAGGTGTGTCCAAGACGGTGTCTTTCTCGGAGCTGATCAAGTTCTGTCATTTATTTGCCATCTCCTCTTAGGCATTCAGAGTGGATGGTGCGTTGACAAGTGAAGTTTAGTGAGAGATCATGGTCTTCGGAGGTGCCCGGCATTGGTCGAGACGCGGTGTTGTTTTCTATTAGGAGAGACACTTTTGCCTTATAGTTTTGTTTAGCTATTGGTGGTTGTATTTGTCTTACCGGAGTGTGTTTGTTCATGCTACGCTCATTGTTCGTAATGAGCGGTGGTATTCTTGTACTTACAATTCTGCCTTCTATAAAGCTAAGATATGCCTAGGCGTACTCTTGAAAAAAAAGCAGCAGAAACATGCGAAACGGCATGACAGAAATAAGATCGATGTTCGATCTGCCAGCATTGAAGGAAGCATTGAAGCATCAATTCCCGGAAGCTTTCATAGCGGTTGATGTGCGCTACTCCGGCGTTGATTAGTAGAGGTACGTTATTGCTTTGGCAGCCTATACCTGCTTTAGTTCGTGCGCATGTAAATATCTGCTCCGTCGCCTCATGCTCTCCCGTTGTTCTTGGAGCAGAACCAAGCAGCTCTTCCACCATCCATGTGCCCTTCTCACTATGGGTTCTCATCATTATCTCAAGCTTCATTTTGTGCAGATCCGTCCATGTTGATTTGGCACCCTGTCTTCTCCCTTGGTTGAGATTTCTCTCCGTGCCCTTTCTAATAATCTCTTGAGAGAGTATTACCATTTGGGCCTGCCAAGTGCTCGATACTTGTTCTGCGCGACTGATTCTGATTTTTGGGACTTCACAGTTCCAGAGGATATATATGTGACCGTTTTATATCTGAAAAACTCCAGGCTACACATTCCCCTCTGTAGCTTTCAATCTCTTCAGGTTCAGGTTGATGCGAGTTGAGGTTATTTAGTTTTGGTAGCAATTGGTGGATCGGTTAACAAGCACTACAACTACTAGGAGTATTTGCTATTAACATGCACTTATTTTGTTTCACAGTACTGGTTACTTGATGAATCATACGGTTATTCAGGTTATGACTTACGAAAGGGAAATATTGAGTGCGCGGGTGAACATATAAAGCAGGTGGGAATTCTCTTATTTCAAGTCTTTCTATATTGACATTTATTACACATAAAATAGCTTCTGAATAGATTCAGGTAGAGTTGAAAATTCCATGAAATGTTACTCTAGCTGAAACAATTACTCCAACTATATGCTTCTTTTAATCTAGACTAGACCAAGGTTTTGGATCCCGAGCAGACTTTTTTTCTTGAGGGGCACCGAAATTTGCAGTTACCAAGCTAACCGTGAAATACCAGGAAAAAATCGGACGGAATTTAAAATCAAATTTTGAATTCAATGTTTTTGGGTCAATATAGATATGTATTTAACTCTTAGAGAGCACTAACGATGCCCTACCGTAGTGACTGGTCACTCGCAGATGCCGCTAGCGGCCTGTCGTGAGTTCGACCCTTCTAGATGCCACAATTTTTGTATAGTTTTAACTTTTGCATGCATCCTCAAAAAGAAATAAAAGCACAAACGAAAAGAATCAAACCCGAGACTGGCTGCTGCATGAGCGTTTGAATTCAAAATTTTCAAAAATATTCGAATTTTTTTGCTCGGTATGAGTGTATTTCGGGGGGGGGGGGTGGTGGGGTGGGGTAAGCGTGGTAACCGCTCGAGATCTCGAAATTTTGAGCGGTAACCAAAACGTTGGGCTAGGTCAAAAGACATTTTTTAATCTTTAAAAAAGACATATTATGGTCGTACTAATCTATTTGCACCCCATTCATCTACATGTCATCTATACACATGGTTTCCTTTTGCCATATAAAAATATTTTCATACTACTAATATGTGTTAATCTTAGATGAAAATTTTGGCCTCATATGGTGCCTTGCCCCATCCTGTGTCCAGTATGTGACATATAATAGTTATCATTTTTTAATTATATTCTGAGTTTCTAATTGTATTGTCCATCTTGCTCATGATATTACCTGCTCTAACCGTGAGTTTTTCTTTTTGTATGTGGTGCAAGGTGTTCAACTGCCCATCGGTAGCCACTTTGGACATTATTTGTCTTGTGCAAGTCGACCCTTCTCCATGATGATCTATTTTGGACGACCTCTTCACGTATCATATATTGCTGCCAATTTACGACTTCTTTCAAATATCATTCAGTCAGATTGCTCTTAAAAAAGTGAAAGATCTCATTGCTACAGATCCACATGGCTCCTTGTACGGTACATGTCAGCGCTATTTTATTCCCTACCTAATTAAATTCCTCCTTTAGGAATCTTCCTCCATGGATGTAATAATGCCTCAAGAATCGAGTAGAGTTTATTTGCTGTTGAAGATGGCTGTCCACTGGGTATAGATCAGTGGAGATTTCATCGACGCACCATGCTTAAAATCAACATTGAAAGGTTGTCAAATTACATGTACATGTTTGCTTTCTCTTGCCGATTGTCATCTTATTGGCAGTTTCTTTTAGTAATACTAGATTGTTGTGTATGTTTTCACAACAAGCCAATTTGTACATTGACCACTTATGAACTGACTGATGGCACAAATCCATCCAAAGTCAATCAAACTCATGTCTCCTCTCCCAACAAATAGTTGAATATAAATAAGTAATAAATTAGGATTGTGTACATTGCAAAAACTCCCCTTTGAATACATTTATTAAGTACCCATCAAGAGTCTACATTAAGGCATGACCAGTAAGTCTAAACTCGAATGAACTTCCAAGTCCACTAGAAACAAGACAAATGCGAGCTTTCCTCTACTACCACATTACTGTCTTGCGAAAAGTTGCTCTTCGATAATTGATTAATGTTACGGTCGAGTGTTTGCAAAAGTTTCATTCATCTTGCGTTCATGTGTTTGTATATTTATAAATATTATATTATTTAACTAACAAAATAGTCGGGCGCGGCAACGCACGGCATCAATGATCTAGTATAAAGTAACAACACGACAACATACATGGCCAAATGCTAGTAGAAAACAAGGCTTTAGTCCAAGCCAGATAAGAGCATTAATCTCGGCTCTGTTACGAACCGGGACCAATGGATGCATTAGTCCCGGTTCGTGAGGCCAAGGCGCCGGCCGGGCCTCGGGGGCCATAGGTCCCGGTTCGTCTAGCCCCTTTAGTCCCAGTTCCAGACATGAACCGGGACTAAAGGGCCTCGCTCCTGGCACAACCCCTTTAGTCCTGGTTGGTGGCTGGAACCGGGACTAAAGATCAGCCTTCTGTCCCGTGTCGAAAGTTTAGTCTCACCTCGCTAGTTGAGAGGAGCTCGCAACGGTTTATAAGCCCTGCCGCGGCCTCCCTGCCGACCTCCTCTCTAAGCAGGCCTATGTGGCACTACTAGGGAAAAGCTTAGCAGTAGCGCTGGTTTTTGGGCTAGCAGTACGCGGGAGACCGCGCTACTGCTAAGGCACTACAGCTAAAGGGTAGCAGTAGCGTTGGTTTACCCACGCTACTGTTATACCTACTTAGCAGTAGCGCGTTTTGCAGAACGCGCTCCTAGTAGTTACTAGCAGCGTGCCTCTCTACCCACGCTACTACTATTATTACATATTCTATTTATTTTTTATTTTATGTCGTATTCATACACCATTATACAAGTTTTCATACAATAGCAATTTAGGGATTGTTTTTACATCATAATGAGTTATTACATCACTGGGTGAAAGAATTGTGGATTAGTTTCAAGTGGACGGATCCTAAGTGACCAAGTCACTTAGTATCCGTCCACTTGAAACTAATCCACGGTTCTTTCACGCTATGATATAATAACTCATCATCATCATCAACATAATATCATTAACAACTTATCATCATAATACATCAATGTCATATAACAAGTCCTCATGATCATCATTTTCGTCCATGCATGAGACATCATATAACAACTTGGTCACTAGTCATAATCACAACTCCTCCTCGTCATCATCATCAACTCTAACACATTGTAGCACATAATAACAACTTCTCATCATCATCATAGTCATAATCAACACTAACTAATTGATCTTAATACCTAGGACCTACTCCTCTCTCCTAGGTAAAATACCATAAAAGAGATAAACCAGTCCATCTCCATAATGGAGAATGGAGATAAACCTATCTCCAACTTGTGGCTTGCGCACATTCATGTTGTATCCAATTAGTTGCGTGTGTGCATTCATCACTTTGCTCCATTCATTGATTTTGAGCCTTCCATCATTTGAAGAAATCGAGTATGTAGTATGGTAAGCCTTCGAAGGAGTTGGTCGTAAGCTATCCATATGCATATAACCTTCGGTAAACAACATGTAAGGCACAACCTCCTTCGGGAGCCTCTGTTGAAAAACGTAATAGTAACATATATAGTTAGCAATGTAGTTTATATACTTAAGAAGAATGTATGCAATAAAGTTACCATCATTAACAAAATCTTACCAAGTTTTTGGCAATGAAGTTACCATCATGCAATTTATGGACTAGTGGCACGTATCCGGTAAAATTTGGGAGGATGGAGTGATTGGTTTTAAAGGCCTCAACATCATCTATGAATGAGACAAGATAACCTTTCTCCTCACAATTAAGCTCGGAGTCATAGTTGTAGTATGTTTTGTCTACAGCCTTCCGAGTATTTTTGGAAGATAAGAAATAAGCTGACAATTATAAATAAAGATGTTTAGTACCGATGAACACCAAATATTTTTAAATTAAAAATATAAATTACTTAACGTAACAAATTAGTTTGACAAACTCACATTTAGGCAATACATATGGTCTTGTATGGCACGAGATGTACTAATTGAATTGAAAAAAAAATCAAGAAATTACACATTGAACAAAAGAAGAACAAGTGATGATATTAATTACGATGAAATGCTTGCCATTGCGCACCGTACAAACATCAAAGGTCTCGTCCAGCTTCACGGTGAAAAACCTATCATTTTGCGGTTGAGGAAACCTGTCGCACAAACCCCGGTCATCGTAGCAGTAATGGTACTCCGTGGTCCTATCGTCATCAGACATCTGATGTGTTCATAATTCAAAGATTAAACTTCTGGATATTCATCACGGGTTGATTTTTGGTCTGTCGAGTCTTCCTTGAAAACTCTCATCTCACGTGGTGTATATGGTGGGCACTCCCTCTCTGATATATTTGACCGTCGGTGATGGTCTCTCTTCTCTTTCTTCCCGTGCATTATCAAAAGGTCTATCATGAGAAAGAAGAAGAGCGACCCCCACGACAACAGTTGGCATTCTTCTTCTCTCATATATTGTGGACACTCCCTCACTGTTTTTTGACTGTCATGTATGGAGTCCCAGCAGACTTAAAGTCAACCCAAAATGTTGTTTAATGGTCTTTCTGGCAAATCCAAGGCACTTGATATTTCCTACATTCTAACACAAGCCATGCTAAATTTCATGGAAAAATCCAGCATGACCTTTTCTAAAAAGGACCTATCGAGCGCCTGAAATTTGCCGTAACGGAAATTAATCAACACTCTGGCAAAACATAGGCCACTCGGAGATGTTCCCTGCAAACATAGGCCACTTGGGCAAGCACATATCCTATTTGGCTACATCATCATCATCGACATCAACAACATGGGGATTTGGCTGCTCTCACCTCAAAATCGAAGGGGGTCAGTGACGAGGACGACGGCAGGGATGATGCAGGGCACTCCTTGATTTCTGCAGAAACAAAATATAAACCCTATAAGCTATTAACTAAACATTATTATGCTGATTCAAAATACCTACATTTACTAAAAAAATCAATATATCTTATAACACGAATATTTCATTTGGTTAAGAAGCATGTTTCTTACTAAAAATTTTCATACCTAAATTTTCGTACTAAAAATTTATGTTACTAAATTTCTCATATGGCATTTCGATACATTTCTATATTGAAAATTTTGTATACCTAAACAATTTCTATTCAAAAGACCTAAAATTTCTGTTACTAAATTTGTATACCTACATTCAAATTACCTACATTAGTTAAGAGAAGGGATGGACACTATTAGGGATAATCTTATATACAGAAGCTTATCAGTAGCACGATCTAAAATGAAGTGCTACTACTAATTAGTAATAGCGAGGGGTATAAAACCCACGCTACAACTAAGTTGATAGTAGTAGCGAGGGGTATAAACCCGCGCTATTACTAAGTAATCTCCATCATGCCCCAGGAAAAACCATATTAGTAGTAAGGAGTATAAACCCCATGCTACTACTATGCGAGCGATATAAACCGGCGCTGCTACTAAGCGGGCATCTCGACGACGGGCCTCTTTCGGCACGCGGCGAGGCATCCATCCTTCCATGACGGCTTGATGGGCGGAGCGAGGTGGCACGGCATCCACGGCCTTCACCCCCAGCGGCGGCGTGCGTCGAGGAGTCGGGGCTCTAACATGAGGCGCGGCGCCGCTCTCCCCTGCACGGCGGCAGTGGCCTCCCGCCGGTGGCAGTTACGGATTTTCTCGCGGCGGATCTGAGGTCAGCGGGTCTCCGACGCCGCGGGTGGTGGTCGCGGATGCCGACCCAGGGGATGGTGCGGGCAACATCAGGACGCCGACGTGCTGCGCTCTGGTTTGTTTTCTCGCCGATGCGGAGCTTGCTACACGGACTGCCCAGCCCAGGCGTTGGCGAAGTCTCGTGTCATGGCAGCCACTACTTCTGCTGATGCGTGTGCGGCCAGGTATTGCCACTAGTTTATGATGATAGCATTTGTAGCGCACAGACATTAAAACCATGAAGATTCACCACTACTTCTGCCTCCCATTTTAGTGTCAATTGATGCTGCTCCGTGATAGTAGTCCTGGGATAGTAATTGATTTGGGATTTTGGATTTGATTCACTATTGGATTGATGCTACTTTTTCATTTGTGTAAAAACAGAGCAAATTATCACCAACTGACATGGCAATTTTACAATCTTTTTATAGCTATCATCTTTTTTTAGTAAAACTAGGCACACATCGTCTCAGAGACGACTTCTCCCTCGGACAGGCCTAGGTCCAGCATCTCAACAACCAAGCGATTCATATTGGTATTGTGTCCCTAGGAGCGTTTGTCAGGATGCTATCTGTACCCAACGAACTGTCGATTTCTTCAGTTAAATTGCCAACACCTTCAGTTAATGCTTGAGTAATCCACGGCAACTCTTCGCTGCCGGTTGAAGCGTGGAAAGCTGCAAGTCAAGGTGGTACTAACAACAAGCGAGACCTTCAGCCACAACAATCAAGCAAGTGCTAGATCACAGGCTACACTAAGCAAGTGAATAACGTGCTTCACACACACTGCCTAGTACAAATCAAAAACTAAAGGAGAACAGAAGATAACTACACGACCTTCGCTTCGCATTATGTGGTAGTCGTCGTGCTTGCAGGGGAGGAGGCCAGATGAGGCAAGCCTGTCCTAGCCGCTGATGACGGCTAAGGGTGCTCGATTGAGCTCGTGGATGATGTCTCGTCTCTCGACGGTGAAGTCGGCAAAAGACCGAATGACATGGTTCCTGTCCCTGTAAGTAGCAGTGCTCTCTTCCTATAATTGCTAGAATGTAGATTGTATATATGTTCTGACCAATGCGAATGCTGAGCCATGTTCCACTTTTACTGCTCTACATTATATTTTTACTACCTGAAGGGGTTAAGTACAGCAGTTTTGGGTTTCTACAGTTACAAGGGCTTCAGAGTTCCACCTTTTTTGTATTATCTAATTATGAAATAACAAGCATGCTCTGAAGTTTAGAGGGGATGTGATTGCTAGTTCCTGCTAGGTAATCATAAGAATGCTAGGGTTATTACTCAAGGACGCCGGACACTATTTCCGGGATAATATGTTAAATGCAGAATTATCGATCTTCCTTAGTGGATGCCCATGGTTTGATCATGTGTCGGTTCCTATCAATGCAAGTGCTGAGCTACGTTCCATTTTTACTATTCTGTGTGATAGTTCTTGCACTTTACTACTTTCCCTCTTAAGGCGGGCCACCTTTCACACTAATAATGAGTTTGTTGCGCATTAATCTAGAAAATGGAAGTTCAGAACCTGCACCTCTAACTCTCTGTCGATGATCAACAAGCCGTGACATGCCTGAAGCCATGCACTTTAGTTTGCCAATTCATGACATGCCTGCTGTTAAAACATGTGTTCATTTGCAGCTCCTTTCAATTCTTTTGCAGCTCACTGAATATATTTTTGCAGTTCGTTGTCAGAATCCATGGCGCTGGCCGCGCCGCACCTTTTCCTGCTTCTTCTCGTGTGAGGCGAGCACCAGCAGTACGTATCAGCCCTCTTCTCTATGGTCCTGGCTATATAAGAACTAGGGATCTGTGGCAGCAGCTCATAGATTAGAATTAGATTTGATAATTGGAGATGGATTCCTGAACCAATTTGCAAATTCGTTGGTGATTTCAGTGCTTATACTTATTTGGTTTTGGTTCCTGGTCGGACCTTCTCTATGTTAGTTCCTTTGCTTAGCCAAATCAGTTAGGGATATAGCCCATCCATGATGTTGCGAGGTGTTGATTGCCTTCTAGCAAAAATCTTGAGCGTTGGGTATCTCTGGCTGTAAACTGAATCTGGTTCAGTTAAAAACTGCACTGTCAAATCTGGACAGCCAGCTTCTAGGTGAAAAACGAGTTAGTTATTCTCAGAATTTCGAGTTGCCTCTATATGAAATTTGTAAAGCAAGTTCCAAGCTTTCCGTAGAGTATTTATTTGCGTCGTTTGGATGTATGGTTTGAGAGCAGCCATCGTTTTAGTTTGCTGTCCCAAAAGTTAGTATCCTGAGTGCATTGTTTTAGTATGCCAGTTTACGGCCTTGTAGAGGCTGTTCTAAAAAAAAGTTGCAATACGAATTTTGTAGAGGGTTTGTAGTACTAGATTGCAAGCCCGATTTTAATACTAGCACTCTCCATGCAGCTCCTCAATAATTGTAGTCAATTGGTTGGACAGTCTTCTTGTTTTCATCATTTTTTTCTAGTTATATACGTAGTTGGCTGGGATTATAATGCTATCTTTGCTTACTGTTAACTGTCCAAATTGATGTAGGAAGATAAACAGTTGTTGATCGCTTCCACGATTAGCACCAACTAAGTTTCCTTAGATGTTTGCACCTTAGAAAGTGGTATCTGCTCAATATGAAGATCATTTGTCAGTTCTGTATCTGTAATATTACAAGTAAGAATGGATATTGGCTATCAAGAGTCTCAACTTTTATCTCATTTACTGAATGCAGACGCAGCATCTTCACTTCTTTCCTTGCACATTCCTGTTAAGGAAGCAAAGGTAACCCTGCTATCCTGGTATATACAGATAGAATAAAAATATAATACAGTATTTGACTACCAATGAAACACATAGAATTAGTTGTTGAACACGAACGATATGGGAAGTTCTCCTTAAGGGGTCACGATGTTTGTCCTTGTTGGTCTGCTTTCGTTTTGGAAAATCATCCTATAAGATTTGTGCTGTCCTATCGAGCAATTGATCTGATGGGTTGTGAGCTTTTTAGCTGTCCAGCATCACCCTATGGCAGATAATCATTTCTATTCACTAGTAGAAAACAGGGCTATGGTCCAGGCCGGCTCAGCCCATTAGTCCCGGTTCAGTCTAGAACTGGGACTAATGTGAGCATTGGTCTCGGTTCGTGCGGCTAAGGCATTAGTCCCGGTTCATCTAGACCTTTTGGTCCCGGTTGGTGGGATGAACCGGGACCAATGGGCCTCGCTCCTGGCCCACAACTATTGGTCCCGGTTCGTGCCACAAACCAGGACTAAAGATTAGACCTTTAGTCCCGGTTTGAGGCACGAACCGGTACTAAAGGTCCCATTTTCAAACTATACCCCCCCTCCCGTGGATCGCCTTTTCAGTTTTTTAAAAAATAAAAGAAAATGATGGAAATGTCAAAAAAATAAAAGAAAATAAGTTTCACATGTGATATGTGGTCTAGTTGTTGGGAAAATTTACAAATATGAATTTCGACTTTATTTACAAAATCTCTCTGGAATTTGTAAAATGCGCATAACTTTTGCATACGAACTCGGATGAAAAAGTTTTTTATATGAAAAATCATCTACTCGAAAAGTTACATCCGATGGAGATTGCCTACGGCCTGTTTGCAAATTTCTAGAATCCTCAAATTCCAAAAGGAAAAAAGTTATGCTCAAATTTCAGTTTTTTTAAATACTTATTCAAGAAGTATTAGTGTTACTAAATAATTATTCAAGAATATTAGTTTTATTAAATAATTATTTCACCTTTTTTGAATTTTGGTCAAATCTGGTCAAACTATGGTCAAACTGAAGTCAAACAATGGTCAAACTACTTATTCAAAAATATTAGTGTTACTAAAAAATTATTGTTTTTTAGAACAATAGTTTTAAACTCAAACAGTGAAATATGTGACTTCATGCTCAAGCTAAATTCCTGAGGGTTAATAGGATTGACATCTTACTATTGTCAGGAAAACAACAAGTGCAGACTTGGAAACGAGGGAGAATATAACCTGGAAGTTAAGCGTGCTCAGGCTGGAGTAGTGAGAGGATAGGTGACCGTTCGGGAAGTGAGATGATTTGGAATGATGAGGGGTGATTAGAGATTAAATTGAGCAGTGATGAGGGGTGATTAGAGATTAGAGGTTAAAAAAATTCAGAAATTTGAAAATAAAAAAATTCAAAAAAAATCAAAAAAAAATTCAAATTAAAAATCAGGAAATTTCCTTTAGTACCGGCTGGTGTTACCAACCGGGACTAAAGGTGGACCGGCCACGTGTTTAGTCCCGGTTCCAGAACCGGGACTAAAGGCCCTTACGAACTGGGACTAAAGGCCCTTTTTCTACCAGTGATTATGGGTTAATGCTTTCCTTTTAAACTACTTCAAAAAAACAAAGAAATCGGATTCTTTTAGCCATATTATCCTTTGAACATCTATATGAAATGATCTAAGTTTAAGTATATTTAGTTTTGAAGAAAGCTAAAGGCAATTAATGTGAAAATTAGATATGTCCTATTACCTGGCAATATATAGTTCATCTAGGCTTGGTTGGCAATATATATTATCTAGACATTAATTTCATTTGTTTGTAGCTATTACATAGGCGATCTCTTGTTAATAGAAATCACTCACTTTTTTGTTTTCGTATATTTGTTCCCGTAGCTACTGTACATCACAACATACAACAAAATATATGTCTGCTGAAATTTAATTTTATTTGTTCTTTGCTCTTTACAGAAATCTTGGATTCATAAATGGGAGAAGCACATAAGGGAGAAGAAGATGATTGCAAGGATGGAGAGGGAGCAAATCATTTGGAGGGATAGAATGCCACTGTTTGGTATTTTTATGCATTTTTGTTTGCTTTCAACTGTGTTTGCACTAGCTGGGAATAAGTGACTAGGCAATAAGTGTAGATGTATGGATATGTATGCACTATAAATCTTCGATCTGGAATGATGTGTAATGCTGCTGGTTTATTACAAATCTGGGCTTGTTTTAGTTGTTAGAATTGTATGCATAAAATGGAATTGATGGATTTTATTTTTTTTAATTCCTAATTAGTTAGTAGTAGCGTGGGGGTGAAATGGAGCGCTATTAGTATTCAGGATACTAGTAGCGTGTGGTACTATAGACGCGCTACTACAATTTCGTTAGTAGTCTCCGCTACTAGTAAAATGTTAGTAGTAGCGCGGGTTTACCCCGCGCTACTACTAACTATTAGCTGTAGCGCGATACTAGTAGCGCGGGTACCCACGCTGCTAGTAGCCTTTTTTCTAGTAGTGGGAGGGAGGGAGAGGAGGGGGAGGAAGGAGGGAGGGAGGAGGGGGAAGGAAGAGGTGCCTCACTGGCGGTGGCGCGCTGGCGGTGGGCGACGGTGACGGCCGGGTGGTGCAGGGGGTGGTAGCGGTGGCGGATGACGGTGACGGCCGGGCGGCGACCAAAGAGTGTCTTGGAGTGAGAGTGTGAGAGTGTGGTGAGGGAGAGAGGAAACGGTGGGGCGGGTATAGGATAAGGTGGTTTTAGCAGTAGCGCGGGAAGCCAAACAAGCGCTACAGCTAAAATTTTAGTTGTAGCGCGTTTATGCAAACCGCGTTGCTAATAAAGCTGGACCCGGGGTGGCCATGTGGCCCACTTAGCAATAGTGCCTGGCCAGTCAAAACGCCCTACTGCTAAGTGTTACCTATAGTGCGCTCGCTTTACCCGCGCTGCTGCTAGTTAGCAGTAGCGCGTCCTTCTAACAGGCACTACCGATAATGCTATGTGTATAAGATTTTCCCTAGTAGTGTGGGCCTACCGAACCCGTCCATCCCTGTGGGGCCTATTGGGCCATGCGGGCCTGCATCCTGGCCCAACTAGTAGTTGGGCTTCTACTCGTATGCAGGTCGTGGCGCCCAGTAGGCGGGCCTTTTTTCCATCTTTTTTTTGTTTTTTTGCTTTATTTATTTTTCTACTTACAGCCAAATATTTGGAGTTTCTGAGTGAACTTTTTGCTTTAGGTCACAAAAATTATAAACTTTCTGTTAGTGCCAGTAGTTTTCAAATTTGAATTTTTTGAAATTTGTGTGAAATACCTAGTTTGTCAATAACTTTACTTTAAAAATAGATTTTTGAGTGATTCTTTTTTCTGCTATTTAATATTAGTGTGTTTTATCATTATATTCAATTTGGTAATTCTTAGGTTATTTTAAAATGGGTGTTTTAATCAAAAAAGATTTTGTTTAGCTCTTTTAGTTTTATAGCTCAAAAAATTCAGTAAATGCATGAAAAATAGCAAATGAAGTCAGAAAGGTTTGAAAATTGATGATGTGGCTTTTAGTGGTGCATGTTGAATGCACAAAAAGTCTGGAGTTGAAATAAGTAAAAAAAGAAATGTCTTTGTAACAGATGAGCTTTCGTCCGAAACCGTGATACTTCTAAAGAGAGTCCATTTTGTACAGGCGGTGGCACGCCGGCGACGGGCGATGGCGGTGGGCGACGGTGACGGTCGGGTGGTGCAGCGCCGGTTACAGCAGGGGGTGGTGGCATGCGGGTGGCGGTGGCGGGTGACGGTGACGGTCGGGTGGCGACCAAAGAGTGTCTTGGAGTGAGAGTGTGAGAGTGTGGTGAGGGAGAGAGGAAACGGGCGGGGCGGGTATAGGATAAGGTGGTTTTAGCGGTAGCGCGGGAAGCCAAACAAGCGCTACAGCTAAAATTTTAGTTGTAGCGCGTTTATGCAAACCGCGTTGCTAATAAAGCTGGACCCCAGGTTGGCCATGTGGCCCACTTAGCAATAGTGCCTGGCCAGTCAGAACGCGCTACTGCTAAGTGTTACCTATAGCGCGCTCGCTTTACCCACGCTGCTGCTAGTTAGCAGTAGTGCGTCCTTCTAACAGGCACTACTGATAATGCTCTGTGTATAAGGTTTTCCCTAGTAGTGTGGGCCTACCGAACCTGTCCAGCCTTATGGGGCCTACTGGGCCATGCGGGCCTGCATCCTGGCTCAACTAGTAGTTGGGTTTCTAGTCGTATGCAGGTCGTGGCGGCCTAGTAGGCGGGCATTTTTTTCCATCTTTTTTGTTTTTTGTTTTATTTATTTTTCTACTTACAGCCAAATATTTGGAGTTTCTGAGTGAACTTTTTGCTTTAGGTCATAATAATTATAAACTTTTTGTTAGTGTAAGTAGTTTTCAATTTTGAATTTTTTGAAATTTGTGTGAAATACCTAGTTTGTCAATAACTTTACTTTAAAAATATATTTTTGAGTGATTCTTTTTTCTTCTATTTAATATTAGTGTGTTTTATCATTATATTAAATTTGGTAATTCTTAGGTTATTTTAAAATGGGTGTTTTAATCAAAAAAAGATTCTGTTTAGCTCTTTTAGTTTATAGCTCAAAAAATTCAGTAAATGCATAAAAAATAGCAAATGAAGTCAGAAAGGGTTGAAAATTGATGTTGTGGCTTTGAGTGGTGCATATTGAATGCACAAAGGTCTGGAGTTGAAATAAGTAAAAAAAAGAAATGCCTTTATAACAGATGAGCTTTCGTCCGAAACCGTGATACTTCTAAAGAGATAGTCCATTTTGTACACGAAGTGCATCCAGTTTTTACCGTAACCCTATCAACTTTTTAGCACATGCTATGTGGGTGAAATGATGATACCATGCCAACTTTCAATATTTTCAGAATTCATTTGTAGTGTTTTTCAATTTCAGGGTCATTTACCTAAAAACTCAATAAATGCATGAAAAATAGCAAATGAAGTCAGAAAGAGTTGAAATTGATGGTGTGGCTTTGAATGGTGCAGGTTGAACGCACAAAAAGTTTGGAGTTGAAATAAGTTTTAAAAAATGAAATGTCTTTGTAACAGATGAGTTTTCGTCCGAAACCATGATACTTCTAAAGAGATTGTCCATTTTGTACACGAAGTGTATCCAGTTTTTGTCGTGACCCTCTCAACTTTTTAGCACATGCTATGTGGGTGAAATGAGGAAACAATGCCAACTTTCAACCTTTTCAGAGTTCATTTGTAGTGCTTTTCAATTTCAGGGTCATTTAGCTTAAAGAATGAACTATACCAAAAAGAATGAACTAAAAAGCTTTTATAAAACTCTAATAGTAAAAATAATGAACTAAAAAGAATCAATTAAATATAATATTCTTCAATAGCAAAAAGAATCAACTAAAAAGAATAAAAATAATATTAACTAAAATTATCAAAGTATTTATTTGTTAAAAACTTTAATAGTAAAAAGAATTTTCATAAAGTATTTTTTGTTACAAACTTTAATAGAAAACTAAAAAGCTTTTATAAAACTCTAATAGCAAAAGGAATCAACTAAAAAATCAATAAAAATAAAACTTATGCAACTAGAATTATATAAAATTTATGCAACTAAAATTATATAACTAAAAAACATAACATATGGAAAAAAAAGGCCCACCTACAAGCCACCACGGCCTGCATACGACTAGAAACCCTAGAAATGGGCCAGGATGCAGACCTACAGTGCAAGCAGGCCCAATAGGGCGTCAAATAGGCATGTACTGCCTGCAATAGAGAGGAGCTCGAGAGGGTAGCGGCAGCAGCGCTTATAAACCACTCCGAGCCCCTCTCAACTAGCGAGGTGGGACTCAACTTTTCGGTGCAGCAGCACAACCATTTAGTCTCGGTTGGTGGATCGCACCGGGACTAAAGGCCCCCTTTCGTCCCAGTTCGAGCTACCAACCGGACTAAAGGTCCGTGCTTCCCGCCCTTTGGGCTGCTGAAATTGACCTTTAGTCTCGGTTGGTGGCTCCAACCGAGATGAAAGGGGGGTCTTTAGTCCCGGTTGGAGCTAATGAGGACACAAACCTGGGGTAGGGTAATAGGCCTGACCTATACGTCCTACCTAAGGTCCTTGTCCTAAGAACAAAGAAGTTCAAGAATCAGAAGAAGGGATCCAGCAAAGGTGTCGAGTGAAGTCCACTCGACCTACCATTCACTCAGAGACCTCTCTTTATCCAGGTCACTCGACCATAAAACCACTCGACATATAAGAAGACCTAAAGCCGCTCTACGCAGCAACGGTCGGGCATTTATTCATATATTTAATGATCATTTGTAGCACTTCAATACATGCGTTACCTGTAACGCCACCTCTTTATGTACATTGAATCCTACGTAACGGAGGGGAACTGGGGTCCTGGCGCACTCTATATAAGCCACCCCCCTCCTATGGGACAAGGGTTCGCACCCCCTGTAACTCACACACTCATAATCCAGTCGACCGCCTCCGGGCTCCGAGACGTAGGGCTATTACTTCCTCCGAGAAGGGCCTGAACTCGTAAAACTTGCGTGTACAACTCCTCCATAGCTAGGATCTTGCCTCTATATTCCAACCCCCATTCTACTGTCAGACTTAGAACCACGACAGTTGGCGCCCACTGTGGGGCAGGTGTCTTAGCGACTTGTTGGAGAAGTTGCAATTTTTCCGATCCCCTTCATCATGGTTTCAGGCGGAGGTTTGGCTGAGGGCCGCGAGATCTGTCTCGGCGCGCTCGTGTTTGTCGCCGACGACTCCGCTTGGCTTCACGAGGCTCCACTCGACGTCGACGCACTCCCTGTCCGCGGGGCAATGCACTTTCGCGCGTGCATCCGCGGCGTCCTCCTGCGGCAGCCGTCGACCTAGTATCGGTCGGCTCCTGTAGCTTCCTCCCTCCCCGTCGCCCGCCGACGCAAGCGTTCCAGTCGATCAAGGCTTCAGTGGTGGGTGAGGCATGCGGTGGCTCGCCAGTCGGCCACCCCCCAAGTCACGGCGATCGAGCCCAACGAAACTCTCTACGGCCTGTTCGACCTGTCGACTGGCTCCGCAGAGACTGCATCCGAGTGTGACAACAGTGATCCCGCGGCGGAGGTCCTGATGGTCGATGGACCTCGCAGTCCTCCCAGCCTCCCCCGTGCCGACGGTGGCGACGGCAGAGGCGATCCGTCGCGTGTCCATGAGGTGTACCTCCCCGAGCCCCTCTCTTCGCAGCAGAGGGAAGAACTTCGCCGCCGGAACATGGATGCACTTCACACTCCTATCGTTGGAGAAACCCTCGAGGCCCGGGCCTTGGAGGACGCGCGCCTGGCCAACCTGGCTGAGCGCACTCGACTGGAGAACCTCCAGCGCGTACTCGACGAGCGTACGCGTCAGCAGGTTCCAGAATCCAGTCGACGTCAACTCTTTCCACCTCTGACTCAGGTATATCGAACTCCGATCCAGAATCTTACAGCTGCAGCTCGAATAGCAGAGTCAATTCAGCCCTCCCAGTTAGAAGCTGGCAGAGGTCTAATGCAGATCAGAGTTTTACTCCGGGCAGCGGGAGAACAGAATACAGCTGTGTCACAGTCGCGGAATAGGATCCATAGCAGATCCATTATGGCAGATACAGTCCAGTCGGCTCACAGCCCAAGATCGCCCCTGAGGTGTGAGGGACGTGGAGACCGGCGTGATCAGTACAGAAACCGTGAGCAGTATGATCACCGACTCAATCATGATGATCGTCGTCGAGTGCCCATACCTCCCCCAAGGAGTGGGTCATACATGCCTCGGCAGCGTGATGAAAGACACCCTCACAGTGTTGGGCGAAGGATTCCAGTCGACCCCAGGGAGCCGGGCTTTGATGCGAGATCTATTCTTGTTCAGGGTTTGGTCGACAGAAACAGAGCTCACCGGGAAGGTCATGATAGGGATTTACCAACCAGCAGCAGAGTGCATGTCTCAGGTCCAGAGTGCTTCAGTAGAGCCATGAGGGCCGCGGTGATTCCTCCCAACTTCAGGTTGGTGACTGGAGTCAGTAAGTTCACTGGTGAGTCCAAGCCTGACACTTGGCTTGAGGACTACCGAGTGGCTGTTCAGATTGGCGGCGGCAATGATGAAGTGGCCATGAAACACCTTCCTTTGATGTTGGAGGGCTCGGCCAGAGCATGGCTGAATCAATTAGCACCCAGCAGCATTTACAGTTGGGAAGATCTTGCCCGGGTGTTTGTCAGAACATTTGAAGGAACATGCAAGCAGCCAACAGGGTTGACAGAGCTGCAATCTTGTGTGCAGAAGCCGAATGAAACTTTGAGGGATTATATCCAGAGATGGATCACGTTGCATCACACGGCGGAGAATGTGTCTGATCACCAAGCAGTTTGTGCCTTCAAAGAAGGCGTCAAGTATCGAGAGTGGAATCTGAAGTTTGGTCGGACCGGAGACATGTCTCTGAGTCGAATGATGGAGATTGCCACCAAGTATGCTAATGGTGAAGAGGAGGATCGGCTCCGGAGTGGCAAACACAAAACAGCCGCCCATGAAACCGGAGGAGGAAACTCCAGTCGGAAGCAGAAGCGCAAAGCCGGGCCAGTTGCTCCTGGAGAAACCTTAGCCGTGACTCAGGGAAAACCCAAAGGGAAGCCCAAAGAGCAATGGAACCCTAAGAAAATAAAAGACCAAGATGGAAATGATGTGCTGGATTTGCCATGCCACATCCACACAAAGAAAGATGAAGAGGGTAAAATCATTTACCCGAAGCATACCACTCGACAGTGTCGGCTCCTAATCCAGAAATTCCGAGAGAAACAACCCAAAGAGAAGGACAAAGAGTCAGACAAAGTTGAGGACAAGGAGGAAAGTGATGATGGTTACCCTCACGTCAATTCCACTCTGATGATTTTTGCTGATGTTGAGAGCAAGAGTCGACTAAAATTCATCAACAGAGAAGTGAACATGGTCGCTCCGGCGACACCCAGTTATTTGAAATGGTCTCAGACTGCTATCACATTCGACCAGTCTGATCACCCGACGCACATAGCCACCCCTGGGAGGCAAGCATTGGTGGTCGATCCAGTTGTCGAAGGCACTCGACTGACTAAAGTTCTGATGGATGGTGGTGGTGGCCTGAATATTCTGTATGCAGAGATGCTGAAAGGGATGGGCATTCCGATGTCCAGACTCAGTGAAAGCAATATGAGTTTCCATGGAGTCATTCCAGGCAAGAAGGCTGAATCACTCGGCCAGATTGCTCTTGACGTGGTTTTCGGTGATTCCAAGAATTACCGCAAAGAAAAGTTGACATTTGAAGTTGTGGATTTCCAGAGTGCTTATCACGCTATTCTGGGCAGGCCAGCTTATGCATGTTTTATGGCTCGACCATGCTATGTGTACCTCAAATTGAAGATGCCTGGTCCTAAAGGTGTGATCACTATCACTGGCAATAGAAAAGAAGGCAGAAGAGTGCTTCCAGAAGGGCTCGAGGATCGCCGATGCGCAGATGGCAGTAGTGGAGTTGCAGGAGTATCATAAAAATGCAGATCCCAGTGATTTGCTGCGAGCTAAGAAGCCTGCCACGGATTCAACATTTCAGTCGTCCGGTGAAATGAAACCGATTCATATTCACCTGACTGATCCCAATGCTCCTCCGACTCACATTTCAACAACACTCGACTCCAAATAGGAAGAAGCGCTCACCCAGTTCCTCCGTGAGAACTGGGACATCTTTGCATGGAAACCCCTTGACATGCCAGGTGTTCCCAGGGGACTGGCTGAGCATCGTTTGTGAGTCGACCCAAAAGTGAAACCGGTCAAGAACATTTTCGACGGTCCACCGTACAGAAGAGAAAAGCAATCGGTGAAGAAGTGGCTCGGCTTCTGGCAGCTGAGTTTATTCGAGAGATTTACCACTCCGAGTGGTTAGCTAATGTTGTCATGGTCCCTAAGAAGGACGACTCACTTCACATATGCATTGACTTCAAGCATATCAATCTGGCCTGCCCGAAGGATCACTCCTCTCCCTCGCATCGATAAAATAGTCGATTCGACTACGTGGCGTGAACGTTTGTCCTTTTTGGACGCTTATTCCGGGTATCATCAGATCCGTCTATATGGACCCGATGAGATTAAAACAGCTTTCATCACCCCATTCGAGTGCTTCTGTTATGTCACTATGCCATTCGGCCCGAAGAATGCTGGAGCCACATTCATGCGGATGATTCAGAAGTGTTTACTCACCCAAATCAGTCAGAATGTGGAAGCGTACATGGAGGACATTGTGGTCAAGTCACGTAAAGGTTCCGACCTACTGGCTGACCTTGCTGAAACCTTTGCCAACCTCAGAAGGTATGATATCAAGCTTAATCCATTGAAGTGCACGTTCAGAGTTCCAGGAGGAAAATTACTCGGTTTTCTCGTTTTCGAACGAGGGATCGACGCTAACCCCGAGAAATTCGGTGCCATACTTCGAATGAAACGCCCTGTGCATGTGCATGATGTCCAGAAGCTTACTGGTTGTTTGGCCGCCCTAAGTCGATTCATTTCTCGACTCGGTGAGAAGGCACTGCCTCTCTACCGACTGATGAATAAGTCAGATAAGTTCGAGTGGACTCCTGAAGCTGATGCAACATTTCCAGAGCTAAAAGCCCTGCTTTCCACCTAGCCAGTGCTTGCTGCCCCAATTAGTAAAGAGCCTTTGCTGCTTTATATTGCAGCCACTGGACAAGTCGTCAGTACAGTACTTACGGTCGAGCGGGAAGAAGAGGGAAAAGCCTATAAAGTTCAGCGCCCGGTTTATTATGTTTCTGAAGTTCTGACTCCGTCAAAGCAGAGATATCCACACTATCAGAAGCCTGTTTATGGGATTTACATGACCACGAAGAAGGTTGCACATTATTTCTCTGACCACTCTATTACAGTCTTCAGCGATGCTCCATTGTCAGAGATTCTGCACATCAGAGATGCAACTGGTCGAGTGGAAAAATGGGCGATTGAACTCCTTCCCTTGGATATCAAGTTTGAGGCAAAGAAAGCTATCAAGTCCCAAGCAATAGCAGATTTCCTCGCCGAGTGGATCGAACAGCAACTGCCGACTCAAGTTCACTCAGAGCACTGTGTTGGGGAACGTAGTAATTTCGAAAAATTTCCTACGCACACGCAAGATCATGGTGATGCATAGCAACGAGGGGGAGAGTCTGATCTACATACCCTTGTAGATCGCAACGGAAGCGTTGACACAACGTAGAGGAAGTAGTCCTACGTCTTCTTCCCGATCCGACCGATCCAAGCACCGTTACTCCGGCACCTCCGACTTCTTAGCACACGTTCAGCTCGATGACGATCCTCGGGCTCCGATCCAGCAAAGCGTCGAGGAAGAGTTCCGTCAGCACGATGGCGTGGTGACGATCTTGATGTACTACCGACGCAGGGCTTCGCCTAAGCTCTACAACGATGTGACCGAGGTGGAATTTGGTGGCAGGGGGCACCGCACACGGCTAAGGAACGATCAACAATGATCAACTTGTGTGTCTATGGGGTGCCCCCTGCCCCCGTATATAAAGGAGCAGGGGAGGGGTTCCGCCGGCCACGGAGAGGGGCGCAGGAGGAGTCCTACTCCTACCGGGAGTAGGACTCCCCCCCCCAATCCTATTCCTAATAGGATTCTCCAAAGAGAAGAGAGAAAGAGGGGGGCCGGCCCCTTCTCCTAGTCCTAATAGGACTAGGGAAGGGGGGAGGCGCGCAGCCCTTGTGGGCAGCCCCTTTCACTTTTCAACTAAGGCCCAATAGGCCCATTTGCCTCCCGGGGGGTTCCGGTAACCCTCCCGGTATTCCGGTAAAATCCCGATTTCACCCGGAACACTTCCGATGTCCAAACATAGGCTTCCAATATATCAATCTTTACGTCTCGACCATTTCGAGACTCCTCGTCATGTCCGTGATCACATCTGGGACTCCGAACAACCTTCGGTACATCAAAATGCATAAACTCATAATAACTGTCATCATAATGTTAAGCGTGCGGACCCTACGGTTCGAGAACAATGTAGACATGACCGAGACATGTCTTCGGTCAATAACCAATAGCGGGACCTGGATGCCCATATTGGCTCCTACATATTCTACGAAGATCTTTATCGGTCAGACCGCATAACAACATACGTTGTTCCCTTTGTCATCGGTATGTTACTTGCCCGAGATTCGATCGTCGGTATCCAATACCTAGTTCAATCTCGTTACTGGCAAGTCTCTTTACTCGTTCCGTAATACATCATCTCATAACTAACATCTTAGTTATTATGCTTGCAAGGCTTTATGTGATGTGTATTACCGAGAGGGCCCAGAGATACCTCTCCGACAATCGGAGTGACAAACCCTAATCTTGAAATACGCCAACCCAACATCTACCATTGGAGACACCTGTAGTACTCCTTTATAATCACCCAGTTACGTTGTGACGTTTGGTAGTACCGAAAGTGTTCCTCCGATAAACGGGAGTTGCATAATCTCATAGTTATAGGAACATGTATAAGTCATGAAGAAAGCAATAGCAACATACTAAACGATCGGGTGCTAAGCTAATGGAATGGGTCATGTCAATCAGATCATTCAACTAATGATGTGACCTCGTTAATCAAATAACAACTCTTTGTTAATGGTTAGGAAACATAACCATCTTTGATTACCGAGCTAGTCAAGTAGAGGCATACTAGTGACACTCTGTTTGTCTATGTATTCACACATGTATTATGTTTCCGGTTAATACAATTCTAGCATGAATAATAAACATTTATCATGATATAAGGAAATAAATAATAACTTTATTATTGCCTCTAGGGCATATTTCCTTCAGTCTCCCACTTGCACTAGAGTCAATAATCTAGATTACACAGTAATGATTCTAACACCCATGGAGCCTTGGTGCTGATCATGTTTTGCTCGTGGAAGAGGCTTAGTCAACGGGTCTGCAATATTCAGATCCGTATGTATCTTGCAAATCTCTATGTCTCCCACCTGGACTAAATCCCGGATGGAGTTGAAGCGTCTCTTGATGTGTTTGGTCCTTTTGTGAAATCTGGATTCCTTTGCCAAAGCAATTGCACCAGTATTGTCACAAAAGATTTTCATTGGACCCGATGCACTAGGTATGACACCTAGATCGGATATGAACTCCTTCATCCAGACTCCTTCGTTCGCTGCTTCCGAAGCAGCTATGTACTCCGCTTCACATGTAGATCCCGCTACGACGCTTTGTTTAGAACTGCACCAACTGACAGCTCCACCGTTTAAAGTAAACACGTATCCGGTTTGCGATTTAGAATCGTCCGGATCAGTGTCAAAGCTTGCATCAACGTAACCTCTTACGTTGAGCTCTTTGTCACCTCCATATACGAGAAACATATCCTTAGTCCTTTTCAGGTATTTCAGGATGTTCTTGACCGCTGTCCAGTGATCCACTCCTGGATTACTTTGGTACCTCCCTGCTAAACTTATAGCAAGGCACACATCAGGTCTGGTACACAGCATTGCATACATGATAGAGCCTATGGCTAAAGCATAGGGAACATCTTTCATTTTCTCTCTATCTTCTGCAGTGGTCGGGCATTGAGTCTGACTCAACTTCACACCTTGTAACACAGGCAAGAACCCTTTCTTTGCTTGATCCATTTTGAACTTCTTCAAAATCTTGTCAAGGTATGTGCTTTGTGAAAGTCCAATTAAGCGTCTTGATCTATCTCTATAGATCTTTATGCCTAATATGTAAGCAGCTTCCCCGAGGTCTTTCATTGAAAAACTTTTATTCAAGTATCCCTTTATGCTATCCAGAAATTCTATATCATTTCCAATCAGCAATATGTCATCCACATATAATATCAGAAATGCTACAGAGCTCCCACTCACTTTCTTGTAAATACAGGCTTCTCCAAAAGTCAGTATAAAGCCAAATGCTTTGATCACACTATCAAAGCGTTTATTCCAACTCCGAGATGCTTGCACCAGTCCATAAATGGATCGCTGGAGTTTGCATACTTTGTTAGCTCCCTTTGGATCGACAAAACCTTCTGGTTGCATCATATACAACTCTTCTTCCAGAAATCCATTCAGGAATGCAGTTTTGACATCCATCTGCCATATTTCATAATCATAAAATGCGGCAATTGCTAACATGATTCTGACGGATTTAAGCATCGCTACGGGTGAGAAGGTCTCATCGTAGTCAACCCCTTGAACTTGTCGAAAACCTTTTGCGACAAGTCGAGCTTTATAGACAGTAATATTACCGTCAGTGTCAGTCTTTTTCTTGAAGATCCATTTATTCTCAATTGCTTGCCGATCATCGGGCAAGTCAACCAAAGTCCATACTTTGTTCTCATACATGGATCCCATCTCAGATTTCATGGCCTCAAGCCACTTTGCGGAATCTGGGCTCATCATCGCTTCTTCATAGTTCGTAGGTTCATCATGATCTAGCAGCATGACTTCCAGAACTGGATTACCGTACCACTCTGGTGCGGATCTCACTCTGGTTGATCTACGTGGTTCAGTAGTATCTTGTCCTGAAGTTTCATGATCATCATCATTAGCTTCCTCACTAATTGGTATAGGTGTCGCAGAAATAGTTTTCTATGATGTACTATTTTCCAATAAGGGAGCAGGTACAGTTACCTCGTCAAGTTCTACTTTCCTCCCACTCACTTCTTTTGAGAGAAACTCCTTCTCTAGAAATGATCCATTCTTAGCAACGAATGTCTTGCCTTCGGATCTGTGATAGAAGGTATACCCAACAGTTTCCTTTGGGTATCCTATGAAGACACATTTCTCCGCTTTGGGTTCGAGCTTATCAGGTTGAAGCTTTTTCATATAAGCATCGCAGCCCCAAACTTTAAGAAACGACAACTTTGGTTTCTTGCCAAACCATAGTTCATAAGGCGTCGTCTCAACGGATTTTGATGGTGCCCTATTTAACGTGAATGCGGCCGTCTCTAAAGCATAACCCCAAAACGATAGCGGTAAATCAGTAAGAGACATCATAGATCGCACCATATCCAGTAAAGTATGATTACGACATTCGGACACACCATTACGCTGTGGTGTTCCGGGTGGCGTGAGTTGCGAAACTATTCCACAATTTTTCAAATGTACACCAAACTCGTAACTCAAATATTCTCCTCCACGATCAGATCGTAGAAACTTTATTTTCTTGTTACGATGATTTTCAACTTCACTCTGAAATTCCTTGAACTTTTCAAATGTTTCAGACTTATGTTTCATTAAGTAGATATACCCATATCTGCTTAAATCATCTGTGAAGGTGAGAAACTAACGATATCCGCCACGAGCCTCAATATTCATCGGACCACATACATCGGTATGTATGATTTCTACGAAGATCTTTATCGGTCAGACCGCATAACAACATACGTTGTTCCCTTTGTCATCGGTATGTTACTTGCCCGAGATTCGATCGTCGGTATCCAATACCTAGTTCAATCTCGTTACTGGCAAGTCTCTTTACTCGTTCCGTAATACATCATCTCATAACTAACATCTTAGTTATTATGCTTGCAAGGCTTTATGTGATGTGTATTACCGAGAGGGCCCGGAGATACCTCTCCGACAATCAGAGTGACAAACCCTAATCTTGAAATACGCCAGCCCAACATCTACCATTGGAGACACCTGTAGTACTCCTTTATAATCAGCCAGTTACGTTGTGACGTTTGGTAGTACCCAAAGTGTTCCTCCGGTAAATGGGAGTTGCATAATCTCATAGTTATAGGAACATGTATAAGTCATGAAGAAAGCAATAGCAACATACTAAACGATCGGGTGCTAAGCTAATGGAATGGGTCATGTCAATCAGATCATTCAACTAATGATGTGACCTCGTTAATCAAATAACAACTCTTTGTTCATGGTTAGGAAACATAACCATCTTTGATTAACGAGCTAGTCAAGTAGAGGCATACTAGCGACACTCCGTTTGTCTATGTATTCACACATGTATTATGTTTCCGGTTAATACAATTCTAGCATGAATAATAAACATTTATCATGATATAAGGAAATAAATAATAACTTTATTATTGCCTCTAGGGCATATTTCCTTCACACTGGACCATGTTCTTTGATGGTTCCAAGATGCTGAATGGTTCTGGTGCTGGGGTGGTACTGGTATCCCCCTGAGGAGACAAGCTCAGATATGTTCTTCAAATTCACTTTGATTCTTCCAATAATGAAGTGAAATATGAAGCACTCTTATATGGGTTACGTATGGCCATTTCACTCGGCGTCCGTCGCCTCATGGTCTACGGCGACTCAGATTTGGTGGTCAATCAAGTGATGAAAGAATGGGATGTTAAAAGCCCAGCTATGACTGGTTACTGCAATGCGGTGAGGAAGTTGGAAAAGAAGTTTGAGGGGTTAGAGCTCCATCATGTTCCCCGATTGAAAAATCAAGCAGCCGATGATTTGGCAAAGATAGGTTCCAAGAGGGAAGCCATTCCCAGCAACGTGTTTTTGGAGCACATTCATACACCTTCGGTTCAGGAAGATCCTTTCACTGAAGAGCCCCCGCAGCCTAAGAGCGCCACAGATCCGACTGAAGTCGAGGTCCCAGCCGTGGTCGACCTAATCATGGAGGTTCTGATCATCACTCCCGACTGGACAGTGCCATACATCGCGTACATCCTTAGGAAGGAACTCCCAGAGGATGAAGAAGAGGCTCGACAGATCGTCCGTCGATCCAAAGCCTTTACTGTGATAACAGGACAATTGTTCAGGGAAAGCGCGACTGGAGTCAGTCAGAAATGCATAACGCCAGAAGAAGGTCCAATGATCCTCAATGACATCCACTCGGGGACCTGTGGTCACCATGCGTCCTCTCGGGCCATTATGGCTAAAGCATACCGAGCTGGATTTTATTGGCCACGAGCAAATGAAATGGCGAGAGATATAGTCGACAGATGTGAAGGCTGCCAGTTTTACTCCGATATGTCTCACAAGCCAGCGTCAGCCCTGAAGACCATTCCCCTCATCTGGCCCTTTGCTGTTTGGGGATTGGATATGGTCGGACCACTGAGAACTGGTAGAAGGGGTTTCACTCATGTGCTTGTAGCAGTCGACAAGTTTACCAAATGGATTGAAGCTAAACCTATCAAGAATCTTGAAGCCAGCACTGCTGTCAGTTTCATCGGAGAGTTGACATTCAGGTATGGGGTTGCGCACAGCATCATCACTGATAATGGGTCGAACTTCGATTCGGATGAGTTTAGAGCCTTCTGCGCTTCTCAAGGCACGCGAGTCGACTATGCTTCAGTCGCACACCCTCAGTCGAATGGGCAAGCAGAAAGAGCAAATGGCTTAATTCTCAAGGGACTGAAACCCCGACTGATGCGTGATCTCAAGCATGCAGCAGGCGCCTGGGTCGATGAACTTCCATCAGTT
This sequence comes from Triticum monococcum, assembly GCA_034509565.1. NCBI lineage: Eukaryota > Viridiplantae > Streptophyta > Magnoliopsida > Poales > Poaceae > Triticum > Triticum monococcum. The sequence continues at coordinate 534,942,145 of CM067845.1, read as the reverse complement.
CTTTGGGGTTTGAGGACCACTCCCAATCGGTCGACTGGCCGAACTCCGTTCTTTTTGGTTTATGGAGCTGAAGCTGTTCTGCTAAGTGACCTGCTCCATAATGCACCCCGGGTCAAGCTTTTCTCTGAAGAGGAAGCAGAACAGGCCCGGCAGGATGCAGTCGACCTCTTAGAGGAGGAAAGAGAGATGGCCTTGATCTGGTCGACCATTTATTAGCAAGACTTGCGTCGATTCCATGCCAGAAACGTGAGGGGTTGAGCCTTTCAAGAGGGAGACTTGGTTCTTCGAGTGGATCAACAGAAGCCACACAAGCTCGCCCCTGCTTGGGAAGGCCCCTTCATTATAACCAGAGTTCTCCGCAATGGAGCATACCATCTTTACAATGTCAAGCATCAGAAAGACGAGCCACGAGCTTGGAACGCGGAGCTGCTCCGCCCCTTTTATACTTAAGTACTCACTCGGATGAGATGTAATAAGAAATACCTTTGTAGTTTATTTATCAAAGACAAGAGTTTTATAATCTTCCTAAACGATTGTTGTTGCTTTTGTTTACGTTTGAAATCCCCCAGTGGGTGACTTCGCTGCGAATCCATTTCGCCCAAGTCTGAAAAATCCTACCGAGTGGTGAGCAAGCCTCTCACTTCGGGGCTTAGCTGTGAATCCATTTCGCCTAAGTTTGAAAAATCCTACCGAGTGGTGAGCAAGCCTCTCACTCGGGGGGCTTAGCTGCGAATCCGTTTCGCCTAAGTTTGAAAAAAAATCCTACCGAGTGGTGAGCAAGCCTCTCACTCGGGGGCTTAGCTGTAGTCCAGTACTCGCCTAAGTTTGAAAAAATCCTACCGAGTGGTGAGCAAGCCTCTCACTCGGAGGCTTAGCTGCAGTCCAGTACTCGCCTAAGTTTGAAAAAAATCCTACCGAGTGGTGAGCAAGCCTCTCACTCGGGGGCTTAGCTGCAGTCCAATACTCGCCTAAGTTTGAAAAATCCTACCGAGTGGAGATCAACCCTCCCACTCGGGGGCTTAGCTGCAGTCCAGTACTCGCCTAAGTTTGAAAAAATCCTACCGAGTGGTGAGCAAGCCTCTCACTCGGGGGCTTAGCTGCAGTCTAGTACTCGCCTAAGTTTGAAAAATCCTACCGAGTGGAGAGCAACCCTCCCACTCGGGGGCTTAGCTCCAGTCCAGTACTCGCCTAAGTTTGAAAAATCCTACCGAGTGGAGAGCAACCCTCCCACTCGGGGGCTTAGCTGCAGTCCAGTACTCGCCTAAGTTTGAAAAATCCCACCGAGTGGAGAGCAACCCTCTCACTCAGAGGCTTAGATGCAGTCCATTACTCTCCTAAGTTTGAAACACGTCCCTATCCGCAAGGACGATGAGGTGCAGGTCGACTGCAACCTTCTCCTTTGAAGCTACGCCACAAATACAATGCATGCTCCATCCCTATCCGCAAGGACGATGAGGTGCAGGTCGACCGCAACCTTGTCCTTCGGAGCTACGCCACAAATACAATGTGCGCTTCATCCCTATCCGCAAGGACGACGAGGTGCAGGTCGACTGCAACCTTCTCCTTCGGAGCTACGCCACAAATACAATGTGCACTCCATCCCTATCCACAAGGACGACGAGGTGCAGGTCGACTACAACCTTCTCCTTCGGAGCTACGCCACAAATACAATGTGCGCTCCATCCCTATCCGCAAGGACGACGAGGTGCAGGTCGACTGCAACCTTCTCCTTTGGAGCTACGCCGCAAATACAATATGCGCTCCATCCCTATCCACAAGGACGACGAGGTGCAGGTCGATTGCAATGCGTGCTCCGTCCCTATCCGCAAGGACGATGAAATGCAGGTCGACTGGAGTCTCCACCTCAGAGCTGCATCTCAAGCACAAAGATTATTCCGAGTGAAGAACAAAGTCCACTCAAAGGCAAACACAAGCATATTCGGAAATAAACCAAGTTCGGATAAATCCTAAAGTTCCGGACGACGCATCAAAAGTATTCGAGCATCAAGCCCGAAGAAGTTTAACGGTTACACAATCACTCGGCATTCCGAGGCAAATAAAGGTGAAGCATAATGTTTTTCGGTCACGCATCAGGAGAAGGACTGGCTGGGTCCAGAAACTGTCAAGGTTAATGATGTCTGCAATACGAGTGGCGGCATCAAGGAAGGTGTCCATGAAAGAGTGGAAAGTGTGCCTCTTCGTGTTAGCAACCTTGAGTTCCGCCAGCTTGTCTTCTTTGACGTCCTTGCAGTGCACTCGGACCAAGGACAACACGACATCAGTGCCACAGCGAGCGGATGACTTCTTCCATTCTTGCACTCGCTTGGGGATTTGATTCAGTCGAGCCATCTAGGACTCAAGATCTTGAGACAGTTCCGCCTGAGGCCAGAGTTCAGCATCAACCCGAGTCATCGCAGCTTTTAGGCGGGCAAGATAAGTAACCATGCTGTCCATACGAGATTCTAACCGTAGCGCATTCATCGCAACATCATCCTTGACTGGACAGTTTATGGGATCAAGACCCGTCTCGACCCGCCTAGTTTCTGCTTCAAAGTCTTGGCAAAATTCTGCACAGTTGAGTGAATGGTGAGTCGACGGTATAATTAGACTTGGCAGTCGACAGAAATAAGACAGATTAGTTAGTACCTTCAAGTTTTAAGACCAGCTTTGCAGCAAGCTGGCCCACATAAGACTCCAGCTCTCCATTCTTGGCCTTGAGACTCCCAAGCTCGTTGGTTAGTTTCTCCTTGTCCTTCTTCAGTTGCTCGACCTCCCGATTGGCGTCAGAAACAGCAGTCTTCAGCTTGGAGTTTTCTTCTTCTAACTTGCTGACTGAAGCAAGCTTCTTGTCAGCAAGCGTTGTTTTCTCGCACGCCTCCTTCTGTGCTGCAGCAAGATCCAGATCCTTCTCCTCCAAAGCCTGCTTCATTTTCTCTAAAATAATAACATTCTTTAGACGGGCTTGGAGTTGGCGGTTTTCACTACATACATCTGCTCGAGTGGAGTCACTCGGTTCAAAAAATGGAAAGGAAAAGTGCGAGCAGTGGGATATACAGTTGGCGATTGGTTGCCTCCCATGGCAGCTACTTCGTCACGAGCGGTCTTGAGATTCTTCTTGGCCAATTCCAGATCAAGGTTGAGGCTGATTTGCTATTTGTTCATTGCAGAAAGCTGAGCCCCAAGATCACAAGATTTCTGCAGTTAAAGCCATATCAGTCGACAGAGATAAAAAGACATCACAATGATAGCTACTCTAAGACTACCACCGAATCAAACATTCAACGACAGTTTCGGGGACTACACCCAGTGGGTGCACTTAGCGTGCCCCCACTGATTTTGTAGAGAGAGAGAGAGAGAGAGGTTCAGATTCTCAGACCACAGTCGACTACCTGCAGCCAACTATGGTCTCGGGGACTACACCCAGTGGGTGCACTCAGCGTGCCCCCACTGGTTTTGGTTCCACTCGGCGTGGCCTGCCCAGATCGAGTTGCAAAAAAAAGTTCCTATTCTCAGACCACAGTCGACTGCCCGCAGTCAACTATGTTCTCGGGGACTACACCCAGTGGGTGCACTCAGCGTGCCCCCACTAGTGCAAAGATTCAGCTCGAATCGACACAAAGAGACATACAATTTCAAAACAGCCACACCCCAGTGGGTGATCAGACAAGAAATACCGTATATCGGAAAATCAACTAACCTGGACATTGGCTTGCAGAGCAGCTCCGGCGTTGAAGGCTACCTGACTAGCCTCATGCACCACTTTCATTTTCCCCATCACAAGATTCAACTGAAGAAGAGCTTCCTTGGCAGCAGCCGGTGGATCGTCCGGAGTTTGATATGCAGTAAAAAGTGATGAAGGCAGAGCAATCGAAGAAGCCGCCGGACCTGAAGCAGGGAGTTGTATCGACGCAGCAGAAGTCTAAGCAGCTGATCCTGAGGGGAAATCAGTCGACAGCGGAACAGTGAAGGTGACGTTGGTTCGAGCCGGATCTGTCAATCGCTCGACCGTCGTCCCAGGCGTCACAGTCGACCGAGGAACCTGGACTTTAGCGCCTTCCCGCCCAGTTCCTTGTCCTTCCTCCTCCTCCCTCTCAGCGGTACTTCTTCTTCATTGTCCGGGAGCACAACAACGTCTCGTGGAACTGCAATAAACAGAGAAAGCCATAAGGATAACTGACAAACCATCCAGTCGACCAAATGAATTCGAATCGGGCATCATCAGCTTCCTCGTCGGCTGGAGTCTTGGCAATATCTATATCAGTCGCTGCTGAGGTCGGGCTATACAGGTTCATCATCCACTCGGTCAGAACAAGAAAACCGGTCGGAACAGGAAAATCGGTCGGAACAAGAAAATACTAGAAGAACGTTTACCCAGAAGCAACAGGGACGTCCATCTTGATTCTAGGCAAGGTCTTCCGAGCCTTCGAAGGATTAATTTTGGGCTGCTTGGTGACCTTCTCAGTCAATTCTGGAGTCGAGGACCGAGCGCGCTTGTGAGATGGAGCACTCGACGCCACAGCTTTGCCGCGCTTGCTCGTGGGATCATGGCGCAGCTTGGATCGACGTTCAGAACAAGGCGGTGAGTCGGCCACTTCCTCATCGTCCGACTCGTCGCTCTCTTCTTCATCATCGTCAGCTGGGGACTCCCACTCGCCGCTCTCCTCGGCACTGTCCTCGCCCTCTTGGTCTTGCTCCAGAGCTTGTTCACCATTGGGCATTGAATACATCTCCGTGTAGATCTGCAAAACAAGGGACCGATCATAAGTCAGTCGAATCAACAATCAGTCGGAAAATACGTTCAAAAATTCAGTTATGATGACCAGACCTTGTCTGGCAGGTTGCTGTCGCTGAAAGGGTCGACTCTCCTAGCGCCCCTGGGGTTGTCCTTGTTCCCGGTGATACCCATCAACCACTCGGCCACTCTTTTGGCCTCCACCTCCTCCGGATTAACCCGAGCAGTGTCACCAGCCCCGGAGTACATCCACATGGAGTGGTCACGACCTTGGAGAGGTTGGATCCGCCGACTGAGGAACACCTCGAGCAGGTCCATACCGGTGACACCTTGGTTGATCAGTTGGACTACTTTCTCGACTAGCATGCCTGTCTCCGCCTTCTCCGCAGCAGTCACTTTCAATGAAGATGGAGTTTGTACACGGTCAAAAGAGAAAGGGGGAGCCCGGTCGACTGGCCTGGGGTCGCGATATCCTGGCAGTAGAACCAGGTCGACTGCCAGCCCCTGGCCGACTCCGTAAGAGTCATCGGGGGAAAAAACTCCTCTTCCTCTTCTGAATGCCCAGACCCCCACACATCTGAATAACGTGGGTCTTCTCGTCGTTCGAGTTCACTTTCTTCACAGTTTGGGATCGGATGGTAAAGATGTGCTTGAAAAGACCCCAGTGCGGTCAGCACCCCAGGAAATTCTCACACATGGAGACTGACGGTGTCCTGGACTAGGGGGTACTCACCACGTCATATCCCGATCTGTTAGATTGGGCCGAGGACCCCCATGACCGTATACTCATGGGCCAGTTCGGACAGCTGCCGCATACAAGGAAGATTCCACAAAGACTTGGCGATCAAGACAGGGACTTCTTCCCACCGGCGTATTCGGCTAGGACTCTTGTTAACCTAGGCCTCTGGTGCATTATATAAACCAGGGTCAGGCTAGTCGATAGAGGATACAACATACAATCATACCATAGGCTAGCTTCTAGGGTTTAGCCTCTCCGATCTCGTGGTAGATCTACTCTTGTACTACCCATATCATCAATATTAATCAAGCAGGATGTAAGGTTTTATCTCCATCAAGAGGGTCCGAACCTGAGTAAAACATCGTGTTCCTTGCCTCCTGTTACCATCCGGCCTAGACGCATAGTTCGGGACCCCCTACCCGAGATCCTGCCTAGACAAAAGGATCAATGGCTTGCCTGCAGATCAACTGCGACTTCGTCATCTTCGTCACCAGCTCGACTGGTCACCTTAGTTCGACCAAGAATTGCGCCCCGTGTTCGGATCACCATGTTCGGTCGAGGGCCTTCATAAAAATCAACTCCGATCTCTATCAAGATCATGGAGGAATCATCTATGGAGCTCGGGGGCTCAACGTCGACATTGTCCTCAAGCGATCGTGCTGTTTTTTTGGACAGCGAACTCGTATCTGCCGTCACCACCTCCTCGAGTATCATTTTGACGATTGCTTTGGTGGAATTGTGCGGAATTGAGTCTATAAGAACCCTGGAAAATTTCGTCGAGTTCCGATGGAGGAATCTCTGGTAATCCACGATATACCGGAGCCCTGTCAAATCTGGACGGGAATTTGGATGAGTTTAGGGCGTGGTGTCCAGCTTCTAGCTCGGACGTCCTTTGGAAGATCCAACCGTTGATCAGTTGCGGAATTCCTGTATCTACCACCTCTCAAAATTTCAACTCGATCCGACCGTCCAAACTCTGGGAACCTTCCGATTAGTGCATCACTTTTCGGATCTGTTTTCTGCGAGAAAACGAATCCGACCGGAGTTCATCTTTTTTATGAACGGGATTTCAGACATCCTTTTTGAAGGAAGTTTTGTATGGGGTATTGTGTTTTGTTCCCGAACACATCCCACTAACTTTAAGATCTTTTGAACATGATCATCAACATCATGCTGGCGTCAAACCAGTCCGGCAATATTGCTCCACGGCTACCGACCTGCGGTAGACACATCGTCACTTTGTTGAGCCTCGCTCAGCTTCTTCGGATCATCATCTCGGCAAGCCAAACAAGAGTCCGGCATCATGAAGGATAAATCATCACCAACATCGCCGCCCCACGGATTACATGGAGCGGGCATACCGGCATCGTCGCACGGTCGCTTCATCAAGCCGGCATCGACCACGTCACGACCTATATCGGCAGGGCCGCACTATTGCTTCTTCAAGCTGGTGTCTATCACGCCGACCTACTTCGACATATCGGCTGGACCGGGGGCTTCGCCATCTCTTCATCAACCTACTCCAGACACTTCGGCATCACTAGCCGACCAGCTCCGTCACGTTAGCTGGACCGAGGGCTTTGCCTCGGCGAGCCAACCTTTGCCAGCATTGCCATGCCGTCGTTTTATCGCCCATCAGGCAATGGGTGTGCGGATCGAGTCCCAATTTTGGGAATCACTTTCCTTCGGATTGCTACAACAAATAAACCAGGTGCTATTAATCCTAGTATTTTTTGCTTGTTTGGGTTCATTTTTCCCAAGGAACTATTACTCTGGTTTGTCCATCATATGTACACAGGTCCATCAAATGGTGGCCGCATTAACAATAGTCGCATGGTGGTTCGGTCAGTTTCTGTACATAGTCCGGCGAACGCCGCATCCGGAGCTCCGACCGACCTTGAATTTAGGCTTTGCCATGCCTTTACCGCATCACGCTGACGCCCTGCATCGACACCGACTTCGCTGCCAGAAAATGATCCGGGGACTTCGGTGTCACTCTGTCGGTCTGCATCGACCGTGCTATGTCACCACTTCGGCGTGTCGAGCTCTCCGCTCCGCCACCTCGGGACCGGCTTGGGGGATGGAACATTGTCCCGCATCAAGCTCGGACTGCGAACACATTAACCAGCTAAGTCGCTTTCATGCTCAAAGCTTTAATTTCTAACTTGTGTTCGGTTCGACCAAGCATTCTACTTTTTTGGAAAAAAGTTGCTTGTAAAAAATTTCCTTGTCCAAACTTTGTTTGTGACGCATAAATTCAAATACCCCGTTTACATGGGGGCTTCCTTTATGAAGCTTTTCCTGTTGCATATGATTATACTTGTACGGCTTCGTTCCTTGTTAGTGTATTACGCCACAATATGCACCATATTGACTTAAGCGATTTGCAAGCTGGGTTGCCTCGCTCCTGTGTTTACCCCTACGTTCCCGATTGTTCGGCTAGGGAGTAAAGGGAGCACCTCTGCGATTGTCACGATCGGGTCACCCGAGCCGGACCTCAGACTGGGTGAAGCCGAAAGCTAGCGCTCTTATAGTTTTCAATGATGGTCGGCACACAACGGAACTCATGAGTACAAAAAATCTATTGCAGACGTCTCATAATAACAATGAGCACCTAAGAAAGGTATCGGTGGGGGTACTATTTTCTTCGAAGATGCTTCTTACACTTTGCAGTAATATAGCATAAGTTCCCTGAGCGCGCTTTGTCTGTTACAGCCTTATGGCCTAATTGCCTGGTTATTGGAAACACTGTCGATATTCTCGACAGATGGAGTACATAACACTTTTCGGTCCTTGACCGAAGAGGGAGAAGCCGACGGTCGGTTAAGACGCGTTTAAAGTTCGGTTGAACATAGATATGATGTAAGTACTTCGGTACATGGAATCATTCTTCTACCCAAGTCACTTGGGGGCTCTTAAGTTTATTTGAGCCATTTTATAATAAAGGTTCTTCTTCTTAGTTGTTGCAAAGTTTTATTATTATTATTTATCACTCCTTTTTTCGACGCGAGTGTGCGGTCACTAGCCGGGGAGCCTAATTTCTCTCTCAAAACCGCTAGAGTTTAGTTTGCTAAACTGGCCTAATGAGAAGTACTCCGCCCTCGGGATAGGAGGTTGAAGCCGTAGGCTGACCCGCTCGAAGTCTTGAGATAGGATGTATCACGTTAAAGCACGACAGAAGTACTTCTTTTTTCTAAGACCAATTTTCGGATTGGCACCGAACACTTGATCTTGTTCGGACGTCATGTTTTTACTGACGTTTCTTGGTTTTCCAAGCTTTTTGGCACTTTTAAACTATTTGTGCTTTTCCAGCATTAGTCTCGCAGTGCAACGCCGGACACCTTTAGGGATTCGGCAAAAAAATCTCAGATATTGCTATATATGCATCGGTTTCGAATTGTGTCTTCGGTCAATAGTTGGGTTGCCTGGCTCCTGCACTTGCTTCCTACGTTCCGTTTTGTTCGGCTAGGTGTGCAAAGGGAGAACCACTGCGATTGTGCTTCCAGCTCACATGGTTAAGCACCTCAGTGGAGAAAGCCGAAAACTGACTGTCACAATAAGCGTAAACTGGTCAGCGATCTGATGACTATGTTAAATGACGGGCCGTTCATAACATTGGCCGAAGTGTTTACGGCTTGACCCCGACTGTCGCCAAACACTACCGGGGGCTATTAACTGGCCTCCCAAACTAAATCCTCGATATTTTGCTCTTACATTAGAGCTGAGGTTTAATGATCATGCTTAGCATGACAACCCAAAGAAAGGAACCGATAGCGGGACTATTTTCTTTAGAAGACATTTATTATGTTAAATAGTAATATAATATATATCTCTGCATACCTTTGTTTATAAAACCGTATGGCCAGATTGCCTTGTTTGCCGTAAATCTTTGCCCTCATAAAGGCTTTATAAAGTAGGACAAACACTCCTCGGCTACTGGCCGAGGAGGTGGAAGCCGATGGCCGGTCAACAAAGTTTTGTACAATGCGGATCCGAGCATTAATGATGTAAAGTACTTGGATACATAGAGTCATTACACATAATTTTTGATTTTACAATGGACATTGATCCTTAATTCGGCCACCTATGCCCGCATTAAGGCTCGGGGGCTACTGGGCTTCGGGCTTATTATTTACAAATATTAAAGGGGCACATCGATCCCCTGATCTGGTGTTGCCACCCGACCAGTGTCTCGGGGGCTACTGCATTGCTTGTCCAATGCAGAAAATTTTATGTGCAATATAGTTTCCGAGGAGATTTTGATCCTCAGGTTGGTCGGCCGCACCCAACCTGAGTCTCGAGGACTGAGCATGCCGCTTTTTGTGTCCCGAAGTATTCTGCCGAGCTAGGACTTGATCCTCAGACCAATTTTGCAAATCAACCTGAGTCTCAGCGGCTACTGGGATCAGCGGTCGTATGTCATCCTTCATGTGCATCTCGGGTTTTAGACCGATACCCACCTTGAGGGCTACTGGCTATATATCTCGGCAGAGAATAAATTGCACCAATCAAAAATATTGACAAAAATTGGCCCAAATTCGGGGTGGTGCACCACCTCGGAAGCAGTCCGGCATAAAGCTCAGGCGCTAGTGGCTGGCTCCATAGAGGGCATTTCCGGCATTAAGCTCGGCTAAACTCCTTCAAACTTCTTTGAACCAAGGTGATTTACGACACCTAGGATACAGTCCGGCGTTGGGGCTCGGATACATAGTCCGGCATTGGAGCTCAGATACAGTCCGGTGTTGGAGCTCGGATACGTAGTCCGGCATTGGAGCACGGATACATTCCGGCATTAGAGCTGGGAAGCGGTCCGGCGTTGGTGCTCGGCTGCAAAATATACCTCGAATGCAGTCCGGCGTTGGAGCTCGGATGCAAGAGGACGCTGCCGCCCGGGAACAACTTCAAACCCGAGGTGTGGCATAAAAATAACAAGGCATTGATAAAGGCCGGAAACTTAAAGGGGCTCCTCGGATACCCGACATGTGAACTCGTCAAATGCATTTCGGCGATCCTCAAGATCGAAGATGAGAAGATTTGTTGAACCAGTTTTCAAGACCGACGACCGAAGATGAAGAATGTTTCGGAAGAATCGAGGAGCGTCCCTAACTTGAAGACCGGTTCAGGGGGCTACTGACGGTGTCCTGGACTAGGGGGTACTCACCACGTCATCTCCCGATCTGTTAGATTGGGCCGAGGACCCCCATGGCCGTATACTCATGGGCCAGTTCGGACAGCTGCCGCATACAAGGAAGATTCCACAAAGACTTGGCGATCAAGACAAGGACGTCTCCCCACCGGCGTATTCGGCTAGGACTCTTGTTAACCTAGGCCTCTGGTGCATTATATAAACCAGGGCCAGGCTAGTCGATAGAGGATACAACATACAATCATACCATAGGCTAGCTTCTAGGGTTTAGCCTCTCTGATCTCGTGGTAGATCTACTCTTGTACTACCCATATCATCAATATTAATCAAGCATGACGTAGGGTTTTACCTCCATCAAGAGGGCCTGAACATGGGTAAAACATCGTGTTCCTTGCCTCCTGTTACCATCCGGCCTAGACGCACAGTTTGGGACCCCCTACCCGAGATCCGCCGGTTTTGACACCGACAGAGATGAATGCAGCAAGATATGTGATGGTATTGAGGGTAAAATGGTGGAGTTGGGCACCAAAGAAATTCAGGAAACCTCGAAAGAAGGGATGTGGTGGAAGCGAGAAGCCATGGTCGACATGAGTGGCGAGCAGGACACACTCACCCGGTCACGGTTGCGGCTCCGTTTCCCCCCTCGGCAGACGCGCAGACTTATGGACGATCAGCCCTAACTCGGCCATATCATCCAAGTCCTCTTGCCGAAGCAAAGATCGGATCCAGTCTCCTTGGATCCAACCCGACGGCAGCCCCGAGCGCGATGAAGACCCCCGATTCATCTTCTTGTTCTTCGCCGCCCTGTCGCCTTCTTCACACGCTCTAGTGCCGCCGTTTTTTCCTTCCCCATGGCGGCGGAGCAGCGGCGTCGAGAGTGGATAGGCTAGACGAAGTGGAGATGCGAGGGGAAGAAGAAGGGAAATGGACGCGCACAGTGCAAACGCCTCGGCCTCGCCGCTTTTATAGGCCTGCTTCCGAGTGGCTGACACGTGGGCTCGAGCGATCCTGTCAAATCCCCCAACAGCCGCACACGAGATACGTGGCGAAAAAGGTGGTGCGGAAATCGAAACGTCCTATTTATCTACTCCACTTACCGCGGAGCGCTCCGCCTGGCACGCTTCCACCAAAATTTCGAATCCCGTGAAATCTGGGATCCTTTACAACCGATCACGCCAAAGATTTCATGTCAGAGATATCACTCGACGGGTGTCATTGTATAAACCAGTCGGCAATTTCTGAATCGATCAAGGCGACTGAAACGAAGCTGAAGTTCTAACAACTGGCCTCCACTTGGAGATAAAGACAAGACAAAGCAAGAGCAAAAGCAAGGTCAACTCCATCCTTCTTTTTCACTCAAACCTCGATCCATTCGGGGGCTAATGATGACGACACAAACCTAGGGTAGGGTAATAGGCCTGACCTATACGTCCTACCTAAGGTCCTTGTCCTAAGAACAAAGAAGTTCAAGAATCAGAAGAAGGGATCCAGCAAAGGTGTCGAGTGAAGTCCACTCGACCTACCATTCACTCGGAGACCTCTCTTTATCCAGGTCACTCGACCATAAAACCACTCGACATATAAGAAGACCTAAAGCCACTCTACGCTGCAACGGTCGGGCATTTATTCATATATTTAATGATCATTTGTAGCACTTCAATACAGGCGTTGCCTGTAACGCCACCTCTTTATGTACATTGAATCCTACGTAATGAAGGGGAGCTGGGGTCCAGACGCACTCTATATAAGCCACCCCCCTCCTCTGGGACAAGGGTTCGCACCCCCTATAACTCATACGCTCATAATCCAGTCGACCACCTTCGGGCTCCGAGACATAGGGCTATTATTTCCTCCGAGAAGGGCCTGAACTCGTAAAACTTGCGTGTACAACTCCTCCATAGCTAGGATCTTGCCTCTACATTCCTACCCCCCCATTCTACTGTTAGACTTAGAACCACGATAGGAGCCACCCACCGGGACCAATGCTCTTGGTATATAAGCGTCACTTAGAAGTTTTCCATTCAGTTTCTTCGATCTCCTCTCCCCCCCCCGGCGTCGACGACCACCTCGACGCCGCCAACCTGCTAGACCGCGTTGTCGCCTCCTCAAGCCCTACCCCGATGACGTTGCCGACCCCCTGCCCCGATGCCCTCGCCGACGCATCGGACCTCCTCGCGTGCCCTCCTCCCCGTCACCGCGTGCACCCGAGCCCGCCGGTCCTCATCGCCGGCCTCCAGCTCCATCGCCGCACCCCCAGTGAGCTCCCCCTTTCCCGTGGTCCCCTGCTCCCCATCATCGTGTGCCCCCAATCCCCTTGCTGCCACTGCTCCATGTTCGCCGCCGGCCGTTGCTAAATGTGTTTTTAGATGAATAGATAGATAGATGTTCATGTGGAGGTGAGATGAGATGTATGAAATGTGTTCTATTTTTTTTAGATGTGCTCTGTTTTTTCAGATGAGATGAAATGAGATTAGATGTATGAGATGTTTTGTGGAGATGAGATGAGTTGTTGTGTGGAATTTTTTTTGTTCATAGAAATTAGTGTCAATTTTTTGTTCATGATGATCTTGCTAAAACACATATTAAGTTTTTTCGATGAAAGTTCTCTGTTAAAACTCATATTAAGTTTGTTCGATGAATGTTCTATGTTAAAACTCATATTAAGTTTGTTCAATGAATGTTCTCTGTTAAAATTGTTTTTCATGATGATCTTGCTAAAACTCATATATGGAGATGATATTGTTTTTTTCTACAGACTTGGTTAAAATATATTTGTTTATGATGATCTTGCTAAAACTCATACTAAATTTGTTCGAGGAATGTTCTCTGTTAAAGCTAGCATAGCGAACCTGGAACCGTCCCCCTCCGTTTCATCTGTCCGAAAATGCAGACTTCGGGAAAACATTCCCGGATGTTAGCCACCTTCACATATATCGTGTAGTGTCGCCTTAGAATACCCCTATCTCTCTCAGGAATTCAACATATCCCTGATAACTTTGACATGAGGGGGGAGTCTGCAAGTATCCTCGACGACCATGAGAAAGGCGGTCCGCAAAGTATCCTCTCTCAAAAGATAGGACGACTCATCAGACATGAGGGGGGAGGAGTCCTCGACGATCATCTGAAACTGACAGTTATAAAACTTGTGAACTTAGCATGATGTTTGCCACTAATCCATTGCTCATATGCATATTTGCAGAAACTATGGACAGAGACTTAGAAAAAGAAGAGTTGTTGGGGGATATAATTGATACATCCATTTTGCATCATGCTTTTATATCGATATTTATAGCATTATGGGCTGTTATTACACGTCACGTCACAATACTTATGCCTATTTTCTCTTATTTTACAAGGTTTACATGAAGAGGGAGACTGCCAGCAGCTGGAATTCTTGGCTAGAAAAGGAGCAAATATTACAGACCTATTCTGCACAGCTCCAAAAGACCTGAAACTTCACGGAAGTCATTTTTGAAATTAATAAAAAATACTGAGCAAAGAAAGTACCAGAGGGGGCCCACACCCTGACCACGAGGGTGGGGCGCGTCCCCTTCCTCGTGGGCCCCCTGGCAGGCCTCCGGCGCCCATCTTATGCTATATGAAGTGTTTTACCCTGGAAAAAAGGATAAGCAAGCTTTCGGAAAGAAACTCCGCCGCCACGAGGCGGAACCAATCTAGGGCTCCGACAGAGCTGTTCTGCCGAGGAAACTTCCCTCCGGGAGGGGGAAATCATCGCCATCGTCATCACCAAGGATCCTCTCATCGGGAGGGGGTCAATCTCCATCAACATCTTCACCAGCACCATCTCCTCTCAAACCCTAGTTCATCTCTTGTATCCAATCTTTGTCCCAAAGCCTCAGATTGGTACCTGTAGGTTGCTAGTAGTGTTGATTACTCCTTGTAGTTGATGCTAGTTGGTTTATTTGGTGGAAGATCATATGTTCAGATCCATTATGCATATTAATACCCCTCTGATTATGAACATGAATATGATTTGTGAGTAGTTACGTTTGTTCCTGAGGACCTGGGAGAAGTCCTGCTATAAGTAGTCATGAGACTTTGGTATTCGTTCGATATTTTGATGAGATGTATGTTGTCTTTCCTCTAGTGGTGTTATGTGAACGTCGACTACATGACACTTCACCATTATTTGGGCCTAGAGGAAGGTATTGGGAAGTAATAAGTAGATGATGGGTTGCTAGAGTGACAGAAGCTTAAACCCTAGTTTATGGGTTGCTTTGTAAGGGGCTGATTTGGATCCATATGTTTCATGCTATGGTTAGGTTTACCTTAATACTTCTCTTGTAGTTGCGGATGCTTGTAATAGGGGTTAATCATAAGTGGGATGCTTGTCCAATAAAGGGCAGCACCCAAGCACCGGTCCACCCACATACCAAATTATCAAAGTAACGAACGCGAATCATATGAGCATGATGAAAACTAGCTTGACGATAATTCCCATGTGTCCTCGGGAGCGTTTTCCTTCATATAAGAGTTTGTCCAGGCTTGTCCTTTGCTACAAAAAGGATTGGGCCGACTTGTTGCACTTTATTTACTTTCATTACTTGTTACTCGTTACAAATTACCTTATCACAAAACTATTTGTTACCGATAATTTCAGTGCTTGCAGAGAATACCTTGCTAAAAACCGCTTATCATTTCCTTCTGCTCCTCGTTGGGTTCGAAACTCTTACTTATCGAAAGGACTACGATAGATCCCCTATACTTGTGGGTCATTAAGAGTCTTTTCTGGCACCGTTGTCGGGGAGTGAAGCACCTTTGGTAGGTGGAATTTGGTAAGGAAAATTTATATAGTGTGCTGAAATTTACTGTCACTTGTTACTGGAACATAATCCTTTGAGGGGCTTGTTCGGGGTATCTTCACCCCGACCAGTAGAGCAAAGAGTTGCTCCTCAACCTACTGAACCTATTGAAAATGTTTACTTTGAAATTCCTTCTGGTATGATAGAGAAACTGCTAGCCAATCCTTTTGCAGGAGATGGAACATTGCATCCCGATTTACACCTAATCTATGTGGATGAAGTTTGTGGATTATTTAAGCTTGCAGGTATGCCCGATGATGTTATCAAGAAGAAGGTCTTCCCTTTATCTTTGAAGGGAGAGGCATTGACATGGTATAGGCTATGTGATGATATGGGATCATGGAACTACAAACGATTGAAATTGGAATTTCATCAAAAGTTTTATCCTATGCATCTTGTTCATCGTGATCGTAATTATATATATAATGTTTGGCCTCGCGAAGGAGAAAGCATCGCTCAAGCTTGGGTGAGGCTTAAGTCAATGTTATATTCATGCCCCAATCATGATCTCTTAAGAGAAATTATTATTCAAAAAATTTATGCTCAGCTCTCTCTCAATAATCGTTCCATGCTCGATACTTCTTGGACTTGCTCTTTTATGATGAAGACTATTGAATTCAAATGGGATTTATTAGAAAGAATTAAATGCAACTCTGAAGATTGGGATCTCGATGAAGGTAAGGAGTCAGCTATAACACCTAAGTTTGATTGTGTTAAATATTTTATGGATACCGTTATTTTCCGTGAATTTAGCACTAAATATGGACTTGACTCTGAGATAGTAACATCTTTCTGTGAATCCTTTGCTACTCATGTTGATCTCCCTAAGGAGAAGTGGTTTAAATATAATCCTCCCATTGAAGTAAAGGTAGTTGCACCTATTAAAGTTGAAGAAAAGACTATCACTTATAATGATCCTGTTGTTCCTACTGCTTATATTAAGAAACCACCTTTCCCTGTTAGAATAAAGGATCATGCTAAAGCTTCAACTGTGGTCAACAAAAGTAATATTAGGACACACAAACCCCCTGAGCAAGTTAAAGTTGAACCTAAAATTGCTATGGTTAAAGATCTCTTGGCCGATAATATTGATGGGCATGTTATTTACTTCTGCAACGAAGCTGCTAGAATTGCTAGACCTGATGCTAAAAATAAACATAGACCTGTTGTAGGCATGCCTGTTATTTCTATTAAAATAGGAGATCATTGTTATCATGGCTTATGTGATATGGGTGCTAGTGCAAGTGCAATACCTCATTCCTTATACAAAGAAATTATGCATGATATTGCACCTGCTAAGATAGAAGAAATTGATGTTACAATTAAGCTTGCCAATAGAGATACTATTTCACCGATTGGGATTGTTAGAGATGTTGAAGTCTTGTGTGGGAAGGTTAAATATCCTGTTGATTTTCTTGTTCTTGGTTCCCCACAAGATAGTTTTTGTCCCATTATATTTGGTAGACCCTTCTTGAACACTTTTAATGCTAGGATAGACTGCGAAAAGGATGTCGTTACTATTGGTTTGGGTGATATGTCTCATGAGTTTAATTTTGCTAAATTTAGTAGACAACCCCGTGATGAGCAATTGCCTAGTAAAGATGAAATTATTGGTCTTGCTTCTATTGCCGTGCCTCCTAGTGATTCTTTAGAACAATGTTTGTTAGACCATAAAAATGATACGTTTATGAATGAAAGAAGGGAAATAGATGAAGTATTCTTTAAACAGGGGCCTATTCTGAAACACAACTTGCCTGTTGAAATTCTAGGGGATCCTCCTCCACCAAAGGGTGATCCCGTGTTTGAGCTTAAAGCATTAACTGATACTCTTAAATATACTTATCTTGATGAAAAGAATATATATCATGTTATTATTAGTGCTAACCTTTCAGAGCATGAAGAAGAGAAATTATTAAAAACTCTGAAGAAGCGTCGTGCTGCTATTGGATATACTCTTGATGATCTTAAGGGCATTAGTCCCACTCTATGTCAACACAAAATAAATTTGGAGAAAGACGCCAAACCAGTTATTGATCACCAACGACGGCTAAATCCTAAGATGAAAGAAGTGGTAAGAAAGGAAATATTAAAGCTCCTTGAAGCAGGTATAATTTATCCCGTTGCTGATAGTCAGTGGGTAAGTCCTGTCCATTGTGTCCCTAAGAAGGGAGTTATTACTGTCGTTCCTAATGATAAAGATGAATTGATTCTGCAAAGAATTATTACAGGTTATAGGATGGTGATTGATTTCCGCAAATTAAAAAAGCTACTAAAAAGATCATTACCCTTTGCCTTTCATTGATCAAATGCTAGAAAGATTATCCAAACATACACATTTTTGCTTTCTAGATGGTTACTCTGGTTTCTCTCAAATACCTGTGCCAGCTGATGATCAAGAAAAGACCACTTTTACTTGCCCTTTCGGTACCTTTTCTTATAGACATATGCCTTTTGGTTTATGTAATGCACCTGCTACCTTTCAATGTCGAGCATGCCGGTACGGGCGCCGTCGCTGCCGCGTCGTACTGCGCCACAAGTGTCTATGGTGGTCGCGCCTCCCGTGTCTATGGGCGCGCCTCCCGTGCCTGCGGCAGCGCCATGAAGGCAGAGACAGAAGCCGGGTGCATGGAGAGTGACGAGTCGGTGGCCAGCTTCTCCGTGTCCGCCGCCATCATCGAGGAGAAGTAGAACACGGGAGGCCGCCGCGACTTGGGACCCATGAAGGCCACCGCCGAGGCGACGACCGCGGATTCAGGTGGTTTCTTTGCTGCTTCGTCTCTTCCGAGGACCTTCCTCGACCCCGCAAGTGTCTGACGGACATGAGGAAGACAAAGGGATCCACGGGCGTCCATTTAGAACTAAAATAAGTCTAGATACATCCATTTCTAGGACAAGTATTTCCGGACAGAGGGAGTATTAATTATACAAGAGCCGGATTGGCACCTCTTAGTTCATGTAAATGTAATGAAATCCATCATGTTTATATGAAGATCCGGCTTTTTTATATGAAATCCTTCATGCTTATATGAAATCAGTCCGTGTTTGCACGAGTTTGATCTGGTTGGTTAGAGTTGTAAAAATGTATGCCGCTGGCGTTTGATGTCGTCCTCCGCTTAAGGAAGCGGGAGGAAATTTGCCGGCTGCCGTTGGAGATGCTCTTTATGCTGGAAATCATAGAGTGACATCCAATCCATTTGAGTTAATTGCCTGTATGATTGTCCCTCTATAAAAAGTTAATTGCATGTACAGTGTACACGTGACTTGCAGGGTGGCTACAGCTTCGTACAAAAAGTTAAAAAGAAACAAGTCCATCCTTAATCTTG
Source organism: Triticum monococcum (assembly GCA_034509565.1). NCBI lineage: Eukaryota > Viridiplantae > Streptophyta > Magnoliopsida > Poales > Poaceae > Triticum > Triticum monococcum. Next base: position 534,923,382 of record CM067845.1, on the reverse strand, counting down.
TATTCTAAGTACTCTGTGGGTTCCACTGTCAGTACAGTAGCGAAAGAAGTATATATTAAATAAGTAGAGTAATATATAATATGAAAATATAAAGTTAAAAGACAGAATTCAAACTCATGTCATCGCGTTGTGAGCATCCGGCACTAACCAGCCCAGCACATTTTTGTTGTAGACCATGCTGGAGATATATCTCCATGTCTACTCTTATATATACTCCATTCGTTCCTAAATATTTGTCTTTTTCAGATTTCAAATGGACTACCACATACGGATGTGTATGTAGACATATTTTAGAGTGTAGATTCACTCATTTTGCTCCGTATGTCTTTTCAGGAAGGGGTCAGATTTGTCCTTGATTTATTTATGAGGTATCCAGATGGCACTGCACCGCCAATAAAAGAGGGTAACATCGAAATTATGGACTACTTTTTTGAGTATGTTGGTAAGGTCCGGTCATAGTCACTTGTTGAAATCTCTAAAAAGACAAATACTCCCTCTGTCCGGAAATACTTGTCATCAAAATGGATAAAAGGAAATGTATCTAGACGTATTTTAGTTTTAGATACATCTCTTTTTATCCATTTTGATGACAAGTATTTTCGGACGGAGGGAGTAGAAAATAGAGTTGGTGATGATGGTGTGCGTGCCATCCTGCAATATAGGCCGTCGGATTTATATCTAACGGATAGGAAAGAAACTATGGCAATTTTGCAAAAATATACCCACACGTCTCTCCACGTTCGCAAATAAGGCCTTCCCTCATTCAACCTTTTCTCTCACAAGATAAACTACTCATACAAATGCATCTTGATGTTCCGTGCAACGCACGGGCAACTAGCTAATTTCTTTTAGAATAGTTGCTGCGATAATTGGGTTGAAGTGATATATTTTATGTCTGCCCCGAATGATTTCAGATTCACTAGTAGTAACAAAGAAAAGGTTGCCTTGTTAATTAACAGAAAACAGGGTGAAAACTATCACATGAGGCCGGTAAAAACAAGGCACACTAGGTTCAACGTCATCGTCACTACTGTTGTGCGCGCGCGAGAAGTCTACATATCGAGGGGGCTACTGAGCGAGGCACCGAGACAAAATGTTTGAGAGAGAAACCAATTGACAGATTATGATCAGATCGAGTTGTCACCCTTCTGCTGTCATTGTTGGGGGGGGGGGGAGGGAGAGAAAGACATATCGAGAGTGTGCGTGGTAGGCACAGAGGCACAACTAGCGAGTGTGTGTGTGTGTGTGTGTGTGTGTGTGTGTTTGAAAGAGGAGTAGATAGATTATTATCAAGATCGATGTGCCACCCTACTCCTTTGGTGCCGGGTAGTGTGTGTGTGTATGTTTGAGAGAGAAGCCAGTCGATAGATTAGTATCAAGATCGAGGTGTCACCCTACTCCTTCGGTGTTGGGAAGTGTGGTTGTGTGTGGGTGGGGGGGCAGTGACACTCACATATCTCTACTCTTATAAAAAAACAGAGTTGGTGATGATGGTAATCCTGCCATCCTGCAATATAGGCCATCCGATTTATATCCTACGGACAGGAAGGAAACTATGGCAATTTTGCAAAGGATACCCACACTCCTCTCCGCATTTGCAAATAAGGCATTCCCTCGTTCATCCTTTCTCCCACAAGATAAACTTCTCATACAAATGCATCTTGATGTTCCGTGCAACGCATGGGCATCTTGCTAGTAGGGAGAAGGAGTTTGTGTGACACATATCTAGCTACATTAAGGGATAGGTAGATAGCATATGTGTGAGAGACATTATTATACTTTGAGACATTAGTGGCTGTGGGTGGGCGGAATTAAAGGGGTGGGCGTGTTAGACATAGAGAGTGTGTGTGTTTCTGTGTGAGAGACTTGTAGGACGGGGTAGAAAGACAAATTTAACCCTGACGGAGGGAGAGAAATACACGAAGTGCGTGTGTGTGATTCCGATGCCCACAGGGAAATGAGATATGTATGTGTGTGAGAGAGATTGCACAATTCATTCACGTATCACTATCTAGCGACCGTGGACGTGCATCGCTTGAACATAAGTCAATATCTACTTCGAATCGTGGCCAAAGGTACAATATCGATTCAACGCTATAAAGATTGGACACTCACATATAACATTTTTTTCTATTTAAATAAACCTTTTCAGTTGTGCATGCCAAAGTTACAGTGATGTTTGTTCAAACAACCAATGTAGCTATCATGTACATGCACCATTGTTACTCTTGCATTCAAATTCATTAGTCTTGGATGATTTAAGTTTCTATTTTGAAGTAATATATGTAATATTCATATATGAATTCAACGGGTACGCAATTTATGAAATGGAGGCTATGTAATCATATGAGGTAACACTTTTAAGTAGCTGACTACAATATCCATTTCTTTTTGTGCTCCTCTACAGTAACATGTCAATGCAGTATGTTTAAAGTAAATAACCAATGGCACCAAATTGTCTATTTACACGAGAAATACATAGGTTGACCGTTTGATCCCTTTTTTGTGAATGCGCCACTACACCCGTACGATTGGCCGCGCCCGTGTGAACGTCCAAGTTATCGGCGCATCATCCCGAGTTATTGTCTTTTTTCTGGGGTGGACTTCACACCAGTTATTAACTGCTGACGCGTGCCCCGTGTACACAGTCTAGCATGACCTTCCCGCTAGCACGGTCCAAAATTAGTAGAAACTGGATACGAACAATCCCGCGGGCGGCAAAATCTCCCGCCTCCTTCTAAAATTTCCGCCACGTTAGTTTTTAGCATGTGAAATCCCCCTTTTGTCCTTGGTGCACGGAGACCAACAGTTACAATACCGCCCTCATCTACATGATAGGTCGGGGCTGCTTTGGTAACTTCCGGTTCCCCCACTACACGGCACCCCCATTTCCTCTCCCCCTCCCGCAAAAACGACTAACTCCACAGCACCAGAGCATCTTACATCACGCCGTCCGTACTTCATCGCCCTTTCTCCCCTCCCCTCTCGAAACCCTAGACTGCTCATCCACCGGCGTACCATAGCCCATTCACTGCCAGCGGCGTCCACCTCGCCGGATCTGCTTCTGCGGCCGCATCTATCCCTCCCACCTCCCCTAGAAACAAAAAGACTGCTCATCCACCATTGTACCACAGCCCATTCAGTGTCGGCCTTGTCCACGGCGCCGGATCTGCTTCGCCGGTACTCTCGTCAACCGCCGTGCATCTGCAGCGGCTCATTCGTACTCCCCACCGGAGAGGCTTCGTCCACACCGCCCGGAGCCGCCCCACCGACGCTCCCGTCGACGGCCTCTGATCCTCTTCGCCGACACCTTCCTCAACCCTACCAGAGCCGCTTCGCCGACACCATCGTCAACCCTACCGGAGTAGCTTCGCCTATTCCATTCTCAACCCTACCGGGGCCGCTTTGCCAACTCACAAGTCCACGGCCTCAGATCCGCTTCCTCGCACGCTCATCCAACCTACCGGAGCAGCTTCTGACGCCCCGTCCACGGCCGCAGATCTGCATCGTCGACACCACCCTTAACCCAACCACTAGAGCAGCTTCTGACGCCCCGTCCACGGCGGCAGATCCGCATCGTTGACACCATCCTTAACCCAACCACCGGAGCAGCTTCTGAAGCCCCGTCCACGGCCGCAGATCCACGTCATCGACACCATCCTTAACCCAACCACCGGAGCAGCTTCAGCTACGCCCTCGTCCACGGCCACAGATCCGCTTCGCCCACACCGTAGTCCACCCTACCGGAGCCGCTCCACAAACACCCTACTCGACGGTTCTAGATCTCCTTACAGGACCCCGACAGCTAGCGCAGCGTCATCACCCTCGACGTTTCTAACCTGATTCCCACCGTCTGGAGAGATGCCAAGCACCCGCCACAGCCTAGGTACTTGTCACCTTTAAACCCGTCCAGCATCACCTGCCCGATGTACTTCAAATATACTAACCGGTCGCTGTTACCTGTTATGCAGCTGGCAAAAACTACAAGGACGATGTTTCTTCTGGATCTAATAGCTTGGCCAACCAAGATCCTGGACTGAGGCATTGCTATGATCTTGTAAGCACGTCTCTCTCTCTTGTATTGTTCTATGCCTGCCAGCGTGCTTTGCTAGGATTTTCGACCAGTAATCCCTTTGTGCAGACAATGATTTCTACTACTGGCTGCTAAATTAGATATGTAGATGTCATACATGATACTACCTCGTACCTCCGTTCCTAAATATAAGTCTTTCTAGAGATTCCACTATAGGCTACATACGGAGCAAAATGAGTGATTTAAACATGGTATGCACACAATCGTTAATTGGTGGTTTAAATATGCGCAAGGGATATGCAATGTAGTATCATGTAGAGATGTCTGAAATTAGTCGTGTAAACTTGCAGATAGGGTTACACAATGAAAAACTACAAGATGTATGTGGAAATTTCATGGAACATCGCAAAAAAGGAGAGGCAGCGGTGAGCATATACAGTGTGCTATGGTACGTCACTCCTCCATTGCAATCATCGTGACATGTTATTTGTATGCCAGTTCTATTAGCCAAGTTTCTTAGGGATAGTTATTATGAGTTATCCTAAGAAAATAAGCACCTGTGAATATAAGCTCCATGTAATAAGCCAACCAGTTCTTTTCATTGCATTTTCAGCTTATCTTTGGTATGATCAGTGGAAAGTCTAGATTGCATTATATTTTTTTCATTTTGCTGCCCATATGGAAATTAATTTGACTTGCAAACATCAGAAATTGAACCCAGTGCAGTAATTAATATGATAGGAAAACAGACCATCACTATTTGCTCAAAATGCAAATACAAAGATACCATCTACTTGGCACAATCTACTTTGGTCAATGTTTTCCATAGAGATCCCATTGACTAATTTAAACGAAGAACACATGACCCACATTTAAATGAAGAACAATTATTTATTGAAATTCGATGGTCCAAGTGGTTGGTTATTATCGTATAGCAGCACCACCTGAAAGCATCATATAGCAGCAGCAGCTCATAGCAACTCATCATACAGCAGCAGCAGTCTGCAATTCATCATATACCAGCAGCTGCTCATGGCAATTCATCATATAGTAGCAGCAGGAGCAGCTCATTGCAATTCATCATATAGCAGCAGCAGGAGCAGCTCATAGCAATTCATCATATAGCAACAGCAGGAGCAGCTGTAGCAACTCATCATATAGCAGCAGCAGCTCATAGCAATTCATCATATAGCAGCAGCTCATAGCAACTCATCATACAGCAGCAGCAGCTCATAGCAATTCATCATATAGTAGCAGCAGGAGCAGCTCATAGCAATGCATCATATAGCAGTAGTAGAAGCAACTCATAGCAATTCATCGTATAGTGGATCAGAATGAAAATTTGGCAAAAAATCAGAGGAGATCCTCACCTTGTTGGATGAGCTCATCCTTCAACAGCACCTCAAGGCCATGGCCTGGGAGGAGGGAAGGGGGAATAAGGTGCCTTCTGTTGCAGTGTGGCATCAGCCGTAGTTGTGCAGCGCCCGCCAGAGTAGTGCGTTAGACGAACCACAGTGGAGCAGCTACTGGAGACGATGAGAATGAGGGGGCGGCGCCAGAGGGAGGAGCAGCCAGGGAGATTTGCCCCTACCCGCCGGCCACATGTAGCCTAGCTGGACATAGCATCGTTGAGGACTAGGCCAGATGGGACCAGTGGCGACGGCTCGCTGGAGGAACCCTAGTGCTGCAGCCAGGGGATCGAGGTAGAGGGAAAGGGGAGAGGAGATGCAAGCGGGCAGGGCAATGAATGCTTGTGTGTTTGTTTTTACTTGAGGGTCAGGTGTGACACGGGCATCAGCAGTTGCATTTTGAGTGTAATATAGGCAGACAACAGAGTCATTTCACTATTCCCCTTCCCTTCAATTTTTAGTGAGGTTCTACCCGAAACACCCCCCTCCAGAGCAAAATTAGTTAAGCCCAAGCCCATAACTTAAAAATGAATTCTTTACATCTTTTATGGCTTATTTTGACAATATGCCCTGAAAAGGCGGAATCAAACTGGCCCTTAACCTGCAATTCAATTTTGTGTGCAATGATGAATCACTCCTGCCTGCTATCTGTACATTTAGTCATCATCATACATGGCATAACCTAATACATGTGCATTCCATTGTAGAATCTGGAATATGCAATGTTTATGTTAGTTCATACGTTGCACATGATGTTTAAATGCCCCTTAAATCTGGTCAGTCAAGTGATGGTCTTTAAGCCTCCTTCTTTGCTTCTTTTCTTGATATGTAAGATTTGCTCACACATCTGTTCAATTGCTTGTTTGCATCAGCCAGCCATACTAGGACTATTTGCTTTGATTACTTGTTGTCCTTGACCTAACACTCTAACAGAGCTTGTCAACAATTTAAACACTAAGGGCTACTGTAGTGGGGCCTTGTCTAACTCATAGGTGACATAAAGGTTTGGTTGTACACTACAGTAGGCTCTCCAAGAGTACATGGAGATCCAGTTCGAAGGTATGCCTAGTTTTTACATAGTGCAGACATAGTAAATGCTCATTTCATTGTGTGCAAGTGCAAGAGATGCGGCATGTTTCATTATGTGGTGTTGTTTTGTTATAATCTCATCCTTTTGTGTTCACAGACTGGAAAGTATGCATATTTATCTTCCAAGGAGACGAGTAACTAATTTGTGTCACCTTGCAGAGGGGGTGCAATGAAGATAAGATTGAGGATTTCCAAGTACAAGATGTTAGGAAGGAGCCTTGCAAGAGAAGTAGGAGCTGTGTTGAGCCTCTTCAACCTGCTAAGGTAAGTCACTGTATGCAACTCAACAGTTCAATTCCTTGTTTGTTTCAGGCATAGTTAATTTTCTCTTTTCAGTTGCTTTATTTGTCCTCAGTTAATGAGATGCCCAAATAATCATGCCTGATGTTCGGTAATTGTATCACTATTAGTTGACACAATTAAAGGCCTTACCATTTAATTACTCTACCGAAGTGTGCCTGAAGCTTTGGAGTCTATTAACCAACTATTATTGCATGAGGCTCACAATCTAGTTTATACTACGCTAATGATTGCATAGTTTTGCCTATTGTAGTATGTTTGTATGAAACCCTCTGCTATTCATTATGCTCCCTAAGACTTTAATTGAGGCACAGAATGGCCAACTACTTGCTTACTTATACACAACGTGCTGTCTAAATTTGTAACTTGTCTGTGTTTTCGATTGGGCCCCAACATCATGCTCCTCTGGTGAGCTAAGAGGGATTTCTGTATGCAAGCTGCACAGACTATCTTTTTTATAATTTTTAAAATATCACCTGCTTGTGCTTCATGACGTGTAACATTTTTTTGAAAGTGACGTGTAACATTATTGTTAGTCCTGTTTTGCCATGTAGTACAAAATAGTGTCTTGTTCGCTTCACTGTTGTAACTATATTTTTGCCCTAGTCATGTGTACTTACAGAAACATTTCAGGATGAAGTGACATCAACACAAAGATCTGCGAGCAGTGCGGCATGGCCGTTACCGAATGATTATGGATTGGAATTGGAATGTGCTGATGTTCTCGAGCATCAACTAGAGGTGGCAAGACAACGTGTACATGATTGTCAACGTATAATCAACAAGTTGAGACTGGACATGCAGGTATTAGATGCAGGAGTCAAAAAATGAAACAAGACACAGCCATGAAGGAATTGGAGAGATTTTGCAGACTGAAAGTTGTGCTATCTGAGTCCGGCCAATCCTATTTTCTGAAGAGATTATAGTTCAAATGGAGTTAAGTTGATGCGCGTCCATGATGTATGAGTTGTATTTGCCCAGTGTATGTAATTTGTTGTTTGTGTATGCTTTATTATCACCTGTGCCGAACCATAATGCCCAGTGGGTATAATCGGCTGTAATATCTTTATTGTATAGTGTAGGATTATTCTACCTTTCTATGCCTTGATCTCTTTGTTGTATAGTGTATGCTTTTTAGAGGTGATAGTATTGAGTAGGATAATTCTTTGAATATGCTATATCATTCAAACGGGGCCAACTCGCCCGACCACGGCCCTTTACGGGCCGTCGGATCCATGGGCCTTCTACGTCTCATAGGATCCATGAGCCTTCTACGTCTCGTAGGATCCATGGGCCTTCTACCTCTCGTAGGATCCATGGGCCTAGTACGTCTCGTAGGATCCATGGGCCTTCTACGTCTCGTAGGATCCATGGGCCTTCTACGTCTCGTAGGATCCATGAGCCGCCGACTCATTTATGGGTCTTGTACGGGCCTTTAATGGGCCATAGATGGGCCTTTAATGGAAATCGTACGTTTTATGGGCTGACCATAACGGGCCGTTAATAGGCCATATTTGGTGATGCTATGAAAATGGCCCAGCAGACTAACGGCCCACAAACGGGCCGACTGTAACGACGGGCTGAATTTGGCCCACAAGCAGAAAATGACAGTAACGGGCCATAAGTAACCGAATGCTGCAAATGAGCCCAAGAATAAATGGGCCCTCAAAAGGCCGAAAGTTAACTCACTACTAGAAATCCCCATATTTCCGACGGTGAAATCTAATAGCCGACGGACCGTCGGGTATTACCGTAATAGCCGACGGTAGTTATAATGGCCGACGGTTAGTGTCAACTCACAAGTATTACCACTAATACCCGACGGTATACTAGAATGTCCGACGGTGAAAATCCACCCCTCGTATATCCAACTTAATACCCGACGGTTCATCGTAAAGCCCGACGGTTTTTCCTACACCCACGGGGATTACATGTAATGCCCGACGGGTTTCCCCACACCCACAGGGATTACATGTAATGCACGGCGGTTAATTGTAATGCCCGACGGTTTTTGGTACACCCTCGGGGATTGCATGTAATGCCCGACGGTTTTTGCCACACCCATGGGGATTACATGTAATGCACGACGGTGAAATTTAATAGCCGAAGGTGAAAACAAAACTCTCACCTATGAGAGTACATGGCCGACAGTAGATATGTGCCTCTCGGTTATTTGGGAAAATACCCGACGGTGTATAGTGATAACCGGCGGTTGACTTTTCCTCTTGATGATATGTTTCAATGGACAAACATATGTAGATTGACCGATGTTATATTCCAGCGAATTCAATATAAGAAGATTCCATGAACTAACATCTAGCATCGCTATTGTAAGCGAGTGATTATGTTCTTTTTCACAATTAATATATAGGATGCTTAAAAAATGGTACAGGATAATACAAATGTGATGTTTAAAAAAATTGCATTTACAAAAGTACTATAGTTTGATAATTTCTTAGTCATGTACTTCTGTAAGGCTTGTACGTATCTTTAGTTTTTCTAATAAATGCAACTTTGTCTAGAAGGACCCCGACCTTCACGTATATTAATTATTAAATGCAAATGTGTTGTGAAGTATTAATTAAATCTTGAATTATAACGAGGATGAGTGTTGTATTTTAAAATTAAGAAAGTGGAATGCTATGCATACGATCCTTTTTGTCCGAATCAGTGCGACCATTTTTTTCCTCCTAACCAAGAAAAGTAAAAGGAAGGCATCATCCTTTCTACAAAGAGTCTGCCACATGGAGCCACAGAGGCCTTACTGTTTCGAAGTGCTATCGTCCCCTGCATCGGTGAGGCTATATGTTCGTACAATATGAACCTGTTCGTATTTTTCACCACCAATTTAGGTCCTTAGTAAACACGTACACATATGGTCATGAAGTACTAGTACTATTGTGACTTATAACAAACCCGAGTTCCGTATTTCAAAACTAAAAAAGAGTCATTATATACAGATGATTCTTTACATACAATCCTTATCAGACACCACAAACAACAAATCGACCATTAAGCGGTGGTCATTCTTTCTTCCTCGGGAAGAAAAAGGGCGATCTCGCCAGCGTCTCTCCCCCAAGGAGAGTTCCTTCGCCACCATCCTTCGGTGGCTCCCCTCCGCCGACGACCTCGATCGTCGGTACTAGGGGGTTCGCCGGATCCACGTGTGTGTGGATAGTTTTAGGCTAAAGTAGCTTTGTTTTTAGGTTGCTCATCGTCTTGGCTTCGGCGGCGGCGATGACGGCGCTGAATAAAGATTCTTCATATCCTTGTCCGACAAGTCGATCGGCCATATGGTTGGGGTGGTTTTGAAAACCAGCTTGTTCAAGCAAGGATGGTGTGTCGGCGGCATCCTCGTGGTGGACATGTGTCCTCGGGCTCCACCGTTGCGATGGCGTCTGGCCCAACATCGGCGCGAAGCTTGGGGGGTAGTCCAGGAGCGGATGTAGACTGTGGACTGCACCGACGACATCTGGAAGACGAAACATGTGTTGGGTTCATGGTTGATGGATGCCAAGCGTGGTTTCCTCCTTCGGCGTCTTAGTCGTACTGGGGTGCCAGATCTTGAGTTCGATAGCGTGTCCCCGGGGTGTTGCCCAGATATGATTCGTTCAACAATAATGACTTCAGTTTTGGTGAGCCACCTTGGAGGTCCACAAATCTGCATATCAGCGATGGAGCCGTGTCGAGCTTGGGTGAGGAGGTGATACGCCGTTCTTTTCTTCAGTGGCAGCTGTGGTCGTGCTGGAGGCAGCTGGCGGAGCGTTGGTGTCTAGCTCAGAGATGTTCTGCTATCTTTTCAGTTTTGACATGTCGATTCTTACGTGGTACTTTGGTCTTTATAATACGAATGAGACACGTATTACCATGCAAAAGAAAAAAAACTGGTGCACGGTGGAGCCAAATACAACACACCAATGGATCATCCAAGGTATTATGACCATTTTTCGCAAAAATAAAAGCTAAAAGTTATTGTACTCCTATATGATTTCATACGTACTAGATAATTAGTTAATGACGCGTGTGCAAAAATTAAGTGCACCGCATGGTATGTGCCAAACCAACTGTGAGAAATCTAAGAATAAAAATAGGATTAAAAAATGGCCTAAAAGTAAAAGCTAAAAGTTATTGTACTCCTATATGATTTCATATGTACTAGATAATTAGTTAATGAAGCGTGTGCAAAAATTAAGTGCACCGCATGGTTCGAACCCAAGACCAAAGAGACCAGCTAAGCGTGCTATACCAGGTGGACATCACATAAGTTGTGACTTATGCCTCCTCAGAACTTATCTATACTAACCTTCTCAAAGCATCGTTGACCAGCCCCGCCGCTTACATCCCCCTGTCCTGCCGCTCACTTTCACCTCTCTCTCTACGCCGGTCGCCGCCTAGATGTGTCACCTGACTTGCCACTGTCCTCCTCCGCTCTCGTCTCAGATTTGACCCCAAAGTCACGCGGCAGGTAGCAGTAGCAGGTTCCCGTGTCGCCATGAGCTGGATGGGGGGAAGCGGGGGTTGGGTGGGGAGAGGCGGAGAGCCCGCACTGGCGGAGAAGACGGACGAGGACTGGCGGCCCCGAAGCTACCTCGCCGTCGCGTCCAGTTCGACCCTGCCTCCTGCAAGCACGGCGACTTCTTCGACACCGTCTGGGCGGGCCACGACCTAACAACGCCCAATCTCTTCAGGTCAGTACAGTACAGTATAGTATGCAATTTGGGATTTTTTTTGAAACTGAAATTGAGGAAAATTTGACATAAATAAGTGTGGAGACTGAGTTGTTTGGTCAATTAGTTAATCAGCACATACACCAGAGACAATTTGTTGCAACATTGACACGATTATGTGATGTAGAGATAATGAGATATGCTCATGTTCTATTGCTACACGAACCCTGATATTTACCGTGTTTTGCGTGGGATAATATAATTGAGTCCGTTGAATCCGTTGAGGAGGCCTCGTGGTTATCTATGTTTTCACGTTTCTCGCGTAGTGGTTTGTGCCCACCTCGCAGCCGTGGACTCCTGTTACCGAATTATTTGGGGATCTGGCGCTGATTTCTTGGCGCGACCAGCAAAAAATTCTCCCACGCCGGCGCACCACGCACCAAATCAGGTCCTGAACTAACCGCCATAGTCTCCTGGTCCTCTTTGAAAACAAACACATCCTCGTAATCCAAACCAATCTAGCTCGAGGGCTGCCCGGCGTCCCTCTGCTTCCACTCCGACGGGTGGTCAGGGGTTCCTCTGCTTCCTCTGTGATGGCCGATCAATCGGCACGCGATGATCACAGTGGGGCGCCACGGTATCATTCTCTTCTCCCTCCTCATTCCCCTCTCTCCTGGTCTCTGTCACACCCCCTTAAGTACTTTTCTTCCTTCCTGACTTGCGTGATTGTGCTGATTGTCCATTATTTCTACATTGCAATTTTCTTTTTGCACGATGCATCCGTATTGGTTTGTTGGCGGTTCAGAATTTTAGGTTGGCAAGTTTTCTTGTTGTACGAGTTGATCTTGTTTTCTTTCTTTTCTTTCTATACTATGTTAACCGTGAACTAATTTTGTAAGAAACAGAGAGAATATTTGTAGAACCTTAAATCTAGGATTTAGCTGGTATTCTCACAAAAAGGTTATGTTTTATGGTTGTTTCACCCATTTTTGGTACAACTCGCCTGGTGCTGCAGTACATAATTTATTTTTCAGTTAATTAAACTATGAATCTATCATATGACTCCACTTTGTTTCTGATTCACATCACAATTAGATAGTATGCTGCATGAAAAAGTAACTCATCTCCAACTAGTATGTGCTTCTGATGGCCATTAATAACCTGAACAGCTCGCTCAGTTTCTGGTTCAAAAAGTTGAAATAGGTATTAATAAACTTGCACATTAGTTAGCTTATTTGGATAGAGCTCCTAATGAACATCTTGTTAGTTATGGCCAATGTAGGCCAAATATAGAATTGTTTGATTGATATTCTCATTGTTACTATATAATTTTTTGTAGCAATGTAGATGTCGACCGTAGTTGGATGTACAAAGAGAGACGAGGGAAGTTGATCAGTGATGCTTGGCAACATGGAGTAGATAATTTTCTAGATCATGCATTCTCATTGCCCGATGCTGCCGTAGACGGGGAATCTCATTGTCCTTGCAGCAACTGCTTTTGCCGTCATAAGCGCACAAGAGATGTCATGACTAGACACTTGTGTAGCAATGGATTCATGTTAGGATATGAGAGATGGACTAGCCATGGGGAGTCTGATGTACCTGAAAATGTAGAGCATGATAACATGGGGGGTGGAGATAGAATGAATGACATGCTAGTTGATGCAATTGTTGCCGAAGGAGTTTCTAAAGGTGATGAGCCAACAAAAGCTGCCAAAAAATTCTATGAAATGTTGATGGAAGCCGATAAACCATTGCATGAGAAGACCACACAATCACGTCTATCCATTGTAGGAAGGCTAATGACTATTAAAACACAACATAACCTGTCAGAAGCTTGTTACAATGAGATGATGACTCTTATGCATGACATTGTTGGGGACGATGCTGCAAAAGATCTCCCAGCAAACTTCCATAGGTCCAAGAAGCTTGTGCATAGTCTAGCAATGCCTTACGTCAAAATTCATGCATGCCCCAATAATTGTATGATTTACTATAAAGAGAATGAAAATAAAGAAAAATGCACTATCTGCAAAGAACCCAGATATGAGGAAACAACCGCAGGAAATAAATCTACGAAGATACCAAGAAAAGTTCTGCGCTATCTCCCAATTACTCCTAGGCTACAACGGTTGTACATGTCACAAAGCACTGCCAAGCACATGGACTATCACGCAAGGCCTCGTGACAGTGATGAAGTAATGGTTCACCCTTCTCATGGCGAAGCTTGGAAGGAATTTAATAAGGAATTTAAAAAATTTGCTGAGGAAGTAAGGAATATAAGGCTATGTCTAGCGACTGACGGCTTCACACCTTTTGGTATTAAAGCAGCCTCCTACTCGTGTTGGCCAGTATTTGTTGTACCTTATAATCTTCCACCAGAAATGTGCATGAAGCAGAGTAACCTGATCCTTGCACTAGTTATTCCCGGTCCAGATCATCCAGGAAAGAACCTAAACATTTTTATGCAGCCTCTAGTTGACGAACTTGATGATTTGTGGAGAAATGGTGTAGAAACTTATGATAGTTATCGAAAGCAAAATTTCACCTTAAAGGCAGCTTTGCTTTGGACTATTCATGACTTTCCAGCTTATGGATTAGTAGCATGCTGGAGCACCCATGGAAAGCTTGCTTGCCCTATATGTGGATCTGACATAAAGACATTCTCATTGAAGAATGGCAGAAAGTCGTGCTGGTTTGACTGCCACAGGAGATTCCTTCACACTAACCATGCATTTCGTAGGAGTGTGAAATGTTTTCGCAAGAAAAAAAACAGTTCTAAATCCTCCTCCAAAGCCCTTGTCCGGAGAAGAGGTGTATGAACAACTCAAAAGTCTTGTTCATGATAAAACTGGCAAGAGTAAATTTGAGGGGTTTGGGAAGGAGCACAATTGGATCGCTATAAGTGGTTTGTGGCAACTAGAGTATTTTCAGAAATTGCTGCTTCGCCATAACATTGATGTAATGCACAATGAGAAAAATGTTTCTGAGGCTATTCTGAACACATGCCTTGATATTCCTGAGAAAACTAAGGATAACAACAAAGCACGCCTTGATGTTGCTTTATATTGTGATCGACCAAAGCTACACCTGAACAAGAATTCAAAGGGTGTGTGGAAGAAACCTAGAGCAAAATATTGTGTCAGCAAGGACGATAAAATGACCATCCTTAAGTGGTTTAAAGAAGTGAAGTTTTCTGATGGGTTTGCTGCTAATTTGAGTAAAACTGTGAACTTAGAACAAAAAAAATTTATTGGGCTGAAAAGCCATGACTACCACATCATCATGGAGCGCCTCCTGCCAGTTGCCCTGCGAGGCTTCATCCCAGAACCTGAATGGAAGGTCATAGCAGAGCTAAGTTTTTTTATCGGCAATTGTGTGCCAAAGAAATTGCTCCTAAACGGATGCATGAACTTGAGGAGGAGGTTCCTATTCTATTATGCAAGCTTGAGAAAATGTTCCCACCAGGCTTCTTCAATGTAATGCAACACCTGATAGTGCATCTCCCATATGAGGCAAGGGTTGGCGGGCCTGTGGCATATCGTTGGATGTATGTTTTTGAGAGGTATGCTAGACTATATACCTTTAATCTGTACATCGTGTTTTAATCTATTTATGTCTTGTATCACTGAAACTTATAATATTTTGTTATAGGGCAATGCACTATCTTCGTTTAAAAGTGCGAAACAAGGCAAGAGTGGAGGGTTCAATCGTTGAAGCTTGTATTGTACAGGAGATCACAAATTGTGTTTCTCTGTACTTTAGTGATCACGTTCGCACTATATGGAAGAAGAATCCTCGATATAATAACGGAGGAACACGCGTGCAGAATGATGGGTGTACCTTAGATGTATTTCAGCATGAAGGAAACCTACATGGAAGGGCAATTGCCCGAGAACTATCGCGTGAAGAGTTGAATGCAGCAAGGTTGTACATTTTGATCAACTGCTCTGCTGTTGACAGTTTTTGAGAGTAAGTGATGAATAATTTGCAATTTTAGTATTGTAGTGTGCAAGATGTTCAGATGTTTATAGTCATACGTGTATTTGCAGAGAATTTGAGGATAAGAAATATGCGATGCATCCCAATTTGACATCGGAGGGCCTTGATCAAATGATGGCATCAGAATTTGTGGAATGGTTCGAGATTGCTGTAAGAAAATTTTAATTAGCCTTATATATGCTCTCCATTCGACTACTACTATGTTTAATAATCCAAGTATTTTTCCCCTTCATTGTAGTGCAAACGAGATCATAATTCTGATGAGGACTTGTGGAATTTAGCTAATGGATGCAGCTCTAGAGCCTATTCCTATAGCTCCTATGATGTGAATGGCTTTTGCTTTAGATCAGAGGCATATGAGAAAAAACGTAGAAGGTTGAAAACAGTGAACACAGGAGTTTGTTTGTCTTCCTTCATCTCACAGACTCAACATCTTGAGTACTATGGTGTCATTGAGGAAATAATCAAATTATCCTTCACAGCTGGTAGAAAAATTGAGATGGTACTCTTCAAATGTCGTTGGTTTGATCCTATCAAAGGTGTGAAGCCAAATGCAAAATTAGGTATGGTGGAGATCCAGTGGTCTTCAAGGCTTCGTAATTTTGAACCATTTGCCATGGCTCACCAAGCTACACAAGCTTATTACTTGAAGTATGCATCCTCGAGGAGAGATCTTCGTGATTGGAGGGTTGTGTACACGATTCCGCCAAGCAGCAGCTTGAGTAACCTTGATGACTGCGCAAATGACCCATCTACTACAGATGAATATTTCCAAGAAGTTAGTCAGCTGGGTAGTTTTTCTGTAGATGTTGGCAAATTTGTTGATGAGTCTGCTGAGCCAAGAAAGGAGTCAGATGATGTGATGCTTGATCCCTATGAAATTGAAAGAATAGAAAATCAAGACTTTAATGATGAGGGAGAAGAATCTTCAGAAGATGATTTGGAAGAGAGTACCGATGATGAAGAAGATTTACCACAAGAGGAAGGAGAAGAAGAGACATATGATACCGAAGATGAGGATGATGCAATAGAGCATGACTCGGAATATGACGATGATGATTACTAAACATTTATAGCTTTTGCACTTGTCATTTTGTTTCTTGGTACCAATAAATATTATATAGTGACACAACTAGTGAATAATATAGTATATTTACTATTGGTAGTAATACATATTGTATAGTGATTTAGTGACACTACTATTGAACAAATATACCATGGTTGATAGTATTTCCAGTTTAGGTGTTACATAACGTTTCATGTCCTTTTTTTCTTCTACTTGCATGCCTTTTGTTATCATTTACTCGTTATTTTTATGTAACTAATAAGCATGCATTTGCCACTATGTAAACAGGATGGGCCGCTTGAATCATAGGCGTTTCTCAGTGCCTAGGCTGGACAGGTCTTCTTCTAGTGTCTCCATAGGAAAGAATGGATCAACTCAGTCAACTGCACAGGCTAAAAAAGCTAGAACACCAAGAACTAGGACTTCAGCCGGTCTCAGACTAGAGGAAATTGACCGACCGCTTATAGTTCCCAAAGGCGTGTAAGTATTAAATATTCCAACTGCTTTACTTGTTGGAGCAATATTCATGTGCTAACAATCTTTGATCAAATAATAGGTTATGGGAAAGGCACCCATACACCGCTCGTGATCCATCAACGGTGCAAGGTGCCTTAGTGCGGCAGATGTATCCACCGCCAATTGGTCCAAAAAATGACCAGAAACCAGTATTGTGTTGGGAGGACTACAAGTGGTCCCCTGTCCCAGAAGTAAGATCAGCAGCTTCCAAAATTGTGGAAGAATTTTGGGTAAGTATATGCGTGTGCGCGCGCACACACACGCACACTATATATATGTGTGCATTGTTTCTATAAATGATTTGAGAATTTTAATCAGTTCTATGGTTACTAGTACATACTAAGAATTCTGAAACAAAGGTGACCATATTATATTTAGAAATAAGAATTCTAAAACTGGTGGATGGGTGGTAGTTACAATTCTTTGTTTTGGTCACAAACATGAAAAAACTACTTGGTTTATCTATGAAGTGTTGGAAGCTTTGATTTTTTGTGCGTATGCTCACTTTCACAAATGCACAAGTAACTAACACAAATATTTTGGGATGGTTTTTGGCAGTGGCGTTTCAAGTGTGACCCATTGGAGCAAGAGAAGGCATATGGTGTTTTGGAGGAGAACTTGACTAGGAAAGTGAAGCAGATGCTACATGAGGAAAAGGCGGCAGCCATCAAAAGATTAATGAAGAAGGGACAATTGCCTGCACAACTAACAGAAGTGGATGAGAATGGTAACCATTGGCCAACTAAGGAAGCTTTAATTTCTGCAAAGAAAGTTGACTTTGGTACCGATGTTGGTTGGCGTCTACTATGTGAGCATTGGAGTGGTGCTGAATTTAGAGGGTTATCCTTAAGAAACAAGAGGAACAGACTTGCTAATGGGGATACAGTCTTCCATTGCAGCGGTGCGAGAAATGCTGTCGCCACACGTCAATTCCTGGTACTCTATCTTCGTCAAGCATCTTTCTGCTTATGTTTAATAGGAAAGTTTCATTTACATTGGATGGTGTTTCACACTCTTGAAATGCAGACACTCAAAACAGGGAAAGACCCTGGAATTTCCGGTGCTTGGCTTCACACGCACAATTTGCATCGAGGGACCGACGAAGAGAAGATTTGCAGTCAAAGAACTGCCAATCGTTGGGTTAGCGAAATCTTGCGACTTAGCTCATTTTAATCATCATGAAAACTATTTGCACAACACTTTAGTTTACATTAATTTTTTATTTGAAAAGGAGGATTTTGATAAGGCAATGAAAAATGCTCATGGAGAAAATTGGGAAGAGGAGCACCCAGATTTAGATGGACAAATCGTCTATGAAGCAGCAGGTAGAATGCCACATGGGAGGCTGGGAATTGCTAATGAGTTATTTAGCAAAGCAGAGAAGGCGAAGTTTAAGTCTAAAAGGGTGATGGCCTCACAACCGATGCGGTCTGCTAGGGAGGACCGTCTAGAAAGAGAGAACAAACATTTGAAGCAGGAGAACAAGCGTCTTCGAGGCATTGAGCTTGTTGTGCAGGTAATATTTCCTTCTCTTAATTATAAATTGGAGTCTGAGTGGATAGGGTTGTGCTGACATGCTGATGTTTATAGTCATTGGTTGAGAAAGGGGGAGTGGACTTTGATGGCATAATGCAATCAGCTGCGGCTGACTTGGTAAGTTTAACCCATCTCGATGGTAGGCTTGCAGCAATGGAACTATTAAGTGATGTGTCTTTTGTGTATTATACACAGTCTACATCAGATTCGGAAGGCGGAATTCGTAGGGGACGAGGTGATGTGCATCAAAGAGAACCTGAAAAGGTTAGTTCATTGTCGTTGTGCCTACAAGTCTGCGGATGACCTCCTCCTTGTTCCACCGATTTTGTTTTCTCTTTGCATGTTAGCACATTTAGACGATATCAAGAAAGAATTTGTGTGTGCAAGTTAGGTGCAGGATTATGGGTCATGTATAGTAGTAGCAGAGACAGCAGATCCCTTATTGTTTTAATTGCAGATTTGTGAAAATAAATGCATGGTTAACTATATGGGCACATTCCTCTAAAGGATTATATCACCTAAGAGAAATGACTGCTAATGCATATAAATACTTGATGGTTGATAGAGCAAGTTTATCTGCACATATATGAAAAAAATGCTGTGAAGACCACCCTTGATAGCCTACAATTGCCATGGTTGTTTCTCTGTACATATGCCTTGTTTGCTTGTTTCTCTGTACATATGCCTTTTTTGCATGCATATCTTAATTTGCTCTCATTTCTTATGCGCAAAACTAGATAAACTGAAGCATGTTAATTCGAAAATCATCAATAGGCAAACATATGACAGTATGAACAATAGTTTCTTTGTACTTCATGGAGAATATTTTCAGGTCACAGGGAAAGAATTAGTACACGGGAAAGACTTTAGCTAACCATCCCGAATATTTTTCTTAGGAATACTCTTCCTTTTTACCAAAGCATGGTTGGACCATGTTTGCTGAACCCTCTGTACAGACGCATTTCAATTAGAATACTCTTCCTTGGGACACATATAGTTAGTATATGCTTTTGATTGTTGTTTGAAACAAGATCACATGCACATATGTACAAATGTACTTTACAAACTTGAGCTAAACTGACGCTTGCTATCTCTTAAAGATCAACCATACACGCTCATGATCATTCCAAATTGCTAGTTTCAGGATTCCAATTAGCTCTATGCTAGGTACTGTATGTGAAGTATAAGAACAAAAATCCTGTAATAAATATTTAGGTGCAGTATAATCTACAACATTGTTGGTGTAAATTTTATGTGAGCTTTTGCCATTAAATTATTTGAATGGAAATTTATATTAACCTCTTTTTGAATATGTCATTCTTAATTAGTTATATGCTTGAACTAGCCAATAGTGTTATGTTAGTTTACTTGTTCGGCTGTGTCATGAGACTGCAAAATGTAAACACTGCTGATAGTTAGGCTGCCGATAGATATCCATTGTACTTGGACAGTGCCCTCCTGCTGATTCATGTTTCCTGTGAAAATCTCATGTGAAGGATCAAAAGGAAAATCGGCAATCATATTGTTAGATAGTCATACTATTAAATAGCAGCTAGCAGTTTACCTGTCAATTAGAAAAAATATGTTTGGTCCCTGTAGGTCACTTGAATTTTAGCTAAATTATACTGACAACTAGTTTTATCATTACTTAGGGAATGGGAAGCAGGACTGGAGGCAGTACCAGTCATGGAGATGATGATGAGGATGACTACTATGGCGGCGAGGGAGATGATGACTATGGCGAGGATGGTCTATATGGTGATGAGCCATATGATTACTATGGTGGTGAGGGATATAATGACTATGAAGATGAGGAATATAATGAGTATGGCAATGATAATGATGATTGGCCATAAAAGTCTAGTGATCTTCAAGTCATGCCAAAATCAAGTTATGTTAGATGTTTGAAATACTTTATCTTATGGACCAATTTGTCTTAGTGGACAATTTATCTTCGCAAAATATGACCTATCTCAGTTATTATTTTGTTCTGAATTCAACATTTGATACTTATGGTTAATGCCATTCGGATGCAACTCAATACCTTGTGCTTGTGTGTATGAGATGTATTTGAAATGCCAATATTCTGAAATATTGCTATTGTACGTGTAAACACCCCTCGGTGAAAGCAATATATGAGGGGTGAGTAATGCCCTAAGGTGGCACAAATGTCTCGGTTACACAGTATGCCATTGGGGACTTTAGACCGTTGGTGAATTCATAAATTGACGGTGTTTGTTCACCCCTTGACTAACAGGTCTCCTGAAGGGTTGTATGCACCGTCGGCCATCTAACTAGCTGACGGTTTGGTTCTCCGCATGGGTATAACTAAGTCCTATGGGTCAAATGTACCATCGACTATTATGAAAACCGAGGAGAATCAATAACCGTCGGACAGTAAATGCCCGACCAGGAACCGTCGGATAAAAATGTCGTCGGGCTAAGGTGAGCCGGCAGGTCACAGTAACATGCCCGACGGCTCACCGTCGGCTTACTACCGTAGGTGACAAAATTACCCGACCGTACCGTCGACCATTACTCTAATGGCCGACGAAGCAAGGCCGACGGGAGATGGCCGACAGTGTACCGTCGGTTTTAGTAATAGTTGACGGTGATAAAAAATATCCGACGGTGATTGGACCCTCGGTTATAATGAAATATCTAGTAGTGACTTGGGCTGGAAATGGCCCAACGTAATAACGCGTCGTTAATGGGTATAAAGTGATACACTATTCATTACGGGCCAGTTTCACCATGGGCCGCTAATGGGTGTAAAGTAATACACTATTCATTACGGGCCAGTTTCAGCACGGGCCGCTAATGGGCCAAGAGTTACAAAGGGCCTCATATGGGCCGAAAGACGTCATGGGCTATACATGGGCCAGAAGTGAAAATGGGCTGGAATCATATTGGATGGCCCAGATGATGCTACTGGGCCTAATTCGGATAGGGTGTAACGGGCCTTGGGTTAGCGGGCTATAAATGGGCTATATGCGAACAGGCCGTTAACAGGCTTTCCATGGGCCGGCCCGCCAGCTTTTGACCAAGTCAAACGGGCCGGCCTTTTCACAGGAATGGGCGACTGTTGGGCCATGCCACGTGTCGACGTATCATAGACGCCTTATGTCTAGTGAGTGGATGACATCTGTCCCAACGATGAGCCAACACGTGTTTCCTCTAGCCAATGATGATTTTACACGTGGAAAATCCCCATTGGTCGGGGCTGTTAACAGGTTATCGGATCCAATACCCGACCCGATAGCTTAACGGCGTTCCGTTACGGTGGATGCCACGTGTCGGTCACCCTTGACGAAAGCACTTCTGTGACGCACGATT
This sequence comes from Triticum monococcum, assembly GCA_034509565.1. Classification (NCBI taxonomy): domain Eukaryota; kingdom Viridiplantae; phylum Streptophyta; class Magnoliopsida; order Poales; family Poaceae; genus Triticum; species Triticum monococcum. The sequence goes on along the minus strand of CM067845.1, from coordinate 534,901,428 downwards.
TATCGTCATGGAAGTGGATACTCCCGTGATGATAATTTTGGTAATGTCATGGAACACTTCTACGACAGTACAGGTATGACTATCTTGATGCTATCATAAATTTGTCATGGATGTACATGCATGACAAAAACGCGACCTACTGTGACAAACACGTATCATCACGGAAGTGTATTTCTTTTGTAGTGTACGCCTCAACCCGACCTAGGCTTAATGGAGCAGTCAGCATGTCGGACTAAACCTATGCCCCAAGGGTCATGGGCCATCGCCCCGGGAACTCCTGCACGTTGCGTACGCGGCCGGTGAGCAGACCTAGCTACCTCCTTAAAAAGGCAGGTGCTTACACGGTCCAACCCGGCACGCACCGCTCAGTCGCTAACGTCTATTAAGCTTCGGCTGATGTATATGAAGTAGAACGCCCATACTATGCCCACGTGATGGTTAGTGCTGTCAGGCCAGAGGCCCCTCGGATCAAATACCCAAATCGTAGTGTATTAGGAGCACGCGGTAATGAGCAGAGACTCACGATCGATGTGACCCCGTCCACTACAAGAAAATTGAGATACTGTGACAAAAATCCTTGTGACGGTGGTTGACAACGTCACACAAGTATGTAATGTGTGATGTTTTGGAGGTCGCGTCACCGATTACTATATGTTAGTGACGGTTAATGTCATTGAATCATGTAAGCCGCTGAGTGCCACCTGGCTGTCATTTTTGTGACGTTTTGGTAATTTCCATGATGAACCCACTACAGTCACTGATTATTACAAATGTGTGATGCTCATTTTTTATCGTGTAACTACTAGCAATGGGACGCATCATAGCTGCTTCGAGTTATTGAGCATTAGGACACACGCGTCAGTGTATTTTTATGGGTCTCGTGTGGCAATGGCTCAATGCTGGTAGTTGGACCCGCCATAGTTTGTTCATAAGTTATTGAGCGATGCAATTATTTTGTCCAGTCTAATATAGCGATCTAATATAAATTAGTGGTTAGAGACAAACTTATTATTGGTATTCGTAAGCCGATGAATATGGCGGTGCAGTTGTACACATATGGTGTCTAGTATGTGCTTTTTAATTCTTTTAATCAGATTATACACACATGGTATGTGACTACGTGGCACATGCTTTTTACTTTTTTATAGATTATACACTTACATGATAAATGCCATTTTAATTTTTTGATCAGATTATTCATATACATTATACATGTCAAAACGACCTTTTTGTGTTAAAAAAACCCACTGTCTTTTTGACGTAAGCGTGCCAAAGCCACTAGTTTTTTTTGAAAAAGCCACTAGTTTTTTTTAGGTAGAATCGTTTTGCCCTGCAGCGCGTAGAGAATGAAAATTTCAATTTTTTGGAGCGAAGCCTATTGTTTTAGGCCGACCCTAATCCTCGTTTTCCCATCTAGCGCAGTCCTTTTCCTTTCTTAATCCCGATCCAATCTCCAATCCCCTCCGCCGCTCCTCTCCCAAGCTCCCACCCCCATCCGCCTCCGCTGCCCCCACCATCTACGCAATAACCTCGCCATTGAGAGGCCGAAGGAAGCCACTACAGCGCCGCCGCCGCTGCAGGTCGTCGAGCACGGCAGGAGGAGCCCTCCGTGCGCCTGCTCTTCCCGACACTATCGGGTCACCGTCCATGGCGTGATCTCCGTTGCCACGTTTCCTCCCCGATGCTGCGCCCACGAACGCGGCTGGCCCATCCATCTCATTGACGCCCGTGCCACCACCTTCGTGGTCCTCCTCCAGCGTCCACCGTGGTGGGAGCAGAGTGCAGCCCGGCCATGACGGGCACCTCCTTCCCGCGCTCCCTCGCCTCCCAGCGTCTACTCGTCGTCGTCAGCCACCATGGTTGACAAGGCCAACCTCCAGGGCGACTGGATCTGCCACCACAGCCACGAGGACGACCATCCTCCGTGGGCACCCCACTGCCCGCCTCACCATCGGATCCGCCGTCCTGGGCATACACCCGCGCATGGTCGGCAGATGTAGGCATCGCGGGCCGCCTCTACAACAACGAGCACTGTGACTGTCATCTATCTATTTCCCTTTTTTGTAGGATATCTAGTGAATTTTTGAAGTTTTGTTCTACTGATGAACTAGGTGATGTCAAACTGATGAACTAATTTACTTACTATAAGTTAATGAACACTCAATTCATACTGTTAGAATTTGTGTTATATAGATTTGGGGCACTTTTATGTGCATAGATGCTTGGCACTTTGAGAAATATTAACAGTTTGTTTGCGCAGCACGTCAGTTTTACTATCATCACTTTGAGAAATATACAATTCTAGTGCAACATGTATTTGCATTCTAAATTAGCTACTTCATCACATTCATGCGTGCATGAGGTTAATACATACTCACATGTAAAATGGCTGCATTCTTTAAGGTCTAGTTCCAAACAAATTTAAGAGGAATTCATTTAGTTTGTGTTGATACCATAAGCTAGTACGTATTTTGGCAGTTCATTCCGTTCCATTACCTGCCATCTTTTGCAGCTTCGGGTATTACATCTCAATGTTTTTTGCATGATTTTTTTCCATATATTACTTTGATGTGCCTAATTTATGGAGATGCCTTTTTTTGCTAGTTGTTCATCTAAGCTTACTGCTGCCTGATGCCTCAACTATGGTTTCTAATCGGCGACAAGTAGTTGTACAATATTTGCATCATGTTTGAGAGTAAAGTTGATAAATCCATGTAGGCAGAGTTGTGCTTATTGATTTTTCATGTAGTGGGTAGTGCTCTGTTCCCTACTAGTCCAGTGTGCTTGGTGTTGATGAGGTAACACAGAAACTCGAGGAACCTTGGTGCCTTGTTGTTGTTGAACTTACGGACTTCCGCACTCAATAGGGAGAAGGTCTCCTAGCTAGCCACGGGAAGGTATACTTCACAGATATGATTATTTCAAATGGCCATGAATTGTTAATTGAACCTGTATCTAAGTTATACTTTGCTGTTGAAGGAGCATGGCTGCTAGTGGTGTCCGGCGTGAACGAATTAACTCGGTCTGCTTCTCTGCATTTTTTCCCTTTTTGCAGTTGGTGATGTTCCCAATAGAAAAGGCACGTGACTTTCTTAATAATTCTGATTACTAGTCATGTTTTGTTGACAAAGTAAGCAAGTACTAAATTTATATTCTAACTAATATTCTAACTAGCCAAGAGATATATGTTTTTATGCAAAGTTGGTTATGTATTTATCTGTTCTCAGTTGGATTCAGTAACTGATTACCTGATTGCAGCCTTGTCCAAAACTGAGCTTATATCAATTACGTATGTTCGCTTTGAATCAGTTCATTTGATATTGTTGTGCATGTCACTTGCAGTTTCTCTTCCCCAAAACTTTGTATGCTGTATTTTATCAGGCTACCATTATCAACAAATTTAACTTTGATCTAGAACTTTAATCTTTATAGGGACCAATATCTTCTGTTACTAATATGTTAACATTTGTGTTGCAAATTCTAACCCTTTGCTTGATGATGATGCAAGACATATTTTAAGAAGTAGGGGTGAACAAAGGACTGAAACAACTATTGATGCCTTCAAAAAGTCACACAAGAAGAAACTAGCATATGCTCCTTGTTCTGATGACGACGAGGGCTATTCAATTATGTTCAAGAGGAAAAATACTCATTTGTTAATCTAGTCCATGTTATCTATCGATGGTACATGTCGCATTAGGCTGCTATGTAGCTCGTGTTATTTTTTTCTCATGTATTATGTGAAGTATGAGCATGGGGTATGCCTAAAGATCTGGCGGGTCTGGAAGCTGTACTTCATTAACACAAATCCGAGTTCTAGAAGAAAGAATTGAACAGAAAGATACAGAGGCAAGAGATGCAAATGACAGGTAATTGTCTTGTTTCTTTTTGAGTTATTTTTGTTTCTTTTTGCTTGCTTTTGTGTGCATAGTGCACTCATGATAGTGAAAATGAAAACACAAATTTGTGCAAATAATACATTCATCTTTAGTTCATATAGTGAATTTATGTATGGTATGATCCTTATCCAATCAGCCAAAGTGGCATAAAAAACAAATGTTTGTAATGAGAAATACATGGTTTGTTGCATGGTTTTAATGCATGGTTTTTAATCTAGAAATCAAATATGATTTTTTCATTTGTTTATGTGTTATCCTAGCATAATTCTTCTTTTAACCCGGGTTGTAGACTTGACATCCTATTGGCGATGCTTCCTTTGGTTATGCATGTTTTAAACATTATAAGTTATTCTTGGGTTTACTGTTTCATTGGCCCATCGACATGCTTGCCTTGACATTTAATAATGTACTTTTCTATTTCAAATTCATCATTAGATAGATTGTAGGCTTCTTAGTAGTACTCTCATACCCTTTTATCTTGTATGTTTTCATCTCATTACGATGCAACGTTGTTGTGTTTTGCCTATTTATAGCATCGGGAGGAGTTAGTTGCAAGACTTGAAGCATAAGAGAAAGCATTTGAAGAGATACAGAAGAAGCAACAAGAAGAATTGGATGCTCTAAAGAAGAGTCGGCAAGAGAAGAATGAAGCTTGGGCAAAGAAGCAACAAGAGCCAGATAATCTTATTAGTTTCCTCTTGAGGGCTCAAGCAACTCAATAGTCCGAGTCCAAACTTGATGGTGCATGAATGCCATCCTTCCATGATGGAAAGATAGTTGTTGAATCATACATTGCAATCATTGAGACAACACATGTGGTCTTTAGTTAACTATTAGTTTTCATCTTTTTCTACTGTATGTGTCAAACTTGAGTCAGTGCTATTTTTTACCATCATTTTTGTTTAAAGAATGATTTAGCTGAGACGATTTCATACATAAGAGGATTTTTATTTCATATCAACTTATGATGAGATTTGGCTCTTTAAATTGTTTATATAATCTTGTGTGAATTAAATACTTATTGTGATATGCATTTGGAATATAGTGGATTTAATAATTCATTGTAATTTAAATTCGAAAGAAAGTAATTATATTTTGATGACTTCATCTTCATCCATAATAAAAGTAGCATTGCTACTAGTGGGATAGCTGCTCAGGCATTGATGTGGCATAAATTTAGTGACGTTGCTTCGTCAGTAGACATGGTCCAATATGGCATATTTTCTCCTAACACGTGACATTCATCGACCGTCATGGAAGCAGCAAGTCGATGACATTTGCTATAATGTCACCGAAGGTCTTGATTTCAGTGATGTTTTTGCGCTTGTGCCGTCACTAGGAGTAATCTATGACGGGGATTCTGTGACGATGGTCGTGACGCCCATGAAATGTCACTAGGGGGTAATTTGTGACGTTATTAGCTATTCGATGACATTTTTTGGCTCGTCATAGTAGGCCCGATCTCCTGTAGTGGTCGCCCCGTATCGAGGACTTGCGGCAAGGGCTAAGAATGCCCGGCCACGCCTCGTAAGTATCTCGCGGGCACCTTCTAGGTCAACCCGACTCCACATCACTCTCAATTAAGCTCGCGCGGGTACCCCTCAGGGCCGACCCGTCTTTAGTAACATGGTTCAGTGTAAAGTCATAGTAACCATAGTAACTGTGTGTCTAACACCAAGGGGAACCCTGAGGAACCACCCTCGGTGGATTCCACTCGATGTAATCATCAAGGTGAATGTAAGAGGAACCACCCTCGAGGTTCACACTTGAGGGGTTGCACGACAGAGTCGTATCAGAAGTGGTTAAGGAGGAAATCACCCTCGATGACCGCGACCGAATAGCTACACTACAAAGATCTCATCAGGTGTGATGTATGAGGTTCCACCCTCGGCACTCGATGGTAACTCTGCAGAGTCGAGCAACAAAAGGGGCGTGATGTGATGTGAGGTGTCGGGCTCTGGTCGTCGATCACGTTGGTCGAGTCGTCGATGATGAAGCAGGGGTAACAAGGACCAGGTGGGAATCACTGATGGATCACTAACCAACCTATACTAAGCAGGTAGGTAATGATAAGCAGCTTACAACACTACAAAAAAAGACACATCCGTGACATTTTGGGCCGAATGAAAAAAAATTATGTCATACATATGACACTTCTATGATGATAATTGTGACAAAACCCGATATCATCAAAGATGTGGTGGGCTCCTACTTCTATGACAAAAAATCATGACAGAAAATGGGTTTTTCGTCCTGGGTGGGCCAAAGACGCAACTGCATGACATTCTTTGGGCCGTCCATGACGGAAAAAACCGTGGTAGAAGCGAGGGAGAGGAAAATTTTGGGGAGTTCCCGGTTACGGTGGGAGGTCGGGGGCCGAGCGATGCACGTTTCTCTCGTACACGTACGCGCGTGTGTGCGAGGCGTTGGCTCTAACTGAACCCGAGCGAGGCGTTGGACTCTAACTGAACCCGAGCAATTGCACTGCAGGCTACGCGTTACTGAACCCGAGCGATCGATCGATGGCTGTTAACTGAACCCGATCGAGCGATTCCTTCACTACTGCTAGTAACAGAAGCCGATTGATGCTGCCTCTGGGATGAACAGTGAGCATTCTGGGGGGGCGTTGCCTCTGGATGAACAGGACCCCATGGTGTGGTGGAGGGCTGGATGAACAGTAGACGGTGGAGGGGTGCCCATGGAGGGGTGGTTGAACAGGACCCCGTGGTGTGGAGGGCTGGATGAACAGTAGACGGTGGAGGGGTGCCTGTGGAGGGGTGGTTGAACAGGACCCCGTGGTGTGGAGGGCTGGATGAACAGTAGACGGTGGAGGGGTGGTTGAACAGTAGCCGGTGGAGTAGCGAAGGTGGAGGCTGGATGAACAGGAGCCCGTGGAGGCTGGAGGAGGTCGACGCTAGCCCGTGGAGGCTAGAGGAGGTCGACGGTGGAGATGAACAGTATCCCGTGGAGTCCCGTTTTGTGGTACGCCACACCCCTCCCGATGAACAGGACCCCTGTTTCGACCATAGCACTCCAACACAAGTCCGTTTCATCCGTTTTGCGGTACGCCACACCCCTCCCGATCAACAGGACCCCCGTTTCGACTGTAGGAGGTCCGTTTCATCTGTTTTGCAGTACGCCACACCCCTCCCGATCAACAGGACCCCGGTTTCGACCGTAGGAGGTCCGTTTCCTCCGTTTTGTGGTACGCCACACCCCTCCCGATCAACAGGACCCCCGTTCCGACCGTAGGAGGTCCGTTTCCTCCGTTCTGCGGTACGCCAGGCCTCGTTTCCATCGCCTATTCCGTCCAAGCCCTCCCGATGAACATGACCACGCATTCTGTTCCGACCCAGCCGGTTGGCTCCCACGCGTTCCGTTGCCTCCCGATGAACACGACGCATTCCGTTGCCTCCCCATGAACACGACGCATTCCGTTGCCTCCCCATGAACACAACAACGATGCTGTTTCTCCGTTCCGACCCAGCCATGTACACAAGCCCTGGCCGTATGTATGCGCGAGTAGGCGTTCGAGACCCCACCCGTATGTACATATACGTGGCCGTATTTTCTTTCTTGCACCCCGGCTGCTGTATGTACGTGTACATGCTACGTGCGCGCCTCTACTACGACACGTGCGCGCCTCTACATCGATCAGTATGTACGTACATGTTCGCGACCAGAATGACAATGCTACGTATGCTTCAACCAGGTGGGTCCCGACTGTCAGGCACTTCCTTGCCTGCGAAGATGTAGCTGGTGGGTCACAACAGTCAGGGGCGCGAATCGTTTTTTTTGCCCGGATGCACTTCCTTGCGTGCGAAGATGTACCCGGTGGGTCCCAGCAGTCAGGGGGGCGAATTGTTTTTTTTCGGACGCACTTCCTTGCGTGCGAAGGTGTAGCTAGCGGGTCCTAGCAGTTAGGGGGGCGAATCGTTTTTTTGTTGCCCGGACGCACTTCCTTGCATGCGAAGATGAACCTGGTGGGTCCCAGCAGTCAGGGGGAAATGTTTTTTCCGCGAAATACAGTGGCTCGTCCAGTGGGTCCCAGCTGTCAGGTGGAGGAATCATTATTTTCCACGTAATAAGGAGGCACTTCCTTGCTGCGGCCATGGACCCAGCTATCAGCCTCTCCACATACAGTCCACGTCCGATGGAAGTCGTTCCTTGGCCACGTTGACCGGGTGAAAGTGCAACTATCCCTGCGTGGTTTTGGTAATTCCTAACAACATATAGCTCATTGAGCTAACATTATTCCAAGATTAATATTTCAGGAAAAGCTCAATGAATGGCATGGCATGGATGAGGAAAGTGGACCCCTCAAAATACTAAGGACAAAAAGTTTGGCTCAAGCTTAAAGCTTAAGACTCTACGTTTTATATTTTAGTGATCCAAGATCACATTGAGTCTATAGGAAAAGCCAATACTATCAAGGAGGGATGAGGTGTTCCTTAATGGCTTGCTTGCTCAAAGGGCTTAGTGATATGCTCCAAAACCCTCAACTATCTTCCCACATCCACATATGACCTAAACCAAAAGTCAAACTCGGCCCCACCGATTCTTTCTATCCGGCGCCACCGAGTTCAGATGTCATAGCCACTGCCACAAACCCTAGGAAAATTGGTTTCACTGATAGGGATCTCGGTCTCACCGAGATGGGATTGTAATCTCTCTGTTTCCCTTCGTAACGTTTCGGTCCTACCGAGATGAGCGAATCGGTCCCACCGAGATTGTAATGTAAACTCTCTATTTCCCTTCTGTAACATTTCAGTCTCACCGAGATGAGCGGATCGGTCCCATCGAGTTTTCCTGACCAACTCTTTGGTTAGCTTATTGCCAAAATTGGTCCCACCAAGTTTGTGTAATCGGTCTCACCGAGATTACGTTATGCCCTTACCCTAACCATATCGGTCCTACCGAGTTGCATCTCAGTCCCACCGAAAATCCTAACGGTCACTAGGTTTACTAAATCGGTCCGACCGAGTTTCTCAATTCGGTCTCACCGAGATTGGTAAATTGTGCGTAACGGTTAGATTTTGTGTGAAGGCTATATATACCCCTTCACCCACTCTTCATTCGTGGAGAGAGCCATCAGAACATATCTACACTTCCAATACACATTTTCTGAGAGAGAACCACCTATGTGTTGAGGCCAAGATATTCCATTCCTACCATATGAATCTTGATCTCTAGCCTTTCCCAAGTTGCTTTCCACTCAAATCTTCTTTCCACCAAATCCAAATCCTGTGAGAGAGAGTTGAGTGTTGGGGAGACTATCATTTGAAGCACAAGAGCAAGGAGTTCATTATCAACACACCATTTGTTACTTCTTGGAGAGTGGTGTCTCCTAGATTGGCTAGGTGTCACTTGGGAGCCTCCGACAAGATTGTGGAGTTGAACCAAGGAGTTTGTAAGGGCAAGGAGATCGCCTACTTCGTGAAGATCTACCGCTAGTGAGGCAAGTCCTTCATGGGCGATGGCCATGATGGAATAGACAAGGTTGCTTCTTCGTGGGTGGAGCCCTTCGTGGACTCGTGAAACCGTTACCCTCCGTGGGTTGAAGTCTCCATCAACGTGGATGTACAGTAGCACCACCTATCGGAACCACGACAAAAACATCCGTGTCTCCAATTGCGTTTGAATTCTCCAAACCCTTCCATTTACATTCTTGCAAGTTGCATGCTTTACTTTCCGCTTCTCATATACTCTTTGCATGCTTGCTTAAATTGTGTTAAGATTGCTTGACTTGTGCTAAGATAGCTAAAATCTGCCAAAGACTAAAATTGGGAAAAGGATAATTTTTATTTGGTCAAGTAGTCTAATCACCCCCCCTCTAAACATACTTTCGATCCTATAAGTGGTATCAGAGCTTTGGTCTCCATTTGCTTTGATTTCCGTAGCTTTTGGTGGTCATAGCCTTGGTTTCACAACCTAGGAGAGTATGGCGTCTAGTGAGGGAAATTATCACCGTAGAGGTCCTTACTTTGATGGTACTAATTTCGCTAGTTGGAAGCATAAGATGAAAATGCATATTCTTGGACATAACCCCGCCGTTTGGGCTATTGTGTGTATTGGCTTGCAAGGTGAATTCTTTGATGGGAAAGAACCAAAATGTGAAGCCACCGCGGAAGAGTTGAAAATGCTGCAATACAATGCTCAAGCTTGTGATATCCTCAACAACGGATTGTGCCCCGAAGAATTCAACAAAATCAGCCGTCTTGAGAATGCAAAGGAAATTTGGGTTACTTTGATTGACATGCATGAAGGTACCGACTCCGTCAAGGAATCCAAGTTGGATGTGCTTCAAAGTCAACTTGACAAGTTCAAAATGAAGGATGGTGAAGGTGTCGCTGAAATGTACTCTAGGCTTGCTCTTATCACAAATGAGATTGCCGGCTTAGGAAGTGAAGAGATGACCGACAAATTCATCATCAAGAAAATCCTAAGAGCCTTGGATGGAAAATATGATACTGTGTGCACATTGATTCAAATGATGCCCAATTACAAAGATCTCAAGCCAACGGAAGTCATTGGAAGGATTATTTCTCATGAGATGTCACTCAATCATAAAGAGGAACTTCACAACAAATCAAGTGGAGCTTACAAAGCCTCATGTGAAGCCCCCACATCATCAAATGAGAAACAAACCTTCAATGAAGAATTGAGCTTAATGGTGAAGAACTTCAACAAGTTCTACAAGAGTAGAAGCAAAGAGAGAAGCTCCAAGTCAAGGTCCTACAACGACAAAAGATCCTCTAGTCGAGAGCGAAGCTGCTACAATTGTGGAAGGCCCGGACACTATTCCAATGAGTGTACGACCCCCTACAAGAAAAGAGAGGATTCTCCCAAGAGAAGAAGTAGAAGAGAAGAATCACCACCTAGAGAAAGAAGGAGTAGAGATGATCGTTATGAATGAAGACCCTCATGGAGAAGCAAGGATTCGGAAAGAAAGGACAAGTCATCAAGGAGCTACACAAAACGAAGACATCAAGCTCATGTTGGTGAATGGGTATCCAGCTCTGACTCCGACAACCACTCCGAGAGAAGCTATCACTCCGACTCCGAATATACTCAAGATGAAGGTGTTCCTGGTCTAGCACTTGTGTCAACCAACTCCTACGACATATTTGATTCACCAAATGAAAGAATTGGAAGATGCTTCATGGCCAAAGGTCCAAAGGTATCACACCCCGAGTATGTTGATTTCAATAGTGATGAAGATGACTTGTTAGGTGATGATGGTTTACTTGTTGACAACTCTAGTGATGAATACTATGATGAAACGTCAACTAATCATGTTAATCAAGATGAAACGACTGACAATGATAAGGAGAAGATTGAGTCTCTAACTAAAGAACTAAACACTCTTAAGTTAGCTCATGAAACTATCTTAGGAGATCATCGAGAACTTTTAAGGACCCATGAGAAATTACGCTTTGAAAAGCTCAACCTTGAGCAAGAACATGAGTTCTTAAAAGCAATCAATGATGATCTTCGTAAGAAAAGTTCTTCTTACATTGCCAAGTGTTTACTCTTATCCACTTACATGCCTCAAGTAAAGTCTAGTAACAAGTACAAGAAAAATTCTTCCTCTAGTAGTAACAATATTCATGCTAAATCCAATGTTGTTGCTTCTAGTAGTTCTCTTGATTCCACTAATGATTCTCTTAGCCAAGTTACACTTGAGCAAGAAAATAGCTTATTGAAGGGAATTATAGAGAAAGGTGTCTACAAGAGCCTTGCTGGGGGTAAGCAATTCAAGGAAATTGTACGCAAGCAAGGAAGGCATCGGAAGAACAAAGGCGTTGGTTTTGAACGAAAGTTCAATGCCAATGGAGTTGAGTGGGAAGAAGATCAATACCCCAATACGAAGTTTGTTCCTCAACAAGAGAAGTATGATCCTACTTCTTTCAAAGGGACACAAGCTAAAGATGATCTTCCACCACAAGACCACAAAGGCAAGGACAAGCTTCAAGAGGAAATTGAAGCATTTGAAGAAGCTCCTAAGGCCTTGGTCAAGTGGGTTCCCAAGACTACTTCAAGTTCCACTTCATCAAGTACAACTACAACTCCGAGGATTCCCATCAAGATGGTGTGGATCCCAAAGAAGAAGAGCTAGAGAGTTCTTGAGGGTGACTCCGCCAACATACTTAACTCTTATCATTTTGGCAAGAACAAGTGCAATCAACTTCCACATCTTGCACTAGTCCAAGGAGTCACAAACCCTCTTGTTGGTAAGACAAGGGACAAGGTAACCTAAAGCTTTCATAGATATCACCTTGTGTGTGCATCACTCTACCTCTATGGATATCCTTGTTTGTTCCTTGTGGGACTAACCCGTGTAGGTATTGAAAGTGCAACTCACTCCAAAGGATAGCTCCAAATGATCCACATCAACATTGAACATCCACATCTTCAACATCTACATGAAGTCATCATCGACAAAACCCAAGATTAGTTCATCCCTCTTTAGGGGGGATCTCACATCTAGGGGGAGCTTTACTCTAAGAATTGAGCTAAAGCAACTCTAATGGTGGGAACACAACAATGCTTTATGTAAAAGTGGTAACCCCACTTGTGCTTAAACGATGAGTATGACCTATGATCGAGTGTTCTCACTTGACTCCTAAGTCAATATACTCATATATAGATGACCTAGTCATCACCAATTGCTTGATAGATGCTAGAATTGGTTGCGCATGCTTTGCCACATATTTCAATTGCCATTTTACTGTGTGAGCATGTTGATTGCATATTCTACTCATTCGAGAACATCCACTTGTTGTTTTGATTGATTGGTTTCTTTTCTCTTGCTAAGTGGATGGACAAGAATGCCTAAGAACCTTCTCTAGCTATCTATGCTTTTCTCGTCTCAAACTCTATTCATGCTACATCACAAAATTTGATCAAGTTAGATTCGAACCACTCTGTGTGAGGAGCACTCAGAGTCCCCGATTCGTCATAGACTTAAACTTCCAAAACTTCTTTGTGTGTTTCGGTCTGACCGATTCACCCATTTCGGTCATACCGAGATCACTAAGTCGATCTAGGTTTTCAATCTCGGTGCAACCGATTTGAACTTTTCGGTCACACCGAGTTGTTCCACTCGGTCACACCGACAGGGTCGGGCTATATATACCCACGGGAAAAAAATTAGAAATTTTTCTCCGAACTCTTTCGCCTGCGCTTAGCCTACTCTGCCTCCAGGGTCTCCGGATCGTCCTCCTCGTCGCCAGTTGCCTCCTATGCTGGTCTCCGCCGCCGTCAACGGAAATCAACCCCGCCGTTGCCGCCGTAGCAAGTTCATCACCGAACTAAGGTATGAACTTGATCAATGTGCTATCCTTATCCGATTCCCAGCACATTGTGTTCGCCATGAATCTTGCCATGATTGAAACGATCTTATCCAGTCAAAACACTCCTTAGATTAGAGATGAATTGAAAATTTAGGGTTAGGATCCGAGGTGTGGAACTCAGTACCACTGATACGGCTCAGGCCATTGCACATGAGATTCTCGGTCTGACCGAGAATTGAAGATCGGTGTGACCGAGTTCAGGACTTTGTGAAACCCTAGCAGTCTCGGTGCCACCGAACTATGACTTGGTCTGACCGAGTTCACTAGTTTAGGTTCGAACAGCTGCTTCGGTATCATCGAGTTTACAAATCATTTGATCTGAAATGCTTTCTGTGGAAAACTAGAACTAAGTTTTGATTCATTATTTTGCAAAAACCTCTGTATTTTGTGATGCTTATCTACTCTACCTCATCTACAATCTATTCACAGGGTCAGCTGTCAGTGTTTGCATCAAGTCTGATCAGAGTGACAGTTAGAACAAGTCAGAGGAGCAGGTTCACATTAGTGAGAGCACTATTCCCTCTAGCAACTCAGATGATGGAAGCAGAAGCACTTCCAGCAACTTGCCCAAAGCTGCCACCAGAACAAGGAAGAAGAGAACTTCAAAGTCTGAGGATGAAGACTATGTGGCAGTTGAGGATGATGCCACATCAAAGAAGAAAGTGCTGAAAAAGGAATATGGCTCAGCTGCAGCCACTAAGCCAAGAATGCAGAAGAAGGTACCTGCAAGGAGAATTCCCACTTCCAAACCTAGGAAGGTTGCCACTGGAGAAACCATGAAGTTTACCATTGAGTCAGAAGAGGAAGCTGTTGGCCAAGACAAGATGAAAAAGAGAGTCAAAACCACTACTGCCAGAGTTCTTGGCAAACCCTCTATGATGAGAGACTCTGGAGAAGAAGAAGAGGAAGAGGTTGCTACACCAGCACCTAAATCCCAGAAGCTTATGGGTGATGCTATCAGGACAGGGGCTGCATCATCAAAGCCCAAAGAAGCACCCAAAGCTGCCTCCAAGCCCAAGATTGCACCAAAGAGGAATACTAGAAATATATCTTCTACTAAGAAGAACAAGGCCCGAGTGCCTGAGAATGTTGCTGAAGGAGAAGAAGATGAAGAGCATGTTCTAACAAAATTGAAGCCAAAAATTCCAGACCACAATGATGCTCATCCTGTGGCTGAAAACATGAAGATCAGGAGAGACTCGGGAATGAGGAAATGGAGAGAGACAGATCCATATGCTACCAGAAGAAGAACTGCTGTGGATTACAGGTTCCACACCAAGGAACATGAAAGCACAAGTGCTCCCTAGGTGGTTTTGATAATTGATGACAACATATCTCTTGTTGGACTAACGTTTTCATCTAGTAGGTTTCAGATAAGTTCAACAATGAAGTGGCATGGACTAAAGGTTGTGGGAAGGTCTCCAAGATGCTAAGGACAAAGGATTGGCTAAAGCTTGAAGCTCAAGACTCTTCATTTTATATTTTAGTGATCCAAGATCACATTGAGTCTTTAGGAAAAGCCAATACTATCAAGGAGGGATGAGGTGTTGCTTAATGAGCCTCTTGCTTCATGTGCTTAATGATATGCTCCAAAATCCTCAGCTACTTTCCCATATCCACAAATGACCTAAACCCTAAGCCAAACTCGGTCATACCGATTATTCCTATCCGGCGCCACCGAGTTTCACTTGTCACAGCCACTGCCAGAAACCCTAATCAGCTCGGTCTCACCGATGGGATCTCAGTCTCACCGAGATGGGCTTGCAAACTCTCTGTTATCTATTGCATTATTCTCAGACTCACTGAGATATGCAATCGGTCCCACCGAGTTTGCTTGGCCAACTCTCTGTTTCGCCTATTACCCAAATCGGTCCCACCGAGTTTGAGTAATCGGTCAAACCAAGTTTTGGATTTACCCTAACCCTAGCACATCGGTCCCACCGAGTTGATTCAGTCGGTCCCACCAAAATCTCTAACGGTCACTAGGTTTACCTTTTCGGTCCGACCGAGTTTGTTGATTCAGTCCCACCGAGATTGGAAAACTATGTGTAACGGTTGGATTTTGTGTGGAGGCTATATATACCCCTCCACCTTCTCTTCATTCGATGGGAGAGCCATCAGACGAAGCCTACACTTCCAGCATCCTATTTCTGAGAGAGAACTACCTACTCATGTGTTGAGGCCAAGATATTCCATTCCTACCATATGAATCTTGATCTCTAGCCTTCCCCAAGCTGCTTTCCACTCAAATCTTCTTTCCACTAGATCCAAATCCTATGAGAGAGAGTTGAGTGTTGGGGAGACTATCATTTGAAGCACAAGAGCAAGGAGTTCATCATCAACACACTGTTTGTTACTGCTTGGAGAGTGGTGTCTCCTAGATTGGCTAGGTGTCACTTGGGAGCCTCCGACAAGATTGTGGAGTTGAACCAAGGAGTTTGTAAGGGCAAGGAGATCGCCTACTTCGTGAAGATCTACCGCTAGTGAGGCAAGTCCTTCGTGGGCGATGGCCATGGTGGGATAGACAAGGTTGCTACTTCGTGGACCCTCCGTGGGCTCGCGCAACCGTTACCCTTCGTGGGTTGAAGTCTCCATCAACGTGGATGTAGGATAGCACCACCTATCCGAAGCACGGGAAAAACATCCGTGTCTCCGATTGCGTTTGATTTCTCCAAACCCTTTCCTTTACATTCTTGCAAGTTGCATGCTTTACTTTCCGCTGCCTATATACTCTTTGCATACTTGCTTGATATGTATTGTGATTGTTGAAATAATGCTTAAACTCCACTCAAACCGAAAAAGCTAAAAAATTGCAACTTTGGCATGAAGTGTCTAATCACCCCCCTCTAGACACATCTACTTCAAGGTCCTACAAGTGGTATCAGAGCTTTGGTCTCCATTGCCTTGGTTTAATCACCGTTGGAGGAAGATGGATGTGTCTACTTTAGGGAGTCTTAGACATAGAGTGCCTATTCTTGATGGAGAGTATTTTCATGAGTGGAAAAATGAGATGCTTGTAATCTTCAACCTATATCATTTGAACAAGTATATTGCTAGCCCTTGTGCACCTCACATTGATCCTTTGCATCCTACCCTAGATGAAGATATTGACATGATTCGCAATCTTAGAACTATTGAGTTCATCACTAGAGGATTGCCCAAAAATTTGATTGCTAGTTTGCCTACTCTTAATTGTGCCTATACTATATGGAAATTTCTTGAGGAACGATTTCCCGACCATTCCTTGAAAAATTTGGATGAAATTCTCCATAAATCTATTGCCTTGAGTAAGATGAACTCTAGTGATTTAGTTTTGGTAATTGTCTATTTGAGCTTGCCAATCTCAAGCGAGCTAAAGGAGATGTTGGAATCATTAGTGATATTATATTCGAAGCTATAAGAATTCATAAAAGCGACCACTTTGATGATCATTTATCTAATGAATTACCCTCTCTAGGAAATGATGAGTCACAAGATCATGGTGAACATGGATACTATGATGATGATGATGATAGTGACTTCGATCTTGATGATGCAATGAGACACTTTGGTCTTACGGCAAATCTTCGGGGATATGCGTCAGGAGGAAAGGAATGGGTTCTCGATAGTGGATGTACTGATCATATGACTGGAGATGAAGAGATGTTTCGTGAGCTTGCTGAAAATGACGGACCTCGAAAATATGTCACTTTTGGTGATAACTCAAAGGGTAAAGTGGTTGGCCTTGGTAAGGTGGCCATCTCAGATGATAGTTCCATTCAAAATGTCATGCTCGTCGAATCACTCGGCTACAACTTACTTTCAGTATCTAGACTTGCTGATTTCTGTTTGAATGTCCTATTTACTGAGGTAGATTGCCAAGTATTTCGTCGAGACAATCATAAAATGGTCTTTACCGGTATGCGTAGAGGTGATCTTTACATTGTTGATTTCTCTAAAAAGGCACAACCTAAAACTTGCTTTATTGCTAAATCCTCAAAAGGTTGGTTGTGGCATAGACGACTAGGTCACGTTGGCATGAGAAACCTTGACAAGCTTATTAAAGGAAATCATATCCTTGGAGTTAATGATGTCATATTTGATAAGGATAGACTTTGCAGTGCTTGTCAAGCAGGTAAATAGGTTGGAGGAAGGCATCTCGTGAAGAACATCATGACTACAAGGAGGCCACTCGAGCTACTTCATATGGATCTCTTTGGTCCCAACGCCTACAAGAGTTTCGGTGGAAATTCTTTTGGTCTAGTTATAGTTGATGATTTTTCAAGATTTACGTGGGTGTTCTTTCTTAATGACAAGTCGCAGGTCCAGAAGATCTTCAAAAACTTCGCTAGGAAGGCCCAAAATCAGTTTTACGTGAAGATCAAGAAGGTTCGGAGTGACAACGGAACGGAGTTCAAGAACGCAAATGTGGACACCTTTCTTGACGAAGAAGGGATTTCACACGAGTTCTCGGCTACGTACACACCTCAACAAAATGGAGTTGTTGAGAGGAGGAACCGGACGCTCATCAAAATGGCAAGAACAATGCTTGATGAATACAAGACACCGAAGCACTTTTGGGCAGAAGCGGTTGAGACAGCTTGCCACGCAACAAATCGCTTGTATCTTCACAAGCTACTCGGCAAGACGGCATACGAGCTCCTCACCGATAACAAACCCCAAGTTGGATACTTTCGAGTATTCGGCTCAAAGTGCTACATTCTTGATAAGCATCATCGTTCAAAGTTTGCTCCTAAATCTCATGAAGGTTTCCTACTTGGTTATGGCTCAAACTCTCACACTTACCGTGTCTACAACAATTTCACCCGAAAGGTTGAAGTGACGGTAGATGTGAAGTTTGATGAATCTAATGGCTTGCAAGTAGAGCAATTGCCAATTGATGTAGGAGACAAAGACCCTTCAGAAGCAATCCAAGACTTGTCCATAGGCAAAGTTCGTCCAACGGAGGTGAAGGAGAGTACTTCATCCGTCCAAGTGGAGGCTTCTACTTCACAACAAGGTGAACCAAGAATTGATATGGAAGCATCCACAAGTGGGACACACCAAGATGAAGAAGACAAGGAAATGCATCAAGACAAACATCAACAACCTCCTTCTCCACCACGACAAGACAATGACAACGTCAACAATGAAGAAGGCCAAGAAGAAGAACAAGATGAAGAAAATGTTCAACGAAGACCCAAGCAAAAGCTCTCACGAGTTCGAGCAAGAATTGCCAAAGATCATCCCGGCGAGCAAATCTTCAATGATATACAAACCGGGAGAATCACTCGCTCAAAAACTCGTTTAGCTAACTTTTGTGAAAACTATTCATTCATCTCTAGCATTGAACCTATGAAGGTTGAAGAAGCATTGGAGGATCCAGATTGGATAAACGCCATGCACGAAGAGCTACACAACTTTGAGAGAAACCAAGTTTGGACATTGGTTGAGACGCCCGACGACAACCGCAACATCATTGGTACCAAATGGTTGTTTCGCAACAAGCAAGATGAAGATGGACAAGTGGTTCGCAACAAAGCACGTCTCGTCGCCCAAGGGTACACACAAGTCGAAGGTATGGACTATGGTGAGACATATGCTCCCGTTGCTAGACTTGAGTCCATTCGCATCTTACTTGCCTATGCTAATCACCATAACATCACCTTGTACCAAATGGACATTAAAAGTGCTTTTCTAAATGGTGAAATAGAGGAGGAAGTTTATGTCAAACAACCTCCCGGCTTTGTCAATCCTAAGAAACCTAATCATGTTTACAAACTTCACAAAGCTCTTTATGGTCTTAAACAAGCTCCTAGAGCATGGTATAAATGCTTGACCAAGTTCCTTATTGCAAGCGGTTTTGAAATTGGTAAAATTGATTCTACTCTTTTTACTAAAAGGGTTAATGGAGAACTATTTGTATGCCAAATTTATGTTGATGATATCATATTTGGTTCAACTAACCCTCTCTTTAGTGAAAAGTTTGGAAAGCTAATGTCAGAGAAGTTTGAGATGTCTATGATGAGTGAACTCAAATTCTTTCTCGGTTTGCAAATCAAGCAAACTAAGGATGGTACATTTGTCTCTCAAACGAAGTACACCAAGGACTTATTCAAGAAGTTCAATATGCAAGAATGCAAAGGTATGTCTACACCCATGCCTACTAGTGGACATAATGATTTGACCAAAGATGGTGAACCGGTTGATCAAAAGGTTTATCGCTCTATGATCGGTTCCTTGTTATACCTATGTGCTTCACGTCCCGATATTATGCTAAGTGCGTGCATATGTGCACGATATCAAGCTGCTCCTAAATAATGTCATCTGAAGGCCGTGAAAAGGATAGTTAGATACTTAATTCATACACCAAATTTTGGCATTTGGTATCCTAAGAGGTCTTCTTTTGATCTTGTTGGCTATTCCGACTCGGATTATGCCGGAGACAAGGTTGATAGAAAGTCAACTTCGGGTACTTGTCAATTTCTTGGTAGATCTCTTGTGTCTTGGTCTTCCAAGAAACAAAACTCCGTATCCTTATCCACCGCCGAAGCGGAATACATTGCTGCTGGTTCATGTTGTGCTCAATTACTTTGGATGACCCAAACTCTTAAAGATTATGGGATCTATGTGAAACATGTTCCATTGCTTTGTGACAATGAAAGTGCTATTAAAATTGGTCATAATCCTGTACAACATTCTCGAACTAAGCACATTGAAGTTCGTCATCATTTCATTCGAGATCATGTTGCTAAGGGTGACATTGATCTTAAGTATGTTCACACCGATAAGCAATTAGCGGATATATTCACTAAACCACTTGATGAGAAAGTGTTTTGCAGGTTGAGAGGAGAATTGAACATCATTGATGCTTCGAACTTGGAGTAGGAACTCCATTGGATACATGCAAGACATGAGCTTATGACTAATCCATGATATATCTCTTATGATGACTATCCTATGTCTTGGATATATTTGTACCTTGCATGTTGTCTAACCCATGTAGGTGCTTGGTTGAATCTAATTCCGTGAGATTGCTACTCACTCACATCTTGAGCAATCTCTACATCACCAAGTCTCTACATGATGGTGGTTGAAGACAAGGACGCACAAAATCATTCAAACATATCCTTTGACAAATTCTATGTTGAGCTTCATGAATGTCATTTTTGGATACACAAGTGCTTTTCCTTGCAAGAACTAATCCATGTAGGTAGGTGAACTCACACTCCAAGTGGTGCTCCCAACTCTTGATGAGCTACATCAACCTTGAGCAGCCACACAAGTTCAACTACATGAGCAAGAACCACACCACCACCCAAGGTATGTTATTCCATCTTAGAGAAGCTTTACTCCAAGACATGAAGTCAAAGCAACTCAACAAGATGTGAATACATCACGATGCTTAAACGAAAAATGGTAACCCCATTTTGAGCTTAAACGATGAGTATGACCTATGATCCAGTGTTCTCACTTGACTCCTAAGGCAATATACTCTAACATAGGTGACTATGTCACCGCCCAACTCGAGATGAAGTTCTCTTGTGTTCCTTCTTTGTGTTATTGCATATGTGTCATGCATGTTTAATTTCTTTCTCTTTTTCAAAAACAAAAAAAACTTCATCTAGATCTTTCAGTTTCTTCTTTTTCTCTTTGCTTTTGTTCTGCATTTTCTGCATTCAATTCCTTGCGAATCCTTTAGGTAATTCATTGCAAATCTTTGTGAGATCCTACATGTCTAGTGAGCTGAGGTGACAAGTGTTTTTCTCTGTGTAAACTCGGTTTCACCGACTTGCAATTTTCGGTCCAACAGAACCTTTTCGGTACCACCGAAATATGCCACTCGGTGCCACCAACTTTGCAATCAGAAAAACAGTTTGCCACTTGTTCTACATTTCTTCTCATCCAGCTCCACTCAATGAATCTTGTCCTCTACAAGCATCACAATTTTATCCATTGCTTTGTGCTGAGTCTCAAGGACCAAACCTATATGACGGATTCCAGAAAGCCCTTCTTGGAAATTGATGTCAAAGGGGGAGAGAGAGATCACATCAAAGCTTGTAGGAGAGAGAGATCACATCAAGGGAGAGAAAAAGTCTCAAGGACCAAACACACAAGAGAGAAAGTATTAAGGGGGAGAAAGAGACTTCCAGGGGGAGACAAAATACTCAAGGATCCCAGATGCTTGATGTTCAAGAGGAGAGATGTCACATGTCTTTTAGGGGGAAAGACATGTTCATATGTATCTGTCAGCTCTGATCTTCTGTTCCCTATCTTCTCCCAATATCCCATGTAAGATTCAGGGGGAGCAAGACACCTAAGGAAAAGAAATCAGTCAAATTCATTGCATATCTTTATTCTTGGGGGCATGTTGAATTCAATGTAGTACCTAGTACTTACTCTCTACATGTCATCCCAGTCTTGGTACTCTTGTGGTTTATTTTGTTTGCCCTGGCTAGTGGATGTACCTGTGTTATCTAACTTTGTTTGTGCAGGTTCATTTTATCCTAAGCCAACTCAAAAACTACAAGGTAAGTGTATGCATCAAAATCATGAGTATGAGGAGTTCTTGCTTATGTACATACTGTTTGCAAGAAGGACTCATGAGCATGAAGGTATTTTCCTTGATAATCTTTTACTCTGATGCATATGGCCAAGATACATGTAACACATTGCCTACTCTATCATGATTATGCTCTCACATGCTGCTATATTTTATATTCATATGATTGCATACATGTGGGGGAGCCTATGTTTGTTACATGTCCTTCCAAAGCTTTACTTGCTGTTCTTTATATCTTTATCTAAAGCTTTGATGTATGTTGCCATCAATTACCAAAAAGGGGGAGATTGAAAGCACAAGTGCTCCCTAGGTGGTTTTGATAATTGATGACAACATATCTCTTGTTGGACTAACATTTTCATCTAGTATGTTTCAGATAAGTTCAACAATGAAGTGGCATGGACTAAAGGTTGTGGGAAGGTCTCCAAGATGCTAAGGACAAAGGATTGGCTAAAGCTTGAAGCTCAAGACTCTTCATTTTATATTTTAGTGATCCAAGATCACATTGAGTCTTTAGGAAAAGCCAATACTATCAAGGAGGAATGAGGTGTTGCTTAATGAGCCTCTTGCTTCATGTGCTTAATGATATGCTCCAAAATCCTGAGCTACTTTCCCATATCCACAAATGACCTAAACCCCAAGCCAAACTCGGTCATACCGATTATTCCTATCCGGCGCCACCGAGTTTCACTTGTCATAGCCACTGCCAGAAACCCTAATCAGCTCGGTCTCACCGATGGGATCTCAGTCTCACCGAGATGGGCTTGCAAACTCTCTGTTATCTATTGCATTATTCTCAGACTCACTGAGATATGCAATCGGTCCCACCGAGTTTGCTTGGCCAACTCTCTGTTTCGCCTATTACCCAAATCGGTCCCACCGAGTTTGAGTAATCGGTCAAACCGAGTTTTGGATTTACCCTAACCCTAGCACATCGGTCCCACCAAGTTGATTCAGTCGGTCCCACTGAAATCTCTAACGGTCACTAGGTTTACCTTTTCGGTCCGACCGAGTTTGTTGATTCGGTCCCACCGAGATTGGAAAACTGTGTGTAACAGTTGGATTTTGTGTGGAGGCTATATATACCTCTCCACCTTCTCTTCATTCGATGGGAGAGCCATCAGACGAAGCCTACACTTCCAGCATCCTATTTCTGAGAGAGAACTACCTACTCATGTGTTGAGGCCAAGATATTCCATTCCTACCATGTGAATCTTGATCTCTAGCCTTCCCCAAGATGCTTTCCACTCAAATCTTCTTTCCACTAGATCCAAATCCTATGAGAGAGAGTTGAGTGTTGGGGAGACTATCATTTGAAGCACAAGAGCAAGGAGTTCATCATCAACACACCGTTTGTTACTTCTTGGAGAGTGGTGTCTCCTAGATTGGCTAGGTGTCACTTGGGAGCCTCTGACAAGATTGTGGAGTTGAACCAAGGAGTTTGTAAGGGCAAGGAGATCGCCTACTTCGTGAAGATCTACCACTAGTGAGGCAAGTCCTTCGTGGGCGATGGCCATGGTGGGATAGACAAGGTTGCTACTTCGTGGACCCTCCGTGGGTGGAGCCCTCCGTGGACTCGCGCAACCGTTACCCTTCATGGGTTGAAGTCTCCATCAACGTGGATGTAGGGTAGCACCACCTATTCGAACCACGGGAAAAACATCCGTGTCTCTGATTGCGTTTGATTTCTCCGAACCCTTTCCTTTACATTCTTGCAAGTTGCATGCTTTACTTTCCGCTGCGTATATACTCTTTGCATACTTGCTTGATATGTATTGTGATTGTTGAAATAATGCTTAAACTCCACTCAAACCGAAAAAGATAAAAAAATTGCAACTTTGGCATGAAGTGTCTAATCACGCCCCTCTAGACACATCTACTTCAAGGTCCTACAGAACAGCAGGATTTCTATGAGACAGTGCTACTCGACAAGAAACCTATAGTGTGTGGCATGAGGTGGGTCGACTGGACCTACATAAAGGAGAATGAGGAACACTATCCTGGTGTATGATAGTTTTAAGGCTTGTGGAGTGGATGAGTTTGTGGCTCAAAAGCTCACTAAGTGGAATGATGAGCTTATCATGCAGTTCTACTCCATAGCTCACTTCTACCCAGATGGAAAAATTGTCTGGATGTCTGAAGGCATTAGATACCAGTCTACAATTGCAGAATGGGCTCAGTTGATCAATGCCCTAGAAGAGCAAGAAGATGACTTGGATATCTATGCCAAGAAGAAGACGGATCACAACTCCATGGCCAGCATGTACAAGGAAATTCCAGATGCAGACCTTGAGTCTCACCAGTTTGGGTGAGTAAAACATCTGCTGTCAGGACTGCCTACTATCAATTGGATACTAAGGCATACTCTTCTGCCCAATTCTGGAGATCACAGGATGATCAGAGGCCACTCCATAAATCTGCTACATATATTTGATGTGCCACAAAAGTTCAAGGTCATGAGTCTCATTGTTGAAACTATCAAGAGGACTGCTGCAGACCAAAAGAGAAGTTGTGGATATGCCCCACAGATCCAGGAGTTGATTAACTCAAAGATGGGCACCGGCACATACTTGTTGGACAAGGAACACTTGGCTATCTATCCAGATTTTGAGGACAACCTAGTGGTTATGTATGAAGATGAACCATCCTCAGTACAAGCACAAGCCAAGAGGGAGAAGGCAAAGGCAGAGAAAGCTGCAAAGATGCCAACCCAGGAGGAGGCATCTCAGTATCTTCTAAAAAGCAAGCAAGATCAGCTTTGCTACTTGATTGCATCCACTCTAAGGATTGAGAAAGGACTGGCCACCCTGACTCGAAACCAGGAGAGCTTGGAAAGAATCATGGAGGAGAAGTTCTATGACATGGATGTGAAGGTAACTAAGATCCAGTCTGTTGTGGAGCAACTTCAGGATGACATGCAGGAGAGGAAGGGCAAGACAACAACTAAGGCATTTGCAAGAGTGCCTAGAGCTCAAAGGTCAACTGCAGTACCAGTAACAAACATCAGAGCCACTTCATCTACACCAGCTACAGCTTCAGTGCCACCAGCTCCAGCATCTACTCCAACAGCTCCATCTACTTCGACTGAAGCCTTTGTTCTTGGAGTTCTCCGAACACCACCACCTGAAGACCAAGCTTGAGAGACGTTTTAGTGCTATGCATTTTCTATGAACTTTTTGGTAACTTGTTGCCAAAGGGGGAGAAAAATGTATAGATCATAGGCTTCGAGAGAGAGCGTTGCTTTTTTATTCTCTCTTGCTTTGGTGGTTGAACTTTATTTGCTTGGTTGAGATACTTTATGCTTGTGTGTGTGAAACTTGGATGATCATGTGTGTTTGATCATATGTTACATTAATACTTTGCTTGTTGGATGACATTATCATTTTATCCCTATATGATCATTCACTTTGCTTGGTGATGAGTGCATGTATTTAATTATTATCATTTTGAGCGCTCCACCAAGATGTATGTGACATGGAAGAGTAACTCATGATCCTAACTCATTGTGCATTTGCAGTCCAAAGCAAATCTTAATATATGCACAAATTTAGGGGGAGCTCTTGCCTTTCACATACTTATCAAAGCGACAATATTTTTCACTCTTATTATCATTTGTCGAAGCTTTGATCTATATGTTGTCATCAATTACCAAAAAGGGGGAGATTGAAAGTGCAACTATCCCTGGGTGGTTTTGGTAATTCCTAACAACATATAGCTCATTGAGCTAACATTATTCCAAGATTAATATTTCAGGAAAAGCTCAATGAATGGCATGGCATGGATGAGGAAAGTGGACCCCTCAAAATACTAAGGACAAAAAGTTTGGCTCAAGCTTAAAGCTCAAGACTCTACATTTTATATTTTAGTGATCCAAGATCACATTGAGTCTATAGCAAAAGCCAATACTATCAAGGAGGGATGAGGTGTTGCTTAATGGCTTGCCTGCTCAAAGGGCTTAGTGATATGCTCCAAAACCCTCAACTATCTTCCCACATCCACATATGACCTAAACCAAAAGTCAAACTCAGCCCCATCGATTCTTTCTATCCGGCGCCACCGAGTTCAGATGTCATAGCCACTGCCACAAACCCTAGGCAAATCGGTTTCACCGATAGGGATCTCGGTCTCACTGAGATGGGATTGTAATCTCTCTATTTCCCTTCATAACGTTTCAGTCCTACCGAGATGAGCGGATTGGTCCCACCAAGATTGCAATGTAAACTCTTTGTTTCCCTTCTGTAACATTTCGGCCTCACCAAGATGAGCGGATTAGTCACACCGAGTTTACCTGACCAACTCTATGGTTAGCTTATTGCCAAAATTGGTCCAACCGAGTTTGTGTAATCGGTCTCACCCAGATTACGTTATGACCTAACCCTAACCATATCGGTCCTACCGAGTTGCATCTCAGTCCCACCGAAAATCCTAACGGTCACTAGGTTTACTAAATCGGTTCGACCGAGGTTCTCAATTCGGTCTCACCGAGATTGGTAAATTGTGTGCAATGGTTAGATTTTGTGTGAAGGCTATATATACCCCTTCACCCACTCTTCATTCGTGGAGAGAGCCATCAGAACATATCTACACTTACAATACACATTTTGTGATAGAGAACCACCTACTCATGTGTTGAGGCCAAGATATTCCATTCCTACCATATGAATCTTGATCTCTATACTATCCCAAGTTGCTTTCCACTCAAATCTTCTTTCCACCAAATCCAAATCCTGTGAGAGAGAGTTGAGTGTTGGGGAGACTATCATTTGAAGCACAAGAGCAAGGAGTTCATTATCAACACACCATTTGTTACTTCTTGGAGAGTGGTGTCTCCTAGATTGGCTAGGTGTCACTTGGGAGCCTCCGACAAGATTGTGGAGTTGAACCAAGGAGTTTGTAAGGGCAAGGAGATCGCCTACTTCATGAAGATCTACCGCTAGTGAGGCAAGTCCTTCGTGGGCGATGGCCATGATGGAATAGACAAGGTTGCTTCTTCGTGGACCCTTCGTGGGTGGAGCCCTTCGTGGACTCGCGCAACCGTTACCCTCCGTGGGTTGAAGTCTCCATCAACGTGGATGTACGATAGCACTACCTATCGGAACCACGACAAAAAATCCGTGTCTCCAATTGCATTTGAATTCTCCAAACCCTTCCCTTTACATTCTTGCAAGTTGCATGCTTTACTTTCCGCTGCTCATATACTCTTTGCATGCTTGCTTGAATTGTGTTAAGATTGCTTAACTTGTGCTAAGATAGCTAAAATCTGCCAAAGACTAAAATTGGGAAAAGGATAATTTTTATTTGGTCAAGTAGTCTAATCACCCCCTCTAGACATACTTTCGATCCTACACCAGGCCGTGCCGAGAGCACCACGGCGGTGGACGACGGCGAGGCCTAGGAAGGGGACGACGCGGAGCCGGGGAAGATGCGGCAGTGGAAGCCCGTGCGGAGAGGAGTATGAGGGTTCACTGGTTCGGCTGCGGTGTGAGGCTGCCGTCGCCGCAGGGCCTAGCCAGCAGTGGGAATAGTAGGGGCGGTGAGGCCTCCGCGGCAGCACAGCCGGCCACAGGAGGCAGGAGCATGCGGCGTGACCGGCGCTGCTTTGGGCGGCTGGAGCAAGAAGACCAGAGGTTGAAGAAGCACTACGGCCGTTGGATGGACATCGTACGGTCACTGGAGCTATAATCGTTCATATTGACTAAGTTGACAAAGCCCTCTGTCCCCATCAACTTAGTTGGCCCACAAGTCATCCTCCCACTATGGTGGGTCCCAGCTAGCAGGGGGTATTCATTTTTTTGTGCGTAATAAGGAGGCACTTCCTTGCGTGCGAAGATATAGCTGGGGGGTCTGACATGTCAGCGGGGGGAACGTTTTTTTCGTGAAATACAAAGGCCCTTCCGGTGGGTCCCAGCTGTCAGGTGGAGGAATCATTATTTTGCGCGTACAGTCCACAACCGATGGATGTCGTTCGTTGACCATGTTGACCAGGCCGCACCGAGAGCACCACGGCGGTGGACGACGACGAGGCCTAGGAAGGGAATGACACGGAGCCGGGGAAGACTCGGCAATGGTTGCCCACGCGGTTGGGAGTACGAGAGTTTACTGGTCCAGCTGCCGTCGCCGGAAAATAACAGGAGGAGTGGGTGAGTAGAGGAATGGCCTGGCCAGCAATGAAGTAGGGTGGGGCGGTGCAGCCTGTGCGGCAGCACAGCCGGCCACGGGAGGCGGGAGCAGGCAGTCCCACCGGAGCTGGTTTGGGCGGCTGGAGCAAGAAGATCAGATATTGAAGAAGCAGCACGGCCGTTGGATTAACATCCAACGGTCACTGCTGCTAGAATCGTTTGTGGACTAAGTTGACAAAGCCAAAGTACACGTCAACCTAGCAGACCCACAAGTCAGCCTCCAAATCTGTCCCAAACTGCATACAGCCCGAAATTTCTAGCCAGATTCAAATTAATTTTAAATCTAAATATACCTTAATTTAAATTCAATGAAATTTTACCCGCACAAAAACAATGAAATTTAAAATATCAAAATCCGAAAGAAAACAGTATTTTGGAACTAATTGCATGTTTGCTATATTTTTTCATTTTACAGACCATTTATTATTACTTATAGCCCATTTCTTATTACTTATAGCCCATTTTCTGGGCAAAATGCATCCTTCCTCGTCTTGAAAGATTTCCGGCCCAGCAGGGAGTAGAAAAGCAAGTAGGCCTACATTGGTTATTCTGCAAAAAACAAAATAGCTGGCTAGCCATTTTCAGAAAGGAAAAAAACAAACTGGGCTGGTCATGTGCTGAACATATGAAATAAAAGCCTGGGCTAGACGGGACACGGGTCCCGCACAACCCAGTTGATACCCTTCTCCGTCCCGAAAAAACAAAAATAATGTGCGTGCTGCTGGGTCCCTACTGTCATCCTCACCATGTACAGTCATCTCCTTATTCCTCTCGGTTGTTGACCATGTTGACAACACCGTAGGGCGGCGCTGCGGCGAGCGAACCAAGGAGGAGGACGATGGTGAGGCCTCGGACGGGAATGAACAGGAGCCGGGGAAGATCACAGCCAGCCGTGGGAGGCGGGAGCAGGCGGTCCCGCCGGCGCTGGTTTGGCTTTGGCGGCTCGAGGAAGAAGAGACTGAAGAAACACGACAGACGTTGAATGTCAACTCAACGGTCAAGGTTGGCACAATCGTTTGTTGACTAAGCGGACACCAAGTAGCATAATTTTTTATATATAGGAAGAAAACTACGAGGAAAATGCGTTCGTCTGCCGTCCTCCTCACAGGGAACGTTCGCCACATAAGTGACTAGCACCCTTGGTTTTCAGCCGAGAGGTCTTGGGTTCGAGTCCCAGGAACTCTCAATTTTGTCCTCCTTCCTTCCTCGCAAAAAAGGGAAAGAAAATCAAAGACTTGGGAAGGCGTACAGAACAAGCTAGTGTACCAGTAAAGAGACGTTGCCGAGTTTTATAAAAAAGAAAGACGTGCTCCTATAGCTGGTTCGAATCCAAACCTAGACTATGACTATATATGGTGCTATGTTACTCTGCAAGTAATAAAACTGACATATCCAAGGTTCGCTTCTCCTCTTCTCTACTTACTCTGCCTAGTATCAAAAGCTCTGGCCGCAGCAACCATGTCCGTTGGCTGCTCGTCCACCTTCTCTTCAGCAGGCAACAACCAGATATGTGCCAAGTCGCCACCCGTACCATCGCCTGTGGGTCTCATCACACCCCCGCCGGCACGCGCACCGCAGCCGATTGCTCATCGCAACCCGCTGCCGTTGGTGTGGTGCCACTGTTGCAAATCACGTAGAGTCATCCGTCGCATCTCAACCACAATCCGCAACCCTAGCCAAGTCTTCTACAAATGCCCGAATCATGGGGTAATAATATGTTTAAGTGTTGTTCTGCTGCTTTCAGTTGCTGGTTTTTTTAATAGTTTGGTTGATGATCTTCCAATTTGATTCATGCAGAAAAGGGAAGATTAGTGTGATTTGTATTTCTGGGAAGTTGCTGATGTGGGGGAATGCAACTACGCTGATTATTTGGTAGCCGAGGAATCCCAATACCAGCAGGTTGGGGTGTTGGACAAGTAACTGAAGGAACGGCAGAAGAGGAAGATGCAGAGCAGAAGGTTAAAGATGCAGTTCCTCTGATCATGGCCAAGCAACAGCTGCTGAACGACCTTGACAGCAATGAGGAGATGAAAGAGCTTGTGAAGATAATGGGCAAAATCGATGTGCTCTGTAGGATGATTGTCTCTTTATTTGCAGTGTATGTAGCTCTCATGATGTATTCAGTGGCTACGACATGAGCACTTTGCTGAAACTAGTAATGAATGAAACCTGTGTAGCAGGCTGGGGTTGTGAACATCTAATGATTTCTATTAACGAAAATCAGGGGGTATCCCCTTTTGCTCATATAAATAAATAAATAAATAAATAAATAGCAGAGGCCCTGTCGGGTCAGCTTTGTTCTCATTCGAAGACGTCGAGCAAATTGCAGTCCAACAGCAAACTATGTTATCAAATTCAAGTTTCACAGCCAAATATGAGTACAACTAAACAACAATGTCATCATGTTTTAGTTGTCATACAATCACCAAACACAAATCAGCATACATAACAAGTGATGTTCTCACAGCAAAATACTAAACAACATGTTCATCAGGTTTCAGTTGTCATAGCAAACACAATTTCACATAGTAGATAAAAAAACGTCTTCTGACAGGCAAATACGACAAAAGTAATGTAATCATCATCCCCAGCAACAGCGTCAACATCTTCGCCATGTGTATCAGTCTGAATCATAATTCCCCACGGTGTCATCTTCTTCTTCGTCCTCAACGTCCTCGAACGTTGGCTTCTTCTTGATCAACTCTTGTATGTCCACAGCACGACAGACAATCTTTTCGCCGGCTTCATTGACGTGATGGTTCTCAAAGATATTAGGAACATCTGTGTTATCTTGTACATCAGGAGCAGTATAAGCATCATCTTGTTGTGCAACTTCATTAAATGAATTCCTCTACTCAAACCTTTGCAATACTCTCCAGTCATCGCTACGTGCAAATGTGTCTTCCAAGAAAAATATTTGTGCTGGTTGATTTGCCAAAATAAAAGGCTCGTTGGTCTGGTATGCCGCCTTGACATTGATGGATTTGAAATAATCATCAGCTCTGGGTTTTGCGATCCTGGAAAACAGGTTATACCAACGACAACACAACAGAACCACACACCAATGATCCTCGAAATTGGACATATACTGCAACTGAACAATGTATGTTATGTTAGCATACATTTCAGTTGTCTCTTTGTCATACGTATCCGTGCTCATGATGGCACTGTTTTGTGTCTTCCTGTCTTCGTCTCGTGCAAGGGTGTTGTAGCGCACATCTCCAACAACGCAAGATTCATAATGTCTTACCCGAGTATCAGGACCCATTGCTAGTCAGTAAAGGGCATCATCAACTACCTGCCCATCCTCCTGTATCTTCTTAACCTATGGTTAGAAAATAGACAAGCTGATCATCTTATGTACTCAATATATTAAAAAAACTGACAGTGCACTTCAAAAGCTTACATGGTTCTTGAACCATTTCGCAAATCCTGCCATAACCAGTTTGTCAATGTTTCTTGGATTTTGCGGCAGTAACTCCTCTTTGTAGATGCTGCACAACATAGTGATCGCGTCAAACATCTAAATATATAAGAATGTGTTGCAAGTTTAGTAGATTACGATGTATAAGCTGCAGTACTGCACTTACTTGATATAAGGTAGTATCTCAGGACAGTTATTCAACACATACCAAACCATTTTGTCCAAATCTTTAGGTTTGTCTTCTTATCGACTCTTCCCTGTAACTCGAACAAAATAATCGAAAACATTGAGCCCGGATTGTCTTCACCCACCTCTTTGCTAAGCTGATCAACTATTTCAATGTATTTTGAGCAGAATGTCAACACTTCTGTAGCAATGTAGGCCTCTGCAATGGAACCCTCGGGTCTAGCTCTGTTCCTAACATAGCACTTGAAAGTGACTAGCCGCCTTTCAATAGGGCACATCCAGCCATACTGTACTGGACCTCTAAGTAGTGCCTCATCAGGTAGATGAACAGCCAAATGCACCATCACATCAAAGAAGGCTGGAGGATATATCTTCTCAAGGTCGCATAGGATAGTTGGTATCTTGTCTCTAAGACGCTCCAAAGCATCTATCCTGATATTCCTACTGCAGAGTTCCTTGAAGAATTGTCCCAACTCTGCAACTGCTCTGTATAAGTCAGGGCGGCCCAATCCTCTAAAGATAACAGGTAAAACCCTTTGAAGTAGGACGTGGCAGTCATGAGTTTTCAACCCTTGTACCTTTTTTCCATCTGCACTGACTCTCCTTTCAGGGTTGGAAGCAAATCCATGTGGGAATCTCACACGTGACAGGACCTCGCAGAATTCTTTTCTTTTTACCTTGTCCAAGACGTACACAGCTGGTGCCATATCCCGTGGTTTACCTTCATCTTGCACCTGCAAATCCTTTCTGATACACAGGTGTGTCAAATCAATCCTAGATTTTAAGGTATCTTTCATCTTGCCTTCAATATTAGTGTGCCGATAATGTTGTCACATATATTTTTCTCGATGTGCATCACATCAAGATTATGCCGCAGATCCAAATCTTTCCAATACTCCAAGTCCCACAAAGTGGACCTGCGGGTAAACAATAATCTCTCTTCTACCCTGCCACGCTTCCTTTTCCCGCTACCATTACCAGGATGGTTTCCTGGTGTAATATGCCTGACCTTCTCTAATTCCACTTGCAACTCATCGGCGGTGAGCCTCTTTGGCGCATCACGGTTTTCATGCTTTGCATTGAACACATGTCTTCGGTATTTTCTAGGATGCGGCTTGTCCTTGGCAAGGAAATGGTGGTGTCCAATGTAACAGATCTTGCTAAGTATTGCGTATGACAGCGGATTCCTGTCACAGCGAACACATGCATTGTAACCATGTGTTGTTTGCCCTGACATAGTGCCCAAAGCCGGATAATCATGGATGCACCAAATTATAACAACACGCAGAAAGAAATCAGCTGGTGGGCTGCTATATAGGTCTCGAGTGAGAACACCCTTCCATAGCTGTTGAAGTTCCTCCACAAAAGGCTCCATGAACGAATCAAAATCCTTTCCAGGACTTTTTGGACCTGGGATGAGCAAGGCCATCATGTAGTTTGATTCTTTGGTGCAGACATTTGGAGGCATGTTGTAAGGGATAACAAGCACTGGCCACATGCTATATGTGGCGCTCTGGTGGCCGGGTTAAATCCATCTGAAGCTAAGCCAAGTCTAATGTTTCTCGGGTCAGCAGCAAACTCTTTGTGTTTATCATTGAAGCTTTTCCACTCACTACCATGAGATGGATGGCTCATTACATTCTGATCTCTGTACTCCTGGTTCCTAGAATGCCACAGTATATCCTCTCTTGTTTCAGCATCATGAAACAACCTCTGCAATCTTGGTGTAATTGGAAAATGTCTCAGAACATTATGAGGAATCCTCTTCACATCATCGCCATCTTTCCATCTTGATGATTTGCCTTTCCGGCATTCACTTAAGTTGGCATAATCCTTCCGGAACAGAACACAATTATTCTTACAAACATAGATCATATCATATCCAATTCCAACTGCACGAAGGAAATTCTTCATTTTATTGTAGGTGTGTGGCAGCTCAGACACATCTGGGAAAGATTTGCGGAAAGCAGCCAACATCACATTGAATGATTTGTTGGTCATCCGCTCAGATGTCTTCACCTGAAGAAAAGTGACCATAGCTAAGAATACTGACAGCTTATTTCCTGGGGTGACAGCAACGTTGCATTGTTCCAACATGCGGGCCCACCATTTTTCTTCTGCAGGTGAAAGTTCACGGAATGCACGAGCATTTCGTAGCATTGCTTCAATGTTGGTCAAACTCACTGGCTCCACCACCACCTCCTCCTCCTCCTCTTCCACCTGAGCATCATGCAGATCAAGATGGTGATCTACTGCTTCCACGTAGTCAATAACATTGACGTTCACAGCTTCACCATGATGAACCCACCTAGTATATGTGACCGACATCCCATACAAGTGTAGATGATTTTGCATAGTTGACTGGGGTCTTGTAACTGAATTCATACAACTGCTACATGGGCAGAGCACATCTGATTTCGGACCACCGTACTCAGCTCTGATAAAGTTCATGAAGTTTTCAACCCCCTCAACATATGCAGCGAAGAATCTTCGAGCAGAAGTTATCCAAGTCATGTCCATCTGTTAGACATACAAATTAGTTCTTCTACTAGATATTACAGGAAAAACATATATGCTTTTTTATGAAGTCCAGAAAAAATACCTAGGTCGATGTCTAAAGCTATGGCAAGATATTTGGTCGAGCAGATCTAAGTAATGAAATATATGTAAAGCTAATTCAGCAAACAGATTTGAGTGCCAAATTATGGCAGGCTATTTCAGCAGTCAATGAGGCCGAGCACATAGCCATCAAACTAATGAAGGCCATCACAGCAACAAAGATCGAGTATAAAATGGTGTACAGCTATTTCACCTAACAGATTGGCTACTAGACCATGGCAATCTACGTCACAGTAAATATATGGCAGGATATTTTAGCAACTAATTGGCCTTGGCATGCCATCTCAGCTAAGCAGATTGAGTGCAGAACAGGGCAAGGAAGCTTCTTAAGCAGTGACAGTAAACTACTTTGGCAAACAGTGAGATTAACAGCGTCTATCAGCTAACATTTAGCGCTACACCGACATGAATGGGGCCTCAGTCTAGAATGCGTGTACCGTGGGGGAAGCTGACTGCCGTGCGTCTCCACACGAACGTTGCCAGCGGTGGCGGCGCTGACCGCCGTGCGCCTCCACAAGAACGTAGCCAGAGGTGGCGGCGCGGCTAGAGGACGGCAGTCTACGAGAGCATACTGTGGGAGCGAGAGGATCGCCGAACCGCGGCGCCGATGTATCGGCACGGCGGGGAGGGCGGCTTTGGCGGAGCGAATGGAGTGGAGGGGGGCAGGGGACAGGGGGGTTTGGGGAATATTATTGGCTAGTTGGCTGAAGGGTGGTTGAATCAGATTTGGGGGGAATTTTTGGGTGTGGGGGGAGGATTTTTGCGCGGTAGGCGCGGGGAGTTTGGCGCATGGTCGGTTTCTCCAAGTGCAGTCCCACGTGTCAGTGAAGAGGCAAGCCGAAGCGCGTTCCGTTTGCGTGAGCCGTGTGAAGGACCGAACGTGTGTGGGGTGCAATGCGACCGCGACAGGAGTGCTGTGAGTGTACCGCCTTTTTTCCTTTTAAACTAGGTGCTTCGCCCCCTCAAAAAAAATTTGTTGCTTCGCGCGATCCATCAATACTACTACTAGTAATCCGGTAATCCCGACTAAAACGGCGCGGCCGGGTCTTTTCCCGCGCGATATGCTGGGAGGTTGGCTTAGTTGTGTTTTTTAGGACGAGTAATGCTACACCTATGTAATCCCAGTTACGTAATTAACGTAATGTGAAACGTGTGAGCTGTTGATTGTAGATTGGGGGGAGGGAGGGGCCCACCACCATGAAAATCAGGGGAGGAGAGAGAGAGGCAATTTACGTTAACCCTTTCGTAGGTTCCCGTAGATGTAGAAAGATGTGAAATGCGTGAATGTGTAGTGGACGTACTATTGGAGTGCCTAAGATAATTTGTGTATGTATAGACCCTATGTGTTTATTTTACTTCGCATGTTAGATTTGTCTCGGTTCAATAAAAAGCAGAGTTGGTGATGATGGTGTGCCTGTCATCATGCAATATAGGCCGTCCGATCTATATCTAACAGATAGGAAGGAAACTATGACAATTTACCCACACTCCTCTCCACATTTGCAGATAAGGCTTTCCCTCGTTCATCCTTTTCTCCCACAAGATCTTGATCTTCCGTGCAACGCACAGGCATCTTGCTAGTACTCCTACAATATGTTTATTATTGTGAAAGTTCATATACACCGGCCGAGATTAATGCAAACACGGCAGATTTTCATTACATTTCGAACTTTTATAGGACAGAAAAATAAAAGAAACCCGACCCTAAACCTATTTTACGGCGGCGCCCGACGTCCTCCATCTGCGATCTCCATGTACGGGGGCGGGGTTCAAGACCCGTGAAGTGAAGGTGCGGTCTCCGGCGAGGAAGAGTAGAGCACGGGATACGGACCGGCCAGTTGGCACACCATGCCCTGCCGCCTCCCATGCCCTACTCATCCTCGGAGGAGTCCCCGACCTCGGTGGTGTCGGACGTTGGACGGCGGCAAGTAGGATGCGTGGCTGACGGTGCTCCCGTCGTCGGCCGCCAGTGTGGCCACCACTTGTGCGGTAGCATCCGTGTCCGGCTACGCCGCTATTGCGTCGCGAGAGCCGACTTGAGCGAGGGCGGCGACCTCGAGCTTCATCCCCGAAGACAAGCTCTCCCGTAGAGGGTTCGCACTTGCGGTCATGGCGGATGTGGTGCCAGGTAGGAGGACGATGCGCTATGGTGTGGAGGTTAGCTAGGCGTTGCCGCTTTAAGTAGCGCATTCCGGTGAGGCCAAGCATCGGGTGCGTCATTAAGTTGCCGGAGTTGGTTCCTCAGGCACCGAGCCTCTTAACGACGACATACGAACGGACAACATGAATGCGGGCAGTTGGCGCTGCCTGGGAATGCACCGCGCGACGGCGCGAGGGACGAGGGTTTTGGTGTGCCAGGGTAGTCAGCTGCGGTCGTGGCAACGTTGGAGATGCCTTTGCTCACATGCGATCCCCGCATGTCATTGAAAAAGCAAGACGACCCGGCATGGTCTCAGGTCCAAAGGATGCAGTTGGCTGCGCTACACCACTCCGCGGACGCGTTGCGATGCCCCGTGCATCCTCGACGAGCTGGGTGTTGGGGTGTGTTTGGACTGTGGTCAAAGTGCACCTTACCAAAATTTTGGTCATGGCCCAAAGATTGGTCTTTGTTTGGATGGTTGCCATTTTTTGGCATGCCAATGAACTCTAGCCAACTCTAGTTCATTTTTCTTGCCAATGTCGGCCAAATCATGGGCAACCAATACCTCAACCAAAATTTTGGTCATGACCCAAAGATTGGTCTTTATTTGGATGGTTGCCATTTCTTTGGCATGCCAATGAACTCTAGCCAACTCTAGTTCATTTTTCTTGCCAATGTCGGCCAAATCATGGGCAACCAATACCTCAACCAAAATTTTGGCTACCCAATGCTTTGATGGGGCAACCTTGGGAACAAACCAAACATACCGTTGGTCGTGCCACAGCACTAATGCCACCCTCGGCACACTGAAACCGACCGTGTCTAGCGACGATATGAGTGTGTCGCTCACCGTGGTCGCCGTGTCCAGAGGCGGTGCTGGAGCTGCGCCCCGTTGTTGGCCCCAACAACCCACATGAACGGTTGTCGGTGGCGAGGAGGTCATGGGCCAGCTCCTCCATTGGACTAGTCTGCGCTACATCGTCCCGACGGGTGTGCCCCACATGTCGGTTTCCCTGTTTTCCCGGCCATATTAGAGCGTCAGTGCTCCGCGTTGCGCATTAGGCCTTTCACTATGTAGGCCAAGCGAGACAACATATTGTTTATTTGAGCCGTTCAAGTATAATCATGTGGCGTTTTCTTATTTCTCATTCCTCTCCAACCCTCTTCTCCATCGATCATGTCACCCTCCAGTCGAGTCCATCCTCCCGCATGCCTCATTTGAACATTCCGCCGAGTATCATGCGCATGTACCCACCCTAGTGCTCTTTCAATAGATCTCCGGACCCCGAGATGAAATCGAGAGGGAACGAGTGGGGGCACGTGATACCTAAGGCGGATTCAAAATTTTGAACCGGTGATCATAGCATCCGCAAATCATATATAAAGGGTATTCAATGTTCGTTTCGTTTTTGAACATACAATATACTCCCTCCTATCCTTTCTAGTTTACATATAAGTTTTATGTGTAGTCAAAGTATATCTACTTTGATCAAAAAGGTATCAACATTCAACAACGCCCAATCAATATTGTTAGATTCGTATGTACTCCTAGATTTGTACTCGAGATGGTTTCTAATTTGACTATTGACAAGATTAATAGTATATGAGATGTAAATGTGAAAATTATATCATTGGAAACTCCTTTCACATACGAATTTGACCGTATGCTTTATGTAAGTTGCATGTCATATATTATTACTCTAACATTTGGTCAAAGTTAGCCTCAAAAAACGCATTAGACCCTGTATGCTTTGTGTAAGTTGCATGTCATATATTATTACTCTAACATTTGTGTAAGTTGCATGTCATATATTATTACTCTAACATTTGGTCAAAGTAGTATAGTGGAAGTGGATCCACTGACGTAGGTATCCCTGCCTTACCCTCCCTTTCGGTCACTTACTGGCGGACCCCATGCTTGCTAGGCCCCGCATGTCAATTACTCAATAGGTTCAGCCACGTCAGGGGATCCTCATCCGTAGTATACTCCCTCTATTTTTATTTACTCCGCATAAAACAGAGGGAGTGGTGGTATAATAAATGACGCGGGCGCGGGAGGGGGAGGTACGTCGGTTTGCTCTCAACTGCGGTCCCACAAGCGAGCGAAAACGCAAGACGAAGCGCGTTCCATTCGGTGAGCGACGTGGAGGGTCCAGCGTGTCGGGCTGCAATGCGAACGCGACAAGAGCGATGTACAGTCAAAACCGATTGACCGGTTGTCACCGGAACCACTATTCACACCAGAACCTTCGCTGCTCGGCCTACGCCAGCCACTGCCCTAAAACCACACCAAATCTCCAGCCCATTCCCCCACCTTTCGATTCCATAGCCCGCATCAAGCTTCCCCTAGTTCACCGGAAAGCCATGGTGCCCCGCAAGATCACTTACTACAAGATGCTGACGCCGGAGCGCCGCGCAGAAATCATGGCGGCAGTCGGCGCCACAGACCTTCGTTCCCAAGCTCGCTTTGCGGCGGGCCAATCCCCGAGTTCTCTGGAGCCAAGCTATGAGGGGAGGAAGCCGATCCAATGTTCATGGCGGAGGTCGCGGCGCAGAAGGCCCCCGATGGGTATGAGACGATGGACGTCGACTTCATGCCGGCATCCGAGTCCCCCATGGTGCAGGCGGACCAGCGGTTCAACATGGTGATACTAAAGGAGGACCGGGAGGCAGAGGCTCAACTCGACGCGGAGCACGTGCATGCCGCTGCCATCGAGGCTCTGGCAGGCGGAACCGGATGCCGTGGATGTGAACCGGGCGCGGAGGCTCGACTTGAGGCGGAGCGCGCGGATGCCGCTGCCATCGAGGCCCTCCTGCAGGCGGAACTGGACGTCCTGGACTTGAACCGGGTGGTAGAGGCTCGACTTGACGCAAAGCGCGCGGATGCCGCTCTCATCGACGCCCTCCTGCAGGCAGAACTGGACGTCCTGGACTTGAACCGGGCGGCAAAGGCTCGACTCGACGCGGAGCGCGCGGATGCCGCTGCCATCGAGGCCCTCCTACAGGCAGAACCGGACGTCCTCGACTTGAACCGGGCTGTGCTCTCGTCCGTGCAGAGCGCCCGCACACTCCGCTTGAATGAGTAGCTGGAGGCCGAGGACAACCACGGTGCAAAGACGCACGTCGACAACGACGGCTGGTTCGCGCCGGCAGCCAAAGACGACGATGCCGTCTCTTTTCGCGAGCAGTGATAGTTTTTCTTTATGTTGTTGTTTTTATGGATCTTTTGCTATGTAAAAACATATATTTGTTATGCAAGTCGCTTGACTTGGGTCAGTCTACCATTTCAGGCGGTTGGGTGAATATCCTACGTCTCCTAACCCTTCTTTCCTTCTTCCTCACCTCTTCTTCTTCCCCAACAGACCACCGCACGGGCCGTACGGATACTCCCCAACATGCGGTTGGATAAACATACTCTACGAATGAAAATTATGTGTCGGCGATAGGATGGCTGAGTTTGGTTTGTTCACATGCGACAGCACGTGTCAGTGAGGGTGCGTTCCCTTGGTTGGGTTTGCGGCGTGCAGGAGCGATTGTGTGAGGGTGCGGTGCGAACGCGGCATGCAGGAGCGGCTGTGTGAGGGTGCGGTGCGACCGCGGCGTGCAGGAGCGACCGTGTGAGGGTGTGGTGCGACCGCGACAGCTGTGCGCAAGTGTACCCCCTTCTCAGTTTGAAAACTTTAGGCAAGCTTGGCAAAAATGGGTGGCGAAGTTTGGCAATGCAAGGCCTAGACCCAAACAGGATAAGTACGTACGTACTAGGAGTACTAGTGTTAAAAAAGAAAGGCGGGGTTTTCCTTCGCGGGATTTAATCGATATAAATCCTCGTTTCACGTGTCAATTAATGCATATTTTTTCTCCAAAGACCAAAGAGCTAACCATCTCACTCCTCATCACTTGATTAATGCAGCGCCATGCAAATCAACCTTCTCACTTCCGCATGCATGCAGGGGATATTAATGTCCTTGGTTGCTAACCCCATCAATTTTGCCTCGATTAGTGTTAGTGGCCCTTTGCAAATTGTAGTTTTGATATACTCACCTTGTGTACAAAAAAATGGAGGTAGTAACTATATTTGAATTCCTTCCCCATTGCGGTGACGTCGATGATATCTTTTTTTGGTGGTTTGGCGAAGTGCGTTCGACGGAGAACACCATTGAGGGAGACCACGGTAAGTCGTTCGCAAGTGCCGCCTGCAAGCCGAGACAACCACCTTATTTGCATCCAGGAAGACGATGGAGAAGCGGAGTCAGCGAAGAGTGAAATGATGGTTGCTTCGTCCGTGCTTTTGTGATTTGACGCCTCACTGCTTTGTGATTTGTGATAGAAGGGACAGGGGAGTAGACTCTGTGCTCTATACTGTACTACATGCGTCCAAGCATGGGAGAAAGAGGAGAGACGTTGCATTTTTCTATTCCTTCAATCAATCAATCATGGAGCTTCGGTTCCATCTTTTTGGCTTTAGCAACACCGTCCACAATGGTTCCCACGATGCCAAAAGCTATTTTCACATTTGGCTACACATTGTGGATGCCCTTAACCGTACCACTTGGTTTTGCTCCTGTGTGCTATCTATACAAATCTCAATTATATTGATCTAAAAAATTATAGAATCAAGATTAGTAAAAAGGAGGTGATTTTGCCGCGTGGATGGCGGAGGAGGTTTCTTATTTGAGCAATGCTACATCCACGTAATGGTTTACATAAAGTTACAAACTGATGTGATGTGGGACTATTTGATTGGATTAAAGGAGAGGATTAGGCCCATCCCACCTGAAAATCATGGGGGGCATATATAGATTAGATGGAAAGTATACGTAGCAGCTACGTAGCCCTTTGTATGTCTAGGATTAGGCTTCTTATTTTCGGAGGACGTTGTCCTGGCGGTTTGCTAACATGCGGTCCCACGTGTCAGTGCTATACCAAGCCGATCCGCGTCCCACATGAGGCAGAACAACGGCAGAAGCAACATGTGGTTAAGTTGACGAAGATGAGGGAGAAGCAGATTCAGCAACGAGTGAAAATGATGGTTGCTTCGTCCCTCCAACTTAACTGCGGGAAAGGTGCAGCTTTGTGATTTGACGCCTCATTGCTCATTACTACACCGGCGCCATGACTGGGGTGCTTCACCCTGGCTGCTCTGCACTATATTCCGGCATGGCACGTGGACCCGGTAGCTTGATGTCCCACATGTCGGCGAACGGGACTAGAAGATTTATGAAAGCGAGCGCTCCACTCTTACGACGAAGGAGTAGACGACACGACAGCCTAGTGAACTGTCACTTGTACTGTATAGTACTATAGTTTGCTGTTTCGCACGATCCATCGATACAAACCCGATTAAACAGGAAAGGGCGGGATTTTTCCCGCGCGGTAGATGATACTGGCCATACATTTCAAAGGCAATTTTAATGTATGCAAACTGAATAATTATAAGTAACAATATGATATCTAGTAAAACAAAAAACACATATGATTTATTGTGTTAGAGTGTAGTAGTAGTGCTGTATTGCATAGTTGTTAGATGTAACATGCGAGAACGTGTAGAGATGTAGTTTTGGAGGGCCTACAGAGAGAAAAGCGTAATACGGTCACCGAACTTCAGAATAAGCTGATTACGGTCACTATATACATTTTGCGGTGATTATACGGTCACTTGCTCACAGTTCAGCATCGGATTGCAATCTGTTGACCGGCCAAATAGTCTGCGTGGCGCCATGTTGACTAGTTAAATTGACCACGTTCCTTGTGGGTCCCACCTGTCAGTTCGCATAGGCAAAAGGTCAGATAAACACAAATTTACGCAGGCGCGACAAGGCTCCAACCCGTGCGCGGGAATCACCTGGTTGTGTATGTGTCTGTCAGGGCCTGATGTGTGCGCATGCACGTGTAGGTTGAGCACTTAAGCGTGAGAGTGTGTGTTGGTTGTGTGGTGTACTGGTGTGTGCATGCATGCGTGCGTGTGTGCATGTGAGTGTTGCGTGCGTGCGTGGTTGCGTGTGTATGTGTGAGTGTTGCGTGCGTGCGTGGGTGCATGTGTTTGTGTGAGTGTTGCGTGGATGCAGTTCGTGTGCATGCGTGCGTGTGTGTATAATCACCACACCAGCTCCTGTGTGTTA
Source organism: Triticum monococcum (assembly GCA_034509565.1). Lineage (NCBI taxonomy): Eukaryota > Viridiplantae > Streptophyta > Magnoliopsida > Poales > Poaceae > Triticum > Triticum monococcum. Next base: position 534,858,964 of record CM067845.1, on the reverse strand, counting down.
AAACAGACAGCTCAGCATACCAATACAAGGCCACCTTGTCCACTGTGGCCGCGGTCATGACTTCGAACCATCGTCCAAATATATTTTTGTCGTTTGTTTTCATTCTTACTAGCAAGAAGCCCGTGCGTTGCACGTAACATCAAGATGCATTTGTATGACTTGTTTAACTTGTGAGAGAAAAGGATGAACGAGGGAAGGCCTTATTTGCAAATGTGGAGAGGTGTGGGTACCTTTTTGCAAAATTGTCATAGTTTCTTTCCTATCCGTCAGATATAAATCGGATGACCTATATTGCAGGATGGCAGGCACACCATCATCACCAACTCTGTTTTTTATAAGAGTGTATTTTATGTATTTTATAAGAGTGTAGATGTAGAGTAGATACAAGTCGACAGGTGGACACGATGGTAGTGAGATAATGTGATGCAACACTAGAGGTGCCACGTGGAGCGTTTAACTGGTCAACTAGTCATGTCATGAGCAAATACAGAGTTGTACAGTGAGCCCGTGACCGTATAATAATCACTAAACATAAATGGTGACTGTAATGAGTGGATTCTGAAGTTCAATGTACGTATCGTGCTTTCGCTTCAAATACAATAATCGTCATTGCATATATCGCGAGAGAAAGATGAAACATGCGTGAATTTTCTGGGGGCTTACTTTTAGAGGACCTCGAGATAGTTTTGTGTGCATACGTGAAAGGGGCTTACAGGGGGGTATGCGATGGAGAGAGAGATGCTCTTCGTTTCTCTTTATTATGACTAACTTTGTATATAGTATAAAAATATACAAATTCACAGTGCGGAATAAATATCATTGTGGGCATCATGCAATGCAAATTAGCGTTCGTACTCCTCCATATAACTTTGTAATGTTGTATATATGTAGAAACTCTAAAATAATTTTTTGGCCATACTTTATTCAAAAGGAATGTTCTATGCGAAATAAACGTGAAGAGAGGGCTTTTTAGATCAATGGGGTACGTGATGTAACATGTGTGAATGTGTAGTTGATGCATTTGGCGGGGCCTAGAGAGGTATGTGTGTGTATTATGTATTTGAGAGAGGCATGGATAGAGGGGCCGACAGGGGGGGCGTGGGAGAGATAGCATGAGAAATGAGAGTGGTCTAGAGAGAGAGACGAATATGACGTCACGAGAAGAGATTCCATTCCCTTGAGTGTGTATATGCAAGGGGGGAGGGAATAGAGGCACCAGGAGAAATTTTCTGTGTGTGTGGTGTTCGTGTTGGTATGTGTGGGTGTGAGAAGATAATGAGACGTGGGGGCAGAGGGTGTGTCACCGCGTGAGGTCCGGTGGGTCGAGGTGAGGCCCTTCGTTCGGTTCCGTCCTGCGCCACATTGGTCGGCCCGTGACGCATTTAGGAAGACCCATGGATGACTAGTCGTACAAGACAAAGATAGCAGAATTGTGAAGTACTCTGTGTCCACTGACAAAGCCGGCTAGGATTTGTAACCCTAGGTTTTCGGACTAAGGTAACCCCTTTATATCTTATATTACTATTCATCCAACCTAACTTTAAGGGGCATCCTACAGAATGCTCTGCTAGAATCATACTCGTCGATTAGGAAGAGAGGTGTGAGACAATGCGTGAGAGACAGGCGTAAAGATAATGTGCGTACATGAGACACGTAGGCAGGTCCATGTATATAGAAAGGATCGATAAGGATTGTGCGTGTGTATGTTTGCAAGAGGAAGAGTGCTTGTGATAAAGGTTAGTGAAAGCAGTTGTAAATGGTTACGAGAGGGAGGGAGGGTGTAACATCCCAAATTTTCAATTTGGAATGTTATACATAGGTCATTCTTGCATATCATATTTTATTTTATTTCTCGTTCCGCAATCCTCGAAATCCTAAGCAACTCAAGGACCCTCGGAGAGAGTTGGGGATTTCCCGGTTTTCATATTTGATTTTTATCAAATAATAAAACAAGGATTTTGATTCTTATTAATTTTCTCTCCAAAAAAAAATATTTCATATTCAAAATAAATGAGAGGAGATAATATGACTTTTCCAAAACAATTGAAATATTGGAGGAAAAATATTAAAATCATTTATTTGATTTTATTCGGTTTATTTGCATTAGAAAAATTGCATGTTTTCAAAATTGCATTTTAGGGCCAAGAAAATGTTCATCTCATTCTAAATATTTTATTTAGACGGTGAAAATTTGTTTTGGCATTTTTAGATTTTTATTTTATTTTATATGATTTATTTTCTGTCGGCAAAATTGTTTTAAAAAATAATCTTCCCGCGCCCGATTGGGCCGAAGCCCAGCCGAGCCAGGCTGGCCTAGCCCCGCGCCGCCGCCTCCCTGTTCCGTGTCGCCGCCGGACTCGGAGGAGTCCGAGCCGCCGCCGCCACCCGTCCTCCTCCCCAAGTCAGAGCTGCCGCCGCCTCTCCCCCCCTTTAAATACCACCCCGGGCCCCCTGGAGCCCCAAGTCGCCGCCGTCGCAGCCCCTCGCCTGCCCTGCCGCCCGAGCCCGCGCCGCTGCCGCAGCCCACGCCGCCACCCGCAGCCGAGCCGCGTCGGCGCTTGGCGCCGCCGGCGTCGCCTGCCCCGCGCCGCCGAGCCGCCCCGCAAGCCCGCCGCCCGAACCCCGCCTCGCCGGAGTTGCGTCGCCGGAGAGGTAACGCGCCGATTTGAGCCACCGGTTTTCTTTTAAAAAAACCATTCGGTTTTTTTAAATCCTAGATTGTTTTTTAGATCGGTTCACCGGTTTTTCTTGGTTCTTCTATTCAGCGGATGTTCATCCGTACGTTCGTTTAAACGAACGATTTTTGCCCGTTAGTTACAACTAACGAACGCTCGTTCATTAGTCTGTTCGTGTAACGCCCCGTGACCGATGTGCCAGGTGTCGTCCAGTTATTCGTTGTTGTTGCCTTGTCATTGCTTGCATGTCATGCATTGCATATCATGTCATCATGTGCATTTCATTTGCATACATGTTCATCTCATGCATCTGAGCATTTTCCCCATTGTCCGTTTTGCATTTCGGCACTCCGTTCTCCTCCGGTGGTCATTTCTACCTTTCTTTCATGTGTGGGGGTTAAACATTTCCGGATTGGACCGAGACTTGTCATGCGGCCTTGGTTTACTACCGGTAGACCACCTATCAAGTTTCGTGCCATTTGGACTTCGTTTGATGCTCCAACGGTTAACCGAGGGACCGAAAAGGCCTCGTGTGTGTTGCAGCCCAACACCCCTCCATTTTGGCCCAAAACCCACCTAAACCTGCTCCATCATCTCGATCGTTCGATCACGATCGCGTCGCCGAAAACCGCACCTCATTTGGACTCTCCTAGCTCCCTCTACGCCTATATAAAGACCCCTCCATTTCATTCCCGGGTCTTCTTCCTCCTAACCCTAAAATTTTTCCTCGCGCCGAGCCGGACATGTCCGAACCCGGCCGGACGAACCCGCCGCCGCCGTCCGCGCCAATGGCCTTGCGCCACCTGTCCTTCCCGTGCCGTCCACCGCGCAGGGGCCCGCCGGAGCCCATCGCAAGCCCGCCGTGGGCCGCATCGGGCCCAGGTCGAGCCGCCCGCGCGCCGCCGCCCAGCGCCTGGCTCCCGCTCGTCCACCTCCTTCCTCTGAAGCCCCACGCCGCCTTGGACTCCGGCCCGCACCTCCGTCTGGACCAGGTCCCTCGCCGCCCTCTCCTTCGCTTCTCCCCTCGCCCCTCATCATCTCCCTCTCACCCGTAGGTGCTGCAAGCCCGACGAGCTCGAGCCCCGCAGCCATGGACGCCGCCGCCCACTCCGACCGACGAGCGCGCCGCCGCACCTACCATGGCCCCGCCGACCTCCTCCGCCCGCGCCATGACCGGATCCGAGGACCTCGCGGCCGGATCCGCCCGTTCCACGCCTCCCTGCACCTCCCCGGTGGCTCCCTCACCCTCCGGCAGCCTTCTCCCTCTTCTCCAGCGAGGATTCCGGTGATCCTCGATTTTCGCGCCGGATGAACCCTAGATCTGTTTCTCGGAGGTATAAATTCCACTAAGTCCCCGAAATTCCCAGATTCATATGCCCATGTTCATCGTGTCGTAACTCCGCATCCGTAGCTCCGTTTTGGGCATATAGCATATCAAAATGTTCGTCTTAGAGAGTATATCATTTCATTTCATTGCATCATTTTCATTTGAGCTCATCTTGATGCCAGAAATGCTGTTGGAAGAGTGTTATTTGAGTTAATCGTCAGATCTGCTGCATCAATTAGCTATTTGTCATTTTTGCCATGATTATTGTGTGCATGATATGCCCATGAGCTCTTCATGAGTTTTGTTATATGCTTTGCCATATTTCCAGAGGTGCAACCCATGTATTTTTGTGATGTGTGTGGTGACTAGCACAAGCTTGCAAAGTGGTGCATTCGTTAATGCTGATTTCAGGGACTTAGCATTTCCACTAAGTCCTTGATCTGTTTATCTCAATATGCCATATGTTCATATTGTTTCCTAGTGATCCGTGCCTCTTTTGAGGATGATCAGTAAGGATGTCTTGTTAATCTTGTAGTGCTCTATCCCTCCATGTCTTTGTTTGCAATTATGGAGCACCCTAGCTTGAGTCAATCGAGCTCTACTTTTGCTATTTCGTGAATCTGGGCAGATTTTCTACTTGTTAGCGATTTTGCCGAGGATGTTGTAGTTGATCCGTGCATGCTATGTTATTGTTCTTGCCATGTCTAGCTTGTATAATGTGTATTCTTGATGGGTGCATGCTTAGATTGTCATGACTTGCTCTGTAGTGAGTGCATCGAGCTCGTAAACATGCCTAGTTGATATCTGATTTGCATGCTCCAGTTTTTCACTAAGTCTGTGATCTGTTTATGTTTTTGCCATGTTCACATGCTTGCAATTGTATTTTCTGATCCTTTTTGGCTCAAGGTCACTAAGGGACTTTTGTTAAGCTCTTTGAGTAGCTCCATGCCATGCTTTTACTTTGCCATGTTAAGATCCTGTAGCATCTAGTTTTCATGCTCCAAAGTGTGCTACCTGATCTGAAATTCCAGACAAGTGTTAATTTCACTAAGTCTGAAATCTGTTTACCAAATGCATTTTTGCCATGCTTGTTTGAACCTGTTAATGGATGAATTGGCCGTAGCTCAGTGTTCATCTTTTGTTAATCATCATGAGTGGATCCCTGCCATGTATTTTGATGCCATGTTTGGGTGCTATAGCATGTTCATCTTGTTGCATTTAGATGGCTACTTGCTGTAAATCGCAGACCGGTGCCATATTTGAATTGCTTGCCATTTCCAAACCGTAACTCCGATTCCGGTGATCTTTATATCGTTTTCAAGCGATTTCATCTCATCTTTCCAGTGGCACACTTGGATTTCCAAGTTGAGGCCAGGTTCCATCTTTCCTTTGCAAATCATGCATATGCATCGCATACCGCATCCCGCATATCATACCATGTTCGTGTGTTGGTTGTTTACTATGTTGTGTGCTTCTTTACGTTGTTTGCTTCTTCGGGTTGGTTCCGGTAACGTCGTGATTGTGAGGACCCATTCGACTACGTCCGTTTGTCTTCTTCATGGACTCGTTCTTCTTCCTTGCGGGATTCCAGGCAAGATGACCATACCCTCGAAATCACTTCTATCTTTGCTTGCTAGTTGCTCGCTCTTTTGCTATGCCTATGCTGCGATACCTACCACTTGCTTATCATGCCTCTTATATTGTGGAACCAAACCTCTAACCCACCTTGTCCTAGAAAACCATTGTTTGGCTATGTTACCGCTTTGCTCAGCCCCTCTTATAGCGTTGTTAGTGGCAGGTGAAGATTGAAGTTTGTTCCTTGTTGGAACATGGAGATGTTTTTCCTTGTTGGAACATGTTTACTTGTTGGGATATCACAATATATCTTATTAAATTAATGCATCTATATACTTGGTAAAGGGTGGAAGGCTCGGCCTTATGCCTGGTGTTTTGTTCCATTCTTGCCACCCTAGTTTCCGTCATATCGGTGTTATGTTCCCGGATTTTGCGTTCCTTACGCGGTTGGGTAATAATGGGAACCCCTTGACAGTTCACCTTGAATAAAACTCCTCCAGCAATGCCCAACCTTGGTTTTACCATTTGCACTAACAACCTACCAACTTCCCTTGGGTTCTGCAGACTCAAGGGTCATCTTATTTTAACCCCCCCCCCCCCCCCCCCCGGGGCCAGTGCTTCTCTAAGTGTTGGTCCAACTGAGCGATGTCCGAGGCTACCAGGGGCAACTCTGGGTTGGCTTACCCAACGTCTTGCTCATCTGGTGTGCCCTGAGAATGAGATATGTGCAGCTCCTATCGGGATTTGTCGGCACATATGGGTGGCTTTGCTGGTCTTGTTTTACCATTGTCGAAATGTCTTGTAACCGGGATTCCGAGCCTGATCGGGTCTTCCCGCTAGAAGGAATATCCTTTGTTGACCGTGAGAGTTTGTTATGGGCTAAGTTGGGACACCCCTGCAGGGTTTTGAACTTCCGAAAGCCGTGCCCGCGGTTATGGGCAGATGGGAATTTGTTAATGTCCGGTTGTAGAAAACCTGAAGTTGACCTTAATTAAAATACATCAACCGCATGTGTTACCGTGATGGTCTCTTTCCGGCGGAGTCCGGGAAGTGAACACAGTGTTGGAGTTATGTTTGACGTAGGTTGTTTTAGGATCACTTCTTGATCATAGTTGTTCGACCGTGCTTTTGCCTTCTCTTCTCGCTCTCTTTTGCGTATGTTAGCCACTATATATGCTAGTCGCTTGCTGCAGCTCCACCTCATACTTTTACCTTACCCATAAGCTTAAATAGTCTTGATCGCGAGGGTGTGAGATTGCTGAGTCCCCGTGGCTCACAGATACTTCCAAAACCAGCTTGCCGGTGCCGATGAGTCCGTGCAGATGACGCAACCAACCTCAAGGAGGAGCTCGATGAAGATCTTGTCCTTTGTGTTGTTTCGTTCTAGTTGATCAGTAGTGGAGCCCAGTTGGGGTCGATCGGGGACCTTGTCGCATTTGGGGTTCATCTTTTATTTTGGTTCCGTAGTCGGACCTTGATTGTATTTGCATGATGTATTGCTTTATTCATGTAATTGTGTGAAGTGGCGATTGTAAGCCAACTATGTAACTCTTTCCCTTATGTATTACATGGGTTGTGTGAAGATTACCTCACTTGCGACATTGCTTTCAATGCGGTTATGCCTCTAAGTCATCATTCGACACGTGGGAGATATAGCCGCATCGAGGGCATTATAGTTCGTCAGTTTTCTTTAATCAGATTTATCTGCGATTATTTTCGATCGTGATCTCTGATCCGATTTTCGTTTCTGTTTATCTTTTCGCTCGTTAGTCGAAATCAGGCGATTCAAGCACCTGGATCTTCGTCTCGAGACCCTCTTTCTGTTTCATCAACTTAAACAAGATTTTGATACTGTAAAATTTGACCTTAGTTCAGATTAGTAAAACGGATCTTGTTTCTCTTGCTGTTTGAGTTTCATTGCCCCGTTTGATTTGATTCTTTTTTCAAACCAGAGTTCTTAAGTTGAACTTTCTGGTCAACCTCTCTTATTTGAGTTTTGCTTGTGCATCTTTGCTTGTTGCTTATGTATGCTATTGTTTGTTTGCGATAGAATTCCCGGAGTGCGAAGCGTGTTACTATGAGTCCTTAGGATTCGTGGATCGTGAGCAAGGCAAGTAACACGTTGGTCATACTCTTTTCATACCTAGTTTTTATGCATTAGTTTCAATCCTCAAACATTGCATGATTAGGATGTCATTAACTTGTGGGTTGGGAAGTAGTTATTGAGGTAGAACCTATTGCCCTGTTACTATCAAACCCTTGGGAGTTACTACTACGCGTTGCTTATATTGCTATGCTATGCTCGTAGACGTGGTTTGGGTTTGAGTGAAATCCATGACAGATGTAAGATTGTTATTTAATGGCTCAATTTAAGGTGGCAACTTAAATTAACATCTGGGTGGATTGAGGCGCCTGGGGAACCCAGTGTTGTCTGTATTTTTTTGGAAATCCCGGGGTACCCGTGTGATCTTCCTATGGACCGCCACCCAGGCTCAAAGGGAACTGAGATGATTCATGCTAGAAACTTCCGTGTGTAGCCACAAGCTATTATGGGCTCTAGCATAGTTGAGTAGGTTACGTGAAGCTCGTGAAGAGGTAGATCAGCAGGTAGTGGGTTTTGTAGGTTTGGTATGGTCTACCCGGAGTAGAGAGTTAATGTTTCTGAAAGACTGTGTCTCGGTCATCCGTTTCTCAAACACCATGGTTATGGAAAATCTTGAGTATCTAGCGGATCTTGTGGGGAAAAGTGCGCAAACTTCTGCAGAGTGTACAATCTAATCATGGTTAGCCGTGTCCCCGGTTATGGACAATCTTGAGTATCTAGTATTTGGGTTATCACATGTATCTCATCACTCTTAATTAATATTGTTGGGTTGTTAATTACTTTAATTGGAATTGAGTTGGGGGTACCTTCTCAATGTTGTTCAACCACCATGATAGTTAAATTAAAATCTATTCCTTTGTTGTAGGGAAAAATTGGCTTTTCGCAAAAACTATAACCATAGAGCTTTCCACCAGCCAAATATGCATGTAGTGATAGCATTATTATGTTCATGCTCTACTGTGTTATATTGTCAGCATATTCCATGTGCTGACCCGTTTTCGGGCTGCAACGTATTATGTTGCAGACTTTTCAGACGAGGAGTAAGGTTCGTTAGGTCGTTGCCGTGCAGCTCGGCTATGCTGTTGGAGTTGATGGACTCACTTTATCTTCCAAGCCTTCCGCTGTTATTGTATTAGATGGCCTTAAGCCATATTATTGTAATAAGTTCTCTTTTGAGACATTCAATGTAATAAGTGTGTGATTGCTACTCTGATATAAATCCTTCGAGTACTGTGTGTGTCAGCATTACCGATCCAGGGATGACACTGAAGCACAGAGACTTGACCGCTTGAGGTCGAGTCGCTACAGAGGGTTATATCTAGAGCATGTGTGCGAGAAAGACACCTCGGGAGAGAGTGTGTGAGTATGTGTGAGAGACCACCGATGGAGAGTGAAACTACACGTAAAAGACTGCTCTGCACATTGATTAAAGATATAAATTGTATCCAAATATTAGGATGGGATCATGATATTTGCAATTCGCGTAAGGAGCGGTCATTGATCCATCAGACATCTAGATTCTATCGAATTTGAGCATGTCTATGTTATTATTCGACACAATTGATCCACATGGTGAGTATTTTGAACTCCAGACAATGCATCGCTTTAGCAATCGAATATAAACGTGAGTATAGTTCATGTTGTATGTGTAAAGCACATTATACATACGAAAGTTACACAAGGGACATTATAAATAGCTACCTATGAACTAACATACATTTGAATTCAACTTAAGGTGGTTTAAAAAAATCGAATTCAACATGAAGTCCATTCAATTATTTGAATTTGATATCATGGCATTTGTAAACCATACCTAAATTATGGGGGCACCAATCTTTGCTCTGATTTTGTACATAATAGCATATGTAGTCGTGTACAAAATAGATTCAAATTTAGCTCCTCCATTCCAAAATAATCGTAGTTATAGGATTTTCAAGTGTCAAAATTTCAAAAAGAAGCGGATAATTTAATGAGGTTTTCAAACATACAAGGTCAAATATAACGTTGTCTATTTAGGTCAATCCTCATAGTTCAAGAGTACTCTAAACGTGAATGCTTGTGTTTCAAAATTTCGAACGAAGCACCAAAAGAGCCTCTACTCGCCCGAAACCGCGTGAGACCAATGTTTGGTAGTACAAGGAAATTACTTTTCTAATAACTCAGACCCGTGAAACCTACCGGCCCGACGTCCAAAGGTCTAAACCGGGGTAGGTTTGTAGCTTCATCTAGACGCCACGCAACCGCATCCGAAAAACATTCATACACAATGGCCGCCTAAGCACACATGCGTGTGGCCGAAATCGCTCCCGCCCACTATTTGGGACACCTGGGATTACCATCCTACCCCCGACCCGCAGTAGGTCCGAAATTTAAGAGGGGGCAAAGTTTGTACTTTCCCCAAATTTCAAACAAGCGCGTCCCATCTTTTGTTCAAAAAAGCCAAAAACAAGCGCGTCCCAGAACAAAACATGGTTCCCCCACCCATCTGATTCCCCATTCGTACTCCCTGGGAGCCAAAACTACCTCTCCACCAGCTGCGAAACCTCGGCGTCCTCTATTTGCCACCCCATCCCACCCATCAACCGCCGCCCTCCTCCATCACGCCGGAGCCGATACCCTGACGTCGTCGTCCACCGCAACCTCAACCGCAACGCCCTCCACGGCTAGTAGTTGAAGCCGAGGCTGAGTCATCCATACCCGAGCCAGTTCAACCACGCCGTCCTGCGCCTCACCGCTTCCGCTCCAACTTCGCCACCCTCCACCGCACCGGAGCTGTTCCTGCTACGCCATCCTTCGCCGCCTCGGATCTGCTTCCCCTCCGCCGACATACGGCCACGGCAACACAATCAACAATTTGGCCATGGGTTTGTCCAAGCCTGCACCCTCCAGAACATCGGTTTCCCGGTAAAAAGAATAAAATCGGCACGACATGTGGAGGTGACCACACCGGCAACCGAAAAAGGTACTCCTCTTCCCGTATTCATGCAAATCTTACGTCTCTGCTTGCACGGTATTCATCCCACAGAAGACACTAGTTGAACGCTTCTTCTTGATACTAGATGTTCCTAGTAACTCACGATGCACAAGGTTTCTCCTCATATACTATTTCACCTTAGCTAGAGGTCCGTCGCCCCCCTGAATTTCAATTTATGGCCAGTTGATTCCCAATTAACGGAAGCATTCCCCAGTGTAACCGGCGCTAGTACGCCTATTACGTTGGGGAAGCAATGCCTTGGTGTTTATCTTAGGGGCGTGTGCGGCCTAGAGCTACTGGCGCCCGATCTGGAGGTCGGCCGGGATTAAAGGGATGGCCTGGGGGCGCTGCCAAGCACAGCGGTGGTGTGAGATCAATGGGAGGGCGGGGCGACGGAGGCAGGGGTCTGGGCCGGTGGTCGCTGGCGGTTCAAGAAAGATTGTCAACAGTGACTAGCGGGAGGTAGACGAAGGCCATCTGCCCGTTCCTTATAGATCGGATGGTTCACTAAAAAATTGACTGACCTATTTATTTTCAGTCGACTGTTATCTTAGATATGACCACATGTGGTGGTGTGCTGGAGGAGTACCTGCATTTCCTGTGCTCATATATTACAAAATCATACGGAGTAGAATCTAATTTTATTTGCCATGCAATGTTGTAGAGCTATCATATGTCTCCTGTCATTTATTTTTCAGCCACCTGTTATCTGCTACTTTTACAGTGCACTAGTTCTGCACACACTTCACCCTTACTCTCACTATTGTGTTTTTATGCAAGGGTATTTCAGACTCTGCTGCCATGAGAGAAGCCAAAAAGAAAAGAGAGAAGTCGCTCCAGCTTCGTATCCGGGTAGGCAAGACACGTTACAGCGCTATAAAGGGTGCGGTGTCAGCAGATCAAGACGGTAAACGTAGCTCTGGAGTTGATGACCTCGCTCGGAATGAACCACCATCCCAGGTGCTTGCTTAATTTCGCGGTGTCATATGTGGTTGCATGTTCCATATGGTGTCTAGCTTGTATTCGAAAGGCCGAAGTCGGTAACATAAGGAAAGGTATTTTTTACATGAACCACCATCCCGTGAGCACCAGAAGACAAATAGCTAGTCAGGGCACTGGCCGAGCCAGTGACAAGCTCGGCAAAGATAGGCATCACCTAGAAGCCAACTAAAAAGCTGTGATGGTGGTGAAGCAGCCCGCCTCCCACCAGGCTCTCAGGTCCTAGATGATCGTGCTCACCACTCCAGGCGGATGTCTAGCTTGTATTGCTTCCAATTTGGTTAAATTGCATGTGCTTAGCTTACACATTATACCTTTGAATATGACATGCCTTTCTGTTTTTGGTACATACTAGTACATCTGTGTATTAACCATGTTCTTACATCAAACTAATGTTCTTGTGTATCCCTCATCAATCACTTATGACGAGGCAAGAAGTCAAGGGGACTACTCCTCATTTAAAGAATGCAGCGTTAGCCTCCCGACATGATTCTCAAGAAACAGAAATGCTAGATGAAGATAGTGAATGTAGCTCTGTAGTTGATTACAGCATTTCCCCTACACTAGCATCGCAGGTGCTTGCTCTGACTTGGCAGCGTGATATGTGGTTGCATGTTGCATATGGTGTCTATATTGTAATTCTTCCAATCTGGTTAAACTGCATGTGCTAGTCTGCTTAGCTTATACATTATACCTGTTAATGTGACATGCCTTCCTGTATTTAGTACATAGTACATCTGTCTATTAAGCATGTCCTTACATAAAACTATTTTTTTGTATCCCACATCAATCAACATGACGAGACACCTTTAGTATATGCAGTGCGATATTAGTTGCATCTTTCATATGATTTATAGCATGCGTTGCTTCTAATTTGTTGAAATTCCATTTATGATGGAACGCTTTTAACTTGGCAGAGTCATATTGGTTGCATCTTTCATGTGGTGTCTAGCTTGCATTGCTTCTTATTTGCTGGAATGGTTTCTGCTTAGTTTACACAAATAGTTGTGAACATGCCATGCCGTCCTGTTTTCGTACATATTCCATCCCGGTATCATGTGTTTGCCTTACATCAAAGTACTGATTGTCAGTATCATGCATGAATGAGTTCTGAAGAGAGAATTTTATTGCTTTTTCTTGTCGGTTTTACTTGACAATTCAAAATCAATAAAGCGAAAGGAAGTTAGCAAGGCAACGGATAAAGGTGCTCCTTCCGAACGGAGGGCCTCTACAGTTTCTACTCCTCCACACCCCCAAGATGATTTCCAAGACAACACATGCATAGACACTCAACAAAGATGTGTTTATGATGAGCACGTCTCCCCTAGTGCAGGATCACCGGTGCTCCCTCTAACTTGGCACTGTTATATGTGGTTGCATGTTATGTGTGATGTCTAGCTTGTATTGCTTCTAATTTTGTTGAATTCCATCTGCTTACTTTACACATTATATTTGAATAAGACACGTGTTCCTGTTTCTAGAACATACAATATCTGTCTATCACACCATGTTCTTACATCAAATTACTACTGTTGTGTAACCTGCAACAATCACTTATCATAAGACACGTTTGACTTCGGAGTGTGATATAGGTTACATCTCACATTATTTTCTAGCTTGTACTACTAATTTGTTGAAATGGCACTTATGATGAGACAATTTCAACTTGGTAGAGTGATATTCGTTGCATCTTTCATATGGTGTCTAGCTTTCATTACTTCTAATTTGTTGAAATGCCTTCTCCTTAGTTTACACATGATAAGCTGTGAATATGCAATGCTGTGAATATGCAATGGCACTAATGACGAGAGACCTCTAACATGGTAGTGTGATGTTGTTTGCATCTTGCATATGATTTATTTCTTGTACTGCTTCACATTTGTTTAAACGTCATTTATGATGAGACGCTGTTAACTTGGCAGAGCGATATTTGTAGCATCTTTCATATGGTGTCTATCTTCCATTGCATTGCTTCTAATTTGGTGAAATGTCTTCTTCTTAGTTTACACATCATAGTTCTGGTTATCTCTTCCGTCCTGTTTTCCTTACATATTACATCCTCCTATCATGTGGTTGTCTAACATCAAAGTTCAGTTCGTCTGCATCACACATCAATTTGTTCTGAAGAACTAAATTGTTATTCGTTTTTCTTGTCGGCTTGACTTAACATGACACAAAGAAAGAGGAAGAAACACAGAATGGCAGGGAATGAGAAGCAAATGAATCCTGCAGATTCTACTGGTACTGATGGTGCAATAGAAGGTCAAAGTCCAGTGGAAAATTCTACAAACACGGCATCCCATGCTACACGAGCTGCAAAAAAAGCCAAACGGAAACAAATAGCTGCCACCAAACAAGCAGAGACAGCCCTAGTTCTTGCAACACCTACCACAGTACTACCAGTTGCATGACTTACTCGTGCGTCAACTGAGCTAGCAGCACGTTCCCAAGCTCCCTTGCCACCTGACACTACTTCCCAAGCACTCTTGACACAAGACGAGTTGGCAATATCAGATGAACCTTGTGAGCTTCAACAGCAAGAAGGTAGTAGCTAGAGTCAAGTTACAGTTGCATGCTTCTTTATATGTAGTCTCACAGTTTGATGTACACTAACACTTCCTATGTTCGTTGTTGGACTAGCACCTAGGTGCAAGAGGAAACAAACATCAAGGATAATGCTCGATAGGTTAACTAAATCTAGAGGAGGAAGAATGGAGATCCATTTTGAGGCAGGTTTAAAAAGGCCACGTGATGCTACAGAGTCAGCCTAGTACCAGAGGCAGCGGTTGCCGTTAGGTGTCATGTACGTATCCTCCCAACATGGATTCAGTATAGGAATGACAAAGACGAAACCCAGTTCAACACCTTCCTCGACCATTTATCTGTAAGTATGGTTATGTATGGAAACTAGTAATATCGTCTTGCTCTGTCCCATACTTTCCAGGTTGCTGATAATGAGACTCCCATAATTTTCAACAGATGAGGTTCAAGTTGGATAGCCAAGATGATGCAACCATACAAGCTTGCACCCATGTTTTCAAGTCTGCTCTGCGAGAGTATCGGTATAACTTGAGGAAAACTCAATTTGAAGGCAAGGCTAACAGTGAACTTTCCCAAACATCTCGATGGAAAATATATCGGATGAAGACTGGAGGGGCCTTGTTAAACACTGGCCTGATCCGAAGTATTAGGTACATTATATATATGTGATCAGATCACATGTTGAAGTCCTATTTACGCATGTGCCACACAAATCTATCTTCTTGTAGGTGAACTGTTCAAACAACAAGGCCAACCATACGAAAGTGAAATTCCAACAGACGACAGGATCTCATAGCTATATTGCACACTGCGAGGCTCTTGTAATTAGCTGTTGTTTCACTCTTTTTGTTGTACCATATTATCAGATATATATTGACTTGTTCGAAATGCAAAGGAAAGCCCGCAAGGACCAAAAATTACCTAAACCAAATGCTGTGGAAATCTTCAAGGACTGTCACACCAGCAAGAAGAAGGCCATGACTACACCAGTCAAAGCCGCTGTTGTAAGTCCTTAATCCTCATGCCTTTTAACTACTACTTACTCTGTGTCGGGTGGTAGGAGCGACATATGCCAACGGGTGGCTTATCATTGCGGGAGCCAATAGAACATCGCCGGTGCCTGGAAACGGGATGAGGCAAAGACATGCACGCCGACGAATCTTACCCAGCTTCAGGGCTCTCCGGGGAGATAATACCCCTACTGCTGCTCTGCGGGGTCTCCGCATGGTTACTAAGTGAACAAGTAGCTAAAATGCTCCTTGAGCTGTTTCAGGTGGAAGGAGGAAGAAGGGCTCAGCTTAGCCTGCTTCTTCTTCTTGTATGGTGTCTAGGTCTAGAATGAGAGTCCAACCCTTTCATGGGTGCACCGGGGGGTTTATATAGGCCTACCCCCCAGGGGTACAATGGTAATCCGACTGGGAGCTGGGCCCAGCTGTCTATGACTATGCTCGCCGGCTTCTCCGCCGGCTTCTGGGGCCCGCCGGCTGGTGGGTCCCGCCGGCTGCCGGCTCCTAGGTCGATAGGCCGGCCCCACTGGCCAGGGCCTGGTCGGCAGCTGGTTACTGTTACTCCGTGTCGTTGACGCAGGCTCGGTCGGGGTAAGCGTGGCTACAGTAATGCCGCCTTGGCGGGCGATTACTGTAGCCCCGCCGCGTCTTGCCTCCTTAATGGGCGTCTCCTTCGAGGAGGGTGGCAGGCCGGCTATGTGAAGCCGGCCCTCTATCTTGCCGGCTTGAGAGGAGGTGCGGCCGCCTTCGGCATCTCTCTGCCCGAAGGGGCCCACCGCCTCGGGGGCCATGCTGGCGGCCCGTCGTGGATGGCGTCAGAGCCACCGTGGCTACAGTGCCGCGCCGGGCGGGCCGTGGCTGCCCGCACGGCACGCTGTACCAGGCGTGCTCCGGGTTTTGGGGGTGGCAGGCTCCACTGTTGCCACGCCCCGCTTCATCATCGCAGAGTGGACGCGTACATTGCGGGTACGGCGTTGACTGCTTTATGGGAGCCGGCCTGGCTGTAGCCGGCCTTGTCGTAGCCGGCCCTCCACAGCTTTCTTCATGAGGGTAAAGGGCGGGCCGCCCCTGAAGCCGGCTAGGAAGGTAGTCGGCTAGGGGGGAGGCGGCCCAGGTCTTGAGTCTTCTTATGAGCCGGATGGCTCATAATTTTTTCTGAGGGGCCAGGGGAAGCCGGCTGCGCTACCCATGGCTATTTACCCCGACAGTAGTCCCCGAAGCCGGGCGAGCTTCACGGCGGACGGAAGAACGGGAAGCTTGGCCGGCTTCACACCCAGAGGGGCCGACCTCGCCGTCGCAGGCCGACTTCGGAGAACTTTTTTGTTATTAAGGTGACCGTGGTTGACCCGTGGGCTGGCCGCGGGCCCCATGACGGGCCACATGGCGGAGAAGTCCTGCCATCGCACGCGCGCGACGGGACGCCGCCGCAGGCCCGGGCCCGCCACTCCCTGGCCTCGGCCCGGGCGCAGATCTTCTGTGGCTCGAGGGGACTGCTCACCTCCCCGCGGCCGTTTCTTCGCGTCATCAAGGCGCGTAATTAACGTGGGCGTGCGGGAGATGGGCACGATCGATCCCCACGATCCCCCACGCCGCACCTCCTCGGCTCTGGCGCACGCGCCTACAAGTAGGGGGGGAGGGGGAGAGACAAAGGCTCGTTCGCTCCCCCGCTCCCCGTCCCTCCTTGCTCCTCTTCTTCTCCTTCTTCTTCCTCGCGCCCGACGCAGTCTCGCGCCGCAGCCCGCCCACGCCGCCATGTCCCTGGCGCTGTCAAGCTCGTGGGACGGGTCCAACGTCCACGAGGACCACATCGAATTCCTCCGCCAGACCCGGCGCCTGCCCGCCGCCAACCTCGTGCAGGTGCATCTAGGGCCGGAGACGGAGGTCTCGCCGGCGCCGGAGGAAGGCGAGCGCGTCGTCTTCCGCACGCACTTCTTGCGTGGCTTCGGCTTCCCGGCGAGCAGCTTCATGCGGTCCTTCCTCGAATTCTACAACCTCCAGCCGCATCACGTCACGCCCAACGCGGTGATGCAGCTGTCGGCCTTCGTTTCCCTCTGCGAAGGTTTCTTGGGGGTGCTGCCGACGCTGGAGCTCTGGGCGGAGCTCTTCCAGAACAAGCTCGGCACTGTCTCCACCGGCGTGCCGGCTCCCTGCGGGGCCTTCATCGCGATGAAGAGGGCAAGCGACGACAACCCCTTCCCTCACATCCCTCTAATCCAGTCTGTCAAACTCTGGCAGAAATCCTACTTTTATGTCAAGAACGTCGCCCCGCACGGCGACTACGTCAATCTGCCGGCTTACGTAGTCGGCCCGCCGGCTGGGAGGCGGCCGTCTTGGGGCTACCGGTCCAAGTCCTTGTCTCCGGCTGGGAACGCCTCCATCGCCCGGCTTCTGGTGATGATCCAATCAGAAGGCCTGCGCGCAGCCGACCTGGTAACCGCCTTCGTCGAGCGCCGGATTCTCCCCCTTTAAAGCCGGCCCCACATGATGTGCCAGATGAGCGGCCAGTTCGACCCTTGCCGGCTAAGCACATGGGAGATGCCCCATGCCGTGGCTCACCGACGACTGGCAATTCGGCAAGGCGCCGTACTCCCGCGCCCATCCTCCGCCTGTGGTAAGTCCTTCTTCTTGTCGTCTGCCGGCTTGAGCCAGCCGGCTTCTGACCAGGCGGCTCTTCTCTTTTTTCTTTCTTTTATCAGAACCCTCTCCTCCCGCCGCCAGCCAGGGCGGCAGGAGTCGAACGCGAGTATGCCCCGGACCGCACGGTGGATGACCTCGACGACCCGGACCTGGCCGCAGTCGCCATGGAGGACGCCGCCACGGGGGACGTTGCCGAGCCCGGAGGCACGGGGCTCTCAGCCAGTTTCGATGACTGGCCGGACGATTTCGACGCCGAAGAAATCCCGCGCCACCAGTTGGCAGCCGACCGCCACAGCGCGGGCTCGTCCGCCGCGCCGGCAGCCGGTGGTGGGAAGGGGAAACGCCGGGTCGCGCTTCCACTCTTCGGAAGCCGGCCGAAGAAGCCGAGGGCCTCCGCCGCGGCCACGAAGCGTGACGAGGCGGCGGCGAAGGCGGCCCGCTTCCAGAAGGCGGTGAAGAAGCCTCCGTCAGTTTCCGCGTAAGCCTTCTAGCCGCTTACGTGCTTGTTATTTTGAAGTCTTCCTTTGCTTGAATTCTTCTCTGATTTCTTGAGCAGGGCGCCGCTCTCCCTCGAGCGAGGCCCAGGCGGCTCCGTGGTCGGGCCGGGTGCTGGGTCCTCAGGGTCCCGCCGCGTGGACCCCCGCGCTGAACTTGCAGCAGCCACGGAGCGCAACGCTCGCGAGGCGCGTCAAGAGAGGGAGGCAGCGGAGCGGGAGGCGGTGGAGCGGGAGGCCGCTCGGACGGCGACGGGGCGAGCGAGCGCGGCGGCCGAGACTCCGTCAGAGCGGGCGGCCGCGGAGACGGAGGCGGAGGGCGCACGTAGCCGGCCTCCGCTGCTCGCCATCCCCCTCCACACCTTGGATCCGGACATCCCTCTGCCCACGGCGGAGGAGATCGCCCCCGAGCAGCCGCCGGTGCAGAGGGACGAAGTCTTCGAGATCTTCGCGGAGAGGAGGCCGCCGGTAGCGCCAGCCGGAGCAGGCGAAGGCGGCCAGTCGTCGGCGGTGCCAGAGGAGCCGGCCCGGGCTGCGCCCGAGGCCGGAGCCGGTCTTGAGATCGAGCTGGTGGCGGGCCGGCATGCCGGAGGGGGCACGGCCCCGCCGGACACGCGCCGAGCCACGGGTGCCGAGCAGACGGCAGACGCCTTGGAGGCGGCCAGCTCCGCTACGTCCGGGTGGACTCCCAGCGGAGGAAGCGGCGAGCTGAATGCCGCGGCCCAAGGGGTTCGGAGCCGGCTGCAGGCACAGGCCGGCCTCCTGAGGCAATTCACTCAGGAGTTTCTGTCGACGCGGTCTGCAATCCGGGTAAGTCTTCACTCGTTGACCGTTCTGGTCCTCTGAATTTTTTCCGTGGGGGCGCGCTAGCGCACCCACTGGGTGTAGTCCCCGAGATCCGGGCCGACTGCAGCGCAGTCGGGTCGGATCTTACTCGACGACTATCTTGACTGTTTTTTCTAATCTCTAGGATTATCACAATTCTCGTGCCGCCTCCTTCAACTCCCAGGCTCGGGAGCTGAGCCGGAGGACCGAAGACCTTGCCAGCAGCCGGCGTAAGTGTTTTGTCTTTATTTGTTTCTCGTGGGGGCGCGACAGCGCACCCACTAGGTGTAGTCCCAGAGATTCGGGCCGACTGCAGCGCAGTCGGGTCGGATCTTCCTTGACGACTTTTCCCTTGCTGACTTTTTCTCTTTGTCATTTGCTCGCGCAGAGGCCAACGCCGACTTGCGGAGGGAACTCGGCGAAGTGCAGGCCGCTCTTCGCGCCAAGGACGCCGAGTATGCTGACTTGGTTCAGGAGCGCGACCGCCTGGCCAAGAAACTGGCCGACCAGGAGGAGAGCCATAAGGCGGCCCTGCAAAAGGCGCAGGACAGCGAGGCTGCCCTGAAGGCGGAGTTCGAGGCCAGGGAGGCGAGCTGGGCCGAGACGCGCCAGGCGCTGGAAGAAGGCTTCGGCCGGATCGAGGATCTTATCGATGGTAGGCCGTCTTTCTTGCCCTTCCTCCATCTGCCGGCCGCCTGCAGTTTTGTTTTGACTTGTGTTTGCTGTCTTGTGCAGAGTACTTTCCCGGCCAATCCGTCCTCGCCGCCCAAGCCATCGAGGCTCACCGCGAGGCGCGCCGTCAAGCCGGAGTTGTGATTCCGCCGGATGCGAATCGGACGCTGTCGGAGCAGCTCATCGCCATCCAGGCGCGGCTGTAGCCGGCCCATCGGCTGCTCCGCCGGCTCCAACGTGCCGGGGCGACGGTGCTGGCCGCGCTCTGGCCCGGCCAGACGATTCCCCGCACCCCAAGCCGGACGGCCGACTGGCTCGAAGTCGCAGTCGGCCGCCTCGAGGCCTGGAAGGCGTCCGCAGCCCGTCTTGGAGCCGGGCGTGCGCTAGAGTTCGTCCGCGCGTGGTATCCAGGGCTAAGCCTGGAGCAGCTGCGGACTTGGCGGTCGGAAGCCGACGCGAAGCTGGAGGAGGTGCGGCCGGCGATCGCGCAACGCGCCTCGACGATCGCCAAGTGCACCGACACCAGCGTCTTCGCGCCGGAGCTCAACGATGATGGCGCCGCCCAGCCGGAGGAATGGTTCGGGCTGAACCCGGCGGACGGCGAGGACTCGGCCGAGGAGATCGCCTCCAGCGACGAGGGCGAGGACGACAAGGAGGAGGACGGCGAAGATGCCGAGCCGACTGGTGAGATGGCCGACCGCCCTCAAGCCAACCGTGCCTCCAGCAACGAGCCACGCGGGAGCGCGCCCTCTGCCGGAGGCGATGATCAAGCCGAGGTTGGCCAGCCGGCCGCTCCTCCAGCCGGCACGACCGCTTCCACCGCCCAGCCCGGCTCATCAGCGGCCCCGCCGGCTTGATCTGCCGTTCCTATTGTCCCTGTTTTGCTTTTTCAAACAATTTTAAGTTTCCGCAATTCCACCCACTGGGGGTGTATCGAACAATGTTGGATGTCGACCTCTCTGGAGGTCCTTTGTGTAAATATTAATATATGCATGTGTTGGCTTTCATTCAAGTGCACTTTTTGTCCTTAGGCTCTTTCCTTTGCCGCCTTCCCTCTTTGGGAAGGCAAGTACTCGAGCTTTCTTGGATTTGAAGCAGACTGAATGTAAGCCGGCCGGCCGGCTACTCTGGTAGTCGGTCGGCGGGAGGCAACAAGCCGGCTTTTGTTATATATAAGCCTGTTTAGTCCCTAGCCGTTTTTCGTGTGCGCATCCTTTCCGGCTTGTGACTCTTGCCAGCCGGGCAGTCGGTTCTTCGAGCTGCGATTTTGGCAAGAGCCAAGCCTGGGTGTCGGCACATTACTTTTTTGACTGCGGGTAGGGCTCCTAATATAACTCCAGTCGGCCAGTCCCCGGGCCGACTTGTCGAACCCGGTACCGGACAAAATAAATGAACAGGTGATATCATACGCATGATAACTTTCATTCATAAAATAAAGGATGGCAGTCCACGAGTCTTTCTCGGGAAGCCTACTGGTTCATACTTAATACAAAAGCGGGCATAATACATACTGCATTTTAACTGTAAAACTTCCGGAGAAGATTTGCATTCCATGGTCGCTCCGACTCCTTGCCGGAGTCGTCTCTCTTGCGTGCCTTCGGCTTCTGCGCGTCGATGAGGTAGTAGGCATTGTTGCCTAAGGCTCTGCTGACGATGAAGGGGCCTTCCCAGGGGGCTGCGAGCTTGTGCTGGCCGGCTGTTTGCTGGATCAGCCGGAGCACAAGGTCGCCCTCCTGGAAGGATCTTGGTCGGACCCTCTGGCTGTGGTAGAGGCGCAAACCTTGCTGGTAGATGGCAGACCGGCTGAGGGCTAATAGCCGGCCTTCTTCCAGCAGGTCGACGCCGTCTTCTCTTGCTTCTTTGGCTTCTGCTTCTGTGTACATGGTTACCCGAGGCGAGTCGAACTCGATATCTGTTGGGATGACTGCCTCGGCACCATATACAAGGAAGAAGGGAGTAAAGCCGGTTGATCTGTTGGGGGTAGTGCGCAAACTCCATAGGACAGCCGGCAGCTCATCGAGCCAACAGCCGGCTGAACGCTCCAGAGGTACGACCAGTCGGGGCTTGATGCCGGACAAGATGAGGCCATTTGCCCGCTCCACTTGGCCGTTTGACTGCGGGTGGGCGACTGACGCAAGGTCCAGCCGGATACCTTGCGCAGCACAGAATCGTGCCAAGGCACCTTTGGCAAAGTTCGTGCCGTTGTCGGTGATGATGCTGTGTGGTATGCCGTACCGGGTTGTTATATCTACAATGAAAGTCACTGCAGTCGGCCCATTCAGCTTCTTGATCGGCTTTGCCTCGATCCACTTGGTGAATTTGTCGACGGCGATGAGCAAATGTGTCATGCCGCCGCGCGCCGTCTTGAATGGGCCCACCATATACAATCCCCAGACGGCAAAGGGCCATGTGATGGGAATGGTCTTGAGTGCCGAAGCCGGCATGTATTGCTGCGAGCTAAAAAGCTGGCAGCCTTTGCAGTGTTTGACTAGCTCTTTGGTGTCGTCCAAAGCAGTCGGCCAGAAGAAGCCATGGCGGAAGGCTTTGGCGACAAGTGATCTTGATGCGGCGTGGTGGCCGCACTCTCCTTGGTGTATATCCCTAAGGATCGCGATGCCTTTCTCCTGCTCGACGCATCACTGCAAGACTCCGGTGGTGCTGCGCTTGACAAGCTCTCTGTTGACGATTGTGTATGCTCCAGCCCGACGCTGGGCTTGTCTTGCTTCATTTTTGTCAGCCGGCAGATCTTGGTTCACCAAAAAGTTGCGGATGGTTTGGGCCCATGATGGAGCGGCGACTTCCTCTGCTACCAATGTGGCCACGGCCACCAGGGTGGGCGGGCTGGGTAATGCAGTGCTGGAGTCGGCCGCCGCTTGCTGTGCTGAAGAAGTCCCCGGGCCGGCTACCGCAGTCCCTGAGCCGGGTGCGGCAGTCCCCGAGCCGGGTACTGCAGTCCCCGAGCCAAATATTGAAGTCCTCGGGCCGGCTACTTGATTCTTCGAGCCGGACCCAGCCTCCTCGGGGTTAGGCGGCACGAAGATGGAGTCGGATTTCGGAGACGGCTTGATTGATGGCTTGAGGAGGCGCTGTAGGGCGACGCCGGTTGGTATTGCTTGCCGCGTGGAGCCTATTCGGGCCAGAGCATCTGCTGGCTCGTTGTCGGCTCGCGGCACATGAAGGAATTCACACCCGTCGAAATATCCGCTAATTTGCTGCACTAGGAAGCGGTAGCTCGCCATGTTTGCGTCCTTGGCATCCCAGTCGCCAGAAGATTGCTGCACCACCAAATCTGAGTCACCATAGCACAGGATCCGGCGGATGCCAAGTTCCTTGGCAAGCCGGAGCCCGTGTATGAGCGCTTCGTACTCGGCTACGTTGTTGGAGGCGGCGAAGTGGATCTGCAGCGTGTATCTGAGCTTGTCGCCCTTTGGAGAGGTAAGGATGACGCCGGCTCCCAAGCCGGTGCGCATCTTTGATCCGTCAAAGTGCATGCGCCAATGGGTGGAGTCGGGCGCTGGTGGTAAGTACTGGGTCTCGGCCCAGTCGACGAGGAAGTCGGCCAGCGCTTGCGTCTTGATGGCGGTGCGGGGTTGGTAGAAGATCGTGTAGGGGGCCAGCTCGATGGCCCATTTAGCCACCCGGCCGGATGCATCCCGGCTGCCTATGATCTCGGCCAGCGGGGCAGTGCATACGACCGTGATGGGATGCTCTTGAAAGTACGGCTTCAGCTTCTTGGCGGCGAAGTACACGCCATAGCACATCTTCTGATAGTGCGGGTAATTTTGCTTCGAGGTGGACAGCACCTCGTTCAGGTAATAAACCGGCCTCTGGACCGGCTGGGCTCGGCCTTCTTCGGGGCGTTCGACCACAATGACGGTGTTGACCACCCGGCTAGTGGCGGCAATATATAGGAGCATGGGCTCTTTCTCAGTCGGTGCCGCCAAGACAGGCGGCGTGGACAGCATTTTCTTCAGCTCGTGGAAAGCTTGGTCGGCCTGGTCGTTCCACTCAAAGTGGGTGCTCTTCTTCATGAGGCGGTAGAGAGGGAGAGCTTTTTCTCCAAGCCGGCTGATGAAGCGGTTCAGAGAGGCCAGGCACCCGGTGAACTTCTGAATCTCTCTGAGCTTGGTTGGGACCGCCATCCTCTCGATGGCCTTGATCTTCACAGGGTTGCACTCTATGCCGCGTTCGGAGACCAGAAAGCCTAGGAGCTGGCCGGCTGGCACTCCGAACACGCATTTCTCCGGGTTGAGCTTGATTCGGAACTGGCGCAGGTTCTCGAATGTCTCCTTCAAGTCTTCCAGCTGAGTGCCACGCTTCTCCGTCTTCACCACAACATCATCCACGTAGACGTGGGCGTTCTTGCCGAGCTGCGTGAGAAGGCACTTCTGCATGCAACGCTGAAAAGTGGCGCCGGCATTCCTCAAGCCGAACGTCATAGTCAGGTAGCAGAAGGCTCCAAACGGCGTGATGAAGGCGGTCTTCAGTTGGTCATCCGGGTTCAGCTTTATCTGGTGGTATCCCGAGTAGGCATCCAAAAAGCTCAACAGCTCGCATCCGGCTGTGGAGTCTATCACTTGATCAATCCTGGGCAGAGCGAAGGGATCTTTTGGGCAGGCATTGTTGAGGCTTGTGTAATCTATGCACATGCGCCACTTGTTATTCTTTTTCAGCACGAGAACCGGGTTCGCGAGCCACTCGGGGAAGAAAACTTCCATGATGAAGCCGGCTGCGAGAAGCCGGGCTATCTCCTCCCCTACGATCCTTCTCTTCTCCTCTGACAGTCGGCGGAGGGGCTGCTTGACTGGTTTAGCATCCTCCCGCACGTGCAATTTGTGCTCGGCGAAATCCTTCGAAACACCCGGCATGTCCTTGGGGGACCATGCAAAGATATCCCGATTCTCACGGAGGAAACCGACGAGCTCGCCTTCCTATTTGCTATCCAGGCTCGCCCCAATGACGGCAAACCTCTCGGGGTGCTCGGGGTCGAGCTGTATCTTCTTGGTCTCCTTGGCCGGCTGGAAAGATCCTTGGGCATCATACTCCTTGGAGTCGGCGGGCTGGTTTAGCTGCTTGCTGGCCAGGGCCACGACCCTGTCCAGCGTCTTCTTCTCTGCGGCGATCACGAGGGATTCGGCCAGCCGGCTGCTGGCCGCGGCGCAGTCGGCGGACTTCTTGTAGTCGCCGGCGATGGTGATGACACCCTTGGAGCTTGGTATCTTCATCTTGAGGTAAGCGTAGTGGGGGACCGCCATAAACTTGGCCAAGGCGGGTCGGTCAAGCAAGGCATGGTACGGGCTCTCCAGGCCCACCACCTCGAACCAGATTGCTTCCCGGCGGAAATGATCCTTGCCCCCAAAGAGTACATCGATCTTGATCTTGCCGATGGGGGCACAGGACAAACCGGGTACGATGCCGTGGAACACCGTTCGAGTCGACGCAAGCTGCTTTGCCTTGACACCCAGCTTCTCCATGGTGTCGCGGTACAGGATGTTGATGCTGCTTCCGCCGTCGATCAGCACGCGGGAGAAGCGTGCGGCGCGCGTATCCGTTGCAAGGGTGGCCTCTAGGACCAATGCGTAGGAGCCGGGGGACGGCATCACCTCTGGGTGGTCGGCCCGGCTCCAACTGATGGGTTTCTCTGACCAGTGCATGTGGCCAGCCGGGCTGGTGGCGGCCACATTGACTTCTTGTTGCTCTCGGCGCTTGCTGCGCCGGTCTTCGGGCTGGCTCATGAAGATAACATAAGATGCTTGCTCATCGGGGAACTCGTCCTGCACGGCGTCGACCGCGGGCCGGGCGGCTTTGGGCGGCGGAGCCGGCGGCGGTGGGCCGGCAGGCGGTGTCGGCGTGAGCCCTTCACCCTTGGAGATTCGGGCGAGCCAGTTGCATTTGCGGGTCGTGTGGTTGGACGGCTTCGCGCCGCTGTGGAACTTGCACGGGGCATCAAGGATTTGCTCGTAGGAGAAGGCCGGCTGCCAAGCCGGCCAGCCGCCCTTGGGCTTCTTGGGCGCGGGCCGCCCCTCAGGCGGCGCATCTTCGACCGTGGCCACCTGCCGGCTAGCGGGAGGCGGCGCAGGGCCCTTGCGCTTCTGATCGTTCTGGTGTTGGCGTCGGCCGCCGTCTCCAGCCGGCGCTTGGGGCGCCGGATTGAGCACTTTTCCGGATGCGTCCACCCGGAGCTCGGTCTTCATTGAGGAGTCGGTGGTGGCGTATTTGTCGGCGATGTTCAGGAGCTCGTCGAGGGTAGTCGGCTCATCGCAGAGAAGCTTGTGCTTGAGGAGGGTGCCCTCTCGGCACCCGGCAGTGAAGTATTCGATGGCTTGCACCTCGTGCACCCCTTCGCAGGAATTGCGGAGCTCGGCCCAACGCGTGAGGTAGTCGCGAGTGGACTCGGCTGGGCCTTGTACGCACAGGGAGAGCTGTCTGGGCTTGGGAGCCCGCTTGTAGGTGCTGGTGAAGTTGCGAATGAAGGCTTCAGTGAAATCCACCCAGTTGTTGATGCTGAGGGGCTTGAGGCTGTTAAGCCAAGTCCGTGCCGTGCCTTGCAGCATGAGGGGCACATACTTTACGGCAACGCGCCGGTTACCATTGGCGATGCTGACGGCTGTGGAGTAGTCGGTCAGCCAGTCTTCCGGCTTCACCGAGCCGTTGTACTTGGGCATGTCTCTTGGGAGCGAGAACCCTTTGGGGAAGGGCTCGTCGCGGATGCGGGGGCCAAAGCAAGGCGGGCCAACATCGTCTTCTTCTTCTAGTGCCAGGGATCGGGCCAGGCGGTCGATCCGGTGGCGGGCGTCGTTTTCGCCGACTCCCTCGCGGCGACCAAGCCGGCCGCTGAGAGCCGGGTGAGCCACTGGAGGCGGGGTAGGATATCTCTCTCCGCGAGCTCGAGGCGGAGGCGGGGTGCCCCGCCATTCCATGGCTCGGGGGCGGCCGTCCGCGTCTCGCTCGATGGAGACTTGGGTCCGGCTTCGGCTGGAAGCCGGCTCTTTCTCGCGCTGCGTGCGGGTGTTGCTTGTAGTCGGCGACCGGGAAGTCGCGCCATGTTCGCGGCGCGGGGGAGGGCTCCCCGCGCAGGCGTCGGCTTCATGCCGTCGTGCGGCCGCATCGATTAGTTGCTGGATGCGCCGCGTCATGTGGGAGAGGTCTTCGGCTTCCAAGCCGTCCAGCTCGTCTACGGCCGCCTGGGCGGCGCGCAGGTTCTCGAGCGGGGTGGCGTAGACCGGGCGATCCACTCCAAGTGTGTCGGCGATGACGGCGCCGCGTTGCCTGACAACGCCAGCCCGGCTAGGGCCAGCCGGAGCCGGCGTGCCGAAGGCGGCGCGGTCAGCTTCGCGCTGGTAGGCCTCGGTGAGGCATCTTACGGAGGCTAGCCGCCGGCCCTCCGCGAGGAGGGCGAGGCGGCGTGCCTCCAGAACTTCGTCGCTGGCGTCAGCCGGAAGGGGGGCGGACAAGTCTTGGGCAGCCGCACGTGGAGCGTCGCGGGCGCCCTTGTCAGTCGGGCCATCGAGGCCGATAACCATCACCTCGGGGGCGTCAGAATCGCGATCGCCAGCCGGAGGGAGCGGGTCGTTGTAGACCGTGACGTTGGTGGGGAAGGTATCGTAGGATGCCGTGTCGGAGTCGACAGGCATCGGGTCGGTGGAGCCAACCGACTCCAAATCCGTAGCGGGCTCGCTGGAGACGTGGAGCTGGCCGAGGAGGTTGGCGAGGTGATCAGTGCCCGCATCGGAGGCAAGCTCGTCGGAGATGCGGGCCTTGTCGAAGAGGTCGGCGAGGCCCCTAGCCGCGCAGACGTTGGTGACGCCATGCAGCGCGTCGCGGCAAGCGCCATCGGGCGAGCCGGGCTGGCTACGCTCGCGGGGAAGGAAAAGGGTTCCCGTCCAGAACAGGTCTCCGGACGACGGTGCACCAGGCCCCATGGTGGGCGCCAAATGTCGGGTGGTAGGAGCTACATATGCCAACGGGTGGCTTATCATTGCGGGGGCCAATAGAACATCGCCGGTGCCTGGAAACGGGATGAGGCGAAGACATGCACGCCGGCGAATCTTACCCAGCTTCAGGGCTCTCCGGGGAGATAATACCCCTACTGATGCTCTGCGGGGTCTCCGCATGGTTACTAAGTGAACAAGTAGCTACAATGCTCCTTGAGCTGTTTCGGGTGGAAGGAGGAAGAAGGGCTCAGCTCAGCCTGCTTCTTCTCCTTGTATGGTGTCTAGGTCTAGAATGAGAGTCCAACCCTTTGCATGGGTGCACCGGGGGGTTTATATAGGCCTACCCCCCGGGGGTACAATGGTAATCCGACTGGGCGCTGGGCCCAGCTGTCTGTGACTATGCTCGCCGGCTTCTCCGCCGGCTTCTTGGGCCCGCCGGCTGGTGGGTCCCGCCGGCTGCCGGCTCCTAGGTCGACAGGCCGGCCCCACCGGCCAGGGCCTGGTCGGCAGCTGGTTACTGTTACTCCGTGTCGTTGACGCAGGCTCGGTCGGGGTAAGCGTGGCTACAGTAACGCCGCCTTGGCGGGCGATTACTGTAGCCCCGCCGCGTCTTGCCTCCTTAATGGGCGTCTCCTTCGAGGAGGGTGGCAGGCCAGCTATGTGAAGCCGGCCCTCTATCTTGCCGGCTTGAGAGGAGGTGCGGCCGCCTTCAGCATCTCTCTGCCCGAAGGGGCCCACCGCCTCGGGGGGCACGTTGGCGGCCCGTCGTGGATGGCGTCAGAGCCACCGTGGCTACAGTGCCGCGTCGGGCGGGCCGTGGCTGCCCGCACGGCGCGCTGTACCAGGCGTGCTCCGGGTTTTGGGGGTGGCAGGCTCCACTGTTGCCACGCCCCGCTTCATCATCGCAGAGTGGACGCGTACATTGCGGGTACGGCGTTGACTGCTTTATGGGAGCCGGCCTGGCTGTAGCCGGCCTCTCGTAGACGGCCTTGTCGTAGCCGGCCCTCCACAGCTTTCTTCATGAGGGTAAAGGGCGGGCCGCCCCCGAAGCCGGCTAGGAAGGTAGTCGGCTAGGGGGGAGGCGGCCCAGGTCTTGAGTCTTCTTATGAGCCGGATGGGCTCATAATTTTTTCTGAGGGGCCAGGGGAAGCCGGCTGGGCTACCCATGGCTATTTACCCCGACACTCTGACTTGTGCCTTGAACTACATGGTTTGCAGCCAATGTCTATTACTCTTTTCAATTTTATACACAATTGTCTTAGCGTATCATTGCACCTTACAAGGTTTAAAAGAGAGGAGTGATGTTCCTTTGATCTTGACCTGTAATCTAGTTCCGCGCTGGACTTTCCCACACAATGTTACAATTGCCTGTTTGTCTGTTCTCAGTTGTTTTGTGATATGAATTATGTCATACTATGCTTACCGTATTATAAACTTCGTCTCTTTATCCTTAGCCCTCAATACAATGTGAAGAAATAGACAATACATTAGCGATGGTACATGGTCATATGTTTGGAACCTGGTTTTATTATGTACTTTGCAATAAAATACAACTAATATTTTACATGGGTTCATCAGAATAAGTTCTGTATATAGACCAAAGCTGTAACACCCTCGATGCGACTATATCTCCCACGTGTCGAGGCACGACTTAGAGGCATAATCACATTGAAGGCATATGTCGCAAGTCAGGTAATCATCACAAACATCCCATGTAATATAGATAATAAAAGGGATAACATAGTTGGCTTACACTCGCCATGTCAATCAAGTACATAAATAACATACATCATCCAAACACTCATGGCCCGACTATGGTGCCAAAATGAAAGATAACCCAACAAGCGACATGGTCCCGATCACCCCCAACTGGGCACCACTACTGATCATCAGGAAAGGAAACATAGTAACGTTGAGAGTCCTCATCGAACTCCCACTTGAGCTCGAGCGCGTCACCTGGAACGGAATCATCTGGACCTGCATCTGTTGTAATAGTAATCTGTGAGCCACAGGGACTCAGCAATCTCGTACCCTCGCGATCAAGACTATTTAAGCTTAATAGGTAGGGTAAGGTGAATATAAGTGGAGCTGCAGCAAGTGACTAGCATATGAGGTGGCTAACCTATTCGCAAAATAGAGCGAGAAGAGGAGGCAAAGCGCGAGCGAGAAACTAGAGGACAACCTGCGCAAGCATTACTCCAACACCGTGTCCACTTCCCGGACTCCGCCGAGAAGAGGCCATCTCGATAACACACACGGTTGATTCATTTTAATTAAATTAAGGTTCAAGTTATCTACAACCGGACATTAACAAATTCCCATCTACCCATAACCACGGGCACGGCTTTCGAAAGTTCAAATCCCTGCAGGGGAGTCCCAACTTAGCCCATGACAAGCTCTCATGGTCAACGAAGGAATAGACCTCCTCCCGAGATGTTCCGATCAGACTCGGTACCTCGGTTCTTCAAGACACTTCGACAGGTTAAAACTAATCCAGCAAGACCGCCCAAATGTGCCGACAAATCCCGATAGGAGCTGCACATATCTCTTTCTCAGGGCACACTCAGATTGTCCTAGGTACGGGTAGGCCAGCCCAGAGTTGCCCCTGGTGGCCACCGGCAGCTGACAGGTGGACCAACACTCAGAGGAGCACTGGCCCGGGGGGTTAAAATAAGATGACCCTCAGGCTTCGGAAACCCGAGGGAAAAGAGGCTAGGTGGCAAATGGTAAAACCAAGGTTGGGCATTGCTGGAAAAGCTTTAATCAAGGCAAACTATCAAGGGGTTCCCATTATAACCCAACCGCGTAAGGAACGCAAAATCCGGGAACATAACACCGATATGATGGAAACTAGGGCGGCAAGAGTGGAACAAAACACTAGGCGAGAGGCCGAGCCTTCCACCCTTTACCAAGTATATAGATGCATTAAGATAACATGGCAATATAATGATATCCCAACAAGTAAATAAATGTTCCAACAAGGAACGGTCTCCAATCTTCACCTGCAACTAGCAACGGTACAAGAGGGGCTGAGCGCGGTAACTTAGCCAATCAACGATTTGCTAGGACATGGTGGGTTAGAGGTTTGACATGGAAATTTGGGAGGCTTGAAAGCAAATGGTAGGCATCGTAGCATTGGCATAGCAAAAGAGCGAGCAAACTAGCATAGCAAAGATAGTAGTGATTTCGAGGGTATGATCATCTTGCCTGCAAAGCTGTCAGAGTTGACTAGATCCTCGAAAAGAAACTCAATGGGCTCCTCGTTAGAGAACTCGTCTCCCGGCTCTACCCAAACAATACAAACAAGCAACAAGGACACAATCAACCACGTGCAAGGATCAAACAATATGGTGCAATGATGATATGCTATGCGGGATGCGATGCGGGATGCAATGCAAGATGTGACACGTAATGCATGAACCTGGCCTCAACTTGGAAAACCAAGTGTGCCACTGGAAAGATGAGATGAAATTGCTTGAAAACGATATAAAGAACGTCGGAATCGGAGTTACGGTTTGGAAATGGCAAGCGATTCAAATATGACCACGATCTGCGATTTACAGCAAGTAGTCATCTAAATGCAATGAGATGAACATGCTACAACACTCAAACATGGCAATAAAATACATGGCAGGGATGCATTCAAGATGCTTAACAAAAGTCTAGCACTGAGCTACGGCCAATTCATCCATTAACAGGTTCAAACAAGCATGGAAAAAATGCATATGGCAAACAAATCTCAGACTTAGCGAAATTAACACTTGTCTGGAATTTCAGACCAAGTAGCTCTCTTCGGAGCAACAAAACAACATGCTACAGGACCTGAACATGGCAAAGTAAAACATGGCATGGAGCTACTCAAATAGCTTAACAAAAGTCCCTTAGTGTCCTTGAGCCAAAAGGGATCAGAAAATATACTAACAAGCATGTGAACATAGCAAAATCATAATCAGTTTTCTGACTTAGTGAAAACTGGCACATGCTGAAACTTATCCCAAGTAGGCATGTTTACGAGCTCGATGCACTCACTACGGTGCAATTTATGACAAGATCAGCATACACCTATCAAGAACACACAAAATGCAAGCTAGACATGGCAAGAACAATAGCATAGCATGCACGGATCAACTACAACATCATCGGCAAAATTGCAAACAAGTTGACAATCTGCCCAGATTCACAAAGTAGCAAAAGTAGAGCTCGATTGACTCAAGCTAGGGTGCTCCATAATTGCAAACAAATGCATGGATGGATAGAGCACTACAAGATTAATAAAACATCCTTACTGATCATCCTCAAAAGAGGCACGGATCACTAGGAAACAACACGAACATATGACAACATGAGATAAACAGCTCAAGGACTTAGTGGAAATGCTAAGTCCCTGAAAACAGAATTACCAAGTGCACCACTTTGCAAGTTTGCACTAGTCACCACACACATCACAAAAATACA
This sequence comes from Triticum monococcum, assembly GCA_034509565.1. Taxonomy (NCBI): domain Eukaryota; kingdom Viridiplantae; phylum Streptophyta; class Magnoliopsida; order Poales; family Poaceae; genus Triticum; species Triticum monococcum. The sequence goes on along the minus strand of CM067845.1, from coordinate 534,826,745 downwards.
TGGGTTGCACCTCTGGAAAGATGACAAAACCCTTAACAAAACACATGTAGAGCATCAGGGCATATCATGCACACAATAATCATGGCAAAAATGACAAATAGCTAAATGGAGTAGCAGATCTGACAATTATCTCAAGTAGCCCTCTTCTAACAGCATTTCGGGCATCAAGATGAACTCAAATGAAAATGATGCAATGGAATGAAATGATGTACTCTCCAAGATGAACATTTTGATATGCTATATGCATGAATCGGAGCTACGGATGCAAAGTTGCGAGGCCACAAACATGAGCATATGGGCTAGGGTTAGGAGGGAAAAAGTCAACCCGAACGAGATATTTTCAGATCTGGATCTCGCCGGAGTTACTATTCATGCACGGACTTCGAGGATCACCGGGGGAACTTCGAGCTCGCCGGAGTTCGTGGAGGAGGCCAGCCGGAGGACGGGAAGACGTCCGGGGCGGCGGTGGCGATGCCGGTGCGGCGGGGCGGCATTGCGGGGCGCCGGCGACCCGAGCTCGGCGTGGCGTCCGATGGTGGCGTGCGGCGGCGGAGGAGCGACGGCGGGGAGGCAGCGGAGCGGCGAGCGCGGTCAGCGGGCGAGGCGGCGGAGAACCGGGTCGCGGGCGACGCGGCGCGGGCCCGATTGGCGGCGCGGGAGGGCCCGCGGCGGGCCTTGCAGGCCGCGGCGGAGCCGGACAGAGGCGATGTGGGGCGCGGGGTGTGGCCAACGGCGTGGCGACATGTGGCGGCGGCGCGGAGCTTCGGACGTGTCCGGCGGTGGCGGATCTGGGATTTTGGGGTTAGGGACGAGGGGGGTCCGGATTTCGGGGAAGGGGTCTATTTATAGGCATAGAGGGAGCTAGGAGAGTCCAAATGAGGTGCGGTTTTCGGCCACGCGATCGTGATTGAATGCTCTAGATGATGGAGCAAAGTTAGGTGGGTTTTGGGCCAAATTGGAGGGGTGTTGGGCTGCAACACACACGAGGCCTTTTCGGTCCCTCAGTTAACCATTGGAGTATCAAATGAAGTCCAAATGATACGAAACTTGACAGGCGGTCTATCGGTAGTAAACCAAGGCCGCATGGCAAGTCTCGGTCCAATCCGGAAATGTTTAATCCCCACACACGAAAGAAAGGTAGAATTGACCACCGGAGGAGAACGAAGCGCCGGAATGCAAAACGGACGACGGGGAAAATGCTCGAATGCATGAGATGAACACGTATGCAAATGCAATGCACATGATGACATGGTATGAGATGCATGACAATGATAACAACACACGGAGACAAAGACCCGAACCCGAGAAAATAAAATAACTTAACGCCGGAAACGGCAAGAGTTGGAGTACAAATTGGGAAAGTTACATCCGGGGTGTTACAAAAGCTATTTTGTTTCGTTTCGCTGCTCCTTAATATCTTCTGTTCTGGTACTACTAATGTAAAACCTCAACTTTTCACCGAGCTATGGAAAAAATGGTGGAACCACCACCTTCTGAAGGTGGCGAGGCAACTATAACCGCAATGTCAGCTCTTGCTGCAGTGGATCAGTACCTGTCCACTAACAGTGCCAAAAGCACGTTCCTGCGTCATACTGGGTTGGTTGTTAAGGCAATATCGTCCAAACTGCCTCATGATCAAGATATGCAAGCTCAAAGCAGCGTTGAATATGCGCTCCAGACACAAGTCCATTCCCTAACAGAGACCCTTTATGAAACAAGGAGAAACATTGCTCAATGTCGTCAAGATATGCATGGTTTTGAAACCAGACTATCATACATTTTCTATGTTGTTCAGGAGCCTAGGGGAAATGAAGCCGAGGGTTATGGTGCTCCATCGGACAATACAGCATGAAAACGTAACATTCATGTCAAATGAACTGAGCTTCTGAACTTCTGGTGGTGCATCTATCTGCTAGACTGTTAAGTTTTATGCCAACCTTCCTTTTGTTATATAGTTGTAATTTGTTTTGGTGCGATACAAAATTTATTCTTAACGTGTAGACACTGGCTGAAGAAAATAGCAAGCCATTTTTGTATAGTGTAGGGTGTTCCTTATATTTGCACTGGTGGCGATCTTTGATGCCGAGTGGATGTAATTTGTGCAATCGCCTTAATAGCCTAGCGTTAGTTTCGGCCTTATTTATTTCCTAGTCTTCTTTTTCCCTGGTTTGCTAGTGGCCGCAACTACCATGGGCCATATACGGGCCATAGGATCCATGGGTCTCCTACGGGCCGTCGATAAATGGGCCTGTAATCGGTGGGCCTCGGGTCGTCGGATAAATGGGTCTACATGGGCCGTAATCGGGCATAATTGGTATCGGCCCAGCACGGTAACAGGACGTTAACAGGCCGTAGGACAGCAAAGGCTTAATTTTGTCACAGGCATAACGGGTCGTTAATGAGCCAGAATATAGGACGGGCTGGAAACGGCCCAACAGGTTAACAGGCCAGAAACGGGCCGACTCTTGCCATGGGCCGAATTTGGCCCATTAGGGTAACAGGCCAGTAACAGGCCGACTCTTCCCATGGGCCGAATTTGGCCCATTAGGGGAACAGGCTAGTAACAGGCCGACTCTTGCCATGGGCCGAATTTGGCCCATTAGGGGAACAGGCCAGTAACGGGCCGGAAGTAATCGAGGGCCGAAAAGGAGCCCAAGAACGTATGGGCCGTCAATAGGCCGAAAGCTAACACGGGCTGGAAACGTCCCATGTAAATCACGGGCCGTTAACGGGTATAAAAAAATTACTGTTCATTATGGGCTAGAGTCACCGTGGGCCTATAAAGGGCCGAAAGATACGAAGGCCTCATATGGGCCGAAAGACATCGTGGGCCATACATGGGCCAAAAGTGAAATGGGCTGGTGTTATATTCGACGGCCCACATGACATTCTTGGGCCGATTTCCTTTAGGGCCTAACGGGTCGTGAGTTAACGGGCCGTAAAATGGGCTATTTGCGAAGAGACCGTTAACAGGCTTTTCATGGGCCAGCCCGTTAACTTTTGACCAAGTCAAACGGGCCGGCTTTGTAAGCTAAATGGTCCAGTGGTGGGCCGTGGCACGTGTCGACATATCATAGGCGCCTATCTGACCCACTGACGAGCTGACACGTGTTTCGTCCGGCCAATAAGAATTTTACACGTGGAAATTTCCCATTGGTCGGGGCTATTAACGGGTTATCGGATCCAAAACCCGACCCGATAGCTTAACGGCGTTCCGTTACGGCGAATGCCACGTGTCGATCACCCTTGACGAAAGCACTCCAGTGACGCGCGATTTATCATCATGGAAGTGGACACTGATGATAATTTTGGTAATGTCATGGAACACTTCTACGACAGCACAGGTATGACTATCTTGATTCTGTCATAAATTTGTCATGGATGTACATGCATGACAAAAAACATGACCTACTGTGACAAACACATATCATCACGGAAGTGTATTTTTTTAGTGCAAAAGCAGGCTACGCATCAGAATAGGAGCAATCAATTACAGTAGCAAAATCTAATGCAAGCATGAGAGAATTGATTGGGCGATATCGGAATGATCAAAGGGGGGCTTGCCTGGAAACTCTGCTGAAAAGGAAGAAGCATCGTCGGTGACGTAGTCGATCACAGGGGCATCATCGGTCTCGGGGTCTACCGGAGAGAAGATGGGGAAAACGGTAAATATAAAGCAAACAAAGCATCATAAAGCATGACATGACGAAAATCAGAACTAGGGTCGACCTAACGAAGTGCTCCACGATATAGGTGAAGGGGAATTCAACCGGGAACGTTTTCCCGGTTCCGGACCTGTGTCAGACAGATGACCGGAGGGGGAATGTTCCATGTTCAGCATGCTAGGGGCATGTGAAAGATGGATGAACCGTGTATTCGGATTCTCTGGATTTTTCTGAGCAACTTTCATATAGAAAACATTTTCATCCGACTTACGGTTTATTTTATATGAATTTCTCAAAGTTTATAAGATCTTTTGAGTTAAATAAATTCGAAATTAAATATCTAATTACCTCTGCCACATGGGGCTGTGATAACCAGTGTGTATTACAAGTGGGACCATGGGCTGGGTTGACCGAGTCAATTTGACTGGTCAACAGGATGTGTGCCCATATGTCATAGACTGTTATTTAACTGATTTGTTTATCTAGTTAATTTAGTAGCGGGCCCGTAGCATGGCATGCGCTCCCGGCTCCACGCCACGAGCTCCGCCTCCGTCAGCTCGCCCCTACAACTGCCCACCTTGAGGCTCATGAACGCGCAAGGCGTCTCCCCCCAGAACTCGTCGGGGCGCGCCACCACGGCCGCCTCGTTCACGGCCGGGTGGCCGTACAGCACGGACTCCACCTCCACGCTGCTGATGTTCTCCCCGCCGCTTATGATCACGTCCTTGGAGCGGTCGCGTATCTCCAGGTAGCCGTCCGTGTGCATCACCCCGACGTCCCCCGTGTAGAACCAGCCGTCTCCCCGGACCGCCGCCCGTGTCGCCGCCTCATCGTTGAAGTACCCCAGCATGACACACCCTCCCCGGATCACGACCTCGCCGACCATGGAGCCATCACGGGGCAGGCTGCGGGCGCTCTTCTCGTCGACGACGTCCACCTCGGCCGTAGCCGGCGTGCGCACGCCCTGCCTCGCCTTGAGCCGGGCGCGCTCTGAGGCCGGCAGCTTGTCCCACTCCGCATTCCAGACGCACGACGTCGCCAGCCCCGCCGTCTCGCATAACCCGTACCCGTGCCTGACTTTGAAGCTGATGGCCTCGGTGCGGTGCAGCACGGCAGCGGGCGGCGGTGCGCCGCCCGTGAGTATGTCCACGTTGCCTGGCAGCGTCTTCCGCACGACCTCGAGTGTGTTGGACAGCATGTTGAGCATGACCGGCGCGCCGCAGAGATGCGTCAACCCGTGGCGAGATATGGCGGCATAAACATCCGCGGCGTCTACACGGCGAAGGCAGACGTTGGGGCCGCCCACCACGGCCACCCCCCACGGAAAGCTCCAGCCGTTGACGTGGAACATGGGCAGCGTCCACAGGTACGTCGGCCGCGGCGGCATCGCCCAGTCCACGAGCGAGTCGAGGGTTATCAAGAAGATGCCGCGGTGGCAGTGCAACACCCCCTTGGGCGCCGACGTCGTACCGGAGGTGTAGTTCAGGATCATGGGCTCCCACTCGTTCGCCGGCCGGACCCATGCGAAATCCGGGTCGCCTTTCTCAAGCAGCGTCAACGCCGTCGCGGGGGCAGGAAGGAGCTCCTTCTCATGCGGGTCCTCGGCGACGACGACGCGGGGGCAGGGCGCTCCGGCGGCAGGAGCCGGAGCGACGCCGGGTCGACGAGGACGAGCTTCGAGCCGGAGTGGTGGAGGAGGACGGACACGGTGTGCGCGTCGAGGCGCGTGTTGATGTTGTTCAGGATGGCGCCGCTCATCGGCACGCCGAACTGCATCTCGTACATGACCGGTATGTTCGGCAGCAGCACGGACACCTAGTCTAGTTCGTAGGATATAATTAACCAGCTCATATTATTAGTTCAACTTACTTATGTGAGTAAACCTCATGTAATCGCAAAGTTTAGCGTCTCTTAAGCTTCTTACGACATCTCGGCGGGCGATCCCGATTGAGGCGAGGGCAGAGGCGAGGTGGAGGCAGCGGCGGAAGGTCTGGCTCCAGGTGTAGACGGTGTCGTGGTAGACGACGGAGGGGCAGTCGCGGTACGCCGTGGCGGCACGCTCCAGGAATCCTAGCGGCGTCAGGGGGCAGGAGTTAGCCGGGTTGGGTCCGAGCTTATTCATGGCCGTCGAGACGCCGGACCTGGACGAGAATGCGGCCTGGCTTTCCATCGTACGGGATAACTTCGCGACAAAGCTCACCTTCTGTTGGTGGGGAAGATCGATCACGGCAACTACTGAGAGCATCTCCAACAGGCACTGGTCGCGCCGTGCGTAAAAAACAAATATGCCACGCGCGCATCGCTTAGTTTGGCGCGGCGCTAAAATGCAGCACGCGCGACTCGCATATGGCATTTTCAACACAAAATGATGAACATTCTCAACACAATAAAATTTCACACGAACAAGTTGATGAAGAAAAGTTCATGCCCATAAGTTTAAAATCATGCCCACAAATTCATCCAATCAAGTTCAAAATGCAAATCAAGTTCAATACACAAATGAAAGACACATCATTCCTCGTCTTCGTCTTCGTCCTCGTCCTCATCTTCAGAAGACGATTCTTCCGCCTCCGAAGATGAATCTTCCTCCCTCTCTTCATCGCGCACCGCATCACGTGAAGCTCCGACGGTGTTGGCAAGATCTTCAACGACATCTTCATGGGAATGTGTGCGAGGAGGCATATCGAAAGACATTCCGCCCATGGCGGCCGGAGGTGCACCCATGCCTCCCATGAGAGAAGCAAAACTCATGCCTCCCATGGTGGCCATAGCGTCGGGGGGTGCTCCAAAGCCACCCATGCCACCCATGGCGCCGAGGCCACCGCCACCCATGGCGCCGAGGCCACCGCCACCCATTGCACGAACCATGGCTCTTTTTTGGATCAAGACTTCTTCACGGGCTAGATTGACATACTCCTTTTGCGCCACATTGAGGTTTGATGTGTCCAAGAAGAACAAGTACTTCTCCCATTTCAACAATTTAGTACGCTCCTCATTGCTCACCTTCCTCTCCTCCAAAGCCACCTTTCTCTCCTCGGCCGCCACCCTCCTCTCCTCGGCCGCGGCATCTTGGTTCCTTGCCATTTTCCTCACCTCGTTGGCTTCTTTTCTTGCCTTCACAATTGCTTCCATAGCATTTTTGAGCTCATCATCTCCTTTCCTCTTCTTCTTTTCTTTTGCATCTTTCTTGCACCCATCCGGCCGCTTTGGCTTCGAGTATGAAACCGAGTTGGGTGTGGGGCTTCTCTTGCCGTCATCACTTGATGCATCATCCTCATCATCATCATCATCCAACTTAATTGTTCGCTTCCGTTTGTTGCTCAAATGCAAATCATCCAAATCTTCACGCTTCTTCCATTTCTCATCATCCTTCAACACTTCATAGCAATGAGGCAAAGTAAATACCCTTCCTTTCTTGATCTTCCCCTTCTTGGTTTTCCTCTCCTCTTCTTTGAACAAGTTTTGTGCAATGTTGTACTACATGAAAACAAAGCAAGTTAGCACCAACAACAAGTATGATGAACATGTATGAAATGCCACTTACTCTATCGTCCTCATTTGTGCCACTTGGGTTCAACTTGTCACCCGCCTTTTGACAGGCCGCCCACCTTTGACAATCTGAGTTGATTGTCGACCACCGGTACCTAAGTGATTGGTCGGAGCGGTCAATTCCACTCATGTTGCGAACATCAAAGTGTTCCTTCATCCGAAGCCAATAAGCATCTCTACTTTGATCACCTTCAACGGATGAATCCCTCGACACTTGCAACCAAGTATTGCATAGTAAGATGTCATCGGCGTTGCTGTAATTGCCCGCTCTTCCTTTCGGTGCGTCGACAATGCCGTCACCCTCCTCGTCCACCTCGAACTCATGGTTTTCGAAATGCATGTCATTGGTTTGAGACCAATGCGAATTGTTGGAGCCAACACCCATCGTTGACATGTATGCATCATCATTGAGACTACAAATTTTTTTTGCACAATGCAAATAAGCTATCTATATGTGAATGCATTCAAAAAATAACAAAAAAATGAAAAGTTAGAATTTTTTTATCTTGAAGGCATTTCGTCGAACATTTGTGCGCGCCGGCCGCCGGCTCAACGAGTGAGCTCGCCGGCGCTTCGACAGCCGCCGCGCCCGTCGCACGCCCCGCAAGCTTCTTCCTCCTCGCCTTGGAGGTGCTGGAGCCGTCCGCCGCCTTGTTTTTCTTCACCGATGTCTTGCCCTTCTTTGGCCGCGCCGCATTGGGGAGCTTTGGGGAGGAGGGGGCGGCGGCTCGGGCCGACGCCGGCGCGACGCCATGACCTCGGCGGCATGAAGAGGCCGCGCGCGAGGCCGATGGTCGGAGGAGCTCCGGCGGAGGCGAGGCCAACGCCACCCGGGCTAGGGTTTGTGGCGGCGGCCGGGGGGGGGGGGGGGGGGGGTCGCGGCTATAGGACGGTGTGAGCGGGGTGCCGGCACGTGCGTCCATGGGTGCGGGTCGCCGGCGCCGGCACGCGCGGGGCTTTGAAGGGGAGAAGACAGAGCGCAGCGCGAGCGTCGAGTGTGCCGCGCGCGGTAGCGGGCGCCGCAAATACACCGCGCCAGGTACCGCTTCCTGCCGCGCGCTCAACTGCTTATACCGCGCGCGCGGTTATTGCGCGCCCGATGAAGTCATCCGTCAGTTTGCGCGCGCGCTAAAGTGAGTATATTTTCGGCGCGGTACCTGTTTAGCGCGCCTGTTGAAGATGCTCTGAGAAAGAAGAGCTGCGTTTCTCTGATGAACTGATGAGTGACGCAGCAGGATACGACCTGTATATACTGCAGGCATGCAGCGCGGATGCTAAATCACGGGCTGAAACAGAAAAAACGTGTTAGCTAAATTTTTTTATATAAAAAACGTGAATACATATTGTGTCTCCCCTCAATTTTTCGATGACTGTGTTGGTCATATCATAACCTAATTTTTGACCGTAACGTGATCAATCAGCTGACAAAATGACAGATGATAGGAAGTCGACTTCTCCATCTTCAGGAAACAACACAATAAAATGTAGAGATTACTGCAAACCAGTGGCGAATTTAGGAAGAAAGTGAAGGGTAGGCTCAAGTCAATGGCGAGAAAACTAAGCTCTCTGTTGGAGAAAAAAAATTAACCATGATGTCCTAATTTTGTTGTCAAAATAAGTTCAGAATTTCCCAAATTACTATTTTTTTGGCATTAACTAGATTTTTCCTAGTATTTTTGAAAAAATATATAAATTTTGAACCAAAATTTGAATTTATCTTGCAAAATAACCATTATCTCCCCATCTTGTTGTACATATAAGTTGGAGGAGGGATTACAATCACAATAGCAAAGGGAAGGGTATCTGGGTTCATATTAGTTGGGATAGGTTCAGGTTCAGCGTGAGGGGTACATGCATGCATACTCATTTTTTGTACTCTTCTTTTTGGCAAATAAGTTGCATTGAACACTAAATTGGTTAACAGTACATGAACTAGTAATTACACAGTAGATGGAAGCTGGGCATTCGTTTGAGGTGCCTGTTCGCTGTGCACGTCTACATAATATATGTACTATTGAGCTGGGATGAAAGTAATAGTAGTACTAGTAAAAAAATATTGTTTTTTGGAGGACAGGCTTGAGCCTGTTTAAGCCTGTTTAGTAGACTCGACACTGCTGCAAATCAATCTGTAGTTAGATGGGTAGTATTTATGGAGGTGAGTATATGAGCGGCTGAGTGTGTTCAAAACAAAAATGTAGACATTATTCGTGAATTAAATTTAGGATATCGCCCTCTCTTTGCAAAAAGACAAAGCATGCTTGCTTGTGGTGTTGGACAATCTCCAATATTTTCAATTTGTATTTTTGTTTGATTGACATTTAGCGTGTGCTACTCTTTGTCACAATCATAAGGGTTGGCATCCAGGGGCGGATTCTGCTCGTTTTTCGTCTCTTCTTGGCGGTTGGAACCTTAGCCGCCGCGAGGAGGCCAATTTTCTAGCCCCGTCCTCTGGCGGCTCCTCTCCGCCGGCGACCTCGGTCGTCGGTGGCAGTGGCGGAGGCACCGCCCAGCGATCCTGGGCACTTGCCCGGGCTCGCTGGTCCTCGACACCAAGCGATTGACCGAATTAATGATGGGTTAAACACGTACCGTAGCTTGCTTTACCCGGGCAAAAAACTTTTGGGCCTTCATTTCCCACGGGTGCACGCAGTTCACAGCCCAACAGCAGCCTGCTCTTGTCGCATCATACACATAGAATGCATATTTTCTTGACGTGTAGTTTGTGGTCTTTCTGCTGGTAAAGGGAGAGAGATATTTCACTGTATTTTTCAGTTTGGTTAACTGCAAACTAAATATTGCCGGTATTATGGTGGGGGAGCTTTTTCCAGCAATAACTGTGTAGTAAGATCAATAATGAATGGTTCAATGGCTTAATGATATGTTACACCGAACGGGAGTTATTCAAGTCAGTTGATGATAAGGATATTATTTAAACATTTATTGCAATGAATTCTCGAAAAAGGCATTTGCCTCGTGATTTTCTCTAGCGCGGGTATGTTCCATCTGACCATCTCTTTTCTTGCAAGCTTTCTATTTTGAATATATTCACATCTCACAACTAAATTTATCTGAAGATGTCGATTGCCTCTATGCAAGCCTTGCTATGTATCTTTTGTTGTCAAGTCTCGTATTTATTCACTCTGTGAGACGGATATTGACATATTATGTATTATTTTACTTTAAAATTACATTTTGTGCGTCTATTATGTTTAATTTTTCACTTCATTATTAATCTGGATCTGTGTCTCCGAAGTCTAGTGTTATATTATATGTTGCCTATCCGAATAAACGATTTTTGTTTTTTTAGATTATACACTTAGGCTCAACTTGCCCAGGCTCCATAAAAGTTCTGGCTCCGCCACTGGTTGATGGTGAGGGGGTCGCCGGATTCACGCGTGTGGATCGATTCTCTTGTAGTCCAAGTTTTTAGGTTGTTCATCGTCTTGGCTTCGGCGGTGACGATAACGGTGCTGAATAAAGATTTTTCAGATCCTTCCCTGACGAGGCCAACGGTTTTATGGTTGGGGATGAATTTGAAAACCAGTCTTTGTGAGGATAAGGATGCATTGTCGCTTGTGGATGTTTCCAGATAGAGAGAGGGCGTGGGACTGAGAGAAGGAGGCAGCCATGTGATTGGATCTGATCTGACGGCAGCGCGTCTAGTGGATGTCCAGTACGGATCGGTCGGCTGAGGGGAAGGATTTCCCTTTTTTTTTCCTAGTAAGACCTACTACTAGTTTGTCTAATCTATGTGTATTATAGGATTAAAATGCTAAACTGTCAGTTTTTTAAAGTTGTACATGACATCTTTTTTATGGGTATAAAGGTTGGCACCCCATGGGTCAAGGTCTTAGGCTCTGCCACAGGGCAAGACCTCATGTACTACCAATATTTTAAATAGCAGGTTATGAAAAATATCGGCAGACTTTCAAATCAGCTATAGCGGGCTATAGCAGGGTATAACGGATTATTTATGAAGACGATCATTTAATGGCACCCTATTAAAACTATGTGTACTGCGCGCTTATTGGAATCCCACCATGTTAAACAAAAATTTCATATTTTGTCCGCATTTTCGTTTGCTTATCTTAAAAATTTGCTAATTATTCGGTTGCATGTAGAGGTTGATCTTCGTGTTTAGGTTGATTATGTTTTCAACGGCAAATCCTAAACGGCGCCCGCTGCGCCCGTTTCTTCAGGTTTCGCAAATGGGCGCACACCCCTCCGCCTCGCTGGGCCGGCCCGTTCTACTTTGTTTTTTCTGTTAAAACGCCTAAATGGCGCCCGCTGCGCCCGTTTCTTCAGGTTTCGCAAACAGGCGCACACCCCTCCGCCTCGCTGGGCCGGCCCGTTCTACTTTGTTTTTTCCTGTTAAAACGCAAAAACTGAGAGGTGGCGTGATTCGAACCGTGGTCGCTAATTATTCGGTTGCATGTAGAGGTTGATCTTCGTGTTTAGGTTGACTATGCTTTCATAAACGGCGCCCGCTGCGTCCGTTTCTTCAGGTTTCGCAAACGGGCGCACATCCCTCCGCCTCGCTGGGCCGGCCTGTTCTACTTTGTTTTTTTGCATGTTAAAACGCAAAAACTGAGATGTGGCGTGATTCGAACCGTGGTCACCAGATTTATCCGTACACTAAGGTCAACCAACTGGCCACCCCCGCCACATGTGTTTGGTAACTGCTTTTTCCTTCATTTGTTCTTTCCTTTTCCTTTTTTCTAGCAATAGTTCTCTTCGTTTTCTTTTTTTTCTCGGAATAGCTTTTGTTTGGTTCTTTTTTCTTTTAACTACATGCGTGAATATTTTTTAAAGTTCATGAACTATTTTTCAAAAGTGATGAAATTTTTAATTTTTTTGTTTTAAAAAATGCGTGAATGTATTTTATAATATTTGATGAACTTTTTTCAAATTTAGTGAACTTTTTTCAAATTTGATGAACTTTTTTCAAATTTGATGAACTTTTTTCGAAGTTGATGAACTATTGTTCAAATTTGATGAATTTCTTTCAAAGTCGATGAACTTTTTTGTAACTTGATGAACTTTTTTTGAAGTTGATGAACTGTTTTTCAAATTTGATGAACTTTTTTCAAGATCGATGAACTTTTTTGTAACTCAATGAACTTTTTCATTTTTGATGAACTTTTTTCATGATTTTGTTTTCAAATTCGACCACCGATATTTTTTTCCAAAAAAGTTCGTAAACATTTTTGAAAAACGATGAACTCCTTTTCAAATTCATGAACTGTTTCCCAAATTAGTGTACTTTTTAATTTTTAATGACTTTTTGTATTTGTGAAATTTTTTGAATACATTAACTTTTTCGTATTTGTTCTTTTTATTTTAATACACGAGTTTTTTTAATATGTGAACTTAAATTTTTTTGTTTACTTTGAAAAACACATTTTCCAAAAATGTTTTGAAATAATTCAAGAATGAAAGCGCTACAGTAAATGATATACCTTTTTTTTGGGAGAAACCAGTAAACGATATAGCTCTGCTCTTAAATTGTTTGTCCTGCAATTAGTCGCCAGTACCAAGTTGGCGTGGTGGCTAGCCGTGCTCGATCGTTGTACTCGCGGCGCGAGTTCAATCCACCAGATCGCTACTTATTGTGTTATTTTTTTGCGCTGCCTGGGAGTGAGAGAACAGTGTTGCTGGGCCGGCCCATGTACCACCACCTTCGAGCGCCTCCCGTTTTCAACACCATCAAATAAGCAGGGGCGGACCTGCACCCAGGACAGCCTGGGCTTTAGCCTGGTGATTCGGCTCAAAACTACAATATATGGGCTTCGGAATCTAGAAAAAAAATCAAAGAAAGTAAAAGCCCCAAGCTCATGTACATAGCCCAGCATGGGGCACTGCCAGTTTCTGGGTCCGCCCCTGTCAATAACCATAACTGTCTATCGCATGTCTCAAAAAAAAACTTGTCTATCGTTTTCCTCATCCTCAAAAAAAAGAAAAGAGAAAACAGTCGATTGTTCTGTGTAGTCAGGTCAACGAAGTCTCCTCTATCTCATCAAAAAATCAGGCCACCTTTCTGATTATGCCTCCGTACCGCACGTCTTCAAAATTCAATCATGTCTTACCGCTTCCGTTCTCATGGAGTTAGCTTGCGTTTGGTTTTGGTCCATTCGAGCGTGGTCGAGCAAGCCCTCTTGGTCCAGCACCCAGCAGTCGCCGGAGGGAAGTGCGCTCGCAACTCGGCTGCGATCTTGTCGATGACCGACGCGGCTGTAGCGTCGTGAAACCCGAGAGATATCCTCTCGATCGACGGCGGCACGGTCCCAAGCAGAACCTCGACAAGGCTGCACTCCTCGCCGTCTATTCCCCTGAGCCCGTGGACAACGATCTCTTGGAGAGAGTCCAGCTGGCCACCGCTACTCCTTTCGTCCACGCAACGACCCCAGCGGGACTCTCCTCGTGGCACGATTGCACCCCCCTGCACGAGATGGAAAGAATATCACAAATCATGCACATACATATACCATATTAAATTTTATCATAATACTCTCTTTTTAAAGAAATATAAGAGCGTTTATTATTTCATTACAAAGGGAGTATCTAGCGGCGAAAACCCTATATCATTGAAATAGTTGTACAGTAGTAAAAATTTCGATTTCAAGCTTATAGTTTTGGGATTTTGACAATAAAAACAATATATTCAGAAAAAAGTTCTAGTACAATATATTCATGCGCGCGCGCACGCACGTACCAAGACGGTGAGACAGTACGGGGCTGGTTCCACGTGAATCGTTGCCACGCTCGGGACACGCGACAGGAGGGAGGCCAGGCACGGCCCGACGTCGGCACCAATCCCCCACCGAACCTTGAGCGAGAGCACGGTGACACGAGGCAGCTGCGGGACGTATCTCATCAGGTCCTCGCACGAGCCCCGCTCCTCCGGGCCTAGCCAGTTGTCGAGGGTCATCTCGTCAGGCAGCACCAGGTCCAGCTCCAGGTGCTCGGTGGTTAGGGAGTAGGCCTGCAGCAGCTGCATCGTGTAAGGGAAGTCGAAGCTGTCGCTCCGGCCCAGCGTCGCGAGCTTGAGGCCGGAGAGCCGGCGGACGCGCGCCAGGCTGCCGTCGGGGGTGCTGAGCCGCTTCGGGTAGCTGCGGTACCAGCAGACGGACTCCATCCTCGGCGCCGAGACGACCACCTCGGTGTCTTGGTCGCCGCTCCTTGGGAAACGGAAGCAGGAGCGCACGCTCAGCGACCGCAGGTTGGGGGCCGCCACGTCCAGCCTCTCCATGCCGTCCACACTGTTGAGGTCGAGCGCCACGAGGGCGTCCGAGCGGAGGACCAGCGCGCGCACGGCCTCGCCGCCTCTCACGCAGGACAGGCGCAGCCTCCGCAGCCGCGGGCAGGACGACGACAGGAACTCGTGCAACGGAGGCGAGCCGGCGGGCAGCCGCATCGTGGCGAGGACCAGCTCCGTCAGCCTGCCGAAGCGCACCGGATCCTCCCCGGCCGCCGGGACCGGGAGCTCCAGATCGATTCTGTGGGTCAGCGTCAGGGACAGGGCCTCCGCCTGCGTGAACCGCGGGAGCGCCAGAGGGAATGCCCCCCGTAGCACCGTGACGCTCACGGACCCCGCCGCGCGCTCCATGGCCTCGGCGTACCATGCTTTGGCCTTGCCGACACCGATCTGGTCGCGCGTGCAAAACTCGAGGGAGATGGAGGGGATGGAGAACATCGGGAACCGCGCGAGGGCACGCGCGCAGAGGTCGGGGAACCGGACCCCCACGCCACGGTTCTTGCAGTCCTGGACGGATAGGTTGAGGGCGAGCACGTGCGCCGGCCACAGCCGCCGCCAACGCCGCGATAGCTGGGTCGCGCACACGGCCAGCGGGGTGGGTAGGAAGCCGAGGATGCGGCCGAGCACGTCGTCGGGAAGGCCACCAAGCCGATCGACTCCCGGCGAATCGCACTTTATGGTCCCGTTTGCCAGGCGCTTCTTCATGGCGAGCGCGTGCGCCTAGCCCCAACTTGCCGCTTGTTTGTATCTAGAATTTCAGATGTGTGTGCAAAGCGAGATAAATATGTTGTACTACTGATTATTAGCCTCGAGGTCGAGTACGTATAGGATACAAACTCGGAGGACAAGAAGGCCCCATACTCCCTCCGTTTTTATTTTATTAGGTTTGACTGAAGTCAAATTTCATAAAATTTGACCAAATTTATAGAAAAAATATAAACATTTTTTATAATAAATCTATATGCTGTGAAAGTGCATTCAATAATGAATCTAACTGTATTGATTTGTTATTGTATATGTTAATATTTTTGTTTATAAATTTTGTCAAAGTTTAAAAAGCTTGACTTTGACCAAAGCTAATATGCGGACTAATAAAAACGGAAATAGTAGAAGGTAAGTTTAAATTAGTCTTGGAATAGGTCTCAATTCAAATTTACTATGGGTCTGTCTAGATGTGCCTTAATTATTGCACATCTAGGTAACACAATCAAACTAGAAAGAAAATGATACAAGACAAAAGAAAATGTTTGAAGAATCTTAGCGTAAAATCATGATGTAGAACTTAAATGTGCAATACTTAAAGCACATCTAGATTTACTATTTTATCTGTCAAAAAATCTTCTTATGAAACAAATCTATTAATACAAGGAATTGACTATGATATTTAACATACGATAATTGTATTTTCCGAACGTTCGGATCTTGGAAATAGATCCGAACGACCTACCTGGCGTCGGATGAGGATCCTGCGGCTCACATGCCCTTGATTCCCTCCCGCAACTGGCGCGTCCCTCGATGCCCTCCCATAACTCCCCTCGTGGTTTAACTGCTCCAGCGAATTCTTCTCCGATTCCTTAATTACCGTGATTGACGTATGGGATTGATGTGCAAAAATTCCCTCCCGCAACTCCTGTGGTTCTTCAACTGCCCAAGCGAATTTTTCTCTGATCCCTTCCTTAATAAGCGTGATTGATGTGCGTCTTAATTCGTCATCCAAAAATATCTTTAAATCCTTAACTAGTGTGATTGATGGGCATCTTAATTCTACATGTTATAAGCATGTTCTTCTTTTTTAGGAAAAAACTATGTGCAGAGTAAGAATCGAACTCTCATCTTTGCAATTTATTTACTAGGCTGTTTAAATGGACGGACTAACCACCTTGCCTAGGAATTCGCTGTGTATGGCATATGAACTCTGTTCTCTAATTTCAAGGGTGTTGGCACGGAAAAGATCTGAATAGTTACATACAACACCGTCATAATTTTTTTACTACAGAGAAATATTGACGAAATATAGTAAGACAATTTCTATGTATATAGCATGATAATCTATGCACCACGGAGCTGATAACTTACGTGCCTGGAAAAAAAGAGCTGATAATTTACATACGAACCCCGTGATAACTTTGACCCGAGAGAAAAGTTGTTGAAAAAATACACTATTAACTTATGTGTAATAGTATGATAATATACACAACACAGACTTGATAACTCACGTATAATCATCATGATAATTTTTTACCCAAAGAAAAAAGTTATTGAAAACATACCCATTAACTTATGTCTAATAACATGGTAATATACATAGTGTAGACGTGGTAACTCACGCACGAACACCACGATAACTTTTGACCCGGGGGTGGGGGTGAGGAAGTTGTTTGAAAACATGCATACCCACTCCCGATAACTTCGTGTAAATAACACGGTAATATACACATTGCAGACTGATAACTCATGTACAGAGACACTGCAGTAACTTTAACTCAGGGTGGGGGGAGGGGAGGAAGTTGTTGAAAACGTATCCCCGATAATTTTTATATAAATAATACAGTAATATACGCACCGCTGACCTGATAACTTACGTACAAACACCACGGTAACTTTTGACCCGGCGAAAAAGTTGTTGAAAACATACTTTCGACAACTTCTGTGGAATAACATGGTAATATACGCACTGCATGCCTGATAACTTAATACAAATACTACGGGCACTTTCGACCCGAGGGAAAAAGTTGTTGGAAATACACCCTGGTAACTTTTGTGTAAACAACACGGTAATATACGCACTGCATACCCGATAACTCACGTACTAACATCGCGGTGACCTTTGACACGGGAAAAAAATTGTTGAAAAACATCGCGGCAACTTTTGTAAATGACCTGGTAATATTCCATCGCTTATTTGATAACTTGCGTGCAAACACACATGGCCTCTTTTGGTTCATAGGATAGGCTTATCGTAGGAATATGAATCTTGTAGGAAATGAGATGACATGTATCTCAAATCCTATGAGTAGGAATAGGAAACAAGATGTCATTTGGTTGACATCAAAGGAATTTTTCCATTGAGTCTAGGCTTATTTTTATTTTCCTATAAAATGTGGAGGATAGGAACCAATCCTATGTAGGAGTAGGAATCCATTCATATGAACCAAAGGGCTCTAAAGGAAAAAAAATCATATAAGAATCCTATCCTCTAGGATTCCTATGAAATTCCTCCAAAACAAAAAAGCCCTCTCTTTGACCCTGGGGAAAGGATTTGTTGAAAAATATACCCCCAATAACTTCTACCTAAATGGCATTACAACTTTACGCACCACAGACTTGATCATGAGGTGGCCAACGGGCCGGCTTGGTATCCACCCGGCCCGGCACACGCCTAAATGGGCTTGGCCCAACACGAGCCACGAAATTTTGTTCATAAACAGGCCTTACCGTGTCTACACGTGGACCTCACCTTGCGGCCTAGGCATGATAGCGGTACGGCACAACTCGGCACACGCCTAAACGGGCCTGGACTGACACGACCCGCAAAGTTCCGTTTATAAGCAAGTCGTGCCATGTCGGCACGTGGACCTCACCCCACGGTCGAGGCACGTCATAGATGGTAGGCGGTATTACAGACATGATAATTTATTTATAAACATCATGATAACTTTTCACTCAAGGCAAAAAAAAGGGAGTAGTCGAAACACTCCCGTAACTTTAGTGTAAACACCATGATAAGTTAGTACTGTATGCATGATAACTTTTGACCTGAAAAAAAAGTCATCAAAATATATCAACATTAGATCTAGTTTCGAAGATCTCGTCGCTAGGATTTTTTACGTGAAAACGAATTTTAAGACAGAGCAACGGTTTAAGCTACAAAAAAATTTTAAGTTTCAAAATAGAACGAATATTTGCTGACATCATCACTCTTGTCTTTATGTGCATGCATGCATGTTTATGCATGCAAACTTGCTCCACCGAATTTTTCTTCAATAAAGTAATGCGGAAGTAGCGCTAGAGTGGGATTAGCAAGGGAGATTAGCGATTAAAGAATAAAAGAAGTCAGGAATCATCGTTCGGATTTATTCCTAATATCCGAACGTTCGGAATCTATCGCTGTCCTTTAACATAAGGAGTTTAAAAAAAAGGGTTCGTCTAGCATCTAAGTCACTCAATCAAGCATAAGAAGAAAAAGAAAAGGAAAAAAGAAAATATCCACACGAATCTTCATGTAAGATCAATGACTTAGGACTTGGCACATCTAGATGTGCTTTAATAAAACTGTTAAAAAAACTTTTTTCCATGTGATAAGCAATCCAAAAAATGCCTTTATAGAATGTGTTCCGCTTTAATACACCCTCTTTAATTAAATCATATGTGAAAACTAAATCAGACCCTTTCAGATGAGAGGGAAAGATAGCCAATTTTAAAACTAAATAAATTTAGTAAACTTATTTCAAGGAATATTCATTGATTAACATTAATGTAGATCGGCTGGAGCCAAGAGTTTTTTCTGGATTCAGGCACACATATATTGTGTCACTGTAATAGTTTATGCTAGTAGAAAACATCATTTATTGTTCTGGCGGCATTCCACCGAGAAGATACAATAGAAGCCAAGACGAATGTAATTATTGCTTTTGCTCGTCCTTATAAAGTACTAGATGACCAGTTGCGCCAAATGGCGCAAAGACCCGTTTAAAACCATGTTCGTGTTGAAAATATTTGCATTTTTTTCAAAACTATATATTTGAGTACATTTGGTAAGAACTTATATCCCTATATATAAAGGAAATTAAATGGAAATATTTTCTTAAGGTAATAATGCCACAAATTAGATCATCGATAGGTTAAGATAGTTGAGTCTGCAATTAGGAACTCCGAGTAGCTGTAAACTTGCATTAAAAAAGGAGTAAACACAAGTGACACAATAAAATGCACTTAATACATGAACTTGTGAACATTGTGTACAGGAGAAGTTAATAGAAACAGTGGTCAATTACATCATATAATTTGGTTCTATACTCTTTTGTGTATATATCCTGAATGCTATCCCTTTGTGATCAACTCTTTGTCCTTCAAATTGAATGGCACAGCTACTGCCCCTTGTGGAAAAAGAAAGGACTCTGTAATACCCATAAATGTAAAAGAAAAACATCATGTGATGCATCTCAACCTACGCAAAACAATGTAAAAACCATACATGCTATCTACATACCCTCATTGTCTAGCAAAGTATAGGTAGCTAAGGGACCTGTACAAAATAATTGACAATTAGCAAGAAAGAAGCATGCCATCATCTGTCTAAACAACCATAAAACAATAAGTGGCAAAAGCCCCATCAAAATTAGCATTTGCCATCTAGTTTATGAGCCAAAGTTGTGCATTCACCAATCGATAAAACATATTAAGATGCGGTAATGAAAATAAAATTGTATCGCTTCACATACAGTAAGTGAAAAAGAAATGAGTAAGGCGACCAAATTTTGTTTGTCAACTCCCTAATGACTCACATGGCAAACTGTGGTGTTTTACCAGGGCCGCTATTTTCCTAATTCATTAAACAGATTGCAATAAACCCATACTAATTATAATGACCCCTAACTATACCAATCTATAAAAAGTACTATGATATGTATACCCTGCATAAGCTATAGGCTAGTACAACAACAATTTCAGTGTGGGCTGCCTAAGGTCTAGATGGAGAACAAAGACGCTAAAAGACGTGAGTACAAAAAAGCCAGGTTAGGAGGTGGCCGGGCCTGGAAGTTATGAACATTATTCGAGGTGTTTAAGGAGGATGTATGCATGCAAGCAAGGGTTCTCTCTAAATAATCCACATAGCGAACAGTCAATGCAGCAACAGCAACCGCGGCATTCCCTGAATTCCTATAGGAGACAACACATTCGTAATTGTAGTCCTTAACTATTAAAGCATACAGCCCTTGCAAGAATCTGATTGCCTGCAGAGCAGCCTGCTCATATGGAGCCGTGCAACCCTGAGACCTAGAGCTCCAGAAGAAAACTTTACGCGGCATGGTTAAAAGGCCATCCCTAGGAACATCAATCTCTACACCAACAAGCACATGACCATTCCCGCCGATCTCACACAAGTAGCAAGGCGGAGGCAATACACATTGTACTGCCAGAGTTTCCAAAATTGGAAGAACAAAGGACACCAGAGCACACATTGTAGGTAAACGAAGTAATTACACAATACGAAGCAGGAAAGAATATATGTAAGCAGAAATAACAGCAGGCAATAGCAGCAATAAGAACACAAAAAAGAAAAATGTCACACCACATGTTACACACACAGTTAGAACCGGTTAAATTACTTGATTTGCAACAAGTATAAAGAATACAAGTAAAGGAGGAAGTTGGAACCTTAGCAAGTTGATCAGAGGAGTGCAAATACTGGACGATGAACCAGGAGATGAGCTGACTGCTGACACCAACCGTAGAAAAGAAACACTGCAACAGATGTAGATGCAGGAAAATATGAGAGCTCACTCTCATAGAGCAAGACCAAGCACATATGCCAAATGGAAAGAGAAAAGCAAACAGACGACACACAAATAGTTCAGGCCAGCATTAAAGCGTAGGGAAAAGGCGCAAGCTGCATACAAACAAAACATACAAACGTGGATATCCTACAGATGGAAAGGAAATAAGCGACAGAAGACAAACAAAATGAACTCAAACAATAATTATCAAGAGCACACAAATAAATATGAGGTAAGAGGACAAAACTTTCTATGCACAAGAAAATCGTTCTACCAAGAACGCTAAGGACCCTATATGAAAGGAACAAAATGTATTGAAACAGTAAACAATTAGCAGCGAAAGTACTAATAATAATCACCAAGTGCACACAAAGAAGCATGAGGTCAGAGGATGGAACCTTCACAAGATGAAAGAAAGCAGATGAGGCCCTTGACGAGTTCAACAGCACCAGAATCCCAAGAACAGACTTGGAAGAAAACAGTTTATAAATCAGGACACAACCAAGCTTTCTACCCACAAGGAAACTCTTCTACCAAGAATGCTAAAAACAGTATATACAACAGCATGAGCAGAAGGGAATATGACAGATCTTAACCCAAAACAGGAAAAGGATTCTAAGCATGACCGCATTTCATCGAACAGGTAGAAAGCAAGCGGGAAAAAACTAGCTCACCTCTGACGAAACGTAAATCGCACAGTCCAGACCGAAGCAAGAATCAAGAATTTGATCCTGCAAAGAAGAGAGAGGAATCAGTTACACTTGGGTTGTTTTTTCTCTTAAAGAGGATGGAATCCTAACCCTAGAGCGAGAGGAAAAAAGAGAGAAGGAGAGGCATACCAGAGGAGGAGCATGTGGAGCAGGCCTCCACAGCCAAAGCGCAGCCGGCCGCCATGGGAGAGGAGGAGCGCCGCTGTTGTCGCCCCATCTGCCATCACTACAGCCACTGCGTCCCGCCGCCCGGGGCGAAGCCCGAGTGGGAAGGAGGCGGGGCTTGAGGGAGAGGAGGCTGCGCCTGAAGATGGGGAGGAGGCGGTTAGGATGGGGTGGCGGTCAAGGAAGTATGCCCTAGTGGCAATAATAAAGTTATTATATATTTCCTTATATCATGATAAATGTTTATTATTTATGCTATAATTGTATTAACTGAAAACATAATACATGTGTGAATACATAGACAAACAGAGTGTCACTAGTATGCCTCTACTTGACTAGCTCGTTAATTAAAGATGGTTATGTTTCCTAACCATAGACATGAGTTGTCATTTGATTAACGGGATCACATCATTAGAAGAATGATGTGATTAACTTGACTCATTCCGTTAGCTTAGCACTTGATCGTTTAGTATGTTGCTATTGCTTTCTTCATGACTTATACATGTTCCTATGACTATGAGATTATGCAACTCCCGTTTACCGGAGAAACACTTTGTGTGCTACCGAATGCCACAACGTAACTGGGTGATTATAAAGGTGCTCTACAGGTGTCTCGGAAGGTACTTGTTGGGTTGGCGTATTTCGAGATTAGAATTTATCACTCCGATTGTCGGAGAGGTATCTCTGGGCCCTCTCGGTAATGCACATCACTTAAGCCTTGTAAGCATTGCAACTAATCAGTTAGTTGCAGGATGATGTATTACGGAACGAGTAAAGAGACTTGCCGGTAACGAGATTGAACTAGGTATTGAGATACCGACAATCGAATCTCGGGCAAGTAACATACCGATGACAAAGGGAACAACGTATGTTGTTATGCGGTTTGACCGATAAAGATCTTCATAGAATATGTAGGAGCCAATATGAGCATCCAGGTTCCACTATTGGTTATTGAACGGAGACGTGTCTCGGTCATGTCTACATAGTTCTCGAACCCGTAGGGTCCGCACGCTTAAAGTTCGATGACGGTTATATTATGAGTTTATGTGTTTTGATGTACCGAAGGAGTTCGAAGTTCCAGATGAGATCGGGGACATGACAAGGAGTCTCGAAATGGTCGAGATGTAAAGATCGATATATTGGATGACTATATTCGGGCATCGGAAAGGTTCTGAGTGATTCGGGTATTTCAGAAGTACCGGGGAGTTACGGGAATTTGTATTGGGCCTTAATGGGTCATACGGGAAAGGAGAGAAAGGCCTCAAAGGGTGGCCGCACCCCTCCCCATGGGCTGGTCCGAATTGGACTAGGGAAGGGGGGTGCCCCCTTCCTTCCTTCTCCTTTTCCCTTCCCTTCCCTTCCCTCCTACTCCTACTATTTGGAAGGGCTCCTAGTTCTACTAGGAAAGGGGGAATCCTACTCCCGGTGGGAGTAGGACTCCCCTAGGGCGCGCCATAGAAAGGGCCGGCCCTCCCCCTCCTCCGCTCCTTTATATACGGGGGTAGGGGCACCCCATAGACACAACAATTGATTTGTTTGATTTTTTAGCCGTGTGCGGTGCCCCCCTCCATCATAGTCCACCTTGATAGTACTGTAGCAGTGCTTAGGCGAAGCCCTGCGTCGGTAGAACATCAACATCATCACCATGCCATCGTGCTGACGAAACTCTCCCTCAACACTCGGCTGGATCGGAGTTCGAGGGACGTCATCGGGCTGAACGTGTGCTGAACTCGAAGGTGCCGTGCGTTCGATACTTGATCGGTCGGATCATGAAGACGTACGACTACATCAACCACGTTGTGCTAACACTTCCGCTTTCGGTCTACGAGGGTACGTGGACAACACTCTCCCCTCTCGTTGTTATGCATCACCATGATCTTGCGTGTGCGTAGGATTTTTTTTGAAATTACTACGTTCCCCAATAGTGGCATCCGAGCCTGGTTTTATGCGTAGATGCTATATGCACGAGTAGAACACAAGTGAGTTGTGGGCGATACAAGTCATACTGTTTACCAGCATGTCATACTTTGGTTCAGCGGTATTGTTGGATGAAGCGACTCGGACCGACATCACATGTACGCTTACGGGAGACTGGTTCTACCGACGTGCTTTGCACACAGGTAGCTGGCGGGTGTCAGTTTCTCCAACTTTAGTTGAATTGAGTGTGGCTACGCCCGGTCCTTGAGAAGGTTAAAACAACACTAACTTGATGAACTATCGTTGTGGTTTTGATGCGTAGGTAAGAACGGTTCTTGCTAAGCCCGTAGCAGCCACGTAAAACTTGCAACAACAAAGTAGAGGACGTCTAACTTGTTTTTGCAAGGCATTTTGTGATGTGATATGGTCAAGACATGATGCTAAATTTTATTGTATGAGATGATCATGTTTTGTAACCGAGTTATCGGCAACTGGCAGGAGCCATATGGTTGTCGCTTTATTGTATGCAATGCAATCGCCCTGTAATGCTTTACTTTATCACTAAGCGGTAGCGATAGTCGTAGAAGCATAAGATTGGCGAGACGACAACGATGCTACGATGGAGATCAAGGTGTCGCGCCGGTGACGATGGTGATCATGACGGTGCTTCGGAGATGGAGATCACAAGCACAAGATGATGATGGCCATATCATATCACTTATATTGATTGCATGTGATGTTTATCTTTTATGCATCTTATCTTGCTTTGTTTGACGGTAGCATTATAAGATGACCTCTCACTAAATTTCAAGATAAAAGTGTTCTCCCTGAGTATGCATCGTTGCCAAAGTTCGTCGTGCCCAGACACCACGTGATGATCGGGTGTGATAAGCTCTACGTCCATCTACAACGGGTGCAAGCCAGTTTTTGCACACGCAAAATACTCGGGTTGAACTCGACGAGCCTAGCATATGCAGATATGGCCTCGGAACACTGAGACCGAAAGGTCGAGCGTGAATCATATAGTAGATATGATCAACATAGTGATGTTCACCATTGAAAACTACTCCATTTCACGTGATGATCGGTTATGGTTTAGTTGATTTGGATCACGTGAACACTTAGATGATTAGAGAGATGTCTATCTAAGTGGAAGTTTTTAAGTAATATGATTAATTGAACTTTAATTTATCATGAACTTAGTCCTAGTAGTATTAGCATATCTATGTTGTAGATCAATAGCTCGCGTTTAGCTCCCCTGTTTTATTTTGATATGTTCCTAGAGAAAACTTAGTTGAAAGATGTTAGTAGCAATGATGCGGATTGGATCCGTGATCTGAGGATTATCCTCATTGCTGCACAGAAGAATTATGTCCTTGATGCACCGCTAGGTGACAGACCTATTGCAGGAGCAAATGCAGACGTTATGAACGTTTGGCTAGCTCAATATGATGAATACTTGATAGTTTAGTGCACCATGCTTAACGGCTTAGAATCGGGACTTCAAAGACGATTTGAACGTCATGGACCATATGAGATATTTCAGGAGTTGAAGTTAATATTTCAAGCAAATACCCGAGTTGAGAGATATGAAGTCTCCAACAAGTTCTATTGCTAAAAGATGGAAGAGAATAGCTCAAGCAATGAGCATGTGCTCAGATTGTCTGGGTACTACAATCGCTTGAATCAAGTGGGAGTTAATCTTCCAGATAAAATAGTGATTGACAGAATTCTCTAGTCACCATCACCAAGTTAGTAGAACTTCGTATTGATTCCCAAGCTCTTCGTGATGCTGAAATCGACGAAGGTAGAAATCAAGAAGAACATCAAGTGTTGATGGTTGAAAAGACCACTAGTTTCAAGAAAATGGCAAAGGGAAGAAGGGGAACTTCAAGAAGAATGGCAAGCAAGTTGCTGCTCAAGTGAAGAAGCCCGAGTCTGGTCCTAAGCCTGAAACTAAGTGCTTCTACTACAAAGGGACTGGTCACTGGAAGCGGAACTGCCCCAAAAATTTGGCGGATAAGAAGGATGGCAAAGTGAACAAAGGTATATTGGATATACATGTTATTGATGTGTACTTTACTAGTGTTTATAGAAACCCCTCGGTATTTGATACTGGTTCAGTTGCTAAGAGTAGTAACTCGAAACGGGATTTACAGAATGAACAGAGACTAGTTAAGGGTGAAGTGACGATATGTGTTGGAAGTGGTTCCAAGATTGATATGATCATCATCATACACTCCCTATACTTTCGGGATTAGTGTTGAACCTAAATAAGTGTTATTTGGTGTTTGCATTGAGCATGAATATGATTTGATCATGTTTATTGCAATATGGTTATTCATTTAAGTTAAAGAATAATTGTTGTTCTGTTTACATGAATAAAACCTTCCATGGTCATACACCCAATGAAAATGGTTTGTTGGATCTCGATCGTGGTGATACACAATTTCATAATATTGAAGCCAAAAGATCCAAAGTTAATAATGATAGTGCAACTTATTTGTGGCACTGCCGTTTAGGTCATATTGGTGTAAAGCGCATGAATAAACTCCATGCTAATGGACTTTTGGAATCACTTGATTATGAATCACTTGATGCTTGCGAACCATGCCTCATGGGCAAGATGACTAAGACTCCGTTCTCCGAAACAATGGAGCGAGCCACTGACTTGTTAGAAATAATACATACCAATGTAAGCGGTCCAATGAGTGTTGAGGCTCACGGCACGTATCATTGTTTTCTGAACTTCACAGATGATTTGAGCAGATATGGGTATATCTACTTGATGAAACATAAATCTAAAACATTTGAAAAGTTCAAATAATTTCAGAGTGAAGTGGAAAATCATCGTAACAAGAAAATAAAGTTTCTACGATCTGATCGTGGAAGAGAATATTTGAGTTACGAGTTTGGTCTTTATTTGAAACAATGCGGAATAGTTTCGCAACTCATGCCACCTGGAACACCACAGCGTAATGGTGTGTCTGAATGTCGTAATCGCACTTTACTAGATATGGCGCGATCTATGATGTCTCTTACCGATTTACCGCTTTCATTTTGGGGTTATGCATTAGAGATAGTTGCATTCACGTTAAAAAGGGCACCATATAAATCTGTTGAGACGACACCGTATGAACTATGGTAGAGCAAGAAACCTAAGTTGTCGTTTCTTAAAGTTTGGGGTGGCGATGCTTATGTGAAAAAGTTTCAAACTGATAAGCTCGAGCCCAAATCGGAGAAGTGCATCTTCATAGGATACCCAAACAAAATTGTTGGGTACACCTTCTATCACAGATTCGACGGCAAATTCGTTGCTGAGAATGGATCCTTTCTAGAGAAGGAGTTTCTCTCGAAAGAAGTGAGTGGGAGGAAAGTAGAACTTGATGAGGTAACTGTACCTGCTCCCTTATTGGAAAGTAGTTCATCACAGAAATTTGTTCCTGTGACTCCTACACCAATTAGTGAGGAAGCTAATGATGATGATCATGTAACTTCAGATCAAGTTACTACCGAACTTCGTAGGTCAACCAGAGTAAGATCCACACCAGAGTGGTACGGTAATCCTATTCTGGAGGTCATGTTACTAGACCATGACGAACCTACGAACTATGAGGAAGCGATGATGAGCCCAGATTTCGCAAAATGGGTTGAGGCCATGAAATCTGAGATAGGATCCATTTATGAGAACAAAGTATGGACTTTGGTTGACTTGCCCGATGATCGGCAAGCCATAAAAAATAAATGGGTCTTCAAGAGGAAGATGGACGCTGATAGTAGTGTTACTATCTACAAAGCTAGAATTATCGCAAAAGGTTTTTGACAAGTTCAAGGTGTTGACTACGATGAGAGTTTCTCACTCGTATCGATGCTTAAAGTCTATCCGAATCATATTAGCAATTGCCGCATTTTATGAAATCTGGCAAATGGATAACAAAACTGCAATCCTTAATGGACTTATTAAAGAAGAGTTGTATATGATACAACTAGAAGGTTTTGTCAATCCTAAAGGTGCTAACAAAATGTGCAAGCTCCAGCGATCCATCTATGGACTGGTGCAAGCATCTCGGAGTTGGAATATACGCTTTGATGAGTTGATCAAAGCATATAGTTTTATACAGACTTGCGGTGAAGACTGTATTTACAAGAAAGTGAGTGGGAGCACTACAGCATTTCTGATAAGTATATGTGAATGACATATTGTTGATCAGAGATAATGTAGAATTATTCTGCAAAGCATAAAGGAGTGTTTGAAAGAAGTTTTTCAAAGAAAGACCTCGATGAAGCTGCTTACATATTTAGCATCAAGATCTATAGAGATAGATCAAGACGCTTGATAAGTTTTTCAATGAGTACATACCTTGACAAGATTTTGAAGTTCAAAATGGAACAGTCAAAGAAAGAGTTATTGCTTGTGTTACAAGGTGTGAAATTGAGTAAGACTCAAAGCCCGACCACGGCAGAAGATAGAAAGAGAATGAAAGTCATGCCCTATGCCTTGGCCATAGGTTCTATAAAGTATGCCATGCTGTGTACCAGATCTATTGTATACCCTACACTAATTTTGGCAAGGGAGTACAATAGTGATCTAGGAGTAGATCACTGGACAGCGGTCAAAATTATCCTTAGTGGAATAAGGGTATGTTTCTCGATTATGGAGGTGACAAAAAGGTTCGTCATAAAGGGTTACGTCAATGCAAATTTTGACACTGATCCAGATGACTCTAAGTCGCAATCTGGATACATATTGAAAGTGGGAGCAATTAGCTAGAGTAGCTCCGTGCAGAGCATTGTTGACATAAAAATTTGCAAAATACACATGGATCTGAATGTGGCAGACCCGTTGACTAAACTTCTCTCACAAGCAAAACATGATCACACCTTAGTACTCTTTGGGTGTTAGTCACATAGCGATGTGAAGTAGATTATTGACTCTAGTAAACCCTTTGGGTGTTGGTCACATGACGATGTGAACTATGGGTGTTAATCACATGGTGATGTAAACTATTGGTATTAAATCACATGGTGATGTGAACTAGATTATTGACTTTAGTGCAAGTGGGAGACTAAAGGAAATATGCCCTAGAGGCAATAATAAATTTATTATTTATTTCCTTATATCATGATAAATAGTTATTATTCATGCTAGAATTGTATTAACCGAAAACATAATACATGTGTGAATACATAGACAAACAGAGTGTCACTAGTATGCCTCTACTTGACTAGCTTGTTAATTAAAGATGGTTATGTTTCCTAACCATAGACATGAGTTGTCATTTGATTAACGGGATCACATCATGAGAATGATGTGATTGACTTGACCCATTCCGTTAGCTTAGCACTTGATCGTTTAGTATGTTGCTATTGCTTTCTTCATGACTTATACATGTTCCTATGACTATGAGATTATGCAACTCCCATTTACCGGAGGAACACTTTATGTGCTACCAAATGTCACAACGTAACTGGGTGATTATAAAGGTGCTCTACAGGTGTCTCCGAAGGTACTTATTGGGTTGGCGTATTTCGAGATTATGATTTGTCACTCCGATTGTCGGAGAGGTATCTCTGGGCCCTCTTGGTAATGCAGATCACTTAAGCCTTGCAAGCATTGCAACTAATGAGTTAGTTGCGGGATGATGTATTACGGAACGATTAAAGAGACTTGCCGGTAACGAGATTGAACTAGATATTGAGATACCGACGATCGAATCTCGGGCAAGTAACATACCGATGACAAAGGGAACAACGTATGTTGTTATGCGGTTTGACCGATAAAGATCTTCGTAGAATATGTAGGAGCCAATATGAGCATCCAGGTTCCACTATTGGTTATTGACCGGAGACGTGTCTCGGTCATGTCTACATAGTTCTCGAACCCGTAGGGTCCGCGCTCTTAAAGTTCGATGACGGTTATATTATGAGTTTATGTGTTTTGATGTACCGAAGGAGTTCGGAGTTCCGGATGAGATCAGGGACATGACGAGGAGTCTCGAAATGGTTGAGACGTAAAGATCGATATATTGGACGACTATATTCGGACATCGGAAAAGTTCCGAGTGATTCGGGTATTTTCGGGAGTACCGGGGAGTTACGGGAATTCGTATTGGGCCTTAATGGGCCATACGGGAAAGGAGAGAAAGGCCTCAAAGGGTGGCCGCACCCCTCCCCATGGGCTGGTCCGAATTGGACTAGGGAGGGTGGGCGCCAACTTCCTTCCTTCTCCTTTTCCCTTCCCTTTCCTTCCCACCTACTCCTACTACTTGAAAAGGCTCCTAGTTCTACTAGGAAAGGGGGAATGCTACTCTCGATGGGAGTAGGACTCCCCTAGGGCGCGCCATAGAGAGGGCCGGCCCTCCCCCTCCTCCACTCCTTTATATACGGGGGCAGGGGCACCCCATAGACACAACAATTGATCTGTTTGATCTTTTAGCCGTGTGCGGTGCCCCCCTCCACCATAGTCCACCTCGATAATACTGTAGCAGTGCTTAGGCGAAGCCCTGCGTCGATAGAACATCAACATCGTCACCACGCCGTCGTGCTGACGAAACTCTCCCTCAACACTCGGCTAGATCGGAGTTCGAGGGACGTCATCGGACTGAACGTGTGTTGAACTCAGAGGTGCCGTGCGTTCGGTACTTGATCGGTCGGATCGTGAAGACGTACGACTACATCAACCACGTTGTGCTAACGCTTCCGCTTTCGGTCTACGAGGGTACGTGGACAACACTCTCCCCTCTCGTTGCTATGCATCATCATGATCTTGCGTGTGCGTAGGAATTTTTTGAAATTACTACGTTCCCCAACAGGCGGCTGCGAGGAAAGGAGAGCACCAGGGAAAGGAAAGGGGAAAGAGAGAGGAGTGGGGCCGAATGGAGCACTCGGGGCTTATCCCTTCCTCCCACTATTCATAGGCGCAAAAAAGAAGACGTGGCCACGGCCGCTAGTTGGGCGCAGTCCCTCATCTTTTATAAGTTCGATTGCAGTAAAAACCCTTGATTTTCAGGCAATCAACCCGCAATACAAGTTTAAGTGGCTGTAAAAACTCCTGAAAATAAAGAAAGGGCTCCGCCCGGCTGAACTCCTGAAAATAAAGAAAGGTCTCCGCTGGGCTAGCCGCCATTGCAGGGGTTTGACTTGGGCCCCCTGCCGCGGGCTGGTTGCTCTCCTGCGCATGTCTTGTCCTTCTCTATGCAGGTCGAGGTGGAGGTTTGGGGCTTGGTTGGACAGGCGGCCTCGTGTTTTGGCATTTGTGTTGAGTTGTCAGAGGATGTCGGGGTGGCGGTGTAGATGGCAGGATCCATGGTGAGCATTCCGGCAGGCCTCGTGATGACAATGGTGCGTACACCTCTTGGCTGTGTGGGCGGCATGGGTGTACGGGTGGAAGGCTCTTGGATGCTCTGTTCGTGTTAGGATTTGGCGAGGTTGGCCTGACTCTCGCTGCGGGGATGGCAGGGCGCCCCTGGTGGTATTAGAGAGTTCCCAAGCGACTTCGCGCTTAGTGCCGGTGACTGCAGCGTTCGTGGGTGTCTTTCTTTTCCTGAAGGCGTAGTCGTGGGTCTTGTTCATGTGTCAGGGCTTTGGGTGAAAACCCTTGTGTGTTCTCAAACTTGGCAGAGGCGGCACTTAGCGCCGTCACCCTACTGGCGGCGTTTCTGTGGAGTTTTGGTGTCGTTGGTTGGTCCTAGGCAAGTTGGTAGGCTAGCTCTAAGGTCTGTTCGGTGTTGTTGTTTTATATATAAAACGAGGCAAAAACGGTTTCAAGGAAGAAAGGGCTTTGCCATGCTGAGTCATTGTAGAGTTGGGCCTTCCGTTGGGCCTGCTTCTCCATGTAGGAGTTTACAAAATAGTGAGAATCGAAATCACACCCTTTTCTTCTTGTATGCTCCACATAACCATCTGAGCTAGGTGGACTTTGTGAAAATATACATGTCATTCTTTTATGGCTTAATTACCTCGGCGTGGCAGATGAACAAATCATATATATCTACTTAAATAATTCATCCCCACTAGCTCTATTATCTTAATATGCACACATGCCACATCCTCAAAGAGCCAACACACCATGCATGAGATTTTTCTTTCATTATTAGTTGTTTCTCATTAATCTACCTATATTCAATAAATATTTTGCAACTATACAATAATCAAATATAATATATATAATATGTACTTTTAATATTTATTATATATATAATACTATTCATTACTCACACTGCAGAATAAGTTATTCTTCACCCGAGGTAATCTTACAATCGTTTCATAAATAATTTACAGTTGATATACAAATAGTTACATTCGTATTGATTCAATACATAAAATTTGGCATAAGAAATCCAAATGTTTCATATGACCAAATCTTATTAAAAATTGAAACATATTCTCACCGCAACGAGTGGGGTATCACCTAGTAATAAACATGGGGCCATCATGAAACTACATGAAGGTTAATGTATGATGACCATGTGTCATACATGATGACAGTATGCATGCATGCCAAGTCAATTTAATAAATTATTAGGAACATGGAAAAAAATGTTCATTACAACATATGATTTTTTTTTACTATACTGCCCTGACACGCACACACGCATACATCTATCATTTCCATGTTTGGATTGGACTGCACGTATTCATAGATTCCGGCCACAAATCGAATACCAGTCTTGGGTCGGGACGCTGCCTAAAGCACGCGCGCTCGTAGCAAAAGGGTCCATGAGTTGCAACAATTTTCTTGAATCGGTGAACATTTTCTTAAAAATTGGTGGAACAATTTTAAAATTCATGAACATTTTTTGATTTAACAAACATTTTTTTATTTAATAAACATATTTTGAAATGCATGATCATTTTTTGAATCAACGAACATTTTCTGAATGAATAAATTATTTTGTAAGTCACGGACAGTTTTTGAATATTTAGGAAAAAATTTCATTCATGAAATTTTTTTGAATTGGCAAAAATTTATTGAATGTCATTAACATTTTTTAATACATGAACATTTAAAAAAATCATGAATATTTTTTTATTTCCAAACATATTTTTTCAATATTTCTAACTTTAAGCAAATGTTTTTTTACAAAATCATGAACATTTTTTGAATCCACAAACATTTATGATTTATTAAATATTTTATTTCAACATTCTTCTTTTTTAAAAAAATTCAGAACTTTTTTTAAGTCCCAAGTTATTTAAAATAAAAAACAAAAATGGAAAAGAATAAGAAAAAAAATTAAGAAAACCGTAATTTTAGAAACAGGTCACCCATACATGGGCCGACCCAAACGAGCGTGCTGCATCTTCTCTCAGCGCGCAGAGGGCAGTATAGGAAGTCCCTACTGTATGGGCCGGCCTAGGCGCTCGATTTGCATGTGCGAAACCCTTTTTATCACTTATATGTGGCATTGGTAGGTAATATTTTGCAAATGTAGAGGCAATTTTAATGACTTACCGCCGGAAGCAATAGCCCGATATAGATGCAATGTGTCGTGAATCCATCGACATAGTACATTCACATTGACTCGGTCCGGTTGCGCGAGCGATGGACTTCAATATGTGATCATCGCATCGACGAGCTGTCGTTGAACAAAGAGTCATCAGATGTGGAATAGGGCGCTGCAGTGATCCCGTATTCTGCCGCTGCCTGACCCGACTGCAGCAAACTAGCACATCTGCCATGCCATTCGATAAGAGCAACTATAGGCGAGCGCCTCAAACCCTTCTTAAATGCCCGGGCGGCCCGTCCGGTCACTTACCAGTTATGAAAACTTGAACTAGACGGGTGCTTCAAACGTCCAAACTGACCGGCACCCCTCATATCCAGCCCAAATATGGGGCGTATATGAGGGCGTCCGGGCACGTTCGTCACGTTAGCCTGGCCCGCTGTGGCCCGCAATGACCCCACTTCAGCCTCCACAAATATATGACGACCGACGAGCAAACCCTAGTCAAACTCACTCCGTACTCACTCGACCTCTCGACCTCTCTCTCAAATCCACTTCGTCCTCCCCCGCCCGCCATGTCCGATAGTGAATCCAACCTACCGGAGTGGCTTGGGAAATTCTTCCTCCTTTCGTCTGATGCTCTTTATTCTTGGTGATTCTGTTTGCAGGTAATTGTGGCTCTAAATGCATAACAAATTCAAACATGTTGCATTGGTGAGATTGTTGGGGAACGTAGTAATTTCAAAAAAATTCGTACGCACACGCAAGATCATGGTGATGCATAGCAACGAGAGGGGAGAGTGTGATCTATGTACCCTTGTAGATCGACAGCGGAAGCGTTATGACAACGCGGTTGATGTAGTCGTACGTCTTCACGGCCCGACCGATCAAGCACCGAAACTACGGCACCTCCGAGTTTTAGCACACGTTCAGCTCGATGAAGATCCCCGGACTCCGATCCAGCAAAGTGTCGGGGAAGAGTTCCGTCAGCACGACGGCGTGATGACGATCTTGATGTACTACTGTCGCAGGGCTTCGCCTAAGCACCGCTACAATATTATCGAGGACTATGGTGGCAGGGGGCGCCGCACACGGCTAAGAATATGATCACGTGATTCAACTTGTGTGTTTCTGGGGTGCCCCTGCCTCCGTATATAAAGGTTCAAGAGAGGAGGAGGCCGGCCCCTATGGCGCGCCAAGGAGGAGTCCTCCTCCTAGTAGGAGTCCTACTCCTACTAGGAGGGGGAAAGAAGTGGGGAGGGAGAAGGAAAGGGGGGCGCCGCCCCCCCTCTCCTAGTCCAATTCGGACCAGGGGGAGGAGGCGCGCGGCCCACCTTTGGCTGCCCCTCTATCTCTCCACTAAGGCCCATATGGCCCATTACTTCTCCCGGGGGGTTCCGGTAACCCTCCGGCTTTCCGGTTTTCTCCGAAATCACCCGGAACACTTCCGGTGTCCGAATATAGCTGTCCAATATATCAATCTTTATGTCTCGACCATTTCGAGACTCCTCGTCATGTCCGTGATCACATCCGGGACTCCGAACAACCTTCGGTACATCAAAACATATAAACTCATAATATAACTGTCATCGAAACCTTAAGCGTGCGGGCCCTACGGGTTCGAGAACAATGTAGACATGACCGAGACATGTCTCCGGTCAATAACCAATAGCGGGACCTGGATGCCCATATTGGCTCCTACATATTCTACGAAGATCTTTATTGGTCAGACTGCATAACAACATACGTTGTTCCCTTTGTCATCGGTATGTTACTTACCCGAGATTCGATCGTCGGTATCCAATACCTAGTTCAATCTCGTTACCGGCAAGTCTCTTTACTCGTTCTGTAATACATCATCTCGCAACTAACTCATTAGTTGCATTGCTTGCAAGGCTTAAGTGATGTGCATTACCGAGAGGGCCTAGAGATACCTCTCCGACGATCGGAGTGACAAATCCTAATCTCGAAATACGCCAACCCAGCATGTACCTTTGGAGACACCTGTAGAGCTCCTTTATAATCACACAGTTACGTTGTGACGTTTGGTAGCACACAAAGTGTTTCTCCGGCAAACGGGAGTTGCATAATCTCATAGTCATAGGAACATGTATAAGTCATGAAGAAAGCAATAGCAACATAGTAAACGATCGGGTGCTAAGCTAATGGAATGGGTCATGTCAATCAGATCATTCAACTAATGATGTGATCCTGTTAATCAAATAACAACTCTTTGTCCATGGTTAGGAAACATAACCATCTTTGATTAACGAGCTAGTCAAGTAGAGGCATACTAGTGACACTCTGTTTGTTTATGTATTCACACATGTATTATGTTTCCGGTTAATACAATTCTAGCATGAATAATAAACATTTATCATGATATAAGGAAATAAATAATAACTTTATTATTGCCTCTAGGGCATATTTCCTTCAGTCTCCCACTTGCACTAGAGTCAATAATCTAGATCACATCGCCATGTGATTTAACATCAATAATTCACATCTTTATGTGATTGGTTCACATCTCCATGTGACTAACACCCAAAGGGTTTACTAGATTCAATAATCTAGTTCACATCGCTATGTGATTAAGACCCAAAAAAGTGATCATGTTTTGCTTGTGAGAGAAGTTTAGTCAACGGGTCTGCCACATTCAGATCCGCATGTATTTTGCAAATTTCTATGTCAACAATGCTCTGCATTGAGATACTCTAGCTAATTGCTCCCACTTTCAATATGTATTCAGATTGATACTTAGAGTCATATGGATCAGTGTCAAAACTTGCGTGGACGTAACCCTTTACGATGAACCTTTTGTCACCTCCGTAATCGAGAAACATATCCTTATTCCAGTAAGGATAATTTTGACCGCTGTCCATTGATCTACTCCTAGATCACTATTGTACTCCCTCTCTTAACACAGTGTATGGTATACAATAGATCTGGTACACGGTAGGGCATACTTTAAAGAACCTATGACTGAGGCATAGGGAATGCCTTTCATTCTCTTTCTATCTTCTGCCGTGGTCGGGCTTTGAGTCTTACTCAACTTCACACCTTGTAACACAGGCAAGAAACTTTTTTTTGACTGTTCCATTTTGAATTACTTCAAAATCTTGTCAAGGTATGTACTCATTGAAAAAACTTATCAAGCGTCTTGATCTATCTCTATAGATCTTGATACTCAATATGTAAGCAGCTTCACCGAGGTCTTTCTTTGAAAAATTCCTTTCAAACACTCCTTTATGCTTTGCAGAATAATTCTACATTATTTCCGATCAACAATATGTCATTCAGATATACTTATCAGAAATGTTGTAGTGCTCCCACTCACTTTCTTGTAAATATAGGCTTCACCGCAAGTCTGTATAAAACTATATGCTTTGATCAACTTATCAAAGCGTATATTCCAACTCCGAGAGGCTTGCATCAGTCCATAAATGGATCGCTGGAGCTTTGCACACTTTGTTAGCTCCCTTTGGATTGACAAAACCTTCCGGTTGCATCATATACAACTCTTCTTCCAGAAATCCATTCAGGAATGCAGTTTTGACATCCATCTGCCAAATTTCATAATCATAAAATGCGGCAATTGCTAACATGATTCGGACAGACTTAAGCATCGCTATGGGTGAGAAGGTCTCATCGTAGTCAACCCCTTGAACTTTGTCGAAAACCTTTTGCGACAAGTCGAGGTTTGTAGACAGTAATATTACCGTCAGCGTCAGTCTTCTTCTTAAAAATCCATTTATTCTCAATTGCTTGCCGATCATTGGGCAAGTCAACCAAAGTCCATACTTTGTTCTCATACATGGATCCCATCTCAGATTTCATGGCTTCAAGCCATTTTGCGGAATCTGGGCTCACCATCGCTTCTTCATAGTTCGTAGGTTCATCATGATCTAGCAACATGATTTCCAGAACAGGATTACCGTACCACTCTGGCGCGGATCTCACTCTGGTTGATCTACGAGGTTCAGTAGTATCTTGTCCTGAAGTTTCATGATCATTATCATTAGCTTCCTCACTTATTGGTGTAGGTGTCGCAGAAACAGTTTTCTGTGATGTACTACTTTCCAATAAGGGAGCAGGTACAGTTACCTCATCAAGTTCTGCTTTCCTCCCACTCACATCTTTCGAGAGAAACTCCTTCTCCAGAAAGTTTCCGAATTTACCAACAAAAGTCTTGCCTTCGGATCTGTGATAGAAGGTGTATCCAATAGTTTCCTTTGGATATCCTATGAAGACACATTTCTCCGATTTGGGTTCGAACTTATCAGGTTGAAGCTTTTTCACATAAGCATCGCATACCCAAACTTTCAGAAACGACAACTTTGGTTTCTTGCCAAACCATAGTTCATAAGGCGTCGTCTTAACGGATTTTGATGGTGCCCTATTTAACGTGAATGCAGATGTCTCTAATGCATAACCCCAAAACGATAGTGGTAGATCGGTAAGAGACATCATAGATCGCACTATATCTAATAAAGTATGGTTATGACGTTCAGACACACCATTACACTATGGTGTTCCAGGTGGCGTGAGTAGTGAAACTATTTCACATTGTTTTAATTGAAGGCCAAACTCGTAACTCAAATATTTTACTTCTGCGATCATATCGTAGAAACTTTTATTTTCTTGTCACGATGATTTTCCACTTCACTCTGAAATTCTTTGAACTTTTCAAATGTTTCAGACTTATGTTTCATCAAGTAGATATACTCATATCTGCTCAAATCATCTGTGAAGATCAGAAAATAATGATACCTGTCGCGAGCCTCAATATTCATCGGACCACATACATCAGTAAGTATGATTTCTAACAAATCTGTTGCTCGCTCCATTGTTCCGAAGAACAGAATCTTAGTCATCTTGCCCATGAGGCATGGTTTGCAAGCATCAACTGATTCATAATCAAGTGATTCTAAAAGCCCATCAACATGGAGGTTCTTCATGCGCTTTACACCAATATGACTTAAACGGCAGTGCCACAAATAAGTTGCACTATCATTATTAACTTTGCATCTTTTGGTTTCAATATTATGAATATGTGTATCACTACGATCGAGATCCAACGAACTTGTTTCATTGGGTGTATGACCATCGAAGGTTTTATTCATGTAAACAGAACAACAATTATTCTCTGACTTTAATGAATAACTGTATTGCAATAAACATGATCAAATCATATTCATGCTCAACGCAAACACCAAATAACACTTATTTAGGTTCAACACTAATCCCGAAAGTATAGGGGGTGTGCGATGATGAT
Organism: Triticum monococcum; assembly: GCA_034509565.1. Taxonomy (NCBI): domain Eukaryota; kingdom Viridiplantae; phylum Streptophyta; class Magnoliopsida; order Poales; family Poaceae; genus Triticum; species Triticum monococcum. The sequence goes on along the minus strand of CM067845.1, from coordinate 534,788,266 downwards.
CATATCAATTATTGAACCACTTCCAACACACATCGTTACTTCACCCTTAACTAGTCTCTGTTCATTCTGCAACTCCCGTTTCAAGTTACTACTCTTAGCAACTGAACTAGCATCAAATACTGAGGGGTTGCTATAAACACTAGTGAAGTACACATCAATAACATGTATATCAAATATACTTATGTTCACTTTGCCATCCTTCTTATCCGCCAATCACTTGGGGTGGTTCCGCTTCTAGTGACCAGTCCCTTTGCAGTAGAAGCACTTAGTCTCAGGCTTAGGACCAGACTTGGGCTTCTTCACATGAGCAGCAACTTGCTTGCTGTTTTTCTTGAAGTTCCCCTTTTTCCCTTTGCCCTTTTTCTTGAAACTAGTGATCTTGTCAACCATCAACACTTGATGCTCTTTCTTGATTTCTACCTTCATCGATTTCATCATCATGAAAAGCTCGGGATTCGTTTTTGTCATCCCTTGCATACTATAGTTCATCATGAAGTTCTACTAACTTGGTGATGGTGACTAGAGAATTCTGTCAATCACTATCTTATCTGGAAGATTAACTCCCACTTGATTCAAGCGATTGTAGTACCCAGACAATCTGAGCACATGCTCACTGGTTGAGCGATTCTCCTCCATCTTTTAGCTATAGAACTTGTTGGAGACTTCATATCTCTCAACTCGGGTATTCGCTTGAAATATTCACTTCAACTCCTGGAACATCTCATATGGTCCATGACGTTCAAAACGTCTTTGAAGTCCCGATTCTAAGCCGTTAAGCATGGTGCACTAAACTATCAAGTAGTCATCATATTTAGCTAGCCAAACCTTTATAACGTCAGCATCTGCTCCTGCAATAGGTCTGTCACCTAGCGGTGAATCAAGGACATAATTCCTCTGTGCAGCAATGAGGATAAACCTCAAATCACGGATCCAATCCGCATCATTGCTACTAACATCTTTCAACACAATTTTCTCTAGGAACATATCAAAATAAACACAGGGAAGCAACAGCGCGAGCTATTGATCTACAACATGATTTGCAAAATACTACCAGGACTAAGTTCATGATAAATTCAAGTTCAATTTAATCATATTACTTAAGAACTCCCACTTAGGTAGACATCCCTCTAATCCTCTAAGTGATCACGTGATCCAAATCAACTAAACCATGTCCGATCATCCCGTGAGATGGAGCAGTTTCATTGGTGAACATCACTATGTTGATCATATCTACTATATGATTCACGCTCGACCTTTCGGTCTCCGTGTTCCGAGGCCATATCTGCATATGCTTGGCTCGTCAAGTATAACCTGAGTATTCCGCGTGTGCAACTGTTTTGCACCCGTTGTATTTGAACGTAGAGCCTATCACACCCGATCATCACGTGGTGTCTCAGCATGAAGAACTTTCGCAACGGTGCATACTCAGGGAGAACACTTCTTGATAATTTAGTGAGAGATCATCTTATAATGCTACCGTCAATCAAAGCAAGATAAGATGCATAAAATATAAACATCACATGCAATCAATATAAGTGATATGATATGGCCACCATCATCTTGTGCTTGTGATCTCCATCTTCCACTAGTAGAAAACCGGGCAATAGCACCGGTTCGGAAGGGCCTTTAGTGCCGGTTATGGAACCGGCACTATTATTTCGGCACTAAAGGCCCCCCCTTTAGTACCGGTTCAGCACGAACCGGTGCTAAAGGGGTACCACGTGGCACGAGCCAGCTCCGGGGGCCGGGAGCCCTTTAGTACCGGTTGGTAAAACCAACCGGTACTAAATGGTTGTGGGTTTTTGTTTTATTTTGTATTTTTCAATTTAATTTGTGTTATCAATTTAATTTAGGATTGTTTTACGTTATAATGAGTTGTAGTCGTCGCCATCATCATCATCGCATATTAATAAATAAATAAACTCTAGCTAGCTAAAAATCATCGTGGTCATCTAATTACCACTATTTAATCATCATAGTCATTACCGCTAGCTATGTAATTCATCATCAACGTTGGCTAGCTTAAAGAGGAAACATTCACTTTGTAACAGAAGCAAAGAGATATCATCAAGTTCAACATAATCATCACCAACATCGAAGTTCAGGACACGGATCCATGAGACAAGTACTAATTAAGAGCATGAAGAGTAGCTACTGATCCTGCTGCTCCCTCTCAGGTAGAATAGCATAGAACATGTATAGCTCTCCTGATTCATCATACTAGAGCGTGCAGATGGATCTGTCTCCTAATCTTGGGTTGCGCTTCTCCGTACTGCCCCCTAGTACTTCTCTGCGATCGTTAACAATTTTGCTCCAATCTTTCACTATTAAGCATTCTTCGCTTTTAGAAATCCTGAATGCACTCATGTGCAATGTAGGAAATCTTGGTCGTAAGCTAACCATTGACATGCGACCTTTTGTCTCGATCCACTGGGGCACAACTGTCATCGGAAGTCCCTGTTGAACAACATCGTATAGTAATTAATATACTAAGCAATGAAAGTTTAGCTTCAAAAATAATGTATGCAAAAGATGCACTAAATTAAGGACAAATATTTAAAATCTTACCATCTTTTGATTATAGATGTGACCGTAGTTCAATACGATCACCATTGGTCGCACGTTTTGAGTACTAACATTTCTAAGTGTAGGGAAAAAATTTGTCTTGACAGTATTAAGATCCTCAAGCCATGAAACATAATGACTTATCTCCTCGCAGTTTAGTTGAGCCCCGGGGCAGCAGTAGGTCCTGTCTACCAAGCGCCGGACATGTTTGCTTGAACCGAAATAAGCTAACAATACAAAATAGTTGTCAACTATTTTTGAATAAACTGTACGAAAGACATAAACATATGCATGCATGGTTGAGAAAAACTCACCAAATGGTAGAACTGGAGGCGTTTGCACATCGACCCAGATGTCTATATTACCTTCAATATCATCTTTCGGACGAATATCAAAGGTGATAACCATATCAGGCTCAAATGCATAAGCCTTGCATAGTGCTTGCCAAGTTTTGCATTCAAAATGGGTGTATGTGTCTCCATTATATAATTTGACGTTGAAAGTATACCCATGCTGCATCTTCAAGTAAACTCTCTTTACCTCCATATCATCTATAGCACTGAAACCTATCTTATCCAAGACAAAAATTCTTGCATGGCAGGGGATGCGCTAGTAGAATAGTGAAATTTTAAAATTATAAGTTGAAGCAAATGAAGCATCAGTTTTGCATTCAAATAATAATTAACAAAGTGACTTACTGTATCAACTTCGAATGTCTCATCCAGCTTGATGCTGAAGTGCCTACCATCAACAAGGAAATTTTGGTCGCACAGGCCGCGCTGGTCTTCACAGTGTTCGCACATAATAAAATCTTTTTCGTCGTCAGATGACATTTCCTATGTTCTTATAGGTGAAACATTAAACACCTATATCTAGCCAAATATATATTCATCTAACATTTGACATTAATATATCTAACTATATATTCAATTGACATTACTATATATTTAACTTTTCTATCTAATTCATTAACAAATAATATTTTAATTAGATCATCAAATCTTATATACCTAAATTTTCTTACTAATAATAAACTAGTTATATTAATTATTCAACTAGTTCTAATCTCATATACCTAAATTTTCTTACTAAAAATAAACTAGTTATATTAATTATTCAACTAGTTCTAATCTCATATACCTAAATTTTCTTACTAAAAATAAACTAGTTATATTAATTATTCAACTAGTTCTAATCTCATATAAATGTTCTTACTAAAAATAAATTAGTTATATTAATTATTCAACTAGTTCTAATCTCATATACCTAAATTTTCTTATTCAAAATAAACTAGTTATATTAATTATTCAACTAGTTCTAATCTCTAGTTCGACAATTTTTCTATCTAGCTAGCTAATTCATCTAACATTCGACATTAATCTAACATTCGATCATCTAATTAACTTTTCTAAAAAACAAAAAATAAGTAAAAAAAATTGTGTGTGTGTATGTGTGTGTGTATGCATGTGTGTGTATATATACGTATACATATGTGTGTATGTGTGTGTGTGTATGTGTGTGCGCGCCGGCGTACGACGTACGTCATGCCGCCGCCCCGTACGTACGAGCGGGGGCGCCGGCGTATGGGGCGGGGGCGCCGATGTGTGTGTATGTGTGTGCGGGAGCGAGAGAGAGACGTACGGCGGTGGCGTTCGGGGCGCGCGGCAGCACGAGACGACGACGACGACGGGCGGCGGCGGGGACAGCGACGATGACGACGGACGGCGACGACGGGATCGAGCGGCGCGCGCGGCGGAGGTTGGAGACGAAGTGGAGTTGAAACTGAAATTTTCATAAGTGCCGTATATATAGGATTGGCCTTTAGTACCGGTTCGTGGCTCTAACCGATACTAAAGGCCTATTTTCCCCAGGCCAAGCGGCGGGAAACGACCCCTTTAGTACCGGTTCGTGCCACGAACCGGTACTAAAGACCCCCCCCCTTTAGTATCGGTTGGAGCCACGAACCGGTACTAAAGGGGGTGTGCTGCCACCCGCGGTGCACAAAAGTTTAGTCCCACCTCGCTAGCCGAGGGGCACTCGCACCTGCTTATAAACCCCGCCGCCGCTGCTGTCTCGAGCTCCTCTCTAAAGCAGGCCTTCTGGGCCTACCTCTGCTACTCTGCCCTGTGGGGCCTATTGGGCTTGCGGGCCTGCATCCTGGCCCAACAACAGGTTGGGTTTCTAGTCGTATGCAGGCCGCTGTGGCCCAGTAGGTGGGCTTTTTTCATTTAGTTGTTTTTTGCTGTATTTAGAGTTTGCGCTGCCATCCCAAAATTTAGTCCCACCTCGCCCGGCGAAGGGCAGCCGCACTGGTTTATAAACCAAGCGGCGGCTACCTCTTCGAACTCCTCTATATAGCAGGCTTCTAGGCCTAATTAATTAGGGCGCGCTGCCCTGTGAGTCTGCTGGCCCTTCTGGGCCTGCATTTGCACACCCTAGGTCTGGTAGACCCACAGGGCAGTGCGCCAACAAATTTGCTATATAGTTTTTTCTTTTCTGCATTACTTATTTTTATTTATTTATTTTTGAGTAGTTTTTTATATAGTTTTTTTTCTGCATTATTTATTTTCTTCTATTTATTTTTGAGTAATTTTTTTGTATAGTTCTTTTATTTTTTGCATTACTTATTTTTGCATAGTCCGAAACCCTGATACTCGGAAAGAGTTTGTTCAGTTTGTACACGAAGTGCGTCCAGTTTTTGCCGTGACCCTCTCTACTCTTTCGCGCATGCTATGCGGGTGATACGATGATACCATGCCAAGTTTCAACATTTTCAGGATTCATTTTGTAGTGATTTTCAATTTCACGGTCATTTAGCTCTCTAAACAATTAGGTAAATGACCGAAAAACAACAAATGATGTCAGAACATGTTGAAAATTGATGACGTCGCTTTAAATGCTGCATACTGAACACAAAAGAAGTCCGGAGTTCAAATAAGTATAAAAAACATTGAAGTGGCCATGTAACAGATGAGTTCTCGTCCGAAACCCTGATACTTGGAAAGAGTAGGTCCAGTTTGTACACGAAGTGCGTCCAGTTTTTGCCGTGACCCTCTCTACTCTTTCGCGCATACTATGCGGGTGATATGATGATACCATGCCAAGTTTCAATATTTTCAGGATTCATTTTGTAGTGATTTTCAATTTCACGGTCATTTAGCTCTCTAAATAATTAGCTAGGTAAATGACCGAAAAACAACAAATGATGTCAGAACATGTTGGATATTGATGACGTTGCTTTAAATGCTGCATACTGAACACAAAAGAAGTCCGGAGTTCAAATAAGTTTAAAAAACATTGAAGTGTGGCCATGTAACAGAGTTCACATTTGACCGTTTTTCTACTAGTCAATAGAGTTTGCCAAACTTGAGTTTCCCAAGTCACTTACACAAAAAGCTATGATTCATGGTTGTCAAATCCATAATTTCCAAACCACAACAACCTTGAGGCATAACAAGCTTTAAATGCTGCATACTGAACACAAAAGAAGTCCGGAGTTTAAATAAGTTATTAAAAATAAAAAAGAGGTGCAATGCTGGTTAATTTGCTTCAAGCCATTCAGAATAGTGTAGACTGCACTGCACATAGCTCAGTGCAATCTATGCTATTCCGCAAGGCTTGAAGCTAATCAACATGTAGAAGATCATCTTGAGCTTGTGTCCCCTTGAAGGAAGTAGGATACTTCTCTTGTTGAGGAACAAACTTTGTCTTTGGGGTATTGATCTTCTTCCCACTCAACTCCATTGGCATTGAACTTTCGTTCAAAACCAACACCTTGATTCTTCCCTTCAATAAGCTATTTTCTTGCTCAAGTGTAACTTGGCTAAGAGAATCGTTAGTGGAATCAAGAGAACTACTAGAAGCAACAATGTTAGATCTTATGTCACAAAAAAGAAGTTGTATCGAACCTTTTATGTCGGATCTAGAACAAACCAATCGGTATCGCCATCATACATCCCTACCGTAGCTCGTGATGCATATATATGCATATCGAATGTACGGTTGGGCGTATGATGTCGAATCCGAATGATTTGTATTCAGTCGATGAACTAGTAGATGTATGCAGTCGATGAACTGGTAGATGTATGTAGTTGATGAACTGAAAGACTTATGCAGGGACGAAGGCGAGAGATGGGCTATATATAGGGTCGTCTGGCTCACAAAGTGATTGTGATAGTTTCGATCCAACGACTCACATGAGCTAGGAAGAAACACACCCTTGATCCAACGACTCGCAAGAGCTAGAAAGAAACACACGATCCGTGTGATTCTTCCTGATTGGTGGGATGCACATTAGTATCGGTTCGTGCCACGAACCGGTGCTAAAGATTGGCAACGAACCGGTACTAATGGTAGCAGCCCGCCTAGCCGTTGGAATCGGCACTAATGGTCACATTCGTGCCGGCTCAAATTCAAACCGGCACTATAATGTGCTTCACATTTGACCGTTTTTCTACTAGTCAATAGAGTTTGCCAAACTTGAGTTTCCCAAGTCACATACACAAAAAGCTATGATTCATGGTTGTCAAATCCATAATTTCCAAACCACAACAACCTTGAGGCATAACAAGCTTTAAATGCTGCATACTGAACACAAAAGAAGTCCGGAGTTTAAATAAGTTATTAAAAATAAAAAAAGAGGTGCAATGCTGGTTAATTTGCTTCAAGCCATTCAGAATAGTGTAGATTACACTAAGCCACTGCACATAGCTCAGTGCAATCTATACTATTCCGCAAGGCTTGAAGCAAATCAACATGTAGGTGAGCATTGCAACTCTTCGTCATTGTCTGTGCACTCACGGCTTATAAACCGCTCATATTGCCTCTCTCTTGGCGAGGTGGGACTAAAAACAGCTTGCCGTAACCGGCACCGCTCATTAGTACCGGTTCGTGGTACGAACCGGCACTAAATGGTGATGGTGGGGCCATAGCCTGACCGCAGGATGACACAGCCTCTTTAGTACCGGTTCATGCCACGAACCGGTACTAAAGGTTCGCCACGAACCGGTACTACTGATCGCCGCCACGAACCGGCACTAATGTGCACATTAGTGCCGGCTCAAATACAAACCGGCACTAATGTGCTTCACGTTTGACCCTTTTTCTACTAGTGTTCGAAGCACCGTCATGATCACCATCGTCACCGGCGCGACACTTTGATCTCCATCGTAGCATCGTTGTCGTCTCGCCAATCTTATGCTTCCACGACTATCGCTACCGCTTAGTGATAAAGTAAAGCATTACAGCGTGATTGCATTGCATACAATAAAGCGACAACCATATGGCTCCTGCCAGTTGCCGATAACTCGGTTACAAAACATGATCATCTCATACAATAAAATTCCGCATCATGTCTTGACCATATCACATCACAACATGCCCTGCAAAAACAAGTTAGACGTCCTCTACTTTGTTGTTGCAAGTTTTACGTGGCTGCTACGGGCTTAAGCAAGAACCAATCTTACCTACGCATCAAAACCACAACGATAGTTTGTCAAGTTGGTGCTGTTTTAACCTTCGCAAGGACTGGGCGTAGCCACACTCGGTTCAACTAAAGTTGGAGAAACTGTCACCCGCAAGCCACCTATGTGCAAAGCACGTCGGGAGAACTGGTCTCGCGTAAGCGTACGCGTAATGTCGGTCCGGGCCGCTTCATCCAACAATACCGCCGAACCAAAGTATGATATGCTGGTAAGTAGTATGACTTATATCGCCCACAACTCACTTGTGTTCTACTCATGCATATAACATCAACACATAAAACCTAGGCTCTGATGCCACTGTTGGGGAACGTAGTAATTTCAAAAAAATTCCTACGCACACGCAAGATCATGGTGATGCATAGCAACGAGAGGGGAGAGTGTGATCTACGTACCCTTGTAGATCGACAGCGGAAGCGTTATGACAACGCGGTTGATGTAGTCGTACGTCTTCACAGCCTGACCGATCAAGCACCGAAACTACGGCACCTCCGAGTTTTAGCACACGTTCAGCTCGATGACGATCCCCGGACTCTGATCCAGCAAAGTGTCGGGGAAGAGTTCCGTCAGCACGACGGCGTGATGACGATCTTGATGTACTACTGTCACAGGGCTTCGCCTAAACACCGCTACAATATTATCGAGGACTATGGTGGCAGGGGGCGCCGCACACGGCTAAGAATATGATCACGTGGATCAACTTGTGTGTTTCTAGGGTGCCCCTGCCTCCGTATATAAAGGTTCAAGAGAGGAGGAGGCTGGCCGGCCCCTATGGCGCGCCAAGGAGGAGTCCTCCTCCTAGTAGGAGTAGGACTCCTACTAGGAGGGGGAAAGAAGTGGGGAGGGAGAAGGAAAGGGGGGCGCCGCCCCCCCTCTCCTAGTCCAATTCGTACCAGGGGGGAGGAGGCGCGCGGCCCACCTTTGGCTGCCCCTCTATCTCTCCACTAAGGCCCATATGGCCCATTACTTCTCCGGGGGGGGGGGGGGTTCCGGTAACCCTCCGGCTTTCCGGTTTTCTCCGAAATCACCCGGAACATTTCCGGTGTCCGAATATAGCCGTCCAATATATCAATCTTTATGTCTCGACCATTTCGAGACTCCTCGTCATGTCCGTGATCACATCCGGGACTCCGAACAACCTTCGGTACATCAAAACGTATAAACTCATAATATAACTGTCATCGAAACCTTAAGCGTGCGGACCCTACGGGTTCGAGAACAATGTAGACATGACCGAGACATGTCTCCGGTCAATAACCAATAGCGGGACCTGGATGCCCATATTGGCTCCTACATATTCTATGAAGATCTTTATCGGTCAGACCGCATAACAACATACGTTGTTCCCTTTGTCATCGGTATGTTACTCGCCCGAGATTCGATCGTCGGTATCCAATACCTAGTTCAATCTCGTTACCGGCAAGTCTCTTTACTCGTTCTGTAATACATCATTCCGCAACTAACGCATTAGTTGCAATGCTTGCAAGGCTTATGTGATGTGTATTACCGAGAGGGTCCAGAGATACCTCTCCGACAATCGGAGTGACAAATCCTAATCTGGAAATACGCCAACCCAACATCTACCTTTGGAGACACCTGTAGAGCTCCTTTATAATCACCCAGTTATGTTGTGACGTTTGGTAGCACACAAAGTGTTCCTCCAGTAAACGGGAGTTGCATAATCTCATAGTCATAGGAACATGTATAAGTCATGAAGAAAGCAATAGCAACATACTAAACGATCGGGTGCTAAGCTAATGGAATGGGTCATGTCAATCAGATCATTCAACTAATGATGTGATCCCGTTAATCAAATAACAACTCTTTGTCCATGGTTAGGAAACATAACCATCTTTGATTAATGAGCTAGTCAAGTAGAGGCATACTAGTGACACTCTGTTTGTCTATGTATTCACACATGTATTATGTTTCCGGTTAATACAATTCTAGCATGAATAATAAACATTTATCATGATATAAGGAAATAAATTATAGCTTTATTATTGCCTCTCGGGCATATTTCCTTCAGAGATTACTAGTGATATGGAACAGTAACACTATGATTGCAAATCACGGGGTAATAGTTACTGCAAAATATTCGGTACTTGGTTCGGTTTATCTTATATGTTGATAGTTCAACATTTTTTAACACCACATTACATTAATTAACCATCTCGAAACTTACAATCATTCGATGCAGAATTCACCACACAGGGCGATACATCATTAACAAGAATACCATCAGATCTATTGTCAAAACTAAACTTAGCTATTAGATGAGCCACCACATTGGCGGTCCGACTTATCTTAGCCATTTGAAAGCTATTTATCAACTTGGATAAGCTCAAAGCTTCCTTCTTCAAATCAACCAACATTGATCTATCAAGGTTCACTGTTGCAAGGGATGCCACAACAAATGCACAATCAGTCTCTAAAATAGTAGGATTGTGAAGAGGGATACCTATGTATAGACCGGCAATGCACACCCTTAGCTCTGCTTCCTCCACACTCTGACACGACCCAATGAAGTCCCAAGAAGAGAAAATGACTTCCCCAGCCACATTCCTAACCACCACACCCACACTTGCTTCTCTACTGCTCTCCACAAAGCTTGCATCAACATTAACTTTTAAAAAACCAGTGGGTGGGGGAGTCCAATCTGTCTTAGCTCCTGCAATATTAGGTGCCCATCTTAATCCATCCATTGGACACTTCCCTTTATTTTTTGAGTCCACTGAAGGCATGGAGTGACATGCGGCAAAAGACGCCCAATAATTCCCCACAAAGCTAGCAGAAGCTGAAACTGATTCCTTTCCTTTACCAAATATCAAGTCATTTCTTAAGTGCCAGACTCTCCAGAAGATGAAAATGATTTGGTCGCGCATGACCGGCTTCAGTTAACTTAGAAGCACAACAAACCAATCATACCCTGTATATCTGAAGACGTGCTCCGTAGGTAACTCCCAAATGTCCCCCATGGCCATTCGCAACGCAACCGCCTTCGGGCACATGACAAGCGCATGAAATGTACTTTCATCCTCCATTCCACAAATAGTGCACATCCGAATAGTAGTTTGGTGATGCACCACTCTATTAACCTGGACAGCCAAGCTATTTGTTGCAACCCTCCATGCAAAAATGCGAATCTTCTATGGGACATTAGCCTTCCAGATGACATCCAAGATTTTTTTCTCCCCGAACACAACCACACTACATTGACCCTCATCCTTATTTTTATCCTTCAAAGTAAGCGCGAGTTTGTACGCACTTTTAACCGAGAACATCCCTGTTTTTTCAAAATGCCAAGCAACAAAATCACCCTCCCCATTTGACTGCATACGCAACCTCAAAATCTCCTCCGCATCATATGGATAAAACAGATGCCTAACCAAATTTTCATCCCACCTCCTAGGGCCACTCAGCATCAAGTCTGAAACCCATTTGACTCTTGTCCTATTCTTTCTGGTAGTAATTTTTAGTCCAGAAGATCTTGGGAGCCAGTTATCTCTCCTGATATTAATATTAGCTCCATCACACACTCTCCAAATGACTCCGGATTTAAGAAAATCCAAACCATGCAGAATACCTTGCCAAGTAAGAGATGCTGACTGCGGGAAAACCGTATCAAGGATATGTCCCTGGGGATAATATTTTGCCTTAATCACTTTGGCACAAAGAGATTCAGGATTAACCACTAACCTCCAGGCCTGTTTAGCTAGTAGAGCCTGGTTAAATAATCTGAGGTCCCGGAATCCCATACCACCCTCGCCTTTAGGCCTAGCCATCTTATCCCAAGCCAGCCAATGAGTCTTTCTCCTATTCTCCTCATCACCCCACCAGAAATTCCTTATGATCCGAGAAAACTCCTCACATAGCGATGCCGGAAATTTAAAAATACCCATTGCATACACCGGAAGAGCCTGCAGGACAGATGTAATCAAAGTTTCTTTCGCCCCACATGAGGCATATTTTTCTATCCAGTCCGATAAAATTTTGAGGGCTTTTTCCTGTGGATTGAAATTTACCAGCCTTCATTCTCCTTTGTGGCACCGGGAGCCCAAGGTATTTATCCTCAAAACCCTCCAAAGTGATGCAAAGAATTACCATAACAGCCACTTGGACCTCCATACTGCAATTCTTGCCGAACAATATAGAGCATTTATCTGGGCTCAGCAATTGACCCGTCCCCTTCTCATAAGTCGCAATAATATTTTTGATTGCCAATGCTTGCTCAATGGAACCCTGTAGGATCGGACGTATGTCTAGAGGGGGGGGGGGGTGATTAGACTACTTGACCAAATAAAAATCTAGCCTTTTCCCAATTTTAGTTCTTGGCAGATTGTAGCTATCTTAGCACAAGTCAAGCAATCTCCACACAATTCAAGCAAGCATCCAAAAGAGTATATGAGCAACGGAAAGTAAAGCATGCAACTTGCAAGAATGTAAAGGGAAGAGTCTGGAGGATTCAAACGCAATTGGAGACACGGATGTTTTTGTCATGGTTCCGATAGGTGGTGCTATCGTACATCCACATTGATGGAGACTTCAACCCACGGAGGGTAATGGTTGCGCGATTCCACGGAGGGCTCCACCCACGAAGGGTCCACGAAGAAGCAACCTTGTCTATTCCATCACGGCCATCGCCCACGAAGGACTTGCCTCACTAGCGGTAGATCTTCACGAAGTAGGCGATCTCCTTGCCCTTACAAACTCCTTGATCCAACTCCACAATCTTGTCGGAGGCTCCCAAGTGACACCTAGCCAATCTAGGAGACACCACTATCCAAGAAGTAACAAATGGTGTGTTGATGATGAACTCCTTGCTCTTGTGCTTCAAATGATAGTCTCCCCAACACTCAACTCTCTCTCACAGGATTTGGATTTGGTGGAAAGAAGATTTGAGTGGAAAGCAACTTGGGGAAGGCTAGAGATCAAGATTCATATGGTTGGAATGAAATATCTTGAGCTCAACACAAGTGTAGGTGGTTCTCTATCAGAAAATGTGTATTGGAAGTGTAGATGTGTTCTGATGGCTTTCTCCACGAATGAAGAGTGGGTGGAGGGGTATATATAGCCTCCACACAAAATCTAACCGTTACACACAATTTGCCAAACTCGGTGGGACCGAATGGTTAAACTCGGTCGGACCGATTTAGCAAACCTAGTGACCGTTAGGATTTTCGGTGGGACTGAAATGCAACTCGGTAGGACCGATATGGTTAGGGTTAGGGCATAATGTGATCTCGGTGTGACCGATTACACAAACTCGGTGGGACCGATTTTGGTAATAAGCTAACTAGAGAGTTGGTCAGGTAAACTCGGTGGGACCGATTCGCTCATCTCGGTGACACCGAAATGTTACAAAAGGAAAATAGAGAGTTTACATTGCAATCTCGGTGGGACCGATCACTCACTTCGGTTAGACCGAAACGCTACGAAGGGAAACAGAGAGATTACAATCCCATCTCGGTGAGACCGAGATCCCTATCGGTGAGACTGATTTGGCTAGGGTTTGTGGCAGTGGCTATGACATTTGATGAAGGAAATATGCCCTAGAGGCAATAATAAAGTTATTATTTATTTCCTTATATCATGATAAATGTTTATTATTCATGCTAGAATTGTATTAACCGGAAACATAATACATGTGTGAATACATAGACAAACTTATTGTCACTAGTATGCCTCTACTTGACTAGCTCGTTAATCAAAGATGGTTATGTTTCCTAACCATGAACAAGGTGTTGTTATTTGATTAACGAGGTCACATCATTAGTTGAATGATGTGATTGACATGACCCATTTCATTAGCTTAGCACCCGATCGTTTAGTATGTTGCTATTGCTTTCTTCATGACTTATACATGTTCCTATGACTATGAGATTATGCAACTCCCGTTTACCGGAGGAACACTTTGTGTGCTACCAAACGTCACAACGTAACTGGGTGATTATAAAGGAGCTCTACAGGTGTCTCCAAAGGTAGATGTTGGGTTGGCGTATTTCCAGATTAGGATTTGTCACTCCGATTGTCGGAGAGGTATCTCTGGACCCTCTCGGTAATACACATCACATAAGCCTTGCAAGCATTGCAACTAATGAGTTAGTTGCGGAATGATGTATTACAGAACGAGTAAAGAGACTTGCCGGTAACGAGATTGAACTAGGTATTGGATACCGACGATCGAATCTCGGGCAAGTAACATACCGATGACAAAGGGAACAACGTATGTTGTTATGCGGTCTGATTGATAAAGATCTTCGTAGAATATGTAGGAGCCAATATGGGCATCCAGGTCCCGCTATTGGTTATTGACCGGAGATCTGTCTCAGTCATGTCTACATTGTTCTCGAACCGTAGGGTCCGCACGCTTAACGTTACGATGACAGTTATTATGAGTTTATGCATTTTGATGTACCGAAGTTAGTTCAGAGTCCCGGATGTGATCACGGACATGACGAGGAGTCTCGAAATGGTCGAGACATAAAGATTGATATATTTGACGGCTATATTCGGACACCGGAAGTGTTCCGGATGATTTCGGAGAAAACCGGAGTGCTGGAGGGGTTACCGGAACCCCCCGGGGAAGTAATGGGCCTTATTGGGCCTTAGGGGAGAGAGAGGGCTGCGGCCTAGGAGGCGCCCCCCCCAAGGGGAGTCCGAATTGGACTAGGGAGGGGGGCGCGGCCCCTCTTTCCCTCTCCCTCTCCCTCTCTTTCCTTCCCTCTTAGGTTTCCTAATTAGATTAGGAAAGGGGAGTCCTACTCCCACTAGGAGGAGGACTCCCCCTCCCCTTGGCGCGCCACATAGGGCCGGCCGGCCTCCCCCTTGCTCCTTTATATACGGGGGCAGGGGGCACCCTAGAACACACAAGTTGATCTTTGAGATCGTTCCTTAGACGTGTGCGGTGCCCCCTGCCACCATATTCCACCTCGATTATATTGTAGCAGTGCTTAGGCGAAGCCCTACGACGGTAGTACATCAAGATCGTCACCACGCCGTCGTGCTGACGGAACTCCTCCCCGACGCTTTGCTGGATCGGAGCCCGGGGATCATCATCGAGCTGTACGTGTGCTAAGAACTCGGAGGTGCCGGAGTAACGGTGCTTGGATCGGTCGGATCGGGAAGATGTACGACTACTTCCTCTATGTTGTGTCAACGCTTCCGCAGTCGGTCTGCGTGGGTACGTAGACAACACTCTCCCCTCTCGTTGCTGTGCATCACCATGATCTTGCGTGTGCATAGGAAATTTTTTGAAATTACTACGTTCCCCAACATTTGAAACTCGGCGGCGCCGGATAGAAAGAATCGGTGGGGCCGAGTTTGACATTTGGTTTAGGTCAAATGTGGATGTGGGAAGGTAGTTGAGGATTTTGGAGCATATCACTAAGCACATGAATCAAGAGGCTCATTAAGCAACACCTCATCCCTCCTTAATAGTATTGGCTTTTCCTATAGACTCAATGTGATCTTGGATCACTAAAATGTAAAATGTAGAGTCTTGAGCTTTTGAGCTTGAGCCAATCCTTTGTCCTTAGAATTTTGAGGGATCCACTTTCCTCATCCATGCCATGCCATTCATTGAGCTTTTCCTGAAATATTAATCTTGGAATAATGTTAGCTCAATGAGCTATATGTTGTTAGGAATTACCAAAACCACCCAAGGATAGTTGCACTTTCAAACCCTTAAAAAATAAAAGACAGTCATCGGCAAACAAGAGATGTGAAATACCCGGGGCCTATCTATTAACCTTGAACTCCAGAAGTAATCCACTAGTACACGCATTCTGTAGCAATAAGGAAAGAGCTTCAGCCACAAATAAGAATAAGTATGGTGAGAGATGTTAGGGAACGTAGTAATTTCGAAAATTTTCCTACGCACACGCAAGATCATGGTGATGCATAGCAACGAGGGGGAGAGTGTTGTCTACGTACCAACGCAGACCGACTGCGGAAGCGATCACACAACGTAGAGGAAGTAGTCGTACGTCTTCTTCCCGATCCAACCGATCCAAGCACCGTTACCCCGGCACCTCCGAGTTCTTAGCACACGTTCAGCTCGATGACGATCCTTGGGCTCCGATCCAGCAAAGCGTTGAGGAAGAGTTCCGTCAGCACGACGGCGTGGTGACGATCTTGATGTACTACCGACGCAGGGCTTCGCCTAAGCACTACAACGGTATGATCAAGGTGGAATTTGGTGGCAGGGGGCACCACACACGGCTAAGGAACGATCAACAATGATCAACTTGTGTGTCTATGGGGTGCCCCCTGCCCCCGTATATAAAGGAGCAGGGGGAGGGGTTCGGCCGGCTAGGGAGAGGGCGCGGGAGGAGTCCTACTCCTACCGGGAGTAGGACTCCCCCCTCAATCCTATTCCAACTAGGACTCCCAAGGGGGAAAGGAGAGAGAGGGGGGCCGGCCCCTTCTCCTAGTCCTAATAGGACTTGGGGAAGGGGGGGGGGGCGCGGCCAGCTATGGGCTGCCCCTTTTCTCTTTTCCACTAAGGCCCAATAGGCCCATTTGTCTCCCGGGGGGTTCCGGTAACCCTCCCGTTATTCTGGTAAAATCCCGATTTCACCCGGAACACTTCCGGTGTCCAAACATAGGCTTCCAATATATCAATCTATATGTCTTGACCATTTCGAGACTCCTCGTCATGTCCGTGATCACATCCGGGACGCCGAACAACCTTCGGTACATCAAAATGCATAAACTCATAATAACTGTCATCGTAACGTTAAGCGTGCGGACCCTACGGTTCGAGAACAATGTAGACATGACCGAGACATGTCTCCGGTCAATAACCAATAGCGGGACCTGGATGCCCATATTGGCTCCTACATATTCTACGAAGATCTTTATCGGTCAGACCGCATAACAACATACGTTGTTCCCTTTGTCATCGATATGTTACTTGCCCGAGATTCGATCGTCGGTATCCAATACCTAGTTCAATCTCGTTACCGGCAAGTCTCTTTACTCGTTCCGTAATACATCATCTCACAACTAACATATTAGTTGCAGTGCTTGCAAGGCT
Organism: Triticum monococcum; assembly: GCA_034509565.1. NCBI lineage: Eukaryota > Viridiplantae > Streptophyta > Magnoliopsida > Poales > Poaceae > Triticum > Triticum monococcum. The sequence goes on along the minus strand of CM067845.1, from coordinate 534,771,181 downwards.
TATGTGATGTGCATTACCGAGAGGGCCCAGAGATACCTCTCCGACACTCGGAGTGACAAACCCTAATCTCGAAATACGCCAACCCAACATCCACCATTGGAGACACCTGTAGTACTCCTTTATAATCACCCAGTTACGTTGTGACGTTTGGTAGTACCCAAAGTGTTCCTCTGGTAAACGGGAGTTGCATAATCTCATAGTTATAGGAACATGTACAAGTCATGAAGAAAGCAATAGCAACATACTAAATGATCGGGTGCTAAGCTAATGGAATGGGTCATGTCAATCAGATCATTCAACTAATGATGTGACCTCGTTAATCAAATAACAACTCTTTGTTCATGGTTAGGAAACATAACCATCTTTGATTAACGAGCTAGTCAAGTAGAGGCATACTAGTGACACTCTGTTGGTCTATGTATTCACACATATATTATGTTTCCGGTTAATACAATTGTAGCATGAATAATAAACATTTATCATGATATAAGGAAATAAATAATAACTTTATTATTGCCTCTAGGGCATATTTCCTTCAGTCTCCCACTTGCACTAGAGTCAATAATCTAGATTACACAGTAATGATTCTAACACCCATGGAGCCTTGGTGCTGATCATGTTTTGCTCGTGGAAGAGGCTTAGTCAACGGGTCTGCAACATTCAGATCCGTATGTATCTTGCAAATCTCTATGTCTCCCACCTGGACTAAATCCCGGATGGAGTTGAAGCGTCTCTTGATGTGTTTGGTCCTTTTGTGAAATCTGGATTCCTTTGCCAAAACAATTGCACCAGTATTGTCACAAAAGATTTTCATTGGACCCGATGCACTAGGTATGACACCTAGATCGGATATGAACTCCTTCATCCAGACTCCTTCGGTCGCTGCTTCCGAAGCAGCTATGTACTCCGCTTCACATGTAGATCCCACTACGACGCTTTGTTTAGAACTGCACCAACTGACAGCTCCACCGTTTAAAGTAAACACGTATCCGGTTTGCGATTTAGAATCGTCCGGATCAGTGTCAAAGCTTGCATCAACGTAACCTCTTACGGTGAGCTCTTTGTCACCTCCATATACGAGAAACATATCCCTAGTCCTTTTCAGGTATTTTAGGATGTTTTTGACCGCTGTCCAGTGATCCACTCCTGGATTACTTTGGTACCTCCCTGCTAAACTTATAGCAAGGCACACATCAGGTCTGGTACACAACATTGCATACATGATAGAGTCTATGGCTGAAGCATAGGGAACATCTTTCATTTTCCCTCTATCTTCTGCAGTGGTCGGGCATTGAGTCTGACTCAACTTCACACCTTGCAACACAGGCAAGAACCCTTTCTTTGCTTGATCCATTTTGAACTTCTTCAAAATCTTGTCAAGGTATGTGCTTTGTGAAAGTCCAATTAAGCGTCTTGATCTATCTCTATAGATCTTTATGCCTAATATGTAAGCAGCTTCCCCGAGGTCTTTCATCGAAAAACTTTTATTCAAGTATCCCTTTATGCTATCCAGAAATTCTATATCATTTCCAATCAGCAATATGTCATCCACATATAATATCAGAAATGCTACAGAGCTCCCACTCACTTTCTTGTAAATACAGGCTTCTCCAAAAGTCTATATAAAGCCAAATGCTTTGATCACACTATCAAAGCGTTTATTCCAACTCCGAGATGCTTGCACCAGTCCATAAATGGATCGCTGGAGTTTGCACACTTTGTTAGCTTCCTTCGGATCGACAAAACCTTCTGGTTGCATCATATAAAACTCTTCTTCTAGAAATCCATTCAGGAACGCAGTTTTGACATCCATTTGCCATATTTCATAATCATAAAATGCGGCGATTGCTAACATGATTCTGACGGACTTAAGCATCGCTACGGGTGAGAAGGTCTCATCGTAGTCAACCCCTTGAACTTGTCGAAAACCTTTTGCGATAAGCCGAGCTTTATAGACAGTAATATTACCGTCAGCGTCAGTCTTTTTCTTGAAGATCCATTTATTCTCAATTGCTTGCCGATCATCGGGCAAGTCAACCAAAGTCCATACTTTGTTCTCATACATGGATCCCATCTCAGATTTCATGGCCTCAAGCCACTTTGCAGAATCTGGGCTCACCATTGCTTCTTCATAGTTCGTAGGTTCATCATGATCTAGTAGCATGACTTCCAGAACTGGATTACCGTACCACTCTGGTGCGGATCTCACTCTGGTTGATCTACGTGGTTTAGTAGTATCTTGTCCTGAAGCTTCATGATCATCATCATTAGCTTCCTCACTAATTGGTATAGGTGTCGCAGAAACAGTTTTTTGTGATGTACAATTTTCCAATAAGGGAGCAGGTACAGTTACCTCATCAAGTTCTACTTTCCTCCCACTCACTTCTTTCGAGAGAAACTCCTTCTCTAGAAATGATCCATTCTTAGCAACGAATGTCTTGCCTTCGGATCTGTGATAGAAGGTATACCCAACAGTTTCCTTTGGGTATCCTATGAAGACACATTTCTCCGCTTTGGGTTCGAGCTTATCAGGTTGAAGCTTTTTCACATAAGCATCGCAGCCCCAAACTTTAAGAAATGACAACTTTGGTTTCTTGCCAAACCATAGTTCATAAGGCGTCGTCTCAAAGGATTTTGATGGTGCCCTATTTAACGTGAATGCGGCCGTCTCTAAAGCATAACCCCAAAACGATAGCGGTAAATCAGTAAGAGACATCATAGATCGCACCATATCTAGTAAAGTACGATTACGACGTTCGGACACACCATTACGCTGTGGTATTCTGGGTGGCGTGAGTTGCGAAACTATTCCACAATTTTTCAAATGTACACCAAACTCATAACTCAAATATTCTCCTCCACGATCAGATCGTAGAAATTTTATTTTCTTGTTACGATGATTTTCTACTTCACTCTGAAATTCCTTGAACTTTTCAAATGTTCCAGACTTATGTTTCATTAAGTAGATATACCCATATCTGCTTAAATCATCTGTGAAGGTGAGAAAATAACGATATCCGCCACGAGCCTCAATATTCATCGGACCATATACATCGGTATGTATGATTTCCAATAAATCTGTTGCTTTCTCCATAGTATCGGAGAACGGTGTTTTGGTCATCTTGCCTATGAGGTACGGTTCGCAAGTACCAAGTGATTCATAATCAAGTGGTTCCAAAAGCCCATCAGTATGGAGTTTCTTCATGCGCTTTACACCGATATGACCTAAACGGCAGTGCCACAAATAAGTTGCACTATCATTATCAACTCTGCATCTTTTGGCTTCTACATTATGAATATGTGTATCACTACTATCGAGATTCAACAAGAATAGACCACTCTTCAAAGGTGCATGACCATAAAAGATATTACTCATATAAATAGAACAACCATTATTCTCTGATTTAAATGAATAACCGTCTCGCATTAAACAAGATCCAGATATAATGTTCATGCTCAACGCTGGCACCAAATAACAATTATTTAGGTCTAATATTAATCCCGAAGGTAGATGTAGAGGTAGCGTGCCGACCGCGATCACATCGACTTTGGAACCGTTTCCCACGCGCATCGTCACCTCGTCCTTTGCTAGCGTCCGCTTATTCCGTAGTCCCTGTTTCGAGTTGCAAATATTAGCAACAGAACCAGTATCAAATACCCAGGTGCTACTGCGAGCTCTAGTAAGGTACACATCAATAACATGTATATCACATATACCTTTGTTCACCTTGCCATCCTTCTTATCCGCCAAATACTTGGGGCAGTTCCGCTTCCAGTGACCAGTCTGCTTGCAGTAGAAGCACTCAGTTTCAGGCTTAGGTCCAGACTTGGGTTTCTTCTCCTGAGCAGCAACTTGCTTGCTGTTCTTCTTGAAGTTCCCCTTCTTCTTCCCTTTGCCCTTTTTCTTGAAACTAGTGGTTTTGTTAACCATCAACACTTGATGCTCCTTCTTGATTTCTACCTCCGCAGCTTTTAGCATTGCGAAGAGCTCGGGAATAGTCTTGTTCATCCCTTGCATATTATAGTTCATCACGAAGCTCTTGTAGCTTGGTGGCAGTGATTGGAGAATTCTGTCAATGACGCAATCATCTGGAAGATTGACTCCCATCTGAATCAAGTGATTATTATACCCAGACATTTTGAGTATATGCTCACTGACAGAACTGTTCTCCTCCATCTTGCAGCTATAGAACTTATTGGAGACTTCATATCTCTCAATTCGGGCATTTGCTTGAAATATTAACTTCAACTCCTGGAACATCTCATATGCTCCATGACGTTCAAAACGTTGTTGAAGGCCCGATTCTAAGCCGTAAAGCATGGCACACTGAACTATCGAGTAGTCATCAGCTTTGCTCTGCCAGACGTTCATAACATCTGGTGTTGCTCCAGCAGCAGGCCTGGCACCTAGCGGTGCTTCCAGGACATAATTCTTCTGTGCAGCAATGAGGATAATCCTCAGGTTACGGACCCAGTCCGTGTAATTGCTACCATCATCTTTCAACTCTGCTTTCTCAAAGAACGCATTAAAATTCAACGGAACAACAGCACGAGCCATCTATCTACAATCAACATAACAAACAAGATACTATCAGGTACTAAGTTCATGATAAGTTTTAAGTTCAGTTAATCAAATTACTTAGGAACTCCCACTTAGATAGACATCCCTCTAATCCTCTAAGTGATCACGTGATCCAAATCAACTAAACCATAACCGGTCATCACGTGAGATGGAGTAGTTTTCAATGGTGAACATCGTCATGTTGATCATATCTACTATATGATTCACGCTCGACCTTTCGGTCTCTGTGTTCCGAGGCCATATCTGCATATGCTAGGCTCGTCAAGTTTAACCTGAGTATTCTGCGTGTGCAAAACTGGCTTGCACCCATTGTAGATGGACGTAGAGCTTATCACACCCGATCATCATGTGGTGTCTGGGCACGACGAACTTTGGCAACGGTGCATACTCAGGGAGAACACTTCTTGATAATTTAGTGAGAGATCATCTTATAATGCTACCGTCAATCAAAGCAAGATAAGATGCATAAAAGGATAAACATCACATGCAATCAATATAAGTGATATGATATGGCCATCATCTTCTTGTGCTTGTGATCTCCATCTCCGAAGCACCGTCATGATCACCATCGTCACCGGCGCGACACCTTGATCTCCATCGTAGCATCGTTGTCGTCTCGCCAATCTTATGCTTCCACGACTATCACTACCGCTTAGTAATAAAGTAAAGCATTACATCGCGATTGCATTGCATACAATAAGGCGACAACCATATGGCTCCTGCCAGTTGCCGATAACTCGGTTACAAAACATAATCATCTCATACAATAAAATCAGCATCATGCCTTGACCATATCACATCACAACATGCCCTGCAAAAACAAGTTAGACATCCTCTACTTTGTTGTTGCAAGTTTTACGTGGCTGCTACGGGCTTAAGTAAGAACTCATCTCACCTACGCATCAAAACCACAACGATAGTTCGTCAAATAGACTCCGTTTTAACCTTCTCAAGGACCGGGCGTAGTCACACTTGGTTCAACTAAAGTTGGAGAGATAGTCTTCCGCAAGCCATCTGTGTGCATAGCACATCGAGGGAACCGGTCTCGCGTTACAGTACGCGTAAGGTTGGTCCGGATCGTCTCATCCAACAATACCGCCGAACCAAAGTATGACATGCTGGTAGGCAGTATGACTTGTATCGCCCACAACTCACTTGTGTTCTACTCGTGCAAATAACATCAAACCATAAAAAACCTAGGCTCTGATACCACTGTTAGGGAACGTAGTAATTTCGAAAATTTTCCTACGCACACGCAAGATGATGGTGATGCATAGCAACGAGGGGGAGAGTGTTGTCTATGTACCAACGCAGACCGACTGCGGAAGCGATCACACAACATAGAGGAAGTAGTCGTACGTCTTCTTCCCGATCCAACCGATCCAAGCACCGTTACCCCGGCACCTCCGAGTTCTTAGCACACGTTCAGCTCGATGACGATCCTCGGGCTCCGATCTAGCAAAGCGTCGAGGAAGAGTTCCGTCAGCACGACGGCGTGGTGACGATCTTGATGTACTACCGACGCAGGGCTTCGCCTAAGCACTACAACGGTATGATCGAGGTGGAATTTGGTGGCAGGGGGCACCGCACACGGCTAAGGAATGATCAACAATGATCAACTTGTGTGTCTATGGGGTGCCCCTGCCCCCGTATATAAAGGAGCAGGGGGAGGGGTTCGGCCGGCTAGGGAGAGGGCGCGGGAGGAGTCCTACTCCTACCGGGAGTAGGACTCCCCCCCTCAATCCTATTCCAACTAGGACTCCCAAGGGGGAAAGGAGAGAGAGGGGGGCCGGCCCCTTCTCCTAGTCCTAATAGGACTTGGGGAAGGGGGGGGGGGCGCGGCCAGCTATGGGCTGCCCCTTTTCTCTTTTCCACTAAGGCCCAATAGGCCCATTTGCCTCCCGGGGGGGTTCCGGTAACCCTCCCGGTATTCCGGTAAAATCCCGATTTCACCCGGAACACTTCCAGTGTCCAAACATAGGCTTCCAATATATCAATCTTTACGTCTCGACCATTTCGAGACTCCTCGTCATGTCCGTGATCACATCCGGGACTCCGAACAACCTTCGGTACATCAAAATGCATAAACTCATAATAACTGTCATCGTAACGTTAAGCGTGCGGACCCTACGGTTCGAGAACAATGTAGACATGACCGAGACATGTCTCCGGTCAATAACCAATAGCGGGACCTGGATGCCCATATTGGCTCCTACATATTCTACGAAGATCTTTATCGGTCAGACCGCATAACAACATACGTTGTTCCCTTTGTCATCGGTATGTTACTTGCCCAAGATTCGATCGTCGGTATCCAATACCTAGTTCAATCTCGTTACCGGCAAGTCTCTTTACTCGTTCCGTAATACATCATCTCACAACTAACATATTAGTTGCAGTGCTTGCAAGGCTTATGTGATGTGCATTACCTAGAGGGCCCAGAGATACCTCTCCGACACTCGGAGTGACAAACCCTAATCTCGAAATACGCCAACCCAACATCCACCATTGGAGACACCTGTAGTACTCCTTTATAATCACCCAGTTACGTTGTGACGTTTGGTAGTACCCAAAGTGTTACTCTGGTAAACGGGAGTTGCATAATCTCATAGTTATAGGAACATGTACAAGTCATGAAGAAAGCAATAGCAACATACTAAACGATCGGGTGCTAAGCTAATGGAATGGGTCATGTCAATCAGATCATTCAACTAATGATGCGACCTTGTTAATCAAATAACAACTCTTTGTTCATGGTTAGGAAACATAACCATCTTTGATTAACGAGCTAGTCAAGTAGAGGCATACTAGTGACACTCTGTTGGTCTATGTATTCACACATGTATTTTGTTTCCGGTTAATACAATTCTAGCATGAATAACAAACATTTATCATGATATAAGGAAATAAATAATAACTTTATTATTGCCTCTAGGGCATATTTCCTTCAAGAGAGGATCCCCTTGCATAATACCACATGACGGGGAGAACGACTCCAAGAGCTGGCCATTGAAGCGCACTGAAAATTTTACTGAAGTAACACATGCCATAATCCACTTTATCCACTCTGATGCGAACCCCAATACGCTCAACATGCACTTCAAAAAATTCCAATCCACTCTATCATAAGCCTTGGCAAGATCCAATTTATAAGCACAGAATTCACCCCGCCCATCCTTCAGAGTACTTAAGGAATGCATACACTCAAACGCAATAAGAGCATTATCAGAAATAAGTCTCCCTAGAATAAAGGCACTTTGGGTTGGAGAAATCATACCATCAAGATGCGGTCTCAGTCTGTTCACAAGGCACTTTGATATGATTTTATAAATAACATTACACAGACTGATAGGACGGAAGTCTTTGATTGATTGGGGATTTTTCACCTTAGGAATAAGAACAATCACCGTATCATTTACGCCCTTCGGCATTGTCCCCGTATGAAAAAAAATTAACCGCACGAATAATATCCTCCTTCAGCACTCCCCAATTCCTTTAAAAGAACCTTGCTGGAAAACCATCTGGACCCGGAGCTTTAAGTGGGCCTATTTGAAAGAGAGTGTCACTAATCTCTTGGTCCGTGAACGGTTTACAAATATCAACATTCATATCCTCACTCACAAGCGGCTTGACGAGGGGAATGATCAGAGAAGGATCAACCGTACCATCACATATGTATAGATCCTTAAAAAAAGAATTAGTGATATTATGGATCTCTGCCACATTCTCTATAACCGTGCCATCATTCCTTCTCAAGCTCGAAATATTATTTTTATTAGCTCTCCACGTAGCCTTAGATCTAAAGAATTTTGTGTTCCTATCCCCCCATTTAATTTTATCAATCCGTGATCTTTGCTTCCATAAAATTTCTTCTTTATAAAGGAGCTCATCCATTTCTTTAAGAATCGCCTTCCTTTCAACCAAGGCTGCAGTATCATTTCTATTGTAAAGACTATTTAGTCTTTTCCTCGCCCAATCAAGTTTCCTAGGTAGATATCCAATATAAGTGCTACTCCACTCATGCAATTTTCCAAACATTCTCTTCAGATTCATGGTCACATCCTTCAAATCCTCATTATGCGTGCCGTCATTCCAACAAGATTTAATTTGCTCCTCTAGAACCACCCCTTCCCTCTCCCAATAAGCCTCGTATCTGAGTTGTTTAACAATTTTGCCAACACGGGGAGACCCCAGTAATTGAATGAGCAGAGGACAATGATCAGACCTTGAACTTATAATATAAGACACCTTGCAATCTGGAAACAAAGCAAACCATTGGGGACACGCAACAACCCGATCTAGTCTCACTTTGACATTTTTGTTGCTCTCTTGCTTGTTATTATAGGTCCAAGGAAAACCATGAAATCCCAAGTCAAAGGGTTACATTCAGAAAGAACACTCCTAAAATTAGCCATCATGGAAGACGACCTCTTATGCCGAGAAAAATGTTCATTCTGCCACATCGCTTCATTGAAATCCCCAACCAAAAACCACGGTCCCGAACCAAGGGGTTTAATTCTACGCAAAAGTTCCCACATTACATACCTTTGACTTTCCTTGGCTTCTCCATAGACAAAAGTGCTTCTCCATTTTGCACCATTGCCAGAACAAATATACATATCAATGAAATGCTCCCCATACTTATTCAACTCCAGATTATAAGAATCATCCCAGAACACAGCAAGGCCTCCACCTTTCCCTTGAGCTGAAAAGGAGAACACATTTTTCATACCCAACCGATAACGCAAACCTTCAACATATTCTTTATTTTTTCTAGTCTCTGAAAGGAAGATAACATTGGGTTGGTGCGTCTTAGAGAGACACACTGAAGGAAATATGCCCTAGAGGCAATAATAAAGTTATTATTTATTTCCTTATATCATGATAAATGTTTATTATTCATGCTAGAATTGTATTAACCGGAAACATAATACATGTGTGAATACATAGACAAACAGAGTGTCACTAGTATGCCTCTACTTGACTAGCTCGTTAATCAAAGATGGTTATGTTTCCTAACCATGAACAAAGAGTTGTTATTTGATTAACGAGGTCACATCATTAGTTAAATGATCTGATTGACATGACCCATTCCATTAGCTTAGCACCCGATCGTTTAGTATGTTGCTATTGCTTTCTTCATGACTTATACATGTTCCTATAACTATGAGATTATGCAACTCCCGTTTACCGGAGGAACACTTTGGGTACTACCAAATGTCACAACGTAACTGGGTGATTATAAAGGAGTACTACAGGTGTCTCCAATGGTAGATGTTGGGTTGGCGTATTTCGAGATTAGGGTTTGTCACTCCGATTGTCGGAGAGGTATCTCTGGGCCCTCTCGGTAATACACATCACATAAGCCTTCCAAGCATTATAACTAAGATGTTAGTTATGAGATGATGTATTACGGAACGAGTAAAGAGACTTGCCAGTAACGAGATTGAACTAGGTATTGGATACCGACGATCGAATCTCGGGCAAGTAACATACCGATGACAAAGGGAACAACGTATGTTGTTATGCGGTCTGACCGATAAAGATCTTCGTAGAATTTGTAGGAGCCAATATGGGCATCCAGGTCCCGCTATTGGTTATTGACCGGAGACATGTCTCGGTCATGTCTGCATTGTTCTCGAACCGTAGGGTCCGCACGCTTAACGTTACGATGACAGTTATTATGAGTTTATGCATTTTGATGTACCGAAGGTTGTTCGGAGTCCCGGATGTGATCACGGACATGACGAGGAGTCTCAAAATGGTCGAGACGTAAAGATTGATATATTGGAAGCCTATGTTTGGACATCGGAAGTGTTCCGGATGAAATCGGGATTTTACCGGAATACCGGGAGGGTTACCGGAACCCCCCCGGAAGGCAAATGGGCCTATTGGGCCTTAGTGGAAAAGTGAAAGGGGCTGCCCACAAGGGCTGCGTGCCTCCCCCCTTCCCTAGTCCTATTAGGACTAGGAGAAGGGGCCGGCCCCCTCTTTCTCTCTTCCCTTTGGAAGAATCCTATTCGGAATAGGATTTGGGGGGGGGGGGGGGGGCGTCCTACTCCCGGTAGGAGTAGGACTCCTCCTGCGCCCCTCTCCCTAGCCGGCCGAACCCCTCCCCCTGCTCCTTTATATACGGGGGCAGGGGGCACCCCATAGACACACGAGTTGATCCTTGAGATCGTTCCTTAGCCGTGTGCGGTGCCCCCTGCCACCAAATTCCACCTCGATCATACCGTTGTAGTGCTTAGGCGAAGCCCTGCGTCGGTAGTACATCAAGATCGTCACCACGCCGTCGTGCTGACGGAACTCTTCCTCGACGCTTTGCTGGATCGGAGCCCGAGGATCATCATCGAGCTGAACATGTGCTAAGAACTTGGAGGTGCCGGAGTAACGGTGCTTGGATCGGTCGGATCGGGAAGAATACGTACGACTACTTCCTCTATGTTGTGTGATCGCTTCCGCAGTCGGTCTGCGTTGGTACGTAGACAACACTCTCCCCTCTCGTTGCTATGCATCACCATGATCTTGCGTGTGCGTAGGAAAATTTTCAAAATTACTACGTTTCCCAACAGTGGCATCCGAGCCTAGGTTTTATGGTTTGATGTTATTTGCACGAGTAGAACATAAGTGAGTTGTGGGCGATACAAGTCATACTGCCTACCAGCATGTCATACTTTGGTTCGGCGGTATTGTTGGACGAGACGATCCGGACCAACCTTACGCGTACTCTTACGCGAGACCGGTTCCCTCGACGTGCTTTGCACATAGATGGCTTGCGGAAGACTGTCTCTCCAACTTTAGTTGAACCGAGTGTGGCTACGCCCGGTCCTTGAGAAGGTTAAAACGGAGTCTATTTGACGAACTATCGTTGTGGTTTTGATGCGTAGGTGAGATGAGTTCTTACTTAAACCCGTAGCAGCCACGTAAAACTTGCAACAACAAAGTAGAGGACGTCTAACTTGTTTTTGCAGGGCATGTTGTGATGTGATATGGTCAAGGCATGATGCTGATTTTATTGTATGAGATGATCATGTTTTGTAACCAAGTTATCGGCAACTGGCAGGAGCCATATGGCTGTCGCTTTATTGTATGCAATGCAATCGCGATGTAATGCTTTACTTTATTACTAAGCGGTAGTGATAGTCGTAGAAGCATAAGATTGGCGAGACGAAAACGATGCTACGATGGAGATCAAGGTGTCGCGCCGGTGACGATGGTGATCATGACGGTGCTTCGGAGATGGAGATCACAAGCACAAGATGATGATGGCCATATCATATCACTTATATTGATTGCATGTGATGTTTATCTTTTTATGCATCTTATCTTGCTTTGATTGACGGTAGCATTATAAGATGATCTCTCACTAAATTATCAAGAAGTGTTCTCCCTGAGTATGCACCGTTGCCAAAGTTCGTCGTGCCCAGACACCACGTGATGATCGGGTGTGATAAGCTCTACGTCCATCTACAACGGGTGCAAGCCAGTTTTGCACACGCAGAATACTCAGGTTAAACTTGACGAGCCTAGCATATGTAGATATGGCCTCGGAACACGGAGACCGAAAGGTCGAGCGTGAATCATATAGTAGATATGATCAATATAACGATGTTCACCATTGAAAACTACTCCATCTCACGTGATGATCGGTTATGGTTTAGTTGATTTGGATCACGTGATCACTTAGAGGATTAGAGGGATGTCTATCTAAGTGGGAGTTCTTAAGTAATATGATTAAATTGAACTTAAATTTATCATGAACTTAGTCCTGGTAGTATTTTGCAAATCATGTTGTAGATCAATAGCTCGCGTTGTTGCTTCTCTGTGTTTATTTTGATATGTTCCTAGAGAAAATTGTGTTGAAAGATGTTAGTAGCAATGATGCGGATTGGATCCGTGATTTGAGGTTTATCCTCATTGCTGCACAGAAGAATTATGTCCTTGATGCACCGCTAGGTGACAGACCTATTGCAGGAGCAGATGCAGACGTTATGAACGTTTGGCTAGCTCAATATGATGACTACTTGATAGTTTAGTGCACCATACTTAATGGCTTAGAATCGGGACTTCAAAGACGTTTTGAACGTCATGGACCATATGAGATGTTCCAGGAGTTGAAGTTAATATTTCAAGCAAATACCCGAGTTGAGAGATATGAAGTCTCCAACAAGTTCGATAGCTAAAAGATGGAGGAGAATCGCTCAACTAGTGAGCATGTGCTCAGATTGTCTGGGTACTACAATCGCTTGAATCAAGTGGGAGTTAATCTTCCAGATAAGATAGTGATTGACAGAATTCTCTAGTCACCATCACCAAGTTAGTAGAACTTCGTGATGAACTATGATATGCAAGGGATAACGGAAACGATTCCCAAGCTCTTCGTGATGCTGAAATCGACGGAGGTAGAAATCAAGAAAAATATCAAGTGTTGATGGTTGACAAGACCACTAGTTTGAAGAAAAGGGCAAAAGGGAAGAAGGGGAACTTTAAGAAGAACGGCAAGCAAGTTGCTGCTCAAGTGAAGAAGCCCAAGTCTGGTCCTAAGCCTGAGACTAAGTGCTTCTACTGCAAAGGGACTGGTCACTAGAAGCGGAATTGCCCCAAGTATTTGGTGGATAAGAAGGATGGCAAAGTGAACAAAAGTATATTTGATATACATGTTATTGATGTGTGCTTTACTAGTGTTTATAGCAACCCCTCAGTATTTGATATTGGTTCAGTTGCTAAGAGTAGTAACTCGGAACAGGAGTTGCAGAATAAACAGAGACTAGTTAAGGGTGAAGTGACGATGTGTGTTGGAAGTAGTTCCAAGATTGATATGATCATCATCGCACACTCCCCTATACTTTCGGGATTAGTGTTGAAATTAAATAAGTGTTATTTGGTTTTTGCGTTGAGCATGAATATGATTTGATCATGTTTATTGCAATACGTTTATTCATTAAAGTCAGAGAATAATTGTTGTTCTGTTTACATGAATAAAACCTTCGATGGTCATACACCCAATGAAACAAGTTCGTCGGATCTCGATCGTAGTGATACACATATTCATAATATTGAAACCAAAAGATGCAAAGTTAATAATGATAGTGCAACTTATTTATGGCACTGCCGTTTAGGTCATATTGGTATAAAGCGCATGAAGAAACTCCATGCTGATGGGCTTTCGGAATTACTTGATTATGAATCACTTGATGCTTGCGAACCATGCCTTTTGGACAAGATGACTAAAATGCCGTTCTCCGGAACAATGGAGCAAGCAACAGATTTGTTGGAAATCATACATACTGATGTATGTGGTCCGATGAATATTTAAGGCTTGCAGCAGGTATCATTATTTTCTGACCTTCACAGATGATTTGAGCAGATATGGGTATATCTACTTGATGAAACATAAGTCTGAAACATTTGAAAAGTTCAAAGAATTTCAGAGTGAAGTGGAAAATCATCGTGACAAGAAAATAAAGTTTCTACGATCTGATCGCGGAGACAAATATTTGAGTTACGAGTTTGGTCTTCAGTTAAAACAATGTGAAATAGTTTCACTACTCACGCCACCTGGAACACCACATCATAATGGTGTGTCCGAACGTCATAACCGTACTTTATTGGATATAGTGCAAACTATGATGTCTCTTACCGATTTACCACTATTGTTTTTGGGGTTATGCATTAGAGACAGCTGCATTCACGTTAAATAGGGCACCATCTAAATCCGTTGAGACGACACCGTATGAACTATGGTTTGGCAAGAAACCTAAGCTGTCGTTTCTTAAAGTTTGGGGTTGCGATGCTTATATGAAAAAGTTTCATCCTAATAAGCTCAAAACTCAAATCGGAGAAGTGCATCTTCATAGGATATCCAAAGGAAACTATTGGATACACCTTCCATCACAGATCCGAAGGCAAGACTTTTATTGCTAAATTCGGAAACTTTCTGGAGAAGGAGTTTCTCTCGAAAGAAGTGAGTGGGAGGAAAGTAGAACTTGACGAGGTAACTGTACCTGCTCCCTTATTGGAAAATAGTACATCACAGAAAATTGTTTCTGCGACACCTATACCAGTTAGTGAGGAAGCTAATGATGATGATCATGAAACTTCAGAACAAGACACTACTGAACCTCGTAGATCAACCAGAGTAAGATCCGCGCCAGAGTGGTATGGTAATCCTATTCTGGAAGTCATGCTACTAGATCATGATGATCCTACGAACTATGAAGAAGCGATGGTGAGCCCAGATTCCGCAAAGTGGCTTGAAGCCATGAAATCTGAGATATGATCCATGTATGAGAACAAAGTATGGACTTTGGTTAACTTGCCCGATGATCGGCAAGCCATAGAAAATAAATGGATCTTCAAGAGGAAGACGGACGCTGATAGTAGTGTTACTATCTACAAAGCTAGAATTGTCGCAAAAGGTTTTCGACAAGTTCAAGGTGTTGACTACGATGAGATTTTATCACTCGTATCTATGCTTAAGTCTGTCCGAATCATGTTAGCAATTGCCGCATTTTATGAAATCTGGCAAATGGATAAACAAAACTGCATTCCTTAATGGATTTGCTAAAGAAGAGTTGTATACGATGCAACTAGAAGGTTTTGTCGATCCTAAAGGTGTTAACTAAATATGCAAGCTCCAGCGATCTATCTGTGGACTGGTGCAAACATCTCGGAGTTGGAATATACGCTTTGATGAGTTGATCAAAGCATATAGTTTTATACAGACTTGCGGTGAAGCCTGTATTTACGGAAAAGTGAGTGGGAGCACTACAGCATTTCTGATAAGTATATGTGAATGACATATTGTTGATCGGAAATAATGTAGAATTATTCTGTAAAGCATAAAAGGAGTGTTTGAAAGGAGTTTTTCAAAGAAAGACTTCGGTAAAGCTGCTTACATATTGAGCTTCAAGATCTATAGAGATAGATCAAGACGCTTGATAAGTTTTTCAATAAGTACATACCTTGACAAGATTTTGAAGTAGTTCAAAATGGAACAGTCAAAGAAAAAGTTTCTTGCCTGTGTTACAAGGTGTGAAGTTGAGTAAGACTCAAAGCCCGACCACGGCAGAAGATAGAAAGAGAATGAAAGTCATTCCCTATGCCTTGGCCATAGGTTCTATAAAGTATGTCATGCTGTATTCCAGATCTATTATATACCCTGCATTGATTTGGCAAGGGAGTACAATAGTGATCTAGGAGTAGATCACTGGACAACGGTCAGAATTATCCTTAGTGAAATAAGGATATGTTTCTCGATTATGGACGTGACAAAAAGGTTCGTCATAAAGGATTACGTCGATGCAAGTTTTTGACACTGATCCAGATGAATCTAAAG
Organism: Triticum monococcum; assembly: GCA_034509565.1. NCBI lineage: Eukaryota > Viridiplantae > Streptophyta > Magnoliopsida > Poales > Poaceae > Triticum > Triticum monococcum. Next base: position 534,755,261 of record CM067845.1, on the reverse strand, counting down.
TCTCAATCTGGATACATATTGAAAATGGGAGCAATTAGCTAGAGTAGCTCCGTGCAGAGCATTATAGACATAGAATTTTGCAAAATACTTACGGATCTGAATGTGACAGACCCGTTGACTAAAATTATCTCACAAGCAAAACATGATCACACCTTAGTACACTTTGGGTGTTAATCACATAGATATGTGAACTAGATTACTGACTCTAGTAAACCCTTTGAGTGTTGGTCACATGACGATGTGAACTATGGGTGTTAATCACATGGTGATGTGAAATAATGCTGCTAAATCACATGGCGGTGTGAACTAGATTATTGACTCTAGTGCAAGTGGGAGACTGAAGGAAATATGCCCTAGAGGCAATAATAAAGTTATTATTTATTTCCTTATATCATGATAAATGTTTATTATTCATGCTAGAATTGTATTAACCGGAAACATAATACATGTGTGAATACATAGACAAACAGAGTGTCACTAGTATGCCTCTACTTGACTAGCTCGTTAATCAAAGATGGTTATGTTTCCTAACCATGAACAAAGAGTTGTTATTTGATTAACGAGGTCACATCATTAGTTGAATGATCTGATTGACATGACCCATTCCATTAGCTTAGCACCCGATCGTTTAGTATGTTGTTATTGCTTTCTTCATGACTTATACATGTTCCTATAACTATGAGATTATGCAACTCCCGTTTACCGGAGGAACACTTTGGGTACTACCAAACGTCACAACGTAACTGGGTGATTATAAAGGAGTACTACAGGTGTCTCCAATGGTAGATGTTGGGTTGGCGTATTTCGAGATTAGGGTTTGTCACTCCGATTGTCGGAGAGGTATCTCTGGGCCCTCTCGGTAATACACATCACATAAGCCTTGCAAGCATTATAACTAAGATGTTAGTTATGAGATGATGTATTACGGAACGAGTAAAGAGACTTGCCAGTAACGAGATTGAACTAGGTATTGGATACCGACGATCGAATCTCGAGCAAGTAACATACCGATGACAAAGGGAACAACGTATGTTGTTATGCGGTCTGACCGATAAAGATCTTCGTAGAATTTGTAGGAGCCAATATGGGCATCCAGGTCCCGCTATTGGTTATTGACCGGAGACATGTCTCGGTCATGTCTACATTGTTCTCGAACCGTAGGGTCCGCACGCTTAACGTTACGATGAAAGTTATTATGAGTTTATGCATTTTGATGTACCGAAGGTTGTTCGGAGACCCGGATGTGATCACGGACATGACGAGGAGTCTCGAAATGGTCGAGATGTAAAGATTGATATATTGGAAGCCTATGTTTGGACATCGGAAGTGTTCCGGATGAAATCGGGATTTTACCGGAATACCGGGAGGGTTACCGGAACCCCCCCCCCCCCCGGGAGGCAAATGGGCCTATTGGGCCTTAGTGGAAAAGTGAAAGGGGCTGCCCACAAGGGCTGCGCGCCTCCCCCCCTTCCCTAGTCCTATTAGGACTAGGAGAAGGGGCCGTCCCCCTCTTTTACTCTTCCCTTTGGAAGAATCCTATTAGGAATAGGATTTGGGGGGGGGGGGGAGTCCTACTCCCGGTAGGAGTAGGACTCCTCCTGCGCCCCTCTCCCTAGCCGGCCGAACCCCTCCCCCTGCTCCTTTATATACGGGGGCAGGGGCACCCCATAGACACACGAGTTGATCCTTGAGATCGTTCCTTAGCCGTGTGCGGTGCCCCCTGCCACCAAATTCCACCTCGATCATACCGTTGTAGTGCTTAGGCGAAGCCCTGCGTCGGTAGTACATCAAGATCGTCACCACGCCGTCGTGCTGACGGAACTCTTCCTCGACGCTTTGCTGGATCGGAGCCCGAGGATCGTCATCGAGCTGAACGTGTGCTAAGAACTCGGAGGTGCCGGAGTAACGGTGCTTGGATCGGTCGGATCGGGAAGAAGACGTATGACTACTTCCTCTACGTTGTGTGATCGCTTCCGCAGTCGGTCTGCGTTGGTACGTAGACAACACTCTCCCCTCTCGTTGCTATGCATCACCATGATCTTGCGTGTGCGTAGGAAAATTTTCGAAATTACTACGTTCCCCAACACACACAAGCTCTTGGACTGTGCGGGGTTGACCCAACCCCCCACATTTCCAACTCAGGATTTTCATGGCTCCTGATGGGCGCTCGCATCTGCGCCCGTCAGTTGACCGACAGCCCCATGGTCGGCAGCTTCCTTAGCAGCCTCACCAGTAGCTCTCCCCTCACCTACAGATTCTCTTTTTTTTTCCTGATACACTTCCTCTCCCCCATCCACTTCCTTAGTAACATGAGTGGCTACCCCATCTACACCTATCACAGCCTCAACTCTCTCAACACAAGCTCTCTTACAAGAAGAAAATTCTACACTCTCAGAACTAGTGCTATTCATGTTGATGATGAAGTCTTGGTCATCCGGGCACCGCCTCTTAGACAACACCGTATTCTCGAGGATGCCGACGAACGCGGCCTTGCGGCTGGAGAGCTCGCTGCCACTGTTCGGCGGGGTAGGCACGCCAAACATGGCATGCTTGACACCGGCGTACTGCACCACAGCATGCTCCTCGCGCTCCTCTCTGTGGACGCGCTTCCAGCGACCCCAAATGGTCTCCACGCCCTTTGCGTCGACGCAAAGACGCTGTCCTCCATGGGCCGCCAGCATTGAACCCACCACCGCCCCCCCCCGGCAGCAGCCCAGAAGGTGCACCAAGGTTGGTGTCGCCAGTCTGCACCTCTCCTGGAACCTGGACCTGATCATCCATAGAAGGTGCAGCTGGAACAAAAGCAGCCGGGGCCTTCGCACCCGGCAACACCACCTCGGTAGGAGCTTCAACTCGCCCCTCCTTGGACGCCCAGGATGCACCAGTCATGATGTAGAGTGCACCCCAAGCCCGCTACCAGCGGTAGCCACCGCCCCTGGAGTTCCCGTGTTGATGAAGAGGGATGCGCCTTGGGCAAGCTGGCCGTCCAAAACGCCCCCCTCCCCCCCCCCCCCCCAGCCAAAGCAGAGGCATCCCCAAAGACAAGTGCCTGCTTGGGCACCACCTGCTGAAGCTGGCCATTGGACCCAGAACCAGCAAGCACCGGCCTACCCTCCTGAGTATTAGTTCTTGGGGATAAATGAGAAACTAAATATCAGATTTTAATTCCATATGCTCTATTTTTATCATTGGGAGCGAACGATGGTTCCACCTGTTATAAGCTTTCTCTGGACAGGGAAGAAAGACCAGCAATTACGTTTTGTTGATCCCTACATGGCCTCCTACAGCGTCAAGAATTATGCCATCTACTCCTTCCGTCCGCGAATAAGTGTACATCTAGCTTTAGTCCTAAGTCAAAGTTTTAAAATTTTGGCCAACTTTATGAAAAAGAGTAGTGGCATATATGACATAAAATTGGTAAATTATGAAATTACATTTGAAAACGAATCTAGTGATACTAATTTAGTGCCATAAGTGCTGCTATTTTTCCCTATAAAATTGGTCTAAATTTTAAAATTTGGACTTAGAACAAAAACTAGATGTACACTTATTAGCAAACGGAGGGAGTAGCTTGCAAACACGGAAATAACCCTTTACAAGACTTCAGAAACATATATATATATATATATATATATATATATATATATATATATATATATATATATATATACTATTCATCACCCAGGGTGCAGAATAAGTTATTCTTCACCCGAGGTAATCTTACGATCATTTGATAATTAAATTACGTTTGGAATTTAAATAGTTACATTCCTATTGATTCACTACGTAAAATTTGGCATAAAAAATAAAAAAATAGGTCATAAGACAAGAAAATTTGTAATTTATGTGTATTTTACACTATGTTTTTATGTTTGTAATTTTACATAACATAAAATATTTTTTACGACGAATATATATTTTCTTACGGTCTCTTTTCACGTCGAAAATAAGACAAAACTTACAGAACATAAAATTACGGTGAATTGATGGTAAAATAGAGGGGGGGTGAAGAATAACTATTTCTCACCCAGGGTGTGTGTATGTGTGTGTGTATATATATATATATATATATATATATATATATATATATATATATATATATATATATATATATATATATATATATATATATATGCCCGCCTTCTTTATGTTAGGATATAAATTCTATGTGTAATGGTATTTTCAGGAATATTTCACATGAGCATGTGAATAGAGGAGGTGTTAGAACCGCGCCAAGCCAGGCCGGGTGCAACAATTTGTAAAGGCGCTTTACCACTTCACCAATTTTGTAGGGGGCTCAACCAGAATGATGTAGGCCAGAAGTGAATGTACCATGTTTAACCTTATTTCCATAATATGGACCATGATCCTTTCTAGTTTGCTTCAATGCATGACTTTTTTTCTTGTGATTTCTTACTTCAAACTGAAATTCACTACATAAAACAAAAACGACATACAAACATGATGTATCAACGGACCACGCGAGTATGGCTAGTATCATCGATGGTCGATGTTTGCAACCTCAATTAGCTTACATGAGTTTGGCTTTTCCCAGGAGTAGTCTACCGCTGATTGATTGGCCGCGCCACCGAAACCACAGGGGGTAGCTCGCAGAGGAGAACTTCATGTCCGGCTCAACTAGATTAGTTTTTAACGTTTTAACCATTCCATTGTTTGGAGCGGTAAAATGGTAGGTATACCGTGTGGTGGCTCGGCTCATCACCTTGAGTTTTGCCACGTTCAAACGAAATTTGGATCATATGGACATTGTGGTCACCGTCGTCACCGAAGGTGGAAAAAAGGATAGGAAATGACACGGGTAAAGTGGCATGTTGGGGCGTTTTGAGCCATGCTTGCTGGGCTCGAGAGTATAAACCATAATTTATTTATTCTCCCATTGCAACGCACAAACATGTTAGCTATACAATAAAATAAGTATAATGAAGTTCACACCCACCATTTGCATATAACAAGATGTTGACAGGGGCAGGAGAGCTCGCCGTGCTTCTCCCCCGCGTCCTCTTCCCCGCAGATGCAGCACGACTCGGCGTTCGGGTCCTTCCAGAAGTTGATCGCCGCAGGGCGCGCGCTCGCGTCATGTGCCATGTATATGCAGCTTTTTTGGGCGCCGCAAAGTGGGGAGCGAGCAAGACGGAAGAGATCGATACGGCGGATCTCTCTCTCGTACTACGTAGTAGTGCGTACGAGGTGTTGCTTTTAGAGTCACAACAATATCCGATCCGAGTCACGGTCGAATTAGGTATCCATACCTTCCAAGTCTCATTGACAGTTATAACTATAAACCACAAGGCTAATAAGTAAGGAAACGATAGAGAAGAAATCAACCCTCGGAAAGTCGAGGAGATGGCCAGCAGCCTACAGCGGAGGAAGATCGGCGAGAAGAAGAGGAGAAAGGCCAGAGCGGCTACGTTAAAGAAGAAGATAGTCAAAAAATCGTCTGCGCTTGCGCCGCAAGGTTTGCGCGTTTCTCTTTCTTGGACATGCTACAATATGCAGGTTTGCTTATTACACGCGTGCACATCTGAAAAGACATGCAACCCAAACCCTCTGTCGCGCGCACGGGACGCAGAAACCGGCGGCGGGAGGGCACGGCGCAGGCCAAGGTGCAGGACGACAAGAAACGTGCGTACGCATATGCATGATATGACTTGTGTAATAATTCTATAATCGACGAAGCGTGTGCTGACGACATCCTCGTGTTTTCTTCTCAGACGAGCGCCGCCGCCGTGAGAAGAGGATATGCGGCTTCTGCGGAGCAGGCAGAATCCACGACAGCGACCACTTTTGCCCCTACAACTACAGCCAGGGGCTTTTCGGCCTTCGCACATGCACGGAGCGGTGCCCCCCGGGGAGGCACCGGCTCTTACTGGACTCCGCCTCAGCCTCCGGCTCTGGGAGCCACTATCAGCTGCGCCGCCTCGTACGCGTGACCAACGTGCCGCTGAGCGCGGTCCCTGGCGAGCGCGAGCTGCGCCGGCTCTTCAGGCGGTTCGGGCCGCTCGTCACGTGCGAACTAACGAGCGTGAGGCTCCGTGACCATATTGGCTTCGGGTGGGTTGTTTTCGAGAGCCGTGAGCACGCGGAGGAGGCCATCAACCAGCTCAACGGCCACCTCGTCGGCGACCGCAGGCTCCGAGTCGATGGGGCATATCCACGTTGAGATGTTTGAGAAAAATAAATAAATACATAATTCCCGGCGCGTTGCTGCGATAAAACATTGTCAAAGGGATTACATGTAATTCACAATGTTGACACGATATAGGATTCTTGAAATAGGGTTCCGCCCTGATGTTACCTATATATGGAAAAGTAAAGCTATTGCGTTTCTCTTCAGAGGTGGCAATCTCAGCCACATGCTCGCGTTGGGATCTGGTCCATTTCTTTTCCCTCAAAACATTTCCATCATTTTGTATGTGTGAAGTTTATTTTCTCTTTTAGATGAATCTGGACCACTTTGACATGGGCATAGACACTAGGCCCAGCCCGTAGGCTGGCGCGCCTGTACACATTATGCTAGTGTTCAGGCCGGAGCAAAGAGTTCCCAGCCCACGAAAGGTCCAGTATATGCGATCGGTTCCATGCGCAGGCTAGGTTCTTGCATTTTTTTATAGTTATTATTTTCAGCCGTGATGTGCTCTGACTGTGGGCTGGGCTATTTCCACCCAGTTTCTCTCCTCCATCACCGGTCGCTCTCTTTCTCTGTTCTCCATCTCGATTGATCTCAAATCTCAATCTAGATCCCACCGCCCCAATCCTCTCGCCCAGGGCCGGTCCTAGGATTTCGGTGGCCCGGGGCGAAACTATGAACAAAGGGCCCATAACTTAATTAAACATGCAAATAGTTATGTGTTTGTATATATGAAATTTCCCTTGATTTTTTATCAGGATCATTTCAATTTCTTGGATCATACTCTCCACATTTTTATTTACTCTGCATATTAGCTTTGATCAAAGCCAATCTTTGTAAATTTTGACAAAGTTTATAAACAAAAATATTAACATATACAATAACAAATCAATAACATTTGACTTATTATTGAATGTACTTTCACATGATATATATTTGTTATGGTAAATATTTATTTTATTTTTTATAAATTTAGTCAAACTTTACAAAATTTGATATTAGTCAAATCTAATATGCAGAGTAAAAAAATGGAGCGAGTATAAAAAAATGGTTCTTCATCAGAACTACTAGATTCTATAGCAGATAAATTAAATATGGATGCATGATCACTCACATCGTTATCGTCCGTGTTGATGACATTGTATTCGTCGTTCTGTTGATTAACAATTGTTTGCTTCCCCGCGACAACTATTGCTAATCCTTATAGATGTCCGCGCTGTGATTGTACCATGTCATCTACAATTTATTTTTCTTTTAATACTCCTAGATGCATACTTTCTAGAAGACATGATAAAACACAACGATGAAAATAAATAAGAAATTGCATCAATTGTAGAACGGTGCCGCGCCGTGCCGGCTATTCCTCCAGGCAGAACGGCAATATGAATATATGATATACCTCGGATGGTCGAATCGATGATGTGCTTGTGCCAACACGGCCATATACAACGCCTCGAATCTGAAGACGAAGAGCAAAGCGGGATGGCGACGTGTCTCTAGGAGTTGAAATCCGCGGCGAACTGAAATTAGGATTTAGGAGAAAACAGAATAGGAGCACCGAGCGTGCAGTTCTGAACAGGCCAAGCGCCGGCGGCCGATTGCTGATCAGGAAGGAATCAATCGCTCCTTTTTAGAGGACGAAGGAAAGAATAGATCGCTGCGCTAACTGCGGCCTGCTGCATGCTCATTTACGCGTCCATCTACGTGCTACGTGCGGCCCAGCCCATAGGATTTTCTTTTCCTGACAATTGAAATACGTTGGCCATATAGCCTACATACATGAGGAGGGGCCCCTGGATTCTGGGGGCCCGGGGCGGCCGCGCCCCCTGCCCCTCCCCAGGGCCGGCCCTGCTCTCGCCTTCCCCTCCACGGACAGGGACCTCTCCCTTTTCCGACGAGCGGCTGCGCCCCAACCCTCTCCCACCCCCTCTCTAGGGGTCGTGGGCGTCGCCGGCGGAGCTGACCCAACACGAGTCGTGCCACGACCACCGTTGTCCTTCTCTAATCCCCACTCCTCCACCCATCTTCTTAATCCGTTCATATCCTAGCTTTATTTCTAATCTGTTCTTTTGATTATGCAGGTTCTCTTATGTGATTCATGGATGGCCGAGGAATCGCTCATTCATCTCCCACCGTGCAACCTCCGCCTCGCAGCCACACACAACAACCCTCCTGTTGCCATGTCGCAAAAGTGAAGTGGATTCGTGGGAGTTGTAGTAGTTTTTATCAAAGTTGTTTTATGGTTGCTCGAAGGTGAGATTACTGTTACATTATTTGATTTGCTATAAGTTCTTCACCCTGTCACCCAACTTCCACTTCTGCTCATGTGCATTGTTCGTGTTCTGGCAAGTGCCGTTGTCGGTCGTTTCATATTTTTTATTTTTTATTTTTACATGTCCGTCGTTGTATGCAGTTCTAGTGCGTGCTGGATGGATTTTGAACTGTTTCCTGTCCAAACAAGGGCCGTGGGCGTGGCTGTTGTCACAGTCCTCGGAGGTGCGTTGATTTTCCATTAGCTCTTAAAACCTGCTACTAGATTTGTTAGTTGACTCTTCTCTGAAATCTTTGGAGTTACTCTTAACCTGATAGCAGATTTTCTATTATGTTTTAAATGACAGTGAAGTGTCAATCTTTGTATCTGTTTAAATCACTGTTATCTGAATAAATATTTGAGCACTGCATGTGCACTATGTTTTCCGAATGAATGAAATTTGCACCCTGCTTTATTAATTGTGTGCCTATTTAGTTTTTGAGGATGGTGAGATTGACTAGTGCAGATAGTGATGGATTTTTTGTTGAGGCTGTGACTTGTGCCTGCTTGATTTTGCATGTAGTAGGTACATGTACACGGGTGAGCACATTTTGTTCAGTTAGTCAAAGAATCTGTCCTCCATTCTCTTTTTTTAATTAAAAAAACAGATGTTCATGGAAGCATCAATTTTTCCTGGCTCCCTCCTCGACCCTCCTATGTAACAATGAGGTTGATTTCTCCAGAGTTTTTGGCTCAATTTATTTCTTCAGTGCATGTAGTTTGTGCTTTTCATGACTAAATTTGTTCAAGATATTGTGTGCGCCCCTCCGGCTGCTGGTGTGGAAGAAATTTTGGTGCCCATGTGTGTGCTCGAGGCTGCACTTGATATAATTCTTATTCGGATCATGACTGAACTTGCAGTGCAGAACTTTTTCCGTGTTGACTTGGAGTTTTTGAGCTCTTTCTCATTGGCGTGGTTTCAATTATATTGACTCATCGTGTACCCTGCTGCAATGTTTCCCCGTGAATGTTGCAATTTGTTGCCCAGATTGTGCTGACCGTACGATATTGTGTATTAAAATGAGAAGAAATAAGAATCCTTTTGTTTATTTCCTAAGATATTGGTTCTGGTTTCTAAGAAGAACTGAAATTACTAAGTTGTGCTCCGTGTTCTACTACCACCGCTTCTATAAGCCTTTTTTGGGTGCTGCAACTTGTACGGATTACTTAAAGGAAAAATAAATCTAGCCACATTAGCTAAACTGGACGCAGGTCATTGCTATCAGGAAAACTTCTATGTAAACTTTGAACAGATTACATGTTAAAGGACGTATCTGGTATGGCAACAATAAGAGGTACAATAATCTGAACATTCTAAGAAGCATGCTGCATGCTGCACGCCTCTTAGACATTGTATAATCGTAGCAGAGAATCCTGACACGACAACCAGTCTGGTCCTTGGCCGCACTGGTCCCTGTCTCTGCACCCGCTGGCCGCGACTTAGTCGCCATCGTCCAAGCCCACCATCCCATACCGCATCATGTCAGACTCAGACTGGACAGAGGCAACCTAAATACAAAAGCTCCTCAATTTAACAGTTGACTTGGGAGGCATGGAGTGACTCAAGGACAAAAGTGGTGTCGCCACGACGAGTATCACACATTTGTGGCGATGTCTTGCTTGGAGGAGCACTTTTTAGCTGCCGGCTGGAGCTTCCGATGGTGAGAGCAGCAACGAGAAAGAGAATGACCATGAACTGTGAAGAAGATAACATTTTTGGGATGAGATCGTCATATGTGATAACATTTTGGGATGAGCTCGTCATATGTGTGGTGGAGGATGCCGGTTGCTCTCTGGCTAAATGCACACTACTAGTACTAAAGAGAGTACTGTTTGGAGTTATCCTTGACTATTACTCCCTCCGTTTGGAGATACTTGTCTTAGAAATGGTTGTATCTTGATACTATGTAGTTACGTGGTTTAAAACTTATTTATTCAATATAAGAGCATCTACAGAGGGATATAGCAAGTTTGGCTCCCAATACGTCCGCGTACACCCGGACGCACCTGCGGAGAGGGACCGGTCACCCCTCAAAGGCACGCGTCCACAGTTGGGTATCTCAAATCCGGCACCCAAAACCATGTTATCTATGCAACGTATGAACAAAACTACATAGACACACAAAACTACATAGACAGGCGTAAGAAAGCAACAAACGGACATAGATCAACGAAATTGCATAGGAGAATATATACATCGCAGTTTACCGGACCAAAAAACAAACAGTTCATCGCCGGACGACCTAGGATCTAAACTTAAATAGCCAAACAAGGACGGAGAAGGACAGACGAAATTACCATTTCCCTGCCGGCCCATCCCCGTTGTTGTTGCCACTATGACTGTATCTGCGTTGGCGTCGGCAGCGGGAGAGTTGTCATCGCCATTGGAGCTAGAGCGGTGGGAGCCATCGGGGAGGCTAGATTCCTCGTCGGAGCTGCACGCTCATTCGCCTTTGCTATCCGGGCTGCCTTCACTTTCTCCGCCACCTTCGCCCTAGCCTCGCGCTTTGACTCCTCGGTGACAAGCCAGAGGGTTTTGACATTTTTGTGGTGAAGTCGTCGCGCATTAGTCTCCACTACCATGAAGGAGCGTCGGAGGACCTTCGCGAGGAGTTGGCCCTCCGGATCCACCGCCGCCGCCATCCCCTCACAACGATACCTTTATAATGAGAGAACCTTTATTTGCCATTGCCTAAACCTTGCACAACATGTATGTGCACTTTTTTATTGGAATGGGCACATTTTATACCATTAACTCCTGACCTTTCTCCCTTTTCACGTCACTATCCCATCTCTCTCTCTCTCACTCTCTCCATATGTGTGTGTGTGTATGTGTGTGTGATGGTCTAGAGATAGACCGACTACGATTTAATCTAGGCGCCAAGGTTAAGGCCACTTGAAATATAAATTGATATAGTTGGCATAAGAGGAAATAACAATTATGAACTAACAAATGTAAGTGAAACATGAAAGTTATATAATGACTCAACAACCTTGATTTTCCATTGCCCGAACCTTGCATAGCCCTATGTGTGCACTCTTTTTATTGGAGCGGGCACCTTTTATACCTTGAATTCCCATCTCTCTTTCTCTCATCCCTTTGTGTGTGGTCTCTAGATTGATTATGATTTAATCTAGGTGCCAATGCTTGATGTGGTTAAGACTGCTCGAAATATAAGTTGATAGACTTGGCTTAAGAGGAAGCACGGGGTGGAAAATCAAGGTTCTCGTGCCATTACTTTCATGTTTCACTTACACTTGTTACACCCCTCACAGTGATGTAGTATCCTCATATTTTTAAAATGGCACGAGAACCTTTTTTTGCCATATCCTAAACCTTGCACAATATGTATGCACACTATTTTTATTGGAGTGGGCGCCTTTTATACCATGAACTCCTCACCTTTATCTCTTTCCACGTCACTATCCCATCTCCCTCTCTTCACATGTGTGTGTTAGTCTAGAGATAGATAGACTATGATTTAATCTAGGCACCAACACATGAAGTGGTCAAGGCCACTTGAAATATAAGTTGATAGAGGTGGCATAAGAGGAAGCAACCATTATGAACTAACAAGTGTAAGTGAAACATGAAAGTAATGGCACGAGAACCTTGATTTTCCATTGCCCTAACCTTGCACTACCCTATGTGTGCACTCTTTTTATTGGAGCAAGCACCTTTTATAACTTGAACTCCCATCTCTCTTTTTCTCATCCACTTGTGTGTGGTCTATAGACTGATTAGGATTTAATATAGGCGCGAACACTTGATGTGGTTAAGGCCACTCGAAATATAAGTTGATAGAGTTGGCATAAGAGGAAACAACAATTATGAGTTTAATTGAAACATGCAAGTTATACCCCTCGCAACAATCTAGTATTTCTCATATCTAATGACACGAGAACCTTTTTTTTTCCATTGCCTAAACCTTGCACAACATGTACGTGCACTCTTTTTATTAAAGTGGACACCTTTTATACCATGAACTCTCGATCTTTCTCTCTTTCCACGTCAGTATACCATCTCCCTCTCTCTCTCTCTGTGTGTGTGTGTGTGTGCGTGTGTGTGTGTGTTTGACGATCTAGAGATTTAACATAGGCACCAACACTTGATGTGGTCAAGGCCACTTGAAATATGAGATGATAGAGTTGGCATAAGAAGAAATATTTTTTTTGAAAAGGGGGTTATACCCCCAGCCTCTACATCAATCGATGCATGCAGCCATCTTTATTAATTATTTCACAAAGGTCTGACAAAAACATACATCAATTCACCCGAAGCCATCACTCACAATTACAAACTCGATAATATGGAGTGCTCTCACTCCCCATATCTAAAACGGGTGTCGTCGCCGATCCATCCACATAACGTATCGGGACCAATAGCCGGTGCAGCCTACCTAGTGCACACCATATGCACATGTTTTAGAAGCCGCCATCATCATCGGACCACTGACCCATCTTTAGGAGAGAGATCCGCATCATCCCTGCCAAATCGGACATCCGTCGACGTCACCACGGTGCCCAATGGCGCCATCGCCCTGCGCTCGTCCGCCCAGACGTGAAGAATCAGAAAGATATGTCTTGCATAGCACCTGCCAACTAGGCATGACTCAGCGCAGCACCTGTCGGCTAGGCATGACTTGACAGCTCCACCGAAGCTTCGTGCAAGACGAAGCCGCTCCTAGAAAATGGGAGAGATTTTCACTTCCCGGCCTCTGCACCAACTAGGGGTGCATACAACCATTTTAGTATGAGTACTAAGATAAACATGGTCCTCAGAATTTTTTAAATGAGTATCAAGATATTTCTTGATGAGTGGTTTCACCACACACCAAGCTTGATCCTCAATAAACGGGGGAAAACCCCTGTGCATCACCTGTCAATTCTGGGAATTGAACTCGGGTCGTTAGGCTGCACAACCACATGCCCAATCGCTGAGCCAAGGCAAGGATAATATGAACTAACAAGTGTAAGGGAAACATGAAAGTTCTATAATAACACGAGAACCTTGATTTCTCATTGCCTAGACCTTGCACAACCCTATGTGTGCACACTTTTTATTGAAGCGGGCACCTTTTATACCTTGAACTCCCATCTCTCTTTCTCCCATCCCTTTGTGTGTGTGTGCGTGCGCGTGTTGTGTGTGTGTGTGAGAGAGAGATAGAGAGAGCGATAGAGAGAGAGATAGATAGAGAGAGAGAGAAAGTGTGTGTGTGTGTGTGTGTGAGAGAGAGAGAGAGAGAGAGTGTGTGTGTGTGTGTGTTGGCATCTAGACTGATTAGGAATTAATTTCGGCGCCAATACTTGATTTGGTTAAGGCCGCTCGAAATATAAGTTGATAGAGTTGACATAAGAGGAAACAACAATTATGTTCTGTCGGCCGAGGCTGCTCTGCTTCCCTGTCTCCTCTCCATCGCCATGGTCCTCCTTCGCTGATCTGTTCACTGCTCTTCCGGGCCGCTAGCTAGATCTAGGACATGAGGGTGGGGGTGGTGGACGCCCTGGAACAGGGAACCCCCTGGTCGACCTCGCATCGACCTCGATGATGGCGGCACTCCGGTGCCGATCTCCCTCCTGAGTGCATGTTAGGCTTCCTCGTCCGCCCCTCCCTCTCGGATGCCGCCTCAGGGCGGCAGGCATCCGAGCCGACGCTTTTCTCCATGCAGCCTGGTTCCTTAGACGAGCATGAAAATTTTGATGATAGGTCTGATACAATAATGCCCACCAAAACTAAGGTATATATGACTCTAACTTTCTCTGTACTCATCTTCTCGTCGGAAAGTGTGCAGTAGACATTTTTTTTACTTCTATTGGAAACAAATGGGACAGCCCATGACATGATTTTGTCTTGCACTTGTTTTTGCATATAAAAACAACACGAGCACGTGTCCCTTTTCCAGTTAATCATGGGCCAAAAATCCTTTGCTCTATCAGTGCTACTCTTAGAGACCATCTACCATCTTTTTTTGACAGTTATTGTTGGGGAACGCAGTAATTTCGAAAATTTTCCTACGCACACGCAAGATCATGGTGATGCACAGCAACGAGAGGGGAGAGTGTTGTCTACGTACCAACGCAGACCGACTGCAGAAGCGATCACACAACATAGAGGAAGTAGTCGTACGTCTTCTTCCCGATCCGACCGATCCAAGCACCGTTACTCCGGCACCTCCGAGTTCTTAGCACACGTACAGCTCGATGACGTTCCTCGGGCTCCGATCCAGCAAAGCGTCGAGGAAGAGTTCCGTCAGCACGACGGCGTGATGACGATCTTGATGTACTACCGACGCAGGGCTTCGCCTAAGCACTACAACGGTACGATCGAGGTGGAATTTGGTGGCAGGGGGCACCGCACACGGCTAAGGAACGATCTCAAGGATCAAGTTGTGTGTCTTGGGGTGCCCCCTGCCCCCGTATATAAAGGTTGGAGGAGGGGAGCCGGCCGGCCAAGGGAGAGGAGGCGCAGGGGAGTCCTACTCCCACCGGGAGTAGGACTCCTCCCCCCAATCCTAATCCTATTAGGACTCCCGGGGGGAAAAGGAGAGAGAAGGGGGGGGGCCGGCCCCTATCCTAGTCCTACTAGGACTTTGGGAAGGGGGGCGCCGGCCAGCTTGTGGGCCTTCCCTTTTTCTCCTTTTCCACTAAGGCCCAATAGGCCCATTAGTCTCCCGGGGGGTTCCGGTAACCCTCCCGGTATTCCGGTAAAATCCCGATTTCACCCGGAACACTTCCTATGTCCAAACATAGGCTTCCAATATATCAATCTTTACGTCTCGACCATTTCGAGACTCCTCGTCATGTCCGTGATCTCATCCGGGACTCCGAACAACCTTCGGTACATCAATATGCATAAACTCATAATAACTGTCATCGTAACGTTAAGCGTGCGGACCCTACGGTTCGAGAACAATGTAGACATGACCGAGACACGTCTCCGGTCAATAACCAATAGCGGGACCTGGATGCCCATATTGGCTCCTACATATTCTACGAAGATCTTTATCGGTCAGACCGCATAACAACATACGTTGTTCCCTTTGTCATCGGTATGTTACTTGCCTGAGATTCGATCGTCGGTATCCAATACCTAGTTCAATCTCGTTACCGGCAAGTCTCTTTACTCGTTCCGTAATACATCATCTCACAACTAACATATTAGTTGTAGTGCTTGCAAGGCTTATGTGATGTGCATTACCGAGAGGGCCCAGAGATACCTCTCCGACAATCGGAGTGACAAACCCTAATCTCGAAATACGCCAACCCAACATCTACCATTGGAGACACCTGTAGTACTCCTTTATAATCACCCAGTTATGTTGTGACGTTTGGTAGTACCCAAAGTGTTCCTCCGGTAAACGGGAGTTGCATAATCTCATAGTTATAGGAACATGTATAAGTCATGAAGAAAGCAATAGCAACATACTAAACGATCGGGTGCTATGCTAATGGAATGGGTCATGTCAATCAGATCATTCTACTAATGATGTGACCTCGTTAATCAAATAACAACTCTTTGTTTATGGTTAAGAAACATAACCATCTTTGATTAACGAGCTAGTCTAGTAGAGGCATACTAGTGACACTCTGTTGGTCTATGTATTCACACATGTATTATGTTTCCGGTTAATACAATTCTAGCATGAATAATAAACATTTATCATGATGTAAGGAAATAAATAATTACTTTATTATTGCCTCTAGGGCATATTTCCTTCAGTCTCCCACTTGCACTAGAGTCAATAATCTAGATTACACAGTAATGATTCTAACACCCATGGAGCCTTGGTGCTAATCATGTTTTGCTCGTGGAAGAGGCTTAGTCAACGGGTCTGCAACATTCAGATCCGTATGTATCTTGCAAATCTCTATGTCTCCCACCTGGACTAAATCCCGGATGGAGTTGAAGCGTCTCTTGATGTGTTTGGTCCTCTTGTGAAATCTGGATTCCTTTGCCAAGGCAATTGCACCAGTATTGTCACAGAAGATTTTCATTGGACCCGATGCACTAGGTATGACACCTAGATCGGATATGAACTCCTTCATCCAGACTCCTTCGTTTGCTGCTTCCGAAGCAGCTATGTACTCCGCTTCACATGTAGATCCCGCTACGACGCTTTGTTTAGAACTGCACCAACTGACAGCTCCACCGTTTAAAGTAAACACGTATCCGGTTTGCAATTTAGAATCGTCCGGATCAGTGTCAAAGCTTGCATCAACGTAACCTCTTACGGTGAGCTCTTTGTCACCTCCATATACGAGAAACATATCCTTAGTCCTTTTCAGGTATTTCAGGATGTTCTTGACCGCTGTCCAGTGATCCATTCCAGGATTACTTTGGTACCTCCCTGCTAAACTTATAGCAAGGCACACATCAGGTCTGGTACACAGCATTGCATACATGATAGAGCCTATGGCTGAAGCATAGGGAACATCTTTCATTTTCTCTCTATCTTCTGCAGTGGTCGGGCATTGAGTCTTACTCAATTTCATACCTTGTAACACAGGCAAGAACCCTTTCTTTGCTTGATCCATTTTGAATTTCTTCAAAATCTTGTCAAGGTATGTGCTTTGTGAAAGTCCAATTAAGCGTCTTGATATATCTCTATAGATCTTTATGCCTAATATGTAAGCAGCTTCCCCGAGGTCTTTCATCGAAAAACTTTTATTCAAGTATCCCTTTATGCTATCCAGAAATTCTATATCATTTCCAATTAGCAATATGTCATCCACATATAATATCAGAAATGCTACAGAGCTCCCACTCACTTTCTTGTAAATACAGGCTTCTCCAAAAGTCTGTATAAAGCCAAATGCTTTGATCACACTATCAAAGCGTTTATTCCAACTCCGAGATGCTTGCACCAGTCCATAAATGGATCGCTGGAGTTTGCATACTTTGTTAGCTCCTTTTGGATCGACAAAACCTTCTGGTTGTACCATATACAACTCTTCTTCCAGAAATCCATTCAGGAATGCAGTTTTGACATCCATCTGCCATATTTCATAATCATAAAATGCGGCAATTGCTAACATAATTCTGACGGACTTAAGCATCGCTACGGGTGAGAAGGTCTCATCGTAGTCAACTCCTTGAACTTGTCGAAAACCTTTCGCAACAAGTCGAGCTTTATAGACAGTAATATTACCGTCAGCGTCAGTCTTTTTCTTGAAGATCCATTTATTCTCAATTGCTTGCCGATCATCGGGCAAGTCAACCAAAGTCCATACTTTGTTTTCATACATGGATCCCATCTCAGATTTCATGGCCTCAAGCCACTTTGCGGAATCTGGGCTCACCATCGCTTCTTCATAGTTCGTAGGTTCATCATGGTCTAGCATCATGACTTCCAGAACTGGATTACCGTACCACTCTGGTGCGGATCTCACTCTGGTTGATCTACGTGGTTCAGTAGTATCTTGTTCTGAAGCTTCATGATCATCATCATTAGCTTCCTCACTGATTGGCATAGGTGTCGCAGAAACAGTTTTCTGTGATGTACTATTTTCCAATAAGGGAGCAGGTACAGTTACCTCGTCAAGTTCTACTTTCCTCCCACTCACTTCTTTCGAGAGAAACTCCTTCTCTAGAAATGATCCATTCTTAGCAACGAATGTCTTGCCTTCGGATCTGTGATAGAAGGTATACCCAACAGTTTCCTTTCGGTATCCTATGAAGACACATTTCTCCGCTTTGGGTTCGAGCTTATCAGGTTGAAGTTTTTTCACATAAGCATCGCAGCCCCAAACTTTAAGAAACGACAACTTTGGTTTCTTGCCAACCCATAGTTCATAAGGCGTCGTCTCAACGGATTTTGATGGTGCCCTATTTAACGTGAATGCGGCCGTCTCTAAAGCATAACCCCAAAACGATAGCGGTAAATCAGTGAGAGACATCATAGATCGCACCATATCTAGTAAAGTACGATTACGACGTTCGGACACACCATTACGCTGTGGTGTTCCGGGTGGCGTGAGTTGCGAAACTATTCCACAATTTTTCAAATGTACACCAAACTCGTAACTCAAATATTCTCCTCCACGATCAGATCGTAGAAATTTTATTTTCTTGTTACGATGATTTTCAACTTCACTCTGAAATTCTTTGAACCTTTCAAATGTTTCAGACTTATGTTTCATTAAGTAGATATACCCATATCTGCTTAAATCATCTGTGAAGGTGAGAAAATAACGATATCCGCCACGAGCCTCAATATTCATTGGACCACATACATCGGTATGTATGATTTCCAACAAATCTGTTGCTCTCTCCATAGTACCGGAGAACGGTGTTTTAGTCATCTTGCCTATGAGGCACGGTTCGCAAGTACCAAGTGATTCATAATCAAGTGATTCCAAAAGCCCATCAGAATGGAGTTTCTTCATGCGCTTTACACCGATATGACCTAAACGGCAGTGCCACAAATAAGTTGCACTATCATTATTAACTTTGCATCTTTTGGCTTCTACATTATGAATATGTGTATTACTATCTTCGAGATTCAACAAGAATAGACCACTCTTCAAAGGTGCATGACCATAAAAGATATTATTCATATAAATAGAACAACCATTATTCTCTGATTTAAATGAATAACCGTCTCGCATTAAACAAGATACATATATAATGTTCATGCTCAACGCTGGCACCAAATAACAATTATTCAGGTCTAATATTAATCCCGAAGGTAGATGTAGAGGTAGCGTGCCGACCGCGATCACATCGACTTTGGAACCGTTTCCCACGCGCATCGTCACCTCGTCCTTTGCTAGCGTCCGCTTATTCTGTAGTCCCTGTTTCGAGTTGCAAATATTAGCAATAGAACCAGTATCAAATACCCAGGTGCTACTGCGAGCTCTAGTAAGGTACACATCAATAACATGTATATCACATATACCTTTGCTCACTTTGCCATCCTTCTTATCCGCCAAATACTTGGGGCAGTTCCGCTTCCAGTGACCAGTCTGCTTGCAGTAGAAGCACTCAGTTTCAGGCTTAGGTCCAGACTTGGGTTTCTTCTCTTGAGCAGCAACTTGCTTGCTGTTCTTCTTGAAGTTTCCCTTCTTCTTCCCTTTGCCCTTTTTCTTGAAACTAGTGGTTTTGCTAACCATCAACACTTGATGCTCCTTCTTGATTTCTACCTCCGCAGCTTTCAGCATTGCGAAGAGCTCGGGAATAGTCTTGTTCATCCCTTGCATATTATAGTTCATCACGAAGCTCTTGTAGCTTGGTGGCAGTGATTGGAGAATTCTGTCAATGACGCAGTCATCTGGAAGATTAACTCCCATCTGAATCAAGTGATTATTATACCCAGACATCTTGAGTATATGCTCACTGACAGAACCGTTCTCCTCCATCTTACAGCTATAGAACTTATTGGAGACTTCATATCTCTCAATTCGGGCATTTGCTTGAAATATTAACTTCAACTCCTGGAACATCTCATATGCTCCATGACGTTCAAAACGTCGTTGAAGTCCCGATTCTAAGCCGTAAAGCATGGCACACTGAACTATCGAGTAGTCATCAGCTTTGCTCTGCCAGACGTTCATAACATCTGGCGTTGCTCCAGCAGCAGGCCTGTCACCCAGCGGTGCTTCCAGGACGTAATTCTTCTGTGCAGCAATGAGGATAATCCTCAGGTTACGGACCCAGTCCGTGTAATTGCTACCATCATCTTTCAACTTTGTTTTCTCAAGGAACGCATTAAAATTCAACGGAACAATAGCACGAGCCATCTATCTACAAGCAACATAAACAAGCAAGATACTATCAGGTACTAAGTTCATGATAAGTTTAAGTTCAGTTAATCAAATTACTTAGGAACTCCCACTTAGATAGACATCCCTCTAATCTTCTAAGTGATCACGTGATCCAAATCAACTAAACCATAACCGATCATCATGTGAGATGGAGTAGTTTTCAATGGTGAACATCGTCATGTTGATCATATCTACTATATGATTCACGCTCGACCTTTCGGTCTCTGTGTTCCAAGGCCATATCTGCATATGCTAGGCTCGTCAAGTATAACCTGAGTATTCTGCGTGTGCAAAACTGGCTTGCACCCGTTGTAGATGGACGTAGAGCTTATCACACCCGATCATCACGTGGTGTCTGGGCACGACGAACTTTGGCAACGGTGCATACTCAGGGAGAACACTTCTTGATAATTTAGTGAGAGATCATCTTATAATGCTACCGTCAATCAAAGCAAGATAAGATGCATAAAAGGATAAACATCACATGCAATCAATATAAGTGATATGATATGGCCATCATCATCTTGTGCTTGTGATCTCCATCTCCGAAGCACCGTCATGATCACCATCGTCACCGGCGCGACACCTTGATCTCCATCGTAGCATCGTTGTCGTCTCGCCAATCTTATGCTTCCACGACTATCACTACCGTTTAGTAATAAAGTAAAGCATTACATCGCGATTGCATTGCATACAATAAAGCGACAACCATATGGCTCCTGCCGGTTGCCGATAACTCGGTTACAAAACATGATCATCTCATACAATAAAATCAGCATCATGTCTTGACCATATCACATCACAACATACCCTGCAAAAACAAGTTAGACGTCCTCTACTTTGTTGTTGCAAGTTTTACGTGGCTGCTACGGGCTTAAGTAAGAACTCATCTCACCTACGCATCAAAACCACAATGATAGTTCGTCAAATAGATTCCGTTTTAACCTTCTCAAGGACCGGGCGTAGTCACACTTGGTTCAACTAAAGTTGGAGAGGCAGTCTTCCGCAAGCCATCTGTGTGCAAAGCATGTCGAGGGAACCGGTCTCGCGTAAGAGTACGCGTAAGGTTGGTCCGGATCGTCTCACCCAACAATACCGCCGAACCAAAGTATGACATGCTGGTAGGCAGTATGACTTGTATCGCCCACAACTCACTTGTGTTCTACTCGTGCATATAACATCAAACCATAAAACCTAGGCTCGGATGCCACTGTTGGGGAACGCAGTAATTTCGAATATTTTCCTACGCACACGCAAGATCATGGTGATGCACAGCAACGAGAGGGGAGAGTGTTGTCTACGTACCAACGCAGACCGACTGCGGAAGCGATCACACAACATAGAGGAAGTAGTCGTACGTCTTCTTCCCGATCCGACCGATCCAAGCACTGTTACTCCGGCACCTCCGAGTTCTTAGCACACGTACAGCTCGATGACGTTCCTCGGGCTCCGATCCAGCAAAGCGTCGAGGAAGAGTTCCGTCAGCACGACGGCGTGATGACGATCTTGATATACTACCGACGCAGGGCTTCGCCTAAGCACTACAACGATACGATCGAGGTGGAATTTGGTGGCAGGGGGCACCGCACACGGCTAAGGAACGATCTCAAGGATCAAGTTGTGTGTCTTGGGGTGCCCCCTGCCCCCGTATATAAAGGTTGGAGGAGGGGAGCCGGCCGGCCAAGGGAGAGGAGGCGCAGGGGAGTCCTACTCCCACCGGGAGTAGGACTCCTCCCCCCAATCCTAATCCTATTAGGACTCCCGGGGGGAAAAGGAGAGAGAAGGGGGGGCCGGCCCCTATCCTAGTCCTGCTAGGACTTTGGGAAGGGGGGGCGCCGGCCAGCTTGTGGGCCTTCCCTTTTTCTCCTTTTCCACTAAGGCCCAATAGGCCCATCAGTCTCCCGGGGGGTTCCGGTAACCCTCCCGGTATTCCGGTAAAATCCCGATTTCACCCGGAACACTTCCTATGTCCAAACATAGGCTTCCAATATATCAATCTTTACGTCTCGACCATTTCGAGACTCCTCGTCATGTACGTGATCTCATCCGGGACTCCGAACAACCTTTGGTACATCAATATGCATAAACTCATAATAACTGTCATCGTAACGTTAAGCGTGCGGACCCTACGGTTCGAGAACAATGTAGACATGACCGAGACACGTCTCCGGTCAATAACCAATAGCGGGACCTGGATGCCCATATTGGCTCCTACATATTCTACGAAGATCTTTATCGGTCAGACCGCATAACAACATACGTTGTTCCCTTTGTCATCGGTATGTTACTTGCCCGAGATTCGATCGTCGGTATCCAATACCTAGTTCAATCTCGTTACCGGCAAGTCTCTTTACTCGTTCCGTAATACATCATCTCACAACTAACATATTAGTTGCAGTGCTTGCAAGGCTTATGTGATGTGCATTACCGAGAGGGCCCAGAGATACCTCTCCGACAATCGGAGTGACAAACCCTAATCTCGAAATACGCCAACCCAACATCTACCATTGGAGACACCTGTAGTACTCCTTTATAATCACCCAGTTACGTTGTGACGTTTGGTAGTACCCAAAGTGTTCCTCCGGTAAACGGGAGTTGCATAATCTCATAGTTATAGGAACATGTATAAGTCATGAAGGAAGCAATAGCAACATACTAAACGATCGGGTGCTATGCTAATGGAATGGGTCATGTCAATCAGATCATTCTACTAATGATGTGACCTCGTTAATCAAATAAAAACTCTTTGTTTATGGTTAGGAAACATAACCATCTTTGATTAACGAGCTAGTCTAGTAGAGGCATACTAGTGACACTCTGTTGGTCTATGTATTCACACATGTATTATGTTTCCGGTTAATACAATTCTAGCATGAATAATAAATATTTATCATGATGTAAGGAAATAAATAATTACTTTATTATTGCCTCTAGGGCATATTTCCTTCAGTTATACCATCTAGACTCTGCGTTACTCGATTTTTGAATTTTTGAAAAAAAAATACCCAGTGGGTCTCGGGGCACAATGTACCTGATTTGGAATTTTTTTGGAAATTGTAAAAAAAAGTCAAAATTTCCAGAAACATTTCAAAAATAAACTTAATCTAATGTTATACTCGTATAAGAAGTTCCACGTAAGGAATAACTTTCATCGACTTTAGGGCAAAAACACAAAATAACAAGTACAAAAAGTGTGAATAGTAACATTTATATAGTGTTGATTTTGTTTTTTTTTCACCCAGAATACCATGGAAGTCATTTTATCAAGATAATTATCACTAGTATGATAGTATCTTTTACACCGCATGCCCTGTAATTAATCCACCGTGCTATCTGTATTGTTCTCCAAACACAAGAAGTTATCCATGTCATCATTTCATGTGTATTGTTGGGGAGATGCGGCAGAAAGGATCTTGCAGCATAATCCTTATTGCATACGCAAAGTCAAAGGCTGCTACGCGTCACAGACCAGCTCTGGCGCTGCTTGTCTTCCCATTTCACGCACAAGCTCAAAGCCTACAGGTTTCGTGTAGCTCCTCTCCTTTTTAGTATGTTTCCTGCGTATTATCTTACAAAACCAATCACAAATCCATTGATTGTTAGTATGTTTATTACCCGAGTAATACTCAGTGAGGTGTGATAATATTTGTTACTCCTTCTGTTCACTAAAACGTCTCGTCTATGCTTTTCCTCTAATCGGTCTAGTGCCAGGTGATGGGTACGTACTTGAACATGCATGGATGGATAAATCTTTAAACGGGCCAATCAGGGGCCAGTGCATGGATCATATGTGTTGTGCATGTATATGTCTCGTCCGCTAGTCAATCATCACGTCCAAAGTTCGTAATTGTTCATTTTAGTTAGCACCGCTCCCGTGGTAGGGAATATGTTTGTAGTGGTGCATAGCCTGCAACTGTTTTTCAGCCCCAAAAGGATTATGACCAGCCCCTGGTACACCAATCAGCATATAAATTTTGTAGAGATTGCAAAAGAAAAGGACGCCGGAAAAGAGTTTTCGTATTTGCTGGCATAAATACTACTAGGCGCTGCACAAGTTCACAACGTGCGATTTTTTCCAGAAACATGCAACTTAGGACATCTATAATGCCGACCCTCAAACTGCCCGAATCCGTCCAGACCACGTGGTTGGATGTGTTTTGCCATCCAACATGGTTCTACATTGGTTCGTTCGGCGGTTCAGACGCACTTTTTCCCGAAAACCAGTGACAAACTCGGGGGGCCTTTGCAAGCGCCCTACCGCTGCCATGCCCATGTCTAGCAACCGTGGCCCATCCAAAAACCCTCTTCCTCGTCCGTGTGCTTTCCTGCCAACGCTGGTGAGCGCCTTTACAGAGCATCAGCACCACATTCATGTCGGCCCAGATCGGACGTGACCTCTCACTGGAGCTAGCATTGAAGCGGCGCGCTGCCCGAGAGCGTCGTCCGCGCCGCTTCCCGATGCACACGACGTCTCCCTGCATTCAAACGACACCCGTCTGTCTGCCGTCCTCCATTAAACGTGCACGGTTGCTGAGAAACCTACTCCTATGCCACTCGTTTGTTCGTCTACTACCCACCATTAAGGACCTCTCCGCCTGGCCATCCCTCTGCCTGCTATTTAAACCCTTGACGAACAACACAACCGCATCCATCCACCCTCTTCCACTCTCTATCTCCACTCCGCTTCCTCGAGCTCCAAAGACTTGTGGGACGGCCTCCCATCCGAACAGAAGGAGGAGATCCCCGCCATTGCGGCAGATTGGCAGGAGCCGGCGCTACGGACACGCCAATGGTAGAGGTGGCCGACGACGAGCTGTTGCCACCATCAGCATCAACCAATGCCGTAATCACCATGGACGAGGCCCGTGCTCACTACACCGACATGGCGCTGGAGGAGCGGGGGCCGCATTCTGGCAGGCGCGGGCCGAACTGACCTGCAACCTCCGCCTCCTCGACGAGCACCGGTGCACGAAGGAGCTACTCGTTGCCGGCGCGGCCATCGCGCTGGACATGGAAGTGGGCGAGCAGGAGACTCTGCTCTTCTCCTACCGCTCTGCACGTGACATCCGTCGTGACCGCTGGCTCTACAACTAGTATTAGGCAGATTTAGAGGCCGGCTACAAGGAGATAGACGAGGCGCGGATGAAATTTACGGGCCGACAATGATGGCAGGAAGGAGCCTGGTAGCTCTATGGCCATGTCATGACACCATGACAACAATGTTGGCACGTCCGTGTGTGCCGCCGGCAGCGAGGCAGAGTAGAGAATTTGAGGGTGTCGATGCTTGTGTCCCAAGAAGGACACCGCTATTGTCTTCCCACTGAAGCTAAGCTAGGTGGCCTCGTCCTCGTCGGCAAATTAGCCGCTTGCAGGCTACGGGGCTCATGGCTGGCCGTACATGGGAAACATGCGCCAATGGTAATTTAGAATATATTAGAATACGGTTTAAAATTGAATCTAGGCACCAACCCTTAACGTGCTAAAACTCACTGAAAATATATGTTTATAAAGTAGGCAGAGGAAACAACAAATTTGAACAGACAATTTCTGGGTGAAACATGCAACTTATACCCCTCATGGATGTCTAGTGTCCCCGGATCGACATAATGACATGGGAACATTTATTTTCTATTGCCCAAACCTTACACCCTCATATGTGTGAACTCTTTTTATCGGATAGAGCACCTTTCATACCTTAATAACGCTACCCTCGGAGCACCACTCTGTTACAGAAGATCCCTTTGATGGCCCGTCGATGCTCCTGACCTCTCTTTCTTTCTCTCTCCCTCTCCCTCTCTCTCTCTCTCTCTCATGTGCGCGTCCTATGGATAGACGGATTATAATTTAATCTAGGCAACACATTTGACTTGGCAAAGACACTCGAAACATATGTGTATAGAGTTCTACGAGGGAACAATGAATATGAACAAAAAATCATGGGTGAAACATGCAACTTATACCTCTCACGGTTGTGTAGTCCCCCCTGATATCGTCATAATGACATGGGAACCGAGAAAAGTGGATCGGGACGCCGTCCGAGTCACACTCTTTTTATTGGACAACACACCTTTTAACATGAACATTATACCCATCGGTGTACCACCATGGCCGCACTACTCCGTTTCAAGTTTCACCGCCGCTCCCGATAACACTAGTAGAAAAGGGGGCTATGGTCCAGGCCGCCTCAGCCCATTAGTCCCGGTTCAGTCTAGAACCGGGACCAATGTGGGCATTGGTCCCGGTTCGTGAGCCCAAGGGACCGGCCGGGCCACGTGGGCCATTGGTCCCGGTTCGTCTGGACCTTTTGGTCCCGGTTGGTGGGACGAACCGGGACTAATGGGCCTCGCTCCTGGCCCACCACCATTGGTCCCGGTCGGTGGCATGAACCGGGACCAAAGGCTCCCCTTTAGTCCCGGTTCAAGCCACCAACCGGAACTAAATGGTCGGTCCTCGTTGCGATTCACAGTTTAGTCCCACCTCGCCAACCGAAGGGCGCCCACACTGGTTTATAAGCCTGTCCCTCTCTGCATTGTTGAGCTCCTCTCAAAATGAAAATAGATGCCCCTATACAGGAAATTTGACCTAAATTCATAATGAATTTCTCTGAATTTCATGGAGATTGATTATGAATTTAGGTTGAATTTTCTCTATAGGCGCATCTATGTTTATTTTTTTGTAATTTTAATCACAAACTTGAGATTCACACAAATTTCAAACAATTAAAATTTTAACTATTCTAATTTGAAAACTAGTGGCACTAGCAAAGTTAATCACAAAATTGAGATTCACACAAATTTCAAACAATTCAAATTTTAACTATTCTAATTTGAAAACTAGTGGTACTAGCAAAGTTAACCACACACTTGAGATACACACAAATTTCAAACAATTAGAATTTTAACTATTCTAATTTGAAAACTAATGGCACTAGTAAAGTTAATCACAAACTTGAGATTCACACAAATTTCAAACAATTCAAATTTTAACTATTCTAATTTGAAAACTAATGGCACTAGTAAAGTTAATCACAAACTTGAGATTCACACAAATTTCAAACAATTCAAATTTTAACTATTCTAATTTGAAAACTAATGGCACTAGTAAAGTTAATCACAAACTTGAGATTCACACAAATTTCAAACAATTCAAATTTTAACTATTCTAATTTGAAAACTAATGGCACTAGTAAAGTTAATCACAAACTTGAGATTCACATAAATTTCAAACAATTCAAATTTTAACTATTCTAATTTGAAAACTAGTGGCACTAGCAAAGTTAATCACAAACTTGAGATTCACACAAATTTCAAACAATTCAAATTTTAACTATTCTAATTTGAAAACTAATGGCACTAGCAAAGTTAATCACAAACTTGAGATTCACACAAATTTCAAACAATTCAAATTTTAACTATTCTAATTTGAAAACTAGTGGCACTAGCAAAGTTAATCACAAACTTGAGATTCACACAAATTTCAAACAATTCAAATTTTAACTATTCTAATTTGAAAACTAGTGGCACTAGCAAAGTTAATCACACACTTAAGATTCACACAAATTTCAAACAATTCAAATTTTAACTATTCTAATTTGAAAACTAATGGCACTAGTAAAGTTAATCACAAACTTGAGATTCACACAAATTTCAAACAATTCAAATTTTAACTACTCTAATTTGAAAACTAATGGCACTAGTAAAGTTAATCACAAACTTGAGATTCACACAAATTTCAAACAATTCAAATTTTAACTATTCTAATTTCAAAACTAATGGCACTAACAGAAAGTTAATCACAAACTTGAGATTCACACAAATTTCAAAGAATTCAAATTTTAACTATTCTAATTTGAAAACTAATGGCACTAGTAAAGTTAATCACAAACTTGAGATTCACACAAATTTCAAACAATTCAAATTTTAACTACTCTAATTTGAAAACTAATGGCACTAGTAAAGTTAATCACAAACTTGAGATTCACACAAATTTCAAACAATTCAAATTTTAACTATTCTAATTTCAAAACTAATGGCACTAGCAAAGTTAATCACAAACTTGAGATTCACACAAATTTCAAACAATTCAAATTTTAACTATTCTAATTTGAAAACTAGTGGCACTAGCAAAGTTAATCACAAACTTGAGATTCACACAAATTTCAAACAATTCAAATTTTAACTATTCTAATTTGAAAACTAATGGCACTAGCAAAGTTAATCACAAACTTGAGATTCACACAAATTTCAAAGAATTCAAATTTTAACTATTCTAATTTGAAAACTAATGGCACTAGTAAAGTTAATCACAAACTTGAGATTCACACAAATTTCAAACAATTCAAATTTTAACTATTCTAATTTGAAAACTAGTGGCACTAGCAAAGTTAATCACAAACTTGAGATTCACACAAATTTCAAAGAACTCAAATTTTAACTATTCTAATTTCAAAACTAATGGCACTAACAGAAAGTTAATCACAAACTTGAGATTCACACAAATTTCAAAGAATTCAAATTTTAACTATTCTAATTTGAAAACTAATGGCACTAGTAAAGTTAATCACAAACTTGAGATTCACACAAATTTCAAACAATTCAAATTTTAACTACTCTAATTTGAAAACTAATGGCACTAGTAAAGTTAATGACAAACTTGAGATTCACACAAATTTCAAACAATTCAAATTTTAACTATTCTAATTTCAAAACTAATGGCACTAACAGAAAGTTTATAATTTTTGGTATCTCTGTGCAGAAAGATTGTACATAGTAAATATAATACACAAAGGGTTTTCACACAAATAGTAAAGTTATTCATAAACTAGTGATTCACACAAATCTTAAAAAATTCAAATTTAAACTATTCATAAACAAATTTTGTGACTTAAAATAAAAAATAAAGCAAAAAACAAAAGAAAATGAATAATGCAGAAAACAAAACAAAAAATCTGGAAAAAATACTTATATTAACAATAAGTATTTTGTTATAAGTAGAAAAAAATAAAATAAATAAAGCAACAAAGAATAAATTATCTAAGTATTTTCTGTTCAAAACATTATAAGCAAAAAGAAACTTTAATAGCAAAAAGAATTATCATAAATATTTCTTTTGTTACAAACTAGTGATTCACATAAATTTCAAAGAATTCAAATTTAAATAATTCAAATTGGAAAATTAATGGCACTACCAGAAAGTTTATAATTTTTATTACCTAAAACCAAAAATAATAACTGAAAAACTAGTAAGTATTTTGCTGTTAGTAAAAAAACAAAAAACTGGATTTTTTTTTTAAAAATGCCGCCTACTGGGCCACCACAGCCTGCATACGACTAGAAACCCGCTAGTTGGGCCAGGATGCAGGCCCAAAGTAGGCCCAGTAGGCCCACAGGCACAGAGTGTGGATTTAGGCCCGTAAGCCTGCAGTAGAGATGAGCTCGAAGTGGTCGGCTCCGCGGGGCTTATAAACCACTCCGAGCCCCTCTCGGCTAGCGAGGTGGGACTAAACATCCCAACGCACCGTGGCAGTTTCAGAACACGACCTTTGGTCCCGGTTGGTGGCACCAACCGGGATTAAAGGGAGCCTTTGGTCCCGGTTCGTGGCACCAACCGGGACTAAAGGCCGCCGCTTCCCGCCCTTTGGGCTACCGAAATTTGGCCTTTGGTCCTGGTTCGTGGCACAAACCGGGACGAAAGGGGTTCATTGGTCCCGGTTTGTGCCATGAACCGGGACCAATGGCTTTGCTATATAAGCAAAGACTTGGGAATTTTTCACATTTCCCTCGCAGTTGCTCCTGACGACGCCGAGCACATCGACGCCGCCAGGCTGCCCCAACGCCGTCCGCCGCCCCTACCGTCGCCCCCGACCGCGCCGTCGCCGTCGCCCGTGCCTCGCCGCCGCCGTCGCCGCCCCGTGCCCCCCTGCCTCCTCGCCGCCGACGCCCGTGCCTCGCCGTCGCCCCCGACCGTGCCATCGCCGTTGCCCGTGGCTCGCCGTCGCCGTCGCCGCCCCTCACCGTCGCCGTCACCGCCACGTGCCCCCTGCCTCCTCGCCGCCGACGCCGTGCCCCTCCTCGTCGATCGCCGCCCCAGCTTGCGTAATTTCCTAATTTAGAATGTATAGTTAATTTAGTTGTATAGTTAGGATGTATAGTTAATTTAGATGTATAGTTAATTTAGTTGTACTTAATTTAGATGTATAGTTTAGATGCAAAAGTTAGAATTTTTTTCTGTTCATACATTTTTTGGGTGATATTATTGTTGCATATGCAAAAGTTTGTGTGTTCATATATATGCAAATAATATGTCAATTTTTTCATAGATTTTTTATGATTTTTTTGTTGTAATTTTGTTCATAGAATTTTTATTTTGTTCATAGAATTTTTATTATTTTTTTCTGTTGTAATTTTGTTCATATTGTGTAGGAATCTGAACGTTATGTATGATCAAAGTAATTTATGTATATATTAATATTTAGAAGAAAAAGAAGGAGAGAAAAAAGGAAAATAAGAAGAGGAGGAAGGAGAAGAAGGAGAGGAGAGAAATAATAGGAGAAATAAATAAGAAGATGAAAAAGAAGAAAAAAAAGAAGAGAAGAAGAAGGAATAGAGGAGAAGAAGAATTCTTCTTGTTCTCCTCTATTATTCCTTCTTCTTCTCCTTTTTTTTTCTTTTTTTTCTTCTCCTTTTCCTTTCTTCTTCTCCTCTTTTTTTCTTCTTCTCCCTCTTCTTATTTTTTGTTATCGGGTATGTCGTTGTCGACATACCCCCCCTCCCCGATAATTAACTTTTAGTAATTAGTACTACTTAGAAAGTGTTTAATGGAATTAGTTAGAACTAGGTAAACTTGTTTATTTTTAGTAAGTACTACATTATTCTATTTATAGTAAGTGCTTAGTAGTTGAACTAGTTGATTTAATAAAACTGGTTTATTTTATTATAGAAGTAGTTTATTTTTAGCAAGAAAATTAATACAACTAGTTTATTTTTAGAAGGCACCGGCAGCAGTAGGTTCTTCAGGGATCTCACTGGAGTTATGATCCTGTGATGGTTCCTTCCCGTTGGGTGTCCACCGCCCGCGCCGATACCTGTCGAGCGCTACGGTTCTAGCTGTACTGGCGATATGTGATATATAGTATTCGACGTGTATTAGTGATAATATTTGATGTACGGACACATGGAGATGATGTAGTTTTTCTTATAATTGAAGGCATCCTAATTTGAATACTACTTTTTTTTGCGATTTGATTTTT
The DNA here is from genome assembly GCA_034509565.1 of Triticum monococcum. Lineage (NCBI taxonomy): Eukaryota > Viridiplantae > Streptophyta > Magnoliopsida > Poales > Poaceae > Triticum > Triticum monococcum. The sequence continues at coordinate 534,723,791 of CM067845.1, read as the reverse complement.
CTTATTGAATGCTCAAATTGGAGAGCACTATGCAAGGCATATGCATATGATTAGTTGAATAATAATGATCTAATTTAGTCTTTGAATTATGAACGTATAGGAAACGTCATCATCGAACGACGGAAGTCTTCCGGGGGAGTGCGACTGGTGCCACGACGATCGAGGTGAGTGCGACAGGCCTCACCTGGACGATGGTCGGCGCTTCAGCATTAAGCTCGAGGAGACCTTCGAAGTTGAAACGGTACGCAACGACGACAAGTGTTTTTTTCATAATTAAGCATGACTTCAACTATTTCAACGTGTAATTTTCATCTTTTACAATTCGAGTATAGTTTATCCCATGCCATGCAAGACGCTATGTCTTGGAGAGGATGGATTTTGAAGACCATGAAAATTTTGAAACGAAGAAAATTCACCTAAGGACCCATCATGATGTGGATTTTGAAGTAAAGTTGTATAATGTTGAGAGCGTAACTCATTTTGGTTGCAAAAATTGGGAAGCATTTTGCAAATTGTATGGTTTTGATGAGGGTATGCTTGTCACCATGGATCTTGGTGATCCTGAAATCAAGCAAGACAATATGGACATTTGGGTCCTTGTTGATACTCCTCCAGTTCTACCGCTATGTGAGTTTCTCAAACATAGTTAATTATTAACTAATTTATATTGTTCATTTCAAAATAGTTGACAGCTTATTTCCATTGACAGCTTATTTTGAAGTATCAAAGAATGTGCAGAAGATGGTAGATAGAACTTACTACACCGATGGCTCTGAGTTAACTTACAAGGAGAAAACTCATCTGGTTGGATTTTGTAATGATCTTGAGAATTAGAATATCTACAATCGAACTCCTCAACATTATGGTCAATACGTGCCACTAGTGCACGTGTTGAACTACGGTAACTACCATGGAGATACCCTGGTAAGTTTTTTTACTATTACGACATCTGTGCATCTTTTTGCATACTTCTAAAACTAGTACATCATTGCTAACTACGAAGTTATTACTATGTTTTTCAACAGAGAATCCCAGAGGATTGTGTGCCTCATTTGATGTATCAGAATGGCGGCAGCCTTCGTGTTTTGAACATATATCCAGGTCATCCTACGAATCTCAACTGTCCATACCGGATTTCTAAAAGAAGTGGAGACATGACAATTAAAGGATGGAAAAAATGTATGGACACTCGTAAGGAGCTTCTTGGAAGCAAAAGGAAGCGATTCATATATCTATCTATATTCTCCCTATATCCATATATGAGTTTCTAACTCATTATATAGACATTATGTAAATTATTTAGACAGCCTAAACCATTAGGTCATACACTCGCTGGTAACCTTATTTTGAACATCAGGAGAGACAAAACCTTTTGACCAAGTTGCGAACAAAAAGGTATATGGCACACCCGTGATCATGGTCCAAACATTGGCAGGTAATAGCAGAGAAAAAGACACGCATTGTTGCAGTACTTCAACAGTACGTGTTGACCATACCATCTTCACAGAGCAGCCAACACCAAAGAGAGAGACATGCTTCTCCTCCACCAGAGCCCAGAAGAACATCTCCCGGGTGGAAAGTGGAGTAGAACGACGTCGTAGCGCACGGCGAGGATTTCGTAGACCATCAGAGTGAGTTTTCATTCCGTATCCTTTCTAGTACTTATCTTCTTTGAATCTCTGGTCTGACGTTTCAATCTTTTTACCGCATGCTACGTGATACATCCGGCAACAGATGAAGCAACCATGGCTCCAAACTATTGCAGATCGGAAAACCAGATCCCTGCAGGCCACCAGGAAGTTGATGTGGATCTTGTTGAACAGGTGAACAAGAGCAAACCAGCAGACGCCGCCGGGCCGGCAACCAGCAGTGAAGACGGATGGATCAGACTGGAGAGGCAACGATCTGAACACCTAAGAAGAAAGGATGGCACCAGGACGTTTGGGTTTGCACCAGATATCTATTGGTGCCAACTCAACATTTTCTAAATCACTGTCATCTTTTCTCATAATCTGAAAACAGCACTGACCCAAAAACAAACTGCAGGGCTGGTAGCGGTCTTATTGCACTTCACTGTGCAAGGCAATGGATGGGTACTAAATTACAGAGGATTCTGTCGCCGGTAAGAGATACAATAGAAAAGTGTAGTTATTTTCCACCGAATATACTGAATATTGCAGGCAGGAAGAGATCGACCATTACAGAATGATACTGCTATATGAACTACATGGATTAATGGGAAACGTCGGGAAACTCCTACTAAATTCAAAATATGTCAGGCTGATTCCTTGAAGAACAAAAGAAGTACTATGCGCCTCTGTGTCCACCCAACAATAATGTTATTGGAAATAGCATGAGAAGTTAACAGTACACGCTAGGACAAACAGTAGGCTACAAGACTGCTAGCAATACCCAATAATATGACGACCAGTGATTCAGAGATTTAAAAAAAAAAGCATGAGCAGAGTAATTTCAACAACTCATTTTCAATTCAACATGCTTGCGGATTTCATAGGTTGTGGCACTTACATTATTCCTGGACGATATAAGTCTTGAAGCACAGATTTGAACAAATTGTTGCCAATGCTTTCCATGGAATTGTAGTTCCAGGGTGGTACTGAAACGACATCATGAGTCACCCCGACGAATCTCTGACTCCCTAACTATTAGTTGCGATTCTTCTATTTTTTTGAGAATTAGTTGCAAGTCATTTCTAGTAACAATGTATGAGGCTTTCAAGATCAAGCTTCATATTTAAGTGGCAAAGTAAATGACGCTGCTGAGTGCAGCTAACCGGTATAATAAATGTAATATTTAGTTGGGAGTCATTTTTTAATAGAAAAGATGATACTTTCAGCACTTGCAATGTAGAGGTTCCGTCTATTTCCTGTAGAAGTTGACAGGTTACTTGCCAAAAACAATCATGCTAGAGTCAGAACCGTTCATACTTTCTAAATATGTAGTTCTTCCTCTTGTGAATGCAAGGGATGATGATTTCTTCAAGACTGCGTTAATAAACATGGTGCCAACTGAGACAACTTCCCCGTGGGTGATGCAAAAGGTGCTGAACCGTCGGCATGTGATTCGGCCAAATGAATGCTATACTTACTAAAAATACACTGAGATGAATGAAACCTTTGAGAGCTAGCAATGCAACAGAACCTATCCAATAGGCTTTCCCAAAGAAGATGATGCTCGGGGACCAATGCTAGAAAGGAGCTGCCCCCGTTCCGTGAATAAGCCTGTCATCTCAGGGCCTAGGTTGCCATTTCCATCCACAGCCTCCTAAAGTGCCTCACATGGTTTCCTCTTCTGTAAATGCGATCTTCAATAATGCAAGAATTCGGAACCTTATCCATATGGAAGTTCGGATCTTGATGCAAATCAAGGGTTCCGATAGCACACTCTGCTGCTAGTGTAGATAGGAAAGCCGTCCTCTCTCTCTCTCTCTCTCTCTCTCTCTCTCTCTATATATATATATATATATATATATATATATATATATATATGGTCGCGCTATTCGTCATCCTGGGTGAGGAATAATTATTCTTCATCCCCTTTATTTTACCATTAATGCATCGTAATTTTACATTCCGTAAGTTTTGTCTTATTTCCGACGCAAAAAGAGACCGTAAAAAAATATATAATCGCCGTAAAAAATATTTTATGTTATGTAAAATTACAAACGTAAAAACATAGTTTAAAATACACATAAACTGTAAATTTTCTTGTCTTATGACCTATATTTTTATTTTCTTATGTCAAATTTTACGTAGTGAATCAATAGAAATGTAACTATTTGAATTCCAAACGTAATTTAATTATGAAATGATCATAAGATTACCTTGGGTGAAGATTAACTTATTCTGCACTCTAGGTGATGAATAGTAACACTATATATATAGGCGAAGTATCAAGTAAAAACCCCTATTCAGTAAAAACTGAAAACTATCATCCTAGCCCATCGGATCGAGGACGTACAGCAGAGATCGGAGGTGGGAATATGGCCATCCACTTAACAATTGTTTTGCACATAACCCCCCGTTCTTACCTTCTGTCTTGTGAAAGATTTAGCGAACAAGAAAAAAAAACGAATCTCGACCCAGGCGAGGGTGAGACTTGGCGGCGGCGACTGGACTGCGACTTGGCAGCCGCCATGAAGCCTCGTCATGTGCAGAACGCCATGTGCCCTAGCTCTCCAACGGCTCAGTCCTTGAGCCCTCTTCCTCGTCCTCCATCAGCCATGTACACCAGTACTAGTCCTCGGTCGGCACCGTCCAGCAGCATGAGCGCTCCGCCGCCCGTGATCGTCAACCCACTGCCGGCCCCGTCCAGTAGCGCGAGCACTCCGGCGGCCATGATCCCCCGTCCTCCGTTGGCCCCGTCCAGTAGCGCGAGCGCTCCGGCGGCCATGATCCCTCGTCCTCCGTTGGCCCCGTCCAGCAGCACGAGCGGTATGGTGGCCATTATCCCCCGTCCTCCGTTGGCACTGTCCAGCAGCGCGATCACTCCGTCGGCCGTGATCCTCCGTCCTCCGTTGGCCCCGTCCAGCAGCGCGATCACTCCGTCGGCTGTGATTCCACACCCTCTGTCGGTGCCGTCCAGCAGCGCGAGTCCTCTGCCGGCCTCCGCGGTAAGCAATGATTTTTTTATGGTTTATTTTCTTCCTCCATTGATACGAACTGATCATGCTAATGCCATGGTTACTTTTGTTAGCTTGGTGGTGATTTGATTTTTTCAAAACCATAATTGCGATGAAGGAGTACGCCATGATATTGAAATACATCCTCCCCCCATCAATTTGGATAGCTTCCGGACACCCAAAAAAAGAGCCACGGACGTCCCAGTTTGTGTGAGTGTCATACAACTTAGTTCAAATGCCTCTAACAATTACTAACTTGTATGACTAATGGGTGTTGTAATTTTTAGAGTTCATCATGTACACCCAGATGCGATGAGAACTTGAAGCCAGCTGTAGGAATGACATTTGATAGTATGGAAGCGGTCGAAGAGTTTTACAAGGCTTATGCACACAATGTTGGATTTTCAGTTCGAATTGGACAGAAGAAGACTGTAGATAATGTGATAGTCTGGAGGCGTTTCCTTTGTTCAAAATCAGGATTCCGAACAGAGAAGGTCGATGAACCCAGGACGAATTTGAATGGAGAGAAGAAAAGAACACATGCAAGAAAGATCACTGGATGTGGTTGTGAGGCCATGATAACTGTGAAGCATATAAAGGATGGCAAATACTCAGTATCAGATTTTCATGAAGAACACACCCATGATTTTGTCACACCTAGGAAGCAACATTTAATCAAGTCTAACCGAAAAGTCAGTGAGAAGGCCAAGGGCACACTATTCACATGTCACGCAGCTAGCATTGGTACATCTGGGGCGTTTCGGTTGCTTCGTGTTGGTGAGGGTGGATTTGAGTTTGTGGGGTGCACAAAAAGAGACCTGCAAAATTACCATCGTGACATGAGAAGTACTTTCAAGGATTCAGATGCTCAAATGTTCATTGACAACCTCAGGAAGAGGAAGAAAATCAACCCAGGGTTCTTCTTTGAGTATGTTCTTGATGATAAGAACTGTCTGACACATGTATTTTGGGCTGATGCTTTTTGTAGAAAGAATTATGCTTTGTTTGGAGAAATGGTGTCCTTTGACTCTACATATAGCACCAACTAGTACAACATGATTTTTTGCCCATTCACAGGAATAAACCACCACATGGGATCTGTTTTTTATGGTGCCGCCTTGATTGTAGATGAGAAGATAGAGTCATATGAATGGGTATTTGAAACGTTCTTGAAAGCAATGGATGGGGCAGCACCAAGGCTTATAGTAACTGATGAAGACCAAAGCATGAAGGTTGCAATTGAACATATAATGCCAAACACTATCCATAGGCTATGCATGTGGCACATAATGAGAAAGCTTCCAGAAAAGGTTGGCCCTCCATTGAGAGAGGATGAACATTTCTATAGTACAATTAACTCATGTGTATGGGGCTCTGAAAACCCAGCTGAATTTGAGGCAAAATGGTCTTCATTGATTTCTGAATTTGGGCTTGAGGAAAACACATGGTTTGCCAGGAGATATGAACTTCGTGAATCATGGATACCAGCCTACTTCAGAGGTGTTTTTTTGGGTGAGACTCTAAGAACCACTTCAAGGTCAGAGAGTGCTAACTCGTTTTTCAATCACTTTATTGGCTATAAACATGCTTTGGTGGAGTTTTGGATTAGGATTGGTACAGCCCTAGAAGAACAATGTTAGAATGAACTTAAGGCTGACCATGAGTGCCTCAATTCTATGCCTACATTGATTACATCTTGGGAGATTGAGAAGCATGCTATTCTGGTCTTCACCCATGAGGTTTTCAAATATTTTCAGAAGGAGGTGCGTGCAGCTAGAGATCATTGCTTGATTGAAAGCATATCACAGGAAGGTGATGTGAGAACCACTGTTATAGGTGGTGACCGCTCTTCGAAGTCTCGAGAAGTTCAATTCAACACAACATCCATGAGTGGTCATTGCTCTTGCATGTTATTTCAGACACGTGGAATTCCATGCCGACATATCATTGTTGTTTTGAGAGGTGCAAAGATGAATGAGCTACCTAGCCATTTTATTCTAGATAGGTGGAAGAAAACGGTTAACAGGAGGGTACTATATGATGGGTACGGCAACTTGCTTGAAGAGAATGAAAGTAGTTCCTTAGATCTGGCAAAGCAGAAAATGGTTTCTGAGATACACCAAGCAGTGGATGACACAATTAGGTTGGCTGAACACTCTCCTGAAGAATTGGAAGCATTAAGAAACATTCTCATTGACATGAAAAGAAAAGTGTCTGAAAGGGTTGTTGCCAATCATCCTAGTAGACAAGATGAGTTTGAGGCATATATTAGTTGTACCATGCCTAATAAGGTTGACATTCATCCACCAACTGATGTCCATACAAAAGGGAGATGCAAAAGAATTAAGGGGCACTTAGACAAGGGTGGGAATCAAAATAAGGATGGAGAAGGGAAGCAAAATAATGATGCAGAGGGGAAGAAAAATGTTGGTGGAGCAAAAAAGAAAGTGCCTAGAACATGCAAGAAGTGTAAGCAGGTTGGCTTCCATGATAACCGTAATTGCCCTAACAACAACTAAGAAAACTATTGGTACTTTTCATACCCATACAATTTACTTATTTTCAAAAATGTATATTCGCACACAAAACTGATCTGTTCATGTCAAACTGCAGGTCTTGTTCAAGCTCCACAAATCTTCTCAGTTTCTGAAATCTTATGATGCATCTCTGAAAGACAACTTGGTGGTGAAGCTCATGGGCTGGATGAATTTTAGATGGCCTTTGCGGCTATATTTTGCTAGAAGATTATCATTTTATCACAGAATAGTGTTGTTCTTCTGAATATTTATGTTTGAAGGCGTCAAAAATATTTATGTTTGAATATGTACTGCATGAAATGGCCATGACACAAATATTTATTTTCAGTTTTCAGTGCAAGAATATTGTTCTCAAGGCTGATATTTTTGCATGTTGTTTCATCGAGTTTACTGCAAACAAACGGAAAAGTTTTGTACATAAGAGAGGGCATTTAGCTTAGCATGTGTCCCCTGCTTGCTGATGCTGCTGCTATGCTATTGCTCTCCGTGTGTGTGTTGTGGTGTGTAATTATCAGGGCAATGTTAACCACCAGTCCATGCATCGCAGGGAACTAGGGAAGTACAGTAGAATCCATGTTACTGCAAGAAAGTTGCTCAACTAGCTATCGTACAGCACCTCCAGAGCAATGGGAAAGCTAACTGCAACCAATTCACAATCGCTCTAAAAATCTGCGATTTCAGTATGTACAACAATAGCAAAAGAACAAAGATCTGTTGTACATCCACATTCAGTCGAGGATTTTTCTGTACATTCATATACAGAAAGGTGCAGCAAAACAACAAGGATGTGTCATGTGTCTAAACATCCACGTTCATTCATGGCGTTCAATCAGTTACAGGAAAACATCAACCATTTATCTGTACAGCAAAACATCTACAATTTCTCCGAACATCGACATCAGCCGTTTTTCTGTACAACAAAACATCCACAATTTCTCTGAACATCCCTCGCTGAGAGCAGCGCCAGGTCGCCGGGTCGACAGCCAGCGCCGCGGCCGCCGCCGCCTCCAGCGCGTGTGCAGAAGAAGGGCATCGACACGGAGGACGCGGCCTCTGGGTCTCCCTCGAGTGGCGTCGCAGTCAGTCGCCGTCGAATAGCCGCCTCAGTCAGTCACCGCCCAATCGCCGCCGCTTCCTGGTCGCCCCCGCGAGGATGGAGAACTAAGAAGGGGATAACGAGTACGTCCTCTCTCCCGGGGATAACTACTGTTAGCAGGGGGTTAGCTGCAAAACTGGGATTAGTGTGTGGTTAGTTTCCACCTTTTTTCTGTACCGTAGCTCCTCGATCCAGTGGCGCACGAAGAAAGTTTTCAGTTTTCAGTGAACGGACATTTTCACTTGATACTGACTATTCGTCACCCTGGGTGAGGAATAGTTATTCTTCACCCCCCTCTATTTTACCATCAATGCATCGTAATTTTACGTTACATAAGTTTTGTCTTATTTCCGACGAAAAATGGAACCGTAAAAAAATATATAATTGCCGTAAAAAATAGTTTATGTTATGTAAAATTACAAACGTAAAAACATAGTCTAAAATACACATAAACTGCAAATTTTCTTGTCTTATGACATTTATTTTTATTTTTTTATGTCAAATTTTACATAGTGAATCAATAGGAATGTAACTATTTGAATTTGAAACGTAATTCAATTATGAAATGACCGTAAGATTACCTCGGGTGAAGAATAACTTATTCTGCACCCTGGGTGATGAATAGTAACACTATATATATATATATATATATATATATATAATCATTTCATAATTAAATTACGTTTAGAATTCAAATAGTTACATTCGTATTGATTAACTACGTAAAATTTGGCATAAGAAAATAAAAATATAGGTCATAAGACAAGAAAATTTACAGTTTATGTGTATTTTACACTATATTTTTATGTTTGTAATTTTACGTAACATAAATATTTTTTACGGCGATTATATATTTTATTATGGTGTCTTTTTACGTCAGAAATAAGACAAAACTTACGGAATATAAATTATAGTGCATTGATGGTAAAATAGAGGGGGTGAAGAATAATTATTTCTCACCCAAGGTGAATATATATATAACTATTCCTCACCCAAGAATAGAGGGGATTGACTATTCGTCACCCTGGATGAGGAATAGTTATTCTTCACCCCCTCTATTTTACAATCAATACACCGTAATTTTACGTTCCGTAAGTTTTTTCTTATTTCTGACGTAAAAAGATACCGTAAAAAAATATATGATCGTCGTAAAAAATATTTTATGTTATATAAAATTACAAACGTAAAAATATAGTGCAAAATACACATAAACTGCAATTTTTCTTGTCTTATGACCTATATTTTTATTTTCTTATGCCAAATTTTACGTAGTGGATCAATAAAAATGTAACTTATTCTGCACCCTGGATGATGAATAGTATCCCTATATATATGTGTGTGTGTGTGTTTGTCTACAAATTTGGTCAAAGATTGGAGCTACTAGTTAATGATTTCCTCAACAATGGTCGGAGTCCTACGTGCCTGACTATCGCAAAGCCTCCCAACTTTACTTCCACTTTGCGAGGGGAAATGCGCTCAGACCACTTGGTGGATCGATACAAGCCCGCGTTAGATGGCAAAATAGGTCCGGACGTATAGCACTGGAGATGCCCTAAGTTTCTTTTGCAAAAGAAAAGGATAAGTCAAATGGCTGACTCTTGAGAGAGAGAGAGAGAACCGCCAGACTGACTGGATTAAAGGAATTTTATATATCCTTGCAAAATTTAGATCTTAAAGAAAAAAGTTGCAGAATCAAACAGAAACTGATACAAGTACCAACCAAAAGAAAAACTGATATATATATATATATATATATATATGCGATGCGTTAATGCGCGACACCCCGATGCGATAATGCGCGATGGCTGTTTGTATCGGTCCCGTTGGAGGAGGAGACGGCAGCCAGGGTCTGCTATGCCCCACCGTTATCTACGAATCATATATATAAACACACACACAAGTAAACACCGATTTGTGGCTTTATAATTCGGACGGGCCTCCAAAGTAGCGTGTCAAGGAAGGAGGAGACACCGGTGGGGCATTTTTTCCTTTGTCGAAAATAGACACCGGTGGGGCATAGCAGAAGACCCTTGCAATTGCAGGGCCCTGTTCTGGTGGGGCTCGTCTTACCCTGGCTGCCGTCTCCTCCTCCAACGGGACCGGTACAAACAGCCATCGCGCATTATCGCATCGGGGTGTCCCGTCAGCTCCCGGCCAGTCCTTTGGCATGTCAAGCAGCAGCTTCCCCGCGCCCAGATCATTGCTCGCCGGCGTAATCGGATGAGCGTACACGCCACGCCGCGACTCCCAGTCAAAGTCCTGCAGCAGCAGGTGCCCCCGTTGCAGGGGATGCGGCCACGCCGGAAACCGCATGCGAGGTGCCCTCACGGCGCTGCTGTGCTGCGCCCAGCGGCCGCACTCCCCCATGAACAGCACCTCCATCCCCGCGCGGCGCCAGTAAACCACGTACACCCGCGCGTCGGACCCCGTCGTCATCTCGGGCGAAGCTGCACCCGAGTCAGCCAACTCGATGGGCTCCGACGTGATCTCCTCCTCCGTCGCCAGATCGAAGCGGACGACCTTCGCTAGCTGATGCTGATCCGTGCCAACGGACCACACCGATCGAGTCAATTGCAATAAATCACCACATTTGTAGATAGGTTTGCAGAAAACCACCAACTCGTTAATCCGTTGCGAAAACACCGTAAAATTACTTAAGTCGTTGCAAAAAGCACTGATCGGGCGATTTAGCGCGTTTGATCGCTTTCTGACAAATGAAGCCTGATTGTAAGAAGCTATCATGACAAAAAGTTAACATACACACCCCTGAAATGAGTAAATAAACACAATCCAATCCACCCTGTCCCGCAGCCGCCGCCGCTGCCTCCCGGTGCCGCCCTGCTCCGGCAGCCGCGGTGGCGTCCCCAGATCCCCAACCTCGCTCGACCTCACGACTCCCTCCACAGCCATGGGCCATCAAGTAGCCCAAGGTCGCCACCGCCGTGAGGGCGCTGCTGCTGCCACATGATTGGTGGTGCCGTCGACCCAGCGAGGCACCCAGCTAGGTCGTGGACGAGCCTAGATACGGGCCAAGAAGTAGATTCCAGAGGAAATTAACGGAGCACTGCGGGAGGAGCTGTACGGCGTGTGGTGACGGCAGGAGAGCCATGCCGAGCCGCAGCCGGCGACGGGGGTGACGAGGACAGAGGTGTGGCTCCGCGGGGGCGACGTGGGGACGGCGGGAGCAGCTTCGGCGAGGGCCTTCTCGTGCCAGTGTCATCCCGCAGGCCAGCTCCGGCTCCGGCACTCCTGCTTAGTCGCCGGCGGCCGTCTTGCAGCCTTGGCCTGCTTGGTGAGCACCGCTCCTATCCAAGGAAGATGATGCATGAAGTAGCAGCACAAGCATGCCCATGCACGCATGCAAGCAGGAGCGACACACACTGCCGATTCAATCTGGAAGAGCTACCGTGGACTCGACGGGATCTCACCAGCGGCCGACTAAATATGCAATTGACGCTCACACTTGTCAGAAAGCTCGGGGAGGGGGGTGATTGCGTTTTTGTTTTACATACAACGGTGTGTATGTAAATTTGTTACCAGATTAGCTTCTTACAATCAGGCCCCACTTGTCAGAAAGCGATCAAACGGACTAAATCGCCCGATTAGTACTTTTTGCAACGACTTAAGTGATTTTGCGGTGTTTTTCGCAACGGATTAATGAGTTGGTGGTTTCTGTAAACCTAGCCACAAATATGATGGTTTCTTGTAATTGACTTACACCGATCCGTCAACAAATACGGTGTTAGGTAATCCAAACATAAGCTAGTTTTAACTAGGTAAGTTGTAGTTAGATAAGTCAAATTATATGGTGTCTGGCTTGCATGCCATGCCATCTTGCAATATGTGTGTGTTGATTCCGGTTAGGATTAGTACTGTGATCAGCGTCGCCGGTAATTTGTTTACGCAAGGTTTAGTTCCTGTCCAGGGACAAGTTTGAGTCCTAGTCTTTCTAGTAGTCCTTGTCCGCGTGGAGTTGGAGTCCGTATAGGTTTAGTGCTTGGTCGGCCGGCTGTGCATATATATATATGGACATCATGGCATGAGTTTTGTAACACCGAGAGAGAAAACCAGAAAATCAATAAAGAGGAGAAGAAAAAGGGCACGATACGAGCCCTTGGCTATCAGTGTTGTGTATGCGTGTTCTTCGTCGTGATTTTGTGTGATCGATCCTGTGGGAGAGTTCCAACAATTGGTATCAGAGCAAGGATCGAGTGAAGCTGCGCTTGCCCCGGGGTGGCGACCCTGCTAGCGCCTCGGGGCGGGCAATAGAGTCGCTGTTGTAGCGACGAAGAGCAGCGGGTGTAGCGACAACGAGGAGCGGGTGATATAGTCGTTGGGATGCAGCGACGAGGAGGAGCAGGCAATTGTCGTTCGAGCGGCGACAAGGAGGATCGGGCAGTTGTCGTTAGGCGGAGCGGCGATAAGAAGGCGGCGAGGATGCTGTCGCAAGCGAGGCGACGGGTGATGGTCGTTCTGCGAACAACCTGGAGGAGGACAACAAGGCTGTCGTCGGTAAGGCGTTGGTGACCGTTGATGGTTATGGAGATGCCGAAGTTGCGATACCGAGGAAATCATCAAGATCATTGTTGGATGTGGAGATGGCGAAGTTGCGAGCCGTCATCAATGTGTGCATATGAGTTCTTGTAAGGTACGTCCAAGAGCTCAGGCGTGTGAATCTTCTGCTGCAGTTGAGATGCGTCATTGGCGGAAGAGAATTGCGAGCGAGAGCGAATGAAAAAGGAAACTGTGCCTTGCGTTTCCGTTCGTGATGAAGGTGTTCCGGCGAGTTCATATACGGTGAAGATGAGTTGCACGTATATGGCAAGTTGTGTTGCCGCTGGACATGATGTGTCGTTTGATTAAGTTGTGGCATCGGCGACATTGAGAAGATGTGAAGATGTGGTGGGTGAAGAGTTGTGTCTCCCCACGTACAAGCAACCGACGAGAAGATGAAGATCAACGTGTAGATGGACGTGCACCAGGTAAGTTGAGTTCCTACATGAGGCTATACGTTTAGTCTGTATGTAGCACGTTAAGATGTGGCAGCGTGGCTGGTAGTCCGAATAATCGTTGGTTCAGTCTACAACTCGGCATGAAAAAAAAGATAATGATGAAGTGATGATCATTGTTGCAAAAAGAGAGAAGTTGCGGTTCGGTAAGTCGCGTCATCAGAGACAACCTGCGAGACAAGATGAACAGGAGGTTGTCTGCATGTCTCATCGAGTAAAGAGTCTAATATTTGGATTAGGAGGTGATTGTTAGGTAATCCAAACGTAAACTAGTTTTAACTAGGTAAGTTGTTGTTAGATAAGTCAAATTATATTGTGTCTGGCTTGCATGTCATCTTGCAATATGTGTGTGTTGAGTCCGGTTAGGATTAGTATTGTGATCAGTGTTGCCGGTAATTTGTTTAGGCAAGGTTTAGTTCCTGTCCAGGGACAAGTTTGAGTCCTAGTCTTTTTAGTAATCCTTATCCGCGTGGAGTTGGAGTCTGTATAGGTTTAGTGCTTGGTCGGCCGGCTGTGCATATATATATATGCACATCATGGCATGAGTTTTGTAACACCGAAAGAGAAAACCAGAAAATCAATAAAGAGGAGAAGAAAAAGGGCACAATACGAGTCCTTGACTATCAGTTTTGTGTACGCATGTTTATCGCGTGATTTGATGTGATCAATTCTAAGGACGAATTTCCAACATACGGGGCCTTCGTAGGGCACGGCGGCGGCCGCATGCGCTCTCCTCCAGTTCCCGCCTCCTCCGATCGTGTACACGTATATATCTTTCACCGTAGCGTCACCCTTATGTAAGTCGCGGCCCTGGTGCAAGATCTTGTATCTCCTCGAACTGGGGTCGAAGCCAAAACAGTAGGCGGTAGGCTCGCACCGTCTCTGCGTCTCCGGCGGCGGTAGGACGAGCGATTCGCCGGTGAAGGGCTCTACCACCCTGATGTCTGCCTGGTGAAAGTCGAGGAAGCAGAGCAGGCCGTTGCACGTGCCCACCATGTTTTCTGACTCGCCGGCCGTGAACCTGGCCACCAGTCGCCAGTGTTCGTCGAAGAGGTACCCGTCGCCGCTTCGCGGCTCTATAGCCGTGTCAGCTTCGCCTCCCTTACGTCCAAGAAAAAACACGATGGTGTGGGTCAGGGGCCGCGGTCCGTGGATCATGTGCGCATCGATGAAGGCAGGGTCGGAGATGACCTCGCACCACTCCTTGCAGACGCGGCGGAAGCGCCGGAGGTCGCTCGCCGGGAAGCGGAGCAGGACGCTGGCCAGGACGTCTCGCGGGATAGCATCGTTTGAATCGCCGGCCATCGCCTGGTTTTGGACGACAGTGCTTGGTTGATTCAGGAATGATTGTAGGAATTTGGTAAACGATTTGTACCTCCTTGGGGAGGCCGCGTGGTTTCTAGGTATAGGTGCCGAACAAGGCAGAGATGACAGCTTGCACGTTCCAACGAGATCGATCGACTTGCGTGCAACAACACCTAGTTTAAACTAGAGGCATAACTCCTAATTATATCTCTAAACTCCCTTTTTTTCGGTCAACTTAGAGCTTTTTTTTTCCGGGAACTTAGAGCTTTATATACTCTATAACACCATGCTCCCTAATTTTGAAGATCCCGCATTCAATTGAGGTCTTCAATTAAAATTACGATCGCTCCATTTTGACCGGGTCAACAATTTTTCAAAGCTTGCTCATTCAATTGTTTTATACTATTGGCTCACATTATGCTTTCTAATTTTTAAGGCCTCACAATTAATTGAGGTGTCCAATTTAAAATTAAGTCGTCCGATTTTAACTTGGTCAACAATTTCTCAAGGAGCTCTCTTATTCAATTCTTTTAATTCCTTATGTTTCCTAATTGTTGACTGGGTCAACATTTTCTCAAGGAACTCTCTTATTCAATTCTTTCATGCAATTAAGGTATTCAATTTTGGATTTGATATATGATTTTAACCGGGCCAACAATTTTTTAAATCAACCAGCAAGAACCGGCTTATAAAAACACATCAATTTCACGCAACCCTCTCACCACCTAAAAAAAGCGCCACCATATGATATTGTAGATGTAGTAACATAACTAGTAGATGTAGTAACATAACTGAAGGAAATATGCCCTAGAGGCAATAATAAAGTTATTATTTATTTCCTTATATCATGATAAATGTTTATTATTCATGCTAGAATTGTATTAACCGGAAACATAATACATGTGTGAATACATAGACAAACAGAGTGTCACTAGTATGCCTCTACTAGACTAGCTCGTTAATCAAAGATGGTTATGTTTCCTAACCATGAGCAAAGAGTTGTTATTTGATTAACGAGGTCACATCATTAGTTGAATGATCTGATTGACATGACCCATTCCATTAGCTTAGCACCCGATCGTTTAGTATATTGCTATTGCTTTCTTCATGACTTATACATGTTCCTATAACTATGAGATTATGCAACTCCCGTTTACCGGAGGAACACTTTGGATGCTACCAAACGTCACAACGTAACTGGGTGATTATAAAGGAGTACTACAGGTGTCTCCAATGGTAGATGTTGGGTTGGCGTATTTCGAGAATAGGATTTGTCACTCCGATTGTCGGAGAGGTATCTCTGGGCCCTCTCGGTAATGCACATCACTTAAGCCTTGCAAGCATTGCAACTAATGAGTTAGTTGCGGGATGATGTATTACAGAACGAGTAAAGAGACTTGCCGGTAACGAGATTGAACTAGGTATTAGATACCGACGATCGAATCTCGGGCAAGTAACATACCGATGACAAAGGGAACAACGTATGTTGTTACGCGGTCTGACCGATAAAGATCTTCGTAGAATATGTAGGAACCAATATGGGCATCCAGGTCCCGCTATTGGTTATTGACCGGAGATGTGTCTCAGTCATGTCTACATTGTTCTCGAACCGTAGGGTCCGCACGCTTAACGTTACGATGACAGTTATTATGAGTTTATGCATTTTGATGTACCGAAGGTTGTTCGGACTCCCGAATGTGATCACGAACATGATGAGGAGTCTCGAAATGGTCGAGACATAAAGATTGATATATTGGAAGCCTATGTTTGGACATCGGAAGTGTTCCGGGTGAAATCGGGATTTTACCGGAGTACCGGGAGGTTACCGGAACCCCCCGGGAATCAAATGGGCCATAGTGGGCCATAGTAGAAAGGAGAAGGGGGCAGCCCAAGGTGGCCGCGCGCCTCCCCTGTAACGCCCTCGATGCGGCTATGTCTCCCACGTGTCGAGGCACGACTTAGAGACATAGGCGCATTGAAAGCAATGTCGCAAGTCAGGAATCATTACACAACCCAAGTACATATCTAATATAAAGGGGGGATAATAATAATAGTTGGCTTACACTCGCCACGTCACTTCAAAGTACATAAATAACATCCATCATACAATCACTCATGGCCCGACTACGACGCCAAAATAGAAAAGACCCCCAACAAGCGACTAATCCCTGAATCGAACCCCGAATAGGCACCACTACTGATCATCAGGAAAAGAAACATAGTATCGCTGAGAGTCCTCGTCGTACTCCCACTTCAGCTCGAGCGCGCCATCCGGAGGAGTATCATCGGTCCCTGCATCTGGTGTAATAGTAATCTGTGAGCCACAAATGACTCAGCAATCTCGCACCCTCGCGATCAAGACTATTTAAGCTAAATAGGTAAGGAAGGGGGTAATGTGAGTGGAGCTGCAGCAAGCGACTAGCATATATGGTGGCTAACTTATTCGCAAAGGAGAGCGAGAAGAGAAGGCAAAGCACGAGCGGAAACTACATAGAGCAGACTACGCAAACATAACTCCAACGCCGTGTCCACTTCCCGGACTCCGCCGAGAAGAGGCCATCACGGCAACACACGCGGTTGATACATTTTAATTAATTAAGTTCAAGTTATCTACAACCGGACATTACCAAATTCCCATCTGCCCATAACCGCGGGCACGGCTTTCGAAAGATCAATCCCTACAGGGGGGTCCCAACTTAGCCCATAACAAGCTCTCACGGTCAACGAAGGAATAGACCTCCACCCAGGACCCACCGATCAGACTCGGTATCCCTGTACAATAAGATGATTCGACAGGTCAAAACTAGTCCAGCAACACCGCCCGAATGTGCCGACAAATCCCGATAGGAGCTGCACATATCTCTTTCTCAGGGCACACTCAGATGAGACTAGCTACGAGTAAAACCAACCCTCAAGTTACCCTGAGGTGGCCCCGCAGGCAGCTCATTTCGGACCAACACTCAGAGGAGCACTGGCCCGTGGGGGGCTAAAATAAAGATGACCCTCGGGCTCCGGAAACCCAAGGGAAAGAAAAGGGTAGGTGGCAAATGGTAAAACCAATGTTGGGCATTGCTGGAAAAGCTTTAATCAAGGCGAACTATCAAGGGGTTCCCATTATAGCCCAACCGCGTAAGGGACGCAACAATCCGGGAACATAACACCCATATGACGGAAACTAGGGCGGCAAGAGTGGAACAAAACACTAGGCGAGAGGCCGAGCCTTCCACCCTTTACCAAGTATATAGATGAGTAAAGATAGTATAGCAATATAATGATATCCCAACAAGTAAATAAAAGTTCCAACAAGGAACGGCTCCAATCTTCACCTGCAACTAGCAACGCTATAAGAAGGGGCTTGAGCAAAGCGGTAACATAGCCAATCAATGGTTTGCTAGGACAAAGGTGGGTTAGAGGCTCAATCATGGCAATTGGGAGGCTGACAAGCAAGTGGTAGGCATCGTAGCATTGTCAAAGCAAAAGAGCGAGCATACCAGCATAGCAAAGATAGTAGTGATTTCAAGGGTGTGATCATCTTGCCTGCACAGTTGTCAGAATTGACTGGATCCTCAAAAGCAAACTCAATGGGCTCCTCGTTAGCGAACTCGTCTCCCGGCTCTACCCAACAACACAAACAAGCAACAAGGATACAATCAACCACGTGCAAAGGCAACCAATAAGATGCAAAGATGATATGCTATGCGGGATGCGATGCGGGATGCAAAATGCAAGATGTAACAGGAAATGCATGAATCTGGCCTCAACTTGGGAAACCAAGTGTGCCACTGGATAGAGGGGAAGAAATCCCCTGAAAACGATATAAAGATCATGGCAATCGGAGCTACGGTTAAGAAATGGCAAGCGATTTACTAAACGAACCGATCTGCGATTTACAGCAAGTAGGCTCCTAAATGCAACAAAATGAACATGCTACAGCCACCAAACATGAAAACAAATTGCATGGCAGTGATGTACTCATCAAGCTTAACAAATCATCAGGACTGAGGCATAGGCAAATTCATCCATTAAGGGCTTCAAACAAGTATGGCAAAACTGAATAAGCAAAACAGATTTCAGACTTAGCGAAATTAACGCTAGTCTGAAATTTCAGACCACGATGCTCTCTTCGGAGCAGCAAAACAACATGAAGGAAAACCTGAACATGGCAAGTAAGAGCATGGCATGGAGCTACTCAACAAGCTTAACAAAACACCCAAAGTGACCTGGGGCCAAAAGGGTTCACAAAATGCTCTACCGAGCACACGAACATCGATGAAACACAATTAGTTTTCAGACTTTGTGAAAACTGGGACATGCTGAAATAATAACTCACGGAGGCATGTAAACGAGCTCGATGCTCTCACTACGGTGCAAGTCATGGCAAGGAAAGCATATATCCATCAAGAAGGCACAAAATGCTAGCTAGACATGGCAAGAACAAAGGCATAGCATGCATAGATCACTAGCAATCACTCCGGCGAAATCGCAAAAGAGTTCACGATCTGCCCAAAACAGCAACTATCCAAAAGTTGAGCTCGATTGAGTCAACCTAGGGTGCTCCAACATAACAAGTAAAGACATGGATGGATTAAGCACAATAAGCATAACAAACCACTCTTACTGATCATCCTCAAAAGAGGCACGGATCACTAGGAAACAAGCCGGACATATAGCATCGTGAACTAAAACGGCCCAGACTTAGTGAAAATCACTAAGTCCCTGAAATCGATAATCTCAGGTAGCCCTCTTCGCAAGCTTGCACAAGACAACACACACATCCTAAAAATACATGGAAGGCACCTCTGTAAATAAGACAACATGCTTAACAATTCATCCCAAAGGGGCACAGGCATATCATGCACGGATTGAATATGGCAAAAATGACAAAAGTGCATGTTGAACTAACGGATCTGCAATTTAACTCAACATGCCTCCTTCCAACAGAATTTTGGGCACCAAGATGACCTCAAATGCAAATGATGCAATGGAATGAAATGATGTACTCGTCGAGGCGAAGATTTTGACATATCATACGCCCAAAACGGAGCTACGGATGAGGAGATATGAGCGGTCAAAGTAGCAAGAAAAAATAGGGTTTCGGGAGGAGAAAGTCAACCGAGATCTAGATCTGGGATCCCGACACTGTTCACCGGCCGGCGCGGGTACTGTAGCTGCGCGACCCGGGGTGGCCGGAAATGGCGACGGCGGCGGCCGGCGTGGAGGGGGGAGGAGGCCGGCGACGGTGGCGGAGTCGGCCGGGGTGGCCGCGGCGCTCGCCGGCATCGGAGGCCGCCGGAACGGGGCGGTGAGGCGGCGGTGGGGCCCGGCGAGCTCGGCCCGGGGTGGCGCCGGAGGTGAACGGCGGCGGGGGTCGGCGATGGCGGCCGCGGTGGCTCCGGCCACCGGAGCGCGGAGGGGTGACGGGGCCGGGCGGCGCTGGACTGCGGGCGGCGGCGCGGGCGAACCGGGCCGCGGGGGCCGGCTTCGGGCTCCCCGGCCCGCGGCGGCGGCGGCGGGCGCGAGCCACTGAGGAGGCGACACGTGGCGGCGGCGGGGAGGAGTCGGACACGTCCGTCGGTGGACGAATTGTCCGGCGCGGCGCGGGGAAGAGATCTAGGGTTAGGGGGAGAAGAGACCCGGGATTTTTAGGGGGGGGGGGTATTTATAGAGGTAGAGGGAGCTAGGAGAGTCCAAATGAGGTGCAGCTTTCGGCCGCGCGATCGTGATCGAACACTCTAGGATATGGAGCAGAGTTTGGTGGGTTTTGGGCCAAATTGGAGGGGTGTTGGGCTGCACACACATGAGGCCTTTTCGGTCCCTCGGTTAACCGTTGGAGTATCAAACGAAGTCCAAATGACCCGAAACTTGACAGGCGGTCTACCGGTAGTAAACCAAGGCCGCATGGCAAGTCTCGGTCCCGTCCGGAAATGTTTAATGCCCACACACGAAAGAAAGCTAGAAATGTCCACCGGAGGAGAACGAAGCGCCGGAATGCAAAACGGACAACGGGGAAAATGCTCGAATGCATGAGATGAACATGTATGCGAATGCAATGCACGTGACAACATGATATGAGATGCACGAAAACGAAAACAACACACGGAGGTAAAAACCCGAACCCGAGAATTAAATATAACTTAATGCCGGAAACGGCATGAGTCGGAGTACAATTGGGGAAGGTTACATATGGGGTGTTACAACACTCCATCACTACGAAAAGATCTCGTCCCGAGATCTAGGACTGAAAGAACTCCGGGTACTCAGAACGGAGGTGATCCTCGCGTTCCCAGGTAGCTTCACGATCGGAATGGTGTGACCACTTAACTTTGAGAAACTTGATTGACTTGTTGCGAGTTTTGCGTCCAGTCTCTTCAAGGATTGCAACTGGGTGCTCACGGTAGGAGAGATCTTCTTGGAGCTCAATGTCCTCGAAGTTGACGGTGCGCTCAGGCGTCTTGAAGCACTTTCGGAGTTGCGAGACGTGGAACACATCATGAACATTGGCCAATGTTGCAGGAAGCTCGAGTTGATAGGCGAGGTCGCCTCTCTTGCTGACGATCTTAAAAGGCCCGACGTATCTGGGGGCAAGCTTCCCTTTGATACCGAAGCGACGAGTCCCTTTCATAGGAGAGACGCGGAGGTAGACATGATCTCCGATCTCGAAGGCCAAATCATGGTGCTTGCTGTCGTAATAGCTCTTCTGACGAGATTGGGCTGCTTTCAGGTTATCACGAATGACCTTGCACATTTCTTCTGCTTCTTTGATCAGGTCATTACCCAGCAGCTAATGTTCACCGGTTTCAGACCAGTTGAGAGGTGTACGGCACTTCCTACCATACAGAATTTCAAACGGGGCCTTGCCGGAACTTGCTTGGAAACTTTTGTTGTACGAGAATTCAGCATAAGGAAGGCAATCCTCCCACTTCATGCCGAAGGAGATAACACAAGCCCTGAGCATATCTTCAAGAATCTGGTTGACACGCTTGACTTGACCGCTTGTTTGAGGGTGGAAAGCAGTGCTGAAGCGAATGCTGGTGCCCATGGCCTTCTGAAAAGAATCCCAGAACTTGGAGGTAAAGATGCTGCCACGGTCTGAAGATATCACTTGAGGAATACCGTGCAGAGAGACAATGCGGGAGGTGTAGAGCTCCGCCAATTGAGCTACAGTGATTGACTCTTTGATAGGCAAGAAATGAGCCACTTTGGTCAGCTTGTCGATGACAACGAATATAGCATCATTGCCACGCTTGGACTTAGGAAACCCAGTCACAAAGTCCATTTCAATGTGGTCAAACTTCCATTCTGGAATGGCGAGAGGTTGGAGGAGACCTGCTGGCCTTTGGTGTTCTGCTTTCACTCTTCTGCAGACATCACATTCATTCACGAATTGAGCGATCTCGCGCTTCATTCGAGTCCACCAATAAGTTTGCTTCAGGTCTTGATACATCTTCGTGCTCCCAGGGTGGATCGAGAGGAGATAGTTGTGAGCCTCATTCATAATCACTTTACGAAGTTCACCTTTGGGCACAAAAATTCGATCCTCGAAGAAGAGAGTGTCCTTGTCATCAAGTCGGTAGCACTTGTACTTGGACTGACTCTTTGCAATACCAATCTTCACCTTTTTCACCATAGCATCAAGAAGCTGGGCTTGGCGAATCTGGTCTTCCAAGGTAGGAGAAACTTGAAGGTTGGCAAGGAAACCTTGAGGAACAACTTGCAGATTAAGTTTGCGGAAGGCTTCACAAAGCTCGGGTTGATAAGGCTTGAGAATCAGACTGTTGCAATATGCTTTTCTGCTCAAAGCGTCAGCAATCACATTAGCCTTGCCTGGAGTATACTCGATACTCGGATTGTACTCTTGAATCATTTCGACCCATCGAGTCTGCCTGAGGTTGAGATTAGGCTGAGTGAAGATGTACTTGAGACTCTTGTGATCAGTGAAGATGTCCACTTTCCTTCCCAAGAGAAGATGTCTCCAAGTCAACAATGCGTGCACAACTGCCGCCAACTCGAGATCATGAGTGGGGTAGTTCTTCTCATTTGGCTTCAACTGGCGAGAGGTATAAGCAACAACTTTCTTCTCTTGCATCAGTACTGCACCGAGACCTTGGAGAGAGGCATCACAAAAGACCTCGTACGGCTTGGTTTCATCAGGCGGAGTTAGAACTGGAGCAGTGATCAATTTCTCTTTCAAAGCGTTGAAAGCAACATCACACTCCGGAGACCAAACGTACTTGACGTGCTTCTGGAGAAGATTTGAGAGAGGCTTCGCGATCTTGGAGAAGTTTTCAACGAATCTTCGACAATAACTTGCAAGACCGAGGAAGCTACGGAGTTGCTTCACATTCTGAGGAGGTTCCCAATTAACAATTGGAGACACCTTCTCAGGATCCACGGAAATGCCCTTGGCAGAGATAATATGACCAAGATAAAGAACTTCATCGAGCCAAAACTCACACTTGGAGAACTTGGCGTAGAATTGATGTTCCCTTAGCTTGTCAAGAACCAAACGCAAGTGTTTGGCGTGATCTTCCTTGTTCTTCGAGAAAACCAGGATATCATCGAGATAGACCAAAACAAAGTCGTTGGTGTAGGGGTTGAAGATGAAGTTCATCATGCGAGAGAACGTCGGAGGAGCATTGGCGAGGCCAAAAGACATAACAGTGTATTCATATGACCCATAGCTTGTTCTGAACGCCGTCTTTGGAATATCTTGTTCACGAATGCGAATTTGATGATAACCCATATGGAGATCAGGCTTGGAGAATACTTGGGCACCCTTGAGTTGTTCGAATAGCTCATTAATGTTGGGAAGTGGATATTTGTTCTTGATGGTCTTCTTGTTCAATGGACGATAATCAACACAAAGTCGGTCCGTTCCATCCTTCTTCTTCACAAAAAGAACACCACAACCCCACGGAGAAGTACAAGGCCGAATGAGACCCATTCTTTCTTGCACATCGAGCTGTTTCTTCAACTCCTTCAACTCTTCGGGGCCGAGCTTGTAAGGCCGTTTGCACACCGGTTCCGTACCGGGCTCAAGTTCAATAACGAATTCAACAGGCCGGTTTGGAGGCATGCTTGGGAGTTCTTCAGGGAAGACATCTTGATACTCATAAACAACCGGAATCTGCGAAATAGCATCCAATTCACCCTTTTCATTGAGAGAGAATAACCGGATGGTATTATCCCGAGCAGCAAAAACAATGACATCTTCAGAAGAATGAGTCAGTTGAATCTGCCTGGCTGCACAATCGAGGTGAGCCTTGTGTTTAGAGAGCCAGTCCATCCCAAGAATGAGGTCGATATCGGAATTGCCAAGAACCATAGGAGAAGCCAAGAACTTGAAATCACCCATCATGATAGAAATATCCGGAATCATCATAGTGGAACTCAGACGCTTCGCTGGAGAGACGACTTGCATAGCTCTAGGTAATGCCTTAGTGCTAAAATTGTTCTCCGATGCAAATGGGAATGACATGAAGGAATGCGATGCACCAGAGTCAAAAAGAACTTTTGCAGGAATATCATTAACAGGAAGGTTACCCATGATCACATCTGACGAATCCTCTGCTTGAGCTGCATTCACCATATTGACCTTGGCATGCTTGGGATTATGCTTGACCACAGCTGTACTTGCCGATCTGACAGGAGGAGGAGGAGGAAGACGCCTCTGGTTGAAACACTTGTTGGCGTAATGACCCTTCTGTTGGCACTTGTTGCACGTGACCTCTGAGAGCGGACGGTGGTACGGAGCACTCGATCTTGGAGCTTGAGACGAAGTCTTGTTCTGAAAGCCTGGGTTGGGTGGGTGGGATGAACCACTGCCACCTTTGCTCTTCTGCTGATACGGCTGACGGAACGGAGGAGGAAGCCAATACTTCTGCTGCTTGGCCACTTGAGTAGAGGACGAAGACGTAGTGTCTCTGACTCGCTTCCTGGAAGCATCACACCTGAGCTGAGCAGCCTCTTGCTTCAGTGCCATGTTGTAGAACTCATCGTATCTCAGCGGCTCGAAGAGGACAAGAGCGAGCTGAATTTCTTCACGAAGACCACCCCTGAACTGATAGATCATGCTCTTCTCATCAGGAACATCCTGCTTGGCAAAACGGGTGAGCTTCTGGAACAACTTGTTGTAGTCATAAACAGACAAAGAGCCTTGCTTCAGATTGCAGAATTCTTCACGTTTGCTTTCAGTCACACTTTGAGGAATGTGATGAGCGCGGAAATCACGACGGAAATCATCCCAAGTGATCAAACGTCCACCTCTGGAATCCCGGTACTGCTGAAACCACTCTGCGGCCTGATCCTTGAGCTGGAAAGACGCGAACTTGACGAAATCTTCAGGTCTGACGTTGCTACATTCAAAATGCTTGCCCAGATCGACTAACCAATCATCAGCATCGGTAGCCTCAACGCAGTTGCTGAACGTCTTTGGACCATTTGCGAGGAACTGATTCAGAGTTGCAAACTGGTTCTGGTTGTTGCCTTGATTCGCTTGACTGCTTTGATTCCGCTCTTGGATGATTTGCAAGATCAGCTGAGTATTAGCATTAGTAGCAGCCATCACAACCTGCCATGCTTCCGGAGGAGGCGGAGGTGGCGGAGGATCTTGATTCTGGTTCTGACTGGTGCTCTTAGCGGGAGCCATCCTGAAGAGGTTGACCACCATTAGCACACAAATAGAGAAATATAGAAGGTGAATCCAACGGAATGAAAATTGCAACATAAAGTCTTCACATTCGAACAAAATGAACGAATGCACTTCTCTTGAAGTGGTCACATATTCCTAAATTGCGAAGCCACGAAGAATCAGGTAGAAGAGGTACATCAATGAGGGATGGAATCAACATATGATGTCGAAGAAGAACGAATACCACAAATCGAAATAAAACCAAGGGTTGGCTTGCGGAATAAGCCGGAACAAACACATGATAGAAATTTCGTCCGAAGTGTTCGTGGTAGGACCTACACGGGCTCGACCGTACAGCACCATCATGTACAAGGCAGTGCACATGACATACGAAGCGTCCCCGAGTCAGCATAGCCAAGGACTCTTTAAGACACAACGAGGCCACTGTAAAATCGACCGTGAATAGGCGAACCACTAGACGTCGAACCCCAATTTCATATCACATATCTGTTGGAAAGATATCCTAAGGCTACTTGAATTCCCACCTATGAAATTCCCGAAACTTTCCGGTTATGCAATCAGGTGTTGAGGATACAGGGGAAGCATAATATCTCACCCAAGCTAGCAAATCCTACATCCAGCTGCATCCATCCTTCAACACATAACCAAGAAACCTTCGGAAACCATCTATCTCAACCTTCGAAAAGCATCCGTTATACAAGTTATGGCGATACTCCCGAACTCCCGCCCCAGTACTGGGTGGCGTCGACGTTATCTCACCAACGAACTGCATAAAGGAGATTTTCGATGTCGCGCACATATCTCAAGTATGCCAGAATTGCAACGATAGAATTATGATGACAACACCTCATAGCTCAACTCCCCGGGACACTTCCACTAAACCCCTGACAAGAGGCACCAAGACAGTATTCTCATCCTAAGCCATCGGAACAAAACTAAGATACTCGTGTGATCCTAAATTTTTTTTGTGAAATTTGAGAAGAGAAGAGTCAAAACTCTACGTTAGGATGCCTTACCAGAGCGATGAGGAGACTAGGAAGTAAAAAGAATTCCTAAGCTCTCCGATATATAATTCCTAAGGACTCAAAACATTTTTCTAGACACAACTCGGCTGCTAGAAACGATCAAGCAATGGGGCTCCTAAGGTCGGGGAAGGCTCTGATACCAACTTGTAACGCCCTCGATGCGGCTATGTCTCCCACGTGTCGATGCACGACTTAGAGACATAGGCGCATTGAAAGCAATGTCGCAAGTCAGGAATCATTACACAACCCAAGTACATATCTAATATAAAGGGGGGATAATAATAATAGTTGGCATACACTCGCCACGTCACTTCAAAGTACATAAATAACATCCATCATACAATCACTCATGGCCCGACTACGGCGCCAAAATAGAAAAGACCCCCAACAAGCGACTAATCCCTGAATCGAACCCCGAATAGGCACCACTACTGATCATCAGGAAAAGAAACATAGTATCGCTGAGAGTCCTCGTCGTACTCCCACTTCAGCTCGAGCGCGCCATCCGGAGGAGTATCATCGGTCCCTGCATCTGGTGTAATAGTAATCTGTGAGCCACAAAGGACTCAGCAATCTCGCACCCTCGCGATCAAGACTATTTAAGCTAAATAGGTAAGGAAGGGGGTAATGTGAGTGGAGCTGCAGCAAGCGACTAGCATATATGGTGGCTAACTTATTCGCAAAGGAGAGCGAGAAGAGAAGGCAAAGCACGAGCGGAAACTACATAGAGCAGACTACGCAAACATAACTCCAACGCCGTGTCCACTTCCCGGACTCCGCCGAGAAGAGGCCATCACGGCAACACACGCGGTTGATACATTTTAATTAATTAAGTTCAAGTTATCTACAACCGGACATTAACAAATTCCCATCTGCCCATAACCGCGGGCACGGCTTTCGAAAGATCAATCCCTGCAGGGGGGTCCCAACTTAGCCCATAACAAGCTCTCACGGTCAACGAAGGAATAGACCTCCACCCAGGACCCACCGATCAGACTCGGTATCCCGGTACAACAAGATGATTCGACAGGTCAAAACTAGTCCAGCAACACCGCCCGAATGTGCCGACAAATCCCGATAGGAGCTGCACATATCTCTTTCTCAAGGCACACTCAGATGAGACTAGCTACGAGTAAAACCAACCCTCAAGTTACCCCGAGGTGGCCCCGCAGGCAGCTCATTTCGGACCAACACTCAGAGGAGCACTGGCCCGTGGGGGGCTAAAATAAAGATGACCCTCGGGCTCCGGAAACCCAAGGGAAAGAAAAGGGTAGGTGGCAAATGGTAAAAACAATGTTGGGCATTGCTGGAAAAGCTTTAATCAAGGCGAACTATCAAGGGGTTCCCATTATAGCCCAACCGCGTAAGGGACGCAACAATCCGGGAACATAACACCCATATGACGGAAACTAGGGCGGCAAGACTGGAACAAAACACTACGCGAGAGGCCGAGCCTTCCACCCTTTACCAAGTATATAGATGCGTAAAGATAGTATAGCAATATAATGATATCCCAACAAGTAAATAAAAGTTCCAACAAGGAACGGCTCCAATCTTCACCTGCAACTAGCAACGCTATAAGAAGGGGCTTGAGCAAAGCGGTAACATAGCCAATCAATGGTTTGCTAGGACAAAGGTGGGTTAGAGGCTCAATCATGGCAATTGGGAGGCTGACAAGCAAGTGGTAGGCATCGTAGCATTGGCAAAGCAAAAGAGCGAGCATACTAGCATAGCAAAGATAGTAGTGATTTCAAGGGTGTGATCATCTTGCCTGCACAGTTGTCAGAATTGACTGGATCCTCAAAAGCAAACTCAACGGGCTCCTCGTTAGCGAACTCGTCTCCCGGCTCTACCCAACAACACAAACAAGCAACAAGGATACAATCAACCACGTGCAAAGGCAACCAATAAGATGCAAAGATGATATGCTATGCGGGATGCAAAATGCAAGATGTAACAGGAAATGCATGAACCTGGCCTCAACTTGAGAAACCAAGTGTGCCACTGGATAGAGGGGAAGAAATCCCCTGAAAACGATATAAAGATCATGGCAATCGGAGCTACGGTTAAGAAATGGCAAGCGATTTACTAAACGAACCGATCTGTGATTTACAGCAAGTAGGCTCATAAATGCAACAAAATGAACATGCTACAGCCACCAAACATGAAAACAAATTGCATGGCAGTGATGTACTCATCAAGCTTAACAAATCATCAGGACTGAGGCATAGGCAAATTCATCCATTAAAGGCTTCAAACAAGCATGGCAAAACTGAATAAGCAAAACAGATTTCAGACTTAGCGAAATTAACGCTAGTCTGAAATTTCAGACCACGATGCTCTCTTCGGAGCAGCAAAACAACATGAAGGAAAACCTGAACATGGCAAGTAAGAGCATGGCATGGAGCTACTCAACAAGCTTAACAAAACACCCAAAGTGACCTGGGGCCAAAAGGGTTCACAAAATGCTCTACCGAGCACACAAACATCGATGAAACACAATCAGTTTTCAGACTTAGTGAAAACTGGGACATGCTGAAATAATAACTCACAGAGGCATGTAAACGAGCTCGATGATCTCACTATGGTGCAAGTCATGGCAAGGCAAGCATATATCCATCAAGAAGGCACAAAATACTAGCTAGACATGGCAAGAACAAAGGCATAGCATGCATGGATCACTAGCAATCACTCCGGCGAAATCGCAAAAGAGTTCACGATCTGCCCAAAACAGCAACTATCCAAAAGTTGAGCTCGATTGAGTCAACCTAGGGTGCTCCAACATAACAAGTAAAGACATGGATGGATTAAGCACAACAAGCATAACAAATCACTCTTACTGATCATCCTCAAAAGAGGCACGGATCACTAGGAAACAAGCCGGACATATAGCATCGTGAACTAAAACGGCCCAGACTTAGTGAAAATCACTAAGTCCCTGAAATCGATAATCTCAGGTAGCCCTCTTCGCAAGCTTGCACACGACAGCACACACATCCTAAAAATACATGGAAGGCACTTCTGTAAAGAAGACAACATGCTTAACAATTCATCCCAAAGGGGCACAGGCATATCATGCACGGATTAAATATGGCAAAAATGACAAAAGTGCATGTTGAACTAACGGATCTGCAATTTAACTCAACATGCCTCCTTCCAACAGCATTTTGGGCACCAAGATGACCTCAAATGCAAATGATGCAATGGAACGAAATGATGTACTCGTCGAGACGAAGATTTTGACATATCATACGCCCAAAACGGAGCTACGGATGAGGAGATATGAGCGGTCAAAGTAGCAAGAAAAAATAGGGTTTCGGGAGGAGAAAGTCAACCGAGATCTAGATCTGGGATCCCGACACTGGGGTGGCCGGAAATGGCGACGGCGGCGGCCGGCGTGCAGGGGGGAGGAGGCCGACGACGGTGGCGGAGTCGGCCGGGGTGGCCGCGGCGCTCGCCGGCGTCGGACGCGGCCGGAACGGGGCGGTGAGGCGGCGGTGGGGCCCGGCGAGCTCGGCCCGAGGTGGCGCCGGAGGTGAACGGCGGCGGGGGTCGGCGATGGTGGCCGCGGTGGCTCCGGCCACCGGAGCGCGGAGGGGTGACGGGGCCGGGCGGCGCTGGAATGCGGGCGGCGGCGCGGGCGAACCGGGCCGCGGGGGCCGGCTTCGGGCTCCCCTGCCCGCGGCGGCGGCGGCGGGCGCGAGCCACTGAGGAGGTGACACGTGGCGGCGGCGGGGAGGAGTCAGACACGTCCGTCGGTGGATGAATTGTCCGGCGCGGCGCGGGGAAGAGATCTAGGGTTAGGGGGAGAAGAGACCCGGGATTTTTAGGGGGGGGGGTATTTATAGAGGTAGAGGAAGCTAGGAGTGTCCAAATGAGGTGCGGTTTTCGCCCACACGATCGTGATCGAACGACCGAGACGATGGAGCTGAGTTTGGTGGCTTTTGGGCCAAAATGGAGGGGTGTTGGGCTGCACACACACGAGGCCTTTTCGGTCCCTCGGTTAACTGTTGGAGTATCAAACGAAGTCCAAATGACCCGAAACTTGACAGGCGGTCTACCGGTAGTAAACCAAGGCCGCATGGCAAGTCTCGGTCCCGTCCGGAAATGTTTAATCCCCACACATGAAAGAAAGCTAGAAATGGCCACCGGAGGAGAACGAAGCGCCGGAATGCAAAACGGACAACGGGGAAAATGCTCGAATGCATGAGATGAACATGTATGCGAATGCAATGCACGTGACGACATGATATGAGATGCACGAAAACGAAACAACACACGGAGGCAAAAACCCGAACCCGAGAATTAAATATAACTTAATGCCGGAAAAGGCATGAGTCGGAGTACAATTGGGGAAGGTTATATATGGGGTGTTACATCCCCCTCCCCTAGTCCTATTAGGACTAGGAGAGGTGGCCGGCCCCCCTCTCTCTCTTTCCCCCCTTGATGAATCCTATTCCAACTAGGATTGGGGGGGAATCCTACTCCCAGAGGGAGTAGGACTCTCCTGGCGCGCCTCCCTTGGCCGGCCAGCCCCTCCCCCTTGGATCCTTTATATACGGGGGCAGGGGCACCTCTAGACACAGAAGTTGATCCTTGAGATCGTTCCTTAGCCGTGTGCAGTGCCCCCTGCCACCATATTCCACCTCGATCATATCGTTGTAGTGCTTAGGCGAAGCCCTGCGTTGATAGAACATCAAGATCGTCACCACGCCGTCGTGCTGACGGAACTCCTCCCCGAAGCTTTGCTGGATCGAAGCCCGGGGATTGTCATCGAGCTGTACGTGTGCTAAGAACTCGAAGGTGCCGGAGTAACGGTGCTTGGATCGGTCGGATCAGGAAGAAGACGTACGACTACTTCCTCTACGTTGTGTCAACGCTTCCGTTGCGATCTACAAGGGTACGTAGATCAGACTCTCCCCCTCGTTGCTATGCATCACCATGATCTTGCCTGTGCGTAGGAATTTTTTTTGAAATTACTACGTTCCCCAACAGTGGCATCCGAGCCTAGGTTTTATGGTTTGATGTTATTTGCATGAGTAGAACACAAATGAGTTGTGGGCGATACAAGTCATACTGCCTACCAGCATGTCATACTTTGGTTCAGCGGTATTGTTGGACGAGACGACCCGGACCAACATTACGCGTACGCTTATGCGAGACCGGTTCCCTCGACGTGCTTTGCACATAGATGGCTTGCGGGCGACTGTCTCTCCAACTTTAGTTGAACCGAGTGTGGCTACGCCCGGTCCTTGAGAAGGTTAAAGCAGAGTCTATTTGACAAACTATCGTTGTGGTTTTGATGCGTAGGTGAGATTGGTTTTTGCTTAAGCCCGTAGCAGCCACGTAAAACATGCAACAACAAAGTAGAGGACGTCTAACTTGTTTTTGCAGGGCATGTTGTGATGTGATATGGTCAAGACATGATGCTAAATTTTATTGTATGAGATGATCATGTTTTGTAACCGAGTTATCGGCAACTGGCAGGAGCCATATGGTTGTCGCTTTATTGTATGCAATGCAATCGCGATGTAATGCTTTACTTTATTACTAAGCGGTAGTGATAGTCGTGGAAGCGTAAGATTGGCGAGACGACAACGATGCTACGATGGAGATCAAGGTGTCGCGCCGGTGACGATGGTGATCATGACGGTGCTTCGGAGATGGAGATCACAAGCACAAGATGATGATGGCCATATCATATCACTTATATTGATTGCATGTGATGTTTATCTTTTTATGCATCTTATCTTGCTTTGATTGACGGTAGCATTATAAGATGATCTCTCACTAAATTATCAAGAAGTGTTCTCCCTGAGTATGCACCGTTGCCAAAGTTCGTCGTGCCCAGACACCACGTGATGATCGGGTGTGATAAGCTCTACGTCCATCTACAACGGGTGCAAGCCAGTTTTGCACACGCAGAATACTCAGGTTAAACTTGACGAGCCTAGCATATGCAGATATGGCCTCGAAACACGGAGACCGAAAGGTCGAGCGTGAATCATATAGTAGATACGATCAACATAACGATGTTCACCATTGAAAACTACTCCATCTCACGTGATGATCGGTTATGGTTTAGTTGATTTGGATCACGTAATCACTTAGAGGATTAGAGGGATGTCTATCTAAGTGGGAGTTCTTAAGTAATTTGATTAATTGAACTTAAACTTATCATGAACTTAGTACCTGATAGTATCTTGCTTGTTTATGTTGATTGTAGATAGATGGCTCGTGCTGTTGTTCCGTTAAATTTTAATGCGTTCCTTGAGAAAGCAAAGTTGAAAGATGATGGTAGCAATTACACGGACTGGGTCCATAACTTGACGATTATCCTAATTGCTGCTCAAAAGAATTACGTCATGGAAGCACCACTGGGTGCCAGGCCTGCTGCTGGAGCAACACCAGATGTTACGAACGTCTGGCAGAGTAAAGCTGATGACTACTCGATAGTTCAGTGTGCCATGCTTTACGGCTTAGAATCGGGACTTCAACGACGTTTTGAATGTTATGGAGCATATGAGATGTTCCAGGAGTTGAAGTTAATATTTCAAGCAAATGCCCGGATTGAGAGATATGAAGTCTCCAATAAGTTCTATAGCTGCAAGATGGAGGAGAACAGTTCTGTCAGTGAGCATATACTCAAAATGTCTGGGTATAACAATCACTTGATTCAGATGGGAGTTAATCTTCGAGATGATTGCGTCATTGACAGAATTCTCCAATCACTGCCACCAAGCTACAAGAGCTTCGTGATGAACTATAATATGCAAGGGATGAACAAGACTATTCCCGAGCTCTTCGCAATGCTGAAAGCTGTGGAGGTAGAAATCAAAAAGGAGCATCAAGTGTTGATTGTTAACAAGACCACTAGTTTGAAGAAAAGGGGCAAAGGGAAGAAGAAGGAGAACTTCAAGAAGAACGGCAAGCAAGTTGCTGCTCAGGAGAAGAAACCCAAGTCTGGACCTAAGCCTGAAACTGAGTGCTTCTACTGCAAGCAGACTGGTCACTGGAAGCGGAACTGCCCCAAGTATTTGGCGGGTAAGAAGGATGGCAAGGTGAACAAAGGTATATGTGATATACATGTTATTGATGTGTACCTTACTAGAGCTCGCAGTAGCACCTGGGTATTTGATACTGATTCTGTTGCTAATATTTGCAACTTGAAACAGGGACTACGGATTAAGCGAACACTGTCGAAGGACGAGGTGACGATGCGCGTGGGAAACGGTTCCAAAGTCGATGTGATCGCGGTCGGCACGCTACCTCTACATCTACCTTCGGGATTAATATTAGACCTAAATAATTGTTATTTGGTGCCAGCGTTAAGCATGAACATTATATCTGGATCTTGTTTGATGCGAGACGGTTATTCATTTAAATCAGAGAATAATGGTTGTTCTATTTATATGAGTAATATCTTTTATGGTCATGCACCTTTGAAGAGTGGTCTATTTTTGATGAATCTCGATAGTAGTAACACACATATTCATAATGTTGAAGCCAAAAGATGCAGAGTTGATAATGATAGTGCAACTTATTTGTGGCACTGCCGTTTAGGTCATATCGGAGTAAAGCGCATGAAGAAACTCCATACTGATGGGCTTTTGGAACCTGTTGATTATGAATCACTTGGTACTTGCGAACCGTGCCTCATGGGCAAGATGACTAAAACACCGTTCTCCGGTACTATGGAGAGAGCAACATATTTGTTGGAAATCATACGTACCGATGTATGTGGTCCGATGAATATTGAGGCTCGTGGCAGATATCGTTATTTTCTCACATTCACAGATGATTTAAGCAGATATGGGTATATCTACTAAATGAAACACAAGTCTGAAACATTTGAAAAGTTCAAAGAATTTCAGAGTGAAGTTGAAAATCATCGAAACAAGAAAATAAAGTTTCTACGATCTGATCGTGGAGGAGAATATTTGAGTTACGAGTTTGGTGTACATTTGAAAAATTGTGGAATAGTTTCACAACTCACGCCACCCGGAACACCACAGCGTAATGGTGTATCCGAACGTCGTAATCGTACTTTACTAGATATGGTACGATCTATGATGTCTCTTACTGATTTACCGCTATCGTTTTGGGGTTATGCTTTAGAGACGGCCGCATTCACGTTAAATAGGGCACCATCAAATCCGTTGAGACGACGCCTTATGAACTATGGTTTGGCAAGAAACCAAACTTGTTGTTTCTTAAAGTTTGGGGCTGCGATGCTTATGTGAAAAAGCTTCAACCTGATAAGCTCGAACCCAAATCGGAGAAATGTGTCTTCATAGGATACCCAAAGGAAACTGTTGGGTACACCTACTATCACAGATCCGAAGGCAAGACATTCGTTGCTAAGAATGGATCATTTCTAGAGAAGGAGTTTCTCTCAAAAGAAGTGAGTGGGAGGAAAGTAGAACTTGACGAGGTAACTGTACCTGCTCCCTTGTTGGAAAGTAGTACATCACAGAAAACTGTTTCTACGACACCTACACCAATAAGTGAGGAAGTTAATGATCCTGATCATGAAACTTCAGAACAAGATGCTACTGAACCTCGTAGATCAACTAGAGTGAGATCCGCACCAGAGTGGTACGGTAATCCAGTTCTGGAAATCATGCTACTAGATCATGATGAACCTACGAACTATGAAGAAGCGATGGTGAGCCCAGATTCCGCAAAGTGGCTAGAAGCCATGAAATCTGAGATGGGATCCATGTATGAGAACAAAGTTTGGACTTTGGTTGACTTGCTCGATGATCGGCAAGCAATTGAGAATAAATGGATCTTCAAGAAAAAGACTGACGCTGATGGTAATGTTACTGTCTACAAAGCTCGACTTGTCGCAAAAGTTTTCAACAAGTTCAAGGAGTTGACTACGATGAGACCTTCTCACCCATAGCGATGCTTAAGTCTGTCAGAATCATGTTAGCAATTGCCGCATTTTATGATTATGAAATTTGGCAGATGGATGTCAAAACTGCATTCCTGAATGGGTTTCTGGAAGAAGAGTTGTATATGATGCAACCGGAAGGTTTTGTCGATCCAAAGGGAGCTAACAAAGCGTGCAAGCTCCAGCGATCCATTTATGAACTGGTGCAAGCCTCTCGGAGTTGGAATAAACGCTTTGATAGTGTGATCAAAGCATTTGATTTTATACAGACTTTCGGAGAAGCCTGTATTTACAAGACAGTGAGTGGGAGCTCTATAGCATTTCTGATATTATATGTGGATGACATATTACTGATTGGAAATGATATAGAATTTCTGGATAGCATAAAGGGATACTTGAATAAGAGTTTTTCAATGAAAGACCTCGGTGAAGCTGCTTACATATTAGGCATAAAGATCTATAGAGATAGATCAAGACGCTTAATTGGACTTTCACAAAGCACATACCTTGACAAGATTTTGAAGAAGTTCAAAATGGATCAAGCAAAGAAAGGGTTCTTACCTGTGTTACAAGGTGTGAAGTTGAGTCAGACTCAATGCCCGACCACTGCAGAAGATAGAGAGAAAATGAAAGATGTTCCCTATGCTTCAGCCATAGGCTCTATCATGTATGCAATGCTGTGTACCAGACCTGATGTGTGCCTTGCTATAAGTTTAGCAGGGAGGTACCAAAGTAATCCAGGAGTGGATCACTGGACAGCGGTCAAGAACATCCTGAAATACCTGAAAAGGACTAAGGATATGTTTCTCGTATATGGAGGTGACAAAGAGCTCACCGTAAGAGGTTACGTTGATGCAAGCTTTGACACTGATCCGGACGATTCTAAATCGCAAACCGGATACGTGTTTACATTAAACGGTGGAGCTGTTAGTTGGTGCAGTTATAAACAAAGCGTCGTAGCGGGATCTACATGTGAAGCGGAGTACATAGCTGCTTCGGAAGCAGCGAACGAAGGAGTCTGGATGAAGGAGTTCATATCCGATCTAGGTGTCATACCTAGTGCATCGGGTCCAATGAAAATCTTTTGTGACAATACTGGTGCAATTGCCTTGGCAAAGGAATCCAGATTTCACAAAAGGACCAAGCACATCAAGAGACGCTTCAATTCCATCCGGGTTCTAGTCCAGGTGGGAGACATAGAGATTTGCAAGATACATACGGATCTGAATATCGCAGACCCGTTGACTAAGCCTCTTCCACGAGCAAAACATGATCAGCACCAAGGCTCCATGGGTGTTAGAATCATTACTGTGTAATCTAGATTATTGACTCTAGTGCAAGTGAGAGACTGAAGGAAATATGCCCTAGAGGCAATAATAAAGTTATTATTTATTTCCTTATATCATGATAAATGTTTATTATTCATGCTAGAATTGTATTAACCGGAAACATAATACATGTGTGAATACATAGACAAACAGAGTGTCACTAGTATGCCTCTACTAGACTAGCTCGTTAATCAAAGATGGTTATGTTTCCTAACCATGAGCAAAGAGTTGTTATTTGATTAACGAGGTCACATCATTAGTTGAATGATTTGATTGACATGACCCATTTCATTAGCTTAGCACCCGATCGTTTAGTATGTTGCTATTGCTTTCTTCATGACTTATACATGTTCCTATAACTATGAGATTATGCAACTCCCATTTACCGGAGGAACACTTTGGGTGCTACCAAACATCACAACGTAACTGGGTGATTATAAAGGAGTACTACAGGTGTCTCCAATGGTAGATGTTGGGTTGTCGTATTTCGAGAATAGGATTTGTCACTCCGATTGTCGGAGAGGTATCTCTGGGCCCTCTCGGTAATGCACATCACTTAAGCCTTGCAAGCATTGCAACTAATGAGTTAGTTGCGGGATGATGTATTACAGAACGAGTAAAGAGACTTGCCGGTAACGAGATTGAACTAGGTATTGGATACCGACGATCGAATCTCGGGCAAGTAACATACCGATGACAAAGGGAACAACGTATGTTGTTATGCGGTCTGACCGATAAAGATCTTCGTAGAATATGTAGGAACCAATATGGGCATCCAGGTCCCGCTATTGGTTATTGACCGGAGATGTGTCTCAGTCATGTCTACATTGTTCTCGAACCGTAGGGTCCGCACGCTTAACGTTACGATGACAGTTATTATGAGTTTATGCATTTTGATGTACCGAAGGTTATTCGGAGTCCCGGATGTGATCACGGACATGACGAGGAGTCTCGAAATGGTCGAGACATAAAGATTGATATATTGGAAGCCTATGTTTGGACATCGGAAGTGTTCCGGGTGAAATCGGGATTTTACCGGAGTACCGGAAGGTTACCGGAACCCCCCGGGAATCAAATGGGCCATAGTGGGCCTTAGTGGAAAGGAGAAGGGGGCAGCCCAAGGTGGCCGCGCGCCTCCCCCCTCCCCTCTCTCTCTTTCCCCCCTTGATGAAACCTATTCCAACTAGGATTGGGGGGGGGGGGGGAATCCTACTCCCAGAGGGAGTAGGATTCTCCTGGCGCGCCTCCCTTGGCCGGCCAGCCCCTCCCCTTTGGATCCTTTATATACGGGGGCAGGGGGCACCTCTAGACACAGAAGTTGATCCTTGAGATCGTTCCTTAGCCGTGTGCAGTGCCCCCTGCCACCGTATTCCACCTCGATCATATCGTTGTAGTGCTTAGGCGAAGCCCTGCGTCGGTAGAACATCAAGATCGTCACCACGCCGTCGTGCTGACGGAACTCCTCCCCGAAGCTTTGCTGGATCGGAGCCCGGGGATCGTCATCGAGCTGTACGTGTGCTAAGAACTCGGAGGTGCCGGAGTAACGGTGCTTGGATCGGTCGGATCGGGAAGAAGACGTACAACTACTTCCTCTACGTTGTGTCAACGCTTCCGTTGCGATCTACAAGGGTACGTAGATCAGACTCTCCCCCTCGTTGCTATGCATCACCATGATCTTGCGTGTGCGTAGGATTTTTTTTGAAATTACTACGTTCCCCAACAATAACTACATCTC
Source organism: Triticum monococcum (assembly GCA_034509565.1). Lineage (NCBI taxonomy): Eukaryota > Viridiplantae > Streptophyta > Magnoliopsida > Poales > Poaceae > Triticum > Triticum monococcum. Next base: position 534,685,564 of record CM067845.1, on the reverse strand, counting down.
GAAAGATTTTAGTTTTTTAAGTTTTTATCATTTTCTTTTGTTTTTTTTCAAAACTGAAAAGGCGATGGGGGGAGGGGAGGGGGTAGAGTTTGAAAATTGCAGAACCCCTTTAGTCCGGGTTGGAGACACCAATCGGGACTAAAGGGTCCCCGTTGGTGGCTCCAACCCAAGCTAAAGGTCTAACATATAGTCTCGTGGGGCCTCGGCCTGACGCCAGCATTCCATCACCCCTTTAGCTCCGGTTTGTGACATAAACCGGGACTATAGGTCACAAATGAATCGGGACTAATGCATAGCCGTTTGAACCGGGACTAATGGTACCATTAGTGCCGGTCCATAATTGAACCGGGACTAATTAATGAGGTGAACATTAGGTCGTTTTTCTACTAGTGAAAATTAATTTCATGATGAATCTAATCATACCGATTTGATGTTATGGATTTTGGTATATTTATCTACAAACTTGATCAAACTTAAAAGTGTTGACTTTTCAAAAAGTAATACACCTTATATTTTGAAATAGAGTGAGTAATTTTTTTAAGAGACATAATGACACCAACAACGTAGCAAAGCACGCCCAACCATTCTAGTATATATAATATTCAAAGGGTGTGTCGTCTCAGGCGACTGAGACTTAACCAAGTCTCGGTCAAGTGGCATAGTATATAAAAAGAAAAAACTGAAAATAATTTTTGTGTACGAATCTCCATGTAAGATCAAATGAATATAGCATTGACTGAGACTTTGCAAAATTGATATTCAAACAAGTGTTCGTTGAGCAATCAGCCAAGAGACTGTTGCCCGCTGATCAGAAAACATGGAGTTTTAGTAAGCCCGCTCTAGGTGACACACAATTCAAGTATGCTTAGCACACAAATGCGTTGGACCATTTGCTGGCCTACTTACATGCTGGATTACAAAGGATTTAGAACTACTAATTAGCTCTTCAATTTCGTAGAATACTGGCGCCACAATAGAACAACTGTTGGGGCGAGTGTTCCAGAGATTAACATTATTCAAACTATCAGTCTCCATCACGACATTAGCAAAACCCCGAAGGTTTGCAAGGATTACTCCATCTTGAAGGGCTAAAGCTTCTGCGATCATGGGATCAGTGACCCCCAGGTCAGGTTTCCATGATGCACCCAACAAGGTTGTTTGGGAGCGGACGACACCTCCACCTCCAACTCCACTTTACTCCTCAGTAGCAACGACCGCCGCGTCCGTATAGATTGATGTTTAAGTGCTCAGGTTCAGGAGGTCACCAATCATGCATTGGCAGGACAACTGCCTACTGTTTGGGAATGTCGAGCAGGGCCTATTATTCTCTTGTGAGCCTGATTGAATTGACTAGAGTATCACTTGGCTGAACTCATATGGATGAGGCTAACAAAATGACATGGAAAGTTCACCTTGGAACTACATTCTGATAACCATGTCGAGGTAATGTCGGAGTTGGCAATATTTGATTCATGCACACCGATGGCATGGCTCATGGTGCATGTGACCAATGACAACAATAGGACAAGGGGCAATATGTAGAATGTTGGCGGCATCTAGACGAGTAGACAGGTGGTATTAATTGAAAATGGGTCATGGTGCACACACCAATGACAACAATGCAATGAGGGGCAATGTCTAGAATGTTGGTGGCATCTAGATGAGTAGACGGGTGGGATTAATTGAAAATTTTCTCACCGAATGCAACGTAGACTTTTGGTCGGTGTAGATTGAACAGTGAAATTCGTTGCCCACGATGAACAATTCAAGTTCTTCTTTGTCCGAATGGATTCTTGTCGTCAATGTAGTCTTTATGGCGCCAATGTTTGGCCTTGAGGAGCTTGGGTATGTAGAAGATGTTCATCTGCATGGTTGCATGAAACAAGAAATGTTCATTTTTGGTTGGGGTTGCCAAGAGAAAGTTCCAAAAGCACAATTTCCGTTCGGCTAACAACGAAAAGGATTTTTTTGTCCGAGACAACAATGGAAACTATTTTTTTCATTGCTACGGACAACGACATGGTACTATGTATATAATTTTTGGCTTTCTACCCTAGTTGCAGAAATTCGTAAATAAAAATAGTATTTTAAGAAACCTGATATAGAGCCCCGCCCCCTCGCGCGCGCGCGTAAGTATGTGCATTGTTTTGACTTTTCTTCTTCTTTTGAATGCAAAATGTACAAATTGGAGGTGAAATAAGAAGGTAAGAATATGAACAGAACTTTGCACAGAGTGTGTCGACATGTCATAGATATGAAATGATACATGTGCAATATTTATCATGGAGCGATATAAGTATAACAAGATATGAATGCTCAACTAGCTCTTGAGATTAGATCCATGATTGCAGCAGATAGAGCATCGCATAGTCTCATCTGAACATAATAAAGTAGTGTTAAATTGTCAATTACAGACTTGCTAGATGTCAAGCTCCTCCGTTTTAGGTTAGAGCATGGAAACAACCTTGAAATTGTTTGCCCCTCCCGCCCCTCACAGAAGTTGACCATGAAGATGTGTCCCTCACCGACAACCTAAGCACGACAATGATGTACTCCCTCCATTCCTAAATATAAGTCTTTCCAAAGATTCTAAAAGAGACTACATGCAGAGCAAAATGAGTGATTTTACATTCTAAAATATGTCTATATACATTCATATCTAGTCTTTATTGAAATCTCTAGAAAAACTTATATTTTGAAATGGAGGGAGTACCTCCCACGGTGCATATTATGTTAGGTGATAATGATTGGTTTCAGAAGCCGTACGTTTTTCTTATGTGAGAGGAAGCAGCTGGATTACTAGTTGGAAAATGGAGAATGAATGCTCTTGGGTCAGTTATGGCTAGGTTTTTTTCGTCATTTGTACTTATAACATTATAATTGCAATCAATAGTTAGCATTCCAAGTTGGTCAACCATTTGACAACCTCTAGCACTCCATGCTTACCCTTTTCAGCACCAAGTGTGCATTTTATATGCCATTCCATGGAAATTGTGACACTTGGGTGATACTGTTTAATATTTTATAACGAAAGGAAGAGTTATGAGCACATAAGAGAACAACTAGTAGATTTATCAAAGCTTTCACCTGCAAAAAAAAAAAATCAAAGCATTTGAACTTGGCAACTTTTGTTACTTCAGAAGAGCTCCTAAACCCAAAATTCAAAATGACAAGTTCCTCCATGCCCAACAAGAAACCCAACACCTATGATACCAAAAAATGGGTCTGTCCTATGCAAAGCAACAGGTGCAAGGGCCAACACGAAGCAACCAGTGGACTGAGCCAGCCAGGGTTCAGTTGGAGGCCCAAAACCACCATGCATGGCATTGGCATATAGTAGCTTTCAAACGTAGGCGGCGTGCTAAGTGTATTAAAAAACTTAGCAACTTATCTCCCCAATGCATATGTGCTTAGTTTTAATATTAGTGAATCCTGTTTCATTTAATTTTTAGCAACTATACTCATTCATGCATTGGTTGGTAGGCATTTTGTATAGATCAGCGTACTTGATATGGAGTTACCAAAGTGGTCTCTCTTCTCCTTAAGTGCTTTGCCACATCAATTTTTTTTATAATGTGGCATTCTTAGCACTTTTTTTTTTTGAAAAAGGAGAAGTACACCCAGATGCACTTAATGTGAACCGAGTATCCAAGTTCCAAATAAAGATCCGGAAAACTACAAGTAAAAAAAACACACATACACCAAGGAGCACTCGGAATGGCCTCAGAAATCATTTTAAACGTGCCAATGGTATTAAAGAATTATTTCTTGTTCAAAAACGAAAGGAACAGCAGTGGAAAAGACGAGATGCTAGCTCATGTGTGTTTTATAGTGGTTGGAATGGGGTGCATGTACCTACTCCCGCTTCCGTTTGAAGTAGGAAAAGGGCCCGACTGTAGCAAGAAAAATTACCGGGCTGACCGGATCCGAGCGCCTCCGCTCTCTCTCTCTCTCTCTCTCTCTCTCTCTCTCTCTCTCTCTCTCTCTCTACCTACCGTAGGTACGTGCGTGCTGGAACTGCCCCAGCCGCAGCGTCGCACGCTCTGGAACTGCGGCCGCGGCGTCGCATGGCTTGTCTATATGGTCCATTTGACCGCGGCGTCACCTAACCCCGGCCGCGCACGCTATATATAACCCACACCCACCCAGTTCATCTCAGCCAGGCAACAGAATTAAGCAAGCATTCGACCAAGCCATCGATCGACCTCCTCGATCTGCATTTGGCATCGGTAGTCTGTCAACTTGCATTGCTCGATCGCGCCGACGTCTAGCTCGAGCTCGAGCAACCTTAAGTTTAGCTACGTTGAGAAATCTTCTAGGGCTAGTACACACGCCTGCACTACGTACTCACGTGTGGTGCGATCACATCGTCGTCGTCGTAGTCGTCGACATGGTCGGAACCAGCCCCATGCAGGCGGTGCTGGTGGCGCCGGGGGTGAAGGACAAGCAGGTGCTCCCCTACAACCGGGACGCGCTCAAGGAGAAGCACGCCGTCGCCGGCCTCATGCGCTCCATCGCCGGCGGCTCCGGCGTGCGCGGCGCCTTCTACGTCCTCGACCTCGCCAGGGTCGTCGACCTGTACATGCGCTGGCACCGCGCGCTCCCCGACGTGCGGCCGTACTACGCCGTCAAGTGCAACCCGGAGCCGGCGCTGCTCGGCGCGCTGGCGGCCCTCGGCGCCGGGTTCGACTGCGCCAGCCGCAGGGAGATCGAGGCCGTGCTCGCGCTCGGGGTCGAGCCGGGCAGCATCGTGTACGCCAACCCGTGCAAGCCCGAGGCGCACATCGAGTACGCGGCGCGGGTGGGCGTCAACCTCACCACGTACGACTCCGAGGAGGAGGTGGCCAAGGTGAAGCGCTGCCACCCGAACTGCGAGCTCGTCCTCCGCATCAAGGGCCCCGACAACGGCGACGCCAAGGTCGACCTCGGCACCAAGTATGGCGCGCGCACCGACGAGGTGGTGCCGCTGCTCCGCGCCGCGCAGCGCGCGGGCCTCGGCGTGGCCGGCGTGTCCTTCCACATCGGCAGCGGGGGGACACGCACGGACGTGTACCGCGGGGCCATCGAGGCCGCGCGCGCGGCGTTCGACGCGGCGGCCGCCCTCGGCATGCCGCCCATGCGCGTGCTCGACGTCGGCGGCGGCTTCATGGCAGGAGGCACCGCGTTTGACGAGGCGGCGGCGGTCATCCGCGACGCGCTGGCGGAGCACTTCGGCGACCTCCCGTGCGTGGAGGTCATCGGCGAGCCGGGACGGTACTTCGCCGAGACGGCCTTCACGCTGGCGGCGCGCGTCATCGGGAAGCGCACGCGCGGCGACGTGCGGGAGTACTGGATCGACGACGGACTCTACGGCTCCCTCAACTGCGTCCTCATGGACGACTACGTGCCGCGCCCGAGGCCGCTCTCCGCCGCACGCGCCGGCGAGGAGACCTACACGTCGACGGTGTTCGGGCCGACGTGCGACTCACTCGACACGGTGGTGACGGGGTACTTGCTACCGGAGATGAGCGTGGGGGACTGGCTCGTGTTCCACGACATGGGCGCCTACTCCATCGGCTCCGGCTCCCATTTCAACGGCTTCTCCATGGCCGACATTACGACATTCTTGGCCTACTCTAGCTAGGTCAGAAACAACTAAAATATGGACAAGGCGCCACACATGTTTTTTTTTCCTTCCTTTTTTGGTGAATGAACGTGCCACACATGTTGTTAATAAGTTTCATGTATTTTTGTAATTTATTCATTTAAAAAGAGTTCGCTTGTAATTAAGCTCGTGTCCCCTCCAAGCTTTAAGGGCTCAGAGGATGTTTGGATCACTAGTGACTAGAGACTAGACAATAGTAGTAGTCACTTTTAGTCAGTAAACCTCCAAACACCCCTAACTAATGGGTGACTACTACTAGTTTAGTCCCTAGTCACCCCACCCCCAACTAAAAGTGACTAAAGTCTCTCCTCTAATTAATTGGCGGGCCCATCCCCTTCACATGTAGGCAGGGGGCCCACGCGGTAGTTGTTGTTGCACAAGGGAGAGAAGAGATAAATGAAAGGGAGAGAGAAGAATTTAATACTGAAACATTCGTTTGACAGCCGACGGATTACGGATAATATATAACGTCCCATAAAGGAGGAAATAGCATGATCTGAATAGGACTAACCAAGACCTAAAAACACTGACCAAGCTCAGCGTCACACACAAGTAGAGTATATTTAACTTTCCCTCCCATTCATCCGCAAGCCCATTAAAAGTTAAATTAAAGATAAAAAATAAACCGTCAACTTGTACATTATTAACCACCGACCAGGCTCATTTTCAATAGTACAAAGATCCATCCTCTCACAATATGGCAAGTTGGCAACTGCACATAATATGTAACTTTGAATAATTAAGTTGGTAATGGCATGATTCGGACAAAACTAGCATCTAAGACCTGGAGCAAGCTCATGGTCAATAGGTCATACTCCCTCCGGTCCTTTTTACTCTGCACATTGGTTTTGCCGAAAGTCAAACTTTGTTAAGTTTGACCAAATTTATATTAAAAATTATTAACATATATAATATCTAATAAATATAATATGAAAATATATTACAAGATGAATCTAAAGATATTGATATTGTTATGTGAATGTTTATAATTTTTTATATAAATTTGATCAAAGTTGAATGTGATTGACTTCAGATAAATCTAATATGCAGAGTAAAAAGGACCGGAGAGAGTACATAAAACTAGCTAAGAACATCACGAAAGTGGAAAGAGCACATAGTATATATAACTTCCCAAGTTAGCAAATGTTTAGTCGGCATGAAGCACGCTTACGTTAAAGGTGTGGTTATTAGGTTAGCAGATATGTTGGGTTGGGTCGAGTCTACCAGGGCCGACAAGTTTGGATTAGGGAATAATTGTTGGTGTATAGTAATCTAAATGATTACCTTCTTTATTAGTTTCAGTAGTATGGTTAGCAGGACCATCCAGACCATGGCAGCGCAAACACCTTCTCTTCTTGTCTTCTAAGAGCATTTCCAGCAGACGCCTCAAACGACGCGCGCGCATGGTAAACTCAGCTTTTAGCGCACGCGGGGCGGTTTTCCGCGCTCCAGCGGTCCCGGGAACAAGCGCGCGTCGGAACCGTTTGCGCGCGCGCCGCTTCGCCACGCGCTTCTCCACACTTCCTCTTCCCCTTTTCCTCTCCCTCTCTGCCACGCGCCGCTCCAGCGCCTCGCCACCGACATGCCGCCATGCCGCCGCGCCGCCAAGGAGCGTCCGGCTACCGCGGCGTCCGCCTGTGCCCCAACGGCTGCTACACCGCGGAGATACGCTCCGGCGAACTCCGGCTCGGCCTCGGCACGTACGGGACGGCGCGCGAGGCCGCCCGCGCGTACGACGCGGCGGCGTGGCGCCTAGGCCGGTCGCGCGGCCAGATGAACTTTCAAGATGTGTACACGCTCCAGCAAGCGCTCAACCTCGCCCCTCTGCCTCGTCTGAACACGGCGGAAGACCGTGCGGAGCACGACGAGCGGCAACGCCGCCTCCTCGTCGCCCAGGAGGACGAGCGGGTCATGGCGGAGTGGCGCCAGCGCCACTCGAAGGACGTCGCCTACGAGCAGGCCTATTGGGCAAGGCTCCGCGAGGAGGACACGCGAAGGCCGCTGTTGGAAAGGCGTCAGCGGAAGGCGTTGGCGAATGCGCAGTCCGACATCGTTGCAGCAGGTGGGCAGTCGTTCTTCGCGCCGAACGATGATCGGTGGCTGGACATCTGGCTAGACCTTGGACGACACCGCCGAGGATGATAATGGTGATAATGATAGCGACTTAGAGTAGTTTCTATCTAGTTGCGCCGTAGTTTATCTATGCTTTCGAACTATTTATCTAGTTGCACCGATGTAAAATACCTTTGTATCGTTTTTTATTTATGCAATCTATTTAGTTTTTATTTTATCTATGCGTTCGAAAATTAAAAAAAATGTTATGTGCGCGCTGCATTTTTTACGCGTTGCTGGAGCGGCGCACGCGCGCTGTATTTTAGCGCGGCTGCTAGAGCGGGTGCAGCGCACCGCGCCAAACCAGATGATGGGCGTGCGCTAAAGCTGTTTTTTGCGCGCGCCGTGTTGGGCGTTTGTTGAAGATGCTCTTAATGTGGCTTTTCCTCGCCCTTGGTCTACTTGATGTTGTAGGGGAGGTGAGGTAACTATTAATATCATGTGTACCCTGCGCCACACTGTAAGTTTCACTTGCATGCCACGTGGGGTCAATGTGACGACCAAACTCCCCATTTTTTCTTGAAGAAAGGGATTGCTCCTCGGTTTCGTCATTGAAATCATTCGAAGCTTGATACAACAGTCATCAACTAAACATCAAAATAAAGTAAAGCTCGAAATAGCAAGGTGGAGGGAAACACCTACATACTACATAGTTTTCAAACATACTAAAGAAGCATTTTGTTTCACAGGCGGCTGAAGTAATTGTACCGCCAGAGTTTTTACACCGATGTGCTCCATCAGGTGTTTGTGACGCGTCGCTCCAGACGTGCCTATCCTCTTGCACGATGAAACACCTCGATTGCCACATCTGTGTGTTTTGTCGATCCTTGCCGGAGAGCCACCACTACTGTTTCCTTTTGTAAATCAACAAAATCAAATGAATAGTAGAGTATAGGTCACGTGAGATTTCTCTCTATATGCACGCTTTGTTGCGTTTTCGACAAAGGGTAGATTTTATTTACTTAAAATGAAGTATCAAGCGGATACAAACACAATGAGCACATGCCTGGCCTCTGCATAAGTAGGGTGCACACAACCAACACTTACGCACACACATAAAAAATACACCGACAAGGGCAAAGTCATACAAGACCAAAGCTATGCATGAGCGAGAAAAAAACCCCCAAAAGCGATCAAAACAACGATCAACAAACTACTACACGATGAATGCTTTGTTGTGTATTCGAGATAACCCATATCACTGTGGCTAACCCAATAGCCATTGTTTTCCTCTGTCCTGGAGGGAGGCGTGCAAGCAATGTAACATATTGATTTAAGTTAGATGGAAGCATATGAATTTGAAAACCTCACTGGATAACACTTCAAATGAACTTTGCCAACGATATCCAAAGAAGAGGTGAGCAATTGATTCATCACGAGTGACGGTGTCCTGAACTAGGGGGTACTAACCTAGTAGGCCCATGCTCCTCAAATTGGGCTGATGGGCCCTCATTCTTCTCGAGGTGGACTACGAAAGCTGCATGACGGGGCGCAATCAGGATTGGATCTGTTGAAGACTTGTCGTATACTCCAAGACTTTTCCTACCGTCTCCACGCTAAGATACCAACCTTGTAACCCAAGATACCCTACCTAGTGTGTATACAAGTCAAAGGGTTTAGCCCGTAGAGGGGACATCAACGCAATATCATTCACCTAGCCCTAGAGTTAGACCACATCTAAAGATCTCGAGGTAGATCAACTCTGTACTCGATACATCTATCTCAAATATAAACAAGAGTAGGGTTTTACCTCCATCGAGAGGGCCCGAACCTGGGTAAACATCGTCTCCTTGTTCCTGTTACCATATGTTCGAGATCCACAGCTCGGGCCCCCTACCCCGAGGTCTGCCGGTTTTCACACCGACAACGAGCACAACAAAGATATTTATTTTCACCCACCCATGATGCAAAAGTACGTCTCTGATTTAATACTATGTTTTAGCAGCAACCAAGAGAAAGCATCAAAGGGAAGATGAGAATACAATTGTTGATATAAGGATTTAACCATAAAACCTTTGGCAGGATTGGGAACCTATATCAAAACATCCCTATTTATAGAAAGTTAATCATTTTAGTTAAGACACCTCAGTGCAAGCATCTGCTCCAGATATCCGATACATCTTAAACGTATTGATGGTTTTTATAAGATTCATGATGTATTGTTATCAATTACATACACTATGAGCATATTTATTTATTAATTTTCATTGAACTAACATATTAATCAAGTGTCAAGTATTTGTTATTTTTTTAGTTTGCAGTTTTTGTAATTTAGGAAAATCCTGAGAAATCCAAGAAAAGAAGAACAAAAATAATTCAGGAAGTTTCACACCAGAAGAGACTCAGGGGCCAAAGCTTAGCACCTGAGGGCCTCCCAGGTTCCTAGGCGCTAGTGTAGATGCCCCTCGGCCCTAGGTGTCTACATGGGGCCTCTTTGGCATGTGGGACCCCATGGCTCACCTCCAGTGCCCAATGGTCCACATATACCCGCAAAACTTCATCCTAATTATGAGCATTTTTTGCCACTGCTACATCGCATTTCAGAGGTGATCTTCGTTCCCAGCTTTGATCCGGAACTCTGCCAGTGGGGGAAGCCGTCTCCATCATCATCAACAATATCCTCACACTCCAAGATGAGTTGTGAGTAGTCCTCCCCCTGGACTACAGGTTCATGACAGTTGCCAAAATTGTATTGTCTTCATCTTGATATTTTAAATGTTCAATACAATAGACATATAAGGTGCCCTACATGATTATTGTTTATCTGATGTATTCCTAGCGGTGACGTTTATCTTGTGATGAATTATTTCTTTATCTGCAGATTTGTGCATACCACTTTGTTTGATCTTTTTTTTTCTGGTTGCTTGTCTACTCGTATGTTTTAGGAGGACCCACTTGTGTATATCTTAAGATGATGTGTCGACTCAGTCTGTCAGAGGTGTTCATATGGATAGTTGTGGAGTGTATGTGCGTATATATGAGCCTGTGTCTGTATTTTGTCAATTTTTGTTTACTGTTAAAAAAATCTTTCGATTGAACGATTTATCACCAATGGTAGAAAAAGGGCCTGCTGTCCCGGTTTGTAAGGGCCTTTAGTCCCGGTTCCTGAACCGGGACTAAAGGGTCGGTACTAATGCCCTGACCCTTTAGTCCCGGTTCAAACCAGAACCGGGACTAAAGGCCCTCCACGTGGCCGGTCCACCTTTAGTCCCAGTTGGTAACACAAATCGGTACTAAAGGTAATTTTCTGATTTTTTTTTTAAATTATTTTCAAATTTTTGAATTATTTTAACCTCTAATCTCTAATCTCTAATCAACCCTCATCACTGCTCAATTTAATCTCTAATCACCCCTCATCATTCCAAATCATCTAACTTCCCGGACGGTCACCCATCCTCCCACTCCCCCAGCCTAGCACGCTTAACTTCCGGGTTCTATTCTCCCTCGTTTCCAAGTCTGCACTCGTTGTTTTCCTGACAATAGTAAGATGTCAATCCTATTAACCCTCAGGAGTTTAGCTTGAGTATGAAGTCACACATTTCACTGTTTGAGTTTGAAACTATTTTTCTAAAAAACAATAATTTTTTAGTAACACTAATATTTTTTGAATAAGTAGTTTGACCATAGTTTGACCACAGTTTGACCATAGTTTGACCAGATTTGACCAAAATTCAAAAAAACTGAAATAATTATTTAATAACACTAATATTCTTGAATAATTATTTAGTAACACTAATACTTCTTGAATAAGTAGTTTGACCAGATTTAATGAAAATTTAAAAAAACTGAAATTTGAGCATAACTTTTTTTCCTTTTGGAATTTTAGGATTCTACAAATTTGCAAATAGGCCATAGGCCGTCTCCATTGTATGTAACTTTTCGAGTAGATGATTTCTCATATAAAAAACTTTTTAATCCGAGTTCGTATGCAAAAGTTATGCCCATTTTATAAATAAAGTCGAAATTCATATTTGTAAATAAAGTCGAAATTCATATTTGTAAATTTTCCCAACAACTAGACCACATATCACATGGGAAACTTATTTTATTTTATTTTTTTGACATTTCCATCATTTTCTTTTGTTTTTTCTAAAACTGAAAAGGCGGTCCAGGGGGGGGGTGTTTGAAAATGGGACCTTTAGTGCCGGTTCGTGCCATGAACTAGTACTAATGCCTCAAAGGCCATTAGTCCTGGTTGGTGGCACCAACCGGGACTAATGGCCTTCGCACCCTTTAGTCCCGGTTCGTGGCACGAACCGGGACTAAAGGGCCCAGGTGAACCGGGACTAATGCCTTAGCCGCACGAACCGGAATAAATGCATCCATGGGGTTAGACCTTTAGTCCCGGTTGGTGCCACCAACCGAGACTAATGGCCTTCGCACCCTTTAGTCCCGATTCGTGGCACGAACCGGGACTAAAGGGCCCAGGTGAACCGGGACTAATGCCTTAGCCGCACGAACCGGGATAAATGCACCCATTGGTCCCGGTTCTGGACTGAACCGGGACTAATGGGGTTATCCGGCCTGGACCAAAGCTCCCTTTTCTACTAGTGCGCTACTCATGGGGTGACCGATAAGATTATGTCTTATCTTCGCTGTTTATCATTTGGGTTGATTTATCACTCTAACAAGTGATTTATCAGGAAGTGCATCGATAAGTCAGGCCTATTCCTAACATTATGTTTACAAAAACTATGTTTATTTGTGTTTTGTAGACCTTGCTATGCAATATGTACTATTTCCACATTTTGTTTGTCATTATACGAGGATTCAAAGGGTAGGAATCAAGATAACATTTCTGTCGAATATTATTTTGATGTTTAGCATATTTTAGTGTTGGGAACCCGACATTTCAAAAAATGATCGATTAATAGGCGACCGATAAAATCGATTAACTGGTCGATTTTCGATTAATTTATAATCCCCAACAGACCGAAACACTAATGATAAACGATATCCTTAACGTTAGTTTAACCTAGATTAGCCAAGATCTCGTAATTCAGGGATCAAACTAAATCCATACCATAATTTTCTGTAACAGCCCGTGCATTTTACCAGAAAAGAATTCTATGAGACCAGGTCTCACGCGAGACCCATCCTGATGAATGACACGTGGAATTTACAAATCACAAAGCATTCCCACCCCCACTTAAAATCAGGGGGAAGAGATTAGATGTTTTGTGATTTGTAAATGCGACGTGTCATCCATCAGGACGGGTCTCACCTGCTAACCGTGAGACCTGTCTCATATAATTTTTTTCCCATTTTACCCATAGGGAGAAGTCAAAATATTGCCCACTCACATGTTTTAGGAGGACCCACTTGTGAGTGACCAAACTCGTGCCGCCGCGATTTCGTCCGCCTCCCGCTTCCTGCATGCAACTCGAGGTTCAGATTTGTCCGCTTATTTTATTTTGTTTCTGGTGAAAAAGCAAATCGCGTATCGACACAGGCAGAGGAGAGGGGAAAACGGATTCCGTGCCCCAGCCAAGGGCGGCGTCGGCGTCGGCGTGGAATCGATCATGGGGCTTCCGGCGCCGGAGCGGATCATCTCCATGCAGCGGGAGCAGCGCCGCCGGCAAGCGCAAGCCCGTGGTAAGCCGCCGCCGCCGTTTCTCTCTGCCGAATGATATGCTGTATGCGCGTGTCCTGTGAGGCTCCCCCCCGCCCGAGAAGAGTATGCAATGTTTCTCCACGGCTGGCATGCCAGATTCTGTTCGTTTGGGCGTGAAGTCTTGCTTTGTTTTGGTGGATAGCAAGATTATCCTCTCGTTTCGTTGATTATACGGTACTACTAGCAACTTTTGGTTCCAAAATGCCCACCTGTTTCTTCTTAAAAGAAGAATAGTGTGGAGGAGATTGCTAGGAAAATAAAATACCAAGTCCGACGAACTAGATCTGTTTGGACAGCATCGACAAGATCTCTAGGGATATGTATGGTCAACTGAATGCTTCCCCTTTGGGGTTTCTTGCTCTCGAGTTCTTACTTGTTCAATACACCTGCTTATTTTTTAGCAAATAAAATTCGGATCCTCGACAACAGCAAAATGAAATCTCTGAATTCATTTGTACTGTTGAGCATAATTAAGTTGGATGAGAGAAACAAATTGGATTTCTGCACGTGCCTCAGTTTGTTTGAGCTTGCTGTTTTTCTTATGTCAATGCGCGTGCTGTCTATGGGGGTATGACTATGTGTCGTGTGTTGCAGATGGATCGATCGCTTCAGTTCCTAAAACAAGGTCACCAGCCCTCCAACAAGATGGTAATTCTAATGGTGGCAAAAGAATGAAATATCTGCCAGATCTTCCGAAGGTACGTGATAAGATGCTAATGACGGAAGACCTATATATGCTGCACATGAATTATCATTTATGAATAAAAAATATCTCGGGCTGAGTAAGGCTCTCTATCTAGCCTTTTCTTTTTTGTATGGCTAATTTATAAACATGAAACTTAAATTTGCTGCCTTGTAACATGATCAAAACATCCGTTTTCTTTGGGCATACTCTTCTCTTGTAGAAAAAGGTGAAAACTGCATAGACATTGGGGCATTCTATACAATCATTTGAATTTAGCTAAAACACATGATCATAGCCACAGATGAGTGAACATAGAGTCATGACATCTATCCATGTCTAGAGTAGCATAACTGGGAAAACGATCATTTTTCATGAAAGGGCATAAACGTGGGATACTTCTGGTACACTATTGAAGTACTTTGCTGTAAACAAGTCTCTACATGATTTTCCTTTTATATGTCAATTCTACTATAGGGCAATAGTTTCACTCATAGTAAATAAGTACGGACCGCTACAGTCCACTATCTTTGTTGTGTTAATTGGACTTTTAGCAGAGTAATTTCTATATCGTTTAAACAATGCACTTCATACACGTGGTTGCACAACGTGCAATGCAATACAAAGGTAGATAGGGCATTGGAATTGAAGTGTCTAATTATGTTTTCTTTGCCCGATTGAAATAACCATTTCCCTAAGTTCTATTTTTGTCCCCGTGTGTGCATGCAGGACATTTGGTGGCATATACATTCACTAATGCCAATGCGAGATGCTGCCCGAGCTGCCTGCGTTTCTCGTACCTTTATGTGTTCCTGGAGACTCCATACCAGCCTCACCTTCAGTAGAAAAACACTAGGCATGGATGATAATGTGTGTGAAATGGATGGAAAAGCAAAAGATCTCACCGGCAAAGTTGACAAAATTTGGATAGAACACCCAGGCATTGGTGTGAAGAAAGTCAAAATTAAGTTCTATGATTACAAGACCAGGGCCTATTATCTTGATCGTTGGCTTCAGATTGCCGTCACACCTGAGATTGAAGAACTCATTGTTATTCCTTCTGTGAGCAAACAAAAGTTCAACTTCCCATGTTCACTTCTATCTGAAGGAGGTGGAAACTCGATTCGGTGTCTGAATCTTTACCAGTGTGTGTTCTGTCCTACAGTCAGACTTGGTTTGAGAAGTTTGACTCAACTTGAGCTGTTTGATGTCCGTATTACAGGAAATGAGTTAGCCTGCCTTCTAGACAATTCTGTTGCTTTGCAGCATTTGGCAGTCATGTATTGCAGTAAGATTATTAGACTGAAGATACCTTCCCTGCTGCAGCGACTCATCACCCTTGAGGTGTCTAACTATAAGAGGCTGCAAGCAATAGAGATAGAAGCTCAATGTCTCTCCAATTTTCGGTTTATCAGTGACCACCTAGCACATCTCTCGTTTGGAGAAGCATTACAGTTGAAGACCCTAGTCATGCAGTGTCGTGGTGCTCTCTGTTATGCTCGTGCCAATCTTCCATCCAGCTTGTCAAATCTTGAAACTCTTTCTATATGTTCACATTGTGAGGTATACTGCGAATTTTCTGGTGACTATAGACTACTAAAATTGTGTATCATGATATTACAACAGTAGCCATGCACTTGCATAATTTTAATCCAAGCTTTATGCAGATGGTCACTACACCAATGATTGGTAGCAAATTTTCATTCCTCAAGCACTTGACTGTTGTTCTTGCTGCGCCCCCAGCCTATGATTATTGTTCTCTCATATCATTTTTTGATGCTTCTCCTTCATTGGAGACATTCATCCTGAATGTAAGTCTCTTCACCCTGTAAAGATATCTCCCTTTTCAGATCCCACCCTTCGAATATATCACTTAACTATACCGAAAAAGGCTTTCGCCCCGCTTTATAAATAAAGCAAACCGCCAGGAGCACATACAAGACTAGTTCAACACACACACCCAAGTCGCACAAATAAGGTCCAGAGGTTCTGCTGAGGGCACAACTCAATAAGCCCAAAAACGCAACACAACATAAAAAGACAGCTCAGCCAGGGCCAAGGCCGTAGCCGGAGCTGGATAGCAACACACGACTAATCAGGCTCAGGAGGAGGCGGCGGAGGGGGCGGCGACAGACGGACGGCCATCGAGCGGAGGTCGGTGATGAAGGCGGAGATGGCGTCCCGGTCCCGAGGGCGGCAAAGCGGCCGCCAGAGCTGCAAGTAACCAGACTATTTGTAGAGGGCGTCAGTAGAGCGTCGGAGAGGGGAGCGCTGAATCACAAGTTTATTGCGAATGGTCCAAAGCGTCCACACGAGAACCCCAATCTCAAGCCACCTAATGTGGCGAGATAGAAGCGGGGAGGCCTGTAGTTCGGCGAAGAGGTCGGGGAAGTTGGAGTGGCACTGTTAATTCCACATCACTTAACTATGGCAGAACTGTTAATTCATACATCTTCGCCTCTCATATTTAGGTGGTGTGGAACAGCATGCGGCATCCCTCCATTTTTACAGACCCTTCAGGTACGAGGCAGATGCCGGAGCATCGCCATGACAAGCTCAAGAGTGTGACTATTACTGGTTTCTCCTCTTCAAAGTGCTTGGTTGAGCTAACATGTCACATTCTTGAGAGTGGAAAGTCACTTGAGTATCTTACATTGGACACCACCGATGGAAATCGTGTCTTTATGTGTTCTGTCAACGGATCTGACAAATGCTATTGTAGCCCGATGGGCAGGGATGCCATCGTGGAAGCTCGTCGAGGGCTCTTGGCCATCAGGACATACATCGAGGGAATTGTTCCTTCTAAAGTGAAGTTCACTCTTGTGGAGCCTTGCATCCGGTGCCATGTTGTTGAACTCGGGATGCAAGGGCTTGAGCTGAACGTGAAACCTGTAGACTCACTTTTATGAAGGGCCTCAGGGATTCCTTTCTCAAATCTGGGTGTTTTCAAATGGGAAGTGAGACTTAAGTGTGGTATTGGGAGAACAACTGGTTAGTGTGTGACGCGCTATGAGCGTGATTACTCTATTTAGTTTGATATCGTTTGTTGTAAACATGTTCCGGATGTGACTGTTTTAGGATTGGTTTCCTTGAATCCCATCTCATAACTTGTCACATCTTTTTGAACTGAATATTTTTGTTTTTTTGTTACGGCGAGTACTCTTAACTCTTTTTGTTCTCTTTATTATGCCCTTCACCATTTTGAACTGTTATGCCATTCGCTGGTGCTGACGCTCCGCAGCTCACCGTTGCAACATCTTGCCTTGTCGGTTACAACAAAATTGACTGGTTCCATAAAAGTTGTCTTGCTGCTGAGCCAACGCAGCTCGCGATGTTGCCTGTTCCAGCCCGCCTTTTACCGGTTGTAGCAATTCATTCAGCTCGCAATGCTGCCTGTTGCAGCTCGCCGTGTTACCGGTTGTAACAATTCATTTGAAGGCGTGAAGCAGATTGTAGCAAGAATGGCGAGGCCGCAGATTGAGTGTCCCAAAACACCCGTCCCCCGCGTCGCCTCCATGGCGGCATGGGCAGATCCAGATCGAGCGCCGCCTCCCTACCTTCCCTCGCCACCGTCGGGCTATGCCCGGCCGGCGGACAGCAGCGATAGGATCTCGCGGTGGCGGAGGCTCACCTCCTTGTGGCGCGGCACTGCGGCTACGGGGTGTGGCGACCACAAGGTTGCATCTCTGGCGGGTGGCGGCCGTGGAGACGTCGTTGGTAGGCTCCAGGGCTGAGGGCCTGCAGATCCTTCCCAGTGAATAGGGGCGAGGGTGGTGGCCCGTTTCCCTGTTTGCCTTCTAGTCGTTCTTCTTCGATCCAGCTCATGCTGGTGGTCATGGTGCAGCGTCAAGGGGCGCCAGGTGTTGGGGAACGTAGTAATTTCAAAAAATTTCCTACGCACACGCAAGATCATGGTGATGCATAGCAACGAGAGGGGAGAGTGTTGTCTACGTACCAACGCAGACCGATTGCGGAAGCGATCACACAACGTAGAGGAAGTAGTCGTACGTCTTCCCGATCCGACCGATCCAAGCACCGTTACTCCGGCACCTCCGAGTTCTTAGCACACGTACAGCTCGATGACGATCCCCGGGCTCCGATCCAGCAAAGCTTCGGGGAGGAGTTCCGTCAGCACGACGGCGTGATGACGATCTTGATGTTCTACCGACGCAGGGCTTCGCCTAAGCACTACAACGATATGATCAAGGTGGAATTTGGTGGCAGGGGGCACCGCACACGGCTAAGGAACGATCACCAAGGATCAACTTGTGTGTCTAGAGGTGCCCTCCTGCCCCCGTATATAAAGGAGCAAGGGGAGGAGGCGGCCGGCCATGGTGTGGCGCGCCAAGGGGAGTCCTACTCCCACCGGGAGTAGGACTCCTAGTTGGACTAGGAGAGAGAGGGGGGAAATAGGAGGAAGAGAGGAAGGAAAGGGGGGGCGCCGGCCCCCTTCCCTTGTCCTATTCGGACTAGGAAGGGGAGGGGCGCGCGGCCACCTCTTGCCTCCTCTCCTCTTCTCCCTTAAGGCTCATGTTGGCCCAATAACCCCCCCCCCCGGGGGGGGGGGGGTTCCGGTAACCCCCCCGGTACTCCGGTAAAATGCCGATTTCACCCGGAACAATTCCGATGTCCAAATATAGGCTTCCAATATATCAATCTTTATGTCTCGACCATTTCGAGACTCCTCGTCATGTCCGTGATCACATCCGGGACTCCGAACTAACTTCGGTACATCAAAATGCATAAACTCATAATAACTGTCATCGTAACGTTAAGCGTGCGGACCCTACAGTTCGAGAACAATGTAGACATGACCGAGACACGTCTCCGGTCAATAACCAATAGCGGGACCTGGATGCCCATATTGGCTCCTACATATTCTACGAAGATCTTTATCGGTCAGACCGCATAACAACATACGTTGTTCCCTTTGTCATCGGTATGTTACTTGCCCGAGATTCGATCGTCGGTATCCAATACCTAGTTCAATCTCGTTACCGGCAAGTCTCTTTACTCGTTCCGTAATACATCATCTCACAACTAACATATTAGTTGCAGTGCTTGCAAGGCTTATGTGATGAGCATTACCGAGAGGGCCCAGAGATACCTCTCCGACAATCGGAGTGACAAATCCTATTCTCGAAATACGCCAACCCAACATCTACCTTTGGAGACACCTGTAGTACTCCTTTATAATCACCCAGTTATGTTGTGACGTTTGGTAGCACCCAAAGTGTTCCTCCAGTAAACGGGAGTTGCATAATCTCGTAGTCATAGGAACATGCATAAGTCATGAAGAATAGCAACAACAACATACTAAATGATCGGGTGCTAAGCTAATGAAATGGGTCATGTCAATTAGATCATTCAACTAATGATGTGACCTTGTTAATCAAATAACAACACCTTGTTCATGGTTAGGAAACATAACCATCTTTGATTAACGAGCTAGTCAAGTAGAGGCATACTAGTGACACTGAGTTTGTTTATATATTCACACATGTATTATGTTTCCGGTTAATACAATTCTAGCATGAATAATAAACATTTATCATGATATAAGGAAATAAATAATACTTTATTATTGCCTCTAGGGCATATTTCCTTCACCAGGTCCGGTCGCTCTTTGGCTGGATCCGGTTCGTCCGCGTCTACCGAAGGGTTGGTCATCCTGGTGCCTCGGCTACGACAGCTGGGCGGAAGTGTGTTGTGGTGGACCTTGTATGGCGATGGCGTTGTGGCTATGCAGGGATGTGCGGGTCAGCAGTAGTTCGGGCCGGTTTCTGCCGGCTGCGCGAGGGTGTTCATCGGGTCTGCTCTGAGCACAAACTTTGCCCGGCTATGGCTGGCCGGCGGTGGCGGCGCTTTTAGGCGTCATTCCCCTTCTTCAAGGCACTGTCGTTGAGTTCTTCGACCCACTCCATCCTCGGATCTCATTCTTCAGGCGAAAGCCTAGACCCATTTGAGTCGGGCAACGACGTCGTCTCAACGGTGTTTCCCTCTTTAGGGCACTGCTTTGAAGACCGGTGATTCTTCCCTGCCCTTTCAATTGGGCTGGACGTGCACGACTCATAGTTGGCAGGTGCCCAACCGGTGATGCGAGTCGTTGGCGTTGCGATGCGTGTGGAGACGACGATGATGGAGTGTGGAGCTGGGTCGTGGCTTGTCCTTCTAATATCGACGACCCGGTTGACCAACGAGTGTGTCTATGCTAGTTTCTTACTGTGATAGAGAAGTCGGAGCTGCGTGCGGCGGGGCCCCTGCGGCAAGGATGACTCCATGAGGGTGGTTTGAGCAGACAATGCTCTTCGGAGGTTGTGCTGGGCTAGGTCAGTGCGAGGCGTGCAACTTTCTCTAGTGAAGCGCATCAGCAAAATCGGAGCTGCCGGTCCTCGATGTCTGCGGTCGATTGTTTGGCTATGGTTGACAAGGTCGTTGTGTGTCGTTCTTTCGAAGGGGTCTTGACGGGTCGTCTGCGGCAAAGTCGAAGTCGCTTGCTCGCGGAGAGGTGATGACGATGACAATGCATGCATCCTCAACGGTGCCCTCTTCTCGACGGTGTGTGTGGTCTTGTTGGTTCCAGGTTAGCCGGGCGTGTTGTAATGGTTTTTGCCCGGGTTTTCGTTAATTAACCTGACAACACTATCCTTTTTTAATGAATCGGACCCTAAGGAACCGCATTTAAGAAAAGATGCCAGTTTCGGTCGGTCGGCTGAAACAAATTATTAACCTTTTGTTCTCACACAACATGTGGTAAAAAATATTAACCTTTTGTTATAAATCCTAGCTTAGCCATAATACAGCGATCAAACTAAATCCATATCTCAATTTTCAGTGACAGCCCATGTGTTTTACCCGTAGGGAGAAGCCAAACTATTGCCTGCTCACATGTTTTGGGAGGACCCACTTGTGCAGCGGCCAAAAGCCTCGCGTAGTCGCGTTCCTCCTGGACTTGTGGGCGCCGGCGCGATTTCATCCACCTCGCACTTTCTGGATTCAAACTCGAGGTTTAGATTCGGGCTCTTCTTTTTCCGGTGAAAAACAAATCGCGCCATCGACATAGGCGGCGGGGGAGAGAGGGAAACGGATTTCGTGCCTCGGCCAAGGGCGGCGTCGTCGGCGTCAAATCGCTCATGGGGCTTCCGGCGTTGCAGCGGATCATCTCCATGCAGCGGGAGCGGCGCCGCCGGCAAATGCGAGCCTGTGGTAAGCCGCCGCCGCCGCTGCCTCTCTCTCAGCTCCCTCGCCCCCCTCCACCGATATTCTGTACATGCGTGCCCTCCTATGTTGTCCCCCTTCCAAGAAGGGGATAGTCTTATTCGATATTGCTCCATGGCTGGCACGCCAGACCCCGTTCGCGTTTGGGCGTGAATTTTTGCTTTGGTGGATAGCAAGATTATTCTCTCCTTTTGCTCATATACCTGTTTACTTTCAAACAAATAATACTTGAGCTCTCACCAGCAATAAATTAAAGGATATTACTGAGATTGTTAGTACTCCCTTCATTCCTTTATACAAGATCACAAAGTCAAATTACAGGTACCTAGATAAAAATTTAATGACTACTCCCTCCGTCCCGGTTTATTAGTCCTCTCAGCATCACAAGCATGTCCCCTTTTATAAGGCCACGCTTTGGAAATGTGCATGCATGCAACCATTGCATTGGTTGCATTGAAAGCCATTGTTGTTGGTGCCATGGCTGAAAAATTAATATACTTCATGCGTGCTTTTTCATTGGCTGCATGCATGTGAGAGAGTGCATTGGGAGTGAAATGAAAGAATTAATGTGAGCAAATTACTATGTGTCTTGTTTTAAGAGAAATTGTCTTTAGGCCTAATAAACCCGGACAGAGGAAGTACTTTGCAGCCAACTTTTCTTCTTGTTAACTAGGATCATTAATACGTCTGTATGCATGCAAGGAAAGAATGAGAAGGAAGTAGCACAGTGCCATCATGGCTACATGCATGCAAGTATTAAATAAGTTGCTAGTACGAGAAAACATCATTAAATTTTGCCTCGGTTACTGTTAATGGCCTTATATAGATGCAAAATGTATTTTTTATAGTGGCCTTGTATAAGGGAATGGAGGGAGTATTTGTTGACCAAAATTGAATGGGAGAAACATAGTGGATCTCACCATGTGCCTCCGTGTGTTTGAGTTTGCTGGTTTCTTCTGTCAATGCGCAGGCTGTCTATGACTATGCATCGTGTGTTGCAGGCGGATCAATCGCTTCGGTGTCTAAAAGAAAGTCACCAGCCCTCCAGCAAGATGGTAGTTCTGAAGGTGGCAAAAGAATGAAATATCTGCCGATTCTTCCGGAGGTATGTGATAAGATGCTGATGACAGAAGAACTGTGCTGCAAGTAAATTATCTATGTTGAACCTTTTGATTTTCTTTTTACATTTAATTTATAGTGATGAAGATGGCATGTTTTATTTCTCTCTCCGCGTGTTTATGTTTTATTTCTAATTTATAGTGATCATTTGCTTATGTTCTATTTCTCTCTCCGCATGTGTGCATGGCATGCAGGACATCTGGTGGCATATACATTCACTAATGCCAATGCGAGATGCTGCTCGAGCTGCCTGCGTTTAGCATACCTTTATGCATTCCTAGAGATGCCGTACCAGTCTCACCTTCAGTAAAAAAACACTAGGCATGGATGAAGATGTGTGTGAAAAGGATGGTAAAGCAAGAGATCTCACCTACAAAGTTGACAGAATTTGGATAGAACACCCAGGCATTGGTGTGAAGGAAGTCAGAATTGAGTTCTGTGATAACAAGACCAGGGCATGTTTTCTTGATCGCTGGCTTCAGATTGCCGTCACACCTGGGATTGAAGAACTCACTGTTATTCCTTCTATGGGCCATAAAAGGTACAACTTTCCATGGTCACTTTTATCCGAAGGAAGTGGAAACTCGATTCGGTGTCTGTTCCTTTCCAGGTGTGTGTGTTCTGTCCAACAGTCGGACTTGCCTTGAGAAGTTTGACTCAAATTAGGCTATGTTATGTCCATATTACAGGAAATGAGCTAGCCTGCCTTCTAGACAATTCTTTTGCTTTGCAGCAGTTGGGACTCAGCCATTGCAGCAAGATAATTAGACTGAAGATACCTTCCCTGCTGCAGCGGCTCATCACCCTTGAAGTGTCTGCATGTAAGAGGCTGCAGACAATAGAGATTGAAGCTCAATGTTTATCCAAATTTTGATTTACTGGTGAGTGCTAGTACAACTCTCGTTTGGAGAAGCATTGCAATTGAAGACCCTAGACATGCACTGTCATGGTGCTGTATGTGAGGCTCGTGCCAATCTTCCGTCCACCTTTCCAAATCTTGAAACACTTTCTGTATTTTCATATTTTGAGGTATACTATGAATTTTCTGGTGACAATGGACTACTGAAATGGGTATTATGATATTACAGTAGCCATGCACTTGCATTTTTAATCTGAGTTATTTATGCAGACGGTTAATAGACCGATGGTCGGTAGCAAATTTCCATTCCTCAAGCACTTGACTGTTAAACTTGCTGCAGCCCCAGCCTATGATTATTGTTCTCTTATATCGTTTTTTGATGCTTCTCCTTCCTTGGAGATGTTCCTCTTGAATGTAAGTTTGTTCACCCTGCAAAGATATCTTCCTTTCCAGATCCCGCCCTTAAAATAGATCATGTAACTATGGTGGAACCTTCAATTCATATGTCTTTGCTTTGCATCTTTAGGGGTTCCAGGCAAGCATGCAACATCCATCCATTTTGGCAGATCCTTCAGGTCGGAGGCAGATGCCAAAGCACTGCCATGACAAGCTCAGGAATGTGACTATTGCTGGTTTCTCCTCTGCAAAGAGCTTGGTTGAGCTAACCTGTCATATTCTTGAGAGTTCAGAGTCACTTGAGTGTCTTACATTGGATGCCACGGAAGGATATGATTACCTTAGGTGTTCTGTCAACAGATCTGGCAAATGCTTCTGCATGCGCAGGGATGCCATCTTGGAGGCTCGTCGTCGGCTCTTGGCTATCAAGACATACATCGAGGGAATTTTTCCACCGAAAGTGAAGTTCACTGTTGTGGAGCCTTGCAGCAAGTGCCATGTTGTTGAGCTTTAGATGCCAGGTTATCCGACGATATAGTCATACAGTGTCCTAGTATATGTTAATTTCTATGTTAAACGCTTTAGGTGAAGGTGAAACCAATAGACTCCCACTTTTTGAAGGGCTTGATGAGGGTCAAGGATTGTTTTCTCGAATCTGCTGGGTGTTTTCAAATATGAAGTGAGACACAAGTGCGGTTTTGGGAGAAAAACTAGTATGAGCATGATTACTCTGTTTAGTTTGATATCGTCTGTTGTAAACATGGTATGGTTGTGACTGTTCTAGGATTGCTTTCCTTGAATCCCTTCTCATAGCTTGTCACATTTTTTATTTTTTACTGCATATTTTTTTGTTACAGTGGCCAGTGGGTACTCTTAAGTCTTGTTGTTCTCTTATTATGCACATTTATGTTGGTGCCACTGTTGTTCTCAAGTCTGTTTGGCTGTGTAGAAACGATATTAGTTCAAGTTCACAGTCTTGTGATGATGTCTTACTCATGTATCAGTTGGCCACGATGGAAGGTTGATGCTTGATTCGTAGACCTACATGGCATTTTTGTCTTTGTGCATATGTAGTAAAAGACATTTGTACATGTATCCTCTCTGGTAACCTAGAGAAATTACACTACCTGCCTCTCTGCCTTACCAAAATATGCATATTGTGTTCAAAGCTATGAAACATACATGGTGTGTGCCACAACGTCATGCACATAGGCTACAAGTCGCATGCTTTTAGAATCAAATAATGGAGTAAATTGCATAAAACCACCACTTTGAGGGTTAGGTTTGCGGAAAACACTAGGATACATATTCGCTGCAGACAGCACCATGTCTAGCGTAATTCTTTTGCAAAAACCACTGATCGGTGGATCGGGCCGTGTTAAGTGAGTTTATGATAGTTGGGGCCCGTTTTTCGCCTACGTGGCACTCCAGGCCATCCCGACAGCCGGCAGACGGCGTTAGACGGCGCGTTAGGTCTCGTCTTTAGTCATCCCCGCATCCGTCTCTGTTTCCCCATTCTTCTTCCCCCCTCGCTCCCGCCGCCGTCGCCCCCTCCCCCTCACTCCCGCCGCCGCCCCCTCCCCCTCGCTCCCGCCGCCGTCGACCCCTCCCCCTCGCTCCCGCCGCCGTCGCCCCCTTGCCCCTCGCACTGCAGAGATGCGTAGCCTGGTGAAAGGTGGAGTTGTTGGTGGCGGCGCTCCGCCTGGCATCGGAGGAGGACCCGCAGTGGATCCAGGCGAGCTTTGTGGGAGCTCGAACCCTAGCAAGCCGACGGAGGAATCAGAGGAGGAGGACCCGCAGTATTCGATGGAATACCGGGCGGCGAGAGCATTCGCCGTGGCGGTGAAGGCCAATCCGACGGGAAGCCAACACATCGGGTCATCCTACGGCGGCGTATAGTGAGATCCACTTTTCTTTGCTCTTCCCCTTCCCGTTCTCCATTCAATGAGTACTCCCATTCAATTGTGTTGCTAGTGTACTCTAGGGTTAGGGTCCATATTGCTCTATCCTATCTGATGGAGTAGAGTAGATGCTGTGGATTTGTTGTCATGTGCTCTAGTGTTAACATAATTTAGATTAGTTCAGATTGTCTAATTTGTTTGTCCTGTTCCCTAGGGTTGACATTTTTAGATTAGTTGACAAATAATCTGATTTAGTTGATTTTATAAACGAGCAGCAAAGTTATCCTGGTATAGTATATGATTATGATATTATTAACCTAGAAAAATGCATGTTTGTGCTTTGTTATTCAGTTTATTTTAGGTACATTGTTAATTGGAGTGAAGTTAGACATTTGGTTAGGTTCACTGTTAAATGAGTTATCCTGTTATCTGCTTTATAAGTGACAAAGGATTGTATTAGTGCACTGACATGAGTTGTTTCATTAGTGTTATTCAGTTATAATTAAGCACTTATACTGCTTTGTATTTATATTATTTGCATTCTGGATGATGAGGTTTGGGAATTGAGGATGCATTTCCATGACAGAGACAATATTGAGAGATCTATGATGATGTCAGACATAACATTTTACAACCTAGTAGCACTGATAGAAACAGAAGGTTATGGATTTAAAGATTACATGTACTATGTCAGGGATCCTGGGCTAGGTATAGAAGGAATGGAAGAAATAGATGATGATGACAAGCTTGAGGAAATTCTAGACAACATAGCATTGCAAAATCAAAAGATATTGAATGTGACAGTTGTTAGGGCCAGTTCTCCCAATGCTGCAACTATAAACACCAGCTCCAATGTTATTGAGCAGCAAATCCCTCTAGAAGAAATTGGAGAGCCCAAACTATATCAGATAGATGAAGGAGGAGTGATGTTCAGTGCAGGAAATGTGCATGTAGCAGCAGCAAGTTCAGAAGCAGCAGAACTGGAGCCAATGCCCATACAGTTTCAAACACAGCATAGCACAAACAATTTGGAGGAGCAACTTGCTTTAGGTTATGTACAAGTGGAAGAAAATCCTATAAACAATTCAGAGGAGCAAATGGAAATTGAAAAGGTTATGGAGGAGACAAGGAGGAAGGAAATTCAAATGTTTAGGAAGAATAAGAAAAATAAAGAGAAGGACACTTCTTTGAAGAGAAAAGCTGCAATGATGGATAACGAGGAGGACAGTGATGATGATGATTTGGAAGAATATGGTGATATCCTTGCTAGGCTTGAGGAGATGAAAAGACAGAGGGAAGATCCACTCCTTCATTTTAAAGGGGACACAGATGTTGAGGAAATGTATGAGACAGAGGAGGAGGATGCACTATATGAGCCTGAAAGTGAAGAAGAGGAGGAAGAGGATGAAGAGAGTACTCTGAAGGAAGAGAGTAATCTGGAGCAGGTAGGGCAAGATGGACAGGAGAAGAAAAAGGAGAATAAACACAGAAAAGGCCCAACAAGCAGATCACATGCAAGTGTAGAGGAGTTGTTTGAGGAGGACTGGATACCATCTTCTGATGAAGACAAGAAACCAATGGACTTGGGTGTGGAAGATGATGATGGTGCAGAGGCATTGGCATATGTTTTGCCCAATGGCAGGAAAAGCAGAGCTAAGAAGATGAAGAAAAGGTTATGGTATGATGAGAATAGAGCTCACCCAGCTGAGCAATTTGTGAAGCATCTTTGCTTCATTGATGTGTACCAGTTCAGGAATGCACTTCAAACAATGCACATTGCATAGAACAGGAACTATGAGTACCATAGAAATTGCAGTGACAAGGTTATAGCACAATGCATAGATGAGACATGCCCTTTTTATATAACAGCTTCCCAGATTGCAAATGAGAAGACTTTTACCATAAGGAAGCAGTATGTGGTGCACACTTGTCCTTCTGTGTCAGAGAACATAAAAGTTACTGCTAAGTGGGTTGCAAAGTTTTGTGAGGAAGCAATCAGAAATGACCCATGCACAACAATCACTACTATAATTAACACTGCAAAGAGCAAATATGGAGTGGAAATATCAACCCACATGGCATACAGGGCTAAGAAGGCAACAAAGAATGTTGTGTTAGGAGATCAGAAGGCTTAGTACACCAGGATTAGGGATTATTTGTAGGTTGTGCTAGATACTAATTCAGGTTCAAGGTGTATAGTGACAACAAGACATTTGAGGGAGCATCCAAGCACAAACCCTAGGTTTCATGGATTATTCTATTGCCTAAATGGATGCAAAGAAGGGTTTCTGAGTGGCTGCAGACCATTCATAGGTAATTCCTTGGTATCTAATGTGTGTTTTCAAATAGTTTGCCTAATGTGTTTACTTGTTATAGGTCTGGATGGATGCTTCATAAAGCTCACTACTGGTCAACAGATCCTTGCTGCTACTGGAAGAGATGGGAATAATAATACATTTCCCATTGCTTTTGGAATTGTTGATAAAGAGGACACAGATTCCTGGACTTGGTTTCTGTATCAGCTGAAGGTAGCACTAGGTGGCCAATCTAGGAAGTTTGGCAACTACACAATAATTTCTGATAGGCAGAAGGTAATGAAATCCACTTGTGCTAGCTTTCATTTAGTTCTTTCTAGTAGTTACTTGCATTTAGGTGTAGCTAATTTCTGTACACAATCATTTAGTTCTTTCTAGTAGTTACACAATCATTTAGGTGTAGTCACTAAGTTAGCTTTACTTAAATTCACACAGGGCCTGCTTAAAGCCTAAACAGAGTCTTTCCCAATTGTCCACAAAGGTTTTGCCTCAGACACATTTACCAGAACTTTCAAAATGCTGGGTTTAGAGGGCCAGAATTGAAGAAATACATGGATGAAGCAAGTTACTCATACACTGAACATGGTTATAATGTTGCAATGGATGAGTTGAAGAGAGAGTGTGAGGCAGCATGGGCTTGGCTTAGTAAAATCCCAAAGCACACTTGGGCCAGACATGCCATGGACACAAATTGCAAAACAGACTTAGTAGTTAACAACTAAAGTGAGGTTTTCAACAAGTGGGTTCTAGATGTCAGGGCTAAGCCAATAAGGACCATGGTTGATGGAATTAGAACAAAATCAATGGTCAAGTTTAATACAAATAGAACCAAGACTCAGACTGTCAGATGGGAGATTTGTCCAACATATGCAGAGAAATTGGAGGAAGCAAAGAAGTGGTCTAGAAACTGCCAATCATTGATGGCTGGCATCAACCTTTTCCAAGTTACTAGTGAGGAGAGAACATATGTTGTCAACCTAGCACAAAGGACTTGTGGTTGTAAGAAGTGGAATATGACAGCAGTTCCTTGCAATCATGTTGTTTCTGCTATACACAATGCTAAGCTTCAGCCAGAGGACTTTGTTCATGATTTCTTCAAAAAACCTATGTATCTGGCAGCTTACAGTCCTATAATATATCCTGTACCCTGACATGTGGCCAAGGACAGATAGTTTGGACATTGAGGCTCCTGTTTTCAAAGAACACAAGGGCAGAGCACAGACTAAGAGGAGAAAGGGCCAATTTGAGAAGTCAGCTCCCAAAGACACTTCAAGAATGGCCTCAATTACCTGCTCCATCTGTAAAAAGGTGGGCCATAGGTACACCAATTGCCATGATGCTCTAAAGCCTGCACTTGCTATGAGAAAGAACAAACATCAGGTAACCACTCTGCTATGAGAAAGACTAAATTTGTTGTTACTTTGTTGCTTACTAATATTAAACTACTTGTTTCATTGCAGCCAAGCACCGGCTCTTACCCACCTGATAGTAGAAGCACACCAGCACCAGCAAGGACTGCAGCCTCTACTGCTGCTAGTCCAGCTCCAGCAAGGACTGCAGCTTCTGCTGCTGCCACTGCTGGTGGATCATCAAGGAGGGCAACATCTGCTGCCAGTCCAGATCCAGCAAGGAGGGTGTGGGAGTCCTGGATTAGGGGGTCTTCGGACAGCCGGACTATCTCCATTGGCCAGACTGTTAGACTATGAAGATACAGGATTGAAGACTTCGTCTCGTGTCTGGATGGGACTCTACTTGGCGTGGAAGGAAAGCTAGGTAATACGGATATGTGTATCTCCTCCTTTGTAACCGACCTTGTGTAACCCTAACATCTCCGATGTCTATATAAACTGGAGGGTTTTAGTCCGTAGGACAACATACAATCATACCATAGGCTAGCTTCTAGGGTTTAGCCTCTCTGATCTGGTGGTAGATCTTCTCTTGTGCTACCCATATTATCAATATTAATCAAGCAGGACGTAGGGTTTTACATCCATCAAGAGGGCCCGAACCTGGTTAAAACATTATGTCCCCTGCCTCCTGTTACCATCCGCCTTAGACGCACAGTTCGGGACCCCCTACCCGAGATCCGCCGTTTTTGACACTGACATTGGTGCTTTCATTGAGAGTTCCTCTATGTCATCACCGTTAGGCTTGATGGCTCCTACTATCATCGATAGCGATGCAGTCCAGGGTGAGACTTTTCTCCCCGGACAGATCTTCGTGTTCGGCGGCTTTGCACTGCGGGCCAATTCGCTTGGCCATCTGGAGCAGATTGAAAGTTATGCCCCTGGCCACCAGGTCAGGTTTGGAAGCTTAAACTACACGGCCGATATCCGTAGAGACTTGATCTTCGACGGATTCGAGCTTCTGCCTTGTGCGTCAATCAGTCACGATGAGTATGATTTAGCTCTACCATCGGACAGTGTCCAGGAGATCGCATAGGCAGCCGCTCCGACCCTCAATTCGGAGCCAGTTGTGCCATCCATGGACGGGTGGATGGACCCCACCACGGCGGCCTTACCCTCAGCGGCGATCGAGCCAAACATCGACCTTACCTTGCACGAGAGCCGTGTTGTTAAACTGCCGGATCCTTCTCCGGCCACGGACTCCAAACCGCCTGCGCCCATTCCTATCAATTCCGATTGGGCGCCGATCATGGAGTTTACCTCCACGGATATTTTTCAGCACTTGCCCTTTAGCGACATACTGAACTCATTAAGGTCTCTCTCCTTGTCAGGAGGATCCTGGCCGAACTATATCCGGCAGGACTAGGATGATGCGGACGACGAAGAAATTTGCGGCCCACCCACCACCCACTTAGTAGCCAAGCATGACGATGCGGGAGACGAAGAGGAACCACTGCCCATAGGGCACTGGACAGCCACCTCATCATACGATATATACATGGTGGATACACCCAAAGAAGGCAATGGCGATGAGATAGCGGAGGATGACCCCTCCAAGAAGCAACCCAAGCGCCAACGTCAGCAGCGCCGCTCTAAGTCCCGCCAAAGCAAAAGTGGTGACACCGGGACAGGAGATAATAATACTCCGGATAGTGCCGAAGACAACAACAATCCCCTCTAGCAAGATTTAGAACCGGAGGATGGAGGAGCCAGCCCTCCTGAGAGAGCAGCAGATGGAGAAGAGGAGGATGATAATTACATGCCCCCCCTCCGAAGATGAGGCAAGCCTTGGGGACGACGAATTCGCTGTGCCACAAGATCCCGTCGAACAAGAGCGCTTCAAACGCCGGCTTATAGCCACGACAAATAGCCTTAAGAAAAAGCAGCATCAGCTTCAAGCTGATCAGGATCTGCTAGCTGACATATGGACAGAAGTCCTCGCGGCCGAGGAATATAAACTCGAGCGCCCCTCCAAGAGTTACCCAAAGTGCAGGTTGCTACCCCGACTGGAGGAAGAAGTGTATGACGCGGCTGATCGGCCACCTCATGGCCGCGATAGAGAGGCATTCCAGCCAAAAACTCAGCCTGCACCCCGACGCCATTCAAATAAAAAGGCATGTGGAGATACGCCAGACCTACGAGACATATTGGAGGACAAAGCAAAGCATGCAAGATCGATCTACGGATCACGAGGGCGCGCCACTCTGAGAGACGATAAACGTCACGCCGGATACAGTAAAAACAAATCCGGCCGGGTCGAACACAGCGGGCAAGACCCATTCGAGCCGCGTCGCGATATAGCCCAATACAGAGGCGCCGCACACCCCTTATGCTTCACAGACGAAGTAATGGATCATCAAATCCCAGAAGGTTTCAAACCTGTAAATATTGAATCATACAACGGCACAATAGATCCTGCGGTATGGATCGAGGATTTCCTCCTCCATAGCCACATGGCCCGCGGTGATGACTTACACGCCATCAAATACCTCCCACTAAAGCTCAAGGGACCAGCGCGGCATTGGCTTAACAGCTTGCCAACAGAGTCCATTAGCTGTTGGGAAGATCTGGACCCGCATTCCTCGACAACTTTCAGGGCACTTATGTGCGGCCACCAGATGCCGATGACTTGAGCCACATAATTCAGCAGCCAAAGGAATCGGCCAGGAAATTCTGGACTCGGTTCCTAACAAAGAAAAATCAAATCATCGACTGTCCGGATGCAGAGACCCTAGCAGCTTTCAAACACAACATCCGCGATGAATGGCTAGCCCGGCACCTTGGTCAGGAAAAGCCGAAATCTATGGCAGCCCTCACGACACTCATGACCCGCTTTTGTGCGGGAGAAGACAGTTGGCTGGCTCGCAGTAATAACATATCAAAGAACCATGGTACTTCGGATACCAAGGACGGCAATAGCAGGTCACGTCGCAACAAACATAAGCGCCGCACTAACAGCAATAATACCGAGGATACGACAGTCAATGCCGGATTCAAAGGCTCTAAACCCGGTCAGCAGAAAAAGCCATTCAAACAAAGTACGCCGGGTCCGTCCAGCTTGGACCGTATACTCGATCGCTCGTGTTAAATACACGGCAGCCCAGACAAAGCAACCAATCACACCAACAGGGATTGTTGGGTGTTCAAGCAGGCCGTCAAGTTAATTGCCGAAAATAAGGACAAGGGGCCACATAACGATGACGAGGAGGAGCCCCGGTAGCCACACATCGGAGGACAGAAGAGGTTTCCCCCACAAGCGCGAACGGTGAACATGATATACGCAACCCACATCCCCAAGAGGGAGCGGAAGCGTGCACTCAGGGACATATATGCGTTGGAGCCAGTCGCCCAAAAGTTCAACCCATGGTCCTCCTATCCGATCACTTTCGATCGCAGGGACCATCCCACTAGTATCCGTCATGGCGGATTCGCCACACTGGTTCTGGACCCAATCATTGACGGATTTCACCTCACTCCAGTCCTTATGGATGGCGGCAGCAGCCTGAACCTGCTTTATCAGGACACAGTGTGCAAAATGGGTATAGACCCCTCAAGGATCAAACCCACAAAACGACCTTTAAAGGCGTCATTCCAGGTGTAGAGGCCCATTGCACAGGCTCAATTACACTGGAAGTGGTCTTCGGATCCCCGGATAACTTCCGAAGCGAAGAGTTAATCTTTGATATAGTCCCGTTCCACAGTGGTTATCATGCACTGCTCGGGCGAACTGCATTTGCAAGATTCAATGCGGTACCGCATTATGCATACCTCAAGCTCAAGATGCCAGGACCTCGCAGGGTTATTACAGTTAATGGAAACACAGAGCGCTCTCTCCGAATGGAGGAGTACACCGCGGCCCTCGCAGCAGAAGCGCAAAGCAGCCTCTCAAGGCAATCCACCGGTTCGGCATTTCAAGAACCGGACACCTTCAAGCGCGCTCCGAGCAATCGGCAACTAGACCGCCTGGCGCGATCTAAGCTCGCGTAGCAATGCGGCCCCCACCCCAGTCTCAGCCAAACGGCGAAACTCGTGCCACGCGTACATAATTACGCATTAAAAATACCATGAGCATAGGTGGGGAGGGGGGCACAACTGCGGCACGCCCCAAGACGCGGCTTAAACCGCACTAGGGGCTTCCCGTTTGGTTATTTTTCTCTTTTTCAGGACCTTAATCTCTGGAAACCCTGTCCGACAGCACTATTGCCGAACACATGATGCAGCAACCAAGGAGGCAGAAAGCTACGTCACACCACGGCATTCCCAGGTGGATTACAATAACAAGCGAAATATTTGATTTAATACTATTCCTTAGCTTGCCCTTGGAAGGGAAATAGCCCTACTCTTTGCTTATCGCACCATCTGTATCATTCTGCTTTAACGCACATTTTTAAATAAACAATGCATAACATCACGACTATTACTGCATTCTTGTTATATATATATATATATGTGTGTGTGTGTGTGTGTGTGTGTGTGTGTGTGTGTGTTCATTAACGACGCCTTGCAACCGTACACTTTGGTATGGCCAATACACCAGGGGCTTACGTACCCCACAATATGATGTGAAAAGTCCGAACACTTTCACAAGTGCGGCACCCCGAACTTATAGTATTATATGCATCAGCTCCGAATCATGTCTTTGGTCGAATGTTGGGTTTGCCCGGCTCCTATGTTTTGGCACCTTACGTTCCGCTCTATCGGCTAAGGTAGCGCTAGGAGAACTACTGCGATTGTGCCCCGGTTCTGCTGGGCTTAACACCTCAGTAGAAAAAACTAAAACTGACTGTCATGATAAGGCGAGAGACTGGTCGCTGTTCGGTGAGGTTTTCGAGTCCCTAAAGACTTATGCCGCTTAGAGCGAGGGGTCATCCCTGTCTGGCTTAAAGGCGTGTATCGCGCCCCGAATTTGGCCCCTCCCTTCCGAATACCAGGGGCTTCGCCGAAATTTAAAATTATAGAATTCTATGGCTAAGTTAGAGTGATAAAGCATTATTAGTTCGGTTTCCTTGTTCATTGTACTGAGCACCTCCCTCGAAGGACCCAAACATGGGAACAAGAGTGCTCAGGTTTATCCCGAACACCCCAGCACTCGTGGCATGGGGCCAGAAGCCGAGGACTAGCCATCTCTCAGATTGGATAAACAGCCAAACAGAAGGTAATATTTTAAATTCACACAAGCATTGCATAGCGCATATGAAACAAGTTTTGATCATACAGGATCACACGAGCAAGTTTACTCAAATATTACATCCTTTGAACATTCGTCCGCCACAAGACGGGCACCCTTCAGGACACCCTCATAATAAATTTCGGGGGTGCGATGCTCCTTGCCCTGCGATAGCCCTTCCTTGATCAGCTTCACAACGTCTAGCTTGGCCCACTGCACCTTCACACGGGCGAAAGCCCGGCGTGCACCTTCGATGCAGACGGACCGCTTGACGACCTCCAATTGTGGACAGGCATCCACAAGCCGCCTCACCAGGCCGAAGTAGCTGTTCGGAAGGGCGTCGCCAGGCCACAGCCGGACTATAAGGTCCTTCATGGCCTGTTCGGCCGCCTTGTGCAGCTCGACCAACTGCTTTAGCTGGTCGCTTAGAGCTATCGGGTGTTCGGTCTCAGTATACCGAGACCAGAACAGCTTCTCCGTTGAGCTTCCCTCCTCGGCCTGGTAAAACTATGAGGCATCCAACACGCTGCGGGGCAAATTTGCGAATGCTCCTGGAGAGCTCCGAATTTGGGTAAGTAATCGGTAATTCACTTTTACATGCTTGCTCTGCATATAGAATGCCTTACCCGCCGCTATCTTCTTCATTGCGTCGATCTCCTGGAGGGCCTTTTGGGCTTCGGCCTTGGTACTTTTTGCGCTCTCGAGGGCCGCGGCAAGCTCGGACTCTCGCGTCTTCGAGTCAAGCTCCAACGCCTCGTGCTTCGTCACGAGAGCCTGGAGCTCTTATTGCACCTCGCCCACCCGAGCCTCTTGCTTTTCTCGCTCGGTGCGCTCCTTGGCCGCTTTATCTTCGGCCTTGGACAACGCTTGCTTTAGGGTCGCCACTTCGGTCGTGGCCCCTGGCAAATTCACGATGATCCTTGCAATCGCACTCTTTTTATACATATCCACAGACTAGGTACTACTTACCTTTGTTCTCCTCGAGCTGCCTCTTGGCAAGACCGAGCTCGTCCTGGGACCCTTTAAGGTCCTGCTTCAGTATGGCGACCTCCGCAGTCAGTGCGGCGGACGCCAGCAGCGAAGCCTGCATACACATATTGACATACTCATATTAGACTCCTGCGATATTGTTTGATCCTCTGCGTCTTTTCTTTGTGAACACCAAACAGAGCATCAGGGGCTACTGTCTATGTAGTAATATTTTCCTATATTTCAAACACTTACCTCAAAGCCTGTTAGAAGGCTGGCACAGGCTTCAGTCAATCTGCTCTTGGCGGACTGAACCTTCTGGATCACTGCACTCATGATAGTGCGGTGCTCCTCGTCGATGGAAGCGCTGCGAAGCGCTTCCAGCAGATTGTCCGGCACCTCTGGATGGACAGAGGTCACCGATACAGGCGTCTCGCCCCTCTTAGAAGGAGGCCGCCTGCCCGAGCTCGGAACCACTGGAGGTTTTGGCGCGGTGTTCGGCTGAGGGCCGAACTCGGAGCCCTCAGGGGCCTTGTCCCCTCGGCTCCCGGAGTCCGGGAGGCCGCCTTGAGGCGCCTCCGGGACTGTCTCCCCTCGACCCGGTGCCTCGTGAGACAGCACCTCGGCGTCGTCCGCAGGATGAGGGGAGGTGGCGGTTGGGACTGGATCGCTATCCATGTCCGACGAGCCCAGGGAGCCGTCCGATGATACATCGATACGGGCTTAGGGCGGCCTGCATAATCATATTTCGGCGTAAGGTGAAGTAGTGCGACAAAGGAATACTATGACTTACTCTGGTATCCGAATACGTACGACTTCCCCAGGGGCTTGGCCCTGGGCAGCCACTCGTCTTCACCGTCGGCGGCGGTGGTGGAGCAGTCCGGAAGGAGAGTTCTCCCCTTCTTGGACCCTTCGGCCTCCCCAGTTGGGGCGGCCTTCCTTTTCTTGTCTCCCCTTGTCTGGAGGGGGAGCATCTTCTTCTGCCTCCTCGTCTTCGGGGGAGGATTGCGCCGTAGAGTCCTCGGACGGTGAGTCCGACAACGCCTAGCATCGGGAACTCTTTCGGGTTCCCTTGGCCTTCTTGGTCTTCTCCGGCACCGTATAAGGGGCCGGAGTCAGCATCTTCGCCAGAAGAGCGTCTGCTGGGCCTTCGGGCAAAGGAGCCGAACAGTCGATCTGTCCGGCCGTCTTTGCTAGTCCAGTCAAAGGTACGGGAGTTTAGATCCTGCATGGAGTCAATCTATAAAATAAAGTATCCTGTGAGAGGTAAAGCAGCTTACCGCATTGGCTTGGCGCTTCGCGCTGAATCCGCGATCCTCAGTAATGGGAGGGGGGACCTCGGCGCTCTTGAACAGCACCCTCCAGGCATCTTGGTGAGTTGTGTCGAAAAGCCTGTTCAGAGTTCGGTGCTGTGCCGGGTCGAACTCCCACAAGTTGAAGTCCCGTTGTTGGCACGGGAGGATCTGGCGGTGGAGCATGACCTGGACTACGTTGACGAGTTTGAGCTTCTTGTTCACCATGTTTTGAATACGTGTTTGGAGTCCGGTCAGCTCTCCCGGACTACCCCAGGATAGACCCTTCTCTTGCCAGGAGGTGAGCCGTGTGGGGAAGCCAGATCAGAACTCGGGGGTCGCTACCCATGTAGGGTCACGCGGTTCGGTGATGTAGAACCACCCCGATTGCCACCCCTTTATGGTCTCCATGAAGGAGCCCTCGAGCCATGTGACGTTGGGCATCTTGCCCACCATGGCGCCTCCGCACTCCGCCAGGCGGCCACTCGCTACCTTCGGCTTGACATTGAAAGTCTTCAGCCATAAACCGAAGTGGGGCTTGATGCGGAGGAAAGCCTCACACACGATGATAAACGCCAGGATATTGAGGATAAAGTTTGGGGTCAGATCATGGAAATCCAGGCCGTGGTAGAACATGATCCCCCGGACAAATGGGTGGAGAGGAAATCCTAGTCCGCGGTGGAAATGGGTGAGGAACACTACCCTCTCATGGGGCCTGGGGGTGGGGATGAGCTGCCCCTCCTATGGGAGCCGGTGCGTGATGCCGTCGGGTAAGTATCCGGCTCTCCTCAGCTTCTTGACGTGTCCCTCCGTGACGGAGGAGACCATCCACCTGCCTCCCGCTCCGGACATGGTTGGAGAAGGTCGAGGTGGGAAATGCGAACTTGGGCGCTGGAGCTCGAGTGTGCGAAGGTGGGTGAGCGAAGGAGGAAGAAGGCGTGGATGAAAAGGTAAATCCTTATCCCTTTATATGGGCGGACGAAACTATGCGTCCCCACTAGCCTGGTAAAACTCCCTTGTCTCCCAAGCGCCGTAATCGATGGCGCGGTTGCGTTATCCACACCCGTATTGATGAGAATCCCGTGATAAGGGGACACGATCTCTGCTTTGACAAGACGTGTCAAAAAACTGCCTCGCGTTATGTGCGGGGCTAGTTGAAGGAAACGGTTCGAATAATCACCGGGCCGTGACATAATGTCGTGTTTCCAAAATAAGTCAGCAAATTGGATTTGTGGAAATATTATTCACTCTACGGTGGTATGTGGAAACTTATTTTGCAGGGTCGGACACTATCCTTATATTCAAATTCTTCCGTGGTATATTCGGAGGAGGAACCCGCCTTGCAATGCCGAAGACAATACTGCACGCCGGACTCATCGTCATTGAAAGCCTGGTTCAGGGGCTACTGTGGGAGTCCTGGATTAGGGGGTCTCCGGACAGCCGGACTATCTCCATTGGCCGGACTGTTAGACTATGAAGATACAGGATTGAAGACTTCGTCTCGTGTCCGGATGGGACTCTACTTGGCGTGGAAGGCAAGCTAGGCAATACGGATATGTGTATCTCCTCCTTTGTAACCGATCTTGTGTAACCCTAACCTCTCTGGTGTCTATATAAACCGGAGAGTTTTAGTCCGTAGGACAACATACAATCATACCATAGGCTAGCTTCTAGGGTTTAGCCTCTCTGATCTCGTGGTAGATCTACTCTTGTACTACCCATATCATCAATATTAATCAAGTAGGACGTAGGGTTTTACCTCCATCAAGAGGACCCGAACCTGGGTAAAACATTGTGTCCCCTGCCTCTTGTTACCATCCACCTTAGACGCACAGTTCGGGACCCCCTACCCGAGATCCGCCGGTTTTGACACCGACAGAGGGCAACATCTGCTGCTGCTCCAGCTAGGAGGCAGCCAGCTGCTCTAGCTGCTCCCAAGGGTAAGGCAGCAGCCAGTAAATCTTCATCATCTGCTCCCAAGAGTAAGGCACCAGCAACCAGATCTTCATCAGCTACTGCAAAGGGACCAAGGTTAGCTTTCATGCCTCCAAGACCAAGTGATGGTTCCCAGAGAGTCAGGAAGCCTAGCAACAGAATGAAGGATTACTTGACTGCCTCTGGTGCAAAATGGTGATGATTTGGTTGTGTTGATGTTTTATCAAACTTTGGCATTTTGGTTGTGTTGTGAAACTATGTTGCTGAAGTTATGCTACTCCAGTGTTGATGGTGATTTGGTTGTGTTGATGTTGTATCAAACTTTGGAATTCTAGTAGTCTTGTGATGCTCAACTGTTATGATCAATTTGTGTCAAACTATGGCATTCTAGTAGTACTGCTGATGCTGTGATACTCTTGATGTTGTGATAGTCTTGATGCTGTGATACTGTTGATGCTGTGATAGTATTGATGCCTACTTGATTCCTCGACATCGACAAAAACCCAAAAACCCATCACTTGGCCTACCTTGATGCCTCGACGTCGACAAAAAGCCAAAAACCCCCTACTTGATGCCTACTTGATGCCTCGACGTCGACAAAAAGCCAAAAAGCCATCACTTGACCCTACTTGATGCCTCGACGTCGACAAAAAGCCAAAAACCCATCACTTGGCCTACTTGATGCCTCGACGTCGACAAAAAGCCAAAAACCCATCACTTGACCCTACTTGATGCCTCGACGTCGATAAAAAGCCAAAAACCCATCACTTGACCCTACTTGATGCCCCGGCGTCGATAAAAAGCCAAAAACCCTAACTTGGCCTACTTGATGCCTCGACGTCGACAAAAAGCCAAAAACCCATCACTTGACCCTACTTGATGCCTCGACGTCGATAAAAAGCCAAAAACCCATCACTTGACCCTACTTGATGCCCCGGCGTCGATAAAAAGCCAAAAACCCTAACTTGGCCTACTTGATGCCTCGACGTCGACAAAAAGCCAAAAACCCATCACTTGACCCTACTTGATGCCTCGACGTCGATAAAAAGCCAAAAACCCATCACTTGACCCTACTTGATGCCTCGACGTCGATAAAAAGCCAAAAACTCTAACTTGGCCTACTTGATGCCTCGGCGTCAATAAAAAGCCAAAAACCCTAACTTGGCCTACTTGATGCCTCGGCGTCGATAAAAAGCCAAAAACACTAACTTGGCCTACTTGATGCCTCGGCGTCGATAAAAAGCCAAAAACCCTAACTTGGCCTACTTGATGCCTCGGCGTCGATAAAAAGCCAAAAACAACCCTAATTGACCCTACTTAACTCAGAATCATCGGTTGAACAGGAACATACTAAAGCAAAAATCATCATTTGCAAACAGATTACTTAAGATAATATTAACCAGCTCTAAATACCACCAAATTCAGCACTAGTTCAAATCCATACATAATCATAGTTTGACATTCAGCACTAGTTCAAATGCAAACATCTTACTTAAGATTACATATCCATAGTTCAGGAGTACTCATAGTTAATAGAATTTAAACTACTATCATTACAACAAATGCAAAACCACACCCTGCAAAAGGTCAGCAAATGCCAAATGACATTGCACATTCTTTTCTTGCACTTCTTATCCATTTATGATGGCCTTGATCCCCTCCAGCTTCATATTGCTCTCTTCAACTGTCTTCTTGAGCTCATCAATGTGGATCTGCAAATTCTTCTTCTCTTCAGCTAGCTTCAACTTCATGTTCCTAATGACAGTACCTTGAGCAGCTGCTATGTTCTTCAAAGTGTCATACTTCTCCTGCAACTTGGTTGTTTCAGCATCTTTCCTTTCTATCAACGCCCTCTGCTCCTGGGCATCCATAAGTGCATTGACATCTTCAACCAACTTCTCATAGCTGGCCTGGATTTTCTTCTTCTCTTGTGTCAGGTCATGAACAGTAAATGAATGCATCATACATTCCTCATTTCTGTCCATCTTACTCTGTTCATACATAGACCACAACTTGGACAGTGCATTCTCAAGGGTAGTGGGCCAAGATGGATCAATCCATTCTACTAGTCCACAGTTTTTACCTTCCTGGAAAAATAGTATTAACAAAATGAATTACATAACAGTGACTTGCTTACAATGATAGGCTAGATTACTTTATACTAAAATTCAGATCATGCTCTAAAGTAAACAACTACTAAGTAAACAATGCTGGTGTGCTAACCCATGAATATTCTGTCCTAAAATAAGCTAACAAGGCAGAGTTAAAAAATGACCTAACTAAACAATATTGCCAGATCCAAACTAAAAAATGCTGGTCTGCCAACCCATGCATCTACTCTCTTAAAATATGCTAACCTGACAGAGTTAACAAAATGACCTAACTAAACAATGTTGCCAGAACCAGACTAAACAATGCTGGCAGAGTAAACAATTAATGAATCCACTTTCCAAATTTTACAGTATAATACAATGCCTGCTTCCACAGTAAACAATGACTTGCATCCACTGTCCTAACATCACAATATGATACAATGACTGCTTCCACGGTACATATCCATGGTAAACAAATGACATGTCTGTTTGGTAAATCCACAACTTCCAATTAGTTCAGCTGGAACCATACCTTCTCTGCACAACAAAGAAATCTCCTGCCAGTGTGAATCCCTTCGAAAGCAACACGCCTTTCTGCTGCCTTCCCGTGTCCATGGCACAACACATACATATCTGTCTTAGGGCCCTGGAAATCTGAGTCTTCGGTGCTAGCAGGAATCTGGAGTGCAAAGGAATGACACAGATTTGGTCCAATGATTGAAAAGAAGCTCATTCTAGAAATCCCCAAATATCAAACCCTAACCCTAAATCTGAGAACTGACCTTAATGGTGCCGTCGTCGGAATCTGAGCTCATGTACTGCCTGGTGTGCTTGCTGCTATCCAACCCATTACTCCACGACACCATGGCGCTGCGGCGGCGGCGCGGCGCGGCGACCAAGAACAGAGCGAGAGCGAGAAGAGAGCGAGCAAGCAGAGTGGAGAAGGAGTAACGGTTGGCGCTTTTGACTGCTAGGACCGAACGGCGCCGTCTAACGCCGTCTGCCGGCTGTCGGACGGCCTGGAGTGCCACGTAGGCGAAAAACAGGCCCCAGCTGTCATAAACTCACTTAACACGGCCCGATCCGCCGATCAGTGGTTTTTGCAAAAGAATTACGCTAGACGTGGTGCTGTCTGCAGCGAATCTGTATCCTAGTGTTTTCCGCAAACCTAGCCCTCAAAGTGATGGTTTTATGCGTTTTACACCAAAAAAATTGAAACTGCACACTAAACAAAGATAGAACGGGCGTATGTCGTTATAGGCCGATGAACGCGCGCGATGATACTGAACAAAACAGGATTGGCTGATAGACATAAATTTCACGGCGATTAAGACACCCGAAAACTGATTGACATGAAAATCTCACTGCAACTTTGTATATATCTTCGCATATCATCTCTCTCTCCAATGGATTAACATGTGCAAAATTAAAACTAAAAGTTACAAGATCACTACACAAGTCACAGACCCTCGTCATCATCTCGTGCTTACTGTCTACTTACATCACCATCGCC
The DNA here is from genome assembly GCA_034509565.1 of Triticum monococcum. Lineage (NCBI taxonomy): Eukaryota > Viridiplantae > Streptophyta > Magnoliopsida > Poales > Poaceae > Triticum > Triticum monococcum. The sequence goes on along the minus strand of CM067845.1, from coordinate 534,643,329 downwards.
AAAACAGAAGCTTAATTTCACTCGCCATTGAAACCACCAAGGTGAACCCAACTTTCCACTTAAACTTTACCGATCCACTAGTATAATGCCCGTGCGTTGCTGCGGGCTCTTTGTATATGACAATGGTTATATGATATATACTTTACCCTCGTACTAATCATGCTTACCCATCATTGTCAACCTTTTTTTATGTAAAGACCCTCTTTCTCACCCTGTCTCTCATCTCCACTCTCTTCTTTCTCTCTCTCCATCCATTTCCCTATTGTGCCCCCATCTTCTCCATCCTCTCAAATTCCCTCAATCAGTTATTTAAGTGTTCGATTATACACAAAATAATATTTTTCAGGATTAAGTATTATACTTGCCACCACAATAGAAGGAATTTCATGGAAATTGTTGTGGGCAATTTGCTCTATCCTTAAAAGTTTTCAGGAGTCATGGCAAAATATTTTTGTGGAGCACTACAACACACTCCACACATATGGTGGTGTAATTTTTCTGTTTCTGATAAGAAAACTTATAATTTTTTTATCTATTTGTGTGAAGCATTGTAAGCAGGATAGTTCAGTTATTGTGGATGTCATGATATGAACAGGAATATCTGCAAGTTTAAAATATTTGATGGCAATGACTATCATAAACCAAGTCATTACAAACACTACTTGCCTTGGTCCAAAGGATTCTCGAGATTTTAGTACTGTAATATCAAGTCAACACTGTTTAGAAAACTTAGCCCATTGAATAACCTTAGCAAGAACTTTTTTTACACAAAGCGAAGTGCTACTATTTATACATCAAAGCTTAACCAGCCTGCAGATTTTTCCTACATCGAAACCAATTAACTCTTCTATGAGGTAGTTATTTCACCAAATTGCAAATTTCTTCTAATTACCGCCATCCCCTTATAGCAGCACCCCTCATAAGCATTCCTACTTTCTACCAAGAACTTGAATATTTATAAAATGTTATTGTCTCATTTTCTTCCTTGACGTCGGAATCCGTATACTATTTATTTTCATGGATATAGGGTGCTTTGCTTCAACTATGGTATAGATATTCTGCCATGTTGTTTGTAGAACCGTGTCTACTTTGTAGTATCCAATGTATCATGCACCTGCGTCTTCTCGCCTTATATTCTCAACTGCAGATAAGGCTTCGAAAACAACGCTCACGTGCAAGATCTTGGCTAAAAAAAAGACATTGATGGTAGCTATCTGCAGGCTTTCTTCAGTCACCAGCTCTGACTGTGGTGTCTCCGCTGATAATTCTACCTTGGTTGTAGGCAAGTAGGCTGGTATGTTCATCTAGTATCAGGAACTCCTCTTCGCATCTGAATTTTGGCGAAATAACAATTCTACCGAGACCAGAAGCATAATCATGGAGGTAACTCAGTTTTCAAGGCATAAGCCTGGTAAGCTATCCCAAAAAATGAACAACCTTCATGAAAATCCATATGGGAAGGGAGTATTAATTACTAACCAGAAGAACTTGATGCCAAGGAATGGTCATTATGCGTGCCCAAATAAAAGGAATTGATTATAACTTGGAAGATTATGCGTACCTAAAAGAATAACTGAGTAGTGAATGCTCAAGCATCAAAAACTTTTCGACTGGCTTTTCCTTACCACACATCAAGTCAATCTTAACATTTTTTCCGACCCCATGTCTTCTCCCTTCAGCGGCAACTTAGAAGATTTCTGCACACAGGGTAAAATCATGAAGCACTTGTAAAAGAATCTGAAACTACTGTACTTAACTATAGAATAAATACAAGACATATCAGACTTGAGTATAGAGCCAACGTTCAACATCTTTCAACCATTTTAAACAAAATGATGCCAGATCCACTACGCCCCTTGTTAGCTCACTAAAACGCCTGCCCACAAAATCAACACTGAACACTCGTGGCGCTGAATAAAATAAATCAACAACACTTCCCCCAAATAAATGTCAATCTGGACATGAAACTGTATGGATAAATCAATAACGATTTTGGTATGCCTATGTGTGTACCTGCGCATCATGACAAGACAGACTTTGCCATCCATGGGAACGAGGCTGAAACTGTACACGCCGGCCTTGGACAAGGATATCGAACAGTTGACCGGCGGTAGGGGAAGGAAGAACTATGCGGAGAGGCGCTAAAGGGGTGCTCTCCCTCACAACTATTCCATGGCCGACCGCCACAGCGAGCCGACCATCATAGATCACAAATGCAGGGACCCCTTGACTGACACGTCGACCATGCCTCAACCGGCCAGCATCGGCGCATTGCCACCACGCTCATTTCTGCTCTCCCTCCTCTCTTTCATGGCTGGCACAAGGGGATGGGATGAGACGGACGGGAGGCAACCCTTCTCCTCTCTTTCAAGCGGGTCATGGAGCTGCATTTTTACATGATATTACATGGAGCTAATGTAGTGATCAATTATGAACTGTTTATTCGGTACAACTTATCTCCAGAGAGTAACTGCCACATACGGCATGAAACGAAAAACAATTGAAGCACAACTCAAAATATGGTTAAGCAAAGCCTGGGACGAACCTTGGTGCCAATACATAAATTATTTCAGTAAGCAAATGTAGATAAGAATAAACAATCAATACTATAAATATCAAGGACCTACACAGTAACACATGCAAATTTGGCTCTAGGGCACTACAATTGCATGCCTTTTGCTCCAGGTCAACAAAAAGTTGAAATTTTCTTAATAAAATTACAATTATGTGGCAAATTGCTGAGCTAATTCAAATTTGATGAAGTAAGATCAATTTATTAAATCAATGAACAGCATCAAGTGTTACTTACAGGGGCTGGACACTCGTAATCGATACCAGCAGAATTGATTCTTTTGCAACACTTCTCATCCCGCTTTACAATTCCTTCAAGCATCCTCTAGTGCTCTTCTACTATTTTATCCTAGTAACACAAAACAACTTATATTAATCTACAACATAAAATTTTGCATTCCAGCTGTAGTTAGCAATAGATTACCTTACTAAGCCTCTTCCTGTTCAATTGCTACCCAGTCAATTGGTACAAATCCCTTCCACACACCTTTCCATCTAGAAGAGATACACTATATGGACATTGTAGATCATAAGAATTATGTTCTCATTTTAATCAAAACGCAAATAACAGTAACTATGTACAGCTATATGTTACAAAGTACAGGGAAAGAAAACTGTAGTGCTGTGAGTTACTGCAACCCCCGTATAAAGTACACAAAAAGAACAAGGATTCAAGAACAAATACAGGCACATAAATGAAATTTAACACAAGAAGTTTGCAAGTTCTTGCAAGAGCTTACCACCAATTCTTAAGCTTACCGGCAGTTTGGCCCACCTAAACTGGATGTTCAATTATGGAAATCGAGTAGCAAAGGCGAACATCTACAATGCTACAAATGAAAATAAACTAATCAAGTATTCATACAGATCAAATCTAAGAAGCTGGCAAAAGCTTACTGCTAGGAAACAATATAGTGCTACTCATCTTGATATGACAAATTACGACAAAACCTTTTTGCAAAATTTATCTTAATTTATTGGTAAGTAGTGCTGCCAAGTTTGGTTTGGTTTGGAACTTGATGTCGTACCAACTAAGAGTATTGTCATCAGAGAAGTTCAGAGACATACCAGAAGATGAACTTTGGGTAGATGTTAGTCTCAAGGAATTGTATGTGGGTTGGTCTGCCAATCATGGTCTTGAGATTCCGTCCATGGGGCAGATTAGTCGAAATTAACGCCACACCTCATGAATACATGGGTTTTAGATGATGGTACATGGATATGATCCCAACAATTAATATCTCTATTTCAAAATAAGGCGAATTAGTTTTCCGAAAGTTAATTTCAAGGGATAGCAGAAACAAGTGCTAGAAGCAAACATTACAAAGAGGTCATGATATAGAAAAACGATATGTACATTACAACAGATCGCCATACTCCATATACAAATAAAATTAGTTTTAAGTAATTGGACATCCATTATGAGATGCTAAGATTTGAAGCATTAACTATGCAATTTAGTGGGAATTTGGCGTATCAAATCGCCCTTGTGCTCCACCTACTCGCTCCTCAAAGAGAAAGTTGTACACACATATAGAAAGAAACAGGTAAATTTTGGTATTGATTTGTGCATGCTCGAACGACTTCTACCACACATGTAGAGGATTTAGAGAAAGAAGCAACGAGAGATTGAGCATCATGGACTTCTATCACACACACAGGCCAGCCTCATTGTTGAAAGCATATGTCCCAATTCAGAGGAAAGTGAATGGTTGGCTGTGTACCTGGCTCCGTCACTATTGAGGTCATGGGGCCAGATGCTGGTTGATTTGTGTGCACCCTTAAGCCTCAGCACCTCAGCACATATGTCATCGGTACTCCTATAATCAAATGGATGCTTCACACCTGCACCGACAAACCATCTCACTTCATCACCAACCCGAACACATCAAAGCTGGCAATTCACCGACAAATCCACATAGCCACAGCATCACTACTCAAAGTGAATACCATTAAACAACACGCGGCAAGATGTGGAATTCATGGTAGCACATCTTCTTCTTGTTCGAGAAAGCCCGGCGAACACAGCAAGCCGTAACCACATACCTGATGCCTTCTATTCCACTCCTTCTATTCTAGATATGCACGCCCAATGCTGACGTGACCTATCAATTGGGCACTTTTTAAACTTTAGCAAACCTTTTGATGGTCCTCACGTACAGCGAGAGATGATTGTGCATTATACATTTGATATACAAAATAAAAGGTGTCACTTACTGTGAGGGATGATCGCGTATTAATTTAATATTTACATATGATGGAATAAGCACATAATGTAGCGGCAATGTTTGTCTCTCCTTATTATTTGGCCACAACAAAGATAGCATTTCTGTGACAGCAAGAAACATAAATAGGAACACCTACAATGTATATATGAGAAAATCAAATTAAAACAAACACATGATTATAAAAGCACGTAGAGAGGTAGAACTGCATCATGGACCTGCAATTGAAAAGCACGTAGGTGTATCAAGTAACAACTCTTAACTAAAACTGGAAATAAATAAATAATAAATACAATCTATACGGGGCCTCGCAATGTCATAATAATCGTTTAAACGGCATACACATTGTCTGTACAAAAAAGAGCTAGAACAAAAATTAAAATCTGAAACAAAATTCAAAACCGGAACCTTTGTATGGCAGGCAATGAATAAGTTATAAAGCAAGATCTAGCAAGCAATCTTGCTATACACGTACAGAGTTTAATATCAAGTGGTTAAGTTAGGAAGATCTAGCCAGCAATCTAGACCCTGCACGTGAACTGGGATGAGGATAAAAAGGAAAAGGAGGGACTGTCACTCTTTACATGAACATATCAACCAACCTCAGATCCCGGCCAGCCCCAGCAAGCCCTCGCCAGGAACGCACACGGGCCCTGCCGCTCGGTCCCCAGCCAGCACGGCCACACAGGACTCCCGCATTGGCGGCAGCCCCGAGGGGCCTCCAAGCCGATGCGCGATCCGGCACGGAGGAGGGGCTGGCCCCGAGGAGCGGGGACCCGGCGAGTCAGTCCGTCGGTCAGGAAAGACAGTATAAGAAGGTCCCTACCCCCTAGCCTCAGAGATGTGAATTGTGAGCGGCACCACGGATAAGCGCAGATAAATATGGGGTAGACCAAAAACCATAAATTTCTAACACCGATAAAAGGCGGTGTTTTGCCTTTGGCACCGTGATAGAACCACTGACCCATTTTCCCTAAGTAAATCAACAGTACTATTCAATTTCCACACATCAGGCGAAAATAGCACCAGGAATTTCCTCACCTGATGATTGCCATACTGTACAGCAAGGCGAGCATCTCGTCCGACTCCAGCTTATCATCTGAAGCCACTCCAGTCCTAGAGGAAAATTTTCTGTCACATATATAACTTCGTCCCAAATCAATCCACACGCAATAGAAAAAGGTTGGAACTGTGCATCCAAACAACGTACCGGAAGAAGGGATCCCACAGCCTTATCTCGAAGAGGGCTGCACCCCTGCTCCTCCACGCTGCGGTCTGCACCAATGAAACAGTCAGAGATTTCTCACCATTCACCTGATACTTTTGGGGTGTGGGGGGGGTGTGTGGGGGGGGGGGGGGGGGGGGGGGGGGGGGGGGGCGAGCATACCTACCCTGCGAAGAGCGGCGCCAGGGTCAGGGTATGGGGAGAAGATGGCGTCGCAGACGAAGCGCCACTCCGCCCAGCTCGACCACGACACCAGCTTCCGGGCGGTGGCCGGTGGAGCGGCCGCCGCCGGCGTCGCCTACATCTTCCGCCGCCTCCATAGCCGAGCGGCGCCCTTCATCATGGCCGCCGTTTGGGGAGGGACGCGGTCCCGGTCGACGCGATCATCAGCCACGGACCGCGAGATGGGCGCGGCGGCGTGATTCGGACAGCGGAGTGGATACTGGGGACGGCGGCGCAGGCGCGGCGGCGGCGGGATTTGGACAACGGAGTCGATACAGGGGACGGCGGCGCAGGCACGATGGCGGCGGGCGGCGCACGGCGGGGCGGAGCAAGAGGTGGCGGCGAGATGGATGTCGAGGTGGGATCGAGGAGGCAAGGTCGTGCGGGACTGCGGGGTGACGGCGGAGAACGATCTGCTGTGGGCACGAGGCATCGATCGTAGGGTTTTTTTTGCGTGGGTTTTTTCGCGGGAGGAGGATGACGAAAAAAAATCAGAGGTGAGAAGATGACGAAAAAAACCAGCGAAAATAAACCGCGCAGACTATTCATCAAGTCGTCCATTAGGAATAGAGATAACCTGATGCAGAGGTACAGTAGGGTGGTACAAACTAACATCAGAAGGGGGAGCGAAGGCAAGAATCCGATAGGCACTCCCATGCATACCCGACGGCGGCCTCCTCCTTCCCCATGTCGTCGAGGTCGTTGTGCTTCGGCGCGGATGCCCTTCTGGGTGTTGCAGGCGCAGCGCAGGCGGCCAAGCTGCGAATCGGGGGAGGCGGTGCCGAGGATTAATACCGGCTTGAACTGGTTCATCCCGGCGTTGGCGAACAAGATCGCGGGGTCGTAGACGGGCACCTCGAGGCTTGCGACTTGGACTCGAAGTAGTTGATGAAATTCTCCTGGACCCGGGCGGCTGTCCAAACCGGCGGCACCTCCATCGGAGGGCTGGCAATGGCGGCGACGGCGACCATAGATGCTCGGAAGGAGGAGAGGTGGATGGCGGCGGTAGGCAAAACCCTAGGTTTTCTTTTTCTTTTTTGACCCTATATAAAAATAACTAGTAGTAGTTGAAAACGGAAGCCGAGGAAACGCATACGGTCTCGGATTCTGGAGATGGCGGGACGTACGCATCTTCTTCATTTTTTCTTCTTGGTGAAAACTGTGAGCCAGCAAGAGAAGCAGGGCAGAGAGAGGGGAGAAGAAAGCAGATTCATGGGGCTCATCTCCACGCAGCGGGATCGACGTCGCCATCGCCGGCGAATTCAACACCACGGTGCAGTAGCCCGCCCGCGCCCCTCCGCTTCTGCCCTACCACCTACGTCCATTTTATTTGGGCGTCAAACTACTTTGTGGTTAGCAAAAACGGAAAAATCTTTTTCATGGAGATTTCTGAAGATAAATATGACGCTCAGTGGCCAAATAGTCGAATACTGTTGTACTGCTACTTTGTTCTGGAGGCCGATGCCCGGCCTGTTAAGCTGGTGTGTAGTCGATTATGGATTAGCGTGCCATGCTCTGTCTATTCGAGACAAGTCGCGGTTATGGACTTCTCACTCGATCGAGTGTCTAATGGAGAGTCACCACCCATCCTGCCATGTCTTGCACAGGCCAAGATCTCTGTAGAAATGTCCAACAATACAATATAAGTAGTAACAAAACGTAGATCTTATCTCTCGTTTGTTTAAGGACCAAGCCGAAAGATATCTTGCTAATGTAAATGATAAATTTCGCAACTGATGAATCACTGGGATCCTCTCCGACTCCGTAACCTGGTGTTATACGCACATAACAAGTATACAGAGTCAGAATAGCAGAACCAGGAAAGGAATCAATTTCCACCAAGTGCCACTGTCTGCTACGCTGTTGAAGTACTTGCCATAAACAGGTTTCTGCAAGTTTTTTTTTGCATGTCACTTCGACAAGGGAACGATAGTATTTATACTCATAAGTGCATATAGGTTTCACTTTTTTTTGCGGGAAAAACACTTGCATTACTCAATTATACAGTTCTTACAATCCTCTCGGACAATCGACACTACCTCATCCGGACCTGACCCAACCCACGTAATTGTCCGACCCTCGGCTCTAGCAAAACTAGCTAGTTTATCGCTTGCCTTATTCTGACACCGAGGGACAAAAGTAATACAAGAAATCCGAAGACTAAGTAAGTACTTTATTTCTGCCACCAGAGAAGCATAGATCGACCGGTCCGTCTCCACTCCTATGATCATAGCCAGTGCAATACTTGAGTCCATCTCGAGTTCTATCGGAAGGTCCGACCTTTGGGTCGCAAAAGACAATCCTTCCATACATGCGCATAGCTCCGATTCCAATGCATCCCTGCAAGAGAACAGGGATCTGCAGGCTGAAAAAATTATACTGCCTGCACTATCACGTAAAATCATCCCAGCACCTGCTCCATCGACCAACGAGAAAGCACCATCAGTATTCAGCTTAACCCATCCAGGGCGCGGCGGGATCCAGGCTGACTCCTGTACAAGAGCCTTTCCTTTAAGATTAACCAGGTCATAAGAAATACTTAGTTTTCCTTTTACTGGATCACACTGGGCATTAGTTCTAACGCCAATTAACTCGTCCAAATACCTCTGAAGAAAGCTGACGGATACTGCCAACGGTGGAGCAGGCTTCGCATGTGTTACCTCATTACGAACGAACCAACTCCTCCAAAAAATCAACAGCAACATGCATCTCTGAACCTCATCCAGCGGGGCTAAAACATGAAGAATCCATTCCTTCCCAACGTTCTGTATAGACTCCAGTGCAGGGATGCGCCAACTCGCAGCCATTGAACATATAGACCATGTCCAAACTGACAACGAATAAAAGGATGGAAGTTGTCCTCCTCCTCCATGCCGCATACAGGACATGTACCGTGAAACTCCAAACCAGTTTTATGCTTATTCTTCCACGTCGGTAAAGAATCAACCGCCAATCTCCAAGCAAAGTTACGCACTGTAGGGAGTACCTTGCACTTCCAAATGAATTGCCAGCATTGTCTACTACCGTCCGGTGATGAACTGGACGTCTCTGCCCTATCTCTGTTAGCTTCATCAAAGGCCAAAGAATAAGCTGATTTGACCGTGAAAATTCCGCGGTTTCCAGGGCCCCATGAAATCACGTCCTCTCCAAGCCTGGGCGACGCCCTTATCTTTAAGATTTCTTCCACATCAGCTGGAACAAAATACCGTCGCAGTATCTCCAAATTCCAAGAACCATTGTCATTAAGCAAGCCGGACACAAACCGGATGCGACATCGGCCCTGTTGCGACACTGGTTTGTAAGAGTACGGTCTTGGGATCCAATTGTCTCTCCACACCCTTATACTGCGCCCATTACCAACCCTCCAAATTAATCCTTTCTTCAGAAGATCCAGCCCATGACTTATTGCTTGCCACGAAGACGAAGCATTACCTGAGAAAACAGTGTCCTCAAGGTTGCCATGGGGGTAATATCTAGCCTTTAGAACCTGGGCACACAAGCTGTCCGGTCTAGTCAATAAACGCCATGCCTGACGGGCTAGCAATGCCTGATTGAACATACGGAAATCACGAAAGCCGACACCGCCTTTGTTTTTAGGCTGTAGCAAGTAGTCCCACCCTCTTCAGTGGACCTTTCTTTTTCCTTTGCTAGAGCCCCAATAGAAATTCCTCACCATCCTAGTGAGATCATCACATACAGAGTACGGTAATTTGAATACGCCCATAATATATGTTGGCAATGCTTGTGCAACAGATTTGATCAACACTTCTCTTCCTGGTTGTGCGAGGAGACCGTCACCCCATTGAACCAAGCGTTTGGTGAGACTGGTTTGAAGGTTTTGAAAACGGCCCTTGGACATGCGACCCTCTGGGGTTGGGAGACCCAAATACTTTTCCTCAAACACTGTACTGGTCACTCCCAAAACATCCCTAACTTGCTCCTGTACCAGAACCGGGCAAGATTGACCAAAAAATATCGAACACTTACTAAAATTAAGGCTCTGTCCCATGGCCCTATCATATAGGTTTCACTTGTACAAGGTTTCCAACTAGAGTACATAAGTACTGAGAATACGTAAGTTTTTTTATGTAGTAAAAATCTACATAAATTCCAATGCCCTGTCTATCTATATATTGCATTGCACTTTATGCCATCACTTTGCAAGCACCTGGAGGCTGGGGTAAAATGTTACTCCTAAATCCCCCACAAAAAAAATGTTACTCCTAAAGGAAGGTTTACTGTTGTGGAGCCCTGAAGCCAGTGCCATGTCGTTTGAGCTCTAGATGGCTTGTTATCATAAATTATCAGATGTTCTATGTGTAATTTCAAGTTAAGGACTCCTTTTATTCAAAGGAATTTCATAGGGCTTCTAAAGAATTAGAATCTGTTGGATTTTTTCTACATTGGTCATTTGATTCATAGGATTGGACACTATAGGATTCTTTCCTAAGGAATTGTTTGTACTACATTGCATAGGAAATCTAGCATCCACTCTAACCTCTTTGTACAGTTCTTTTGTTTTTGTGTGGCATCGAACACTCTCTACAAATTCCTGCAGTTTGCTCATCCTATAGAAATCAAGTAGGCATGTCATTCCAGTTCTGTATTTTTCCTGTTCCAAGTTTGGTCATTGATTTCTCTGTGAAGATTGGACTGTGCAGATGAAGCACTTGTGCTATTTTTGTAATTCAAATTTTGTGTGTGTTATAATGCATCACCTAAACTGGCCCTTTGCTGGGCTGCGGCCAGAGTGCACGATGAGTACCATCAACTCGAAGCCCTTGTGGTGCTTTCTATTCTTTTTTAGAATTTCTAGTACCTCATCCCTAGTTATTGAGCAAATGTGCCGCTATTTGCATACTGAACAAAACACAGATGTTTATAAATGTCATCCAGTCAATTGGTAAAGTATTTTTTGTTTTGGTTATTTATTATCAATTATTATTCAGATAACTTATTTTTTCGCGAATACGCAAAGCTTGCGTATCATTTCATTGATAGAAGAAAGAAGAAAGAGTACAACAAAGGGTACAACACATGCCATGTACGCAAGAAGGCATAAACATGGTGTCCGGAGCATAGAGAGACGGGGTGCTTAGCCCGAACAGGGGGAATGACACAACTAAACCCACCAAACCTAAAACTACAGGAGCAAACCAACTCAGAAGGATGTCGAACATCTTCAATTCCAACACCGGGACACCACGAGCTTGCAAGATAGCGCCTTCAAGAAGGGGAACGGACGTCATCGCCATCCGATCCGAAGAACCGGACCTAGGGTTTCCTCCGATACTTGAAGGGGTGCACGGAAAAGGCCATGGCAGCACCTCCAGGAAGGGAAACGACACCCGCGGGTGTCGCCGCAGCCAGCATCGGCAAGCCGAGCATGGATTTCGCCTGGCCCAGTCCGAGCAATCCCAAAGCCGCCAGATCAGGATCCAAAGATGCCGGAGACAACCTGCTTGTTGACCGCTACCTCAGATGGGGGTGGGGCTGCGCATGTCGCCGACGAAAAACGCGAGCTTTGAAACCGACATGGCGTGTAGGTGGACAGGGTCGGAGAGGCAGCAGGGTAGAGAACCTATGCGGATGGAAGGATGGCAGCCGGCGCCGCCGGCAATCCGGAACCAGAAGGAAACGCAGATCCGTACCGCCGGAGGCGGAGCCACCAGAATGCCAGTGAACCGAAGCTGGAAGAGGCACAACTGCCGGTGCATCGGGGCCGCAACCACACCGGTAGAGGACGCTGGCAGACCAAGAACACTGGAGAACGTAGGGCCATGGAGGCCGGGACCGGAGCGGTGTCGACAAAATCCACCACGGAGCTTCTAACATGCTGCCAGAGGACCATCGTCACCACACACACACACAGAGGTCATCACAGTAGCTCGGAGGAGACATCGCCGGGGATGAAGGGTGGCCTGCACCTAGGCAGGACCGAGCCCCGGCCACCTCCCCCAAGGGTCACGCCCACCCCGACGGACGGCAGCAAGAAGAGGGGCTGGGGGGGGGGGGGGGGGGGGGGGCAAGACGCGGACTGGGGGAGGATCAGCAGAGACACGGCCGCGCCGACGAGCAAGACCAGCAGGATGTGTGCAGCAGTTGGACAGGGGGAGTGGCCGCGGCACGCCAGATCCGATCTGGGGCCGTGGAGTGGGAAGGCCTCCAGCGCGAGCGCTGGGGGAAGGGGGACGCTCCACCGCAGCCATCCTCGGGCGTGACGCGGCCGGCACAGCCGGCCCATCAGCGGCGGCGTTGCAGGGAGCCGGTGGCGGAGGGGCGGCGCGATGCAAGCGCGGGGCAGGGTAGGAACGGAATCGCCCCGCCGCCGCCATCCCCAGGTGCGGCACGGCTTCGCCGGCCGGCCCTCTGGCGGCGGCGATGCGGGCGTGGCGGAGTCGAAGGGGGGCTCCCAGCGGCGAGGGTTTCCCCAATGTCGCCAGACACGGGCGACGCGGGGGTGGGGGTGGGGCTATTTTACCTAGATATTTCGTGCAGGTAACTTATGAGTTATGACTGCATGTGTTGTGAAAAAGCTCAATGATAGACTTCAACTAACTCCAAAATTTCTTTTATGTGGTGTATTTGAATGTTGCAGTTCTAAATTTACTTGTCACATCACCATGGAACCTCTAAAAGTACATGCATTTAATCATAACAAAATTTGGATCATTCTTTAGTTTGCAACACAAAACAGAACAGAGGCAGAGGGAATGTAGGGTCGTTACCTGCAGGAACCCAATTCCCTTCTTGGTGCTCTCACCCGCCACCAACATGATGTGTGCGTGCGAATAGAACAGAAGAAGTGCAAATAAGAAACATCAGCTTCACGCCTAGCAGCATGAACCAGGGGCCATCAGGGGTTAGAAGAATGCATGCCTGCATGAGGAGCTTCATTCAGTCGAGCTGCGAGATGACTATATTGGCAACGGCGGCCGCCGTCCGCGCCAGCCACCAAGAGCGCGACACTACTAGGATCCATGTGCTGTTGGCCACATCTTGCCCTTCTTCCCAAAGACCACCTGAGACACTACTACGAAGAAGATGAGTCTATTCTCACCATAGCATTTGTGCATATGGTGCTTGCCCAAGGAGTTGCTCAATCCATGGATGTCATGCATCCTCGTACATTAATCAGTAGAAACAAATGAGGATGACATGAATCAACCGAGCGTAATTAATCAATGCCAGTAGAGCTGACACATTCAACATTAAAGTTTCCCAATGTCAATAGAAAGAACAGACCAAACCAATAAGTTATTGTGTGGCTCTTACCTTTCTCAAGGCCAAGAATAAAAAAATGGGTGCTTAACCAAAACACGGCAAGATGATAGAAATGGACATGTGGCAGCCCAAGAGAGCATACGCCCTGGCACTTGAAATGCACCAAATCGAAGCTAGCTTAGCCACTTTTATTCTTGTATATATATACTAGTAAAGATTATTAATTCATTCCAGCTTCCTGGTTCACCTACCTAAGTAGGATTCTGCTTTCTCCAAACACTGGCTCAAAGCATGAGGAATCCAGCAACCGGACTAAGTACCTCTCTCTATATATATGTATATCTGAATTCTGGTCTCTGAACGCACATCACTGCTTCTCGATCCAGGAGGGCTCCTGGTATGCGACGTCACTCCCGTGCGACGGCCACCAGCTGCTTTCCGACGTTGCGCCCGTAGAAGAGCCCGATGAGCGCCGTCGGGAAGCTCTCGATCCCCTCGGCGACGTCCTCCACGTAGGTGATCTTCCCGTCCTTGAGGTAGCCGGCCATCTCCTCTTCGAACTTTCTGTAGGTGCCATAGTGATCCGTCACGATGAACCCCTCCATGCGGATGCGCTTGGTGATGATGCAGAAAAGGTTGCGCACGCCCTCGCTCTGCTCCAGGTTGTACTGCGAGATCAACCCGCACACGGACACCCGCCCATGCAGCCTCATGTTGAGAAGCACCGCGTCCAGCATCGCGCCACCCACGTTCTCGAAGTAGATGTCGATGCCCTCCGGGAAGCATCTGAAAGCAAGTATCATGGCACGCAGAACTCTTTATTAACTGGCACTATTCATTGGAAGTTAGAAGAATCGCAAGAGTATATGGTAACTAGGGAAGGGGCCTGCAATTAACCTCTTCAGTGTGGCATCCAAGTCCTGCTCCTTCTTGTAGTTGAAGGCATCATCAAACCCAAACTTTGTTTTTAGGAGGTTGACCTGAGGAGAAGGCAAATTCATCTCATCAAAAATAGAAAGCTTCGCCAACGGCAGTGACAAAATTAAATCAGTATGAACAAAGGTACTCATTGTCTGGGGATGTGCCCAAATGAGTAGGCACAGACCTTCTCATCAGAACCGGCACTGCCAACCACATAGCAGCCAGAAATCTTGGCAAGCTGCCCGACAAGCTGTCCAACGGCGCCTGACGCTGCCGACACAAAGACATACTCGCCCTTTTTTGGCTTGGCCACGTCAAAAAATCCAACATAGGCAGTAAGGCCAGGCATGCCTGAATTATGAAGTTTCTAGCAGTCAGAGAAAACACTTTGATTGATTCTATAGCAGACTAGCAGACTAAGGTCTATGAAGAAATCAAACCATAACTTTCACGTTTCAGAATAACAAGTAGATTACTATAATGAATCAATGATAACCAGACCTGGTTAACTTGTGATGAATAAAAGTGAACTCACCAAGAACTCCTGTGTAGTATGACAGCGGCAATTCAGTATGGTTGATCTTGAAATGCGACTCCAGATTAGTGATCAAAGTGTACTCTTCACATCCTGTCAACCCCCACACCACATCGCCGGGCTTGTAATCCTGGTGCCCGGATTCCACCACCTTGCTTACGCCTAAAGTAGTTAAAACCTGGCAGGATTCACGTAGGGAGGCAGCAAAATGTTATGCCTTCAGCTTCAGGTGGGGAAAAATTCAGATCAAAAAAAGAAAAGGCTGAATCCATGTACACAACTGCCGATCAGATTACTGTCGGCTGTCCCTTGTCCCGTGAAACAGTAACAGAGTAGATATTGCAAGTTCTGCTCATGCGAACCACAAGTTTGATGCTAGGTTAAAACAAATTAAAGGACGGCAGTACGTACCTCCCCCTGGACGAAGTCCGGGACGTGGCTGGGCTCGTCGTTCCCGGACATCCGGCTGCGCAGGTAGGGGTCGCAGGAGAGGTAGAGGTTCTTGACCACCACGGCGTTCGACCCCCGCGGCACGGCCAGGCGCGCCGTCGCGGGGACGAGCTCCATGTCGTCCTCGGAGGGGAACCCCGTCACGTAGCGCTTCAGGATCACCCTCTTGTTGCTCACCTCCGCCGCCGCCGCCATTGCTTCCTTCCTCGGACGCGCCGATGAGTTGGGTGATCTGCAGTAGTCTACTAGATACGGAGTACTATGGAAGTGAGGGAGCAGCCGCGCGCGCTTTTAATGCGTGATGAGGCGCGGGGAAGACCGGACCTCACCGGAGATTTGTCAGCGGGCCGGACTTGTGAGGCATACGTCGTGCGTTGGACGACACTAGAGCGTGCCGCGCGTCTCGCCGCGCCGCTCTTCGTCGCTTCTCTTTCCATTTTGTACGCGGTCTAATGTGGCGGCCTCCCGCGGTCTAGTGTGGCTGGCTCCCGGTGCGTTTTATTTGGACCATCTGGCCTGACCTTGGTGTGACGTCGTTACACGTTGCAGTATTGGTGTCCATCGGTGGTGTTCATGCGAGCCACATAGCAGTCACGTGAGTTCACTGGAAACCCGAGCCATTGAGGAAAAGTTGAGAGAGATCTATGGGAGGGAGGAGTTGTTCTACCGTCAGCGTTCCCGGTGGACTGACTTAAAGCCGGTGATCAAAACACCAAATATTTTCAGAACAGAGCTTCACACAGAAAGAGAAAAAATACCATTAGGGCGCTTCGACGGGAGGATGGATTTCGCTGCACGGTGGATGAGGACATGAGGGAACTTGCTGCCTCTTTCTACGAACGACTGTTCATGTCCGATGGGTCGGCCGGTGCCAACGTGCTGTTACAAAATATAGTACCATTGGTTACGGCGGAGATGAATGAAAGGCTGACAGCAGCCTTTTCTAATGACGAGATCGAGAGAGTTTATTCCAAATGGCCCCTACAAAGGCCCCCGGGCCTGATGGGCTCCCGGCTCTCTTCTACCAAAACCAAAGACACTGGTCTTTGGTTAAGGAGGATGTGTGCAAGGCGGTGAAGGATTTTCTAAATGATGTGTCGGCGCCTGAGGGTTTTAATGATACGGTTATTGTCATGATTCCGAAAATCAACTCACCGGAGTTGATTTCACAGTTCAGACCCGATCAGCTTATGTAACATGCTCTATAAAATTGCCGCTTATAGTGTTGGCAAATAGATTAAAAGGCTCACTTCCTCTTTTGATCTTAGAAGAACAAAGTGCTTTTGTGTCGGGAAGGTTGATTACGGATAATGTCATTGTGGCATATGAGTGTGTGCACGCCATTCGAAACAAGCAGAGAAAGAAGCCACTGTGTGCGATAAAGTTAGACATGATGAAGGCATATGATAGAGTCAAATGGATATTTCTGGAGCAGGTTTTGAATCGAGTGGGTTTTGATACTCAATGGATTGCTATGATCATGCGTTGTGTAACATCGGCGAGGTTCTCAGTGAGGCTTATTGGTGGTTTATCTAGGGATTTTGTTCCTTCTCGTGGACTGAGACAAAGGGACCCGCTATCACCCTATTTGTTCCTGTTCTGTGTAGAGGGGTTCTCGGCATTGCTTAAAAGAGCACAAGAGGAGAAGAGAATCAAAAGAGTGTCATTTGGGAGCACTGGCCCCATTGTTACTCACTTATTGTTCGTCGATGACAATATTGTGTTCCTAGAGGGATCAATGGAAAATATGATGGAGTTGAAGGAAATCTTGAGGCAGTATGAGGAGGCGTCGGGTCAGCGTATTAACTTGCAAAAATCTGCCATCTTTTTTGGTAAAGGCACTCAGGATGACATGAAAGGCCAACTACAAAACATACTGGGTATTCATAATGAGGCACTTGGCTAACGTTATTTGGGTCTCCCCACACTGGTCGGGAGATCAAAGGATGGTACTTTCAAATATGTCACGGAGTGCTCAAAAGGAAAGGTTAACGGTCTGAAGGGTCAGGGTCTCTCCAAGGCAGCGCGGGAAGTGCTTGTTAAGTCGGTACTCCAAGCTACACCAACCTACACCATGAGTTGTTTCCACCTCACGAAGAAAATGTGCCGGAACCTGACTGTTGGGGAACGTAGTAATTTCAAAAAAAATTCTACGCACACGCAAGATCAAGGTGATGCATAGCAACGAGAGGGGAGAGTGTGATCTACGTACCCTTGTAGATCGACAACGGAAGCGTTTGGTTGATGTAGTCGTATGTCTCCACGGCCCGACCGGTCGAGCACCGAAACTACGGCACCTCCGAGTTTTAGCACACGTTCAGCTCGATGATGATCCCCGGACTCCGATCCAGCAAAGTGTCGGGGAAGAGTTCCGTCAGCATGATGGCGTGGTGACGATCTTGATGTACTACTGTCGCAGGGCTTCGCCTAAGCACCGCTACAATATTATCGAGGACTATGGTGGCAGGGGCGCCGCACACGGCTAAGAATATGATCACGTGGATCAACTTGTGTGTCTCTGGGGTGCCCCTGCCTCTGTATATAAAGGTTCAAGGGGGGGTGCGGCCGGCCTAGGGGTGGCGCGCCAGGAGGAGTCCTACTCCCTCTGGGAGTAGGATCCCCCCCCCCCCAATCCTAGTTGGAATAGGATTCGCGGAGGGGGGAAAAGAGAAAGGGGGCCCGGCCCCCTCTCCTTGTCCTATTCGGACCAAGGGAGGGGAGGGGCGCGCGGCCCATCTCAGGCTGCCTCTTCTCTTTTCCACTAAGGCCCACTAAGGCCCATATAGCTCCCGGGGGTTCCGGTAACCTCCCGGTACTCCGGTAAACTCCCGATTTCACCCGGAACACTTCCGATATCCAAACATAGGCTTCCAATATATCAATCTTTATGTCTCGACCATTTCGAGACTCCTCATCATGTCCGTGATCACATCCGGGACTCCGAACAACCTTCGGTACATCAAAACGTATAAACTCATAATATAACTGTCATCGAAACCTTAACCGTGCGGACCCTACGGGTTCGAGAACAATGTAGACATGACCGAGACATGTCTCCGGTCAATAACCAATAGCGGGACCTGGATGCCCATATTTGCTCCTACATCTTCTACGAAGATCTTTATCGGTCAGACCGCATAACAACATACGTTGTTCCCTTTGTCATCGGTATGTTACTTGCCCGAGATTCGATCGTCGGTATCCAATACCTAGTTCAATCTCGTTATCGGCAAGTCTCTTTACTCGTTCCGTAATACATCATCTCGCAACTAACTCATTAGTTGCATTGCTTGCAAGGCTTTAAGTGATGTGCATTACTGAGAGGGCCCAGAGATACCTCTCCGACGATCGGAGTGACAAATCTTAATCTCGAAATACGTCAACCCAACATGTACCTTTGGAGACACCTGTAGAGCACCTTTATAATCACCCAGTTACGTTGTGACGTTTGGTAGCACACAAAGTGTTCCTCCGGCACACGGGAGTTACATAATCTCATAGTCATAGGAACATGTATAAGTCATGGAGAAAGCAATAGCAACATACTAAACGATCGGGTGCTAAGCTAATGGAATGGGTCATGTCAATCAGATCATTCAACTAATGATGATCCTGTTTAATTAAATGACAACTCTTTGTCCATGGTTAGGAAACATAACCATCTTTGATTAACGAGCTAGTCAAGTAGAGGTATACTAGTGACACTCTGTTTGTCTATATATTCACACATGTATTATGTTTCCGGTTAATACAATTCTAGCATGAATAATAAACTTTTATCATGATATAAGGAAATAAATAATAACTTTATTATTGCCTCTAGGGCATATTTCCTTCAGTCTCCCACTTGCACTAGAGTCAATAATCTAGATTACACAGTAATGATTCTAACACCCATGGAGCTTTGGTGCTGATCATGTTTTGCTCGTGGAAGAGGCTTAGTCAACGGGTCTGCGACATTTAGCTCCGTATGTATCTTGCAAATATCTATGTCTCCCACCTGGACTAGATCCCGGATGGAATTGAAGCGTCTCTTGATGTGTTTGGTTCTCTTGTGAAATCTGGATTCCTTTGCCAAGGCAATTGCACCAGTATTGTCACAAAAGATTTTCATTAGACCCGATGCACTAGGTATGACACCTAGATCGGATATGAACTCCTTCATCCAGACTCCTTCGTTTTATTCTTCCGAAGCAGCTATGTACTCCGCTTCACATGTAGATCCCGCCACGACGCTTTGTTTAGAACTGCACCAACGGACAGCTCCATCATTTAATGTAAACATGTATCCGGTTTGCGATTTAGAATCGCCCGGATCAGTGTCAAAGCTTGCATCAACGTAACCGTTTACAATGAGCTCTTTGTCACCTCCATATACGAGAAACATATCCTTAGTCCTTTTCAGGTACTTCAGGATGTTCTTGACCACTGTCCAGTGATCCACTCCTGGATTACTTTGGTACCTCCCTGCTAAACTTATAGCAAGGCACACATCAGGTCTGGTACACAGCATTGCATACATGATAGAGCCTATGGCTGAAGCATAGGGAACATCTTTCATTTTCTCTCTATCTTCTGCAGTGGTCGGGCATTGAGTCTGAGTCAACTTCACACCTTGTAACACAGGCAAGAACCCTTTCTTTGCTTGATCCATTTTGAACTTCTTCAAAATCTTGTCAAGGTATGTGCTTTGTGAAAGTCCAATTAAGCGTCTTGATCTATCTCTATAGATCTTTAAGCCTAATATATAAGCAGCTTCACCGAGGTCTTTCATTGAAAAACTCTTATTCAAGTACCCCTTTATGCTATCCAGAAATTCTATATCATTTCCAATCAGTAATATGTCATCCACATATAATATCAGAAATGCTACAAAGCTCCCACTCACTTTCTTGTAAATACAGGCTTCTCCGAAAGTCTGTATAAAACCAAATGCTTTGATCACACTATCAAAGCGTTTATTCCAACTCCGAGAGGCTTGCACCAGTCCATAAATGGATCACTGGAGCTTGCACACTTTGTTAGCTCCCTTTGGATCGACAAAACCTTCCGGTTGCATCATATACAACTCTTCTTCCAGAAATCCATTCAGGAATGCAATTTTGACATCCATCTGCCAAATTTCATAATCATAAAATGCGGCAATTGCTAACATGATTCGGACAGACTTAAGCATCGCTACGGGTGAGAAGGTCTCATCGTAGTCAACCCCTTGAACTTGTCGAAAACCTTTTGCGACAAGTCAAGCTTTGTAGACAGTAATAATACTGTCAGCATCAGTCTTCTTCTTGAAGATCCATTTATTCTTAATTGCTTGCCGATCATCGGGCAAGTCAACCAAAGTCCATACTTTGTCTCATACGTGGATCCCATCTTAGATTTCATGCCTTCAAGCCATTTTGCGGAATCTGGGCTCACCATCGCTTCTTCATAGTTCGTAGGTTCATCATGATCTAACATCATGATTTCCAGAACAGGTACCGTACCAATCTGGCGCGGATCTCACTCTGGTTGATCTACGAGGTTTAGTAGTATCTTGTCCTGAAGTTTCATGATCATTATCATTAGCTTCCTTACTAATTGGTGTAGGTGTCACAGAAACAGTTTTCTGTGATGTACTACTTTCCAATAAGGGAGCAGGTACAGTTACCTCATCAAGTTCTACTTTCCTCCCACTCACATCTTTCGAGAGAAACTCCTTCTCCAGAAAGTTTCCGAATTTAGCAACAAAAGTCTTGCCTTCGGATCTGTGGTAGAAGGTGTATCCAATAGTTTCCTTCGGATATCCTATGAAGACACATTTCTCCGATTTGGGTTCGAGCTTATCAGGTTGAAGCTTTTTCACATA